>CP136894.1:68367500-70867500 GCA_034359265.1 Canna indica | reverse complement strand
GAGTAAAAGCATGTAGTAGATGTAACCAGCGACATAAATCTAGAATTCTGAACATATAAATAAAAATGAACCAGAAAATAGTAAGGTCTAATATCAAAGCAACACTCATGGTGAATTCATTCAACCTTTGTGAGCAGAATTTAATGAAATATTTTGCAGCTCCGAAGCAACAATAGATATCAAAATATGAACTAAAATCACATTAAAATAGTTTCTAGGTGTGTAGATCTTATGAAGTTGGGTTTCAGGGGAAAAAAACTAAAGAGAGACCTGGCTTGAGCTTTACAAGAAATCTGAACACAAGACCTCTACATGTTTATCTAAACTTTAGTAACTTAAACTTCCAGTATAAACTAGTTTTGTCCACATATCCACTGTTTCCAACTAAATAATTATCTTAGGTCCATAAAACATTTATCCACAAGCACAGATCAGATCAGATCAGATCAGATCCAATCCAAGTAATTGATTAAGAGTTGCAGTCTCTAAGAAAAAAAAAACAATAAGGGGGAAATAAATGACAACTCTAGGCTGAAGGATTTAGAAACAACTGCACCAATATAGCAAACATAATATCCCAGTGGGATTCATGAAATAACAAAGGAAAACAAGTGAAGCTTCTAATGCTTAAGCCAGATGGCAGATGAAATATCTCAGTGGCATCATAACTAGTGCTTATGAACTGAACTCATCAAGGAATGGTCTGAAAAGTAGAATGATAATCCGGCTAGCTACCTTCTCATAACTAGTTGGATCTTGCTTATGAACGTGTTTTTGGTATGGCCGAGAAAGTTCATAAGGGAATTAAATTCATGGGAAGTAATGAAGTATAAGAAGATACAGCAACTAACCTATTGTGTTAACCAAAAGTTACCTTAGTGTACTGCAATCAAAATTTAATTGGAAACCCAATTCACCATTATGTTACTTATTTGTGACAAGCCCCAGCTGGCTCAATTCAGGTCATGTTTTTAGGTCTAGTTGGATTTGATCCAAAACTAAAACTAGCCCCCAACTTGAAATATCCTTAGTGTACACGTCTATTTTTCAGAATTTCCAACATAAATTCTTTAAAGATAAATTATTCCAACATTTAAACTTGATATCTTGTTCAACATCTGTAGTAAAATATTTTAGATTATTATTCAAGATTTTTGATCTCTTAGTAATACTGTTTCTCTTAACTTTATAATTTTGTTTCCTGGTACAGAATGATAATTCTTATCACTCATTTAATTTAGGATCTTCAAGATAATTGTATAAACTTTTGAAAGATATGTAATTTAAGTTACTGTAAAACTGGATTCAATTGGGAACTACTATAAGATAGCTTTAGGTATTATATTCTGCAGCTGTATACCTAAACATGGATTGAGTCCATCTATTTGAATCTTATTTTATATAGTGTGCAAGTCTCTCTCCTTCCAGTTTTTCAGTTGCATGCTGCTTTCTTATTTTTCACATTTACAGTCATCACAAAATCTGCAGATGCACAGAGAATGGAAGTATCATCCGCAAAATCCTCACAGTATTCTCTTTCCGTTGTGCTCATAAAATTAGTCATATAACTGTTTATTACTTTATTTGGTTGCTGATATTAGTAACAGGCAGCAATTCATTTCACTCAATCCCACTAGATTGACATGTTACTTCATTGCACTGCTAAATTTTACTAGGTTAGCAATGTATTGGCTCTTTGCTGGAATTACTAAATGACTTATAGGAGCCATTTTAATCATGTGTACAACAGTGCTAGAAGTAAAGGTAAGCATGCATACAAGACGCTGAAAGCATGAATTACTAACCCATCTTGTTTCTCTTGTTTACAAGCTAGTATTCCTGATATGACATATTTACTGCATCTGTTTCAACATTAAAACAGAGGAATTGGTAATTTGTGATCTCTTAATTTCACAATACTTTGCTATAGAAAATGTGCATAACTTAGGTATAGAAAATGCTGATTAACTGGAAGAGATATCCTGAATTCCAACTCGTCATCGAGCACCAAACAGGTCCCTTGTATGTTCATTTTTCATTTTGTGCACTAATCACATTCTTGGCTGAAGATTAAAGATTAGAACATCCAATCAAGGGTTTGAAGCTAAGATTAGAACATCCAAGAAATGCCTAAAATCCAAGAATTAAAACATCCAAGAAATGCCTCGTTTGAAGATAAGATTGAATCGTGTTGATCAGCCTTTGTGGGGAAGTCATGAGTTCATTCCTATATCTTAATCTTCACCAAGTTACAGAAAATCCAAGAAAATATTCTAACCAAGAAATTACAGAAAATATAATGTATACCTCCCTGGAATGCCGTGCTTCTTCCTCCGTCTCTCCGGATGAAGCCCTACCCCTTTTCGTTCCCCTCCCTGCAGCTGTGACGTCATTCATCCTCCTCGCAATGCCGGTAAACGGAATCAGTTTCTGCGCTGCCGCCTTTTCTTGCTGATCGCCGAGGAACTCAGAAAAGAACACGATGTTTTGCGTCGGCTGATGATGGCAAGATCCGCTCGGCAGAGAAGAAGGGCTCGCGACGTCCACATCCATGTCTTCGTCGTCCAGCAATCTTCTCCCCACGCCGGTGAATGGCACATTATCTTTATCCCTCTCGCCGCGTTCTTGGTCCACGCCATGGACGAAATCGGAAAAGAACACGGGCTTACCTGTATTCCGACGGCACCGACTGCTCGGGGGAGAGGAGGATAATGAAGAACGCATGACGTCGTCTGCTTCTTGCAACGTTCTTGCTGCGCCGGTGAAGGGTGCATACGAATCCAACGCTCCCTTCTCGTTGCCGTTGACGAAATCAGAAAAGAATAAGAGACGATGGGAAGATCGGCTCGGGGAAGAAGAAGAAGACGACGAGGGACGAGGCGGGGACATCTATGTCCATGGCTTCATCATCCTGCAATCTTCTCGCTACCCCGGTGGATGGTGCAAACTTGGAATCCATGAGAGTGGAGATCGAGATCACCCTCTCTTGCAATCTGTGTGAGGCACGCCGGAATCGGAACCCCAATCTCATGGGAGTGAAGCGAAGGCGAAGGTGAAGAAAGGGCGAACTCGAAACAGAAGAAATTAGTATTATTTTTCATTAATATATATAATGGGGAATCAAACGGAGAAATTAGTATTGTTTTTCATTAATATAAAGGGTAATGCATTTCTTTTCGAATAAATTATATGGGTCTCCGATATGCATGACACGTCACAGTCCACCACAAAGAGATGTGATTTCCAATTGCTTGGCCATGTAATTCTATAAGATATTTGACTGATGACTAATTTGCTGATGATTCAGATTCCAGAATCTTTTATTTACTTTCTGGTTTAGCACTCATGCACAGTTACTTATATTTGTAGGCTAAGTGAATCAATTTTACTATGTTTGCAGGTCCAAGTCCCTAGCAAAAGGAATCGGTGGCCGAGAAGGTGGTGACGTCGACGAGCAATCGAATCATTGAATTAATGGCCGGCGAGGCAGCAACGAAGGCATAGACATTGCGGCACGAGGTCCCCAGTCGCGGATTTCGACTCACATAGACGCGGAGACAGACACATGTCTAAGTCATTAAAGAGAAACTCATTTTGACTGTAGTAACACTCTTATAACGACAGAGTCCATCTCATAAGAATTTCCAACTGAGTACTACTTCACCACTTTTAAAGTCAAGCTCAGGTTGTGCATCAACAATTTTACTGCTTTGTTGAAACCCAGAGACAATTGGTTCAGGATAGGATTTATGCTTCGTGGATAAGGGCAGCACCCAATTCGTGGGACATCAGCTTTACCAAATTTCCTTGCTCCACGATTATATAACGCCTTCCATGTTAATAATATGTAATCAGCAATAAGTAGATAGAACATAAATATTGCATTAATGAGAATAAAATTTTACTATGTTTTTTAGCAAAAGGAATCGATGGTCGAGAAGGTGGTGACGGGCGACGAACGATCGAATAATTGAATCGATGGTCGGCGAGGCAGCGACGAAAGCATAAACATTGCGGCACGAGGTCCCCAGTCACGACTCAGACTCACATAGATGCGGAGGAAGGTACACCGGTTGGTTTATGTACAAGTGGTCAGCGGAGGAAAGCCGTCGCTGATAATTTCCTTAGTTTATGTATTTCTGCAAACCGGTTCGTTTTATAAATTGTACAAGTTTTGTGGTATTTTTTATAGTTGTCAAGGTTGGGTTAGGCTATAGAGTACGGGTTGTACTCTGGCCGGTCATGTCCGGGTTTGGGGTGTGACACGTGCACAAAACTTCGACATAGAGTTTAGGAGTTTAGGCGAAAAAATTTCGACGTTGACGTCGAAATATTTTTTTTAAAAAAATTCTAAGTTTAAAAATTTCGACGCTTGCTACAGGCGTTGAAGACTTTTCGACGCCTATTGCAGGCATTGAAACGCGTCTGGAGCGGGCTCACTAGCGTCCGCCCACACCGTCCGTGTTACACCCCGCCTAACTTTATCCCTAGAGAAGGGACCTCACCTAGGTGGAGCACAACCTACAACTAAACCACAAAATACACCAGAAAATCTCAACAAGAACAACTGAAATCTTCTTTTCAACAAAAAGTTCTCTAAACAAATGTTCAACATCAATCTAAATATAACTAAGAAAACAACTAAACAGTGGATGACGTCTCCTCCTCCCGGACTCTAGCTACCCAACTTCAACTACTAACGTACCTGCAAATTCGAAGCAACAACAAACAATATCAACGGGAAGCTGAGTAGGAGTATCAATATGTCTAACAATAAGGACTACAATCATGATGTGATGATATTGTCAAATGCAACAATATACAACTTTGCAATTGAATGCAATATGTCAACAACAAGACACATTTTCACCTATCAACTAATGCAATTCATACCAATCAAGAGCGCAATGGACAAATGGGTTTCCCCCGCGCTTTCCCACCTCCGAGAGTGACACCTCAAGCCTGCTCCAGCAGGAGACCCGACTATCCATAAAGGTAGTCTGCCGACGTCTAACACATCGACGCCGAACACACACCCATGTGGTAAATAGGTGATCACCGGTGTCACTTGCCCAACACATCGGGCAATAAATCAACAATGTCCAGGGCCTTCGCCCAATAAAAGATCAACAATGCAACATGACAACTAGATCTCACAAGATGAGAAATCACAACTGATCGACGAAGCTAACAATAATAAATGTTACAACAAACTATCAACTAAAGATGCAACCAAATAATTCATGCTAGCAAATACAACTTATGACAACGTTAATACTACAATGGGCACCATGCTCAAATAACATTAATAAATAACAACTCTAATTAGACTCATGCAATTATCAACACGGTATGTCCAACAAAATAATGCAACATGAGATCAACGGAATACAGAAGCAATTCAAGCAAATAGAGACAAAGGATAAAACCGTCATTTTACTCATTCAACATCCATCGGCTACAACAGGAGTCAACTCAAACCCAACACAACTATGTATACTCTAAATCACCACCGAACATAGAATACCACTATTCTACATTATTTAATTATTTATCAAATTAAAATAATAACTCATAACTATCAAATAACAGTGAAACATAGAAAAGCCCTACCAGATGAACTCTGATCATAGAAGCCCCCTCTAAAATAATATTTACAAGAAGGTCCCTATAATTTTCCAGGTCATAAAAGTTCGCCCGCACCATCGTCGCGGTCTTGCGGGCGCACGAGCCAGCGGCCCTTGGCGAGCACGCCGAGGGGCTTTGCCCAAGTGAAGGGGCGGGATATTTCCTGCCTCTGATTTTTTTAAAAAAAAATTAAAATTTTTCCCTCAGGTTCTCTTCTTGATATACTTTTTTTCTTTTTTTCTTCTTCTTCTTCTTTTCATCATCTTCTTTTTCTTCATATCTTTTTTTCTTTCCCATTCTTTCTTCTTTCTCTTCTATTTTTCCTTCATCTAATTTTTCTTCTTCTTTTTTCAGGTTATCAAAATTTTTCAAGTCATCGAATTTTTTCGGTTACCATCTAATTTTTCAAGTTAAAAAATATTAATTCAATTGGATTGTGCCACATGATTATTTAATTATTTTAGTAAATTATATATCAAAGATTAAATTTGAATTCAATTTGAGAAATTAACTATTTTAGGTTTGTTCGATATGATGGGTTAGCTAGTGTACTTTTAAAAACACAGTTCAATAGTACGTTCAAATTATGTTTTTTATTCCCATGCTTCTATGTGGGAATCCATTAAGTTAATTCGGTTGCCCCTCTCCTCCTATGATGATGTATGGGTTTAGGAAATGGAGATTAATGAGTATGTTGCTACAAGTAGTGCTTAGTTATTTCTTAGAAGTCGTAACCTTCACGAACTTAGCAATTATGTCCCTTGCCTAGTCTATGGCAACTTAAGCTGCCTCCAAAAGTTTTGAACTTCCTTTGAAATCTTCAGCATAATAGATTACCTATCAGATCCTATTTGTGCCATATTGGTCTTCTTAATATCTTTATTTGTCCTTTGTGTCCGTCTAATACTACTAATGAGACTATTGAACACATTTTTTTTTCTTATGCCCTTATATTAATTCAGTTTGGTCCATTCTTCAATCTTGAACTGATTTTCCGTAAAATAATCAGAATTCTTGGTTGAATGGAGGTTGGCTCAGGTTGCCCAATAGCCCGGCTGGGACTCTGTCTATTAAGACTCTAATTGTTATTACCTATTGGTTTACTTGGTACGTTAAAAATGAGATGATATATCTTATTAGGTGGCATTCTCCTCTTAATCTCATGCTCAAAATAATTTCATTTGCTTGTCGGTTTAATAAAACTCAAGCTCCCGAGGAAATTTCAATTTACGTTCTAATTCTAATTTACTTAATTGGATTCCCTCGGATGGAAACTGGATTAAATTAAACTGTGATAGCTCTTTTTTAAACTCACAAGCTGGCATTGGCTTTATTGTTAGGAACAATTTGGGTGACTACATTTACTTTGCTAATCAGTATTTTGATTCTATCATTTCACCGGCTTTTGCAGAAGCTCTTTCTATCCTACATGCCATCCAGTTTGCTCATCGAAAGTTTGACTTGGTCAATATTGAATCTGATTGATGGTTGGTTATTCAGGCTATTCAAGGTCAATGTACAGTAGTCCCTTCGAAGCTGCAGCACATTGTATCTCAATTTCAATCATTAGCCTATAGATAATGTAATAAAGTCGCTCATTGGGCGGCAAATCGAGCACGTAGTCTTAAAGAGTCCAAAATATGGACTTCTATTCGACTCCCGGAGCTCAATAATATTTTTTTACCAGGACTGCTCTAGTCCTTCCCATACGTAGTTAATGAACTTTTTATTTTTTAGGTAAAAAAAAAATTATATTTTTTTCATTTACATAAATCAAAAATTATTTTTTGTTAATTTAATTTTAAAATCTAAGGCGGTTCCATTTAGCTGCTTTTTTTCTTCAGGTATTAGCAAATTGATAATTAAAGTGATCATGTCCGAGCTGAGTAGGAAGCATAGGAATGCAAAGTTCGAAGCTTGGGTTTGTTTCTATTGGGACTGGTCCTTTCGGAATTCCCAAGTATAGAGTTTCTTTGTTTGTTTTTTAACTAGCTATCCACGTTTATCAGTTTATTGGATAATGATTTGTTTTTTAGTTCTGAATGTTTAGCTCTCCAACAATACTTTTAACTTCATCTTTCGTTTTTGCTGAATCAAGAGATCTGCTACGAATTTGGTTAAGGTTATAACCCTAAATCTAAAGATGTCTTATCATCTCAAATTAAAAAAAGAAAGAAGGTATCTTTTCATCTCTGATTAAACTAATGTAGCTTTTTTTTTTTTTGGATATTGAATTAATTGCATATTTTTGTTTATAGGAGATATTGTGGATTGGTTGTGATATTGTCTTCTCGAGAAAAAAAATGTATTAGAGTATGATTAAGAGCAGTTGCTACCGAATGGTTGCTTGTCTTAAATTTCATTCTTACTTTAATACTCCCTGGGAATATTCAAGGATTGATTTTGTCAATGGTTTGGATGAAATGAAATGTCTATTTGTAAGAATTTCCAGCTAAAAATATGGTAGATGTTTCTTTGAGTACAATATTGCCTTCATGAATCATGAAATAATTGTGGTTGACTAATTATCTTGGTTTGGTTTGGTTTGGTTTGGTTTGGTTTGGGATCTGAGTCCGTGGAGTGGTCTGGTGCAAGCTTTTCATTTATAATTTATTTATTTACTTCTGTAGTTTACCAGGAGATGTTGTCTCATGCTTAGGAGTGAACACCAAAAGCGCTAGCAGGGACAGAAAGAAGTTGAGCGGTTCAAGTAGTAACGGGTTTGCAGCATCTGTGCCTCCGACACATAGTAGTGAAGATGATATCTTGCAGTCAGTGAATGTAATGAGTTTTACGTTCAATGAACTCAAGACAGTATAGTAATATAAGGGTATATTTGTAAATATACTCTTACTTAAGGACTTTTGTGTAAATTGTTATAGTATTAATAAAAGCAGGATTAATAGAAAGGTGACCTAACCCTACAGGTTAATCACTCTTTTTTTCATCTTCCACAAACCAACTTGGTATTAGAGCCGCCGTACACACATCCTGAAGTGCTTGGAAATCCAAAAAATTATTCTGCACCTGCGGCGTGCGGATTCCTTAGCCGCGCCTGCCGCTGCATCAAGCAACGCGCTGCGAGACGCACGCGCCCCAAGCGGTGCACGGCGCACCAAGTGTCGTAAGGCAGCACACCTTCACCAAGTAGCGCAAGGCAGTGTCCTTCAAGCAGATTTTTTTTTCTTCACATCGGGCGACACGCATACCGAGGAGCTAGCTTTAGGCAGCACGGGTATACATCCTATATTTGATTCAAATTTCCTTCTCTCATTTGAAAGGTAACAACAACTTTATTCTACAAAGTCAGCTTATATATATTTTATTTTTCAAAATCTGTGCAATGAGATGAAGAAAAATCTAAGCGTTTAAAGATTTAATTTGATGATATAATTATCTTGTAGATCTGGGATTTCGTTCGAAATTCCCTCTCTTCAGAATAGCCCTATGAAATTAGATGGATAATCTACTTATTTAATGTGGACTCGAAGTGTGCGACTGTTTATTAGAGCCCGTCGTCTTGAGGGGTATCTCACCGGGAGTAAAGTACAATTAGCAAATGGAAACAATGCACATTGGGAGTCAGAGAACTCTCTTGTTATGTCTTGGCTTCTAAACTATATGACTATGGATATTGGTCAGGGATTCACATTTTTCAGTACAACCAACGAAATTTGGGAAGCTATTTCACCAACTTACTCTCAAATAGGGAATTCAGTGCAAGCTTATGAGATTTAGTGTAAAATTCGTCAAGTAAGACAAAGTAATATGTTAGTTACTGCTTATGTGGCTGAGCTTAGACAATTGTGATCTGAGTTGGACTTTTATCATCCATTCAAGGCCTTACATGCTGAGCATGCAGTTCTACACAAAAAGTACATAGAAGAAGAACGCTTATTTGATTTTTTGGCAGGGCTGAATTCAAATTTTGACTCCATTAGAACACAAATTTGGTTGCAAAGGGGTACACTCAGACATACAATATTGATTATGATGAAACATTTGTTCCTATTGCCAAGATGAATACTATTCAGACTCTCATTTCATGTGTTGCGAATCTTGGGTGGAAACTACATCAGTTGGATGTGAAGAATGCTTTTCTACATGGTGATTTACAAGAGGAAGTTGATATGGAGATCCCACCTGGGTTCGATAGCACAAATACAGTTGGGAAGGTTTGTCGACTACGACGATCACTCTATGGATTGAAACAGTCACCTCGTGCCTGGTTTGATAGATTTCGTCAAGTAATTCTTAGTATGGGGTATAAATAGAGCAACAATGATCATACTTTATTTTTCAAGCATAACCAAGGAAACGCGGCCATCCTCATTGTTTATGTTGATGACATAATTGTTACGGGGTATGATATTGATGAAACTATGAGCTTGAAGGCTTAGCTTGCACAAGTATTTGAAGTTAAAGACCTAGGGATTGAAGTAGCACACTCATCGGATGATATTTTCTTATCTCAAAGAAAATATGTGCTAGACTTGTTGGCTGAAGCAGAAATGCTAGGTAGTAAGCCTACTCCAACTCCAATTGATCAAAATTTTCAACTTGTTAATAATGGTGGTAATTCCGTTGATCATGGGAGATATCAAAGACTAGTGGGAAGATTGATATATCTTTCACACACCAGACCAGATATTATATTTGTTGTGAGTGTTGTAAGTTGATACATGCACGATCTACGTGAGCAGCACATGGAAGCTGTGTATAAAATTCTAAGATATCTTAAAAGTTGTCTTGGTGGAGGCTTATTGTTTTCTCGACAAGGTAACTTGAAGATAGAATGTTACACAAATCTCGATTGGGCTAGATGTCTAGATGATCGTCGATCCACGTCTGGATATTGTACATTTGTCGGTGGCAACTTAGACACCTGGAGAAGTAAGAAACAAATAGTGGTTTCTCGTTCTAGTGCGGATGATGAATATCGAGCTATGTCTCAGGGTGTCTGTGAGTTGCTATGGTTGAAAAACCTCATGCAAGAGTTACATCTTAATTCACAACAACCGATTCGTCTTTTCTGTGATAATAAAGCTGCTATTGAAATTGTCAATAATCCTGTGCAACATGACAGAACGAAACACATAGAGTTTGATCGTCACTTCATCAAGGAGAAATTGGAGAACAGTGATATTTGCATTCCATTTGTTCGATCCTTTGAAAAGTTGGCTGATATTTTCACCAAGGAGTTGAATAATATTTCATTTTCTTCTATTGTACGCAAGATGAGTTTAAATGATATATTTGTACCATATTGAGGGGGAGTATTGTAATGTAGGGGTATATTTGAAAATATACTTTTACGTGAAGACTTTTATGTAAATTGTTATAGTATTAATAAAAGCAGGATTAATAGAGAGGTGACCTAACCCTAGAGATTAATCACTATCTTTTCATCTTCCACAAAACAACTGACAGCCACTAGGAACTTCCAACCAGATAGTAAGTTAGGGGAGCTAGGGAGGCTTTGGTTCAGTGTTTAAGGGATGAATTGATGAACAAACTTTGGCAGCTACCAAACCTGGCACTGGATTGATTATTGTTGTGAAGAAGTTAAATCAGGAAGGCTTGTAAGGTCACAAGGAATGGTTGGTGAGTTTCCTTTTCCACTTAATTTGGTGCATCCGATCTTTTTCATTTTCTTTTGGCAATAACATGATCTGGATACTATGTTTATTCAGTTCGTAGATTTAAGAAATATATATATTAGTGAGAGATGATCATGACCCTGCTCTGCATTTTGCGATAAATGTGTCAATTCTTTCAATTTATGACTAATTGAATGAGCAAATCCCACTATCTTGTAGGCAGAGGTAAATTACCTTGGTCAGTTGTCGCATCCTCATCTTGTAAAGCTTATTTGATACTGCTTGGAGGATGAACAACGACCTCGTGTGTATGAATGTATGTCTCGCGGGAGCTTGGAGAATCATCTTTTTAGAAGTAAGTTAATTGGATAAATTGAAAACTAGGTGTTTACTTTCTACTTCTACAATAAATTTCTCGGAGGTTTTCCACCATCTATTGTTATTGAACTAGATGGTGCAGTAGATCATAATTCTTTGTAATTTGATGATGGCACATGAGGTTCATATTTTCAACCACTCTCTTGGAACCTCTGTATGAAGATCGCTCTGGGTGCTGCAAAAAGGGCTCACATTTTTGCATAGCGATAGGGCAAGAGTCGTATATCGTGATTTTAAAAACTCTAACATTCTTCTAGATTCTGTAATGGTATGTTTGCTTCATTAGATAGGATTGGATATGATAGGATTGGATAATAAATGAGGGTGGATTGGATATAAATTTTTTAAATCCGGTATGCAGCGAATATAATATCTATTTTAAACTCATTTTCTTTTAATCCGTGCACTAAACAAACAATGGATATTAATCCATCCCCTATTATATCCTTCCTTACCCTATGATGCAAACATGCACTAAGTGATTTGGCTTTTGTCAATCTGTAAACCAACATAATTACAGACACTCACCATCTATTGTTCTTGTTATATATATACATAACTACAATGGAAAACTCTCGGATTTTGGATGGGCAAAAGATGGCCCTGATGACGATGAAAGCCATGTCTCAACGAGTATCATGGGAACATATGGATATGCTACTCTTGAATACCTTGATGAATAGCCCATATATCATTTTACGGATGACTTGATGAATAGCCCATATATCCAGTATTCTCATTTATTAGTCTCACATTACCTGCTGCTTATTTGGAATGGATTACATATGTTGTCTCTATTTGGTCAAGAGTCACGACCTTACTTGAACACAATCTGTTCTATAGGCTCGTACAATTGTATGCTTGAGTGTAAAGGAGACAGACAATTCAATCTGGTTGATGAATAATGACCACGTGATCAGAACGTGATTAATGGCTCAAATTCCAAGGGGATTGAAGCTGTAGATTATCGTTCCAAGATTTCGCCTTTCACGGGTGCAGCAAGAAGGCTGTTGGACGTCGAACCAATAGATGTCGACGTCCCAACAACATCTTCTTCTTGTTTATCCAGTTTATCCTCCTCGACGCAATCGAGAAAATGTTTCCTGGGATGGTGTTCTTTTATGAATTCGTCGTCAATGCCGACGGGAAGGTAGGTCCGAAGGGCGCAGCAAGAAGGTTGCAAGATGAGAACGTGGCCTTGCGTTCTTCGCTATCTTCCCCTCGGACCATCTTCTTTTTTGATTTCCAAGAATACGACGTAAATCAAGAACACCCCTGCGAAAGGGCGAAAGAAAATTACATGTTTGTGCCCTTATCCGGCGTGGGGAGAAGGTTGCTGGATGTCAGCTCATAAATGGATGTGGACGACCCGTGGCCGAGTGGATATTGCCATCGTCATCCGACGGAAAACACAACTTTGCGTGCATGGAGGGAAACAAAGAGGGGTAGAGGGCTGCATCCGCATTGACGGAGGAAGAAGAGGATCCTCTGCTAGTCTGCGTCCTTTAATAAATTTTGTTTGACTTGAAGAACGCAAGGCAGTGTCCTTCAAACGCAGATTTCTTTTCTTCACATCGGGCGACATGCGTACCGAGGAGCTAGCTTTAGGCAACACGGGTATAGATCCTATATTTTGCTTCAAATTTCCTTCTCTCATTTGAAAGGTGACAACAACTTTATTCTACAAAGTCAGCTTATATATATTTTATTTTTTGAAATCTGTGCAATGAGATGAAGAAAAATCTAAACCTTTAAAGATTTAATTTGATGCTATAATTATCTTGTAGATCTGGGATTTCGTTCGAAATTCCCTCTCTTCAGATCAGCCCTATGAAATTAGATGGATCATCTACTTATTTAATGTGGACTCGAAGTGTGTGACTGTTTATTAGAGCCCATGGTCTTGAGGGGTATCTCACCAGAAGTAAAGTACAGTCAGCAAATGGAGACAATGCACATTTGGAGTCAGACAACTCTCTTATTATGTCTTGGCTTCTAAACTCTATGACTTTGGAGATTGTTCAGGGATTCACATTTTTCAATATAGCCAACGAAATTTGGGAAGCTGTTTCACAAACTTACTCTCAGATTGGGAATTCTATGAAAGCTTATGAGATTCAGTGTAAAATTTGTCAAGTAAGACAAAGTAATATATCAGTTACTGCTTATGTGGCTTAGCTTAGACGATTGTGGTTTGAGTTGGACTTTTATCGTCCATTCAAGGCCTTACATGCTGAGGATGCAGTTCTACACAAAAAGTACATAGAAGAAGAACGCTTATTTGATTTTTTGGCAGGGCTGAATTCAGAATTTGACTCCATTAGAACACAAATTCTTAGGAGAGGATATACGTTGCCTACACTTCAACAAGTTTTTTCCATTGTTCAAAGTGAGGAGACTCGGAAAAGGATTATGGTGGAGCCTAATAACTCACCAGTACCATCACATCGATCTGCACTAGTAGTTCAGCCTTGTGAAAGAACTGAAAAAGAACAAATGAAGTGTGATCATTGTCATAGGCCTGGTCACATTAAAGATGCATGTTGGCAGTTACATGGTAGACCTCGAGGAGGTGGACTTGGCGGATGTCGTGGTGGAAGATTTGGGAGTCGAACTAATGATTTCGTTGATAACTCGTCAATGTCAGCTGAAGTGTTAGAGACTTTCAAATAGCTCATGGCAAAGCTTGATCCCTCCTCTACTGGAGAGACCTCCTCCTCCACAGGTTCAGCTAGTCAACCTTCTTCTTCCATACACCACTCTCATTTTGCACAATTAGGTATTCTACATAGTGCATTAAATTGTACTCAGTTTTCACCATCATCCTGGATTATAGATTCGGGTGCATCAAATCATATGACGGGTTCCTCTAGTTTCTTTAATTCATATTTTCCCTGTTCAGGTAGAGATAAAGTTCATATAGCTGATGGTTCTTTTGCCCCTATTTCTGGAAGAGGTTCCATCACTATTACTCCATCTCTACATTTATCGTTAGTCTTACGTGTTCCTCGTTTTCCTAACAACCTCTTATCAATTAGTTAAATCACCAAGGCTCTCAATGGTATTGTAACATTCTTCCCTACTCATTGTTTGTTTCAGAAGAAGCTTGTGACGAAGGAGACGATTGGATCTGGTAGAATGCATGATGGTCTCTATCACCTAGATAATCTTAGCAGTCCCAATGAAGTCGGATATATGGTCTCTTTGCAACAAGTGCACTGGAGGAATTGCAGTTACAGCATCGTCGATTTGGTCATTTATCTTTTTCAGTTTTAGCTAGGCAGTTTTCTTTCTCTCTACAAATTATGCAATAAAGATCATTTGAGTTGTTATGCCTGTGAGTATGCTAAACATACAAGTTGTATCTATTCTGCTTATGGAAATCATAGTCAATCTCCATTTGATGTTATTCACACTGATGTTTGGGGACCCTGCCATGTTACTTCTCTTTCTGGGCATAAATGGTTCATTACCATTATTGATTGTTTAGTCGAACAACTTGGGTTTATTTGTTAAAGAGTAAAGATGAAGTGTTGCGATGTTTTAAAGCATTTCACATGATGATAGAAACTCAATTCAGTACCAAAATCAAAATCTTTCGCTCAGATAATGGTACATAATACACTGGCAAAGAGTTCCAGGACTACTTGTTAGCTAATGGGATTCTTCATCAAACCACTTGTGTTGATACACCTACTCAAAATGGTGTGGCAGAAAGAAAGAATCGTCACCTATTGGAAGTCACTCGATCTTTACTCTTTACCATGAGCATGCTAAAGTCTTTTTGGAGAGAAGCCTTTTTGACAGCTGCTTATTTAATTAATCGCATGTCGCTTCGGACCTTGGAGCTCAAGTCACCGACCACTTGAATGTCTTATTGGAGATACGACTTTCATTGTACCTCCTAAGATATTTGGGTGTGTTTGTTTTGTACGTGATCATCGCCCCTCACTTGGTAAATTTGAACATCGTTGCTTGAAATGTGTATTTGTTTGATATTTAGCTACTAAAAAAGGTTACAAGTGTTATTTCCCACCTCAAAAGAAGATGTTTGTGAGTATGGATGTAACCTTCATAGAGACAGAGGCATACTATTTATCTGATCAGAATTTGGTAAATATTGTCCCTCCATCTCCCTCTACAATATCAGATGAGTTCCTATACTCACCATATTCATGTACCGAGATACCACATTGTAAGGGGGAGTCATCTAGAGTTCAAGAAAAGCCGCACATAGTTGCAATTTTCATCTGTAAGGATATTTGAGTACCAAAAGTGACGTGTACAGCTTTGGAGTTGTTCATCTAGAGATGTTGTCTGGCCGACGTGCCATAGACAAGAACCAACCACCTGGAGAGCACAATCTAGTGGACTGGGCAAGGCCTAATCTTACTATCTTACTAGCAAGCGAAAGATCGATCTTCCGCATCCTGGATGCACGATTGGAGGGGCAGTATTCACTGGAAGGAGCACAAAAGGTTGTCGTTCTCGCACTCCATTGCTTATTAACGGAACCAAGGTACAGGCCAACAATGGATCAAGTGGTGTCTGCACTAGAATAGCTTCAGGATGCCAAGGACATGAGAAGAAATCCACGGCATGAACAAAAGACAAATGGCCAAAGCATTGGTGGCAATTCAAGCAGGTTGGTTAAGAGGAGATCATAAGAAATTGTCAAAGGAGAGGTTGCTCATCCTACACCCTCAGCTTCCCCACTTCACACTACGTGAAGAGAAGTCTCATGTGATGCAACTTTGGATGGAAATAGTAGAGAAAAAAAAGGAAAACATAAAGCTGTACATGCAAGCTCAATATCTTTTCGTACAGATTTCCTTCTTTTGGATCATCTTGTTGACATTATGTTCATATATTATATATATATATATATCACTTTTTACACTCAAGTCAATTGTCCAATTAAAAGTTCATATCAAGGGTAGCTGATGTTACAATGATTGAAGGTTCATGCTAAAATGTGGCCGTTAAATTTGACTATATATTATCGACATTAGTGTCTCAAAATTAGTGAACAAAGACAATGAAAAGATCTTGAAGTCAAATTATTGATAGATGCCGAACTTTTAGGCAACTTATTCATAACTTTCCTTTTCTGTTTGAACAATTAAAGGTATTGTTTCTGTGTCTAAGGCAAATTGTAGTGTGATCAAGTTAGAATACAAAGATCTTAAACAACTCAAATCCATCCATTTTTCTTCAATTTCACCTTTATATAATTCTATTGTTGTTTAAAATTGAAGTGTCTCAAAATATAGCTTCCCTATTACCAATTTTGGGTACCAATCTATCCAATTTTGGATAGATTGGAGTATCTTGTGAAACAAAAGGGAAAAAAAGAGATCGAACATCAATCTATCCACCTTGGATATGCTTGGAATGGAAACCTAAATTGGATTTAGAGCAGGTCGAATAATCAGATTTTGAATTTTATTATCATCTCTAATTTAAGACATTTAGATCTAATATTTTATGTATTGTATTAAAAAAATGAGATAATTTTATCCTCATATTTGTATTAAATGCTGAATTTATACTTTATATTGTTGATATTGTGAAATTAATTGAAAATCCAAATATGTTAACCGTGACCATTGTATCAAGATTTGATATCAATTTTAATTGGTATAAGCAATCGAATTAACTTTCAAAAAACAATCAAATGTCATGCCTATATCTTTTTTTTTTTCATATTTATCTTTATTTGTTGGTCTGATTTGAAATTTGGTAATTTGGATCATTGTAATGCAGTGTGAAACTATTTTGGTCTAAACATCTCTATTTGTCCATTGATTCATTAGATTTGAAATTTGTTCAATTAAATTAATTTAATGATATATATAAAATGTTTGTAGGATTATTTTGATGCGGTTAATTTAAAAATAAGGGGATATAATTTTATCATTTTACGGATGACTTGATGAATAGCCCATATATCCAGTATTCTCATTTATTAGTCCCACATTACTTGCTGCTTATTTGGAATGGATTACATATGTTGTCTCTATTTGGTCAAGAGGCACGACCTTACTTGAACATGATATGTTCTATAGGTTCATACAATTGTATCCTTGAGTGTAAAGGAGATAGACAATTCAATCTGGTTGATGAACAATGACCACGTGATCAGAACGTGATTAACGGCTCAAATTGTTAGGGGATTGAAGCCATAGATTATCGTTCCAAGATTTCGCCTTTCACGGGTGCATCAAGAAGGCTGCTGGACGTCGAACCAATGGATGTCAACGTCCCAGCAACATCTTCTTCTTGTTTATCTTGTTTATCCTCCTCGACGCAATCGACACAATCTTTCCATGGGATGACGTTCTTTTTTGAATTCGTCATCAATGCCGATGGGTAGGTAGCTCCGGAGGGCCTAGCAAGAAGGTTGCAAGATAAGAACGTGGCCTTGCATTCTTCGCTATCTTCCCCTCCGACCGTCTTCTTTTTTGATTTCCAAGAATACGACGTAAATCAAGAACACCCCTGTGAGAGGGCAAATGAAAATTCCACGTTTGTGCCTTCATCCGGCGTGGGGAGAAGGTTGTTGGATGTCAGCTCGAACATGGATGTGGACGTCCCGTGGCCGAGTTGATATTGCCATCGTCATTCGACGGAAAACACAACTTTGCGTGCAGGGAGGGAAACAAAGAGGGGTAGAGGGCTGCATCTGCATTGACGGAGGAAGAAGAGGATCCTCTGCTAGTCTGCTTCCTTTAATTAATTTTGATTGACTTCAAGAACCGCATAAGAAACTTGAACTTTTGATGTCTCATGATTTGCTAAATGAATGAATGGATTGGAACTCAAATCTAATTTTCTGTTATGATACTCCTTGGAAGCACAAAAATGATGTGATTTTTTTCTAATAAGTCTAAAGGTAAGGTATTACCTTTGTGATTTGTGGATTTTAGGCTGAATTTAATCAGGGCAATAATAGTGGGAAGCAATCTATTCGCAAGATGAATCTTGAGAGTTAAAACAAATGAAATTTGCAGGATGAATATGTGCATAGTCCAACCTAATGGAGATGAGTTGTTTCTCTTTTATGGTGGAGCTTGGAAGGATAACAATTGCTATTCCGGGACTGGTTAACTTACATCATTTTAGATTGTGTTACTAGCAGTACGTATTCTTATGGGCCCTGGCCGTTTCATTTGTCACGGTGATTCGACAAATCCATTTAATTAAGCATTGAACCAAAGTTGCAACGAAAATTAGATTTGATTTCCAATCCATTCATTCATTTAGCAAATCATGAGACATCAAAAGTTTAAGTTTCTTATGCGGTTCTTGAAGTCAAACAAAATTAATTAAAGGAAGCAGACTAGCAGAGGATCGTCTTCTTCCTCCGTCAGTGCGGATGCAGCCCTCTACCCCTCTTTGTTTCCCTCCCTGCACGCAAAGTTGTGTTTTCCGTCGAATGACAAAGGCAATATCCACTCGGCAACAGGACGTCCACATCCATGTCCGAGCTGACATCCAGCAACCTTCTCCCCACGCCGGATAAGGGCACAATTGTGGAATTTTCTTTCGCCCTCTCGCCGGCGTGTTCTTGATTTACGTCGTATTCTTGGAAATCAGAAAAGAAGATTGTCGGAGAGGAAGATAGCGAAGAATGCAAGGCCACGTTCGCATCTTGCAACCTTCTTGCTGCGCCCTCCGGACCAACCTTCCCGTCGGCATTGACGACGAATTTAGAAAAGAACGTCATCCCATGGAAAGATTGTGGCGATTGCATCGAGGAGGATAAATTGGATAAACAAGAAGAAGATGCTGCTGGGACGTCGACATCCATCGGTTCGGCGTCCAGCAGCCTTCTTGCTGCGCCCGTGAGGAGGATAAACATGAAGAAGGCCTTCGTCTTTTGCTTCTAAAAGAAGCACAATTAACGTATTTTGCATATACCAATTTTCTCCAATTTAAAAGAGAGATACACTTAATATAATTTGTAGGAATATATACAGTTAAATTTAACTAGTACTAGATACATGTAGAAACTACGGTGTAAAAACGATCAGATCAGCGACGTGTTTCCGACACGATAATTTCAAGTTGAAAAACCAACTTAACCCAACTTCGGAAAAAGAAGCAATGACCTATTT
The DNA here is from genome assembly GCA_034359265.1 of Canna indica. Classification (NCBI taxonomy): domain Eukaryota; kingdom Viridiplantae; phylum Streptophyta; class Magnoliopsida; order Zingiberales; family Cannaceae; genus Canna; species Canna indica. The sequence continues at coordinate 70,847,774 of CP136894.1, read as the reverse complement.
TGTGTTGGAGCGAGCTCTAAGGATCTTTTCTGCATCAATTTTTTAATTTTTTTAATACTTTTTTTTTATCTTTAACAAAGTTCAATAGTATCTAATCAAATTGAAATGAACCAAACTAGTACGATTTGAAAAATTTATATTCTAATTTTCAAAATCACATAGTATATTATTAATTTTTTTAAAAATTATTCAAGCTTTTTTAGATCTCCACTGAGAACTCCAAACTGATCCAAATAAACTTGGAAAAAAAACCTGAAATCCAAGCAACCCCCAAAGTATCTAGAGGTGGATCATGTCAGTTTTTGTTTTGTTTTGGCACAATCTGCTTTTAAACATTTAACAAGTAGATTTAATGAATTTAATGACTGATAAAAGAAAAGCTAGTACAAGAGTCGTCCTTGTTGATCTTTAAAAAAAATGAGACGAGAATAATTGTCAAACTACTAAAAATTAATAGACCCGGAAAACAAATAGATACCACCATGTTCATTAAACAAATAAAGACGATCATCTATAAATTCATCATATGACAAAATCTTCAGCAGCATAAAATATATTAGGTACAAAATTGTGGTTTTCATCAGAGATCACAATGGGTAGGTACCAAGTCTGGAGAAGGGAAACAAACAGGGAAGGAGAAGTTGGATGCCTTCTTTCATTGTAGAAATGCCACCACTCTGTTTAGCAAGTTTAGGCCAAAAACTGTTTCTTCGCAATTGATTTTGATAGTGATATTCAATGGTTCAGAGAACTTGCCCTCAGCCAAGATAGTAAACAAGACTGGCTTTGAGCTACTCAATAATTGCCCACTGAAACAGAAGCACAAACCGGATGCATCATCAATGTTAAAAGAAACTGGGATGTCGGCACTCACAAGGGAAACATTAGAATTGCTTAGAACCTTAGATGCTAGAATTTTAGAAACTAGAATAATTTTATCCGAATCAAATGAATTGTCAATCTTCTCCATGTGATCCTTGAATATGCACCTGTTACATAATTTTGGAATATTAGCTAAACTTAATACAGCAGGGAAAGAAAGTATGATAGCTGAAAAAGTGGCATTTTAATTTCATACAAACTATAAACTTTTTCTATTTCAATACTGAGAAATGCTTTGTCATTCTATGTTTTCTATGTTCCAGGTAATCACACTATAAGACTACGCCATCCTCTATCATAACCTAATTATTAGGTAAATCATCTAACTCTTTCCATTGCCCAAGAATACCAAAATAATGGCATTGTCAAGCAAAAGATTTTATAACCTGTTACAATCCCGTTGATATATGAACCAGCAGTATCGTGACATTTCTATATGTGCACATGAAAGAAGTGTATATTTGTATGTCTGAAGTGATCCACAAGGGCAGTAATATGAAATATGAGGGCACATCTATACCATGCGGTTAGACATTTTGTGAGATATGAATATTACTGACACTTGCATTTTGTCGAAAACTTTTTCCCATTGCATAACACAGCTAACTTGAATGGCAAAAGATGATGATGAAAACACACTTGAATGACTTTCTTCACCCTTTGACTTGGATCTAAGGATGCAATCTCCTGAAAAGAAAGCAAAGCTGGTATATTATCTGTTGATGGTGGGCTATGGAAGAAAAAAATGGAACATGTGAGTTTATAAAAGTAATATGAGCAACAAAAAATTCCACAAGATGTAACTACTACTAGACTGAAAATAAGAGTCCAAATCAAATAGTGCAAAGAAAATGATGAGAAATGGGGCAGATAAATACCTTTCAGGTTTTCCCATCACTTGATCTGAAGATTCCACACCCAAAGTAGACTCCCCATCTTTCAATGCTATATTTACTAATGTTCAGAAGAGCAGTTCTCGAGAAAAACTTCAAGAAGTACTAAGATTGGGGATATAGTTGAAATTTCATATGAAAATGCATATTCTACTCTCAAGCCATTGCCAGTTGTAGGATGGAGAAGAGTGTGGAGCATTGGTCTAACAGTACAATTAAGATTGTTAATTGATATTCTGCCAGGAGAAGGCTGTGGAGGCTTTTTTACTGAAGTAGAAGCTGGTTGCTCATCCAGCCATGATTCAAGTGCTGACTTAGACATCGACTCTGCCAAATCTGTAGAGATGAATGAAGACAAATTTCCCTTGTAACTTTGACTTGCAAGATCGTAATCAACGCTAGCATCAGAAACATTAATTAGGGCTTTTTCTTTGCCATCTTGAGCATCATGAAAATAGCAATGTTAATTTTAGTGTTGCCATTACTTCATGAAAATATTCTGCTTAATGTGCATTAACTAACTAGAAACAAACTAACATTTTTTTATTTAAAAACATGTAATAAGGATATGACAAAAAAAATTTGGGTTTTAATCAACCAATACCAAATCAAACAAAGCAAATAATCAACAAACAAGGAAGAAAATGTTACCATATAATGATTGTTAAGAAAATAAATGAATAGATTGCACTCCTTCCTAACAACTAAAGCTTGAAAATGTTGGTCAGATAATCAAATTTAACATGCATGGTTGGTGGCACTTAATTTGAATCCTGCAAGTGTCAATAATTTTAAAAAATAAACCTCAGATAAATCAATTTAGCCTGCATGTTCGGCATGGGTGAAATAGTCTAGTTCACCCGTCTACATGCAAGTGGAAGTGTTAATACTTAATAATATAAATGAATAGATTGTGCTCCTTTTTAATAGCTTAAGATTTGGGGAAAGTTGGAAATTTTATCAAAGTAAACAATGACAAAGATTACACAACCAAAGACAACAACAAAATGGGAGAATCATACAATACAATAGTAAATAAAATTTCAAGATTGTTATCTCCAAATCAAACAGATTGCAAGAAAGAACAAAATTATCCAACTGTAGATATCAATACAGATAATAGACTGTCATGCTAAATCCTAAATATGACGGGAACAAATAATCCACTCAAGTGTAACACTAAGACAACAAATACAGATATTTCGAAGTTGACCTTGGCGGAAGTATTTAGGATCTGAAGCTTTGTCTCAACCTCCTCCGAAGTAAAACACCATGCGAGATACTTCTGTATACTTGGTACTACTTTGGGAATAATCTGTCCAACAGAGCTGTACTCTCCTATAATCCAAATAATCAATGCGCGTGCTGCAGGGTCTTTTATTCTGTCCAAGTGGCAAGTCAATCGGACAATCATCTTCAATTGTAACAAATGAAGAGAGTAAAAGCATGTAGTAGATGTAACCAGCGACATAAATCTAGAATTCTGAACATATAAATAAAAATGAACCAGAAAATAGTAAGGTCTAATATCAAAGCAACACTCATGGTGAATTCATTCAACCTTTGTGAGCAGAATTTAATGAAATATTTTGCAGCTCCGAAGCAACAATAGATATCAAAATATGAACTAAAATCACATTAAAATAGTTTCTAGGTGTGTAGATCTTATGAAGTTGGGTTTCAGGGGAAAAAAACTAAAGAGAGACCTGGCTTGAGCTTTACAAGAAATCTGAACACAAGACCTCTACATGTTTATCTAAACTTTAGTAACTTAAACTTCCAGTATAAACTAGTTTTGTCCACATATCCACTGTTTCCAACTAAATAATTATCTTAGGTCCATAAAACATTTATCCACAAGCACAGATCAGATCAGATCAGATCAGATCAGATCCAATCCAAGTAATTGATTAAGAGTTGCAGTCTCTAAGAAAAAAAAAACAATAAGGGGGAAATAAATGACAACTCTAGGCTGAAGGATTTAGAAACAACTGCACCAATATAGCAAACATAATATCCCAGTGGGATTCATGAAATAACAAAGGAAAACAAGTGAAGCTTCTAATGCTTAAGCCAGATGGCAGATGAAATATCTCAGTGGCATCATAACTAGTGCTTATGAACTGAACTCATCAAGGAATGGTCTGAAAAGTAGAATGATAATCCGGCTAGCTACCTTCTCATAACTAGTTGGATCTTGCTTATGAACGTGTTTTTGGTATGGCCGAGAAAGTTCATAAGGGAATTAAATTCATGGGAAGTAATGAAGTATAAGAAGATACAGCAACTAACCTATTGTGTTAACCAAAAGTTACCTTAGTGTACTGCAATCAAAATTTAATTGGAAACCCAATTCACCATTATGTTACTTATTTGTGACAAGCCCCAGCTGGCTCAATTCAGGTCATGTTTTTAGGTCTAGTTGGATTTGATCCAAAACTAAAACTAGCCCCCAACTTGAAATATCCTTAGTGTACACGTCTATTTTTCAGAATTTCCAACATAAATTCTTTAAAGATAAATTATTCCAACATTTAAAGTTGATATCTTGTTCAACATCTGTAGTAAAATATTTTAGATTATTATTCAAGATTTTTTATCTCTTAGTAATACTGTTTCTCTTAACTTTATAATTTTGTTTCCTGGTACAGAATGATAATTCTTATCACTCATTTAATTTAGGATCTTCAAGATAATTGTATAAACTTTTGAAAGATAGGTAATTTAAGTTACTGTAAAACTGGATTCAATTGGGAACTACTATAAGATAGCTTTAGGTATTATATTCTGCAGCTGTATACCTAAACATGGATTGAGTCCATCTATTTGAATCTTATTTTATATAGTGTGCAAGTCTCTCTCCTTCCAGTTTTTCAGTTGCATGCTGCTTTCTTATTTTTCACATTTACAGTCATCACAAAATCTGCAGATGCACAGAGAATGGAAGTATCATCCGCAAAATCCTCACAGTATTCTCTTTCCGTTGTGCTCATAAAATTAGTCATATAACTGTTTATTACTTTATTTGGTTGCTGATATTAGTAACTGGCAGCAATTCATTTCACTCAATCCCACTAGATTGACATGTTACTTCATTGCACTGCTAAATTTTACTAGGTTAGCAATGTATTGGCTCTTTGCTGGAATTACTAAATGACTTATAGGAGCCATTTTAATCATGTGTACAACAGTGCTAGAAGTAAAGGTAAGCATGCATACAAGACGCTGTAAGCATGAATTACTAACCCATCTTGTTTCTCTTGTTTACAAGCTGGTATTCCTGATATGACATATTTAGTGCATCTGTTTCAACATTAAAACAGAGGAATTGGTAATTTGTGATCTCCTAATTTCACAATACTTTGCTATAGAAAATGTGCATAACTTAGGTATAGAAAATGCTGATTAACTGGAAGATATATCCTGAATTCCAACTCGTCATCGAGCACCAAACAGGTCCCTTGTATGTTCATTTTTCATTTTGTGCACTAATCACATTCTTGGCTGAAGATTAAAGATTAGAACATCCAATCAAGGGTTTGAAGCTAAGATTAGAACATCCAAGAAATGCCTAAAATCCAAGAATTAGAACATCCAAGAAATGCCTCGTTTGAAGATAAGATTGAATCGTGTTGATCAGCCTTTGTGGGGAAGTCATGAGTTCATTCCTATATCTTAATCTTCACCAAGTTACAGAAAATCCAAGAAAATATTCTAACCAAGAAATTACAGAAAATATAATGTATACCTCCCTGGAATGCCGTGCTTCTTCCTCCGTCTCTCCGGATGAAGCCCTACCCCTTTTCGTTCCCCTCCCTGCAGCTGTGACGTCATTCATCCTCCTCGCAATGCCGGTAAACGGAATCAGTTTCTGCGCTGCCGCCTTTTCTTGCTGATCGCCGAGGAACTCAGAAAAGAACACGATGTTTTGCGTCGGCTGATGATGGCAAGATCCGCTCGGCAGAGAAGAAGGGCTCGCGACGTCCACATCCATGTCTTCGTCGTCCAGCAATCTTCTCCCCACGCCGGTGAATGGCACATTATCTTTATCCCTCTCGCCGCGTTCTTGGTCCACGCCATTGACGAAATCGGAAAAGAACACGGGCTTACCTGTAATCCGACGGCACCGACTGCTCGGGGGAGAGGAGGATAATGAAGAACGCATGACGACGTCTGCTTCTTGCAACGTTCTTGCTGCGCCGGTGAAGGGTGCATACGAATCCAACGCTCCCTTCTCGTTGCCGTTGACGAAATCAGAAAAGAATAAGAGACGATGGGAAGATCGGCTCGGGGAAGAAGAAGAAGACGACGAGGGACGAGGCGGGGACATCTATGTCCATGGCTTCATCATCCTGCAATCTTCTCGCTACCCCGGTGGATGGTGCAAACTTGGAATCCATGAGAGTGGAGATCGAGATCACCCTCTCTTGCAATCTGTGTGAGGCACGCCGGAATCGGAACCCCAATCTCATGGGAGTGAAGCGAAGGCGAAGGTGAAGAAAGGGCGAACACGAAACAGAAGAAATTAGTATTATTTTTCATTAATATATATAATGGGGAATCAAACGGAGAAATTAGTATTATTTTTCATTAATATAAAGGGTAATGCATTTGTTTTCGAATAAATTATATGGGTCTCCGATATGCATGACACGTCACAGTCCACCACAAAGAGACGAGATTTCCAATTGCTTGGCCATGTAATTCTGTAAGATATTTGACTGATGACTAATTTGCTGATGATTCAGATTTCAGAATCTTTTATTTATTTTCTGGTTTAGCACTCATGCACAGTTACTTATATTTGTAGGCTAAGTGAATCAATTTTACTATGTTTGCAGGTCCAAGTCCATAGCAAAAGGAATCGGTGGCCGAGAAGGTGGTGACGTCGACAAGCAATCGAATAATTGAACTGATGGCCGGCGAGGCAGCAACAAAGGCATAGACATTGCGGCACGAGATCCCCAGTCGAGGACTTCGACTTACATAGACGCGGAGACAGACACATGTCTAAGTCATTAAAGAGAAACTCATTTTGACTGTAGTAACACTCTTATAACGGCAGAGTCCATCTCATAAGAGTTTCCAACTGAGTACTACTTCACCCCTTTTAAAGTCAAGCTCAGGTTGTGCATCAACAATTTTACTGCTTTGTTGAAACCCAGAAACAATTGGTTCAGGATAAGATTTATGCTTCGTGGATAAGGGCAGCACCCAATTGGTGGGACGTCAACTTTACCAAATTTCCTTGCTCCACGATTATATAACGCCTTCCATGTTAATAACGTGTAATCAGCAATAAGTAGATAGAACATAAATATTGTATTAATGAGAATAAAATTTTACTATGTTTTTTAGCAAAAGGAACCGATGGTCGAGAAGGTGGTGACGGGCGACGAACGATCAAATAATTGAATCGATGGTCGGCGAGGCAGCGACGAAAGCATAAACATTGCGGCACGAGGTCCCCAGTCACGACTCAAACTCACATAGATGCAGAGGAAGGCACACCGGTTGGTTTATGTACAAGTGGTCAGCAGAGAAAAGCCGTCGCTGATAATTTCCTTAGTTTATGTATTTCTGCAAACCGGTTGGTTTTATAAATTGTATAAGTTTTGTGGTATTTTTTATAGTTGTCAAGGTTGGGTTAGGCTATAGAGTACGGGTTGTACTCTGGCCGGTCATGTCCGGGTTTGGGGTGTGACACGTGCACAAAACTTCGACATAGAGTTTAGGAGTTTAGGCGAAAAAATTTCGACGTTGACGTCGAAATATTTTTTTTAAAAAAATTCTAAGTTTAAAAATTTCGACGCTTGCTACAGGCGTTGAAGACTTTTCGACGCCTATTGCAGGCATTGAAACGCGTCTGGAGCGGGCTCACTAGCGTCCGCCCACACCGTCCGTGTTACGCCCCGCCTAAGTTTATCCCTAGAGAAGGGACCTCACCTAGGTGGAGCACAACCTACAACTAAACCACAAAATACACCAGAAAATCTCAACAAGAACAACTGAAATCTTCTTTTCAACAAGAAGTTCTCTAAACAAATGTTCAACATCAATCTAAATATAACTAAGAAAACAACTAAACAGCGGATGACGTCTCCTCCTCCCGGACTCTAGCTACCCAACTTCAACTACTAACGTACCTGCAAATTCGAAGCAACAACAAACAATATCTACGGGAAGCTGAGTAGGAGTATCAATATGTCTAACAATAAGGACTACAATCATGATGTGATGATATTGTCAAATGCAACAATATACAACTTTGCAATTGAATGCAATATGTCAACAAGAAGACACATTTTCACCTATCAACTAATGCAATTCATACCAATCAAGAGCGCAATGGACAAATGAGTTTCCCCCACGCTTTCCCACCTCCGAGAGTGACACCTCAAGCCTGCTCCAGCAGGAGATCCGACTATCCATAAAGGTAGTCTGCCGACGTCTAACACATCGACGCCGAACACGCACCCGTGTGGTAAAAAGGTGATCACCGGTGTCACTTGCCCAACACCTCGGGCAATAAATCAACAATGTCCAGGGCCTTCGCCCATAAAAGATCAACAATGCAACATGACAACTAGATCTCACAAGATGAGAAATCACAATTGATCGACGAAGCTAACAATAATAAATGTTACAACAAACTATCAACTGAAGATGCAACCAAATAATTCATGCTAGCAAATACAACTTATGACAACGTTAATACTACAATGTGCACCATGCTCAAATAACATTAATAAATAACAACTCTAATTAGACTCATGCAATTATCATCATGGTATGTCCAACAAAATAATGCAACATGAGATCAACGGAATACAGAAGCAATTCAAGCAAATAAAGACAAAGGATAAAATCGTCATTTTACTCATTCAACATTCATCGGCTACAACAGGAGTCAACTCACACCCAACACAACTATGTATACTCTAAATCACCACCGAACATAGAATACCACTATTCTAGATTATTTAATTATTTATCAAATTAAAATAATAACTCATAACTATCAAATAACACTGAAACATAGAAAAGACCTACCAGATGAACTCTGATCATAGAAGCCCCCTCTAAAATAATATTTACAAGAAGGTCCCTATAATTTTCCAGGTCATAAAAGTTCGCCCGCACCGTCGTCGCGATCTTGCAGGCGCACGAGCCAACGGCCCTTGGCGAGCGCGCCGATGGGCTTTGCCCAAGTGAAGGGGCGGGATATTTCCCGCCTCTGATTTTTTTTAAAAAAAAATAAAATTTTTCCCTCAGGTTCTCTTCTTTATATACTTTTTTTCTTTTTTTCTTCTTCTTCTTCTTTTCATCATCTTCTTTTTCTTCATAATTTTTTTTCTTTCCCATTCTTTCTTCGTTCCCTTCTATTTTTCCTTCATCTAATTTTTCTTCTTCTTTTTTCAGGTCATCAAAATTTTTCAAGTCATCGAATTTTTTAGGTTACCATCTAATTTTTCAAGTTAAAAAATATTAATTAAATTGGATTGTGCCATATGATTATTTAATTATTTTAGTAAATTATATATCAAATATTAAATTTGAATTCAATTTGAGAAATTAACTATTTTAGGTTTGTTCGATATGATGGGTTAGCTAGTATACTTTTAAAAACACAGTTCAATAGTACGTTCAAATTATGTTTTTTATTCTCATGCTTCTATGTGGGAATCCATTAAGTTAATTCGGTTGCCCCTCTCATCCTATGATGATGCATGGGTTTAGGAAATGAAGATTAATGAGTATGTTGCTACAAGTAGTGCTTAGTTATTTCTTAGAAGTCGTAACCTTCACGAACTTAGCAATTATGTCCCTTGCCTAGTCTATGGCAACTTAAGCTGCCTCCAAAAGTTCTGAACTTCCTTTGAAATCTTCTGCATAATAGATTACCTATCAGATCCTATTTGTGCCATATTGGTCTTCTTAATATTTTTGTTTGTCCTTTGTGTCCGTCTAATACTACTAATGAGACTATTGAACACTTTTTTTTTCTTATGCCCTTATATTAATTCAGTTTGGTCCATTCTTCAATCTTGAACTGATTTTCCGTAAAATAATCAGAATTCTTGGTTGAATGGAGGTTGGCTCAGGTTGCCCAATAGCCCGGCTAGGACTCTGTCTATTAAGACTCTAATTGTTATTACCTATTGGTTTACTTGGTACGTTAAAAATGAGATGATATATCTTATTAGGCGGCATTCTCCTCTTAATCTCATGCTCAAAATAATTTCATTTGCTTGTCGGTTTAATAAAACTCAAGCTCCTGAGGAAATTTCAATTTACGTTCTAATTCTAATTTACTTAATTGGATTCCCTCGCATGGAAACTGGATTAAATTAAACTGTGAAAGCTCTTTTTTAAACTCACAAGCTGGCATTGGCTTTATTGTTAGGAACAATTTGGGTGACTACATTTACTTTGCTAATCAGTATTTTGATTCTATCATATCACAGGCTTTTGCAGAAGCTCTTTCTATCCTACATGTCATCCAGTTTGCTCATCGAAAGTTTGACTTGGTCAATATTGAATCTGATTGATGGTTGGTTATTCAAGCTATTCAAGGTCAATGTACAGTAGTCCCTTCGAAGCTGCAGCACATTATATCTCAATTTCAATCATTAGCCTATAGAGAATGTAATAAAGCCGCTCATTGGGCGGCAAATCGAGCACGTAGTCTTAAAGAATCCAAAATATGGACTTCTATTCGACTCCCGGAGCTCAATAATATTTTTTTACCAGGACTGCTCTAGTCCTTCCCATACGTAGTTAATGAACTTTTTATTTTTTAGGTAAAAAAAAAATTATATTTTTTTCATTTACATAAATCAAAAATTATTTTTTGTTAATTTAATTTTAAAATCTAAGGCGGTTCCATTTAGCTGCTTTTTTTCTTCAGGTATTAGCAAATTGATAATTAAAGTGATCATGTCCGAGCTGAGTAGGAAGCATAGGAATGCAAAGTTCGAAGCTTGGGTTTGTTTCTATTGGGACTGGTCCTTTCGGAATTCCCAAGTATAGAGTTTCTATGTTTGTTTTTTAACTAGCTATCCACGTTTATCAGTTTATTGGATAATGATTTGTTTTTTAGTTTTGAATGTTTAGCTCTCCAACAATACTTTTAACTTCATCTTTCGTTTTTGCTGAATCCAGAGATCTGCTACGAATTTGGTTATGGTTATAACCCTAAATCTAAAGATGTCTTATCATCTCAAATTAAAATAAGAAAGAAGGTATCTTTTCATCTCTGATTAAACTAATGTAGCTTTTCTTTTTTTTTGAGATTGAATTAATTGCATATTTTTGTTTATATGAGATATTGTGGATTGGTTGTGATATTGTCTTCTTGAGAAAAAAAATGTATTAGCGTATGATTAAGAGCAGTTGCTACTGAATGGTTGCTTGTCTTAAATTTCATTCTTACTTTAATACTCCCTGGGAACATTCAAGGATTGATTTTGTCAATGGTTTGGATGAAATGAAATGTCTATTTATAAAAATTTCTTGCTACAAATATGGTAGATGTTTCTTTGAGTACAATATTGCCTTCATGAATCATGAAATAATTGTGGTTGACTAATTATCTTGGTTTGGTTTGGTTTGGGATCTCAGTCCATGGAGTGGTCTACTGCAAGCTTTTCATTTATAATTTGTTTATTTACTTCTGTAGTTTATCAGGAGATGTACGGTGCACGGTGCACGGTGCACGGTGCACCAAGTGTCGTAAGGCAGCGCACCTTCACCAAGCAGCGCAAGGCAATGTCCTTCAAGCATATTTTTTTTCTTCACTTCGGGCGACACGCGTACCGAGGAGCTAGCTTTAGGCAGCACGGGTATACATCCTATATTTGATTCAAATTTCCTTCTCTCATTTGAAAGGTGACAACAACTTTATTTTACAAAGTCAGCTTATATATATTTTATTTTTCAAAATCTGTGCAATGAGATGAAGAAAAATCTAAGCCTTTAAAGATTTAATTTGATGCTATAATTATCTTGTAGATCTGGGATTTCGTTCGAAATTCCCTCTCTTCAGAATAGCCCTATGAAATTAGATGGATCATCTACTTATTTAATGTGGACTCGAAGTGTGCGACTGTTTATTAGAGCCCGTCGTCTTGAGGGGTATCTCACCGGGAGTAAAGTACAGTTAGCAAATGGAAACAATGCACATTGGGAGTCAGAGAACTCTCTTGTTATGTCTTGGCTTCTAAACTATATGAATCTGGATATTGGTCAGGGATTCACATTTTTCAGTACAACCAACGAAATTTGGGAAGCTATTTCACCAACTTACTCTCAAATAGGGAATTCAGTGCAAGCTTATGAGATTTAGTGTAAAATTCGTCAAGTAAGACAAAGTAATATGTTAGTTACTGCTTATGTGGCTGAGCTTAGACAATTGTGGTCTGAGTTGGACTTTTATCGTCCATTCAAGGCCTTACATGCTGAGGATGCAGTTCTACAAAAAAAGTACATAGAAGAAGAATGCTTATTTGATTTTTTGGCAGGGATGAATTCAAAATTTGACTCCATTAGAACACAAATTCTTAGGAGAGGAGATACATTGCCTACACTTCAGCAAGTTTTTTCCATTGTTCAAAGTGAGGAGACTCGGAGAAGGATTATGGTGGAGCCTAATAACTCACCAGTACCATCACATCGATTTGCACTAGTAGTTCAGCCTCGTGAAAGAACTGAAAGAGAACAAATGAAGTGTGATCATTGTCATAGGCCTGGTCACATTAAAGATACATGTTGGCAGTTACATGGTAGACCTCGAGGAGGTGGACGTGGCGGATGTCGTGGTGGAAGATATGGGAGTCAAACTAATCATTTCGTTGATAACTCGTCAATGTTAGCTAAAATGTTAGAGACTTTCAAATAGCTCATGGCAAAGCTTGATCCCTCCTCTACTAGACAGACCTCCTCCTCCACAGGTTCAGCTAGTCAACCTTTTTCTTCCATACACCACTCTCATTTTGCACAATCAGGTATTCTACATAGTGCATTAAATTGTACTCAGTTTTCACCATCATCCTAGATTATAGATTTGGGTGCATCAAATTATATGACAGGTTCCTCTAATTCCTTTATTTCATATTTTCCCTGTTCAGGTAGAGATAAAGTTCCTATAGCTGATGGTTCTTTTGCCCATATTTCTGGAAAAGGTGCCATCACTATTACTCCATCTCTACATTTATCGTTAGTCTTACACGTTCCTCGTTTTCCTAACAACCTCTTATCAATTAGTTCAATCACCAAGGCTCTCAATGGTATAGTAACATTCTTCCCTACTCATTGTTTGTTTCAGAAAAAGCTTGTGATGAAGGAGACGATTGGATATGGTAGAATGCATGATAGTCTCTATCTACGGGATAATCTTAGCAGTCCCAATGAAGTCGAATATATGGTCTCTTCTGAAACAAGTGCACTGGAGGAATTGCAGTTACATCATCGTCAATTTTGACATTTTTCTTTTTCAGTTATAGCTAGGCAGTTTTCTTTCTCTCTACAAATTATGCAATAATGACCAATTGATTTGTGATGCCCGTGAGTATGCTAAACATACAAGTAGTATCTATTCTGCTTCTGGAAATCATAGTCAATCTCCATTTGATGTTATTCACACTGATGTTTTGGGATCCTGCGATGTTACTTCTCTTTCTGGGCATAAATGGTTCATTACCTTTATTGATTGTTTTCGTCGAACAACTTGGGTTTATTTGTTAAAGAGTAAAGATGAAGTGTTGCGATGTTTTAAAGCATTTCACATGATGATAGAAACTCAATTCAGTACCAAAATCAAAATCCTTTGCTCAAATAATGATACATAATACACTGGCAAAGAGTTTCAGGACTACTTGTTAGCAGAAAGAAAGAATCATCACCTATTGGAAGTCACTCGATCTTTACTCTTTACCATGAACATGCCAAAGTCTTTTTGGAGAGAAGCCGTTTTGACAACTGCTTATTTAATTAATCTCATGCCGCTTCGGACCTTGGAGTTCAAGTCACCGACCACTTGAATGCCTTATTGGAGTTACGACTTTCATTGTACCTCCTAAGATATTTGGGTGTGTTTGTTTTGTACGTGATCATCGCCCCTCACTTGGTAAACTTGAACATCGTTCCTTGAAATGTGTATTTGTTGGATATTTAGCTACTAAAAAAGGTTACAAGTGTTATTTCACACCTCAAAACAAGATGTTTGCGAGTATGGATGAAACCTTCATAGAGACAGAGGCATACTATTTATCCGATCAGAATTTGGTAAATACTGTCCCTCCATCTCCCTCTACAATATCAGATGAGTTCCTCTACTCACCATATTCATGTCCCGAGATACCACATTGTGATGGGGAATCATCTAGAGTTCAAGAAGAGCCGCACATAGCTGCAAATGATGGAGGAAATGACAATGGAGTATCTATTCAGGGGGAGCAGTACGTCTGTAATTCTTGCTTCACATGGTGATACTAAGACCACTATGCATTCTCCTAGAGTTCAAGAATCTCCTCATGTTACATCTTCAGATGATCCTGACCTTGGTAACATCTCATCTCCTTGTTCTTCTTTAGATTTACCTATTGCCATTCGTAAAGGTTCTCGCCACCATGCCTTTCCTTCTCGTTACCGTTATGACATCTCTCATTATGTTTCCTATAAGTCTTAGTCATCTAGGTATAAATGCTTCATTACATCATTATCTGATGTCACCATTCCCTCAAATTGGAAGGTTGCTATAGTGGACCTGAGGTGGAAAGAAGCCATGTTAGAGGAGATGAATTGAAAGCCTTAGCCAAGAACCAAACTTTGGAGCTTGTACCACTGCCAAAAGGAAAACAACCTGTGGGGTGCAAATGGGTGTAAACCGTGAAACAAACACCAGAAGGAAAGGACGATCGTTTTAAAGCTCGTTTGGTTGCAAAGGGGTACACTCAGACATACAATATTGATTATGATGAAACATTTGCTCCTGTTGCCAAGATGAATACTATTCAAACTCTCATTTCATGTATTACGAATCTTGGGTGGAAACTACATCAGTTGGATGTGAAGAATGCTTTTCTACATGGTGATTTACAAGAGGAAGTTGATATGGAGATCCCACCTGGGTTCGATAGCACAAATACTATTGGAAAGGTTTGTCGACTACAACGATCACTCTATGGATTGAAACAGTCACCTCGTGCCTGGTTTGATAGATTTCGTCAAGTAATTCTTAGTATGGGGTATAAATAGAGCAACAATGATCATACTTTATTTTTCAAGCATAACCAAGGAAACGTGGCCATCCTCATTGTTTATGTTGATGACATAATTGTTACGGGGTATGATATTGATGAAACTATGAGCTTGAAGGCTTAGCTTGCACAAGTATTTGAAGTTAAAGACCTAGGGGAACTAAGATACTTCATAGGGATTGAAGTAGCACACTCATCGCATGATATTTTCTTATCTCAAAGAAAATATGTGCTAGACTTGTTGGCTGAAGCAGGAATGCTGGGTAGTAAGCCTACTCCAACTCCAATTGATCAGAATTTTCAACTTGTTAATAATGGTGGCAATTCCGTTGATCATGGGAGATATCAAAGACTAGTGGGAAGATTGATATATCTTTCACACACCATACCAGATATTATATTTGTTGTGAGTGTTGTAAGTTGATACATGCACGACCTACGTGAGCAGCACATGGAAGCTGTGTATAAAATTCTAAGATATCTTAAAAGTTGTCTTGGTGGAGGCTTATTGTTTTCTCGACAAGGTAACTTGAAGATAGAATGTTACACAGATCTCGATTGGGCTAGATGTCTAGATGATCGTCGATCCACGTCTGGATATTGTACATTTGTCGGTGGCAACTTAGACACCTGGAGAAGTAAGAAACAAACAGTGGTTTCTCGTTCTAGTGCGGATGATGAATATTGAGCTGTCTCAGGGTGTGTGTGAGTTGCTATGGTTGAAAAACCTCATGCAAGAGTTACATCTTAATTCACAACAACTGATTCGTCTTTTCTGTGATAATAAAGCTGCTATTGAAATTGTCAATAATCCTGTGCAACATGACAGAACGAAACACATAGAGTTTGATCGTCACTTCATCAAGGAGAAATTGGAGAACAGTGATATTTGCATTCCATTTGTTCGATCCTTTGAAAAGTTGGCTGATATTTTCACCAAGGAGTTGAATAATATTTCATTTTCTTCTATTGTACGCAAGATGAGTTTAAATGATATATTTGTACCATCTTGAGGGGGAGTATTGTAATGTAGGGGTATATTTGAAAATATAATTTTACTTGAAGACTTTTATGTAAATTGTTATAGTATTAATAAAAGCAGGATTAATAGAGAGGTGACCTAACCCTAGAGATTAATCACTCTCTTTTCATCTTCCACAAAACAACTGACAGCCACTAGGAACTTCCAACCAGATAGTAAGTTAGGGGAGCTAGGGAGGCTTTGGTTCAGTGTTTAAGGGATGGATTGATGAACAAACTTTGGCAGCTACCAAACCTGGCACTGGATCGATTATTGTTGTGAAGAAGTTAAATCAGGAAGGCTTGTAAGGTCACAAGGAATGGTTGGTGAGTTTCCTTTTTCACTTAATTTGGTGCATCCGATCTTTTTCATTTTCTTTGGCAATAACATGATCTGGATACTATGTTTATTCAGTTCGTAGATTTAAGAAATATATATATTAGTGAGAGATGATCATGACCCAGCTCTGCATTTTGCGATAAATGTGTCAATTCTTTCAATTTATGACTAATTGAATGAGCAAATCCCACTATCTTGTAGGCAGAGGTAAATTACCTTGGTCAGTTGTCGCATCCTCATCTTGTAAAGCTTATTTGATACTGCTTGGAGGATGAACAACGACCTCGTGTGTATGAATGTATGTCTCGCGGGAGCTTGGAGAATCATCTTTTTAGACGTAAGTTAATTGGATAAATTGAAAACTAGGTGTTTGCTTTCTACTTCTACAATAAATTTCTCCGAGGTTTTCCACCATCTATTGTTATTGAACTAGATGGTGCAGTAGATCATAATTCTTTGTAATTTGATGATGGCACATGAGGTTCATATTTTCAACCACTCTCTTGGAACCTCCGTATGAAGATCGCTTTGGGTGCTGCAAAAAGGGCTCACATTTTTGCATAGCGACAGGGCAAGAGTCGTATATCGTGATTTTAAAAACTCTAACATTCTTCTAGATTCTGTAATAGTATGTTTGTTTCATTAGACAGGATTGGATATGATAGGATTGGATAATAAATGAGGGTGGATTGTATATAAATTTTTTAAATTCGGTATGTAGCGGATATAATATCAATTTTAAACTCATTTTCTTTTAATCCGTGCACTAAACAAACAATGGATATTAATCCATCCCCTATTATATCCTTCCTTATCCTATGATGCAAACATGCACTAAGTGATTTGGCTTTTGTCAATCTGTAAACCAACATAATTACAGACACTCACCATGTATTGTTCTTGTTCTATATATACATAACTACAATGGAAAACTCTCGGAATTTGGATGGGCAAAAGATGGCCCTGATGACGATGAAAGCCATGTCTCAACAAGTATCATGGGAACATATGGATATGCTACTCTTGAATACCTTGCAACAGGTGATCTTCTTGCACATGCTAAAGTTTCTCCTCCAGTGTTGGGAAAGTTGAAGTTGTAGTTTGGGTTGCTATTTATTTGCAAATTACTAACTCTTTGACACACACAGTCATGATCCAAATGGTCAATTTTTTTAGTCATTTAGTTGATAATCTAACATGTAAATTAAATGGAAGGGAAATTGATGTTATTTTATGGAGTGTCCTAATTGAGAGTATATTCATTCTTTCTCATCTTAGTTTATTCATGGGCCTCTTGCATTGAAAAGATCATCCTATACAACCTTATATGAGCATACTGAAGCATGACAAACTAGTGATGCAAATTTTGACAATTTTCATCTGTAAGGACATTTGAGTACCAAAAGCGATGTGTACAACTTTGGAGTTGTTCTTCTAGAAATGTTGTCTGGCCGACGTGCCACAGACAAGAACCAACCACTTGGAGAGCACAATCTAGTGGACCGGGCAAGACCTAATCTTACAAGCAAGCGAAAGATCGATCTTCCGCATCATGGATTTACGATTGGAGGGGCAGTATTCACTGGAAGGAGCACAAAAGGTTGTCGTTCTCGCACTCCATTGCTTATCAACGGAACCAAGATACAGGCCAACAATGGATCAAGTGGTGTCTGTACTAGAACAGCTTCAGGATGCCCAAGACATGAGAAGAAATCCATGGTATGAACAAAAGACAAATGGCCAAAGCATTGGTGGCAATTCAAGCAGGTTGGTTAAGAGGAGATCAGAAGAAATTGTCAAAGGAGAGGTTGCTCATCCTACGCCCTCAGCTTCCCCACTTCACACTAAGTGAAGAGAAGTCTCATGTGATGCAACTTCTGAATTCTATTGTCATCTCTAATATAAGAAATTAAGATCTAATGTTTTATGTATTGTATTAAAAAAGGAGATAATTTTATCCTCATATTTGTATTAAATGTTGAATTTATGCTTTATATTGTTGATATTGTGAAATTAATTGAAAATCCAAATATGTTAACCGTGACCATTGTATCAAGATTTGATATCAATTTTAATTGGCATAAGCAATTGAATTAACTTTCAAAAAAGAATCAAATGTCATGCCTATATCTTTTTTCTTTTCTTTTTTCATATTTATCTTTATTTGTTGGTCTGATTTGAAATTTGGTAATTTGGATCATTGTAATGCAGTGTGAAACTATTTTGGTCTAAACATCCCTATTTGTCCATTGATTCATTAGATTTGAAATTTGTTCAATTAAATTAATTTAATGATATATAAAAAAATGTTTGTAGGATAATTTTGATGCGGTTAATTTAAAATTAAGGGGATATAATTTTATAATTTTACGGATGACTTGATGAATAGCCCATATATCCAGTATTCTCATTTATTTGTCTCACATTACCTGCTGCTTATTTGGAATGGATTACATATGTTGTCTCTATTTGGTCAAGAGGCACGACCTTACTTGAACACGATCGGTTCTATAGGCTCGTACAATTGTATCCTTGAGTGTAAAGGAGACAGACAATTCAATCTGGTTGATGAATAATGACCACGTGATCAGAACGTGATTAATGGCTCAAATCTTTCTTGGGATGGTGTTCTTTTATGAATTCGTCGTCAATGCCGACGGGAAGGTAGGTCCGAAGGGCGCAGCAAGAAAGTTGCAAGATGAGAACGTGGCCTTGCATTCTTCGCTATCATCCCCTCGGACCATCTTCTTTTTTGATTTCCAAGATTACGACGTAAATCAAGAACACCCCTGCGAGAGGGCGAATGAAAATTACATGTTTGTGCCCTTATCCGGCGTGGGGAGAAGGTTGCTGGATGTCAGCTCAGAAATGGATGTGGACGACCCATGGCCGAGTGGATATTGCCATCATCGTCCGACGGAAAACACAACTTTGCGTGCATGGAGGGAAACAAAGAGGGGTAGAGGGCTGCATCCGCATTGACGGAGGAAGAAGAGGATCCTCTACTAGTCTGCGTCCTTTAATAAATTTTGTTTGACTTGAAGAACGCAAGGTAGTGTCCATCAAACGCAGATTTCTTTTCTTCACATTGGGCGACATGCGTACCGAGGAGCTAGCTTTAGGCAGCACGGGTATAGATCCTATATTTTGCTTCAAATTTCCTTCTCTCATTTGAAAGGTGACAAAAACTTTATTCTACAAAGTAAGCTTATATATATTTTATTTTTTGAAATCTGTGCAATGAGATGAAGAAAAATCTAAACCTTTAAAGATTTAATTTGATGCTATAATTGTCTTGTAGATCCAGGATTTCGTTCGAAATTCCCTCTCTTCAGATCAGCCCTATGAAATTAGATGGATCATCTACTTATTTAATGTGGACTCGAAGTGTGTGACTATTTATTAGAGCCCATGGTCTTGAGGGATATCTCACCAGGAGTAAAGTAAAGTCAGCAAATGGAGACAATGCACATTGGGAGTCAGACAACTCTCTTATTATGTCTTGGCTTCTAAACTCTTTGACTTTGGAGATTGTTCAGGGATTCACATTTTTCAATATAGCCAACGAAATTTGGGAAGCTGTTTCACAAACATACTCTCAGATAGGGAATTCTATGCAAGCTTATGAGATTCAATGTAAAATTTGTCAAGTAAGACAAAGTAATATATCAGTTACTGCTTGTGTGGCTGAGCTTAGACGATTGTGGTTTGAGTTGGACTTTTATCGTCCATTCAAGGCCTTACATGCTGAGGATGCAGTTCTACATAAAGAGTACATAGAAGAAGAACGCTTATTTGATTTTTTGGCAGGGCTGAATTCAGAATTTGACTCCATTAGAACACAAATTCTTAGAAGAGGATATACGTTGCCTACACTTCAGAAAGTTTTTTCCATTGTTCAAAGTGCGGAGACTCGGAGAAGGATTATGGTGGAGCCTAATAACTCACCAGTACCAGCACATCGATCTGCACTAGTAGTTCAGCCTCGTGAAAGAACTGAAAGAGAACAAATGAAGTGTGATCATTGTCATAGGCCTGGTCACATTAAAGATACATGTTGGCAGTTACATGGTAGACCTCGAGGAGGTGGACTTGGCGGATGTCGTGGTGGAAGATTTGGGAGTCGAACTAATCATTTCGTTGATAACTCGTCAATGTCAGCTAAAATGTTAGAGACTTTCAAATAGCTCATGGCAAAGCTTGATTCCTCCTCTACTAGAGAGACCTCCTCCTCCACAGGCTCAGCTAGTCAACCTTCTTCTTCCATACACCACTCTCATTTTGCACAATTAGGTATTCTACATAGTGCATTAAATTGTACTCAGTTTTCACCATCATCCTGGATTATAGATTCTGGTGCATCAAATCTT
Source organism: Canna indica (assembly GCA_034359265.1). Taxonomy (NCBI): domain Eukaryota; kingdom Viridiplantae; phylum Streptophyta; class Magnoliopsida; order Zingiberales; family Cannaceae; genus Canna; species Canna indica. The sequence goes on along the minus strand of CP136894.1, from coordinate 70,827,010 downwards.
ATGACGGGTTCCTCTAGTTTCTTTAATTCATATTTTCCCTGTTCAGGTAGAGATAAAGTTCGTATAGCTGATGGTTCTTTTGCCCCTATTTCTGGAAAAGGTTCCATCACTATTACTCCATCTCTACATTTATCGTTAGTCTTACGTGTTCCTCGTTTTCCTAACAACCTCTTATCAATTAGTTAAATCACCAAGGCTCTCAATGGTATAGTAACATTCTTCCCTACTCATTGTTTGTTTCAGAAGAAGCTTGTGATGAAGGAGACGATTGGATCTAGTAGAATGCATGATGGTCTCTATCACCTAGATAATCTTAGCAGTCCCAATGAAGTCAGATATATGGTCTCTTTGCAACAAGTACACTGGAGGAATTGCAGTTACATCATCGTTGATTTGGTCATTTATCTTTTTCAATTTTAGCTAGGCAGTTTTCTTTCTCTCTACAAATTATGCAATAAAGATCATTTGATTTGTTATGCCTGTGAGTATGCTAAACATACAAGTTGTATCTATTCTGCTTATGGAAATCATAGTCAATCTCCATTTGATGTTATTCACATTGATGTTTGGGGACCCTGCCGTGTTACTTCTCTTTCTGGGCATAAATGGTTCATTACCATTATTGATTGTTTAGTCGAACAACTTGGGTTTATTTGTTAAAGAGTAAAGATAAAGTGTTGCGATGTTTTAAAGCATTTCACATGATGATAGAAACTCAATTCAGTACCAAAATTAAAATCTTTCGCTCAGATAATGGTACATAATACACTGGCAAAGAGTTCCAGGACTACTTGTTAGCTAATGGGATTCTTCATCAAACCATTTGTGTTGATACACCTCCTCAAAATGGTGTGGCAGAAAGAAGAATCGTCACCTATTGGAAGTCACTCGATCTTTACTCTTTACCATGAGCATGCTAAAGTCTTTTTGGAGAGAAGCCTTTTTGATAGCTGCTTATTTAATTAATCGCATGCCGCTACGGACCTTGGAGCTCAAGTCACCGACCACTTGAATGTCTTATTGGAGATACGACTTTCATTGTACCTCCTAAGATATTTGGGTGTGTTTGTTTTGTACGTGATCATCGCCCTTCACTTGGTAAATTTGAACATCGTTCCTTGAAATGTGTATTTGTTTGATATTTAGCTACTAAAAAAGGTTACAAGTGTTATTTCCCACCTCAAAAGAAGATGTTTGTGAGTATGGATGTAACCTTCATAGAGACAAAGGCATACTATTTATCTGATCAGAATTTGGTAAATATTGTCCCTCCATCTCCCTCTACAATATCAGATGAGTTCCTATACTCACCATATTCATGTACCGAGATACCACATTGTGAGGGGGAGTCATCTAGAGTTCAAGAAAAGCCGCACATAGTTGCAATTTTCATCTGTAAGGATATTTGAGTACCAAAAGTGACGTGTACAGCTTTGGAGTTGTTCATCTAGAGATGTTGTCTATCCGACGTGCCATAGACAAGAACCAACCACCTGGAGAGCACAATCTAGTGGACTGGGCAAGGCCTAATCTTACTATCTTACTAGCAAGCGAAAGATCGATCTTACGCATCCTGGATGCACGATTGGAGGGGCAGTATTCACTGGAAGGAGCACAAAAGGTTGTCGTTCTCGCACTCCATAGCTTATCAACGGAACCAAGGTACAGGCCAACAATGGATCAAGTGGTGTCTGCACTAGAATAGCTTCAGGATGCCAAAGACATGAGAAGAAATCCACGGTATGAACAAAAGACAAATGGCCAAAGCATTGGTGGCAATTCAAGCAGGTTGGTTAAGAGGAGATCATAAGAAATTGTCAAAGGAGAGGTTGCTCATCCTACACCCTCAGCTTCCCCACTTCACACTACATGAAGAGAAGTCTCATGTGATGCAACTTCGGATGGAAATAGTAGAGAAAAAAAAGGAAAACATAAAGCTGTACATGCAAGCTCAATATCTTTTCGTACAGATTTCCTTCTTTTGGATCATCTTGTTGACATTATGTTCATATATTATATATATATCACTTTTTACACTCAAGTCAATTGTCCAATTAAAAGTTCATATCAAGGGTAGCTGATGTTACAATGATTGAAGGTTCCTGCTAAAATGTGGCCGTTAAATTTGACTATATATTATTGACATTAGTGTCTCAAAATTAGTGAACAAAGACAATGAAAAGATCTTGAAGTCAAATTATTGATAGATGCCGAACTTTTAGGCAACTTATTCATAGCTTTCCTTTACCGTTTGAACAATTAAAGGTATTGTTTCTGTGTCTAAGGCAAATTGTAGTGTGATCAAGTTAGTATACAAAGATCTTAAACAACTCAAATCCATCCATTTTTCTTCAATTTCACCTTTATATAATTCTATTGTTGTTTAAAATTGAAGTGTCTCAAAATATAGCTTCCCTATTACCAATTTTGGGTACCAATCTATACAATTTTGGATAGATTGGAGTATCTTGTGAAACAAAAGGGAAAAAAAGAGATCGAACATCAATCTATCCATCTTGGATATGCTTGGAATGGAAACCTAAATTGGATTTAGATCAGGTCGAATAATCGGATTTTGAATTTTATTATCATCTCTAATTTAAGACTTTTAGATCTAATATTTTATGTATTGTATTAAAAAAATGAGATAATTTTATCCTCATATTTGTATTAAATGCTGAATTTATACTTTATATTGTTGATATTGTGAAATTAATTGAAAATTCAAATATGTTAACCGTGACCATTGTATCAAGATTTGATATCAATTTTAATTGGCATAAGCAATCGAATTAACTTTCAAAAAACAATCAAATGTCATGCCTATATCTTTTCTTTTCTTTTTGATATTTATCTTTATTTGTTGGTCTGATTTGAAATTTGGTAATTTGGATCATTGTAATTTAATGATATATATAAAAATGTTTGTAGGATTATTTTGATGCGGTTAATTTAAAAATAAGGGGATATAATTTTATCATTTTAGGGATGACTTGATGAATAGCCCATATATCCAGTATTCTCATTTATTAGTCCCACATTACTTGCTGCTTATTTAGAATCGATTACATATGTTGTCTCTATTTGGTCAAGAGGCACGACCTTACTTGAACATGATATGTTCTATAGGCTCGTACAATTGTATCCTTGAGTGTAAAGGAGATAGACAATTCAATCTGGTTGATGAACAATGACCACGTGATCAGAACGTGATTAACGGCTCAAATTGTAGGGGATTGAAGCCATAGATTATCGTTCCAAGATTTCGCCTTTCACGGGTGCATCAAGAAGGCTGCTGGACGTCGAACCAACGGATGTCAACGTCCCAGCAACATCTTCTTCTTGTGTTATCTTGTTTATCCTCCTCGACGCAATCAACACAATCTTTCCATGGGATGACGTTCTTTTGTGAATTCGTCGTCAATGCCGATGGGAAGGTAGGTCCGGAGGGCCTAGCAAGAAGGTTGCAAGATGAGAACGTGGCCTTGCATTCTTCGCTATCTTCCCCTCCGACCGTCTTCTTTTTTGATTTCCAAGAATACGACGTAAATCAAGAACACCCTTGTGAGAGGGCAAATGAAAATTCCACGTTTGTGCCTTCATCCGGCGTGGGGAGAAGGTTGCTGGATGTCAGCTCGAACATGGATGTGGACGTCCCGTGGCCGAGTTGATATTGCCATCGTCATCCGACAGAAAACACAACTTTGCGTGCAGGGAGGGAAACAAAGAGGGGTAGAGGGCTGCATCCGCATTGACGGAGGAAGAAGAGGATCCTCTGCTAGTATGCTTCCTTTAATTAATTAATTTTGAAGCAGACTAGCAGAGGATCGTCTTCTTCCTCCGTCAGTGCGGATGCAGCCCTCTACCCCTCTTTGTTTCCCTCCCTGCACGCAAAGTTGTGTTTTTCGTCGAATGACAAAGGCAATATCCACTCGGCAATAGGACGTCCACATCCATGTCCGAGCTGACATCCAGCAACCTTCTCCCCACGCCGGATAAGGGCACAAATGTGGAATTTTCTTTCGCCCTCTCGCCGGCGTGTTCTTGATTTACGTCGTATTCTTGGAAATCAGAAAAGAAGATTGTCGGAGAGGAAGATAGCGAAGAATGCAAGGCCACATTCGCATCTTGCAACCTTCTTGCTGCGCCCTATGGACCAACCTTCCCGTCGGCATTGACGACGAAGTTGGAAAAGAACGTCATCCCATGGAAAGATTGTGACGATTGCATCGAGGAGGATAAATTGGATAAACAAGAAGAAGATGCTGCTGGGACGTCGACATCCATCGGTTCAGCGTCCAGCAGCCTTCTTGTTGCGCCCGTGAGGAGGATAAACATGAAGAAGGCCTTCGTCTTTTGCTTCTAAAAGAAGCACAATTAACGTATTTTGCATATACCAATTTTCTCCAATTTAAAAGAGATATACGCTTAATATAATTTGTAGGAATATATACAGTTAAATTTAACTAGTACTAGATACATGTAGAAACTACGGTGTAAAAACGATCAGATCAGCTTCTGACATGTGTTTCCGACACGATAATTTCAAGTTGAAAAACCAACTTAACCCAACTTCGGAAAAAGAAGCAATGACCTATTTTGTGTTGGAGCGAGCTCTAAGGATCTTTTCTGCATCAATTTTTTAATTTTTTTAATACTTTTTTTTTATCTTTAACAAAGTTCAATAGTATCTAATCAAATTGAAATGAACCAAACTAGTACGATTTGAAAATTTTATATTCTAATTTTGAAAATCACATAGTATATTATTAATTTTTTTAAAAATTATTCAAGCTTTTTTTGATCTCCATTGAGAACTCCAAACTGATCCAAATAAACTTGGAAAAAAAACCTGAAATCCAAGCAACCCCCAAAGTATCTAGAGATGGATCATGTCAGTTTTTGTTTTGTTTTGGCACAATCTGCTTTTAAACATTTAACAAGTAGATATAATGAATTTAATGACTGATAAAAGAAAAGAGTCGTCCTTGTTGATCTTAAAAAAAAATGAGACGAGAATAATTGTCAAACTACTAAAAATTAATAGACCCGGAAAAAAATAGATACCACCATGTTCATTAAACAAATAAAGATGATCATCTATAAATTCATCATATGACAAAATCTTCAGCAGCATAAAATATATTAGGTACAAAATTGTGGTTTTCATCAGAGATCACAATGGGTAGGTACCAAGTCTGGAGAAGGGAAACAAACAGGGAAGGAGAAGTTGGATGCCTTCTTTCATTGTAGAAATGCCACCACTCTGTTTAGCAAGTTTAGGCCAAAAACTGTTTCTTCGCAATTGATTTTGATAGTGATATTCAATGGTTCAGAGAACTTGCCCTCAGCCAAGATAGTAAACAAGACTGGCTTTGAGCTACTCAATAATTGCCCACTGAAACGGAAGCACAAACCGGATGCATCATCAATGTTAAAAGAAACTGGGATGTCGGCACTCACAAGGGAAACATTAGAATTGCTTAGAACCTTAGATGCTAGAATTTTAGAAACTAGAATATTTTATCCGAATCAAATGAATTGTCAATCTTCTCCATGTGATCCTTGAATATGCACCTGTTACATAATTTTGGAATATTAGCTAAACTTAATACAGCAGGGAAAGAAAGTATGATAGCTGAAAAAGTGGCATTTTAATTTCATACAAACTATAAACTTTTTCTATTTCAATACTTAGAAATGCTTTGTCATTCTATGTTTTCTATGTTCCAGGTAATCACACTATAAGACTACGCCATCCTCTATCATAACCTAATTATTAGGTAAATCATCTAACTCTTTCCATTGCCCAAGAATACCAAAATAATGGCATTGTCAAGCAAAAGATTTTATAACCTGTTACAATCCCGTTGATATATGAACCAGCAGTATCGTGATATTTCTATATGTGCACATGAAAGAAGTGTATATTTGTATGTCTGAAGTGATCCACAAGGGCAGTAATATGAAATATGAGGGCACATCTATACCATGCGGTTAGACATTTTGTGAGATATGAATATTACTGACACTTGCATTTTGTCGAAAACTTTTTCCCATTGCATAACACAGCTAACTTGAATAGCAAAAGATGATGATGAAAACACACTTGAATGACTTTCTTCACCCTTTGACTTGGATCTAAGGATGCAATATCTTCAAAAGAAAGCAAAGCTGGTATATTATCTGTTGATGGTGGGCTATGGAAGAAAAAAATGGAACATGTGAGTTTATAAAAGTAATATGAGCAACAAAAAATTCCACAAGATGTAACTACTACTAGACTGAAAATAAGTGTCCAAATCAAATAGTGCAAAGAAAATGATGAGAAATGGGGCAGATAAATACCTTTCAGGTTTTCCCATCACTTGATCTCTTTCAATGCTATATTTACTAATGGTTCAGAAGAGCAGTTCTGGAGAAAAACTTCAAGAAGTACTAAGATTGGGGATATAGTTGAAATTTCATATGAAAATGCATATTCTACTCTCAAGCCATTGCCAGTTGTAGGATGGAGAAGAGTGTGGAGCATTGGTCTAACAGTACAATTAAGATTGTTAATTGATATTTTGCCACGAGAAGGCTGTGGAGGCTTTTTTACTGAAGTAGAAGCTGGTTGCTCATCCAGCCATGATTCAAGTGCTGACTTAGACATCGACTCTGCCAAATCTGTAGAGATGAATGAAGACAAATTTCCCTTGGAACTTTGACTTGCAAGATCGTAATCAACGCTAGCATCAGAAACATTAATTAGGGCTTTTTCTTTGCCATCTTGAGCATCATGCAGAACTGAGACAAAAGCATGGTTACTTTCATTTGAATCAATTGCAGATTCATTCCCCTCACCATCTGAGCTGATGGAAGAATGATGAGAATCATAGACAGAGCCACTTTCTTCAATTGAAGATCCAGAAGACACATCAGGGTCATTTGTTCCAAATGAATTGTTGTAGCAGGAGCTGACTAGGAAGTAGAAACTACTAAATGTTTAAAGAAGAACAAGAACAATGAGAAAATAGAATGAATGACAAGCAAAAGGGAAATCATTTCAAGTTTTTTCCTTTACCTTTATCACATCCTCTAAACGAAATAAGAAAATAGCAATGTTAATTATAGTGTTGCCATTACTTCATGAAAATATTCTGCTTAATGTGCATTAACTAACTAGAAACAAACTAACATTTTTTTATTTAAAAACATGTAATAAGGATATGACAAAAAAAATTTGGGTTTGAATCAACCAATACCAAATCAAACAAAGCAAATAATCAACAAACAAGGAAGAAAATGTTACCATATAATGATTGTTAAGAAAATAAATGAATAGATTGCACTCCTTCCTAACAACTAAAGCTTGAAAATGTTGGTCAGATAATCAAATTTAACATGCAAGGTTGGTGGCACTTAATTTGAATCCTGCAAGTGTCAATAATTTTAAAAAATAAACCTCAGCTAAATCAATTTAGTCTGCATGTTCGGCATGGGTGAAATAGTCTAGTTCACCCGTCTACATGCAAGTGGAAGTGTTAATACTTAATAAAATAAATGAATAGATTGTGCTCCTTTTTAATAGCTTAAGATTTGGGGAAAGTTGGAAATTTTATCAAAGTAAACAATGACAAAGATTACACAACCAAAGACAACAACAAAATGGGAGAATCATACAATACAATAGTAAATAAAATTTCAAGATTGTTATCTCCAAATCAAACAGATTGCAAGAAAGAACAAAATTATCCAACTGTAGATATCAATACAGATAATAGACTGTCATGCTAAATCCTAAATATGACGGGAACAAATAATCCAATCAAGGTAACACTAAGACAACAAATACAGATATTTCGAAGTTGACCTTGGCGGAAGTATTTAGGATCTGAAGCTTTGTCTCAACCTCCTCCGAAGTAAAACACCATGCGAGATACTTCAGTATACTTGGTACTACTTTGGGAATAATCTGTCCAACAGAGCTGTACTCTCCTATAATCCAAATAATCAATGCGCGTGCTGCAGGGTCTTTTATTCTGTCCAAGTGGCAAGTCAATCGGACAATCACCTTCAATTGTAACAAATGAAGAGAGTAAAAGCATGTAGTAGATGTAACCAGCGACATAAATCTAGAATTCTGAACATATAAATAAAAATGAACCAGAAAATAGTAAGGTCTAATATCAAAGCAACACTCATGGTGAATTCATTCAACCTTTGTGAGCAGAATTTAATAATATATTTTGCAGCTCCGAAGCAACAATAGATATCAAAATATGAACTAAAATCACATTAAAATAGTTTCTAGGTGTGTAGATCTTATGAAGTTGGGTTTCAGGGGAAAAAAACTAAAGAGAGACCTGGCTTGAGCTTTACAAGAAATCTGAACACAAGACCTCTACATGTTTATCTAAACTTTAGTAACTTAAACTTCCAGTATAAACTAGTTTTGTCCACATATCCACTGTTTCCAACTAAATAATTATCTTAGGTCCATAAAACATTTATCCACAAGCACAGATCAGATCAGATAAGATCAGATCAGATCCAATCCAAGTAATTGATTAAGAGTTGCAGTCTGTAAGAAAAAAAAAACAATAAGGGGGAAATAAATGACAACTCTAGGCTGAAGGATTTAGAAACAACTGCACCAATATAGCAAACATAATATCCCAGTGGGATTCATGAAATAACAAGGGAAAACAAGTGAAGCTTCTAATGCTTAAGCCAGATGGCAGATGAAATATCTCAGTGGCATCATAACTAGTGCTTATGAACTGAACTCATCAAGGAATGGTCTGAAAAGTAGAATGATAATCCGGCTAGCTACCTTCTCGATCATAACTAGTTGGATCTTGCTTATGAACGTGTTTTTGGCATGGCCGAGAAAGTTCATAAGGGAATTAAATTCATGGGAAGTAATGAAGTATAAGAAGCTACAGGAACTAACCTATTGTGTTAACCAAAAATTACCTTAGTGTACTGCAATCAAAATTTAATTGGAAACCCAATTCACCATTATGTTACTTATTTGTGACAAGCCCCAGCTGGCTCAATTCAGGTCATGTTTTTAGGTCTAGTTGGATTTGATCCAAAACTAAAACTAGCCCCCAACTATGTTTGCAGGTCCAAGTCCATAGCAAAAGGAATCGGTGGCCGAGAAGGTGGTGACGTCGACGAGCAATCGAATAATTGAACTGATGGCCGGCGAGGCAGCAACAAAGGCATAGACATTGCGGCACGAGGTCCCCAGTCGCGGACTTCGACTCACATAGACGCGGAGACAGACACATGTCTAAGTCATTAAAGAGAAACTCATTTTGACTGTAGTAACACTCTTATAACGGCGGAGTCCATCTCATAAGAATTTCCAACTGAGTACTACTTCACCCCTTTTAAAGTCAAGCTCAGGTTGTGCATCAACAATTTTACTGCTTTGTTGAAACCCAGAGACAATTGGTTCAGGATAGGATTTATGCTTCGTGGATAAGGGCAGCACCCAATTGGTGGGACATCAACTTTACCAAATTTCCTTGCTCTAAGATTATATAACGCCTTCCATGTTAATAATATGTAATCAGCAACAAGTATATAGAACATAAATATTGCATTAATGAGAATAAAATTTTACTATGTTTTTTAGCAAAAGGAACCAATGGTCGAGAAGGTGGTGACGAGCGACGAACGATCGAATAATTGAATCGATGGTCGGCGAGGCAGCGACGAAAGCATAAACATTGCGGCACGAGGTCCCCAGTCACGACTTAGACTCACATAGACGCGGAGGAAGGCACACCGGTTGGTTTATTTAAAAGTGGTCAGCGGAGAAAAGCCGTCGCTGATAATTTCCTTAGTTTATGTATTTCTGCAAACCGGTTGGTTTTATAAATTGTACAAGTTTTGTGGTATTTTTTATAGTTGTCAAGGTTGGGTTAGGCTGTAGAGTACGGGTGGTACTCTGGCCGGTCATGTCCGGGTTTGGGGTGTGACACGTGCACAAAACTTCGACGTAGAGTTTAGGAGTTTAGGCGGAAAAATTTCGACATTGACGTCGAAATATTTTTTTAAAAAAAATTCTAAGTTTAAAAATTTCGACGCTTGCTACAGGCGTTGAAGACTTTTTGACGCCTATTGCAGGCATTGAAACGCGTCTGGAGCGGGCTCACTAGCGTCCGCCCACACCGTCCGTGTTACGCCCCGCCTAAGTTTATCCCTAGAGAAGGGACCTCACCTAGGTGGAGCACAACCTACAACTAAATCACAAAATACACCAGAAAATCTCAACAAGAACAACTGAAATCTTCTTTTCAACAACAAGTTCTCTAAACAAATGTTCAACATCAATCTAAATATAACTAAGAAAACAACTAAACAGCGGATGACGTCTCCTCCTCCCGGACTCTAGCTACCCAACTTCAACTACTAACGTACCTGCAAATTCGAAGCAACAACAAACAATATCAACGGGAAGCTGAGTAGGAGTATCAATATGTCTAACAATAAGGACTACAATCATGATGTGATGATATTGTCAAATGCAACAATATACAACTTTGCAATTGAATGCAATATGTCAACAACAAGACACATTTTCACCTATCAACTAATGCAATTCATACCAATCAAGAGCGCAATGGACAAATGTCCAGGGCCTCCGCCCAATAAAAGATCAACAATGCAACATGACAATTAGATCTCACAAGATGAGAAATCACAACTGATCTACGAAGCTAACAATAATAAATATTACAACAAACTATCAACTGAAGATGCAACCAAATAATTCATGCTAGCAAATACAACTTATGACAACGTTAATACTACAATGGGCACCATGCTCAAATAACATTATTAAATAACAACTCTAATCAGACTTATGCAATTATCAACATGGTATGTCCAACAAAATAATGCAACATGAGATCAATGGAATACAGAGGCAATTCAAGCAAATAGAGACAAAGGATAAAACCGTCATTTTACTCATTCAACATTCATCGGCTACAACAGGAGTCAACTCACACCCAACACAACTATGTATACTCTAAATCACCACCGAACATAGAATACCACTATTCTACATTATTTAATTATTTATCCAATTAAAATAATAGCTAATAACTATCAAATAACACTGAAACATAGAAAAGACCTACCAGATGAACTCTGATCATAGAAACCCCCTCTAAAATAATATTTACAATAAGGTCCCTATAATTTTCCAGTTCATAAAAGTTCACCCGCACTGTCGTCGCGGTCTTGCGGGCGCACGAGCCAACGGCCCTTGGCGAGCGCGCCGATGGCCTTTGCCCAAGTGAAGGGGCAGGATATTTCCCGCCTCTGATTTTTTTAAAAAAAAATTAAAATTTTCCCCTCAGGTTCTCTTCTTTATATACTTTTTTTCTTTTTTTCTTCTTCTTCTTCTTTTCATCATCTTCTTTTTCTTCATATCTTTTTTTCTTTCCCATTCTTTCTTCTTTCTCTTCTATTTTTCCTTCATCTAATTTTTCTTCTTCTTTTTTCAGGTTATCAAAATTTTTCAAGTCATCGAATTTTTTAGGTTACCATCTAATTTTTCAAGTTAAAAAATATTAATTAAATTGGATTGTGCCACATGATTATTTAATTATTTTAGTAAATTATATATCAAAGATTAAATTTGAATTCAATTTGAGAAATTAACTATTTTAGGTTTGTTCGATATGATGGGTTAGCTAGTATACTTTTAAAAACACAGTTCAATAGTACGTTCAAATTATGTTTTTTATTCCCATGCTTCTATGTGGGAATCCATTAAGTTAATTCGGTTGCCCCTCTCCTCCTATGATGATGCATGGGTTTAGGAAATGGAGATTAATGAGTATGTTGCTACAAGTAGTGCTTAGTTATTTCTTAGAAGTCGTAACCTTCACGAACTTAGCAATTATGTCCCTTGCCTAGTCTATGGCAACTTAAGCTGCCTCCAAAAGTTCTGAACTTCCTTTGAAATCTTCTGCATAATAGATTACCTACCATATCCTATTTGTGCCATATTGGTCTTCTTAATATCTTTGTTTGTCCTTTGTGTCCGTCTAATACTACTAATGAGACTATTGAACACATTTTTTTTCTTATGCCCTTATATTAATTCAGTTTGGTCCATTCTTCAATCTTGAACTGATTTTCCGTAAAATAATCAGAATTCTTGGTTGAATGGAGGTTGGCTCAGGTTGCCCAATAGCACGGCTGGGACTCTGTCTATTAAGACTCTAATTGTTATTACCTATTGGTTTACGTGGTACGTTAACAATGAGATGATATATCTTATTAGGCGGCATTCTCCTCTTAATCTCATGCTCAAAATAATTTCATTTGCTTGTCGGTTTAATAAAACTCAAGCTCCTGAGGAAATTTCAATCTACGTTCTAATTCTAATTTACTTAATTGGATTCCCTCGGATGGAACCTGGATTAAATTAAACTGTGATAGCTCTTTTTTAAACTCACAAGCTGGCATTGGCTTTATTGTTAGGAACAATTTGGGTGACTGCATTTACTTTGCTAATCACTATTTTGATTCTATCATTTCATCGGCTTTTGCAGAAGCTCTTTCTATCCTACATGCCATCCAGTTTGCTCATCGAAAGTTTGACTTGGTCATTATTGAATCTGATTGATGGTTGGTTATTCAGGCTATTCAAGGTCAATGTATAGTAGTCCCTTCGAAGCTGCAGCACATTGTATCTCAATTTCAATCATTAGCCTATAGATAATGTAATAAAGCCGCTCATTGGGCGGCAAATCGAGCACGTAGTCTTAAAGAGTCCAAAGTATGGACTTCTATTCGACTCCGGAGCTCAATAATATTTTTTTACCAAGACTGCTCTAGTCCTTCCCATACGTAGTTAATGAACTTTTTATTTTTAGGTAAAAAAAAATTATATTTTTTTTATTTACATAAATCAAAATTTATTTTTTGTTAATTTAATTTTAAAATCTAAGGCGGTTCCATTTAGCTGCTTTTTTTCTTCAGGTTTTAGCAAATTGATAATTAGAGTGATCATGTCTGAGCTGAGTAGGAAGCATAGGAATACAAAGTTCGAAGCTTGGGTTTGTTTCTATTGGGACTGGTCCTTTCGGAATTCCCAAGTATAGAGTTTCTATGTTTGTTTTTTAACTAGCTATCCACGTTTATCAGTTTATTGGATAATGATTTGTTTTTTAGTTCTGAATGTTTAGCTCTCCAACAATACTTTTAACTTCATCTTTCGTTTTTGCTGAATCTAGAGATCTGCTACGAATTTGGTTAAGGTTATAACCCTAAATCTAAAGATATCATATCATCTCAAATTAAAAAAAGAAAGAAGGTATCTTTTCATCTCTGATTAAACTAATGTAGCTTTTCTTTTTTTTGGAGATTGAATTAATTGCATATTTTTGTTTATAGGAGATATTGTGGATTGGTTGTGTTATTGTCTTCTTGAGAAAAAAAATGTATTAGCGTATGATTAAGAGCAGTTGCTACCGAATGGTTGCTTGTCTAAAATTTCATTCTTACTTTAATACTCTCTGGGAACATTCAAGGATTGATTTTGTCAATGGTTTGGATGAAATGAAATGTCTATTTGTAAAAATTTCCTGCTACAAATATGGTAGATGTTTCTTTGAGTACAATATTGCCTTCATGAATCATGAAATAATTGTGGTTGACTAATTATCTTGGTTTGGTTTGGTTTGGGATCTCAGTCCATGGAGTGGTCTGCTGCAAGCTTTTCATTTATAATTTGTTTATTTACGTTGTCTCATGCTTAGGAGTGAACTCCAAAAGCGCTAGCAGGGACAGAAAGAAGTTGAGTGGTTCAAGTAGTAACGGGTTTGCAGCATCTGTGCCTCCGACACCTAGTAGTGAAGATGATATCTTGCAGTCAGTGAATGTAATGAGTTTTACGTTCAATGAACTGAAGACAGTAAGTAATATAGGGGTATATTAATTTGTAAATATACTCTTACTTAAGGACTTTTGTGTAAATTGTTATAGTATTAATAAAAGCAGGATTAATAGAAAGGTGACCTAACCCTATAGGTTAATCACTCTATTTTCATCTTCCACAAAACAACTTGGTATTAGAGCCGCCGTTCACACATCCTGAAGTGCTTGGAAATCCAAAAAATTATTCTGCACCTGCGGCGTGCGGATTCCTTAGCCGCGCCTGCCGCTGCATCAAGCAACGCGCTGCGAGACTCACGAGCCCCAAGCGGTGCACGGCGCACCAAGTGCCGTAAGGCAGCGCACCTTCACCAAGCAGCGCAAGGCAATGTCCTTCAAGCAGATTTTTTTTCTTCATATCGGGTGACACGCGTACCGAGGAGCTAGCTTTAGGCAGCTCGGGTATACAGCCTATATTTGATTCAAATTTCCTTCTCTCATTTGAAAGGTGACAACAACTTTATTCTACAAAGTCAGCTTATATATATTTTATTTTTCAAAATCTGTGCAATGAGATGAAGAAAAATCTAAGCCTTTAAAGATTTAATTTGATGCTATAATTATCTTGTAGATCCAGGATTTCGTTCGAAATTCCCTCTCTTACGAATAGCCCTATGAAATTAGATGGATCATCTACTTATTTAATGTGGACTCGAAGTGTGCGACTGTTTATTAGAGCCCGTCGTCTTGAGGGGTATCTCACCGGGAGTAAAGTACAGTTAGCAAATGGAAACAATGCACATTGGGAGTCAGAGAACTCTCTTGTTATGTCTTGGCTTCTAAATTATATGACTCTGGATATTGGTCAGGGATTCATATTTTTCAATACAACCAACGAAATTTGGGAAGCTATTTCACCAACTTACTCTCAAATAGGGAATTCAGTGCAAGCTTATGAGATTTAGTGTAAAATTCGTCAAGTAAGACAAAGTAATATGTTAGTTACTGCTTATGTGGCTGAGCTTAGACAAATTCTTAGGAGAGGAGATACATTGCCTACACTTCAGCAAGTTTTTTCCATTGTTCAAAGTGAGGAGACTCGGAGAAGGATTATGTGGAGCCTAATAACCCACCAGCACCATCACATCGATCTGCACTAGTAGTTCAGCCTTGTAAAAGAACTGAAAGATAACAAATGAAGTGTGATCATTGTCATAGGCCTGGTCACATTAAAGATACATGTTGGCAGTTACATGGTAGACCTCGAGGAGGTGGACGTGGCGGATGTCGTGGTGGAAGATTTCGGAGTCGAACTCGTGGGAGTCGAACTAATCATTCCGTTGATAACTCCTCAATGTCATGTTACAAACTCTCAAATAGTTCATGGCAAAGCTTGATCCCACCTCTACTGGAGAGAACACCTCCTCCACAGGTTCAGCTAGTCAACCTTCTTCTTCCATACACCACTCTCATTTTGCACAATTAGGTATTCTACATAGTGCATTAAATTGTACTCAAATTTCACCATCATCCTGGATTATAGATTTGGGTGCATCAAATTATATGACAGGTTCCTCTAGTTCCTTTATTTCATATTTTCCCTGTTCAGGTAGAGATAAAGTTCCTATAGCTGATGGTTCTTTTGCCCATATTTCTCGAAAAGGTGCCATCACTATTACTCTATCTCTACATTTATCGTTAGTCTTACATATTCCTCATTTTCCTAACAACCTCTTATCAATTAGTTCAATCACCAAGGCTCTCAATGGTATAGTAATATTCTTCCCTACTCATTGTTTGTTTCAGAAGAAGCTTGTGACGAAGGAGACGATTGGATCTGGTAGAATGCATGATGGTCTCTATCAACGGGATAATCTTAGCAGTCCCAATGAAGTCGGATATATGGTCTCTTTTGCAACAAGTGCACTGGAGGAATTGCAGTTACATCATCGTCAATTTTGACATTTTTCTTTTTCAGTTATAGCTAGGCAGTTTTCTTTCTCTCTACAAATTATGCAATAATGACCAATTGATTTGTGATGCCCGTGAGTATGCTAAACATACAAGTAGTATCTATTCTGCTTCTGAAAATCATAGTCAATCTCCATTTGATGTTATTCACACTGATGTTTTGGGATCCTGCCATGTTACTTCTCTTTCTGGGCATAAATGGTTCATTACCTTTATTGATTGTTTTCGTCGAACAACTTGGGTTTATTTGTTAAAGAGTAAAGATAAAGTGTTGCGATGTTTTAAAGCATTTCACATGATGAAAAAACTCAATTCAATACCAAAATCAAAATCCTTTGCTCAAATAATGATACATAAAACACTGGCAAAGAATTTCAGGACTATTTGTTAGCTAATGGGATTCTTCATCAAACCACTTGTGTTGATACACCTACTCAAAATGGTGTGGCAGAAAGAAAGAATCGTCACCTATTGGAAGTCACTCGATCTTTACTCTTTACCATGAACATGCCAAAGCCTTTTTGGAGAGAAGCCGTTTTGACAACTGCTTATTTAATTAATCTCATGCCGCTTCGGACCTTGGAGTTCAAGTCACCGACCACTTGAATGTCTTATTGGAGTTACGACTTTCATTGTACCTCCTAAGATATTTGGGTGTGTTTGTTTTGTACGTGATCATCGCCCCTCACTTGGTAAACTTGAACATCGTTCCTTGAAATGTGTATTTGTTGGATATTTAGCTACTAAAAAAGGTTACAAGTGTTATTTCCCACCTCAAAAGAAGATGTTTGCGAGTATGGATGTAACCTTCATAGAGACAGAGGCATACTATTTATCCGATCAGAATTTGGTAAATATTGTCCCTCCATCTCCCTCTACAATATCAGATGAGTTCCTCTACTCACCATATTCATGTCCCGAGATACCACATTGTGATGGGGAGTCATCTAGAGTTCAAGAAGAGCCACACATAGCTGCAAATGATGGAGGAAATGACAATGGAGTATCTATTCAGGGGGAGCAGTACGTCTGTAATTCTTGCTTCACATGGTGATACTAAGACCACTCTGCATTCTCCTAGAGTTCAAGAATCTCCTCATGTTACATCTTCAGATGATCCTGACCTTGGTAACATCTCATCTCCTTGTTCTTCTTTAGATTTACCTATTGCCATTCGTAAAGGTTCTCGCCACCATGTCTTTCCTTCTCGTTACCGTTATGGCATCTCATTATGTTTCCTATAAGTCTTAGTCCTCTAGGTATAAATGCTTCATTACATCATTATCTGAAGTCACCATTCCCTCAAATTGGAAGGTTGCCATAGTGGACCCGAGGTGGAAAGAAGCCATGTTAGTGAAAGCCTTAGCCAAGAACCAAACTTTGGAGCTTGTACCACTGCCAAAAGGAAAACGACCTGTGGGGTGCAAATGGGTGTATACCGTGAAACAAACACCAGAAGGAAAGGTTGATCGTTTTAAAGATTGTTTGGTTGCAAAGGGGTACACTCAGACATACAATATTGATTATGATGAAACATTTGCTCCTGTTGCCAAGATGAATACTATTCAGACTCTCATTTATGTGTTGCGAATCTTGGGTGGAAACTACATCAGTTGGATGTGAAGAATGCTTTTCTACATGGTGATTTACAAGAGGAAGTTGATATGGAGATTCCATCTGGGTTCGATAGCACAAATACTGTTGGGAAGGTTTGTCGACTACGACGATCACTCTATGGATTGAAACAGTCACCTCGTGCCTGGTTTGATAGATTTCGTCAAGTAATTCTTAGTATGGGGTATAAATAGAGCAACAATGATCATACTTTATTTTTCAAGCATAACCAAGGAAACGCGGCCATCCTCATTGTTTATGTTGATGACATAATTGTTACGGGGTATGATATTGATGAAACTATGAGCTTGAAGGCTTAGCTTGCACAAGTATTTGAAGTTAAAGACCTAGGGGAACTAAGATACTTCATAGGGATTGAAGTAGCACACTCATCGCATGATATTTTCTTATCTCAAAGAAAATATGTGCTAGACTTGTTGGCTGAAGCAGGAATGCTGGGTAGTAAGCCTACTCCAACTCCAATAGATTAGAATTTTCAACTTGTTAATAATGGTGGTAATTCCGTTGATCATGAGAGATATCAAAGACTAGTGGGAAGATTGATATATCTTTCACACACCAGACCAGATATTACATTTGTTGTGAGTGTTGTAAGTTGATACATGCACGATCTACGTGAGCAGCACATGGAAGCTGTGTATAAAATTCTAAGATATCTTAAAAGTTGTCTTGGTGGAGGCTTATTGTTTTCTCGACAAGGTAACTTGAAGATAGAATGTTACACAGATCTTGATTGGGCTAGATGTCTAGTTGATCGTCGATCCACGTCTGGATATTGTACATTTGTCGGTGGCAACTTAGACACCTGGAGAAGTAAGAAACAAACAGTGGTTTCTCGTTCTAGTGCGGATGATGAATATCGAGCTATGTCTCAGGGTGTCTGTGAGTTGCTATGGTTGAAAAACCTCATGCAAGAGTTACATCTTAATTCACAACAACCGATTCGTCTTTTCTGTGATAGTAAAGCTGCTATTGAAATTGTCAATAATCTTGTGCAACATGACAGAACAAAACACATAGAGTTTGATCGTCACTTCATCAAGGAGAAATTGGAGAACAGTGATATTTGCATTCCATTTGTTCGATCCTCTGAAAAGTTGGCTGATATTTTCAGCAACGAGTTGAATAATATTTTATTTTCTTCTATTGTACGCAAGATGAGTTTAAATGATATATTTGTACCATCTTGAGGGGGAGTATTGTAATGAGGGGTGTATTTGAAAATATACTTTTACTTGAAGACTTTTATGTAAATTGTTATAGTATTAATAAAAGCAGAATTAATAGAGAGGTGACCTAACCCTAGAGATTAATCACTCTCTTTTCATCTTCCACAAAACAACTGACAGCCACTAGGAACTTCCAACCAGATAGTAAGTTAGGGGAGCTAGGGAGGCTTTGGTTCAGTGTTTAAGGGATGGATTGATAAACAAACTTTGGCAGCTACCAAACCTGGCACTGGATCGATTATTGTTGTGAAGAAGTTAAATCAGGAAGGCTTGTAAGGTCACAAGGAATGGTTGGTGAGTTTCCTTTTCCACTAAATTTGGTGCATCCGATCTTTTTCATTTTCTTTTGGCAATAACATGATCTGGATACTATGTTTATTCAGTTCGTAGATTTAAGAAATATATATATTAGTGAGAGATGATCATGACCCTGCTCTGCATTTTGCGATAAATGTGTCAATTCTTTCAATTTATGACTAATTGAATGAGCAAATCCCACTATCTTGTAGGCAGAGGTAAATTACCTTGGTCAGTTGTCGCATCCTCATCTTGTAAAGCTTATTTGATACTGCTTGGAGGATGAACAACGACCTCGTGTGTATGAATGTATGTCTCGCGGGAGCTTGGAGAACCATCTTTTTAGAAGTAAGTTAATTGGATAAATTGAAAACTAGGTGTTTACTTTCTACTTCTACAATAAATTTCTCCGAGGTTTTCCACCATCTATTGTTATTGAACTAGATGGTGCAGTAGATCATAATTCTTTGTAATTTGATGATGGCACATGAGGTTCATATTTTCAACCACTCTCTTGGAACCTCCATATGAAGATCGCTCTGGGTGCTGCAAAAAGGGCTCGCATTTTTGCATAGCGACAACGCAAGAGTCGTATATCGTGATTTTAAAAACTCTAACATTCTTCTAGATTCTGTAATGGTATGTTTGCTTCATTAGATAGGATTGGATATGATAGGATTGGATAATAAATGAGGGTGGATTGGATATAAATTTTTTAAATCCGGTATGCAGCGGATATAATATCTATTTTAAACTCATTTTCTTTTAATCCGTGCACTAAACAAACAATGGATATTAATCCATCCCCTATTATATCCTTCCTTATCCTATGATGCAAACATGCACTAAGTGATTTGGCTTTTGTCAATCTGTAAACCAACATAATTACAGACACTCACCATCTATTGTTCTTGTTCTATATATACATAACTACAATGGAAAACTCTCGAATTTTGGATGGGCAAAAGATGGCTTTGATGACGATGAAAGCCATGTCTCAACGAGTATCATGTGAACATATGGATATGCTACTCTTGAATACCTTGCAACAGGTGATCTTCTTGCACATGCTGAAGTTTCTCCTCCAGTGTTGGGAAAGTTGAAGTTGTAGTTTGGGTTGCTATTTATTTGCAAATTACTAACTCTTTGACACACACAATCATGATCCTAATGGTCAATTTTTTTAGTCATTTAGTTGATAATCTAACATGTAAATTAAATGGAAGGGAAATTGATGTTATTTTATGGAGTGTCCTAATTGAGAGTATATTCATTCTTTCTTATCTTAGTTTATTCATGGGCCTCCTGCATTGAAAAGATCATCCTATACAAGCTTATATGAGCATACTGAAGCATGACAAACTACCGATGCAAATTTTGTCAATTTTCATCTGTAAGGACATTTGAGTACCAAAAGCGATGTGTACAGCTTTGGAGTTGTTCTTCTAGAGATGTTATCTGGCCGACGTGCCATAGACAAGAACCAACCACCTGGAGAGCACAATCTAGTGGACTGGGCAAGGCCTAATCTTACAAGCAAGCGAAAGATCGATCTTCTGCATCATGGATTTACGATTGGAGGGGCAGTATTCACTGGAAGGAGCACAAAAGGCTGTCGTTCTCGCACTCCATTGCTTATCAACGGAACCAAGATACAGGCCAACAATGGATCAAGTGGTGTCTGCACTATAACAGCTTCAGGATGCCCAAGACATGAGAAGAAATCTACGGTATGAACAAAAGACAAATGGCCAAAGCATTGGTGGCAATTCAAGCAGGTTGGTTAAGAGGAGATCAGAAGAAATTGTCAAAGGAGAGGTTGCTCATCCTATGCCCTCCGCTTCCCCACTTCACACTAAGTGAAGAGAAGTCTCATGTGATGCAATTTCTGAATTCTATTGTCATCTCTAATATAAGAAATTAAGATCTAATGTTTTATGTATTGTATTAAAAAAAGGAGATAATTTTATCCTCATATTTGTATTAAATGTTGAATTTATGCTTTATATTGTTGATATTGTGAAATTAATTGAAAATCCAAATATGTTAACCGTGACCATTGTATCAATATTTGATATCAATTTTAATTGGCATAAGCAATTGAATTAACTTTCAAAAAACAATCAAATGTCATGCCTATATCTTTTTTTCTTTTCTTTTTTCATATTTATCTTTATTTGTTGGTCTGATTTGAAATTTGGTAATTTGGATCATTGTAATGCAGTGTGAAACTATTTTGGTCTAAACATCCCTATTTGTCCATTGATTCATTAGATTTGAAATTTGTTCAATTAAATTAATTTAATGATATATAAAAAAATGTTTGTAGGATAATTTTGATGCGGTAAATTTAAAAATAAGGGGATATAATTTTATAATTTTACGGATGACTTGATGAATATCCCATATATCCAGTATTCTCATTTATTAGTCCCACATTACCTGCTGCTTATTTGGAATGGATTACATATGTTGTCTCTATTTGGTCAAGAGGCACGACCTTACTTGAACACGATCTGTTCTATAGGCTCGTACAATTGTATCCTTGAGTGTAAAGGAGACAGACAATTCAATATGGTTGATGAATAATGACCACGTGATCAAAACGTGATTAATGGCTCAAATTCCTAGGGGATTGAAGTTGTATATTATCGTTCTAAGATTTTGCCTTTCACGGGCGCAACAAGAAGGTTGTTGGACGTCAAACCAATGGATGTCGACGTCCCAGCAACATCTTCTTCTTGTTTATCCAGTTTATCCTCCTCGACGCAATCGACACAATCTTTCCTGGGATGGTGTTCTTTTATGAATTCGTCGTCAATGCTGACGGGAAGGTAGGTCTGAATGGCGCAGCAAGAAGGTTGCAAGATGAGAACGTGGCCTTGCATTCTTCGCTATCTTCCCCTCCGACCGGCTTCTTTTCTGATTTCCAAGAATACGACGTAAATCAAGAACACCCTCACTAGAGGGCGAAAGAAAATTACATGTTTGTTCCCTTATCCGGCGTGGGGAGAAGGTTGCTGGATGTCAGCTCAGAAATGGATGTGGACGACCCGTGGCCGAGTGGATATTGCCATCGTCATCCGACGGAAAACACAAGTTTGCGTGCATGGAGGGAAACAAAGAGGGGTAGAGGGCTGCATCCGCATTGACGGAGGAAGAAGAGGATCCTCTGCTAGTCTGCATCCTTTAATAAATTTTGTTTGACTTGAAGAACACAAGGCAGTGTCCTTCAAACGCAGATTTCTTTCTTCACATCGGGTGACACTCGTACCGAGGAGCTAGCTTTAGGCAGCACGGGTATACATCCTATATTTTGCTTCAAATTTCCTTCTCTCATTTGAAAGGTGACAACAACTTTATTCTACAAAGTCAGCTTATATATTTTTTATTTTTTGAAATCTGTGCAATGAGATGAAGAAAAATCTAAACCTTTAAATATTTAATTTGATGCTATAATTATCTTGTAGATCCGGGATTTCGTTCGAAATTCCCTCTCTTCAAATCAGCCCTATGAAATTAGATGGATCATCTACTTATTTATTGTGGACTCGAAGTGTGAGACTGTTTATTAGAGCCCATGGTCTTGATGGGTATCTCACCAGGAGTAAAGTACAGTCAGCAAATGGAGACAATGCACATTGGGAGTCAGACAACTCTCTTATTATGTCTTGGCTTCTAAACTCTATGACTTTAGAGATTGGTCAGGGATTCACATTTTTCAATACAGCCAACGAAATTTGGGAAGCTGTTTCACAAACTTATTCTCAGATTGGGAATTCTATGCAAGCTTATGAGATTCAGTGTAAAATTTATCAAGTAAGACAAAGTAATATATCAGTTACTTCTTATGTGGCTGAGCTTAGACGATTGTGGTCTGAGTTGGACTTTTATCGTCCATTCAAGGCCTTACATGCTGAGGATGCAGTTCTACACAAAAAGTACATAGAAGAAGAGCACTTATTTGATTTTTTGGCAGGCTGAATTCAGAATTTGACTCCATTAGAACACAAATTCTTAGGAGAGGATATACGTTGCCTACACTTCAGCAAGTTTTTTCCATTGTTCAAAGTGAGGAGACTCGGAGAAGGATTATGGTGGAGCCTAATAACTCACCAGTACCATCACATCGATCTGCACTAGTAGTTCAGCCTCGTGAAAGAATTGAAAGAGAACAAATGAAGTGTGATCATTGTCATAGGCCTGGTCACATTAAAGATACATGTTGGCAGTTACATGGTAGACCTCGAGGAGGTGCACTTGGCGGATGTCGTGGTGGAAGATTTGGGAGTCGAACTAATCATTTCGTTGATAACTCATCAATGTCAGTTGAAGTGTTAGAGACTTTCAAATAGCTCATGGCAAAGCTTGATCCCTCCTCTACTGGAGAGACCTCCTCCTCCACAGGTTCAGCTAGTCAATCTTCTTCTTCCATACACCACTCTCATTTTGCACAATTAGGTATTCTACATAGTGCATTAAATTGTACTCAGTTTTCACCATCATCCTGGATTATAGATTCGGGTGCATCAAATCATATGATGGGTTCCTCTAGTTTCTTTAATTCATATTTTCCCTGTTCAGGTAGAGATAAAGTTCGTATAGCTAATGGTTCTTTTGCCCCTATTTCTGGAAAAGGTTCCATCACTATTACTCCATCTCTACATTTATCGTTAGTCTTACGTGTTCCTCGTTTTCCTAACAACCTCTTATCAATTAGTTCAATCACCAAGGCTCTCAATGGTATAGTAACATTCTTCCCTACTCATTGTTTGTTTCAGAAGAAGCTTGTGACGATGGAGACGAATGGATCTGGTAGAATGCATGATGGTCTCTATCACCTAGATAATCTTAGCAGTCCCAATGAAGTCGGATATATGGTCTCTTTGCAACAAGTGCACTGGAGGAATTGCAGTTACATCATTGCCGATTTGGTCATTTATCTTTTTCAGTTTTAGCTAGGCAGTTTTCTTTCTCTCTACAAATTATGCAATGAAGATCATTTGAGTTGTTATGCCTGTGAGTATGCTAAACATACAAGTTGTATCTATTCTGCTTATGGAAATCATAGTCAATCTCCATTTGATGTTATTCACACTGATGTTTGGGGACCCTGCCGTGTTACTTCTCTTTCTAGGCATAAATGGTTCATTACCATTATTGATTGTTTAGTCGAACAACTTGGGTTTATTTGTTAAAGAGTAAAGATGAAGTGTTGCGATGTTTTAAAGCATTTCACATGATGATAGAAACTCAATTCAGTACCAAAATCAAAATCTTTCGCTCAGATAATGGTACATAATACACTGGCAAAGAGTTCCAGGACTACTTGTTAGCTATAGGGATTCTTCATCAAACCACTTGTGTTGATACACCTACTCAGATCAGATCCAAGTAATTGATTAAGAGTTGCAGTCTGTAAGAAAAAAAAAACAATAAGGGGGAAATAAATGACAACTCTAGGCTGAAGGATTTAAAAACAACTGCACCAATATAGCAAACATAATATCCCAGTGGGATTCTTGAAATAACAAGGGAAAACAAGTGAAGCTTCTAATGCTTAAGCCAGATGGCAGATGAAATATCTCAGTGGCATCATAACTAGTGTTTATGAACTGAACTCATCAAGGAATGGTCTGAAAAGTAGAATGATAATCCGGCTAGCTACCTTCTCATAACTAGTTGGATCTTGCTTATGAACGTGTTTTTGGTATGGCCGAGAAAGTTCATAAGGGAATTAAATTCATGGGAAGTAATGAAGTATAAGCAGCTACAGGAACTAACCTATTGTGTTAACCAAAAGTTACCTTAGTGTACTGCAATCAAAATTTAATTTGAAACCCAATTCACCATTATGTTACTTATTTGTGACAAGCCCCAGCTGGCTCAATTCAGGTCATGTTTTTAGGTCTAGTTGGATTTGATCCAAAACTAAAACTAACCCCCAACTTGAAATATCCTTAGTGTACACGTCTATTTTTCAGAATTTCCAACATAAATTCTTTAAAGATAAATTATTCCAACATTTAAACTTGATACTTGTTCAACATCTGTAGTAAAATATTTTAGATTATTATTCAAGATTTTTGATCTCTTAGTAATATTGTTTCTCTTAACTTTATAATTTTGTTTCCTGGTACAGAATGATAATTCAAGAAATGCCTAAAATCCAAGAATTAGAACATCCAAGAAATGCCTCGTTTGAAGATAAGATTGAATCGTGTTGATCAGCCTTTGTGGGGAAGTCATGAGTTCATTCCTATATCTTAATCTTCACCAAGTTACAGAAAATCCAAGAAAATATTCTAACCAAGAAATTACAGAAAATATAATGTACACCTCCCTGGAATGCCGTGCTTCTTCCTCCGTCTCTCCGGATGAAGCCCTACCCCTTTTCGTTCCCCTCCCTGCAGCTGTGACGTCATTCATCCTCCTCGCAATGCCGGTAAACGGAATCAGTTTCTGCGCTGCCGCCTTTTCTTGCTGATCGCCGAGGAACTCAGAAAAGAACACGATGTTTTGCGTCGGCTGATGATGGCAAGATCCGCTCGGCAGAGAAGAAGGGCTCGCTACGTCCACATCCATGTCTTCGTCGTCCAGCAATCTTCTCCCCACGCCGGTGAAGGGCACATTATCTTTCTCCCTCTCGCCGCGTTCTTGATCCACGCCATTGACGAAATCGGAAAAGAACACGGGCTTACCTGTAATCCGACGGCACCGACTGCTCGGGGGAGAGGAAGATAATGTAGAACGCATGACGACATCTGCTTCTTGCAACGTTCTTGCTGCGCCGGTGAAGGCTGCATACGAATCCAACGCTCCCTTCTCGTTGCCGTTGACGAAATCAGAAAAGAATAAGAGACGATGGGAAGATCGGCTCGGGGAAGAAGAAGAAGACGACGAGGGACGAGGCGGGGACATCTATGTCCATGGCTTCATCATCCTGCAATCTTCTCGCTACCCCGGTGGATGGTGCAAACTTGGAATCCATGAGAGTGGAGATCGAGATC
The DNA here is from genome assembly GCA_034359265.1 of Canna indica. Taxonomy (NCBI): domain Eukaryota; kingdom Viridiplantae; phylum Streptophyta; class Magnoliopsida; order Zingiberales; family Cannaceae; genus Canna; species Canna indica. Next base: position 70,800,975 of record CP136894.1, on the reverse strand, counting down.
ACCCTCTCTTGCAATCTGTGTGAGGCACGCCGGAATCGGAACCCCAATCTCATGGGAGTGAAGCGAAGGCGAAGGTGAAGAAAGGGCGAACTCGAAACAGAAGAAATTAGTATTATTTTTCATTAATATATATAATGGGGAGTCAAACGGAGAAATTAGTATTATTTTTTATTAATATAAAGGGTAGTGCATTTCTTTTCGAATAAATTATATGGGTCTCCGATATGCATGACACGTCACAGACCACCACAAAGAGATGTGATTTCCAATTGCTTGGCCATGTAATTCTATAACATATTTGACCGATGACTAATTTGCTGGTGATTCAGATTCCAAAATCTTTTATTTACTTACTGGTTTAGCACTCATGCACAGTTACTTATATTTGTAGGCTAAGTGAATCAATTTTACTATGTTTGCAGGTCCAAGTCCATAGCAAAAGGAATCGGAGGTCGGGAAGGTGGTGACGTCGACGAGCAATCGAATCATTGAACTGATGGCCGACGAGGCAGCAACGAAGGCATAGACATTGCGGCACGAGGTCCCTAGTCGCGGACTTCGACTCACATAGACGCGGAGACACACATGTCTAAGTCATTAAAGAGAAACTCATTTTGACTGTAGTAACACTCTTATAATGGCAGAGATCATCTCATAAGAATTTCCAACTGAGTACTACTTCGCCCCTTTTAAAGTCAAGCTCAGGTTGTGCATCATGGCCGACGAGGCAGCAACGAAGGCATAGACATTGCGGCACGAGGTCCCTAGTCGCGGACTTCGACTCACATAGACGCGGAGACACACATGTCTAAGTCATTAAAGAGAAACTCATTTTGACTGTAGTAACACTCTTATAATGGCAGAGATCATCTCATAAGAATTTCCAACTGAGTACTACTTCGCCCCTTTTAAAGTCAAGCTCAGGTTGTGCATCAACCATTTTACTGCTTTGTTCAAACCCAGAGACAATTGGTTGAGGATAGGATTTATGCTTCGTGGATAAGGGCAGCACCCAATTGGTGGGACATCAGCTTTACCAAATTTCCTTGCTCCAAGATTATATAACGTCTTCCATGTTAATAATATGTAATCAGCAATAAGTAGATAGAACATAAATATTGCATTAATTAGAATAAAATTTTACTATGTTTTTTAGCGAAAGGAACCGATGGTCGAGAAGGTGGTGACGGGCGACGAACGATCGAATAATTGAATCGATGGTCGGCGAGGCAGCGACGAAAGCATAAACATTGCGGCACGAGGCCCCCAGTCACGACTCAGACTCACATAGACGCGGAGGAAGGCACACCTGTTGGTTTATGTACAAGTGGTCTGCGGAGGAAAGCCGTCGCTGATAATTTCCTTAGTTTATGTATTTCTGCAAACCGGTTGGTTTTATAAATTGTACAAGTTTTGTGGTATTTTTTATAGTTGTCAAGGTTGGGTTAGGCTGTAGAGTACGGGTGGTACTCTGGCCGGTCATGTCCGGGTTTGGGTGTGTCTGAGTTTGGGGTGTGACACGTGCACAAAACTTCGACATAGAGTTTAGGAGTTTAGGCGGAAAAATTTCGACGTTGGCGTCGAAATAATTTTTTTAAAAAAAATCTGAGTTTAAAAATTTCGACACTTGCTACAGGCGTTGAAGACTTTTCGACGCCTATTGCAGGCATTGAAACGCATCTGGAGCGGGCTCACTAGCGTCCGCCCACACCGTCCGTGTTACGCCCTGCCTAAGTTTATTCCTAGAGAAAGGACCTCACCTAGGTGGAGCACAACCTACAACTAAACCACAAAATACACCAGAAAATCTCAACAAGAACAACTAAAATCTTCTTTTCAACAAGAAGTTCTCTAAACAAATCTTCAACATCAATCTAAATATAACTAAGAAAACAACTAAACAGCGGATGACATCTCCTCCTCCCGGACTCTAGCTACCCAACTTCAACTACCAACATATCTGCAAATTTGAAGCAACAACAAACAACGTCAACATGAAGCTGAGTAGGAGTATCAATATGTCTAACAATAAAAACTACAATCATGATGTGATGATATTGTCAAATGCAACAATATACAACTTTGCAATTGAATGCAATATGTCAACAACAAGACACATTTTCACCTATCAACTAATGCAATTCATACCAATCAAGAGCGCAATGGACAAATGGGTTTCCCACGCGCTTTCCCACCTCCGAGAGTGACACCTCAAGCCTGCTCCAGCAAGAGATCCGACTATCCATAAAGGTAGTCTGTCGACGTCTAACACATCGACGCCGAACACGCACCCGTGTGGTAAATAGGTGATCACCGGTGTCACTTGCCCAACACCTCGGGCAATAAATCAACAATGTCCAGGGCCTCCGCCCAATAAAAGATCAACAATGCAACATGACAACTAGATCTCACAAGATGAGAAATCACAACTGATCTACGAAGCTAACAATAATAAATGTTACAACAAACTATCAACTGAAGATGCAACCAAATAATTCAGGCTAGCAAATACAACTTATGACAACGTTAATACTACAATGGGCACCATGCTCAAATAACATTAATAAATAACAACTCTAATCAGACTCATGCAATTATCAACATGGTATGTCCAACAAAATAATGCAACATGAGATCAACGGATTACAAAAGCAATTCAAGCAAATAGAGACAAAGGCTAAAACCGTCATTTTACTCATTCAACATTCATCGGCTACAACAGGAGTCAACTCACACCCAACACAACTATGTATACTCTAAATCACCACCGAACATAGAATACCACTATTCTATATTATTTAATTATTTATCAAATTAAAATAATAACTCATAACTATGAAATAACACTGAAACATAGAAAAGACCTACCAGATGAACTCTGATCATAGAAGCCCCCTCTAAAATAATATTTACAAGAAGGTCCCTATAATTTTCCAGGTCATAAAAGTTCGCCCGCACCGTCGTCGCGGTCTTGCGGGCGCACGAGCCAGCGGCCGTTGGCGAGCGCGCCGAGGGGCTTTGCCCAAGTGAAGGGGCGGGATATTTCCCGCCTCTGATTTTTTTTAAAAAAAATAAAATTTTTCCCTCAGGTTCTCTTCTTTATATATTTTTTTTCTTCTTTTCTTCTTCTTCTTTTCATCATCTTCTTTTTCTTCCTATCTTTTTTTCTTTCCCATTCTTTCTTCTTTCTCTTCTATTTTTCCTTCATCTAATTTTTCTTCTTCTTTTTTCAGGTTATCAAAATTTTTCAAGTCATCGAATTTTTTAGGTTACCATCTAATTTTTCAGGTTAAAAAATATTAATTAAATTGGATTGTGACATATGATTATTTAATTATTTTAGTAAATTATAAATCAAAGATTAAATTTGAATTCAATTTGAGAAATTAACTATTTTAGGTTTGTTCGATATGATGGGTTAGCTAGTATACTTTTAAAAACACAATTCAATAGTACATTCAAATTATGTTTTTTATTCCCATGTTTCTATGTGGGAATCCATTAAGTTAATTCGGTTGCCCCTCTCCTCCAATGATGATGCATGGGTTTAGGAAATGGAGATTAATGAGTATGTTGCTACAAGTAGTGCTTAGTTATTTCTTAGAAGTCGTAACCTTCACGAACTTAGCAATTATGTCCCTTGCCTAGTCTATGGCAATTTAAGCTGCCTCCAAAAGTTCTGAACTTCCTTTGAAATCTTCTGCATAATAGATTACCTACCAGATCCTATTTGTGCCATATTGGTCTTCTTAATATCTTTGTTTGTCCTTTGTGTCCGTCTAATACTACTAATGAGACTATTGAACACATTTTTTTTCTTATGCCCTTATATTAATTCAGTTTGGTCCATTCTTCAATCTTGAACTGATTTTCCGTAAAATAATCAGAATTCTTGGTTGAATGGAGGTTGGCTCAGGTTGCCCAATAGCCCGGCTGGGACTCTGTCTATTAAGACTCTAATTGTTATTACCTATTGGTTTACTTGGTACGTTAAAAATGAGATGATATATCTTATTAGGTGGCATTCTCCTCTTAATCTCATGCTCAAAATAATTTCATTTGCTTGTCGGTTTAATAAAACTCAAGCTCCTGAGAAAATTTCAATTTACGTTCTAATTCTAATTTACTTAATTGGATTCCCTCGGATGGAACCTGGATTAAATTAAACTGTGATAGCTCTTTTTTAAACTCACAAGCTGGCATTGACTTTATTGTTAGGAACAATTTGGGTGACTACATTTACTTTGCTAATCAGTATTTTGATTCTATCATTTCACCGGCTTTTGCAGAAGCTCTTTCTATCCTACATGCCATCCAGTTTGCTCATCGAAAGTTTGACTTGGTCATTATTGAATCTGATTGATGGTTGGTTATTCAGGCTATTCAAGATCAATGTACAGTAGTCCCTTCGAAGCTGCAGCACATTGTATCTCAATTTCAATCATTAGCCTATAGAGAATGTAATAAAGCCACTCATTGGGCGGCAAATCGAGCACGTAGTCTTAAAGAGTCCAAAGTATGGACTTCTATTCGACTCCCGGAGCTCAATAATATTTTTTTACCAGGACTGCTCTAGTCCTTGCCATACGTAGTTAATGAACTTTTTATTTTTTAGGTAAAAAAAAATTATATTTTTTTCATTTACATAAATCAAAAATTATTTTTTGTTAATTTAATTTTAAAATCTAAGGCGGTTCCATTTAGCTGCTTTTTTTCTTCAGGTATTAGCAAATTGATAATTAGAGTGATCATGTGCGAGCTGAGTAGGAAGCATAGGAATGCAAAGTTCGAAGCTTAGGTTTGTTTCTATTAGGACTGGTCCTTTTGGAATTCCCAAGTATAGAGTTTCTTTGTTTGTTTTTTAACTAGCTATCCACGTTTATCAGTTTATTGGATAATGATTTGTTTTTTAGTTTTGAATGTTTAGCTCTCCAACAATACTTTTAACTTCATCTTTCGTTTTTGCTGAATCAAGAGATTTGCTACGAATTTGGTTAAGGTTATAACCCTAAATCTAAAGATATCTTATCATCTCAAATTAAAAAAAGAAAGAAGGTATCTTTTCATCTCTGATTAAACTAATGTAGCTTTTCTTTTTTTTGGAGATTGAATTTATTGCATATTTTTGTTTATAGGAGATATTGTGGATTGGTTGTGATATTGTCTTCTTGAGAAAAAAAATGTATTAGCATATGATTAAGAGCAGTTGCTACCGAATGGTTGCTTGTCTTAAATTTCATTCTTACTTTAATACTCCCTGGGAATATTCAAGGATTGATTTTTTCAATGGTTTGGATGAAATGAAATGTCTATTAGTAAAAATTTCCTGCTACAAATATGGTAGATGTTTCTTTGAGTACAATATTGCCTTCATGAATCATGAAATAATTGTGGTTGACTAATTATCTTGGTTTGGTTTGGTTTGGGATCTCAGTCCATTGAGTGGTCTGCTGCAAGCTTTTCATTTATAATTTGTTTATTTACTTCTGTAGTTTATTAGGAGATGTTGTCTCAAGCTTAGGAGTGAACTCCAAAAGCCCTAGCAGGGACAGAAAGAAGTTGAGTGGTTCAAGCAGTAACGGGTTTGCAGCATCTGTGCCTCTGACACCTAGTAGTGAAGATGATATCTTGCTGTCAGTGAATGTAATGAGTTTTACGTTCAATGAACTGAAGACAGTATAGTAATATAGGGGTATATTTGTAAATATACTCTTACTTAAGGACTTTTGTGTAAATTGTTATAGTATAGTAATAAAAGCAGGATTAATAGAAAGGTGACTAACCCTACAGGTTAATCACTCTTTTTTCATCTTCCACAAAACAACTTGGTATTAGAGCCGCCGTTCACACATCCTGAAGTGCTTGGAAATCCAAAAAATTATTCTGCACCTGCGGCGTGCGGATTCCTTAGCCGCGCCTGCCGCTGCATCAAGCAACGCGCTGCGAGACGCACGCGCCCCAAGCGGTGCACGGCGCACCAAGTGCCGTAAGGCAGCGCACCATCACCAAGCAGCGCAAGGCAGTGTCATTCAAGCTGATTTTTTTTCTTCACATCGGGCGACACGCGTACCGAGGAGCTAGCTTTAGGCAGCACGGGTATACATCCTATATTTGATTCAAATTTACTTCTCTCATTTGAAAGGTGACAACAACTATATTCTACAAAGTCAGCTTATATATATTTTATTTTTCGAAATCTGTGCAATGAGATGAAGAAAAATCTAAGCCTTTAAAGATTTAATTTGATGCTATAATTATCTTGTAGATCCGGGATTTCGTTCGAAATTCCCTCTCTTCAGAATAGCCCTATGAAATTAGATGGATCATCTACTTATTTAATGTGCACTCGAAGTGTGCGACTGTTTATTAGAGCCCGTCGTCTTGAGGGGTATCTCACTGGGAGTAAGTACAGTTAGCAAATGGAAACAATTCACATTGGGAGTCAGAGAACTCTCTTGTTATGTCTTGGCTTCTAAACTATATGACTCTGGATATTGGTCAGGGATTCACATTTTTCAATACAACCAACGAAATTTGGGAAGCTATTTCACCAACCTACTCTCAAATAGGGAATTCAGTGCAAGCTTATGAGATTTAGTGTAAAATTCGTCAAATAAGACAAAGTAATATGTTAGTTACTGCTTATGTGGCTGAGCTTAGACAATTGTGGTATGAGTTGAACTTTTATCGTCCATTCAAGGCCTTACATGCTGAGGATGCAGTTCTACACAAAAAGTACATAGAAGAAGAACGCTTATTTGATTTTTTGGCAGGGCTGAATTCAGAATTTGACTCCATTAGAACTCAAATTCTTAGGAGAGGATATACGTTGCCTACACTTCAGCAAGTTTTTTCCATTGTTCAAAGTGAGGAGACTCTGAGAAGGATTATGGTGGAGCCTAATAACTCAATAGTACCATCACATCGATCTGCACTAGTAGTTCAGCCTCGTGAAAGAACTGAAAGAGAACAAATGAAGTGTGATCAATGTCATAGGCCTGGTCACATTAAAGATACATGTTGGCAGTTACATGGTAGACCTCGAGGAGGTGGACTTGGCGGATGTCGTGGTGGAAGATTTGGGAGTCGAACTAATCATTTCGTTGATAACTCCTCAATGTCAGCTGAAGTGTTAGAGACTTTCAAATAGCTCATGGCAAAGCTTGCCGCCGTTCACACATCCTGAAGTGCTTGGAAATCTAAAAAATTATTCTGCACCTGCGGCGTGCGGGTTCCTTAGTCGCGCTTGCCGTTGCATCAGGCAACGCGCTGCAAGACACACGCGCCCCAAGCGGCGCACGACGCACCAAGTGCCGCAAGGCAGCGCACCTTCACCAAGCAACACAAGGCAGTGTCCTTCAAACGCAAATTTCTTTTCTTCACATCGGGCGACATGCGTACCGAGGAGCTAGCTTTAGGCAGCACGGGTATAGATCCTATATTTTGCTTCAAATTTCCTTCTCATTTGAAAGGTGACAACAACTTTATTCTACAAAGTCAGCTTATATATATTTTATTTTTTGAAATCTGTGCAATGAGATGAAGAAAAATCTAAACCTTTAAAGATTTAATTTGATGCAATAATTATCTTGTAGATCTGGGATTTCGTTCGAAATTCCCTCTCTTAAGATCAGCCCTATGAAATTAGATGGATCATCTACTTATTTAATGTGGACTCGAGGTGTGCGACTGTTTATTAGAGCCCATGGTCTTGAGGGGTATCTCAGCGGGAGTGAAGTACAGTCAGCAAATGGAGACAATGCACATTGGGAGTCAGACAACTCTCTTATTATGTCTTGGCTTCTAAACTCTATGACTTTGGAGATTGGTCAGGGATTCATATTTTTCAATACAGCCAACTAAATTTGGGAATCTGTTTCACAAACTTACTCTCAGATAGGGAATTCTGTGCAAGCTATGAGATTCAGTGTAAAATTCTTCAAGTAAGACAAAGTAATATATGAGTTACTGCTTATGTGGCTGAGCTTAGACGATTGTGGTCTGAGTAAGACTTTTATCGTCCATTCAAGGCCTTACATGCTGAGTATGCAGTTCTACACAAAAAGTACATAGAAGAAGAACGCTTATTTGATTTTTTGGTAGGGATGAATTCAGAATTTGACTCCATTAGAACACAAATTCTTAGGAGAGGATATACGTTGCCTACACTTCAGCAAGTTTTTTCCTTTATTCAAAGTGAGGAGACTCGGAGAAGGATTATGGTGGAGCATAATAACTCACCAGTACCATCACATCGATCTGCACTAGTAGTTCAGTCTCGTGAAAGAACTGAAAGAGAACAAATGAAGTGTGATCATTGTCATAGGCCTAGTCACATTAAAGATACATGTTGGCAGTTACATGGTAGACCTCGAGGAGGTGGACTTGGCGGATGTCGTGGTGGAAGATTTGGGAGTCGAACTAATCATTTCGTTGATAACTCATCAATGTCAGCTGAAGTGTTAGAGACTTTCAAATAGCTCATGGCAAAGCTTGATCCCTCCTCTACTGGAGAGACCTCCTCCACAGGTTCCGCTAGTCAACCTTCTTCTTCCATACACCACTCTCATTTTGCACAATTAGGTATTCTACATAGTGCATTAAATTGTACTCAGTTTTCACCATCATCCTCGATTATAGATTCGGGTGCATCAAATCATATGACGGGTTCCTCTAGTTTCTTTATTTCATATTTTCCCTGTTCAGGTAGAGATAAAGTTCGTATAGCTGATGGTTCTTTTACCCCTATTTCTGGAAAAGGTGCAATCACTATTACTCCATCTCTACATTTATCGTTAGTCTTACGTGTTCCTCGTTTTCCTAACAACCTCTTATCAATTAGTTCAATCACCAAGGCTCTCGACTGTATTTTAACATTCTTCCCTACTCATTGTTTGTTTCAGAACAAGTTTGTGACGAAGGAGACGATTGGATCTGGTAGAATGCATGATGGTCTCTATCACCTGGATAATCTTAGCAGTCCCAATGAAGTCGGATATATGGTCTCTTGCAACAAGTGCACTGGAGGAATTGCAGTTACATCATCGTCGATTTGGTCATTTATCTTTTTTAGTTTTAGCTAGGCAGTTTTCTTTCTCTCTACAAATTATGCAATAAAGATCATTTGATTTGTTATGCCTGTGAGTATGCTAAACATACAAGTAGTATCTATTCTGCTTATGGAAATCATAGTCAATCTCCATTTGATGTTATTCACACTGATGTTTGGGGACCCTGCCGTGTTACTTCTCTTTCTGGGCATAAATGGTTCATTACCGTTATTGATTGTTTAGTCGAACAACTTGGGTTTATTTGTTAAAGAGTAAAGATGAAGTGTTGTGATGTTTTAAAGCATTTCACGTGATGATAGAAACTCCATTCAGTACCAAAATCAAAATCCTTCGCTCAGATAATGGTACATAATACACTGGCAAAGAGTTCCAGGACTACATGTTAGCTAATGGGATTCTTCATCAAACCACTCGTGTTGATACACCTACTCAAAATGGTGTGGCAGAAAGAAAGAATCGTCACCTATTGGAAGTCACTCGATCTTTACTCTTTACCATGAGCATGCCAAAGTCTTTTTGGAGAGAAGCCTTTTTGACAGCCGCTTATTTAATTAATCGCATGCCGCTTCGGACCTTGGAGCTCAAGTCACCGACCACTTGAATGTCTTATTGGAGATACGACTTTCATTGTACCTCCTAAGATATTTGGGTGTGTTTGTTTTGTACGTGATCATCGCCCCTTACTTGGTAAATTTGAACATCGTTCCTTGAAATGTGTATTTGTTTGATATTTAGCTACTAAAAAAGGTTACAAGTGTTATTTCCCACCTCAAAAGAAGATGTTTGTGACTATGGATGTAACCTTCATAGAGACAGAGGCATACTATTTATCCGATCAGAATTTGATAAATATTGTCCCTCCATCTCCCTCCACAATATCAGATGAGTTCCTATACTCACCATATTCATGTACCGAGATACCACATTGTGAGGGGGAGTCATCTAGAGTTCAAGAAAAGCGGCACATAGTTGCAATTTTCATCTGTAAGGATATTTGAGTACCAAAAGTGATGCGTACAGCTTTGGAGTTGTTCATCTAGAGATGTTGACTGGCCGACGTGCCATAGACAAGAACCAACCACCTGGAGAGCACAATCTAGTGGACTAGGCAAGGCCTAATCTTACTATCTTACTAGCAAGCGAAAGATCGATCTTCCGCATCCTGGATGCACGATTGGAGGGGCAGTATTCACTGGAAGGAGCACAAAAGGTTGTTGTTCTCGCACTCCATTGCTTATCAACGGAACCAAGGTACAGGCCAACAATGGATCAAGTGGTGTCTGCACTAGAATAGCTTCAGGATGCCAAAGACATGAGAAGAAATCCACGGTATGAACAAAAGACAAATGGCCAAAGCATTGGTGGCAATTCAAGCAGGTTGGTTAAGAGGAGATCATAAGAAATTGTCAAAGGAGAGGTTGCTCATCCTACGCCCTCAGCTTCCCCCCTTCACACTACGTGAAGAGAAGTCTCATGTGATGCAACTTCGGATGGAAATAGTAGAGAAAAAAAAGGAAAACATAAAGCTGTACATGCAAGCTCAATATCTTTTCGTACAGATTTCCTTGTTTTGGATCATCTTGTTGACATTATTGTTCATATTATATATATATATATATATCACTTTTTACACTCAAGTCAATTGTCCAATTAAAAGTTCATATCAAGGACAGCTGATGTTACAATGATTGAAGGTTCCTGCTAAAATGTGGCCGTTAAATTTGACTATATATTATTGACATCTAGTGTCTCAAAATTAGTGAACAAAGACAATGAAAAGATCTTGAAGTCAAATTATTGATAGATGCCGAACTTTTAGGCAACTTATTTATAGCTTTGTTTTACTGTTTGAACAATTAAAGGTATTGTTTATGTGTCTAAGGCAAATTGTTGTGTGATCAAGTTAGAAAACAAAGATCTTAAACAACTCAAATCCATCAATTTTTCTTCAATTTCACCTTTATATAATTCTATTGTTGTTCAAAATTGAAGTGCCTCAAAATATAGCTTCCCTTTTACCATGTTTGGGTACCAATCTATCCAATTTTGGATAGATTGGAGTATCTTGTGAAACAAAGGGGAAAAAAAGAGATCGAACATCAATCTATCCACCTTGGATATGCTTGGAATGGAAACCTAAATTGGATTTAGATCAGGTCGAATAATCGGATTTTGAATTTTATTATCATCTCTAATTTAAGACATTAAGATCTAATATTTTATGTATTGTATTAAAAAAATGAGATAATTTTATCCTCATATTTGTATTAAATGCTGAATTTATACTTTATATTGTTGATATTGTAAAATTAATTGAAAATCCAAATATGTAAACCGTGACCATTGTATCAAGATTTGATATCAATTATAATTGGCATAAGCAATCGAATTAACTTTCAAAAAACAATCAAATGTCATGCCTATATCTTTTTTTATTTTTATTTTCATATTTATCTTTATTTGTTGGTCTGATTTGAAATTTGGTAATTTGGATCATTGTAATGCAGTGTGAAACTATTTTGGTCTAAACATCCCTATTTGTCCATTGATTCATTAGATTTGAAATTTGTTCAATTAAATTAATTTAATGATATATAAAAAAATGTTTGTAGGATTATTTTGATGCGGTTAATTTAAAAATACGGGGATATAATTTTATCATTTTACGGATGACTTGATGAATAGCCCATATATCCAGTATTCTCATTTATTAGTCCCACATTACTTGCTGCTTATTTGGAATGGATTACCTATGTTGTCTCTATTTGGTCAAGAGGCACGACCTTACTTGAACATGATATGTTCTATAGGCTCGTACAATTGTATCCTTGAGTGTAAAGGAGACAGACAATTCAATCTGGTTGATGAACAATGACCACGTGATCAGAACGTGATTAATGGCTCAAATTCCTAGGGGATTGAAGCCATAGATTATCGTTCCAAGATTTCGCCTTTCACGGGTGCATCAAGAAGGCTGCTGGACGTCGAACCAATGGATGTCAACGTCCCAGCAACATCTTCTTCTTGTTTATCTTGTTTATCCTCCTCGACGCAATCGACACAATCTTTCCATGGGATGATGTTCTTTTCTGAATTCGTCGTCAATGCCGATGGGAAGGTAGGTCCGGAGGGCCCAGCAAGAAGGTTGCAAGATGAGAACGTGGCCTTGCATTCTTCGCTATCTTCCCCTCCGACCGTCTTCTTTTTTGATTTCCAAGAATACGATGTAAATCAAGATCACCCCTGCGAGAGGGCAAATGAAAATTCCACGTTTGTGCCTTCATCTAGCGTGGGGAGAAGGTTGTTGGATGTCAGCTCGAACATGGATGTGGACGTCCCGTGGCCGAGTGGATATTGCCATCGTCATCCGACGGAAAACAGAACTTTGCGTGCAGGGAGGGAAACAAAGAGGGGTAGAGGGCTGCATCCGCACTGACGGAGGAAGAAGAGGATCCTTTGCTAGTCTGCTTCCTTTAATTAATTTTGATTGACTTCAAGAACCGCATAAGAAACTTAAACTTTTGATGTCTCATGATTTGCTGAATGAATGAATGGATTGGAACTCAAATCTAATTTTCTGTTATGAAACTCTTTGGAAGCACAAAAATGATGTGATTTTTTTCTGATAAGTCTAGGTAAGGTATATTACCTTTGTGATTTGTGGATTTTAGGCTGAATTTAAGTTCCAATCTATTCATTCATTCATTTAGCAAATCATGAGACATCAAAAGTTTAAGTTTCTTATGCGGTTCTTGAAGTCAAACAAAATTAATTAAAGGCAGCAGACTAGCATAGGATCCTCTTCTTCCTCCGTCAGTGCAGATGCAGCCCTCTACCGCTCTTTGTTTCCCTCCCTGCACGCAAAGTTGTGTTTTTCGTCGAATGACAAAGGCAATATCCACTCAGCAACAGGACGTCCACATCCATGTCCGAGCTGACATCCAGTAACCTTCTCCCCACGTCGGATAAGGGCACAAACGTGGAATTTTCTTTCGCCCTCTCGCCGGCGTGTTCTTGATTTACGTCGTATTCTTGGAAATCAGAAAAGAAGACTGTCAGAGAGGAATATAGCGAAGAATGCAAGGCCACGTTCGCATCTTGCAACCTTCTTGCTGCGCCCTCCGGACCAACCTTCCCGTCGGCATTGACAACGAATTTTGAAAAGAACGTCATCCCATGGAAAGATTGTGGCGATTGCGTCGAGGAGGAAAAACTGGATAAACAAGAAGAAGATATTGCTGGGACGTCGACATCCATCGGTTCGGCGTCCAGCAGCGTTCTTGCTGCGCCCGTGAGGAGGATAAACATGAAGAAGGCCTTCGTCTTTCTCTTCTAAAAGAAGCACAATTAACGTATTTTGCATATACCAATTTTCTCCAATTTAAAAGAGAGATACGCTTAATAAAATTTGTAGGAATATATACAGTTAAATTTAACTAGTACTAGATACATGTAGAAACTACGGTGTAAAAACGATCAGATCAGCTTCTGACATGTGTTTCCGACACGATAATTTCAAGTTGAAAAACCAACTTAACCCAACTTCGGAAAAAGAAGCAATGACCTATTTTGTGTTGGAGCAAGCTCTAAGAAACTTTTTTGCATCAATTTTTTAATTTTTTTAATACTTTTTTTTATCTTTAACAAAGTTCAATAGTATCTAATCAAATTGAAACGAACCAAACTAGTACAATTTGGAAAATTTATATTCTATTTTCAAAATCACATAGTATATTATTAATTTTTTAAAACATTATTCAAGCTTTTTTAGATCTGCAATGAGAACTCCAAACTGATCCAAATAAACTTGGAAAAAAAACCTGAAATCCAAGCAACCCCCAAAGTATCTAGAGCTGGATCATGTCAGTTTTTGTTTTGTTTTGTTTCTTTTTGGCACAATCTGCTTTTAAACATTTAACAAGTAGATATAATGAATTTAATGACTGATAAAAGAAAAGCTAGTACAAGAGTCGTCCTTGTTGATCTTTAAAAAAAATGAGACGAGAATAATTGTCAAACTACTAAAAAATAGTAGACCCGGAAAACAAATAGATACCACCATGTTCATTAAACAAATAAAGATGATCATCTATAAATTCATCATATGACAAAATCTTCAGCAGCATAAAATATATTAGGTACAAAATTGTGGTTTTCATCAGAGATCACAATGGGTAGGTACCAAGTCTGGAGAGGGGAAACAAACAGGGAAGGAGAAGTTGGATGCCTTCTTTCGTTGTAGAAATGCCACCACTCTGTTTAGCAAGTTTAGGCCAAAAACTGTTTCTTCGCAATTGATTTTGATTGTGATATTCAATGGTTCTGAGAACTTGCCCTCAGCCAAGATAGTAAACAAGACTGGCTTTGAGCTACTCAATAATTGCCCACTGAAACGGAAGCACAAACCGGATGCATCATCAATGTTAAAAGAAACTGGGATGTCGGCACTCACAAGGGAAACATTAGAATTGCTTAGAACCTTAGATGCTAGAATTTTAGAAACTAGAATAATTTTATCCGAATCAAATGAATTGTCAATCCTCTCCATGTGATCCTTGAATATGAACCTGTTACATAATTTTGGAATATTAAGCTAAACTTAATACAGCAGGGAAAGAATGTATGATAGCTGAAAAAGTGGCATTTTAATTTCATACAAACTATAAACTTTTTCTATTTCAATACTGAGAAATGCTTTGTCATTCTATGTTTTCTATGTTTTCTATGTTCCAGGTAATCACACTATAAGACTACGCCATCCTCTATCGTAACCTAATTATTAGGTAAATCATCTAACTCTTTCCATTGCCCAAGAATACCAAAATAATGGCATTGTCAAGCAAAAGATTTTATAACCTGTTACAATCCCGTTGATATATGAACCAGCAGTATCGTGATATTTCTATATGTGCACATGAAAGGAGTGTATATTTGTATGTCTGAAGTGATCCACAAGGGCAGTAATATGAAATATGAGGGCACATCTATACCATGCGGTTAGACATTTTGTGAGATATGAATATTACTGACACTTGCATTTTGTCGAAAACTTTTTCCCATTGCATAACACAGCTAACTTGAATGGCAAAAGATGATGATGAAAACACACTTGAATGACTTTCTTCACCCTTTGACTTGGATCTAAGGATGCAATCTCTTCAAAAGAAAGCAAAGCTGGTATATTATCTGTTGATGGTGGGCTATGGAAGAAAAAAATGGAACATGTGAGTTTATAAAAGTAATATGAGCAACAAAAAATTCCACAAGATGTAATTACTACTAGACTGAAAATAAGAGTCCAAATCAAATAGTGCAAAGAAAATGATGAGAAATGGGGCAGATAAATACCTTTCAGGTTCTCCCATCACTTGATCTGAAGATTCCACACCCAAAGTAGACTCCCCATCTTTCAATGCTATATTTACTAATGGTTCAGAAGAGCAGTTCTCGAGAAAAACTTCAAGAAGTACTAAGATTGGGGATATAGTTGAAATTTCATATGAAAATGCATATTCTACTCTCAAGCCATTGCCAGTTGTAGGATGGAGAAGAGTGTGGAGCATTGGTCTAACAGTACAATTAAGATTGTTAATTGATATTCTGCCAGAAGAAGGCTGTGGAGGCTTTTTTACTGAAGTAGAAGCTGGTTGCTCATCCAGCCATGATTCCAGTGCTGACTTAGACATCGACTCTGCCAAATCTGTAGAGATGAATGAAGACAAATTTCCCTTGGAACTTTGACTTGCAAGATCGTAATCAACGCTAGCATCAGAAACATTAATTAGGGCTTTTTCTTTGTCTTGTTGGTGGCACTTAATTTGAATCCTGCAAGTGTCAAGAATTTTAAAAAATAAACCTCAGCTAAATCAATTTAGTCTGCATGTTCGGCATGGGTGAAATAGTCTAGTTCACCCGTCTACATGCAAGTGGAAGTGTTAATACTTAATAATATAAATGAATAGATTGTGCTCCTTTTTAATAGCTTAAGATTTGGGGAAAGTTGGAAATTTTATCAAAGTAAACAATGACAAAGATTAAACAACCAAATACAACAACAACATGGGAGAATCATACAATACAATAGTAAATAAAATTTCAAGATTGTTATCTCCAAATCAAACAGATTGCAAGAAAGAACAAAATTATCCAACTGTAGATATCAATACAGATAATAGACTGTCATGCTAAATCCTAAATATGACGGGAACAAATAATCCACTCAAGTGTAACACTAAGACAACAAATACAGATATTTCGAAGTTGACCTTGGCGGAAGTATTTAGGATCTGAAGCTTTGTCTCAACCTCCTCCGAAGTAAAACACCATGCGAGATACTTCAGTATACTTGGTACTACTTTGGGAATAATCTGTCCAACAGAGCTGTACTCTCCTATAATCCAAATAATCAATGCGCGTGCTGCAGGGTCTTTTATTCTGTCCAAGTGGCAAGTCAATCGGACAATCACCTTCAATTGTAACAAATGAAGAGAGTAAAAGCATGTAGTAGATGTAACCAGCGACATAAATCTAGAATTCTGAACATATAAATAAAAATGAACCAGAAAATAGTAAGGTCTAATATCAAAGCAACACTCATGGTGAATTCATTCAACCTTTGTGAGCAGAATTTAATAATATATTTTGCAGCTCCGAAGCAACAATAGATATCAAAATATGAACTAAAATCACATTAAAATAGTTTCTAGGTGTGTAGATCTTATGAAGTTGGGTTTCAGGGGAAAAAAACTAAAGAGAGACCTGGCTTGAGCTTTACAAGAAATCTGAACACAAGACCTCTACATGTTTATCTAAACTTTAGTAACTTAAACTTCCAGTATAAACTAGTTTTGTCCACATATCCACTGTTTCCAACTAAATAATTATCTTACGTCCATAAAACATTTATCCACAAGCACAGATCAGATCAGATCAGATCAGATCCAATCCAAGTAATTGATTAAGAGTTGCAGTCTGTAAGAAAAAAAAAACAATAAGGGGGAAATAAATGACAATAAGGGGGAAAACAACAAGGGAAAACAAGTGAAGCTTCTAATGCTTAAGCCAGATGGCAGATGAAATATCTCAGTGGCATCATAACTAGTGTTTATGAACTGAACTCATCAAGGAATGGTCTGAAAAGTAGAATGATAATCCAGCTAGCTACCTTCTCATAACTAGTTGGATCTTGCTTATGAACGTGTTTTTGGTATGGCCGAGAAAGTTCATAAGGGAATTAAATTCATGGGAAGTAATGAAGTATAAGAAGCTACAGGAACTAACCTATTGTGTTAACCAAAAGTTACCTTAGTGTACTGCAATCAAAATTTAATTTGAAACCCAATTCACCATTATGTTACTTATTTGTGACAAGCCCCAGCTGGCTCAATTCAGGTCATGTTTTTAGGTCTAGTTGGATTTGATCCAAAACTAAAACTAGCCCCCAACTTGAAATATCCTTAGTGTACACGTCTATTTTTCAGAATTTCCAACATAAATTCTTTAAAGATAAATTATTCCAACATTTAAACTTGATATCTTGTTCAACATCTGTAGTAAAATATTTTAGATTATTATTCAAGATTTTTGATCTCTTAGTAATACTGTTTCTCTTAACTTTATAATTTTGTTTCCTGGTACAGAATGATAATTCTTCTCACTCATTTAATTTAGGATCTTCAAGATAATTGTATAAACTTTTGAAAGATATGTAATTTAAGTTACTGTAAAACTGGATGCAATTGGGAACTACTATAAGATAGCTTTAGGTATTATATTCTGCAGCTGTATACCTAAACATGGATTGAGTCCATCTATTTGAATCTTATTTTATATAGTGTGCAAGTCTCTCTCCTTCCAGTTTTTCAGTTGAATGCTGCTTTCTTATTTTTCACATTTACAGTCATCACAAAATCTGCAGATGCACAGAGAATGGAAGTATCATCCGCAAAATCCTCACAGTATTCTCTTTCCGTTGTGCTCATAAAATTAGTCATATAACTGTTTATTACTTTATTTGGTTGCTGATATTAGTAACTGGCAGCAATTCATTTCACTCAATCCCACTAGATTGACATGTTACTTCATTGCACTGCTAAATTTTACTAGGTTAGCAATGCATTGGCTCTTTGCTGGAATTACTAAATGACTTATAGGAGCCATTTTAATCATGTGTACAAAAGTGCTAGAAGTAAAGGTAAGCATGCATACAAGACGCTGTAAGCATGAATTACTAACCCATCTTGTTTCTCTTGTTTACAAGCTGGTATTCCTGATATGACATATTTACTGCATTTGTTTCAACATTAAAACAGAGGAATGGGTAATTTGTGATCTCTTAATTTCACAATACTTTGCTATAGAAAATGTGCATAACTTAGGTATAGAAAATGCTGATTAACTGGAAGAGATATCCTGAATTCCAACTCGTCATCGAGCACCAAACAGGTCCCTTGTATGTTCATTTTTCATTTTGTGCACTAATCACATTCTTGGCTGAAGATTAAAGATTAGAACATCCAATCAAGGGTTTGAAGCTAAGATTAGAACATCCAAGAAATGCCTAAAATCCAAGAATTAGAACATCCAAGAAATGCCTCGTTTGAAGATAAGATTGAATCGTGTTGATCAGCCTTTGTGGGGAAGTCATGAGTTCATTCCTATATCTTAATCTTCACCAAGTTACAGAAAATCCAAGAAAATATTCTAACCAAGAAATTACAGAAAATATAATGTACACCTCCCTGGAATGCCGTGCTTCTTCCTCCGTCTCTCCGGATGAAGCCCTACCCCTTTTCGTTCCCCTCCCTGCAGCTGTGACGTCATTCATCCTCCTCGCAATGCCGGTAAACGGAATCAGTTTCTGCGCTGCCGCCTTTTCTTGCTGATCGCTGAGGAACTCAGAAAAGAACACGATGTTTTGCGTCGGCTGATGATGGCAAGATCCGCTCGGCAGAGAAGAAGGGCTCGCGACGTCCACATCCATGTCTTCGTCGTCCAGCAATCTTCTCCCCACGCCGGTGAAGGGCACACTATCTTTCTCCCTCTCGCCGCGTTCTTGGTCCACGCCATTGACGAAATCGGAAAAGAATACGAGTGTTAAAGTCCCACATTGGTTGAGGTTGTGGTATAGATAGCATTTAAATAGATTGGGCAATCCTCCCCCTATGAGCTAGCTTTTGGGGTGGAGTTAGGTCCAATGCTGATTTTCTATCATGGTATCAGAGCCAGACCTATTGTTGATAATGGGCCACCTGCAGAACTTCACGCTCCAGATGTGAATCCTGTGCGTGAGGGGGGTGTGTTAAAGTCCCACATTGGTTGAGGTTGTGGTATAGATAGCATTTAAATAGATTGGGCAATCCTCCCCCTATGAGCTAGCTTTTGGGGTGGAGTTAGGTCCAATGCTGATTTTCTATCAACGGGCTTACCTGTAATCCGACGGCACCGACTGCTCGGGGGAGAGGAAGATAATGTAGAACGCATGACGACGTCTGCTTCTTGCAACGTTCTTGCTGCGCCGGTGAAGGGTGCATACGAATCCAACGCTCCCTTCTCGTTGCCGTTGACGAAATCGGAAAAGAATAAGAGACGATGGGAAGATCGGCTCGGGGAAGAAGAAGACGACGACGAGGGACGAGGCGGGGACATCTATGTCCATGGCTTCATCATCCTGCAATCTTCTCGCTACCCCGGTGGATGGTGCAAACTTGGAATCCATGAGAGTGGAGATCGAGATCACCCTCTCTTGCAATCTGTGTGAGGCACGCCGGAATCGGAACCCCAATCTCATGGGAGTGAAGCGAAGGCGAAGGTGAAGAAAGGGCGAACTCGAAACAGAAGAAATTAGTATTATTTTTCATTAATATATATAATGGGGAGTTAAACGGAGAAATTAGTATTATTTTTTATTAATATAAAGGGTAATGCATTTCTTTTCGAATAAATTATATGGGTCTCCGATATGCATGACACGTCACAGTCCACCACAAAAAGATGTGATTTCCAATTGCTTGGCCATGTAATTCTATAAGATATTTGACCGATGACTAATTTGCTGATGATTCAGATTCCAAAATCTTTTATTTACTTACTGGTTTAGCACTCATGCACAGTTACTTATATTTGTAGGCTAAGTGAATCAATTTTACTATGTTTGCAGGTCCAAGTCCATAGCAAAAGGAATCGGAGGTCGGGAAGGTGGTGACGTCGACGAGCAATCGAATCATTGAACTGATGGCCGACGAGGCAGCAACGAAGGCATAGACATTACGGCACGAGGTCCCTAGTCACGGACTTCGACTCACATAGACGCGGAGACACACATGTCTAAGTCATTAAAGAGAAACTCATTTTGACTGTAGTAACACTCTTATAATGGCAGAGATCATCTCATAAGAATTTCCAACTGAGTACTACTTCGCCCCTTTTAAAGTCAAGCTCAGGTTGTGCATCAACAATTTTACTGCTTTGTTGAAACCCAGAGACAATTGGTTCAGGATAGGATTTATGCTTCGTGGATAAGGGCAGCACCCAATTGGTGGGACATCAGCTTTACCAAATTTCCTTGCTCCAAGATTATATAACGTCTTCCATGTTAATAATATGTAATCAGCAATAAGTAGATGGAACATAAATATTGCATTAATGAGAATAAAATTTTACTATGTTTTTTAGCAAAAGGAACCGATGGTCGAGAAGGTGGTGACGGGTGACAAACGATCGAATAATTGAATCGATGGTCGGCGAGGCAGCGACGAAAGTATAAACATTGCGGCACGAGGTCCCCAGTCACGACTCAGACTCACATAGACGTGGAGGAAGGCACACCGGTTGGTTTATGTACAAGTGGTCTGCGGAGGAAAGCCGTCGCTGATAATTTCCTTAGTTTATGTATTTCTGCAAACCGGTTGGTTTTATAAATTGTACAAGTTTTATGGTATTTTTTATAGTTGTCAAGGTTGGGCTAGGCTGTAGAGTATGGGTGGTACTCTGGCCGGTCATGTCCGGGTTGGGGTGTGTCCGGGTTTGGGGTGTGACACGTGCACAAAACTTCGACGTAGAGTTTAGGAGTTTAGGCGGAAAAATTTCGACGTTGACGTCGAAATAATTTTTTTTAAAAAAATCTAAGTTTAAAAATTTTGACACTTGCTACAGGCGTTGAAGACTTTTCGACGCCTATTGCAGGCATTGAAACGCGTCTGGAGCGGGCTCACTAGCGTCCGCCCACACCGTCCGTGTTACGCCCCGCCTAAGTTTATTCCTAGAGAAAGGACCTCACCTAGGTGGAGCACAACCTACAACTAAACCACAAAATACACCAGAAAATCTCAACAAGAACAACTAAAATCTTCTTTTCAACAAGAAGTTCTCTAAACAAATGTTCAACATCAATCTAAATATAACTAAGAAAACAACTAAACAGTGGATGACATCTCTTCCTCCCGGACTCTAGCTACCCAACTTCAACTACCAACATACCTGCAAATTTGAAGCAACAACAAACAACGTCAACATGAAGCTGAGTAGGAGTATCAATATGTCTAACAATAAGGACTACAATCATGATCTGATGATATTGTCAAATGCAACAATATACAACTTTGCAATTGAATGCAATATGTCAACAACAAGACACATTTTCACCTATCAACTAATGCAATTCATACCAATCAAGAGCACAATGGACAAATGGGTTTCCCACGCGCTTTCCCACCTCCGAGAGTGACACCTCAAGCCTGCTCCAGCAAGAGATCCGACTATCCATAAAGGTAGTCTGCCAACGTCTAACATCGACGCCGAACACGCACCCGTGTGGTAAATAGGTGATCACCGGTGTCACTTGCCCAACACCTCGGGCAATAAATCAACAATGTCCGGGGCCTCCGCCCAATAAAAGATCAACAATGCAACATGACAACTAGATCTCACAAGATGAGAAATCACAACTGATCTACGAAGCTAACAATAATAAATGTTACAACAAACTATCAACTGAAGATGCAACCAAATAATTCAGGCTAGCAAATACAACTTATGACAACGTTAATACTACAATGGGCACCATGCTCAAATAACATTAATAAATAACAACTCTAATCAGACTCATACAATTATCAACATGGTATGTCCAACAAAATAATGCAACATGAGATCAACGGATTACAGAAGCAATTCAAGCAAATAGAGACAAAGGCTAAAACCGTCATTTTACTCATTCAACATTCATCGGCTACAACAGAGTCAACTCACACCCAACACAACTATGTATACTCTAAATCACCACCGAACATAGAATACCACTATTCTATATTATTTAATTATTTATCAAATTAAAATAATAACTCATAACTATGAAATAACACTGAAACATAGAAAAGACCTACCAGATGAACTCTGATCATAAAAGCCCCCTCTAAAATAATATTTACAAGAAGGTCCCTATAATTTCCCAGGTCATAAAAGTTCGCCCGCACCGTCGTCGCGGTCTTGCGGGCGCACGAGCCAGCGGCCCTTGGCGAGCGCACCGAGGGGCTTTGCCCAAGTGAAGGGGCGGGATATTTCCCGTCTCTGATTTTTTAAAAAATAAAATAAAATTTTTCCCTCAGGTTCTCTTCTTTATATATATTTTTTCTTCTCTTCTTCTTCTTCTTCTTCTTTTCATCATCTTCTTTTTCTTCCTATCTTCTTTTTCTTCCTATCTTTTTTTCTTTCCCATTCTTTCTTCTTTCTCTTCTATTTTTCCTTCATCTAATTTTTCTTCTTCTTTTTTCAGGTTATCAAAATTTGTCAAGTCATCGAATTTTTTAGGTTACCATCTAATTTTTCAGGTTAAAAAATATTAATTAAATTAGATTGTGCCATATGATTATTTAATTATTTTAGTAAATTATAAATCAAAGATTAAATTTGAATTCAATTTGAGAAATTAACTATTTTAGGTTTGTTCGATGTGATGGGTTAGCTAGTATACTTTTAAAAACACAATTCAATAGTACATTCAAATTATGTTTTTTATTCCCATGTTTCTATGTGAGAATCCATTAAGTTTATTCGGTTGCCCCTCTCCTCCAATGATGATGCATGGGTTTAGGAAATGGAGATTAATGAGTATGTTGCTACAAGTAGTGCTTAGTTGTTTCTTAGAAGTCGTAACCTTCACGAACTTAGCAATTATGTCCCTTGCCTAGCCTATGGCAACTTAAGCTGCCTCCAAAAGTTCTGAACTTCCTTTGAAATCTTCTTAATATCTTTGTTTGTCCTTTGTGTCCGTCTAATACTACTAATGAGACTATTGAACACATTTTTTTTCTTATGCCCTTATATTAATTCAGTTTGGTCCATTCTTCAATCTTGAACTGTATTTTCGTAAAATAATCAGAATTCTTGGTTGAATGGAGGTTGGCTCAGGTTGCCCAATAGCCCGGCTGGGACTCTGTATATTAAGACTCTAATTGTTATTACCTATTGGTTTACTTGGTACGTTAAAAATGAGATGATATATCTTATTAGGTGGCATTCTCCTCTTAATCTCATGCTCAAAATAATTTCATTTGCTTGTCGGTTTAATAAAACTCAAGCTCCTGAGAAAATTTCAATTTACGTTCTAATTCTAATTTACTTAATTGGATTCCCTCGGATGGAAACTGGATTAAATTAAACTGTGGTAGCTCTTTTTTAAACTCACAAGCTGGCATTGGCTTTATTGTTAGGAACAATTTGGGTGACTACATTTACTTTGCTAATTAGTATTTTGATTCTATCATTTCACCGGCTTTTGCAGAAGCTCTTTCTATCCTACATGTCATCCAGTTTGCTCATCGAAAGTTTGACTTGGTCATTATTGAATCCGATTGATGGTTGGTTATTCAGGCTATTCAAAGTCAATGTACAGTAGTCCCTTCGAAGCTGCAACACATTGTATATCAATTTCAATCATTAGCCTATAGAGAATGTAATAAAGCCGCTCATTGGGCGGCAAATCGAGCACGTAGTCTTAAAGATTCCAAAGTATGGACTTCTATTCGACTCCCGGAGCTCAATAATATTTTTTTACCAGGACTGCTCTAGTCCTTCCCATACGTAGTTAATGAACTTTTTATTTTTTAGGTAAAAAAAATTATATTTTTTTCATTTACATAAATCAAAAATTATTTTTTGTTAATTTAATTTAAAAATCTAAGGCGGTTCCATTTAGCTGCTTTTTTTCTTCGGGTATTACCAAATTGATAATTAGAGTGATCATGTGCGAGCTGAGTAGGAAGCATAGGAATGCAAAGTTCGAAGCTTAGGTTTGTTTCTATTGGGACTGGTCCTTTTGGAATTCCCAAGTATAGAGTTTCTATGTTTGTTTTTTAACTAGCTATCCACGTTTATCAGTTTATTGGATAATGATTTGTTTTTTACTTCTGAATGTTTAGCTCTCCAACAATACTTTTAACTTCATCTTTCGTTTTTGCTGAATCAAGAGATCTGCTACGAATTTGGTTAAGGTTATAACCCTAAATCTAAAGATATCTTATCATCTCAAATTAAAAAAAGAAAGAAGGTATCTTTTCATCTCTGATTAAACTAATGTAGCTTTTCTTTTTTTTGGAGATTGAATTAATTGCATATTTTTTTAATAGGAGAAATTGTGGATTGGTTGTGATATTGTCTTCTTGAGAAAAAAAATGTATTAGCGTATGATTAAGAGCAGTTGCTACCAAATGGTTGCTTGTTTTAAATTTCATTCTTACTTTAATACTCCCTGGGAATATTCAAGGATTGATTTTTTCAATGGTTTGGATGAAATGA
This sequence comes from Canna indica, assembly GCA_034359265.1. Classification (NCBI taxonomy): domain Eukaryota; kingdom Viridiplantae; phylum Streptophyta; class Magnoliopsida; order Zingiberales; family Cannaceae; genus Canna; species Canna indica. The sequence goes on along the minus strand of CP136894.1, from coordinate 70,776,112 downwards.
AATGTCTATTTGTAAAAATTTCCTGCTACAAATATGGTAGATGTTTCTTTGAGTACAATATTGCCTTCATGAATCATGAAATAATTGTGGTTGACTAATTATCTTGGTTTGGTTTGGTTTGGGATCTCAGTCCATGGAGTGGTCTGCTGCAAGCTTTTCATTTATAATTTGTTTATTTACTTTTTAGTTTATCAAGAGATGTTGTCTCAAGCTTAGGAGTGAACTCCAAAAGCGCTAGCAGGGACAAAAAGAAGTTGAGTGGTTCAAGCAGTAACGGGTTTGCAGCATCTGTGCCTCCGACACCTAGTAGTGAAGATGATATATTGCCGTCAGTGAATGTAATGAGTTTTACGTTCAATGAACTGAAGACAGTATAGTAATATAGGGGTATATTTGTAAATATACTCTTACTTAAGGATTTTTGTGTAAATTGTTATAGTATAGTAATAAAAGCAGGATTAATAGAAAGGTGACTAACCCTACAGGTTAATCACTCTTTTTTCATCTTCCACAAAACAACTTGGTATTAGAGCCGCCGTTCACACATCCTGAAGTGCTTGGAAATCCAAAAAATTATTTTGCACCTGCGGCGTGCGGATTCCTTAGCCGCGCCTGCCGCTGCATCAAGCAACGCGCCCCAAGCGGTGTACGGCGCACCAAGTGCCGTAAGGCAGCGCACCTTCACCAAGCAGCGCAAGGCAGTGTCCTTCAAGCAGATTTTTTTTCTTCACATTGGGCAACACACGTACCGAGGAGCTAGCTTTAGGCAGCACGGGTATAGATCCTATATTTTGCTTCAAATTTCCTTCTCTCATTTGAAAGGTGACAACAACTTTATTCTACAAAGTCAGCTTATATATATTTTATTTTTTGAAATCTGTGCAATGAGATGAAGAAAAATCTAAACCTTTAAAGATTTAATTTGATGCTATAATTATCTTGTAGATCCGGGATTTCGTTCGAAATTCCCTCTCTTAAGATCAGCCCTATGAAATTAGATGGATCATCTACTTATTTAATGTGGACTCGAGGTGTGCGACTGTTTATTAGAGCCCATCGTCTTGAGGGGTATCTCACCGGGAGTAAAGTACAGTCAGCAAATGGAGACAATGCACATTGGGAGTCAGACAACTCTCTTACTATGTCTTGGCTTCTAAACTCTATGACTTTGGAGATTGGTCAGGGATTCACATTTTTCAATACAGCCAACGAAATTTGGGAATCTGTTTCACAAACTTACTCTCAGATAGGGAATTCTGTGCAAGCTATGAGATTCAGTGTAAAATTCATCAAGTAAGACAAAGTAATATATCAGTTTCTGCTTATGTGGCTGAGCTTAGACGATTGTGGTCTGAGTTAGACTTTTATCGTCCATTCAAGGCCTTACATGCTGAGGATGCAGTTCTACACAAAAAGTACATAGAAGAAGAACGCTTATTTGATTTTTTGGCAGGGCTGAATTCAGAATTTGACTCCATTAGAACACAAATTCTTAGGAGAGGATATACGTTGCCTACACTTCAGCAAGTTTTTTCCATTGTTCAAAGTGAGGAGACTCGGAGAAGGATTATGGTGGAACCTAATAACTCACCAGTACCATCACATCGATCTGCACTAGTAGTTCAGTCTCGTGAAAGAACTGAAAGAGAACAAATGAAGTATGATCATTGTCATAGGCCTGGTCACATTAAAGATACATGTTGGCAGTTACATGGTAGACCTCGAGGAGGTGGACTTGGCGGATGTCGTGGTGGAAGATTTGGGAGTCGAACTAATCATTTCGTTGATAACTCCTCAATGTCAGCTGAAGTGTTAGAGACTTTCAAATAGCTCATGGCAAAGCTTGATCCCTCCTCTACTGGAGAGACCTCCTCCACAGGTTCCGCTAGTCAACCTTCTTCTTCCATACACCACTCTCATTTTGCACAATTAGGTATTCTACATAGTGCATTAAATTGTACTCAGTTTTCACCATCATCCTCGATTATAGATTCGGGTGCATCAAATCATATGACGGGTTCCTCTAGTTTCTTTATTTCATATTTTCCCCGTTCAGGTAGAGATAAAGTTCGTATAGCTGATGGTTCTTTTGCCCGTATTTCTGGAAAAGGTGCAATCACTATTACTCCATCTCTACATTTATCGTTAGTCTTACGTGTTCCTCGTTTTCCTAAAAACCTCTTATCAATTAGTTCAATCACCAAGGCTCTCGACGGTATAGTAACATTCTTCCCTACTCACTGTTTGTTTCAGAAGAAGCTTGTGACGAAGGAGACGATTGGATCTGGTAGAATGCATGATGGTCTCTATCACCTGGATAATCTTAGCAGTCCCAATGAAGTCGGATATATGGTCTCTTTGCAACAAGTGCACTGGAGGAATTGCAGTTACATCATCGTCAATTTGGTCATTTATCTTTTTCAGTTTTAGCTAGGCAGTTTTCTTTCTGTCTACAAATTATGCAATAAAGATCATTTGATTTGTTATGCTTGTGAGTATGCTAAACATACAAGTAGTATCTATTCTGCTTATGGAAATCATAGTCAATCTCCATTTGATGTTATTCACACTTATGTTTGGGGACCCTGCCGTGTTACTTCTCTTTCTGGGCATAAATGGTTCATTACCGTTATTGATTGTTTAGTCGAACAACTTGGGTTTATTTGTTAAAGAGTAAAGATGAAGTGTTGCGATGTTTTAAAGCATTTCACATGATGATAGAAACTCAATTCAGTACCAAAATCAAAATCCTTCGCTCAGATAATGGTACATAATACACTGGCAAAGAGTTCCAGGACTACATGTTAGCTAATGGGATTCTTCATCAAACCACTCGTGTTGATACACCTACTCAAAATGGTGTGGCAGAAAGAAAGAATCGTCACCTATTGGAAGTCACTCGATCTTTACTCTTTACCATGAGCATGCCAAAGTCTTTTTGGAGAGAAGCCTTTTTGACAGCTGCTTATTTAATTAATCGCATGCCGCTTCGGACCTTGGAGCTCAAGTCACCGACCACTTGAATGTCTTATTGGAGATACGACTTTCATTGTACCTCCTAAGATATTTGGGTGTGTTTGTTTTGTACGTGATCATCGCCCCTCACTTGGTAAATTTGAACATCGTTCCTTGAAATGTGTATTTGTTTGATATTTAGCTACTATAAAAGGTTACAAGTGTTATTTCCCACCTCAAAAGAAGATGTTTGTGACTATGGATGTAACCTTCATAGAGACAGAGGCATACTATTTATCCGATCAGAATTTGATAAATATTGTCCCTCCATCTTCCTCCACAATATCAGATGAGTTCCTATACTCACCATATTCATGTACCGAGATACCACATTGTGAGGGGGAGTCATCTAGAGTTCAAGAAAAGCCGCACATAGTTGCAATTTTCATCTGTAAGGATATTTGAGTACCAAAAGTGATGCGTACAGCTTTGAAGTTGTTCATCTAGAGATGTTGTCTGGCCGACGTGCCATAGACAAGTACCAACCACCTGGAGAGCACAATCTAGTGGACTAGGCAAGGCCTAATCTTACTATCTTACTAGCAAGCGAAAGATCGATCTTCCGCATCCTGGATGCACGATTGGAGGGGCAGTATTCACTGGAAGGAGCACAAAAGGTTGTTGTTCTCGCACTCCATTGCTTATCAACGGAACCAAGGTACAGACCAACAACGGATCAAGTGGTGTCTGCACTAGAATAGCTTCAGGATGCCAAAGACATGAGAAGAAATCCACGGTATGAACAAAAGACAAATGGCCAAAGCATTGGTGGCAATTCAAGCAGGTTGGTTAAGAGGAGATCATAAGAAATTGTCAAAGGAGAGGTTGCTCATCCTACGCCCTCAGCTTCCCCACTTCACACTACGTGAAGAGAAGTCTCATGTGATGCAACTTCGGATGGAAATAGTAGAGAAAAAAAAGGAAAACATAAAGTTGCACATGCAAGCTCAATATCTTTTCGTACAGATTTCCTTGTTTTGGATCATCTTGTTGACATTACTGTTCATATTATATATATATATATATATATATATATATATATATATATATATCACTTTTTACACTCAAGTCAATTGTCCAATTAAAAGTTCATATCAAGGACAGCTGATGTTACAATGATTGAAGGTTCCTGCTAAAATGTGGCCGTTAAATTTGACTATATATTATTGACATCTAGTGTCTCAAAATTAGTGAACAAAGACAATGAAAAGATCTTGAAGTCAAATTATTGATAGATGCCGAACTTTTAGGCAACTTATTTATAGCTTTGTTTTACTGTTTGAACAATTAAAGGTATTGTTTATGTGTCTAAGGCAAATTGTTGTGTGATCAAGTTAGAAAACAAAGATCTTAAACAACTCAAATCCATCAATTTTTCTTCAATTTCACCTTTATATAATTCTATTGTTGTTCAAAATTGAAGTGCCTCAAAATATAGCTTCCCTTTTACCATGTTTGGGTACCAATCTATCCAATTTTGGATAGATTGGAGTATCTTGTGAAACAAAGGGGAAAAAAAGAGATCGAACATCAATCTATCCACCTTGGATATGCTTGGAATGGAAACCTAAATTGGATTTAGATCAGGTCGAATAATCGGATTTTGAATTTTATTATCATCTCTAATTTAAGACATTAAGATCTAATATTTTATGTATTGTATTAAAAAAATGAGATAATTTTATCCTCATATTTGTATTAAATGCTGAATTTATACTTTATATTGTTGATATTGTAAAATTAATTGAAAATCCAAATATGTTAACCGTGACCATTGTATCAAGATTTGATATCAATTTTAATTGGCATAAGCAATCGAATTAACTTTCAAAAAACAATCAAATGTCATGCCTATATCTTTTTTTTATTTTTATTTTCATATTTATCTTTATTTGTTGGTCTGATTTGAAATTTGGTAATTTGGATTATTGTAATGCAGTGTGAAACTATTTTGGTCTAAACATCCCTATTTGTCCATTGATTCATTAGATTTGAAATTTGTTCAATTAAATTAATTTAATGATATATATAAAAATGTTTGTAGGATTATTTTGATGCGGTTAATTTAAAAATAAGGGGATATAATTTTATCATTTTACGGATGACTTGATGAATAGCCCATATATCCAGTATTCTCATTTATTAGTCCCACATTACTTGCTGCTTATTTGGAATGGATTACCTATGTTGTCTCTATTTGGTCAAGAGGCACGACCTTACTTGAACATGATATGTTCTATAGGCTCGTACAATTGTATCCTTGAGTGTAAAGGAGACAGACAATTCAATCTGGTTGATGAACAATGACCACGTGATCAGAACGTGATTAATGGCTCAAATTCCTAGGGGATTGAAGCCATAGATTATCGTTCCAAGATTTCGCCTTTCACGGGTGCATCAAGAAGGCTGCTGGACGTCGAACCAATGGATGTCAACGTCCCAGCAACATCTTCTTCTTGTTTATCTTGTTTATCCTCCTCGACGCAATCGACACAATCTTTCCATGGGATGACGTTCTTTTCTGAATTCGTCGTCAATGCCGATGGGAAGGTAGGTCCGGAGGGCCCAGCAAGAAGGTTGCAAGATGAGAACGTGGCCTTGCATTCTTCGCTATCTTCCCCTCCGACCGTCTTCTTTTTTGATTTCCAAGAATACGATGTAAATCAAGAACACCCCTGCGAGAGGGCAAATGAAAATTCCACGTTTGTGCCTTCATCCGGCGTGGGGAGAAGGTTGTTGGATGTCAGCTCGAACATGGATGTGGACGTCCCGTGGCCGAGTGGATATTGCCATCGTCATCCGACGGAAAACACAACTTTGCGTGCAGGGAGGGAAACAAAGAGGGGTAGAGGGCTGCATCCGCACTGACGGAGGAAGAAGAGGATCCTATGCTAGTCTGCTTCCTTTAATTAATTTTGATTGACTTCAAGAACCGCATAAGAAACTTAAACTTTTGATGTCTCATGATTTGCTGAATGAATGAATGGATTGGAACTCAAATCTAATTTTCTGTTATGATACTCCTTGGAAGCACAAAAATGATGTGATGTTTTTCTGATAAGTCTAGGTAAGGTATTACCTTTGTGATTTGTGGATTTTAGGCTGAATTTAAGTTCCAATCTATTCATTCATTCATTTAGCAAATCATGAGACATCAAAAGTTTAAGTTTCTTATGCGGTTCTTGAAGTAAAACAAAATTAATTAAAGGCAGCAGACTAGCATAGGATCCTCTTCTTCCTCCGTCAGTGCGGATGCAGCCCTCTACCCCTCTTTGTTTCGCTCCCTGCACGCAAAGTTGTGTTTTCCGTCGAATGACAAAGGCAATATCCACTCGGCAACAGGACGTCCACATCCATGTCCGAGCTCACATCCAGCAACCTTCTCCCCACACCGAATAAGGGCACAAACGTGGAATTTTCTTTCGCCCTCTCGCCGGCGTGTTCTTGATTTACGTCGTATTCTTGGAAATCAGAAAAGAAGACTGTCAGAGAGGAAGATAGCGAAGAATGCAAGGCCACGTTCGCATCTTGCAACCTTCTTGCTGCGCCCTCCGGACCAACCTTCCCGTCGGCATTGACAACGAATTTTGAAAAGAACGTCATCCCATGGAAAGATTGTGGCGATTGCGTCGAGGAGGAAAAACTGGATAAACAAGAAGAAGATATTGCTGGGACGTCGACATCCATCGGTTCGGCGTCCAGCAGCCTTCTTGCTGCGCCCGTGAGGAGGATAAACATGAAGAAGGCCTTCGTCTTTCGCTTCTAAAAGAAGCACAATTAACGTATTTTGCATATACCAATTTTCTCCAATTTAAAAGAGAGATACGCTTAATAAAATTTGTAGGAATATATACAGTTAAATTTAACTAGTACTAGATACATGTCGAAACTACGGTGTAAAAACGATCAGATCAGCTTCTGACATGTGTTTCCAACACGATAATTTCAAGTTGAAAAACCAACTTAACCCAACTTCGGAAAAAGAAGCAATGACCTATTTTGTGTTGGAGCGAGCTCTAAGGATCTTTTCTGCATCAATTTTTTAATTTTTTTAATACTTTTTTTTATCTTTAACAAAGTTCAATAGTATCTAATCAAATTGAAATGAACCAAACTAGTACAATTTGGAAAATTTATATTCTATTTTCAAAATCACATAGTATATTATTAATTTTTTAAAACATTATTCAAGCTTTTTTAGATCTGCAATGAGAACTCCAAACTGATCCAAATAAACTTGGAAAAAAAACCTGAAATCCAAGCAACCCCCAAAGTATCTAGAGCTGGATCATGTCAGTTTTTGTTTTGTTTTGTTTCTTTTTGGCACAATCTGCTTTTAAGCATTTAACAAGTAGATATAATGAATTTAATGACTGATAAAAGAAAAGCTAGTACAAGAGTCGTCCTTGTTGATCTTTAAAAAAAATGAGACGAGAATAATTGTCAAACTACTAAAAATTAGTAGACCCGGAAAACAAATAGATACCACCATGTTCATTAAACAAATAAAGATGATCATCTATAAATTCATCATATGACAAAATCTTCAGCAGCATAAAATATATTAGGTACAAAATTGTGGTTTTCATCAGAGATCACAATGGGTAGGTACCAAGTCTGGAGAGGGGAAACAAACAGGGAAGGAGAAGTTGGATGCCTTCTTTCGTTGTAGAAATGCCACCACTCTGTTTAGCAAGTTTAGGCCAAAAACTGTTTCTTCGCAATTGATTTTGATTGTGATATTCAATGGTTCTGAGAACTTGCCCTCAGCCAAGATAGTAAACAAGACTGGCTTTGAGCTACTCAATAATTGCCCACTGAAACGGAAGCACAAACCGGATGCATCATCAATGTTAAAAGAAACTGGGATGTCGGCACTCACAAGGGAAACATTAGAATTGCTTAGAACCTTAGATGCTAGAATTTTAGAAACTAGAATAATTTTATCCGAATCAAATGAATTGTCAATCGTCTCCATGTGATCCTTGAATATGAACCTGTTACATAATTTTGGAATATTAAGCTAAACTTAATACAGCAGGGAAAGAAAGTATGATAGCTGAAAAAGTGGCATTTTAATTTCATACAAACTATAAACTTTTTCTATTTCAATACTGAGAAATGCTTTGTCATTCTATGTTTTCTATGTTCCAGGTAATCACACTATAAGACTACGCCATCCTCTATCGTAACCTAATTATTAGGTAAATCATCTAACTCTTTCCATTGCCCAAGAATACCAAAATAATGGCATTGTCAAGCAAAAGATTTTATAACCTGTTACAATCCCGTTGATATATGAACCAGCAGTATCGTGATATTTCTATATGTGCACATGAAAGGAGTGTATATTTGTATGTCTGAAGTGATCCACAAGGGCAGTAATATGAAATATGAGGGCACATCTATACCATGCGGTTAGACATTTTGTGAGATATGAATATTACTGACACTTGCATTTTGTCGAAAACTTTTTCCCATTGCATAACACAGCTAACTTGAATGGCAAAAGATGATGATGAAAACACACTTGAATGACTTTCTTCACCCTTTGACTTGGATCTAAGGATGCAATCTCTTCAAAAGAAAGCAAAGCTGGTATATTATCTGTTGATGGTGGGCTATGGAAGAAAAAAATGGAACATGTGAGTTTATAAAAGTAATATGAGCAACAAAAAATTCCACAAGATGTAATTACTACTAGACGGAAAATAAGAGTCCAAATCAAATAGTGCAAAGAAAATGATGAGAAATGGGGCAGATAAATACCTTTCAGGTTCTCCCATCACTTGATCTGAAGATTCCACACCCAAAGTAGACTCCCCATCTTTCAATGCTATATTTACTAATGGTTCAGAAGAGCAGTTCTCGAGAAAAACTTCAAGAAGTACTAAGATTGGGGATATAGTTGAAATTTCATATGAAAATGCATATTCTACTCTCAAGCCATTGCCAGTTGTAGGATGGAGAAGAGTGTGTAGCATTGGTCTAACAGTACAATTAAGATTGTTAATTGATATTCTGCCAGAAGAAGGCTGTGGAGGCTTTTTTACTGAAGTAGAAGCTGGTTGCTCATCCAGCCATGATTCCAGTGCTGACTTAGACATCAACTCTGCCAAATCTGTAGAGATGAATGAAGACAAATTTCCCTTGGAACTTTGACTTGCAAGATCGTAATCAACGCTAGCATCAGAAACATTAATTAGGGCTTTTTCTTTGCCATCTTTAGCATCATGCAGAACTGAGACAAAAGCATGGTCACTTTCATTTGAATCAATTGCAGATTCATTCCCCTCACCATCTGAGCTGATGGAAGAATGATGAGAATCATAGACAGAGCCACTTTCTTCAATTGAAGATCCAGAAGACACATCAGGGTCATTTGTTCCAAATGAATTGTTGTAGCAGGAGCTGGCTAGGAAGTAGGAACTACTAAATGTTTAAAGAAGAACAAGTACAATGAGAAAATAGAATGAATGACAAGCAAAAGGGAAATCATTTCAAGTTTTTTCCTTTACCATTATCACATCCTCTAAACGAAATAAGAAAATAGCAATGTTAATTTTAGTGTTGCCATTACTTCATGAAAATATTCTGCTTAATGTGCATTAACTAACTAGAAACAAACTAACATTTTTTTATTTAAAAACATGTAATAAGGATATGACAAAAAAAATTTGGGTTTGAATCAACCAATACCAAATCAAACAAAGCAAATAAAGAACAAACAAGGAAGAAAATGTTACCATATAATGATTGTTAAGAAAATAAATGAATAGATTGCACTCCTTCCTAACAACTAAAGCTTGAAAATGTTGGTCAGATAATCAAATTTAACATGCATGGTTGGTGGCACTTAATTTGAATCCTGCAAGTGTCAATAATTTTAAAAAATAAACCTCAGCTAAATCAATTTAGTCTGCATGTTCGGCATGGGTGAAATAGTCTAGTTCACCCGTCTACATGCAAGTGGAAGTGTTAATACTTAATAATATAAATGAATAGATTGTGCTCCTTTCTAATAGCTTAAGATTTGGGGAAAGTTGGAAATTTTATCAAAGTAAACAATGACAAAGATTAAACAACCAAAGACAACAACAAAATGGGAGAATCATACAATACAATAGTAAATAAAATTTCAAGATTGTTATCTCCAAATCAAACAGATTGCAAGAAAGAACAAAATTATCCAACTGTAGATACCAATACAGATAATAGACTGTCATGCTAAATCCTAAATATGACGGGAACAAATAATCCACTCAAGTGTAACACTAAGACAACAAATACAGATATTTCGAAGTTGACCTTGGCGGAAGTATTTAGGATCTGAAGCTTTGTCTCAACCTCCTCCGAAGTAAAACACCATGCGAGATACTTCAGTATACTTGGTACTACTTTGGGAATAATCTGTCCAACAGAGCTGTACTCTCCTATAATCCAAATAATCAATGCGCGTACTGCAGGGTCTTTTATTCTGTCCAAGTGGCAAGTCAATCGGACAATCACCTTCAATTGTAACAAATGAAGAGAGTAAAAGCATGTAGTAGATGTAACCAGCGACATAAATCTAGAATTCTGAACATATAAATAAAAATGAACCAGACAATAGTAAGGTCTAATATCAAAGCAACACTCATGGTGAATTCATTCAACCTTTGTGAGCAGAATTTAATAATATATTTTGCAGCTCCGAAGCAACAATAGATATCAAAATATGAACTAAAATCACATTAAAATAGTTTCTAGGTGTGTAGATCTTATGAAGTTGGGTTTCAGGGGAAAAAAACTAAAGAGAGACCTGGCTTGAGCTTTACAAGAAATCTGAACACAAGACCTCAACATGTTTATCTAAACTTTAGTAACTTAAACTTCCAGTATAAACTAGTTTTGTCCACATATCCACTGTTTCCAACTAAATAATTATCTTAGGTCCATAAAACATTTATCCACAAGCACAGCTCAGCTCAGATCAGATCAGATCCAATCCAAGTAATTGATTAAGAGTTGCAGTCTGTAAGAAAAAAAAAACAATAAGGGGGAAATAAATGACAACTCTAGGCTGAAGGATTTAGAAACAACTGCACCAATATAGCAAACATAATATCCCAGTGGGATTCATGAAATAACAAGGGAAAACAAGTGAAGCTTCTAATGCTTAAGCCAGATGGCAGATGAAATATCTCAGTGGCATCATAACTAGTGTTTATGAACTGAACTCATCAAGGAATGGTCTGAAAAGTAGAATGATAATCCGGCTAGCTACCTTCTCATAACTAGTTGGATCTTGCTTATGAACGTGTTTTTGGTATGGCCGAGAAAGTTCATAAGGGAATTAAATTCATGGGAAGTAATGAAGTATAAGAAGCTACAGGAACTAACCTATTGTGTTAACCAAAAGTTACCTTAGTGTACTGCAATCAAAATTTAATTTGAAACCCAATTCACCATTATGTTACTTATTTGTGACAAGCCCAGCTGGCTCAATTCAGGTCATGTTTTTAGGTCTAGTTGGATTTGATCCAAAACTAAAACTAGCCCCCAACTTGAAATATCCTTAGTGTACACGTCTATTTTTCAGAATTTCCAACATAAATTCTTTAAAGATAAATTATTCCAACATTTAAACTTGATACTTGTTCAACATCTGTAGTAAAATATTTTAGATTATTATTCAAGATTTTTGATCTCTTAGTAATACTGTTTCTCTTAACTTTATAATTTTGTTTCCTGGTACAGAATGATAATTCTTATCACTCATTTAATTTAGGATCTTCAAGATAATTGTATAAACTTTTGAAAGATATGTAATTTAAGTTACTGTAAAACTGGATTCAATTGGGAACTACTATAAGATAGCTTTAGGTATTATATTCTGCAGCTGTATACCTAAACATGGATTGAGTCCATCTATTTGAATCTTATTTTATATAGTGTGCAAGTCTCTCTCCTTCCAGTTTTTCAGTTGAATGCTGCTTTCTTATTTTTCACATTTACAGTCATCACAAAATCTGCAGATGCACAGAGAATGGAAGTATCATCCGCAAAATCCTCACAGTATTCTCTTTCCGTTGTGCTCATAAAATTAGTCATATAACTGTTTATTACTTTATTTGGTTGCTGATATTAGTAACTGGCAGCAATTCATTTCACTCAATCCCACTAGATTGACATGTTACTTCATTGCACTGCTAAATTTTACAAGGTTAGCAATGTATTGGCTCTTTGCTGGAATTACTAAATGACTTATAGGAGCCATTTTAATCATGTGTACAACAGTGCTAGAAGTAAAGGTAAGCATGCATACAAGACGCTGTAAGCATGAATTACTAACCCATCTTGTTTCTCTTGTTTACAAGCTGGTATTCCTGATATGACATATTTACTGCATCTGTTTCAACATTAAAACAGAGGAATGGGTAATTTGTGATCTCTTAATTTCACAATACTTTGCTATAGAAAATGTGCATAACTTAGGTATAGAAAATGCTGATTAACTGGAAGAGATATCCTGAATTCCAACTCGTCATCGAGCACCAAACAGGTCCCTTGTATGTTCATTTTTCATTTTGTGCACTAATCACATTCTTGGCTGAAGATTAAAGATTAGAACATCCAATCAAGGGTTTGAAGCTAAGATTAGAACATCCAAGAAATGCCTAAAATCCAAGAATTAGAACATCCAAGAAATGCCTCGTTTGAAGATAAGATTGAATCGTGTTGATCAGCCTTTGTGGGGAAGTCATGAGTTCATTCCTATATCTTAATCTTCACCAAGTTACAGAAAATCCAAGAAAATATTCTAACCAAGAAATTACAGAAAATATAATGTACACCTCCCTGGAATGCCGTGCTTCTTCCTCCGTCTCTCCGGATGAAGCCCTACCCCTTTTCGTTCCCCTCCCTGCAGCTGTGACGTCATTCATCCTCCTCGCAATGCCGGTAAACGGAATCAGTTTCTGCGCTGCCGCCTTTTCTTGCTGATCGCCGAGGAACTCAGAAAAGAACACGATGTTTTGCGTCGGCTGATGATGGCAAGATCCGCTCGGCAGAGAAGAAGGGCTCGCGACGTCCACATCCATGTCTTCGTCGTCCAGCAATCTTCTCCCCACGCCGGTGAAGGGCACATTATCTTTCTCCCTCTCGCCGCGTTCTTGGTCCACGCCATTGACGAAATCGGAAAAGAACACGGGCTTACCTCTAATCCGACGGCACCGACTGCTCGGGGGAGAGGAAGATAATGTAGAACGCATGACGAAACGTCTGCTTCTTGCAACGTTCTTGCTGCGCCGGTGAAGGGTGCATACGAATCCAACGCTCCCTTCTCGTTGCCGTTGACGAAATCAGAAAAGAATAAGAGACGATGGGAAGGTCGGCTCGGGGAAGAAGAAGAAGACGACGAGGGACGAGGCGGGGACATCTATGTCCATGGCTTCATCATCCTGCAATCTTCTCGCTACCCCGGTGGATGGTGCAAACTTGGAATCCATGAGAGTGGAGATCGAGATCACCCTCTCTTGCAATCTGTGTGAGGCACGCCGGAATCGGAACCCCAATCTCATGGGAGTGAAGCGAAGGCGAAGGTGAAGAAAGGGCGAACTCGAAACAGAAGAAATTAGTATTATTTTTCATTAATATATATAATGGGGAGTTAAACGGAGAAATTAGTATTATTTTTTATTAATATAAAGGGTAATGCATTTCTTTTCGAATAAATTATATGGGTCTCCGATATGCATGACACGTCACAGTCCACCACAAAGAGATGTGATTTCCAATTGCTTGGCCATGTAATTCTATAAGATATTTGACCGATGACTAATTTGCTGATGATTCAGATTCTAGAATCTTTTATTTACTTACTGGTTTAGCACTCATGCACAGTTACTTATATTTGTAGGCTAAGTGAATCAATTTTACTATGTTTGCAGGTCCAAGTCCATAGCAAAAGGAATCGGAGGTCGGGAAGGTGGTGACGTCGACGAGCAATCGAATCATTGAACTGATGGCCGACGAGGCAGCAACGAAGGCATAGACATTGCGGCATGAGGTCCCTAGTCGCGGACTTCGACTCACATAGACGCGGAGACACATATGTCTAAGTCATTAAAGAGAAACTCATTTTGACTGTAGTAACACTCTTATAATGGCAGAGATCATCTAAGAATTTCCAACTGAGTACTACTTCGCCCCTTTTAAAGTCAAGCTCAGGTTGTGCATCAACAATTTTACTGCTTTGTTGAAACCCAGAGACAATTGGTTCAGGATAGGATTTATGCTTCGTGGATAAGGGCAGCACCCAATTGGTGGGACATCAGCTTTACCAAATTTCCTTGCTCCAAGATTATATAACGTCTTCCATGTTAATAATATGTAATCAGCAATAAGTAGATAGAACATAAATATTGCATTAATGAGAATAAAATTTTACTATGTTTTTTAGCAAAAGGAACCGATGGTCGAGAAGGTGGTGACGGGCGACGAACGATCGAATAATTGAATCGATGGTCGGCGAGGCAGCGACGAAAGCATAAACATTGCGGCACGAGTTCCCCAGTCACGACTCAGACTCACATAGACGTGGAGGAAGGCACACCTGTTGGTTTATGTACAAGTGGTCTGCGGAGGAAAGCCGTCGCTGATAATTTTCTTAGTTTATGTATTTCTGCAAACCGGTTGGTTTTATAAATTGTACAAGTTTTGTGGTATTTTTTATAGTTGTCAAGGTTGGGTTAGGCTGTAGAGTACGGGTGGTACTCTGGCCGGTCATGTCCGGGTTGGGGTGTGTCCGGGTTTGGGGTGTGACACGTGCACAAAACTTCGACGTAGAGTTTAGGAGTTTCGGCGGAAAAATTTCGATGTTGACGTCGAAATAATTTTTTTTAAAAAAAATCTAAGTTTAAAAATTTCGACACTTGCTACAGGCGTTGAAGACTTTTCGACGCCTATTGCAGGCATTGAAACGCGTGTGGAGCGGGCTCACTAGCGTCCGCCCACACCGTCCGTGTTACGCCCCGCCTAAGTTTATTCCTAGAGAAAGGACCTCACCTAGGTGGAGCACAACCTACAACTAAACCACAAAATACACCAGAAAATCTCAACAAGAACAACTAAAATCTTCTTTTCAACAAGAAGTTCTCTAAACAAATCTTCAACATCAATCTAAATATAACTAAGAAAACAACTAAACAGCGGATGACATCTCCTCCTCCCGGACTCTAGCTACCCAACTTCAACTACCAACATATCTGCAAATTTGAAGCAACAACAAACAACGTCAACATGAAGCTGAGTAGGAGTATCAATATGTCTAACAATAAAAACTACAATCATGATGTGATGATATTGTCAAATGCAACAATATACAACTTTGCAATTGAATGCAATATGTCAACAACAAGACACATTTTCACCTATCAACTAATGCAATTCATACCAATCAAGAGCGCAATGGACAAATGGGTTTCCCACGCGCTTTCCCACCTCCGAGAGTGACACCTCAAGCCTGCTCCAGCAAGAGATCCGACTATCCATAAAGGTAGTCTGCCGACGTCTAACACATCGACGCCGAACACGCACCCGTGTGGTAAATAGGTGATCACCGGTGTCACTTGCCCAACACCTCGGGCAATAAATCAACAATGTCCAGGGCCTCCGCCCAATAAAAGATCAACAATGCAACATGACAACTAGATCTCACAAGATGAGAAATCACAACTGATCTACGAAGCTAACAATAATAAATGTTACAACAAACTATCAACTGAAGATGCAACCAAATAATTCAGGCTAGCAAATACAACTTATGACAACGTTAATACTACAATGGGCACCATGCTCAAATAACATTAATAAATAACAACTCTAATCAGACTCATGCAATTATCAACATGGTATGTCCAACAAAATAATGCAACATGAGATCAACGGATTACAGAAGCAATTCAAGCAAATAGAGACAAAGGCTAAAACCGTCATTTTACTCATTCAACATTCATCGGCTACAACAGAGTCAACTCACACCCAACACAACTATGTATACTCTAAATCACCACCGAACATAGAATACCACTATTCTATATTATTTAATTATTTATCAAATTAAAATAATAACTCATAACTATGAAATAACACTGAAACATAGTAAAGACCTACCAGATGAACTCTGATCATAGAAGCCCCCTCTAAAATAATATTTACAAGAAGGTCCCTATAATTTTCCAGGTCATAAAAGTTCGCCCGCACCGTCGTCGCGGTCTTGCGGGCGCACGAGCCAACGGCCCTTGGCGAGCGCGCCGAGGGGCTTTGCCCAAGTGAAGGGATGGGATATTTCCCGCCTCTGATTTTTTTTAAAAAAAAATAAATTTTTTCCCTCAGGTTCTCTTCTTTATATTTTTTTTTTTCTTTTCTTCTTCTTCTTCTTCTTTTCATCATCTTCTTTTTCTTCCTATCTTTTTTTCTTTCCCATTCTTTCTTCTTTCTCTTCTATTTTTCCTTCATCTAATTTTTCTTCTTCTTTTTTCAGGTTATCAAAATTTTTCAAGTCATCAAATTTTTTAGGTTACCATCTAATTTTTCAGGTTAAAAAATATTAATTAAATTGGATTGTGCCATATGATTATTTAATTATTTTAGTAAATTATAAATCAAAGATTAAATTTGAATTCAATTTGAGAAATTAACTATTTTAGGTTTGTTCGATATGATGGGTTAGCTAGTATACGTTTAAAAACACAATTCAATAGTACATTCAAATTATGTTTTTTATTCCCATGTTTCTATGTGGGAATCCATTAAGTTAATTCGGTTGCCCCTCTCCTCCAATGATGATGCATGGGTTTAGGAAATGGAGATTAATGAGTATGTTGCTACAAGTAGTGCTTAGTTGTTTCTTAGAAGTCGTAACCTTCACGAACTTAGCAATTATGTCCCTTGCCTAGTCTATGGCAACTTAAGCTGCCTCCAAAAGTTCTGAACTTCCTTTGAAATCTTCTTAATATCTTTGTTTGTCCTTTGTGTCCGTCTAATACTACTAATGAGACTATTGAACACATTTTTTTTCTTATGCCCTTATATTAATTCAGTTTGGTCCATTCTTCAATCTTGAACTGATTTTCCGTAAAATAATCAGAATTCTTGGTTGAATGGAGGTTGGCTCAGGTTGCCCAATAGCCCGGCTGGGACTCTGTCTATTAAGACTCTAATTGTTATTACCTATTGGTTTACTTGGTACGTTAAAAATGAGATGATATATCTTATTAGGTGGCATTCTCCTCTTAATCTCATGCTCAAAATAATTTCATTTGCTTGTCGGTTTAATAAAACTCAAGCTCCTGAGAAAATTTCAATTTACGTTCTAATTCTAATTTACTTAATTGGATTCCCTCGGATGGAAACTGGATTAAATTAAACTGTGATAGATCTTTTTTAAACTCACAAGCTGGCATTGGCTTTATTGTTAGGAACAATTTGGGTGACTACATTTACTTTGCTAATTAGTATTTTGATTCTATCATTTCACCGGCTTTTGCAGAAGCTCTTTCTATCCTACATGCCATCCAGTTTGCTCATCGAAAGTTTGACTTGGTCATTATTGAATCTGATTGATGGTTGGTTATTCAGGCTATTCAAGGTCAATGTACAGTAGTCCCTTCAAAGCTGCAATACATTGTATATCAATTTCAATCATTAGCCTATAGAGAATGTAATAAAGCCGCTCATTGGGCGGCAAATCGAGCACGTAGTCTTAAAGAGTCCAAAGTATGGACTTCTATTCGACTCCCGGAGCTCAATAATATTTTTTTACCAGGACTGCTCTAGTCCTTCCCATACGTAGTTAATGAACTTTTTATTTTTTAGGTAAAAAAAAATTATATTTTTTTCATTTACATAAATCAAAAATTATTTTTTGTTAATTTAATTTTAAAATCTAAGGCGGTTCCATTTAGCTGCTTTTTTTCTTCGGGTATTAGCAAATTGATAATTAGAGTGATCATGTGCGAGCTGAGTAGGAAGCATAGGAATGCAAAGTTCGAAGCTTAGGTTTGTTTCTATTGGGACTGGTCCTTTTGGAATTCCCAAGTATAGAGTTTCTATGTTTGTTTTTTAACTAGCTATCCACGTTTATCAGTTTATTGGATAATGATTTGTTTTTTAGTTCTGAATGTTTAGCTCTCCAACAATACTTTTAACTTCATCTTTCGTTTTTGCTGAATCAAGAGATCTGCTACGAATTTGGTTAAGGTTATAACCCTAAATCTAAAGATATCTTATCATCTCAAATTAAAAAAAGAAAGAAGGTATCTTTTCATCTCTGATTAAACTAATGTAGCTTTTCTTTTTTTTGGAGATTGAATTGATTGCATATTTTTGTTTATAGGAGATATTGTGGATTGGTTGTGATATTGTCTTCTTGAGAAAAAAAATGTATTAGCGTATGATTAAGAGCAGTTGCTACCGAATGGTTGCTTGTCTTAAATTTCATTCTTACTTTAATACTCCCTGGGAATATTCAAGGATTGATTTTTTCAATGGTTTGGATGAAATGAAATGTCTATTTGTAAAAATTTCCTGCTACAAATATGGTAGATGTTTCTTTGAGTACAATATTGCCTTCATGAATCATGAAATAATTGTGGTTGACTAATTATCTTGGTTTGGTTTGGTTTGGGATCTCTGTCCATGGAGTGGTCTGCTGCAAGCTTTTCATTTATAATTTGTTTATTTACTTCTGTAGTTTATCAGGAGATGTTGTCTCAAGCTTAGGAGTGAACTCCAAAAGCGCTAGCAGGGACAGAAAGAAGTTGAGTGGTTCAAGCAGTAACGGGTTTGCAGCATCTGTGCCTCCGACACCTAGTAGTAAAGATGATATCTTGCAGTCAGTGAATGTAATGAGTTTTACGTTCAATGAACTGAAGACAGTATAGTAATATAGGGGTATATTTGTAAATATACTCTTACTTAAGGACTTTTGTGTAAATTGTTATAGTATAGTAATAAAAGCAGGATTAATAGAAAGGTGACTAACCCTACAGGTTAATCACTCTTTTTTCATCTTCCACAAAACAACTTCGTATTAGAGCCGCCGTTCACACATCCTGAAGTGCTTGGAAATCCAAAAAATTATTCTGCACCTGCGGCGTGCGGATTCCTTAGCCGCGCCTGCCGCTGCATCAAGCAACGCGCTGCGAGATGCACGCGCCCCAAGCGGTGCACGGCGCACCAAGTGTCGTAAGGCAGCGCACCATCACCAAGCAGCGCAAGGCAGTGTCCTTCAAGCAGATTTTTTTTCTTCACATCGGGCGACACGCGTACCGAGGAGCTAGCTTTAGGCAGCACGGGTATACATCCTATATTTGATTCAAATTTACTTCTCTCATTTGAAAGGTGACAACAACTATATTCTACAAAGTCAGCTTATATATATTTTATTTTTCGAAATCTGTGCAATGAGAAGAAGAAAAATCTAAGCCTTTAAAGATTTAATTTGATGCTATAATTATCTTGTAGATCCGGGATTTCGTTCGAAATTCCCTCTCTTCAGAATAGCCCTATAAAATTAGATGGATCATCTACTTATTTAATGTGGACTCGAAGTGTGCGACTGTTTATTAGAGCCCGTCGTCTTGAGGGGTATCTCACTGGGAGTAAAGTACAGTTAGCAAATGGAAACAATGCACATTGGGAGTCAGAGAACTCTCTTGTTATGTCTTGGCTTCTAAACTATATGACTCAGGATATCGGTCAAGGATTCACATTTTTCAATACAACCAACGAAATTTGGGAAGCTATTTCACCAACCTACTCTCGAATAGGGAATTCAGTGCAAGCTTATGAGATTTAGTGTAAAATTCGTCAAATAAGACAAAGTAATATGTTAGTTACTGCTTATGTGGTTGAGCTTAGACAATTGTGGTCTGAGTTGGACTTTTATCGTCCATTCAAGGCCTTACATGCTGAGGATGCAGTTCTACACAAAAAGTACATAGAAGAAGAACGCTTATTTGATTTTTTGGCAGGGCTGAATTCAGAATTTGACTCCATTAGAACACAAATTCTTAGGAGAGGATATACGTTGCCTACACTTCAGCAAGTTTTTTCCATTGTTCAAAGTGAGGAGACTCTGAGAAGGATTATGGTGGAGCCTAATAACTCAATAGTACCATCACATCGATCTGCACTAGTAGTTCAGCCTCGTGAAAGAACTGAAAGAGAACAAATGAAGTGTGATCATTGCCATAGGCCTGGTCACATTAAAGATACATGTTGGCAGTTACATGGTAGACCTCGAGGAGGTGGACTTGGCGGATGTCGTGGTGGAAGATTTGGGAGTCGAACTAATCATTTCGTTGATAACTCCTCAATGTCAGCTGAAGTGTTAGAGACTTTCAAATAGCTCATGGCAAAGCTTGCCGCCGTTCACACTTCGTGAAGTGCTTGGAAATCCAAAAAATTATTCTGCACCTGCGGCGTGCGGGTTCCTTAGTCGCGCTTGCCGTTGCATCAGGCAACACGCTGCAAGACACACGCGCCCCAAGCGGCGCACGACGCACCAAGTGCCGCAAGGCAACGCACCTTCACCAAGCAACACAAGGCAGTGTCCTTCAAACGCAAATTTCTTTTCTTCACATCGGGCGACATGCGTACCGAGGAGCTAGCTTTAGGCAGCACGGGTGTAGATCCCATATTTTGCTTCAAATTTCCTTCTCTCATTTGAAAGGTGACAACAACTTTATTGTACAAAGTCAGCTTATATATATTTTATTTTTTGAAATCTATGCAATGAGATGAAGAAAAATCTAAACCTTTAAAGATTTAATTTGATGCTATAATTATCTTGTAGATCCGGGATTTCGTTCGAAATTCCCTCTCTTAAGATCAGCCCTATGAAATTAGATGGATCATCTACTTATTTAATGTGGACTCGAGGTGTGCGACTGTTTATTAGAGCCCATGGTCTTGAGGGGTATCTCACCGGGAGTAAAGTACAGTCAGCAAATGGAGACAATGCACATTGGGAGTCAGACAACTCTCTTACTATGTCTTGGCTTCTAAACTCTATGACTTTGGAGATTGGTCAGGGATTCACATTTTTCAATACAACCAACGAAATTTGGGAATCTGTTTCACAAACTTACTCTCAGATAGGGAATTCTGTGCAAGCTATGAGATTCAGTGTAAAATTCATCAAGTAAGACAAAGTAATATATCAGTTTCTGCTTATGTGGCTGAGCTTAGACGATTGTGGTCTGAGTTAGACTTTTATCGTCCATTCAAGGCCTTACATGCTGAGGATGCAGTTCTACACAAAAAGTACATAGAAGAAGAACGCTTATTTGATTTTTTGGCAGGGCTGAATTCAGAATTTGACTCCATTAGAACACAAATTCTTAGGAGAGGATATACGTTGCCTACACTTCAGCAAGTTTTTTCCATTGTTCAAAGTGAGGAGACTCGGAGAAGGATTATGGTGGAACCTAATAATTCACCAGTACCATCACATTGATCTGCACTAGTAGTTCAGTCTCGTGAAAGAACTGAAAGAGAACAAATGAAGTGTGATCATTGTCATAGGCCTGGTCACATTAAAGATACATGTTGGCAGTTACATGGTAGACCTCGAGGAGGTGGACTTGGCGGATGTCGTGGTGGAAGATTTGGGAGTCGAACTAATCATTTCGTTGATAACTCCTCAATGTCAGCTGAAGTGTTAGAGACTTTCAAATAGCTCATGGCCAAGCTTGATCCCTCCTCTACTGGAGAGACCTCCTCCTCCACAGGTTCAGCTAGTCAACCTTCTTCTTCCATACACCACTCTCATTTTGCACAATTAGGTATTCTACATAGTGAATTAAATTGTACTCAGTTTTCACCATCATCCTCGATTATAGATTCGGGTGCATCAAATCATATGACGGGTTCCTCTAGTTTCTTTATTTCATATTTTCCCCGTTCAGGTAGAGATAAAGTTCGTATAGCTGATGGTTCTTTTGCCCCTATTTCTGGAAAAGGTGCAATCACTATTACTCCATCTCTACATTTATCGTTAGTCTTACGTGTTCCTCGTTTTCCTAACAACCTCTTATCAATTAGTTCAATCACCAAGGCTCTCAACGGTATAGTAACATTCTTCCCTACTCATTGTTTGTTTCAGAACAAGCTTGTGACGAAGGAGACGATTGGATCTGGTAGAATGCATGATGGTCTCTATCACCTGGATAATCTTAGCAGTCCCAATGAAGTCGGATATATGGTCTCTTTGCAACAAGTGCACTGGAGGAATTGCAGTTACATCATCGTTATAATGTTATGAGAATGGGCGGATTAATGTGAGAATGGATAAGATGTTATAATCACAGGCGAGATGTTAAGATATTTTTTTTCTTATCATTCGCATCTTTTAATTTCTTCTGCTCTCGTAATCCTTCACTTTAAAACTTATTCTTTTTCGAGTCCAATATTATAAAATTGATCCCTACTTCATTTTTGTATGCATGATCTGTCATCAGCAATATGTATAAATAAAAGACATCAGTCTGTCTCAGTTCAAGCCGACATCATGAGATGAGGACTGTAATGCTAACAAAGTCAACTAATTAATGCAATTTCTTTTAGCACTTATGGCTGAGGCTTTTTTTGTTTACAATCTCCATTCTCCAATTTGTGTATATAATATCGAATACTATTTGTTCATCTCATGTTTCCAAGGTCAACCCTGCTTGTTTAATTCCATATTTTTTCGTTAAAAATAGTCAAACCCCATTGATCCACATTTATAATCTCTACATTTCAGGCAAGACAAATCAATTTGTTTTAGGTCATTAATCAGAACCATTAGGACATGTTTGTTTCACCGGATTTCGGAGTCGGATAGGATTTGCCCATTCCAATCAAATGTTTGATTGTGTCTTGGATTTTAAAAAATCGGATAAAGATGGGATCCAAGTACGATTCTAATGGGATATACATATCCTCCCTAGGGAGGTAGGAATAAAAAACCGCGGAATTATTCTCGTCCGACGGCTTCAACCTTGAAAGCGCTCTCGACTCCTGACAGAGTTCATACAAGCGACTGCGAGTGTTTCTTCTTCTCCACATTTAGACGCTCTTTGGGTTCCCGGCATACCTTCATACCGACGAGAGGTTTTCTTCATCTCCTTATCTGAGCGACGGCGGCGGCATAAATGGTAAATTCCTCTTCCCCTTCTTTCTTTTTATCTTCTTCTTCTTCTTCTTCTTCTTCTCCTCCTCCTCCTCCTCCTCCCTTTTCTCTGCTAACAGACACGGTCTCCTCATATTTTTCCTTCATTTTCTTCTTCTCCCTCTTCCGCTTCTTCCTCTTCCTCTTCTCATCTTCCTCCTTCTCCTTCGTTCCCTTCACTGCTCGCGCCGGCCTTGCGTGCGATTACAACATAATATGGAGGATCCATCGTGAAGTGACAAGAGCTCACGATCCATCGCGAAGCAGCTCGAGCCCTACTCCAATGTCTCCTCTTCTCATCAGGATGCTTTTGTTTCCTTCGATTTGTAGTTCCAGCTTTGTTTCTTTTTCGACTATGATGGTCTGTTTTACTTATTTCATTTATTCTGTTGTTTCTTTTCATTCCTTTCGATGTCAATTTGTTCAAGGTACTGACTTCTAAGAATTAATATCGATCACTTCCAGATTATGGCACAATTAACATCGATTTTGCTCATTTTTATTTTTAACATGATGTTTCTGATGTTATGCAATGTCTATGCCCTCAGGGTTGTCCTTTTCCTTTAGACTAGGAGTTGACTGTGATCGAGGAGATTCATGATTGCCACTAAAATCTGGTGTATTCAATTCATTGGGTGTGAATACTTCTCGCTTCAAAAGATTTTCTTCTCGATTATCAATAAACAAGTATACTCCACTATCTATAAAGCAATCAGTTGCTCTTGGTTCCCTACTTTGTTCATGTAGGCTAGACATAACTTCACTTATTTTGTAAGGAACATGCATCTGCAGTTGGCTTTGTATTTCATGGCCCAGTGTGTCATTTTCATCATCTTGAGACACAACTTGCATTGTCCAAGGTTTTTCAGAGGCCATCAATGCATCTTTTGCATAATATTCTTGACACACATCCACCTCCATATCTATGACGACGAAATGTTAGATGTGGGCGGGATGTTATGGACAAGATGATATTCTGGATGCGACGGCTTGTTGTGAAAGTGGACTGAATGTTATAAATGAGACGTGATGTTGTGAGAGTTGACATGATGTTATAATCACAAGCGAAATATTGAGATAGTGGACAAAATGTTATAACCATGTGCGTGATTTTGTAAGAGTGGACGAAATGTTATGAGAGTGAGCGAATTATTGTGAGAATGGATAAAATGTTATAATCACGGGCGAAATCTTAAGATTTTTTTTCTTATCATTCACATCTTTTAATTTCTCCTCCTCTCATAATCCTTCACTTTAAAACTTATTCTTTTTTTAGTCCAATATTATAAAATTTATCCCTACTTCATTTTTGTATGCATAATCTGTCATCAGCAATATGTATAAATAAAAGACATCAGTCTATCTCAGTTCAAGCAGACATCCTGAGATGAGGACTGCAATGCGAACAAAGTCAACTAATTAATGCAATTTCTTTTAGAACTTATGGCAGAGGCTTTTTTTTGGGTAATTACCTAAATATATCCTGAACTTATGGATTTTTTCTCAAATCTATCATGAGCTTTGACTTCTCCAAATTGCATCCTCAACCATCACATTTGTATCAATTGCATCTCTCCGTCAAAATTCTGTCAGCTACCCCGTTAACCCTGCCACGTGGCATGTATACGTGTAATAAAAAATTATTTTTTATTCGAAACCGAATAAAAAATTCTTTTCTTTTCAAAACCTTTTATGATGCCACATGTGCTGCACATGTGGATTAAAAAAAATATATATTTTTTCATTTTTTTTTATTAACCTTGTTCTGAACTTGTCCACGTGTGAAGCACACGTGGACTGTCTAATTTCAAATAGCTCATGGCAAAGCTTGCCGCCGTTCACACATCCTGAAGTGCTTGGAAATCCAAAAAATTATTCTGCACCTGCGGCGTGCGGGTTCCTTAGTCGCGCTTGCCGTTGCATCAGGCAACACGCTGCAAGACACACGCGCCCCAAGCGGCGCACGACGCACCAAGTGCCGCAAGGCAACGCACCTTCACCAAGCAACACAAGGCAGTGTCCTTCAAACGCAAATTTCTTTTCTTCACATCGGGCGACATGCGTACCGAGGAGCTAGCTTTAGGCAGCACGGGTGTAGATCCCATATTTTGCTTCAAATTTCCTTCTCTCATTTGAAAGGTGACAACAACTTTATTGTACAAAGTCAGCTTATATATATTTTATTTTTTGAAATCTATGCAATGAGATGAAGAAAAATCTAAACCTTTAAAGATTTAATTTGATGCTATAATTATCTTGTAGATCCGGGATTTCGTTCGAAATTCCCTCTCTTAAGATCAGCCCTATGAAATTAGATGGATCATCTACTTATTTAATATGGACTCGAGGTGTGCGACTGTTTATTAGAGCCCATGGTCTTGAGGGGTATCTCACCGGGAGTAAAGTACAGTCAGCAAATGGAGACATTGCACATTGGGAGTCAGACAACTCTCTTACTATGTCTTGGCTTCTAAACTCTATGACTTTGGAGATTGGTCAGGGATTCACATTTTTCAATACAGCCAACGAAATTTGGGAATCTATTTCACAAACTTACTCTCAGATAGGGAATTCTGTGCAAGCTATGAGATTCAGTGTAAAATTCATCAAGTAAGACAAAGTAATATATCAGTTTCTGCTTATGTGGCTGAGCTTAGACGATTGTGGTCTGAGTTAGACTTTTATCGTCCATTCAAGGCCTTACATGCTGAGGATGCAGTTCTACACAAAAAGTACACAGAAGAAGAACGCTTATTTGATTTTTTGGCAGGGCTGAATTCAGAATTTGACTCCATTAGAACACAAATTCTTAGGAGAGGATATACGTTGCCTACACTTCAGCAAGTTTTTTCCATTGTTCAAAGTGAGGAGACTCGGAGAAGAATTATGGTGGAACCTAATAACTCACCAGTACCATCACATCGATCTGCACTAGTAGTTCAGTCTCGTGAAAGAACTGAAAGAGAACAAATGAAGTGTGATCATTGTCATAGGCCTGGTCACATTAAAGATACATGTTGGCAGTTACATGGTAGACCTCGAGGAGGTGGACTTGGCGGATGTCGTGGTGGAAGATTTGGGAGTCGAACTAATCATTTCGTTGATAACTCCTCAATGTCAGCTGAAGTGTTAGAGACTTTCAAATAGCTCATGGCCAAGCTTGATCCCTCCTCTACTGGAGAGACCTCCTCCTCCACAGGTTCAGCTAGTCAACCTTCTTCTTCCATACACCACTCTCATTTTGCACAATTAGGTATTCTACATAGTGCATTAAATTGTACTCAGTTTTCACCATCATCCTCGATTATAGATTAGGGTGCATCAAATCATATGACGGGTTCCTCTAGTTTCTTTATTTCATATTTTCCCCGTTCAGGTAGAGATAAAGTTCGTATAGCTGATGGTTCTTTTGCCCCTATTTCTGGAAAAGGTGCAATCACTATTACTCCATCTCTACATTTATCGTTAGTCTTACGTGTTCCTCGTTTTCCTAACAACCTCTTATCAATTAGTTCAATCACCAAGGCTCTCAACGGTATAGTAACATTCTTCCCTACTCATTGTTTGTTTCAGAACAAGCTTGTGACGAAGGAGACGATTGGATCTGGTAGAATGCATGATGGTCTCTATCACCTGGATAATCTTAGCAGTCCCAATGAAGTCGGATATATGGTCTCTTTGCAACAAGTGCACTGGAGGAATTGCAGTTACATCATCGTCGATTTGGTCATTTATCTTTTTCAGTTTTAGCTAGGCAGTTTTCTTTCTCTCTACAAATTATGCAATAAAGATCATTTGATTTGTTATGCCTGTGAGTATGCTAAACATACAAGTAGTATCTATTCTGCTTATGGAAATCATAGTCAATCTCCATTTGATGTTATTCACAATGATGTTTGGGGACCCTGCCGTGTTACTTCTCTTTCTGGGCATAAATGGTTCATTACCGTTATTGATTGTTTAGTCGAACAACTTGGGTTTATTTGTTAAAGAGTAAAGATGAAGTGTTGCGATGTTTTAAAGCATTTCACATGATGATAGAAACTCAATTCAGTACCAAAATCAAAATCCTTCGCTCAGATAATGGTACATAATACACTGGCAAAGAGTTCCAGGACTACATGTTAGCTAACGGGATTCTTCATCAAACCACTCGTGTTGATACACCTACTCAAAATGGTGTGGCAGAAAGAAAGAATCGTCACCTATTGGAAGTCACTCGATCTTTACTCTTTACCATGAGCATGCCAAAGTCTTTTTGGAGAGAAGCCTTTTTGACAGCTGCTTATTAAATTAATCGCATGCCGCTTCGGACCTTGGAGCTCAAGTCACCGACCACTTGAATGTCTTATTGGAGATACGACTTTCATTGTACCTCCTAAGATATTTGGGTGTGTTTGTTTTGTACGTGATCATCGCCCCTCACTTGGTAAATTTGAACATCGTTCCTTGAAATGTGTATTTGTTTGATATTTAGCTACTATAAAAGGTTACAAGTGTTATTTCCCACCTCAAAAGATGTTTGTGACTATGGATGTAACCTTCATAGAGACAGAGGCATACTATTTATCCAATCAGAATTTGATAAATATTGTCCCTCCATCTCCCTCCACAATATCAGATGAGTTCCTATACTCACCATATTCATGTACCGAGATACCACATTGTGAGGGGGAGTCATCTAGAGTTCAAGAAAAGCCGCACATAGTTGCAATTTTCATCTGTAAGGATATTTGAGTACCAAAAGTGATGCGTACAGCTTTGGAGTTGTTCATCTAGAGATGTTGTCTGGCCGACGTGCCATAGACAAGTACCAACCACCTGGAGAGCACAATCTAGTGGACTAGGCAAGGCCTAATCTTACTATCTTACTAGCAAGCGAAAGATCGATCTTCCGCATCCTGGATGCACGATTGGAGGGGCAGTATTCACTGGAAGGAGCACAAAAGGTTGTTGTTCTCGCACTCCATTGCTTATCAACGGAACCAAGGTACAGACCAACAACGGATCAAGTGGTGTCTGCACTAGAATAGCTTCAGGATGCCAAAGACATGAGAAGAAATCCACGGTATGAACAAAAGACAAATGGCCAAAGCATTGGTGGCAATTCAAGCAGGTTGGTTAAGAGGAGATCATAAGAAATTGTCAAAGGAGAGGTTGCTCATCCTACGCCCTCAGCTTCCCCACTTCACACTACGTGAAGAGAAGTCTCATGTGATGCAACTTCGGATGGAAATAGTAGAGAAAAAAAAGGAAAACATAAAGTTGCACATGCAAGCTCAATATCTTTTCGTACAGATTTCCTTGTTTTGGATCATCTTGTTGACATTATTGTTCATATTATATATATATATCACTTTTTACACTCAAGTCACTTTTAGGCAACTTATTTATAGCTTTCCTTTACTGTTTGAACAATTAAAGGTATTGTTTCTGTGTCTAAGGCAAATTGTTGTGTGATCAAGTTAGAAAACAAAGATCTTAAACAACTCAAATCCATCAATTTTTCTTCAATTTCACATTTATATAATTCTATTGTTGTTCAAAATTGAAGTGCCTCAAAATATAGCTTCCCTTTTACCAAGTTTGGGTACCAATCTATCCAATTTTGGATAGATTGGAGTATCTTGTGAAACAAAGGGGAAAAAAAGAGATCGAACTTCAATCTATCCACCTTGGATATGCTTGGAATGGAAACCTAAATTGGATTTAGATCAGGTCGAATAATCGGATTTTAAATTTTATTATCATCTCTAATTTAAGACATTAAGATCTAATATTTTATGTATTGTATTAAAAAAATGAGATAATTTTATCCTCATATTTGTATTAAATGCTGAATTTATACTTTATATTGTTGATATTGTAAAATTAATTGAAAATCCAAATATGTTAACCGTGACCATTGTATCAAGATTTGATATCAATTTTAATTGGAATAAGCAATCGAATTAACTTTCAAAAAACAATCAAATGTCATGCCTATATCTTTTTTTTATTTTTATTTTCATATTTATCTTTATTTGTTGGTCTGATTTGAAATTTGGTAATTTGGATCATTGTAATGCAGTGTGAAACTATTTTGGTCTAAACATCCCTATTTGTCCATTGATTCATTAGATTTAAAATTTGTTCAATTAAATTAATTTAATGATATATATAAAAATGTTTGTAGGATTATTTTGATGCGGTTAATTTAAAAATAAGGGGATATAATTTTATCATTTTACGGATGACTTGATGAATAGTCCATATATCCAGTATTCTCATTTATTAGTCCCACATTACTTGCTGCTTATTTGGAATGGATTACCTATGTTGTCTCTATTTGGTCAAGAGGCACGACCTTACTTGAACATGATATGTTCTATAGGCTCGTACAATTGTATCCTTGAGTGTAAAGGAGACAGACAATTCAATCTGGTTGATGAACAATGACCACGTGATCAGAACGTGATTAATGGCTCAAATTCCTAGGGGATTGAAGCCATAGATTATCGTTCCAAGATTTCGCCTTTCACGGGTGCATCAAGAAGGCTGCTGGACGTCGAACCAATGGATGTCAACGTCCCAGCAACATCTTCTTCTTGTTTATCTTGTTTATCCTCCTCGACGCAATCGACACAATCTTTCCATGGGATGACGTTCTTTTCTGAATTCGTCGTCAATGTCGATGGGATGGTAGGTCCGGAGGGCCCAGCAAGAAGGTTGCAAGATGAGAACGTGGCCTTGCATTCTTCGCTATCTTCCCCTCTGACCGTCTTCTTTTTTGATTTCCAAGAATACGATGTAAATCAAGAACACCCCTGCGAGAGGGCAAATGAAAATTCCACGTTTGTGCCTTCATCCGGCGTGGGGAGAAGGTTGTTGGATGTCAGCTCGAACATGGATGTGGACGTCCCGTGGCCGAGTGGATATTGCCATCGTCATCCGACGGAAAACACAACTTTGCGTGCAGGGAGGGAAACAAAGAGGGGTAGAGGGCTCCATCCGCACTGACGGAGGAAGAAGAGGATCCTATGCTAGTCTGCTTCCTTTAATTAATTTTGATTGACTTCAAGAACCGCATAAGAAACTTAAACTTTTGATGTCTCATGATTTGCTGAATGAATGAATGGATTGGAACTCAAATCTAATTTTCTGTTATGATACTCCTTGGAAGCACAAAAATGATGTGATGTTTTTCTGATAAGTCTAGGTAAGGTATTACCTTTGTGATTTGTGGATTTTAGGCTGAATTAAAGTTCCAATCTATTCATTCATTCATTTAGCAAATCATGAGACATCAAAAGTTTAAGTTTCTTATGCGGTTCTTGAAGTAAAACAAAATTAATTAAAGGCAGCAGACTAGCATAGGATCCTCTTCTTCCTCCGTCAGTGCGGATGCAGCCCTCTACCCCTCTTTGTTTCCCTCCCTGCACGCAAAGTTGTGTTTTCCGTCGAATGACAAAGGCAATATCCACTCGGCAACAGGACGTCCACATCCATGTCCGAGCTGACATCCAGCAACCTTCTCCCCACGCCGGATAAGGGCACAAATGTGGAATTTTCTTTCGCCCTATCGCCGGCGTGTTCTTGATTTACGTCGTATTCTTGGAAATCAGAAAAGAAGACTGTCAGAGAGGAAGATAGCGAAGAATGCAAGGCCACGTTCGCATCTTGCAACCTTCTTGCTGCGCCCTCCGGACCAACCTTCCCGTCGGCATTGACAACGAATTTTGAAAAGAACGTCATCCCATGGAAAGATTGTGGCGATTGCGTCGAGGAGGAAAAACTGGATAAACAAGAAGAAGATATTGCTGGGACGTCGACATCCATCGGTTCGGCGTCCAGCAGCCTTCTTGCTGCGCCCGTGAGGAGGATAAACATGAAGAAGGCCTTCGTCTTTCGCTTCTAAAAGAAGCACAATTAACGTATTTTGCATATACCAATTTTCTCCAATTTAAAAGAGATACACTTAATAAAATTTGTAGGAATATATACAGTTAAATTTAACTAGTACTAGATACATGTAGAAACTACGGTGTAAAAACGATCAGATCAGCTTCTGACATGTGTTTCCGACACGATAATTTCAAGTTGAAAAACCAACTTAACCCAACTTCGGAAAAAGAAGCAATGACCTATTTTGTGTTGGAGCGAGCTCTAAGGATCTTTTCTGCATCAATTTTTTAATTTTTTTAATACTTTTTTTTATCTTTAACAAAGTTCAATATTATCTAATCAAATTGAAACGAACCAAACTAAGTACAATTTGGAAAATTTATATTCTAATTTTCAAAATCACATAGTATATTATTAATTTTTTAAAACATTATTCAAGCTTTTTTAGATCTGCAATGAGAACTCCAAACTGATCCAAATAAACTTGGAAAAAAAACCTGAAATCAAAGCAACCCCCAAAGTATCTAGAGCTGGATCATGTCAGTTTTTGTTTTGTTTTGTTTCTTTTTGGCACAATCTGCTTTTAAACATTTAACAAGTAGATATAATGAATTTAATGACTGATAAAAGAAAAGCTAGTACAAGAGTCGTCCTTGTTGATCTTTAAAAAAAATGAGACGAGAATAATTGTCAAACTACTAAAAATTAGTAGACCCGGAAAACAAATAGATACCACCATGTTCATTAAAGAAATAAAGATGATCATCTATAAATTCATCATATGACAAAATCTTCAGCAGCATAAAATATATTAGGTACAAAATTGTGGTTTTCATCAGAGATCACAATGGGTAGGTACCAAGTCTGGAGAGGGGAAACAAACAGGGAAGGAGAAGTTGGATGCCTTCTTTCGTTGTAGAAATGCCACCACTCTGTTTAGCAAGTTTAGGCCAAAAACTGTTTCTTCGCAATTGATTTTGATTGTGATATTCAATGGTTCTGAGAACTTGCCCTCAGCCAAGATAGTAAACAAGACTGGCTTTGAGCTACTCAATAATTGCCCACTGAAACGGAAGCACAAACCGGATGCATCATCAATGTTAAAAGAAACTGGGATGTCGGCACTCACAAGGGAAACATTAGAATTGCTTAGAACCTTAGATGCTAGAATTTTAGAAACTAGAATAATTTTATCCGAATCAAATGAATTGTCAATCCTCTCCATGTGATCCTTGAATATGAACCTGTTACATAATTTTGGAATATTAAGCTAAACTTAATACAGCAGGGAAAGAAAGTATGATAGCTGAAAAAGTGGCATTTTAATTTCATACAAACTATAAACTTTTTCTATTTCAATACTGAGAAATGCTTTGTCATTCTATGTTTTCTATGTTCCAGGTAATCACACTATAAGACTACGCCATCCTCTATCGTAACCTAATTATTAGGTAAATCATCTAACTCTTTCCATTGCCCAAGAATACCAAAATAATGGCATTGTCAAGCAAAAGATTTTATAACCTGTTACAATCCCGTTGATATATGAACCAGCAGTATCGTGATATTTCTATATGTGCACATGAAAGGAGTGTATATTTGTATGTCTGAAGTGATCCACAAGGGCAGTAATATGAAATATGAGGGCACATCTATACCATGCGGTTAGACATTTTGTGAGATATGAATATTACTGACACTTGCATTTTGTCGAAAACTTTTTCCCATTGCATAACACAGCTAACTTGAATGGCAAAAGATGATGATGAAAACACACTTGAATGACTTTCTTCACCCTTTGACTTGGATCTAAGGATGCAATCTCTTCAAAAGAAAGCAAAGCTGGTATATTATCTGTTGATGGTGGGCTATGGAAGAAAAAAATGGAACATGTGAGTTTATAAAAGTAATATGAGCAACAAAAAATTCCACAAGATGTAATTACTACTAGACGGAAAATAAGAGTCCAAATCAAATAGTGCAAAGAAAATGATGAGAAATGGGGCAGATAAATACCTTTCAGGTTCTCCCATCACTTGATCTGAGGATTCCACACCCAAAGTAGACTCCCCATCTTTCAATGCTATATTTACTAATGTTCAGAAGAGCAGTTCTCGAGAAAAACTTCAAGAAGTACTAAGATTGGGGATATAGTTGAAATTTCATATGAAAATGCATATTCTACTCTCAAGCCATTGCCAGTTGTAGGATGGAGAAGAGTGTGGAGCATTGGTCTAACAGTACAATTAAGATTGTTAATTGATATTCTGCCAGAAGAAGGCTGTGGAGGCTTTTTTACTGAAGTAGAAGCTGGTTGCTCATCCAGCTATGATTCCAGTGCTGACTTAGACATCGACTCTTCCAAATCTGTAGAGATGAATGAAGACAAATTTCCCTTGGAACTTTGACTTGCAAGATCGTAATCAACGCTAGCATCAGAAACATTAATTAGGGCTTTTTTTTGTCTGGTTGGTGGCACTTAATTTGAATCCTGCAAGTGTCAATAATTTTAAAAAATAAACCTCAGCTAAATCAATTTAGTCTGCATGTTCGGCATGGGTGAAATAGTCTAGTTCACCCGTCTACATGCAAGTGGAAGTGTTAATACTTAATAATATAAATGAATAGATTGTGCTCCTTTTTAATAGCTTAAGATTTGGGGAAAGTTGGAAATTTTATCAAAGTAAACAATGACAAAGATTAAACAACCAAAGACAACAACAACATGGGAGAATCATACAATACAATAGTAAATAAAATTTCAAGATTGTTATCTCCAAATCAAACAGATTGCAAGAAAGAACAAAATTATCCAACTGTAGATATCAATACAGATAATAGACTGTCATGCTAAATCCTAAATATGACGGGAACAAATAATCCACTCAAGTGTAACACTAAGACAACAAATACAGATATTTCGAAGTTGACCTTGGCGGAAGTATTTAGGATCTGAAGCTTTGTCTCAACCTCCTCCGAAGTAAAACACCATGCGAGATACTTCAGTATACTTGGTACTACTTTGGGAATAATCTGTCCAACAGAGCTGTACTCTCCTATAATCCAAATAATCAATGCGCGTGCTGCAAGGTCTTTTATTCTGTCCAAGTGGCAAGTCAATCGGACAATCACCTTCAATTGTAACAAATGAAGAGAGTAAAAGCATGTAGTAGATGTAAACAGCGACATAAATCTAGAATTCTGAACATATAAATAAAAATGAACCAGAAAATAGTAAGGTCTAATATCAAAGCAACACTCATGGTGAATTCATTCAACCTTTGTGAGCAGAATTTAATAATATATTTTGCAGCTCCGAAGCAACAATAGATATCAAAATATGAACTAAAATCACATTAAAATAGTTTCTAGGTGTGTAGATCTTATGAAGTTGGGTTTCAGGGGAAAAAAACTAAAGAGAGACCTGGCTTGAGCTTTACAAGAAATCTGAACACAAGACCTCTACATGTTTATCTAAACTTTAGTAACTTAAACTTCCAGTATAAACTAGTTTTGTCCACATATCCACTGTTTCCAACTAAATAATTATCTTAGGTCCATAAAACATTTATCCACAAGCACAGATCAGATCAGATCAGATCAGATCCAATCCAAGTAATTGATTAAGAGTTGCAGTCTGTAAGAAAAAAAAAACAATAAGGGGGAAATAAATGACAACTCTAGGCTAAAGGATTTAGAAACAACTGCACCAATATAGCAAACATAATATCCCAGTGGGATTCATGAAATAACAAGGGAAAACAAGTGAAGCTTCTAATGCTTAAGCCAGATGGCAGATGAAATATCTCAGTGGCATCATAACTAGTGTTTATGAACTGAACTCATCAAGGAATGGTCTGAAAAGTAGAATGATAATCCGGCTAGCTACCTTCTCATAACTAGTTGGATCTTGCTTATGAACGTGTTTTTGGTATGGCCGAGAAAGTTCATAAGGGAATTAAATTCATGGGAAGTAATGAAGTATAAGAAGCTACAGGAACTAACCTATTGTGTTAACCAAAAGTTACCTTAGTGTACTGCAATCAAAATTTAATTTGAAACCCAATTCACCATTATGTTACTTATTTGTGACAAGCCCCAGCTGGCTCAATTCAGGTCATGTTTTTAGGTCTAGTTGGATTTGATCCAAAACTAAAACTAGCTCCCAACTTGAAATATCCTTAGTGTACACGTCTATTTTTCAGAATTTCCAACATAAATTCTTTAAAGATAAATTATTCCAACATTTAAACTTGATATCTTGTTCAACATCTGTAGTAAAATATTTTAGATTATTATTCAAGATTTTTGATCTCTTAGTAATACTGTTTCTCTTAACTTTATAATTTTGTTTCCTGGTACAGAATGATAATTCTTATCACTCATTTAATTTAGGATCTTCAAGATAATTGTATAAACTTTTGAAAGATATGTAATTTAAGTTACTGTAAAACTGGATTCAATTGGGAACTACTATAAGATAGCTTTAGGTATTATATTCTGCAGCTGTATACCTAAACATGGATTGAGTCCATCTATTTGAATCTTATTTTATATAGTGTGCAAGTCTCTCTCCTTCCAGTTTATCAGTTGAACGCTGCTTTCTTATTTTTCACATTTACAGTCATCACAAAATCTGCAGATGCACAGAGAATGGAAGTATCATCCGCAAAATCCTCACAGTATTCTCTTTCCGTTGTGCTCATAAAATTAGTCATATAACTGTTTATTACTTTATTTGGTTGCTGATATTAGTAACTGGCAGCAATTCATTTCACTCAATCCCACTAGATTGACATGTTACTTCATTGCACTGCTAAATTTTACTAGGTTAGCAATGCATTGGCTCTTTGCTGGAATTACTAAATGACTTATAGGAGCCATTTTAATCATGTGTACAACAGTGCTAGAAGTAAAGGTAAGCATGCATACAAGACGCTGTAAGCATGAATTACTAACCCATCTTGTTTCTCTTGTTTACAAGCTGGTATTCCTGATATGACATATTTACTGCATCTGTTTCAACATTAAAACAGAGGAATGGGTAATTTGTGATCTCTTAATTTCACAATACTTTGCTATAGAAAATGTGCATAACTTAGGTATAGAAAATGCTGATTAACTGGAAGAGATATCCTGAATTCCAACTCGTCATCGAGCACCAAACAGGTCCCTTGTATGTTCATTTTTCATTTTGTGCACTAATCACATTCTTGGCTGAAGATTAAAGATTAGAACATCCAATCAAGGGTTTGAAGCTAAGATTAGAACATCCAAGAAATGCCTAAAATCCAAGAATTAGAACATCCAAGAAATGCCTCGTTTGAAGATAAGATTGAATCGTGTTGATCAGCCTTTGTGGGGAAGTCATGAGTTCATTCCTATATCTTAATCTTCACCAAGTTACAGAAAATCCAAGAAAATATTCTAACCAAGAAATTACAGAAAATATAATGTACACCTCCC
Organism: Canna indica; assembly: GCA_034359265.1. Lineage (NCBI taxonomy): Eukaryota > Viridiplantae > Streptophyta > Magnoliopsida > Zingiberales > Cannaceae > Canna > Canna indica. The sequence continues at coordinate 70,739,547 of CP136894.1, read as the reverse complement.
TGGAATGCCGTGCTTCTTCCTCCGTCTCTCCGGATGAAGCCCTACCCCTTTTCGTTCCCCTCCCTGCAGCTGTGACGTCATTCATCCTCCTCGCAATGCCGGTAAACGGAATCAGTTTCTGCGCTGCCGCCTTTTCTTGCTGATCGCCGAGGAACTCAGAAAAGAACACGATGTTTTGCGTCGGCTGATGATGGCAAGATCCGCTCGGCAGAGAAGAAGGGCTCGCGACGTCCACATCCATGTCTTCGTCGTCCAGCAATCTTCTCCCCACGCCGGTGAAGGGCACATTATCTTTCTCCCTCTCGCCGAGTTCTTGGTCCACGCCATTGACGAAATCGGAAAAGAACACGGGCTTACCTGTAACCCGACGGCACCGACTGCTCGGGGGAGAGGAAGATAATGTAGAACGCATGACGAAACGTCTGCTTCTTGCAACGTTCTTGCTGCGCCGGTGAAGGGTGCATACGAATCCAACGCTCCCTTCTCGTTGCCGTTGACGAAATCAGAAAAGAATAAGAGACGATGGGAAGATCGGCTCGGGGAAGAAGAAGAAGACGACGAGGGACGAGGCGGGGACATCTATGTCCATGGCTTCATCATCCTGCAGTCTTCTCGCTACCCCGGTGGATGGTGCAAACTTGGAATCCATGAGAGTGGAGATCGAGATCACCCTCTCTTGCAATCTGTGTGAGGCACGCCGGAATCGGAACCCCAATCTCATGGGAGTGAAGCGAAGGCGAAGGTGAAGAAAGGGCGAACTCGAAACAGAAGAAATTAGTATTATTTTTCATTAATATATATAATGGGGAGTCAAACGGAGAAATTAGTATTGTTTTTTATTAATATAAAGGGTAATGCATTTCTTTTCGAATAAATTATATGGGTCTCCGATATGCATGACACGTCACAGTCCACCACAAAAAGATGTGATTTCCAATTGTTTGGCCATGTAATTCTATAAGATATTTGACAGATGACTAATTTGCTGATGATTCAGATTCCAGAATCTTTTATTTACTTACTGGTTTAGCACTCATGCACAATTACTTATATTTGTAGGCTAAGTGAATCAATTTTACTATGTTTGCAGGTCCAAGTCCATAGCAAAAGGAATCGGAGGTCGGGAAGGTGGTGACGTCGACGAGCAATTGAATCATTGAACTGATGGCCGACGAGGCAGCAACGAAGGCATAGACATTGCGGCACGAGGTCCTTAGTCGCGGACTTCGACTCACATAGACGCGGAGACACACATGTCTAAGTCATTAAAAAGAAACTCATTTTGACTGTAGTAACACTCTTATAATGGCAGAGATCATCTCATAAGAATTTCCAACTGAGTACTACTTCGCCCCTTTTAAAGTCAAGCTCAGGTTGTGCATCAACAATTTTACTGCTTTGTTGAAACCCAGAGACAATTGGTTCAGGATAGGATTTATACTTCGTGGATAAGGGCAGCACCCAATTGGTGGGACATCAGCTTTACCAAATTTCCATGCTCCAAGATTATATAACGTCTTCCATGTTAATAATATGTAATCAGCAATAAGTAGATAGAACATAAATATTGCATTAATGAGGATAAAATTTTACAATGTTTTTTAGCGAAAGGAACCGATGGTCGAGAAGGTGGTGACGGGCGACGAACGATCGAATAATTGAATCGATGGTCGGCGAGGCAGCGACGAAAGCATAAACATTGCGGCACGAGGTCCCTAGTCACGACTCAGACTCACATAGACGCGGAGGAAGGCACACCGGTTGGTTTATGTACTAGTGGTCTGCGGAGGAAAGCCGTCGCTGATAATTTCCTTAGTTTATGTATTTCTGCAAACCGGTTGGTTTTATAAATTGTACAAGTATTGTGGTATTTTTTATAGTTGTCAAGGTTGGGTTAGGCTGTAGAGTACGGGTGGTACTCTGGCCGGTCATGTCCGGGTTGGGGTGTGTCCGAGTTTGGGGTGTGACACGTGCACAAAACTTCGACGTAGAGTTTAGGAGTTTAGGCGGAAATATTTCGACGTTGACGTCGAAAAAATTTTTTTAAAAAAAATCTAAGTTTAAAAATTTCGACACTTGCTACAGGCGTTGAAGACTTTTCGACGCCTATTGCAGGCATTGAAACGCGTCTGGAGCGGGCTCACTAGCGTCCGCCCACACCGTCCGTGTTACGCCCCGCCTAAGTTTATTCGTAGAGAAAGGACTTCACATAGGTGGAGCACAACCTACAACTAAACCACAAAATACACCAGAAAATCTCAACAAAAACAACTAAAATCTTCTTTTCAACAAGTAGTTCTTTAAACAAATGTTCAACATCAATCTAAATATAACTAAGAAAACAACTAAACAGCGGATGACATCTCCTCGATCCTCCCGGACTCTAGCTACCCAACTTCAACTACCAACATACCTGCAAATTCGAAGCAACAACAAACAACGTCAACGGGAAGCTGAGTAGGAGTATCAATATGTCCAACAATAAGGACTACAATCATGATGTGATGATATTGTCAAATGCAACAATATACAACTTTGCAATTGAATGCAATATGTCAACAACAAGACACATTTTCACCTATCAACTAATGCAATTCATACCAATCAAGCGCGCAATGGACAAATGGGTTTCCCACGCGCTTTCCCACCTCCGAGAGTGACACCTCAAGCCTGCTCCAGCAAGAGATCCGACTATCCATAAAGGTAGTCTGCCGACGTCTAACACATCGACGCTGAACACGCACCCGTGTGGTAAATAGGTGATCACCGGTGTCACTTGCCCAACACCTTGGGCAATAAATCAACAATGTCCAAGGCCTCCGCCCAATAAAAGATCAACAACGCAACATGACAACTAGATCTCACAAGATGAGAAATCACAACTGATCTACGAAGCTAACAATAATAAATGTTACAACAAACTATCAACTGAAGATGCAACAAAATAATTCATGCTAGCAAATACAACTTATGACAACGTTAATACTAAAATGGTCGGGTTTGACCCGAACTGACCCGATTACCCGACCCAACCCAACCCAACCCAAACTAATTGGGTTGGGTCGGGTAATCGGGTTCATTAGGTCGACCCGTACCCATGAACAGCCCTAACTACAATGGGCACCATGCTCAAATAACATTAATAAATAACAACTCTAATCAGACTCATGCAATTATCAACATGGTATGTCCAACAAAATAATGCAACATGAGATCAACGGATTACAGAAGCAATTCAAGCAAATAGAGACAAAGGCTAAAACCGTCATTTTACTCATTCAACATTCATCGGCTACAACAGGAGTCAACTCACACCCAACACAACTATGTATACTCTAAATCACCACCGAACATAGAATACCACTATTCTATATTATTTAATTATTTATCAAATTAAAATAATAACTCATAACTATGAAATAACACTGAAACATAGAAATGACCTACCAGATGAACTCTGATCATAGAAGCCCCCTCTAAAATAATATTTACAAGAAGGTCCCTATAATTTTCCAGGTCATAAAAGTTCGCCCGCACTGTCGTCGCGGTCTTGCGGGCGCACGAGCCAGCGGCCCTTGGCGAGCGCGCCGAGGGGCTTTGCCCAAGTGAAGGGGCGGGATATTTCCCGCCTCTGATTTTTTTAAAAAAAAAATAAAATTTTTCCCTCAGGTTCTTTTCTTTATATACTTTTTTTCTTCTTTTCTTCTTCTTCTTCTTTTCATCATCTTCATTTTCTTCTTATCTTTTTTCCTTTCCCATTCTTTCCTCTTTCTCTTCTATTTTTCCTTCATCTAATTTTTCTTCTTCTTTTTTCAGGTTATCAAAATTTTTCAAGTCATCGAAATTTTTAGGTTACCATCTAATTTTTCAGGTTAAAAAATATTAATTAAATTGGATTGTGCCATATGATTATTTAATTATTTTAGTAAATTATAAATCAAAGATTAAATTATAAATGTTTCTATGTGGGAATCCATTAAGTTAATTCGGTTGCCCCTCTCCTCCAATGATGATGCATGGGTTTAGGAAATGGAGATTAATGAGTATGTTGCTACAAGTAGTGCTTAGTTGTTTCTTAGAAGTCGTAACCTTCACGAACTTAGCAATTATGTCCCTTGCCTAGTCTATGGCAACTTAAGCTGCCTCCAAAAGTTCTGAACTTCCTTTGAAATCTTCTGCATAATAGATTACCTACCAGATCCTATTTGTGCCATATTGGTCTTCTTAATATCTTTGTTTGTCCTTTGTGTCCGTCTAATACTACTAATGAGACTATTGAACACTTTTTTTTTCTTATGCCCTTATATTAATTCAGTTTGGTCCATTCTTCAATCTTGAACTGATTTTCCGTAAAATAATTAGAATTCTTGGTTGAATGGAGGTTGGCTCAGGGTACCCAATAGCCCGGCTGGGACTCTGTCTATTAAGACTCTAATTGTTATTACCTATTGGTTTACTTGGTATGTTAAAAATGAGATGATATATCTTATTAGGTGGCATTCTCCTCTTAATCTCATACTCAAAATAATGTCATTTGCTTGTCGGTTTAATAAAACTCAAGCTCCTGAGAAAATTTCAATTTACGTTTTAATTCTAATTTACTTAATTGGATTCCCTCGGATGGAAACTGGATTAAATTAAACTGTGATAGCTCTTTTTTAAACTCACAATCTGGCATTGGCTTTATTGTTAGGAACAATTTGGGTGACTACATTTACTTTGCTAATTAGTATTTTGATTCTATCATTTCACCGGTCTTTGCAGAAGCTCTTTCTATCCTACATGCCATCCAGTTTGCTCATCGAAAGTTTGACTTGGTCATTATTGAATCTGATTGATGGTTGGTTATTCAGGCTATTCAAGGTCAATGTACAGTAGTCCCTTCGAAGCTGCAGCACATTGTATCTCAATTTCAATCATTAGCCTATAGAGAATGTAATAAAGCCGCTCATTGGGCGGCAAATCGAGCACGTAGTCTTAAAGAGTCCAAAGTATGGACTTCTATTCGACTCCCGAAGCTCAATAATATTTTTTTACCAGGATGGCTCTAGTCCTTCCCATACGTAGTTAATGATCTTTTTATTTTTTAGGTAAAAAAAAATTATATTTTTTTCATTTACATAAATCAAAAATTATTTTTTGTTAATTTAATTTAAAAATCTAAGGCGGTTCCATTTAGCTGCTTTTTTTCTTCGGGTATTAGCAAATTGATAATTAGAGTGATCATGTGCGAGCTGAGTAGGAAGCATAGGAATGCAAAGTTCGAAGCTTAGGTTTGTTTCTATTGGGACTGGTCCTTTTGGAATTCCCAAGTATAGAGTTTCTATGTTTGTTTTTTAACTAGCTATCCACGTTTATCAGTTTATTGGATAATGATTTGTTTTTTAGTTCTGAATGTTTAGCTCTCCAACAATACTTTTAACTTCATCTTTCGTTTTTGCTGAATCAAGAGATCTGCTACGAATTTGGTTAAGGTTATAACCCTAAATCTAAAGATATCTTATCATCTCAAATTAAAAAAAGAAAGAAGGTATCTTTTCATCTCTGATTAAACTAATGTAGCTTTTCTTTTTTTTGGAGATTGAATTGATTGCATATTTTTGTTTATTGGAGATCTTGTGGATTGGTTGTGATATTGTCTTCTTGAGAAAAAAAATGTATTAGCGTATGATTAAGAGCAATTGCTACCGAATGGTTGCTTGTCTTAAATTTCATTCTTACTTTAATACTCCCTGGGAATATTCAAGGATTGATTTTTTCAATGGTTTGGATGAAATGAAATGTCTATTTGTAAAAATTTCCTGCTACAAATATGGTAGATGTTTCTTTGAGTACAATATTGCCTTCATGAATCATGAAATAATTGTGGTTGACTAATTATCTTGGTTTGGTTTGGTTTGGGATCTCAGTCCAAGGAGTGGTCTGCTGCAAGCTTTTCATTTATAATTTGTTTATTTACTTCTGTAGTTTATCAGGAGATGTTGTCTCAAGCTTAGGAGTGAACTCCAAAAGCGCTAGCAGGGACAGAAAGAAGTTGAGTGGTTCAAGCAGTAACGGGTTTGCAGCATCTGTGCCTCCGACACCTAGTAGTGAAGATGGTATCTTGCAGTCAGTGAATGTAATGAGTTTTACGTTCAATGAACTGAAGACAGTATAGTAAAATAGGGGTATATTTGTAAATATACTCTTACATAAGCACTTTTGTGTAAATTGTTATAGTATAGTAATAAAAGCAGGATTAATAGAAAGGTGACTAACCCTACAGGTTAATCACTCTTTTTTCATCTTCCACAAAACAACTTGGTATTAGAGCCGCCGTTCACACATCCTGAAGTGCTTGGAAATCCAAAAAATTATTCTGCACCTGCGGCGTGCGGATTCCTTAGCCGCGCCTGCCGCTGCATCAAGCAACGCGCTGCGAGATGCACGCGCCCCAAGCGGTGCACGGCGCACCAAGTGTCGTAAGGCAGCGCACCATCACCAAGCAGCGCAAGGCAGTGTCCTTCAAGCAGATTTTTTTTCTTCACATCGGGCGACACGCGTACCGAGGAGCTAGCTTTTGGCAGCACGGGTATACATCCTATATTTGATTCAAATTTACTTCTCTCATTTGAAAGGTGACAACAACTATATTCTACAAAGTCAGCTTATATATATTTTATTTTTCGAAATCTGTGCAATGAGATGAAGAAAAATCTAAGCCTTTAAAGATTTAATTTGATGCTATAATTATCTTGTAGATCCGGGATTTCGTTCGAAATTCCCTCTCTTCAGAATAGCCCTATGAAATTAGATGGATCATCTACTTATTTAATGTGGACTCGAAGTGTGCGACTATTTATTAGAGCCCGTCGTCTTGAGGGGTATCTCACTGGGAGTAAAGTACAGTTAGCAAATGGAAACAATGCACATTGGGAGTCAGAGAACTCTCTTGTTATGTCTTGGCTTCTAAACTATATGACTCAGGATATCGGTCAGGGATTCACATTTTTCAATACAACCAACGAAATTTGGGAAGCTATTTCACCAACCTACTCTCAAATAGGGAATTCAGTGCAAGCTTATGAGATTTAGTGTAAAATTCGTCAAATAAGACAAAGTAATATGTCAGTTACTGCTTATGTGGCTGAGCTTAGACGATTGTGGTCTGAGTTAGACTTTTATCGTCCATTCAAGGCCTTACATGCTGAGGATGCAGTTCTACACAAAAAGTACATAGAAGAAAAACGCTTATTTGATTTTTTGGCAGGGCTGAATTCAGAATTTGACTCCATTAGAACACAAATTCGTAGGAGAGGATATACGTTGCCTACACTTCAGCAAGTTTTTTCCATTGTTCAAAGTGAGGAGACTCGGAGAAGGATTATGGTGGAACCTAATAACTCACCAGTACCATCACATCGATCTGCACTAGTAGTTCAGTCTCGTGAAAGAACTGAAAGAGAACAAATGAAGTGTGATCATTGTCATAGGCCTGGTCACATTAAAGATACATGTTGGCAGTTACATGGTAGACCTCGAGGAGGTGGACTTGGCGGATGTCGTGGTGGAAGATTTGTGAGTCGAACTAATCATTTCGTTGATAACTCCTCAATGTCAGCTGAAGTGTTAGAGACTTTCAAATAGCTCATGGCAAAGCTTGATCCCTCCTCTACTGGAGAGACCTCCTCCTCCACAGGTTCAGCTAGTCAACCTTCTTCTTCCATACACCACTCTCATTTTGCACAATTAGGTATTTAACATAGTGCATTAAAATGTACTCAGTTTTCACCATCATCCTCGATTATAGATTCGGGTGCATCAAATCATATGACGGGTTCCTCTAGTTTCTTTATTTCATATTTTCCCTGTTCAGGTAGAGATAAAGTTCGTATAGCTGATGGTTCTTTTGCCCCTATTTCTGGAAAAGGTGCAATCACTATTACTCCATCTCTACATTTATCGTTAGTCTTACGTGTTCCTCGTTTTCCTAACAACCTCTTATCAATTAGTTCAATCACCAAGGCTCTCGACGGTATAGTAACATTCTTCCCTACTCATTGTTTGTTTCAGAAGAAGCTTGTGACGAAGGAGACGATTGGATCTGGTTGAATGCATGATGGTCTCTATCACCTGGATAATCTTAGCAGTCCCAATGAAGTCGGATATATGGTCTCTTTGCAACAAGTGCACTGGAGGAATTGCAGTTACATCATCGTCGATTTGGTCATTTATTTTTTTTTGTTTTAGCTAGGCAGTTTTCTTTCTCTCTACAAATTATGCAATAAAGATCATTTGATTTGTTATGCCTGTGAGTATGCTAAACATACAAGTAGTATCTATTCTGCTTATGGAAATCATAGTCAATCTCCATTTGATGTTATTCACAATGATGTTTGGGGACCCTGCCGTGTTACTTCTCTTTCTAGGCATAAATGGTTCATTACCGTTATTGATTGTTTAGTCGAACAACTTGGGTTTATTTGTTAAAGAGTAAAGATGAAGTGTTGCGATGTTTTAAAGCATTTCACATGATGATAGAAACTCAATTCAGTACCAAAATCAAAATCCTTCGCTCAGATAATGGTACATAATACACTGGCAAAGAGTTCCAGGACTACATGTTAGCTAATGGGATTCTTCGTCAAACCACTCGTGTTGATACACCTACTCAAAATGGTGTGGCAGAAAGAAAGAATCGTCACCTATTGGAAGTCACTCGATCATTACTCTTTACCATGAGCATGCCAAAGTCTTTTTGGAGAGAAGCCTTTTTGACAGCTGCTTATTTAATTAATCGCATGCCGCTTCGGACCTTGGAGCTCAAGTCACCGACCACTTGAATGTCTTATTGGAGATACGACTTTCATTGTACCTCCTAAGATATTTGGGTGTGTTTGTTTTGTGGCAATTCAAGCAGGTTGGTTAAGAGGAGATCATAAGAAATTGTCAAAGGAGAGGTTGCTCATCCTACGCCCTCAGCTTCCCCACTTCACACTACATGAAGAGAAGTCTCATGTGATGCAACTTCGGATGGAAATAGTAGAGAAAAAAAAGGAAAACATAAAGCTGTACATGCAAGCTCAATATCTTTTCGTACAGATTTCCTTGTTTTGGATCATCTTGTTGACATTATTGTTCATATATTATATATATATATATCACTTTTTACACTCAAGTCAATTGTCCAATTAAAAGTTCATATCAAGGACAGCTGATGTTACAATGATTGAAGGTTCCTGCTAAAATGTGGCCGTTAAATTTGACTATATATTATTGACATCTAGTGTCTCAAAATTAGTGAACAAAGACAATGAAAAGATCTTGAAGTCAAATTATTGATAGATGCCGAACTTTTAGGCAACTTATTTATAGCTTTCCTTTACTATTTGAACAATTAAAGGTATTGTTTATGTGTCTAAGGCAAATTGTTGTGTGATCAAGTTAGAAAACAAAGATCTTAAACAACTCAAATCCATCAATTTTTCTTCAATTTCACCTTTATATAATTCTATTGTTGTTCAAAATTGAAGTGCCTCAAAATATAGCTTCCCTTTTACCAAGTTTGGGTACCAATCTATCCAATTATGGATAGATTGGAGTATCTTGTGAAACAAAGGGGAAAAAAAGAGATCGAACATCAATCTATCCACCTTGGATATGCTTGGAATGGAAACCTAAATTGGATTTAGATCAGGTCGAATAATCGGATTTTGAATTTTATTATCATCTCTAATTTAAGACATTAAGATCTAATATTTTATGTATTGTATTAAAAAAATGAGATAATTTTATCCTCATATTTGTATTAAATGCTGAATTTATACTTTATATTGTTGATATTGTAAAATTAATTGAAAATCCAAATATGTTAACCGTGACCATTGTATCAAGATTTGATATCAATTTTAATTGGCATAAGCAATCGAATTAACTTTCAAAAAACAATCAAATGTCATGCCTATATCTTTTTTTTTATTTTTATTTTCATATTTATCTTTATTTGTTGGTCTGATTTGAAATTTGGTAATTTGGATCATTGTAATGCAGTGTGAAACTATTTTGGTCTAAACATCCCTATTTGTCCATTGATTCATTAGATTTGAAATTTGTTCAATTAAATTAATTTAATGATATATATAAAAATGATTGTAGGATTATTTTGATGCGGTTAATTTAAAAATACGGGGATATAATTTTATCATTTTACGGATGACTTGATGAATAGCCCATATATCCAGTATTCTCATTTATTAGTCCCACATTACTTGCTGCTTATTTGGAATGGATTACCTATGTTGTCTCTATTTGGTCAAGAGGCACGACCTTACTTGAACATGATATGTTCTATAGGCTCGTACAATTGTATCCTTGAGTGTAAAGGAGACAGACAATTCGATCTGGTTCATGAACAATGACCACGTGATCAGAACGTGATTAATGGCTCAAATTCCTAGGGGATTGAAGCCATAGATTATCGTTCCAAGATTTCGCCTTTCACGGGTGCATCAAGAAGGCTGCTGGACGTCGAACCAATGGATGTCAACGTCCCAGCAACATCTTCTTCTTGTTTATCTTGTTTATCCTCCTCGACGCAATCGACACAATCTTTTCATGGGATGATGTTCTTTTCTGAATTCGTTGTCAATGCCGATGGGATGGTAGGTCCGGAGGGCCCAGCAAGAAGGTTGCAAGATGAGAACGTGGCCTTGCATTCTTCGCTATCTTCCCCTCCGACCGTCTTCTTTTTTGATTTCCAAGAATACGATGTAAATCAAGAACACCCCTGCGAGAGGGCAAATGAAAATTCCAAGTTTGTGCCTTCATCCGGCACGGGGAGAAGGTTGTTGGATGTCAGCTCGAACATGGATGTGGACGTCCCGTGGCCGAGTGGATATTGCCATCGTCATCCGACGGAAAACACAACTTTGCGTGCAGGGAGGGAAACAAAGAGGGGTAGAGGGCTGCATCCGCACTGACGGAGGAAGAAGAGGATCCTATGCTAGTCTGCTTCCTTTAATTAATTTTGATTGACTTCAAGAACCGCATAAGAAACTTAAACTTTTGATGTCTCATGATTTGCTGAATGAATGAATGGATTGGAACTCAAATCTAATTTTCTGTTATGATACTCCTTGGAAGCACAAAAATGATGTGATTTTTTTCTGATAAGTCTAAAGGTAAGGTATTACCTTTGTGATTTGTGGATTTTAGGCTGAATTTAAGTTCCAATCTATTCATTCATTCATTTAGCAAATCATGAGACATCAAAAGTTTAAGTTTCTTATGCGGTTCTTGAAGTCAAACAAAATTAATTAAAGGCAGCAGACTAGCATAGGATCCTCTTCTTCCTCCGTCAGTGCGGATGCAGCCCTCTACCCCTCTTTGTTTCCCTCCCTGCACGCAAAGTTGTGTTTTCCGTCGAATGACAAAGGCAATATCCACTCGGCAACAGGACGTCCACATCCATGTCCGAGCTGACATCCAGCAACCTTCTCCCCACGCCGGATAAGGGCACAAACGTGGAATTTTCTTTCGCCCTCTCGCCGGCGTGTTCTTGATTTACGTCGTATTCTTGGAAATCAGAAAAGAAGACTGTCAGAGAGGAAGATAGCGAAGAATGCAAGGCCACGTTCGCATCTTGCAACCTTCTTGCTGCGCCCTCCGGACCAACCTTCCCGTCGGCATTGACAAACGAATTTTGAAAAGAACGTCATCCCATGGAAAGATTTGGCGATTGCGTCGAGGAGGATAAACTGGATAAACAAGAAGAAGATGCTGCTCGGACGTCGACATCCATCGGTTCGGCGTCCAGCAGCCTTCTTGCTGCGCCCGTGAGGAGGATAAACATGAAGAAGGCCTTCGTCTTTCGCTTCTAAAAGAAGCACAATTAACGTATTTTGCATATACCAATTTTCTCCAATTTAAAAGAGAGATACGCTTAATAAAATTTGTAGGAATATATACAGTTAAATTTAACTAGTACTAGATACATGTAGAAACTACGGTGTAAAAACGATCAGATCAGCTTCTGACATGTGTTTCCGACACGATAATTTCAAGTTGAAAAACCAACTTAACCCAACTTCGGAAAAAGAAGCAATGACCTATTTTGTGTTGGAGCGAGCTCTAAGGATCTTTTCTGCATCAATTTTTTAATTTTTTTAATACTTTCTTTTATCTTTAACAAAGTTCAATAGTATCTAATCAAATTGAAACGAACCAAACTAAGTACAATTTGGAAAATTTATATTCTAATTTTCAAAATCACATAGTATATTATTAATTTTTTAAAACATTATTCAAGCTTTTTTAGATCTGCAATGAGAACTCCAAACTGATCCAAATAAACTTGGAAAAAAAACCTGAAATCAAAGCAACCCCCAAAGTATCTAGAGCTGGATCATGTCAGTTTTTGTTTTGTTTTGTTTCTTTTTGGCACAATCTGCTTTTAAACATTTAACAAGTAGATATAATGAATTTAATGACTGATAAAAGAAAAGCTAGTACAAGAGTCGTCCTTGTTGATCTTTAAAAAAAATGAGACGAGAATAATTGTCAAACTACTAAAAATTAGTAGACCCGGAAAACAAATAGATACCACCATGTTCATTAAACATATAAAGATGATCATCTATAAATTCATCATATGACAAAATCTTCAGCAGCATAAAATATATTAGGTACAAAATTGTGGTTTTCATCAGAGATCACAATGGGTAGGTACCAAGTCTGGAGAGGGGAAACAAACAGGGAAGGAGAAGTTGGATGCCTTCTTTCGTTGTAGAAATGCCACCACTCTGTTTAGCAAGTTTAGGCCAAAAACTGTTTCTTCGCAATTGATTTTGATTGTGATATTCAATGGTTCTGAGAACTTGCCCTCAGCCAAGATAGTAAACAAGACTGGCTTTGAGCTACTCAATAATTGCCCACTGAAACGGGAGCACAAACCGGATGCATCATCAATGTTAAAAGAAACTGGGATGTCGGCACTCACAAGGGAAACATTAGAATTGCTTAGAACCTTAGATGCTAGAATTTTAGAAACTAGAATAATTTTATCCGAATCAAATGAATTGTCAATCTTCTCCATGTGATCCTTGAATATGCACCTGTTACATAATTTTGGAATATTAGCTAAACTTAATACAGCAGGGAAAGAAAGTATGATAGCTGAAAAAGTGGCATTTTAATTTCATACAAACTATAAACTTTTTCTATTTCAATACTGAGAAATGCTTTGTCATTCTATGTTTTCTATGTTCCAGGTAATCACACTATAAGACTACGCCATCCTCTATCGTAACCTAATTATTAGGTAAATCATCTAACTCTTTCCATTGCCCAAGAATACCAAAATAATGGCATTGTCAAGCAAAAGATTTTATAACCTGTTACAATCCCGTTGATATATGAACCAGCAGTATCGTGATATTTCTATATGTGCACATGAAAGAAGTGTATATTTGTATGTCTGAAGTGATCCACAAGGGCAGTAATATGAAATATGAGGGCACATCTATACCATGCGGTTAGACATTTTGTGAGATATGAATATTACTGACACTTGCATTTTGTCGAAAACTTTTTCCCATTGCATAACACAGCTAACTTGAATGGCAAAAGATGATGATGAAAACACACTTGAATGACTTTCTTCACCCTTTGACTTGGATCTAAGGATGCAATCTCTTCAAAAGAAAGCAAAGCTGGTATATTATCTGTTGATGGTGGGCTATGGAAGAAAAAAATGGAACATGTGAGTTTATAAAAGTAATATGAGCAACAAAAAATTCCACAAGATGTAATTACTACTAGACTGAAAATAAGAGTCCAAATCAAATAGTGCAAAGAAAATGATGAGAAATGGGGCAGATAAATACCTTTCAGGTTCTCCCATCACTTGATCTGAAGATTCCACACCCAAAGTAGACTCCCCATCTTTCAATGCTATATTTACTAATGGTTCAGAAGAGCAGTTCTCGAGAAAAACTTCAAGAAGTACTAAGATTGGGGATATAGTTGAAATTTCATATGAAAATGCATATTCTACTCTCAAGCCATTGCCAGTTGTAGGATGGAGAAGAGTGTGGAGCATTGGTCTAACAGTACAATTAAGATTGTTAATTGATATTCTGCCAGAAGAAGGCTGTGGATGCTTTTTTACTGAAGTAGAAGCTGGTTGCTCATCCAGCCATGATACCAGTGCTGACTTAGACATCGACTCTGCCAAATCTGTAGAGATGAATGAAGACAAATTTCCCTTGGAACTTTGACTTGCAAGATCGTAATCAACGCTAGCATCAGAAACATTAATTAGGGCTTTTTCTTTGTCTGGTTGGTGGCACTTAATTTGAATCCTGCAAGTGTCAATAATTTTAAAAAATAAACCTCAGCTAAATCAATTTAGTCTGCATGTTCGGCATGGGTGAAATAGTCTAGTTCACCCGTCTACATGCAAGTGGAAGTGTTAATACTTAACAATATAAATGAATAGATTGTGCTCCTTTTTAATAGCTTAAGATTTGGGGAAAGTTGGAAATTTTATCAAAGTAAACAATGACAAAGATTAAACAACCAAAGACAACAACAAAATGGGAGAATCATACAATACAATAGTAAATAAAATTTCAAGATTGTTATCTCCAAATCAAACAGATTGCAAAAAAGAACAAAATTATCCAACTGTAGATATCAATACAGATAATAGACTGTCATGCTAAATCCTAAATATGACGGGAACAAATAATCCACTCAAGTGTAACACTAAGACAACAAATCCAACTAGTTTTGTCCACATATCCACTGTTTCCAACTAAATAATTATCTTAGGTCCATAAAACATTTATCCACAAGCACAGATCAGATCCAATCCAAGTAATTGATTAAGAGTTGCAGTCTGTAAGAAAAAAAAAACAATAAGGGGGAAATAAATGACAACTCTAGGCTGAAGGATTTAGAAACAACTGCACCAATATAGCAAACATAATATCCCAGTGGGATTCATGAAATAACAAGGGAAAACAAGTGAAGCTTCTAATGCTTAAGCCAGATGGCAGATGAAATATCTCAGTGGCATCATAACTAGTGTTTATGAACTGAACTCATCAAGGAATGGTCTGAAAAGTAGAATGATAATCCAGCTAGCTACCTTCTCATAACTAGTTGGATCTTGCTTATGAACGTGTTTTTGGTATGGCCGAGAAAGTTCATAAGGGAATTAAATTCATGGGAAGTAATGAAGTATAAGAAGCTACAGGAACTAACCTATTGTGTTAACCAAAAGTTACCTTAGTGTACTGCAATCAAAATTTAATTTGAAACCCAATTCACCATTATGATACTTATTTGTGACAAGCCCCAGCTGGCTCAATTCAGGTCATGTTTTTAGGTCTAGTTGGATTTGATCCAAAACTAAAACTAGCCCCCAACTTGAAATATCCTTAGTGTACACGTCTATTTTTCAGAATTTCCAACATAAATTCTTTAAAGATAAATTATTCCAACATTTAAACTTGATATCTTGTTCAACATCTGTAGTAAAATATTTTAGATTATTATTCAAGATTTTTGATCTCTTAGTAATACTGTTTCTCTTAACTTTATAATTTTGTTTCCTGGTACAGAATGATAATTCTTATCACTCATTTAATTTAGGATCTTCAAGATAATTGTATAAACTTTTGAAAGATATGTAATTTAAGTTACTGTAAAACTGGATTCAATTGGGAACTACTATAAGATAGCTTTAGGTATTATATTCTGCAGCTGTATACCTAAACATGGATTGAGTCCATCTATTTGAATCTTATTTTATATAGTGTGCAAGTCTCTCTCCTTCCAGTTTTTCAGTTGAATGCTGCTTTCTTATTTTTCACATTTACAGTCATCACAAAATCTGCAGATGCACAGAGAATGGAAGTATCATCCGCAAAATCCTCACAGTATTCTCTTTCCGTTCTGCTCATAAAATTAGTCATATAACTGTTTATTACTTTATTTGGTTGCTGATATTAGTAACTGGCAGCAATTCATTTCACTCAATCCCACTAGATTGACATGTTACTTCATTGCACTGCTAAATTTTACAAGGTTAGCAATGTATTGGCTCTTTGCTGGAATTACTAAATGACTTATAGGAGCCATTTTAATCATGTGTACAACAGTGCTAGAAGTAAAGGTAAGCATGCATACAAGACGCTGTAAGCATGAATTACTAACCCATCTTGTTTCTCTTGTTTACAAGCTGGTATTCCTGATATGACATATTTACTGCATCTGTTTCAACATTAAAACAGAGGAATGGGTAATTTGTGATCTCTTAATTTCACAATACTTTGCTATAGAAAATGTGCATAACTTAGGTATAGAAAATGCTGATTAACTGGAAGAGATATCCTGAATTCCAACTCGTCATCGAGCACCAAACAGGTCCCTTGTATGTTCATTTTTCATTTTGTGCACTAATCACATTCTTGGCTGAAGATTAAAGATTAGAACATCCAATCAAGGGTTTGAAGCTAAGATTAGAACATCCAAGAAATGCCTAAAATCCAAGAATTAGAACATCCAAGAAATGCCTCGTTTGAAGATAAGATTGAATCGTGTTGATCAGCCTTTGTGGGGAAGTCATGAGTTCATTCCTATATCTTAATCTTCACCAAGTTACAGAAAATCCAAGAAAATATTCTAACCAAGAAATTACAGAAAATATAATGTACACCTCCCTGGAATGCCGTGCTTCTTCCTCCGTCTCTCCGGATGAAGCCCTACCCCTTTTCGTTCCCCTCCCTGCAGCTGTGACGTCATTCATCCTCCTCGCAATGCCGGTAAACGGAATCAGTTTCTGCGCTGCCGCCTTTTCTTGCTGATCGCCGAGGAACTCAGAAAAGAACACGATGTTTTGCGTCGGCTGATGATGGCAAGATCCGCTCGGCAGAGAAGAAGGGCTCGCCACGTCCACATCCCAGTCTTCGTCGTCCAGCAATCTTCTCCCCACGCCGGTGAAGGGCACATTATCTTTCACCCTCTCGCCGCGTTCTTGGTCCACGCCATTGACGAAATCGGAAAAGAACACGGGCTTACCTGTAATCCGACGGCACCGACTGCTCGGGGGAGAGGAAGATAATGTAGAACGCATGACGACGTCTGGTTCTTGCAACTTTCTTGCTGCGCCGGTGAAGGGTGCATACGAATCCAACGCTCCCTTCTCGTTGCCGTTGACGAAATCAGAAAAGAATAAGAGACGATGGGAAGATCGGCTCGGGGAAGAAGAAGAAGACGACGAGGGACGAGGCGGGGACATCTATGTCCATGGCTTCATCATCCTGCAATCTTCTCGCTACCCCGGTGGATGGTGCAAACTTGGAATCCATGAGAGTGGAGATCGAGATCACCCTCTCTTGCAATCTGTGTGAGGCACGCCGGAATCGGAACCCCAATCTCATGGGAGTGAAGCGAAGGCGAAGGTGAAGAAAGGGCGAACTCGAAACAGAAGAAATTAGTATTATTTTTCACTAATATATATAATGGGGAGTTAAACGGAGAAATTAGTATTATTTTTTATTAATATAAAGGGTAATGCATTTCTTTTCGAATAAATTATATGGGTCTCCGATATGCATGACACGTCACAGTCCACCACAAAGAGATGTGATTTCCAATTGCTTGGCCATGTAATTCTATAAGATATTTGACCGATGACTAATTTGCTGATGATTCAGATTCCAGAATCTTTTATTTACTTACTGGTTTAGCACTCATGCACAGTTACTTATATTTGTAGGCTAAGTGAATCAATTTTACTATGTTTGCAGGTCCAAGTCCATAGCAAAAGGAATCGGAGGTCGGGAAGGTGGTGACGTCGACGAGCAATCGAATCATTGAACTGATGGCCGACGAGGCAGCAACGAAGGCATAGACATTGCGGCACGAGGTCCCTAGTCGCGGACTTCGACTCACATAGACGCGGAGACACACATGTCTAAGTCATTAAAGAGAAACTCATTTTGACTGTATTAACACTCTTATAATGGCAGATATCATCTCATAAGAATTTCCAACTGAGTACTACTTCGCCCCTTTTAAAGTCAAGCTCAGGTTGTGCATCAACAATTTTACTGCTTTGTTGAAACCCAGAGACAATTGGTTCAGGATAGGATTTATGCTTCGTGGATAAGGGCAGCACCCAATTGGTGGGACATCAGCTTTACCAAATTTCCTTGCTCCAAGATTATATAACGTCTTCCATGTTAATAATATGTAATCAACAATAAGTAGATAGAACATAAATATTGCATTAATGAGAATAAAATTTTACTATGTTTTTTAGCAAAAGGAACCGATGGTCGAGAAGGTGGTGACGGGCGACGAACGATCGAATAATTGAATCGATGGTCGGCGAGGCAGCGACGAAAGCATAAACATTGCGGCACGAGGTCCCCAGTCACGACTCAGACTCACATAGACGTGGAGGAAGGCACACCTGTTGGTTTATGTACAAGTGGTCTGCGGAGGAAAGTCGTCGCTGATAATTTTCTTAGTTTATGTATTTCAGCAAACCGGTTGGTTTTATAAATTGTACAAGTTTTGTGGTATTTTTTATAGTTGTCAAGGTTGGGTTAGGCTGTAGAGTACGGGTGGTACTCTGGCCGGTCATGTCCGGGTTGGGGTGTGTCCGGGTTTGGGGTGTGACACGTGCACAAAACTTCGACGTAGAGTTTAGGAGTTTCGGCGGAAAAATTTCGATGTTGACGTCGAAATAATTTTTTTTAAAAAAAATCTAAGTTTAAAAATTTCGACACTTGCTACAGGCGTTGAAGACTTTTCGACGCCTATTGCAGTCATTGAAACGCGTGTGGAGCGGGCTCACTAGCGTCCGCCCACACCGTCCGTGTTACGCCCCGCCTAAGTTTATTCCTAGAGAAAGGACCTCACCTAGGTGGAGCACAACCTACAACTAAACCACAAAATACACCAGAAAATCTCAACAAGAACAACTAAAATCTTCTTTTCAACAA
Organism: Canna indica; assembly: GCA_034359265.1. Lineage (NCBI taxonomy): Eukaryota > Viridiplantae > Streptophyta > Magnoliopsida > Zingiberales > Cannaceae > Canna > Canna indica. The sequence goes on along the minus strand of CP136894.1, from coordinate 70,720,549 downwards.
GAAGTTCTCTAAACAAATGTTCAACATCAATCTAAATATAACTAAGAAAACAACTAAACAGCGGATGACATCTCCTCCTCCCGGACTCTAGCTACCCAACTTCAACTACCAACATACCTGCAAATTTGAAGCAACAACAAACAACGTCAACATGAAGATGAGTAGGAGTATCAATATGTCTAACAATAAGGACTACAATCATGATCTGATGATATTGTCAATTGCAACAATATACAACTTTGCAATTGAATGCAATATGTCAACAACAAGACACATTTTCACCTATCAACTAATGCAATTCATACCAATCAAGAGCACAATGGACAAATGGGTTTCCCACGCGCTTTCCCACCTCCGAGAGTGACACCTCAAGCCTGCTCCAGCAAGAGATCCGACTATCCATAAAGGTAGTCTGCCGACGTCTAACACATCGACGCCGAACACGCACCCGTGTGGTAAATAGGTGATCACCGGTGTCACTTGCCCAACACCTCGGGCAATAAATCAACAATGTCCAGGGCCTCCGCCCAATAAAAGATCAACAATGCAACATGACAACTAGATCTCACAAGATGAGAAATCACAACTGATCTACGAAGCTAACAATAATAAATGTTACAACAAACTATCAACTGAAGATGCAACCAAATAATTCAGGCTAGCAAATACAACTTATGACAACGTTAATACTACAATGGGCACCATGCTCAAATAACATTAATAAATAACAACTATAATCAGACTCATGCAATTATCAACATGGTATGTCCAACAAAATAATGCAACATGAGATCAACGGATTACAGAAGCAATTCAAGCAAATAGAGACAAAGGCTAAAACCGTCATTTTACTCATTCAACATTCATCGGCTAAAAACAGAGTCAACTCACACCCAACACAACTATGTATACTCTAAATCACCACCGAACATAGAATACCACTATTCTATATTATTTAATTATTTATCAAATTAAAATAATAACTCATAACTATGAAATAACACTGAAACATAGAAAAGACCTACCAGATGAACTTTGATCATAGAAGCCCCCTCTAAAATAATATTTACAAGAAGGTCCCTATAATTTTCCAGGTCATAAAAGTTCGCCCGCACCGTCGTCGCGGTCTTGCGGGCGCACGAGCCAGCGGCCCTTGGCGAGCGCGCCGAGGGGCTTTGCCCAAGTGAAGGGGCGGGATATTTCCCGCCTCTGATTTTTTTTAAAAAAAAATAAAATTTTTCCCTCAGGTTCTCTTCTTTATATATATATTTTTTTCTTTTCTTCTTCTTCTTCTTCTTCTTTTCATCATCTTCTTTTTCTTCCTATCTTTTTTTCTTTCCCATTCTTTCTTCTTTCTCTTCTATTTTTCCTTCATCTAATTTTTCTTCTTCTTTTTTCAGGTTATCAAAATTTTTCAAGTCATCGAATTTTTTAGGTTACCATCTAATTTTTCAGGTTAAAAAATATTAATTAAATTGGATTGTGCCATATGATTATTTAATTATTTTAGTAAATTATAAATCAAAGATTAAATTTGAATTCAAATTGAGAAATTAACTATTTTAGGTTTGTTCGATATGATGGGTTAGTTAGTATACTTTTAAAAACACAATTCAATAGTACATTCAAATTATGTTTTTTATTCCCATGTTTCTATGTGGGAATCCATTAAGTTAATTCGGTTGCCCCTCTCCTCCAATGATGATGCATGGGTTTAGGAAATGGAGATTAATGAGTATGTTGCTACAAGTAGTGCTTAGTTGTTTCTTAGAATTCGTAACCTTCACGAACTTAGCAATTATGTCCCTTACCTAGTCTATGGCCACTTAAGCTGCCTCCAAAAGTTCTGAACTTCCTTTGAAATCTTCTTAATATCTTTGTTTGTCCTTTGTGTCCGTCTAATACTACTAATGAGACTATTGAACACATTTTTTTTCTTATGCCCTTATATTAATTCAGTTTGGTCCATTCTTCAATCTTGAACTGATTTTCCGTAAAATAATCAGAATTCTTGGTTGAATGGAGGTTGGCTCAGGTTGCCCAATAGCCCGGCTGGGACTCTGTCTATTAAGACTCTAATTGTTATTACCTATTGGTTTACTTGGTACGTTAAAAATGAGATGATATATCTTATTAGGTGGCATTCTCCTCTTAATCTCATGCTCAAAATAATTTCATTTGCTTGTCGGTTTAATAAAACTCAAGCTCCTGAGAAAATTTCAATTTACGTTCTAATTCTAATTTACTTAATTGGATTCCCTCGGATGGAAACTGGATTAAATTAAACTGTGATAGCTCTTTTTTAAACTCACAAGCTGGCATTGGCTTTATTGTTAGGAACAATTTGGGTGACTACATTTACTTTGCTAATTAGTATTTTGATTCTATCATTTCACCGGCTTTTGCAGAAGCTCTTTCTATCCTACATGCCATCCAGTTTGCTCATCGAAAGTTTGACTTGGTCATTATTGAATCTGATTGATGGTTGGTTATTCAGGCTATTCAAGGTCAATGTACAGTAGTCCCTTCGAAGCTGCAACACATTGTATATCAATTTCAATCATTAGCCTATAGAGAATGTAATAAAGCCGCTCATTGGGCGGCAAATCGAGCACGTAGTCTTAAAGAGTCCAAAGTATGGACTTCTATTCGACTCCCGGAGCTCAATAATATTTTTTTACCAGGACTGCTCTAGTCCTTCCCATACGTAGTTAATGAACTTTTTATTTTTTAGGTAAAAAAAAATTATATTTTTTTCATTTACATAAATCAAAAATTATTTTTTGTTAATTTAATTTTAAAATCTACGGCGGTTCCATTTAGCTGCTTTTTTTCTTCGGGTATTAGCAAATTGATAATTAGAGTGATCATGTGCGAGCTAAGTAGGAAGCATAGGAATGCAAAGTTCGAAGCTTAGGTTTGTTTCTATTGGGACTGGTCCTTTTGGAATTCCCAAGTATAGAGTTTCTATGTTTGTTTTTTAACTAGCTATCCACGTTTATCAGTTTATTGGATAATGATTTGTTTTTTAGTTCTGAATGTTTAGCTCTCCAACAATACTTTTAACTTCATTTTTCGTTTTTGCTGAATCAAGAGATCTGCTACGAATTTGGTTAAGGTTATAACCCTAAATCTAAAGATATCTTATCATCTCAAATTAAAAAAAGAAAGAAGGTATCTTTTCATCTCTGATTAAACTAATGTAGCTTTTCTTTTTTTTGGAGATTGAATTAATTGCATATTTTTGTTTATAGGAGATATTGTGGATTGGTTGTGATATTGTCTTCTTGAGAAAAAAAATGTATTAGCGTATGATTAAGAGCAGTTGCTACCGAATGGTTGCTTGTCTTAAATTTCATTCTTACTTTAATACTCCCTGGGAATATTCAAGGATTGATTTTTTCAATGGTTTGGATGAAATGAAATGTCTATTTGTAAAAATTTCCTGCTACAAAAATGGTAGATGTTTCTTTGAGTACAATATTGCCTTCATGAATCATGAAATAATTGTGGTTGACTAATTATCTTGGTTTGGTTTGGTTTGGGATCTCGGTCCATGGAGTGGTCTGTTGCAAGCTTTTCATTTATAATTTGTTTATTTACTTTTTAGTTTATCAGGAGATGTTGTCTCAAGCTTAGGAGTGAACTCCAAAAGCGCTAGCAGGGACAGAAAGAAGTTGAGTGGTTCAAGCAGTAACGGGTTTGCACCATCTCTGCCTCCGACACCTAGTAGTGAAGATGATATCTTGCAGTCAGTGAATGTAATGAGTTTTACGTTCAATGAACTGAAGACAGTATAGTAATATAGGGGTATATTTGTAAATATACTCTTACTTAAGGACTTTTGTGTAAATTGTTATAGTATAGAAATAAAAGCAGGATTAATAGAAAGGTGACTAACCCTACAGGTTAATCACTCTTTTTTCATCTTCCACAAAACAACTTGGTATTAGAGCCGCCGTTCACACATCCTGAAGTGCTTGGAAATCCAAAAAATTATTCTGCACCTGCGGCGTGCGGATTCCTTAGCTGCGCCTGCCGCTGCATCAAGCAACGCGCTGCGAGATGCACGCGCCCCAAGCGGTGCACGGCGCACCAAGTGCCGTAAGGCAGCGCACCATCACCAAGCAGTGCAAGGCAGTGTCCTTCAAGCAGATTTTTTTCTTCACATCGAGCGACACGCATACCGAGGAGCTAGCTTTAGGCAGCACGGGTATACATCCTATATTTGATTCAAATTTAGTTCTCTCATTTGAAAGGTGACAACAACTATATTCTACAAAGTCAGCTTATATATATTTTATTTTTTGAAATCTGTGCAATGAGATGAAGAAAAATCTAAGCCTTTAAAGATGTAATTTGATGCTATAATTATCTTGTAGATCCGGGATTTCATTCGAAATTCCCTCTCTTCAGAATAGCCCTATGAAATTAGATGGATCATCTACTTATTTAATGTGGACTCGAAGTGTGCGACTATTTATTAGAGCCCGTCGTCTTGAGGGGTATCTCACTGGGAGTAAAGTACAGTTAGCAAATGGAAACAATGCACATTGGGAGTCAGAGAACTCTCTTGTTATGTCTTGGCTTCTAAACTATATGACTCAGGATATCGGTCAGGGATTCACATTTTTCAATACAACCAACGAAATTTGGGAAGCTATTTCACCAACCTACTCTCAAATAGGGAATTCAGTGCAAGCTTATGAGATTTAGTGTAAAATTCGTCAAATAAGACAAAGTAATATATTAGTTACTACTTATGTGGCTGAGCTTAGACAATTGTGGTCTGAGTTGGACTTTTATCATCCATTCAAGGCCTTACATGCTAAGAATGCAGTTCTACACAAAAAGTACATAGAAGAAGAACGCTTATTTGATTTTTTGGCAGGGCTGAATTCAGAATTTGACTCCATTAGAACACAAATTCTTAGGAGAGGATATACGTTGCCTACACTTCAGCAAGTTTTTTCCATTGTTCAAAGTGAGGAGACTCTGAGAAGGATTATGGTGGAGCCTAATAACTCAATAGTACCATCACATCGATCTGCACTAGTAGTTCAGCCTCGTGAAAGAACTGAAAGAGAACAAATGAAGTGTGATCATTGTCATAGGCCTGGTCACATTAAAGATACATGTTGGCAGTTACATGGTACACCTCGAGGAGGTGGACTTGGCGGATGTCGTGATGGAAGATTTGGGAGTCGAACTAATCATTTCGTTGATAACTCCTCAATGTCAGCTGAAGTGTTAGAGACTTTCAAATAACTCATGGCAAAGCTTGCCGCCGTTCACACATCGTGAAGTGCTTGGAAATTCAAAAAATTATTCTGCACCTGCGGCGTGCGGGTTCCTTAGTCGCGCTTGCCGTTGCATCAGGCAACGCGCTGCAAGACACACGCGCCCCAAGCGGCGCACGACGCACCAAGTGCCGCAAGGCAGCGCACCTTCACCAAGCAACACAAGGCAGTGTCCTTCAAATGCAAATTTCTTTTCTTCACATCGGGCGACATGCGTACCGAGGAGCTAGCTTTAGGCAGCACGGGTATAGATCCTATATTTTGCTTCAAATTTCCTTCTCTCATTTGAAAGGTGACAACAACTTTATTGTACAAAGTCAGCTTATATATATTTTATTTTTTGAAATCTGTGCAATGAGATGAAGAAAAATCTAAACCTTTAAAGATTTAATTTGATGCTATAATTATCTTGTAGATCCGGGATTTCGTTCGAAATTCCCTCTCTTAAGATCAGCCCTATGAAATTAGATGGATCATCTACTTATTTAATGTGGACTCGAGGTGTGCGACTGTTTATTAGAGCCCATGGTCTTGAGGGGTATCTCACCGGGAGTAAAGTACAGTCAGCAAATGGAGACAATGCACATTGGGAGTCAGACAACTCTCTTATTATGTATTGGCTTCTAAACTCTATGACTTTGGAGATTGGTCAGGGATTCACATTTTTCAATACAACCAACGAAATTTGGGAATCTGTTTCACAAACTTACTCTCAAATAGGGAATTCTGTGCAAGCTATGAGATTCAGTGTAAAATTCATCAAGTAAGACAAAGTAATATATGAGTTACTGCTTATGTGGCTGAGCTTAGACGATTGTGGTCTGAGTTAGACTTTTATAGTAACATTCTTCCCTACTCATTGTTTGTTTCAGAAGAAGCTTGTGACGAAGGAGACGATTGGATCTGGTAGAATGCATGATGGTCTCTATCACCTGGATAATCCTAGCAGTCCCAATGAAGTCGGATATATGGTCTCTTTGCAACAAGTGCACTGGAGGAATTGCAGTTACATCATCGTCGATTTGGTCATTTATCCTTTTCAGTTTTAGCTAGGCAGTTTTATTTCTCTCTACAAATTATGCAATAAAGATCATTTGATTTGTTATGCCTGTGAGTATGCTAAACATACAAGTAGTATCTATTCTGCTTATGGAAATCATAGTCAATCTCCATTTGATGTTATTCACACTGATGTTTGGGGACCCTGCCGTGTTACTTCTCTTTCTGGGCATAAATGGTTCATTACCGTTATTGATTGTTTAGTCGAACAACTTGGGTTTATTTGTTAAAGAGTAAAGATGAAGTGTTGCGATGTTTTAAAGCATTTCACGTGATGATAGAAACTCCATTCAGTACCAAAATCAAAATCCTTCGCTCAGATAATGGTACATAATACACTGGCAAAGAGTTCCAGGACTACATGTTAGCTAATGGGATTCTTCATCAAACCACTCGTGTTGATACACCTACTCAAAATGGTGTGGCAGAAAGAAAGAATCGTCACCTATTGGAAGTCACTCGATCTTTACTCTTTACCATGAGCATGCCAAAGTCTTTTTGGAGAGAAGCCTTTTTGACAGCTGCTTATTTAATTAATCGCATGCCGCTTCGGACCTTGGAGCTCAAGTCACCGACCACTTGAATGTCTTATTGGAGATACGACTTTCATTGTACCTCCTAAGATATTTGGGTGTGTTTGTTTTGTACGTGATCATCGCCCCTCACTTGGTAAATTTGAACATCGTTCCTTGAAATGTGTATTTGTTTGAGAGTGGAGATCGAGATCACCCTCTCTTCCAATCTGTGTGAGGCACGCCGGAATCGGAACCCCAATCTCATGGGAGTGAAGCGAAGGCGAAGGTGAAGAAAGGGCGAACTCGAAACAGAAGAAATTAGTATTATTTTTCATTAATATATATAATGGGGAGTTAAACGGAGAAATTAGTATTATTTTTTATTAATATAAAGGGTAATGCATTTCTTTTCGAATAAATTATATGGGTCTCCGATATGCATGACACGTCACAGTCCACCACAAAGAGATGTGATTTCCAATTGCTTGGCCATGTAATTCTATAAGATATTTGACCGATGACTAATTTGCTGATGATTCAGATTCCATAATCTTTTATTTACTTACTGGTTTAGCACTCATGCACAGTTACTTATATTTGTAGGCTAAGTGAATCAATTTTACTATGTTTGCAGGTCCAAGTCCATAGCAAAAGGAATCGGAGGTCGGGAAGGTGGTGACGTCGACGAGCAATCGAATCATTGAACTGATGGCAGACGAGGCAGCAACGAAGGCATAGACATTGCGGCACGATGTCCCTAGTCGCGGACTTCGACTCACATAGACGCGGAGACACACATGTCTAAGTCATTAAAGAGAAACTCATTTTGACTGTAGTAACACTCTTATAATGGCAGAGATCATCTCATAAGAATTTCCAACTGAGTACTACTTCACCCCTTTTAAAGTCAAGCTCAGGTTGTGCATCAACAATTTTACTGCTTTGTTGAAACCCAGAGGCAATTGGTTCAGGATAGGATTTATAGTTCGTGGATAAGGGCAACACCCAATTGGTGGGACATCAGCTTTACCAAATTTCCTTGCTCCAAGATTATATAACGTCTTCCATGTTAATAATATGTAATCAGCAATAAGTAGATAGAACATAAATATTGCATTAATGAGAATTAAATTTTACTATGTTTTTTAGCGAAAGGAACCGATGGTCGAGAAGGTGGTGACGGGCGACGAACGATCGAATAATTGAATCGATGGTCGGCGAGGCAGCGACGAAAGCATAAACATTGCGGCACGAGGTCCCCAGTCACGACTCAGACTCACATAGACGCGGAGGAAGGCACACAGGTTGGTTTATGTACAAGTGATCTGCGGAGGAAAGCCGTCGCTGATAATTTCCTTAGTTTATGTATTTCTGCAAACCGATTGGTTTTATAAATTGTACAAGTTTTGTGGTATTTTTTATAGTTGTCAAGGTTGGGTTAGGCTGTAGAGTACAGGTGGTACTCTGGCTGGTCATGTCCGGGTTGGGGTGTGTCCGGGTTTGGGGTGTGACACGTGCACAAAACTTCGACGTAGAGTTTAGGATTTTAGGCGGAAAAATTTCGACGTTGACGTCGAAATAATTTTTTTTTTAAAAATCTAAGTTTAAAAATTTCGACACTTGCTACAGGCGTTGAAGACTTTTCGACGCCTATTGCAGGCATTGAAACGCGTCTGGAGCGGGCTCACTAGCGTCCGCCCACACCGTCCGTGTTACGCGCCTAAGTTTATTCTTAGAGAAAGGACCTCACCTAGGTGGAGCACAACCTACAACTAAACCACAAAATACACCAGAAAATCTCAACAAGAACAACTAAAATCTTCTTTTCAACAAGAAGTTCTCTAAACAAATATTCAACATCAATCTAAATATAACTAAGAAAACAACTAAACAGCGGATGACATCTCCTCCTCCCGGACTCTAGCTACCCAACTTCAACTACCAACATACCTGCAAATTCAAAGCAACAACAAACAACGTCAACGGGAAGCTGAGTAGGAGTATCAATATGTCCAACAATAAGGACTACAATCATGATGTGATGATATTGTCAAATGCAACAATATACAACTTTGCAATTGAATGCAATATGTCAACAACAAGACACATTTTCACCTATCAACTAATGCAATTCATACCAATCAAGAGCGCAATGGACAAATGGGTTGTCTGGTTGTACTTTTCAGTACCATACATCCGTTGGAAACAAAACTTAATATACTCCAACTTGTAACGCGGATCAAGAAAAACAGACACAAATAATAGATAATTTAGATTTCCATCATTTTCCCAATATTTATCAAACTTGATCTTCATACTATTTGCCATACTTTGTAGCACCACATCATCGCTTTGCCTCCACTTTGTTAACAACTTTTGAATGTCACACAACTTATGGAAGAACACGTTAGATGTGACATGCAATGATCCAGAAAAAGAAAGAGTTGCATCATAAAAAACTTTCAAAAACTTCAAAAAGACACGTGCACGACTCCAATCACCAAAAGTAGGAGGTCCTCCTTCATTCTCAAGAGCTATTATGTAAGAAGGATCCTCAAATTCAAGCCGCATGAATGCTTTTTCAAATTTTTCAGCCACATCTAACATCATATAAGTTGAATTCCACCTGGTTGGCACATCAAGTGTAACCATTGCCTTACTAGTTATGTTTGCCTCTTCTGCACACCTCTTGAAAGTAGCCAATCTAGCTGGAGATGACTTAACAAACTTACAAGAAGCTCTTATCTTGCTAATAGAATTATCAAATTCCTCAACCCATCACTAGCAATTAAGTTCAGAATATGTGCACAACATCTCAAATGCATGTACTCTCCGTTTAACAAAGTAACACCATTCCAATAAGTCATGCCTCTAACTAAATATGCAATAGCCAGATTATTCGCACTTGCATTATCAACGGTAATACAACAAACTTTCAAAATTCCCCAATCTTTCAAGCATTTTTCTAAAGCTTTCCCTATGGTTTCACCTTTGTGATCATCAATCAAACCAAAACTCAAGATTTTCTTATTTAATTCCCATTCGTCATCAACATAATGAGCAGTCACACACATATAATTCATGTTCTGAATTGAAGTCCAAGTATCAGTAGTAAGTGAAATCATTTGATGATTCTTGGACAATATGCTTTCCAATTTCTTTCTCTCCTCTTTAAACAATTCCATGCAGTCTCTACCAATAGTGATACGAGAAGGAATTTTAAATCTTGGTTGAATCTCTGATATAAAATCTTTAAATCCTTGATTCTGAACAAATCTAAAAGGAATTTCATCAACAATTATCATCTTGACAAGTGCAGCCCGAGTCTTTTCTTGATTAAATTCAGCAAGTTTCATACTAACAGTAGTATCGGGATCACCCTCGCATTGCTTGCCAAGAACAATTGTTTTCTGCTTCTTATCAATTTCTCTATTTGGATTTTTCTCACATGTCCTCAAATGTTTTAACAAATTTGTGGTACCATGACAAGCAACATTGCAAGCATATGTTTTCTTACAATAATTGCATACAACCCTATCTTTTTCTCTAGTAAAATGATTCCAAGCATTAGAATGAGCTCTAGTTGGTTTTCTTTTCAACACCTCTTTTGATAATGATTGAGAATCTTTTTCTTGTGATGCACTTTCTAAAATTCCAACTTGTGTTGGATCTTGTGGTGGTCCTGATGGAGCTTGCGATTGAGTCTCTAGTTGCATATCTCTACTTGTTGCCGTTGGAGTGGGAGAACTTTCAACTACAGTTCCACTACTAGTATTTTGAGTACCACTAGTTCCAAGTTCGTTTTCCTTTGTCATTTAGCCTTTAAAAAAAAAAAGGATGGTACTCAAACAACATAAATACATGTAACCAAGCATCTAAGACTTTACTTATGTTTTAGCAAGGGACTCAGGGATATTATCATATTACCAGACATATAAACAAATTTACCAGACACTTTACTTAAGTAAAAAAAAGAAGCATGGGACTCAAACAACATAAGTAATATATATAAATACATGTTTTACTGTTTTAGCAAGGAGTTTAACCAGACATATATATAACCTGATATATATTAACATTGTTCAATTCAGCTAATACTGTGAATTGTGAATTGTGAATTGTGCTAACCTAATATATATATATAACCTGATATATATTAACATGGTGAAAAATCAAACAAATTTAACCATAAAGCTAAACAAGGAATCTATATGATATCTGCAACTGTGAATTGTGAATTGAAACTGAAAAATTGTAAATTGAAACAAATAAATTTAACCATACAGCTAACACTTCAATTCACATTGCTCTATAGTAGCAGTTTCACCAACCCAATTTATAGAAAAAAAATTATGAATTGAAACTGAACTAAAACCCTAATGAATTAAAACTCAAAGGATTCAGTAGTAATACTGTAATAGTGTATACCTGTGATTCTGTGAACAAAGAACCTACTACTCGGGCGATTAGGTGAGAACAATAGAGAGGGCTGCTCGGCGACTAGGTGAGGACTGAGGACAATGGAGAAGGCTGCACACGAGCAGTAAGATATTAAGATTGCATTAGTTTTATCCTATTGTGAAGCTTTAAAATTACCTGTGAAGTGCGAACATTACCTACGAAGTGCGGATAGAGGAATCAGCGACAGGTTGCTCGGCGACTAGGTGAGGACAACGGAGAAGGCTGCTGGGCGACTAGGTGAGGACAATGGAGAAGGTTGCACACTGATACAGGCTCGGCGAGAAGAATGGAGACGTGGACTCGCCGTAGATTGGAAGGCCGCCGCTAGGGTTGTTCACGCGAAGGGAAGGCCGCCGCTCGCCGGTAGGCCAGAAGGAGTCGACGGCCGCCGGTGGTTGCAGCCCCTGCCGAGTCCACCGCGAGTCCCGACTCACACACCGTCGGCTGTCCACTGCGATTCGCGATTGGGGAAGGAAGTGAGGGGAGAAGGTCGAGACTCGAGAGAAAAAAAGTTAGGGCTGGGGAATCGCCGAATCGGGTATCGGGTAAAATGGGGAAGGAAATAATTTTATATTATTTTTAATCGGGTAATCTGGTCGGGTATCCGGTAATCGGGTTTCAAAGTATAAAACCCGATACCCGACCCAATTGAAATCGAGTTTGGTCGGGTTTGACCCGAACTGACCCGATTACCCGACCCAACCCAAACTAATTGGGTTGGGTCGGGTAATCGGGTTCATTGGGTCGACCCGTACCCATGAACAGCCCTAACTACAATGGGCACCATGCTCAAATAACATTAATAAATAACAACTCTAATCAGACACATGCAATTATCAACATGGTATGTCCAACAAAATAATGCAACATGAGATCAACGGATTACAGAAGCAATTCAAGCAAATAGAGACAAAGACTAAAACCGTCATTTTACTCATTCAACATTCATCGGTTACAACAGAGTCAACTCACACCCAACACAACTATGTATACTCTAAATCACCACCGAACATAGAATACCACTATTCTATATTATTTAATTATTTATCAAATTAAAATAATAACTCATAACTATGAAATAACACTGAAACATAGAAAAGACCTACCAGATGAACTCTGATCATAGAAGCCCCCTCTAAAATAATATTTACAAGAAGGTCCCTATAATTTTCCAGGTCATAAAAGTTCGCCCGCACCGTCGTCACGGTCTTGCGGGCGCACGAGCCAGCGGCCCTTGGCGAGCGCGCCGAGGGGCTTTGCCCAAGTGAAGGGGCAGGATATTTCCCGCCTCTGATTTTTTTAAAAAAAAAATAAAATTTTTCCCTCAGGTTCTCTTCTTTATATTGGATCTTCCCTACTCATTGTTTGTTTCAGAAGAAGCTTGTGACGAAGGAGACGATTGGATCTAGTAGAATGCATGATGGTCTCTATCACCTGGATAATCTTAGCAGTCCCAATGAAGTCGGATATATGGTCTCTTTGCAACAAGTGCACTGGAGGAATTGCAGTTACATCATCGTCGATTTGGTCATTTATCTTTTTCAGTTTTAGCTAGGCAGTTTTCTTTCTCTCTACAAATTACGCAATAAAGATCATTTAATTTGTTATGCCTGTGAGTATGCTAAACATACAAGTAGTATCTATTCTGCTTATGGAAATCATAGTCAATCTCCATTTGATGTTATTCACACTGATGTTTGGGGACCCTGCCGTGTTACTTCTCTTTCTGGGCATAAATGGTTCATTACCGTTATTGATTGTTTAGTCGAACAACTTGGGTTTATTTGTTAAAGAGTAAAGATGAAGTGTTGCGATGTTTTAAAGCATTTCACATGATGATAGAAACTCCATTCAGTACCAAAATCAAAATCCTTCTCTCAGATAATGGTACATAATACACTGGCAAAGAGTTCCAGGACTACATGTTAGCTAATGGGATTCTTCATCAAACCACTCGTGTTGATACACCTACTCAAAATGGTGTGGCAGAAAGAAAGAATCGTCACCTATTGGAAGTCACTCGATCTTTACTCTTTACCATGAGCATGCCAAAGTCTTTTTGGAGAGAAGCCTTTTTGACAGCTGCTTATTTAATTAATCGCATGCCGCTTCGGACCTTGGAGCTCAAGTCACCGACCACTTGAATGTCTTATTGGAGATACGACTTTCATTGTAGCTCCTAAGATATTTGGGTGTGTTTGTTTTGTACGTGATCATCGCCCCTCACTTGGTAAATTTGAACATCGTTCCTTGAAATGTGTATTTGTTTGATATTTAGCTACTATAAAAGGTTACAAGTGTTATTTCCCACCTCAAAAGAAGATGTTTGTGACTATGGATGTAACCTTCAGAGAGACAGAGGCATACTATTTATCCGATCAGAATTTGATAAATATTGTCCCTCCATCTCCCTATACAATATCAGATGAGTTCCTATACTCACCATATTCATGTACCGAGATACCACATTGTGAGGGGGAGTCATCTAGAGTTCAAGAAAAGCCGCACATAGTTGCAATTTTCATCTGTAAGGATATTTGAGTACCAAAAGTGATGCGTATAGCTTTGGAGTTGTTCATCTAGAGAGGTTGTCTGGCCAACGTGCCATAGACAAGAACCAACCACGTGGAGAGCACAATCTAGTGGACTAGGCAAGGCCTAATCTTACTATCTTACTAGCAAGCGAAAGATCGACCTTCCGCATCCTAGATGCACGATTGGAGGGGCAGTATTCACTAGAAGGAGCACAAAAGGTTGTTGTTCTCGCACTCCATTGCTTATCAACGGAACCAAGGTACAGGCCAACAATGGATCAAGTGGTGTCTACACTAGAATAGCTTCAGGATGCCAAAGACATGAGAAGAAATCCACGGTATGAACAAAAGACAAATGGCCAAAGCATTGGTGGCAATTCAAGCAGGTTGGTTAAGAGGAGATCATAAGAAATTGTCAAAGGAGAGGTTGCTCATCCTACGCCCTCAGCTTCCCCACTTCACACTACGTGAAGAGAAGTCTCATGTGATGCAACTTCAGATGGAAATAGTAGAGAAGAAAAAGGAAAACATAAAGCTGTACATGCAAGCTCAATATCTTTTCGTACAGATTTCCTTGTTTTGGATCATCTTGTTGACATTATTGTTCATATATTATATATATATCACTTTTTACACTCAAGTCAATTGTCCAATTAAAAGTTCATATCAAGGACAGCTGATGTTACAATGATTGAAGGTTCCTGCTAAAATGTGGCCGTTAAATTTGACTATATATTATTGACATCTAGTGTCTCAAAATTAGTGAACAAAGACAATGAAAAGATCTTGAAGTCAAATTATTGATAGATGCCGAACTTTTAGGCAACTTATTTATAGCTTTCCTTTACTGTTTGAACAATTAAAGGTATTGTTTCTGTGTCTAAGGCAAATTGTTGTGTGATCAAGTTAGAAAACAAAGATCTTAAACAACTCAAATCCATCAATTTTTCTTCAATTTCACCTTTATATAATTCTATTGTTGTTCAAAATTGAAGTGCCTCAAAATATAGCTTCCCTTTTACCAAGTTTGGGTACCAATCTATCCAATTTTGGATAGATTGGAGTATCTTGTGAAACAAAGGGGAAAAAAAGAGATCGAACATCAATCTATCCACCTTGGATATGCTTGGAATGGAAACCTAAATTGGATTTAGATCAGGTCGAATAATCGGATTTTGAATTTTATTATCATCTCTAATTTAAGACATTAAGATCTAATATTTTATGTATTGTATTTAAAAAATGAGATAATTTTATCCTCATATTTGTATTAAATGCTGAATTTATACTTTATATTGTTGATATTGTAAAATTAATTGAAAATCCAAATATGTTAACCGTGACCATTGTATTAAGATTTGATATCAATTTTAATTGGCATAAGCAATCGAATTAACTTTCAAAAAACAATCAAATGTCATGCCTATATCTTTTTCATTTTTTTTCATATTTATCTTTATTTGTTGGTCTGATTTGAAATTTGGTAATTTGGATCATTGTAATGCATTGTGAAACTATTTTGGTCTGATTTGAAACTTGCTGCTTATTTGGAATGGATTACCTATGTTGTCTCTATTTGGTCGAGGCACAACCTTACTTGAACATGATATGTTCTATAGGCTCGTACAATTGTATCCTTAAGTGTAAAGGAGACAGACAATTCAATCTGGTTGATGAACAATGACCACGTGATCAGAACGTGATTAACGGCTCAAATTGTTAGGGGATTGAAGCCATAGATTATCGTTCCAAGATTTCGCCTTTCACGGGTGCATCAAGAAGGCTGCTGGACGTCGAACCAATGGATGTCAACGTCCCAGCAACATCTTCTTCTTATTTATCTTGTTTATCCTCCTCGTCGCAATCGACACAATCTTTCCATGGGATGACGTTCTTTTCTGAATTCGTCGTCAATGCCAATGGGAAGGTAGGTCCAGAGGGCCCAGCAAGAAGGTTGCAAGATGAGAACGTGGCCTTGCATTCTTCGCTATCTTCCCCTCCGACCGTCTTCTTTTTTGATTTCCAAGAATACGATGTAAATCAAGAACACCCCTGCGAGAGGGCAAATGAAAATTCCACGTTTGTGCCTTCATCTGGCGTGGGGAGAAGGTTGTTGGATGTCAGCTCGAACATGGATGTGGACGTCCCGTGGCCGAGTGGATATTGCCATCGTCATCCGACGGAAAACACAACTTTGCGTGCAGGGAGGGAAACAAAGAGGGGTAGAGGGCTGCATCCGCACTGACGGAGGAAGAAGAGGATCCTATGCTAGTCTGCTTCCTTTAATTAATTTTGATTGACTTCAAGAACCGCATAAGAAACTTAAACTTTTGATGTCTCATGATTTGCTGAATGAATGAATGGATTGGAACTCAAATCTAATTTTCTGTTATGATACTCCTTGGAAGCACAAAAATGATGTGATTTTTTTCTGATAAGTCTAAAGGTAAGGTATTACCTTTGTGATTTGTGGATTTTAGGCTGAATTTAAGTTCCAATCTATTCATTCATTCATTTAGCAAATCATGAGACATCAAAATGTTAAGTTTCTTATGCGGTTCTTGAAGTCAAACAAAATTAATTAAAGGCAGCAGACTAGCATAGGATCCTCTTCTTCCTCCGTCAGTGCGGATGCAGCCCTCTACCCCTCTTTGTTTCCCTCCCTGCACGCAAAGTTGTGTTTTCCGTCGAATGACAAAGGCAATATCCACTCGGCAACAGGACGTCCACATCCATGTCCGAGTTGACATCCAGCAACCTTCTCCCCACGCCGGATAAGGGCACAAACGTGAAATTTTCTTTCGCCCTCTCGCCGGCGTGTTCTTGATTTACGTCGTATTCTTGGAAATCAAAAAAGAAGACTGTCAGAGAGGAAGATAGCGAAGAATGCAAGGCCACGTTCGCATCTTGCAACCTTCTTGCTGTGCCCTCCGGACCAACCTTCCCGTCGGCATTGACAACGAATTTTGAAAAGAACGTCATCCCATGGAAAGATTGTGGTGATTGCGTCGAGGAGGAAAAACTGGATAAACAAGAAGAAGATGCTACTGGGACGTCGACATCCATCGGTTCGGCGTCCAGCAGCCTTCTTGCTGCGCCCGTGAGGAGGATAAACATGAAGAAGGCCTTCGTCTTTCGCTTCTAAAAGAAGCAAAATTAACGTATTTTGCATATACCAATTTTCTCCAATTTAAAAGAGAGATACGCATAATAAAATTTGTAGGAATATATACAGTTAAATTTAACTAGTACTAGATACATGTAGAAACTACGGTGTAAAAACGATCAGATCAGCTTCTGACATGTGTTTCCGACACGATAATTTCAAGTTGAAAAACCAACTTAACCCAACTTCGGAAAAAGAAGCAATGACCTATTTTGTGTTGGAACGAGCTCTAAGGATCTTTTCTGCATCAATTTTTTAATTTTTTTAATACTTTTTTTTATCTTTAACAAAGTTCAATAGTATCTAATCAAATTGAAACGAACCAAACTAGTACAATTTGGAAAATTTATATTCTAATTTTCAAAATCACATAGTATATTATTAATTTTTTAAAATATTATTCAAGCTTTTTTAGATCTGCAATGAGAACTCCAAACTGATCCAAATAAACTTGGAAAAAAAACCTGAAATCCAAGCAACCCCCAAAGTATCTATAGCTGGATCATGTCAGTTTTTGTTTTGTTTTGTTTCTTTTTGGCACAATCTGCTTTTAATCATTTAACAAGTAGACATAATGAATTTAATGACTGATAAAAGAAAAGCTAGTACAAGAGTCGTCCTTGTTGATCTTTAAAAAAAATGAGACGAGAATAATTGTCAAACTACTAAAAATTAGTAGACCCGGAAAACAAATAGATACCACCATGTTCATTAAACAAATAAAGATGATCATCTATAAATTCATCATATGACAAAATCTTCAGCAGCATAAAATATATTAGGTACAAAATTGTGGTTTTCATCAGAGATCACAATGGGTAGGTACCAAGTCTGGAGAGGGGAAACAAACAGGGAAGGAGAAGTTGGATGCCTTCTTTCGTTGTAGAAATGCCACCACTCTGTTTAGCAAGTTTAGGCCAAAAACTGTTTCTTCGCAATTGATTTTGATTGTGATATTCAATGGTTCTGAGAACTTGCCCTCAGCCAAGATAGTAAACAAGACTGGCTTTGAGCTACTCAATAATTGCCCACTGAAACGGAAGCACAAACCGGATGCATCATCAATGTTAAAAGAAACTGGGATGTCGGCACTCACAAGGGAAACATTAGAATTGCTTAGAACCTTAGATGCTAGAATTTTAGAAACTAGAATAATTTTATCCGAATCAAATGAATTGTCAATCTTCTCCATGTGATCCTTGAATATGCACCTGTTACATAATTTTGGAATATTAGCTAAACTTAATACAGCAGGGAAAGAAAGTATGATAGCTGAAAAAGTGGCATTTTAATTTCATACAAACTATAAACTTTTTCTATTTCAATACTGAGAAATGCTTTGTCATTCTATGTTTTCTATGTTCCAGGTAATCACACTATAAGACTACGCCATCCTCTATCGTAACCTAATTATTAGGTAAATCATCTAACTCCTTCCATTGCCCAAGAATACCAAAATAATGGCATTGTCAAGCAAAAGATTTTATAACCTGTTACAATCCCGTTGATATATGAACCAGCAGTATCGTGATATTTCTATATGTGCACATGAAAGAAGTGTATATTTGTATGTCTGAAGTGATCCACAAGGGCAGTAATATGAAATATGAGGGCACATCTATACCATGCGGTTAGACATTTTGTGAGATATGAATATTACTGACACTTGCATTTTGTCGAAAACTTTTTCCCATTGCATAACACAGCTAACTTGAATGGCAAAAGATGATGATGAAAACACACTTGAACGACTTTTTTCACCGTTTGACTTGGATCTAAGGATGCAATCTCTTCAAAAGAAAGCAAAGCTGGTATATTATCTGTTGATGGTGGGCTATGGAAGAAAAAAATGGAACATGTGAGTTTATAAAAGTAATATGAGCAACAAAAAATTCCACAAGATGTAATTACTACTAGACGGAAAATAAGAGTCCAAATCAAATAGTGCAAAGAAAATGATGAGAAATGGGGCAGATAAATACCTTTCAGGTTCTCCCATCACTTGATCTGAGGATTCCACACCCAAAGTAGACTCCCCATCTTTCAATGCTATATTTACTAATGTTCAGAAGAGCAGTTCTCGAGAAAAACTTCAAGAAGTACTAAGATTGGGGATATAGTTGAAATTTCATATGAAAATGCATATTCTACTCTCAAGCCATTGCCAGTTGTAGGATGGAGAAGAGTGTGGAGCATTGGTCTAACAGTACAATTAAGATTGTTAATTGATATTCTGCCAGAAGAAGGCTGTGGAGGCTTTTTTACTGAAGTAGAAGCTGGTTGCTCATCCAGCTATGATTCCAGTGCTGACTTAGACATCGACTCTGCCAAATCTGTAGAGATGAATGAAGACAAATTTCCCTTGGAACTTTGACTTGCAAGATCGTAATCAACGCTAGCATCAGAAACATTAATTAGGGCTTTTTTTTGTCTGGTTGGTGGCACTTAATTTGAATCCTGCAAGTGTCAATAATTTTAAAAAATAAACCTCAGCTAAATCAATTTAGTCTGCATGTTCGGCATGGGTGAAATAGTCTAGTTCACCCATCTACATGCAAGTGGAAGTGTTAATACTTAATAATATAAATGAATAGATTGTGCTCCTTTTTAATAGCTTAAGATTTGGGGAAAGTTGGAAATTTTATCAAAGTAAACAATGACAAAGATTAAACAACCAAAGACAACAACAACATGGGAGAATCATACAATACAATAGTAAATAAAATTTCAAGATTGTTATCTCCAAATCAAACAGATTGCAAGAAAGAACAAAATTATCCAACTGTAGATATCAATACAGATAATAGACTGTCATGCTAAATCCTAAATATGACGGGAACAAATAATCCACTCAAGTGTAACACTAAGACAACAAATACAGATATTTCGAAGTTGACCTTGGCGGAAGTATTTAGGATCTGAAGCTTTGTCTCAACCTCCTCCGAAGTAAAACACCATGCGAGATACTTCAGCATACTTGGTACTACTTTGGGAATAATCTGTCCAACAGAGCTGTACTCTCCTATAATCCAAATAATCAATGCGCGTGCTGCAGGGTCTTTTATTCTGTCCAAGTGGCAAGTCAATCGGACAATCACCTTCAATTGTAACAAATGAAGAGAGTAAAAGCATGTAGTAGATGTAAACAGCGACATAAATCTAGAATTCTGAACATATAAATAAAAATGAACCAGAAAATAGTAAGGTCTAATATCAAAGCAACACTCATGGTGAATTCATTCAACCTTTGTGAGCAGAATTTAATGAAATATTTTGCAGCTCCGAAGCAACAATAGATATCAAAATATGAACTAAAATCACATTAAAATAGTTTCTAGGTGTGTAGATCTTATGAAGTTGGGTTTCAGGGGAAAAAAACTAAAGAGAGACCTGGCTTGAGCTTTACAAGAAATCTGAACACAAGACCTCTACATGTTTATCTAAACTTTAGTAACTTAAACTTCCAGTATAAACTAGTTTTGTCCACATATCCACTGTTTCCAACTAAATAATTATCTTAGGTCCATAAAACATTTATCCACAAGCACAGATCAGATCAGATCAGATCAGATCCAATCCAAGTAATTGATTAAGAGTTGCAGTCTGTAAGAAAAAAAAAACAATAAGGGGGAAATAAATGACAACTCTAGGCTGAAGGATTTAGAAACAACTGCACCAATATAACAAACATAATATCCCAGTGGGATTCATGAAATAACAAGGGAAAACAAGTGAAGCTTCTAATGCTTAAGCCAGATGGCAGATGAAATATCTCAGTGGCATCATAACTAGTGTTTATGAACTGAACCCATCAAGGAATGGTCTGAAAAGTAGAATGATAATCCACCTAGCTACCTTCTCATAACTAGTTGGATCTTGCTTATGAACGTGTTTTTGGTATGGCCGAGAAAGTTCATAAGGGAATTAAATTCATGGGAAGTAATGAAGTATAAGAAGCTACAGGAACTAACCTATTGTGTTAACCAAAAGTTACCTTAGTGTACTGCAATCAAAATTTAATTTGAAACCCAATTCACCATTATGTTACTTATTTGTGACAAGCCCCAGCTGGCTCAATTCAGGTCATGTTTTTAGGTCTAGTTGGATTTGATCCAAAACTAAAACTAGCCCCCAACTTGAAATATCCTTAGTGTACACGTCTATTTTTCAGAATTTCCAACATAAATTCTTTAAAGATAAATTATTCCAACATTTAAACTTGATATCTTGTTCAACATCTGTAGTAAAATATTTTAGATTATTATTCAAGATTTTTGATCTCTTAGTAATACTGTTTCTCTTAACTTTATAATTTTGTTTCCTGGTACAAAATGATAATTTTTATCACTCATTTAATTTAGGATCTTCAAGATAATTGTATAAACTTTTGAAAGATATGTAATTTAAGTTACTGTAAAACTGGATTCAATTGGGAACTACTATAAGATAGCTTTAGGTATTATATTCTGCAGCTGTATACCTAAACATGGATTGAGTCCATCTATTTGAATCTTATTTTATATAGTGTGCAAGTCTCTCTCCTTCCAGTTTTTCAGTTGAATGCTGCTTTCTTATTTTTCACATTTACAGTCATCACAAAATCTGCAGATGCACAGAGAATGGAAGTATCATCCGCAAAATCCTCACAGTATTCTCTTTCCGTTGTGCTCATAAAATTAGTCATATAACTGTTTATTACTTTATTTGGTTGCTGATATTAGTAACTGGCAGCAATTCATTTCACTCAATCCCACTAGATTGACATGTTACTTCATTGCACTGCTAAATTTTACAAGGTTAGCAATGTATTGGCTCTTTGCTGGAATTACTAAATGACTTATAGGAGCCATTTTAATCATGTGTACAACAGTGCTAGAAGTAAAGGTAAGCATGCATACAAGACGCTGTAAGCATGAATTACTAACCCATCTTGTTTCTCTTGTTTACAAGCTGGTATTCCTGATATGACATATTTACTGCATCTGTTTCAACATTAAAACAGAGGAATGGGTAATTTGTGATCTCTTAATTTCACAATACTTTGCTATAGAAAATGTGCATAACTTAGGTATAGAAAATGCTGATTAACTGGAAGAGATATCCTGAATTCCAACTCGTCATCGAGCACCAAACAGGTCCCTTGTATGTTCATTTTTCATTTTGTGCACTAATCACATTCTTGGCTGAAGATTAAAGATTAGAACATCCAATCAAGGGTTTGAAGCTAAGATTAGAACATCCAAGAAATGCCTAAAATCCAAGAATTAGAACATCCAAGAAATGCCTCGTTTGAAGATAAGATTGAATCGTGTTGATCAGCCTTTGTGGGGAAGTCATGAGTTCATTCCTATATCTTAATCTTCACCAAGTTACAGAAAATCCAAGAAAATATTCTAACCAAGAAATTACAGAAAATATAATGTACACCTCCCTGGAATGCCGTGCTTCTTCCTCCGTCTCTCCGGATGAAGCCCTACCCCTTTTCGTTCCCCTCCCTGCAGCTGTGACGTCATTCATCCTCCTCGCAATGCCGGTAAACGGAATCAGTTTCTGCGCTGCCGCCTTTTCTTGCTGATCGCCGAGGAACTCAGAAAAGAACACGATGTTTTGCGTCGGCTGATGATGGCAAGATCCGCTCGGCAGAGAAGAAGGGCTCGCGACGTCCACATCCATGTCTTCGTCGTCCAGCAATCTTCTCCCCACGCCGGTGAAGGGCACATTATCTTTCTCCCTCTCGCCGCGTTCTTGGTCCACGCCATTGACGAAATCGGAAAAGAACACGGGCTTACCTGTAATCCGACGGCACCGACTGCTCGGGGGAGAGGAAGATAATGTAGAACGCATGACGACGTCTGCTTCTTGCAACGTTCTTGCTGCGCCGGTGAAGGGTGCATACGAATCCAACGCTCCCTTCTCGTTGCCGTTGACGAAATCAGAAAAGAATAAGAGACGATGGGAAGATCGGCTCGGGGAAGAAGAAGAAGACGACGAGGGACGAGGCGGGGACATCTATGTCCATGGCTTCATCATCCTGCAATCTTCTCGCTACCCCGGTGGATGGTGCAAACTTGGAATCCATGAGAGTGGAGATCGAGATCACCCTCTCTTGCAATCTGTGTGAGGCACGCCGGAATCGGAACCCCAATCTCATGGGAGTGAAGCGAAGGCGAACTCGAAACAGAAGAAATTAGTATTATTTTTCATTAATATATATAATGGGGAGTCAAACGGAGAAATTAGTATTATTTTTTATTAATATAAAGGGTAATGCATTTCTTTTCGAATAAATTATATGGGTCTCCGATATGCATGACACGTCACAGTCCACCACAAAGAGATGTGATTTCCAATTGCTTGGCCATGTAATTCTATAAGATATTTGACCGATGACTAATTTGCTGATGATTCAGATTCCAGAATCTTTTATTTACTTACTGGTTTAGCACTCATGCACAGTTACTTATATTTGTAGGCTAAGTGAATCAATTTTACTATGTTTGCAGGTCCAAGTCCATAGCAAAAGGAATCGGAGGTCGGGAAGGTGGTGACGTCGACGAGCAATCGAATCATTGAACTGATGGCCGACGAGGCAGCAACGAAGGCATAGACATTGCGGCACGATGTCCCTAGTCGCGGACTTCGACTCACATAGACGCGGAGACACACATGTCTAAGTCATTAAAGAGAAACTCATTTTGACTGTAGTAACACTCTTATAATGGTAGAGATCATCTCATAAGAATTTCCAACTGAGTACTACTTCGCCCCTTTTAAAGTCAAGCTCAGGTTGTGCATCAACAATTTTACTGCTTTGTTGAAACCCAGAGACAATTGGTTCAGGATAGGATTTATGCTTCGTCGATAAGGGCAGCACCCAATTGGTGGGACATCAGCTTTACCAAATTTTCTTGCTCCAAGATTATATAACGTCTTCCATGTTAATAATATGTAATCAGCAATAAGTAGATAGAACATAAATATTGCATTAATGAGAATAAAATTTTACTATGTTTTTTAGCAAAAGGAACCGATGGTCGAGAAGGTGGTGACGGGCGACGAACGATCGAATAATTGAATCGATGGTCGGCGAGGCAGCGACGAAAGCATAAACATTGCGGCACGAGGTCCCCAGTCACGACTCAGACTCACATAGACGCGGAGGAAGGCACACCGGTTGCTTTATGTACAAGTGGTCTGCGGAGGAAAGTCGTCGCTGATAATTTCCTTAGTTTATGTATTTCTGCAAACCGGTTGGTTTTATAAATTGTACAAGTTTTGTGGTATTTTTTATAGTTGTCAAGGTTGGGTTAGGCTGTAGAGTACGGGTGGTACTTTGGCCGGTAATGTCCGGGTTGGGGTGTGTCCGGGTTTGGGGTGTGACACGTGCACAAAACTTCGACGTAGAGTTTAGGAGTTTAGGCGGAAAAATTTCGACGTTGACGTCGAAAGAATTTTTTTAAAAAAAATCTAAGTTTAAAAATTTCGACACTTGCTACAGGCGTTGAAGACTTTTTGACGCCTATTGCAGGCATTGAAACGCGTCTGGAGCGGGCTCACTAGCGTCCGCCCACACCGTCCGTGTTATGCCCCGCCTAAGTTTATTCCTAGAGAAAGGACCTCACCTAGGTGGAGCACAACCTACAACTAAACCACAAAATACACCAGAAAATCTCAACAAGAACAACTAAAATCTTCTTTTCAACAAGAAGTTCTCTAAACAAATGTTCAACATCAATCTAAATATAACTAAGAAAACAACTAAACAGCGGATGACATCTCCTCCTCCCGGACTCTAGCTACCCAACTTCAACTACCAACATACCTGCAAATTTGAAGCAACAACAAACAACGTCAACATGAAGCTGAGTAGGAGTATCAATATGTCTAACAATAAGGACTACAATCATGATCTGATGATATTGTCAAATGCAACAATATACAACTTTGCAATTGAATGCAATATGTCAACAACAAGACACATTTTCACCTATCAACTAATGTAATTCATACCAATCAAGAGCACAATGGACAAATGGGTTTCCCATGCGCTTTCCCACCTCCGAGAGTGACACCTCAAGCCTGCTCCAGCAAGAGATCCGACTATCCATAAAGGTAGTCTGCCGACGTCTAACACATCGACGCCGAACACGCACCCGTGTGGTAAATAGGTGATCACCGGTGTCACTTGCCCAACACCTCGGGCAATAAATCAACAATGTCCAGGGCCTCCGCCCAATAAAAGATCAACAATGCAACATGACAACTAGATCTCACAAGATGAGAAATCACAACTGATCTACGAAGCTAACAATAATAAATGTTACAACAAACTATCAACTGAAGATGCAACCAAATAATTCAGGCTAGCAAATACAACTTATGACAACATTAATACTACAATGGGCACCATGCTCAAATAACATTAATAAATAACAACTCTAATCAGACTCATGCAATTATCAACATGGTATGTCCAACAAAATAATGCAACATGAGATCAACGGATTACATAAGCAATTCAAGCAAATAGAGACAAAGGCTAAAACCGTCATTTTACTCATTCAACATTCATCGGCTACAACAGAGTCAACTCACACCCAACACAACTATGTATACTCTAAATCACCACCGAACATAGAATACCACTATTCTATATTATTTAATTATTTATCAAATTAAAATAATAACTCATAACTATGAAATAACACTGAAACATAGAAAAGACCTACCAGATGAACTCTGATCATAAAAGCCCCCTCTAAAATAATATTTACAAGATGGTCCCTATAATTTTCCAGGTCATAAAAGTTCGCCCGCACCGTCGTCGCGGTCTTGCAGGCGCACGAGCCAGCGGCCCTTGGCGAGCGCGCCGAGGGGCTTTGCCCAAGTGAAGGGGCGGGATATTTCCCGCCTCTGATTTTTTAAAAAATAAAATAAAATTTTTCCCTCAGGTTCTCTTCTTTATATATATTTTTTCTTCTTTTCTTCTTTTCTTCTTCTTCTTCTTTTCATCATCTTCTTTTTCTTCCTATCTTTTTTTCTTTCCCATTCTTTCTTCTTTCTCTTCTATTTTTCCTTCATCTAATTTTTCTTCTTCTTTTTTCAGGTTATCAAAATTTTTCAAGTCATCGAATTTTTTAGGTTACCATCTAATTTTTCAGGTTAAAAAATATTAATTAAATTGGATTGTGCCATATGATTATTTAATTATTTTAGTAAATTATAAATCAAAGATTAAATTTGAATTCAATTTGAGAAATTAACTATTTTAGGTTTGTTCGATATGATGGGTTAGCTAGTATACTTTTAAAAACACAATTCAATAGTACATTCAAATTATGTTTTTTATTCCCATGTTTCTATGTGGGAATCCATTAAGTTTATTCGGTTGCCCCTCTCCTCCAATGATGATGCATGGGTTTAGGAAATGGAGATTAATGAGTATGTTGCTACAAGTAGTGCTTAGTTGTTTCTTAGAAGTCGTAACCTTCACGAACTTAGCAATTATGTCCCTTGCCTAGTCTATGGCAACTTAAGCTGCCTCCAAAAGTTCTGAACTTCCTTTGAAATCTTCTTAATATCTTTGTTTGTCCTTTGTGTCCGTCTAATACTACTAATGAGACTATTGAACACATTTTTTTTCTTATGCCCTTATATTAATTCAGTTTGGTCCATTCTTCAATCTTGAACTGATTTTTCGTAAAATAATTAGAATTCTTGGTTGAATGGAGGTTGGCTCAGGTTGCCCAATAGCCCGGCTGAGACTCTGTCTATTAAGACTCTAATTGTTATTACCTATTGGTTTACTTGGTACGTTAAAAATGAGATGATATATCTTATTAGGTGGCATTCTCCTCTTAATCTCATGCTCAAAATAATTTCATTTGCTTGTCGGTTTAATAAAACTCAAGCTCCTGAGAAAATTTCAATTTACGTTCTAATTCTAATTTACTTAATTGGATTCCCTCGGATGGAAACTGGATTAAATTAAACTGTGATAGCTCTTTTTTAAACTCACAAGCTGGCATTGGCTTTATTGTTAGGAACAATTTGGGTGACTACATTTACTTTGCTAATTAGTATTTTGATTCTATCATTTCACCGGCTTTTGCAGAAGCTCTTTCTATCCTACATGCCATCCAGTTTGCTCATCGAAAGTTTGACTTGGTCATTATTGAATCTGATTGATGGTTGGTTATTCAGGCTATTCAAGGTCAATGTACAGTAGTCCCTTCGAAGCTGCAACACATTGTATATCAATTTCAATCATTAGCCTATAGAGAATGTAATAAAGCCGCTCATTGGGCGGCAAATCGAGCACGTAGTCTTAAAGATTCCAAAGTATGGACTTCTATTCGACTCCCGGAGCTCAATAATATTTTTTTACCAGGACTGCTCTAGTCCTTCCCATACGTAGTTAATGAACTTTTTATTTTTTAGGTAAAACAAATTATATTTTTTTCATTTACATAAATCAAAAATTATTTTTTGTTAATTTAATTTTAAAATCTAAGGCGGTTCCATTTAGCTGCTTTTTTTCTTCGGGTATTAGCAAATTGATAATTAGAGTGATCATGTGCGAGCTGAGTAGGAAGCATAGGAATGCAAAGTTCGAAGCTTAGGTTTGTTTCTATTGGGACTGGTCCTTTTGGAATTCCCAAGTATAGAGTTTCTATGTTTGTTTTTTAACTAGCTATCCACGTTTATCAGTTTATTGGATAATGATTTGTTTTTTAGTTCTGAATGTTTAGCTCTCCAACAATACTTTTAACTTCATCTTTCGTTTTTGCTGAATCAAGAGATCTGCTACGAATTTGGTTAAGGTTATAACCCTAAATCTAAAGATATCTTATCATCTCAAATTAAAAAAAGAAAGAAGGTATCTTTTCATCTCTGATTAAACTAATGTAGCTTTTCTTTTTTTTGGAGATTGAATTAATTGCATATTTTTGTTTATAGGAGATATTGTGGATTGGTTGTGATATTGTCTTCTTGAGAATAAAAATGTATTAGCGTATGATTAAGAGCAGTTGCTACCGAATGGTTGCTTGTTTTAAATTTCATTCTTACTTTAATACTCCCTGGGAATATTCAAGGATTGATTTTTTCAATGGTTTGGATGAAATGAAATGTCTATTTGTAAAAATTTCCTGCTACAAATATGGTAGATGTTTCTTTGAGTACAATATTGCCTTCATGAATCATGAAATAATTGTGGTTGACTAATTATCTTGGTTTGGTTTGGTTTGGGATCTCCGTCCATGGAGTGGTCTGCTGCAAGCTTTTCATTTATAATTTGTTTATTTACTTTTTAGTTTATCAGGAGATGTTGTCTCAAGCTTAGGAGTGAACTCCAAAAGCGCTAGCAGGGACAGAAAGAAGTTGAGTGGTTCAAGCAGTAACGGGTTTGCAGCATCTGTGCCTCCGACACCTAGTAGTGAAGATGATATCTTGCAGTCAGTGAATGTAATGAGTTTTACGTTCAATGAACTGAAGACAATATAGTAATATAGGGGTATATTTGTAAATATACTCTTACTTAAGGACTTTTGTGTAAATTGTTATAGTATAGTAATAAAAGCAGGATTAATAGAAAGGTGACTAACCCTACAGGTTAATCACTCTTTTTTCATCTTCCACAAAACAACTTGGTATTAGAGCCGCCGTTCACACATCCTGAAGTGCTTGGAAATCCAAAAAATTATTCTGCACCTGCGGCGTGCGGATTCCTTAGCCGCGCCTGCCGCTGCATCAAGCAACGCGCCCCAAGCGGTGTACGGCGCACCAAGTGCCGTAAGGCAGCGCACCTTCACCAAGCAGCGCAAGGCATTGTCCTTCAAGCAGATTTTTTTTCTTCACATTGGGCAACACACGTACCGAGGAGCTAGCTTTAGGCAGCACGGGTATACATCCTATATTTGATTCAAATTTACTTCTCTCATTTGAAAGGTGACAACAACTTTATTCTACAAAGTCAGCTTATATATATTTTATTTTTCGAAATCTGTGCAATGAGATGAAGAAAAATCTAAGCCTTTAAAGAGTTAATTTGATGCTATAATTATCTTGTAGATCCGGGATTTCGTTCGAAATTCCCTCTCTTCAGAATAGCCCTATGAAATTAGATGGATCATCTACTTATTTAATATGGACTCGAAGTGTGCGACTGTTTATTAGAGCCTGTCGTCTTGAGGGGTATCTCACTGGGAGTAAAGTACAGTTAGCAAATGGAAACAATGCACATTGGGAGTCAGAGAACTCTCTTGTTATGTATTGGCTTCTAAACTATATGACTCTGGATATTGGTCAGGGATTCACATTTTTCAATACAACCAACGAAATTTGGGAAGCTATTTCACCAACCTACTCTCAAATAGGGAATTCAGTGCAAGCTTATGAGATTTAGTGTAAAATTCGTCAAATAAGACAAAGTAATATGTTAGTTACTGCTTATGTGGCTGAGCTTAGACAATTGTGGTCTGAGTTGGACTTTTATCGTCCATTCAAGGCCTTACATGCTAAGGATGCAGTTCTACACAAAAAGTACATAGAAGAAGAACGCTTAGTTGATTTTTTGGCAGGGCTGAATTCAGAATTTGACTCCATTAGAACACAAATTCTTAGGAGAGGATATACGTTGCCTACACTTCAGCAAGTTTTTTCCATTGTTCAAAGTGAGGAGACTCGGAGAAGGATTATGGTGGAGCCTAATAACTCAACAGTACCATCATATCGATCTGCACTAGTAGTTCAGCCTCGTGAAAGAACTGAAAGAGAACAAATGATGTGTGATCATTCTCATAGGCCTGGTCACATTAAAGATACATGTTGGCAGTTACATGGTAGACATCGAGGAGGTGGACTTGGCGGATGTCGTGGTGGAAGATTTGGGAGTCGAACTAATCATTTCGTTGATAACTCCTCAATGTCAGCTGAAGTGTTAGAGACTTTCAAATAGCTCATGGCAAAGCTTGCCGCCGTTCACACATCCTGAAGTGCTTGGAAATCCAAAAAATTATTCTGCACCTGCGGCGTGCGGGTTCCTTAGTCGCGCTTGCCGTTGCATCAGGCAACGCGCTGCAAGACACACGCGCCCCAAGCAGCGCACGAAGCACCAAGTGCCGCAAGGCAGCGCACCTTCACCAAGCAACACAAGGCAGTGTCCTTCAAATGCAGATTTCTTTTCTTCACATCGGGCGACATGCGTACCGAGGAGCTAGCTTTAGGCAGCACGGGTATAGATCCTATATTTTGCTTCAAATTTCCTTCTCTCATTTGAAAGGTGACAACAACTTTGTTGTACAAAGTCAGCTTATATATATTTTATTTTTTGAAATCTATGCAATGAGATGAAGAAAAATCTAAACCTTTAAAGATTTAATTTGATGCTATAATTATCTTGTAGATCCGGGATTTCGTTCGAAATTCCCTCTCTTAAGATCAGCCCTATGAAATTAGATGGATCATCTACTTATTTAATGTGGACTCGAGGTGTGCGACTGTTTATTAGAGCCCATGGTCTTGAGGGGTATCTCACCGGGAGTAAAGTACAATCAGCAAATGGAGACAATGCACCTTGGGAGTCAGACAACTCTCTTACTCTGTCTTGGCTTCTAAACTCTATGACTTTGGAGATTGGTCAGGGATTCACATTTTTCAATACAGCCAACGAAATTTGGGAATCTGTTTCACAAACTTACTTTCAGATAGGGAATTCTGTGCAAGCTATGAGATTCAGTGTAAAATTCATCAAGTAAGACAAAGTAATATATCAGTTTCTGCTTATGTGGCTGAGCTTAGACGATTGTGGTCTGAGTTAGACTTTTATCGTCCATTCAAGGTCTTACATGCTGAGGATGCAGTTCTACACAAAAAGTACATAGAAGAAGAACGCTTATTTGATTTTTTGGCAGGGTTGAATTCAGAATTTGACTCCATTAGAACACAAATTCTTAGGAGAGGATATACGTTGCCTACACTTCAGCAAGTTTTTTCCATTGTTCAAAGTGAGGAGACTCGGAGAAGGATTATGGTGGAACCTAATAACTCACCAGTACCATCACATCGATCTGCACTAGTAGTTCAGTCTCGTGAAAGAACTGAAAGAGAACAAATGAAGTGTGATCATTGTCATAGGCCTGGTCACATTAAAGATACATGTTGGCAGTTGCATGGTAGACCTCGAGGAGGTGGACTTGGCGGATGTCGTGGTGGAAGATTTGGGAGTCGAACTAATCATTTCGTTGATAACTCCTCAATGTCAGCTGAAGTGTTAGAGACTTTCAAATAGCTCATGGCCAAGCTTGATCCCTCCTCTACTGGAGAGACCTCCTCCTCCACAGGTTCAGCTAGTCAACCTTCTTCTTCCATACACCACTCTCATTTTGCACAATTAGGTATTCTACATAGTGCATTAAATTGTACTCAGTTTTCACCATCATCCTCGATTATAGATTCGGGTGCATCAAATCATATGACGGGTTCCTCTAGTTTCTTTATTTCATATTTTCCCCGTTTAGGTAGAGATAAAGTTCGTATAGCTGATGGTTCTTTTGCCCCTATTTCTGGAAAAGGTGCAATCACTATTACTCCATCTCTACATTTATCGTTAGTCTTACGTGTTCCTCGTTTTCCTAACAACCTCTTATCAATTAGTTCAATCACCAAGGCTCTCAACGGTATAGTAACATTCTTCCCTAGTCATTGTTTGTTTCAGAACAAGCTTGTGACGAAGGAGACGATTGGATCTGGTAGAATGCATGATGGTCTCTATCACCTGGATAATCTTAGCAGTCCCAATGAAGTCGGATATATGGTCTCTTTGCAACAAGTGCACTGGAGGAATTGCAGTTACATCATCGTTATAATGTTATGAGAGTGGGCGGATTAATGTGAGAATGGATAAGATGTTATAATCACAGGCGAGATGTTAAGATATTTTTTTTCTTATCATTCGCATCTTTTAATTTCTTCTGCTCTCGTAATCCTTCACTTTAAAACTTATTCTTTTTCGAGTCCAATATTATAAAATTGATCCCTCCTTCATTTTTGTATGCATGATCTGTCATCAGCAATATGTATAAATAAAAGACATCAGTCTGTCTCAGTTCAAGCCGACATCATGAGATGAGGACTGTAATGCTAACAAAGTCAACTAATTAATGCAATTTCTTTTAGCACTTATGGCTGAGGCTTTTTTTGTTTACAATCTCCATTCTCCAATTTGTGTATATAATATCGAATACTATTTGTTCATCTCATGTTTCCAAGGTCAACCCTGCTTGTTTAATTCCATATTTTTTCGTTAAAAATAGTCAAACCCCATCGATCCACATTTATAATCTCTACATTTCAGGCAAGACAAATCAATTTGTTTTAGGTCATTAATCAGAACCATTAGGACATGTTTGTTTCACCGGATTTCGGAGTCGGATAGGATTTGCCCATTCCAATCAAATGTTTGATTGTGTCTTGGATTTTAAAAAATCGGATAAAGATGGGATCCAAGTACGATTCAAATGGGATATACATATCCTCCCTAGGGAGGTAGGAATAAAAAACCGCGGAATTATTCTCGTCCGATGGCTTCAACCTTGAAAGCGCTCTCGACTCCTGACAGAGTTCATACAAGCGACTGCGAGTGTTTCTTCTTCTCCACATTTAGACGCTCTTTGGGTTCCCGGCATACCTTCATACCGACAAGAGGTTTTCTTCATCTCCTTATCTGAGCGACGGCGGCGGCATAAATGGTAAATTCCTCTTCCCCTTCTTTCTTTTTATCTTCTTCTTCTTATTCTTCTTCTTCTCCTCCTCCTCCTCCTCCTCCTCCCTTTTCTCTGCTAACAGACACGGTCTCCTCATATTTTTCCTTCATTTTCTTCTTCTCCCTCTTCCGCTTCTTCCTCTTCCTCTTCTCATCTTCCTCCTTCTCCTTCGTTCCCTTCACTGCTCGCGCCGGCCTTGCGTGCGATTACAACATAATATGGAGGATCCATCGTGAAGTGACAAGAGCTCACGATCCATCGCGAAGCAGCTCGAGCCCTACTCCAATGTCTCCTCTTCTCATCAGGATGCTTTTGTTTCCTTCGATTTGTAGTTCCAGCTTTGTTTCTTTTTCGACTATGATGGTCTGTTTTACTTATTTCATTTATTCTGTTGTTTCTTTTCATTCCTTTCGATGTCAATTTGTTCAAGGTACTGACTTCTAAGAATTAATATCGATCACTTCCAGATTATGGCACAATTAATATCGATTTTGCTCATTTTTATTTTTAACATGATGTTTCTGATGTTATGCAATGTCTATGCCCTCAGGGTTGTCCTTTCCCTTTAGACTAGGAGTTGACTGTGATCGAGGAGATTCATGATTGCCACTAAAATCTGGTGTATTCAATTCATTGGGTGTGAATACTTCTCGCTTCAAAAGATTTTCTTCTCGATTATCAATAAACAAGTATACTCCACTATCTATAAAGCAATCAGTTGCTCTTGGTTCCCTACTTTGTTCATGTAGGCTAGACATAACTTCACTTATTTTGTAAGGAACATGCATCTGCAGTTGGCTTTGTATTTCATGGCCCAGTGTGTCATTTTCATCATCTTGAGACACAACTTGCATTGTCCAAGGTTTTTCAGAGGCCATCAATGCATCTTTTGCATAATATTCTTGACACACATCCACCTCCATATCTATGACGATGAAATGTTAGATGTGGGCGGGATGTTATGGACAAGATGATATTCTGGATGCGACGGCTTGTTGTGAAAGTGGACTGAATGTTATAAATGAGACGTGATGTTGTGAGAGTTGACATGATGTTATAATCACAAGCGAAATATTGAGATAGTGGACAAAATGTTATAACCATGTGCGTGATTTTGTAAGAGTGGACGAAATGTTATGAGAGTGAGCGAATTATTGTGAGAATGGATAAAATGTTATAATCACGGGCGAAATATTAAGATTTTTTTTCTTATCATTCACATCTTTTAATTTCTCCTCCTCTCATAATCCTTCACTTTAAAACTTATTCTTTTTTGAGTCCAATATTATAAAATTTATCCCTACTTCATTTTTGTATGCATAATCTGTCATCAGCAATATGTATAAATAAAAGACATCAGTCTATCTCAGTTCAAGCAGACATCCTGAGATGAGGACTGCAATGCGAACAAAGTCAACTAATTAATGCAATTTCTTTTAGCACTTATGGCAGAGGCTTTTTTTTGGGTAATTACCTAAATATATCCTGAACTTATGGATTTTTTCTCAAATCTATCATGAGCTTTGACTTCTCCAAATTGCATCCTCAACTATCACATTTGTATCAATTGCATCTCTCCGTCAAAATTCTGTCAGCTACCCTGTTAACCCTGCCACGTGGCATGTATACGTGTAATAAAAAATTATTTTTTATTCGAAACCGAATAAAAAATTCTTTTCTTTTCAAAACCTTTTATGATGCCACATGTGCTGCACATGTGGATTAAAAAAAATATATATTTTTTCATTTTTTTTATTAACCTTGTTCTGAACTTGTCCACGTGTGAAGCACACGTGGACTGTCTAATTTCAAATAGCTCATGGCAAAGCTTGCCGCCGTTCACACATCCTGAAGTGCTTGGAAATCCAAAAAATTATTCTGCACCTGCGGCGTGCGGGTTCCTTAGTCGCGCTTGCCGTTGCATCAGGCAACGCGCTGCAAGACACACGCGCCCCAAGCAGTGCACGACGCACCAAGTGCCGCAAGGCAGCGCACCTTCACCAAGCAACACAAGGCAGTGTCCTTCAAATGCAGATTTCTTTTCTTCACATCGGGCGACATGCGTACCGAGGAGCTAGCTTTAGGCAGCACGGGTATAGATCCTATATTTTGCTTCAAATTCCCTTCTCTCATTTGAAAGGTGACAACAACTTTGTTGTACAAAGTCAGCTTATATATATTTTATTTTTTGAAATCTATGCAATGAGATGAAGAAAAATCTAAACCTTTAAAGATTTAATTTGATGCTATAATTATCTTGTAGATCCGGGATTTCGTTCGAAATTCCCTCTCTTAAGATCAGCCCTATGAAATTAGATGGATCATCTACTTATTTAATGTGGACTCGAGGTGTGCGACTGTTTATTAGAGCCCATGGTCTTGAGGGGTATCTCACCGGGAGTAAAGTACAGTCAGCAAATGGAGACAATGCACATTGGGAGTCAGACAACTCTCGTACTATGTCTTGGCTTCTAAACTCTATGACTTTGGAGATTGGTCAGGGATTCACATTTTTCAATACAGCCAACGAAATTTGGGAATTTGTTTCACAAACTTACTCTCAGATAGGGAATTCTGTGCAAGCTATGAGATTCAGTGTAAAATTCATCAAGTAAGACAAAGTAATATATCAGTTTCTGCTTATGTGGCTGAGCTTAGACGATTGTGGTCTGAGTTAGACTTTTATCGTCCATTCAAGGCCTTACATGCTGAGGATGCAGTTCTACACAAAAAGTACATAGAAGAAGAACGCTTATTTGATTTTTTGGCAGGGCTGAATTCAGAATTTGACTCCATTAGAACACAAATTCTTAGGAGAGGATATACGTTGCCTACACTTCAGCAAGTTTTTTCCATTGTTCAAAGTGAGGAGACTCGGAGAAGGATTATGGTGGAACCTAATAACTCACCAGTACCATCACATCGATCTGCACTAGTAGTTCAGTCTCGTGAAAGAACTGAAAGAGAACAAATGAAGTGTGATCATTGTCATAGGCCTGGTCACATTAAAGATACATGTTGGCAGTTGCATGGTAGACCTCGAGGAGGTGGACTTGGCGGATGTCGTGGTGGAAGATTTGGGAGTCGAACTAATCATTTCGTTGATAACTCCTCAATGTCAGCTGAAGTGTTAGAGACTTTCAAATAGCTCATGGCCAAGCTTGATCCCTCCTCTACTGGAGAGACCTCCTCCTCCACAGGTTCAGCTAGTCAACCTTCTTCTTCCATACACCACTCTCATTTTGCACAATTAGGTATTCTACATAGTGCATTAAATTGTACTCAGTTTTCACCATCATCCTCGATTATAGATTCGGGTGCATCAAATCATATGACGGGTTCCTCTAGTTTCTTTATTTCATATTTTCCCCGTTTAGGTAGAGATAAAGTTCGTATAGCTGATGGTTCTTTTGCCCCTATTTCTGGAAAAGGTGCAATCACTATTACTCCATCTCTACATTTATCGTTAGTCTTACGTGTTCCTCGTTTTCCTAACAACCTCTTATCAATTAGTTCAATCACCAAGGCTCTCAACGGTATAGTAACATTCTTCCCTAGTCATTGTTTGTTTCAGAACAAGCTTGTGACGAAGGAGACGATTGGATCTGGTAGAATGCATGATGGTCTCTATCACCTGGATAATCTTAGCAGTCCCAATGAAGTCAGATATATGGCCGCTCGAGCCGTTGCAGAAAACTGTATCTGCAACGGCTTTCTAACGGAAAACCGAGCCGTTGCTGATTATTTTAATTATCAGCAACGGCTTTCTGACGGAAAGGCTAGCCGTTGCTGATTTTTTAATCTTCAGCAAGGGCTTGCTAACGGATAAGTGAGCCGTCGCTGATGATAACTTATCAGCAACGGCGTTCTAACGGGCGAGTGAGCCGTTGCTGATAAGTTTATATAGGGCACGCTCTCGCGCCCGACTCTTCTTCCTCCCGCTGCTCGCTGCTGCCGCCGCCGCTGCTGCCGCCGCCGCTCGCCGCCGCTGCTGCCGCCGCCGCTCGCCGCCGCTGCCGCTGCTGCCGACGACGCCGACCGCTGCTGCCGAGTTGTTCAGGTAAGTCTCCCCTGCTCTTCCCTGCGGCCGGCGGAAATCACCCGACCGAAACCCTATTTCTAGGGTTTCGGCCGGCGGCGGTCGGCCGATGGCCGCCGCCGGACCTTCTGCAGTGGCCGGACATTGTGTCCGGCCACTGTACGCCGGCGCCGGAGGGTGGACTCCGGCGCCGGAATTTAGTATATATATATATAGTTTATATTATTTTATATTTGTTAATTAATTATTTAATAATTGTTAATTAATTGTTTAGATTAATTGTTTAATTTGTTAGATTAATTATTAGGGTTTAGATTAATTTCGGACGCGCGCCGGAATCGTCCACTTCGGACGCGCGCCCTGTATCGTCCAATTCAGACTCGCACCGGAATCGTCCACTTCGGACGCGCGCCGGTATCGTCCACTTCGGACGCGCGCCGGTATCGTCCAATTCGGACTCGCACCGGAATCGTCCACTTCGGACGCGCGCCGGAATCGTCCAATTCGGACTCGCGCTGGAATCGTCCACTTCGGACTCGCGCCGGAATCGTCCACTTCGGACGCGCGCCGAAATCGTCCAATATGGACTCGAACTGTCTCGAAACATTTAGAAAATAATCATCCTCCGACGAGTTGATATGTTTCACGTACGCATCGACGATCGGATATGATTTAGCAAAACCTTAGATCCGTTCGGGAATTGTATGTTCGTGTAAAAGAAGTAGATGATCTTTTATACGACGTACAATTCTTGAATTGTCCCTGATTGGACAATTTGGGAATATAGTTATTTGTACTGCACTTACGTTTTTATTTTAACTGTTAACTAATTATTCTAAATTTCGGCAACATCTCTCTATTTCTCGGGCAAGGTACAACGGGCAGCTGGGGCAAGCTCGGTCCCAGGCGATGGCCCGAGCTGGGACCACTAACATCGCGGAGACTCGGGGATACGGCCCCGGTTGGATTACTCCGGATATATGGGACCAGCTCGTGGGGATATGGTCGACGGATCGATGGCAGGAGGTTTCTCGGAATGCGGCTAGAAATCGCATGTCGGGAGGAGCAGCGCGTCACACCGGCGGCTCTGTTGCATTTGCAGTGCACGCAAACCGTATGGTAAGTATATCTTTTAATTATATATTTTATTTGTTATTATGTGTACTAATTAATGTATTTGTTTTGTAAATGTAGACGACGGTGTCGGATGACGGGACTGTCCAGCGACCCTCCCCGATGGCAGTGTTTGAGCGGACTCACCGTCGAGCACATGGGACTGGGGAGTACATCCACAACCGCGCTGCATACATTATGGTAATTATATATTTGTTTAAATTATTCATTATATATTTATAATTTAAGTTTTATGATAAATATTAAACAAAAAATCAAACTCGAGTAGGAGACCTACAGCCAGACGGTGGTGCAGCGCGGGGGTACCCCCGAGGACTTTGACGCAGCATCGTGGGTCGAGGCCGCAGGTGGCTGGGACCATGGCCGCGTATATGGCTTCGCAGATAGTGGTCATGCGCGAGCCGTACTAGGGCCACTTGGGGCACCGACCCCTCCGGTCGCTGGTGAGCGGCCGTCCACCTCTAGATCCAGTTATGATCATAGTAACAGAATAAGGACTCTAGAGGAGACGGTCGCGCGTCAGACTGAGATGATGGAGCGCCAGAGTCAGACGATGGCGCGTCAGAGTCAGACGATGGCGAATATAGAAGCTATGCTACGCAACTTGTCGGGTCATCCCGAAGCAGGCATCTCTTCGGCATCATCTAATCCGTCGTCCTCGAGTCAGTCCACGCCGGTGTACACTCAAGCACTCCAGACCCCGCCATATGATCCAGGCCATCCTCCATCGTCATCGTGAGATTTTGTTTATATTGACTTTGTTACTCAGATATTGAACTTGTTTAATTTATATTGACTATGTTACTCAGATGTTGATACTTCAATTTTACATTTGAATTGTGTTTATACTATCGTGGATAATTATGAATATAAATATAATTGTTTTGATGTATATCTTGGTGTGTTTGTGATGTGTGAATGAATGTGTATGAGATGTTTGTGATGTGTGTATGAGGGTATGGGTGTGTGAGTTATGTATCAGATAAATGTATCAATGTATCAACGGAAATTAGAAATTTGAAATATTTCTGTTTGCAGGTATGGGTCATCAGCAACGGCTTTCCCACGGCCGTCCGTGGGAAAGCCGTTGCTAAAAGTGTATCGACAACCGTTGCTGATGACCTACAGCAACGGCTTAGCGACGGGTTTTTACTAACGGCTTTGCTACGGACTCGAGGCCGTTGCTATTAATGTTATCAGCAACGGCTCCGGGTCTGTTGCAAACCCGTTGCTGATAATAGTTTTAGCGACGGCCCGAGCGGCCGTTGCTGATAATGTTTTGAGCGACGGCCCGAGCGGCCGTTGCTGATCCGTTGCGAAGTCATCAGCAACGCGACTTTCTGTCACGGCGCTATTGCAACGGCTCAGCCGTTGCTGATGCTCTTCAGCAACGGCTCAGCAACGGCATCAGCCGTTGCTGATGACCATTTTTCTAGTAGTGAATCCAAGTAATTGATTAAGAGTTGCAGTCTGTAAGAAAAAAAAAACAATAAGGGGGAAATAAATGACAACTCTAGGCTGAAGGATTTAGAAACAACTGCACCAATATAGCAAACATAATATCCCAGTGGGATTCATGAAATAACAAAGGAAAACAAGTGAAGCTTCTAATGCTTAAGCCAGATGGCAGATGAAATATCTCAGTGGCATCATAACTAGTGCTTATGAACTGAACTCATCAAGGAATGGTCTGAAAAGTAGAATGATAATCCGGCTAGCTACCTTCTCATAACTAGTTGGATCTTGCTTATGAACGTGTTTTTGGTATGGCCGAGAAAGTTCATAAGGGAATTAAATTCATGGGAAGTAATGAAGTATAAGAAGATACAGCAACTAACCTATTGTGTTAACCAAAAGTTACTTTAGTGTACTGCAATCAAAATTTAATTGGAAACCCAATTCACCATTATGTTACTTATTTGTGACAAGCCCCAGCTGGCTCAATTCAGGTCATGTTTTTAGGTCTAGTTGGATTTGATCCAAAACTAAAACTAGCCCCCAACTTGAAATATCCTTAGTGTACACGTCTATTTTTCAGAATTTCCAACATAAATTCTTTAAAGATAAATTATTCCAACATTTAAACTTGATATCTTGTTCAACATCTGTAGTAAAATATTTTTGATTATTATTCAAGATTTTTGATCTCTTAGAGTCTTAGTAATACTGTTTCTCTTAACTTTATAATTTTGTTTCCTGGTACAGAATGATAATTCTTATCACTCATTTAATTTAGGATCTTCAAGATAATTGTATAAACTTTTGAAAGATATGTAATTTAAGTTACTGTAAAACTGGATTCAATTGGGAACTACTATAAGATAAATTTAAACATTTAAACTTGATATCTTGTTCAACATCTGTAGTAAAATATTTTAGATTATTATTCAAGATTTTTGATCTCTTAGAGTCTTAGTAATACTGTTTCTCTTAACTTTATAATTTTGTTTCCTGGTACAGAATGATAATTCTTATCACTCATTTAATTTAGGATCTTCAAGATAATTGTATAAACAGAAGAAATTAGTATTATTTTTCATTAATATATATAATGGGGAATCAAACGGAGAAATTAGTATTATTTTTCATTAATATAAAGGCTAATGCATTTGTTTTCGAATAAATTATATGGGTCTCCGATATGCATGACACGTCACAGTCCACCACAAAGAGATGTGATTTCCAATTGCTTGGCCATGTAATTCTATAAGATATTTGACTGATGACTAATTTGCTTATGATTCAGATTCCAGAATCTTTTATTTACTTTCTGGTTTAGCACTCATGCACAGTTGTCATGAAGGTTGGGTTAGGCTGTAGAGTACGGGTGGTACTCTGGCTGGTCATGTCCGGGTTTGGGGTGTGTCCGGGCTTGGGGTGTGACACGTGCACAAAACTTCGACGTAGAGTTTAGGAGTTTAGGCGGAAAAATTTCGACGTTGACGTCGAAATATTTTTTTTTAAAAAAATCTAAGTTTAAAAATTTCGACGCTTGCTACAGGCGTTGAAGACTTTTCGACGCCTATTGCAGGCATTGAAACGCGTCTGGAGCGGGCTCACTAGCGTCCGCCCACAACGTCTGTGTTACGCCCCGCCTAACTTTATCCCTAGAGAAGGAACCTCACCTAGATGGAGCACAACCTACAACTAAACCACAAAATACACCAGAAAATCTCAACAAGAACAACTGAAATCTTCTTTTCAACAAGAAGTTCTCTAAACAAATGTTCAACATCAATCTAAATATAACTAAGAAAAAAACTAAACAGCGGATGACGTCTCCTCCTCCCGGACTCTAGCTACCCAACTTCAACTACTAACGTACCTGCAAATTCGAAGCAACAACAAACAATATCAATGGGAAGCTGAGTAGGAGTATCAATATGTCTAACAATAAGGACTATAATCATGATGTGATGATATTGTCAAATGCAACAATATACAACTTTGCAATTGAATGCAATATGTCAACAACAAGACACATTTTCACCTATCAACTAATGCAATTCATACCAATCAAGAGCGCAATGGACAAATGGGTTTCCCCCGCGCTTTCCCACCTCCAGAATCTTTTATTATTTTTTATAGTTGTCAAGGTTGGGTTAGGCTGTAGAGTACGGGTGGTACTCTGGCTGGTCATGTCCGGGTTTGGGGTGTGTCCGGGCTTGGGGTGTGACACGTGCACAAAACTTCGACGTAGAGTTTAGGAGTTTAGGCGGAAAAATTTCGACGTTGACGTCGAAATATTTTTTTTTAAAAAAATCTAAGTTTAAAAATTTCGACGCTTGCTACAGGCGTTGAAGACTTTTCGACGCCTATTGCAGGCATTGAAACGCGTCTGGAGCGGGCTCACTAGCGTCCGCCCACAACGTCTGTGTTACGCCCCGCCTAACTTTATCCCTAGAGAAGGAACCTCACCTAGATGGAGCACAACCTACAACTAAACCACAAAATACACCAGAAAATCTCAACAAGAACAACTGAAATCTTCTTTTCAACAAGAAGTTCTCTAAACAAATGTTCAACATCAATCTAAATATAACTAAGAAAAAAACTAAACAGCGGATGACGTCTCCTCCTCCCGGACTCTAGCTACCCAACTTCAACTACTAACGTACCTGCAAATTCGAAGCAACAACAAACAATATCAATGGGAAGCTGAGTAGGAGTATCAATATGTCTAACAATAAGGACTATAATCATGATGTGATGATATTGTCAAATGCAACAATATACAACTTTGCAATTGAATGCAATATGTCAACAACAAGACACATTTTCACCTATCAACTAATGCAATTCATACCAATCAAGAGCGCAATGGACAAATGGGTTTCCCCCGCGCTTTCCCACCTCCGAGAGTGACACCTCAAGCCTGCTCCAGCAGGAGATCCGACTATCCATAAAGGTAGTCTGCAGACGTCTAACACATTGACGCCGAACACGCACCCGTGTGGTAAATAGGTGATCACCGATGTCACTTGCCCAACACCTCGGGCAATAAATCAACAATGTCCAAGGCCTTCGCCCAATAAAAGATCAACAATGCAACATGACAACTAGATCTCACAAGATGAGAAATCACAACTGATCGACGAAGTTAACAATAATAAATGTTACAACAAACTATCAACTGAAGATGCAACCAAATAATTCATGCTAGCAAATACAATTTATGACAACGTTAATACTACAATGGGCACCATGCTCAAATAACATTAATAAATAACAACTCTAATTAGACTCATGCAATTATCAACATGGTATGTCCAATAAAATAATGCAATATGAGATCAACGAAATACAGAAGCAATTCAAGCAAATAGAGACAAAGGATAAAACCGTCATTTTACTCATTCAACATTCATCGGCTACAACAGGAGTCAACTCACACCCAACACAACTATGTATACTCTAAATCACCACTGAACATAGAATACCACTAATCTACATTATTTAATTATTTATCAAATTAAAATAATAACTCATAACTATCAAATAACACTGAAACATAAAAAAGACCTACCAGATCTAGATGAACTCTGATCATAGAAGCCCCCTCTAAAATAATATTTACAAGAAGGTCCCTATAATTTTCCAGGTCATAAAAGTTCTCCCGCACCGTCGTCGCGGTCTTGCGGGCGCACGAGCCAGCAGCCCTTGGCGAGCACGCCGAGGGGCTTTGCCCAAGTGAAGGGGCGGGATATTTCCCGCCTCTGATTTTTTTAAAAAAAAATTAAAATTTTTCCCTCAGGTTCTCTTCTTTATATACTTTTTTTCTTTTTTTTTTCTTCTTCTTCTTTTCATCATCTTCTTTTTCTTCATATCTTTTTTTCTTTCCCATTCTTTCTTCTTTCTCTTCTATTTTTCCTTCATCTAATTTTTCTTCTTCTTTTTTCAGGTTATCAAAATTTTTCAAGTCATCGAATTTGTTAGGTTACCATCTAATTTTTCAAGTTAAAAAATATTAATTAAATTGGATTGTGCCATATGATTATTTAATTATTTTAGTAAATTATATATCAAAGATTAAATTTGAATTCAATTTGAGAAATTAACTATTTTAGGTTTGTTCGATATGATGGGTTAGCTAGTGTACTTTTAAAAACACAGTTCAATAGTACGTTCAAATTATGTTTTTTATTCCCATGCTTCTATGTGGGAATCCATTAAGTTAATTCGGTTGCCCCTCTCCTCCTATGATGATGCATGGGTTTAGGAAATGGAGATTAATGAGTATGTTGCTACAAGTAGTGCTTAGTTATTTCTTAGAAGTCGTAACCTTCACCAACTTAGCAATTATGTCCCTTGCCTAGTCTATGGCAACTTAAGTTGCCTCCAAAAGTTCTGAACTTCCTTTGAAATCTTCTGCATAATAGATTACCTATCAGATCCTATTTGTGCCATATTGGTCTTCTTAATATCTTTATTTGTCCTTTGTGTCCGTCTAATACTACTAATGAGACTATTGAACACATTTTTTTTCTTATGCCCTTATATTAATTCAGTTTGGTCCATTCTTCAATCTTGAACTAATTTTCCGTAAAATAATCAGAATTCTTGGTTGAATGGAGGTTGGCTCAGGTTGCCCAATAGCCCGGCTGGGACTCTGTCTATTAAGGCTCTAATTGTTATTACCTATTGGTTTACTTGGTACGTTAAAAATGAGATGATATATCTTATTAGGCGGCATTCTCCTCTTAATCTCATGCTCAAAATAATTTCATTTGCTTGTCGGTTTAATAAAACTCAAGCTCCTGAGGAAATTTTAATTTACATTCTAATTCTAATTCTAATTTACTTAATTGGATTCCCTCGGATGGAAACTGGATTAAATTAAACTGTGATAGCTCTTTTTTAAACTCACAAGCTGGCATTGTATTGTTAGGAACAATTTGGGTGACTATATTTACTTTGCTAATCAGTATTTTGATTCTATCATTTCACCGGCTTTTGCAGAAGCTCTTTCTATCCTACATGCCATCCAGTTTGCTCATCGAAAGTTTGACTTGGTCAATATTGAATCTGATTGATGGTTGGTTATTCAGACTATTCAAGGTCAATGTACAGTAGTCCCTTCGAAGCTGCAGCACATTGTATCTCAATTTCAATCATTAGCCTATAGATAATGTAATAAAGTCGCTCATTGGGCGGCAAATCGAGCACGTAGTCTTAAAGAGTCCAAAATATGGACTTCTATTCGACTCCCGGAGCTCAATAATATTTTTTTACCAGGACTGCTCTAGTCCTTCCCATACATAGTTAATGAACTTTTTATTTTTTAGGTAAAAAAAAATTATATTTTTTTCATTTACATAAATCAAAAATTATTTTTTGTTAATTTAATTTTAAAATCTAAGGCGGTTC
Source organism: Canna indica (assembly GCA_034359265.1). Classification (NCBI taxonomy): domain Eukaryota; kingdom Viridiplantae; phylum Streptophyta; class Magnoliopsida; order Zingiberales; family Cannaceae; genus Canna; species Canna indica. Next base: position 70,675,710 of record CP136894.1, on the reverse strand, counting down.
CATTTAGCTGCTATTTTTCTTCAGGTATTAGCAAATTGATAATTAAAGTGATCATGTCCGAGCTGAGTAGGAAGCATAGGAATGCAAAGTTCGAAGCTTGGGTTTGTTTCTATTGGGACTGGTCCTTTCGGAATTCCCAAGTATAGAGTTTCTATGTTTGTTTTTTAACTAGCTATCCACGTTTATCAGTTTATTGGATAATGATTTGTTTTTTAGTTCTGAATGTTTAGCTCTCCAACAATACTTTTAACTTCATCTTTCGTTTTTGCTGAATCCAGAGATCTGCTACGAATTTGGTTAAGGTTATAACCCTAAATCTAAAGATGTCTTATCATCTCAAATTAAAAAAAGAAAGAAGGTATCTTTTCATCTCTGATTAAACTAATGTAGCTTTTCTTTTTTTTGGAGATTGAATTAATTGCATATTTTTGTTTATAGGAGATATTGTGGATTGGTTGTGATATTGTCTTCTCGAGAAAAAAAATGTATTAGCGTATGATTAAGAGCAGTGGCTACCGAATGGTTGCTTGTCTTAAATTTCATTCTTACTTTAATACTCCCTGGGAATATTCAAGGATTGATTTTGTCAATGGTTTGGATGAAATGAAATGTCTATTTGTAAAAATTTCCTGCTACAAATATGGTAGATGTTTCTTTGAGTACAATATTGCCTTCATGAATCATGAAATAATTGTGGTTGACTAATTATCTTGGTTTGGTATGGTTTGGTTTGGGATCTGAGTCCGTGGAGTGGTCTGGTGCAAGCTTTTCATTTATAATTTATTTATTTACTTCTGTAGTTTACCAGGAGATGTTGTCTCATGCTTAGGAGTGAACTCCAAAAGCGCTAGCAGGGACAGAAAGAAGTTGAGTGGTTCAAGTAGTAACGGGTTTGCAGCATCTGTGCCTCCGACACCTAGTAGTGAAGATGATATCTTGCAGTCAGTGAATGTAATGAGTTTTACGTTCAATGAACTGAAGACAGTATAGTAGTATATTTGTAAATATAATCTTACTTAAGGACTTTTCTGTAAATTGTTATAGTATTAATAAAAGCATGATTAATAGAAAGGTGACCTAACCCTACAGGTTAATCACTCTTTTTTTCATCTTCCACAAACCAACTTGGAATTAGAGCCGCCGTACACACATCCTGAAGTGCTTGGAAATCCAAAAAATTATTCTGCACCTGCGGCGTGCGGATTCCTTAGCCGCGCCTGCCGCTGCACCAAGCAACGCGCTGCGAGACGCACGCGCCCCAAGCGGTGCACGGCGCACCAAGTGTCGTAAGGCAGCGCACCTTCACCAAGCAGCGCAAGGCAGTGTCCTTCAAGCAGATTTTTTTTCTTCACATCGGGCGACACGCGTACCGAGGAGCTAGCTTTAGGCAGCACGGGTATACATCCTATATTTGATTCAAATTTCCTTCTCTCATTTGAAAGGTGACAACAACTTTATTCTACAAAGTCAGCTTATATATATTTTATTTTTCAAAATCTGTGCAATGAGATGAAGAAAAATCTAAGCCTTTAAAGATTTAATTTGATGCTATAATTATCTTGTAGATCTGGGATTTCGTTCGAAATTCCCTCTCTTCAGAATAGCCCTACGAAATTAGATGGATAATCTACTTATTTAATGTGGACTCGAAGTGTGCGACTGTTTATTAGATCCCGTCGTCTTGAGGGGTATCTCACCGGGAGTAAAGTACAGTTAGCAAATGGAAACATTGCACATTGGGAGTCAGAGAACTCTCTTGTTATGTCTTGGCTTCTAAACTATATGACTATGGATATTGGTCAGGGATTCACATTTTACAGTACAACCAACGAAATTTGGGAAGCTATTTCACCAACTTACTCTCAAATAGGGAATTCAGTGCAAGCTTATGAGATTTAGTGTAAAATTCGTCAAGTAAGACAAAGTAATATGTTAGTTACTGCTTATGTGGCTGAGCTTAGACAATTGTGGTCTGAGTTGGACTTTTATCGTCCATTCAAGGCCTTACATGCTGAGCATGCAGTTCTACACAAAAAGTACATAGAAGAAGAACGCTTATTTGATTTTTTGGCAGGGCTGAATTCAAAATTTGACTCCATTAGAACACAAATTCTTAGGAGAGGAGATACATTGCCTACACTTCAGCAAGTTTTTTCCATTGTTGAAAGTGAGGAGACTCGGAGAAGGATTATGGTGGAGCCTAATAACTCACCAGTACCATCACATCGATCTGCACTAGTAGTTCAGCCACGTGAAAGAACTGAAAGAGAACAAATGAAGTGTGATCATTGTCATAGGCCTGGTCACATTAAAGATACATGTTGGCAGTTACATGGTAGACCTCGAGGAGGTGGACGTGGCGGATGTCGTGGTGGAAGATTTCGGAGTCGAACTCGTGGGAGTCGAACTAATCATTCCGTTGATAACTCCTCAATGTCATGTTACAAACTCTCAAATAGTTCATGGCAAATCTTGATCCCACCTCTACTGGAGAGACCTCTTCCTCCACAGGTTCAGCTAGTCAACCTTCTTCTTCCATACACCACTCTCATTTTGCACAATCAGGTAATCTACATAGTGCATTAAATTGTACTCAGTTTTCACCATCATCCTAGATTATAGATTTGGGTGCATCAAATTATATGACAGGTTCCTCTAGTTCCTTTATTTCATATTTTCCCTGTTCAGGTAGAGATAAAGTTCCTATAGCTGATGGTTCTTTTGCCCATATTTCTGGAAAAGGTGCCATCACTATTACTCCATCTCTACATTTATCGTTAGTCTTACATGTTCCTCGTTTTCCTAACAACCTCTTATCAATTAGTTCAATCACCAAGGCTCTCAATGGTATAGTAACATTCTTCCCTACTCATTGTTTGTTTCAGAAGAAGCTTGTGACGAAGGAGACGATTGGATCTGGTAGAATGCATGATGGTCTCTATCAACGGGATAATCTTAGCAGTCCCAATGAAGTCGGATATATGGTCTCTTCTGAAACAAGTGCACTGGAGGAATTGCAGTTACATCATCGTCAATTTTGACATTTTTCTTTTTCAGTTATAGCTAGGCAGTTTTCTTTCTCTCTACAAATTATGCAATAATGACCAATTGATTTGTGATGCCCGTGAGTATGCTAAACATACAAGTAGTATCTATTCTGCTTCTGGAAATCATAGTCAATCTCCATTTGATGTTATTCACCCTGATGTTTTGGGATCCTGCCATGTTACTTCTCTTTCTGGGCATAAATGGTTCATTACCTTTATTGATTGTTTTCGTCGAACAACTTGGGTTTATTTGTTAAAGAGTAAAGATGAAGTGTTGCGATGTTTTAAAGCATTTCACATGATGATAGAAGCTCAATTAAGAACCAAAATCAAAATCCTTTGCTCAAATAATGATACATAATACACTGGCAAAGAGTTTCAGGACTACTTGTTAGCTAATGAGATTCTTCATCAAACCGCTTGTGTTGATACACCTACTCAAAATGGTGTGGCAGAAAGAAAGAATCGTCACCTATTGGAAGTCACTCGATCTTTACTCTTTACCATGAACATGCCAAAGTCTTTTTGGAGAGAAGCCGTTTTGACAACTGCTTATTTAATTAATCTCATGCCGCTTCGGACCTTGGAGTTCAAGTCACCAACCACTTGAATGTCTTATTGGAGTTACGACTTTCATTGTACCTCCTAAGATATTTGGGTGTGTTTGTTTTGTACGTGATCATCGCCCCTCACTTGGTAAACTTGAACATCGTTCCTTGAAATGTGTATTTGTTGGATATTTAGCTACTAAAAAAGGTTACAAGTGTTATTTCCCACCTCAAAAGAAGATGTTTGCGAGTATGGATGTAACCTTCATAGAGACAGAGACATACTATTTATCTGATCAGAATTTGGTAAATATTGTCCCTCCATCTCCCTCTACAATATCAGATGAGTTCCTCTACTCACCATATTCATGTCCCGAGATACCACATTGTGATGGGGAGTCATCTAGAGTTCAAGAAGAGCCGCACATAGCTGCAAATGATGGAGGAAATGACAATGGAGTATCTATTCAGGGGGAGCAGTACGTCTGTAATTCTTGCTTCACATGGTGATACTAAGACCACTATGCATTCTCCTAGAGTTCAAGAATCTCCTCATGTTACATCTTCAAATGATCCTGACCTTGGTAACATCTCATCTCCTTGTTCTTCTTTAGATTTACCTATTGCCATTCGTAAAGGTTCTCGCCACCATGTCTTTCCTTCTCGTTACCGTTATGACATCTCTCATTATGTTTCCTATAAGTCTTAGTCCTCTAGGTATAAATGCTTCATTACATCATTATCTGATGTCACCATTCCCTCAAATTGGAAGGTTGCCATAGTGGACCCGAGGTGGAAAGAAGCCATGTTAGAGGAGATGAAAGCCTTAGCCAAGAACCAAACTTTGGAGCTTGTACCACTGCCAAAAGGAAAACGACCTGTGGGGTGCAAATGGGTGTATACTGTAAAACAAACACCAGAAGGAAAGGTCGATCATTTTAAAGCTCGTTTGGTTGCAAAGGGGTACACTCAGACATACAATATTGATTATGATGAAACATTTGCTCCTGTTGCCAAGATGAATACTATTCAGACTCTCATTTCATGTGTTGCGAATCTTGGGTGGAAACTACATCAGTTGGATGTGAAGAATGCTTTTCTACATGGTGATTTACAAGAGGAAGTTGATATGGAGATCCCACCTGGGTTCGATAGCACAAATACTGTTGGGAAGGTTTGTCGACTACGACGATCACTCTATGGATTGAAACAGTCACCTCGTGCTTGGTTTGATAGATTTCGTCAAGTAATTCTTAGTATGGGGTATAAATAGAGCAACAATGATCATACTTTATTTTTCAAGCACAACCAAGGAAACGTGGCCATCCTCATTGTTTATGTTGATGACATAATTGTTACGGGGTATGATATTGATGAAACTATGAGCTTGAAGGCTTAGCTTGCACAAGTATTTGAAGTTAAAGACCTAGGGGAACTAAGATACTTCATAGGGATTGAAGTAGCACACTCATCGCATGATATTTTCTTATCTCAAAGAAAATATGTGCTAGACTTGTTGGCTGAAGCAGGAATGCTGGGTAGTAAGCCTACTCCAACTCCAATTGATCAAAATTTTCAACTTGTTAATAATGGTGGTAATTCCGTTGATCATGGGAGATATCAAAGACTAGTGGGAAGATTGATATATCTTTCACACACCAGACCAGATATTATATTTGTTGTGAGTGTTGTAAGTTTATACATGCACGATCTACGTGAGCAGCACATGGAAGCTGTGTATAAAATTCTAAGATATCTTAAAAGTTGTCTTGGTGGAGGCTTATTGTTTTCTCGACAAGGTAACTTGAAGATAGAATGTTACACAGATCTCGATTGGGCTAGATGTCTAGATGATCGTCGATCCACGTCTGGATATTGTACATTTGTCGGTGGCAACTTAGACACCTGGAGAAGTAAGAAACAAACAGTGGTTTCTCGTTCTAGTGCGGATGATGAATATCGAGCTATGTCTCAGGGTGTCTGTGAGTTGCTATGGTTGAAAAACCTCATGCAAGAGTTACATCTTAATTCACAACAACCGATTCGTCTTTTCTGTGATAATAAAGTTGCTATTGAAATTGTCAATAATCCTGTGCAACATGACAGAACGAAACACATAGAGTTTGATCGTCACTTCATCAAGGAGAAATTGGAGAACGGTGATATTTGCATTCCATTTGTTCGATCCTTTGAAAAGTTGGCTGATATTTTCACCAAGGAGTTGAATAATATTTCATTTTCTTCTATTGTACGCAAGATGAGTTTAAATGATATATTTGTACCATCTTGAGGGGGAGTATTGTAATGTAGGGGTATATTTGAAAATATACTTTTACGTGAAGACTTTTATGTAAATTGTTATAGTATTAATAAAAGCAGGATTAATAGAGAGGTGACCTAACCCTAGAGATTAATCACTCTCTTTTCATCTTCCACAAAACAACTGACAGCCACTAGGAACTTCCAACCAGATAGTAAGTTAGGGGAGCTAGGGAGGCTTTGGTTCAGTGTTTAAGGGATGGATTGATGAACAAACTTTGGCAGCTACCAAACCTGGCTCTGGATTGATTATTGTTGTGAAGAAGTTAAATCAGGAAGGCTTGTAAGGTCACAAGGAATGGTTGGTGAGTTTCCTTTTCCACTTAATTTGGTGCATCCGATCTTTTTCATTTTCTTTTGGCAATAACATGATCTGGATACTATGTTTATTCAGTTCGTAGATTTAAGAAATATATATATTAGTGAGAGATGATCATGACCCTGCTCTGCATTTTGCGATAAATGTGTCAATTCTTTCAATTTATGACTAATTGAATGAGCAAATCCAACTATCTTGTAGGCAGAGGTAAATTACCTTGGTCAGTTGTCGCATCCTCATCTTGTAAAGCTTATTTGATACTGCTTGGAGGATGAACAACGACCTCGTGTGTATGAATGTATGTCTCGCGGGAGCTTGGAGAATCATCTTTTTAGAAGTAAGTTAATTGGATAAATTGAAAACTAGGTGTTTACTTTCTACTTCTACAATAAATTTCTCGGAGGTTTTCCACCATCTATTGTTATTGAAATAGATGGTGCAGTAGATCATAATTCTTTGTAATTTGATGATGGCACATGAGGTTCATATTTTCAACCACTCTCTTGGAACCTCCGTATGAAGATCGCTCTGGGTGTTGCAAAAAGGGCTCACATTTTTGCATAGCGACAGGGCAAGAGTCGTATATCGTGATTTTAAAAACTCTAACATTCTTCTAGATTCTGTAATGGTATGTTTGCTTCATTAGATGGGATTGGATATGATAGGATTGGATAATAAATGAGGGTGGATTGGATATAAATTTTTTAAATCCGGTATACAACGGATATAATATCTATTTTAAACTCATTTTCTTTTAATCCGTGCACTAAACAAACAATGAATATTAATCCATCCCCTATTATATCCTTCCTTATCCTATGATGCAAACATGCACTAAGTGATTTGGCTTTTGTCAATCTGTAAACCAACATAATTACAGACACTCACCATCTATTGTTCTTGTTCTATATATACATAACTACAATGGAAAACTCTCGGATTTTGGATGGGCAAAAGATGGCCCTGATGACGATGAAAGCCATGTCTCAACGAGTATCATGGGAACATATGGATATGCTACTCTTGAATACCTTGATGAATAGCCCATATATCATTTTACGGATGACTTGATGAATAGCCCATATATCCAGTATTCTCATTTATTAGTCTCACATTACCCGCTGCTTATTTGGAATGGATTACATATGTTGTCTCTATTTGGTCAAGAGTCACGACCTTACTTGAACACGATTTGTTCTATAGGCTCGTACAATTGTATGATTGAGTGTAAAGGAGACAGACAATTCAATCTGGTTGATGAATAATGACCACGTGATCAGAACGTGATTAATGGCTCAAATTCCAAGGGGATTGAAGCTGTAGATTATCGTTCCAAGATTTCGCCTTTCACGGGTGCAGCAAGAAGGCTGTTGGACGTCGAACCAATAGATGTCGACGTCACAGCAACATCTTCTTCTTGTTTATCCAGTTTATCCTCCTCAATGCAATCGAGAAAATCTTTCCTGGGATGGTGTTCTTTTATGAATTCGTCGTCAATGCCGACGGGAAGGTAGGTCCGAAGGGCGCAGCAAGAAGGTTGCAAGATGAGAATGTGGCCTTGCGTTCTTCGCTATCTTCCCCTCGGACCATCTTCTTTTTTGATTTCCAAGAATACGACGTAAATCAAGAACACCCCTGCGAAAGGGCGAAAGAAAATTACATGTTTGTGACCTTATCCGGCGTGGGGAGAAGGTTGCTGGATGCCAGCTCATAAATGGATGTGGACGACCCGTGGCCGAGTGGATATTGCCATCGTCATCCGACGGAAAACACAACTTTGCGTGCATGGAGGGAAACAAAGAGGGGTAGAGGGCTGCATCCGCATTGACGGAGGAAGAAGAGGATCCTCTTCTAGTCTGCGTCCTTTAATAAATTTTGTTTGACTTGAAGAACGCAAGGCAGTGTCCTTCAAACGCAGATTTCTTTTCTTCACATCGGGCGACATGCGTACCGAGGAGCTAGCTTTAGGCAACACGGGTATAGATCCTATATTTTGCTTCAAATTTCCTTCTCTCATTTGAAAGGTGACAACAACTTTATTCTACAAAGTCAGCTTATATATATTTTATTTTTTGAAATCTGTGCAATGAGATGAAGAAAAATCTAAACCTTTAAAGATTTAATTTGATGCTATAATTATCTTGTAGATCCGGGATTTCGTTCGAAATTCCCTCTCTTCAGATCAGCCCTATGAAATTAGATGGATCATCTACTTATTTAATGTGGACTCGAAGTGTGCGACTGTTTATTAGAGCCCATGGTCTTGAGGGGTATCTCACCAGGAGTAAAGTACAGTCAGCAAATGGAGACAATGCACATTGGGAGTCAGACAACTCTCTTATTATGTCTTGGCTTCTAAACTCTATGACTTTGGAGATTGTTCAGGGATTCACATTTTTCAATATAGCCAACGAAATTTGGGAAGTTGTTTCACAAACTTACTCTCAGATTGGGAATTCTATGCAAGCTTATGAGATTCAGTGTAAAATTTGTCAAGTAAGACAAAGTAATATATCAGTTACTGCTTATGTGGCTTAGCTTAGACGATTGTGGTTTGAGTTGGACTTTTATCGTCCATTCAAGGCCTTACATGCTGAGCATGCAGTTCTACACAAAAAGTACATAGAAGAAGAACGCTTATTTGATTTTTTGGCAGGGCTGAATTCAGAATTTGACTCCATTAGAACACAAATTCTTAGGAGAGGATATACGTTGCCTGCACTTCAGCAAGTTTTTTCCATTGTTCAAAGTGAGGAGACTCGGAGAAGGATTATGGTGGAGCCTAATAACTCACCAGTACCATCACATCGATCTGCACTAGTAGTTCAGCCTTGTGAAAGAACTGAAAGAGAACAAATGAAGTGTGATCATTGTCATAGGCCTGGTCACATTAAAGATACATGTTGGCAGTTACATGGTAGACCTCGAGGAGGTGGACTTGGCGGATGTCGTGGTGGAAGATTTGGGAGTCGAACTAATGATTTCGTTGATAACTCGTCAATGTCAGCTGAAGTGTTAGAGACTTTCAAATAGCTCATGGCAAAGCTTGATCCCTCCTCTACTGGAGAGACCTCCTCCTCCACAGGTTCAGCTAGTCAACCTTCTTCTTCCATACACCACTCTCATTTTGCACAATTAGGTATTCTACATAGTGCATTAAATTGTACTCAGTTTTCACCATCATCCTGGATTATAGATTCGGGTGCATCAAATCATATGACGGGTTCCTCTAGATTCTTTAATTCATATTTTCCCTGTTCAGGTAGAGATAAAGTTCGTATAGCTGATGGTTCTTTTGCCCCTATTTCTGGAAAAGGTTCCATCACTATTACTCCATCTCTACATTTATCGTTAGTCTTACGTGTTCCTCGTTTTCCTAACAACCTCTTATCAATTAGTTAAATCACCAAGGCTCTCAATGGTATTGTAACATTCTTCCCTACTCATTGTTTGTTTCAGAAGAAGCTTGTGACGAAGGAGACGATTGGATCTGGTAGAATGCATGATGGTCTCTATCACCTAGATAATCTTAGCAGTCCCAATGAAGTCGGATATATGGTCTCTTTGCAACAAGTGCACTGGAGGAATTGCAGTTACATCATCGTCGATTTGGTCATTTATCTTTTTCAGTTTTAGCTAGGCAGTTTTCTTTATCTCTACAAATTATGCAATAAAGATCATTTGAGTTGTTATGCCTGTGAGTATGCTAAACATACAAGTTGTATCTATTCTGCTTATGGAAATCATAGTCAATCTCCATTTGATGTTATTCACACTGATGTTTGGGGACCCTGCCATGTTACTTCTCTTTCTGGGCATAAATGGTTCATTACCATTATTGATTGTTTAGTCGAACAACTTGGATTTATTTGTTAAAGAGTAAAGATGAAGTGTTGCGATGTTTTAAAGCATTTCACATGATGATAGAAACTCAATTCAGTACCAAAATCAAAATCTTTCGCTCAGATAATGGTACATAATACACTGGCAAAGAGTTCCAGGACTACTTGTTAGCTAATGGGATTCTTCATCAAACCACTTGTGTTGATACACCTACTCAAAATGGTGTGGCAGAAAGAAAGAATCGTCACCTATTGGAAGTCACTCGATCTTTACTCTTTACCATGAGCATGCCAAAGTCTTTTTGGAGAGAAGCCTTTTTGACAGCTGCTTATTTAATTAATCGCATGCCGCTTCGGACCTTGGAGCTCAAGTCACCGACCACTTGAATGTCTTATTGGAGATACGACTTTCATTGTACCTCCTAAGATATTTGGGTGTGTTTGTTTTGTACGTGATCATCGCCCCTCACTTGGTAAATTTGAACATCGTTGCTTGAAATGTGTATTTGTTTGATATTTAGCTACTAAAAAAGGTTACAAGTGTTATTTCCCACCTCAAAAGAAGATATTTGTGAGTATGGATGTAACCTTCATAGAGACAGAGGCATACTATTTATCTGATCAGAATTTGGTAAATATTGTCCCTCCATCTCCCTCTACAATATCAGATGAGTTCCTATAGTCACCATATTCATGTACCGAGATACCACATTGTGAGGGGGAGTCATCTAGAGTTCAAGAAAAGCCGCACATAGTTGCAATTTTCATCTGTAAGGATATTTGAGTACCAAAAGTGATGCGTACAGCTTTGGAGTTGTTCATCTTGAGATGTTGTCTGGCCGACGTGCCATAGACAAGTACCAACCACCTGGAGAGCACAATCTAGTGGACTAGGCAAGGCCTAATCTTACTATCTTACTAGCAAGCGAAAGATCGGTCTTCCGCATCCTGGATGCACGATTGGAGGGGCAGTATTCACTGGAAGGAGCACAAAAGGTTGTTGTTCTCGCACTCCATTGCTTATCAACGGAACCAAGGTACAGACCAACAACGGATCAAGTGGTGTCTGCACTAGAATAGCTTCAGGATGCCAAAGACATGAGAAGAAATCCACGGTATGAACAAAAGACAAATGGCCAAAGCATTGGTGGCAATTCAAGCTGGTTGGTTAAGAGGAGATCATAAGAAATTGTCAAAGGAGAGGTTGCTCATCCTACGCCCTCAGCTTCCCCACTTCACACTACGTGAAGAGAAGTCTCATGTGATGCAACTTCGGATGGAAATAGTAGAGAAAAAAAAGGAAAACATAAATATGCACATGCAAGCTCAATATCTTTTCGTACAGATTTCCTTGTTTTGGATCATCTTGTTGACATTATGTTCATATTATATATATATATATATATCACTTTTTACGCTCAAGTCAATTGTCCAATTAAAAGTTCATATCAAGGGTAGCTGATGTTACAATGATTGAAGGTTCCTGCTAAAATGTGGCCGTTAAATTTGACTATATATTATTGACATTAGTGTCTCAAAATTAGTGAACAAAGACAATGAAAAGATCTTGAAGTCAAATTATTGATAGATGCCGAACTTTTAGGCAACTTATTCATAGCATTCCTTTACTGTTTGAACAATTAAAGGTATTGTTTCTGTGTCTAAGGCAAATTGTAGTGTGATCAAGTTAGAATACAAAGATCTTAAACAACTCAAATCCATCCATTTTTCTTCAATTTCACCTTTATATAATTCTATTGTTGTTTAAAATTGAAGTGTCTCAAAATATAGCTTCCCTGTTACCAATTTTGGGTACCAATCTATCCAATTTTGGATAGATTGGAGTATCTTGTGAAACAAAAGGGAAAAAAAGAGATCGAACATCAATCTATCCACCTTGGATATGCTTGGAATGGAAACCTAAATTGGATTTAGATCAGGTCGAATAATCGGATTTTGAATTTTATTATCATATCTAATTTAAGACATTTAGATCTAATATTTTATGTATTGTATTAAAAAAATGAGATAATTTTATCCTCATATTTGTATTAAATGCTGAATTTATACTTTATATTGTTGATATTGTGAAATTAATTGAAAATCCAAATATGTTAACCGTGACCATTGTATCAAGATTTGATATCAATTTTAATTGGTATAAGCAATCGAATTAACTTTCAAAAAACAATCAAATGTCATGCCTATATCTTTTTTTTTTCTTTTCATATTTATCTTTATTTGTTGGTCTGATTTGAAATTTGGTAATTTGGATCATCGTAATGCAGTGTGAAACTATTTTGGTCTAAACATCCCTATTTGTCCATTGATTCATTAGATTTGAAATTTGTTCAATTAAATTAATTTAATGATATATATAAAAATGTTTGTAGGATTATTTTGATGCGGTTAATTTAAAAATAAGGGGATATAATTTTATCATTTTACGGATGACTTGATGAATAGCCCATATATCCAGTATTCTCATTTATTAGTCCCACATTACTTGCTGCTTATTTGGAATGGATTACATATGTTGTCTCTATTTGGTCAAGAGGCACGACCTTACTTGAACATGATATGTTCTATAGGCTCGTACAATTGTATCCTTGAGTGTAAAGGAGATAGACAATTCAATCTGGTTGATGAACAATGACCACGTGATCAGAACGTGATTAACGGCTCAAATTGTTAGGGGATTGAAGCCATAGATTATCGTTCCAAGATTTCGCCTTTCACGGGTGCATCAAGAAGGCCGCTGGACGTCGAACCAATGGATGTCAACGTCCCAGCAACATCTTCTTCTTGTTTATCTTGTTTATCCTCCTCGACGCAATCGACACAATCTTTCCATGGGATGGCGTTCTTTTCTGAATTCGTCGTCAATGCCGATGGGAAGGTAGGTCCGGAGGGCCTAGCAAGAAGGTTGCAAGATGAGAACATGGCCTTGCATTCTTCGCTATCTTCCCCTCCGACCGTCTTCTTTTTTGATTTCCAAGAATACGACGTAAATCAAGAACACCCCTGTGAGAGGGCAAATGAAAATTCCACGTTTGTGCCTTCATCCGGCGTGGGGAGAAGGTTGCTGGATGTCAGCTCGAACATGGACGTGGACGTCCCGTGGCTGAGTTGATATTGCCATCGTCATCCGACGGAAAACACAACTTTGCGTGCAGGGAGGGAAACAAAGAGGGGTAGAGGGCTGCATCCGCATTGACGGAGGAAGAAGAGGATCCTCTGCTAGTCTGCTTCCTTTAATTAATTTTGATTGACTTCAAGAACCGCATAAGAAACTTAAACTTTTGATGTCTCATGATTTGCTGAATGAATGAATGGATTGGAACTCAAATCTAATTTTCTGTTATGATACTCCTTGGAAGCACAAAAATGATGTGATTTTTTTCTGATAAGTCTAAAGGTAAGGTATTACCTTTGTGATTTGTGGATTTTAGGCTGAATTCAATCAGGCCAATAATAGTGGGAAGCAATCTATTCGCAAGATGAATGTTGAGAGTTAAAACAAATGAAATTTACAGGATGAATATGTGCATAGTCCAACCTAATCTTTTAAGGTATTACCTTTGTGATTTGTGGATTTTAGGATGTATACCCATGCTGCCTAAAGCTAGCTCCTCGGTACGCGTGTCGCCCGATGTGAAGAAAAAAAATCTGCTTGAAGGACACTGCCTTGCGCTGCTTGGTGAAGGTGCGCTGCCTTACGACACTTGGTGCGCCGTGCACCGCTTGGGGCACGTGCGTCTCGCAGCGCGTTGCTTGATGCAGCGGCAGGCGCGGCTAAGGAATCCGCACGCCGCAAGTGCAGAATAATTTTTTGGATTTCCAAGCACTTCAGGATGTGTGTACGGCGGCTCTAATACCAAGTTGGTTTGTGGAAGATGAAAAAAAGAGTGATTGACCTGTAGGGTTAGGTCACCTTTCTATTAATCCTGCTTGTATTAATACTATAACAATTTACACAAAAGTCCTTAAGTAAGAGTATATTTACAAATATACCCTTATATTACTATACTGTCTTCAGTTCATTGAACGTAAAACTCATTACATTCACTGACTGCAAGATATCATCTTCACTACTAGGTGTCGGAGGCACAGATGCTGCAAGCCCGTTACTACTTGAACCACTCAACTTCTTTCTGTCCCTGCTAGCGCTTTTGGAGTTCACTCCTAAGCATGAGACAACATCTCCTGGTAAACTACAGAAGTAAATAAATAAATTATAAATGAAAAGCTTGCACCAGACCACTCCACGGACTCAGATCCCAAACCAAACCAAACCAAACCAAGATAATTAGTCAACCACAATTATTTCATGATTCATGAAGGCAATATTGTACTCAAAGAAACATCTACCATATTTGTAGCAGGAAAGTTTTACAAATAGACATTTCATTTCATCCAAACCATTGACAAAATCAATCCTTGAATATTCCCAGGGAGTATTAAAGTAAGAATGAAATTTAAGACAAGCAACCATTCGGTAGCAACTGCTCTTAATCATACGCTAATACATTTTTTTTCTCGAGAAGATAATATCACAACCAATCCACAATATCTCCTATAAACAAAAATATGCAATTAATTCAATCTCCAAAAAAAAGAAAAGCTACATTAGTTTAATCAGAGATGAAAAGATACCTTCTTTCTTTTTTTAATTTGAGATGATAAGACATCTTTAGATTTAGGGTTATAACCTTAACCAAATTCGTAGCAGATCTCTGGATTCAGCAAAAACAAAAGATGAAGTTAAAAGTATTGTTGGAGAGCTAAACATTCAGAAGTAAAAAACAAATCATTATCCAATAAACTGATAAACGTGGATAGCTAGTTAAAAAACAAACATAGAAACTCTATACTTGGGAATTCCGAAAGGACCAGTCCCAATAGAAACAAACCCAAGCTTCGAACTTTGCATTCCTATGCTTCCTTTATGACCGAAAGGACCAGTCCCAATAGGAATGCAAAGTTCGAAGCTTGGGTTTGTTTCTATTGGGACTGGTCCTTTCGGAATTCCCAAGTATAGAGTTTCTATGTTTGTTTTTTAACTAGCTATCCACGTTTATCAGTTTATTGGATAATGATTTGTTTTTTAGTTCTGAATGTTTAGCTCTCCAACAATACTTTTAACTTCATCTTTCGTTTTTGCTGAATCCAGAGATCTGCTACGAATTTGGTTAAGGTTATAACCCTAAATCAAAAGATGTCTTATCATCTCAAATTAAAAAAAGAAAGAAGGTATCTTTTCATCTCTGATTAAACTAATGTAGCTTTTCTTTTTTTTGGAGATTGAATTAATTACATATTTTTGTTTATAGGAGATATTGTCTTCACTAAGAATTTGTCACACTGATATTTCTTGCTGCGCCCTCCGGACCAACCTTCCCGTCGGCATTGACGACGAATTTAGAAAAGAACGTCATCCCATGGAAAGATTGTGGCGATTGCATCGAGGAGGATAAATTGGATAAACAAGAAGAAGATGCTGCTGGGACGTCGACATCCATCGGTTCGGCGTCCAGCAGCCTTCTTGCTGCGCCCATGAGGAGGATAAACATGAAGAAGGCCTTCGTCTTTTGCTTCTAAAAGAAGCACAATTAACGTATTTTGCATATACCAATTTTCTCCAATTTAAAAGAGAGATACGCTTAATATAATTTGTAAGAATATATACAGTTAAATTTAACTAGTACTAGATACATGTAGAAACTACGGTGTAAAAACGATCAGATCAGCTTCTGACATGTGTTTCCGACACGATAATTTCAAGTTGAAAAACCAACTTAACCCAACTCCGGAAAAAGAAGCAATGACCTATTTTGTGTTGGAGCGAGCTCTAAGGATCTTTTCTGCATCAATTTTTTAATTTTTTTAATACTTTTTTTTTATCTTTAACAAAGTTCAATAGTATCTAATCAAATTGAAATGAACCAAACTAGTACGATTTGAAAATTTTATATTCTAATTTTCAAAATCACATAGTATATTATTAATTTTTTTAAAAATTATTCAAGCATTTTTAGATCTCCATTGAGAACTCCAAACTGATCCAAATAAACTTGGAAAAAAAACCTGAAATCCAAGCAACCCCCAAAGTATCTAGAGCTGGATCATGTCAGTTTTTGTTTTGTTTTGGCACAATCTGCTTTTAAACATTTAACAAGTAGATATAATGAATTTAATGACTGATAAAAGAAAAGCTAGTACAAGAGTCGTCCTTGTTGATCTTAAAAAAAAATGAGACGAGAATAATTGTCAAACTACTAAAAATTAATAGACCCGGAAAACAAATAGATACCACCATGTTCATTAAACAAATAAAGATGATCATCTATAAATTCATCATATGACAAAATCTTCAGCAGCATAAAATATATTAGGTACAAAATTGTGGTTTTCATCAGAGATCACAATGGGTAGGTACCAAGTCTGGAGAAGGGAAACAAACAGGGAAGGAGAAGTTGGTTGCCTTCTTTCATTGTAGAAATGCCACCACTCTGTTTGGCAAGTTTAGGCCAAAAACTGTTTCTTCGCAATTGATTTTGATAGTGATATTCAATGGTTCAGAGAACTTGCCCTCAGCCAAGATAGTAAACAAGACTGGCTTTGAGCTACTCAATAATTGCCCACTGAAACGGAAGCACAAACCGGATGCATCATCAATGTTAAAAGAAACTGGGATGTCGGCACTCACAAGGGAAACATTAGAATTGCTTAGAACCTTAGATGCTAGAATTTTAGAAACTAGAATAATTTTATCCGAATCAAATGAATTGTCAATCTTCTCCATGTGATCCTTGAATATGCACCTGTTACATAATTTTGGAATATTAGCTAAACTTAATACAGCAGGGAAAGAAAGTATGATAGCTGAAAAAGTGGCATTTTAATTTCATACAAACTATAAACTTTTTCTATTTCAATACTGAGAAATGCTTTGTCATTCTATGTTTTCTATGTTCCAGGTAATCACACTATAAGACTACGCCATCCTCTATCATAACCTAATTATTAGGTAAATCATCTAACTCTTTCCATTGCCCAAGAATACCAAAATAATGGCATTGTCAAGCAAAAGATTTTATAACCTGTTACAATCCCGTTGATATATGAACCAGCAGTATCGTGATATTTCTATATGTGCACATGAAAGAAGTGTATATTTGTATGTCTGAAGTGATCCACAAGGGCAGTAATATGAAATATGAGGGCACATCTATACCATGCGGTTAGACATTTTGTGAGATATGAATATTACTGACACTTGCATTTTGTCGAAAACTTTTTCCCATTGCATAACACAGCTAACTTGAATGGCAAAAGATGATGATGAAAACACACTTGAATGACTTTCTTCACCCTTTGACTTGGATCTAAGGATGCAATCTCTTCAAAAGAAAGCAAAGCTGGTATATTATCTGTTGATGGTGGGCTATGGAAGAAAAAAATGGAACATGTGAGTTTATAAAAGTAATATGAGCAACAAAAAATTCCACAAGATGTAACTACTACTAGACTGAAAATAAGAGTCCAAATCAAATAGTGCAAAGAAAATGATGAGAAATGGGGCAGATAAATACCTTTCAGGTTTTCCCATCACTTGATCTGAAGATTCCACACCCAAAGTAGACTCCCCATCTTTCAATGCTATATTTACTAATGGTTCAGAAGAGCAGTTCTCGAGAAAAACTTCAAGAAGTACTAAGATTGGGGATATAGTTGAAATTTCATATGAAAATGCATATTCTACTCTCAAGCCATTGCCAGTTGTAGGATGGAGAAGAGTGTGGAGCATTGGTCTAAGAGTACAATTAAGATTGTTAATTGATATTCTGCCAGGAGAAGGCTGTGGAGGCTTTTTTACTGAAGTAGAAGCTGGTTGCTCATCCAGCCATGATTCAAGTGCTGACTTAGACATCGACTCTGCCAAATCTGTAGAGATGAATGAAGACAAATTTCCCTTGGAACTTTGACTTGCAAGATCGTAATCAACGCTAGCATCAGAAACATTAATTAGGGCTTTTTCTTTGCCATCTTGAGCATCATGCAGAACTGAGACAAAAGCATGGTCACTTTCATTTGAATCAATTGCAGATTCATTCCCCTCACCATCTGAGCTGATGGAAGAATGATGAGAATCATAGACAGCCACTTTCTTCAATTGAAGATCCAGAAGACACATCAGGGTCATTTGTTCCAAATGAATTGTTGTAGCAGGAGCTGACTAGGAAGTAGGAACTACTAAATGTTTAAAGAAGAACAAGAACAATGAGAAAATAGAATGAATGACAAGCAAAAGGGAAATCATTTCAAGTTTTTTCCTTTACCTTTATCACATCCTCTAAACGAAATAAGAAAATAGCAATGTTAATTTTAGTGTTGCCATTACTTCATGAAAATATTCTGCTTAATGTGCATTAACTAACTAGAAACAAACTAACATTTTTTTATTTAAAAACATGTAATAAGGATATGACAAAAAAAATTTGGGTTTGAATCAACCAATACCAAATCAAACAAAGCAAATAATCAACAAACAAGGAAGAAAATGTTACCATATAATGATTGTTAAGAAAATAAATGAATAGATTGCACTCCTTCCTAACAACTAAAGCTTGAAAATGTTGGTCAGATAATCAAATTTAACATGCATGGTTGGTGGCACTTAATTTGAATCCTGCAAGTGTCAATAATTTTAAAAAATAAACCTCAGCTAAATCAATTTAGCCTGCATGTTCGGCATGGGTGAAATAGTCTAGTTCACCCGTCTACATGCAAGTGGAAGTGTTAATACTTAATAATATAAATGAATAGATTGTGCTCCTTTTTAATAGCTTAAGATTTGGGGAAAGTTGGAAATTTTATCAAAGTAAACAATGACAAAGATTACACAACCAAAGACAACAACAAAATGGGAGAATCATACAATACAATAGTAAATAAAATTTCAAGATTGTTATCTCCAAATCAAACAGATTGCAAGAAAGAACAAAATTATCCAACTGTAGATATCAATACAGATAATAGACTGTCATGCTAAATCCTAAATATGACGGGAACAAATAATCCACTCAAGTGTAACACTAAGACAACAAATACAGATATTTCGAAGTTGACCTTGGCGGAAGTATTTAGGATCTGAAGCTTTGTCTCAACCTCCTACGAAGTAAAACACCATGCGAGATACTTCAGTATACCTGGTACTACTTTGGGAATAATCTGTCCAACAGAGCTGTACTCTCCTATAATCCAAATAATCAATGCGCGTGCTGCAGGGTCTTTTATTCTGTCCAAGTGGCAAGTCAATCGGACAATCACCTTCAATTGTAACAAATGAAGAGAGTAAAAGCATGTAGTAGATGTAACCAGCGACATAAATCTAGAATTCTGAACATATAAATAAAAATGAACCAGAAAATAGTAAGGTCTAATATCAAAGCAACACTCATGGTGAATTCATTCAACCTTTGTGAGCAGAATTTAATGAAATATTTTGCAGCTCCGAAGCAACAATAGATATCAAAATATGAACTAAAATCACATTAAAATAGTTTCTAGGTGTGTAGATCTTATGAAGTTGGGTTTCAGGGGAAAAAAATTAAAGAGAGACCTGGCTTGAGCTTTACAAGAAATCTGAACACAAGACCTCTACATGTTTATCTAAACTTTAGTAACTTAAACTTCCAGTATAAACTAGTTTTGTCCACATATCCACTGTTTCCAACTAAATAATTATCTTAGGTCCATAAAACATTTATCCACAAGCACAGATCAGATCAGATCAGATCAGATCCAATCCAAGTAATTGATTAAGAGTTGCAGTCTCTAAGAAAAAAAAAACAATAAGGGGGAAATAAATGACAACTCTAGGCTGAAGGATTTAGAAACAACTGCACCATTATAGCAAACATAATATCCCAGTGGGATTCATGAAATAACAAAGGAAAACAAGTGAAGCTTCTAATGCTTAAGCCAGATGGCAGATGAAATATCTCAGTGGCATCATAACTAGTGCTTATGAACTGAACTCATCAAGGAATGGTCTGAAAAGTAGAATGATAATCCGGCTAGCTACCTTCTCATAACTAGTTGGATCTTGCTTATGAACGTGTTTTTGGTATGGCCGAGAAAGTTCATAAGGGAATTAAATTCATGGGAAGTAATGAAGTATAAGAAGATACAGCAACTAACCTATTGTGTTAACCAAAAGTTACCTTAGTGTACTGCAATCAAAATTTAATTGGAAACCCAATTCACCATTATGTTACTTATTTGTGACAAGCCCCAGCTGGCTCAATTCAGGTCATGTTTTTAGGTCTAGTTGGATTTGATCCAAAACTAAAACTAGCCCCCAACTTGAAATATCCTTAGTGTACACGTCTATTTTTCAGAATTTCCAACATAAATTCTTTAAAGATAAATTATTCCAACATTTAAACATGATATCTTGTTCAACATCTGTAGTAAAATATTTTAGATTATTATTCAAGATTTTTGATCTCTTAGTAATACTGTTTCTCTTAACTTTATAATTTTGTTTCCTGGTACAGAATGATAATTCTTATCACTCATTTAATTTAGGATCTTCAAGATAATTGTATAAACTTTTGAAAGATAGGTAATTTAAGTTACTGTAAAACTGGATTCAATTGGGAACTACTATAAGATAGATTTAGGTATTATATTCTGCAGCTGTATACCTAAACATGGATTGAGTCCATCTATTTGAATCTTATTTTATATAGTGTGCAAGTCTCTCTCCTTCCAGTTTTTCAGTTGCATGCTGCTTTCTTATTTTTCACATTTACAGTCATCACAAAATCTGCAGATGCACAGAGAATGGAAGTATCATCCGCAAAATCCTCACAGTATTCTCTTTCCGTTGTGCTCATAAAATTAGTCATATAACTGTTTATTACTTTATTTGGTTGCTGATATTAGTAACTGGCAGCAATTCATTTCACTCAATCCCACTAGATTGACACGTTACTTCATTGCACTGCTAAATTTTACTAGGTTAGCAATGTATTGGCTCTTTGCTGGAATTACTAAATGACTTATAGCAGCCATTTTAATCATGTGTACAACAGTGCTAGAAGTAAAGGTAAGCATGCATACAAGACGCTGTAAGCATGAATTACTAACCCATCTTGTTTCTCTTGTTTACAAGCTGGTATTCCTGATATGACATATTTACTGCATCTGTTTCAACATTAAAACAGAGGAATTGGTAATTTGTGATCTCTTAATTTCACAATACTTTGCTATAGAAAATGTGCATAACTTAGGTATAGAAAATGCTGATTAACTGGAAGAGATATCCTGAATTCCAACTCGTCATCGAGCACCAAACAGGTCCCTTGTATGTTCATTTTTCATTTTGTGCACTAATCACATTCTTGGCTGAAGATTAAAGATTAGAACATCCAATCAAGGGTTTGAAGCTAAGATTAGAACATCCAAGAAATGCCTAAAATCCAAGAATTAGAACATCCAAGAAATGCCTCGTTTGAAGATAAGATTGAATCGTGTTGATCAGCCTTTGTGGGGAAGTCATGAGTTCATTCCTATATCTTAATCTTCACCAAGTTACAGAAAATCCAAGAAAATATTCTAACCAAGAAATTACAGAAAATATAATGTATACCTCCCTGGAATGCCGTGCTTCTTCCTCCGTCTCTCCGGATGAAGCCCTACCCCTTTTCGTTCCCCTCCCTGCAGCTGTGACGTCATTCATCCTCCTCGCAATGCCGGTAAACGGAATCAGTTTCTGCGCTGCCGCCTTTTCTTGCTGATCGCCGAGGAACTCAGAAAAGAACACGATGTTTTGCGTCGGCTGATGATGGCAAGATCCGCTCGGCAGAGAAGAAGGGCTCGCGACGTCCACATCCATGTCTTCGTCGTCCAGCAATCTTCTCCCCACGCCGGTGAATGGCACATTATCTTTATCCCTCTCGCCGCGTTCTTGGTCCACGCCATTGACGAAATCGGAAAATAACACGGGCTTACCTGTAATCCGACGGCACCGACTGCTCGGGGGAGAGGAGGATAATGAAGAACGCATGACGTCGTCTGCTTCTTGCAACGTTCTTGCTGCGCCGGTGAAGGGTGCATACGAATCCAACGCTCCCTTCTCGTTGCCGTTGACGAAATCAGAAAAGAATAAGAGACGATGGGAAGATCGGCTCGGGGAAGAAGAAGAAGACGACGAGGGACGAGGCGGGGACATCTATGTCCATGGCTTCATCATCCTGCAATCTTCTCGCTACCCCGGTGGATGGTGCAAACTTGGAATCCATGAGAGTGGAGATCGAGATCACCCTCTCTTGCAATCTGTGTGAGGCACGCCGGAATCGGAACCCCAATCTCATGGGAGTGAAGCGAAGGCGAAGGTGAAGAAAGGGCGAACTCGAAACAGAAGAAATTAGTATTATTTTTCATTAATATATATAATGGGGAATCAAACGGAGAAATTAGTATTGTTTTTCATTAATATAAAGGGTAATGCATTTGTTTTCGAATAAATTATACGGGTCTCCGATATGCATGACACGTCACAGTCCACCACAAAGAGATGTGATTTCCAATTGCTTGGCCATGTAATTCTATAAGATATTTGACTGATGACTAATTTGCTGATGATTCAGATTCCAGAATCTTTTATTTACTTTCTGGTTTAGCACTCATGCACAGTTACTTATATTTGTAGGCTAAGTGAATCAATTTTACTATGTTTGCAGGTCCAAGTCCATAGCAAAAGGAATCGGTGGCCGAGAAGGTGGTGACGTCGACGAGCAATCGAATCATTGAACTAATGGCCGGCGAGGCAGCAACGAAGGCATAGACATTGCGGCACGAGGTCCCCAGTCGCGGACTTCGACTCACATAGACGCGGAGACAGACACATGTCTAAGTCATTAAAGAGAAACTCATTTTGACTGTAGTAACACTCTTATAACGGCAGAGTCCATCTCATAAGAATTTCCAACTGAGTACTACTTCACCACTTTTAAAGTCAAGCTCAGGTTGTGCATCAACAATTTACTGCTTTGTTGAAACCCAGAGACAATTGGTTCAGGATAGGATTTATGCTTCGTGGATAAGGGCAGCACCCAATTGGTGGGACATCAGCTTTACCAAATTTCCTTGCTCCACGATTATATAACGCCTTCCATGTTAATAATATGTAATCAGCAATAAGTAGATAGAACATAAATATTGCATTAATGAGAATAAAATTTTACTATGTTTTTTAGCAAAAGGAACCGATGGTCGAGAAGGTGGTGACGGGCGACGAACGATCGAATAATTGAATCGATGGTCGGCGAGGCAGCGACGAAAGCATAAACATTGCGGCACGAGGTCCCCAGTCACGACTCAGACTCACATAGATGCGGAGGAAGGTACACCGGTTGGTTTATGTACAAGTGGTCAGCGGAGGAAAGCCGTCGCTGATAATTTCCTTAGTTTATGTATTTCTGAAAACCGATTGGTTTTATAAATTGTACAAGTTTTGTGGTATTTTTTATAGTTGTCAAGGTTGGGTTAGGCTATAGAGTACGGGTGGTACTCTGGCCGGTCATGTCCGGGTTTGGGGTGTGACACGTGCACAAAACTTCGACGTAGAGTTTATGAATTTCGGCGAAAAAATTTCGACGTTGACGTCGAAATATTTTTTAAAAAAAAATTCTAAGTTTAAAAATTTCGACGCTTGCTACAGGCGTTGAAGACTTTTCGACGCCTATTGCAGGCATTGAAACGCGTCTGGAGCGGGCTCACTAGCGTCCGCCCACACCGTCCGTGTTACGCCCCGCCTAACTTTATCCCTAGAGAAGGGACCTCACCTAGGTGGAGCACAACCTACAACTAAACCACAAAATACACCAGAAAATCTCAACAAGAACAACTGAAATCTTCTTTTCAACAAGAAGTTCTCTAAACAAATGTTCAACATCAATCTAAATATAACTAAGAAAACAACTAAACAGCGGATGACGTCTCCTCCTCCCGGACTCTAGCTACCCAACTTCAACTACTAACGTACCTGCAAATTCGAAGCAACAACAAACAATATCAACGGGAAGCTGAGTAGGAGTATCAATATGTCTAACAATAAGGACTACAATCATGATGTGATGATATTGTCAAATGCAACAATATACAACTTTGCAATTGAATGCAATATGTCAACAACAAGACACATTTTCACCTATCAACTAATGCAATTCATACCAATCAAGAGCGCAATGGACAAATGGGTTTCCCCCGCGATTTCTCACCTCCGAGAGTGACACCTCAAGCCTGCTCCAGTAGGAGATCCGACTATCCATAAAGGTAGTCTGCCGACGTCTAACACATCGACGCCGAACACACACCCGTGTGGTAAATAGGTGATCACCGGTGTCACTTGCCCAACACCTCGGGCAATAAATCAACAATGTCCAGGGCCTTCGCCCAATAAAAGATCAACAATGCAACATGACAACTAGATCTCACAAGATGAGAAATCACAACTGATCGACGAAGCTAACAATAATAAATGTTACAACAAACTATCAACTAAAGATGCAACCAAATAATTCATGCTAGCAAAGACAACTTATGACAACGTTAATACTACAATGGGCACCATGCTCAAATAACATTAATAAATAACAACTCTAATTAGACTCATGCAATTATCAACATGGTATGTCCAACAAAATAATGCAACATGAGATCAACGGAATACAGAAGCAATTCAAGCAAATAGAGACAAAGGATAAAACCGTCATTTTACTCATTCAACATTCATCGGCTACAACAGGAGTCAACTCAAACCCAACACAACTATGTATACTCTAAATCACCACCGAACATAGAATACCACTATTCTACATTATTTAATTATTTATCAAATTAAAATAATAACTCATAACTATCAAATAACAGTGAAACATAGAAAAGCCCTACCAGATGAACTCTGATCATAGAAGCCCCCTCTAAAATAATATTTACAAGAATGTCCCTATAATTTTCCAGGTCATAAAAGTTCGCCCGCACCGTCGTCGCGATCTTGCGGGCGCACGAGCCAGCGGCCCTTGGCGAGCATGCCGAGGGGCTTTGCCCAAGTGAAGGGGCGGGATATTTCCTGCCTCTGATTTTTTTTAAAAAAAATTAAAATTTTTCCCTCAGGTTCTCTTCTTTATATACTTTTTTTCTTTTTTTCTTTTTCTTCTTCTTTTCATCATCATCTTTTTCTTCATATCTTTTTTTCTTTCCCATTCTTTTTTCTTTCTCTTCTATTTTTCCTTCATCTAATTTTTCTTCTTCTTTTTTCAGGTTATCAAAAATTTTCAAGTCATCGAATTTTTTAGGTTACCATCTAATTTTTCAAGTTAAAAAATATTAATTAAATTGGATTGTGCCATATGATTATTTAATTATTTTAGTAAATTATATATCAAAGATTAAATTTGAATTCAATTTGAGAAATTAACTATTTTAGCTTTGTTCGATATGATGGGTTAGCTAGTGTACTTTTAAAAACACAGTTCAATAGTACGTTCAAATTATGTTTTTTATTCCCATGCTTCTATGTGGGAATCCATTAAGTTAATTCGGTTGCCCCTCTCCTCCTATGATGATGCATGGGTTTAGGAAATGGAGATTAATGAGTATGTTGCTACAAGTAGTGCTTAGTTATTTCTTAGAAGTCGTAACCTTCACGAACTTAGCAATTATGTCCCTTGCCTAGTCTATGGCAACTTAAGCTGCCTCCAAAAGTTCTGAACTTCCTTTGAAATCTTCTGCATAATAGATTACCTATCAGATCCTATTTGTGCCATATTGGTCTTCTTAATATCTTTATTTGTCCTTTGTGTCCGTCTAATACTACTAATGAGACTATTGAACACATTTTTTTTCTTATGCCCTTATATTAATTCAGTTTGGTCCATTCTTCAATCTTGAACTGATTTTCCGTAAAATAATCAGAATTCTTGGTTGAATGGAGGTTGGCTCAGGTTGCCCAATAGCCCGGCTGGGACTCTGTCTATTAAGACTCTAATTGTTATTACCTATTGGTTTACTTGGCACGTTAAAAATGAGATGATATATCTTATTAGGCGGCATTCTCCTCTTACTCTCATGCTCAAAATAATTTCATTTGCTTGTCGGTTTAATAAAACTCAAGCTCCTGAGGAAATTTCAATTTACGTTCTAATTCTAATTTACTTAATTGGATTCCCTCGGATGGAAACTGGATTAAATTAAACTGTGATAGCTCTTTTTTAAACTCACAAGCTGGCATTGGCTTTATTGTTAGGAACAATTTGGGTGACTACATTTACTTTGCTAATCAGTATTTTGATTCTATCATTTCACCGGCTTTTGCAGAAGCTCTTTCTATCCTACATGCCATCCAGTTTGCTCATCGAAAGTTTGACTTGGTCAATATTGAATCTGATTGATGGTTGGTTATTCAGGCTATTCAAGGTCAATGTACAGTAGTCCCTTCGAAGCTGCAGCACATTGTATCTCAATTTCAATAATTAGCCTATAGATAATGTAATAAAGTCGCTCATTGGGCGGCAAATCGAGCACGTAGTCTTAAAGAGTCCAAAATATGGACTTCTATTCGACTCCCGGAGCTCAATAATATTTTTTTACCAGGACTGCTCTAGTCCTTCCCATACGTAGTTAATGAACTTTTTATTTTTTAGGTAAAAAAAAAATTATATTTTTTTCATTTACATAAATCAAAAATTATTTTTTGTTAATTTAATTTTAAAATCTAAGGCGGTTCCATTTAGCTGCTTTTTTTCTTCAGGTATTAGCAAATTGATAATTAAAGTGATCATGTCCGAGCTGAGTAGGAAGCATAGGAATGCAAAGTTCGAAGCTTGGGTTTGTTTCTATTGGGACTGGTCCTTTCGGAATTCCCAAGTATAGAGTTTCTATGTTTGTTTTTTAACTAGCTATCCACGTTTATCAGTTTATTGGATAATGATTTGTTTTTTACTTCTGAATGTTTAGCTCTCCAACAATACTTTTAACTTCATCTTTTGTTTTTGCTGAATCCAGAGATCTGCTACGAATTTGGTTAAGGTTATAACCCTAAATCTAAAGATGTCTTATCATCTCAAATTAAAAAAAAGAAAGAAGGTATCTTTTCATCTCTGATTAAACTAATGTAGCTTTTCTTTTTTTTGGAGATTGAATTAATTGCATATTTTTGTTTATAGGAGATATTGTGGATTGGTTGTGATATTGTCTTCTCGAGAAAAAAAATGTATTAGCGTATGATTAAGAGCAGTTGCTACCGAATGGTTGCTTGTCTTAAATTTCATTCTTACTTTAATACTCCCTGGGAATATTCAAGGATTGATTTTGTCAATGGTTTGGATGAAATGAAATGTCTATTTGTAAAAATTTCCTGCTACAAATATGGTAGATGTTTCTTTGAGTACAATATTGCCATCATGAATCATGAAATAATTGTGGTTGACTAATTATCTTGGTTTGGTTTGGTTTGGTTTGGGATCTGAGCCCGTGGAGTGGTCTGGTGCAAGCTTTTCATTTATAATTTATTTATTTACTTCTGTAGTTTACCAGGAGATGTTGTCTCATGCTTAGGAGTGAACTCCAAAAGTGCTAGCAGGGACAGAAAGAAGTTGAGTGGTTCAAGTAGTAACGGGTTTGCAGCATCTATGCCTCCGACACCTAGTAGTGAAGATGATATCTTGCAGTCAGTGAATGTAATGAGTTTTACGTTCAATGAACTGAAGACAGTATAGTAATATAAGGGTATATTTGTAAATATAATCTTACTTAAGGACTTTTCTGTAAATTGTTATAGTATTAATAAAAGCATGATTAATAGAAAGGTGACCTAACCCTACAGGTTAATCACTCTTTTTTTCATCTTCCACAAACCAACTTGGTATTAGAGCCGCCGTACACACATCCTGAATGCTTGGAAATCCAAAAAACTATTCGGCACCTGCGGCATGCGGATTCCTTAGCCGCGCCTGCCGCTGCATCAAGCAACGCGCTGCGAGACGCACGCGCCCCAAGCGGTGCACGGCGCACCAAGTGTCGTAAGGCAGCGCACCTTCACCAAGCAGCGCAAGGCAGTGTCCTTCAAGCAGATTTTTTTTCTTCACATCGGGCGACACGCGTACCGAGGAGCTAGCTTTAGGCAGCACGGGTATACATCCTATATTTGATTCAAATTTCCTTCTCTCATTTGAAAGGTAACAACAACTTTATTCTACAAAGTCAGCTTATATATATTTTATTTTTCAAAATCTGTGCAATGAGATGAAGAAAAATCTAAGCGTTTAAAGATTTAATTTGATGCTATAATTATCTTGTAGATCTGGGATTTCGTTCGAAATTCCCTCTCTTCAGAATAGCCCTATGAAATTAGATGGATAATCTACTTATTTAATGTGGACTCGAAGTGTGCGACTGTTTATTAGAGCCCGTCGTCTTGAGGGGTATCTCACCGGGAGTAAAGTACAGTTAGCAAATGGAAACAATGCACATTGGGAGTCAGAGAACTCTCTTGTTATGTCTTGGCTTCTAAACTATATGACTATGGATATTGGTCAGGGATTCACATTTTTCAGTACAACCAACGAAATTTGGGAAGCTATTTCACCAACTTACTCTCAAATAGGGAATTCAGTGCAAGCTTATGAGATTTAGTGTAAAATTCGTCAAGTAAGACAAAGTAATATATCAGTTACTGCTTATGTGGCTTAGCTTAGACGATTGTGGTTTGAGTTGGACTTTTATCGTCCATTCAAGGCCTTACATGCTGAGCATGCAGTTCTACACAAAAAGTACATAGAAGAAGAACGCTTATTTGATTTTTTGGCAGGGCTGAATTCAAAATTTGACTCCATTAGAACACAAATTCTTAGGAG
This sequence comes from Canna indica, assembly GCA_034359265.1. Taxonomy (NCBI): domain Eukaryota; kingdom Viridiplantae; phylum Streptophyta; class Magnoliopsida; order Zingiberales; family Cannaceae; genus Canna; species Canna indica. Next base: position 70,646,706 of record CP136894.1, on the reverse strand, counting down.
AGGAGATACATTGCCTACACTTCAGCAAGTTTTTTCCATTGTTCAAAGTGAGGAGACTCGGAGAAGGATTATGGTGGAGCCTAATAACTCACCAGTACCATCACATCGATCTGCACTAGTAGTTCAGCCTCGTGAAAGAACTGAAAGAGAACAAATGAAGTGTGATCATTGTCATAGGCCTGGTCACATTAAAGATACATGTTGGCAGTTACATGGTAGACCTCGAGGAGGTGGACGTGGCGGATGTCGTGGTGGAAGATTTCGGAGTCGAACTCGTGGGAGTCGAACTAATCATTCCGTTGATAACTCCTCAATGTCATGTTACAAACTCTCAAATAGTTCATGGCAAATCTTGATCCCACCTCTACTGGAGAGACCTCCTCCTCCACAGGTTCAGCTAGTCAACCTTCTTCTTCCATACACCACTCTCATTTTGCACAATCAGGTAATCTACATAGTGCATTAAATTGTACTCAGTTTTCACCATCATCCTAGATTATAGATTTGGGTGCATCAAATTATATGACAGGTTCCTCTAGTTCCTTTATTTCATATTTTCCCTGTTCAGGTAGAGATAAAGTTCCTATAGCTGATGGTTCTTTTGCCCATATTTCTGGAAAAGGTGCCATCACTATTACTCCATCTCTACATTTATCGTTAGTCTTACATGTTCCTCGTTTTCCTAACAACCTCTTATCAATTAGTTCAATCACCAAGGCTCTCAATGGTATAGTAACATTCTTCCCTACTCATTGTTTGTTTCAGAAGAAGCTTGTGACGAAGGAGACGATTGGATCTGGTAGAATGCATGATGGTCTCTATCAACGGGATAATCTTAGCAGTCCCAATGAAGTCGGATATATGGTCTCTTCTGAAACAAGTGCACTGGAGGAATTGCAGTTACATCATCGTCAATTTTGACATTTTTCTTTTTCAGTTATAGCTAGGCAGTTTTCTTTCTCTCTACAAATTATGCAATAATGACCAATTGATTTGTGATGCCCGTGAGTATGCTAAACATACAAGTAGTATCTATTCTGCTTCTGGAAATCATAGTCAATCTCCATTTGATGTTATTCACACTGATGTTTTGGGATCCTGCCATGTTACTTCTCTTTCTGGGCATAAATGGTTCATTACCTTTATTGATTGTTTTCGTCGAACAACTTGGGTTTATTTGTTAAAGAGTAAAGATGAAGTGTTGCGATGTTTTAAAGCATTTCACATGATGATAGAAACTCAATTCAGTACCAAAATCAAAATCCTTTGCTCAAATAATGATACATAATACACTGGCAAAGAGTTCCAGGACTACTTGTTAGCTAATGAGATTCTTCATCAAACCGCTTGTGTTGATACACCTACTCAAAATGGTGTGGCAGAAAGAAAGAATCGTCACCTATTGGAAGTCACTCGATCTTTACTCTTTACCATGAACATGCCAAAGTCTTTTTGGAGAGAAGCCGTTTTAACAACTGCTTATTTAATTAATCTCATGCCGCTTCGGACCTTGGAGTTCAAGTCACCAACCACTTGAATGTCTTATTGGAGTTACGACTTTCATTGTACCTCCTAAGATATTTGGGTGTGTTTGTTTTGTACGTGATCATCGCCCCTCACTTGGTAAACTTGAACATCGTTCCTTGAAATGTGTATTTGTTGGATATTTAGCTACTAAAAAAGGTTACAAGTGTTATTTCCCACCTCAAAAGAAGATGTTTGCGAGTATGGATGTAACCTTCATAGAGACAGAGACATACTATTTATCCGATCAGAATTTGGTAAATATTGTCCCTCCATCTCCCTCTACAATATAAGATGAGTTCCTCTACTCACCATATTCATGTCCCGAGATACCACATTGTGATGGGGAGTCATCTAGAGTTCAAGAAGAGCCGCACATAGCTGCAAATGATGGAGGAAATGACAATGGAGTATCTATTCAGGGGGAGCAGTACGTCTGTAATTCTAAGACCACTATGCATTCTCCTAGAGTTCAAGAATCTCCTCATGTTACATCTTCAAATGATCCTGACCTTGGTAACATCTCATCTCCTTGTTCTTCTTTAGATTTACCTATTGCCATTCGTAAAGGTTCTCGCCACCATGTCTTTCCTTCTCGTTACCGTTATGACATCTCTCATTATGTTTCCTATAAGTCTTAGTCCTCTAGGTATAAATGCTTCATTACATCATTATCTGAAGTCACCATTCCCTCAAATTGGAAGGTTGCCATAGTGGACCCGAGGTGGAAAGAAGCCATGTTAGTGAAAGCCTTAGCCAAGAACCAAACTTTGGAGCTTGTACCACTGCCAAAAGGAAAATGACCTGTGGGGTGCAAATGGGTGTATACCGTGAAACAAACACCAGAAGGAAAGGTTGATCGTTTTAAAGATTGTTTGGTTGCAAAGGGGTACACTCAGACATACAATATTGATTATGATGAAACATTTGCTCCTGTTGCCAAGATGAATACTATTCAGACTCTCATTTCATGTGTTGCGAATCTTGGGTGGAAACTACATCAGTTGGATGTGAAGAATGCTTTTCTACATGGTGATTTACAAGAGGAAGTTGATATGGAGATCCCACCTGGGTTCGATAGCACAAATACTGTTGGGAAGGTTTGTCGACTACGACGATCACTCTATGGATTGAAACAGTCACCTCGTGCTTGGTTTGATAGATTTCGTCAAGTAATTCTTAGTATGGGGTATAAATAGAGCAACAATGATCATACTTTATTTTTCAAGCACAACCAAGGAAACGTGGCCATCCTCATTGTTTATGTTGATGACATAATTGTTACGGGGTATGATATTGATGAAACTATGAGCTTGAAGGCTTAGCTTGCACAAGTATTTGAAGTTAAAGACCTAGGGGAACTAAGATACTTCATAGGGATTGAAGTAGCACACTCAACGCATGATATTTTCTTATCTCAAAGAAAATATGTGCTAGACTTGTTGGCTGAAGCAGGAATGCTGGGTAGTAAGCCTACTCCAACTCCAATTGATCAAAATTTTCAACTTGTTAATAATGGTGGTAATTCCGTTGATCATGGGAGATATCAAAGACTAGTGGGAAGATTGATATATCTTTCACACACCAGACCAGATATTATATTTGTTGTGAGTGTTGTAAGTTGATACATGCACGATCTACGTGAGCAGCACATGGAAGCTGTGTATAAAATTCTAAGATATCTTAAAAGTTGTCTTGGTGGAGGCTTATTGTTTTCTCGACAAGGTAACTTGAAGATAGAATGTTACACAGATCTCGATTGGGCTAGATGTCTAGATGATCGTCGATCCACGTCTGGATATTGTACATTTGTCGGTGGCAACTTAGACACCTGGAGAAGTAAGAAACAAACAGTGGTTTCTCGTTCTAGTGCGGATGATGAATATCGGGCTATGTCTCAGGGTGTCTGTGAGTTGCTATGGTTGAAAAACCTCATGCAAGAGTTACATCTTAATTCACAACAACCGATTCGTCTTTTCTGTGATAATAAAGCTGCTATTGAAATTGTCAATAATCCTGTGCAACATGAAAGAACGAAACACATAGAGTTTGATCGTCACTTCATCAAGGAGAAATTGGAGAACAGTGATATTTGCATTCCATTTGTTCGATCCTTTGAAAAGTTGGCTGATATTTTCACCAAGGAGTTGAATAATATTTCATTTTCTTCTATTGTACGCAAGATGAGTTTAAATGATATATTTGTACCATCTTGAGGGGGAGTATTGTAATGTAGGGGTATATTTGAAAATATACTTTTACGTGAAGACTTTTATGTAAATTGTTATAGTATTAATAAAAGCAGGATTAATAGAGAGGTGACCTAACCCTAGAGATTAATCACTCTCTTTTCATCTTCCACAAAACAACTGACAGCCACTAGGAACTTCCAACCAGATAGTAAGTTAGGGGAGCTAGGGAGGCTTTGGTTCAGTGTTTAAGGGATGGATTGATGAACAAACTTTGGCAGCTACCAAACCTGGCTCTGGATTGATTATTGTTGTGAAGAAGTTAAATCAGGAAGGCTTGTAAGGTCACAAGGAATGGTTGGTGAGTTTCCTTTTCCACTTAATTTGGTGCATCCGATCTTTTTCATTTTCTTTTGGCAATAACATGATCTGGATACTATGTTTATTCAGTTCGTAGATTTAAGAAATATATATATTAGTGAGAGATGATCATGACCCTGCTCTGCATTTTGCGATAAATGTGTCAATTCTTTCAATTTATGACTAATTGAATGAGCAAATCCCACTATCTTGTAGGCAGAGGTAAATTACCTTGGTCAGTTGTCGCATCCTCATCTTGTAAAGCTTATTTGATACTGCTTGGAGGATGAACAACGACCTCGTGTGTATGAATGTATGTCTCGCGGGAGCTTGGAAAATCATCTTTTTAGAAGTAAGTTAATTGGATAAATTGAAAACTAGGTGTTTACTTTCTACTTCTACAATAAATTTCTCGGAGGTTTTCCACCTTCTATTGTTATTGAACTAGATGGTGCAGTAGATCATAATTCTTTGTAATTTGATGATGGCACATGAGGTTCATATTTTCAACCACTCTCTTGGAACCTCCGTATGAAGATCGCTCTGGGTGCTGCAAAAAGGGCTCACATTTTTGCATAGCGACAGGGCAAGAGTCGTATATCGTGATTTTAAAAACTCTAACATTCTTCTAGATTCTGTAATGGTATGTTTGCTTCATTAGATGGGATTGGATATGATAGGATTGGATAATAAATGAGGGTGGATTGGATATAAATTTTTTAAATCCGGTATGCAGCGGATATAATATCTATTTTAAACTCATTTTCTTTTAATCCGTGCACTAAACAAACAATGAATATTAATCCATCCCCTATTATATCCTTCCTTATCCTATGATGCAAACATGCACTAAGTGATTTGGCTTTTGTCAATCTGTAAACCAACATAATTACAGACACTCACCATCTATTGTTCTTGTTCTATATATACATAACTACAATGGAAAACTCTCGGATTTTGGATGGGCAAAAGATGGCCCTGATGACGATGGAAGCCATGTCTCAACGAGTATCATGGGAACATATGGATATGCTACTCTTGAATACCTTGATGAATAGCCCATATATCATTTTACGGATGACTTGATGAATAGCCCATATATCCAGTATTCTCATTTATTAGTCTCACATTACCTGCTGCTTATTTGGAATGGATTACATATGTTGTCTCTATTTGGTCAAGAGTCACGACCTTACTTGAACACGATCTGTTCTATAGGCTCGTACAATTGTATGATTGAGTGTAAAGGAGACAGACAATTCAATCTGGTTGATGAATAATGACCACGTGATCAGAACGTGATTAATGGCTCAAATTCCAAGGGGATTGAAGCTGTAGATTATCGTTCCAAGATTTCGCCTTTCACGGGTGCAGCAAGAAGGCTGTTGGACGTCGAACCAATAGATGTCGACGTCCCAGCAACATCTTCTTCTTGTTTATCCAGTTTATCCTCCTCAACGCAATCGAGAAAATCTTTCCTGGGATGGTGTTCTTTTATGAATTCATCGTCAATGCCGACGGGAAGATAGGTCCGAAGGGCGTAGCAAGAAGGTTGCAAGATGAGAACGTGGCCTTGCGTTCTTCGCTATCTTCCCCTCCGACCATCTTCTTTTTTGATTTCCAAGAATACGACGTAAATCAAGAACACCCCTGCGAAAGAGCGAAAGAAAATTACATGTTTGTGACCTTATCCGGAGTGGGGAGAAGGTTGTTGGATGTCAGCTCATAAATGGATGTGGACGACCCGTGGCCGAGTGGATATTGCCATCTTCATCCGACGGAAAACACAACTTTGCGTGCATGGAGGGAAACAAAGAGGGGTAGAGGGCTGCATCCGCATTGACGGAGGAAGAAGAGGATCCTCTTCTAGTCTGCGTCCTTTAATAAATTTTGTTTGACTTGAAGAACGCAAGGCAGTGTCCTTCAAACGCAGATTTCTTTTCTTCACATCGGGCGACATGCGTACCGAGGAGCTAGCTTTAGGCAACACGGGTATAGATCCTATATTTTGCTTCAAATTTCCTTCTCTCATTTGAAAGGTGACAACAACTTTATTCTACAAAGTCAGCTTATATATATTTTATTTTTTGAAATCTGTGCAATGAGATGAAGAAAAATCTAAACCTTTAAAGATTTAATTTGATGCTATAATTATCTTGTAGATCCGGGATTTCGTTCGAAATTCCCTCTCTTCAGATCAGCCCTATGAAATTAGATGGATCATCTACTTATTTAATGTGGACTCGAAGTGTGCGACTGTTTATTAGAGCCCATGGATTTGAGGGGTATCTCACCAGGAGTAAAGTACAGTCAGCAAATGGAGACAATGCACATTGGGAGTCAGACAACTCTCTTATTATGTCTTGGCTTCTAAACTCTATGACTTTGGAGATTGTTCAGGGATTCACATTTTTCAATATAGCCAACGAAATTTGGGAAGTTGTTTCACAAACTTACTCTCAGATTGGGAATTCTATGCAAGCTTATGAGGTTCAGTGTAAAATTTGTCAAGTAAGACAAAGTAATATATCAGTTACTGCTTATGTGGCTTAGCTTAGACGATTGTGGTTTGAGTTGGACTTTTATCGTCCATTCAAGGCCTTACATGCTGAGCATGCAGTTCTACACAAAAAGTACATAGAAGAAGAACGCTTATTTGATTTTTTGGCAGGGCTGAATTCAGAATTTGACTCCATTAGAACACAAATTCTTAGGAGAGGATATACGTTGCCTGCACTTCAGCAAGTTTTTTCCATTGTTCAAAGTGAGGAGACTCGGAGAAGGATTATGGTGGAGCCTAATAACTCACCAGTACCATCACATTGATCTGCACTAGTAGTTCAGCCTTGTGAAAGAACTGAAAGAGAACAAATGAAGTGTGATCATTGTCATAGGCCTGGTCACATTAAAGATACATGTTGGCAGTTACATGGTAGACTTCGAGGAGGTGGACTTGGCGGATGTCGTGGTGGACCTCGAGGAGGTTGACTTTTATTTGAACTCATTGTTTGTTTCAGAAGAAGCTTGTGACGAAGGAGACGATTGGATCTGGTAGAATGCATGATGGTCTCTATCAACGGGATAATATTAGCAGTCCCAATGAAGTCGGATATATGGTCTCTTCTGAAACAAGTGCACTGGAGGAATTGCAGTTACATCATCATCAATTTTGACATTTTTCTTTTTCAGTTATAGCTAGGCAGTTTTCTTTCTCTCTACAAATTATGCAATAATGACCAATTGATTTGTGATGCCCGTGAGTATGCTAAACATACAAGTAGTATCTATTCTGCTTCTGGAAATCATAGTCAATCTCCATTTGATGTTATTCACACTGATGTTTTGGGATCCTGCCATGTTACTTCTCTTTCTGGGCATAAATGGTTCATTACCTTTATTGATTGTTTTCGTCGAACAACTTGGGTTTATTTGTTAAAGAGTAAAGATGAAGTGTTGCGATGTTTTAAAGCATTTCACATGATGATATGAACTCAATTCAGTACCAAAATCAAAATCCTTTTCTCAAATAATGATACATAATACACTGGCAAAGAGTTTCAGGACTACTTGTTAGCTAATGAGATTCTTCATCAAACCGCTTGTGTTGATACACCTACTCAAAATGGTGTGGCAGAAAGAAAGAATCGTCACCTATTGGAAGTCACTCGATCTTTACTCTTTATCATGAACATGCCAAAGTCTTTTTGGAGAGAAGCCGTTTTGACAACTGCTTATTTAATTAATCTCATGCCGCTTCGGACCTTGGAGTTCAAGTCACCAACCACTTGAATGTCTTATTGGAGTTACGACTTTCATTGTACCTCCTAAGATATTTGGGTGTGTTTGTTTTGTACGTGATCATCGCCCCTCACTTGGTAAACTTGAACATCGTTCCTTGAAATGTGTATTTGTTGGATATTTAGCTACTAAAAAAGTTTATAAGTGTTATTTCCCACCTCAAAAGAAGATGTTTGCGAGTATGGATGTAACCTTCATAGAGACAGAGACATACTATTTATCCGATCAGAATTTGGTAAATATTGTCCCTCCATCTCCCTCTACAATATCAGATGAGTTCCTCTACTCACCATATTCATGTCCCGAGATACCACATTGTGATGGGGAGTCATCTAGAGTTCAAGAAGAGCCGCACATAGCTGCAAATGATGGAGGAAATGACAATGGAGTATCTATTCAGGGGGAGCAGTACGTCTGTAATTCTTGCTTCACATGGTGATACTAAGACCACTATGCATTCTCCTAGAGTTCAAGAATCTCCTCATGTTACATCTTCAAATGATCCTGACCTTGGTAACATCTCATCTCCTTGTTCTTCTTTAGATTTACCTATTGCCATTCGTAAAGGTTCTCGCCACCATGTCTTTCCTTCTCGTTACCGTTATGACATCTCTCATTATGTTTCCTATAAGTCTTAGTCCTCTAGGTATAAATGCTTCATTACATCATTATCTGATGTCACCATTCCCTCAAATTGGAAGGTTGCCATAGTGGACCCGAGGTGGAAAGAAGCCATGTTAGAGGAGATGAAAGCCTTAGCCAAGAACCAAACTTTGGAGCTTGTACCACTGCCAAAAGGAAAACGACCTGTGGGGTGCAAATGGGTGTATACTGTAAAACAAACACCAGAAGGAAAGGTCGATCATTTTAAAGCTCGTTTGGTTGCAAAGGGGTACACTCAGACATACAATATTGATTATGATGAAACATTTGCTCCTGTTGCCAAGATGAATACTATTCAGACTCTCATTTCATGTGTTGCGAATCTTGGGTGGAAACTACATCAGTTGGATGTGAAGAATGCTTTTCTACATGGTGATTTACAAGAGGAAGTTGATATGGAGATCCCACCTGGGTTCGATAGCACAAATACTGTTGGGAAGGTTTGTCGACTACGACGATCACTCTATGGATTGAAACAGTCACCTCGTGCTTGGTTTGATAGATTTCGTCAAGTAATTCTTAGTATGGGGTATAAATAGAGCAACAATGATCATACTTTATTTTTCAAGCACAACCAAGGAAACGTGGCCATCCTCATTGTTTATGTTGATGACATAATTGTTACGGGGTATGATATTGATGAAACTATGAGCTTGAAGGCTTAGCTTGCACAAGTATTTGAAGTTAAAGACCTAGGGGAACTAAGATACTTCATAGGGATTGAAGTAGCACACTCAACGCATGATATTTTCTTATCTCAAAGAAAATATGTGCTAGACTTGTTGGCTGAAGCAGGAATGCTGGGTAGTAAGCCTACTCCAACTCCAATTGATCAAAATTTTCAACTTGTTAATAACGGTGGTAATTCCGTTGATCATGGGAGATATCAAAGACTAGTGGGAAGATTGATATATCTTTCACACACCAGACTAGATATTATATTTGTTGTGAGTGTTGTAAGTTGATACATGCACGATGTACGTGAGCAGCACATGGAAACACAACTTTGCGTGCATGGAGGGAAACAAAGAGGGGTAGAGGGCTGCATCCGCATTGACGGAGGAAGAAGAGGATCCTCTTCTAGTCTGCGTCCTTTAATAAATTTTGTTTGACTTGAAGAACGCAAGGCAGTGTCCTTCAAACGCAGATTTCTTTTCTTCACATCGGGCGACATGCGTACCGAGGAGCTAGCTTTAGGCAACACGGGCATAGATCCTATATTTTGCTTCAAATTTCCTTCTCTCATTTGAAAGGTGACAACAACTTTATTCTACAAAGTCAGCTTATATATATTTTATTTTTTGAAATCTGTGCAATGAGATGACGAAAAATCTAAACCTTTAAAGATTTAATTTGATGCTATAATTATCTTGTAGATCCGGTATTTCGTTCGAAATTCCCTCTCTTCAGATCAGCCCTATGAAATTAGATGGATCATCTACTTATTTAATGTGGACTCGAAGTGTGCGACTGTTTATTAGAGCCCATGGTCTTGAGGGGTATCTCACCAGGAGTAAAGTACAGTCAGCAAATGGAGACAATGCACATTGGGAGTCAGACAACTCTCTTATTATGTCTTGGCTTCTAAACGCTATGACTTTGGAGATTGTTCAGGGATTCACATTTTTCAATATAGCCAACGAAATTTGGGAAGTTGTTTCACAAACTTACTCTCAGATTGGGAATTCTATGCAAGCTTATGAGATTCAGTGTAAAATTTGTCAAGTAAGACAAAGTAATATATCAGTTACTGCTTATGTGGCTTAGCTTAGACGATTGTGGTTTGAGTTGGACTTTTATCATCCATTCAAGGCCTTACATGCTGAGCATGAAGTTCTACACAAAAAGTACATAGAAGAAGAACGCTTATTTGATTTTTTGGCAGGGCTGAATTCAGAATTTGACTCCATTAGAACACAAATTCTTAGGAGAGGATATACGTTGCCTGCACTTCAGCAAGTTTTTTCCATTGTTCAAAGTGAGGAGACTCGGAGAAGGATTATGGTGGAGCCTAATAACTCACCAGTACCATCACATTGATCTGCACTAGTAGTTCAGCCTTGTGAAAGAACTGAAAGAGAACAAATGAAGTGTGATCATTGTCATAGGCCTGGTCACATTAAAGATACATGTTGGTAGTTACATGGTAGACCTCGAGGAGGTGGACTTGGCGGATGTCGTGGTGGAAGATTTGCGAGTCGAACTAATGATTTCGTTGATAACTCATCAATGTCAGCTGAAGTGTTAGAGATTTTCAAATAGCTCATGGCAAAGCTTGATCCCTCCTCTACTGGAGAGACCTCCTCCTCCACAGGTTCAGCTAGTCAACCTTCTTCTTCCATACACCACTCTCATTTTGCACAATTAGGTATTCTACATAGTCCATTAAATTGTACTAAGTTTTCACCATCATCCTGGATTATAGATTCGGGTGCATCAAATCATATGACGGGTTCCTCTAGTTTCTTTAATTCATATTTTCCCTGTTCAGGTAGAGATAAAGTTCGTATAGCTGATGGTTCTTTTGCCCCTATTTCTGGAAAAGGTTCCATCACTATTACTCCATCTCTACATTTATCGTTAGTCTTACGTGTTCCTCGTTTTCCTAACAACCTCTTATCAATTAGTTAAATCACCAAGGCTCTCAATGGTATTGTAACATTCTTCCCTACTCATTGTTTGTTTCAGAAGAAGCTTGTGACGAAGGAGACGATTGGATCTGGTAGAATGCATGATGGTCTCTATCACCTAGATAATCTTAGCAGTCCCAATGAAGTCGGATATATGGTCTCTTTGCAACAAGTGCACTGGAGGAATTGCAGTTACATCATCGTCGATTTGGTCATTTATCTTTTTCAGTTTTAGCTAGGCAGTTTTCTTTCTCACTACAAATTATGCAATAAAGATCATTTGAGTTGTTATGCCTGTGAGTATGCTAAACATACAAGTTGTATCTATTCTGCTTATGGAAATCATAGTCAATCTCCATTTGATGTTATTCACACTGATGTTTGGGGATTATTAATTTAATGATATATATAAAAATGTTTGTAGGATTATTTTGATGCGGTTAATTTAAAAATAAGGGGATATAATTTTATCATTTTACGGATGACTTGATGAATAGCCCATATATCCAGTATTCTCATTTATTAGTCCCACATTACTTGCTGCTTATTTGGAATGGATTACATATGTTGTCTCTATTTGGTCAAGAGGCACGACCTTACTTGAACATGATATGTTCTATAGGCTCGTACAATTGTATCCTTGAGTGTAAAGGAGATAGACAATTCAATCTGGTTGATGAACAATGACCACGTGATCAGAACGTGATTAACGGCTCAAATTGTTAGGGGATTGAAGCCATAGATTATCGTTCCAAGATTTCGCCTTTCACGGGTGCATCAAGAAGGCCGCTGGACGTCGAACCAATGGATGTCAACGTCCCAGCAACATCTTCTTCTTGTTTATCCTCCTCGACGCAATCGACACAATCTTTCCATGGGATGGCGTTCTTTTCTGAATTCGTCGTCAATGCCGATGGGAAGGTAGGTCCGGAGGGCCTAGCAAGAAGGTTGCAAGATGAGAACATGGCCTTGCATTCTTCGCTATCTTCCCCTTCGACCGTCTTCTTTTTTGATTTCCAAGAATACGACGTAAATCAAGAACACCCCTGTGAGAGGGCAAATGAAAATTCCACGTTTGTGCCTTCATCCGGCGTGGGGAGAAGGTTGCTGGATGTCAGCTCGAACATGGACGTGGACGTCCCGTGGCTGAGTTGATATTGCCATCGTCATCCGACGGAAAACACAACTTTGCGTGCAGGGAGGGAAACAAAGAGGGGTAGAGGGCTGCATCCGCATTGACGGAGGAAGAAGAGGATCCTCTGCTAGTCTGCTTCCTTTAATTAATTTTGATTGACTTCAAGAACCGCATAAGAAACTTAAACTTTTGATGTCTCATGATTTGCTGAATGAATGAATGGATTGGAACTCAAATCTAATTTTCTGTTATGATACTCCTTGGAAGCACAAAAATGATGTGATTTTTTTCTGATAAGTCTAAAGGTAAGGTATTACCTTTGTGATTTGTGGATTTTAGGCTGAATTTAATCAGGGCAATAATAGTGGGAAGCAATCTATTCGCAAGATGAATCTTGAGAGTTAAAACAAATGAAATTTGCAGGATGAATATGTGCATAGTCCAACCTAATGGAGATGAGTTGTTTCTCTTTTATGGTGGAGCTTGGAAGGATAACAATTGCTATTCCGGGACTGGTTAACTTACATCATTTTAGATTGTGTTACTAGCAGTACGTATTCTTATGGGCCCTGGCCGTTTCATTTGTCACGGTGATTCGACAAATCCATTTAATTAAGCATTGAACCAAAGTTGCAACGAAAATTAGATTTGATTTCCAATCCATTCATTCATTTAGCAAATCATGAGACATCAAAAGTTTAAGTTTCTTATGCGGTTCTTGAAGTCAAACAAAATTAATTAAAGGAAGCAGACTAGCAGAGGATCGTCTTCTTCCTCCGTCAGTGCGGATGCAGCCCTCTACCCCTCTTTGTTTCCCTCCCTGCACGCAAAGTTGTGTTTTCCGTCGAATGACAAAGGCAATATCCACTCGGCAACAGGACGTCCACATCCATGTCCGAGCTGACATCCAGCAACCTTCTCCCCACGCCGGATAAGGGCACAATTGTGGAATTTTCTTTCGCCCTCTCGCCGGCGTGTTCTTGATTTACGTCGTATTCTTGGAAATCAGAAAAGAAGATTGTCGGAGAGGAAGATAGCGAAGAATGCAAGGCCACGTTCGCATCTTGCAACCTTCTTGCTGCGCCCTCCGGACCAACCTTCCCGTCGGCATTGACGACGAATTTAGAAAAGAACGTCATCCCATGGAAAGATTGTGGCGATTGCATCGAGGAGGATAAATTGGATAAACAAGAAGAAGATGCTGCTGGGACGTCGACATCCATCGGTTCGGCGTCCAGCAGCCTTCTTGCTGCGCCCGTGAGGAGGATAAACATGAAGAAGGCCTTCGTCTTTTGCTTCTAAAAGAAGCACAATTAACGTATTTTGCATATACCAATTTTCTCCAATTTAAAAGAGAGATACACTTAATATAATTTGTAGGAATATATACAGTTAAATTTAACTAGTACTAGATACATGTAGAAACTACGGTGTAAAAACGATCAGATCAGCGACGTGTTTCCGACACGATAATTTCAAGTTGAAAAACCAACTTAACCCAACTTCGGAAAAAGAAGCAATGACCTATTTTGTGTTGGAGCGAGCTCTAAGGATCTTTTCTGCATCAATTTTTTAATTTTTTTAATACTTTTTTTTTATCTTTAACAAAGTTCAATAGTATCTAATCAAATTGAAATGAACCAAACTAGTACGATTTGAAAAATTTATATTCTAATTTTCAAAATCACATAGTATATTATTAATTTTTTTAAAAATTATTCAAGCTTTTTTAGATCTCCACTGAGAACTCCAAACTGATCCAAATAAACTTGGAAAAAAAACCTGAAATCCAAGCAACCCCCAAAGTATCTAGAGGTGGATCATGTCAGTTTTTGTTTTGTTTTGGCACAATCTGCTTTTAAACATTTAACAAGTAGATTTAATGAATTTAATGACTGATAAAAGAAAAGCTAGTACAAGAGTCGTCCTTGTTGATCTTTAAAAAAAATGAGACGAGAATAATTGTCAAACTACTAAAAATTAATAGACCCGGAAAACAAATAGATACCACCATGTTCATTAAACAAATAAAGACGATCATCTATAAATTCATCATATGACAAAATCTTCAGCAGCATAAAATATATTAGGTACAAAATTGTGGTTTTCATCAGAGATCACAATGGGTAGGTACCAAGTCTGGAGAAGGGAAACAAACAGGGAAGGAGAAGTTGGATGCCTTCTTTCATTGTAGAAATGCCACCACTCTGTTTAGCAAGTTTAGGCCAAAAACTGTTTCTTCGCAATTGATTTTGATAGTGATATTCAATGGTTCAGAGAACTTGCCCTCAGCCAAGATAGTAAACAAGACTGGCTTTGAGCTACTCAATAATTGCCCACTGAAACAGAAGCACAAACCGGATGCATCATCAATGTTAAAAGAAACTGGGATGTCGGCACTCACAAGGGAAACATTAGAATTGCTTAGAACCTTAGATGCTAGAATTTTAGAAACTAGAATAATTTTATCCGAATCAAATGAATTGTCAATCTTCTCCATGTGATCCTTGAATATGCACCTGTTACAAAATTTTGGAATATTAGCTAAACTTAATACAGCAGGGAAAGAAAGTATGATAGCTGAAAAAGTGGCATTTTAATTTCATACAAACTATAAACTTTTTCTATTTCAATACTGAGAAATGCTTTGTCATTCTATGTTTTCCATGTTCCAGGTAATCACACTATAAGACTACGCCATCCTCTATCATAACCTAATTATTAGGTAAATCATCTAACTCTTTCCATTGCCCAAGAATACCAAAATAATGGCATTGTCAAGCAAAAGATTTTATAACCTGTTACAATCCCGTTGATATATGAACCAGCAGTATCGTGACATTTCTATATGTGCACATGAAAGAAGTGTATATTTGTATGTCTGAAGTGATCCACAAGGGCAGTAATATGAAATATGAGGGCACATCTATACCATGCGGTTAGACATTTTGTGAGATATGAATATTACTGACACTTGCATTTTGTCGAAAACTTTTTCCCATTGCATAACACAGCTAACTTGAATGGCAAAAGATGATGATGAAAACACACTTGAATGACTTTCTTCACCCTTTGACTTGGATCTAAGGATGCAATCTCCTGAAAAGAAAGCAAAGCTGGTATATTATCTGTTGATGGTGGGCTATGGAAGAAAAAAATGGAACATGTGAGTTTATAAAAGTAATATGAGCAACAAAAAATTCCACAAGATGTAACTACTACTAGACTGAAAATAAGAGTCCAAATCAAATAGTGCAAAGAAAATGATGAGAAATGGGGCAGATAAATACCTTTCAGGTTTTCCCATCACTTGATCTGAAGATTCCACACCCAAAGTAGACTCCCCATCTTTCAATGCTATATTTACTAATGGTTCAGAAGAGCAGTTCTCGAGAAAAACTTCAAGAAGTACTAAGATTGGGGATATAGTTGAAATTTCATATGAAAATGCATATTCTACTCTCAAGCCATTGCCAGTTGTAGGATGGAGAAGAGTGTGGAGCATTGGTCTAACAGTACAATTAAGATTGTTAATTGATATTCTGCCAGGAGAAGGCTGTGGAGGCTTTTTTACTGAAGTAGAAGCTGGTTGCTCATCCAGCCATGATTCAAGTGCTGACTTAGACATCGACTCTGCCAAATCTGTAGAGATGAATGAAGACAAATTTCCCTTGTAACTTCGACTTGCAAGATCGTAATCAACGCTAGCATCAGAAACATTAATTAGGGCTTTTTCTTTGCCATCTTGAGCATCATGAAAATAGCAATGTTAATTTTAGTGTTGCCATTACTTCATGAAAATATTCTGCTTAATGTGCATTAACTAACTAGAAACAAACTAACATTTTTTTATTTAAAAACATGTAATAAGGATATGACAAAAAAAATTTGGGTTTGAATCAACCAATACCAAATCAAACAAAGCAAATAATCAACAAACAAGGAAGAAAATGTTACCATATAATGATTGTTAAGAAAATAAATGAATAGATTGCACTCCTTCCTAACAACTAAAGCTTGAAAATGTTGGTCAGATAATCAAATTTAACATGCATGGTTGGTGGCACTTAATTTGAATCCTGCAAGTGTCAATAATTTTAAAAAATAAACCTCAGATAAATCAATTTAGCCTGCATGTTCGGCATGGGTGAAATAGTCTAGTTCACCCGTCTACATGCAAGTGGAAGTGTTAATACTTAATAATATAAATGAATAGATTGTGCTCCTTTTTAATAGCTTAAGATTTGGGGAAAGTTGGAAATTTTATCAAAGTAAACAATGACAAAGATTACACAACCAAAGACAACAACAAAATGGGAGAATCATACAATACAATAGTAAATAAAATTTCAAGATTGTTATCTCCAAATCAAACAGATTGCAAGAAAGAACAAAATTATCCAACTGTAGATATCAATACAGATAATAGACTGTCATGCTAAATCCTAAATATGACGGGAACAAATAATCCACTCAAGTGTAACACTAAGACAACAAATACAGATATTTCGAAGTTGACCTTGGCGGAAGTATTTAGGATCTGAAGCTTTGTCTCAACCTCCTCCGAAGTAAAACACCATGCGAGATACTTCTGTATACTTGGTACTACTTTGGGAATAATCTGTCCAACAGAGCTGTACTCTCCTATAATCCAAATAATCAATGCGCGTGCTGCAGGGTCTTTTATTCTGTCCAAGTGGCAAGTCAATCGGACAATCACCTTCAATTGTAACAAATGAAGAGAGTAAAAGCATGTAGTAGATGTAACCAGCGACATAAATCTAGAATTCTGAACATATAAATAAAAATGAACCAGAAAATAGTAAGGTCTAATATCAAAGCAACACTCATGGTGAATTCATTCAACCTTTGTGAGCAGAATTTAATGAAATATTTTGCAGCTCCGAAGCAACAATAGATATCAAAATATGAACTAAAATCACATTAAAATAGTTTCTAGGTGTGTAGATCTTATGAAGTTGGGTTTCAGGGGAAAAAAACTAAAGAGAGACCTGGCTTGAGCTTTACAAGAAATCTGAACACAAGACCTCTACATGTTTATCTAAACTTTAGTAACTTAAACTTCCAGTATAAACTAGTTTTGTCCACATATCCACTGTTTCCAACTAAATAATTATCTTAGGTCCATAAAACATTTATCCACAAGCACAGATCAGATCAGATCAGATCAGATCAGATCCAATCCAAGTAATTGATTAAGAGTTGCAGTCTCTAAGAAAAAAAAAACAATAAGGGGGAAATAAATGACAACTCTAGGCTGAAGGATTTAGAAACAACTGCACCAATATAGCAAACATAATATCCCAGTGGGATTCATGAAATAACAAAGGAAAACAAGTGAAGCTTCTAATGCTTAAGCCAGATGGCAGATGAAATATCTCAGTGGCATCATAACTAGTGCTTATGAACTGAACTCATCAAGGATTGGTCTGAAAAGTAGAATGATAATCCGGCTAGCTACCTTCTCATAACTAGTTGGATCTTGCTTATGAACGTGTTTTTGGTATGGCCGAGAAAGTTCATAAGGGAATTAAATTCATGGGAAGTAATGAAGTATAAGAAGATACAGCAACTAACCTATTGTGTTAACCAAAAGTTACCTTAGTGTACTGCAATCAAAATTTAATTGGAAACCCAATTCACCATTATGTTACTTATTTGTGACAAGCCCCAGCTGGCTCAATTCAGGTCATGTTTTTAGGTCTAGTTGGATTTGATCCAAAACTAAAACTAGCCCCCAACTTGAAATATCCTTAGTGTACACGTCTATTTTTCAGAATTTCCAACATAAATTCTTTAAAGATAAATTATTCCAACATTTAAAGTTGATATCTTGTTCAACATCTGTAGTAAAATATTTTAGATTATTATTCAAGATTTTTTATCTCTTAGTAATACTGTTTCTCTTAACTTTATAATTTTGTTTCCTGGTACAGAATGATAATTCTTATCACTCATTTAATTTAGGATCTTCAAGATAATTGTATAAACTTTTGAAAGATAGGTAATTTAAGTTACTGTAAAACTGGATTCAATTGGGAACTACTATAAGATAGCTTTAGGTATTATATTCTGCAGCTGTATACCTAAACATGGATTGAGTCCATCTATTTGAATCTTATTTTATATAGTGTGCAAGTCTCTCTCCTTCCAGTTTTTCAGTTGCATGCTGCTTTCTTATTTTTCACATTTACAGTCATCACAAAATCTGCAGATGCACAGAGAATGGAAGTATCATCCGCAAAATCCTCACAGTATTCTCTTTCCGTTGTGCTCATAAAATTAGTCATATAACTGTTTATTACTTTATTTGGTTGCTGATATTAGTAACTGGCAGCAATTCATTTCACTCAATCCCACTAGATTGACATGTTACTTCATTGCACTGCTAAATTTTACTAGGTTAGCAATGTATTGGCTCTTTGCTGGAATTACTAAATGACTTATAGGAGCCATTTTAATCATGTGTACAACAGTGCTAGAAGTAAAGGTAAGCATGCATACAAGACGCTGTAAGCATGAATTACTAACCCATCTTGTTTCTCTTGTTTACAAGCTGGTATTCCTGATATGACATATTTACTGCATCTGTTTCAACATTAAAACAGAGGAATTGGTAATTTGTGATCTCCTAATTTCACAATACTTTGCTATAGAAAATGTGCATAACTTAGGTATAGAAAATGCTGATTAACTGGAAGATATATCCTGAATTCCAACTCGTCATCGAGCACCAAACAGGTCCCTTGTATGTTCATTTTTCATTTTGTGCACTAATCACATTCTTGGCTGAAGATTAAAGATTAGAACATCCAATCAAGGGTTTGAAGCTAAGATTAGAACATCCAAGAAATGCCTCGTTTGAAGATAAGATTGAATCGTGTTGATCAGCCTTTGTGGGGAAGTCATGAGTTCATTCCTATATCTTAATCTTCACCAAGTTACAGAAAATCCAAGAAAATATTCTAACCAAGAAATTACAGAAAATATAATGTACACCTCCCTGGAATGCCGTGCTTCTTCCTCCGTCTCTCCGGATGAAGCCCTACCCCTTTTCGTTCCCCTCCCTGCAGCTGTGACGTCATTCATCCTCCTCGCAATGCCGGTAAACGGAATCAGTTTCTGCGCTGCCGCCTTTTCTTGCTGATCGCCGAGGAACTCAGAAAAGAACACGATGTTTTGCGTCGGCTGATGATGGCAAGATCCGCTCGGCAGAGAAGAAGGGCTCGCCACGTCCACATCCATGTCTTCGTCGTCCAGCAATCTTCTCCCCACGCCGGTGAATGGCACATTATCTTTATCCCTCTCGCCGCGTTCTTGGTCCACGCCATTGACGAAATCGGAAAAGAACACGGGCTTACCTGTAATCCGACGGCACCGACTGCTCGGGGGAGAGGAGGATAATGAAGAACGCATGACGACGTCTGCTTCTTGCAACGTTCTTGCTGCGCCGGTGAAGGGTGCATACGAATCCAACGCTCCCTTCTCGTTGCCGTTGACGAAATCAGAAAAGAATAAGAGACGATGGGAAGATCGGCTCGGGGAAGAAGAAGAAGACGACGAGGGACGAGGCGGGGACATCTATGTCCATGGCTTCATCATCCTGCAATCTTCTCGCTACCCCGGTGGATGGTGCAAACTTGGAATCCATGAGAGTGGAGATCGAGATCACCCTCTCTTGCAATCTGTGTGAGGCACGCCGGAATCGGAACCCCAATCTCATGGGAGTGAAGCGAAGGCGAAGGTGAAGAAAGGGCGAACTCGAAACAGAAGAAATTAGTATTATTTTTCATTAATATATATAATGGGGAATCAAACGGAGAAATTAGTATTATTTTTCATTAATATAAAGGGTAATGCATTTGTTTTCGAATAAATTATATGGGTCTCCGATATGCATGACACGTCACAGTCCACCACAAAGAGACGAGATTTCCAATTGCTTGGCCATGTAATTCTGTAAGATATTTGACTGATGACTAATTTGCTGATGATTCAGATTTCAGAATCTTTTATTTACTTTCTGGTTTAGCACTCATGCACAGTTACTTATATTTGTAGGCTAAGTGAATCAATTTTACTATGTTTGCAGGTCCAAGTCCATAGCAAAAGGAATCGGTGGCCGAGAAGGTGGTGACGTCGACGAGCAATCGAATAATTGAACTGATGGCCGGCGAGGCAGCAACAAAGGCATAGACATTGCGGCACGAGATCCCCAGTCGAGGACTTCGACTTACATAGACGCGGAGACAGACACATGTCTAAGTCATTAAAGAGAAACTCATTTTGACTGTAGTAACACTCTTATAACGGCAGAGTCCATCTCATAAGAGTTTCCAACTGAGTACTACTTCACCCCTTTTAAAGTCAAGCTCAGGTTGTGCATCAACAATTTTACTGCTTTGTTGAAACCCAGAAACAATTGGTTCAGGATAGGATTTATGCTTCGTGGATAAGGGCAGCACCCAATTGGTGGGACGTCAACTTTACCAAATTTCCTTGCTCCACGATTATATAACGCCTTCCATGTTAATAATGTGTAATCAGCAATAAGTAGATAGAACATAAATATTGTATTAATGAGAATAAAATTTTACTATGTTTTTTAGCAAAAGGAACCGATGGTCGAGAAGGTGGTGACGGGCGACGAACGATCAAATAATTGAATCGATGGTCGGCGAGGCAGCGACGAAAGCATAAACATTGCGGCACGAGGTCCCCAGTCACGACTCAAACTCACATAGATGCAGAGGAAGGCACACCGGTTGGTTTATGTACAAGTGGTCAGCAGAGAAAAGCCGTCGCTGATAATTTCCTTAGTTTATGTATTTCTGCAAACCGGTTGGTTTTATAAATTGTATAAGTTTTGTGGTATTTTTTATAGTTGTCAAGGTTGGGTTAGGCTGTAGAGTACGGGTGGTACTCTGGCTGGTCATGTCCGGGGTCTGGGGTGTGTCCGAGTTTGGGGTGTGACACGTGTACAAAACTTCGACGTAGAGTTTAGGAGTTTAGGCGGAAAAATTTCGATGTTGACGTCGAAATATTTTTTTAAAAAAAATTCTAAGTTTAAAAATTTCGACGCTTGCTACAGGCGTTGAAGACTTTTCGACGCCTATTGCAGGCATTGAAACGCGTCTGGAGCGGGCTCACTAGCGTCCGCCCACACCGTCCGTGTTACGCCCCGCCTAAGTTTATCCCTAGAGAAGGGACCTCACCTAGGTGGAGCACAACCTACAACTAAACCACAAAATACACCAGAAAATCTCAACAAGAACAACTGAAATCTTCTTTTCAACAAGAAGTTCTCTAAACAAATGTTCAACATCAATCTAAATATAACTAAGAAAACAACTAAACAGCGGATGACGTCTCCTCCTCCCGGACTCTAGCTACCCAACTTCAACTACTAACGTACCTGCAAATTCGAAGCAACAACAAACAATATCTACGGGAAGCTGAGTAGGAGTATCAATATGTCTAACAATAAGGACTACAATCATGATGTGATGATATTGTCAAATGCAACAATATACAACTTTGCAATTGAATGCAATATGTCAACAAGAAGACACATTTTCACCTATCAACTAATGCAATTCATACCAATCAAGAGCGCAATGGACAAATGAGTTTCCCCCGCGCTTTCCCACCTCCGAGAGTGACACCTCAAGCCTGCTCCAGCAGGAGATCCGACTATCCATAAAGGTAGTCTGCCGACGTCTAACACATCGACGCCGAACACGCACCCGTGTGGTAAAAAGGTGATCACCGGTGTCACTTGCCCAACACCTCGGGCAATAAATCAACAATGTCCAGGGCCTTCGCCCATAAAAGATCAACAATGCAACATGACAACTAGATCTCACAAGATGAGAAATCACAATTGATCGACGAAGCTAACAATAATAAATGTTACAACAAACTATCAACTGAAGATGCAACCAAATAATTCATGCTAGCAAATACAACTTATGACAACGTTAATAGTACAATGTGCACCATGCTCAAATAACATTAATAAATAACAACTCTAATTAGACTCATGCAATTATCATCATGGTATGTCCAACAAAATAATGCAACATGAGATCAACGGAATACAGAAGCAATTCAAGCAAATAGAGACAAAGGATAAAACCGTCATTTTACTCATTCAACATTCATCGGCTACAACAGGAGTCAACTCACACCCAACACAACTATGTATACTCTAAATCACCACCGAACATAGAATACCACTATTCTAGATTATTTAATTATTTATCAAATTAAAATAATAACTCATAACTATCAAATAACACTGAAACATAGAAAAGACCTACCAGATGAACTCTGATCATAGAAGCCCCCTCTAAAATAATATTTACAAGAAGGTCCCTATAATTTTCCAGGTCATAAAAGTTCGCCCGCACCGTCGTCGCGGTCTTGCGGGCGCACGAGCCAACGGCCCTTGGCGAGCGCGCCGATGGGCTTTGCCCAAGTGAAGGGGCGGGATATTTCCCGCCTCTGATTTTTTTTAAAAAAAAATAAAATTTTTCCCTCAGGTTCTCTTCTTTATATACTTTTTTTCTTTTTTTCTTCTTCTTCTTCTTTTCATCATCTTCTTTTTCTTCATAATTTTTTTTCTTTCCCATTCTTTCTTCGTTCCCTTCTATTTTTCCTTCATCTAATTTTCCTTCTTCTTTTTTCAGGTTATCAAAATTTTTCAAGTCATCGAATTTTTTAGGTTACCATCTAATTTTTCAAGTTAAAAAATATTAATTAAATTGGATTGTGCCATATGATTATTTAATTATTTTAGTAAATTATATATCAAAGATTAAATTTGAATTCAATTTGAGAAATTAACTATTTTAGGTTTGTTCGATATGATGGGTTAGCTAGTATACTTTTAAAAACACAGTTCAATAGTACGTTCAAATTATGTTTTTTATTCTCATGCTTCTATGTGGGAATCCATTAAGTTAATTCGGTTGCCCCTCTCATCCTATGATGATGCATGGGTTTAGGAAATGAAGATTAATGAGTATGTTGCTACAAGTAGTGCTTAGTTATTTCTTAGAAGTCGTAACCTTCACGAACTTAGCAATTATGTCCCTTGCCTAGTCTATGGCAACTTAAGCTGCCTCCAAAAGTTCTGAACTTCCTTTGAAATCTTCTGCACAATAGATTACCTATCAGATCCTATTTGTGCCATATTGGTCTTCTTAATATTTTTGTTTGTCCTTTGTGTCCGTCTAATACTACTAATGAGACTATTGAACACTTTTTTTTTCTTATGCCCTTATATTAATTCAGTTTGGTCCATTCTTCAATCTTGAACTGATTTTCCGTAAAATAATCAGAATTCTTGGTTGAATGGAGGTTGGCTCAGGTTGCCCAATAGCCCGGCTGGGACTCTGTCTATTAAGACTCTAATTGTTATTACCTATTGGTTTACTTGGTACGTTAAAAATGAGATGATATATCTTATTAGGCGGCATTCTCCTCTTAATCTCATGCTCAAAATAATTTCATTTGCTTGTCGGTTTAATAAAACTCAAGCTCCTGAGGAAATTTCAATTTACGTTCTAATTCTAATTTACTTAATTGGATTCCCTCGCATGGAAACTGGATTAAATTAAACTGTGAAAGCTCTTTTTTAAACTCACAAGCTGGCATTGGCTTTATTGTTAGGAACAATTTGGGTGACTACATTTACTTTGCTAATCAGTATTTTGATTCTATCATATCACAGGCTTTTGCAGAAGCTCTTTCTATCCTACATGTCATCCAGTTTGCTCATCGAAAGTTTGACTTGGTCAATATTGAATCTGATTGATGGTTGGTTATTCAAGCTATTCAAGGTCAATGTACAGTAGTCCCTTCGAAGCTGCAGCACATTATATCTCAATTTCAATCATTAGCCTATAGAGAATGTAATAAAGCCGTTCATTGGGCGGCAAATCGAGCACGTAGTCTTAAAGAATCCAAAATATGGACTTCTATTCGACTCCCGGAGCTCAATAATATTTTTTTACCAGGACTGCTCTAGTCCTTCGCATACGTAGTTAATGAACTTTTTATTTTTTAGGTAAAAAAAAATTATATTTTTTTCATTTACATAAATCAAAAATTATTTTTTGTTAATTTAATTTTAAAATCTAAGGCGGTTCCATTTAGCTGCTTTTTTTCTTCAGGTATTAGCAAATTGATAATTAAAGTGATCATGTCCGAGCTGAGTAGGAAGCATAGGAATGCAAAGTTCGAAGCTTGGGTTTGTTTCTATTGGGACTGGTCCTTTCGGAATTCCCAAGTATAGAGTTTCTATGTTTGTTTTTTAACTAGCTATCCACGTTTATCAGTTTATTGGATAATGATTTGTTTTTTAGTTTTGAATGTTTAGCTCTCCAACAATACTTTTAACTTCATCTTTCGTTTTTGCTGAATCCAGAGATCTGCTACGAATTTGGTTATGGTTATAACCCTAAATCTAAAGATGTCTTATCATCTCAAATTAAAATAAGAAAGAAGGTATCTTTTCATCTCTGATTAAACTAATGTAGCTTTTCTTTTTTTTTGAGATTGAATTAATTGCATATTTTTGTTTATAGGAGATATTGTGGATTGAATGTTTATAGGAGATATAGGAGAAAAAAAATGTATTAGCGTATGATTAAGAGCAGTTGCTACTGAATGGTTGCTTGTCTTAAATTTCATTCTTACTTTAATACTCCCTGGGAACATTCAAGGATTGATTTTGTCAATGGTTTGGATGAAATGAAATGTCTATTTATAAAAATTTCTTGCTACAAATATGGTAGATGTTTCTTTGAGTACAATATTGCCTTCATGAATCATGAAATAATTGTGGTTGACTAATTATCTTGGTTTGGTTTGGTTTGGGATCTCAGTCCATGGAGTGGTCTGCTGCAAGCTTTTCATTTATAATTTGTTTATTTACTTCTATAGTTTATCAGGAGATGTATGTTGTCTCATGCTTAGGAGTGAACTCCAAAAGCGCTAGCAGGGACAGAAAGAAGTTGAGTGGTTCAAGTAGTAACGGGTTTGCAGCATCTGTGCCTCCGACACCTAGTAGTGAAGATGATATCTTGCAGTCAGTGAATGTAATGAGTTTTACGTTCAATGAACTGAAGACAGTATAGTAATATAGGGGTATATTTGTAAATATACTCTTACTTAAGGACTTTTGTGTAAATTGTTATAGTATTAATAAAAGCAGGATTAATAGAAAGGTGACCTAACCCTACAGGTTAATCACTCTTTTTTTCATCTTCCACAAACCAACTTGGTATTAGAGCCGCCGTTCACACATCCTGAAGTGCTTGGAAATCCAAAAAATTATTCTGCACCTGCGGCGTGCGGATTCCTTAGCCGCGCCTGCCGCTGAATCAAGCGACACGCTGCGAGACGCACGCGCCCCAAGCGGTGCACGGTGCACCAAGTGTCGTAAGGCAGTGCACCTTCACCAAGCAGCGCAAGGCAATGTCCTTCAAGCAGATTTTTTTTCTTCACTTCGGGCGACACGCGTACCGAGGAGCTAGCTTTAGGCAGCACGGGTATACATCCTATATTTGATTCAAATTTCCTTCTCTCATTTGAAAGGTGACAACAACTTTATTTTACAAAGTCAGCTTATATATATTTTATTTTTCAAAATCTGTGCAATGAGATGAAGAAAAATCTAAGCCTTTAAAGATTTAATTTGATGCTATAATTATCTTGTAGATCTGGGATTTCGTTCGAAATTCCCTCTCTTCAGAATAGCCCTATGAAATTAGATGGATCATCTACTTATTTAATGTGGACTCGAAGTGTGCGACTGTTTATTAGATCCCGTCGTCTTGAGGGGTATCTCACCGGGAGTAAAGTACAGTTAGCAAATGGAAACAATGCACATTGGGAGTCAGAGAACTCTCTTGTTATGTCTTGGCTTCTA
Organism: Canna indica; assembly: GCA_034359265.1. NCBI lineage: Eukaryota > Viridiplantae > Streptophyta > Magnoliopsida > Zingiberales > Cannaceae > Canna > Canna indica. Next base: position 70,620,447 of record CP136894.1, on the reverse strand, counting down.
AACTATATGAATCTGGATATTGGTCAGGGATTCACATTTTTCAGTACAACCAACGAAATTTGGGAAGCTATTTCACCAACTTACTCTCAAATAGGGAATTCAGTGCAAGCTTATGAGATTTAGTGTAAAATTCGTCAAGTAAGACAAAGTAATATGTTAGTTACTGCTTATGTGGCTGAGCTTAGACAATTGTGGTCTGAGTTGGACTTTTATCGTCCATTCAAGGCCTTACATGCTGAGGATGCAGTTCTACAAAAAAAGTACATAGAAGAAGAATGCTTATTTGATTTTTTGGCAGGGATGAATTCAAAATTTGACTCCATTAGAACACAAATTCTTAGGAGAGGAGATACATTGCCTACACTTCAGCAAGTTTTTTCCATTGTTCAAAGTGAGGAGACTCGGAGAAGGATTATGGTGGAGCCTAATAACTCACCAGTACAATCACATCGATCTGCACTAGTAGTTCAGCCTCGTGAAAGAACTGAAAGAGAACAAATGAAGTGTGATCATTGTCATAGGCCTGGTCACATTAAAGATACATGTTGGCAGTTACATGGTAGACCTCGAGGAGGTGGACGTGGCGGATGTCGTGGTGGAAGATTTGGGAGTCGAACTAATCATTTCGTTGATAACTCGTCAATGTCAGCTAAAATGTTAGAGACTTTCAAATAGCTCATGGCAAAGCTTGATCCCTCCTCTACTAGAGAGACCTCCTCCTCCACATGTTCAGCTAGTCAACCTTTTTCTTCCATACACCACTCTCATTTTGCACAATCAGGTATTCTACATAGTGCATTAAATTGTACTCAGTTTTCACCATCATCCTAGATTATAGATTTGTGTGCATCAAATTATATGACAGGTTCCTCTAATTCCTTTATTTCATATTTTCCCTCTTCAGGTAGAGATAAAGTTCCTATAGCTGATGGTTCTTTTGCCCATATTTCTGGAAAAGGTGCCATCACTATTACTCCATCTCTACATTTATCGTTAGTCTTACACGTTCCTCGTTTTCCTAACAACCTCTTATCAATTAGTTCAATCACCAAGGCTCTCAATGGTATAGTAACATTCTTCCCTACTCATTGTTTGTTTCAGAAAAAGCTTGTGATGAAGGAGACGATTGGATATGGTAGAATGCATGATAGTCTCTATCTACGGGATAATCTTAGCAGTCCCAATGAAGTCGAATATATGGTCTCTTCTGAAACAAGTGCACTGGAGGAATTGCAGTTACATCATCGTCAATTTTGACATTTTTCTTTTTCAGTTATAGCTAGGCAGTTTTCTTTCTCTCTACAAATTATGCAATAATGACCAATTGATTTGTGATGCCCGTGAGTATGCTAAACATACAAGTAGTATCTATTCTGCTTCTGGAAATCATAGTCAATCTCCATTTGATGTTATTCACACTGATGTTTTGGGATCCTGCGATGTTACTTCTCTTTCTGGGCATAAATGGTTCATTACCTTTATTGATTGTTTTCGTCGAACAACTTGGGTTTATTTGTTAAAGAGTAAAGATGAAGTGTTGCGATGTTTTAAAGCATTTCACATGATGATAGAAACTCAATTCAGTACCAAAATCAAAATCCTTTGCTCAAATAATGATACATAATACACTGGCAAAGAGTTCCAGGACTACTTGTTAGCAGAAAGAAAAAATCATCACCTATTGGAAGTCACTCGATCTTTACTCTTTACCATGAACATGCCAAAGTCTTTTTGGAGAGAAGCCGTTTTGACAACTGCTTATTTAATTAATCTCATGCCGCTTCGGACCTTGGAGTTCAAGTCACCGACCACTTGAATGCCTTATTGGAGTTATGACTTTCATTGTACCTCCTAAGATATTTGGGTGTGTTTGTTTTGTACGTGATCATCGCCCCTCACTTGGTAAACTTGAACATCGTTCCTTGAAATGTGTATTTGTTGGATATTTAGCTACTAAAAAAGGTTACAAGTGTTATTTCACACCTCAAAACAAGATGTTTGCGAGTATGGATGTAACCTTCATAGAGACAGAGGCATACTATTTATCCGATCAGAATTTGGTAAATACTGTCCCTCCATCTCCCTCTACAATATCAGATGAGTTCCTCTACTCACCATATTCATGTCCCGAGATACCACATTGTGATGGGGAGTCATCTAGAGTTCAAGAAGAGCCGCACATAGCTGCAAATGATGGAGGAAATGACAATGGAGTATCTATTCAGGGGGAGCAGTACGTCTGTAATTCTTGCTTCACATGGTGATACTAAGACCACTATGCATTCTCCTAGAGTTCAAGAATCTCCTCATGTTACATCTTCAGATGATCCTGACCTTGGTAACATCTCATCTCCTTGTTCTTCTTTAGATTTACCTATTGCCATTCGTAAAGGTTCTCGCCACCATGCCTTTCCTTCTGGTTACCGTTATGACATCTCTCATTATGTTTCCTATAAGTCTTAGTCATCTAGGTATAAATGCTTCATTACATCATTATCTGATGTCACCATTCCCTCAAATTGGAAGGTTGCTATAGTGGACCTGAGGTGGAAAGAAGCCATGTTAGAGGAGATGAATTGAAAGCCTTAGCCAAGAACCAAACTTTGGAGCTTGTACCACTGCCAAAAGGAAAACAACCTGTGGGGTGCAAATGGGTGTAAACCGTGAAACAAACACCAGAAGGAAAGGTCGATCGTTTTAAAGCTCGTTTGGTTGCAAAGGGGTACACTCAGACATACAATATTGATTATGATGAAACATTTGCTCCTGTTGCCAAGATGAATACTATTCAAACTCTCATTTCATGTATTACGAATCTTGGGTGGAAACTACATCAGTTGGATGTGAAGAATGCTTTTCTACATGGTGATTTACAAGAGGAAGTTGATATGGAGATCCCACCTGGGTTCGATAGCACAAATACTGTTGGAAAGGTTTGTCGACTACAACGATCACTCTATGGATTGAAACAGTCACCTCGTGCCTGGTTTGATAGATTTCGTCAAGTAATTCTTAGTATGGGGTATAAATAGAGCAACAATGATGATACTTTATTTTTCAAGCATAACCAAGGAAACGTGGCCATCCTCATTGTTTATGTTGATGACATAATTGTTACGGGGTATGATATTGATGAAACTATGAGCTTGAAGGCTTAGCTTGCACAAGTATTTGAAGTTAAAGACCTAGGGGAACTAAGATACTTCATAGGGATTGAAGTAGCACACTCATCGCATGATATTTTCTTATCTCAAAGAAAATATGTGCTAGACTTGTTGGCTGAAGCAGGAATGCTGGGTAGTAAGCCTACTCCAACTCCAATTGATCAGAATTTTCAACTTGTTAATAATGGTGGCAATTCCGTTGATCATGGGAGATATCAAAGACTAGTGGGAAGATTGATATATCTTTCACACACCATACCAGATATTATATTTGTTGTGAGTGTTGTAAGTTGATACATGCACGACCTACGTGAGCAGCACATGGAAGCTGTGTATAAAATTCTAAGATATCTTAAAAGTTGTCTTGGTGGAGGCTTATTGTTTTCTCGACAAGGTAACTTGAAGATAGAATGTTACACAGATCTCGATTGGGCTAGATGTCTAGATGATCGTCGATCCACGTCTGGATATTGTACATTTGTCGGTGGCAACTTAGACACCTGGAGAAGTAAGAAACAAACAGTGGTTTCTCATTCTAGTGCGGATGATGAATATTGAGACAGGTTCTAGTGCGGATGATGAATATTGAGCTGTCTCAGGGTGTGTGTGAGTTGCTATGGTTGAAAAACCTCATGCAAGAGTTACATCTTAATTCACAACAACTGATTCGTCTTTTCTGTGATAATAAAGCTGCTATTGAAATTGTCAATAATCCTGTGCAACATGACAGAACGAAACACATAGAGTTTGATCGTCACTTCATCAAGGAGAAATTGGAGAACAGTGATATTTGCATTCCATTTGTTCGATCCTTTGAAAAGTTGGCTGATATTTTCACCAAGGAGTTGAATAATATTTCATTTTCTTCTATTGTACGCAAGATGAGTTTAAATGATATATTTGTACCATCTTGAGGGGGAGTATTGTAATGTAGGGGTATATTTGAAAATATAATTTTACTTGAAGACTTTTATGTAAATTGTTATAGTATTAATAAAAGCAGGATTAATAGAGAGGTGACCTAACCCTAGAGATTAATCACTCTCTTTTCATCTTCCACAAAACAACTGACAGCCACTAGGAACTTCCAACCAGATAGTAAGTTAGGGGAGCTAGGGAGGCTTTGGTTCAGTGTTTAAGGGATGGATTGATGAACAAACTTTGGCAGCTACCAAACCTGGCACTGGATCGATTATTGTTGTGAAGAAGTTAAATCAGGAAGGCTTGTAAGGTCACAAGGAATGGTTGGTGAGTTTCCTTTTTCACTTAATTTGGTGCATCCGATCTTTTTCATTTTCTTTGGCAATAACATGATCTGGATACTATGTTTATTCAGTTCGTAGATTTAAGAAATATATATATTAGTGAGAGATGATCGTGACCCAGCTCTGCATTTTGCGATAAATGTGTCAATTCTTTCAATTTATGACTAATTGAATGAGCAAATCCCACTATCTTGTAGGCAGAGGTAAATTACCTTGGTCAGTTGTCGCATCCTCATCTTGTAAAGCTTATTTGATACTGCTTGGAGGATGAACAACGACCTCGTGTGTATGAATGTATGTCTCGCGGGAGCTTGGAGAATCATCTTTTTAGACGTAAGTTAATTGGATAAATTGAAAACTAGGTGTTTGCTTTCTACTTCTACAATAAATTTCTCCGAGGTTTTCCACCATCTATTGTTATTGAACTAGATGGTGCAGTAGATCATAATTCTTTGTAATTTGATGATGGCACATGAGGTTCATATTTTCAACCACTCTCTTGGAACCTCCGTATGAAGATCGCTCTGGGTGCTGCAAAAAGGGCTCACATTTTTGCATAGCGATAGGGCAAGAGTCGTATATTGTGATTTTAAAAACTCTAACATTCTTCTAGATTCTGTAATGGTATGTTTGTTTCATTAGACAGGATTGGATATGATAGGATTGGATAATAAATGAGGGTGGATTGTATATAAATTTTTTAAATTCGGTATGTAGCGGATATAATATCAATTTTAAACTCATTTTCTTTTAATCCGTGCACTAAACAAACAATGGATATTAATCCATCCCCTATTATATCCTTCCTTATCCTATGATGCAAACATGCACTAAGTGATTTGGCTTTTGTCAATCTGTAAACCAACATAATTACAGACACTCACCATGTATTGTTCTTGTTCTATATATACATAACTACAATGGAAAACTCTCGGAATTTGGATGGGCAAAAGATGGCCCTGATGACGATGAAAGCCATGTCTCAACAAGTATCATGGGAACATATGGATATGCTACTCTTGAATACCTTGCAACAGGTGATCTTCTTGCACATGCTGAAGTTTCTCCTCCAGTGTTGGGAAAGTTGAAGTTGTAGTTTGGGTTGCTATTTATTTGCAAATTACTAACTCTTTGACACACACAGTCATGATCCAAATGGTCAATTTTTTTAGTCATTTAGTTGATAATCTAACATGTAAATTAAATGGAAGGGAAATTGATGTTATTTTATGGAGTGTCCTAATTGAGAGTATATTCATTCTTTCTCATCTTAGTTTATTCATGGGCCTCTTGCATTGAAAAGATCATCCTATACAACCTTATATGAGCATACTGAAGCATGACAAACTAGTGATGCAAATTTTGACAATTTTCATCTGTAAGGACATTTGAGTACCAAAAGCGATGTGTACAACTTTGGAGTTGTTCTTCTAGAAATGTTGTCTGGCCGACGTGCCACAGACAAGAACCAACCACTTGGAGAGCACAATCTAGTGGACCGGGTAAGACCTAATCTTACAAGCAAGCGAAAGATCGATCTTCCGCATCATGGATTTACGATTGGAGGGGCAGTATTCACTGGAAGGAGCACAAAAGGTTGTCGTTCTCGCACTCCATTGCTTATCAATGGAACCAAGATACAGGCCAACAATGGATCAAGTGGTGTCTGTACTAGAACAGCTTCAGGATGCCCAAGACATGAGAAGAAATCCATGGTATGAACAAAAGACAAATGGCCAAAGCATTGGTGGCAATTCAAGCAGGTTGGTTAAGAGGAGATCAGAAGAAATTGTCAAAGGAGAGGTTGCTCATCCTACGCCCTCAGCTTCCCCACTTCACACTAAGTGAAGAGAAGTCTCATGTGATGCAACTTCTGAATTCTATTGTCATCTCTAATATAAGAAATTAAGATCTAATGTTTTATGTATTGTATTAAAAAAGGAGATAATTTTATCCTCATATTTGTATTAAATGTTGAATTTATGCTTTATATTGTTGATATTGTGAAATTAATTGAAAATCCAAATATGTTAACCGTGACCATTGTATCAAGATTTGATATCAATTTTAATTGGCATAAGCAATTGAATTAACTTTCAAAAAAGAATCAAATGTCATGCCTATATCTTTTTTCTTTTCTTTTTTCATATTTATCTTTATTTGTTGGTCTGATTTGAAATTTGGTAATTTGGATCATTGTAATGCAGTGTGAAACTATTTTGGTCTAAACATCCCTATTTGTCCATTGATTCATTAGATTTGAAATTTGTTCAATTAAATTAATTTAATGATATATAAAAAAATGTTTGTAGGATAATTTTGATGCGGTTAATTTAAAAATAAGGGGATATAATTTTATAATTTTACGGATGACTTGATGAATAGCCCATATATCCAGTATTCTCATTTATTAGTCTCACATTACCTGCTGCTTATTTGGAATGGATTACATATGTTGTCTCTATTTGGTCAAGAGGCACGACCTTACTTGAACACGATCGGTTCTATAGGCTCGTACAATTGTATCCTTGAGTGTAAAGGAGACAGACAATTCAATCTGGTTGATGAATAATGACCACGTGATCAGAACGTGATTAATGGCTCAAATCTTTCTTGGGATGGTGTTCTTTTATGAATTCGTCGTCAATGCCGACGGGAAGGTAGGTCCGAAGGGCGCAGCAAGAAAGTTGCAAGATGAGAACGTGGCCTTGCATTCTTCGCTATCATCCCCTCGGACCATCTTCTTTTTTGATTTCCAAGATTACGACGTAAATCAAGAACACCCCTGCGAGAGGGCGAATGAAAATTACATGTTTGTGCCCTTATCCGGCGTGGGGAGAAGGTTGCTGGATGTCAGCTCAGAAATGGATGTGGACGACCCATGGCCGAGTGGATATTGCCATCATCGTCCGACGGAAAACACAACTTTGCGTGCATGGAGGGAAACAAAGAGGGGTAGAGGGCTGCATCCGCATTGACGGAGGAAGAAGAGGATCCTCTACTAGTCTGCGTCCTTTAATAAATTTTGTTTGACTTGAAGAACGCAAGGTAGTGTCCATCAAACGCAGATTTCTTTTCTTCACATTGGGCGACATGCGTACCGAGGAGCTAGCTTTAGGCAGCAGGGGTATAGATCCTATATTTTGCTTCAAATTTCCTTCTCTCATTTGAAAGGTGACAAAAACTTTATTCTACAAAGTAAGCTTATATATATTTTATTTTTTGAAATTTGTGCAATGAGATGAAGAAAAATCTAAACCTTTAAAGATTTAATTTGATGCTATAATTGTCTTGTAGATTCGGGATTTCGTTCGAAATTCCCTCTCTTCAGATCAGCCCTATGAAATTAGATGGATCATCTACTTATTTAATGTGGACTCGAAGTGTGTGACTATTTATTAGAGCCCATGGTCTTGAGGGGTATCTCACCAGGAGTAAAGTAAAGTCAGCAAATGGAGACAATGCACATTGGGAGTCAGACAACTCTCTTATTATGTCTTGGCTTCTAAACTCTTTGACTTTGGAGATTGTTCAGGGATTCACATTTTTCAATATAGCCAACGAAATTTGGGAAGCTGTTTCACAAACATACTCTCAGATAGGGAATTCTATGCAAGCTTATGAGATTCAATGTAAAATTTGTCAAGTAAGACAAAGTAATATATCAGTTACTGCTTATGTGGCTGAGCTTAGACGATTGTGGTTTGAGTTGGACTTTTATCGTCCATTCAAGGCCTTACATGCTGAGGATGCAGTTCTACATAAAGAGTACATAGAAGAAGAACGCTTATTTGATTTTTTGGCAGGGCTGAATTCAGAATTTGACTCCATTAGAACACAAATTCTTAGGAGAGGATATACGTTGCCTACACTTCAGAAAGTTTTTTCCATTGTTCAAAGTGCGGAGACTCGGAGAAGGATTATGGTGGAGCCTAATAACTCACCAGTACCATCACATCGATTTGCACTAGTAGTTCAGCCTCGTGAAAGAACTGAAAGAGAACAAATGAAGTGTGATCATTGTCATAGGCCTGGTCACATTAAAGATACATGTTGGCAGTTACATGGTAGACCTCGAGGAGGTGGACTTGGCGGATGTCGTGGTGGAAGATTTGGGAGTCGAACTAATCATTTCGTTGATAACTCGTCAATGTCAGCTAAAATGTTAGAGACTTTCAAATAGCTCATGGCAAAGCTTGATCCCTCCTCTACTAGAGAGACCTCCTCCTCCACAGGCTCAGCTAGTCAACCTTCTTCTTCCATACACCACTCTCATTTTGCACAATTAGGTATTCTACATAGTGCATTAAATTGTACTCAGTTTTCACCATCATCCTGGATTATAGATTCGGGTGCATCAAATCTTATGACGGGTTCCTCTAGTTTCTTTAATTCATATTTTCCCTGTTCAGGTAGAGATAAAGTTCGTATAGCTGATGGTTCTTTTGCCCCTATTTCTGGAAAAGGTTCCATCACTATTACTCCATCTCTACATTTATCGTTAGTCTTACGTGTTCCTCGTTTTCCTAACAACCTCTTATCAATTAGTTAAATCACCAAGGCTCTCAATGGTATAGTAACATTCTTCCCTACTCATTGTTTGTTTCAGAAGAAGCTTGTGATGAAGGAGACGATTGGATCTAGTAGAATGCATGATGGTCTCTACCACCTAGATAATCTTAGCAGTCCCAATGAAGTCAGATATATGGTCTCTTTGCAACAAGTACACTGGAGGAATTGCAGTTACATCATCGTTGATTTGGTCATTTATCTTTTTCAGTTTTAGCTAGGCAGTTTTCTTTCTCTCTACAAATTATGCAATAAAGATCATTTGATTTGTTATGCCTGTGAGTATGCTAAACATACAAGTTGTATCTATTCTGCTTATGGAAATCATAGTCAATCTCCATTTGATGTTATTCACATTGATGTTTGGGGACCCTGCCGTGTTACTTCTCTTTCTGGGCATAAATGGTTCATTACCATTATTGATTGTTTAGTCGAACAACTTGGGTTTATTTGTTAAAGAGTAAAGATAAAGTGTTGCGATGTTTTAAAGCATTTCACATGATGATAGAAACTCAATTCAGTACCAAAATTAAAATCTTTCGCTCAGATAATGGTACATAATACACTGGCAAAGAGTTCCAGGACTACTTGTTAGCTAATGGGATTCTTCATCAAACCATTTGTGTTGATACACCTACTCAAAATGGTGTGGCAGAAAGAAAGAATCGTCACCTATTGGAAGTCACTCGATCTTTACTCTTTACCATGAGCATGCTAAAGTCTTTTTGGAGAGAAGCCTTTTTGACAGCTGCTTATTTAATTAATCGCATGCCGCTACGGACCTTGGAGCTCAAGTCACCGACCACTTGAATGTCTTATTGGAGATACGACTTTCATTGTACCTCCTAAGATATTTGGGTGTGTTTGTTTTGTACGTGATCATCGCCCTTCACTTGGTAAATTTGAACATCGTTCCTTGAAATGTGTATTTGTTTGATATTTAGCTACTAAAAAAGGTTACAAGTGTTATTTCCCACCTCAAAAGAAGATGTTTGTGAGTATGGATGTAACCTTCATAGAGACAAAGGCATACTATTTATCTGATCAGAATTTGGTAAATATTGTCCCTCCATCTCCCTCTACAATATCAGATGAGTTCCTATACTCACCATATTCATGTACCGAGATACCACATTGTGAGGGGGAGTCATCTAGAGTTCAAGAAAAGCCGCACATAGTTGCAATTTTCATCTGTAAGGATATTTGAGTACCAAAAGTGACGTGTACAGCTTTGGAGTTGTTCATCTAGAGATGTTGTCTAGCCGATGTGCCATAGACAAGAACCAACCACCTGGAGAGCACAATCTAGTGGACTGGGCAAGGCCTAATCTTACTATCTTACTAGCAAGCGAAAGATCGATCTTACGCATCCTGGATGCACGATTGGAGGGGCAGTATTCACTGGAAGGAGCACAAAAGGTTGTCGTTCTCGCACTCCATTGCTTATCAACGGAACCAAGGTACAGGCCAACAATGGATCAAGTGGTGTCTGCACTAGAATAGCTTCAGGATGCCAAAGACATGAGAAGAAATCCACGGTATGAACAAAAGACAAATGGCCAAAGCATTGGTGGCAATTCAAGCAGGTTGGTTAAGAGGAGATCATAAGAAATTGTGAAAGGAGAGGTTGCTCATCCTACACCCTCAGCTTCCCCACTTCACACTACATGAAGAGAAGTCTCATGTGATGCAACTTCGGATGGAAATAGTAGAGAAAAAAAAGGAAAACATAAAGCTGTAAATGCAAGCTCAATATCTTTTCGTACAGATTTCCTTCTTTTGGATCATCTTGTTGACATTATGTTCATATATTATATATATATCACTTTTTACACTCAAGTCAATTGTCCAATTAAAAGTTCATATCAAGGGTAGCTGATGTTACAATGATTGAAGGTTCCTGCTAAAATGTGGCCGTTAAATTTGACTATATATTATTGACATTAGTGTCTCAAAATTAGTGAACAAAGACAATGAAAAGATCTTGAAGTCAAATTATTGATAGATGCCGAACTTTTAGGCAACTTATTCATAGCTTTCCTTTACCGTTTGAACAATTAAAGGTATTGTTTCTGTGTCTAAGGCAAATTGTAGTGTGATCAAGTTAGTATACAAAGATCTTAAACAACTCAAATCCATCCATTTTTCTTCAATTTCACCTTTATATAATTCTATTGTTGTTTAAAATTGAAGTGTCTCAAAATATAGCTTCCCTATTACCAATTTTGGGTAACAATCTATACAATTTTGGATAGATTGGAGTATCTTGTGAAACAAAAGGGAAAAAAAGAGATCGAACATCAATCTATCCATCTTGGATATGCTTGGAATGGAAACCTAAATTGGATTTAGATCAGGTCGAATAATCGGATTTTGAATTTTATTATCATCTCTAATTTAAGACTTTTAGATCTAATATTTTATGTATTGTATTAAAAAAATGAGATAATTTTATCCTCATATTTGTATTAAATGCTGAATTTATACTTTATATTGTTGATATTGTGAAATTAATTGAAAAATCAAATATGTTAACCGTGACCATTGTATCAAGATTTGATATCAATTTTAATTGGCATAAGCAATCGAATTAACTTTCAAAAAACAATCAAATGTCATGCCTATATCTTTTCTTTTCTTTTTGATATTTATCTTTATTTGTTGGTCTGATTTGAAATTTGGTAATTTGGATCATTGTAATTTAATGATATATATAAAAATGTTTGTAGGATTATTTTGATGCGGTTAATTTAAAAATAAGGGGATATAATTTTATCATTTTAGGGATGACTTGATGAATATCCCATATATCCAGTATTCTCATTTATTAGTCCCACATTACTTGCTGCTTATTTAGAATCGATTACATATGTTGTCTCTATTTGGTCAAGAGGCACGACCTTACTTGAACATGATATGTTCTATAGGCTCGTACAATTGTATCCTTGAGTGTAAAGGAGATAGACAATTCAATCTGGTTGATGAACAATGACCACGTGATCAGAACGTGATTAACGGCTCAAATTGTAGGGGATTGAAGCCATAGATTATCGTTCCAAGATTTCGCCTTTCACGGGTGCATCAAGAAGGCTGCTGGACGTCGAACCAACGGATGTCAACGTCCCAGCAACATCTTCTTCTTGTGTTATCTTGTTTATCCTCCTCGACGCAATCAACACAATCTTTCCATGGGATGACGTTCTTTTCTGAATTCGTCGTCAATGCCGATGGGAAGGTAGGTCCGGTGGGCCTAGCAAGAAGGTTGCAAGATGAGAACGTGGCCTTGCATTCTTCGCTATCTTCCCCTCCGACCGTCTTCTTTTTTGATTTCCAAGAATACGACGTAAATCAAGAACACCCTTGTGAGAGGGCAAATGAAAATTCCACGTTTGTGCCTTCATCCGGCGTGGGGAGAAGGTTGCTGGATGTCAGCTCGAACATGGATGTGGACGTCCCGTGGCCGAGTTGATATTGCCATCGTCATCCGACAGAAAACACAACTTTGCGTGCAGGGAGGGAAACAAAGAAGGGTAGAGGGCTGCATCCGCATTGACGGAGGAAGAAGAGGATCCTCTGCTAGTATGCTTCCTTTAATTAATTAATTTTGAAGCAGACTAGCAGAGGATCGTCTTCTTCCTCCGTCAGTGCGGATGCAGCCCTCTACCCCTCTTTGTTTCCCTCCCTGCACGCAAAGTTGTGTTTTTCGTCGAATGACAAAGGCAATATCCACTCGGCAATAGGACGTCCACATCCATGTCCGAGCTGACATCCAGCAACCTTCTCCCCACGCCGGATAAGGGCACAAATGTGGAATTTTCTTTCGCCCTCTCGCCGGCGTGTTCTTGATTTACGTCGTATTCTTGGAAATCAGAAAAGAAGATTGTCGGAGAGGAAGATAGCGAAGAATGCAAGGCCACATTCGCATCTTGCAACCTTCTTGCTGCGCCCTATGGACCAACCTTCCCGTCGGCATTGACGACGAAGTTGGAAAAGAACGTCATCCCATGGAAAGATTGTGACGATTGCATCGAGGAGGATAAATTGGATAAACAAGAAGAAGATGCTGCTGGGACGTCGACATCCATCGGTTCGGCGTCCAGCAGCCTTCTTGCTGCGCCCGTGAGGAGGATAAACATGAAGAAGGCCTTCGTCTTTTGCTTCTAAAAGAAGCACAATTAACGTATTTTGCATATACCAATTTTCTCCAATTTAAAAGAGATATACGCTTAATATAATTTGTAGGAATATATACAGTTAAATTTAACTAGTACTAGATACATGTAGAAACTACGGTGTAAAAACGATCAGATCAGCTTCTGACATGTGTTTCCGACACGATAATTTCAAGTTGAAAAACCAACTTAACCCAACTTCGGAAAAAGAAGCAATGACCTATTTTGTGTTGGAGCGAGCACTAAGGATCTTTTCTGCATCAATTTTTTAATTTTTTTAATACTTTTTTTTTATCTTTAACAAAGTTCAATAGTATCTAATCAAATTGAAATGAACCAAACTAGTACGATTTGAAAATTTTATATTCTAATTTTGAAAATCACATAGTATATTATTATTTTTTTTAAAAATTATTCAAGCTTTTTTAGATCTCCATTGAGAACTCCAAACTGATCCAAATAAACTTGGAAAAAAAACCTGAAATCCAAGCAACCCCCAAAGTATCTAGAGCTGGATCATGTCAGTTTTTGTTTTGTTTTGGCACAATCTGCTTTTAAACATTTAACAAGTAGATATAATGAATTTAATGACTGATAAAAGAAAAGAGTCGTCCTTGTTGATCTTAAAAAAAAATGAGACGAGAATAATTGTCAAACTACTAAAAATTAATAGACCCGGAAAAAAATAGATACCACCATGTTCATTAAACAAATAAAGATGATCATCTATAAATTCATCATATGACAAAATCTTCAGCAGCATAAAATATATTAGGTACAAAATTGTGGTTTTCATCAGAGATCACAATGGGTAGGTACCAAGTCTGGAGAAGGGAAACAAACAGGGAAGGAGAAGTTGGATGCCTTCTTTCATTGTAGAAATGCCACCACTCTGTTTAGCAAGTTTAGGCCAAAAACTGTTTCTTCGCAATTGATTTTGATAGTGATATTCAATGGTTCAGAGAACTTGCCCTCAGCCAAGATAGTAAACAAGACTGGCTTTGAGCTACTCAATAATTGCCCACTGAAACGGAAGCACAAACCGGATGCATCATCAATGTTAAAAGAAACTGGGATGTCGGCACTCACAAGGGAAACATTAGAATTGCTTAGAACCTTAGATGCTAGAATTTTAGAAACTAGAATATTTTATCCGAATCAAATGAATTGTCAATCTTCTCCATGTGATCCTTGAATATGCACCTGTTACATAATTTTGGAATATTAGCTAAACTTAATACAGCAGGGAAAGAAAGTATGATAGCTGAAAAAGTGGCATTTTAATTTCATACAAACTATAAACTTTTTCTATTTCAATACTTAGAAATGCTTTGTCATTCTATGTTTTCTATGTTCCAGGTAATCACACTATAAGACTACGCCATCCTCTATCATAACCTAATTATTAGGTAAATCATCTAACTCTTTCCATTGCCCAAGAATACCAAAATAATGGCATTGTCAAGCAAAAGATTTTATAACCTGTTACAATCCCATTGATATATGAACCAGCAGTATCGTGATATTTCTATATGTGCACATGAAAGAAGTGTATATTTGTATGTCTGAAGTGATCCACAAGGGCAGTAATATGAAATATGACGGCACATCTATACCATGCGGTTAGACATTTTGTGAGATATGAATATTACTGACACTTGCATTTTGTCGAAAACTTTTTCCCATTGCATAACACAGCTAACTTGAATAGCAAAAGATGATGATGAAAACACACTTGAATGACTTTCTTCACCCTTTGACTTGGATCTAAGGATGCAATATCTTCAAAAGAAAGCAAAGCTGGTATATTATCTGTTGATGGTGGGCTATGGAAGAAAAAAATGGAACATGTGAGTTTATAAAAGTAATATGAGCAACAAAAAATTCCACAAGATGTAACTACTACTAGACTGAAAATAAGAGTCCAAATCAAATAGTGCAAAGAAAATGATGAGAAATGGGGCAGATAAATACCTTTCAGGTTTTCCCATCACTTGATCTCTTTCAATGCTATATTTACTAATGGTTCAGAAGAGCAGTTCTGGAGAAAAACTTCAAGAAGTACTAAGATTGGGGATATAGTTGAAATTTCATATGAAAATGCATATTCTACTCTCAAGCCATTGCCAGTTGTAGGATGGAGAAGAGTGTGGAGCATTGGTCTAACAGTACAATTAAGATTGTTAATTGATATTTTGCCACGAGAAGGCTGTGGAGGCTTTTTTACTGAAGTAGAAGCTGGTTGCTCATCCAGCCATGATTCAAGTGCTGACTTAGACATCGACTCTGCCAAATCTGTAGAGATGAATGAAGACAAATTTCCCTTGGAACTTTGACTTGCAAGATCGTAATCAACGCTAGCATCAGAAACATTAATTAGGGCTTTTTCTTTGCCATCTTGAGCATCATGCAGAACTGAGACAAAAGCATGGTCACTTTCATTTGAATCAATTGCAGATTCATTCCCCTCACCATCTGAGCTGATGGAAGAATGATGAGAATCATAGACAGAGCCACTTTCTTCAATTGAAGATCCAGAAGACACATCAGGGTCATTTGTTCCAAATGAATTGTTGTAGCAGGAGCTGACTAGGAAGTAGAAACTACTAAATGTTTAAAGAAGAACAAGAACAATGAGAAAATAGAATGAATGACAAGCAAAAGGGAAATCATTTCAAGTTTTTTCCTTTACCTTTATCACATCCTCTAAACGAAATAAGAAAATAGCAATGTTAATTATAGTGTTGCCATTACTTCATGAAAATATTCTGCTTAATGTGCATTAACTAACTAGAAACAAACTAACATTTTTTTATTTAAAAACATGTAATAAGGATATGACAAAAAAAATTTGGGTTTGAATCAACCAATACCAAATCAAACAAAGCAAATAATCAACAAACAAGGAAGAAAATGTTACCATATAATGATTGTTAAGAAAATAAATGAATAGATTGCACTCCTTCCTAACAACTAAAGCTTGAAAATGTTGGTCAGATAATCAAATTTAACATGCAAGGTTGGTGGCACTTAATTTGAATCCTGCAAGTGTCAATAATTTTAAAAAATAAACCTCAGCTAAATCAATTTAGTCTGCATGTTCGGCATGGGTGAAATAGTCTAGTTCACCCGTCTACATGCAAGTGGAAGTGTTAATACTTAATAAAATAAATGAATAGATTGTGCTCCTTTTTAATAGCTTAAGATTTGGGGAAAGTTGGAAATTTTATCAAAGTAAACAATGACAAAGATTACACAACCAAAGACAACAACAAAATGGGAGAATCATACAATACAATAGTAAATAAAATTTCAAGATTGTTATCTCCAAATCAAACAGATTGCAAGAAAGAACAAAATTATCCAACTGTAGATATCAATACAGATAATAGACTGTCATGCTAAATCCTAAATATGACGGGAACAAATAATCCAATCAAGGTAACACTAAGACAACAAATACAGATATTTCGAAGTTGACCTTGGCGGAAGTATTTAGGATCTGAAGCTTTGTCTCAACCTCCTCCGAAGTAAAACACCATGCGAGATACTTCAGTATACTTGGTACTACTTTGGGAATAATCTGTCCAACAGAGCTGTACTCTCCTATAATCCAAATAATCAATGCGCGTGCTGCAGGGTCTTTTATTCTGTCCAAGTGGCAAGTCAATCGGACAATCACCTTCAATTGTAACAAATGAAGAGAGTAAAAGCATGTAGTAGATGTAACCAGCGACATAAATCTAGAATTCTGAACATATAAATAAAAATGAACCAGAAAATAGTAAGGTCTAATATCAAAGCAACACTCATGGTGAATTCATTCAACCTTTGTGAGCAGAATTTAATAATATATTTTGCAGCTCCGAAGCAACAATAGATATCAAAATATGAACTAAAATCACATTAAAATAGTTTCTAGGTGTGTAGATCTTATGAAGTTGGGTTTCAGGGGAAAAAAACTAAAGAGAGACCTGGCTTGAGCTTTACAAGAAATCTGAACACAAGACCTCTACATGTTTATCTAAACTTTAGTAACTTAAACTTCCAGTATAAACTAGTTTTGTCCACATATCCACTGTTTCCAACTAAATAATTATCTTAGGTCCATAAAACATTTATCCACAAGCACAGATCAGATCAGATAAGATCAGATCAGATCCAATCCAAGTAATTGATTAAGAGTTGCAGTCTGTAAGAAAAAAAAAACAATAAGGGGGAAATAAATGACAACTCTAGGCTGAAGGATTTAGAAACAACTGCACCAATATAGCAAACATAATATCCCAGTGGGATTCATGAAATAACAAGGGAAAACAAGTGAAGCTTCTAATGCTTAAGCCAGATGGCAGATGAAATATCTCAGTGGCATCATAACTAGTGCTTATGAACTGAACTCATCAAGGAATGGTCTGAAAAGTAGAATGATAATCCGGCTAGCTACCTTCTCGATCATAACTAGTTGGATCTTGCTTATGAACGTGTTTTTGGCATGGCCGAGAAAGTTCATAAGGGAATTAAATTCATGGGAAGTAATGAAGTATAAGAAGCTACAGGAACTAACCTATTGTGTTAACCAAAAATTACCTTAGTGTACTGCAATCAAAATTTAATTGGAAACCCAATTCACCATTATGTTACTTATTTGTGACAAGCCCCAGCTGGCTCAATTCAGGTCATGTTTTTAGGTCTAGTTGGATTTGATCCAAAACTAAAACTAGCCCCCAACTATGTTTGCAGGTCCAAGTCCATAGCAAAAGGAATCGGTGGCCGAGAAGGTGGTGACGTCGACGAGCAATCGAATAATTGAACTGATGGCCGGCGAGGCAGCAACAAAGGCATAGACATTGCGGCACGAGGTCCCCAGTCGCGGACTTCGACTCACAAAGACGCGGAGACAGACACATGTCTAAGTCATTAAAGAGAAACTCATTTTGACTGTAGTAACACTCTTATAACGGCGGAGTCCATCTCATAAGAATTTCCAACTGAGTACTACTTCACCCCTTTTAAAGTCAAGCTCAGGTTGTGCATCAACAATTTTACTGCTTTGTTGAAACCCAGAGACAATTGGTTCAGGATAGGATTTATGCTTCGTGGATAAGGGCAGCACCCAATTGGTGGGACATCAACTTTACCAAATTTCCTTGCTCTAAGATTATATAACGCCTTCCATGTTAATAATATGTAATCAGCAACAAGTATATAGAACATAAATATTGCATTAATGAGAATAAAATTTTACTATGTTTTTTAGCAAAAGGAACCAATGGTCGAGAAGGTGGTGACGAGCGACGAACGATCGAATAATTGAATCGATGGTCGGCGAGGCAGCGACGAAAGCATAAACATTGCGGCACGAGGTCCCCAGTCACGACTTAGACTCACATAGACGCGGAGGAAGGCACACCGGTTGGTTTATTTAAAAGTGGTCAGCGGAGAAAAGCCGTCGCTGATAATTTCCTTAGTTTATGTATTTCTGCAAACCGGTTGGTTTTATAAATTGTACAAGTTTTGTGGTATTTTTTATAGTTGTCAAGGTTGGGTTAGGCTGTAGAGTACGGGTGGTACTCTGGCCGGTCATGTCCGGGTTTGGGGTGTGACACGTGCACAAAACTTCGACGTAGAGTTTAGGAGTTTAGGCGGAAAAATTTCGACGTTGACGTCGAAATATTTTTTTTAAAAAAATTCTAAGTTTAAAAATTTCGACGCTTGCTACAGGCGTTGAAGACTTTTTGACGCCTATTGCAGGCATTGAAACGCGTCTGGAGCGGGCTCACTAGCGTCCGCCCACACCGTCCGTGTTACGCCCCGCCTAAGTTTATCCCTAGAGAAGGGACCTCACCTAGGTGGAGCACAACCTACAACTAAATCACAAAATACACCAGAAAATCTCAACAAGAACAACTGAAATCTTCTTTTCAACAACAAGTTCTCTAAACAAATGTTCAACATCAATCTAAATATAACTAAGAAAACAACTAAACAGCGGATGACGTCTCCTCCTCCCGGACTCTAGCTACCCAACTTCAACTACTAACGTACCTGCAAATTCGAAGCAACAACAAACAATATCAACGGGAAGCTGAGTAGGAGTATCAATATGTCTAACAATAAGGACTACAATCATGATGTGATGATATTGTCAAATGCAACAATATACAACTTTGCAATTGAATGCAATATGTCAACAACAAGACACATTTTCACCTATCAACTAATGCAATTCATACCAATCAAGAGCGCAATGGACAAATGTCCAGGGCCTCCGCCCAATAAAAGATCAACAATGCAACATGACAATTAGATCTCACAAGATGAGAAATCACAACTGATCTACGAAGCTAACAATAATAAATATTACAACAAACTATCAACTGAAGATGCAACCAAATAATTCATGCTAGCAAATACAACTTATGACAACGTTAATACTACAATGGGCACCATGCTCAAATAACATTAATAAATAACAACTCTAATCAGACTTATGCAATTATCAACATGGTATGTCCAACAAAATAATGCAACATGAGATCAATGGAATACAGAGGCAATTCAAGCAAATAGAGACAAAGGATAAAACCGTCATTTTACTCATTCAACATTCATCGGCTACAACAGGAGTCAACTCACACCCAACACAACTATGTATACTCTAAATCACCACCGAACATAGAATACCACTATTCTACATTATTTAATTATTTATCCAATTAAAATAATAGCTCATAACTATCAAATAACACTGAAACATAGAAAAGACCTACCAGATGAACTCTGATCATAGAAGCCCCCTCTAAAATAATATTTACAATAAGGTCCCTATAATTTTCCAGTTCATAAAAGTTCACCCGCACTGTCGTCGCGGTCTTGCGGGCGCACGAGCCAACGGCCCTTGGCGAGCGCGCCGATGGCCTTTGCCCAAGTGAAGGGGCAGGATTTTTCCCGCCTCTGATTTTTTTAAAAAAAAATTAAAATTTTCCCCTCAGGTTCTCTTCTTTATATACTTTTTTTCTTTTTTTCTTCTTCTTCTTCTTTTCATCATCTTCTTTTTCTTCATATCTTTTTTTCTTTCCCATTCTTTCTTCTTTCTCTTCTATTTTTCCTTCATCTAATTTTTCTTCTTCTTTTTTCAGGTTATCAAAATTTTTCAAGTCATCGAATTTTTTAGGTTACCATCTAATTTTTCAGGTTAAAAAATATTAATTAAATTGGATTGTGCCACATGATTATTTAATTATTTTAGTAAATTATATATCAAAGATTAAATTTGAATTCAATTTGAGAAATTAACTATTTTAGGTTTGTTCGATATGATGGGTTAGCTAGTATACTTTTAAAAACACAGTTCAATAGTACGTTCAAATTATGTTTTTTATTCCCATGCTTCTATGTGGGAATCCATTAAGTTAATTCGGTTGCCCCTCTCCTCCTATGATGATGCATGGGTTTAGGAAATGGAGATTAATGAGTATGTTGCTACAAGTAGTGCTTAGTTATTTCTTAGAAGTCGTAACCTTCACGAACTTAGCAATTATGTCCCTTGCCTAGTCTATGGCAACTTAAGCTGCCTCCAAAAGTTCTGAACTTCCTTTGAAATCTTCTGCATAATAGATTACCTACCATATCCTATTTGTGCCATATTGGTCTTCTTAATATCTTTGTTTGTCCTTTGTGTCCGTCTAATACTACTAATGAGACTATTGAACACATTTTTTTTCTTATGCCCTTATATTAATTCAGTTTGGTCCATTCTTCAATCTTGAACTGATTTTCCGTAAAATAATCAGAATTCTTGGTTGAATGGAGGTTGGCTCAGGTTGCCCAATAGCACGGCTGGGACTCTGTCTATTAAGACTCTAATTGTTATTACCTATTGGTTTACGTGGTACGTTAAAAATGAGATGATATATCTTATTAGGCGGCATTCTCCTCTTAATCTCATGCTCAAAATAATTTCATTTGCTTGTCGGTTTAATAAAACTCAAGCTCCTGAGGAAATTTCAATCTACGTTCTAATTCTAATTTACTTAATTGGATTCCCTCGGATGGAACCTGGATTAAATTAAACTGTGATAGCTCTTTTTTAAACTCACAAGCTGGCATTGGCTTTATTGTTAGGAACAATTTGGGTGACTGCATTTACTTTGCTAATCACTATTTTGATTCTATCATTTCATCGGCTTTTGCAGAAGCTCTTTCTATCCTACATGCCATCCAGTTTGCTCATCGAAAGTTTGACTTGGTCATTATTGAATCTGATTGATGGTTGGTTATTCAGGCTATTCAAGGTCAATGTATAGTAGTCCCTTCGAAGCTGCAGCACATTGTATCTCAATTTCAATCATTAGCCTATAGATAATGTAATAAAGCCGCTCATTGGGCGGCAAATCGAGCATGTAGTCTTAAAGAGTCCAAAGTATGGACTTCTATTCGACTCCGGAGCTCAATAATATTTTTTTACCAAGACTGCTCTAGTCCTTCCCATACGTAGTTAATGAACTTTTTATTTTTAGGTAAAAAAAAATTATATTTTTTTCATTTACATAAATCAAAATTTATTTTTTGTTAATTTAATTTTAAAATCTAAGGCGGTTCCATTTAACTGCTTTTTTTCTTCAGGTTTTAGCAAATTGATAATTAGAGTGATCATGTCTGAGCTGAGTAGGAAGCATAGGAATACAAAGTTCGAAGCTTGGGTTTGTTTCTATTGGGACTGGTCCTTTCGGAATTCCCAAGTATAGAGTTTCTATGTTTGTTTTTTAACTAGCTATCCACGTTTATCAGTTTATTGGATAATGATTTGTTTTTTAGTTCTGAATGTTTAGCTCTCCAACAATACTTTTAACTTCATCTTTCGTTTTTGCTGAATCTAGAGATCTGCTACGAATTTGGTTAAGGTTATAACCCTAAATCTAAAGATATCATATCATCTCAAATTAAAAAAAGAAAGAAGGTATCTTTTCATCTCTGATTAAACTAATGTAGCTTTTCTTTTTTTTGGAGATTGAATTAATTGCATATTTTTGTTTATAGGAGATATTGTGGATTGGTTGTGTTATTGTCTTCTTGAGAAAAAAAATGTATTAGCGTATGATTAAGAGCAGTTGCTACCGAATGGTTGCTTGTCTAAAATTTCATTCTTACTTTAATACTCTCTGGGAACATTCAAGGATTGATTTTGTCAATGGTTTGGATGAAATGAAATGTCTATTTGTAAAAATTTCCTGCTACAAATATGGTAGATGTTTGTTTGAGTACAATATTGCCTTCATGAATCATGAAATAATTGTGGTTGACTAATTATCTTGGTTTGGTTTGGTTTGGGATCTCAGTCCATGGAGTGGTCTGCTGCAAGCTTTTCATTTATAATTTGTTTATTTACTTCTGTAGTTTATCAGGAGATGTACGTTGTCTCATGCTTAGGAGTGAACTCCAAAAGCGCTAGCAGGGACTGAAAGAAGTTGAGTGGTTCAAGTAGTAACGGGTTTGCAGCATCTGTGCCTCCGACACCTAGTAGTGAAGATGATATCTTGCAGTCAGTGAATGTAATGAGTTTTACGTTCAATGAACTGAAGACAGTAAGTAATATAGGGGTATATTAATTTGTAAATATACTCTTACTTAAGGACTTTTGTGTAAATTGTTATAGTATTAATAAAAGCAGGATTAATAGAAAGGTGACCTAACCCTATAGGTTAATCACTCTATTTTCATCTTCCACAAAATAACTTGGTATTAGAGCCGCCGTTCACACATCCTGAAGTGCTTGGAAATCCAAAAAATTATTCTGCACCTGCGGCGTGCGGATTCCTTAGCCGCGCCTGCCGCTGCATCAAGCAACGCGCTGCGAGACGCACGAGCCCCAAGCGGTGCACGGCGCACCAAGTGCCGTAAGGCAGCGCACCTTCACCAAGCAGCGCAAGGCAATGTCCTTCAAGCAGATTTTTTTTCTTCATATCGGGTGACACGCGTACCGAGGAGCTAGCTTTAGGCAGCTCTGGTATACAGCCTATATTTGATTCAAATTTCCTTCTCTCATTTGAAAGGTGACAACAACTTTATTCTACAAAGTCAGCTTATATATATTTTATTTTTCAAAATCTGTGCAATGAGATGAAGAAAAATCTAAGCCTTTAAAGATTTAATTTGATGCTATAATTATCTTGTAGATCCAGGATTTCGTTCGAAATTCCCTCTCTTACGAATAGCCCTATGAAATTAGATGGATCATCTACTTATTTAATGTGGACTCGAAGTGTGCGACTGTTTATTAGAGCCCGTCGTCTTGATGGGTATCTCACCGGGAGTAAAGTACAGTTAGCAAATGGAAACAATGCACATTGGGAGTCAGAGAACTCTCTTGTTATGTCTTGGCTTCTAAATTATATGACTCTGGATATTGGTCAGGGATTCATATTTTTCAATACAACCAACGAAATTTGGGAAGCTATTTCACCAACTTACTCTCAAATAGGGAATTCAGTGCAAGCTTATGAGATTTAGTGTAAAATTCGTCAAGTAAGACAAAGTAATATGTTAGTTACTGCTTATGTGGCTGAGCTTAGACAAATTCTTAGGAGAGGAGATACATTGCCTACACTTCAGCAAGTTTTTTCCATTGTTCAAAGTGAGGAGACTCGGAGAAGGATTATGTGGAGCCTAATAACCCACCAGCACCATCACATCGATCTGCACTAGTAGTTCAGCCTTGTAAAAGAACTGAAAGATAACAAATGAAGTGTGATCATTGTCATAGGCCTGGTCACATTAAAGATACAGGTTGGCAGTTACATGGTAGACCTCGAGGAGGTGGACGTGGCGGATGTCGTGGTGGAAGATTTCGGAGTCGAACTCGTGGGAGTCGAACTAATCATTCCGTTGATAACTCCTCAATGTCATGTTACAAACTCTCAAATAGTTCATGGCAAAGCTTGATCCCACCTCTACTGGAGAGAACACCTCCTCCACAGGTTCAGCTAGTCAACCTTCTTCTTCCATACACCACTCTCATTTTGCACAATTAGGTATTCTACATAGTGCATTAAATTGTACTCAAATTTCACCATCATCCTGGATTATAGATTTGGGTGCATCAAATTATATGACAGGTTCCTCTAGTTCCTTTATTTCATATTTTCCCTGTTCAGGTAGAGATAAAGTTCCTATAGCTGATGGTTCTTTTGCCCATATTTCTCGAAAAGGTGCCATCACTATTACTCTATCTCTACATTTATCGTTAGTCTTACATGTTCCTCATTTTCCTAACAACCTCTTATCAATTAGTTCAATCACCAAGGCTCTCAATGGTATAGTAACATTCTTCCCTACTCATTGTTTGTTTCAGAAGAAGCTTGTGACGAAGGAGACGATTGGATCTGGTAGAATGCATGATGGTCTCTATCAACGGGATAATCTTAGCAGTCCCAATGAAGTCGGATATATGGTCTCTTTTGCAACAAGTGCACTGGAGGAATTGCAGTTACATCATCGTCAATTTTGACATTTTTCTTTTTCAGTTATAGCTAGGCAGTTTTCTTTCTCTCTACAAATTATGCAATAATGACCAATTGATTTGTGATGCCCGTGAGTATGCTAAACATACAAGTAGTTTCTATTCTGCTTCTGAAAATCATAGTCAATCTCCATTTGATGTTATTCACACTGATGTTTTGGGATCCTGCCATGTTACTTCTCTTTCTGGGCATAAATGGTTCATTACCTTTATTGATTGTTTTCGTCGAACAACTTGGGTTTATTTGTTAAAGAGTAAAGATGAAGTGTTGCGATGTTTTAAAGCATTTCACATGATGAAAAAACTCAATTCAATACCAAAATCAAAATCCTTTGCTCAAATAATGATACATAAAACACTGGCAAAGAGTTTCAGGACTATTTGTTAGCTAATGGGATTCTTCATCAAACCACTTGTGTTGATACACCTACTCAAAATGGTGTGGCAGAAAGAAAGAATCGTCACCTATTGGAAGTCACTCGATCTTTACTCTTTACCATGAACATGCCAAAGCCTTTTTGGAGAGAAGCCGTTTTGACAACTGCTTATTTAATTAATCTCATGCCGCTTTGGACCTTGGAGTTCAAGTCACCGACCACTTGAATGTCTTATTGGAGTTACGACTTTCATTGTACCTCCTAAGATATTTGGGTGTGTTTGTTTTGTACGTGATCATCGCCCCTCACTTGGTAAACTTGAACATCGTTCCTTGAAATGTGTATTTGTTGGATATTTAGCTACTAAAAAAGGTTACAAGTGTTATTTCCCACCTCAAAAGAAGATGTTTGCGAGTATGGATGTAACCTTCATAGAGACAGAGGCATACTATTTATCCGATCAGAATTTGGTAAATATTGTCCCTCCATCTCCCTCTACAATATCAGATGAGTTCCTCTACTCACCATATTCATGTCCCGAGATACCACATTGTGATGGGGAGTCATCTAGAGTTCAAGAAGAGCCACACATAGCTGCAAATGATGGAGGAAATGACAATGGAGTATCTATTCAGGGGGAGTAGTACGTCTGTAATTCTTGCTTCACATGGTGATACTAAGACCACTCTGCATTCTCCTAGAGTTCAAGAATCTCCTCATGTTACATCTTCAGATGATCCTGACCTTGGTAACATCTCATCTCCTTGTTCTTCTTTAGATTTACCTATTGCCATTCGTAAAGGTTCTCGCCACCATGTCTTTCCTTCTCGTTACCGTTATGGCATCTCATTATGTTTCCTATAAGTCTTAGTCCTCTAGGTATAAATGCTTCATTACATCATTATCTGAAGTCACCATTCCCTCAAATTGGAAGGTTGCCATAGTGGACCCGAGGTGGAAAGAAGCCATGTTAGTGAAAGCCTTAGCCAAGAACCAAACTTTGGAGCTTGTACCACTGCCAAAAGGAAAATGACCTGTGGGGTGCAAATGGGTGTATACCGTGAAACAAACACCAGAAGGAAAGGTTGATCGTTTTAAAGATTGTTTGGTTGCAAAGGGGTACACTCAGACATACAATATTGATTATGATGAAACATTTGCTCCTGTTGCCAAGATGAATACTATTCAGACTCTCATTTATGTGTTGCGAATCTTGGGTGGAAACTACATCAGTTGGATGTGAAGAATGCTTTTCTACATGGTGATTTACAAGAGGAAGTTGATATGGAGATTCCATCTGGGTTCGATAGCACAAATACTGTTGGGAAGGTTTGTCGACTACGACGATCACTCTATGGATTGAAACAGTCACCTCGTGCCTGGTTTGATAGATTTCGTCAAGTAATTCTTAGTATGGGGTATAAATAGAGCAACAATGATCATACTTTATTTTTCAAGCATAACCAAGGAAACGCGGCCATCCTCATTGTTTATGTTGATGACATAATTGTTACGGGGTATGATATTGATGAAACTATGAGCTTGAAGGCTTAGCTTGCACAAGTATTTGAAGTTAAAGACCTAGGGGAACTAAGATACTTCATAGGGATTGAAGTAGCACACTCATCGCATGATATTTTCTTATCTCAAAGAAAATATGTGCTAGACTTGTTGGCTGAAGCAAGAATGCTGGGTAGTAAGCCTACTCCAACTCCAATAGATTAGAATTTTCAACTTGTTAATAATGGTGGTAATTCCGTTGATCATGAGAGATATCAAAGACTAGTGGGAAGATTGATATATCTTTCACACACCAGACCAGATATTACATTTGTTGTGAGTGTTGTAAGTTGATACATGCACGATCTACGTGAGCAGCACATGGAAGCTGTGTATAAAATTCTAAGATATCTTAAAAGTTGTCTTGGTGGAGGCTTATTGTTTTCTCGACAAGGTAACTTGAAGATAGAATGTTACACAGATCTTGATTGGGCTAGATGTCTAGATGATCGTCGATCCACGTCTGGATATTGTACATTTGTCGGTGGCAACTTAGACACCTGGAGAAGTAAGAAACAAACAGTGGTTTCTCGTTCTAGTGCGGATGATGAATATCGAGCTATGTCTCAGGGTGTCTGTGAGTTGCTATGGTTGAAAAACCTCATGCAAGAGTTACATCTTAATTCACAACAACCGATTCGTCTTTTCTGTGATAGTAAAGCTGCTATTGAAATTGTCAATAATCTTGTGCAACATGACAGAACAAAACACATAGAGTTTGATCGTCACTTCATCAAGGAGAAATTGGAGAACAGTGATATTTGCATTCCATTTGTTCGATCCTCTGAAAAGTTGGCTGATATTTTCAGCAACGAGTTGAATAATATTTCATTTTCTTCTATTGTACGCAAGATGAGTTTAAATGATATATTTGTACCATCTTGAGGGGGAGTATTGTAATGTAGGGGTGTATTTGAAAATATACTTTTACTTGAAGACTTTTATGTAAATTGTTATAGTATTAATAAAAGCAGAATTAATAGAGAGGTGACCTAACCCTAGAGATTAATCACTCTCTTTTCATCTTCCACAAAACAACTGACAGCCACTAGGAACTTCCAACCAGATAGTAAGTTAGGGGAGCTAGGGAGGCTTTGGTTCAGTGTTTAAGGGATGGATTGATAAACAAACTTTGGCAGCTACCAAACCTGGCACTGGATCGATTATTGTTGTGAAGAAGTTAAATCAGGAAGGCTTGTAAGGTCACAAGGAATGGTTGGTGAGTTTCCTTTTCCACTAAATTTGGTGCATCCGATCTTTTTCATTTTCTTTTGGCAATAACATGATCTGGATACTATGTTTATTCAGTTCGTAGATTTAAGAAATATATATATTAGTGAGAGATGATCATGACCCTGCTCTGCATTTTGCGATAAATGTGTCAATTCTTTCAATTTATGACTAATTGAATGAGCAAATCCCACTATCTTGTAGGCAGAGGTAAATTACCTTGGTCAGTTGTCGCATCCTCATCTTGTAAAGCTTATTTGATACTGCTTGGAGGATGAACAACGACCTCGTGTGTATGAATGTATGTCTCGCGGGAGCTTGGAGAACCATCTTTTTAGAAGTAAGTTAATTGGATAAATTGAAAACTAGGTGTTTACTTTCTACTTCTACAATAAATTTCTCCGAGGTTTTCCACCATCTATTGTTATTGAACTAGATGGTGCAGTAGATCATAATTCTTTGTAATTTGATGATGGCACATGAGGTTCATATTTTCAACCACTCTCTTGGAACCTCCATATGAAGATCGCTCTGGGTGCTGCAAAAAGGGCTCGCATTTTTGCATAGCGACAGCGCAAGAGTCGTATATCGTGATTTTAAAAACTCTAACATTCTTCTAGATTCTGTAATGGTATGTTTGCTTCATTAGATAGGATTGGATATGATAGGATTGGATAATAAATGAGGGTGGATTGGATATAAATTTTTTAAATCCGGTATGCAGCGGATATAATATCTATTTTAAACTCATTTTCTTTTAATCCGTGCACTAAACAAACAATGGATATTAATCCATCCCCTATTATATCCTTCCTTATCCTATGATGCAAACATGCACTAAGTGATTTGGCTTTTGTCAATCTGTAAACCAACATAATTACAGACACTCACCATCTATTGTTCTTGTTCTATATATACATAACTACAATGGAAAACTCTCGAATTTTGGATGGGCAAAAGATGGCTTTAATGACGATGAAAGCCATGTCTCAACGAGTATCATGTGAACATATGGATATGCTACTCTTGAATACCTTGCAACAGGTGATCTTCTTGCACATGCTGAAGTTTCTCCTCCAGTGTTGGGAAAGTTGAAGTTGTAGTTTGGGTTGCTATTTATTTGCAAATTACTAACTCTTTGACACACACAATCATGATCCTAATGGTCAATTTTTTTAGTCATTTAGTTGATAATCTAACATGTAAATTAAATGGAAGGGAAATTGATGTTATTTTATGGAGTGTCCTAATTGAGAGTATATTCATTCTTTCTTATCTTAGTTTATTCATGGGCCTCCTGCATTGAAAAGATCATCCTATACAAGCTTATATGAGCATACTGAAGCATGACAAACTACCGATGCAAATTTTGTCAATTTTCATCTGTAAGGACATTTGAGTACCAAAAGCGATGTGTACAGCTTTGGAGTTGTTCTTCTAGAGATGTTATCTGGCCGACGTGCCATAGACAAGAACCAACCACCTGGAGAGCACAATCTAGTGGACTGGGCAAGGCCAAATCTTACAAGCAAGCGAAAGATCGATCTTCTGCATCATGGATTTACGATTGGAGGGGCAGTATTCACTGGAAGGAGCACAAAAGGCTGTCGTTCTCGCACTCCATTGCTTATCAACGGAACCAAGATACAGGCCAACAATGGATCAAGTGGTGTCTGCACTATAACAGCTTCAGGATGCCCAAGACATGAGAAGAAATCTACGGTATGAACAAAAGACAAATGGCCAAAGCATTGGTGGCAATTCAAGCAGGTTAGTTAAGAGGAGATCAGAAGAAATTGTCAAAGGAGAGGTTGCTCATCCTATGCCCTCCGCTTCCCCACTTCACACTAAGTGAAGAGAAGTCTCATGTGATGCAATTTCTGAATTCTATTGTCATCTCTAATATAAGAAATTAAGATCTAATGTTTTATGTATTGTATTAAAAAAAGGAGATAATTTTATCCTCATATTTGTATTAAATGTTGAATTTATGCTTTATATTGTTGATATTGTGAAATTAATTGAAAATCCAAATATGTTAACCGTGACCATTGTATCAATATTTGATATCAATTTTAATTGGCATAAGCAATTGAATTAACTTTCAAAAAACAATCAAATGTCATGCCTATATCTTTTTTTCTTTTCTTTTTTCATATTTATCTTTATTTGTTGGTCTGATTTGAAATTTGGTAATTTGGATCATTGTAATGCAGTGTGAAACTATTTTGGTCTAAACATCCCTATTTGTCCATTGATTCATTAGATTTGAAATTTGTTCAATTAAATTAATTTAATGATATATAAAAAAATGTTTGTAGGATAATTTTGATGCGGTAAATTTAAAAATAAGGGGATATAATTTTATAATTTTACGGATGACTTGATGAATAGCCCATATATCCAGTATTCTCATTTATTAGTCCCACATTACCTGCTGCTTATTTGGAATGGATTACATATGTTGTCTCTATTTGGTCAAGAGGCACGACCTTACTTGAACACGATCTGTTCTATAGGCTCGTACAATTGTATCCTTGAGTGTAAAGGAGACAGACAATTCAATATGGTTGATGAATAATGACCACGTGATCAGAACGTGATTAATGGCTCAAATTCCTAGGGGATTGAAGTTGTATATTATCGTTCTAAGATTTTGCCTTTCACGGGCGCAACAAGAAGGTTGTTGGACGTCAAACCAATGGATGTCGACGTCCCAGCAACATCTTCTTCTTGTTTATCCAGTTTATCCTCCTCGACGCAATCGACACAATCTTTCCTGGGATGGTGTTCTTTTATGAATTCGTCGTCAATGCTGACGGGAAGGTAGGTCTGAAGGGCGCAGCAAGAAGGTTGCAAGATGAGAACGTGGCCTTGCATTCTTCGCTATCTTCCCCTCCGACCGACTTCTTTTCTGATTTCCAAGAATACGACGTAAATCAAGAACACCCTCACTAGAGGGCGAAAGAAAATTACATGTTTGTTCCCTTATCCGGCGTGGGGAGAAGGTTGCTGGATGTCAGCTCAGAAATGGATGTGGACGACCCGTGGCCGAGTGGATATTGCCATCGTCATCCGACGGAAAACACAAGTTTGCGTGCATGGAGGGAAACAAAGAGGGGTAGAGGGCTGCATCCGCATTGACGGAGGAAGAAGAGGATCCTCTGCTAGTCTGCATCCTTTAATAAATTTTGTTTGACTTGAAGAACACAAGGCAGTGTCCTTCAAATGCAGATTTCTTTCTTCACATCGGGTGACACTCGTACCGAGGAGCTAGCTTTAGGCAGCACGGGTATACATCCTATATTTTGCTTCAAATTTCCTTCTCTCATTTGAAAGGTGACAACAACTTTATTCTACAAAGTCAGCTTATATATTTTTTATTTTTTGAAATCTGTTCAATGAGATGAAGAAAAATCTAAACCTTTAAAGATTTAATTTGATGCTATAATTATCTTGTAGATCCGGGATTTCGTTCGAAATTCCCTCTCTTCAAATCAGCCCTATGAAATTAGATGGATCATCTACTTATTTAATGTGGACTCGAAGTGTGAGACTGTTTATTAGAGCCCATGGTCTTGATGGGTATCTCACCAGGAGTAAAGTACAGTCAGCAAATGGAGACAATGCACATTGGGAGTCAGACAACTCTCTTATTATGTCTTGGCTTCTAAACTCTATGACTTTAGAGATTGGTCAGGGATTCACATTTTTCAATACAGCCAACGAAATTTGGGAAGCTGTTTCACAAACTTATTCTCAGATTGGGAATTCTATGCAAGCTTATGAGATTCAGTGTAAAATTTATCAAGTAAGACAAAGTAATATATCAGTTACTTCTTATGTGGCTGAGCTTAGACGAT
Organism: Canna indica; assembly: GCA_034359265.1. Taxonomy (NCBI): domain Eukaryota; kingdom Viridiplantae; phylum Streptophyta; class Magnoliopsida; order Zingiberales; family Cannaceae; genus Canna; species Canna indica. The sequence continues at coordinate 70,588,729 of CP136894.1, read as the reverse complement.
TGTGGTCTGAGTTGGACTTTTATCGTCCATTCAAGGCCTTACATGCTGAGGATGCAGTTCTACACAAAAAGTACATAGAAGAAGAGCACTTATTTGATTTTTTGGCAGGCTGAATTCAGAATTTGACTCCATTAGAACACAAATTCTTAGGAGAGGATATACGTTGCCTACACTTCAGCAAGTTTTTTCCATTGTTCAAAGTGAGGAGACTCGGAGAAGGATTATGGTGGAGCCTAATAACTCACCAGTACCATCACATCGATCTGCACTAGTAGTTCAGCCTCGTGAAAGAATTGAAAGAGAACAAATGAAGTGTGATCATTGTCATAGGCCTGGTCACATTAAAGATACATGTTGGCAGTTACATGGTAGACCTCGAGGAGGTGCACTTGGCGGATGTCGTGGTGGAAGATTTGGGAGTCGAACTAATCATTTCGTTGATAACTCATCAATGTCAGCTGAAGTGTTATAGACTTTCAAATAGCTCATGGCAAAGCTTGATCCCTCCTCTACTGGAGAGACCTCCTCCTCCACAGGTTCAGCTAGTCAACCTTCTTCTTCCATACACCACTCTCATTTTGCACAATTAGGTATTCTACATAGTGCATTAAATTGTACTCAGTTTTCACCATCATCCTGGATTATAGATTCGGGTGCATCAAATCATATGATGGGTTCCTCTAGTTTCTTTAATTCATATTTTCCCTGTTCAGGTAGAGATAAAGTTCGTATAGCTAATGGTTCTTTTGCCCCTATTTCTGGAAAAGGTTCCATCACTATTACTCCATCTCTACATTTATCGTTAGTCTTACGTGTTCCTCATTTTCCTAACAACCTCTTATCAATTAGTTCAATCACCAAGGCTCTCAATGGTATAGTAACATTCTTCCCTACTCATTGTTTGTTTCAGAAGAAGCTTGTGACGATGGAGACGAATGGATCTGGTAGAATGCATGATGGTCTCTATCACCTAGATAATCTTAGCAGTCCCAATGAAGTCGGATATATGGTCTCTTTGCAACAAGTGCACTGGAGGAATTGCAGTTACATCATTGCCGATTTGGTCATTTATCTTTTTCAGTTTTAGCTAGGCAGTTTTCTTTCTCTCTACAATTTATGCAATGAAGATCATTTGAGTTGTTATGCCTGTGAGTATGCTAAACATACAAGTTGTATCTATTCTGCTTATGGAAATCATAGTCAATCTCCATTTGATGTTATTCACACTGATGTTTGGGGACCCTGCCGTGTTACTTCTCTTTCTAGGCATAAATGGTTCATTACCATTATTGATTGTTTAGTCGAACAACTTGGGTTTATTTGTTAAAGAGTAAAGATGAAGTGTTGCGATGTTTTAAAGCATTTCACATGATGATAGAAACTCAATTCAGTACCAAAATCAAAATCTTTCGCTCAGATAATGGTACATAATACACTGGCAAAGAGTTCCAGGACTACTTGTTAGCTATAGGGATTCTTCATCAAACCACTTGTGTTGATACACCTACTCAAAATGGTGTGGCCGAAAGAAAGAATCGTCACCTATTGGAAGTCACTTGATCTTTACTCTTTACCATGAGCATGCCAAAGTCTTTTTGGAGAGAAGCCTTTTTGACAGCTGCTTATTTAATTAATCGCATGCCGCTTCGGACCTTGGCGCTCAAGTCACCGACCACTTGAATGTCTTATTGGAGATACGACTTTCACTGTACCTCCTAAGATATTTGGGTGTGTTTGTTTTGTACGTGATCATCGCCCCTCACTTGGTAAATTTGAACATCGTTCCTTGAAATGTGTATTTGTTTGATATTTAGCTACTAAAAAAGGTTACAAGTGTTATTTCCCACCTCAAAAGAAGATATTTGTGAGTATGGATGTAACCTTCATAGAGACAGAGGCATACTATTTATCCTATCAGAATTTGGTAAATATTGTCCCTCCATCTCCCCCTACAATATCAGATGAGTTCCTATACTCACCATATTCATGTACCGAGATACCACATTGTGAGGGGGAATCATCTAGAGTTCAAAAAAGCCGCACATAGTTTCAATTTTCATCTGTAAGGATATTTGAGTACCAAAAGTGACGTGTACAGCTTTGGAGTTGTTCATCTAGAGATGTTGTCTAGCCGACGTGCCATAGACAAGAACCAACCACCTGGAGAGCACAATCTAGTGGACTGGGCAAGGCCTAATCTTACTATCTTACTAGCAAGCGAAAGATCGATCTTCTGCATCCTGGATGCACCATTAGAGGGGCAGTATTCACTGGAAGGAGCACAAATGGTTGTCGTTCTCGCACTCCATTGCTTATCAACGGAACCAAGGTACAGGACAACAATGGATCAAGTGGTGTCTGCACTAGAATAGCTTCAGGATGCCAAAGACATGAGAAGAATTCCACGGTATGAACAAAAGACAAATGGCCAAAGCATTGGTGGCAATTCAAGCAGGTTGGTTAAGAGGAGATCATAAGAAATTGTCAAATGAGAGGTTGCTCATCCTACACCCTCAGCTTCCCCACTTTACACTACGTGAAGAGAAGTCTCATGTGATGCAACTTCGGATGGAAATAGTAGAGAAAAAAAAGGAAAACATAAAGCTGTACATGCAAGCTCAATATCTTTTCCTACAGATTTCCTTCTTTTGGATCATCTTGTTGACATTATGATCATATTATATATATATATATATATATATATATATATATATATATATATATATATATATATATATATATATCACTTTTTACACTCAAGTCAATTGTCCAATTAAAGTTCATATCAAGGATAGCTGATGTTACAATGATTGAAGGTTCCTGCTAAAATGTGGCCGTTAAATTTGACTATATATTATAGACATCTAGTATCTCAAAATTAGTGAACAAAGACAATGAAAAGATCTTGAAGTCAAATTATTGATAGATGCCGAACTTTTAGACAACTTATTCATAGCTTTCCTTTACTGTTTGAACAATTAAAGGTATTGTTTCTGTGTCTAAGGCAAATTGTTGTGTGATCAAGTTAGAAAACAAAGATCTTAAACAACTCAAATCCATCAATTTTTCTTCAATTTCACCTTTATATAATTCTATTGTTGTTTAAAATTGAAGTGCCTCAAAATATAGCTTCCCTTTTACCAATTTTGGGTACCAATCTATTCAATTTTGGATAGATTGGAGTGTCTTGTGAAATAAAGGGGAAAAAATGAGATCGAACATCAATCTATCCACCTTGGATATGCTTGGAATGGAAACCTAAATTGGATTTAGATCAGGTCGAATAATCGGATTTTGAATTTTATTATCATCTCTAATTTAAGACATTTAGATATAATATTTTATGTATTGTATTAAAAAAATGAGATAATTTTATCCTCATATTTGTATTAAATGCTGAATTTATACTTTATATTGTTGATATTGTGAAATTAATTGAAAATCCAAATATGTTAACCGTGACCATTGTATCAAGATTTGATATCAATTTTAATTGGCATAAGCAATCGAATTAACTTTCAAAAAACAATCAAATGTCATGCCTATATCTTTTCTTTTCTTTTTCATATTTATCTTTATTTGTTGGTCTGATTTGAAATTTGGTAATTTGGATCATTGTAATGCAGTGTGAAACTATTTTGGTCTAACCATCCCTATTTGTCCATTGATTCATTAGATTTGAAATTTGTTCAATTAAATTAATTTAATGATATATATATAAATGTTTGTAGGATTATTTTGATGCGGTTAATTTAAAAATAAGGGGATATAATTTTATCATTTTACGGATGACTTGATGAATAGCCCATATATCCAGTATTCTCATTTATTAGTCCCACATTACTTGTTGCTTATTTGGAATGGATTACATATGTTGTCTCTATTTGGTCAAGAGGCACGACCTTACTTGAACATGATATGTTCTATAGGTTCGTACAATTGTATCCTTGAGTGTAAAGGAGATAGACAATTCAATCTGGTTGATGAACAATGACCACGTGATCAGAACGTGATTAACGGCTCAAATTGTTAGGGGATTGAAGCCATAGATTATCGTTCCAAGATTTCGCCTTTCACGGGTGCATCAAGAAGGCTGCTGGACGTCGAACCAACGGATGTCAACGTCCCAACAACATCTTCTTCTTGTGTTTTCTTGTTTATCCTCCTCGACGCAATCGACACAATCTTTCCATGGGATGACGTTCTTTTCTGAATTCGTCGTCAATGCCGATGGGAAGGTAGGTCTAGAGGGCCTAGCAAGAAGGTTGCAAGATGAGAACGTGGCCTTGCATTCTTCGCTATCTTCCCCTCCGACCGTCTTCTTTTTTGATTTCCAAGAATACGACGTAAATCAAGAACACCCCTGTGAGAGGGCAAATGAAAATTCCACGTTTGTGCCTTCATCCGGCGTGGGGAGAAGGTTGCTGGATGTCAGCTCGAACATGGATGTGGACGTCCCGTGGTCGAGTGGATATTGCCATCGTCATCCGACGGAAAACACAACTTTGCGTGCAGGGAGGGAAACAAAGAGGGGTAGAGGGCTGCATCCTCACTGACGGAGGAAGAAGAGGATCCTCTGCTAGTCTGCTTCCTTTAATTAATTTTGATTGGCTTCAAGAACCGCATAAGAAACTTAAACTTTTGATGTCTCGTGATTTGCTGAATGAATGAATGAATTGGAACTCAAATCTAATTTTTTGTTATGATACTCCTTGGAAGCACAAAAATGATGTGATTTTTTTCTGATAAGTCTAAAGGTAAGGTATTACCTTTGTGATTTGTGGATTTTAGGCTGAATTTAATCAGGCCAATAATAGTGGGAAGCAATCTATTCGCAAGATGAATGTTGAGAGTTAAAACAAATGAAATTTACAGGATGAATATGTGCATAGTCCAACCTAATGGAGATGAGTTGTTTCTCTTTTATGGTGGAGCTTGGAAGGATAACAATTGCTATTCTGGGACTGGTTAACTTACATCATTTTAGATTGTGTTACTAGCAGTACGTATTCTTATGGGCCCTGGTTGTTTCATTTGTCACGGTGATTCGACAAATCCATTTAATTAAGCATTCAGCAAAAGTTGCAACGAAAATTAGATTTGAGTTCCAATCCATTCATTCATTTAGGGGGCGTTTGGTTGTCCGCAAATGCAAACGCTGCAAAATCCATTTGCATGCAAAAGCAAATGCCCGCAAATAGATTTTGCAGCCTAGCGTTTGGTTGCCCGCAAGTAGAGCTGCAACTTCTATTTGCGGGCGTTTGGTTGACCGCAAATGGAAGTTGTAATTACACTTGCAACTTGCAACGTGCAACTTGCATCTTACGAAATTTTTCGGGTCGGGTCGGGCACGAATTTTCTCAAGTCGGGCTGAGCGGGGCCGGGACGGGACGGGCCGAGCATGCACGAATTTATCCGGGCCGGGTACAAACTTTTTCGGGCAGGGCCGTGCACAAACTTTTCGGGTCGGGTCGTGCACAAATCTTTTTGGGCCGGCCCGGACACGAATTTTTTCGAGTCGGCCCGAGCCGGACCGGGACAGGTTGGGCAGTGCACGAATTTTTTTCGAGCAAGGCTGGGCCGAACACAATTTTTTTTTCGGGCCGGGCACGAATTTTTTTTCTGGTCAGGCCGGGCCGGGAAACGAATTTTTTCAGGCCGGGTCGGGCAGGAATTTTTTCGGGCCGGGCCGAGCACGAATTTTTTTTTGCCGGGAACGGTTTTTCTCATGCGGGGTCAGGCATAAATTTTTTGGGCCGAGCCGAGTCAAGATGGGCAGTGCACGAATTTTTTCGGGCAAGGTTGGGCCCGATGCGAATATTTCGGACTGGGCATGAATTTCTTTTCGTGTTAGGTCGGGCTGGGCATGAAATTTTTTGGGTCGGGTCGGGACACGAATTTTTTTGGGCAGGGCCAGGCAAGAATTTTTTCGATCTAGACCGGGCATGAATTTTTTTGGGGCGGGCCGAGCACAAAATATTTTGGGCCGGGTTGGGCACGAATTTTTTGGGGCTGGGCCGTGCACGAATAATTTTGGGCCGGGCAAGGCACGAATTTTTTCGGGTCTGCACGAGTCGGGCAGTGCATAAATTTTTTCGGGCAGGGCTGGGTTGGGCACGAATTTTTTTGGGTCGGGCATGAATTTTTTCGGGACGGGCCGGGGTACGAATTTTTTTTGGGCAGGGCCGGGCCGACAGTGAATTTTTTCGAGCCAGGCTGAGCACGAATTTTTTCGGGCCTGGCCGAGCACATTTTTTCGGGCTAGGCCAGGCACAAAATTTTTGAGTCGGGCTGGGCACGAAATTTTTCAGGCCGGGTTGGGCACGAATTTTTTCAGACCGAGCCGGGCTGGGACGGGTCGTGCAGTGCACGAATTTTTTGGGTCGGGTCGGACACAAATTTTTTCGGGGCGGGACGGACACAAATTTTTTCGGGCCGGGCCGGGCACAAATTTTTTCGGGCCAGGATGGACACGAACTTTTTTGGGCCGGGTCGGGCATAAATTTTTTGGGCTGGATACTCCTTGGAAGCACAAAAATGATGTGATTTTTTTCTGATAAGTCTAAAGGTAAGGTATTACCTTTGTGATTTGTGGATTTTAGGCTGAATTTAAGTTCCAATCTATTCATTCATTCATTTAGCAAATCATGAGACATCAAAAGTTTAAGTTTCTTATGCGGTTCTTGAAGTCAAAGAAAATTAATTAAAGGAAGCAGACTAGCAGAGGATCGTCTTCTTCCTCCGTCAGTGCGGATGCAGCCCTCTACCCCTCTTTGTTTCCCTCCCTGCACGCAAAGTTGTGTTTTCCGTCGAATGACAAAGGCAATATCCACTCGGCAACAGGACGTCCACATCCATGTCCGAGCTGACATCCAGCAACCTTCTCCCCACGCTGGATAAGGGAACAAATGTGGAATTTTCTTTCGCCCTCTCGCCGACGTGTTCTTGATTTACGTCGTATTCTTGGAAATCAAAAAAGAAGATTGCCGGAGAGGAAGATAGCGAAGAATGCAAGGCCACGTTCGCATCTTGCAACCTTCTTGCTGCGCCCTCCGGACCAACCTTCCCATCGGCATTGACGACGAATTTAGAAAAGAACGTCATCCCATGGAAAGATTGTGGCGATTGCATCGAGGAGGATAAATTGGATAAACAAGAAGAAGATGCTGCTGGGACGTCGACATCCATCGGTTCGGCGTCCAGCAGCCTTCTTGCTGCGCCCGTGAGGAGGATAAACATGAAGAAGGCCTTCGTCTTTTGCTTCTAAAAGAAGCACAATTAACGTATTTTGCATATACCAATTTTCTCCAATTTAAAAGAGAGATACGCTTAATATAATTTGTAGGAATATATACAGTTAAATTTAACTAGTACTAGATACATGTAGAAACTACGGTGTAAAAATGATCAGATCAGCTTCTGACATGTGTTTCCGACACGATAATTTGAAGTTGAAAAACCAACTTAACCCAACTTCGGAAAAAGAAGCAATGACCTATTTTGTGTTGGAGCAAGCTCTAAGGATCTTTTCTGCATCAATTTTTTAATTTTTTTAATACTTTTTTTTTATCATTAACAAAGTTCAATAGTATCTAATCAAATTGAAATGAACCAAACTAGTACGATTTGAAAATTTTATATTCTAATTTTCAAAATCACATAGTATATTATTAATTTTTTTAAAAATTATTCAAGCTTTTTTAGATCTCCATTGAGAACTCCAAACTGATCCGAATAAACTTGGAAAAAAAACCTGAAATCCAAGCAACCCCCAAAGTATCTAGAGCTGGATCATGTCAGTTTTTGTTTTGTTTTGGCACAATCTGCTTTTAAACATTTAACAAGTAGATATAATGAATTTAATGACTGATAAAAGAAAAGCTAGTACAAGAGTCGTCCTTGTTGATCTTAAAAAAAAATGAGACAAGAATAATTGTCAAACTACTAAAAATTAATAGACCCGGAAAACAAATAGATACCACCATGTTCATTAAACAAATAAAGATGATCATCTATAAATTCATCATATGACAAAATCTTCAGCAGCATAAAATATATTAGGTACAAAATTGTGGTTTTCATCAGAGATCACAATGGATAGGAACCAAGTCTGGAGAAGGGAAACAAACAGGGAAGGAGAAGTTGGATGCCTTCTTTCATTGTAGAAATGCCACCACTCTGTTTAGCAAGTTTAGGCCAAAAACTGTTTCTTCGCAATTGATTTTGATAGTGATATTCAATGGTTCAGAGAACTTGCCCTCAGCCAAGATAGTAAACAAGACTGGCTTTGAGCTACTCAATAATTGCCCACTGAAACGGAAGCACAAACCGGATGCATCATCAATGTTAAAAGAAACTGGGATGTCGGCACTCACAAGGGAAACATTAGAATTGCTTAGAACCTTAGATGCTAGAATTTTAGAAACTAGAATAATTTTAACCGAATCAAATGAATTGTCAATCTTCTCCATGTGATCCTTGAATATGCACCTGTTACATAATTTTGGAATATTAGCTAAACTTAATACAGCAGGGAAAGAAAGTATGATAGCTGAAAAAGTGGCATTTTAATTTCATACAAACTATAAACTTTTTCTATTTCAATACTGAGAAATGCTTTGTCATTCTATGTTTTCTATGTTCCAGGTAATCACACTATAAGACTACGCCATCCTCTATCATAACCTAATTATTAGGTAAATCATCTAACTCTTTCCATTGCCCAAGAATACCAAAATAATGGCATTGTCAAGCAAAAGATTTTATAACCTGTTACAATCCCGTTGATATATGAACCAGCAGTATCGTGATATTTCTATATGTGCACATGAAAGAAGTGTATATTTGTATGTCTGAAGCAGTGTTGTCAAATTTCCACCATGGCCCCGCCATGGCGCCATGGCGTGGCGGATTTTAGAGAAACCGCCACGTGGAAACCGCAACGCCACGATTTTTGCGTGGCGTTTTATGGCGCCCGCAATCCGCCATGGCGCCACGGCGGAAATGGCGTCTTTTACATGTTTTTTTCTTAAAGTAAGGGTGTTTTTATAATTTTTTGAAAAGGGTTAAGGATAAAAAACCCTAATCCTTAAGGCCTAAAGGTTGGCGGCTACTCTAGACTCTAAACATAGAACCCTCCTACCTGCGGCTGCTCCAATCCGGCGATGAACTCCGGCGACTCAAGAGAGCTAAAGAGCATAAAAGATAACAGTTTTTGTCGTTTCTTTTATGTATTTCTCTCCCATTCAATTCTCTCCCTCACTTCATTTAAGTTTTCTTGTTTTTTTAGGTATTTACACAAATGGTTTAAAATCTCGGTACCGACACACGGTACGGACCGGTATGAAAATGCATACCGGCCGGGTTTTTTTTTTTTTCGTGACATACCACCATATACCACCCATACCGCCCATACCGGGCGGTATACCGCCCATACCGCCCGGTATACACAATATACCCGGTTTTTTCAAATACCGGTATATCGTATACCGGAAACCTAAAAAACCGGTAAATACCGGACTTACCGTACCGTACCGACCGAGATTTTAAACCTTACACTCAACAAAGGAATTTTTTCTGTTTCTTTCTTTTTTTACTTGTTTTCTGTTCTATTCTTTTTTTTTATTTCAGCCGACAGCCCTACATATTTTTTCTATTTCTTTTTTTATTTTACTTGTGTTTTTGCTTGTAGTTGTGTTTTGTTCTATTCTTTTATTTTTTTAATTTCAACCGACAGTTCTAGTCATATTTTTTTTATGTTTCTTTCTTTTTATTTTACTTTTCATTTGTTCTATAGTATATTCTTGAATTTTATTTACTTTAATTATGTTACATTTGGTGAATTTTATTTCCTATAATGTTTTTAATTTTATTGTTCTTGATATATGTTATTACTTATTAATGCTTACTTCTTAGTTGTTTTATATATATATATATATATATATATATATATAATATTTTCAGCTGCCATGCTTTCGCCTTTGGCCACAACGCCATCCGCCATATTTGTATGACGGATTTTTGGCTTTCCGCCATGAGCTGCCATCCGCTATTAATAACACTGGTCTGAAGTGATCCACAAGGGCAGTAATATGAAATATGAGGGCACATCTATACCATGCGGTTAGACATTTTGTGAGATATGAATATTACTGACACTTGCATTTTGTCGAAAACTTTTTCCCATTGCATAACACAGCTAACTTGAATGGCAAAAGATGATGATGAAAACACACTTGAATGACTTTCTTCACCCTTTGACTTGGATCTAAGAATGCAATCTCTTCAAAAGAAAGCAAAGCTGGTATATTATCTGTTGATGGTGGGCTATGGAAGAAAAAAATGGAACATGTGAGTTTATAAAAGTAATATGAGCAACAAAAAATTCCACAAGATGTAAACTACTACTAGACTGAAAATAAGAGTCCAAATCAAATAGTGCAAAGAAAATGATGAGAAATGGGGCAGATAAATACCTTTCAGGTTTTCCCATCACTTGATCTCTTTCAATGCTATATTTACTAATGGTTCAGAAGAGCAGTTCTCGAGAAAAACTTCAAGAAGTACTAAGATTGGGGATATAGTTGAAATTTCATATGAAAATGCATATTCTACTCTCAAGCCATTGCCAGTTGTAGGATGGAGAAGAGTGTGGAGCATTGATCTAACAGTACAATTAAGATTGTTAATTGATATTCTGCCAGGAGAAGGCTGTGGAGGCTTTTTTACTGAAGTAGAAGCTGGTTGCTCATCCAGCCATGATTCAAGTGCTGACTTAGACATCGACTCTGCCAAATCTGTAGAGATGAATGAAGACAAATTTCCCTTGGAACTTTGACTTGCAAGATCGTAATCAACGCTAGCATCAGAAACATTAATTAGGGCTTTTTCTTTGCCATCTTGAGCATCATGCAGAACTGAGACAAAAGCATGGTCACTTTCATTTGAATCAATTGCAGATTCATTCCCCTCACCATCTGAGCTGATGGAAGAATGATGAGAATCATAGACAGAGCCACTTTCTTCAATTGAAGATCCAGAAGACACATCAGGGTCATTTGTTCCAAATGAATTGTTGTAGCAGGAGCTGACTAGGAAGTAGGAACTACTAAATGTTTAAAGAAGAACAAGAACAATGAGAAAATAGAATGAATGACAAGCAAAAGGGAAATCATTTCAAGTTTTTTCCTTTACCTTTATCACATCCTCTAAACGAAATAAGAAAATAGCAATGTTAATTTTAGTGTTGCCATTACTTCATGAAAATATTCTGCTTAATGTGCATTAACTAACTAGAAACAAACTAACATTTTTTTATTTAAAAACATGTAATAAGGATATGACAAAAAAAATTTGGGTTTGAATCAACCAATACCAAATCAAACAAAGCAAATAATCAACAAACAAGGAAGAAAATGTTACCATATAATGATTGTTAAGAAAATAAATGAATAGATTGCACTCCTTCCTAACAACTAAAGCTTGAAAATGTTGGTCAGATAATCAAATTTAACATGCATGGTTGGTGGCACTTAATTTGAATCCTGCAAGTGTCAATAATTTTAAAAAATAAACCTCAGCTAAATCAATTTAGTCTGCATGTTCGGCATGGGTGAAATAGTCTAGTTCACCCGTCTACATGCAAGTGGAAGTGTTAATACTCAATAATATAAATGAATAGATTGTGCTCCTTTTTAATAGCTTAAGATTTGGGGAAAGTTGGAAATTTTATCAAAGTAAACAATGACAAAGATTACACAACCAAAGACAACAACAAAATGGGAGAATCATACAATACAATAGTAAATAAAATTTCAAGATTGTTATCTCCAAATCAAACAGATTGCAAGAAAGAACAAAATTATCCAACTGTAGATATCAATACAGATAATAGACTGTCATGCTAAATCCTAAATATGACGGGAACAAATAATCCACTCAAGTGTAACACTAAGACAACAAATACAGATATTTCGAAGTTGACCTTGGCGGAAGTATTTAGGATCTGAAGCTTTGTCTCAACCTCCTCCGAAGTAAAACACCATGCGAGATACTTCAGTATACTTGGTAGTACTTTGGGAATAATCTGTCCAACAGAGTTGTACTCTCCTATAATCCAAATAATCAATGCGCGTGCTGCAGGGTCTTTTATTCTGTCCAAGTGGCAAGTCAATCGGACAATCACCTTCAATTGTAACAAATGAAGAGAGTAAAAGCATGTAGTAGATGTAACCAGCGACATAAATCTAGAATTCTGAACATATAAATAAAAATGAACCAGAAAATAGTAAGGTCTAATATCAAAGCAACACTCATGGTGAATTTATTCGACCTTTGTGAGCAGAATTTAATAATATATTTTGCAGCTCCGAAGCAACAATAGATATCAAAATATGAACTAAAATCACATTAAAATAGTTTCTAGGTGTGTAGATCTGATGAAGTTGGGTTTCAGGGGAAAAAAACTAAAGAGAGACCTGGCTTGAGCTTTACAAGAAATCTGAACACAAGACCTCTACATGTTTATCTAAACTTTAGTAACTTAAACTTCCAGTATAAACTAGTTTTGTCCACATATCCACTGTTTCCAACTAAATAATTATCTTAGGTCCATAAAACATTTATCCACAAGCACAGATCAGATCAGATCAGATCAGATCCAATCCAAGTAATTGATTAAGAGTTGCAGTCTGTAAGAAAAAAAAAACAATAAGGGGGAAATAAATGACAACTCTAGGCTGAAGGATTTAGAAACAACTGCACCAATAATAGCAAACATAATATCCCAGTGGGATTCATGAAATAACAAGGGAAAACAAGTGAAGCTTCTAATGCTTAAGCCAGATGGCAGATGAAATATCTCAGTGGCATCATAACTAGTGCTTATGAACTGAACTCATCAAGGAATGGTCTGAAAAGTAGAATGATAATCCGGCTAGCTACCTTCTCATAACTAGTTGGATCTTGCTTATGAACGTGTTTTTGGTATGGCCGAGAAAGTTCATAAGGGAATTAAATTCATGGGAAGTAATGAAGTATAAGAAGCTACAGGAACTAACCTATTGTGTTAACCAAAAGTTACCTTAGTGTACTGCAATCAAAATTTAATTTGAAACCCAATTCACCATTATGTTACTTATTTGTGACAAGCCCCAGCTGGCTCAATTCAGGTCATGTTTTTAGGTCTAGTTGGATTTGATCCAAAACTAAAACTAGCCCCCAACTTGAAATATCCTTAGTGTACACGTCTATTTTTCAGAATTTCCAACATAAATTCTTTAAAGATAAATTATTCCAACATTTAAACTTGATATCTTGTTCAACATCTGTAGTAAAATATTTTAGATTATTATTCAAGATTTTTGATCTCTTAGTAATACTGTTTCTCTTAACTTTATAATTCTGTTTCCTGGTACAGAATGATAATTCTTATCACTCATTTAATTTAGGATCTTCAAGATAATTGTATAAACTTTTGAAAGATATGTAATTTAAGTTACTGTAAAACTGGATTCAATTGGGAACTACTATAAGATAGCTTTAGGTATTATATTCTGCAGCTGTATACCTAAACATGGATTGAGTCCATCTATTTGAATCTTATTTTATATAGTGTGCAAGTCTCTCTCCTTCCAGTTTTTCAGTTGAATGCTGCTTTCTTATTTTTCACATTTACAGTCATCACAAAATCTGCAGATGCACAGAGAATGGAAGTATCATCCACAAAATCCTCACAGTATTCTCTTTCCGTTGTGCTCATAAAATTAGTCATATAACTGTTTATTACTTTATTTGGTTGCTGATATTAGTAACTGGCAGCAATTCATTTCACTCAATCCCACTAGATTGACATGTTACTTCATTGCACTGCTAAATTTTACTAGGTTAGCAATGCATTGGCTCTTTGCTGGAATTACTAAATGACTTATAGGAGCCATTTTAATCATGTGTACAACAGTGCTAGAAGTAAAGGTAAGCATGCATACAAGACGCTGTAAGCATGAATTACTAACCCATCTTGTTTCTCTTGTTTACAAGTTGGTATTCCTGATATGACACATTTACTGCATCTGTTTCAACATTAAAACAGAGGAATGGGTAATTTGTGATCTCTTAATTTCACAATACTTTGCTATAGAAAATGTGCATAACTTAGGTATAGAAAATGCTGATTAACTGGAAGAGATATCCTGAATTCCAACTCGTCATCGAGCACCAAACAGGTCCCTTGTATGTTCATTTTTCATTTTGTGCACTAATCACATTCTTGGCTGAAGATTAAAGATTAGAACATCCAATCAAGGGTTTGAAGCTAAGATTAGAACATCCAAGAAATGCCAAAAATCCAAGAATTAGAACATCCAAGAAATGCCTCGTTTGAAGATAAGATTGAATCGTGTTGATCAGCCTTTGTGGGGAAGTCATGAGTTCATTCCTATATCTTAATCTTCACCAAGTTACAGAAAATCCAAGAAAATATTCTAACCAAGAAATTACAGAAAATATAATGTACACCTCCCTGGAATGTCGTGCTTCTTCCTCCGTCTCTCCGGATGAAGCCCTACCCCTTTTCGTTCCCCTCCCTGCAGCTGTGACGTCATTCATCCTCCTCGCAATGCCGGTAAACGGAATCAGTTTCTGCGCTGCCGCCTTTTCTTGCTGATCGCCGAGGAACTCAGAAAAGAACACGATGTTTTGTGTCGGCTGATGATGGCAAGATCCGCTCGGCAGAGAAGAAGGGCTCGCGACGTCCACATCCATGTCTTCGTCGTCCAGCAATCTTCTCCCCACGCCGGTGAAGGGCACATTATGTTTCTCCCTCTCGCCGCGTTCTTGGTCCACGCCATTGACGAAATCGGAAAAGAACACGGGCTTACCTGTAATCCGACGGCACCGACTGCTCGGGGGAGAGGAAGATAATGTAGAACGCATGACGACGTCTGCTTCTTGCAACGTTCTTGCTGCGCCGGTGAAGGGTGCATACGAATCCAACGCTACCTTCTCGTTGCCGTTGTCGAAATCAGAAAAGAATAAGAGACGATGGGAAGATCGGCTCGGGGAAGAAGAAGAAGACGACGAGGGACGAGGCGGGGACATCTATGTCCATGGCTTCATCATCCTGCAATCTTCTCGCTACCCCAGTGGATGGTGCAAACTTGGAATCCATGAGAGTGGAGATCGAGATCACCCTCTCTTGCAATCTGTGTGAGGCACGCCGGAATCGGAACCCCAATCTCATGGGAGTGAAGCGAAGGCGAAGGTGAAGAAAGGGCGAACTCGAAACAGAAGAAATTAGTATTATTTTTCATTAATATATATAATGGGGAATCAAACGGAGAAATTAGTATTGTTTTTCATTAATATAAAGGGTAATGCATTTGTTTTCGAATAAATTATATGGGTCTCCGATATGCATGACACGTCACAGTCCACCACAAAGAGATGTGATTTCCAATTGCTTGGCCATGTAATTCTATAAGATATTTGACTGATGACTAATTTGCTGATGATTCAGATTACAGAATCTTTTATTTACTTTCTGGTTTAGCACTCATGCACAGTTACTTATATTTGTAGGCTAAGTGAATCAATTTTACTATGTTTGCAGGTCCAAGTCCATAGCAAAAGGAATCGGTGGCCGAGAAGGTGGTGACGTCGACGAGCAATCGAATAATTGAACTGATGGCCGGCAAGGCAGCAACAAAGGCATAGACATTGCGGCACGAGATCCCCAGTCGCGGACTTCGACTCACATAGACGCGGAGACAGACACATGTCTAAGTCATTAAAGAGAAACTCATTTTGACTGTAGTAACACTCTTATAACGCTAGAGTCCATCTCATAAGAATTTCCAACTGAGTACTACTTCACCCCTTTTAAAGTCAAGCTCTGGTTGTGCATCAACAATTTTACTGCTTTGTTGAAACCCAGAGACAATTGGTTCAGGATAGGATTTATGCTTCGTGGATAAGGGCAGCACCCAATTGGTGGGACATCAACTTTACCAAATTTCCTTGCTCTACGATTATATAACGCCTTCCATGTTAATAATATGTAATCAGCAATAAGTAGATAGAACATAAATATTGCTTTAATGAGAATAAAATTTTACTATATTTTTTAGCAAAAGGAACCGATGGTCGAGAAGGTGGTGACGGGCGACGAACGATCGAATAATTGAATCGATGGTGGCGAGGCAGCGACGAAAGCATAAACATTGCGGCACGAGGTCCCCAGTCACGACTTAGACTCACATAGACGCGGAGGAAGGCACACCGGTTGGTTTATGTACAAGTGGTCAGCGGAGAAAAGCCGTCGCTGATAATTTCCTTAGTTTATGTATTTCTGCAAACCGATTGGTTTTATAAATTGTACAAGTTTTGTGGTATTTTTTATAGTTGTCAAGGTTGGGTTAGGCTGTAGAGTATGGGTGGTACTCTGGCCGGTCATGTCCGGGTTTGGGGTGTGACACGTGCACAAAACTTCGACGTAGAGTTTAGGAGTTCAGGCGGAAAAATTTCGACGTTGATGTCGAAATATTTTTTTTAAAAAAATTCAAAGTTTAAAAATTTCGACGGTTGCTACAGGCGTTGAAGACTTTTCGACGCCTATTGTAGGCATTGAAACGCGTCTGGAGCGGGCTCACTAGCGTCCGCCCACACCGTCCGTGTTACGCCCCGCCTAAGTTTATCCCTAGAGAAGGGACCTCACCTAGGTGGAGCACAACCTACAACTAAACCACCAAATACACCAGAAAATCTCAACAAGAACAACTGAAATCTTCTTTTCAACAAAAAGTTCTCTAAACAAATGTTCAACATCAATCTAAATATAACTAAGAAAATAACTAAACAGCGGATGACGTCTCCTCCTCCCGGACTCTAGCTACCCAACTTCAACTACTAACGTACCTGCAAATTCGAAGCAACAACAAACAATATCAACGGGAAGCTGAGTAGGAGTATCAATATGTCTAACAATAAGGACTACAATCATGATGTGATGATATTGTCAAATGCAACAATATACAACTTTGCAATTGAATGCAATATGTCAACAACAAGACACATTTTCACCTATCAACTAATGCAATTCATACCAATCAAGAGCGCAATGGACAAATGGGTTTCCCCCGCGCTTTCCCACCTCCGAGAGTGACACCTCAAGCCTGCTCCAGCAGGAGATCCGACTATCCATAAAGGTAGTCTGTCGACGTCTAACACATCGACGCCGAACACGCACCCGTGTGGTAAATAGGTGATCACCGGTGTCACTTGCCCAACACCTCGGGCAATAAATCAACAATGTCCAGGGCCTTCGCCCAATAAAAGATCAACAATGCAACATGACAACTAGATCTCACAAGATGAGAAATCAAAATTTAATCGACGAAGCTAACAATAATAAATGTTACAACAAACTATCAACTGAAGATGCAACCAAATAATTCATGCTAGCAAATACAACTTATGACAACGTTAATACTACAATGGGCACCATGCTCAAATAACATTAATAAATAACAACTCTAATTAGACTCGTGCAATTATCAACATGGTATGTCCAACAAAATAATGCAACATGAAATCAACGGAATACAGAAGCAATTCAAGCAAATAGAGACAAACGATAAAACCGTCATTTTACTCATTCAACATTCATCGGCTACAACAGGAGTCAACTCACAACTATGTATACTCTAAATCACCACCGAACATAGAATACCACTATTCTACATTATTTAATTATTTATCAAATTAAAATAATAACTCATAACTATCAAATAACACTGAAACATAGAAAAGACCTACCAGATGAACTCTGATCATAGAAGCCCCCTCTAAAATAATATTTACAAGAAGGTCCCTATAATTTTCCAGGTCATAAAAGTTCGCTCGCACCGTCGTCGTGGTCTTGCGGGCGCATGAGACAGCGGCCCTTGGCGAGCGCGCCGAGGGGCTTTGCCCAAGTGAAGGGGCGGGATATTTCCCGCCTCTGATTTTTTTAAAAAAAAATTAAAATTTTTCCCTCACGTTCTCTTCTTTATATACTTCTTTTCTTCTTTTCTTCTTCTTCTTCTTTTCATCATCTTCTTTTTCTTCATATCTTTTTTTCTTTCCCATTCTTTCTTCTTTCTCTTCTATTTTTCCTTCATCTAATTTTTCTTCTTCTTTTTTCAGGTTATCAAAATTTTTCAAGTCATCGAATTTTTTAGGTTACCATCTAATTTTTCAAGTTAAAAAATATTAATTAAATTGGATTGTGCCATATGATTATTTAATTATTTTAGTAAATTATATATCAAAGATTAAATTTGAATTCAATTTGAGAAATTAACTATTTTAGGTTTGTTCGATATGATGGGTTAGCTAGTATACTTTTAAAAACACAGTTCAATAGTACGTTCAAATTATGTTTTTTATTCCCATGCTTCTATGTGGGAATCCATTAAGTTAATTCGGTTGCCCCTCTCCTCCTATGATGATGCATGGGTTTAGGAAATGGAGATTAATGAGTATGTTGCTACAAGTAGTGCTTAGTTATTTCTTAGAAGTAATAACCTTCACGAACTTAGCAATTATGTCCCTTGCCTAGTCTATGGCAACTTAAGCTGCCTCCAAAAGTTCTGAACTTCCTTTGAAATCTTCTGCATAATAGATTACCTATCAGATCCTATTTGTGCCATATTGGTCTTCTTAATATCTTTGTTTGTCCTTTGTGTCCGTCTAATACTACTAATGAGACTATTGAACACATTTTTTTTTCTTATGCCCTTATATTAATTCAGTTTGGTCCATTCTTCAATCTTGAACTGATTTTCCGTAAAATAATCAGAATTCTTGGTTGAATGGAGGTTGGCTCAGGTTGCCCAATAGCCCGGCTGGGACTCTGTCTATTAAGACTCTAATTGTTATTACCTATTGGTTTACTTGGTACGTTAAAAATGAGATGATATATCTTATTAGGCGGCATTCTCCTCTTAATCTCATGCTCAAAATAATTTCATTTGCTTGTCGGTTTAATAAAACTCAAGCTCCTGAGGAAATTTCAATTTACATTCTAATTCTAATTTACTTAATTGGATTCCCTCGGATGGAAACTATATTAAATTAAACTGTGAAAGCTCTTTTTTAAACTCACAAGCTGGCATTGGCTTTATTGTTAGGAACAATTTGGGTGACTACATTTACTTTGCTAATCAGTATTTTGATTCTATCATTTCACCGGCTTTTGCAGAAGCTCTTTCTATCCTACATGCCATCCAGTTTGCTCATCGAAAGTTTGACTTGGTCAATATTGAATCTGATTGATGGTTGGTTATTCAGGCTATTCAAGGTCAATGTACAGTAGTCCCTTCGAAGCTGCAGCACATTGTACCTCAATTTCAATCATTAGCCTATAGATAATGTAATAAAGTCGCTCATTGGGCGGCAAATCGAGCACGTAGTCTTAAAGAGTCCAAAATATGGACTTCTATTCGACTCTCGGAGCTCAATAATAATTTTTTACCAGGACTGCTCTAGTCCTTCGCATACGTAGTTAATGAACTTTTTATTTATTTGGTAAAAAAATTATATTTTTTTCATTTACATAAATCAAAAATTATTTTTTGTTAATTTAATTTTAAAATCTAAGGCGGTTCCATTTAGCTGCTTTTTTTCTTCAGGAATTAGCAAATTGATAATTAAAGTGATCATGTCCGAGCTGAGTAGGAAGCATAGGAATGCAAAGTTCGAAGCTTGGGTTTGTTTCTATTGGGACTGGTCCTTTCGGAATTCCCAAGTATAGAGTTTCTATGTTTGTTTTTTAACTAGCTATCCACGTTTATCAGTTTATTGGATAATGATTTGTTTTTTAGTTCTCAATGTTTAGCTCTCCAACAATACTTTTAACTTCATCTTTCGTTTTTGCTGAATCTAGAGATCTGCTACGAATTTGGTTAAGGTTATAACCCTAAATCTAAAGATATCTTATCATCTCAAATTAAAAAAAGAAAGAAGGTATCTTTTCATCTCTGATTAAACTAATGTAGCTTTTCTTTTTTTTGGAGATTGAATTAATTGCATATTTTTGTTTATAGGAGATATTGTGGATTGGTTGTGATATTGTCTTCTTGAGAAAAAAAATGTATTAGCGTATGATTAAGAGCAGTTGCTACCGAATGGTTGCTTGTCTTAAATTTCATTCTTACTTTAATACTCCCTGGGAACATTCAAGGATTGATTTTGTCAATGGTTTGGATGAAATGAAATGTCTATTTGTAAAAATTTCCTGCTACAAATATGGTAGATGTTTCTTTGAGTACAATATTGCCTTCATGAATCATGAAATAATTGTGGTTGACTAATTATCTTGGTTTGGTTTGGTTTGGGATCTCAGTCCATGGAGTGGTCTGTTGCAAGCTTTTCATTTATAATTTGTTTATTTACTTCTGTAGTTTATCAGGAGATGTATGTTGTCTCATGCTTAGGAGTGAACTCCAAAAGCGCTAGCAAGGACAGAAAGAAGTTGAGTGGTTCAAGTAGTAACGGGTTTGCAGCATCTGTGCCTCCGACACCTAGTAGTGATGATGATATCTTGCAGTCAGTGAGTGTAATGAGTTTTACGTTCAATGAACTGAAGACAGTTTAGTAATATAGGGGTATATTTGTAAATATACTCTTACTTAAGGACTTTTGTGTAAATTGTTATAGTATTAATAAAAGCAGGATTAATAGAAAGGTGACCTAACCCTACAGGTTAATCACTCTTTTTTTCATCTTCCACAAACCAACTTGGTATTAGAGCCGCCGTTCACACATCCTGAAGTGCTTGGAAATCCAAAAAATTATTCTGCACCTGCGGCGTGCGGATTCCTTAGCCGCGCCTGCCGCTGCATCAAGCAACACGCTGCGAGACGCACGCGCCCCAAGCGGTGCACGGCGCACCAAGTGCCGTAAGGCAGCGCACCTTCACCAAGCAGCGCAAGGCAATGTCCTTCAAGCAGATTTTTTTTCTTCACATCGGGCGACACGCGTACCGAGGAGCTAGCTTTAGGCAGCACGGGTATACATCCTATATTTGATTCAAATTTCCTTCTCTCATTTGAAAGGTGACAACAACTTTATTCTACAAAGTCAGCTTATATATATTTTATTTTTCAAAATCTGTGCAATGAGATGAAGAAAAATCTAAGCCTTTAAAGATTTAATTTGATGCTATAATTATCTTGTAGATCTGGGATTTCGTTCGAAATTCCCTCTCTTCAGAATAGCCCTATGAAATTAGATGGATCATCTACTTATTTAATGTGGACTCGAAGTGTGCGACAGTTTATTAGAGCCCGTCGTCTTGAGGGGTATCTCACCGGGAGTAAAGTACAGTTAGCAAATGGAAACAATGCACATTGGGAGTCAGAGAACTCTCTTGTTATGTCTTGGCTTCTAAACTATATGACTCAGGATATTGGTCAGGGATTCACATTTTTCAGTACAACCAACGAAATTTGGGAAGCTATTTCACCAACTTACTCTCAAATAGGGAATTCAGTGCAAGCTTATGAGATTTAGTGTAAAATTCGTCAAGTAAGACAAAGTAATATGTTAGTTACTGCTTATGTGGCTGAGCTTAGACAATTGTGGTCTGAGTTGGACTTTTATCGTCCATTCAAGGCCTTACATGTTGAGGATGCAGTTCTACAAAAAAAGTACATAGAAGAAGAACGCTTATTTGATTTTTTGGCAGGGCTGAATTCAAAATTTGACTCCATTAGAACACAAATTCTTAGGAGAGGAGATACATTGCCTACACTTCAGCAAGTTTTTTCCATTGTGGAGCCTAATAACTCACCAGTACCATCACATCGATCTGCACTAGTAGTTCAGCCTCGTGAAAGAACTGAAAGAGAACAAATGAAGTGTGATCATTGTCATAGGCCTGGTCACATTAAAGATACATGTTGGCAGTTACATGGTACGTAGACCTCGAGGAGGTGGACGTGGCGGATGTCGTGGTGGAAGATTTCGGAGTCGAACTCGTGGGAGTCGAACTAATCATTCTGTTGATAACTCCTCAATGTCATGTTACAAACTCTCAAATAGTTCATGGCAAAGCTTGATCCCACCTCTACTGGAGAGACCTACTCCTCCACAGGTTCAGCTAGTCAACCTTCTTCTTCCATACACCACTCTCATTTTGCACAATCAGGTATTCTACATAGTGCATTAAATTGTACTCTGTTTTCACCATCATCCTAGATTATAGATTTGGGTGCATCAAATTATATGACAAGTTCCTCTAGTTCCTTTATTTCATATTTTCCCTGTTCAGGTAGAGATAAAGTTCCTATAGCTGATGGTTCTTTTGCCCATATTTCTGGAAAAAGTGCTATCACTATTACTCCATCTCTACATTTATCGTTAGTCTTACATGTTCCTCGTTTTCCTAACAACCTCTTATCAATTAGTTCAATCACCAAGGCTCTCAATGGTATAGTAACATTCTTCGCTACTCATTGTTTGTTTCAGAAGAAGCTTGTGAGCCTACTCCAACTCCTATAGCTGAATGCTGGGTAGTAAGCCTACTCCAACTCCAATTGATCAGAATTTTCAACTTGTTAATAATGGTGGTAATTCCGTTGATCATGGGAGATATCAAAGACTAGTGGGAAGATTGATATATCTTTCACACACCATACCAGATATTATATTTGTTGTGAGTGTTGTAAGTTGATACATGCACGATCTACGTGAGCAGCACATGGAAGCAGTGTATAAAATTCTAAGATATCTTAAAAGTTGTCATGGTGGAGGCTTATTGTTTTCTCGACAAGGTAACTTGAAGATAGAATGTTACACAGATCTCGATTGGGCTAGATGTCTAGATGATCGTCGATCCACGTGTGGATATTGTACATTTGTCGGTGGCAACTTAGACACCTAGAGAAGTAAGAAACAAACGGTGGTTTCTCGTTCTAGTCCGGATGATGAATATCGAGCTATGTCTCAGGGTGTCTGTGAGTTGCTATGGTTGAAAAACCTCATGCAAGAGTTACATCTTAATTCACAACAACCGATTGGTGAGTTGCTATTGTTGTGAAGAAGTTAAATCAGGAAGGCTTGTAAGGTCACAAGGAATGGTTGGTGAGTTTCCTTTTCCACTTAATTAATTTGGTGCATCCGATCTTTTTCATTTTCTTTTGGCAATAACATGATCTGGATACTATGTTTATTCAGTTAGTAGATTTAAGAAATATATATATTAGTGAGAGATGATCATGACCCTGCTCTGCATTTTGCGATAAATGTGTCAATTCTTTCAATTTATGACTATTTGAATGAGCAAATCCCACTATCTTGTAGGCAGAGGTAAATTACCTTGGTCAGTTGTCGCATCCTCATCTTGTAAAGCTTATTTGACACTGCTGGGAGGATGAACAACGACTTCGTGTGTATGAATGTATGTCTCGCGGGAGCTTGGAGAATCATCTTTTTAGAAGTAAGTTAATTGGATAAATTGAAAACTAGGTGTTTACTTTCTACTTCTACAATAAATTTCTCCGAGGTTTTCCACCATCTATTGTTATTGAACTAGATGGTGCAGTAGATCATAATTCTTTGTAATTTGATGATGGCACATGAGGTTCATATTTTCAACCACTCTCTTGGAACCTTCGTATGAAGATCGCTCTGGGTGCCGCAAAAAGGGCTCGCATTTTTCCATAGCGACAGGGCAAGAGTCGTATATCGTGATTTTAAAAACTCATTCTTCTAGATTCTGTAATGGTATGTTTGTTTCATTAGATAGGATTGGATATGATAGGATTGGATAATAAATGAGGGTGGATTGGATATAAATTTTTTAAATCCGGTATGCAGCGGATATAATATCAATTTTAAACTCATTTTCTTTTAATCCGTGCACTAAACAAACAATGGATATTAATCCATCCCCTATTATATCCTTCCTTATCCTATGATGCAAACATGCACTAAGTGATTTGGCTTTTGTCAATTTGTAAACCAACATAATTATAGACACTCACCATCTATTGTTCTTGTTCTATATATATATAACTACAATGGAAAACTCTCGGATTTTGGATGGGCAAAAGATGGTCCAGATGACAATGAAAGCCATGTCTCAATGAGTATCATGGGAACATATGGATATGCTACTCTTGAATACCTTGCAACAGGTGATCTTCTTGCACATGCTGAAGTTTCTCCTCCAGTGTTGGGAAAGTTGAAGTTGTAGTTTGGGTTGCTATTTATTTGCAAATTACTAACTCTTTGACACACACAGTCATGATCCTAATGGTCAATTTTTTTAGTCATTTAGTTGATAATCTAACATGTAAATTAAATGGATACTGAAGCATGACAAACTACTGCATTGAAAAGATCATCCTATACAAGCTTATATGAGCATACTGAAGCATGACAAACTACTGATGCAAATTTTGTGCCGTTCATGGATGCACGATTGGAGGGGCAGTATTCACTGGAAGGAGCACAAAAGGCTACCGTTCTCGCACTCCATTGCTTATCAACGGAACCAAGATACAGGCCAACAATGGATCAAGTGGTGTCTGCACTAGAACAGCTTCAAGATGCCCAAGACATGAGAAGAAATCCACGGTATGAACAAAAGACAAATGACCAAAGCATTCGTGGCAATTCAAGCAGGTTGGTTAAGAGGAGATCAGAAGAAATTGACAAAGGAGAGGTTGCTCATCCTACGCCCTCAGCTTCCCAACTTCACACTAAGTGAAGAGAAGTCTCATGTGATGCAACTTCTGAACTCTATTGTCATCTCTAATATAAGAAATTAAGATCTAATGTTTTATGTATTGTATTAAAAAAAGGAGATAATTTTATCCTCATATTTGTATTAAATGCTGAATTTATGCTTTATATTGTTCATATTGTGAAATTAATTGAAAATCCAAATATGTTAACCATGACCATTGTATCAAGATTTGATATCAATTTTAATTGGCATAAGCAATTGAATTAACTTTCAAAAAAGAATCAAATGTCATGCCTATATCTTTTGTTTATTTTTATTTTCATATTTATCTTTATTTGTTGGTCTGATTTGAAATTTGGTAATTTGGATCA
Organism: Canna indica; assembly: GCA_034359265.1. Lineage (NCBI taxonomy): Eukaryota > Viridiplantae > Streptophyta > Magnoliopsida > Zingiberales > Cannaceae > Canna > Canna indica. The sequence goes on along the minus strand of CP136894.1, from coordinate 70,563,628 downwards.
TTGTAATGCAGTGTGAAACTATTTTGGTCTAAACATCCCTATTTGTCCATTGATTCATTAGATTTGAAATTTGTTCAATTAAATTAATTTAAAGATATACAAAAAATGTTTGTAGGATAATTTTGATGCGGTTAATTTAAAAATAAGGGGATATAATTTTATAATTTTACGGATGACTTGATGAATAGCCCATATATCCAGTATTCTCATTTATTAGTCCCACATTACCTGCTGCTTATTTGGAATGGATTACATATGTTGTCTCTATTTGGTCAAGAGGCACGACCTTACTTGAACACGATCTGTTCTATAGGCTTGTACAATTGTATCCTTGAGTGTAAAGGAGACAGACAATTCAATATGGTTGATGAATAATGACCACGTGATCAGAACGTGATTAATGGCTCAAATTCCTAGGGGATTGAAGTTGTATATTATCGTTCTAAGATTTTGCCTTTCACGGGCGCAACAAGAAGGTTGTTGGACGTCAAACCAATGGATGTCGACGTCCCAGCAACATCTTCTTCTTGTTTATCCAGTTTATCCTCCTCGACGCAATCGACGCAATCTTTCCTGTGATGGTGTTCTTTTATGAATTCGTCGTCAATGCTGACGGGAAGGTAGGTCTGAAGGGCGCAGCAAGAAGGTTGCAAGATGAGAACGTGGCCTTGCATTCTTCGCTATCTTCCCCTCCGACCGGCTTCTTTTCTGATTTCCAAGAATACGACGTAAATCAAGAACACCCTCGCTAGAGGGCGAAAGAAAATTACATGTTTGTTCCCTTATCCGGCGTGGGGAGAAGGTTGCTGGATGTCAGCTCAGAAATGGATGTGGACGACCCGTGGCCGAGTGGATATTGCCATCGTCATCCGACGGAAAACACAACTTTGCGTGCATGGAGGGAAACAAAGAGGGGTAGAGGGCTGCATCCGCACTGACGGAGGAAGAAGAGGATCCTTTGCTAGTCTGCGTCCTTTAATTAATTTTGTTTGACTTGAAGAACCGCATAAGAAACTTAAACTTTTGATGTCTCATGATTTGCTGAATGAATGAATGGATTGGAACTCAAATCTAATTTTCTGTTATGATACTCCTTGGAAGCACATAAATGATGTGATTTTTTTATGATAAGTCTAAAGGTAAGGTATAACCTCTGTGATTTGGGGGTTTTAGGCTGAATTTAATCAGGCCAATAATAGTGGGAAGCAGTCTATTCGCAAGATGAATGTTGAGAGTTAAAACAAATGAAATTTACAGGATGAATATGTGCATAGTCCAACCTAATGGAGAGGAGTTGTTTCTCTTTCAATGGTTTGGATGAAATGAAATGTCAATTTGTAAAAATTTCCTGCTACAAATATGGTAGATGTTTCTTAGAGTACAATATTGCCTTCATGAATCATGAAACAATTGTGGTTGACTAATTATCTTGGTTTGGTTTAGTTTGGGATCTCAGTCCATGGAGTGGTGTGTTGCAAGCTTTTCATTTATAATTTGTTTATTTATTTTTGTGGTTTATCAGGAGATGTTGTCTCATGCCTAGGAGCGAACTCCAAAAGCGCTAGCGGCGATAGAAAGAAGTTGAGTGGTTCAAGCAGTAACGTGTCTGCAGCATCTGTGCCTCTGACACCTAGTAGCGAATATGATATCTTGCAGTCAGTGAGTGTGATGAGTTTTACGTTCAATGAACCAAAGATAGTATTGTAATGTAGGGGTATATTTGTAAATATACTCTTACTTAAGGACTTTTGTGTAAATTATTATAGTATTAATAAAAGCAGGATTAATAAAGAGGTGACCTAACCCTAGAGGTTAATCACTCTTTTTTCATCTTCCACAAAACAACTTGGTATCAGAGCCGCCGTTCACACATCCTGAAGTGCTTGGAAATCCAAAAATTTATTCTACACCTGCGGCGTGCGGGTTCCTTAGTCGCGCTTGCCATTAAATCAGGCAACGCGCCGCGAGACACACGCGCCCCGTTAAATACAGCCAACGAAATTTGGGAAGCTGTTTCACAAACTTACTCTCAGATGGGGAATTTTGTGCAAGCTTATGAGATTCAGGGTAAAATTCGTCAAGTAAGACAAAGTAAAATATCAGTTACTGCTTATGTGGCTGAGCTTAGACGATTGTGGTATGAGTTGGACTTTTATCGTCCATTCAAGGCCTTACATGCTGAGGATGCAGTTCTACACAAAAAGTACATAGAAGAAGAACGCTTATTTGATTTTTTGGCAGAGCTGAATTCAAAATTTGACTCCATTAGAACACAAATTCTTAGGAGAGGATATACGTTGCCTACACTTCAGCAAGTTTTTTCCATTGTTCAAAGTGAGGAGACTCGGAGAAGGATTATGGTGGAGCCTAATAACTCACCAGTACCATCACATCGATCTGCACTAGTAGTTCAGCCTCGTGAAAGAACTGAAAGAGAACAAATGAAGTGTGATCATTGTCATAGGCCTGGTCACATTAAAGATACATGTTGGCAGTTACATGGTAGACCTCGAGGAGGTGGACTTGGCGGATGTCGTGGTGGAAGATTTGGGAGTCGAACTAATCATTTCGTTGATAACTCCTCAATGTCAGCTGAAGTGTTAGAGACTTTCAAATAGCTCATGGCAAAGCTTGATCCCTCCTCTACTGGAGAGACCTCCTCCTCCACAAGTTCATCTAGTCAACCTTCTTCTTCCATACACCACTCTCATTTTGCACAATTAGGTATTCTACATAGTGCATTAAATTGTACTCAGTTTTCACCATCATCCTCGATTATAGATTCGGGTGCATCAAATCATATGACGGGTCCTCTAGTTTCTTTATTTCATATTTTCCCTGTTCAGGTAGAGATAAAGTTCGTATAGCTGATGGTTCTTTTGCCCCTATTTCTAGAAAAGGTGCAATCACTATTACTTCATCTCTACATTTATCGTTAGTCTTACGTGTTCCTCGTTTTCCTAACAACCTCTTATCAATTAGTTCAATCCCCAAGGCTCTCAATGGTATAGTAACATTCTTCCCTACTCATTGTTTGTTTCAGAAGAAGCTTGTGACGAAGGAGACGATTGGATCTGGTAGAATGCATGATGGTCTCTATCACCTAGATAATCTTAGCAGTCCCAATGAAGTCGGATATATGGTCTCTTTGCAACAAGTGCACTGGAGGAATTGCAGTTACATCATCGTCGATTTGGTCATTTATCTTTTTCAGTTTTAGCTAGGCAGTTTTCTTTCTCTCTACAAATTATGCAATAAAGATCATTTGATTTGTTATGCCTGTGAGTATGCTAAACATACAAGTAGTATCTATTCTGCTTATGGAAATCATAGTCAATCTCCATTTGATGTTATTCACATTGATGTTTGGGGACCCTGCCGTGTTACTTCTCTTTCTGGGCATAAATGGTTCATTACCGTTATTGATTGTTTAGTCGAACAACTTGGGTTTATTTGTTAAAGAGTAAAGATGAAGTGTTGCGATGTTTTAAAGCATTTCAAATGATGATAGAAACTCAATTAAGTACCAAAATCAAAATCCTTCGCTCAGATAATGGTACATAATACACTGGCAAAGAGTTCCAGGACTACATGTTAGCTAATGGGATTCTTCATCAAACCACTCGTGTTGATACACCTACTCAAAATGGTGTGGTAGAAAGAAAGAATAGTCACCTATTGGAAGTCGGTCGATATTTACTCTTTACCATGAGCATGCCAAAGTCTTTTTGGAGAGAAGCCTTTTTGACAGCTGCTTATTTAATTAATCGCATGCCGCTTCAGACCTTGGAGCTCAAGTCACCGACCACTTGAATGTCTTATTGGAGATACGACTTTCATTGTACCTCCTAAGATATTTGGGTGTGTTTGTTTTGTACGTGATCATCGCCCCTCACTTGGTAAATTTGAACATCGTTCCTTGAAATGTATATTTGTTTGATATTTAGCTACTAAAAAAGGTTACAAGTGTTATTTACCACCTCAAAAGAAGATGTTTGTGAGTATGGATGTAACCTTCATAGAGCCAGAGGCATACTATTTATCCGATCAGAATTTGGTAAATATTGTCCCTCCATCTCCCTCTACAATATCAGATGAGTTCCTATACTCACCATATTAATGTACCGAGATACCACATTGTGAGGGGGAGTCATCTAGAGTTCAAGAAAAGCCGCACATAGTTGCAATTTTCATCTGTAAGGATATTTGAGTACCAAAAGTGATGTGTACAGCTTTGGAGTTGTTCATCTAGAGATGTTGTCTAGCCGACGTGCCATAGACAAGAACCAACCACTTGGAGAGCACAATCTAGTGGACTGGGCAAGGCCTAATCTTACTATCTTACTAGCAAGCGAAAGATCGATCTTCCGCATCCTGGATGCACGATTGGAGGGGCAGTATTCACTGGAAGGAGCACAAAAGGTTGTCGTTCTCGCACTCCATTGCTTATCAACGGAACCAAGGTACAGGCCAACAATGGATCAAGTGGTGTCTGCACTAGAATAGCTTCAGGATGCCAAAGACATGAGAAGAAATCCACGGTATGAACAAAAGACAAATGGCCAAAGCATTGGTGGCAATTCAAGCAGGTTGGTTAAGAGGAGATCATTAGAAATTGTGAAAGGAGAGGTTGCTCATCCTACGCCCTCAGCTTCCCCACTTCACACTACGTGAAGAGAAGTCTCATGTGATGCAACTTCGGATGGAAATAGTAGAGAAAAAAAATGAAAATATAAAGCTGTACATGCAAGCTCAATATCTTTTCGTACAGATTTCCTTGGTTTGGATCATCTTGTTGACATTATGTTCATATATTATATATATCACTTTTTACACTCAAGTCAATTGTCCAATTAAAAGTTCATATCAAGGACAGCTGATGTTACAATGATTGAAGGTTCCTGCTAAAATGTGGCCGTTAAATTTGACTATATATTATTGACATCTAGTGTCTCAAAATTAGTGAACAAAGACAATGAAAAGATCTTGAAGTCAAATTATTGATAGATGCCGAACTTTTAGGCGACTTATTTATAGCTTTCCTTTACTGTTTGAACAATTAAAGGTATTGTTTCTGTGTCTAGGGCAAATTGTTGTGTGATCAAGTTAGAAAACAAAGATCTTAAACAACTCAAATCCATCAATTTTTCTTCAATTTCACCTTTATATAATTCTATTGTTGTTCAAAATTGAAGTGCCTCAAAATATAGCTTCCCTTTTACCAAGTTTGGGTACCAATCTATCCAATTTTGGATAGATTGGAGTATCTTGTGAAACAAAGGGGAAAAAAAGAGATCGAACATCAATCTATCCACCTTGGATATGCTTGGAATGGAAACCTAAATTGGATTTAGATCAGGTCGAATAATCGGATTTTGAATTTTATTATCATCTCTAATTTAAGACATTAAGATCTAATATTTTATGTATTTTATTAAAAAAATGAGATAATTTTATCCTCATATTTGTATTAAATGCTGAATTTATACTTTATATTGTTGATATTGTAAAATTAATTGAAAATCCAAATATGTTAACCGCGACCATTGTATCAAGATTTGATATCAATTTTAATTGCCATAAGCAATCGAATTAACTTTCAAAAAGAATCAAATGTCATGCCTATATCTTTTTTTTATTTTTATTTTCATATTTATCTTTATTTGTTGGTCTGATTTGAAATTTGGTAATTTGGATCATTGTAATGCAGTGTGAAACTATTTTGGTCTAAACATCCCTATTTGTCCATTGATTCATTAGATTTGAAATTTGTTCAATTAAATTAATTTAATAATATATATATAAATGTATGTAGGATTATTTTGATGCGGTTAATTTAAAAATAAGGGGATATAATTTTATCATTTTACGGATGACTTGATGAATAGCCCATATATCCAGTATTCTCATTTATTAGTCCCACATTACTTGCTGCTTATTTGGAATGGATTACCTATGTTGTCTCTATTTGGTCAAGAGGCACGACCTTATTTGAACATGATATGTTCTATAGGCTCGTACAATTGTATCCTTGGGTGTAAAGGAGATAGACAATTCAATCTGGTTGATGAACAATGACCACGTGATCAGAACGTGATTAATGGCTCAAATTCCTAGGGGATTGAAGCCATAGATTATCGTTCCAAGATTTCGCCTTTCACGGGTGCATCAAGAAAGCTGCTGGACGTCGAACCAATGGATGTCAACGTCCCAGCAACATCTTCTTCTTGTTTATCTTGTTTATCCTCCTCGACGCAATCGACACAATCTTTCCATGGGATGACGTTCTTTTTTGAATTCGTCGTCAATGCCGATGGGAAGGTAGGTCCGGAGGGCCCAGCAAGAAGGTTGCAAGATGAGAACGTGGCCTTGCATTCTTCGCTATCTTCCCCTCCGACCGTCTTCTTTTTTGATTTCCAAGAATACGATGTAAATCAAGAACACCCCTGCGAGAGGGCAAATGAAAATTCCACGTTTGTGCCTTCATCCGGCGTGGGGAGAAGGTTGTTGGATGTCAGCTTGAACATGGATATGGACGTGCCGTGGCCGAGTGGATATTGCCATCGTCATCCGACGGAAAACACAACTTTGCGTGCAGGGAGGGAAACAAAGAGGGGTAGAGGGCTGCATCCGCACTGACGGAGGAAGAAGAGGATCCTATGCTAGTCTGCTTCCTTTAATTAATTTTGATTGACTTCAAGAACCGCATAAGAAACTTAAACTTTTGATGTCTCATGATTTGCTGAATGAATGAATGGATTGGAACTCAAATCTAATTTTCTGTTATGATACTCCTTGGAAGCACAAAAATGATGTGATTTTTTTCTGATAAGTCTAAAGGTAAGGTATTACCTTTGTGATTTGTGGATTTTAGGCTGAATTTAAGTTCCAATCTATTCATTCATTCATTTAGCAAATCATGAGACATCAAAAGTTTAAGTTTCTTATGCGGTTCTTGAAGTCAAACAAAATTAATTAAAGGCAGCAGACTAGCATAGGATCCTCTTCTTCCTCCGTCAGTGCGGATGCAGCCCTTTACCCCTCTTTGTTTCCCTCCCTGCACGGAAAGTTGTGTTTTCCGTCGAATGACAAAGGCAATATCCACTCGGCAATAGGACGTCCACATCCATGTCTGAGCTGACATCCAGCAACCTTCTCCCCACGCCGGATAAGGGCACAAACGTGGAATTTTCTTTCGCCCTCTCGCCGGCGTGTTCTTGATTTACGTCGTATTCTTGGAAATCAGAAAAGAAGACCGTCAGAGAGGAAGATAGCGAAGAATTCAAGGCCACGTTCGCATCTTGCAACCTTCTTGCTGCGCCCTCCGGACCAACCTTCCCGTCGGCATTGACAACGAATTTTGAAAAGAACGTCATCCCATGGAAAGATTGTGGCGATTGCGTCGAGGAGGATAAACTGGATAAACAAGAAGAAGATGCTGCTGGGACGTCGACATCCATCGGTTCGGCGTCCAGCAGCCTTCTTGCTACGCCCGTGAGGAGGATAAACATGAAGAAGGCCTTCATCTTTCGCTTCTAAAAGAAGCATAATTAACGTATTTTGCATATACCAATTTTCTCCAATTTAAAAGAGAGATACGCTTAATAAAATTTGTAGGAATATATACAGTTAAATTTAACTAGTACTAGATAGATGTAGAAACTACGGTGTAAAAACGATCAGATCAGCTTCTGACATGTGTTTCCGACACGATAATTTCAAGTTGAAAAACCAACTTAACCCAACTTCGGAAAAAGAAGCAATGACCTATTTTGTGTTGGAGCGAGCTCTAAGGATCTTTTCTGCATCAATTTTTTAATTTTTTTAATACTTTTTTATCTTTAACAAAGTTCAATAGTATCTAATCAAATTGAAACGAACCAAACTAGTACAATTTGGAAAATTTATATTCTAATTTTCAAAATCACATAGTATATTATTAATTTTTTAAAATATTATTCAAGCTTTTTTAGATCTGCAATGAGAACTCCAAACTGATCCAAATAAACTTGGAAAAAAAACCTGAAATCGAAGCAACCCCCAAAGTATCTAGAGCTGGATCATGTCAGTTTTTGTTTTGTTTTGTTTCTTTTTGGCACAATCTGCTTTTAAACATTTAACAAGTAGATATAATGAATTTAATGACTGATAAAAGAAAAGCTAGTACAAGAGTCGTCCTTGTTGATCTTTAAAAAAAATGAGACGAGAATAATTGTCAAACTACTAAAAATTAGTAGACCCGGAAAACAAATAGATACCACCATGTTCATTAAACAAATAAAGATGATCATCTATAAATTCATCATATGACAAAATCTTCAGCAGCATAAAATATATTAGGTACAAAATTGTGGTTTTCATCAGATATCAGAATGGGTAGGTACCAAGTCTGGAGAGGGGAAACAAACAGGGAAGGAGAAGTTGGATGCCTTCTTTCGTTGTAGAAATGCCACCACTCTGTTTAGCAAGTTTAGGCCAAAAACTGTTTCTTCGCAATTGATTTTGATTGTGATATTCAATGGTTCTGAGAACTTGCCCTCAGCCAAGATAGTAAACAAGACTGGCTTTGAGCTACTCAATAATTGCCCACTGAAACGGAAGCACAAACCGGATGCATCATCAATGTTAAAAGAAACTGGGATGTCAGCACTCACAAGGGAAACATTAGAATTGCTTAGAACCTTAGATGCTAGAATTTTAGAAACTAGAATAATTTTATCCGAATCAAATGAATTTTCAATCTTCTCCATGTGATCCTTGAATATGCACCTGTTACATAATTTTGGAATATTAGCTAAACTTAATACAGCAGGGAAAGAAAGTATGATAGCTGAAAAAGTGGCATTTTAATTTCATACAAACTATAAACTTTTTCTATTTCAATACTGAGAAATGCTTTGTCATTCTATGTTTTCTATGTTCCAGGTAATCACACTATAAGACTACGCCATCCTCTATCGTAACCTAATTATTAGGTAAATCATCTAACTCTTTCCATTGCCCAAGAATACCAAAATAATGGCATTGTCAAGCAAAAGATTTTATAACCTGTTACAATCCCGTTGATATATGAACCAGCAGTATCGTGATATTTCTATATGTGCACATGAAAGAAGTGTATATTTGTATGTCTGAAGTGACCCACAAGGGCAGTAATATGAAATATGAGGGCACATCTATACCATGCGGTTAGACATTTTGTGAGATATGAATATTACTGACACTTGCATTTTGTCGAAAACTTTTTCCCATTGCATAACACAGCTAACTTGAATGGCAAAAGATGATGATGAAAACACACTTGAATGACTTTCTTCACCCTTTGACTTGGATCTAAGGATGCAATCTCTTCAAAAGAAAGCAAAGCTGGTATATTATCTGTTGATGGTGGGCTATGGAAGAAAAAAATGGAACATGTGAGTTTATAAAAGTAATATGAGCAACAAAAAATTCCACAAGATGTAATTACTACTAGACTGAAAATAAGAGTCCAAATCAAATAGTGCAAAGAAAATGATGAGAAATGGGGCAGATAAATACCTTTCAGGTTCTCCCATCACTTGATCTGAAGATTCCACACCCAAAGTAGACTCCCCATCTTTCAATGCTATATTTACTAATGGTTCAGAAGAGCAGTTCTCGAGAAAAACTTCAAGAAGTACTAAGATTGGGGATATAGTTGAAATTTCATATGAAAATGCATATTCTACTCTCAAGCCATTGCCAGTTGTAGGATGGAGAAGAGTGTGGAGCATTGGTCTAACAGTACAATTAAGATTGTTAATTGATATTCTGCCAGAAGAAGGCTGTGGAGGCTTTTTTACTGAAGTAGAAGCTGGTTGCTCATCCAGCCATGATTCCAGTGCTGACTTAGACATCGACTCTGCCAAATCTGTAGAGATGAATGAAGACAAATTTCCCTTGGAACTTTGACTTGCAAGATCGTAATCAACGCTAGCATCAGAAACATTAATTAGGGCTTTTTCTTTGTCTGGTTGGTGGCACTTAATTTGAATCCTGCAAGTGTCAATAATTTTAAAAAATAAACCTCAGCTAAATCAATTTAGTCTGCATGTTCGGCATGGGTGAAATAGTCTAGTTCACCCGTCTAGATGCAAGTGGAAGTGTTTATACTTAATAATATAAATGAATAGATTGTGCTCCTTTTTAATAGCTTAAGATTTGGGGAAAGTTGGAAATTTTATCAAAGTAAACAATGACAAAGATTAAACAACCAAAGACAACAACAACATGGGAGAATCATACAATACAATAGTAAATAAAATTTCAAGATTGTTATCTCCAAATCAAACAGATTGCAAGAAAGAACAAAATTATCCAACTGTAGATATCAATACAGATAATAGACTGTCATGCTAAATCCTAAATATGACGGGAACAAATAATCCACTCAAGTGTAACACTAAGACAACAAATACAGATATTTCGAAGTTGACCTTGGCGGAAGTATTTAGGATCTGAAGCTTTGTCTCAACCTCCTCCGAAGTAAAACACCATGCGAGATACTTCAGTATACTTGGTACTACTTTGGGAATAATCTGTCCAACAGAGCTGTACTCTCCTATAATCCAAATAATCAATGCGCGTGCTGCAGGGTCTTTTATTCTGTCCAGGTGGCAAGTCAATCGGACAATCACCTTCAATTGTAACAAATGAAGAGAGTAAAAGCATGTAGTAGATGTAACCAGCGACATAAATCTAGAATTCTGAACATATAAATAAAAATGAACCAGAAAATAGTAAGGTCTAATATCAAAGCAACACTCATGGTGAATTCATTCAACCTTTGTGAGCAGAATTTAATAATATATTTTGCAGCTCCGAAGCAACAATAGATATCAAAATATGAACTAAAATCACATTAAAATAGTTTCTAGGTGTGTAGATCTTATGAAGTTGGGTTTCAGGGGAAAAAAACTAAAGAGAGACCTGACTTGAGCTTTACAAGAAATCTGAACACAAGACCTCTACATGTTTATCTAAACTTTAGTAACTTAAACTTCCAGTATAAACTAGTTTTGTCCACATATCCACTGTTTCCAACTAAATAATTATCTTAGGTCCATAAAACATTTATCCACAAGCACAGATCAGATCAGATCAGATCAGATCCAATCCAAGTAATTGATTAAGAGTTGCAGTCTGTAAGAAAAAAAAAACAATAAGGGGGAAATAAATGACAACTCTAGGCTGAAGGATTTAGAAACAACTGCACCAATATAGCAAACATAATATCCCAGTGGGATTCATGAAATAACAAGGGAAAACAAGTGAAGCTTCTAAAGCTTAAGCCAGATGGTAGATGAAATATCTCAGTGGCATCATAACTAGTGTTTATGAACTGAACTCATCAAGGAATGGTCTGAAAAGTAGAATGATAATCCAGCTAGCTACCTTCTCATAACTAGTTGGATCTTGCTTATGAACGTGTTTTTGGTATGGCCGAGAAAGTTCATAAGGGAATTAAATTCATGGGAAGTAATGAAGTATAAGAAGCTACAGGAACTAACCTATTGTGTTAACCAAAAGTTACCTTAGTGTACTGCAATCAAAATTTAATTTGAAAACCAATTCACCATTATGTTAGTTATCTGTGACAAGCCCCAGCTGGCTCAATTCAGGTCATGTTTTTAGGTCTAGTTGGATTTGATCCAAAACTAAAACTAGCCCCCAACTTGAAATATCCTTAGTGTACACGTCTATTTTTCAGAATTTCCAACATAAATTCTTTAAAGATAAATTATTCCAACATTTAAACTTGATATCTTGTTCAACATCTGTAGTAAAATATTTTAGATTATTATTCAAGATTTTTGATCTCTTAGTAATACTGTTTCTCTTAACTTTATAATTTTGTTTCCTGGTACAGAATGATAATTTTTATCACTCATTTAATTTAGGATCTTCAAGATAATTGTATAAACTTTTGAAAGATATGTAATTTAAGTTACTGTAAAACTGGATTCAATTGGGAACTACTATAAGATAGCTTTAGGTATTATATTCTGCAGCTGTATACCTAAACATGGATTGAGTCCATCTATTTGAATCTTATTTTATATAGTGTGCAAGTCTCTCTCCTTCCAGTTTTTCAGTTGAATGCTGCTTTCTTATTTTTCACATTTACAGTCATCACAAAATCTGCAGATGCACAGAGAATGGAAGTATCATCCGCAAAATCCTCACAGTATTCTCTTTCCGTTGTGCTCATAAAATTAGTCATATAAATGTTTATTACTTTATTTGGTTGCTGATATTAGTAACTGGCAGCAATTCATTTCACTCAATCGCACTAGATTGACATGTTACTTCATTGCACTTATAAATTTTACAAGGTTAGCAATGTATTGGCTCTTTGCTGGAATTACTAAATGACTTATAGGAGCCATTTTAATCATGTGTACAACAGTGCTAGAAGTAAAGGTAAGCATGCATACAAGACGCTGTAAGCATGAATTACTAACCCATCTTGTTTCTCTTGTTTACAAGCTGGTATTCCTGATATGACATATTTACTGCATCTGTTTCAACATTAAAACAGAGGAATGGGTAATTTGTGATCTCTTAATTTCACAATACTTTGCTATAGAAAATGTGCATAACTTAGGTATAGAAAATGCTGATTAACTGGAAGAGATATCCTGAATTCCAACTCGTCATCGAGCACCAAACAGGTCCCTTGTATGTTCATTTTTCATTTTGTGCACTAATCACATTCTTGGCTGAAGATTAAAGATTAGAACATCCAATCAAGGGTTTGAAGCTAAGATTAGAACATCCAAGAAATGCCTAAAATCCAAGAATTAGAACATCCAAGAAATGCCTCGTTTGAAGATAAGATTGAATCGTGTTGATCAGCCTTTGTGGGGAAGTCATGAGTTCATTCCTATATCTTAATCTTCACCAAGTTACAGAAAATCCAAGAAAATATTCTAACCAAGAAATTACAGAAAATATAGTGTACACCTCCTGGAATGCCGTGCTTCTTCCTCCGTCTCTCCGGATGAAGCCCTACCCCTTTTCGTTCCCCTCCCTGCAGCTGTGACGTCATTCATCCTCCTCGCAATGCCGGTAAACGGAATCAGTTTCTGCGCTGCCGCCTTTTCTTGCTGATCGCCGAGGAACTCAGAAAAGAACACGATGTTTTGCGTCGGCTGATGATGGCAAGATCCGCTCGGCAGAGAAGAAGGGCTCGCGACGTCCACATCCATGTCTTCGTCGTCCAGCAATCTTCTCCCCACGCCGGTGAAGGGCACATTATCTTTCTCCCTCTCGCCGCGTTCTTGGTCCACGCCATTGACGAAATCGGAAAAGAACACGGGCTTACCTGTAATCCGACGGCACCGACTGCTCGGGGGAGAGGAAGATAATGTAGAACGCATGACGACGTCTGCTTCTTGCAACGTTCTTGCTGCGCCGGTGAAGGGTGCATACGAATCCAACGCTCCCTTCTCGTTGCCGTTGACGAAATCAGAAAAGAATAAGAGACAATGGGAAGATCGGCTCGGGGAAGAAGAAGAAGACGACGAGGGACGAGGCGGGGACATCTATGTCCATGGCTTCATCATCCTGCAATCTTCTCGCTACCCCGGTGGATGGTGCAAACTTGGAATCCATGAGAGTGGAGATCGAGATCACCCTCTCTTGCAATCTGTGTGAGGCACGCCGGAATCGGAACCCCAATCTCATGGGAGTGAAGCGAAGGCGAAGGTGAAGAAAGGGCGAACTCGAAACAGAAGAAATTAGTATTATTTTTCATTAATATATATAATGGGGAGTCAAACGGAGAAATTAGTATTATTTTTTATTAATATAAAGGGTAATGCATTTCTTTTCGAATAAATTATATGGGTCTCCGATATGCATGACACGTCACAGTCCACCACAAAGAGATGTGATTTCCAATTGCTTGGCCATGTAATTCTATAAGATATTTGACCGATGACTAATTTGCTGATGATTCAGATTCCAGAATCTTTTATTTACTTACTGGTTTAGCACTCATGCACAGTTACTTATATTTGTAGGCTAAGTGAATCAATTTTACTATGTTTGCAGGTCCAAGTCCATAGCAAAAGGCATCGGAGGTCGGGAAGGTGGTGACGTCGACGAGCAATCGAATCATTGAATTGATGGCCGAGGAGGCAGCAACGAAGGCATAGACATTGCGGCACGATGTCCCTAGTCGCGGACTTCGACTCACAAAGACGCGGAGACACACATGTCTAAGTCATTAAAGAGAAACTCATTTTGACTGTAGTAACACTCTTTTAATGGCAGAGATCATCTCATAAGAATATCCAACTGAGTACTACTTCGCCCCTTTTAAAGTCAAGCTCAGGTTGTGCATCAACAATTTTACTGCTTTGTTGAAACCCAGAGACAATTGGTTCAGGATAGGATTTATGCTTCGTCGATAAGGGCAGCACCCAATTGGTGGGACATTAGCTTTACCAAATTTCCTTGCTCCAAGATTATATAACGTCTTCCATGTTAATAATATGTAATCAGCAATAAGTAGATAGGACATAAATATTGCATTAATGAGAATAAAATTTTACTATGTTTTTTAGCAAAAGGAACCGATGGTCGAGAAGGTGGTGACGGGCGACGAACGATCGAATAATTGAATCGATGGTCGGCGAGGCAGCGACGAAAGCATAAACATTGCGGCACGAGGTCCCCAGTCACGACTCAGACACACATAGACGCGGAGGAAGGCACACCGGTTGGTTTATGTACAAGTGATCTGCGGAGGAAAGCCGTCGCTGATAATTTCCTTAGTTTATGTATTTCTGCAGACCGGTTGGTTTTATAAATTGTACAAGTTTTGTGGTATTTTTTATAGTTGTCAAAGTTGGGTTAGGCTGTAGAGTATGGGTGGTACTCTGGCCGGTCATGTCCGGGTTGGGGTGTGTCCGGGTTTGGGGTGTGACACGTGCACAAAACTTCGACGTAGAGTTTAGGAGTTTAGGCGGAAAAATTTCGACGTTGACGTCGAAATAATTTTTTTTAAAAAAATCTAACTTTAAAAATTTCGACACTTGCTACAGGCGTTGAAGACTTTTCGACGCCTATTGCAGGCATTGAAACGCGTCTGGAGCGGGCTCACTAGCGTCCGCCCACACCGTCCGTGTTTCGCGCCTAAGTTTATTCTTAGAGAAAGGACCTCACCTAGGTGGAGCACAACCTACAACTAAACCAGAAAATACACCAGAAAATCTCAACAAGAACAACTAAAATCTTCTTTTCAACAAGAAGTTCTCTAAACAAATGTTCAACATCAATCTAAATATAACTAAGAAAACAACTAAACAGCGGATGACATCTCCTCCTCCCGGACTCTAGCTACCCAACTTCAACTACCAACATACCTGCAAATTCGAAGCAACAACAAACAACGTCAACGGGAAGCTGAGTAGGAGTATCAATATGTCCAACAATAAGGACTACAATCATGATGTGATGATATTGTCAAATGCAACAATATACAACTTTGCAATTGAATGCAATATGTCAACAACAAGACACATTTTCACCTATCAACTAATGCAATTCATACCAATCAAGAGCGCAATGGACAAATGGGTTGTCTAGTTGTCTGGTTGTACTTTTCAGTACCATACATCCGTTGGAAACAAAACTTAATATACTCCAACTTGTAACGCGGATCAAGAAAAATAGACACAAATAATAGATAATTTAGATTTCCATCATTTTCCCAATATTTATCAAACTTGATCTTCATACTATTTGCCATACTTTGTAGCACCACATCATCGCTTTGCCTCCACTTTGTTAACAGCTTTTGAATGTCACACAACTTATGGAAGAACACGTTAGATGTGACATGCAATGATCCAGAAAAAGAAAGAGTTGCATCATAAAAAACTTTCAAAAACTTCAAAAAGACACGTGCACGACTCCAATCACCAAAAGTAGGAGGTCCTCCTTCATTCTCAAGAGCTATTATATAAGAACGATCCTCAAATTCAAGCCGCATGAATGCTTTTTCAAATTTTTCAGCCACATCTAACATCATATAAGTTGAATTCCACCTGGTTGGCACATCAAGTGTAACCATTGCCTTACTAGTTATGTTTGCCTCTTCTGCACACCTCTTGAAAGTAGCCAATCTAGCTGGAGATGACTTAACAAACTTACAAGAAGCTCTTATCTTGCTAAAAGAATTATCAAATTCCTCAACCCATCACTAACAATTAAGTTCAGAATATGTGCACAACATCTCAAATGCATGTACTCTCCGTTTAACAAAGTAACACCATTCCAATAAGTCATGCCTCTAACTAAATATGCAATAGCCAGATTATTCGCACTTGCATTATCAACGGTAATACAACAAACTTTCAAAATTCCCCAATCTTTCAAGCATTTTTCTAAAGCTTTCCCTATGGTTTCACCTTTGTGATCATCAATCAAACCAAAACTCAAGATTTTCTTATTTAATTCCCATTCGACATCAACATAATGAGCAGTCACACACATATAATTCATGTTCTGAATTGAAGTCCAAGTATCAGTAGTAAGTGAAATCATTTGATGATTCTTGGACAATATGCTTTTCAATTTCTTTCTCTCCTCTTTAAACAATTCCATGCAGTCTCTACCAATAGTGATATGAGAAGGAATTTTAAATCTTGGTTGAATCTCTGATATGAAATCTTTAAATCCTTGATTCTGAACAAATCTAAAAGGAATTTCATCAACAATTATCATCTTGACAAGTGCAGCCCGAGTCTTTTCTTGATTAAATTCAGCAAGTTTCATACTAACAGTAGTATCGGGATCACCCTCGCATTGCTTGCCAAGAACAATTGTTTTCTGCTTCTTATCAATTTCTCTATTTGGATTTTTCTCACATGTCCTCAAATGTTTTAACAAATTTGTGGTACCATGACAAGCAGCATTGCAAGCATATGTTTTCTTACAATAATTGCATACATCCCTATCTTTTTCTCTAGTAAAATGATTCCAAGCATTAGAATGAGCTCTAGTTGGTTTTCTTTTCAACACCTCTTTTGATAATGATTGAGAATCTTTTTCTTGTGATGCACTTTCTAAAATTCCAACTTGTGTTGGATCTTGTGGTGGTCCTGATGGTGCTTGCGATTGAGTCTCTAGTTGCATATCTCTACTTGTTGCCGTTGGAGTGGGAGAACTTTCAACTACAGTTCCACTACTAGTATTTTGAGTACCACTAGTTCCAAGTTCGTTTTCCTTTGTCATTTAGCCTTTAAAAAAAAAAGGATGGTACTCAAACAACATAAATACATGTAACCAGGCAGCTAAGACTTTACTTATGTTTTAGCAAGGGACTCAGGGATATTATCATATTACCAGACATATAAACAAATTTACCAGACACTTTACTTAAGTAAAAAAAAGAAGCATGGGACTCAAACAACATAAGTAATATATATAAATACATGTTTTACTGTTTTAGCAAGGAGTTTAACCAGACATATATATAACCTGATATATATTAACATTGTTCAATTCAGCTAACACTGTGAATTGTGAATTGTGAATTGTGCTAACCTAATATATATATATAACCTGATATATATTAACATGGTGAAAAATCAAACAAATTTAACCATAAAGCTAAACAAGGAATCTATATGATATCTGCAACTGTGAATTGTGAATTGAAACTGAAAAATTGTAAATTGAAACAAATAAATTTAACCATGCAGCTAACACTTCAATTCACATTGCTCTATAGTAGCAGTTTCACCAACCCAATTTATAGAAAAAAAATTATGAATTGAAACTGAACTAAAACCCTAATGAATTAAAACTCAAAGGATTCAGTAGTAATACTGTAATAGTGTATACCTGTGATTATGTGAACAAAGAACCTACTACTCGGGCGACTAGGTGAGAAAAATAGAGAGGGCTGCTCGGCGACTAGGTGAGGACTGAGGACAATGGAGAAGGCTGCACACGAGCAGTAAGATATTAAGATTGCATTAGTTTTATCCTATTGTGAAGCTTTAAAATTACCTGTGAAGTGCGAACATTACCTACGAAGTGCGGATAGAGGAATCAGCGACAGGTTGCTCGCCGACTAGGTGAGGACAACAGAGAAGGCTGCTGGGCGACTAGGTGAGGACAATGGAGAAGGTTGCACACTGATACAAGCTCGGCGAGAAGAATGGAGACGTGGACTCGCCGAAGATTGGAAGGCCGCCGCTAGGGTTGTTCACGCGAAGGGAAGGCCGCCGCTCGCCGATAGGCCAGAAGGAGTCGACGGCCGCCGGTGGTTGCAGCCCCTGCCGAGTCCACCGCGAGTCCCGACTCACACACTGCCGGTTGTCCACTGTGATTCGCGATTGGGGAAGGAAGCGAGGGGAGAAGGTCGAGACTCGAGAGAAAAAAAGTTAGGGCTGGGGAATCGCCGAATCGGTTATCGGGTAAAATGGGGAAGGAAATAATTTTATATTATTTTTAATCGGGTAATCGGGTCGGGTATCCGGTAATCGGGTTTCAAAGTATAAAACCCGATACCCGACCCAATTGAAATCGAGTTTGGTCGGGTTTGACCCGAACTGACCCGATTACCCGACTCAACCCAACCCAAACTAATTGGGTTGGGTCGGGTAATCGGGTTCATTGGGTCGACCCGTACCCATGAACAGCCCTAACTACAATGGGCACCATGCTCAAATAACATTAATAAATAACAACTCTAATCAGACTCATGCAATTATCAACATGGTATGTCCAACAAAATAATGCAACATGAGATCAACGGATTACAGAAGCAATTCAAGCAAATAGAGACAAAGGCTAAAACCGTCATTTTACTCATTCAACATTCATCAGCTACAACAGGAGTCAACTCACATCCAACACAACTATGTATACTCTAAATCACCACCGAACATAGAATACCACTATTCTATATTATTTAATTATTTATCAAATTAAAATAATAACTCATAACTATGAAATAACACTGAAACATAGAAAAGACCTACCAGATGAACTCTGATCATAGAAGCCCCCTCTAAAATAATATTTACAAGAAGGTCCCTATAATTTTCCAGGTCATAAAAGTTCGCCCGCACCGTCGTCGCGGTCTTGCTGGCGCACGAGCCAGCGGCCCTTGGCGAGTGCGCCGAGGGGCTTTGCCCAAGTGAAGGGGCGGGATATTTCCCACCTCTGATTTTTTTAAAAAAAAATTAAAATTTTTCCCTCAGGTTCTCTTCTTTATATACTTTTTTTCTTCTTTTCTTCTTCTTCTTCTTTTCATCATTTTCTTTTTCTTCCTATCTTTTTTCCTTTCCCATTCTTTCCTCTTTCTCTTCTATTTTTCCTTCATCTAATTTTTCTTCTTCTTTTTTCAGGTTATCAAAATTTTTCAAGTCATCGAAATTTTTAGGTTACCATCTAATTTTTCAGGTTAAAAAATATTAATTAAATTGGATTGTGCCATATGATTATTTAATTATTTTAGTAAATTATAAATCAAAGATTAAATTATAAATGTTTCTATGTGGGAATCCATTAAGTTAATTCGGTTGCCCCTCTCCTCCAATGATGATGCATGGGTTTAGGAAATGGAGATTAATGAGTATGTTGCTACAAGTAGTGCTTAGTTGTTTCTTAGAAGTCGTAACCTTCACGAACTTAGCAATTATGTCCCTTGCCTAGTCTATGGCAACTTAAGCTGCCTCCAAAAGTTCTGAACTTCCTTTGAAATCTTCTGCATAATAGATTATCTACCAGATCCTATTTGTGCCATATTGGTCTTCTTAATATCTTTATTTGTCCTTTGTGTCCGTCTAATACTACTAATGAGACTATTGAACACATTTTTTTTCTTATGCCCTTATATTAATTCAGTTTGGTCCATTCTTCAATCTTGAACTGATTTTCCGTAAAATAATCAGAATTCTTGGTTGAATGGAGGTTGGCTCAGGTTTCCCAATAGCCCGGCTGGGACTCTGTCTATTAAGACTCTAATTGTTATTACCTATTGGTTTACTTGGTACGTTAAAAATGAGATGATATATCTTATTAGGTGGCATTCTCCTCTTAATCTCATGCTCAAAATAATTTCATTTGCTTGTCGGTTTAATAAAACTCAAGCTCCTGAGAAAATTTCAATTTACGTTCTAATTCTAATTTACTTAATTGGATTCCCTCGGATGGAAACTGGATTAAATTAAACTGTGATAGCTCTTTTTTAAATTCACAAGCTGGCATTGGCTTTATTGTTAGGAACAATTTGGGTGACTACATTTACTTTGCTAATTAGTATTTTGATTCTATCATTTCACCGGCTTTTGTAGAAGCTCTTTCTATCCTACATGCCATCCAGTTTGCTCATCGAAAGTTTGACTTGGTCATTATTGAATCTAATTGATGGTTGGTTATTCAGGCTATTCGAGGTCAATGTACAGTAGTCCCTTCGAAGCTGCAGCACATTGTATCTCAATTTCAATCATTAGCCTATAGAGAATGTAATAAAGCCGCTCATTGGGCGGCAAATCGAGCACGTAGTCTTAAAGAGTCCAAAGTATGGACTTCTATTCGACTCCCGGAGCTCAATAATATTTTTTTACCAGGACTGCTCTAGTCCTTGCCATACGTAGTTAATGAACTTTTTATTTTTTAGGTAAAAAAAAAATTATATTTTTTTCATTTACATAAATCAAAAATTATTTTTTGTTAATTTAATTTTAAAATCTAAGGCGGTTCCATTTAGCTGCTTTTTTTCTTCGGGTATTAGCAAATTGATAATTAGAGTGATCATGTGCGAGCTGAGTAGGAAGCATAGGAATGCAAAGTTCGAAGCTTAGGTTTGTTTCTATTGGGACTGGTCCTTTTGGAATTCCCAAGTATAGAGTTTCTATGTTTGTTTTTTAACTAGCTATCCACGTTTATCAGTTTATTGGATAATGATTTGTTTTTTAGTTCTGAATGTTTAGCTCTCCAACAATACTTTTAACTTCATCTTTCGTTTTTGCTGAATCAAGAGATCTGCTACGAATTTGGTTAAGGTTATAACCCTAAATCTAAAGATATCTTATCATCTCAAATTAAAAAAAGAAAGAAGGTATCTTTTCATCTCTGATTAAACTAATGTAGCTTTTCTTATTTTTGGAGATTGAATTGATTGCATATTTTTGTTTATAGGAGATATTGTGGATTGGTTGTGATATTGTCTTCTTGAGAAAAAAAATGTATTAGCGTATGATTAAGAGCAGTTGCTACCGAATGGTTGCTTGTCTTAAATTTCATTCTTACTTTAATACTCCCTGGGAATATTCAAGGATTGATTTTTTCAATGGTTTGGATGAAATGAAATGTCTATTTGTAAAAATTTCCTGCTACAAATATGGTAGATGTTTCTTTGAGTACAATATTGCCTTCATGAATCATGAAATAATTGTGGTTGACTAACTATCTTGGTTTGGTTTGGTTTGGGATCTCAATCCATGGAGTGGTCTGCTGCAAGCTTTTCATTTATAATTTGTTTATTTACTTCTGTAGTTTATCAGGAGATGTTATCTCAAGCTTAGGAGTGAACTCCAAAAGCGCTAGCAGGAACAGAAAGAAGTTGAGTGGTTCAAGCAGTAACGGGTTTGCAGCATCTGTGCCTCCGACACCTAGTAGTGAAGATGATATCTTGCAGTCAGTGAATGTAATGAGTTTTACGTTCAATGAACTGAAGACAGTATAGTAATATAGGGGTATATTTGTAAATATACTCTTACTTAAGGACTTTTGTGTAAATTGTTATAGTATAGTAATAAAAGCAGGATTAATAGAAAGGTGACTAACCCTACAGGTTAATCACTCTTTTTTCATCTTCCACAAAACAACTTGGTATTAGAGCCGCCGTTCACACATCCTAAAGTGCTTGGAAATCCAAAAAATTATTCTGCACCTGCGGCGGGGCGGATTCCTTAGCCGCGCCTGCCGCTGCATCAAGCAACGCGCCCCAAGCGGTGCACGGCTCACCAAGTGCCGTAAGGCAGCGCACCTTCACCAAGCAACGCAAGGCAGTGTCCTTCAAGCAGATTTTTTTTCTTCACATTGGGCAACACACGTACCGAGGAGCTAGCTTTAGGCAGCACGGGTATACATCCTATATTTGATTCAAATTTACTTCTCTCATTTGAAAGGTGACAACAACTTTATTCTACAAAGTCAGCTTATATATATATTATTTTTCAAAATCTGTGCAATGAGATGAAGAAAAATCTAAGCCTTTAAAGATTTAATTTGATGCTATAATTATCTTGTAGATCCGGGATTTCGTTCGAAATTCCCTCTCTTCAGAATAGCCCTATGAAATTAGATGGATCATCTACTTATTTAATATGGACTCGAAGTGTGCGACTGTTTATTAGAGCCTGTCGTCTTGAGGGGTATCTCACCGGGAGTAAAGTACAGTCAGCAAATGGAGACAATGCACATTGGGAGTCAGACAACTCTCTTACTATGTCTTGGCTTCTAAACTCTATGACTTTGGAGATTGGTCAGGGATTCACATTTTTCAATACAGCCAACGAAATTTGGGAATCTGTTTCACAAACTTACTCTCAGATAGGTAATTCTGTGCAAGCTATGAGATTCAGTGTAAAATTCATCAAGTAAGACAAAGTAATATATCAGTTTCTGCTTATGTGGCTGAGCTTAGACGATTGTGGTCTGAGTTAGCATTTTATCGTCCATTCAAGGCCTTACATGCTGAGGATGCAGTTCTACACAAAAAGTACATAGAAGAAGAACGCTTATTTGATTTTTTGGCAGGGCTGAATTCAGAATTTGACTCCATTAGAACACAAATTCTTAGGAGAGGATATACGTTGCCTACACTTCAGCAAGTTTTTTCCATTGTTCAAAGTGAGGAGACACGAGAAGGATTATGGTGGAGCCTAATAACTCAACAGTACCATCACATCGATCTGCACTAGTAGTTCAGCCTCGTGAAAGAACTGAAAGAGAACAAATGATGTGTGATCATTCTCATAGGCCTGGTCATATTAAAGATACATGTTGGCAGTTACATGGTAGACCTCGAGGAGGTGGACTTGGCGGATGTCGTGGTGGAAGATTTGGGAGTCGAACTAATCATTTCGTTGATAACTCCTCAATGTCAGCTGAAGTGTTAGAGACTTTCAAATAGCTCATGGCAAAGCTTGCCACCGTTCACACATCCTGAAGTGCTTGGAAATCCAAAAAAATATTCTGCACCTGTGGCGTGCGGGTTCCTTAGTCGCGCTTGCCGTTGCATCAGGCAACGCGCTGCAAGATACACGCGCCCCAAGCGGCGCACGACGCCCAAGTGCCGCAAGGCAGCGCACCTTCACCAAGCAACACAAGGCAATGTCCTTCAAATGCAGATTTCTTTTCTTCACATCGGGAGTCATGCGTACCGAGGAGCTAGCTTTAGGCAGCACGGGTATAGATCCTATATTTTGCTTCAAATTTCCTTCTCTCATTTGAAAGGTGACAACAACTTTATTCTACAAAGTCAGCTTATATATATTTTATTTTTTGAAATATGTGCAATGAGATGAAGAAAAATCTAAACCTTTAAATATTTAATTTGATGCTATAATTATCTTGTAGATCCGGGATTTCGTTCGAAATTCCCTCTCTTAAGATCAGCCCTATGAAATTAGATGGATCATCTACTTATTTAATGTGGACT
This sequence comes from Canna indica, assembly GCA_034359265.1. Lineage (NCBI taxonomy): Eukaryota > Viridiplantae > Streptophyta > Magnoliopsida > Zingiberales > Cannaceae > Canna > Canna indica. The sequence continues at coordinate 70,539,912 of CP136894.1, read as the reverse complement.
CGAGGTGTGCGACTGTTTATTAGAGCCCATGGTCTTGAGGGGTATCTCACCGGGAGTAAAGTACAGTCAGCAAATGGAGACAATGCACATTGGGAGTCAGACAACTCTCTTACTATGTCTTGGCTTCTAAACTCTATGACTTTGGAGATTGGTCAGGGATTCACATTTTTCAATACAGCCAACGAAATTTGGGAATCTGTTTCACAAACTTACTCTCAGATAGGTAATTCTGTGCAAGCTATGAGATTCAGTGTAAAATTCATCAAGTAAGACAAAGTAATATATCAGTTTCTGCTTATGTGGCTGAGCTTAGACGATTGTGGTCTGAGTTAGCATTTTATCGTCCATTCAAGGCCTTACATGCTGAGGATGCAGTTCTACACAAAAAGTACATAGAAGAAGAACGCTTATTTGATTTTTTGGCAGGGCTGAATTCAGAATTTGACTCCATTAGAACACAAATTCTTAGGAGAGGATATACGTTGCCTACACTTCAGCAAGTTTTTTCCATTGTTCAAAGTGAGGAGACTCGGAGAAGGATTATGGTGGAGCCTAATAACTCACCAGTACCATCACATCGATCTGCACTAGTAGTTCAGTCTCGTGAAAGAACTGAAAGAGAACAAATGAAGTGTGATCATTGTCATAGGTCTAGTCACATTAAAGATACATGTTGGCAGTTACATGGTAGACCTCGAGGAGGTGGACTTGGCGGATGTCGTGGTGGAAGATTTGGGAGTCGAACTAATCATTTCGTTGATAACTCCTCAATGTCAGCTGAAGTGTTAGAGACTTTCAAATAGCTCATGGCAAAGCTTGATCCCTCCTCTACTGGAGAGACCTCCTCCTCCACAGGTTCAGCTAGTCAACCTTCTTCTTCCATACACCACTCTCATTTTGCACAATTAGGTATTCTACATAGTGCATTAAATTGTACTCAGTTTTCACCATCATCCTCGATTATAGATTCGGGTGCATCAAATCATATGACGGGTTCCTCTAGTTTCTTTATTTCATATTTTCCCCTGTTCAGGTAGAGATAAAGTTCGTATAGCTGATGGTTCTTTTGCCCCTATTTCTGGAAAAGGTGCAATCACTATTACTCCATCTCTACATTTATCGTTAGTCTTACGTGTTCCTCGTTTTCCTAACAACCTCTTATCAATTATTTCAATCACCAAGGCTCTCGACGGTATAGTAACATTCTTCCCTACTCATTGTTTGTTTCAGAAGAAGCTTGTGACGAAGGAGACGATTGGATCTGGTAGAATGCATGATGGTCTCTATCACCTGGATAATCTTAGCAGTCCCAATGAAGTCCGATATATGGTCTCTTTGCAACAAGTGCACTGGAGGAATTGCACTTACATCATCGTCGATTTGGTCATTTATCTTTTTCAGTTTTAGCTAGGCAGTTTTCTTTCTCTCTACAAATTATGCAATAAAGATCATTTGATTTGTTATGCCCGTGAGCATGCTAAACATACAAGTAGTATCTATTCTGCTTATGGAAATCATAGTCAATCTCCATTTGATGTTATTCACACTGATGTTTGGGGACCCTGCCGTGTTACTTCTCTTTCTGGGCATAAATGGTTCATTACCGTTATTGATTGTTTAGTCGAACAATTTGGGTTTATTTGTTAAAGAGTAAAGATGAAGTGTTGCGATGTTTTAAAGCATTTCACATGATGATAGAAACTCAATTCAATACCAAAATCAAAATCCTTCGCTCAGATAATGGTACATAATACACTGGCAAAGAGTTCCAGGACTACATGTTAGCTAATGGGATTCTTCGTCAAACCACTCGTGTTGATACACCTACTCAAAATGGTGTGGCAGAAAGAAAGAATCGTCACCTATTGGAAGTCACTCGATCTTTACTCTTTACCATGAGCATGCCAAAGTCTTTTTGGAGAGAAGCCTTTTTGACAGCTGCTTATTTAATTAATCGCATGCCGCTTCGGACCTTGGAGCTCAAGTCACCGACCACTTGAATGTCTTATTGGAGATACGTCGTTCCTTGAAATGTGTATTTGTTTGATATTTAGCTACTAAAAAAGGTTACAAGTGTTATTTCCCACCTCAAAAGAAGATGTTTGTGACTATGGATGTAACCTTCATAGAGACAGAGGCATACTATTTATCCGATCAGAATTTGATAAATATTGTCCCTCCATCTCCCTCCACAATATCAGATGAGTTCCTATACTCACCATATTCATGTACCGAGATACCACATTGTGAGGGGGAGTCATCTAGAGTTCAAGAAAAGCCGCACATAGTTGCAATTTTCATCTGTAAGGATATTTGAGTACCAAAAGTGATGCGTACAGCTTTGGAGTTGTTCATCTAGAGATGTTGTCTGGCCGACGTGCCATAGACAAGAACCAACCACCTGGAGAGCACAATCTAGTGGACTAGGCAAGGCCTAATCTTACTATCTTACTAGCAAGCGAAAGATCGATCTTCCGCATCCTGGATGCACGATTGGAGGGGCAGTATTCACTGGAAGGAGCACCAAAGGTTGTTGTTCTCGCACTCCATTGCTTATCAACGGAACCAAGGTACAGGCCAACAATGGATCAAGTCTCATGTGATCATAAGAAATTGTCAAAGGAGAGGTTGCTCATCCTACGCCCTCAGCTTCCCCACTTCACACTACGTGAAGAGAAGTCTCATGTGATGCAACTTCGGATGGAAATAGTAGAAAAAAAAAAGGAAAACATAAAGCTATACATGCAAGCTCAATATCTTTTCGTACAGATTTCCTTGTTTTGGATCATCTTGTTGACATTATTGTTCATATTATATATATATATATCACTTTTTACACTCAAGTCAATTGTCCAATTAAAAGTTCATATCAAGGACAGCTGATGTTACAATGATTGAAGGTTCCTGCTAAAATGTGGCCGTTAAATTTGACTATATATTATCGAATAATCGGATTTTGAATTTTATTATCATCTCTAATTTAAGACATTAAGATCTAATATTTTATGTATTGTATTAAAAAAATGAGATAATTTTATCCTCATATTTGTATTAAATGCTGAATTTATACTTTATATTGTTGATATTGTAAAATTAATTGAAAATCCAAATATGTTAACCGTGACCATTGTATCAAGATTTGATATCAATTTTAATTGGCATAAGCAATCGAATTAACTTTCAAAAAACAATCAAATGTCATGCCTATATCTTTTTTTTATTTTTATTTTCATATTTATCTTTATTTGTTGGTCTGATTTGAAATTTGGTAATTTGGATCATTATAATGCAGTGTGAAACTATTTTGGTCTAAACATCCCTATTTGTCCATTGATTCATTAGATTTGAAATTTGTTCAATTAAATTAATTTAATGATATATATAAAAATGTTTGTAGGATTATTTTGATGCGGTTAATTTAAAAATAAGGGGATATAATTTTATCATTTTACGGATGACTTGATGAATAGCCCATATATCCAGTATTCTCATTTATTAGTCTCACATTACTTGCTGCGTATTTGGAATGGATTACCTATGTTGTCTCTATTTGGTCAAGAGGCACGACCTTACTTGAACATGATATGTTCTATAGGCTCGTACAATTGTATCCTTGAGTGTAAAGGAGATAGACAATTCAATCTGGTTGATGAACAATGACCACGTGATCAGAACGTGATTAATGGCTCAAATTCCTAGGGGATTGAAGCCATAGATTATCGTTCCAAGATTTCGCCTTTCACGGGTGCATCAAGAAGGCTGCTGGACGTCGAACCAATGGATGTCAACGTCCCAGCAACATCTTCTTGTTTATCTTGTTTATCCTCCTCGACGCAATCGACACAATCTTTCCATGGGATGACGTTCTTTTCTGAATTCGTCGTCAATGCCGATGGGAAGGTAGGTCCGGAGGGCCCAGCAAGAAGGTTGCAATATGAGAACGTGGCCTTGCATTCTTCGCTATCTTCCCCTCCGACCGTCTTCTTTTTTGATTTCCAAGAATACGATGTAAATCAAGAACACCCCTGCGAGAGGGCAAATGAAAATTCCACGTTTGTGCCTTCATCCAGCGTGGGGAGAAGGTTGTTGGATGTCAGCTCGAACATGGATGTGGACGTCCCGTGGCCGAGTGGATATTGCCATCGTCATCCGACGGAAAACACAACTTTGCGTGCAGGGAGGGAAACAAAGAGGGGTAGAGGGCTGCATCCGCACTGACGGAGGAAGAAGAGGATCCTATGCTAGTCTGCTTCCTTTAATTAATTTTGATTGACTTCAAGAACCACATAAGAAACTTAAACTTTTGATGTCTCATGATTTGCTGAATGAATGAATGGATTGGAACTCAAATCTAATTTTCTGTTATGATACTCCTTGGAAGCACAAAAACGATGTGATTTTTTTCTGATAAGTCTAGGTAAGGTATTACCTTTGGGATTTGTGGATTTTAGGCTGAATTTAAGTTCCAATCTATTCATTCATTCATTTAGCAAATCATGAGAAATCAAAAGTTTAAGTTTCTTATGCGGTTCTTGAACTCAAACAAAATTAATTAAAGGCAACAGACTAGCATAGGATCCTCTTCTTCCTCCGTCAGTGCGGATGCAGCCCTCTACCCCTCTTTGTTTCCCTCCCTGCACGCAAAGTTGTGTTTTCCGTCGAATGACAAAGGCAATATCCACTCGGCAACAGGACGTCCACATCCATGTCCGAGCTGACATCCAGCAACCTTCTCCCCACGCCGGATAAGGGCACAAACGTGGAATTTTCTTTCGCCCTCTCGCCGGCGTGTTCTTGATTTACGTCGTATTCTTGGAAATCAGAAAAGAAGACTGTCAGAGAGGAAGATAGCGAAGAATGCAAGGCCACGTTCGCATCTTGCAACCTTCTTGCTGCGCCCTCCGGACCAACCTTCCCGTCGGCATTGACAACGAATTTTGAAAAGAACGTCATCCCATGGAAAGATTGTGGCGATTGCGTCGAGGAGGATAAACTGGATAAACAAGAAGAAGATGCTGCTGGGACGTCGACATCCATCGGTTCGGCGTCCAGCAGCCTTCTTGCTACGCCCGTGAGGAGGATAAACATGAAGAAGGCCTTCATCTTTCGCTTCTAAAAGAAGCATAATTAACGTATTTTGCATATACCAATTTTCTCCAATTTAAAAGAGAGATACGCTTAATAAAATTTGTAGGAATATATACAGTTAAATTTAACTAGTACTAGATACATGTAGAAACTACGGTGTAAAAATGATCAGATCAGCTTCTGACATGTGTTTCCGACACGATAATTTCAAGTTGAAAAACCAACTTAACCCAATTTCGGAAAAAGAAGCAATGACCTATTTTGTGTTGGAGCGAGCTCTAAGGATCTTTTCTGCATCAATTTTTTAATTTTTTTAATACTTTTTTTTATCTTTAACAAAGTTCAATAGTGTCTAATCAAATTGAAACGAACCAAACTAGTACAATTTGGAAAATTTATATTCTAATTTTCAAAATCACATAGTATATTATTAATTTTTTAAGATATTATTCAAGCTTTTTTAGATCTGCAATGAGAACTCCAAACTGATCCAAATAAACTTGGAAAAAAAACCTGAAATCCAAGCAACCCCCAAAGTATCTAGAGCTGGATCATGTCAGTTTTTGTTTTGTTTTGTTTCTTTTTGGCACAATCTGCTTTTAAACAATTAACAAGTAGACATAATGAATTTAATGACTGATAAAAGAAAAGCTAGTACAATTGTCAAACTGATCTACGAAGCTAACAATAATTAATGTTACAACAAACTATCAACTGAAGATGCAACCAAATAATTCATGCTAGCAAATACAACTTATGACAACGTTAATACTACAATGGTCGGGTTTGACCCGAACTGACCCGATTACCCGACCCAACCCAACCCAAACTAATTGGGTTGGGTCGGGTAATCGGGTTCATTGGGTCGACCCGTACCCATGAACAGCCCTAACTACAATGGGCACCATGCTCAAATAACATTAATAAATAACAACTCTAATCAGACTCATGCAATTATCAACATGGTATGTCCAACAAAATAATGCAACATGATATCAACGGATTACAGAAGCAATTCAAGCAAATAGAGACAAAGGCTAAAACCGTCATTTTACTCATTCAACATTCATCGGCTACAACAAGAGTCAACTCACACCCAACACAACTATGTATACTCTAAATCACCACCGAACATAGAATACCACTATTCTATATTATTTAATTATTCATCAAATTAAAATAATAACTCATAACTATGAAATAACACTAAAACATAGAAAAGACCTACCAGATGAACTCTGATCATAGAAGCCCCCTCTAAAATAATATTTACAAGAAGGTCCCTATAATTTTCCAGGTCATAAAAGTTCGCCCGCACCGTCGTGGCGGTCTTGCGGGCGCATGAGCCAGCGGCCCTTGGCGAGCGCGCCGAGGGGCTTTGCCCAAGTGAAGGGGCGGGATATTTCCCGCCACTGATTTTTTTAAAAAAAAATTAAAATTTTTCCCTCAGGTTCTCTTCTTTATATACTTTTTTTCTTTTTTTCTTCTTCTTCTTCTTTTCGTTTAAAAACTCTGGCTATTCAAGGTCAATGTACAGTAGTCCCTTCGAAGCTGCAGCACATTGTATCTCAATTTCAATCATTAGCCTATAGAGAATGTAATAAAGCCGCTCATTGGGCGGCAAATCGAGCACGTAGTCTTAAAGAGTCCAAAGTATGGACTTCTATTCGACTCCCGGAGCTCAATAATATTTTTTTACCAGGACTGCTCTAGTCCCTCCCATACGTAGTTAATGAACTTTTTATTTTTTAGGTAAAAAAAAAAATTATATTTTTTTCATTTACATAAATCAAAAATTATTTTTTGTTAATTTAATTTTAAAATCTAAGGCGGTTCCATTTAGCTGCTTTTTTTCTTCGGGTATTAGCAAATTGATAATTAGAGTGATCATGTGCGAGCTGAGTAGGAAGCATAGGAATGCAAAGTTCGAAGCTTAGGTTTGTTTCTATTGGGACTGGTCCTTTTGGAATTCCCAAGTATAGAGTTTCTATGTTTGTTTTTTAACTAGCTATCCACGTTTATCAGTTTATTGGATAATGATTTGCTTTTTAGTTCTGAATGTTTAGCTCTCCAACAATACTTTTAACTTCATCTTTCGTTTTTGCTGAATCAAGAGATCTGCTACGAATTTGGTTAAGGTTATAACCCTAAATCTAAAGATATCTTATCATCTCAAATTAAAAAAAGAAAGAAGGTATCTTTTCATCTCTGATTAAACTAATGTAGCTTTTCTTTTTTTTGGAGATTGAATTAATTGCATATTTTTGTTTATAGGAGATATTGTGGATTGGTTGTGATATTGTCTTCTTGAGAAAAAAAATGTATTAGCGTATGATTAAGAGCAGTTGCTACCGAATGGTTGCTTGTCTTAAATTTCATTCTTACTTTAATACTCCCTGGGAATATTCAAGGATTGATTTTTTCAATGGTTTGGATGAAATGAAATGTCTATTTGTAAAAATTTCCTGCTACAAATATGGTAGATGTTTCTTTGAGTACAATATTGCCTTCATGAATCATGAAATAATTGTGGTTGACTAATTATCTTGGTTTGGTTTGGTTTGGGATCTCAGTCCATGGAGTGGTCTGCTGCAAGCTTTTCATTTATAATTTGTTTATTTACTTCTGTAGTTTATCAGGAGATGTTGTCTCAAGCTTAGGAGTGAACTCCAAAAGCACTAGCAGGGACAGAAAGAAGTTGAGTGGTTCAAGCAGTAACGGGTTTGCAGCATCTGTGCCTCCGACACCTAGTAGTGAAGATGATATCTTGCAGTCAGTGAATGTAATGAGTTTTACGTTCAATGAACTGAAGACAGTATAGTAATATAGGGGTATATTTGTAAATATACTCTTACTTAAGGACTTTTGTGTAAATTGTTATAGTATAGTAATAAAAGCAGGATTAATAGAAAGCTGACTAACCCTACAGGTTAATCACTCTTTTTTCATCTTCCACAAAACAACTTGGTATTAGAGCCGCCGTTCACACATACTAAAGTGCTTGGAAATCCAAAAAATTATTATGCACCTGCGGCGTGCGGATTCCTTAGCCGCGCCTGCCGCTGCATCAAGCAACACGCTGCGAGACGCACGCGCCCCAAGCGGTGCACGACGCACCAAGTGCCGTAAGGCAGCGCACCATCACCAAGCAGCGCAAGGCAGTGTCCTTGAAATGCAGATTTCTTTTCTTCACATCGGGCGACATGTGTACCGAGGAGCTAGCTTTAGGCAGCACGGGTATAGATCCTATATTTTGCTTCAAATTTCCTTCTCTCATTTGAAAGGTGACAACAACTTTATTGTACAAAGTCAGCTTATATATATATTATTTTTTGAAATCTATGCAATGAGATGAAGAAAAATCTAAACCTTTAAAGATTTAATTTGATGCTATAATTATCTTGTAGATCCGGGATTTCGTTCGAAATTCCCTCTCTTAAGATCAGCCCTATGAAATTAGATGGATCATCTACTTATTTAATGTGGACTCGAGGTGTGCGACTGTTTATTAGAGCCCATGGTCTTGAGGGGTATCTCACCGGGAGTAAAGTACAGTCAGCAAATGGAGACAATGCACATTGGGAGTCAGACAACTCTCTTACTATGTCTTGGCTTCTGAACTCTATGACTTTGGAGATTGGTCAGGGATTCACATTTTTCAATACAGCCAACGAAATTTGGGAATCTGTTTCACAAACTTAATCTCAGATAGGGAATTCTGTGCAAGCTATGAGATTCAGTGTAAAATTCATCAAGTAAGACATAGTAATATATCAGTTTCTGCTTATGTGGCTGAGCTTAGACGATTGTGGTATGAGTAGACTTTTATCGTCCATTCAAGGCCTTACATGCTGAGGATGCAGTTCTACACAAAAAGTACATAGAAGAAGAACGCTTATTTGATTTTTTGGCAGGGCTGAATTCAGAATTTGACTCCATTAGAACACAAATTCTTAGGAGAGGATATACGTTGCCTACACTTCAGCAAGTTTTTTCCATTGTTCAAAGTGAGGAGACTCGGAGAAGGATTATGGTGGAACCTAATAACTCACCAGTACCATCACATCGATCTGCACTAGTAGTTCAGTCTCGTGAAAGAACTGAAAGAGAACAAATGAAGTGTGATCATTGTCATAGGCCTGGTCACATTAAAGATACATGTTGGCAGTTACATGGTAGACCTCGAGGAGGTGGACTTGGCGGATGTTGTGGTGGAAGATTTGGGAGTCGAACTAATCATATCGTTGATAACTCCTCAATGTCAGCTGAAGTGTTAGAGACTTTCAAATAGCTCATGGCAAAGCTTGATCCCTCCTCTAGTGGAGAGACCTCCTCCACAGGTTCAGCTAGTCAACCTTCTTCTTCCATACACCACTCTCATTTTGCACAATTAGGTATTCTACATAGTGCATTAAATTGTACTCAGTTTTCACCATCATCCTCGATTATAGATTCGGGTGCATCAAATCATATGACGGGTTTCTCTAGTTTCTTTATTTCATATTTTCCCCGTTCAGGTAGAGATAAAGTTCGTATAGCTGATGGTTCTTTTGCCCCTATTTCTGGAAAAGGTGCAATCACTATTACTCCATCTCTACATTTATCGTTAGTCTTACGTGTTCCTCGTTTTCCTAACAACCTCTTATCAATTAGCTCAATCACCAAGGCTCTCGACGGTATAGTAACATTCTTCCCTACTCATTGTTTGTTTCAGAACAAGCTTGTGACGAAGGAGACGATTGGATCTGGTAGAATGCATGATGGTCTCTATCACCTGGATAATCTTAGCAGTCCCAATGAAGTCGGATATATGGTCTCTTTGCAACAAGTGCGCTGGAGGAATTGCAGTTACATCATCGTCGATTTGGTCATTTATCTTTTTCAGTTTTGGCTAGGCAGTTTTCTTTCTCTCTACAAATTATGCAATAAAGATCATTTGATTTGTTATGCCTGTGAGTATGCTGAACATACAAGTAGTATCTATTCTGCTTATGGAAATCATAGTCAATCTCCATTTGATGTTATTCACACTGATGTTTGGGGACCCTGCCGTGTTACTTCTCTTTCTGGGCATAAATGGTTCATTACCGTTATTGATTGTTTAGTCGAACAACTTGGGTTTATTTGTTAAAGAGTAAAGATGAAGTGTTGCGATGTTTTAAAGCATTTCACATGATGATAGAAACTCAATTCAGTACCAAAATCAAAATCCTTCGCTCAGAAAATGGTACATAATACACTGGCAAAGAGTTCCAGGACTACATGTTAGCTAATGGGATTCTTCATCAAACCACTCGTGTTGATACACCTACTCAAAATGGTGTGGCAGAAAGAAAGAATCGTCACCTATTGGAAGTCACTCGATCTTTACTCTTTACCATGAGCATGCCAAAGTCTTTTTGGAGAGAAGCCTTTTTGACAGCTGCTTATTTAATTAATCGCATGCCGCTTCGGACCTTGGAGCTCAAGTCACCGACCACTTGAATGTCTTATTGGGGATACGACTTTCATTGTACCTCCTAAGATATTTGGGTGTGTTTGTTTTGTACGTGATCATCGCCCCTCACTTGGTAAATTTGAACATCGTTCCTTGAAATGTGTATTTGTTTGATATTTAGCCACTAAAAAAGGTTACAAGTGTTATTTCCCACCTCAAAAGAAGATGTTTGTGACTATGGATGTAACCTTCATAGAGACAGAGGCATACTATTTATCCGATCAGAATTTGATAAATATTGTCCCTCCATCTCCCTCCACAATATCAGATGAGTTCCTATACTCACCATATTCATGTACCGAGATACCACATTGTGAGGGGGAGTCATCTAGAGTTCAAGAAAAGCCGTACATAGTTGCAATTTTCACCTGTAAGGATATTTGAGTACCAAAAGTGATGCGTACAGCTTCGGAGTTGTTCATCTAGGGATGTTGTCTGGCCGACGTGCCATAGACAAGTACCAACCACCAGGAGAGCACAATCTAGTGGACTAGGCAAGGCCTAATCTTACTATCTTACTAGCAAGCGAAAGATCGATCTTCCGCATCCTGGATGCACGATTGGAGGGGCAGTATTCACTGGAAGGAGCACAAAAGGTTGTTGTTCTCGCACTCCATTGCTTATCAACGGAACCAAGGTACAGACCAACAACGGATCAAGTGGTGTCTGCACTAGAATAGCTTCAGGATGCCAAAGACATGAGAAGAAATCCACGGTATGAACAAAAGACAAATGGCCAAAGCATTGGTGGCAATTCAAGCAGGTTGGTTAAGAGGAGATCATAAGAAATTGTCAAAGGAGAGGTTGCTCATCCTACGCCCTCAGCTTCCCCACTTCACACTACGTGAAGAGAAGTCTCATGTGATGCAACTTCGGATGGAAATAGTAGAGAAAAAAAAGGAAAACATAAAGCTGTACATGCAAGCTCAATATCTTTTCGTACAGATTTCCTTGTTTTGGATCATCTTGTTGACATTATTGTTCATATATTATATATATATATATATCACTTTTTACACTCAAGTCAATTGTCCAATTAAAAGTTCATATCAAGGACAGCTGATGTTACAATGATTGAAGGTTCCTGCTAAAATGTGGCCGTTAAATTTGACTATATATTATTGACATCTAGTGTCTCAAAATTAGTGAACAAAGACAATGAAAAGATCTTGAAGTCAAATTATTGATAGATGCCGAACTTTTAGGCAACTTATTTATAGCTTTCCTTTACTATTTGAACAATTAAAGGTATTGTTTATGTGTCTAAGGCAAATTGTTGTGTGATCAAGTTAGAAAACAAAGATCTTAAACAACTCAAATCCATCAATTTTTCTTCAATTTCACCTTTATATAATTCTATTGTTGTTCAAAATTGAAGTGCCTCAAAATATAGCTTCCCTTTTACCAAGTTTGGGTACCAATCTATCCAATTATGGATAGATTGGAGTATCTTGTGAAACAAAGGGGAAAAAAAGAGATCGAACATCAATCTATCCACCTTGGATATGCTTGGAATGGAAACCTAAATTGGATTTAGATAAGGTCGAATAATCGGATTTTGAATTTTATTATCATCTCTAATTTAAGACATTAAGATCTAATATTTTATGTATTGTATTAAAAAAATGAGATAATTTTATCCTCATATTTGTATTAAATGCTGAATTTATACTTTATATTGTTGATATTGTAAAATTAATTGAAAATCCAAATATGTTAACCGTGACCATTGTATCAGGATTTGATATCAATTTTAATTGGCATAAGCAATCGAATTAACTTTCAAAAACAATCAAATGTCATGCCTATATCTTTTTTTTATTTTTATTTTCATATTTATCTTTATTTGTTGGTCTGATTTGAAATTTGGTAATTTGGATCATTGTAATGCAGTGTGAAACTATTTTGGTCTAAACATCCCTATTTGTCCATTGATTCATTAGATTTGAAATTTGTTCAATTAAATTAATTTAATGATATAAATAAAAATGTTTGTAGGATTATTTTGATGCGGTTAATTTTAAATTACGGGGATATAATTTTATCATTTTACGGATGACTTGATGAATAGCCCATATATCCAGTATTCTCATTTATTAGTCCCACATTACTTGCTGCTTATTTGGAATGGATTACCTATGTTGTCTCTATTTGGTCAAGAGGCACGACCTTACTTGAACATGATATGTTCTATAGGCTCGTACAATTGTATCCTTGAGTGTAAAGGAGACAAACAATTCAATCTGGTTGATGAACAATGACCACGTGATCAGAACGTGATTAATGGCTCAAATTCCTAGGGGATTGAAGCCATAGATTATCGTTCCAAGATTTCGCCTTTAACGGGTGCATCAAGAAGGCTGCTGGACGTCGAACCAATGGATGTCAACGTCCCAGCAACATCTTCTTCTTGTTTATCTTGTTTATCCTCCTCGACGCAATCGACACAATATTTCCATGGGATGACGTTCTTTTCTGAATTCGTCGTCAATGCCGATGGGAAGGTAGGTCCGGAGGGCCCAGCAAGAAGGTTGCAAGATGAGAACGTGGCCTTGCATTCTTCACTATCTTCCCCTCCGACCGTCTTCTTTTTTGATTTCCAAGAATACGATGTAAATCAAGAACACCCCTGCGAGAGGGCAAATGAAAATTCCACGTTTGTGCCTTCATCTAGCGTGGGGAGAAGGTTGTTGGATGTCAGCTTGAACATGGATATGGACGTCCCGTGGCCGAGTGGATATTGCCATCGTCATCCGACGGAAAACACAACTTTGCGTGCAGGGAGGGAAACAAAGAGGGGTAGAGGGCTGCATCCGCACTGACGGAGGAAGAAGAGGATCCTATGCTAGTCTGCTTCCTTTAATTAATTTTGATTGACTTCAAGAACCGCATAAGAAACTTAAACTTTTGATGTCTCATGATTTGGTGAATGAATGAATGGATTGGAACTCAAATCTAATTTTCTGTTATGATACTCCTTGGAAGCACAAAAATGATGTGATTTTTTTCTGATAAGTCTAAAGTTAAGGTATTACCTTTGTGATTTGTGGATTTTAGGCTGAATTTAAGTTCCAATCTATTCATTCATTCATTTAGCAAATCATGAGACATCAAAAGTTTAAGTTTCTTATGCGGTTCTTGAAGTCAAACAAAATTAATTAAAGGCAGCAGACTAGCATAGGATCCTCTTCTTCCTCCGTCAGTGCGGATGCAGCCCTCTACCCCTCTTTGTTTCCCTCCCTGCACGCAAAGTTGTGTTTTCCGTCGAATGACAAAGGCAATATCCACTCGGCAACAGGACGTCCACATCCATGTCCGAGCTGACATCCAGCAACCTTCTCCCCACGCCGGATAAGGGCACAAACGTGGAATTTTCTTTCGCCCTCTCGCCGGCGTGTTCTTGATTTACGTCGTATTCTTGGAAATCAGAAAAGAAGATTGTCAGAGAGGAAGATAGCGAAGAATGCAAGGCCACGTTCGCATCTTGCAACCTTCTTGCTGCGCCCTCCGGACCAACCTTCCCGTCGGCATTGACAACGAATTTTGAAAAGAACGTCATCCCATGGAAAGATTGTGGCGATTGCGTCGAGGAGGAAAAACTGGATAAACAAGAAGAAGATGCTGCTGTCGACATCCATCGATTCGGCGTCCAGCAGCCTTCTTGCTGCGCCCGTGAGGAGGATAAACATGAAGAAGGCCTTCGTCTTTCGCTTCTAAAAGAAGCACAATTAACGTATTTTGCATATACCAATTTTCTCCAATTTAAAAGAGAGATACGCTTAATAAAATTTGTAGGAATATATACAGTTAAATTTAACTAGTACTAGATACATGTAGAAACTACGGTGTAAAAACGAGACATGTGTTTCCGACACGATAATTTCAAGTTGAAAAACCAACTTAACCCAACTTCGGAAAAAGAAGCAATGACCTATTTTGTGTTGGAGCGAGCTCTAAGGATCTTTTCTGCATCAATTTTTTAATTTTTTTAATACTTTTTTTTATCTTTAACAAAGTTCAATAGTATCTAATCAAATTGAAACGAACCAAACTAGTACAATTTGGAAAATTTATATTCTAATTTTCAAAATCACAGTATATTATTAATTTTTTAAAACATTATTCAAGCTTTTTTAGATCTGCAATGAGAACTCCAAACTGATCCAAATAAACTTGGAAAAAAAACCTGAAATCCAAGCAACCCCCAAAGTATCTAGAGCTGGATCATGTCAGTTTTTGTTTTGTTTTGTTTCTTTTTGGCACAATCTGCTTTTAAACATTTAACAAGTAGATATAATGAATTTAATGACCGATAAAAGAAAAGCTAGTACAAGAGTCGTCCTTGTTGATCTTTAAAAAAAATGAGACGAGAATAATTGTCAAACTACTAAAAATTAGTAGACCCGGAAAACAAATAGATACCACCATGTTCATTAAACAAATAAAGATGATCATCTATAAATTCATCATATGACAATCTTCAGCAGCATAAAATATATTAGGTACAAAATTGTGGTTTTCATCAGAGATCACAATGGGTAGGTACCAAGTCCGGAGAGGGGAAACAAACAGGGAAGGAGAAGTTGGATGCCTTCTTTCGTTGTAGAAATGCCACCACTCTGTTTAGCAAGTTTAGGCCAAAAACTGTTTCTTCGCAATTGATTTTGATTGTGATATTCAATGGTTCTGAGAACTTGCCCTCAGCCAAGATAGTAAACAAAACTGGCTTTGAGCTACTCAATAATTGCCCACTGAAACGGAAGCACAAACCGGATGCATCATCAATGTTAAAAGAAACTGGGATGTCGGCACTCACAAGGGAAACATTAGAATTGCCTAGAACCTTAGATGCTAGAATTTTAGAAACTAGAATAATTTTATCCGAATCAAATGAATTGTCAATCTTCTCCATGTGATCCTTGAATATGCACCTGTTACATAATTTTGGAATATTAAGCTAAACTTAATACAGCAGGGAAAGAAAGTATGATAGCTGAAAAAGTGGCATTTTAATTTCATACAAACTATAAACTTTTTCTATTTCAATACTGAGAAATGCTTTGTCATTCTATGTTTTCTATGTTCCAGGTAATCACACTATAAGACTACGCCATCCTCTATCGTAACCTAATTATTAGGTAAATCATCTAACTCTTTCCATTGCCCAAGAATACCAAAATAATGGCATTGTCAAGCAAAAGATTTTATAACCTGTTACAATCCCGTTGATATATGAACCAGCAGTATCGTGATATTTCTATATGTGCACATGAAAGAAGTGTATATTTGTATGTCTGAAGTGATCCACAAGGGCAGTAATATGAAATATGAGGGCACATCTATACCATGCGGTTAGACATTTTGTGAGATATGAATATTACTGACACTTGCATTTTGTCGAAAACTTTTTCCCATTGCATAACACAGCTAACTTGAATGGCAAAAGATGATGATGAAAACACACTTGAATGACTTTCTTCACCCTTTGACTTGGATCTAAGGATGCAATCTCTTCAAAAGAAAGCAAAGCTGGTATATTATCTGTTGATGGTGGGCTATGGAAGAAAAAAATGGAACATGTGAGTTTATAAAAGTAATATGAGCAACAAAAAATTCCACAAGATGTAATTACTACTACACTGAAAATAAGAGTCCAAATCAAATAGTGCAAAGAAAATGATGAGAAATGGGGCAGATAAATACCTTTCAGGTTCTCCCATCACTTGATCTGAAGATTCCACACCCAAAGTAGACTCCCCATCTTTCAATGCTATATTTACTAATGGTTCAGAAGAGCAGTTCTCGAGAAAAACTTCAAGAAGTACTAAGATTGGGGATATAGTTGAAATTTCATATGAAAATGCATATTCTACTCTCAAGCCATTGCCAGTTGTAGGATGGAAAAGAGTGTGGAGCATTGGTCTAACAGTACAATTAAGATTGTTAATTGATATTCTGCCAGAAGAAGGCTGTGGAGGCTTTTTTACTGAAGTAGAAGCTGGTTGCTCATCCAGCCATGATTCCAGTGCTGACTTAGACATCAACTCTGCCAAATCTGTAGAGATGAATGAAGACAAATTTCCCTTGGAACTTTGACTTGCAAGATCGTAATCAACGCGAGCATCAGAAACATTAATTAGGGCTTTTTCTTTGCCATCTTGAGCATCATGCAGAACTGAGACAAAAGCATGGTCACTTTCATTTGAATCAATTGCAGATTCATTCCCCTCACCATCTGAGCTGATGGAAGAATGATGAGAATCATAGACAGAGCCACTTTCTTCAATTGAAGATCCAGAAGACACATCAGGGTCATTTGTTCCAAATGAATTGTTGTAGCAGGAGCTGACTAGGAAGTAGGAACTACTAAATGTTTAAAGAAGAACAAGAACAATGAGAAAATAGAATGAATGACAAGCAAAAGGGAAATCATTTCAAGTTTTTTCCTTTACCTTTATCACATCCTCTAAACGAAATAAGAAAATAGCAATGTTAATTATAGTGTTGCCATTACTTCATGAAAATATTCTGCTTAATGTGCATTAACTAACTAGAAACAAACTAACATTTTTTTATTTAAAAACATGTAATAAGGATATGACAAAAAAAATTTGGGTTTGAATCAACCAATACCAAATCAAACAAAGCAAATAATCAACAAACAAGGAAGAAAATGTTACCATATAATGATTGTTAAGAAAATAAATGAATAGATTGCACTCCTTCCTAACAACTAAAGCTTGAAAATGTTGGTCAGATAATCAAATTTAACATGCAAGGTTGGTGGCACTTAATTTGAATCCTGCAAGTGTCAATAATTTTAAAAAATAAACCTCAGCTAAATCAATTTAGTCTGCATGTTCGGCATGGGTGAAATAGTCTAGTTCACCCGTCTACATGCAAGTGGAAGTGTTAATACTTAATAATATAAATGAATAGATTGTGCTCCTTTTTAATAGCTTAAGATTTGGGGAAAGTTGGAAATTTTATCAAAGTAAACAATGACAAAGATTAAACAACCAAAGACAACAACAAAATGGGAGAATCATACAATACAATAGTAAATAAAATTTCAAGATTGTTATCTCCAAATCAAACAGATTGCAAGAAAGAACAAAATTATCCAACTGTAGATACCAATACAGATAATAGACTGTCATGCTAAATCCTAAATATGACGGGAACAAATAATCCACTCAAGTGTAACACTAAGACAACAAATACAGATATTTCGAAGTTGACCTTGGCGGAAGTATTTAGGATCTGAAGCTTTGTCTCAACCTCCTCCGAAGTAAAACACCATGCGAGATACTTCAGTATACTTGGTACTACTTTGGGAATAATCTGTCCAACAGAGCTGTACTCTCCTATAATCCAAATAATCAATGCGCGTGCTGCAGGGTCTTTTATTCTGTCCAAGTGGCAAGTCAATCGGACAATCACCTTCAATTGTAACAAATGAAGAGAGTAAAAGCATGTAGTAGATGTAACCAGCGACATAAATCTAGAATTCTGAACATATAAATAAAAATGAACCAGACAATAGTAAGGTCTAATATCAAAGCAACACTCATGGTGAATTCATTCAACCTTTGTGAGCAGAATTTAATAATATATTTTGCAGCTCCGAAGCAACAATAGATATCAAAATATGAACTAAAATCACATTAAAATAGTTTCTAGGTGTGTAGATCTTATGAAGTTGGGTTTCAGGGGAAAAAAACTAAAGAGAGACCTGGCTTGAGCTTTACAAGAAATCTGAACACAAGACCTCTACATGTTTATCTAAACTTTAGTAACTTAAACTTCCAGTATAAACTAGTTTTGTCCACATATCCACTGTTTCCAACTAAATAATTATCTTAGGTCCATAAAACATTTATCCACAAGCACAGATCAGATCAGATCAGATCAGATCAGATCAGATCAGATCCAAGTAATTGATTAAGAGTTGCAGTCTGTAAGAAAAAAAAAACAATAAGGGGGAAATAAATGACAACTCTAGGCTGAAGGATTTAGAAACAACTGCACCAATATAGCAAACATAATATCCCAGTGGGATTCTTGAAATAACAAGGGAAAACAAGTGAAGATTCTAATGCTTAAGCCAGATGGCAGATGAAATATCTCAGTGGCATCATAACTAGTGTTTATGAACTGAACTCATCAAGGAATGGTCTGAAAAGTAGAATGATAATCCGGCTAGCTACCTTCTCATAACTAGTTGGATCTTGCTTATGAACGTGTTTTTGGTATGGCCGAGAAAGTTCATAAGGGAATTAAATTCATGGGAAGTAATGAAGTATAAGCAGCTACAGGAACTAACCTATTGTGTTAACCAAAAGTTACCTTAGTGTACTGCAATCAAAATTTAATTTGAAACCCAATTCACCATTATGTTACTTATTTGTGACAAGCCCCAGCTGGCTCAATTCAGGTCATGTTTTTAGGTCTAGTTGGATTTGATCCAAAACTAAAACTAGCCCCCAACTTGAAATATCCTTAGTGTACACGTCTATTTTTCAGAATTTCCAACATAAATTCTTTAAAGATAAATTATTCCAACATTTAAACTTGATACTTGTTCAACATCTGTAGTAAAATATTTTAGATTATTATTCAAGATTTTTGATCTCTTAGTAATACTGTTTCTCTTAACTTTATAATTTTGTTTCCTGGTACATAATGATAATTCTTATCACTCATTTAATTTAGGATCTTCAAGATAATTGCATAAACTTTTGAAAGATATGTAATTTAAGTTACTGTAAAACTGGATTCAATTGGGAACTACTATAAGATAGCTTTAGGTATTATATTCTGCAGCTGTATACCTAAACATGGATTGAGTCCATCTATTTGAATCTTATTTTATATAGTGTGCAAGTCTCTCTCCTTCCAGTTTTTCAGTTGAATGCTGCTTTCTTATTTTTCACATTTACAGTCATCACAAAATCTGCAGATGCACAGAGAATGGAAGTATCATCCGCAAAATCCTCACAGTATTCTCTTTCCGTTGTGCTCATAAAATTAGTCATATAACTGTTTATTACTTTATTTGGTTGCTGATATTAGTAACTGGCAGCAATTCATTTCACTCAATCCCACTAGATTGACATGTTACTTCATTGCACTGCTAAATTTTACTAGGTTAGCAATGCATTGGCTCTTTGCTGGAATTACTAAATGACTTATAGGAGCCATTTTAATCATGTGTACAAAAGTGCTAGAAGTAAAGGTAAGCATGCATACAAGACGCTGTAAGCATGAATTACTAACCCATCTTGTTTCTCTTGTTTACAAGCTGGTATTCCTGATATGACATATTTACTGCATCTGTTTCAACATTAAAACAGAGGAATGGGTAATTTGTGATCTCTTAATTTCACAATACTTTGCTATAGAAAATGTGCATAACTTAGGTATAGAAAATGCTGATTAACTGGAAGAGATATCCTGAATTCCAACTCGTCATCGAGCACCAAACAGGTCCCTTGTATGTTCATTTTTCATTTTGTGCACTAATCACATTCTTGGCTGAAGATTAAAGATTAGAACATCCAATCAAGGGTTTGAAGCTAAGATTAGAACATCCATGAAATGCCTAAAATCCAAGAATTAGAACATCCAAGAAATGCCTCGTTTGAAGATAAGATTGAATCGTGTTGATCAGCCTTTGTGGGGAAGTCATGAGTTCATTCCTATATCTTAATCTTCACCAAGTTACAGAAAATCCAAGAAAATATTCTAACCAAGAAATTACAGAAAATATAATGTACACCTCCCTGGAATGCCGTGCTTCTTCCTCCGTCTCTCCGGATGAAGCCCTACCCCTTTTCGTTCCCCTCCCTGCAGCTGTGACGTCATTCATCCTCCTCGCAATGCCGGTAAACGGAATCAGTTTCTGCGCTGCCGCCTTTTCTTGCTGATCGCCGAGGAACTCAGAAAAGAACACGATGTTTTGCGTCGGCTGATGATGGCAAGATCCGCTCGGCAGAGAAGAAGGGCTCGCTACGTCCACATCCATGTCTTCGTCGTCCAGCAATCTTCTCCCCACGCCGGTGAAGGGCACATTATCTTTCTCCCTCTCGCCGCGTTCTTGATCCACGCCATTGACGAAATCGGAAAAGAACACGGGCTTACCTGTAATCCGACGGCACCGACTGCTCGGGGGAGAGGAAGATAATGTAGAACGCATGACGACATCTGCTTCTTGCAACGTTCTTGCTGCGCCGGTGAAGGCTGCATACGAATCCAACGCTCCCTTCTCGTTGCCGTTGACGAAATCAGAAAAGAATAAGAGACGATGGGAAGATCGGCTCGGGGAAGAAGAAGAAGACGACGAGGGACGAGGCGGGGACATCTATGTCCATGGCTTCATCATCCTGCAATCTTCTCGCTACCCCGGTGGATGGTGCAAACTTGGAATCCATGAGAGTGGAGATCGAGATCACCCTCTCTTGCAGTCTGTGTGAGGCACGCCGGAATCGGAACCCCAATCTCATGGGAGTGAAGCGAAGGCGAAGGTGAAGAAAGGGCGAACTCGAAACAGAAGAAATTAGTATTATTTTTCATTAATATATATAATGGGGAGTCAAACGGAGAAATTAGTATTATTTTTTATTAATATAAAGGGTAGTGCATTTCTTTTCGAATAAATTATATGGGTCTCCGATATGCATGACACGTCACAGACCACCACAAAGAGATGTGATTTCCAATTGCTTGGCCATGTAATTCTATAACATATTTGACCGATGACTAATTTGCTGGTGATTCAGATTCCAAAATCTTTTATTTACTTACTGGTTTAGCACTCATGCACAGTTACTTATATTTGTAGGCTAAGTGAATCAATTTTACTATGTTTGCAGGTCCAAGTCCATAGCAAAAGGAATCGGAGGTCGGGAAGGTGGTGACGTCGACGAGCAATCGAATCATTGAACTGATGGCCGACGAGGCAGCAACGAAGGCATAGACATTGCGGCACGAGGTCCCTAGTCGCGGACTTCGACTCACATAGACGCGGAGACACACATGTCTAAGTCATTAAAGAGAAACTCATTTTGACTGTAGTAACACTCTTATAATGGCAGAGATCATCTCATAAGAATTTCCAACTGAGTACTACTTCGCCCCTTTTAAAGTCAAGCTCAGGTTGTGCATCATGGCCGACGAGGCAGCAACGAAGGCATAGACATTGCGGCACGAGGTCCCTAGTCGCGGACTTCGACTCACATAGACGCGGAGACACACATGTCTAAGTCATTAAAGAGAAACTCATTTTGACTGTAGTAACACTCTTATAATGGCAGAGATCATCTCATAAGAATTTCCAACTGAGTACTACTTCGCCCCTTTTAAAGTCAAGCTCAGGTTGTGCATCAACCATTTTACTGCTTTGTTCAAACCCAGAGACAATTGGTTGAGGATAGGATTTATGCTTCGTGGATAAGGGCAGCACCCAATTGGTGGGACATCAGCTTTACCAAATTTCCTTGCTCCAAGATTATATAACGTCTTCCATGTTAATAATATGTAATCAGCAATAAGTAGATAGAACATAAATATTGCATTAATTAGAATAAAATTTTACTATGTTTTTTAGCGAAAGGAACCGATGGTCGAGAAGGTGGTGACGGGCGACGAACGATCGAATAATTGAATCGATGGTCGGCGAGGCAGCGACGAAAGCATAAACATTGCGGCACGAGGCCCCCAGTCACGACTCAGACTCACATAGACGCGGAGGAAGGCACACCGGTTGGTTTATGTACAAGTGGTCTGCGGAGGAAAGCCGTCGCTGATAATTTCCTTAGTTTATGTATTTCTGCAAACAGGTTGGTTTTATAAATTGTACAAGTTTTGTGGTATTTTTTATAGTTGTCAAGGTTGGGTTAGGCTGTAGAGTACGGGTGGTACTCTGGCCGGTCATGTCCGGGTTGGGGTGTGTCTGAGTTTGGGGTGTGACACGTGCACAAAACTTCGACATAGAGTTTAGGAGTTTAGGCGGAAAAATTTCGACGTTGACGTCGAAATAATTTTTTTTAAAAAAATCTAAGTTTAAAAATTTCGACACTTGCTACAGGCGTTGAAGACTTTTCGACGCCTATTGCAGGCATTGAAACGCGTCTGGAGCGGGCTCACTAGCGTCCGCCCACACCGTCCGTGTTACGCCCTGCCTAAGTTTATTCCTAGAGAAAGGACCTCACCTAGGTGGAGCACAACCTACAACTAAACCACAAAATACACCAGAAAATCTCAACAAGAACAACTAAAATCTTCTTTTCAACAAGAAGTTCTCTAAACAAATGTTCAACATCAATCTAAATATAACTAAGAAAACAACTAAATAGCGGATGACATCTCCTCCTCCCGGACTCTAGCTACCCAACTTCAACTACCAACATACATGCAAATTCGAAGCAACAACCAACAACGTTAACGGGAAGCTGAGTAGGAGTATCAATATGTCCAACAATAAGGACTACAATCATGATGTGATG
This sequence comes from Canna indica, assembly GCA_034359265.1. Taxonomy (NCBI): domain Eukaryota; kingdom Viridiplantae; phylum Streptophyta; class Magnoliopsida; order Zingiberales; family Cannaceae; genus Canna; species Canna indica. Next base: position 70,516,821 of record CP136894.1, on the reverse strand, counting down.
ATATTGTCAAATGCAACAATATACAACTTTGCAATTGAATGCAATATGTCAACAACAAGACACATTTTCACCTATCAACTAATGCAATTCATACCAATCAAGAGCGCAATGGACAAATGGGTTTCCCACGCGCTTTCCCACTTCCGAGAGTGACACCTCAAGCCTGCTCCAGCAAGAGATCCGACTATCCATAAAGGTAGTCTGCCGACGTCTAACAAATCGACGCTGAACACGCACCCGTGTGTTAAATAGGTGATCACCGGTGTCACTTGCCCAACACCTCGGGCAATAAATCAACAATGTCCAGGGCCTCCGCCTTATAAAAGATCAACAATGCAACATGACAACTAGATCTCACAAGATGAGAAATCACAACTGATCTACGAAGCTAACAATAATAAATGTTACAACAAACTATCAACTGAAGATGCAACCAAATAATTCAGGCTAGCAAATACAACTTATGACAACGTTAATACTACAATGGGCACCATGCTCAAATAACATTAATAAATAACAACTCTAATCAGACTCATGCAATTATCAACATGGTATGTCCAACAAAATAATGCAACATGAGATCAACGGATTACAAAAGCAATTCAAGCAAATAGAGACAAAGGCTAAAACCGTCATTTTACTCATTCAACATTCATCGGCTACAACAGGAGTCAACTCACACCCAACACAACTATGTATACTCTAAATCACCACCGAACATAGAATACCACTATTCTATATTATTTAATTATTTATCAAATTAAAATAATAACTCATAACTATGAAATAACACTGAAACATAGAAAAGACCTACCAGATGAACTCTGATCATAGAAGCCCCCTCTAAAATAATATTTACAAGAAGGTCCCTATAATTTTCCAGGTCATAAAAGTTCGCCCGCACCGTCGTCGCGGTCTTGCGGGCGCACGAGCCAGCGGCCGTTGGCGAGCGCGCCGAGGGGCTTTGCCCAACTGAAGGGGCGGGATATTTCCCGCCTCTGATTTTTTTAAAAAAAAATAAAAATTTTCCCTCAGGTTCTCTTCTTTATATATTTTTTTTCTTCTTTTCTTCTTCTTCTTTTCATCATCTTCTTTTTCTTCCTATCTTTTTTTCTTTCCCATTCTTTCTTCTTTCTCTTCTATTTTTCCTTCATCTAATTTTTCTTCTTCTTTTTTCAGGTTATCAAAATTTTTCAAGTCATCGAATTTTTTAGGTTACCATCTAATTTTTCAGGTTAAAAAATATTAATTAAATTGGATTGTGACATATGATTATTTAATTATTTTAGTAAATTATAAATCAAAGATTAAATTTGAATTCAATTTGAGAAATTAACTATTTTAGGTTTGTTCGATATGATGGGTTAGCTAGTATACTTTTAAAAACACAATTCAATAGTACATTCAAATTATGTTTTTTATTCCCATGTTTCTATGTGGGAATCCATTAAGTTAATTCGGTTGCCCCTCTCCTCCAATGATGATGCATGGGTTTAGGAAATGGAGATTAATGAGTATGTTGCTACAAGTAGTGCTTAGTTATTTCTTAGAAGTCGTAACCTTCACGAACTTAGCAATTATGTCCCTTGCCTAGTCTATGGCAATTTAAGCTGCCTCCAAAAGTTCTGAACTTCCTTTGAAATCTTCTGCATAATAGATTACCTACCAGATCCTATTTGTGCCATATTGGTCTTCTTAATATCTTTGTTTGTCCTTTGTGTCCGTCTAATACTACTAATGAGACTATTGAACACATTTTTTTTCTTATGCCCTTATATTAATTCAGTTTGGTCCATTCTTCAATCTTGAACTGATTTTCCGTAAAATAATCAGAATTCTTGGTTGAATGGAGGTTGGCTCAGGTTGCCCAATAGCCCGGCTGGGACTCTGTCTATTAAGACTCTAATTGTTATTACCTATTGGTTTACTTGGTACGTTAAAAATGAGATGATATATCTTATTAGGTGGCATTCTCCTCTTAATCTCATGCTCAAAATAATTTCATTTGCTTGTCGATTTAATAAAACTCAAGCTCCTGAGAAAATTTCAATTTACGTTCTAATTCTAATTTACTTAATTGGATTCCCTCGGATGGAAACTGGATTAAATTAAACTGTGATAGCTCTTTTTTAAACTCACAAGCTGGCATTGACTTTATTGTTAGGAACAATTTGGGTGACTACATTTACTTTGCTAATCAGTATTTTGATTCTATCATTTCACCGGCTTTTGCAGAAGCTCTTTCTATCCTACATGCCATCCAGTTTGCTCATCGAAAGTTTGACTTGGTCATTATTGAATCTGATTGATGGTTGGTTATTCAGGCTATTCAAGATCAATGTACAGTAGTCCCTTCGAAGCTGCAGCACATTGTATCTCAATTTCAATCATTAGCCTATAGAGAATGTAATAAAGCCACTCATTGGGCGGCAAATCGAGCACGTAGTCTTAAAGAGTCCAAAGTATGGACTTCTATTCGACTCCCGGAGCTCAATAATATTTTTTTACCAGGACTGCTCTAGTCCTTGCCATACGTAGTTAATGAACTTTTTATTTTTTAGGTAAAAAAAATTATATTTTTTTCATTTACATAAATCAAAAGTTATTTTTTGTTAATTTAATTTTAAAATCTAAGGCGGTTCCATTTAGCTGCTTTTTTTCTTCAGGTATTAGCAAATTGATAATTAGAGTGATCATGTGCGAGCTGAGTAGGAAGCATAGGAATGCAAAGTTCGAAGCTTAGGTTTGTTTCTATTAGGACTGGTCCTTTTGGAATTCCCAAGTATAGAGTTTCTATGTTTGTTTTTTAACTAGCTATCCACGTTTATCAGTTTATTGGATAATGATTTGTTTTTTAGTTTTGAATGTTTAGCTCTCCAACAATACTTTTAACTTCATCTTTCGTTTTTGCTGAATCAAGAGATTTGCTACGAATTTGGTTAAGGTTATAACCCTAAATCTAAAGATATCTTATCATCTCAAATTAAAAAAAGAAAGAAGGTATCTTTTCATCTCTGATTAAACTAATGTAGCTTTTCTTTTTTTTGGAGATTGAATTTATTGCATATTTTTGTTTATAGGAGATATTGTGGATTGGTTGTGATATTGTCTTCTTGAGAAAAAAAATGTATTAGCATATGATTAAGAGCAGTTGCTACCGAATGGTTGCTTGTCTTAAATTTCATTCTTACTTTAATACTCCTTGGGAATATTCAAGGATTGATTTTTTCAATGGTTTGGATGAAATGAAATGTCTATTAGTAAAAATTTCCTGCTACAAATATGGTAGATGTTTCTTTGAGTACAATATTGCCTTCATGAATCATGAAATAAATGTGGTTGACTAATTATCTTGGTTTGGTTTGGTTTGGGATCTCAGTCCATTGAGTGGTCTGCTGCAAGCTTTTCATTTATAATTTGTTTATTTACTTCTGTAGTTTATTAGGAGATGTTGTCTCAAGCTTAGGAGTGAACTCCAAAAGCCCTAGCAGGGACAGAAAGAAGTTGAGTGGTTCAAGCAGTAACGGGTTTGCAGCATCTGTGCCTCCGACACCTAGTAGTGAAGATGATATCTTGCTGTCAGTGAATGTAATGAGTTTTACGTTCAATGAACTGAAGACAGTATAGTAATATAGGGGTATATTTGTAAATATACTCTTACTTAAGGACTTTTGTGTAAATTGTTATAGTATAGTAATAAAAGCAGGATTAATAGAAAGGTGACTAACCCTACAGGTTAATCACTCTTTTTTCATCCTCCACAAAACAACTTGGTATTAGAGCCGCCGTTCACACATCCTGAAGTGCTTGGAAATCCAAAAAATTATTCTGCACCTGCGGCGTGCGGGTTCCTTAGCCGCGCCTGCCGCTGCATCAAGCAACGCGCTGCGAGACGCACGCGCCCCAAGCGGTGCACGGCGCACCAAGTGCCGTAAGGCAGCGCACCATCACCAAGCAGCGCAAGGCAGTGTCATTCAAGCTGATTATTTTTCTTCACATCGGGCGACACGCGTACCGAGGAGCTAGCTTTAGGCAGCACGGGTATACATCCTATATTTGATTCAAATTTACTTCTCTCATTTGAAAGGTGAAAACAACTATATTCTACAAAGTCAGCTTATATATATTTTATTTTTCGAAATCTGTGCAATGAGATGAAGAAAAATCTAAGCCTTTAAAGATTTAATTTGATGCTATAATTATCTTGTAGATCCGGGATTTCGTTCGAAATTCCCTCTCTTCAGAATAGCCCTATGAAATTAGATGGATCATCTACTTATTTAATGTGCACTCGAAGTGTGCGACTGTTTATTAGAGCCCGTCGTCTTGAGGGGTATCTCACTGGGAGTAAGTACAGTTAGCAAATGGAAACAATTCACATTGGGAGTCAGAGAACTCTCTTGTTATGTCTTGGCTTCTAAACTATATGACTCTGGATATTGGTCAGGGATTCACATTTTTCAATACAACCAACGAAATTTGGGAAGCTATTTCACCAACCTACTCTCAAATAGGGAATTCAGTGCAAGCTTATGAGATTTAGTGTAAAATTCGTCAAATAAGACAAAGTAATATGTTAGTTACTGCTTATGTGGCTGAGCTTAGACAATTGTGGTATGAGTTGAACTTTTATCGTCCATTCAAGGCCTTACATGCTGAGGATGCAGTTCTACACAAAAAGTACATAGAAGAAGAACGCTTATTTGATTTTTTGGCAGGGCTGAATTCAGAATTTGACTCCATTAGAACTCAAATTCTTAGGAGAGGATATACGTTGCCTACACTTTAGCAAGTTTTTTCCATTGTTCAAAGTGAGGAGACTCTGAGAAGGATTATGGTGGAGCCTAATAACTCAATAGTACCATCACATCGATCTGCACTAGTAGTTCAGCCTCGTGAAAGAACTGAAAGAGAACAAATGAAGTGTGATCAATGTCATAGGCCTGGTCACATTAAAGATACATGTTGGCAGTTACATGGTAGACCTCGAGGAGGTGGACTTGGCGGATGTCGTGGTGGAAGATTTGGGAGTCGAACTAATCATTTCGTTGATAACTCCTCAATGTCAGCTGAAGTGTTAGAGACTTTCAAATAGCTCATGGCAAAGCTTGCCGCCGTTCACACATCCTGAAGTGCTTGGAAATCCAAAAAATTATTCTGCACCTGCGGCGTGCGGGTTCCTTAGTCGCGCTTGCCGTTGCATCAGGCAACGCGCTGCAAGACACACGCGCCCCAAGCGGCGCACGACGCACCAAGTGCCGCAAGGCAGCGCACCTTCACCAAGCAACACAAGGCAGTGTCCTTCAAACGCAAATTTCTTTTCTTCACATCGGGCGACATGCGTACCGAGGAGCTAGCTTTAGGCAGCACGGGTATAGATCCTATATTTTGCTTCAAATTTCCTTCTCATTTGAAAGGTGACAACAACTTTATTCTACAAAGTCAGCTTATATATATTTTATTTTTTGAAATCTGTGCAATGAGATGAAGAAAAATCTAAACCTTTAAAGATTTAATTTGATGCTATAATTATCTTGTAGATCTGGGATTTCGTTCGAAATTCCCTCTCTTAAGATCAGCCCTATGAAATTAGATGGATCATCTACTTATTTAATGTGGACTCGAGGTGTGCGACTGTTTATTAGAGCCCATGGTCTTGAGGGGTATCTCAGCGGGAGTGAAGTACAGTCAGCAAATGGAGACAATGCACATTGGGAGTCAGACAACTCTCTTATTATGTCTTGGCTTCTAAACTCTATGACTTTGGAGATTGGTCAGGGATTCATATTTTTCAATACAGCCAACTAAATTTGGGAATCTGTTTCACAAACTTACTCTCAGATAGGGAATTCTGTGCAAGCTATGAGATTCAGTGTAAAATTCTTCAAGTAAGACAAAGTAATATATGAGTTACTGCTTATGTGGCTGAGCTTAGACGATTGTGGTCTGAGTAAGACTTTTATCGTCCATTCAAGGCCTTACATGCTGAGGATGCAGTTCTACACAAAAAGTACATAGAAGAAGAACGCTTATTTGATTTTTTGGTAGGGATGAATTCAGAATTTGACTCCATTAGAACACAAATTCTTAGGAGAGGATATACGTTGCCTACACTTCAGCAAGTTTTTTCCTTTATTCAAAGTGAGGAGACTCGGAGAAGGATTATGGTGGAGCATAATAACTCACCAGTACCATCACATCGATCTGCACTAGTAGTTCAGTCTCGTGAAAGAACTGAAAGAGAACAAATGAAGTGTGATCATTGTCATAGGCCTAGTCACATTAAAGATACATGTTGGCAGTTACATGGTAGACCTCGAGGAGGTGGACTTGGCGGATGTCGTGGTGGAAGATTTGGGAGTCGAACTAATCATTTCGTTGATAACTCATCAATGTCAGCTGAAGTGTTAGAGACTTTCAAATAGCTCATGGCAAAGCTTGCCGCCGTTCACACATCCTGAAGTGCTTGGAAATCCAAAAAATTATTCTGCACCTGCGGCGTGCGGGTTCCTTAGTCGCGCTTGCCGTTGCATCAGGCAACGCGCTGCAAGACACACGCGCCCCAAGCGGCGCACGACGCACCAAGTGCCGCAAGGCAGCGCACCTTCACCAAGCAACACAAGGCAGTGTCCTTCAAACGCAAATTTCTTTTCTTCACATCGGGCGACATGCGTACCGAGGAGCTAGCTTTAGGCAGCACGGGTATAGATCCTATATTTTGCTTCAAATTTCCTTCTCATTTGAAAGGTGACAACAACTTTATTCTACAAAGTCAGCTTATATATATTTTATTTTTTGAAATCTGTGCAATGAGATGAAGAAAAATCTAAACCTTTAAAGATTTAATTTGATGCTATAATTATCTTGTAGATCTGGGATTTCGTTCGAAATTCCCTCTCTTAAGATCAGCCCTATGAAATTAGATGGATCATCTACTTATTTAATGTGGACTCGAGGTGTGCGACTGTTTATTAGAGCCCATGGTCTTGAGGGGTATCTCAGCGGGAGTGAAGTACAGTCAGCAAATGGAGACAATGCACATTGGGAGTCAGACAACTCTCTTATTATGTCTTGGCTTCTAAACTCTATGACTTTGGAGATTGGTCAGGGATTCATATTTTTCAATACAGCCAACTAAATTTGGGAATCTGTTTCACAAACTTACTCTCAGATAGGGAATTCTGTGCAAGCTATGAGATTCAGTGTAAAATTCTTCAAGTAAGACAAAGTAATATATGAGTTACTGCTTATGTGGCTGAGCTTAGACGATTGTGGTCTGAGTAAGACTTTTATCGTCCATTCAAGGCCTTACATGCTGAGGATGCAGTTCTATACAAAAAGTACATAGAAGAAGAACGCTTATTTGATTTTTTGGTAGGGATGAATTCAGAATTTGACTCCATTAGATCACAAATTCTTAGGAGAGGATATACGTTGCCTACACTTCAGCAAGTTTTTTCCTTTATTCAAAGTGAGGAGACTCGGAGAAGGATTATGGTGGAGCATAATAACTCACCAGTACCATCACATCGATCTGCACTAGTAGTTCAGTCTCGTGAAAGAACTGAAAGAGAACAAATGAAGTGTGATCATTGTCATAGGCCTAGTCACATTAAAGATACATGTTGGCAGTTACATGGTAGACCTCGAGGAGGTGGACTTGGCGGATGTCGTGGTGGAAGATTTGGGAGTCGAACTAATCATTTCGTTGATAACTCATCAATGTCAGCTGAAGTGTTAGAGACTTTCAAATAGCTCATGGCAAAGCTTGATCCCTCCTCTACTGGAGAGACCTCCTCCACAGGTTCCGCTAGTCAACCTTCTTCTTCCATACACCACTCTCATTTTGCACAATTAGGTATTCTACATAGTGCATTAAATTGTACTCAGTTTTCACCATCATCCTCGATTATAGATTCGGGTGCATCAAATCATATGACGGGTTCCTCTAGTTTCTTTATTTCATATTTTCCCTGTTCAGGTAGAGATAAAGTTCGTATAGCTGATGGTTCTTTTACCCCTATTTCTGGAAAAGGTGTAATCACTATTACTCCATCTCTACATTTATCGTTAGTCTTACGTGTTCCTCGTTTTCCTAACAACCTCTTATCAATTAGTTCAATCACCAAGGCTCTCGACGGTATTTTAACATTCTTCCCTACTCATTGTTTGTTTCAGAACAAGTTTGTGACGAAGGAGACGATTGGATCTGGTAGAATGCATGATGGTCTCTATCACCTGGATAATCTTAGCAGTCCCAATGAAGTCGGATATATGGTCTCTTGCAACAAGTGCACTGGAGGAATTGCAGTTACATCATCGTCGATTTGGTCATTTATCTTTTTTAGTTTTAGCTAGGCAGTTTTCTTTCTCTCTACAAATTATGCAATAAAGATCATTTGATTTGTTATGCCTGTGAGTATGCTAAACATACAAGTAGTATCTATTCTGCTTATGGAAATCATAGTCAATCTCCATTTGATGTTATTCACACTGATGTTTGGGGACCCTGCCGTGTTACTTCTCTTTCTGGGCATAAATGGTTCATTACCGTTATTGATTGTTTAGTCGAACAACTTGGGTTTATTTGTTAAAGAGTAAAGATGAAGTGTTGCGATGTTTTAAAGCATTTCACGTGATGATAGAAACTCCATTCAGTACCAAAATCAAAATCCTTCGCTCAGATAATGGTACATAATACACTGGCAAAGAGTTCCAGGACTACATGTTAGCTAATGGGATTCTTCATCAAACCACTCGTGTTGATACACCTACTCAAAATGGTGTGGCAGAAAGAAAGAATCGTCACCTATTGGAAGTCACTCGATCTTTACTCTTTACCATGAGCATGCCAAAGTCTTTTTGGAGAGAAGCCTTTTTGACAGCCGCTTATTTAATTAATCGCATGCCGCTTCGGACCTTGGAGCTCAAGTCACCGACCACTTGAATGTCTTATTGGAGATACGACTTTCATTGTACCTCCTAAGATATTTGGGTGTGTTTGTTTTGTACGTGATCATCGCCCCTCACTTGGTAAATTTGAACATCGTTCCTTGAAATGTGTATTTGTTTGATATTTAGCTACTAAAAAAGGTTACAAGTGTTATTTCCCACCTCAAAAGAAGATGTTTGTGACTATGGATGTAACCTTCATAGAGACAGAGGCATACTATTTATCCGATCAGAATTTGATAAATATTGTCCCTCCATCTCCCTCCACAATATCAGATGAGTTCCTATACTCACCATATTCATGTACCGAGATACCACATTGTGAGGGGGAGTCATCTAGAGTTCAAGAAAAGCGGCACATAGTTGCAATTTTCATCTGTAAGGATATTTGAGTACCAAAAGTGATGCGTACAGCTTTGGAGTTGTTCATCTAGAGATGTTGTCTGGCCGACGTGCCATAGACAAGAACCAACCACCTGGAGAGCACAATCTAGTGGACTAGGCAAGGCCTAATCTTACTATCTTACTAGCAAGCGAAAGATCGATCTTCCGCATCCTGGATGCACGATTGGAGGGGCAGTATTCACTGGAAGGAGCACAAAAGGTTGTTGTTCTCGCACTCCATTGCTTATCAACGGAACCAAGGTACAGGCCAACAATGGATCAAGTGGTGTCTGCACTAGAATAGCTTCAGGATGCCAAAGACATGAGAAGAAATCCACGGTATGAACAAAAGACAAATGGCCAAAGCATTGGTGGCAATTCAAGCAGGTTGGTTAAGAGGAGATCATAAGAAATTGTCAAAGGAGAGGTTGCTCATCCTACGCCCTCAGCTTCCCCCCTTCACACTACGTGAAGAGAAGTCTCATGTGATGCAACTTCGGATGGAAATAGTAGAGAAAAAAAAGGAAAACATAAAGCTGTACATGCAAGCTCAATATCTTTTCGTACAGATTTCCTTGTTTTGGATCATCTTGTTGACATTATTGTTCATATTATATATATATATATATCACTTTTTACACTCAAGTCAATTGTCCAATTAAAAGTTCATATCAAGGACAGCTGATGTTACAATGATTGAAGGTTCCTGCTAAAATGTGGCCGTTAAATTTGACTATATATTATTGACATCTAGTGTCTCAAAATTAGTGAACAAAGACAATGAAAAGATCTTGAAGTCAAATTATTGATAGATGCCGAACTTTTAGGCAACTTATTTATAGCTTTGTTTTACTGTTTGAACAATTAAAGGTATTGTTTATGTGTCTAAGGCAAATTGTTGTGTGATCAAGTTAGAAAACAAAGATCTTAAACAACTCAAATCCATCAATTTTTCTTCAATTTCACCTTTATATAATTCTATTGTTGTTCAAAATTGAAGTGCCTCAAAATATAGCTTCCCTTTTACCATGTTTGGGTACCAATCTATCCAATTTTGGATAGATTGGAGTATCTTGTGAAACAAAGGGGAAAAAAAGAGATCGAACATCAATCTATCCACCTTGGATATGCTTGGAATGGAAACCTAAATTGGATTTAGATCAGGTCGAATAATCGGATTTTGAATTTTATTATCATCTCTAATTTAAGACATTAAGATCTAATATTTTATGTATTGTATTAAAAAAATGAGATAATTTTATCCTCATATTTGTATTAAATGCTGAATTTATACTTTATATTGTTGATATTGTAAAATTAATTGAAAATCCAAATATGTTAACCGTGACCATTGTATCAAGATTTGATATCAATTATAATTGGCATAAGCAATCGAATTAACTTTCAAAAAACAATCAAATGTCATGCCTATATCTTTTTTTTTTTTTTTTTTCATATTTATCTTTATTTGTTGGTCTGATTTGAAATTTGGTAATTTGGATCATTGTAATGCAGTGTGAAACTATTTTGGTCTAAACATCCCTATTTGTCCATTGATTCATTAGATTTGAAATTTGTTCAATTAAATTAATTTAATGATATATATAAAAATGTTTGTAGGATTATTTTGATGCGGTTAATTTAAAAATACGGGGATATAATTTTATCATTTTACGGATGACTTGATGAATAGCCCATATATCCAGTATTCTCATTTATTAGTCCCACATTACTTGCTGCTTATTTGGAATGGATTACCTATGTTGTCTCTATTTGGTCAAGAGGCACGACCTTACTTGAACATGATATGTTCTATAGGCTCGTACAATTGTATCCTTGAGTGTAAAGGAGACAGACAATTCAATCTGGTTGATGAACAATGACCACGTGATCAGAACGTGATTAATGGCTCAAATTCCTAGGGGATTGAAGCCATAGATTATCGTTCCAAGATTTCGCCTTTCACGGGTGCATCAAGAAGGCTGCTGGACGTCGAACCAATGGATGTCAACGTCCCAGCAACATCTTCTTCTTGTTTATCTTGTTTATCCTCCTCGACGCAATCGACACAATCTTTCCATGGGATGATGTTCTTTTCTGAATTCGTCGTCAATGCCGATGGGAAGGTAGGTCCGGAGGGCCCAGCAAGAAGGTTGCAAGATGAGAACGTGGCCTTGCATTCTTCGCTATCTTCCCCTCCGACCGTCTTCTTTTTTGATTTCCAAGAATACGATGTAAATCAAGATCACCCCTGCGAGAGGGCAAATGAAAATTCCACGTTTGTGCCTTCATCTAGCGTGGGGAGAAGGTTGTTGGATGTCAGCTCGAACATGGATGTGGACGTCCCGTGGCCGAGTGGATATTGCCATCGTCATCCGACGGAAAACAGAACTTTGCGTGCAGGGAGGGAAACAAAGAGGGGTAGAGGGCTGCATCCGCACTGACGGAGGAAGAAGAGGATCCTTTGCTAGTCTGCTTCCTTTAATTAATTTTGATGGACTTCAAGAACCGCATAAGAAACTTAAACTTTTGATGTCTCATGATTTGCTGAATGAATGAATGGATTGGAACTCAAATCTAATTTTCTGTTATGAAACTCTTTGGAAGCACAAAAATGATGTGATTTTTTTCTGATAAGTCTAGGTAAGGTATATTACCTTTGTGATTTGTGGATTTTAGGCTGAATTTAAGTTCCAATCTATTCATTCATTCATTTAGCAAATCATGAGACATCAAAAGTTTAAGTTTCTTATGCGGTTCTTGAAGTCAAACAAAATTAATTAAAGGCAGCAGACTAGCATAGGATCCTCTTCTTCCTCCGTCAGTGCAGATGCAGCCCTCTACCGCTCTTTGTTTCCCTCCCTGCACGCAAAGTTGTGTTTTTCGTCGAATGACAAAGGCAATATCCACTCAGCAACAGGACGTCCACATCCATGTCCGAGCTGACATCCAGTAACCTTCTCCCCACGTCGGATAAGGGCACAAATGTGGAATTTTCTTTCGCCCTCTCGCCGGCGTGTTCTTGATTTACGTCGTATTCTTGGAAATCAGAAAAGAAGACTGTCAGAGAGGAAGATAGCGAAGAATGCAAGGCCACGTTCGCATCTTGCAACCTTCTTGCTGCGCCCTCCGGACCAACCTTCCCGTCGGCATTGACAACGAATTTTGAAAAGAACGTCATCCCATGGAAAGATTGTGGCGATTGCGTCGAGGAGGAAAAACTGGATAAACAAGAAGAAGATATTGCTGGGACGTCGACATCCATCGGTTCGGCGTCCAGCAGCGTTCTTGCTGCGCCCGTGAGGAGGATAAACATGAAGAAGGCCTTCGTCTTTCTCTTCTAAAAGAAGCACAGTTAACGTATTTTGCATATACCAATTTTCTCCAATTTAAAAGAGAGATACGCTTAATAAAATTTGTAGGAATATATACAGTTAAATTTAACTAGTACTAGATACATGTAGAAACTACGGTGTAAAAACGATCAGATCAGCTTCTGACATGTGTTTCCGACACGATAATTTCAAGTTGAAAAACCAACTTAACCCAACTTCGGAAAAAGAAGCAATGACCTATTTTGTGTTGGAGCAAGCTCTAAGGAACTTTTTTGCATCAATTTTTTAATTTTTTTAATACATTTTTTTATCTTTAACAAAGTTCAATAGTATCTAATCAAATTGAAACGAACCAAACTAGTACAATTTGGAAAATTTATATTCTAATTTTCAAAATCACAGTATATTATTAATTTTTTAAAACATTATTCAAGCTTTTTTAGATCTGCAATGAGAACTCCAAACTGATCCAAATAAACTTGGAAAAAAAACCTGAAATCCAAGCAACCCCCAAAGTATCTAGAGCTGGATCATGTCAGTTTTTGTTTTGTTTTGTTTCTTTTTGGCACAATCTGCTTTTAAACATTTAACAAGTAGATATAATGAATTTAATGACTGATAAAAGAAAAGCTAGTACAAGAGTCGTCCTTGTTGATCTTTAAAAAAAATGAGACGAGAATAATTGTCAAACTACTAAAAAATAGTAGACCCGGAAAACAAATAGATACCACCATGTTCATTAAACAAATAAAGATGATCATCTATAAATTCATCATATGACAAAATCTTCAACAGCATAAAATATATTAGGTACAAAATTGTGGTTTTCATCAGAGATCACAATGGGGAGGTACCAAGTCTGGAGAGGGGAAACAAACAGGGAAGGAGAAGTTGGATGCCTTCTTTCGTTGTAGAAATGCCACCACTCTGTTTAGCAAGTTTAGGCCAAAAACTGTTTCTTCGCAATTGATTTTGATTGTGATATTCAATGGTTCCGAGAACTTGCCCTCAGCCAAGATAGTAAACAAGACTGGCTTTGAGCTACTCAATAATTGCCCACTGAAACGGAAGCACAAACCGGATGCATCATCAATATTAAAAGAAACTGGGATGTCGGCACTCACAAGGGAAACATTAGAATTGCTTAGAACCTTAGATGCTAGAATTTTAGAAACTAGAATAATTTTATCCGAATCAAATGAATTGTCAATCTTCTCGATGTGATCCTTGAATATGAACCTGTTACATAATTTTGGAATATTAAGCTAAACTTAATACAGCAGGGAAAGAAAGTATGATAGCTGAAAAAGTGGCATTTTAATTTCATACAAACTATAAACTTTTTCTATTTCAATACTGAGAAATGCTTTGTCATTCTATGTTTTCTATGTTTTCTATGTTCCAGGTAATCACACTATAAGACTACGCCATCCTCTATCGTAACCTAATTATTAGGTAAATCATCTAACTCTTTCCATTGCCCAAGAATACCAAAATAATGGCATTGTCAAGCAAAAGATTTTATAACCTGTTACAATCCCGTTGATATATGAACCAGCAGTATCGTGATATTTCTATATGTGCACATGAAAGAAGTGTATATTTGTATGTCTGAAGTGATCCACAAGGGCAGTAATATGAAATATGAGGGCACATCTATACCATGCGGTTAGACATTTTGTGAGATATGAATATTACTGACACTTGCATTTTGTCGAAAACTTTTTCCCATTGCATAACACAGCTAACTTGAATGGCAAAAGATGATGATGAAAACACACTTGAATGACTTTCTTCACCCTTTGACTTGGATCTAAGGATGCAATCTCTTCAAAAGAAAGCAAAGCTGGTATATTATCTGTTGATGGTGGGCTATGGAAGAAAAAAATGGAACATGTGAGTTTATAAAAGTAATATGAGCAACAAAAAATTCCACAAGATGTAATTACTACTAGACTGAAAATAAGAGTCCAAATCAAATAGTGCAAAGAAAATGATGAGAAATGGGGCAGATAAATACCTTTCAGGTTCTCCCATCACTTGATCTGAAGATTCCACACCCAAAGTAGACTCCCCATCTTTCAATGCTATATTTACTAATGGTTCAGAAGAGCAGTTCTCGAGAAAAACTTCAAGAAGTACTAAGATTGGGGATATAGTTGAAATTTCATATGAAAATGCATATTCTACTCTCAAGCCATTGCCAGTTGTAGGATGGAGAAGAGTGTGGAGCATTGGTCTAACAGTACAATTAAGATTGTTAATTGATATTCTGCCAGAAGAAGGCTGTGGAGGCTTTTTTACTGAAGTAGAAGCTGGTTGCTCATCCAGCCATGATTCCAGTGCTGACTTAGACATCGACTCTGCCAAATCTGTAGAGATGAATGAAGACAAATTTCCCTTGGAACTTTGACTTGCAAGATCGTAATCAACGCTAGCATCAGAAACATTAATTAGGGCTTTTTCTTTGTCTGGTTGGTGGCACTTAATTTGAATCCTGCAAGTGTCAAGAATTTTAAAAAATAAACCTCAGCTAAATCAATTTAGTCTGCATGTTCGGCATGGGTGAAATAGTCTAGTTCACCCGTCTACATGCAAGTGGAAGTGTTAATACTTAATAATATAAATGAATAGATTGTGCTCCTTTTTAATAGCTTAAGATTTGGGGAAAGTTGGAAATTTTATCAAAGTAAACAATGACAAAGATTAAACAACCAAAGACAACAACAACATGGGAGAATCATACAATACAATAGTAAATAAAATTTCAAGATTGTTATCTCCAAATCAAACAGATTGCAAGAAAGAACAAAATTATCCAACTGTAGATATCAATACAGATAATAGACTGTCATGCTAAATCCTAAATATGACGGGAACAAATAATCCACTCAAGTGTAACACTAAGACAACAAATACAGATATTTCGAAGTTGACCTTGGCGGAAGTATTTAGGATCTGAAGCTTTGTCTCAACCTCCTCCGAAGTAAAACACCATGCGAGATACTTCAGTATACTTGGTACTACTTTGGGAATAATCTGTCCAACAGAGCTGTACTCTCCTATAATCCAAATAATCAATGCGCGTGCTGCAGGGTCTTTTATTCTGTCCAAGTGGCAAGTCAATCGGACAATCACCTTCAATTGTAACAAATGAAGAGAGTAAAAGCATGTAGTAGATGTAACCAGCGACATAAATCTAGAATTCTGAACATATAAATAAAAATGAACCAGAAAATAGTAAGGTCTAATATCAAAGCAACACTCATGGTGAATTCATTCAACCTTTGTGAGCAGAATTTAATAATATATTTTGCAGCTCCGAAGCAACAATAGATATCAAAATATGAACTAAAATCACATTAAAATAGTTTCTAGGTGTGTAGATCTTATGAAGTTGGGTTTCAGGGGAAAAAAACTAAAGAGAGACCTGGCTTGAGCTTTACAAGAAATCTGAACACAAGACCTCTACATGTTTATCTAAACTTTAGTAACTTAAACTTCCAGTATAAACTAGTTTTGTCCACATATCCACTGTTTCCAACTAAATAATTATCTTAGGTCCATAAAACATTTATCCACAAGCACAGATCAGATCAGATCCAATCCAAGTAATTGATTAAGAGTTGCAGTCTGTAAGAAAAAAAAAACAATAAGGGGGAAATAAATGACAATAAGGGGAAAACAACAAGGGAAAACAAGTGAAGCTTCTAATGCTTAAGCCAGATGGCAGATGAAATATCTCAGTGGCATCATAACTAGTGTTTATGAACTGAACTCATCAAGGAATGGTCTGAAAAGTAGAATGATAATCCAGCTAGCTACCTTCTCATAACTAGTTGGATCTTGCTTATGAACGTGTTTTTGGTATGGCCGAGAAAGTTCATAAGGGAATTAAATTCATGGGAAGTAATGAAGTATAAGAAGCTACAGGAACTAACCTATTGTGTTAACCAAAAGTTACCTTAGTGTACTGCAATCAAAATTTAATTTGAAACCCAATTCACCATTATGTTACTTATTTGTGACAAGCCCCAGCTGGCTCAATTCAGGTCATGTTTTTAGGTCTAGTTGGATTTGATCCAAAACTAAAACTAGCCCCCAACTTGAAATATCCTTAGTGTACACGTCTATTTTTCAGAATTTCCAACATAAATTCTTTAAAGATAAATTATTCCAACATTTAAACTTGATATCTTGTTCAACATCTGTAGTAAAATATTTTAGATTATTATTCAAGATTTTTGATCTCTTAGTAATACTGTTTCTCTTAACTTTATAATTTTGTTTCCTGGTACAGAATGATAATTCTTCTCACTCATTTAATTTAGGATCTTCAAGATAATTGTATAAACTTTTGAAAGATATGTAATTTAAGTTACTGTAAAACTGGATTCAATTGGGAACTACTATAAGATAGCTTTAGGTATTATATTCTGCAGCTGTATACCTAAACATGGATTGAGTCCATCTATTTGAATCTTATTTTATATAGTGTGCAAGTCTCTCTCCTTCCAGTTTTTCAGTTGAATGCTGCTTTCTTATTTTTCACATTTACAGTCATCACAAAATCTGCAGATGCACAGAGAATGGAAGTATCATCCGCAAAATCCTCACAGTATTCTCTTTCCGTTGTGCTCATAAAATTAGTCATATAACTGTTTATTACTTTATTTGGTTGCTGATATTAGTAACTGGCAGCAATTCATTTCACTCAATCCCACTAGATTGACATGTTACTTCATTGCACTGCTAAATTTTACTAGGTTAGCAATGCATTGGCTCTTTGCTGGAATTACTAAATGACTTATAGGAGCCATTTTAATCATGTGTACAAAAGTGCTAGAAGTAAAGGTAAGCATGCATACAAGACGCTGTAAGCATGAATTACTAACCCATCTTGTTTCTCTTGTTTACAAGCTGGTATTCCTGATATGACATATTTACTGCATCTGTTTCAACATTAAAACAGAGGAATGGGTAATTTGTGATCTCTTAATTTCACAATACTTTGCTATAGAAAATGTGCATAACTTAGGTATAGAAAATGCTGATTAACTGGAAGAGATATCCTGAATTCCAACTCGTCATCGAGCACCAAACAGGTCCCTTATATGTTCATTTTTCATTTTGTGCACTAATCACATTCTTGGCTGAAGATTAAAGATTAGAACATCCAATCAAGGGTTTGAAGCTAAGATTAGAACATCCAAGAAATGCCTAAAATCCAAGAATTAGAACATCCAAGAAATGCCTCGTTTGAAGATAAGATTGAATCGTGTTGATCAGCCTTTGTGGGGAAGTCATGAGTTCATTCCTATATCTTAATCTTCACCAAGTTACAGAAAATCCAAGAAAATATTCTAACCAAGAAATTACAGAAAATATAATGTACACCTCCCTGGAATGCCGTGCTTCTTCCTCCGTCTCTCCGGATGAAGCCCTACCCCTTTTCGTTCCCCTCCCTGCAGCTGTGACGTCATTCATCCTCCTCGCAATGCCGGTAAACGGAATCAGTTTCTGCGCTGCCGCCTTTTCTTGCTGATCGCCGAGGAACTCAGAAAAGAACACGATGTTTTGCGTCGGCTGATGATGGCAAGATCCGCTCGGCAGAGAAGAAGGGCTCGCGACGTCCACATCCATGTCTTCGTCGTCCAGCAATCTTCTCCCCACGCCGGTGAAGGGCACATTATCTTTCTCCCTCTCGCCGCGTTCTTGGTCCACGCCATTGACGAAATCGGAAAAGAATACGAGTGTTAAAGTCCCACATTGGTTGAGGTTGTGGTATAGATAGCATTTAAATAGATTGGGCAATCCTCCCCCTATGAGCTAGCTTTTGGGGTGGAGTTAGGTCCAATGCTGATTTTCTATCATGGTATCAGAGCCAGACCTATTGTTGATAATGGGCCACCTGCAGAACTTCACGCTCCAGATGTGAATCCTGTGCGTGAGGGGGGTGTGTTAAAGTCCCACATTGGTTGAGGTTGTGGTATAGATAGCATTTAAATAGATTGGGCAATCCTCCCCCTATGAGCTAGCTTTTGGGGTGGAGTTAGGTCCAATGCTGATTTTCTATCAACGGGCTTACCTGTAATCCGACGGCACCGACTGCTCGGGGGAGAGGAAGATAATGTAGAACGCATGACGACGTCTGCTTCTTGCAACGTTCTTGCTGCGCCGGTGAAGGGTGCATACGAATCCAACGCTCCCTTCTCGTTGCCGTTGTAGAAATCAGAAAAGAATAAGAGACGATGGAAAGATCGGCTCGGGGAAGAAGAAGAAGACGACGAGGGACAAGGCGGGGACATCTATGTCCATGGCTTCATCATCCTGCAATCTTCTCGCTACCCCGGTGGATGGTGCAAACTTGGAATCCATGAGAGTGGAGATCGAGATCACCCTCTCTTGCAATCTGTGTGAGGCACGCCGGAATCGGAACCCCAATCTCATGGGAGTGAAGCGAAGGCGAAGGTGAAGAAAGGGCGAACTCGAAACAGAAGAAATTAGTATTATTTTTCATTAATATATATAATGGGGAGTCAAACGGAGAAATTAGTATTATTTTTTATTAATATAAAGGGTAATGCATTTCTTTTCGAATAAATTATATGGGTCTCCGATATGCATGACACGTCACAGTCCACCACAAAAAGATGTGATTTCCAATTGTTTGGCCATGTAATTCTATAAGATATTTGACAGATGACTAATTTGCTGATGATTCAGATTCCAAAATCTTTTATTTACTTACTGGTTTAGCACTCATGCACAATTACTTATATTTGTAGGCGAAGTGAATCAATTTTACTATGTTTGCAGGTCCAAGTCCATAGCAAAAGGAATCGGAGGTCGGGAAGGTGGTGACGTCGACGAGCAATCGAATCATTGAACTGATGGCCGACGAGGCAGCAACGAAGGCATAGACATTGCGGCACGAGGTCCCTAGTCGCGGACTTCGACTCACATAGACGCGGAGACACACATGTCTAAGTCATTAAAGAGAAACTCATTTTGACTGTAGTAACACTCTTATAATGGCAGAGATCATCTCATAAGAATTTCCAACTGAGTACTACTTCGCCCCTTTTAAAGTCAAGCTCAGGTTGTGCATCAACAATTTTACTGCTTTGTTGAAACCCAGAGACAATTGGTTCAAGATAGGATTTATGCTTCGTGGATAAGGGCAGCACCCAATTGGTGGGACATCAGCTTTACCAAATTTCCTTGCTCCAAGATTATATAACGTCTTCCATGTTAATAATATGTAATCAGCAATAAGTAGATAGAACATAAATATTGCATTAATGAGAATAAAATTTTACTATGTTGTTTAGCAAAAGGAACCGATGGTCGAGAAGGTGGTGACGGGCGACGAATGATCGAATAATTGAATCGATGGTCGGCGAGGCAGCGACGAAAGCATAAACATTGCGGCACGAGGTCCCCAGTCACGACTCAGACTCACATAGACGCGAAGGAAGGCACACCGGTTGGTTTATGTACAAGTGGTCTGCGGAGGAAAGCCGTCGCTGATAATTTCCTTAGTTTATGTATTTCTGCAAACCGGTTGGTTTTATAAATTGTACAAGTTTTGTGGTATTTTTTATAGTTGTCAAGGTTGGGTTAGGCTGTAGAGTACGGGTGGTACTCTGGCCGGTCATGTCCGGGTTGGGGTGTGACACGTGCACAAAACATCGACGTAGAGTTTAGGAGTTTCGGCGGAAAAATTTCGATGTTGACGTCGAAATAATTTTTTTTTAAAAAATCTAAGTTTAAAAATTTCGACACTTGCTACAGGCGTTGAAGACTTTTCGACGCCTATTGCAGGCATTGAAACGCGTGTGGAGCGAGCTCACTAGCGTCCCGCCACACCGTCCGTGTTACGCCCCGCCTAAGTTTATTCATAGAGAAAGGACCTCACCTAGGTGGAGCAGAACATACAACTAAACCACAAAATACACCAGAAAATCTCAACAAGAACAACTAAAATCTTCTTTTCAACAAGAAGTTCTCTAAACAAATGTTCAACATCAATCTAAATATAACTAAGAAAATAACTAAACAGCGGATGACATCTCCTCCTCCCGGACTCTAGCTACCCAACTTCAACTACCAACATACATGCAAATTCGAAGCAACAACAAACAACGTCAACGGGAAGCTGAGTAGGAATATCAATATGTCCAACAATAAGGACTACAATCATGATGTAATGATATTGTCAAATGCAACAATATACAACTTTGCAATTGAATGCAATATTCAACAACAAGACACATTTTCACCTATCAACTAATGCAATTCATACCAATCAAGAGCGCAATGGACAAATGGGTTGTCTGGTTGTCTGGTTGTACTTTTCAGTACCATACATCCGTTGGAAACAAAACTTAATATATTCCAACTTGTAACGCGGATCAAGAAAAACAGACACAAATAATAGATAATTTAGATTTCCATCATTTTCCCAATATTTATCAAACTTGATCTTCATACTATTTGCCATACTTTGTAGCACCACATCATCGCTTTGCCTCCACTTTGTTAACAGCTTTTGAATGTCACACAACTTATGGAAGAACACGTTGGATGTGACATGCAATGATCCAGAAAAAGAAAGAGTTGCATCATAAAAAACTTTCAAAAACTTCAAAAAGACACGTGCACGACTCCAATCACCAAAAGTAGGAGGTCCTCCTTCATTCTCAAGAGCTATTATGTAAGAAGGATCCTCAAATTCAAGCCGCATGAATGCTTTTTCAAATTTTTCAGCCACATCTAACATCATATAAGTTGAATTCCACCTGGTTGGCACATCAAGTGTAACCATTGCCTTACTAGTTATGTTTGCCTCTTCTGCACACCTCTTGAAAGTAGCCAATCTAGCTGGAGATGACTTAACAAACTTACAAGAAGCTCTTATCTTGCTAATAGAATTATCAAATTCCTCAACCCATCACTAGCAATTAAGTTCAGAATATGTGCACAACATCTCAAATGCATGTACTCTCCGTTTAACAAAGTAACACCATTCCAATAAGTCATGCCTCTAACTAAATATGCAATAGCCAGATTATTCGCACTTGCATTATCAACGGTAATACAACAAACTTTCAAAATTCCCCAATCTTTCAAGCATTTTTCTAAAGCTTTCCATATGGTTTCACCTTTGTGATCATCAATCAAACCAAAACTCAAGATTTTCTTATTTAATTCCCATTCGTCATCAACATAATGAGCAGTCACACACATATAATTCATGTTCTGAATTGAAGTCCAAGTATCAGTAGTAAGTGAAATCATTTGATGATTCTTGGACAATATGCTTTTCAATTTCTTTCTCTCCTCTTTAAACAATTCCATGCAGTCTCTACCAATAGTGATACGAGAAGGAATTTTAAATCTTGGTTGAATCTCTGATATAAAATCTTTAAATCCTTAATTCTGAACAAATCTAAAAGGAATTTCATCAACAATTATCATCTTGACAAGTGCAGCCCGAGTCTTTTCTTGATTAAATTCAGCAAGTTTCATACTAACAGTAGTATCGGGATCACCCTCGCATTGCTTGCCAAGAACAATTGTTTTCTGCTTCTTATCAATTTCTCTATTTGGATTTTTCTCACATGTCCTCAAATGTTTTAACAAATTTGTGGTACCATGACAAGCAGCATTGCAAGCATATGTTTTCTTACAATAATTGCATACAGCCCTATCTTTTTCTCTAGTAAAATGATTCCAAGCATTAGAATGAGCTCTAGTTGGTTTTCTTTTCAACACCTCTTTTGATAATGATTGAGAATCTTTTTCTTGTGATGCACTTTCTAAAATTCCAACTTGTGTTGGATCTTGTGGTGGTCCTGATGGAGCTTGCGATTGAGTCTCTAGTTGCATATCTCTACTTGTTGTCGTTGGAGTGGGAGAACTTTCAACTACAGTTCCACTACTAGTATTTTGAGTACCACTAGTTCCAAGTTCGTTTTCCTTTGTCATTTAGCCTTTAAAAAAAAAAAGGATGGTACTCAAACAACATAAATACATGTAACCAGGCAGCTAAGACTTTACTTATGTTTTAGCAAGGGACTCAGGGATATTATCATATTACCAGACATATAAACAAATTTACCAGACACTTTACTTAAGTAAAAAAAAGAAGCATGAGACTCAAACAACATAAGTAATATATATAAATACATGTTTTACTGTTTTAGCAAGGAGTTTAACCAGACATATATATAACCTGATATATATTAACATTGTTCAATTCAGCTAACACTGTGAATTGTGAATTGTGAATTGTGCTAACCTAATATATATATATAACCTGATATATATTAACATGGTGAAAAATCAAACAAATTTAACCATAAAGCTAAACAAGGAATCTATATGATATCTGCAACTGTGAATTGTGAATTGAAACTGAAAAATTGTAAATTGAAACAAATAAATTTAACCATGCAGCTAACACTTCAATTCACATTGCTCTATAGTAGCAGTTTCACCAACCCAATTTATAGAAAAAAAAATTATGAATTGAAACTGAACTAAAACCCTAATGAATTAAAACTCAAAGGATTCAGTAGTAATACTGTAATAGTGTATACCTGTGATTCTGTGAACAAAGAACCTACTACTCGGGCGACTAGGTGAGAACAATAGAGAGGGCTGCTCGGCGACTAGGTGAGGACTGAGGACAATGGAGAAGGCTGCACACGAGCAGTAAGATATTAAGATTGCATTAGTTTTATCCTATTGTGAAGCTTTAAAATTACCTGTGAAGTGCGAACATTACCTACGAAGTGCGGATAGAGGAATCAGCGACAGGTTGCTCGGCGACTAGGTGAGGACAATGGAGAAGGCTGCTGGGCGACTAGGTGAGGACAATGGAGAAGGTTGCACACTGATACAGGCTCGGCGAGAAGAATGGAGACGTGGACTCGCCGTAGACTGGAAGGCCGCCGCTAGGGTTGTTCACGCGAAGGGAAGGCCGCCGCTCGCCGGTAGGCCAGAAGGAGTCGACGGCCGCTGGTGGTTGCAGCCCCTGCCGAGTCCACCGCGAGTCCCGACTCACACACCGCTGGCTGTCCACTGTGATTCGCGATTGGGGAAGGAAGCGAGGGGAGAAGGTCGAGACTCGAGAGAAAAAAAGTTAGGGCTGGGGAATCGCCGAATCGGGTATCGGGTAAAATGGGGAAGGAAATAATTTTATATTATTTTTAATCGGGTAATCGGGTCGGGTATCCGGTAATCGGGTTTCAAAGTATAAAACCCGATACCCGACCCAATTGAAATCGAGTTTGATCGGGTTTGACCCGAACTGACCCGATTACCCGACCCAACCCAACCCAAACTAATTGGGTTGGGTCGGGTAATCGGGTTCATTGGGTCGACCCGTACCCATGAACAACCCTAACTACAATGGGCACCATGCTCAAATAACATTAATAAATAACAACTCTAATCAGACTCATGCAATTATCAACATGGTATGTCCAACAAAATAATGCAACATGAGATCAACGGATTACAGAAGCAATTCAAGCAAATAGAGACAAAGGCTAAAACCGTCATTTTACTCATTCAACATTCATCGGCTACAACAGGAGTCAACTCACACCCAACACAACTATGTATACTCTAAATCACCACAGAACATAGAATACCACTATTCTATATTATTTAATTATTTATCAAATTAAAATAATAACTCATAACTATGAAATAACACTGAAACATAGAAAAGACCTACCAGATGAACTTTGATCATAGAAGCCCCCTCTAAAATAATATTTACAAGAAGGTCCCTATAATTTTCCAGGTCATAAAAGTTCGCCCGCACCGTCGTCGCGGTCTTGCGGGCGCACGAGCCAGCGGCCCTTGGCGAGCGCGCCGAGGGGCTTTGCCCAAGTGAAGGGGCGGGATATTTCCCGCCTCTGATTTTTTTAAAAAAAAATTAAAATTTTTCCCTCAGGTTCTCTTCTTTATATACTTTTTTTCTTATTTTCTTCTTCTTCTTCTTTTCATCATCTTCTTTTTCTTCCTATCTTTTTTCCTTTCCCATTCTTTCCTCTTTCTCTTCTATTTTTCCTTCATCTAATTTTTCTTCTTCTTTTTTCAGGATATCAAAATTTTTCAAGTCATCGAAATTTTTAGGTTACCATCTAATTTTTCAGGTTAAAAAATATTAATTAAATTGGATTGTGCCATATGATTATTTAATTATTTTAGTAAATTATAAATCAAAGATTAAATTTGAATTCAATTTGATAAATTAACTATTTTAGGTTTGTTCGATATGATGGGTTAGCTAGTATACTTTTAAAAACACAGTTCAATAGTACGTTCAAATTATGTATTTTATTCCCATGTTTCTATGTGGGAATCCATTAAGTTAATTCGGTTGCCCCTCTCCTCCAATGATGATGCATGGGTTTAGGAAATGGAGATTAATGAGTATGTTGCTACAAGTAGTGCTTAGTTGTTTCTTAGAAGTCGTAACCTTCACGAACTTAGCAATTATGTCCCTTGCCTAGTCTATGGCAACTTAAGCTGCCTCCAAAAGTTCAGAACTTCCTTTGAAATCTTCTGCATAATAAATTACCTACCAGATCCTATTTGTGCCATATTGGTCTTCTTAATATCTTTGTTTGTCCTTTGTGTCCGTTTAATACTACTAATGAGACTATTGAACACATTTTTTTTCTTATGCCCTTATATTAATTCAGTTTGGTCCATTCTTCAATCTTGAATTGATTTTCCGTAAAATAATCAGAATTCTTGGTTGAATGGAGGTTGGCTCAGGTTGCCCAATAGCCCGGCTGGGACTCTGTCTATTAAGACTCTAATTGTTATTACCTATTGGTTTACTTGGTACGTTAAAAATGAGATGATATATCTTATTAGGTGGCATTCTCCTCTTAATCTCATGCTCAAAATAATTTCATTTGCTTGTCGGATTAATAAAACTCAAGCTCCTGAGAAAATTTCAATTTACGTTTTAATTCTAATTTACTTAATTGGATTCCCTCGGATGGAAAGTGGATTAAATTAAACTGTGATAGCTCTTTTTTAAACTCACAAGCTGGCATTGGCTTTGTTGTTAGGAGCAATTTGGGTGACTACATTTACTTTGCTAATCAGTATTTTGATTCTATCATTTCACCGGCTTTTGCAGAAGCTCTTTCTATCCTACATGCCATCCAGTTTGCTCATCGAAAGTTTGACTTGGTCATTATTGAATCTGATTGATGGTTGGTTATTCAGGCTATTCAAGGTCAATGTACAGTAGTCCCTTCGAAGCTGCAGCACATTGTATCTCAATTTCAATCATTAGCCTATAGAGAATGTAATAAAGCCGCTCATTGGGCGGCAAATCGAGCACGTAGTCTTAAAGAGTCCAAAGTATGGACTTCTATTCGACTCCCGGAGCTCAATAATATTTTTTTACCAGGACTGCTCTAGTCCTTCCCATACGTAGTTAATGAACTTTTTATTTTTTAGGTAAAAAAAAATTATATTTTTTTCATTTACATAAATCAAAAATTATTTTTTGTTAATTTAATTTTAAAATCTAAGGCGGTTCCATTTAGCTGCTTTTTTTCTTCGGGTATTAGCAAATTGATAATTAGAGTGATCATGTGCGAGCTGAGTAGGAAGCATAGGAATGCAAAGTTCGAAGCTTAGGTTTGTTTCTATTGGGACTGGTCCTTTTGGAATTCCCAATTATAGAGTTTCTATGTTTGTTTTTTAACTAGCTATCCACGTTTATCAGTTTATTGGATAATGATTTGTTTTTTAGTTCTGAATGTTTAGCTCTCCAACAATACTTTTAACTTCATCTTTCGTTTTTGCTGAATCAAGAGATCTGCTACGAATTTGGTTAATGTTATAACCCTAAATCTAAAGATATCTTATCATCTCAAATTAAAAAAAGAAAGAAGGTATCTTTTCATCTCTGATTAAACTAATGTAGCTTTTCTTTTTTTTGGAGATTGAATTAATTGCATATTTTTGTTTATAGGAGATATTGTGGATTGGTTGTGATATTGTCTTCTTGAGAAAAAAAATGTATTAGCGTATGATTAAGAGCAGTTGCTACCGAATGGTTGCTTGTCTTAAATTTCATTCTTACTTTAATACTCCCTGGGAATATTCAAGGATTGATTTTTTCAATGGTTTGGATGAAATGAAATGTCTATTTGTAAAAATTTCCTGCTACAAATATGGTAGATGTTTCTTTGAGTACAATATTGCCTTCATGAATCATGAAATAATTGTGGTTGACTAATTATCTTGGTTTGGTTTGGTTTGGGATCTCAGTCCATGGAGTGGTCTGCTGCAAGCTTTTCATTTATAATTTGTTTATTTACTTCTGTAGTTTATCAGGAGATGTTGTCTCAAGCTTAGGAGTGAACTCCAAAAGCGCTAGCAGGGACAGAAAGAAGTTGAGTGGTTCAAGCAGTAACGGGTTTGCAGCATCTGTGCCTCTGACAACTAGTAGTGAAGATGATATCTTGCAGTCAATGAATGTAATGAGTTTTACGTTCAATGAACTGAAGACAATATAGTAATATAGGGGTATATTTGTAAATATACTCTTACTTAAGGACTTTTGTGTAAATTGTTATAGTATAGTAATAAAAGCACGATTAATAGAAAGGTGACTAACCCTACAGGTTAATCACTCTTTTTTCATCTTCCACAAAACAACTTGGTATTAGAGCCGCCGTTCACACATCCTGAAGTGCTTGGAAATCCAAAAAATTATTCTACACCTGTGGCGTGCGGGTTCCTTAGTCGCGCTTGCCGTTGCAACAAGCAACGCGCTCCAAGACACACGCGCCCCAAGCGGCGCACGACGCCCAAGTGCCGCAAGGCAGCGCACCTTCACCAAGCAACACAAGGCAGTGTCCTTCAAATGCTGATTTCTTTTCTTCACATCGGGCGACATGCGTACCGAGGAGCTAGCTTTAGGCAGCACGGGTATAGATCCTATATTTTGCTTCAAATTTCCTTCTCTCATTTGAAAGATGACAACAACTTTATTGTACAAAGTCAGCTTATATATATTTTATTTTTTGAAATCTGTGCAATGAGATGAAGAAAAATCTAAACCTTTAAAGATTTAATTTGATGCTATAATTATCTTGTAGATCCGGGATTTCGTTCGAAATTCCCTCTCTTAAGATCAGCCCTATGAAATTAGATGGATCATCTACTTATTTAATGTGGACTCGAGGTGTGCGACTGTTTATTAGAGCCCATGGTCTTGAGGGGTATCTCACCGGGAGTAAAGTACAGTCAGCAAATGGAGACAATGCACATTGGGAGTCAGACAACTCTCTTACTATGTCTTGGCTTCTAAACACTATGACTTTGGAGATTGGTCAGGGATTCACATTTTTCAATACAACCAACGAAATTTGGGAATCTGTTTCACAAACTTACTCTCAGATAGGGAATTATGTGCAAGCTATGAGATTCAGTGTAAAATTCATCAAGTAAGACAAAGTAATATATGAGTTTCTGCTTATGTGGCTGAGCTTAGACGATTGTGGTATGAGTTAGACTTTTATCGTCCATTCAAGGCCTTACATGCTGAGGATGCAGTTCTACACAAAAAGTACATACAAGAAGAACGCTTATTTGATTTTTTGGCAGGGCTGAATTCAGAATTTGACTCCATTAGAACACAAATTCTTAGGAGAGGATATACGTTGCCTACACTTCAGCAAGTTTTTTCCATTGTTCAAAGTGAGGAGAGTCGGAGAAGGATTATGGTGGAGCCTAATAACTCACCAGTACCATCACATCGATCTGCACTAGTAGTTCAGTCTCGTGAAATAACTGAAAGAGAACAAATGAAGTGTGGTCATTGTCATAGGCCTGGTCACATTAAAGATACATGTTGGCAGTTACATGGTAGACCTCGAGGAGGTGGACTTGGCGGATGTCATGGTGGAAGATTTGGGAGTCGAACTAATCATTTCGTTGATAACTCCTCAATGTCAGCTGAAGTGTTAGAGACTTTCAAATAGCTCATGGCAAAGCTTGATCCCTCCTCTACTGGAGAGACCTCCTCCTCCACAGGTTCAGCTAGTCAACCTTCTTCTTCCATACACCACTCTCATTTTGCACAATTAGGTATTCTACATAGTGCATTAAATTGTACTCAGTTTTCACCATCATCCTCGATTATAGATTCGGGTGCATCAAATCATATGACGGGTTCCTCTAGTTTCTTTATTTCATATTTTCCCTGTTCAGGTAGAGATAAAGTTCGTATAGCTGATGGTTCTTTTGCCCCTATTTCTGGAAAAGGTGCAATCACTATTACTCCATCTCTACATTTATCGTTAGTCTTACGTGTTCCTCGTTTTCCTAACAACCTCTTATCAATTAGTTCAATCACCAAGGCTCTCGACGGTATAGTAACATTCTTCCCTACTCATTGTTTGTTTCAGAAGAAGCTTGTGACGAAGGAGACGATTGGATCTGGTAGAATGCATGATGGTCTCTATCACCTAGATAATCTTAGCAGTCCCAATGAAGTCGGATATATGGTCTCTTTGCAACAAGTGCACTGGAGGAATTGCAGTTACATCATCATCGATTTGGTCATTTATCTTTTTCAGTTTTAGCTAGGCAGTTTTCTTTCTCTCTACAAATTATGCAATAAAGATCATTTGATTTGTTATGCCTGTGAGTATGCTAAACATACAAGTAGTATCTATTCTGCTTATGGAAATCATAGTCAATCTCCATTTGATGTTATTCACACTGATGTTTGGGGACCCTGCCGTGTTACTTCTCTTTCTGGGCATAAATGGTTCATTACCATTATTGATTGTTTAGTCGAACAACTTGGGTTTATTTGTTAAAGAGTAAAGATGAAGTGTTGCGATGTTTTAAAGCATTTCACATGATGATAGAAACTCCATTCAGTACCAAAATCAAAATCCTTCGCTCAGATAATGGTACATAATACACTGGCAAAGAGTTCCAGGACTACATGTTAGCTAATGGGATTCTTCATCAAACCACTCGTGTTGATACACCTACTCAAAATGGTGTGGCAGAAAGAAAGAATCGTCACCTATTGGAAGTCACTCGATCTTTACTCTTTACCATGAGCATGCCAAAGTGTTTTTGGAGAGAAGCCTTTTTGACAGCTGCTTATTTAATTAATCGCATGCCGCTTCGGACCTTGGAGCTCAAGTCACCGACCACTTGAATGTCTTATTGGAGATACGACTTTCATTGTACCTCCTAAGATATTTGGGTGTGTTTGTTTTGTACGTGATCATCGCCCCTCACTTGGTAAATTTGAACATCGTTCCTTGAAATGTGTATTTGTTTGATATTTAGCTACTAAAAAAGGTTACAAGTGTTATTTCCCACCACAAAAGAAGATGTTTGTGACTATGGATGTAACCTTCATAGAGACAGAGGCATACTATTTATCCGATCAGAATTTGATAAATATTGTCCCTTCATCTCCCTCCACAATATCAGATGAGTTCCTATACTCACCATATTCATGTACCGAGATACCACATTGTGAGGGGGAGTCATCTAGAGTTCAAGAAAAGCCGCACATAGTTGCAATTTTCATCTGTAAGGATATTTGAGTACCAAAAGTGATGCGTACAGCTTTGGAGTTGTTCATCTAGAGATGTTGTCTGGCCGACGTGCCATAGACAAGAACCAACCACCTGGAGAGCACAATCTAGTGGACTAGGCAAGGCCTAATCTTACTATCTTACTAGCAAGCGAAAGATCGATCTTCCGCATCCTGGATGCACGATTGGAGGGGCAGTATTCACTGGAAGGAGCACCAAAGGTTGTTGTTCTCGCACTCCATTGCTTATCAACGGAACCAAGGTACAGGCCAACAATGGATCAAGTGGTGTCTGCACTAGAATAGCTTCAGGATGCCAAAGACATGAGAAGAAATTCACGATATGAACAAAAGACAAATGGCCAAAGCATTGGTGGCAATTCAAGCAGGTTGGTTAAGAGGAGATCATAAGAAATTGTCAAAGGAGAGGTTGCTCATCCTACGCCCTCAGCTTCCCCACTTCACACTACGTGAAGAGAAGTCTCATGTGATGCAACTTCGGATGGAAATAGTAGAGAAAAAAAAGGAAAACATAAAGCTGTACATGCAAGCTCAATATCTTTTCGTACAGATTTCCTTGTTTTGGATCATCTTGTTGACATTATTGTTCATATATTATATATATATCACTTTTTACACTCAAGTCAATTGTCCAATTAAAAGTTCATATCAAGGACAGCTGATGTTACAATGATTGAAGGTTCCTGCTAAAATGTGGCCGTTAAATTTGACTATATATTATTGACATCTAGTGTCTCAAAATTAGTGAACAAAGACAATGAAAAGATCTTGAAGTCAAATTATTGATAGATGCCGAACTTTTAGGCAACTTATTTATAGCTTTCCTTTACTGTTTGAACAATTAAAGGTATTGTTTCTATGTCTAAGGCAAATTGTTGTGTGATCAAGTTAGAAAACAAAGATCTTAAACAACTCAAATCCATCAATTTTTCTTCAATTTCACATTTATATAATTCTATTGTTGTTCAAAATTGAAGTGCCTCAAAATATAGCTTCCCTTTTACCAAGTTTGGGTACCAATCTATCCAATTTTGGATAGATTGGAGTATCTTGTGAAACAAAGGGGAAAAAAAGAGATCGAACATCAATCTATCCACCTTGGATATGCTTGGAATGGAAACCTAAATTGGATTTAGATCAGGTCGAATAATCGGATTTTGAATTTTATTATCATCTCTAATTTACGACATTAAGATCTAATATTTTATGTATTGTATTAAAAAAATGAGATAATTTTATCCTCATATTTGTATTAAATGCTGAATTTATACTTTATATTGTTGATATTGTAAAATTAATTGAAAATCCAAATATGTTAACCGTGATCATTGTATCAAGATTTGATATCAATTTTAATTGGCATAAGCAATCGAATTAACTTTCAAAAAACAATCAAATGTCATGCCTATATCTTTTTTTTATTTTTATTTTCATATTTATCTTTATTTGTTGGTCTGATTTGAAATTTGGTAATTTGGATCATTGTAATGCAGTGTGAAACTATTTTGGTCTAAACATCCCTATTTGTCCATTGATTCATTAGATTTGAAATTTGTTCAATTAAATTAATTTAATGATATATATAAAAATGATTGTAGGATTATTTTGATGCAGGTAATTTAAAAATAAGGGGATATAATTTTATCATTTTACGGATGACTTGATGAATAGCCCATATATCCAGTATTCTCATTTATTAGTCCCACATTACTTGCTGCTTATTTGGAATGGATTACCTATGTTGTCTCTATTTGGTCAAGAGGCACGACCTTACTTGAACATGATATGTTCTATAGGCTCGTACAATTGTATCCTTGCATTCTTCGCTATCTTCCTCTCTGACAGTCTTCTTTTCTGATTTCCAAGAATACGATGTAAATCAAGATCACCCCTGCGAGAGGGCAAATGAAAATTCCACGTTTGTGCCTTCATCTAGCGTGGGGAGAAGGTTGTTGGATGTCAGCTCGAACATGGATGTGGACGTCCCGTGGCCGAGTGGATATTGCCATCGTCATCCGACGGAAAACACAACTTTGCGTGCAGGGAGGGAAACAAAGAGGGGTAGAGGGCTGCATCCTCACTGACGGAGGAAGAAGAGGATCCTATGCTAGTCTGCTTCCTTTAATTAATTTTGATTGACTTCAAGAACCGCATAAGAAACTTAAACTTTTGATGTCTCATGATTTGCTGAATGAATGAATGGATTGGAACTCAAATCTAATTTTCTGTTATGATACTCCGTGGAAGCACAAAAATGATGTGATTTTTTTCTGATAAGTCTAGGTAAGGTATTACCTTTGTGATTTGTGGATTTTAGGCTGAATTTAAGTTCCAATCTATTCATTCATTCATTTAGCAAATCATGAGACATCAAAAGTTTAAGTTTCTTATGCGGTTCTTGAAGTCAAACAAAATTAATTAAAGGCAGCAGACTAGCATAAGATCCTCTTCTTCCTCCGTCAGTGCGGATGCAGCCCTCTACCCCTCTTTGTTTCCCTCCCTGCACGCAGAGTTGTGTTTTCCGTCGAATGACAAAGGCAATATCCACTCGGCAACAGGACGTCCACATCCATGTCCGAGCTGACATCCAGCAACCTTCTCCCCACGCCGGATAAGGGCACAAACGTGGAATTTTCTTTCGCCCTCTCGCTGGCGTGTTCTTGATTTACGTCGTATTCTTGGAAATCAGAAAAGAAGACTGTCAGAGAGGAAGATAGCGAAGAATGCAAGGCCACGTTCGCATCTTGCAACCTTCTTGCTGCGCCCTCCGGACCAACCTTCCCGTCGGCATTGACAACGAATTTTGAAAAGAACGTCATCCCATGGAAAGATTGTAGCGATTGCGTCGAGGAGGATAAACTGGATAAACAAGAAGAAGATGCTGCTGGGACGTCGACATCCATCGGTTCGGCGTCCAGCAGCCTTCTTGCTGCGCCCGTGAGGAGGATAAACATGAAGAAGGCCTTCGTCTTTCGCTTCTAAAAGAAGCACAATTAACGTATTTTGCATATACCAATTTTCTCCAATTTAAAAGAGAGATACGCTTAATAAAATTTGTAGGAATATATACAGTTAAATTTAACTAGTACTAGATACATGTAGAAACTACGGTGTAAAAACGATCAGATCAGCTTCTGACATGTGTTTCCGACACGATAATTTCAAGTTGAAAAACCAACTTAACCCAACTTCGGAAAAAGAAGCAATGACCTATTTTGTGTTGGAGCGAGCTCTAAGGATCTTTTCTGCATCAATTCTTTAATTTTTTTAATACTTTTTTTTATCTTTAACAAAGTTCAATAGTATCTAATCAAATTGAAACGAACCAAACTAGTACAATTTGGAAAATTTATATTCTAATTTTCAAAATCACATAGTATATTATTAATTTTTTAAAATATTATTCAAGCTTTTTTAGATCTGCAATGAGAACTCCAAACTGATCCAAATAAACTTGGAAAAAAAACCTGAAATCCAAGCAACCCCCAAAGTATCTAGAGCTGGATCATGTCAGTTTTTGTTTTGTTTTGTTTCTTTTTGGCACAATCTGCTTTTAAACATTTAACAAGTAGACATAATGAATTTAATGACTGATAAAAGAAAAGCTAGTACAAGAGTCGTCCTTGTTGATCTTTAAAAAAAATGAGACGAGAATAATTGTCAAACTACTAAAAATTAGTAGACCCGGAAAACAAATAGATACCACCATGTTCATTAAACAAATAAAGATGATCATCTATAAATTCATCATATGACAAAATCTTCAGCAGCATAAAATATATTAGGTACAAAATTGTGGTTTTCATCAGAGATCACAATGGGTAGGTACCAAGTCTGGAGAGGGGAAACAAACAGGGAAGGAGAAGTTGGATGCCTTCTTTCGTTGTAGAAATGCCACCACTCTGTTTAGCAAGTTTAGGCCAAAAACTGTTTCTTCGCAACTGATTTTGATTGTGATATTCAATGGTTCTGAGAACTTGCCCTCAGCCAAGATAGTAAACAAGACTGGCTTTGAGCTACTCAATAATTGCCCACTGAAACGGAAGCACAAACCGGATGCATCATCAATGTTAAAAGAAACTGGGATGTCGGCACTCACAAGGGAAACATTAGAATTGCTTAGAACCTTAGATGCTAGAATTTTAGAAACTAGAATAATTTTATCCGAATCAAATGAATTGTCAATCTTCTCCATGTGATCCTTGAATATGCACCTGTTACATAATTTTGGAATATTAGCTAAACTTAATACAGCAGGGAAAGAAAGTATGATAGCTGAAAAAGTGGCATTTTAATTTCATACAAACTATAAACTTTTTCTATTTCAATACTGAGAAATGCTTTGTCATTCTATGTTTTCTATGTTCCAGGTAATCACACTATAAGACTACGCCATCCTCTATCGTAACCTAATTATTAGGTAAATCATCTAACTCTTTCCATTGCCCAAGAATACCAAAATAATGGCATTGTCAAGCAAAAGATTTTATAACCTGTTACAATCCCGTTGATATATGAACCAGCAGTATCGTGATATTTCTATATGTGCACATGAAAGGAGTGTATATTTGTATGTCTGAAGTGATCCACAAGGGCACTAATATGAAATATGAGGGCACATCTATACCATGCGGTTAGACATTTTGTGAGATATGAATATTACTGACACTTGCATTTTGTCGAAAACTTTTTCCCATTGCATAACACAGCTAACTTGAATGGCAAAAGATGATGATGAAAACACACTTGAATGACTTTCTTCACCCTTTGACTTGGATCTAAGGATGCAATCTCTTCAAAAGAAAGCAAAGCTGGTATATTATCTGTTGATGGTGGGCTATGGAAGAAAAAAATGGAACATGTGAGTTTATAAAAGTAATATGAGCAACAAAAAATTCCACAAGATGTAATTACTACTAGACTGAAAATAAGAGTCCAAATCAAATAGTGCAAAGAAAATGATGAGAAATGGGGCAGATAAATACCTTTCAGGTTCTCCCATCACTTGATCTGAAGATTCCACACCCAAAGTAGACTCCCCATCTTTCAATGCTATATTTACTAATGGTTCAGAAGAGCAGTTCTCGAGAAAAACTTCAAGAAGTACTAAGATTGGGGATATAGTTGAAATTTCATATGAAAATGCATATTCTACTCTCAAGCCATTGCCAGTTGTAGGATGGAGAAGAGTGTGGAGCATTGGTCTAACAGTACAATTAAGATTGTTAATTGATATTCTGCCAGAAGAAGGCTGTGGAGGCTTTTTTACTGAAGTAGAAGCTGGTTGCTCATCCAGCCATGATTCCAGTGCTGACTTAGACATCGACTCTGCCAAATCTGTAGAGATGAATGAAGACAAATTTCCCTTGGAACTTTGACTTGCAAGATCGTAATCAACGCTAGCATCAGAAACATTAATTAGGGCTTTTTCTTTGTCTGGTTGGTGGCACTTAATTTGAATCCTGCAAGTGTCAATAATTTTAAAAAATAAACCTCAGCTAAATCAATTTAGTCTGCATGTTCGGCATGGGTGAAATAGTCTAGTTCACCCGTCTACATGCAAGTGGAAGTGTTAATACTTAATAATATAAATGAATAGATTGTGCTCCTTTTTAATAGCTTAAGATTTGGGGAAAGTTGGAAATTTTATCAAAGTAAACAATGACAAAGATTAAACAACCAAAGACAACAACAACATGGGAGAATCATACAATACAATAGTAAATAAAATTTCAAGATTGTTATCTCCAAATCAAACAGATTGCAAGAAAGAACAAAATTATCCAACTGTAGATATCAATACAGATAATAGACTGTCATGCTAAATCCTAAATATGACGGGAACAAATAATCCACTCAAGTGTAACACTAAGACAACAAATACAGATATTTCGAAGTTGACCTTGGCGGAAGTATTTAGGATCTGAAGCTTTGTCTCAACCTCCTCCGAAGTAAAACACCATGCGAGATACTTCAGTATACTTGGTACTACTTTGGGAATAATCTGTCCAACAGAGCTGTACTCTCCTATAATCCAAATAATCAATGCGCGTGCTGCAGGGTCTTTTATTCTGTCCAAGTGGCAAGTCAATCGGACAATCACCTTCAATTGTAACAAATGAAGAGAGTAAAAGCATGTAGTAGATGTAACCAGCGACATAAATCTAGAATTCTGAACATATAAATAAAAATGAACCAGAAAATAGTAAGGTCTAATATCAAAGCAACACTCATGGTGAATTCATTCAACCTTTGTGAGCAGAATTTAATAATATATTTTGCAGCTCCGAAGCAACAATAGATATCAAAATATCAACTAAAATCACATTAAAATAGTTTCTAGGTGTGTAGATCTTATGAAGTTGGGTTTCAGGGGAAAAAAACTAAAGAGAGACCTGGCTTGAGCTTTACAAGAAATCTGAACACAAGACCTATACATGTTTATCTAAACTTTAGTAACTTAAACTTCCAGTATAAACTAGTTTTGTCCACATATCCACTGTTTCCAACTAAATAATTATCTTAGGTCCATAAAACATTTATCCACAAGCACAGATCAGATCAGATCAGATCAGATCCAATCCAAGTAATTGATTAAGAGTTGCAGTCTGTAAGAAAAAAAAAACAATAAGGGGGAAATAAATGACAACTCTAGGCTGAAGGATTTAGAAACAACTGCACCAATATAGCAAACATAATATCCCAGTGGGATTCATGAAATAACAAGGGAAAACAAGTGAAGCTTCTAATGCTTAAGCCAGATGGCAGATGAAATATCTCAGTGGCATCATAACTAGTGTTTATGAACTGAACTCATCAAGGAAGGGTCTGAAAAGTAGAATGATAATCCAGCTAGCTACCTTCTCATAACTAGTTGGATCTTGCTTATGAACGTGTTTTTGGTATGGCCGAGAAAGTTCATAAGGGAATTAAATTCATGGGAAGTAATGAAGTATAAGAAGCTACAGGAACTAACCTATAGTGTTAACCAAAAGTTACCTTAGTGTACTGCAATCAAAATTTAATTTGAAACCCAATTCACCATTATGTTACTTATTTGTGACAAGCCCCAGCTGGTTCAATTCTGGTCATGTTTTTAGGTCTAGTTGGATTTGATCCAAAACTAAAACTAGCCCCCAACTTGAAATATCCTTAGTGTACACGTCTATTTTTCAGAATTTCCAACATAAATTCTTTAAAGATAAATTATTCCAACATTTAAACTTGATATCTTGTTCAACATCTGTAGTAAAATATTTTAGATTATTATTCAAGATTTTTGATCTCTTAGTAATACTGTTTCTCTTAACTTTATAATTTTGTTTCCTGGTACAGAATGATAATTCTTATCACTCATTTAATTTAGGATCTTCAAGATAATTGTATAAACTTTTGAAAGATATGTAATTTAAGTTACTGTAAAACTGGATTCAATTGGGAACTACTATAAGATAGCTTTAGGTATTATATTCTGCAGCTGTATACCTAAACATGGATTGAGTCCATCTATTTGAATCTTATTTTATATAGTGTGCAAGTCTCTCTCCTTCCAGTTTTTCAGTTGAATGCTGCTTTCTTATTTTTCACATTTACAGTCATCACAAAATCTGCAGATGCACAGAGAATGGAAGTATCATCCGCAAAATCCTCACAGTATTCTCTTTCCGTTGTGCTCATAAAATTAGTCATATAACTGTTTATTACTTTATTTGGTTGCTGATATTAGTAACTGGCAGCAATTCATTTCACTCAATCCCACTAGATTGACATGTTACTTCATTGCACTGCTAAATTTTACAAGGTTAGCAATGCATTGGCTCTTTGCTGGAATTACTAAATGACTTATAGGAGCCATTTTAATCATGTGTACAACAGTGCTAGAAGTAAAGGTAAGCGTGCATACAAGACGCTGTAAGCATGAATTACTAACCCATCTTGTTTCTCTTGTTTACAAGCTGGTATTCCTGATATGACATATTTACTGCTTCTGTTTCAACATTAAAACAGAGGAATGGGTAATTTGTGATCTCTTAATTTCACAATACTTTGCTATAGAAAATGTGCATAACTTAGGTATAGAAAATGCTGATTAACTGGAAGAGATATCCTGAATTCCAACTCGTCATCGAGCACCAAACAGGTCCCTTGTATGTTCATTTTTCATTTTGTGCACTAATCACATTCTTGGCTGAAGATTAAAGATTAGAACATCCAATCAAGGGTTTGAAGCTAAGATTAGAACATCCAAGAAATGCCTAAAATCCAAGAATTAGAACATCCAAGAAATGCCTCGTTTGAAGATAAGATTGAATCGTGTTGATCAGCCTTTGTGGGGAAGTCATGAGTTCATTCCTATATCTTAATCTTCACCAAGTTACAGAAAATCCAAGAAAATATTCTAACCAAGAAATTACAGAAAATATAATGTACACCTCCCTGGAATGCCGTGCTTCTTCCTCCGTCTCTCCGGATGAAGCCCTACCCCTTTTCGTTCCCCTCCCTGCAGCTGTGACGTCATTCATCCTCCTCGCAATGCCGGTAAACGGAATCAGTTTCTGCGCTGCCGCCTTTTCTTGCTGATCGCCGAGGAACTCAGAAAAGAACACGATGTTTTGCGTCGGCTGATGATGGCAAGATCCGCTCGGCAGAGAAGAAGGGCTCGCGACGTCCACATCCATGTCTTCGTCGTCCAGCAATCTTCTCCCCACGCCGGTGAAGGGCACATTATCTTTCTCCCTCTCGCCGCGTTCTTGGTCCACGCCATTGACGAAATCGGAAAAGAACACGGGCTTACCTGTAATCCGACGGCACCGACTGCTCGGGGGAGAGGAAGATAGTGTAGAACGCATGACGACGTCTGCTTCTTGCAACGTTCTTGCTGCGCCGGTGAAGGGTGCATACGAATCCAACGCTCCCTTCTCGTTGCCGTTGACGAAATCGGAAAAGAATAAGAGACGATGGGAAGATCGGCTCGGGGAAGAAGAAGAAGACGACGAGGGACGAGGCGGGGACATCTATGTCCATGGCTTCATCATCCTGCAATCTTCTCGCTACCCCGGTGGATGGTGCAAACTTGGAATCCATGAGAGTGGAGATCGAGATCACCCTCTCTTGCAATCTGTGTGAGGCACGCCGGAATCGGAACCCCAATCTCATGGGAGTGAAGCGAAGGCGAAGGTGAAGAAAGGGCGAACTCGAAACAGAAGAAATTAGTATTATTTTTCATTAATATATATAATGGGGAGTTAAACGGAGAAATTAGTATTATTTTTTATTAATATAAAGGGTAATGCATTTCTTTTCGAATAAATTATATGGGTCTCCGATATGCATGACACGTCACAGTCCACCACAAAAAGATGTGATTTCCAATTGCTTGGCCATGTAATTCTATAAGATATTTGACCGATGACTAATTTGCTGATGATTCATATTCCAGAATCTTTTATTTACTTACTGGTTTAGCACTCATGCACAGTTACTTATATTTGTAGGCTAAGTGAATCAATTTTACTATGTTTGCAGGTCCAAGTCCATAGCAAAAGGAATCGGAGGTCGGGAAGGTGGTGACGTCGACGAGCAATCGAATCATTGAACTGATGGCCGACGAGGCAGCAACGAAGGCATAGACATTACGGCACGAGGTCCCTAGTCGCGGACTTCGACTCACATAGACGCGGAGACACACATGTCTAAGTCATTAAAGAGAAACTCATTTTGACTGTAGTAACACTCTTATAATGGCAGAGATCATCTCATAAGAATTTCCAACTGAGTACTACTTCGCCCCTTTTAAAGTCAAGCTCAGGTTGTGCATCAACAATTTTACTGCTTTGTTGAAACCCAGAGACAATTGGTTCAGGATAGGATTTATGCTTCGTGGATAAGGGCAGCACCCAATTGGTGGGACATCAGCTTTACCAAATTTCCTTGCTCCAAGATTATATAACGTCTTCCATGTTAATAATATGTAATCAGCAATAAGTAGATGGAACATAAATATTGCATTAATGAGAATAAAATTTTACTATGTTTTTTAGCAAAAGGAACCGATGGTCGAGAAGGTGGTGACGGGTGACAAACGATCGAATAATTGAATCGATGGTCGGCGAGGCAGCGACGAAAGTATAAACATTGCGGCACGAGGTCCCCAGTCACGACTCAGACTCACATAGACGCGGAGGAAGGCACACCGGTTGGTTTATGTACAAGTGGTCTGCGGAGGAAAGCCGTCGCTGATAATTTCCTTAGTTTATGTATTTCTGCAAACCGGTTGGTTTTATAAATTGTACAAGTTTTATGGTATTTTTTATAGTTGTCAAGGTTGGGCTAGGCTGTAGAGTATGGGTGGTACTCTGGCCGGTCATGTCCGGGTTGGGGTGTGTCCGGGTTTGGGGTGTGACACGTGCACAAAACTTCGACGTAGAGTTTAGGAGTTTAGGCGGAAAAATTTCGACGTTGACGTCGAAATAATTTTTTTTAAAAAAATCTAAGTTTAAAAATTTTGACACTTGCTACAGGCGTTGAAGACTTTTCGACGCCTATTGCAGGCATTGAAACGCGTCTGGAGCGGGCTCACTAGCGTCCGCCCACACCGTCCGTGTTACGCCCCGCCTAAGTTTATTCCTAGAGAAAGGACCTCACCTAGGTGGAGCACAACCTACAACTAAACCACAAAATACACCAGAAAATCTCAACAAGAACAACTAAAATCTTCTTTTCAACAAGAAGTTCTCTAAACAAATGTTCAACATCAATCTAAATATAACTAAGAAAACAACTAAACAGTGGATGACATCTCTTCCTCCCGGACTCTAGCTACCCAACTTCAACTACCAACATACCTGCAAATTTGAAGCAACAACAAACAACGTCAACATGAAGCTGAGTAGGAGTATCAATATGTCTAACAATAAGGACTACAATCATGATCTGATGATATTGTCAAATGCAACAATATACAACTTTGCAATTGAATGCAATATGTCAACAACAAGACACATTTTCACCTATCAACTAATGCAATTCATACCAATCAAGAGCACAATGGACAAATGGGTTTCCCACGCGCTTTCCCACCTCCGAGAGTGACACCTCATGCCTGCTCCAGCAAGAGATCCGACTATCCATAAAGGTAGTCTGCCAACGTCTAACATCGACGCCGAACAC
Source organism: Canna indica (assembly GCA_034359265.1). Lineage (NCBI taxonomy): Eukaryota > Viridiplantae > Streptophyta > Magnoliopsida > Zingiberales > Cannaceae > Canna > Canna indica. The sequence goes on along the minus strand of CP136894.1, from coordinate 70,475,337 downwards.
GCACCCGTGTGGTAAATAGGTGATCACCGGTGTCACTTGCCCAACACCTCGGGCAATAAATCAACAATGTCCGGGGCCTCCGCCCAATAAAAGATCAACAATGCAACATGACAACTAGATCTCACAAGATGAGAAATCACAACTGATCTACGAAGCTAACAATAATAAATGTTACAACAAACTATCAACTGAAGATGCAACCAAATAATTCAGGCTAGCAAATACAACTTATGACAACGTTAATACTACAATGGGCACCATGCTCAAATAACATTAATAAATAACAACTCTAATCAGACTCATGCAATTATCAACATGGTATGTCCAACAAAATAATGCAACATGAGATCAACGGATTACAGAAGCAATTCAAGCAAATAGAGACAAAGGCTAAAACCGTCATTTTACTCATTCAACATTCATCGGCTACAACAGAGTCAACTCACACCCAACACAACTATGTATACTCTAAATCACCACCGAACATAGAATACCACTATTCTATATTATTTAATTATTTATCAAATTAAAATAATAACTCATAACTATGAAATAACACTGAAACATAGAAAAGACCTACCAGATGAACTCTGATCATAAAAGCCCCCTCTAAAATAATATTTACAAGAAGGTCCCTATAATTTTCCAGGTCATAAAAGTTCGCCCGCACCGTCGTCGCGGTCTTGCGGGCGCACGAGCCAGCGGCCCTTGGCGAGCGCGCCGAGGGGCTTTGCCCAAGTGAAGGGGCGGGATACTTCCCGTCTCTGATTTTTTAAAAAATAAAATAAAATTTTTCCCTCAGGTTCTCTTCTTTATATATATTTTTTCTTCTCTTCTTCTTCTTCTTCTTCTTTTCATCATCTTCTTTTTCTTCCTATCTTCTTTTTCTTCCTATCTTTTTTTCTTTCCCATTCTTTCTTCTTTCTCTTCTATTTTTCCTTCATCTAATTTTTCTTCTTCTTTTTTCAGGTTATCAAAATTTGTCAAGTCATCGAATTTTTTAGGTTACCATCTAATTTTTCAGGTTAAAAAATATTAATTAAATTAGATTGTGCCATATGATTATTTAATTATTTTAGTAAATTATAAATCAAAGATTAAATTTGAATTCAATTTGAGAAATTAACTATTTTAGGTTTGTTCGATGTGATGGGTTAGCTAGTATACTTTTAAAAACACAATTCAATAGTACATTCAAATTATGTTTTTTATTCCCATGTTTCTATGTGAGAATCCATTAAGTTTATTCGGTTGCCCCTCTCCTCCAATGATGATGCATGGGTTTAGGAAATGGAGATTAATGAGTATGTTGCTACAAGTAGTGCTTAGTTGTTTCTTAGAAGTCGTAACCTTCACGAACTTAGCAATTATGTCCCTTGCCTAGCCTATGGCAACTTAAGCTGCCTCCAAAAGTTCTGAACTTCCTTTGAAATCTTCTTAATATCTTTGTTTGTCCTTTGTATCCGTCTAATACTACTAATGAGACTATTGAACACATTTTTTTTCTTATGCCCTTATATTAATTCAGTTTGGTCCATTCTTCAATCTTGAACTGAATTTTCGTAAAATAATCAGAATTCTTGGTTGAATGGAGGTTGGCTCAGGTTGCCCAATAGCCCGGCTGGGACTCTGTATATTAAGACTCTAATTGTTATTACCTATTGGTTTACTTGGTACGTTAAAAATGAGATGATATATCTTATTAGGTGGCATTCTCCTCTTAATCTCATGCTCAAAATAATTTCATTTGCTTGTCGGTTTAATAAAACTCAAGCTCCTGAGAAAATTTCAATTTACGTTCTAATTCTAATTTACTTAATTGGATTCCCTCGGATGGAAACTGGATTAAATTAAACTGTGGTAGCTCTTTTTTAAACTCACAAGCTGGCATTGGCTTTATTGTTAGGAACAATTTGGGTGACTACATTTACTTTGCTAATTAGTATTTTGATTCTATCATTTCACCGGCTTTTGCAGAAGCTCTTTCTATCCTACATGCCATCCAGTTTGCTCATCGAAAGTTTGACTTGGTCATTATTGAATCTGATTGATGGTTGGTTATTCAGGCTATTCAAGGTCAATGTACAGTAGTCCCTTCGAAGCTGCAACACATTGTATATCAATTTCAATCATTAGCCTATAGAGAATGTAATAAAGCCGCTCATTGGGCGGCAAATCGAGCACGTAGTCTTAAAGATTCCAAAGTATGGACTTCTATTCGACTCCCGGAGCTCAATAATATTTTTTTACCAGGACTGCTCTAGTCCTTCCCATACGTAGTTAATGAACTTTTTATTTTTTAGGTAAAAAAAATTATATTTTTTTCATTTACATAAATCAAAAATTATTTTTTGTTAATTTAATTTTAAAATCTAAGGCGGTTCCATTTAGCTGCTTTTTTTCTTCGGGTATTAGCAAATTGATAATTAGAGTGATCATGTGCGAGCTGAGTAGGAAGCATAGGAATGCAAAGTTCGAAGCTTAGGTTTGTTTCTATTGGGACTGGTCCTTTTGGAATTCCCAAGTATAGAGTTTCTATGTTTGTTTTTTAACTAGCTATCCACGTTTATCAGTTTATTGGATAATGATTTGTTTTTTACTTCTGAATGTTTAGCTCTCCAACAATACTTTTAACTTCATCTTTCGTTTTTGCTGAATCAAGAGATCTGCTACGAATTTGGTTAAGGTTATAACCCTAAATCTAAAGATATCTTATCATCTCAAATTAAAAAAAGAAAGAAGGTATCTTTTCATCTCTGATTAAACTAATGTAGCTTTTCTTTTTTTTGGAGATTGAATTAATTGCATATTTTTTTTATAGGAGATATTGTGGATTGGTTGTGATATTGTCTTCTTGAGAAAAAAAATGTATTAGCGTATGATTAAGAGCAGTTGCTACCAAATGGTTGCTTGTTTTAAATTTCATTCTTACTTTAATACTCCCTGGGAATATTCAAGGATTGATTTTTTCAATGGTTTGGATGAAATGAAATGTCTATTTGTAAAAATTTCCTGCTACAAATATGGTAGATGTTTCTTTGAGTACAATATTGCCTTCATGAATCATGAAATAATTGTGGTTGACTAATTATCTTGGTTTGGTTTGGTTTGGGATCTCAGTCCATGGAGTGGTCTGCTGCAAGCTTTTCATTTATAATTTGTTTATTTACTTTTTAGTTTATCAGGAGATGTTGTCTCAAGCTTAGGAGTGAACTCCAAAAGCGCTAGCAGGGACAAAAAGAAGTTGAGTGGTTCAAGCAGTAACGGGTTTGCAGCATCTGTGCCTCCGACACCTAGTAGTGAAGATGATATATTGCCGTCAGTGAATGTAATGAGTTTTACGTTCAATGAACTGAAGACAGTATAGTAATATAGGGGTATATTTGTAAATATACTCTTACTTAAGGACTTTTGTGTAAATTGTTATAGTATAGTAATAAAAGCAGGATTAATAGAAAGGTGACTAACCCTACAGGTTAATCACTCTTTTTTCATCTTCCACAAAACAACTTGGTATTAGAGCCGCCGTTCACACATCCTGAAGTGCTTGGAAATCCAAAAAATTATTCTGCACCTGCGGCGTGCGGATTCCTTAGCCGCGCCTGCCGCTGCATCAAGCAACGCGCCCCAAGCGGTGTACGGCGCACCAAGTGCCGTAAGGCAGCGCACCTTCACCAAGCAGCGCAAGGCAGTGTCCTTCAAGCAGATTTTTTTTCTTCACATTGGGCAACACACGTACCGAGGAGCTAGCTTTAGGCAGCACGGGTTTAGATCCTATATTTTGCTTCAAATTTCCTTCTCTCATTTGAAAGGTGACAACAACTTTATTCTACAAAGTCAGCTTATATATATTTTATTTTTTGAAATCTGTGCAATGAGATGAAGAAAAATCTAAACCTTTAAAGATTTAATTTGATGCTATAATTATCTTGTAGATCCGGGATTTCGTTCGAAATTCCCTCTCTTAAGATCAGCCCTATGAAATTAGATGGATCATCTACTTATTTAATGTGGACTCGAGGTGTGCGACTGTTTATTAGAGCCCATGGTCTTGAGGGGTATCTCACCGGGAGTAAAGTACAGTCAGCAAATGGAGACAATGCACATTGGGAGTCAGACAACTCTCTTACTATGTCTTGGCTTCTAAACTCTATGACTTTGGAGATTGGTCAGGGATTCACATTTTTCAATACAGCCAACGAAATTTGGGAATCTGTTTCACAAACTTACTCTCAGATAGGGAATTCTGTGCAAGCTATGAGATTCAGTGTAAAATTCATCAAGTAAGACAAAGTAATATATCAGTTTCTGCTTATGTGGCTGAGCTTAGACGATTGTGGTCTGAGTTAGACTTTTATCGTCCATTCAAGGCCTTACATGCTGAGGATGCAGTTCTACACAAAAAGTACATAGAAGAAGAACGCTTATTTGATTTTTTGGCAGGGCTGAATTCAGAATTTGACTCCATTAGAACACAAATTCTTAGGAGAGGATATACGTTGCCTACACTTCAGCAAGTTTTTTCCATTGTTCAAAGTGAGGAGACTCGGAGAAGGATTATGGTGGAACCTAATAACTCACCAGTACCATCACATCGATCTGCACTAGTAGTTCAGTCTCGTGAAAGAACTGAAAGAGAACAAATGAAGTATGATCATTGTCATAGGCCTGGTCACATTAAAGATACTTGTTGGCAGTTACATGGTAGACCTCGAGGAGGTGGACTTGGCGGATGTCGTGGTGGAAGATTTGGGAGTCGAACTAATCATTTCGTTGATAACTCCTCAATGTCAGCTGAAGTGTTAGAGACTTTCAAATAGCTCATGGCAAAGCTTGATCCCTCCTCTACTGGAGAGACCTCCTCCACAGGTTCCGCTAGTCAACCTTCTTCTTCCATACACCACTCTCATTTTGCACAATTAGGTATTCTACATAGTGCATTAAATTGTACTCAGTTTTCACCATCATCCTCGATTATAGATTCGGGTGCATCAAATCATATGACGGGTTCCTCTAGTTTCTTTATTTCATATTTTCCCCGTTCAGGTAGAGATAAAGTTCGTATAGCTAATGGTTCTTTTGCCCGTATTTCTGGAAAAGGTGCAATCACTATTACTCCATCTCTACATTTATCGTTAGTCTTACGTGTTCCTCGTTTTCCTAACAACCTCTTATCAATTAGTTCAATCACCAAGGCTCTCGACGGTATAGTAACATTCTTCCCTACTCATTGTTTGTTTCAGAACAAGCTTGTGACGAAGGAGACGATTGGATCTGGTAGAATGCATGATGGTCTCTATCACCTGGATAATCTTAGCAGTCCCAATGAAGTCGGATATATGGTCTCTTTGCAACAAGTGCACTGGAGGAATTGCAGTTACATCATCGTCAATTTGGTCATTTATCTTTTTCAGTTTTAGCTAGGCAGTTTTCTTTCTGTCTACAAATTATGCAATAAAGATCATTTGATTTGTTATGCTTGTGAGTATGCTAAACATACAAGTAGTATCTATTCTGCTTATGGAAATCATAGTCAATCTCCATTTGATGTTATTCACACTTATGTTTGGGGACCCTGCCGTGTTACTTCTCTTTCTGGGCATAAATGGTTCATTACCGTTATTGATTGTTTAGTCGAACAACTTGGGTTTATTTGTTAAAGAGTAAAGATGAAGTGTTGCGATGTTTTAAAGCATTTCACATGATGATAGAAACTCAATTCAGTACCAAAATCAAAATCCTTCGCTCAGATAATGGTACATAATACACTGGCAAAGAGTTCCAGGACTACATGTTAGCTAATGGGATTCTTCATCAAACCACTCGTGTTGATACACCTACTCAAAATGGTGTGGCAGAAAGAAAGAATCGTCACCTATTGGAAGTCACTCGATCTTTACTCTTTACCATGAGCATGCCAAAGTCTTTTTGGAGAGAAGCCTTTTTGACAGCTGCTTATTTAATTAATCGCATGCCGCTTCGGACCTTGGAGCTCAAGTCACCGACCACTTGAATGTCTTATTGGAGATACGACTTTCATTGTACCTCCTAAGATATTTGGGTATGTTTGTTTTGTACGTGATCATCGCCCCTCACTTGGTAAATTTGAACATCGTTCCTTGAAATGTGTATTTGTTTGATATTTAGCTACTATAAAAGGTTACAAGTGTTATTTCCCACCTCAAAAGAAGATGTTTGTGACTATGGATGTAACCTTCATAGAGACAGAGGCATACTATTTATCCGATCAGAATTTGATAAATATTGTCCCTCCATCTTCCTCCACAATATCAGATGAGTTCCTATACTCACCATATTCATGTACCGAGATACCACATTGTGAGGGGGAGTCATCTAGAGTTCAAGAAAAGCCGCACATAGTTGCAATTTTCATCTGTAAGGATATTTGAGTACCAAAAGTGATGCGTACAGCTTTGGAGTTGTTCATCTAGAGATGTTGTCTGGCCGACGTGCCATAGACAAGTACCAACCACCTGGAGAGCACAATCTAGTGGACTAGGCAAGGCCTAATCTTACTATCTTACTAGCAAGCGAAAGATCGATCTTCCGCATCCTGGATGCACGATTGGAGGGGCAGTATTCACTGGAAAGAGCACAAAAGGTTGTTGTTCTCGCACTCCATTGCTTATCAACGGAACCAAGGTACAGACCAACAACGGATCAAGTGGTGTCTGCACTAGAATAGCTTCAGGATGCCAAAGACATGAGAAGAAATCCACGGTATGAACAAAAGACAAATGGCCAAAGCATTGGTGGCAATTCAAGCAGGTTGGTTAAGAGGAGATCATAAGAAATTGTCAAAGGAGAGGTTGCTCATCCTACGCCCTCAGCTTCCCCACTTCACACTACGTGAAGAGAAGTCTCATGTGATGCAACTTCGGATGGAAATAGTAGAGAAAAAAAAGGAAAACATAAAGTTGCACATGCAAGCTCAATATCTTTTCGTACAGATTTCCTTGTTTTGGATCATCTTGTTGACATTATTGTTCATATTATATATATATATATATATATATATATCACTTTTTACACTCAAGTCAATTGTCCAATTAAAAGTTCATATCAAGGACAGCTGATGTTACAATGATTGAAGGTTCCTGCTAAAATGTGGCCGTTAAATTTGACTATATATTATTGACATCTAGTGTCTCAAAATTAGTGAACAAAGACAATGAAAAGATTTTGAAGTCAAATTATTGATAGATGCCGAACTTTTAGGCAACTTATTTATAGCTTTCCTTTACTGTTTGAACAATTAAAGGTATTGTTTCTGTGTCTAAGGCAAATTGTTGTGTGATCAAGTTAGAAAACAAAGATCTTAAACAACTCAAATCCATCAATTTTTCTTCAATTTCACATTTATATAATTCTATTGTTGTTCAAAATTGAAGTGCCTCAAAATATAGCTTCCCTTTTACCAAGTTTGGGTACCAATCTATCCAATTATGGATAGATTGGAGTATCTTGTGAAACAAAGGGGAAAAAAAGAGATCGAACATCAATCTATCCACCTTGGATATGCTTGGAATGGAAACCTAAATTGGATTTAGATCAGGTCGAATAATCGGATTTTGATTTTTATTATCATCTCTAATTTAAGACATTAAGATCTAATATTTTATGTATTGTATTAAAAAAATGAGATAATTTTATCCTCATATTTGTATTAAATGCTGAATTTATACTTTATATTGTTGATATTGTAAAATTAATTGAAAATCCAAATATGTTAACCGTGACCATTGTATCAAGATTTGATATCAATTTTAATTGGGATAAGCAATCGAATTAACTTTCAAAAAACAATCAAATGTCATGCCTATATCTTTTTTTTATTTTTATTTTCATATTTATCTTTATTTGTTGGTCTGATTTGAAATTTGGTAATTTGGATTATTGTAATGCAGTGTGAAACTATTTTGGTCTAAACATCCCTATTTGTCCATTGATTCATTAGATTTGAAATTTGTTCAATTAAATTAATTTAATGATATATATAAAAATGTTTGTAGGATTATTTTGATGCGGTTAATTTAAAAATAAGGGGATATAATTTTATCAGTTTACAGATGACTTGATGAATAGCCCATATATCCAGTATTCTCATTTATTAGTCCTACATTACTTGCTGCTTATTTGGAATGGATTACCTATGTTGTCTCTATTTGGTCAAGAGGCACGACCTTACTTGAACATGATATGTTCTATAGGCTCGTACAATTGTATCCTTGAGTGTAAAGGAGACAGACAATTCAATCTGGTTGATGAACAATGACCACGTGATCAGAACGTGATTAATGGCTCAAATTCCTAGGGGATTGAAGCCATAGATTATCGTTCCAAGATTTCGCCTTTCACGGGTGCATCAAGAAGGCTGCTGGACGTCGAACCAATGGATGTCAACGTCCCAGCAACATCTTCTTCTTGTTTATCTTGTTTATCCTCCTCGACGCAATCGACACAATCTTTCCATGGGATGACGTTCTTTTCTGAATTCGTCGTCAATGCCGATGGGAAGGTAGGTCCGGAGGGCCCAGCAAGAAGGTTGCAAGATGAGAACGTGGCCTTGCATTCTTCGCTATCTTCCCCTCCGACCGTCTTCTTTTTTGATTTCCAAGAATACGATGTAAATCAAGAACACCCTTGCGAGAGGGCAAATGAAAATTCCACGTTTGTGCCTTCATCCGGCGTGGGGAGAAGGTTGTTGGATGTCAGCTCGAACATGGATGTGGACGTCCCGTGGCCGAGTGGATATTGCCATCGTCATCCGACGGAAAACACAACTTTGCGTGCAGGGAGGGAAACAAAGAGGGGTAGAGGGCTGCATCCGCACTGACGGAGGAAGAAGAGGATCCTATGCTAGTCTGCTTCCTTTAATTAATTTTGATTGACTTCAAGAACCGCATAAGAAACTTAAACTTTTGATGTCTCATGATTTGCTGAATGAATGAATGGATTGGAACTCAAATCTAATTTTCTGTTATGATACTCCTTGGAAGCACAAAAATGATGTGATGTTTTTCTGATAAGTCTAGGTAAGGTATTACCTTTGTGATTTGTGGATTTTAGGCTGAATTTAAGTTCCAATCTATTCATTCATTCATTTAGCAAATCATGAGACATCAAAAGTTTAAGTTTCTTATGCGGTTCTTGAAGTCAAACAAAATTAATTAAAGGCAGCAGACTAGCATAGGATCCTCTTCTTCCTCCGTCAGTGCGGATGCAGCCCTCTACCCCTCTTTGTTTCCCTCCCTGCACGCAAAGTTGTGTTTTCCGTCGAATGACAAAGGCAATATCCACTCGGCAACAGGACGTCCACATCCATGTCCGAGCTCACATCCAGCAACCTTCTCCCCACGCCGAATAAGGGCACAAACGTGGAATTTTCTTTCGCCCTCTCGCCGGCGTGTTCTTGATTTACGTCGTATTCTTGGAAATCAGAAAAGAAGACTGTCAGAGAGGAAGATAGCGAAGAATGCAAGGCCACGTTCGCATCTTGCAACCTTCTTGCTGCGCCCTCCGGACCAACCTTCCCGTCGGCATTGACAACGAATTTTGAAAAGAACGTCATCCCATGGAAAGATTGTGGCGATTGCGTCGAGGAGGAAAAACTGGATAAACAAGAAGAAGATATTGCTGGGACGTCGACATCCATCGGTTCGGCGTCCAGCAGCCTTCTTGCTGCGCCCGTGAGGAGGATAAACATGAAGAAGGCCTTCGTCTTTCGCTTCTAAAAGAAGCACAATTAACGTATTTTGCATATACCAATTTTCTCCAATTTAAAAGAGAGATACGCTTAATAAAATTTGTAGGAATATATACAGTTAAATTTAACTAGTACTAGATACATGTCGAAACTACGGTGTAAAAACGATCAGATCAGCTTCTGACATGTGTTTCCAACACGATAATTTCAAGTTGAAAAACCAACTTAACCCAACTTCGGAAAAAGAAGCAATGACCTATTTTGTGTTGGAGCGAGCTCTAAGGATCTTTTCTGCATCAATTTTTTAATTTTTTTAATACTTTTTTTTATCTTTAACAAAGTTCAATAGTATCTAATCAAATTGAAATGAACCAAACTAGTACAATTTGGAAAATTTATATTCTATTTTCAAAATCACATAGTATATTATTAATTTTTTAAAACATTATTCAAGCTTTTTTAGATCTGCAATGAGAACTCCAAACTGATCCAAATAAACTTGGAAAAAAAACCTGAAATCCAAGCAACCCCCAAAGTATCTAGAGCTGGATCATGTCAGTTTTTGTTTTGTTTTGTTTCTTTTTGGCACAATCTGCTTTTAAGCATTTAACAAGTAGATATAATGAATTTAATGACTGATAAAAGAAAAGCTAGTACAAGAGTCGTCCTTGTTGATCTTTAAAAAAAATGAGACGAGAATAATTGTCAAACTACTAAAAATTAGTAGACCCGGAAAACAAATAGATACCACCATGTTCATTAAACAAATAAAGATGATCATCTATAAATTCATCATATGACAAAATCTTCAGCAGCATAAAATATATTAGGTACAAAATTGTGGTTTTCATCAGAGATCACAATGGGTAGGTACCAAGTCTGGAGAGGGGAAACAAACAGGGAAGGAGAAGTTGGATGCCTTCTTTCGTTGTAGAAATGCCACCACTCTGTTTAGCAAGTTTAGGCCAAAAACTGTTTCTTCGCAATTGATTTTGATTGTGATATTCAATGGTTCTGAGAACTTGCCCTCAGCCAAGATAGTAAACAAGACTGGCTTTGAGCTACTCAATAATTGCCCACTGAAACGGAAGCACAAACCGGATGCATCATCAATGTTAAAAGAAACTGGGATGTCGGCACTCACAAGGGAAACATTAGAATTGCTTAGAACCTTAGATGCTAGAATTTTAGAAACTAGAATAATTTTATCCGAATCAAATGAATTGTCAATCGTCTCCATGTGATCCTTGAATATGAACCTGTTACATAATTTTGGAATATTAAGCTAAACTTAATACAGCAGGGAAAGAAAGTATGATAGCTGAAAAAGTGGCATTTTAATTTCATACAAACTATAAACTTTTTCTATTTCAATACTGAGAAATGCTTTGTCATTCTATGTTTTCTATGTTCCAGGTAATCACACTATAAGACTACGCCATCCTCTTTCGTAACCTAATTATTAGGTAAATCATCTAACTCTTTCCATTGCCCAAGAATACCAAAATAATGGCATTGTCAAGCAAAAGATTTTATAACCTGTTACAATCCCGTTGATATATGAACCAGCAGTATCGTGATATTTCTATATGTGCACATGAAAGGAGTGTATATTTGTATGTCTGAAGTGATCCACAAGGGCAGTAATATGAAATATGAGGGCACATCTATACCATGCGGTTAGACATTTTGTGAGATATGAATATTACTGACACTTGCATTTTGTCGAAAACTTTTTCCCATTGCATAACACAGCTAACTTGAATGGCAAAAGATGATGATGAAAACACACTTGAATGACTTTCTTCACCCTTTGACTTGGATCTAAGGATGCAATCTCTTCAAAAGAAAGCAAAGCTGGTATATTATCTGTTGATGGTGGGCTATGGAAGAAAAAAATGGAACATGTGAGTTTATAAAAGTAATATGAGCAACAAAAAATTCCACAAGATGTAATTACTACTAGACGGAAAATAAGAGTCCAAATCAAATAGTGCAAAGAAAATGATGAGAAATGGGGCAGATAAATACCTTTCAGGTTCTCCCATCACTTGATCTGAAGATTCCACACCCAAAGTAGACTCCCCATCTTTCAATGCTATATTTACTAATGGTTCAGAAGAGCAGTTCTCGAGAAAAACTTCAAGAAGTACTAAGATTGGGGATATAGTTGAAATTTCATATGAAAATGCATATTCTACTCTCAAGCCATTGCCAGTTGTAGGATGGAGAAGAGTGTGTAGCATTGGTCTAACAGTACAATTAAGATTGTTAATTGATATTCTGCCAGAAGAAGGCTGTGGAGGCTTTTTTACTGAAGTAGAAGCTGGTTGCTCATCCAGCCATGATTCCAGTGCTGACTTAGACATCAACTCTGCCAAATCTGTAGAGATGAATGAAGACAAATTTCCCTTGGAACTTTGACTTGCAAGATCGTAATCAACGCTAGCATCAGAAACATTAATTAGGGCTTTTTCTTTGCCATCTTTAGCATCATGCAGAACTGAGACAAAAGCATGGTCACTTTCATTTGAATCAATTGCAGATTCATTCCCCTCACCATCTGAGCTGATGGAAGAATGATGAGAATCATAGACAGAGCCACTTTCTTCAATTGAAGATCCAGAAGACACATCAGGGTCATTTGTTCCAAATGAATTGTTGTAGCAGGAGCTGGCTAGGAAGTAGGAACTACTAAATGTTTAAAGAAGAACAAGTACAATGAGAAAATAGAATGAATGACAAGCAAAAGGGAAATCATTTCAAGTTTTTTGCTTTACCATTATCACATCCTCTAAACGAAATAAGAAAATAGCAATGTTAATTTTAGTGTTGCCATTACTTCATGAAAATATTCTGCTTAATGTGCATTAACTAACTAGAAACAAACTAACATTTTTTTATTTAAAAACATGTAATAAGGATATGACAAAAAAAATTTGGGTTTGAATCAACCAATACCAAATCAAACAAAGCAAATAAAGAACAAACAAGGAAGAAAATGTTACCATATAATGATTGTTAAGAAAATAAATGAATAGATTGCACTCCTTCCTAACAACTAAAGCTTGAAAATGTTGGTCAGATAATCAAATTTAACATGCATGGTTGGTGGCACTTAATTTGAATCCTGCAAGTGTCAATAATTTTAAAAAATAAACCTCAGCTAAATCAATTTAGTCTGCATGTTCGGCATGGGTGAAATAGTCTAGTTCACCCGTCTACATGCAAGTGGAAGTGTTAATACTTAATAATATAAATGAATAGATTGTGCTCCTTTCTAATAGCTTAAGATTTGGGGAAAGTTGGAAATTTTATCAAAGTAAACAATGACAAAGATTAAACAACCAAAGACAACAACAAAATGGGAGAATCATACAATACAATAGTAAATAAAATTTCAAGATTGTTATCTCCAAATCAAACAGATTGCAAGAAAGAACAAAATTATCCAACTGTAGATACCAATACAGATAATAGACTGTCATGCTAAATCCTAAATATGACGGGAACAAATAATCCACTCAAGTGTAACACTAAGACAACAAATACAGATATTTCGAAGTTGACCTTGGCGGAAGTATTTAGGATCTGAAGCTTTGTCTCAACCTCCTCCGAAGTAAAACACCATGCGAGATACTTCAGTATACTTGGTACTACTTTGGGAATAATCTGTCCAACAGAGCTGTACTCTCCTATAATCCAAATAATCAATGCGCGTACTGCAGGGTCTTTTATTCTGTCCAAGTGGCAAGTCAATCGGACAATCACCTTCAATTGTAACAAATGAAGAGAGTAAAAGCATGTAGTAGATGTAACCAGCGACATAAATCTAGAATTCTGAACATATAAATAAAAATGAACCAGACAATAGTAAGGTCTAATATCAAAGCAACACTCATGGTGAATTCATTCAACCTTTGTGAGCAGAATTTAATAATATATTTTGCAGCTCCGAAGCAACAATAGATATCAAAATATGAACTAAAATCACATTAAAATAGTTTCTAGGTGTGTAGATCTTATGAAGTTGGGTTTCAGGGGAAAAAAACTAAAGAGAGACCTGGCTTGAGCTTTACAAGAAATCTGAACACAAGACCTCAACATGTTTATCTAAACTTTAGTAACTTAAACTTCCAGTATAAACTAGTTTTGTCCACATATCCACTGTTTCCAACTAAATAATTATCTTAGGTCCATAAAACATTTATCCACAAGCACAGCTCAGCTCAGATCAGATCAGATCCAATCCAAGTAATTGATTAAGAGTTGCAGTCTGTAAGAAAAAAAAAACAATAAGGGGGAAATAAATGACAACTCTAGGCTGAAGGATTTAGAAACAACTGCACCAATATAGCAAACATAATATCCCAGTGGGATTCATGAAATAACAAGGGAAAACAAGTGAAGCATCTAATGCTTAAGCCAGATGGCAGATGAAATATCTCAGTGGCATCATAACTAGTGTTTATGAACTGAACTCATCAAGGAATGGTCTGAAAAGTAGAATGATAATCCGGCTAGCTACCTTCTCATAACTAGTTGGATCTTGCTTATGAACGTGTTTTTGGTATGGCCGAGAAAGTTCATAAGGGAATTAAATTCATGGGAAGTAATGAAGTATAAGAAGCTACAGGAACTAACCTATTGTGTTAACCAAAAGTTACCTTAGTGTACTGCAATCAAAATTTAATTTGAAACCCAATTCACCATTATGTTACTTATTTGTGACAAGCCCCAGCTGGATCAATTCAGGTCATGTTCTTAGGTCTAGTTGGATTTGATCCAAAACTAAAACTAGCCCCCAACTTGAAATATCCTTAGTGTACACGTCTATTTTTCAGAATTTCCAACATAAATTCTTTAAAGATAAATTATTCCAACATTTAAACTTGATATCTTGTTCAACATCTGTAGTAAAATATTTTAGATTATTATTCAAGATTTTTGATCTCTTAGTAATACTGTTTCTCTTAACTTTATAATTTTGTTTCCTGGCACAAAATGATAATTTTTATCACTCATTTAATTTAGGATCTTCAAGATAATTGTATAAACTTTTGAAAGATATGTAATTTAAGTTACTGTAAAACTGGATTCAATTGGGAACTACTATAAGATAGCTTTAGGTATTATATTCTGCAGCTGTATACCTAAACATGGATTGAGTCCATCTATTTGAATCTTATTTTATATAGTGTGCAAGTCTCTCTCCTTCCAGTTTTTCAGTTGAATGCTGCTTTCTTATTTTTCACATTTACAGTCATCACAAAATCTGCAGATGCACAGAGAATGGAAGTATCATCCGCAAAATCCTCACAGTATTCTCTTTCCGTTGTGCTCATAAAATTAGTCATATAACTGTTTATTACTTTATTTGGTTGCTGATATTAGTAACTGGCAGCAATTCATTTCACTCAATCCCACTAGATTGACATGTTACTTCATTGCACTGCTAAATTTTACAAGGTTAGCAATGTATTGGCTCTTTGCTGGAATTACTAAATGACTTATAGGAGCCATTTTAATCATGTGTACAACAGTGCTAGAAATAAGGTAAGCATGCATACAAGACGCTGTAAGCATGAATTACTAACCCATCTTGTTTCTCTTGTTTACAAGCTGGTATTCCTGATATGACATATTTACTGCATCTGTTTCAACATTAAAACAGAGGAATGGGTAATTTGTGATCTCTTAATTTCACAATACTTTGCTATAGAAAATGTGCATAACTTAGGTATAGAAAATGCTGATTAACTGGAAGAGATATCCTGAATTCCAACTCGTCATCGAGCACCAAACAGGTCCCTTGTATGTTCATTTTTCATTTTGTGCACTAATCACATTCTTGGCTGAAGATTAAAGATTAGAACATCCAATCAAGGGTTTGAAGCTAAGATTAGAACATCCAAGAAATGCCTAAAATCCAAGAATTAGAACATCCAAGAAATGCCTCGTTTGAAGATAAGATTGAATCGTGTTGATCAGCCTTTGTGGGGAAGTCATGAGTTCATTCCTATATCTTAATCTTCACCAAGTTACAGAAAATCCAAGAAAATATTCTAACCAAGAAATTACAGAAAATATAATGTACACCTCCCTGGAATGCCGTGCTTCTTCCTCCGTCTCTCCGGATGAAGCCCTACCCCTTTTCGTTCCCCTCCCTGCAGCTGTGACGTCATTCATCCTCCTCGCAATGCCGGTAAACGGAATCAGTTTCTGCGCTGCCGCCTTTTCTTGCTGATCGCCGAGGAACTCAGAAAAGAACACGATGTTTTGCGTCGGCTGATGATGGCAAGATCCGCTCGGCAGAGAAGAAGGGCTCGCGACGTCCACATCCATGTCTTCGTCGTCCAGCAATCTTCTCCCCACGCCGGTGAAGGGCACATTATCTTTCTCCCTCTCGCCGCGTTCTTGGTCCACGCCATTGACGAAATCGGAAAAGAACACGGGCTTACCTGTAATCCGACGGCAGTCACGGCACCGACTGCTCGGGGGAGAGGAAGATAATGTAGAACGCATGACGACGTCTGCTTCTTGCAACGTTCTTGCTGCGCCGGTGAAGGGTGCATACGAATCCAACGCTCCCTTCTCGTTGCCGTTGACGAAATCAGAAAAGAATAAGAGACGATGGGAAGATCGGCTCGGGGAAGAAGAAGAAGACGACGAGGGACGAGGCGGGGACATCTATGTCCATGGCTTCATCATCCTGCAATCTTCTCGCTACCCCGGTGGATGGTGCAAACTTGGAATCCATGAGAGTGGAGATCGAGATCACCCTCTCTTGCAATCTGTGTGAGGCACGCCGGAATCGGAACCCCAATCTCATGGGAGTGAAGCGAAGGCGAAGGTGAAGAAAGGGCGAACTCGAAACAGAAGAAATTAGTATTATTTTTCATTAATATATATAATGGGGAGTCAAACGGAGAAATTAGTATTATTTTTTATTAATATAAAGGGTAATGCATTTCTTTTCGAATAAATTATATGGGTCTCCGATATGCATGACACGTCACAGTCCACCACAAAGAGATGTGTTTTCCAATTGCTTGGCCATGTAATTCTATAAAATATTTGACCGATGACTAATTTGCTGATGATTCAGATTCCAGAATCTTTTATTTACTTACTGGTTTAGCACTCATGCACAGTTACTTATATTTGTAGGCTAAGTGAATCAATTTTACTATGTTTGCAGGTCCAAGTCCATAGCAAAAGGAATCGGAGGTCGGGAAGGTGGTGACGTCGACGAGCAATCGAATCATTGAACTGATGGCCGACGAGGCAGCAACGAAGGCATAGACATTGCGGCACGAGGTCCCTAGTCGCGGACTTCGACTCACATAGACGCGGAGACACACATGTCTAAGTCATTAAAGAGAAACTCATTTTGACTGTAGTAACACTCTTATAATGGCAGAGATTATCTCATAAGAATTTCCAACTGAGTACTACTTCGCCCCTTTTAAAGTCAAGCTCAGGTTGTGCATTAACAATTTTACTGCTTTGTTGAAACCCAGAGACAATTGGTTCAGGATAGGATTTATGCTTCGTGGATAAGGGCAGCACCCAATTGGTGGGACATCAACTTTACCAAATTTCCTTGCTCCAAGATTATATAACGTCTTCCATGTTAATAATATGTAATCAGCAATAAGTAGATAGAACATAAATATTGCATTAATGAGAATAAAATTTTACTATGTTTTTTAGCAAAAGGAACCGATGGTCGAGAGGGTGGTGACGGGCGACGAACGATCGAATAATTGAATCGATGGTCGGCGAGGCAGCGACGAAAGCATAAACATTGCGGCACGAGGTCCCCAGTCACGACTCAGACTCACATAGACGCGGAGGAAGGCACACCGGTTGGTTTATGTACAAGTGGTCTGCGGAGGAAAGTCGTCGCTGATAATTTCCTTAGTTTATGTATTTCTGCAAACCGGTTGGTTTTATAAATTGTACAAGTTTTGTGGTATTTTTTATAGTTGTCAAGTTTGGGTTAGGCTGTAGAGCACGGGTGGTACTCTGGCCGGTCATGTCCGGGTTGGGGTGTGTCCGGGTTTGGGGTGTGACACGTGCACCAAACTTCGACGTAGAGTTTAGGAGTTTAGGCGGAAAAATTTCGACGTTGACGTCGAAATAATTTTTTTTAAAAAAATCTAAGTTTAAAAATTTCGACACTTGCTACAGGCGTTGAAGACTTTTCGACGCCTATTGCAGGCATTGAAACGCGTCTGGAGCGGGCTCACTAGCATCCGCCCACACCGTCCGTGTTACGCGCCTAAGTTTATTCTTAGAGAAAGGACCTTACCTAGGTGGAGCACAACCTACAACTAAACCACAAAATACACCAGAAAATCTCAACAAGAACAACTAAAATCTTCTTTTCAACAAGAGGTTCTCTAAACAAATGTTCGACATCAATCTAAATATAACTAAGAAAACAACTAAACAGCGGATGACATCTCCTCCTCCCGGACTCTAGCTACCCAACTTCAACTACCAACATACATGCAAATTCGAAGCAACAACAAACAACGTCAACGGGAAGCTGAGTAGGAGTATCAATATGTCCAACAATAAGGACTACAATCATGATGTGATGATATTGTCAAATGCAACAATATACAACTTTGCAATTGAATGCAATATGTCAACAACAAGACACATTTTCACCTATCAACTAATGCAATTCATACCAATCAAGAGCGCAATGGACAAATGGGTTTCCCACGCGCTTTCCCACCTCCGAGAGTGACACCTCAAGCCTGCTCCAGCAAGAGATCCGACTATCCATAAAGGTAGTCTGCCGACGTCAAACACATCGACGCCGAACACGCACCCGTGTGGTAAATAGGTGATGGGTTAGCTAGTATACTTTTAAAAACACAATTCAATAGTACATTCAAATTATGTTTTTTATTCCCATGTTTCTATGTGGGAATCCATTAAGTTAATTCAGTTGCCCCTCTCCTCCAATGATGATGCATGGGTTTAGGAAATGGAGATTAATGAGTATGTTGCTACAAGTAGTGCTTAGTTGTTTCTTAGAAGTCGTAACCTTCACGAACTTAGCAATTATGTCCCTTGCCTAGTCTATGGCAACTTAAGCTGCCTCCAAAAGTTCTGAACTTCCTTTGAAATCTTCTGCATAATAGATTACCTACCAGATCCTATTTGTGCCATATTGGTCTTCTTAATATTTTTGTTTGTCCTTTGTGTCCGTCTAATACTACTAATGAGACTATTGAACACATTTTTTTTCTTATGCCCTTATATTAATTCAGTTTGGTCCATTCTTCAATCTTGAACTAATTTTCCGTAAAATAATCAGAATTCTTGGTTGAATGGAGGTTGGCTCAGGTTGCCCAATAGCCCGGCTGGGACTCTGTCTATTAAGACTCTAATTGTTATTACCTATTGGTTTACTTGGTACGTTAAAAATGAGATGATATATCTTATTAGGTGGCATTCTCCTCTTAATCTCATGCTCAAAATAATTTCATTTGCTTGTCGGTTTAATAAAACTCAAGCTCCTGAGAAAATTTCAATTTACGTTTTAATTCTAATTTACTTAATTGGATTCCCTCGGATGGAAACTGGATTAAATTAAACTGTGGTAGCTCTTTTTTAAACTTACAAGCTGGCATTGGCTTTATTGTTAGGAACAATTTGGGTGACTACATTTACTTTGCTAATCAGTATTTTGATTCTATCATTTCACCGGCTTTTGCAGAAGCTCTTTCTATCCTACATGCCATCCAGTTTGCTCATCGAAAGTTTGACTTGGTCATTATTGAATCTGATTGATGGTTGGTTATTCAGGCTATTCAAGGTCAATGTACAGTAGTCCCTTCGAAGCTGCATCACATTGTATCTCAATTTCAATCATTAGCCTATAGAGAATGTAATAAAGCCGCTCATTGGGCGGCAAATCGAGCACGTAGTCTTAAAGAGTCCAAAGTATGGACTTCTATTCGACTCCCGGAGCTCAATAATATTTTTTTACCAGGACTGCTCTAGTCCTTCCCATACGTAGTTAATGAACTTTTTATTTTTTAGGTAAAAAAAAAATTATATTTTTTTCATTTACATAAATCAAAAATTATTTTTTGTTAATTTAATTTAAAAATCTAAGGCGGTTCCATTTAGCTGCTTTTTTTCTTCGGGTATTAGCAAATTGATAATTAGAGTGATCATGTGTGAGCTGAGTAGGAAGCATAGGAATGCAAAGTTCGAAGCTTAGGTTTGTTTCTATTGGGACTGGTCCTTTTGGAATTCCCAAGTATAGAGTTTCTATGTTTGTTTTTTAACTAGCTATCCACGTTTATCAGTTTATTGGATAATGATTTGTTTTTTAGTTCTGAATGTTTAGCTCTCCAACAATACTTTTAACTTCATCTTTCGTTTTTGCTGAATCAAGAGATCTGCTACGAATTTGGTTAAGGTTATAACCCTAAATCTAAAGATATCTTATCATCTCAAATTAAAAAAAGAAAGAAGGTATCTTTTCATCTCTGATTAAACTAATGTAGCTTTTCTTTTTTTTGGAGATTGAATTGATTGCATATTTTTGTTTATTGGAGATCTTGTGGATTGGTTGTGATATTGTCTTCTTGAGAAAAAAAATGTATTAGCGTATGATTAAGAGCAGTTGCTACCGAATGGTTGCTTGTCTTAAATTTCATTCTTACTTTAATACTCCCTGGGAATATTCAAGGATTGATTTTTTCAATGGTTTGGATGAAATGAAATGTCTATTTGTAAAAATTTCCTGCTACAAATATGGTAGATGTTTCTTTGAGTACAATATTGCCTTCATGAATCATGAAATAATTGTGGTTGACTAATTATCTTGGTTTGGTTTGGTTTGGGATCTCAGTCCATGGAGTGGTCTGCTGCAAGCTTTTCATTTATAATTTGTTTATTTACTTCTGTAGTTTATCAGGAGATGTTGTCTCAAGCTTAGGAGTGAACTCCAAAAGCGCTAGCAGGGACAGAAAGAAGTTGAGTGGTTCAAGCAGTAACGGGTTTGCAGCATCTGTGCCTCCGACACCTAGTAGTGAAGATGATATATTGCAGTCAGTGAATGTAATGAGTTTTACGTTCAATGAACTGAAGACACTATAGTAATATAGGGGTATATTTGTAAATATACTCTTACATAAGCACTTTTGTGTAAATTGTTATAGTATAGTAATAAAAGCAGGATTAATAGAAAGGTGACTAACCCTACAGGTTAATCACTCTTTTTTCATCTTCCACAAAACAACTTGGTATTAGAGCCGCCGTTCACACATCCTGAAGTGCTTGGAAATCCAAAAAATTATTCTGCACCTGCGGCGTGCGGATTCCTTAGCCGCGCCTGCCGCTGCATCAAGCAACACGCTGCGAGACGCACGCGCCCCAAGCGGCGCACGGCGCACCAAGTGCCGTAAGGCAGCGCACCATCACCAAGCAACACAAGGCAGTGTCCTTGAAATGCAGATTTCTTTTCTTCACATCGGGCGACATGCGTACCGAGGAGCTAGCTTTAGGCAGCACGGGTATAGATCCTATATTTTGCTTCAAATTTCCTTCTCTCATTTGAAAGGTGACAACAACTTTATTGTACAAAGTCAGCTTATATATATTTTATTTTTTGAAATCTATGCAATGAGATGAAGAAAAATCTAAACCTTTAAAGATTTAATTTGATGCTATAATTATCTTGTAGATCCGGGATTTCGTTCGAAATTCCCTCTCTTAAGATCAGCCCTATGAAATTAGATGGATCATCTACTTATTTAATGTGGACTCGAGGTGTGCGACTGTTTATTAGAGCCCATGGTCTTGAGGGGTATCTCACCGGGAGTAAAGTACAGTCAGCAAATGGAGACAATGCACATTGGGAGTCAGACAACTCTCTTACTATGTCTTGGCTTCTGAACTCTATGACTTTGGAGATTGGTCAGGGATTCACATTTTTCAATACAGCCAACGAAATTTGGGAATCTGTTTCACAAACTTACTCTCAGATAGGGAATTCTGTGCAAGCTATGAGATTCAGTGTAAAATTCATCAAGTAAGACAAAGTAATATATCAGTTTCTGCTTATGTGGCTGAGCTTAGACGATTGTGGTCTGAGTTAGACTTTTATCGTCCATTCAAGGCCTTACATGCTGAGGATGCAGTTCTACACAAAAAGTACATAGAAGAAGAACGCTTATTTGATTTTTTGGCAGGGCTGAATTCAAAATTTGACTCCATTAGAACACAAATTCTTACGAGAGGATATACGTTGCCTACACTTCAGCAAGTTTTTTCCATTGTTCAAAGTGAGGAGACTCGGAGAAGGATTATGGTGGAACCTAATAACTCACCAGTACCATCAAATCAATCTGCACTAGTAGTTTAGTATCGTGAAAGAACTGAAAGAGAACAAATGAAGTGTGATCATTGTCATAGGCCTGGTCACATTAAAGATACATGTTGGCAGTTACATAGTAGACCTCGAGGAGGTGGACTTGGCGGATGTCGTGGTGGAAGATTTGGGAGTCGAACTAATCATTTCGTTGATAACTCCTCAATGTCAGCTGAAGTGTTAGAGACTTTCAAATAGCTCATGGCCAAGCTTGATCCCTCCTCTACTGGAGAGACCTCCTCCTCCACAGGTTTAGCTAGTCAACCTTCTTCTTCTTCCATACACCACTCTCATTTTGCACAATTAGGTATTCTACAAAGTGCATTAAATTGTACTCAGTTTTCACCATCATCCTCGATTATAGATTCGGGTGCATCAAATCATATGACGGGTTCCTCTAGTTTCTTTATTTCATATTTTCCCCGTTCAGGTAGAGATAAAGTTCGTATAGCTGATGGTTCTTTTGCCCCTATTTCTGGAAAAGGTGCAATCACTATTGCTCCATCTCTACATTTATCGTTAGTCTTATGTGTTCCTCGTTTTCCTAACAACCTCTTATCAATTAGTTCAATCACCAAGGCTCTCGACGGTATAGTAACATTCTTCCCTACTCATTGTTTGTTTCAGAACAAGTTTGTGACGAAGGAGACGATTGGATCTGGTAGAATGCATGGCGGTCTCTATCACCTGGATAATCTTAGCACTCCCAATGAAGTCGGATATATGGTCTCTTTGCAACAAGTGCACTGGAGGAATTGCAGTTACATCATCGTCGATTTGGTCATTTATCTTTTTCAGTTTTAGCTAGGCAGTTATCTTTCTCTCTACAAATTATGCAATAAAGATCATTTGATTTGTTATGCCTGTGAGTATGCTAAACATACAAGTAGTATCTATTCTGCTTATGGAAATCATAGTCAATCTCCATTTGATGTTATTCACACTGATGTTTGGGGACCCTGCCGTGTTACTTCTCTTTCTGGGCATAAATGGTTCATTACCGTTATTGATTGTTTAGTCGAACAACTTGGGTTTATTTGTTAAAGAGTAAAGATGAAGTGTTGCGATGTTTTAAAGCATTTCACGTGATGATAGAAACTCAATTCAGTACCAAAATCAAAATCCTTCGCTCAGATAATGGTACATAATACACTGGCAAAGAGTTCCAGGACTACATGTTAGCTAATGGGATTCTTCATCAAACCACTCGTGTTGATACACCTACTCAAAATGGTGTGGCAGAAAGAAAGAATCGTCACCTATTGGAAGTCACTCGATCTTTACTCTTTACCATGAGCATGCCAAAGTCTTTTTGGAGAGAAGCCTTTTTGACAGCTGCTTATTTAATTAATCGCATGCCGCTTCGGACCTTGGAGCTCAAGTCACCGACCACTTGAATGTCTTATTGGAGATACGACTTTCATTGTACCTCCTAAGATATTTGGGTGTATTTGTTTTGTACGTGATCATCGCCCTTCACTTGGTAAATTTGAACATCGTTCCTTGAAATGTGTATTTGTTTGATATTTAGCTACTATAAAAGGTTACAAGTGTTATTTCCCACCTCAAAAGAAGATGTTTGTGACTATGGATGTAACCTTCATAGAGACAGAGGCATACTATTTATCCGATCAGAATTTGATAAATATTGTCCCTCCATCTCCCTCCACAATATCAGATGAATTCCTATACTCACCATATTCATGTACCGAGATACCACATTGTGAGGGGGAGTCATCTAGAGTTCAAGAAAAGCCGCACATAGTTGCAATTTTCATCTGTAAGGATATTTGAGTACCAAAAGTGATGCGTACAGCTTTGGAGTTGTTCATCTAGAGATGTTGTCTGGCCGACGTGCCATAGACAAGTACCAACCACTTGGAGAGCACAATCTAGTGGACTAGGCAAGGCCTAATCTTACTATCTTACTAGCAAGCGAAAGATCGATCTTCCGCATCCTGGATGCACGATTGGAGGGGCAGTATTCACTGGAAGGAGCACAAAAGGTTGTTGCTCTCGTACTCCATTGCTTATCAACGGAACCAAGGTACAGACCAACAACGGATCAAGTGGTGTCTGCACTAGAATAGCTTCAGGATGCCAAAGACATGAGAAGAAATCCACGGTATGAACAAAAGACAAATGGCCAAAGCATTGGTGGCAATTCAAGCAGGTTGGTTAAGAGGAGATCATAAGAAATTGTCAAAGGAGAGGTTGCTCATCCTACGCCCTCAGCTTCCCCACTTCACACTACGTGAAGAGAAGTCTCATGTGATGCAACTTTGGATGGAAATAGTAGAGAAAAAAAAGGAAAACATAAAGCTGTACATGCAAGCTCAATATCTTTTCATACAGATTTCCTTGTTTTGGATCATCTTGTTGACATTATTGTTCATATATTATATATATATATCACTTTTTACACTCAAGTCAATTGTCCAATTAAAAGTTCATATCAAGGACAGCTGATGTTACAATGATTGAAGGTTCCTGCTAAAATGTGGCCGTTAAATTTGACTATATATTATTGACATCTAGTGTCTCAAAATTAGTGAACAAAGACAATGAAAAGATCTTGAAGTCAAATTATTGATAGATGCCGAACTTTTAGGCAACTTATTTATAGCTTTCTTTTACTGTTTGAACAATTAAAGGTATTGCTTCTGTGTCTAAGGCAAATTGTTGTGTGATCAAGTTAGAAAACAAAGATCTTAAACAACTCAAATCCATCAATTTTTCTTCAATTTCACCTTTATATAATTCTATTGTTGTTCAAAATTGAAGTGCCTCAAAATATAGCTTCCCTTTTACCAAGTTTGGGTACCAATCTATCCAATTATGGATAGATTGGAGTATCTTGTGAAACAAAGGGGAAAAAAAGAGATCGAACATCAATCTATCCACCTTGGATATGCTTGGAATGGAAACCTAAATTGGATTTAGATCAGGTCGAATAATCGGATTTTGAATTTTATTATCATCTCTAATTTAAGACATTAAGATCTAATATTTTATGTATTGTATTAAAAAAATGAGATAATTTTATCCTCATATTTGTATTAAATGCTGAATTTATACTTTATATTGTTGATATTGTAAAATTAATTGAAAATCCAAATATGTTAACCGTGACCATTGTATCAAGATTTGATATCAATTTTAATTGGCATAAGCAATCGAATTAACTTTCAAAAAACAATCAAATGTCATGCCTATATCTTTTTTTTATTTTTATTTTCATATTTATTTTTATTTGTTGGTCTGATTTGAAATTTGGTAATTTGGATCATTGTAATGCAGTGTGAAACTATTTTGGTCTAAACATCCCTATTTGTCCATTGATTCATTAGATTTGAAATTTGTTCAATTAAATTAATTTAATGATATATATAAAAATGATTGTAGGATTATTTTGATGCGGTTAATTTAAAAATACGGGGATATAATTTTATCATTTTACGGATGACTTGATGAATAGCCCATATATCCAGTATTCTCATTTATTAGTCCCACATTACTTGTTGCTTATTTGGAATGGATTACATATGTTGTCTCTATTTGGTCAAGAGGCACGACCTTACTTGAACATGATATGTTCTATAGGCTCGTACAATTGTATCCTTGAGTGTAAAGGAGACAGACAATTCAATCTGGTTGATGAACAATGACCACGTGATCAGAACGTGATTAATGGCTCAAATTCCTAGGGGATTGAAGCCATAGATTATCGTTCCAAGATTTCGCCTTTCACGGGTGCATCAAGAAGGCTGCTGGACGTCGAACCAATGGATGTCAACGTCCCAGCAACATCTTCTTCTTGTTTATCTTGTTTATCCTCCTCGACGCAATCGACACAATCTTTCCATGGGATGATGTTCTTTTCTGAATTCGTCGTCAATGCCGATGGGAAGGTAGGTCCGGAGGGCCCACAAGAAGGTTGCAAGATGAGAACGTGGCCTTGCATTCTTCACTATCTTCCCCTCCGACCGTCTTCTTTTTTGATTTCCAAGAATACGATGTAAATCAAGAACACCCCTGCGAGAGGGCAAATGAAAATTCCACGTTTGTGCCTTAATCTAGCGTGGGGAGAAGGTTGTTGGATGTCAACTCGAACATGGATATGGACGTCCCGTGGCCGAGTGGATATTGCCATCGTCATCCGACGGAAAACACAACTTTGCGTGCAGGGAGGGAAACAAAGAGGGGTAGAGGGCTGCATCCGCACTGACGGAGGAAGAAGAGGATCCTATGCTAGTCTGCTTCCTTTAATTAATTTTGATTGACTTCAAGAACCGCATAAGAAACTTAAACTTTTGATGTCTCATGATTTGCTGAATGAATGAATGGATTGGAACTCAAATCTAATTTTCTGTTATGAAACTCTTTGGAAGCACAAAAATGATGTGATTTTTTTCTGATAAGTCTAGGTAAGGTATTACCTTTGTGATTTGTGGATTTTAGGCTGAATTTAAGTTCCAATCTATTCATTCATTCATTTAGCAAATCAGGAGACATCAAAAGTTTAAGTTTCTTATGCGGTTCTTGAAGTCAAACAAAATTAATTAAAGGCAGCAGACTAGCATAGGATCCTCTTCTTCCTCCGTCAGTGCAGATGCAGCCCTCTACCCCTCTTTGTTTCCCTCCCTGCACGCAAAGTTGTGTTTTTCGTCGAATGACAAAGGCAATATCCACTCGGCAACAGGACGTCCACATCCATGTCCGAGCTGACATCCAGCAACCTTCTCCCCACGTCGGATAAGGGCACAAACGTGGAATTTTCTTTCGCCCTCTCGCCGGCGTGTTCTTGATTTACGTCGTATTCTTGGAAATCAGAAAAGAAGACTGTCAGAGAGGAAGATAGCGAAGAATGCAAGGCCACGTTCGCATCTTGCAACCTTCTTGCTGCGCCCTCCGGACCAACCTTCCCGTCGGCATTGACAACGAATTTTGAAAAGAACGTCATCCCATGGAAAGATTGTGGCGATTGCGTCGAGGAGGAAAAACTGGATAAACAAGAAGATATTGCTGGGACGTCGACATCCATCGGTTCGGCGTCCAGCAGCGTTCTTGCTGCGCCCGTGAGGAGGATAAACATGAAGAAGGCCTTCGTCTTTCGCTTCTAAAAGAAGCACAATTAACGTATTTTGCATATACCAATTTTCTCCAATTTAAAAGAGAGATACGCTTAATAAAATTTGTAGGAATATATACAGTTAAATTTAACTAGTACTAGATACATGTAGAAACTACGGTGTAAAATCGATCAGATCAGCTTCTGACATGTGTTTCCGACACGATAATTTCAAGTTGAAAAACCAACTTAACCCAACTTCGGAAAAAGAAGCAATGACCTATTTTGTGTTGGAGCGAGCTCTAAGGATCTTTTTTGCATCAATTTTTTAATTTTTTTAATACTTTTTTTTATCTTTAACAAAGTTCAATAGTATCTAATCAAATTGAAACGAACCAAACTAGTACAATTTGGAAAATTTATATTCTAATTTTCAAAATCACAGTATATTATTAATTTTTTAAAACATTATTCAAGCTTTTTTAGATCTGCAATGAGAACTCCAAACTGATCCAAATAAACTTGGAAAAAAAACCTGAAATCCAAGCAACCCCCAAAGTATCTAGAGCTGGATCATGTCAGTTTTTGGTTTGTTTTGTTTCTTTTTGGCACAATCTGCTTTTAAACATTTAACAAGTAGATATAATGAATTTAATGACTGATAAAAGAAAAGCTAGTACAAGAGTCGTCCTTGTTGATCTTTTAAAAAAATGAGACGAGAATAATTGTCAAACTACTAAAAATTAGTAGACCCGGAAAACAAATAGATACCACCATGTTCATTAAACAAATAAAGATGATCATCTATAAATTCATCATATGACAAAATCTTCAGCAGCATAAAATATATTAGGTGCAAAATTGTGGTTTTCATAAGAGATCACAATGGGTAGGTACCAAGTCTGGAGAGGGGAAACAAACAGGGAAGGAGAAGTTGGATGCCTTCTTTCGTTGTAGAAATGCCACCACTCTGTTTAGCAAGTTTAGGCCAAAAACTGTTTCATCGCAATTGATTTTGATTGTGATATTCAATGGTTCTGAGAACTTGCCCTCAGCCAAGATAGTAAACAAAACTGGCTTTGAGCTACTCAATAATTGCCCACTGAAACGGAAGCACAAACCGGATGCATCATCAATGTTAAAAGAAACTGGGATGTCGGCACTCACAAGGGAAACATTAGAATTGCTTAGAACCTTAGATGCTAGAATTTTAGAAACTAGAATAATTTTATCCGAATCAAATGAATTGTCAATCTTCTCCATGTGATCCTTGAATATGCACCTGTTACATAATTTTGGAATATTAAGCTAAACTTAATACAGCAGGGAAAGAAAGTATGATAGCTGAAAAAGTGGCATTTTAATTTCATACAAACTATAAACTTTTTCTATTTCAATACTGAGAAATGCTTTGTCATTCTATGTTTTCTATGTTCCAGGTAATCACACTATAAGACTACGCCATCCTCTATCGTAACCGAATTATTAGGTAAATCATCTAACTCTTTCCATTGCCCAAGAATACCAAAATAATGGCATTGTCAAGCAAAAGATTTTATAACCTGTTACAATCCCGTTGATATATGAACCAGCAGTATCGTGATATTTCTATATGTGCACATGAAAGAAGTGTATATTTGTATGTCTGAAGTGATCCACAAGGGCAGTAATATGAAATATGAGGGCACATCTATACCATGCGGTTAGACATTTTGTGAGATATGAATATTACTGACACTTGCATTTTGTCGAAAACTTTTTCCCATTGCATAACACAGCTAACTTGAATGGCAAAAGATGATGATGAAAACACACTTGAATGACTTTCTTCACCCTTTGACATGGATCTAAGGATGCAATCTCTTCAAAAGAAAGCAAAGCTGGTATATTATCTGTTGATGGTGGGCTATGGAAGAAAAAAATGGAACATGTGAGTTTATAAAAGTAATATGAGCAACAAAAAATTCCACAAGATGTAATTACTACTAGACTGAAAATAAGAGTCCAAATCAAATAGTGCAAAGAAAATGATGAGAAATGGGGCAGATAAATACCTTTCAGGTTCTCCCACCACTTGATCTGAAGATTCCACACCCAAAGTAGACTCCCCATCTTTCAATGCTATATTTACTAATGGTTCAGAAGAGCAGTTCTCGACAAAAACTTCAAGAAGTACTAAGATTGGGGATATAGTTGAAATTTCATATGAAAATGCATATTCTACTCTCAAGCCATTGCCAGTTGTAGGATGGAGAAGAGTGTGGAGCATTGGTCTAACAGTACAATTAAGATTGTTAATTGATATTCTGCCAGAAGAAGGCTGTGGAGGCTTTTTTACTGAAGTAGAAGCTGGTTGCTCATCCAGCCATGATTCCAGTGCTGACTTAGACATCGACTCTGCCAAATCTGTAGAGATGAATGAAGACAAATTTCCCTTGGAACTTTGACTTGCAAGATCGTAATCAACGCTAGCATCAGAAACATTAATTAGGGCTTTTTCTTTGTCTGGTTGGTGGCACTTAATTTGAATCCTGCAAGTGTCAATAATTTTAAAAAATAAACCTCAGCTAAATCAATTTAGTCTGCATGTTCGGCATGGGTGAAATAGTCTAGTTCACCCGTCTACATGCAAGTGGAAGTGTTAATACTTAATAATATAAATGAATAGATTGTGCTCCTTTTTAATAGCTTAAGATTTGGGGAAAGTTGGAAATTTTATCAAAGTAAACAATGACAAAGATTAAACAACCAAAGACAACAACAACATGGGAGAATCATACAATACAATAGTAAATAAAATTTCAAGATTGTTATCTCCAAATCAAACAGATTGCAAGAAAGAACAAAATTATCCAACTGTAGATATCAATACAGATAATAGACTGTCATGCTAAATCCTAAATATGACGGGAACAAATAATCCACTCAAGTGTAACACTAAGACAACAAATACAGATATTTCGAAGTTGACCTTGGCGGAAGTATTTAGGATCTGAAGCTTTGTCTCAACCTCCTCCGAAGTAAAACACCATGCGAGATACTTCAGTATACTTGGTACTACTTTGGGAATAATCTGTCCAACAGAGCTGTACTCTCCTATAATCCAAATAATCAATGCGCGTGCTGCAGGGTCTTTTATTCTGTCCAAGTGGCAAGTCAATCGGACAATCACCTTCAATTGTAACAAATGAAGAGAGTAAAAGCATGTAGTAGATGTAACCAGCGACGTAAATCTAGAATTCTGAACATATAAATAAAAATGAACCAGAAAATAGTAAGGTCTAATATCAAAGCAACACTCATGGTGAATTCATTCAACCTTTGTGAGCAGAATTTAATAATATATTTTGCAGCTCCGAAGCAACAATAGATATCAAAATATGAACTAAAATCACATTAAAATAGTTTCTAGGTGTGTAGATCTTATGAAGTTGGGTTTCAGGGGAAAAAAACTAAAGAGAGACCTGGCTTGAGCTTTACAAGAAATCTGAACACAAGACCTCTACATGTTTATCTAAACTTTAGTAACTTAAACTTCCAGTATAAACTAGTTTTGTCCACATATCCACTGTTTCCAACTAAATAATTATCTTAGGTCCATAAAACATTTATCCACAAGCACAGATCAGATCAGATCAGATCAGATCCAATCCAAGTAATTGATTAAGAGTTGCAGTCTGTAAGAAAAAAAAAACAATAAGGGGGAAATAAATGACAACTCTAGGCTGAAGGATTTAGAAACAACTGCACCAATATAGCAAACATAATATCCCAGTGGGATTCATGAAATAACAAGGGAAAACAAGTGAAGCTTCTAATGCTTAAGCCAGATGGCAGATGAAATATCTCTGTTATATCCCGTATAAAAAGAAAAAAAAAAGTATTAAATTTTTGAGTCAATGTAGGGGGAGTGGCGATGGCAGGTGAAGGTGATGGAGAGGTAAGGGAGAGGTGTCGTTGAAGGGTTTTAAGAAGG
The DNA here is from genome assembly GCA_034359265.1 of Canna indica. Taxonomy (NCBI): domain Eukaryota; kingdom Viridiplantae; phylum Streptophyta; class Magnoliopsida; order Zingiberales; family Cannaceae; genus Canna; species Canna indica. The sequence goes on along the minus strand of CP136894.1, from coordinate 70,444,154 downwards.
GGGCGAGAGGGAGCCGGTGAAGAAAAATTGAGAAGAGGAGAGGGGAGGAACCTGCAGGCGGAAGAGTCGGCGCGCGCCTTGTTGCCGGTGGAGCTCCTCGTCGTCGCCGGAATCGCGAAATCGAGGTAGGAGATCTCTCCCTTCTCTTTTACTTCGTCATTTATCTACCGACGACGACAACGACGAACTGTGGGGTTGGCGGCGGGCAATCGCGGGCGCGCAGGCTACCGCAGGCCGCGTGGCCATGTCCGCTGCGGTGCTGGTCGCGTGCAGGTCGCCGCGACACCGCTGCTGCGCGCTGGCCGTGCGCTCCAGAAGACGCGCAGGCCAGCAGTAGCAGCTGGCGGTGCTTGGTGGTGGCCCTCCCGGCCACCATTCAGTCGCCGATGGGTCGGGCCGGTGCCGGATGCCGAGGAGAGAGCAGAGGTGCCTTCAAGTTGGTCGCCGGCGGCTTGGGAGCCGCCCGGCGTGGATTTGAGGTGAGCAGAGGAGGCGGCGAGATCGGGTGCAGAAGGGCGGCCGGCGGTGAGTCGGACCGGTCGCGGAGGTTGGGGAGAGGGCGGCCGTGCCGCCGGGGTGATCGCCGGCGTCCGGGAGGTCGGTCGGCGTGGGTTCGAGCGGAGCAGTGAGTGGCGTCGGGTGCAAGGCAAAGGGGCAGCGTGAGGGGTGAGGGGAGAGGGACGAGTGGCTGGGATATGAACAGTATTTAGAGAATAGAGTTGTATCAGGTTAATTTATGAATTTTAGGGTATTTTTGTAATTGATCGTAGAGTCGTCGGATCGAGTCGAGGTGAATACCAAAGTTGTAGATTTCCGCGTGCTGAACGCGATGGTGGTGTCGGATTTCAGATTGGAGATCATTTGGTGTGATTTTGATATATTTCAGTATTGATGTTGTTTAGGAGTAGATAAGAAATATTTGTGGTGTTCATTGTCTTTGACTGCATCTTAGGCCATGTTGTTATGCATTGTTGAGTTGACACTTGATACTTGTTGATCATATTGTGATTCTCCTACTCAGCATTCGCTGATCTCCGTTGTTTTTGCTTCAGACTTGCAGGGGTGAGCAGTCGATTTGTAGATCGAGGTGTATATAGTTTTTGTCTGCTAGTAGTCAGTCGTAGATGTGGAGCTCTGATGACGACTGCTTTTGTATTTTGGTTTGTTTTATCGTCTTATAGCTCGGCTTTGATATTGTTATTTTGGAGCTATAAATTGTAGATCAATTTTATATTTGGTTAAATATTGTATTTGATCGGACTTATGAATTGTAGTTATTGATTTTTATGTTGTTGTTTTCTTTTATGTTATGATTTGTGGCTTTTCCTTCCGCTGTGCGGTGTTCGAGTCGCCGTTGCGTTTCGGGTCGGGGTCGCCGAGGGCGGGCCCGGGTCGGGACGTGACAATTTTTGGTATCAGAGCATAGGATTGAGGTTAAAGTTAAGAGCTTAGGTGTCTTGCCTTAATGATAATTCTGTAAGGTGTAGGAGGTGTTGAGGTGGGCTGTAAGCTTATTTTAGGTGCTTTGCTTGAATTTCATTTTATTTGTGGTGGTGGCGTTGAGAAGTCGGAGTTAGTGCCGGAGGCAGTGGCATTCGGATGTAGAGGCGTCGTTGGAGCATGTGTAGAATATCAGAGTTGCGAGTGGAAGCGTGGTGGGCCTATAAATTTGGAGGACCAAATTTTTTAAGGTAGGGAGGATGTTATATCCCGTATAAAAAGAAAAAAAAAAGTATTAAATTTTTGAGTCAATGTAGGGGGAGTGGCGATGGCAGGTGAAGGTGATGGAGAGGTAAGGGAGAGGTGTCGTTGAAGGGTTTTAAGAAGGGGGCGAGAGGGAGCCGGTGAAGAAAAATTGAGAAGAGGAGAGGGGAGGAACCTGCAGGCGGAAGAGTCGGCGCGCGCCCTGTTGCCGGTGGAGCTCCTCGTCGCCGGAATCGCGAAATCGAGGTAGGAGATCTCTCCCTTCTCTTTTACTTCGTCATTTATCTACCGACGATGACAACGACGAACTGTGGGGTTGGCGGCGGGCAATCGCGGGCGCGCAGGCTACCGCAGGCCGCGTGGCCATGTCCGCTGCGGTGCTGGTCGCGTGCAGGTCGCCGCGACACCGCTGCTGCGCGCTGGCCGTGCGCTCCAGAAGACGCGCAGGCCAGCAGTAGCAGCTGGCGGTGCTTGGTGGTGGCCCTCCCGGCCACCATTCAGTCGCCGATGGGTCGGGCCGGTGCCGGATGCCGAGGAGAGAGCAGAGGTGCCTTCAAGTTGGTCGCCGGCGGCTTGGGAGCCGCCCGGCGTGGATTTGAGGTGAGCAGAGGAGGCGGCGAGATCGGGTGCAGAAGGGCGGCCGGCGGTGAGTCGGACCGGTCGCGGAGGTTGGGGAGAGGGCGGCCGTGCCGCCGGGGTGATCGCCGGCGTCCGGGAGGTCGGTCGGCGTGGGTTCGAGCGGAGCAGTGAGTGGCGTCGGGTGCAAGGCAAAGGGGCAGCGTGAGGGGTGAGGGGGAGAGGGACGAGTGGCTGGGATATGAACAGTGTTTAGAGAATAGAGTTGTATCATATGAAATTGGGTTAATTTATGAATTATTTGGATATTTTTGTAATTGATCGTAGAGTCGTCGGATCGAGTCGAGGTGAATACCAAAGTTGTAGATTTCCGCGTGCTGAACGCGATGGTGGTGTCGGATTTCAGATTGGAGATCATTTGGTGTGATTTTGATATATTTCTGTATTGATGTTGTTTAGTAAATTAGTTATATAATTATGTTTAAAATTAATTTATTTGGTGGGTCCCGAGTTGTCTGTTGAAGTTGAGGTGCATAGAAATTTTGATCATTTTTGCGTGCTGGACGTGATGGTGGTGTCGGATTTCAGATTGGAGATCGTTTGATATGATTTTGATATTTTGTTATTATTGAGTAAGTGATTGATAGTTGTATTTGAAATTAATTTAGTTGGTGGGTCCCGAGTTGTCGGTTGAAGTTGAGGTGAATAGTAATCTCGATCATTTTCGCGTGCTGAACGTGACGGTGGTGTTGGATTTCAGATTGGAGATCGTTTGATATGATTTTGATATTTTGCTGTTGTTGAATAAGTGATTGATAGTTGTATTTGAAATTAATTTAGTTGATGGGCCCCGAGTTGTCGGTTGAAGTTGAGGTGAATATCAATCTTGATCGTTTTCGCGTGCTGAACGCGATGGTGGGGTTAATTTTTCGAGAAAGCATTATTAGGTTGTTCTTTCAGTTGGTTAGTGGTTGAGGTTGTCGAGGTGTTCAAATAATAGTAAATTATTAGTCTGAGAATTTAGTCGATTGATTGGTGTGAAATAATTGTGGTTTGGAGAATGAGTTGAGCATAGGGTTTGGAGAGTGAGTTGGTTGATCATGGGTGTTTGGAGAGTGGGTTGAGCATGAGTTGGATCTTGCTTATGAACGTGTGTTTATGAACTGAACTCATCAAGGAATGGTCTGAAAAGTAGAATGATAATCCAGCTAGCTACCTTCTCATAACTAGTTGGATCTTGCTTATGAACGTGTTTTTGGTATGGCCGAGAAAGTTCATAAGGGAATTAAATTCATGGGAATTAATGAAGTATAAGAAGCTACAGGAACTAACCTATTGTGTTAACCAAAAGTTACCTTAGTGTACTGCAATCAAAATTTAATTTGAAACCCAATTCACCATTATGTTACTTATTTGTGACAAGCCCCAGCTGGCTCAATTCAGGTCATGTTTTTAGGTCTAGTTGGATTTGATCCAAAACTAAAACTAGCCCCCAACTTGAAATATCCTTAGTGTACACGTCTATTTTTCAGAATTTCCAACATAAATTCTTTAAAGATAAATTATTCCAACATTTAAACTTGATATCTTGTTCAACATCTGTAGTAAAATATTTTAGATTATTATTCAAGATTTTTGATCTCTTAGTAATACTGTTTCTCTTAACTTTATAATTTTGTTTCCTGGTACAGAATGATAATTCTTATCACTCATTTAATTTAGGATCTTCAAGATAATTGTATAAACTTTTGAAAGATATGTAATTTAAGTTACTGTAAAACTGGATTCAATTGGGAACTACTATAAGATAGCTTTAGGTATTATATTCTGCAGCTGTATACCTAAACATGGATTGAGTCCATCTATTTGAATCTTATTTTATATAGTGTGCAAGTCTCTCTCCTTCCAGTTTTTCAGTTGAATGCTGCTTTCTTATTTTTCACATTTACAGTCATCACAAAATCTGCAGATGCACAGAGAATGGAAGTATCATCCGCAAAATCCTCACAGTATTCTCTTTCCGTTGTGCTCATAAAATTAGTCATATAACTGTTTATTACTTTATTTGGTTGCTGATATTAGTAACTGGCAGCAATTCATTTCACTCAATCCCACTAGATTGACATGTTACTTCATTGCACTGCTAAATTTTACAAGGTTAGCAATGCATTGGCTCTTTGCTGGAATTACTAAATGACTTATAGGAGCCATTTTAATCATGTGTACAACAGTGCTAGAAGTAAAGGTAAGCGTGCATACAAGACGCTGTAAGCATGAATTACTAACCCATCTTGTTTCTCTTGTTTACAAGCTGGTATTCCTGATATGACATATTTACTGCATCTGTTTCAACATTAAAACAGAGGAATGGGTAATTTGTGATCTCTTAATTTCACAATACTTTGCTATAGAAAATGTGCATAACTTAGGTATAGAAAATGCTGATTAACTGGAAGAGATATCCTGAATTCCAACTCGTCATCGAGCACCAAACAGGTCCCTTGTATGTTCATTTTTCATTTTGTGCACTAATCACATTCTTGGCTGAAGATTAAAGATTAGAACATCCAATCAAGGGTTTGAAGCTAAGATTAGAACATCCAAGAAATGCCTAAAATCCAAGAATTAGAACATCCAAGAAATGCCTCGTTTGAAGATAAGATTGAATCGTGTTGATCAGCCTTTGTGGGGAAGTCATGAGTTCATTCCTATATCTTAATCTTCACCAAGTTACAGAAAATCCAAGAAAATATTCTAACCAAGAAATTACAGAAAATATAATGTACACCTCCCTGGAATGCCGTGCTTCTTCCTCCGTCTCTCCGGATGAAGCCCTACCCCTTTTCGTTCCCCTCCCTGCAGCTGTGACGTCATTCATCCTCCTCGCAATGCCGGTAAACGGAATCAGTTTCTGCGCTGCCGCCTTTTCTTGCTGATCGCCGAGGAACTCAGAAAAGAACACGATGTTTTGCGTCGGCTGATGATGGCAAGATCCGCTCGGCAGAGAAGAAGGGCTCGCGACGTCCACATCCATGTCTTCGTCGTCCAGCAATCTTCTCCCCACGCCGGTGAAGGGCACATTATCTTTCTCCCTCTCGCCGCGTTCTTGGTCCACGCCATTGACGAAATCGGAAAAGAACACGGGCTTACCTGTAACCCGACGGCACCGACTGCTCGGGGGAGAGGAAGATAATGTAGAACGCATGACGAAACGTCTGCTTCTTGCAACGTTCTTGCTGCGCCGGTGAAGGGTGCATACGAATCCAACGCTCCCTTCTCGTTGCCGTTGACGAAATCAGAAAAGAATAAGAGACGATGGGAAGATCGGCTCGGGGAAGAAGAAGAAGACGACGAGGGACGAGGCGGGGACATCTATGTCCATGGCTTCATCATCCTGCAGTCTTCTCGCTACCCCGGTGGATGGTGCAAACTTGGAATCCATGAGAGTGGAGATCGAGATCACCCTCTCTTGCAATCTGTGTGAGGCACGCCGGAATCGGAACCCCAATCTCATGGGAGTGAAGCGAAGGCGAAGGTGAAGAAAGGGCGAACTCGAAACAGAAGAAATTAGTATTATTTTTCATTAATATATATAATGGGGAGTCAAACGGAGAAATTAGTATTGTTTTTTATTAATATAAAGGGTAATGCATTTCTTTTCGAATAAATTATATGGGTCTCCGATATGCATGACACGTCACAGTCCACCACAAAAAGATGTGATTTCCAATTGTTTGGCCATGTAATTCTATAAGATATTTGACAGATGACTAATTTGCTGATGATTCAGATTCCAGAATCTTTTATTTACTTACTGATTTAGCACTCATGCACAATTACTTATATTTGTAGGCTAAGTGAATCAATTTTACTATGTTTGCAGGTCCAAGTCCATAGCAAAAGGAATCGGAGGTCGGGAAGGTGGTGACGTCGACGAGCAATTGAATCATTGAACTGATGGCCGACGAGGCAGCAACGAAGGCATAGACATTGCGGCACGAGGTCCTTAGTCGCGGACTTCGACTCACATAGACGCGGAGACACACATGTCTAAGTCATTAAAGAGAAACTCATTTTGACTGTAGTAACACTCTTATAATGGCAGAGATCATCTCATAAGAATTTCCAACTGAGTACTACTTCGCCCCTTTTAAAGTCAAGCTCAGGTTGTGCATCAACAATTTTACTGCTTTGTTGAAACCCAGAGACAATTGGTTCAGGATAGGATTTATACTTCGTGGATAAGGGCAGCACCCAATTGGTGGGACATCAGCTTTACCAAATTTCCTTGCTCCAAGATTATATAACGTCTTCCATGTTAATAATATGTAATCAGCAATAAGTAGATAGAACATAAATATTGCATTAATGAGGATAAAATTTTACAATGTTTTTTAGCGAAAGGAACCGATGGTCGAGAAGGTGGTGACGGGCGACGAACGATCGAATAATTGAATCGATGGTCGGCGAGGCAGCGACGAAAGCATAAACATTGCGGCACGAGGTCCCCAGTCACGACTCAGACTCACATAGACGCGGAGGAAGGCACACCGGTTGGTTTATGTACTAGTGGTCTGCGGAGGAAAGCCGTCGCTGATAATTTCCTTAGTTTATGTATTTCTGCAAACCGGTTGGTTTTATAAATTGTACAAGTTTTGTGGTATTTTTTATAGTTGTCAAGGTTGGGTTAGGCTGTAGAGTACGGGTGGTACTCTGGCCGGTCATGTCCGGGTTGGGGTGTGTCCGAGTTTGGGGTGTGACACGTGCACAAAACTTCGACGTAGAGTTTAGGAGTTTAGGCGGAAATATTTCGACGTTGACGTCGAAAATTTTTTTTTAAAAAAAATCTAAGTTTAAAAATTTCGACACTTGCTACAGGCGTTGAAGACTTTTCGACGCCTATTGCAGGCATTGAAACGCGTCTGGAGCGGGCTCACTAGCGTCCGCCCACACCGTCCGTGTTACGCCCCGCCTAAGTTTATTCGTAGAGAAAGGACTTCACATAGGTGGAGCACAACCTACAACTAAACCACAAAATACACCAGAAAATCTCAACAAAAACAACTAAAATCTTCTTTTCAACAAGTAGTTCTTTAAACAAATGTTCAACATCAATCTAAATATAACTAAGAAAACAACTAAACAGCGGATGACATCTCCTCGATCCTCCCGGACTCTAGCTACCCAACTTCAACTACCAACATACCTGCAAATTCGAAGCAACAACAAACAACGTCAACGGGAAGCTGAGTAGGAGTATCAATATGTCCAACAATAAGGACTACAATCATGATGTGATGATATTGTCAAATGCAACAATATACAACTTTGCAATTGAATGCAATATGTCAACAACAAGACACATTTTCACCTATCAACTAATGCAATTCATACCAATCAAGCGCGCAATGGACAAATGGGTTTCCCACGCGCTTTCCCACCTCCGAGAGTGACACCTCAAGCCTGCTCCAGCAAGAGATCCGACTATCCATAAAGGTAGTCTGCCGACGTCTAACACATCGACGCTGAACACGCACCCGTGTGGTAAATAGGTGATCACCGGTGTCACTTGCCCAACACCTTGGGCAATAAATCAACAATGTCCAAGGCCTCCGCCCAATAAAAGATCAACAACGCAACATGACAACTAGATCTCACAAGATGAGAAATCACAACTGATCTACGAAGCTAACAATAATAAATGTTACAACAAACTATCAACTGAAGATGCAACAAAATAATTCATGCTAGCAAATACAACTTATGACAACGTTAATACTAAAATGGTCGGGTTTGACCCGAACTGACCCGATTACCCGACCCAACCCAACCCAACCCAAACTAATTGGGTTGGGTCGGGTAATCGGGTTCATTGGGTCGACCCGTACCCATGAACAGCCCTAACTACAATGGGCACCATGCTCAAATAACATTAATAAATAACAACTCTAATCAGACTCATGCAATTATCAACATGGTATGTCCAACAAAATAATGCAACATGAGATCAACGGATTACAGAAGCAATTCAAGCAAATAGAGACAAAGGCTAAAACCATCATTTTACTCATTCAACATTCATCGGCTACAACAGGAGTCAACTCACACCCAACACAACTATGTATACTCTAAATCACCACCGAACATAGAATACCACTATTCTATATTATTTAATTATTTATCAAATTAAAATAATAACTCATAACTATGAAATAACACTGAAACATAGAAATGACCTACCAGATGAACTCTGATCATAGAAGCCCCCTCTAAAATAATATTTACAAGAAGGTCCCTATAATTTTCCAGGTCATAAAAGTTAGCCCGCACTGTCGTCGCGGTCTTGCGGGCGCACGAGCCAGCGGCCCTTGGCGAGCGCACCGAGGGGCTTTGCCCAAGTGAAGGGGCGGGATATTTCCCGCCTCTGATTTTTTTAAAAAAAATTAAAATTTTTCCCTCAGGTTCTCTTCTTTATATACTTTTCTTCTTCTTTTCTTCTTCTTCTTCTTTTCATCATCTTCATTTTCTTCTTATCTTTTTTCCTTTCCCATTCTTTCCTCTTTCTCTTCTATTTTTCCTTCATCTAATTTTTCTTCTTCTTTTTTCAGGTTATCAAAATTTTTCAAGTCATCGAAATTTTTAGGTTACCATCTAATTTTTCAGGTTAAAAAATATTAATTAAATTGGATTGTGCCATATGATTATTTAATTATTTTAGTAAATTATAAATCAAAGATTAAATTATAAATGTTTCTATGTGAGAATCCATTAAGTTAATTCGGTTGCCCCTCTCCTCCAATGATGATGCATGGGTTTAGGAAATGGAGATTAATGAGTATGTTGCTACAAGTAGTGCTTAGTTGTTTCTTAGAAGTCGTAACCTTCACGAACTTAGCAATTATGTCCCTTGCCTAGTCTATGGCAACTTAAGCTGCCTCCAAAAGTTCTGAACTTCCTTTGAAATCTTCTGCATAATAGATTACCTACCAGATCCTATTTGTGCCATATTGGTCTTCTTAATATCTTTGTTTGTCCTTTGTGTCCGTCTAATACTACTAATGAGATTATTGAACACTTTTTTTTTCTTATGCCCTTATATTAATTCAGTTTGGTCCATTCTTCAATCTTGAACTGATTTTCCGTAAAATAATTAGAATTCTTGGTTGAATGGAGGTTGGCTCAGGGTACCCAATAGCCCGGCTGGGACTCTGTCTATTAAGACTCTAATTGTTATTACCTATTGGTTTACTTGGTATGTTAAAAATGAGATGATATATCTTATTAGGTGGCATTCTCCTCTTAATCTCATACTCAAAATAATGTCATTTGCTTGTCGGTTTAATAAAACTCAAGCTCCTGAGAAAATTTCAATTTACGTTTTAATTCTAATTTACTTAATTGGATTCCCTCGGATGGAAACTGGATTAAATTAAACTGTGATAGCTCTTTTTTAAACTCACAATCTGGCATTGGCTTTATTGTTAGGAACAATTTGGGTGACTACATTTACTTTGCTAATTAGTATTTTGATTCTATCATTTCACCGGTCTTTGCAGAAGCTCTTTCTATCCTACATGCCATCCAGTTTGCTCATCGAAAGTTTGACTTGGTCATTATTGAATCTGATTGATGGTTGGTTATTCAGGCTATTCAAGGTCAATGTACAGTAGTCCCTTCGAAGCTGCAGCACATTGTATCTCAATTTCAATCATTAGCCTATGGAGAATGTAATAAAGCCGCTCATTGGGCGGCAAATCGAGCACGTAGTCTTAAAGAGTCCAAAGTATGGACTTCTATTCGACTCCCGAAGCTCAATAATATTTTTTTACCAGGATGGCTCTAGTCCTTCCCATACGTAGTTAATGATCTTTTTATTTTTTAGGTAAAAAAAAATTATATTTTTTTCATTTACATAAATCAAAAATTATTTTTTGTTAATTTAATTTAAAAATCTAAGGCGGTTCCATTTAGCTGCTTTTTTTCTTCGGGTATTAGCAAATTGATAATTAGAGTGATCATGTGCGAGCTGAGTAGGAAGCATAGGAATGCAAAGTTCGAAGCTTAGGTTTGTTTCTATTGGGACTGGTCCTTTTGGAATTCCCAAGTATAGAGTTTCTATGTTTGTTTTTTAACTAGCTATCCACGTTTATCAGTTTATTGGATAATGATTTGTTTTTTAGTTCTGAATGTTTAGCTCTCCAACAATACTTTTAACTTCATCTTTCGTTTTTGCTGAATCAAGAGATCTGCTACGAATTTGGTTAAGGTTATAACCCTAAATCTAAAGATATCTTATCATCTCAAATTAAAAAAAGAAAGAAGGTATCTTTTCATCTCTGATTAAACTAATGTAGCTTTTCTTTTTTTTGGAGATTGAATTGATTGCATATTTTTGTTTATTGGAGATCTTGTGGATTGGTTGTGATATTGTCTTCTTGAGAAAAAAAATGTATTAGCGTATGATTAAGAGCAATTGCTACCGAATGGTTGCTTGTCTTAAATTTCATTCTTACTTTAATACTCCCTGGGAATATTCAAGGATTGATTTTTTCAATGGTTTGGATGAAATGAAATGTCTATTTGTAAAAATTTCCTGCTACAAATATGGTAGATGTTTCTTTGAGTACAATATTGCCTTCATGAATCATGAAATAATTGTGGTTGACTAATTATCTTGGTTTGGTTTGGTTTGGGATCTCAGTCCAAGGAGTGGTCTGCTGCAAGCTTTTCATTTATAATTTGTTTATTTACTTCTGTAGTTTATCAGGAGATGTTGTCTCAAGCTTAGGAGTGAACTCCAAAAGCGCTAGCAGGGACAGAAAGAAGTTGAGTGGTTCAAGCAGTAACGGGTTTGCAGCATCTGTGCCTCCGACACCTAGTAGTGAAGATGATATCTTGCAGTCAGTGAATGTAATGAGTTTTACGTTCAATGAACTGAAGACAGTATAGTAAAATAGGGGTATATTTGTAAATATACTCTTACATAAGCACTTTTGTGTAAATTGTTATAGTATAGTAATAAAAGGAGGATTAATAGAAAGGTGACTAACCCTACAGGTTAATCACTCTTTTTTCATCTTCCACAAAACAACTTGGTATTAGAGCCGCCGTTCACACATCCTGAAGTGCTTGGAAATCCAAAAAATTATTCTGCACCTGCGGCGTGCGGATTCCTTAGCCGCGCCTGCCGCTGCATCAAGCAACGCGCTGCGAGATGCACGCGCCCCAAGCGGTGCACGGCGCACCAAGTGCCGTAAGGCAGCGCACCATCACCAAGCAGCGCAAGGCAGTGTCCTTCAAGCAGATTTTTTTTCTTCACATCGGGCGACACGCGTACCGAGGAGCTAGCTTTTGGCAGCACGGGTATACATCCTATATTTGATTCAAATTTACTTCTCTCATTTGAAAGGTGACAACAACTATATTCTACAAAGTCAGCTTATATATATTTTATTTTTCGAAATCTGTGCAATGAGATGAAGAAAAATCTAAGCCTTTAAAGATTTAATTTGATGCTATAATTATCTTGTAGATCCGGGATTTCGTTCGAAATTCCCTCTCTTCAGAATAGCCCTATGAAATTAGATGGATCATCTACTTATTTAATGTGGACTCGAAGTGTGCGACTATTTATTAGAGCCCGTCGTCTTGAGGGGTATCTCACTGGGAGTAAAGTACAGTTAGCAAATGGAAACAATGCACATTGGGAGTCAGAGAACTCTCTTGTTATGTCTTGGCTTCTAAACTATATGACTCAGGATATCGGTCAGGGATTCACATTTTTCAATACAACCAACGAAATTTGGGAAGCTATTTCACCAACCTACTCTCAAATAGGGAATTCAGTGCAAGCTTATGAGATTTAGTGTAAAATTCGTCAAATAAGACAAAGTAATATGTCAGTTACTGCTTATGTGGCTGAGCTTAGACGATTGTGGTCTGAGTTAGACTTTTATCGTCCATTCAAGGCCTTACATGCTGAGGATGCAGTTCTACACAAAAAGTACATAGAAGAAAAACGCTTATTTGATTTTTTGGCAGGGCTGAATTCAGAATTTGACTCCATTAGAACACAAATTCGTAGGAGAGGATATACGTTGCCTACACTTCAGCAAGTTTTTTCCATTGTTCAAAGTGAGGAGACTCGGAGAAGGATTATGGTGGAACCTAATAACTCACCAGTACCATCACATCGATCTGCACTAGTAGTTCAGTCTCGTGAAAGAACTGAAAGAGAACAAATGAAGTGTGATCATTGTCATAGGCCTGGTCACATTAAACATACATGTTGGCAGTTACATGGTAGACCTCGAGGAGGTGGACTTGGCGGATGTCGTGGTGGAAGATTTGTGAGTCGAACTAATCATTTCGTTGATAACTCCTCAATGTCAGCTGAAGTGTTAGAGACTTTGAAATAGCTCATGGCAAAGCTTGATCCCTACTCTACTGGAGAGACCTCCTCCTCCACAGGTTCAGCTAGTCAACCTTCTTCTTCCATACACCACTCTCATTTTGCACAATTAGGTATTTAACATAGTGCATTAAATTGTACTCAGTTTTCACCATCATCCTCGATTATAGATTCGGGTGCATCAAATCATATGACGGGTTCCTCTAGTTTCTTTATTTCATATTTTCCCTGTTCAGGTAGAGATAAAGTTCGTATAGCTGATGGTTCTTTTGCCCCTATTTCTGGAAAAGGTGCAATCACTATTACTCCATCTCTACATTTATCGTTAGTCTTACGTGTTCCTCGTTTTCCTAACAACCTCTTATCTATTAGTTCAATCACCAAGGCTCTCGACGGTATAGTAACATTCTTCCCTACTCATTGTTTGTTTCAGAAGAAGCTTGTGACGAAGGAGACGATTGGATCTGGTTGAATGCATGATGGTCTCTATCACCTGGATAATCTTAGCAGTCCCAATGAAGTCGGATATATGGTCTCTTTGCAACAAGTGCACTGGAGGAATTGCAGTTACATCATCGTCGATTTGGTCATTTATCTTTTTTTGTTTTAGCTAGGCAGTTTTCTTTCTCTCTACAAATTATGCAATAAAGATCATTTGATTTGTTATGCCTGTGAGTATGCTAAACATACAAGTAGTATCTATTCTGCTTATGGAAATCATAGTCAATCTCCATTTGATGTTATTCACAATGATGTTTGGGGACCCTGCCGTGTTACTTCTCTTTCTAGGCATAAATGGTTCATTACCGTTATTGATTGTTTAGTCGAACAACTTGGGTTTATTTGTTAAAGAGTAAAGATGAAGTGTTGCGATGTTTTAAAACATTTCACATGATGATAGAAACTCAATTCAGTACCAAAATCAAAATCCTTCGCTCAGATAATGGTACATAATACACTGGCAAAGAGTTCCAGGACTACATGTTAGCTAATGGGATTCTTCATCAAACCACTCGTGTTGATACACCTACTCAAAATGGTGTGGCAGAAAGAAAGAATCGTCACCTATTGGAAGTCACTCGATCTTTACTCTTTACCATGAGCATGCCAAAGTCTTTTTGGAGAGAAGCCTTTTTGACAGCTGCTTATTAAATTAATCGCATGCCGCTTCGGACCTTGGAGCTCAAGTCACCGACCACTTGAATGTCTTATTGGAGATACGACTTTCATTGTACCTCCTAAGATATTTGGGTGTGTTTGTTTTGTGGCAATTCAAGCAGGTTGGTTAAGAGGAGATCATAAGAAATTGTCAAAGGAGAGGTTGCTCATCCTACGCCCTCAGCTTCCCCACTTCACACTACATGAAGAGAAGTCTCATGTGATGCAACTTCGGATGGAAATAGTAGAGAAAAAAAAGGAAAACATAAAGCTGTACATGCAAGCTCAATATCTTTTCGTACAGATTTCCTTGTTTTGGATCATCTTGTTGACATTATTGTTCATATATTATATATATATATATATCACTTTTTCACTCAAGTCAATTGTCCAATTAAAAGTTCATATCAAGGACAGCTGATGTTACAATGATTGAAGGTTCCTGCTAAAATGTGGCCGTTAAATTTGACTATATATTATTGACATCTAGTGTCTCAAAATTAGTGAACAAAGACAATGAAAAGATCTTGAAGTCAAATTATTGATAGATGCCGAACTTTTAGGCAACTTATTTATAGCTTTCCTTTACTATTTGAACAATTAAAGGTATTGTTTATGTGTCTAAGGCAAATTGTTGTGTGATCAAGTTAGAAAACAAAGATCTTAAACAACTCAAATCCATCAATTTTTCTTCAATTTCACCTTTATATAATTCTATTGTTGTTCAAAATTGAAGTGCCTCAAAATATAGCTTCCCTTTTACCAAGTTTGGGTACCAATCTATCCAATTATGGATAGATTGGAGTATCTTGTGAAACAAAGGGGAAAAAAAGAGATCGAACATCAATCTATCCACCTTGGATATGCTTGGAATGGAAACCTAAATTGGATTTAGATCAGGTCGAATAATCGGATTTTGAATTTTATTATCATCTCTAATTTAAGACATTAAGATCTAATATTTTATGTATTGTATTAAAAAAATGAGATAATTTTATCCTCATATTTGTATTAAATGCTGAATTTATACTTTATATTGTTGATATTGTAAAATTAATTGAAAATCCAAATATGTTAACCGTGACCATTGTATCAAGATTTGATATCAATTTTAATTGGCATAAGCAATCGAATTAACTTTCAAAAAACAATCAAATGTCATGCCTATATCTTTTTTTTATTTTTATTTTCATATTTATCTTTATTTGTTGGTCTGATTTGAAATTTGGTAATTTGGATCATTGTAATGCAGTGTGAAACTATTTTGGTCTAAACATCCCTATTTGTCCATTGATTCATTAGATTTGAAATTTGTTCAATTAAATTAATTTAATGATATATATAAAAATGATTGTAGGATTATTTTGATGCGGTTAATTTAAAAATAAGGGGATATAATTTTATCATTTTACGGATGACTTGATGAATAGCCCATATATCCAGTATTCTCATTTATTAGTCCCACATTACTTGCTGCTTATTTGGAATGGATTACCTATGTTGTCTCTATTTGGTCAAGAGGCACGACCTTACTTGAACATGATATGTTCTATAGGCTCGTACAATTGTATCCTTGAGTGTAAAGGAGACAGACAATTCGATCTGGTTCATGAACAATGACCACGTGATCAGAACGTGATTAATGGCTCAAATTCCTAGGGGATTGAAGCCATAGATTATCGTTCCAAGATTTCGCCTTTCACGGGTGCATCAAGAAGGCTGCTGGACGTCGAACCAATGGATGTCAACGTCCCAGCAACATCTTCTTCTTGTTTATCTTGTTTATCCTCCTCGACGCAATCGACACAATCTTTCCATGGGATGACGTTCTTTTCTGAATTCGTCGTCAATGCCGATGGGAAGGTAGGTCCGGAGGGCCCAGCAAGAAGGTTGCAAGATGAGAACGTGGCCTTGCATTCTTCACCATCTTCCCCTCCGACCGTCTTCTTTTTTGATTTCCAAGAATACGATGTAAATCAAGAACACCCCTGCGAGAGGGCAAATGAAAATTCCACGTTTGTGCCTTCATCTAGCGTGGGGAGAAGGTTGTTGGATGTCAGCTCGAACATGGATGTGGACGTCCTGTGGCCGAGTGGATATTGCCATCGTCATCCGACGGAAAACACAACTTTGCGTGTAGGGAGAGAAACAAAGAGGGGTAGAGGGTTGCATCCACACTGACGGAGGAAGAAGAGGATCCTATGCTAGTCTGCTTCCTTTAATTAATTTTGATTGACTTCAAGAACCGCATAAGAAACTTAAACTTTTGATGTCTCATGATTTGCTGAATGAATGAATGGATTGGAACTCAAATCTAATTTTCTGTTATGAAACTCCTTGGAAGCACAAAAATGATGTGATTTTTTTCTGATAAGTCTAGGTAAGGTATTACCTTTGTGATTTGTGGATTTTAGGCTGAATTTAAGTTCCAATCTATTCATTCATTCATTTAGCAAATCATGAGACATCAAAAGTTTAAGTTTCTTATGCGGATCTTGAAGTCAAACAAAATTAATTAAAGGCAGCAGACTAGCATAGGATCCTCCTCTTCCTCTGTCAGTGCGGATGCAGCCCTCTACCCCTCTTTGTTTCCCTCCCTGCACGCAAAGTTGTGTTTTCCGTCGAATGACAAAGGCAATATCCACTCGGCAACAGGACGTCCACATCCATGTCCGAGCTGACAGCCAGCAACCTTCTCCCCACGCCGGATAAGAGCACAAACGTGGAATTTTCTTTCGCCCTCTCGCCGGCGTGTTCTTGATTTACGTCGTATTCTTGGAAACCAGAAAAGAAGACTGTCAGAGAGGAAGATAGCGAAGAATGAAAGGCCACGTTCGCATCTTGCAACCTTTTTGCTGCGCCCTCCGGACCAACCTTCCCGTCGGCATTGACAACGAATTTTGAAAAGAACGTCATCCCATGGAAAGATTGTGGCGATTGCGTCGAGGAGGAAAAACTGGATAAACAAGAAGAAGATATTGCTGGGACGTCGACATCCATCGGTTCGGCGTCCAGCAGCCTTCTTGCTGCGCCCGTGAGGAGGATAAACATGAAGAAGGCCTTCGTCTTTCGCTTCTAAAAGAAGCACAATTAACGTATTTTGCATATACCAATTTTCTCCAATTTAAAAAAGAGATACGCTTAATAAAATTTGTAGGAATATATACAGTTAAATTTAACTAGTACTAGATACATGTAGAAACTACGGTGTAAAAACGATCAGATCAGCTTCTGACATGTGTTTTCGACACGATAATTTCAAGTTGAAAAACCAACTTAACCCAACTTCGGAAAAAGAAGCAATGACCTATTTTGTGTTGGAGCGAGCTCTAAGGATCTTTTCTGCATCAATTTTTTAATTTTTTTAATACTTTTTTTTATCTTTAACAAAGTTCAATAGTATCTAATCAAATTGACACGAACCAAACTAGTACAATTTGGAAAATTTATATTCTAATTTTCAAAATCACAAAGTATATTATTAATTTTTTAAAACATTATTCAAGCTTTTTTAGACTGCAACGAGAACTCCAAACTGTTCCAAATAAACTTGGAAAAAAAACCTGAAATCCAAGCAACCCCCAAAGTATCTAGAGCTGGATCATGTCAGTTTTTGTTTTGTTTTGTTTCTTTTTGGCACAATCTGCTTTTAAACATTTAACAAGTAGATATAATGAATTTAATGACTGATAATTGTCAAACTATCATCCTTGTTGATCTCCAAGCTAGTACAAGAGTCGTCCTTGTTGATCTTTAAAAAAAATGAGACGAGAATAATTGTCAAACTACTAAAAATTAGTAGACCCGGAAAACAAATAGATACCACCATGTTCATTAAACAAATAAAGATGATCATCTATAAATTCATCATATGACAAAATCTTCAGCAGCATAAAATATATTAGGTACAAAGTTGTGGTTTTCATCAGAGATCACAATGGGTAGGTACCAAGTCTGGAGAGGGGAAACAAACAGGGAAGGAGAAGTTGGATGCCTTCTTTCGTTGTAGAAATGCCACCACTCTGTTTAGCAAGTTTAGGCCAAAAACTGTTTCTTCGCAATTGATTTTGATTGTGATATTCAATGGTTCTGAGAACTTGCCCTCAGCCAAGATAGTAAACAAGACTGGCTTTGAGCTACTCAATAATTGCCCACTGAAACGGAAGCACAAACCGGATGCATCATCAATGTTAAAAGAAACTGGGATGTCGGCACTCACAAGGGAAACATTAGAATTGCTTAGAACCTTAGATGCTAGAATTTTAGAAACTAGAATAATTTTATCCGAATCAAATGAATTGTCAATCTTCTCCATGTGATCCTTGAATATGCACCTGTTACATAATTTTGGAATATTAAGCTAAACTTAATACAGCAGGGAAAGAAAGTATGATAGCTGAAAAAGTGGCATTTTAATTTCATACAAACTATAAACTTTTTCTATTTCAATACTGAGAAATGCTTTGTCATTCTATGTTTTCTATGTTCCAGGTAATCACACTATAAGACTACGCCATCCTCTATCGTAACCGAATTATTAGGTAAATCATCTAACTCTTTCCATTGCCCAAGAATACCAAAATAATGGCATTGTCAAGCAAAAGATTTTATAACCTGTTACAATCCCGTTGATATATGAACCAGCAGTATCGTGATATTTCTATATGTGCACATGAAAGAAGTGTATATTTGTATGTCTGAAGTGATCCACAAGGGCAGTAATATGAAATATGAGGGCACATCTATACCATGCGGTTAGACATTTTGTGAGATATGAATATTACTGACACTTGCATTTTGTCGAAAACTTTTTCCCATTGCATAACACAGCTAACTTGAATGGCAAAAGATGATGATGAAAACACACTTGAATGACTTTCTTCACCCTTTGACTTGGATCTAAGGATGCAATCTCTTCAAAAGAAAGCAAAGCTGGTATATTATCTGTTGATGGTGGGCTATGGAAGAAAAAAATGGAACATGTGAGTTTATAAAAGTAATATGAGCAACAAAAAATTCCACAAGATGTAATTACTACTAGACGGAAAATAAGAGTCCAAATCAAATAGTGCAAAGAAAATGATGAGAAATGGGGCAGATAAATACCTTTCAGGTTCTCCCATCACTTGATCTGAAGATTCCACACCCAAAGTAGACTCCCCATCTTTCAATGCTATATTTACTAATGGTTCAGAAGAGCAGTTCTCGAGAAAAACTTCAAGTACTAAGATTGGGGATATAGTTGAAATTTCATATGAAAATGCATATTCTACTCTCAAGCCATTGCCAGTTGTAGGATGGAGAAGAGTGTGGAGCATTGGTCTAACAGTACAATTAAGATTGTTAATTGATATTCTGCCAGAAGAAGGCTGTGGAGGCTTTTTTACTGAAGTAGAAGCTGGTTGCTCATCCAGCCATGATTCCAGTGCTGACTTAGACATCAACTCTGCCAAATCTGTAGAGATGAATGAAGACAAATTTCCCTTGGAACTTTGACTTGCAAGATCGTAATCAACGCTAGCATCAGAAACATTAATTAGGGCTTTTTCGTTGCCATCTTGAGCATCATGCAGAACTGAGACAAAAGCATGGTCACTTTCATTTGAATCAATTGCAGATTCATTCCCCTCACCATCTGAGCTGATGGAAGAATGATGAGAATCATAGACAGAGCCACTTTCTTCAATTGAAGATCCAGAAGACACATCAGGGTCATTTGTTCCAAATGAATTGTTGTAGCAGGAGCTGACTAGGAAGTAGGAACTACTAAATGTTTAAAGAAGAACAAGAACAATGAGAAAATAGAATGAATGACAAGCAAAAGGGAAATCATTTCAAGTTTTTTCCTTTACCTTTATCACATCCTCTAAACGAAATAAGAAAATAGCAATGTTAATTTTAGTGTTGCCATTACTTCATGAAAATATTCTGCTTAATGTGCATTAACTAACTAGAAACAAACTAACATTTTTTTATTTAAAAACATGTAATAAGGATATGACAAAAAATTTGGGTTTGAATCAACCAATACCAAATCAAACAAAGCAAATAAAGAACAAACAAGGAAGAAAATGTTACCATATAATGATTGTTAAGAAAATAAATGAATAGATTGCACTCCTTCCTAACAACTAAAGCTTGAAAATGTTGGTCAGATAATCAAATTTAACATGCATGGTTGGTGGCACTTAATTTGAATCCTGCAAGTGTCAATAATTTTAAAAAATAAACCTCAGCTAAATCAATTTAGTCTGCATGTTCGGCATGGGTGAAATAGTCTAGTTCACCCGTCTACATGCAAGTGGAAGTGTTAATACTTAATAATATAAATGAATAGATTGTGCTCCTTTTTAATAGCTTAAGATTTGGGGAAAGTTGGAAATTTTATCAAAGTAAACAATGACAAAGATTAAACAACCAAAGACAACAACAAAATGGGAGAATCATACAATACAATAGTAAATAAAATTTCAAGATTGTTATCTCCAAATCAAACAGATTGCAAGAAAGAACAAAATTATCCAACTGTAGATACCAATACAGATAATAGACTGTCATGCTAAATCCTAAATATGACGGGAACAAATAATCCACTCAAGTGTAACACTAAGACAACAAATACAGATATTTCAAAGTTGACCTTGGCGGAAGTATTTAGGATCTGAAGCTTTGTCTCAACCTCCTCCGAAGTAAAACACCATGCGAGATACTTCAGTATACTTGGTACTACTTTGGGAATAATCTGTCCAACAGAGCTGTACTCTCCTATAATCCAAATAATCAATGCGCGTGCTGCAGGGTCTTTTATTCTGTCCAAGTGGCAAGTCAATCGGACAATCACCTTCAATTGTAACAAATGAAGAGAGTAAAAGCATGTAGTAGATGTAACCAGCGACATAAATCTAGAATTCTGAACATATAAATAAAAATGAACCAGACAATAGTAAGGTCTAATATCAAAGAAACACTCATGGTGAATTCATTCAACCTTTGTGAGCAGAATTTAATAATATATTTTGCAGCTCCGAAGCAACAATAGATATCAAAATATGAACTAAAATCACATTAAAATAGTTTCTAGGTGTGTAGATCTTATGAAGTTGGGTTTCAGGGGAAAAAAACTAAAGAGAGACCTGGCTTGAGCTTTACAAGAAATCTGAACACAAGACCTCTACATGTTTATCTAAACTTTAGTAACTTAAACTTCCAGTATAAACTAGTTTTGTCCACATATCCACTGTTTCCAACTAAATAATTATCTTAGGTCCATAAAACATTTATCCACAAGCACAGATCAGATCAGATCCGATCAGATCCAATCCAAGTAATTGATTAAGAGTTGCAGTCTGTAAGAAAAAAAAAACAATAAGGGGGAAATAAATGACAACTCTAGGCTGAAGGATTTAGAAACAACTGCACCAATATAGCAAACATAATATCCCAGTGGGATTCATGAAATAACAAGGGAAAACAAGTGAAGCTTCTAATGCTTAAGCCAGATGGCAGATGAAATATCTCAGTGGCATCATAACTAGTGTTTATGAACTGAACTCATCAAGGAATGGTCTGAAAAGTAGAATGATAATCCGGCTAGCTACCTTCTCATAACTAGTTGGATCTTGCTTATGAACGTGTTTTTGGTATGGCCGAGAAAGTTCATAAGGGAATTAAATTCATGGGAAGTAATGAAGTATAAGAAGCTACAGGAACTAACCTATTGTGTTAACCAAAAGTTACCTTAGTGTACTGCAATCAAAATTTAATTTGAAACCCAATTCACCATTATGTTACTTATTTGTGACAAGCCCCAGCTGGCTCAACTCAGGTCATGTTTTTAGGTCTAGTTGGATTTGATCCAAAACTAAAACTAGCCCCCAACTTGAAATATCCTTAGTGTACACGTCTATTTTTCAGAATTTCCAACATAAATTCTTTAAAGATAAATTATTCCAACATTTAAACTTGATATCTTGTTCAACATCTGTAGTAAAATATTTTAGATTATTATTCAAGATTTTTGATCTCTTAGTAATACTGTTTCTCTTAACTTTATAATTTTGTTTCCTGGCACAGAATGATAATTCTTATCACTCATTTAATTTAGGATCTTCAAGATAATTGTATAAACTTTTGAAAGATATGTAATTTAAGTTACTGTAAAACTGGATTCAATTGGGAACTACTATAAGATAGCTTTAGGTATTATATTCTGCAGCTGTATACCTAAACATGGATTGAGTCCATCTATTTGAATCTTATTTTATATAGTGTGCAAGTCTCTCTCCTTCCAGTTTATCAGTTGAATGCTGCTTTCTTATTTTTCACATTTACAGTCATCACAAAATCTGCAGATGCACAGAGAATGGAAGTATCATCCGCAAAATCCTCACAGTATTCTCTTTCCGTTGTGCTCATAAAATTAGTCATATAACTGTTTATTACTTTATTTGGTTGCTGATATTAGTAACTGGCAGCAATTCATTTCACTCAATCCCACTAGATTGACATGTTACTTCATTGCACTGCTAAATTTTACTAGGTTAGCAATGCATTGGCTCTTTGCTGGAATTACTAAATGACTTATAGGAGCCATTTTAATCATGTGTACAACAGTGCTAGAAGTAAAGGTAAGCATGCATACAAGACGCTGTAAGCATGAATTACTAATCCATCTTGTTTCTCTTGTTTACAAGCTGGTATTCCTGATATGACATATTTACTGCATCTGTTTCGACATTAAAACAGAGGAATGGGTAATTTGTGATCTCTTAATTTCACAATACTTTGCTATAGAAAATGTGCATAACTTAGGTATAGAAAATGCTGATTAACTGGAAGAGATATCCTGAATTCCAACTCGTCATCGAGCACCAAACAGGTCCCTTGTATGTTCATTTTTCATTTTGTGCACTAATCACATTCTTGGCTGAAGATTAAAGATTCGAACATCGAATCAAGGGTTTGAAGCTAAGATTAGAACATCCAAGAAATGCCTAAAATCCAAGAATTTGAACATCCAAAAAATGCCTCGTTTGAAGATAAGATTGAATCGTTTTGATCAGCCTTTGTGGGGAAGTCATGAGTTCATTCCTATATCTTAATCTTCACCAAGTTACAGAAAATCCAAGAAAATATTCTAACCAAGAAATTACAGAAAATATAATGTACACCTCCCTGGAATGCCGTGCTTCTTCCTCCGTCTCTCCGGATGAAGCCCTACCCCTTTTCGTTCCCCTCCCTGCAGCTGTGACGTCATTCATCCTCCTCGCAATGCCGGTAAACGGAATCAGTTTCTGCGCTGCCGCCTTTTCTTGCTGATCGCCGAGGAACTCAGAAAAGAACACGATGTTTTGCGTCGGCTGATGATGGCAAGATCCGCTCGGCAGAGAAGAAGGGCTCGCGACGTCCACATCCATGTCTTCGTCGTCCAGCAATCTTCTCCCCACGCCGGTGAAGGGCACATTATCTTTCTCCCTCTCGCCGCGTTCTTGGTCCACGCCATTGACGAAATCGGAAAAGAACACGGGCTTACCTGTAATCCGACGGCACCGACTGCTCGGGGGAGAGGAAGATAATGTAGAACGCATGACGACGTCTGCTTCTTGCAACGTTCTTGCTGCGCCGGTGAAGGGTGCATACGAATCCAACGCTCCCTTCTCGTTGCCGTTGTAGAAATCAGAAAAGAATAAGAGACGATGGGAAGATCGGCTCGGGGAAGAAGAAGAAGACGACGAGGGACGAGGCGTGGACATCTATGTCCATGGCTTCATCATCCTGCAATCTTCTCGCTACCCCGGTGGATGGTGCAAACTTGGAATCCAAGAGAGTGGAGATCGAGATCACCCTCTATTGCAATCTGTGTGAGGCACGCCGGAATCGGAACCCCAATCTCATGGGAGTGAAGCGAAGGCGAAGGTGAAGAAAGGGCGAACTCGAAACAGAAGAAATTAGTATTATTTTTCATTAATATATATAATGGGGAGTTAAACGGAGAAATTAGTATTATTTTTTATTAATATAAAGGGTAATGCATTTCTTTTCGAATAAATTATATGGGTCTCCAATATGCATGACACGTCACAGTCCACCACAAAGAGATGTGATTTCCAATTGCTTGGCCATGTAATTCTATAAGATATTTGACCGATGACTAATTTGCTGATGATTCAGATTCCAGAATCTTTTATTTACTTACTGGTTTAGCACTCATGCACAGTTACTTATATTTGTAGGCTAAGTGAATCAATTTTACTATGTTTGCAGGTCCAAGTCCATAGCAAAAGGAATCTGAGGTCGGGAAGGTGGTGACGTCGACGAGCAATCGAATCATTGAACTGATGGCCGACGAGGCAGCAACGAAGGCATAGACATTGCGGCACGAGGTCCCTAGTCGCGGACTTCGACTCACATAGACGCGGAGACACACATGTCTAAGTCATTAAAGAGAAACTCATTTTGACTGTAGTAACACTCTTATAATGGCAGAGATCATCTCATAAGAATTTCCAACTGAGTACTACTTCGCCCCTTTTAAAGTCAAGCTCAGGTTGTGCATCAACAATTTTACTGCTTTGTTGAAACCCAGAGACAATTGGTTCAGGATAGGATTTAATGCTTCGTGGATAAGGGGTGCACCCAATTGGTGGGACATCAGCTTTACCAAATTTCCTTGCTCCAAGATTATATAACGTCTTCCATGTTAATAATATGTAATCAGCAATAAGTAGATAGAACATAAATATTGCATTAATGAGAATAAAATTTTACTATGTTGTTTAGCAAAAGGAACCGATGGTCGAGAAGGTGGTGACGGGCGACGAACGATCGAATAATTGAATCGATGGTCGGCGAGGCAGCGACGAAAGCATAAACATTGCGGCACGAGGTCCCCAGTCACGACTCAGACTCACATAGATGCGGAGGAAGGCATAACGGTTGGTTTATGTACAAGTGGTCTGCGGAGGAAAGTCGTCGCTGATAATTTCCTTAGTTTATGTATTTCTGCAAACCGGTTGGTTTTATAAATTGTACAAGTTTTGTGGTATTTTTTATAGTTGTCAAGGTTGGGTTAGGCTGTAGAGTACGGGTGGTACTCTAGCCGGTCATGTCCGGGTTGGGGTGTGTCCGAGTTTGGGGTGTGACACGTGCACAAAACTTCGACGTAGAGTTTAGGAGTTTAGGTGGAAAAATTTCGACGTTGACGTCGAAATAATTTTTTTTTAAAAAATCTAAGTTTAAAAATTTCGACACTTGCTACAGGCGTTGAAGACTTTTCGACGCCTATTGCAGGCATTGAAACGCGTCTGGAGCGGGCTCACTAGCGTCCGCCCACACCGTCCGTGTTACGCCCCGCCTAAATTTATTCATAGAGAAAGGACCTCACCTAGGTGGAGCACAACCTACAACTAAACCACAAAATACACCAGAAAATCTCAACAAGAACAACTAAAATCTTCTTTTCAACAAGAAGTTCTCTAAACAAATGTTCAACATCAATCTAAATATAACTAAGAAAACAACTAAACAGCGGATGACATCTCCTCCTCCCGGACTCTAGCTACCCAACTTCAACTACCAACATACCTGCAAATTCGAAGCAACAAACAAACAACGTCAACGGGAAGCTGAGTAGGAGTATCAATATGTCCAACAATATGGACTACAATCATGATGTGATGATATTGTCAAATGCAACAATATACAACTTTGCAATTGAATGCAATATGTCAACAACAAGACACATTTTCACCTATCAACTAATGCAATTCATACCAATCAAGAGCGTAATGGACAAATGGGTTTCCCACGTGCTTTCCCACCTCCGAGAGTGACACCTCAAGCCTGCTCCAGCAAGAGATCCGACTATCCATAAAGGTAGTCTGCCGATGTCTAACACATCGACGCCGAACACGCACCCGTGTGGTAAATAGGTGATCACCGGTGTCACTTGCCCAACACCTCGGGCAATAAATCAACAATGTCCAGGGCCTCCGCCCAATAAAAGATCAACAATGCAACATGACAACTAGATCTCACAACTGATCTACGAAGCTAACAATAATTAATATTACAACAAACTATCAACTGAAGATGCAACCAAATAATTCATGCTAGCAAATACAACTTATGACAACATTAATACTACAATGGGCACCATGCTCAAATAACATTAATAAATAACAACTCTAATCAGACTCATGCAATTATCAACATGGTATGTCCAACAAAATAATGCAACATGAGATCAACGGATTACAAAAACAATTCAAGCAAATAGAGACAAAGGCTAAAACCATCATTTTACTCATTCAACATTCATCGACTACAACATGAGTCAACTCACACCCAACACAACTATGTATACTCTAAATCACCACCGAACATAGAATACCACTATTTTATATTATTTAATTATTTATCAAATTAAAATAATAACTCATAACTATGAAATAACACTGAAACATAGAAAAGACCTACCAGATGAACTCTGATCATAGAAGCCCCCTCTAAAATAATATTTACAAGAAGGTCCCTATAATTTTCCAGGTCATAAAAGTTCGCCCGCACCGTCGTCGCGGTCTTGCGGGCGCACGAGCCAGCGGCCCTTGGCGAGGGCGCCGAGGGGCTTTGCCCAAGTGAAGGGGCGGGATATTTCCCGCCTCTGATTTTAAAAAAAAAAAAATTAAAATTTTTCCCTCAAGTTCTCTTCTTTATATATATATTTTTTTCTTTTCTTCTTCTTCTTATTCTTCTTTTCATCATCTTCTTTTTCTTCCTATCTTTTTTTCTTTCCCATTCTTTCTTCTTTCTCTTCTATTTTTCCTTCATCTAATTTTTCTTCTTCTTTTTTCAGGTTATCAAAATTTTTCAAGTCATCGAATTTTTTAGGTTACCATCTAATTTTTCAGGTTAAAAAATATTAATTAAATTGGATTGTGCCATATGATTATTTAATTATTTTAGTAAATTATAAATCAAAGATTGAATTTGAATTCAATTTGAGAAATTAACTATTTTAGGTTTGTTCGATATGATGGGTTAGCTAGTATACTTTTAAAAACACAATTCAATAGTACATTCAAATTATGTTTTTTATTCCCATGTTTCTATGTGGGAATCCATTAAGTTAATTCGGTTGCCCCTCTCCTCCAATGATGATGCATGGGTTTAGGAAATGGAGATTAATGAGTATGTTGCTACAAGTAGTGCTTAGTTATTTCTTAGAAGTCGTAACCTTCACGAGCTTAGCAATTATGTCCCTTGCCTAGTCTATGGCAACTTAAGCTGCCTCCAAAAGTTCTGAACTTCCTTTGAAATCTTCTACATAATAGATTACCTACCAGATCCTATTTGTGGCATATTGGTCTTCTTAATATCTTTGTTTGTCCTTTGTGTCCGTCTAATACTACTAATGAGACTATTGAACACATTTTTTTTCTTATGCCGTTATATTAATTCAGTTTGGTCCATTCTTCAATCTTGAACTGATTTTTCGTAAAATAATCAAAATTCTTGGTTGAATGGAGGTTGGCTCAGGTTGCCCAATAGCCCGGCTAGGACTCTGTCTATTAAGACTCTAATTGTTATTACCTATTGGTTTACTTGGTACGTTAAAAATGAGATGATATATCTTATTAGGTGGCATTCTCCTCTTAATCTCATGCTCAAAATAATTTCATTTGCTTGTCGGTTTAATAAAACTCAAGCTCCTGAGAAAATTTCAATTTACGTTCTAATTCTAATTTACTTAATTGGATTCCCTCGGATGGAAACTGGATTAAATTAAACTGTGATAGCTCTTTTTTAAACTCACAAGCTGGCATTGGCTTTATTGTTAGGAACAATTTGGGTGACTACATTTACTTTGCTAATCAGTATTCTGATTCTATCATTTCACCGGCTTTTGTAGAAGCTCTTTCTATCCTACGTGCCATCCAGTTTGCTCATCGAAAGTTTGACTTGGTCATTATTGAATCTGATTGATGGTTGGTTATTCAGGCTATTCAAGATCAATGTACAGTAGTCCCTTTGAAGCTGCAGCACATTGTATCTCAATTTCAATCATTAGCCTATAGAGAATGTAATAAAGCCGCTCATTGGGCGGCAAATCGAGCACGTAGTCTTAAAGAGTCCAAAGTATGGACTTCTATTCGACTCCCGGAGCTCAATAATATTTTTTTACCAGGACTGCTCTAGTCCTTCCCATACGTAGTTAATGAACTTTTTATTTTTTAGGTAAAAAAAAAATTATATTTTTTTCATTTACATAAATCAAAAATTATTTTTTGTTAATTTAATTTTAAAATCTAAGGCGGTTCCATTTAGCTGCTTTTTTTCTTCAGGTATTAGCAAATTGATAATTAGAGTGATCATGTGCGAGCTGAGTAGGAAGCATAGGAATGCAAAGTTCGAAGCTTAGGTTTGTTTCTATTGGGACTGGTCCTTTTGGAATTCCCAATTATAGAGTTTCTATGTTTGTTTTTTAACTAGCTATCCACGTTTATCAGTTTATTGGATAATGATTTGTTTTTTAGTTCTGAATGTTTAGCTCTCCAACAATACTTTTAACTTCATCTTTCGTTTTTGCTGAATCAAGAGATCTGCTACGAATTTGGTTAAGGTTATAACCCTAAATCTAAAGATATCTTATCATCTCAAATTAAAAAAAGAAAGAAGGTATCTTTTCATCTCTGATTAAACTAATGTAGCTTTTCTTTTTTTTTGGAGATTGAATTAATTGCATATTTTTGTTTATAGGAGATATTGTGGATTGGTTGTGATATTGTCTTCTTGAGAAAAAAAATGTATTAGCGTATGATTAAGAGCAGTTGCTACCGAATGGTTGCTTGTCTTAAATTTCATTCTTACTTTAATACTCCTTGGGAATATTCAAGGATTGATTTTTTCAATGGTTTGGATGAAATGAAATGTCTATTTGTAAAAATTTCCTGCTACAAATATGGTAGATGTTTCTTTGAGTACAATATTGCCTTCATGAATCATGAAATAATTGTGGTTGACTAATTATCTTGGTTTGGTTTGGTTTGGGATCTCAGTCCATGGAGTGGTCTGCTGCAAGCTTTTCATTTATAATTTGTTTATTTACTTCTGTAGTTTATCAGGAGATGTTGTCTCAAGCTTAGGAGTGAACTCCAAAAGCGCTAGCAGGGACAGAAAGAAGTTGAGTGGTTCAAGCAGTAACGGGTTTGCAGCATCTGTGCCTCCGACACCTAGTAGTGAAGATGATATCTTGCAGTCAGTGAATGTAATGAGTTTTACGTTCAATGAACTGAAGACAGTATAGTAATATAGGGGTATATTTGTAAATATACTCTTACATAAGCACTTTTGTGTAAATTGTTATAGTATAGTAATAAAAGGAGGATTAATAGAAAGGTGACTAACCCTACAGGTTAATCACTCTTTTTTCATCTTCCACAAAACAACTTGGTATTAGAGCCGCCGTACACACATCGTGAAGTGCTTGGAAATCCAAAAAATTATTCTGCACCTGCGGCGTCCGGATTCCTTAGCCGCGCCTGCCGCTGCATCAAGCAACGCGCTGCGAGATGCACGCGCCCCAAGCGGTGCACGGCGTACCAAGTGCCGTAAGGCAGCGCACCATCACCAAGCAGCGCAAGGCAGTGTCCTTCAAGCAGATTTTTTTTCTTCACATCGAGCGACACGCGTACCGAGGAGCTAGCTTTAGGCAGCACGGGTATACATCCTATATTTGATTCAAATTTACTTCTCTCATTTGAAAGGTGACAACAACTATATTCTACAAAGTTAGCTTATATATATTTTATTTTTCGAAATCTGTGCAATGAGATGAAGAAAAATCTAAGCCTTTAAAGATTTAATTTGATGCTATAATTATCTTGTAGATTCGGGATTTCGTTCGAAATTCCCTCTCTTCAGAATAGCCCTATGAAATTAGATGGATCATCTACTTATTTAATGTGGACTCGAAGTGTGCGACTGTTTATTAGAGCCCGTCGTCTTGAGGGGTATCTCACTGGGAGTAAAGTACAGTTAGCAAATGGAAACAATGCACATTGGGAGTCAGAGAACTCTCTTGTTATGTCTTGGCTTCTAAACTATATGACTCAGGATATCGGTCAGGGATTCACATTTTTCAATACAACCAACGAAATTTGGGAAGCTATTTCACCAACCTACTCTCAAATAGGGAATTCAGTGCAAGCTTATGAGATTTAGTATAAAATTCGTCAAATAAGACAAAGTAATATGTTAGTTACTGCTTATGTGGCTAAGCTTAGACAATTGTGGTCTGAGTTGGACTTTTATCGTCCATTCAAGGCCTTACATGCTGAGGATGCAGTTCTACACAAAAAGTACATAGAAGAAGAACGCTTATTTGATTTTTTGGCAGGGCTGAATTCAGAATTTGACTCCTTTAGAACACAAATTCTTAGGAGAGGATATACGTTGCCTACACTTCAGCAAGTTTTTTCCATTGTTCAAAGTGAGGAGACTCTGAGAAGGATTATGGTGGAGCCTAATAACTCAATAGTACCATCACATCGATCTGCATTAGTAGTTCAGCCTCGTGAAAGAACTGAAAGAGAACAAATGAAGTGTGATCATTGTCATAGGCCTGGTCACATTAAAGATACATGTTGGCAGTTACATGGTAGACCTCGAGGAGGTGGACTTGGCGGATGTCGTGGTGGAAGATTTGGGAGTCGAACTAATCATTTCATTGATAACTCCTCAATGTCAGCTGAAGTGTTAGAGACTTTCAAATAGCTCATGGCAAAGCTTGCCGCCGTTCACACATCCTGAAGTACTTGGAAATCCAAAAAAAATTTCTGCACCTGCGGCGTGCGGGTTCCTTAGTCGCGCTTGCCGTTGCATCAGGCAACGCGCTGCAAGACACACGCGCCCCAAGCGGCGCACGACGCACCAAGTGCCGCAAGGCAGCGCACCTTCACCAAGCAACACAAGGCAGTGTCCTTCAAACGCAAATTTCTTTTCTTCACATCGGGCGACATGCGTACCGAGGAGCTAGCTTTAGGCAGCACGGGTATTGATCCTATATTTTGCTTCAAATTTCCTTCTCTCATTTGAAAGGTGACACCAACTTTATTCTACAAAGTCAGCTTATATATATTTTATTTTTTGAAATCTGTGCAATGAGATGAAGAAAAATCTAAACCTTTAAAGATTTAATTTGATGCTATAATTATCTTGTAGATCTGGGATTTCGTTCGAAATTCGCTCTCTTAAGATCAGCCCTATGAAATTAGATGGATCATCTACTTATTTAATGTGGACTCGAGGTGTGCGACTGTTTATTAGAGCCCATGGTCTTGAGGGGTATCTCACCGGGAGTGAAGTACAGTCAGCAAATGGAGACAATGCACATTGGGAGTCAGACAACTCTCTTATTATGTCTTGGCTTCTAAACTCTATGACTTTGGAGATTGGTCAGGGATTCATATTTTTCAATACAGCCAACTAAATTTGGGAATCTGTTTCACAAACTTACTCTCAGATAGGGAATTCTGTGCAAGCTATGAGATTCAGTGTAAAATTCATCAAGTAAGACAAAGTAATATATCAGTTACTGCTTATGTGGCTGAGCTTAGACGATTGTGGTCTGAGTTAGACTTTTATCGTCCATTCAAGGCCTTACATGCTGAGGATGCAGTTCTACACAAAAAGTACATAGAAGAAGAACGCTTATTTGATTTTTTGGTAGGGATGAATTCAGAATTTGACTCCATTAGAACACAAATTCTTAGGAGAGGATATACGTTGCCTACACTTCAGCAAGTTTTTTCCATTGTTCAAAGTGAG
Organism: Canna indica; assembly: GCA_034359265.1. NCBI lineage: Eukaryota > Viridiplantae > Streptophyta > Magnoliopsida > Zingiberales > Cannaceae > Canna > Canna indica. The sequence continues at coordinate 70,412,479 of CP136894.1, read as the reverse complement.
GAGACTCGAAGAAGGATTATGGTGGAGCCTAATAACTCACCAGTACCATCACATCGATCTGCACTAGTAGTTTAGTCTCGTGAAAGAACTTAAAGAGAACAAATGAAGTGTGATCATTGTCATAGGCCTGGTCACATTAAAGATACATGTTGGCAGTTACATGGTAGACCTCGAGGAGGTGGACTTGGCGGATGTCGTGGTGGAAGATTTGGGAGTCGAACTAATCATTTCGTTGATAACTCATCAATGTCAGCTGAAGTGTTAGAGACTTTGAAATAGCTCATGGCAAAGCTTGATCCCTCCTCTACTGGAGAGACCTCCTCCTCCACCGGTTCAGCTAGTCAACCTTCTTCTTCCATACACCACTCTCATTTTGCACAATTAGGTATTCTACATAGTGCATTAAATTGTACTCAGTTTTCACCATCATCCTCGATTATAGATTCGGGTGCATAAATCATATGACGGGTTCCTCTAGTTTCTTTATTTCATATTTTCCCTGTTCAGGTAGAGATAAAGTTCGTATAGCTGATGGTTCTTTTGCCCCTATTTCTGGAAAAGGTCCAATCACTATTGCTCCATCTCTACATTTATCGTTAGTCTTATGTGTTCCTCGTTTTCCTAACAACCTCTTATCAATTAGTTCAATCACCAAGGCTCTCAACGGTATAGTAACATTCTTCCCTACTCATTGTTTGTTTCAGAAGAAGCTTGTGACGAAGGAGACGATTGGATCTGGTAGAATGCATGATGGTCTCTATCACCTGGATAATCCTAGCAGTCCCAATGAAGTCGGACATATGGTCTCTTTGCAACAAGTGCACTAGAGGAATTGCAGTTACATCATCGTCGATTTGGTCATTTATCCTTTTCAGTTTTAGCTAGGCAGTTTTATTTCTCTCTACAAATTATGCAATAAAGATCATTTGATTTGTTATGCCTGTGAGTATGCTAAACATACAAGTAGTATCTATTCTGCTTATGGAAATCATAGTCAATCTCCATTTGATGTTATTCACACTGATGTTTGGGGACCCTGTCGTGTTACTTCTCTTTCTGGGCATAAATGGTTCATTATCGTTATTGATTGTTTAGTCGAACAACTTGGGTTTATTTGTTAAAGAGTAAAGATGAAGTGTTGCGATGTTTTAAAGCATTTCACATGATGATAGAAACTCCAATCAATACCAAAATCAAAATCCTTCGCTCAGATAATGGTACATAATACACTAGCAAAGAGTTCCTGGACTACATGTTAGCTAATGGGATTCTTCATCAAACCACTCGTGTTGATACACCTACTAAAAATGGTGTGGCAGAAAGAAAGAATCGTCACCTATTGGAAGTCACTCGATCTTTACTCTTTACCATGAGCATGCCAAAGTCTTTTTGGAGAGAAGCCTTTTTGACAGCTGCTTATTTAATTAATCGCATGCCGCTTCGGACCTTGGAGCTCAAGTCACCGACCACTTGAATGTCTTATTGGAGATACGACTTTCATTGTACCTCCTAAGATATTTGGGTGTGTTTGTTTTGTACGTGATCATCGCCCATCACTTGGTAAATTTGAACATCGTTCCTTGAAATGTGTATTTGTTTGATATTTAGCTACTAAAAAAGGTTACAAGTGTTATTTCCCACCTCAAAAGAAGATGTTTGTGACTATGGATGTAACCCTCATAGAGACAGAGGCATACTATTTATCCTATTAGAATTTGATAAATATTGTCCCTCCATCTCCCTCCACAATATCAGATGAGTTCCTATACTCACCATATTCATGTACCGAGATACCACATTGTGAGGGGGAGTCATCTAGAGTTCAAGAAAAGCGGCACATAGTTGCAATTTTCATCTGTAAGGATATTTGAGTACCAAAAGTGATGCGTACAGCTTTGGAGTTGTTCATCTAGAGATGTTGTCTGGCCGACGTGCCATAGACAAGAACCAACCACGTGGAGAGCACAATCTAGTGGACTAGGCAAGGCCTAATCTTACTATCTTACTAGCAAGCGAAAGATCGATCTTTCGCATCCTGGATGCACGATTGGACGGGCAGTATTCACTGGAAGGAGCACAAAAGGTTGTTGTTCTCGCACTCCATTGCTTATCAACGGAACCAAGGTACAGGCCAACAATGGATCAAGTGGTGTCTGCACTAGAATAGCGTCAGGATGCCAAAGACATGAGAAGAAATCCACGGTATGAACAAAAGACAAATGGCCAAAGCATTGGTGGCAATTCAAGCAGGTTGGTTAAGAGGAGATCATAAGAAATTGTCAAAGGAGAGGTTGCTCATCCTACGCTCTCAGCTTCCCCACTTCACACTACGTGAAGAGAAGTCTCATGTGATGCAACTTCGGATGGAAATAGTAGAGAAAAAAAAGGAAAACATAAAGCTGTACATGCAAGCTCAATATCTTTTCGTACAGATTTCCTTGTTTTGGATCATCTTGTTGACATTATTGTTCATATATTATATATATATATATATCACTTTTTACACTCAAGTCAATTGTCCAATTAAAAGTTCATATCAAGGACAACTGATGTTACAATGATTGAAGGTTCCTGCTAAAATGTGGCCGTTAAATTTGACTATATATTATTGACATCTAGTGTCTCAAAATTAGTGAACAAAGACAATGAAAAGATCTTGAAGTCAAATTATTGATAGATGCCGAACTTTTAGGCAACTTATTTATAGCTTTCTTTTACTGTTTGAACAATTAAAGGTATTGTTTATGTGTCTAAGGCAAATTGTTGTGTGATCAAGTTAGAAAACAAAGATCTTAAACAACTCAAATGCATCAATTTTTCTTCAATTTCACCTTTATATAATTCTATTGTTGTTCAAAATTGAAGTGCCTCAAAATATAGCTTCCCTTTTACCAAGTTTGGGTACCAATCTATCCAATTTTGGATAGATTGGAGTATCTTGTGAAACAAAGGGGAAAAAAAGAGATCGAACATCAATCTATCCACCTTGGATATGCTTGGAATGGAAACCTAAATTGGATTTAGATCAGGTCGAATAATCGGATTTTGAATTTTATTATCATCTCTAATTTAAGACATTAAGATCTAATATTTTATGTATTGTATTAAAAAAATGAGATAATTTTATCCTCATATTTGTATTAAATGCTGAATTTATACTTTATATTGTTGATATTGTAAAATTAATTGAAAATCCAAATATGTTAACCGTGACCATTGTATCAAGATTTGATATCAATTTTAATTGGCATAAGCAATCGAATTAACTTTCAAAAAACAATCAATTGTCATGCCTATATCTTTTTCTTTTTTTTTTCTTATTTATCTTTATTTGTTGGTCTGATTTGAAATTTGGTAATTTGGATCATTGTAATGCAGTGCGAAACTATTTTGGTCTAAACATCCCTATTTGTCCATTGATTCATTAGATTTGAAATTTGTTCAATTAAATTAATTTAATGATATATATAAAAATGTTTGTAGGATTATTTTGATGCGGTTAATTTAAAAATAAGTGGATATAATTTTATCATTTTACGGATGACTTGATGAATAGCCCATATATCTAGTATTCTCATTTATTAGTCCCACATTACTTGCTGCTTATTTGGAATGTATTACCTATGTTGTCTCTATTTGGTCAAGAGGCACGACCTTACTTGAACATGATATGTTCTATAGGCTCGTACAATTGTATCCTTGAGTGTAAAGGAGACAGACAATTCAATCTGGTTGATGAACAATGACCACGTGATCAGAACGTGATTAATGGCTCAAATTCTTAGGGGATTGAAGCCATAGATTATCGTTCCAAGATTTCGCCTTTCACGGGTGCATCAAGAAGGCTGCTGGACGTCAAACCAATGGATGTCAACGTCCCAGCAACATCTTCTTCTTGTTTATCTTGTTTATCCTCCTCGGCGCAATCGACACAATCTTTTCATGGGATGATGTTCTTTTCTGAATTCGTTGTCAATGCCGATGGGAAGGTAGGTCCGGAGGGCCCAGCAAGAAGGTTGCAAGATGAGAACGTGGCCTTGCATTCTTCGCTATCTTCCCCTCCGACCGTCTTCTTTTTTGATTTCCAAGAATACGATGTAAATCAAGAACACCCCTGCGAGAGGGCAAATGAAAATTCCAAGTTTGTGCCTTCATCCGGCACGGGGAGAAGGTTGTTGGATGTCAGCTCGAACATGGATGTGGACGTCCCGTGGCCGAGTGGATATTGCCATCGTCATCCGACGGAAAACACAACTTTGCGTGCAGGGAGGGAAACAAAGAGGGGTAGAGGGCTGCATCCGCACTGACGGAGGAAGAAGAGGATCCTATGCTAGTCTGCTTCCTTTAATTAATTTTGATTGACTTCAAGAACCGCATAAGAAACTTAAACTTTTGATGTCTCATGATTTGCTGAATGAATGAATGGATTGGAACTCAAATCTAATTTTCTGTTATGATACTCCTTGGAAGCACAAAAATGATGTGATTTTTTTCTGATAAGTCTAAAGGTAAGGTATTACCTTTGTGATTTGTGGATTTTAGGCTGAATTTAAGTTCCCATCTATTCATTCATTCATTTAGCAAATCATGAGACATCAAAAGTTTAAGTTTCTTATGCGGTTCTTGAAGTCAAACAAAATTAATTAAAGGCAGCAGACTAGCATAGGATCCTCTTCTTCCTCCGTCAGTGCGGATGCAGCCCTCTACCCCTCTTAGTTTCCCTCCCTGCACGCAAAGTTGTGTTTTCCGTCGAATGACAAAGGCAATATCCACTCGGCAACAGGACGTCCACATCCATGTCCGAGCTGACATCCAGCAACCTTCTCCCCACGCCGGATAAGGGCACAAACGTGGAATTTTCTTTCGCCCTCTCGCCGGCGTGTTCTTGATTTACATCGTATTCTTGGAAATCAGAAAAGAAGACTGTTAGAGAGGAAGATAGCGAAGAATGCAAGGCCACGTTCGCATCTTGCAACCTTCTTGCTGCGCCCTCCGGACCAACCTTCCCGTCGGCATTGACAAACGAATTTTGAAAAGAACGTCATCCCATGGAAAGATTTGGCGATTGCGTCGAGGAGGATAAACTGGATAAACAAGAAGAAGATGCTGCTCGGACGTCGACATCCATCGGTTCGGCGTCCAGCAGCCTTCTTGCTGCGCCCGTGAGGAGGATAAACATGAAGAAGGCCTTCGTCTTTCGCTTCTAAAAGAAGCACAATTAACGTATTTTGCATATACCAATTTTCTCCAATTTAAAAGAGAGACACACTTAATAAAATTTGTAGGAATATATACAGTTAAATTTAACTAGTACTAGATACATGTAGAAACTACGGTGTAAAAACGATCAGATCAGCTTCTGACATGTGTTTCCGACACGATAATTTCAAGTTGAAAAACCAACTTAACCCAACTTCGGAAAAAGAAGCAATGACCTATTTTGTGTTGGAGCGAGCTCTAAGGATCTTTTCTGCATAAATTTTTTAATTTTTTTAATACTTTTTTTTATCTTTAACAAAGTTCAATAGTATCTAATCAAATTGAAACGAACCAAACTAAGTACAATTTGGAAAATTTATATTCTAATTTTCAAAATCACATAGTATATTATTAATTTTTTAAAACATTATTCAAGCTTTTTTAGATCTGCAATGAGAACTCCAAACTGATCCAAATAAACTTGGAAAAAAAACCTGAAATCAAAGCAACCCCCAAAGTATCTAGAGCTGGATCATGTCAGTTTTTGTTTTGTTTTGTTTCTTTTTGGCACAATCTGCTTTTAAACATTTAACAAGTAGATATAATGAATTTAATGACTGATAAAAGAAAAGCTAGTACAAGAGTCGTCCTTGTTGATCTTTAAAAAAAATGAGACGAGAATAATTGTCAAACTACTAAAAATTAGTAGACCCGGAAAACAAATAGATACCACCATGTTCATTAAACAAATAAAGATGATCATCTATAAATTCATCATATGACAAAATCTTCAGCAGCATAAAATATATTAGGTACAAAATTGTGGTTTTCATCAGAGATCACAATGGGTAAGTACCAAGTCTGGAGAGGGGAAACAAACAGGGAAGGAGAAGTTGGATGCCTTCTTTCGTTGTAGAAATGCCACCACTCTGTTTAGCAAGTTTAGGCCAAAAACTGTTTCTTCGCAATTGATTTTGATTGTGATATTCAATGGTTCTGAGAACTTGCCCTCAGCCAAGATAGTAAACAAGACTGGCTTTGAGCTACTCAATAATTGCCCACTGAAACGGAAGCACAAACCGGATGCATCATCAATGTTAAAAGAAACTGGGATGTCGGCACTCACAAGGGAAACATTAGAATTGCTTAGAACCTTAGATGCTAGAATTTTAGAAACTAGAATAATTTTATCCGAATCAAATGAATTGTCAATCTTCTCCATGTGATCCTTGAATATGCACCTGTTACATAATTTTGGAATATTAGCTAAACTTAATACAGCAGGGAAAGAAAGTATGATAGCTGAAAAAGTGGCATTTTAATTTCATACAAACTATAAACTTTTTCTATTTCAATACTGAGAAATGCTTTGTCATTCTATGTTTTCTATGTTCCAGGTAATCACACTATAAGACTACGCCATCCTCTATCGTAACCTAATTATTAGGTAAATCATCTAACTCCTTCCATTGCCCAAGAATACCAAAATAATGGCATTGTCAAGCAAAAGATTTTATAACCTGTTACAATCCCGTTGATATATGAACCAGCAGTATCGTGATATTTCTATATGTGCACATGAAAGAAGTGTATATTTGTATGTCTGAAGTGATCCACAAGGGCAGTAATATGAAATATGAGGGCACATCTATACCATGCGGTTAGACATTTTGTGAGATATGAATATTACTGACACTTGCATTTTGTCGAAAACTTTTTCCCATTGCATAACACAGCTAACTTGAATGGCAAAAGATGATGATGAAAACACACTTGAATGACTTTCTTCACCCTTTGACTTGGATCTAAGGATGCAATCTCTTCAAAAGAAAGCAAAGCTGGTATATTATCTGTTGATGGTGGGCTATGGAAGAAAAAAATGGAACATGTGAGTTTATAAAAGTAATATGAGCAACAAAAAATTCCACAAGATGTAATTACTACTAGACTGAAAATAAGAGTCCAAATCAAATAGTGCAAAGAAAATGATGAGAAATGGGGCAGATAAATACCTTTCAGGTTCTCCCATCACTTGATCTGAAGATTCCACACCCAAAGTAGACTCCCCATCTTTCAATGCTATATTTACTAATGGTTCAGAAGAGCAGTTCTCGAGAAAAACTTCAAGAAGTACTAAGATTGGGGATATAGTTGAAATTTCATATGAAAATGCATATTCTACTCTCAAGCCATTGCCAGTTGTAGGATGGAGAAGGGTGTGGAGCATTGGTCTAACAGTACAATTAAGATTGTTAATTGATATTCTGCCAGAAGAAGGCTGTGGATGCTTTTTTACTGAAGTAGAAGCTGGTTGCTCATCCAGCCATGATACCAGTGCTGACTTAGACATCGACTCTGCCAAATCTGTAGAGATGAATGAAGACAAATTTCCCTTGGAACTTTGACTTGCAAGATCGTAATCAACGCTAGCATCAGAAACATTAATTAGGGCTTTTTCTTTGTCTGGTTGGTGGCACTTAATTTGAATCCTGCAAGTGTCAATAATTTTAAAAAATAAACCTCAGCTAAATCAATTTAGTCTGCATGTTCGGCATGGGTGAAATAGTCTAGTTCACCCGTCTACATGCAAGTGGAAGTGTTAATACTTAACAATATAAATGAATAGATTGTGCTCCTTTTTAATAGCTTAAGATTTGGGGAAAGTTGGAAATTTTATCAAAGTAAACAATGACAAAGATTAAACAACCAAAGACAACAACAAAATGGGAGAATCATACAATACAATAGTAAATAAAATTTCAAGATTGTTATCTCCAAATCAAACAGATTGCAAAAAAGAACAAAATTATCCAACTGTAGATATCAATACAGATAATAGACTGTCATGCTAAATCCTAAATATGACGGGAACAAATAATCCACTCAAGTGTAACACTAAGACAACAAATCCAACTAGTTTTGTCCACATATCCACTGTTTCCAACTAAATAATTATCTTAGGTCCATAAAACATTTATCCACAAGCACAGATCAGATCAGATCAGATCAGATCCAATCCAAGTAATTGATTAAGAGTTGCAGTCTGTAAGAAAAAAAAAACAATAAGGGGGAAATAAATGACAACTCTAGGCTGAAGGATTTAGAAACAACTGCACCAATATAGCAAACATAATATCCCAGTGGGATTCATGAAATAACAAGGGAAAACAAGTGAAGCTTCTAATGCTTAAGCCAGATGGCAGATGAAATATCTCAGTGGCATCATAACTAGTGTTTATGAACTGAACTCATCAAGGAATGGTCTGAAAAGTAGAATGATAATCCAGCTAGCTACCTTCTCATAACTAGTTGGATCTTGCTTATGAACGTGTTTTTGGTATGGCCGAGAAAGTTCATAAGGGAATTAAATTCATGGGAAGTAATGAAGTATAAGAAGCTACAGGAACTAACCTATTGTGTTAACCAAAAGTTACCTTAGTGTACTGCAATCAAAATTTAATTTGAAACCCAATTCACCATTATGATACTTATTTGTGACAAGCCCCAGCTGGCTCAATTCAGGTCATGTTTTTAGGTCTAGTTGGATTTGATCCAAAACTAAAACTAGCCCCCAACTTGAAATATCCTTAGTGTACACGTCTATTTTTCAGAATTTCCAACATAAATTCTTTAAAGATAAATTATTCCAACATTTAAACTTGATATCTTGTTCAACATCTGTAGTAAAATATTTTAGATTATTATTCAAGATTTTTGATCTCTTAGTAATACTGTTTCTCTTAACTTTATAATTTTGTTTCCTGGTACAGAATGATAATTCTTATCACTCATTTAATTTAGGATCTTCAAGATAATTGTATAAACTTTTGAAAGATATGTAATTTAAGTTACTGTAAAACTGGATTCAATTGGGAACTACTATAAGATAGCTTTAGGTATTATATTCTGCAGCTGTATACCTAAACATGGATTGAGTCCATCTATTTGAATCTTATTTTATATAGTGTGCAAGTCTCTCTCCTTCCAGTTTTTCAGTTGAATGCTGCTTTCTTATTTTTCACATTTACAGTCATCACAAAATCTGCAGATGCACAGAGAATGGAAGTATCACCCGCAAAATCCTCACAGTATTCTCTTTCCGTTGTGCTCATAAAATTAGTCATATAACTGTTTATTACTTTATTTGGTTGCTGATATTAGTAACTGGCAGCAATTCATTTCACTCAATCCCACTAGATTGACATGTTACTTCATTGCACTGCTAAATTTTACAAGGTTAGCAATGTATTGGCTCTTTGCTGGAATTACTAAATGACTTATAGGAGCCATTTTAATCATGTGTACAACAGTGCTAGAAGTAAAGGTATGCATGCATACAAGACGCTGTAAGCATGAATTACTAACCCATCTTGTTTCTCTTGTTTACAAGCTGGTATTCCTGATATGACATATTTACTGCATCTGTTTCAACATTAAAACAGAGGAATGGGTAATTTGTGATCTCTTAATTTCACAATACTTTGCTATAGAAAATGTGCATAACTTAGGTATAGAAAATGCTGATTAACTGGAAGAGATATCCTGAATTCCAACTCGTCATCGAGCACCAAACAGGTCCCTTGTATGTTCATTTTTCATTTTGTGCACTAATCACATTCTTGGCTGAAGATTAAAGATTAGAACATCCAATCAAGGGTTTGAAGCTAAGATTAGAACATCCAAGAAATGCCTAAAATCCAAGAATTAGAACATCCAAGAAATGCCTCGTTTGAAGATAAGATTGAATCGTGTTGATCAGCCTTTGTGGGGAAGTCATGAGTTCATTCCTATATCTTAATCTTCACCAAGTTACAGAAAATCCAAGAAAATATTCTAACCAAGAAATTACAGAAAATATAATGTACACCTCCCTGGAATGCCGTGCTTCTTCCTCCGTCTCTCCGGATGAAGCCCTACCCCTTTTTGTTCCCCTCCCTGCAGCTGTGACGTCATTCATCCTCCTCGCAATGCCGGTAAACGGAATCAGTTTCTGCGCTGCCGCCTTTTCTTGCTGATCGCCGAGGAACTCAGAAAAGAACACGATGTTTTGCGTCGGCTGATGATGGCAAGATCCGCTCGGCAGAGAAGAAGGGCTCGCCACGTCCACATCCCAGTCTTCGTCGTCCAGCAATCTTCTCCCCACGCCGGTGAAGGGCACATTATCTTTCACCCTCTCGCCGCGTTCTTGGTCCACGCCATTGACGAAATCGGAAAAGAACACGGGCTTACCTGTAATCCGACGGCACCGACTGCTCGGGGGAGAGGAAGATAATGTAGAACGCATGACGACGTCTGGTTCTTGCAACGTTCTTGCTGCGCCGGTGAAGGGTGCATACGAATCCAACGCTCCCTTCTCGTTGCCGTTGTCGAAATCAGAAAAGAATAAGAGACGATGGGAAGATCGGCTCGGGGAAGAAGAAGAAGACGACGAGGGACGAGGCGGGGACATCTATGTCCATGGCTTCATCATCCTGCAATCTTCTCGCTACCCCGGTGGATGGTGCAAACTTGGAATCCATGAGAGTGGAGATCGAGATCACCCTCTCTTGCAATCTGTGTGAGGCACGCCGGAATCGGAACCCCAATCTCATGGGAGTGAAGCGAAGGCGAAGGTGAAGAAAGGGCGAACTCGAAACATAAGAAATTAGTATTATTTTTCACTAATATATATAATGGGGAGTTAAACAGAGAAATTAGTATTATTTTTTATTAATATAAAGGGTAATGCATTTCTTTTCGAATAAATTATATGGGTCTCCGATATGCATGACACGTCACAGTCCACCACAAAGAGATGTGATTTCCAATTGCTTGGCCATGTAATTCTATAAGATATTTGACCAATGACTAATTTGCTGATGATTCAGATTTCAGAATCTTTTATTTACTTACTGGTTTAGCACTCATGCACAGTTACTTATATTTGTAGGCTAAGTGAATCAATTTTACTATGTTTGCAGGTCCAAGTCCATAGCAAAAGGAATCGGAGGTCGGGAAGGTGGTGACGTCGACGAGCAATCGAATCATTGAACTGATGGCCGACGAGGCAGCAACGAAGGCATAGACATTGCGGCACGAGGTCCCTAGTCGCGGACTTCGACTCACATAGACGCGGAGACACACATGTCTAAGTCATTAAAGAGAAACTCATTTTGACTGTATTAACACTCTTATAATGGCAGAGATCATCTCATAAGAATTTCCAACTGAGTACTACTTCGCCCCTTTTAAAGTCAAGCTCAGGTTGTGCATCAACAATTTTACTGCTTTGTTGAAACCCAGAGACAATTGGTTCAGGATAGGATTTATGCTTCGTGGATAAGGGCAGCACCCAATTGGTGGGACATCAGCTTTACCAAATTTCCTTGCTCCAAGATTATATAACGTCTTCCATGTTAATAATATGTAATCAGCAATAAGTAGATAGAACATAAATATTGCATTAATGAGAATAAAATTTTACTATGTTTTTTAGCAAAAGGAACCGATGGTCGAGAAGGTGGTGACGGGCGACGAACGATCGAATAATTGAATCGATGGTCGGCGAGGCAGCGACGAAAGCATAAACATTGCGGCACGAGGTCCCCAGTCACGACTCAGACTCACATAGACGTGGAGGAAGGCACACCTGTTTGTTTATGTACAAGTGGTCTGCGGAGGAAAGTCGTCGCTGATAATTTTCTTAGTTTATGTATTTCAGCAAACCGGTTGGTTTTATAAATTGTACAAGTTTTGTGGTATTTTTTATAGTTGTCAAGGTTGGGTTAGGCTGTAGAGTACGGGTGGTACTCTGGCCGGTCATGTCCGGGTTGGGGTGTGTCCGGGTTTGGGGTGTGACACGTGCACAAAACTTCGACGTAGAGTTTAGGAGTTTCGGCGGAAAAATTTCGATGTTGACGTCGAAATAATTTTTTTAAAAAAAAATCTAAGTTTAAAAATTTCGACACTTGCTACAGGCGTTGAAGACTTTTCGACGCCTATTGCAGGCATTGAAACGCGTGTGGAGCGGGCTCACTAGCGTCCGCCCACACCGTCCGTGTTACGCCCCGCCTAAGTTTATTCCTAGAGAAAGGACCTCACCTAGGTGGAGCACAACCTACAACTAAACCACAAAATACACCAGAAAATCTCAACAAGAACAACTAAAATCTTCTTTTCAACAAGAAGTTCTCTTAACAAATGTTCAACATCAATCTAAATATAACTAAGAAAACAACTAAACAGCGGATGACATCTCCTCCTCCCGGACTCTAGCTACCCAACTTCAACTACCAACATACCTGCAAATTTGAAGCAACAACAAACAACGTCAACATGAAGATGAGTAGGAGTATCAATATGTCTAACAATAAGGACTACAATCATGATCTGATGATATTGTCAATTGCAACAATATACAACTTTGCAATTGAATGCAATATGTCAACAACAAGACACATTTTCACCTATCAACTAATGCAATTCATACCAATCAAGAGCACAATGGACAAATGGGTTTCCCACGCGCTTTCCCACCTCCGAGAGTGACACCTCAAGCCTGCTCCAGCAAGAGATCCGACTATCCATAAAGGTAGTCTGCCGACGTCTAACACATCGACGCCGAACACGCACCCGTGTGGTAAATAGGTGATCACCGGTGTCACTTGCCCAACACCTCGGGCAATAAATCAACAATGTCCAGGGCCTCCGCCCAATAAAAGATCAACAATGCAACATGACAACTAGATCTCACAAGATGAGAAATCACAACTGATCTACGAAGCTAACAATAATAAATGTTACAACAAACTATCAACTGAAGATGCAACCAAATAATTCAGGCTAGCAAATACAACTTATGACAACGTTAATACTACAATGGGCACCATGCTCAAATAACATTAATAAATAACAACTATAATCAGACTCATGCAATTATCAACATGGTATGTCCAACAAAATAATGCAACATGAGATCAACGGATTACAGAAGCAATTCAAGCAAATAGAGACAAAGGCTAAAACCGTCATTTTACTCATTCAACATTCATCGGCTACAACAGAGTCAACTCACACCCAACACAACTATGTATACTCTAAATCACCACCGAACATAGAATACCACTATTCTATATTATTTAATTATTTATCAAATTAAAATAATAACTCATAACTATGAAATAACACTGAAACATAGAAAAGACCTACCAGATGAACTCTGATCATAGAAGCCCCCTCTAAAATAATATTTACAAGAAGGTCCCTATAATTTTCCAGGTCATAAAAGTTCGCCCGCACCGTCGTCGCGGTCTTGCGGGCGCACGAGCCAGCGGCCCTTGGCGAGCGCGCCGAGGGGCTTTGCCCAAGTGAAGGGGCAGGATATTTCCCGCCTCTGATTTTTTTTTAAAAAAAATAAAATTTTTCCCTCAGGTTCTCTTCTTTATATATATTTTTTCTTCTTTTCTTCTTCTTCTTCTTTTCTTCTTCTTCTTCTTTTCATCATCTTCTTTTTCTTCCTATCTTTTTTTTCTTTCCCATTCTTTCTTCTTTCTCTTCTATTTTTCCATCATCTAATTTTTCTTCTTCTTTTTTCAGGTTATCAAAATTTTTCAAGTCATCGAATTTTTTAGGTTACCATCTAATTTTTCAGGTTAAAAAATATTAATTAAATTGGATTGTGCCATATGATTATTTAATTATTTTAGTAAATTATAAATCAAAGATTAAATTTGAATTCAATTTGAGAATTTAACTATTTTAGGTTTGTTCGATATGATGGGTTAGCTAGTATACTTTTAAAAACACAATTCAATAGTACATTCAAATTATGTTTTTTATTCCCATGTTTCTATGTGGGAATCCATTAAGTTAATTCGGTTGCCCCTCTCCTCCAATGATGATGCATGGGTTTAGGAAATGGAGATTAATGAGTATGTTGCTACAAGTAGTGCTTAGTTGTTTCTTAGAAGTCGTAACCTTCACGAACTTAGCAATTATGTCCCTTGCCTAGTCTATGGCCACTTAAGCTGCCTCCAAAAGTTCTGAACTTCCTTTGAAATCTTCTTAATATCTTTGTTTGTCCTTTGTGTCCGTCTAATACTACTAATGAGACTATTGAACACATTTTTTTTCTTATGCCCTTATATTAATTCAGTTTGGTCCATTCTTCAATCTTGAACCGATTTTCCGTAAAATAATCAGAATTCTTGGTTGAATGGAGGTTGGCTCAGGTTGCCCAATAGCCCGGCTGGGACTCTGTCTATTAAGACTCTAATTGTTATTACCTATTGGTTTACTTGGTACGTTAAAAATGAGATGATATATCTTATTAGGTGGCATTCTCCTCTTAATCTCATGCTCAAAATAATTTCATTTGCTTGTCGGTTTAATAAAACTCAAGCTCCTGAGAAAATTTCAATTTACGTTCTAATTCTAATTTACTTAATTGGATTCCCTCGGATGGAAACTGGATTAAATTAAACTGTGATAGCTCTTTTTTAAACTCACAAGCTAGCATTGGCTTTATTGTTAGGAACAATTTGGGTGACTACATTTACTTTGCTAATTAGTATTTTGATTCTATCATTTCACCGGCTTTTGCAGAAGCTCTTTCTATCCTACATGCCATCCAGTTTGCTCATCGAAAGTTTGACTTGGTCATTATTGAATCTGATTGATGGTTGGTTATTCAGGCTATTCAAGGTCAATGTACAGTAGTCCCTTCGAAGCTGCAACACATTGTATATCAATTTCAATCATTAGCCTATAGAGAATGTAATAAAGCCGCTCATTGGGCGGCAAATCGAGCACGTAGTCTTAAAGAGTCCAAAGTATGGACTTCTATTCGACTCCCGGAGCTCAATAATATTTTTTTACCAGGACTGCTCTAGTCCTTCCCATACGTAGTTAATGAACTTTTTATTTTTTAGGTAAAAAAAAATTATATTTTTTTCATTTACATAAATCAAAAATTATTTTTTGTTAATTTAATTTTAAAATCTACGGCGGTTCCATTTAGCTGCTTTTTTTCTTCGGGTATTAGCAAATTGATAATTAGAGTGATCATGTGCGAGCTAAGTAGGAAGCATAGGAATGCAAAGTTCGAAGCTTAGGTTTGTTTCTATTGGGACTGGTCCTTTTGGAATTCCCAAGTATAGAGTTTCTATGTTTGTTTTTTAACTAGCTATCCACGTTTATCAGTTTATTGGATAATGATTTGTTTTTTAGTTCTGAATGTTTAGCTCTCCAACAATACTTTTAACTTCATCTTTCGTTTTTGCTGAATCAAGAGATCTGCTACGAATTTGGTTAAGGTTATAACCCTAAATCTAAAGATATCTTATCATCTCAAATTAAAAAAAGAAAGAAGGTATCTTTTCATCTCTGATTAAACTAATGTAGCTTTTCTTTTTTTTGGAGATTGAATTAATTGCATATTTTTGTTTATAGGAGATATTGTGGATTGGTTGTGATATTGTCTTCTTGAGAAAAAAAATGTATTAGCGTATGATTAAGAGCAGTTGCTACCGAATGGTTGCCTGTCTTAAATTTCATTCTTACTTTAATACTCCCTGGGAATATTCAAGGATTGATTTTTTCAATGGTTTGGATGAAATGAAATGTCTATTTGTAAAAATTTCCTGCTACAAAAATGGTAGATGTTTCTTTGAGTACAATATTGCCTTCATGAATTATGAAATAATTGTGGTTGACTAATTATCTTGGTTTGGTTTGGTTTGGGATCTCGGTCCATGGAGTGGTCTGTTGCAAGCTTTTCATTTATAATTTGTTTATTTACTTTTTAGTTTATCAGGAGATGTTGTCTCAAGCTTAGGAGTGAACTCCAAAAGCGCTAGCAAGGACAGAAAGAAGTTGAGTGGTTCAAGCAGTAACGGGTTTGCAGCATCTGTGCCTCCGACACCTAGTAGTGAAGATGATATCTTGCAGTCAGTGAATGTAATGAGTTTTACGTTCAATGAACTGAAGACAGTATATTAATATAGGGGTATATTTGTAAATATACTCTTACTTAAGGACTTTTGTGTAAATTGTTATAGTATAGAAATAAAAGCAGGATTAATAGAAAGGTGACTAACCCTACAGGTTAATCACTCTTTTTTCATCTTCCACAAAACAACTTGGTATTAGAGCCGCCGTTCACACATCCTGAAGTGCTTGGAAATCCAAAAAATTATTCTGCACCTGCGGCGTGCGGATTCCTTAGCTGCGCCTGCCGCTGCATCAAGCAACGCGCTGCGAGATGCACGCGCCCCAAGCGGTGCACGGCGCACCAAGTGCCGTAAGGCAGCGCACCATCACCAAGCAGTGCAAGGCAGTGTCCTTCAAGCAGATTTTTTTCTTCACATCGAGCGACACGCGTACCGAGGAGCTAGCTTTAGGCAGCACGGGTATACATCCTATATTTGCTTCAAATTTAGTTCTCTCATTTGAAAGGTGACAACAACTATATTCTACAAAGTCAGCTTATATATATTTTATTTTTCGAAATCTGTGCAATGAGATGAAGAAAAATCTAAGCCTTTAAAGATTTAATTTGATGCTATAATTATCTTGTAGATCCGGGATTTCGTTCGAAATTCCCTCTCTTCAGAATAGCCATATGAAATTAGATGGATCATCTACTTATTTAATGTGGACTCGAAGTGTGCGACTATTTATTAGAGCCCGTCGTCTTGAGGGGTATCTCACTGGGAGTAAAGTACAGTTAGCAAATGGAAACAATGCACATTGGGAGTCAGAGAACTCTCTTGTTATGTCTTGGCTTCTAAACTATATGACTCAGGATATCGGTCAGGGATTCACATTTTTCAATACAACCAACGAAATTTGGGAAGCTATTTCACCAACCTACTCTCAAATAGGGAATTCAGTGCAAGCTTATGAGATTTAGTGTAAAATTCGTCAAATAAGACAAAGTAATATATTAGTTACTACTTATGTGGCTGAGCTTAGACAATTGTGGTCTGAGTTGAACTTTTATCGTCCATTCAAGGCCTTACATGCTAAGGATGCAGTTCTACACAAAAAGTACATAGAAGAAGAACGCTTATTTGAATTTTTGGCAGGGCTGAATTCAGAATTTGACTCCATTAGAACACAAATTCTTAGGAGAGGATATACGTTGCCTACACTTCAGCAAGTTTTTTCCATTGTTCAAAGTGAGGAGACTCTGAGAAGGATTATGGTGGAGCCTAATAACTCAATAGTACCATCACATCGATCTGCACTAGTAGTTCAGCCTCGTGAAAGAACTGAAAGAGAACAAATGAAGTGTGATCATTGTCATAGGCCTGGTCACATTAAAGATACATGTTGGCAGTTACATGGTACACCTCGAGGAGGTGGACTTGGCGGATGTCGTGGTGGAAGATTTGGGAGTCGAACTAATCATTTCGTTGATAACTCCTCAATGTCAGCTGAAGTGTTAGAGACTTTCAAATAACTCATGGCAAAGCTTGCCGCCGTTCACACATCGTGAAGTGCTTGGAAATTCAAAAAATTATTCTGCACCTGCGGCGTGCGGGTTCCTTAGTCGCGCTTGCCGTTGCATCAGGCAACGCGCTGCAAGACACACGCGCCCCAAGCGGCGCACGACGCACCAAGTGCCGCAAGGCAGCGCACCTTCACCAAGCAACACAAGGCAGTGTCCTTCAAATGCAAATTTCTTTTCTTCACATCGGGCGACATGCGTACCGAGGAGCTAGCTTTAGGCAGCACGGGTATAGATCCTATATTTTGCTTCAAATTTCCTTCTCTCATTTGAAAGGTGACAACAACTTTATTGTACAAAGTCAGCTTATATATATTTTATTTTTTGAAATCTGTGCAATGAGATGAAGAAAAATCTAAACCTTTAAAGATTTAATTTGATGCTATAATTATCTTGTAGATCCGGGATTTCGTTCGAAATTCCCTCTCTTAAGATCAGCCCTATGAAATTAGATGGATCATCTACTTATTTAATGTGGACTCGAGGTGTGCGACTGTTTATTAGAGCCCATGGTCTTGAGGGGTATCTCACCGGGAGTAAAGTACAGTCAGCAAATGGAGACAATGCACATTGGGAGTCAGACAACTCTCTTATTATGTATTGGCTTCTAAACTCTATGACTTTGGAGATTGGTCAGGGATTCACATTTTTCAATACAACCAACGAAATTTGGGAATCTGTTTCACAAACTTACTCTCAAATAGGGAATTCTGTGCAAGCTATGAGATTCAGTGTAAAATTCATCAAGTAAGACAAAGTAATATATGAGTTACTGCTTATGTGGCTGAGCTTAGACGATTGTGGTCTGAGTTAGACTTTTATAGTAACATTCTTCCCTACTCATTGTTTGTTTCAGAAGAAGCTTGTGACGAAGGAGACGATTGGATCTGGTAGAATGCATGATGGTCTCTATCACCTGGATAATCCTAGCAGTCCCAATGAAGTCGGATATATGGTCTCTTTGCAACAAGTGCACTGGAGGAATTGCATTTACATCATCGTCGATTTGGTCATTTATCCTTTTCAGTTTTAGCTAGGCAGTATTATTTCTCTCTACAAATTATGCAATAAAGATCATTTGATTTGTTATGCCTGTGAGTATGCTAAACATACAAGTAGTATCTATTCTGCTTATGGAAATCATAGTCAATCTCCATTTGATGTTATTCACACTGATGTTTGGGGACCCTGCCGTGTTACTTCTCTTTCTGGGCATAAATGGTTCATTACCGTTATTGATTGTTTAGTCGAACAACTTGGGTTTATTTGTTAAAGAGTAAAGATGAAGTGTTGCGATGTTTTAAAGCATTTCACGTGATGATAGAAACTCCATTCAGTACCAAAATCAAAATCCTTCGCTCAGATAATGGTACATAATACACTGGCAAAGAGTTCCAGGACTACATGTTAGCTAATGGGATTCTTCATCAAACCACTCGTGTTGATACACCTACTCAAAATGGTGTGGCAGAAAGAAAGAATCGTCACCTATTGGAAGTCACTCGATCTTTACTCTTTACCATGAGCATGCCAAAGTCTTTTTGGAGAGAAGCCTTTTTGACAGCTGCTTATTTAATTAATCGCATGCCGCTTCGGACCTTGGAGCTCAAGTCACCGACCACTTGAATGTCTTATTGGAGATACGACTTTCATTGTACCTCCTAAGATATTTGGGTGTGTTTGTTTTGTACGTGATCATCGCCCCTCACTTGGTAAATTTGAACATCGTTCCTTGAAATGTGTATTTGTTTGAGAGTGGAGATCGAGATCACCCTCTCTTCCAATCTGTGTGAGGCACGCCGGAATCGGAACCCCAATCTCATGGGAGTGAAGCGAAGGCGAAGGTGAAGAAAGGGCGAACTCGAAACAGAAGAAATTAGTATTATTTTTCATTAATATATATAATGGGGAGTTAAACGGAGAAATTAGTATTATTTTTTATTAATATAAAGGGTAATGCATTTCTTTTCGAATAAATTATATGGGTCTCCGATATGCATGACACGTCAGAGTCCACCACAAAGAGATGTGATTTCCAATTGCTTGGCCATGTAATTCTATAAGATATTTGACCGATGACTAATTTGCTGATGATTCAGATTCCAGAATCTTTTATTTACTTACTGGTTTAGCACTCATGCACAGTTACTTATATTTGTAGGCTAAGTGAATCAATTTTACTATGTTTGCAGGTCCAAGTCCATAGCAAAAGGAATCGGAGGTCGGGAAGGTGGTGACGTCGACGAGCAATCGAATCATTGAACTGATGGCAGACGAGGCAGCAACGAAGGCATAGACATTGCGGCACGATGTCCCTAGTCGCGGACTTCGACTCACATAGACGCGGAGACACACATGTCTAAGTCATTAAAGAGAAACTCATTTTGACTGTAGTAACACTCTTATAATGGCAGAGATCATCTCATAAGAATTTCCAACTGAGTACTACTTCACCCCTTTTAAAGTCAAGCTCAGGTTGTGCATCAACAATTTTACTGCTTTGTTGAAGCCCAGAGGCAATTGGTTCAGGATAGGATTTATAGTTCGTGGATAAGGGCAGCACCCAATTGGTGGGACATCAGCTTTACCAAATTTCCTTGCTCCAAGATTATATAACGTCTTCCATGTTATTAATATGTAATCAGCAATAAGTAGATAGAACATAAATATTGCATTAATGAGAATAAAATTTTACTATGTTTTTTAGCGAAAGGAACCGATGGTCGAGAAGGTGGTGACGGGCGACGAACGATCGAATAATTGAATCGATGGTCGGCGAGGCAGCGACGAAAGCATAAACATTGCGGCACGAGGTCCCCAGTCACGACTCAGACTCACATAGACGCGGAGGAAGGCACACAGGTTGGTTTATGTACAAGTGATCTGCGGAGGAAAGCCGTCGCTGATAATTTCCTTAGTTTATGTATTTCTGCAAACCGATTGGTTTTATAAATTGTACAAGTTTTGTGGTATTTTTTATAGTTGTCAAGGTTGGGTTAGGCTGTAGAGTACAGGTGGTACTCTGGCTGGTCATGTCCGGGTTGGGGTGTGTCCGGGTTTGGGGTGTGACACGTGCACAAAACTTAGACGTAGAGTTTAGGATTTTAGGCGGAAAAATTTCGACGTTGACGTCGAAATAATTTTTTTTTAAAAAATCTAAGTTTAAAAATTTCGACACTTGCTACAGGCGTTGAAGACTTTTCGACGCCTATTGCAGGCATTGAAACGCGTCTGGAGCGGGCTCACTAGCGTCCGCCCACACCGTCCGTGTTACGCGCCTAAGTTTATTCTTAGAGAAAGGACCTCACCTAGGTGGAGCACAACCTACAACTAAACCACAAAATACACCAGAAAATCTCAACAAGAACAACTAAAATCTTCTTTTCAACAAGAAGTTCTCTAAACAAATGTTCAACATCAATCTAAATATAACTAAGAAAACAACTAAACAGCGGATGACATCTCCTCCTCCCGGACTCTAGCTACCCAACTTCAACTACCAACATACCTGCAAATTCAAAGCAACAACAAACAACGTCAACGGGAAGCTGAGTAGGAGTATCAATATGTCCAACAATAAGGACTACAATCATGATGTGATGATATTGTCAAATGCAACAATATACAACTTTGCAATTGAATGCAATATGTCAACAACAAGACACATTTTCACCTATCAACTAATGCAATTCATACCAATCAAGAGCGCAATGGACAAATGGGTTGTCTGGTTGTACTTTTCAGTACCATACATCCGTTGGAAACAAAACTTAATATACTCCAACTTGTAACGCGGATCAAGAAAAACAGACACAAATAATAGATAATTTAGATTTCCATCATTTTCCCAATATTTATCAAACTTGATCTTCATACTATTTGCCATACTTTGTAGCACCACATCATCGCTTTGCCTCCACTTTGTTAACAACTTTTGAATGTCACACAACTTATGGAAGAACACGTTAGATGTGACATGCAATGATCCAGAAAAAGAAAGAGTTGCATCATAAAAAACTTTCAAAAACTTCAAAAAGACACGTGCACGACTCCAATCACCAAAAGTAGGAGGTCCTCCTTCATTCTCAAGAGCTATTATGTAAGAAGGATCCTCAAATTCAAGCCGCATGAATGCTTTTTCAAATTTTTCAGCCACATCTAACATCATATAAGTTGAATTCCACCTGGTTGGCACATCAAGTGTAACCATTGCCTTACTAGTTATGTTTGCCTCTTCTGCACACCTCTTGAAAGTAGCCAATCTAGCTGGAGATGACTTAACAAACTTACAAGAAGCTCTTATCTTGCTAATAGAATTATCAAATTCCTCAACCCATCACTAGCAATTAAGTTCAGAATATGTGCACAACATCTCAAATGCATGTACTCTCCGTTTAACAAAGTAACACCATTCCAATAAGTCATGCCTCTAACTAAATATGCAATAGCCAGATTATTCGCACTTGCATTATCAACGGTAATACAACAAACTTTCAAAATTCCCCAATCTTTCAAGCATTTTTCTAAAGCTTTCCCTATGGTTTCACCTTTGTGATCATCAATCAAACCAAAACTCAAGATTTTCTTATTTAATTCCCATTCGTCATCAACATAATGAGCAGTCACACACATATAATTCATGTTCTGAATTGAAGTCCAAGTATCAGTAGTAAGTGAAATCATTTGATGATTCTTGGACAATATGCTTTCCAATTTCTTTCTCTCCTCTTTAAACAATTCCATGCAGTCTCTACCAATAGTGATACGAGAAGGAATTTTAAATCTTGGTTGAATCTATGATATAAAATCTTTAAATCCTTGATTCTGAACAAATCTAAAAGGAATTTCATCAACAATTATCATCTTGACAAGTGCAGCCCGAGTCTTTTCTTGATTAAATTCAGCAAGTTTCATACTAACAGTAGTATCGGGATCACCCTCGCATTGCTTGCCAAGAACAATTGTTTTCTGCTTCTTATCAATTTCTCTATTTGGATTTTTCTCACATGTCCTCAAATGTTTTAACAAATTTGTGGTACCATGACAAGCAACATTGCAAGCATATGTTTTCTTACAATAATTGCATACAACCCTATCTTTTTCTCTAGTAAAATGATTCCAAGCATTAGAATGAGCTCTAGTTGGTTTTCTTTTCAACACCTCTTTTGATAATGATTGAGAATCTTTTTCTTGTGATGCACTTTCTAAAATTCCAACTTGTGTTGGATCTTGTGGTGGTCCTGATGGAGCTTGCGATTGAGTCTCTAGTTGCATATCTCTACTTGTTGCCGTTGGAGTGGGAGAACTTTCAACTACAGTTCCACTACTAGTATTTTGAGTACCACTAGTTCCAAGTTCGTTTTCCTTTGTCATTTAGCCTTTAAAAAAAAAAAGGATGGTACTCAAACAACATAAATACATGTAACCAAGCATCTAAGACTTTACTTATGTTTTAGCAAGGGACTCAGGGATATTATCATATTACCAGACATATAAACAAATTTACCAGACACTTTACTTAAGTAAAAAAAAGAAGCATGGGACTCAAACAACATAAGTAATATATATAAATACATGTTTTACTGTTTTAGCAAGGAGTTTAACCAGACATATATATAACCTGATATATATTAACATTGTTCAATTCAGCTAACACTGTGAATTGTGAATTGTGAATTGTGCTAACCTAATATATATATATAACCTGATATATATTAACATGGTGAAAAATCAAACAAATTTAACCATAAAGCTAAACAAGGAATCTATATGATATCTGCAACTGTGAATTGTGAATTGAAACTGAAAAATTGTAAATTGAAACAAATAAATTTAACCATACAGCTAACACTTCAATTCACATTGCTCTATAGTAGCAGTTTCACCAACCCAATTTATAGAAAAAAAATTATGAATTGAAACTGAACTAAAACCCTAATGAATTAAAACTCAAAGGATTCAGTAGTAATACTGTAATAGTGTATACCTGTGATTCTGTGAACAAAGAACCTACTACTCGGACGATTAGGTGAGAACAATAGAGAGGGCTGCTCGGCGACTAGGTGAGGACTGAGGACAATGGAGAAGGCTGCACACGAGCAGTAAGATATTAAGATTGCATTAGTTTTATCCTATTGTGAAGCTTTAAAATTACCTGTGAAGTGCGAACATTACCTACGAAGTGCGGATAGAGGAATCAGCGACAGGTTGCTCGGCGACTAGGTGAGGACAACGGAGAAGGCTGCTGGGCGACTAGGTGAGGACAATGGAGAAGGTTGCACACTGATACAGGCTCGGCGAGAAGAATGGAGACGTGGACTCGCCGTAGACTGGAAGGCCGCCGCTAGGGTTGTTCACGCGAAGGGAAGGCCGCCGCTCGCCGGTAGGCCAGAAGGAGTCGACGGCCGCCGGTGGTTGCAGCCCCTGCCGAGTCCACCGCGAGTCCCGACTCACACACCGCCGGCTGTCCACTGCGATTCGCGATTGGGGAAGGAAGTGAGGGGAGAAGGTCGAGACTCGAGAGAGAAAAAGTTAGGGCTGGGGAATCGCCGAATCGGGTATCGGGTAAAATGGGGAAGGAAATAATTTTATATTATTTTTAATCGGGTAATCTGGTCGGGTATCCGGTAATCGGGTTTCAAAGTATAAAACCCGATACCCGACCCAATTGAAATCGAGTTTGGTTGAGTTTGACCCGAACTGACCCGATTACCCGACCCAACCCAAACTAATTGGGTTGGGTCGGGTAATCGGGTTCATTGGGTAGACCCGTACCCATGAACAGCCCTAACTACAATGGGCACCATGCTCAAATAACATTAATAAATAACAACTCTAATCAGACACATGCAATTATCAACATGGTATGTCCAACAAAATAATGCAACATGAGATCAACGGATTACAGAAGCAATTCAAGCAAATAGAGACAAAGACTAAAATCGTCATTTTACTCATTCAACATTCATCGGTTACAACAGAGTCAACTCACACCCAACACAACTATGTATACTCTAAATCACCACCGAACATAGAATACCACTATTCTATATTATTTAATTATTTATCAAATTAAAATAATAACTCATAACTATGAAATAACACTGAAACATAGAAAAGACCTACCAGATGAACTCTGATCATAGAAGCCCCCTCTAAAATAATATTTACAAGAAGGTCCCTATAATTTTCCAGGTCATAAAAGTTCGCCCGCACCGTCGTCGCGGTCTTGCGGGCGCACGAGCCAGCGGCCCTTGGCGAGCGCGCCGAGGGGCTTTGCCCAAGTGAAGGGGCAGGATATTTCCCGCCTCTGATTTTTTTTTAAAAAAAATAAAATTTTTCCCTCAGGTTCTCTTCTTTATATATATTTTTTCTTCTTTTCTTCTTCTTCTTCTTTTCTTCTTCTTCTTCTTTTCATCATCTTCTTTTTCTTCCTATCTTTTTTTTCTTTCCCATTCTTTCTTCTTTCTCTTCTATTTTTCCGTCATCTAATTTTTCTTCTTCTTTTTTCAGGTTATCAAAATTTTTCAAGTCATCGAATTTTTTAGGTTACCATCTAATTTTTCAGGTTAAAAAATATTAATTAAATTGGATTGTGCCATATGATTATTTAATTATTTTAGTAAATTATAAATCAAAGATTAAATTTGAATTCAATTTGAGAATTTAACTATTTTAGGTTTGTTCGATATGATGGGTTAGCTAGTATACTTTTAAAAACACAATTCAATAGTACATTCAAATTATGTTTTTTATTCCCATGTTTCTATGTGGGAATCCATTAAGTTAATTCGGTTGCCCCTCTCCTCCAATGATGATGCATGGGTTTAGGAAATGGAGATTAATGAGTATGTTGCTACAAGTAGTGCTTAGTTGTTTCTTAGAAGTCGTAACCTTCACGAACTTAGCAATTATGTCCCTTGCCTAGTCTATGGCCACTTAAGCTGCCTCCAAAAGTTCTGAACTTCCTTTGAAATCTTCTTAATATCTTTGTTTGTCCTTTGTGTCCGTCTAATACTACTAATGAGACTATTGAACACATTTTTTTTCTTATGCCCTTATATTAATTCAGTTTGGTCCATTCTTCAATCTTGAACCGATTTTCCGTAAAATAATCAGAATTCTTGGTTGAATTGAGGTTGGCTCAGGTTGCCCAATAGCCCGGCTGGGACTCTGTCTATTAAGACTCTAATTGTTATTACCTATTGGTTTACTTGGTACGTTAAAAATGAGATGATATATCTTATTAGGTGGCATTCTCCTCTTAATCTCATGCTCAAAATAATTTCATTTGCTTGTCGGTTTAATAAAACTCAAGCTCCTGAGAAAATTTCAATTTACGTTCTAATTCTAATTTACTTAATTGGATTCCCTCGGATGGAAACTGGATTAAATTAAACTGTGATAGCTCTTTTTTAAACTCACAAGCTAGCATTGGCTTTATTGTTAGGAACAATTTGGGTGACTACATTTACTTTGCTAATTAGTATTTTGATTCTATCATTTCACCGGCTTTTGCAGAAGCTCTTTCTATCCTACATGCCATCCAGTTTGCTCATCGAAAGTTTGACTTGGTCATTATTGAATCTGATTGATGGTTGGTTATTCAGGCTATTCAAGGTCAATGTACAGTAGTCCCTTCGAAGCTGCAACACATTGTATATCAATTTCAATCATTAGCCTATAGAGAATGTAATAAAGCCGCTCATTGGGCGGCAAATCGAGCACGTAGTCTTAAAGAGTCCAAAGTATGGACTTCTATTCGACTCCCGGAGCTCAATAATATTTTTTTACCAGGACTGCTCTAGTCCTTCCCATACGTAGTTAATGAACTTTTTATTTTTTAGGTAAAAAAAATATTATATTTTTTTCATTTACATAAATCAAAAATTATTTTTTGTTAATTTAATTTTAAAATCTAAGGCGGTTCCATTTAGCTGCTTTTTTTCTTCGGGTATTAGCAAATTGATAATTAGAGTGATCATGTGCGAGCTGAGTAGGAAGCATAGGAATGCAAAGTTCGAAGCTTAGGTTTGTTTCTATTGGGACTGGTCCTTTTGGAATTCCCAATTATAGAGTTTCTATGTTTGTTTTTTAACTAGCTATCCACGTTTATCAGTTTATTGGATAATGATTTGTTTTTTAGTTCTGAATGTTTAGCTCTCCAACAATACTTTTAACTTCATCTTTCGGTTTTGTTGAATCAAGAGATCTGCTACGAATTTGGTTAAGGTTATAACCCTAAATCTAAAGATATCTTATCATCTCAAATTAAAAAAAGAAAGAAGGTATCTTTTCATCTCTGATTAAACTAATGTAGCTTTTCTTTTTTTTGGAGATTGAATTAATTGCATATTTTTGTTTATAGGAGATATTGTGGATTGGTTGTGATATTGTCTTCTTGAGAAAAAAAATGTATTAATATATGATTAAGAGTAGTTGCTACCGAATGGTTGCTTGTCTACCGGATTCCTTAGCCGCGCCTGCCGCTGCATCAAGCAACGCGCCCCAAGCGGTGCACGGCTCACCAAGTGCCGTAAGGCAGCGCACCTTCACCAAGCAACGCAAGGCAGTGTCCTTCAAGCAGATTTTTTTTCTTCACATTGGGCAACACACGTACCGAGGAGCTAGCTTTAGGCAGCACGGGTATACATCCTATATTTGATTCAAATTTACTTCTCTCATTTGAAAGGTGACAACAACTATATTCTACAAAGTTAGCTTATATATATTTTATTTTTCGAAATCTGTGCAATGAGATGAAGAAAAATCTAAGCCTTTAAAGATTTAATTTGATGCTATAATTATCTTGTAGATCCGGGATTTCATTCGAAATTCCCTCTCTTCAGAATAGCCCTATGAAATTAGATGGATCATCTACTTATTTAATGTGGACTCAAAGTGTGCGACTGTTTATTAGAGCCCGTCGTCTTGAGGGGTATCTCACTGGGAGTAAAGTACAGTTAGCAAATGGAAACAATGCACATTGGGAGTCAGAGAACTCTCTTGTTATGTCTTGGCTTCTAAACTATATGACTCAGGATATCGGTCAGGGATTCACATTTTTCAATACAACCAACGAAATTTGGGAAGCTATTTCACCAACCTACTCTCAAATAGGAAATTCAGTGCAAGCTTATGAGATTTAGTGTAAAATTCGTCAAATAAGACAAAGTAATATATTAGTTACTACTTATGTGGCTGAGCTTAGACAATTGTGGTCTGAGTTGGACTTTTATCGTCCATTCAAAGCCTTACATGCTAAGGATGCAGTTCTACACAAAAAGTACATAGAAGAAGAACGCTTATTTGATTTTTTGGCAGGGCTGAATTCAGAATTTGACTCCATTAGAACACAAATTCTTAGGAGAGGATATACGTTGCCTACACTTCAGCAAGTTTTTTCCATTGTTCAAAGTGAGGAGACTCTGAGAAGGATTATGGTGGAGCCTAATAACTAAATAGTACCATCACATCGATTTGCACTAGTAGTTCAGCCTCGTGAAAGAACTGAAAGAGAACAAATGAAGTGTGATCATTGTCATAGGCCTGGTCACATTAAAGATACATGTTGGCAGTTACATGGTACACCTCGAGGAGGTGGACTTGGCGGATGTCGTGGTGGAAGATTTGGGAGTCGAACTAATCATTTCGTTGATAACTCCTCAATGTCAGCTGAAGTGTTAATGACTTTCAAATAGCTCATGGCAAAGCTTGCCGCCGTTCACACATCGTGAAGTGCTTGGAAATTCAAAAAATTATTCTGCACCTGCGGCGTGCGGGTTCCTTAGTCGCGCTTGCCGTTGCATCAGGCAACGCGCTGCAAGACACACGCGCCCCAAGCGGCGCACGACGCACCAAGTGCCGCAAGGCAGCGCACCTTCACCAAGCAACACAAGGCAGTGTCCTTCAAATGCAAATTTCTTTTCTTCACATTGGGCGACATGCGTACCGAGGAGCTAGCTTTAGGCAGCACGGGTATAGATCCTATATTTTGCTTCAAATGTCCTTCTCTCATTTGAAAGGTGACAACAACTTTATTGTACAAAGTCAGCTTATATATATTTTATTTTTTGAAATCTGTGCAATGAGATGAAGAAAAATCTAAACCTTTAAAGATTTAATTTGATGCTATAATTATCTTGTAGATCCGGGATTTCGTTCGAAATTCCCTCTCTTAAGATCAGCCCTATGAAATTAGATGGATCATCTACTTATTTAATGTGGACTCGAGGTGTGCGACTGTTTATTAGAGCCCATGGTCTTGAGGGGTATCTCACCGGGAGTAAAGTACAGTCAGCAAATGGAGACAATGCACATTGGGAGTCAGACAACTCTCTTATTATGTCTTGGCTTCTAAACTCTATGACTTTGGAGATTGGTCAGGGATTCACATTTTTCAATACAACCAACGAAATTTGGGAATCTGTTTCACAAATTTACTCTCAGATAGGGAATTCTGTGCAAGCTATGAGATTCAGTGTAAAATTCATCAAGTAAGACAAAGTAATATATCAGTTACTGCTTATGTGGCTGAGCTTAGACGATTGTGGTCTGAGTTAGACTTTTATCGTCCATTCAAGGCCTTACATGCTGAGGATGCAGTTCTACACAAAAAGTACATAGAAGAAGAATGCTTATTTAATTTTTTGGCAGGGCTGAATTCAGAATTTGACTCCATTAGAACACAAATTCTTAGGAGAGGATATACGTTGACTACAATTCAGCAAGTTTTTTCCATTGTTCAAAGTGAGGAGACTCGGAGAAGGATTATGGTGGAGCCTAATAACTCACCAGTACCATCACATCGATCTGCACTAGTAGGTCAGTCTCGTGAAAGAACTGAAAGAGAACAAATGAAGTGTGATCATTGTCATAGGCCTGGTCACATTAAAGATACATGTTGGCAGTTACATGGTAGACCTCGAGGAGGTGGACTTGGCGGATGTCGTGGTGGAAGATTTGGGAGTCGAACTAATCATTTCGTTGATAACTCCTCAATGTCAGCTAAAGTGTTAGAGACTTTCAAATAGCTCATGGCAAAGCTTGATCCCTCCTCTACTGGAGAGACATCCTCCTCCACAGGTTCAGCTAGTCAACCTTCTTCTTCCATACACCACTCTCATTTTGCACAATTAGGTATTCTACATAGTGCATTAAATTGTACTCAGTTTTCACCATCATCCTCGATTATAGATTTGGGTGCATCAAATCATATGACGGGTTCCTCTAGTTTCTTTATTTCATATTTTCCCTGTTCAGGTAGAGATAAAGTTCGTATAGCTGATGGTTCTTTTGCCCCTATTTCTGGAAAAGGTGCAATCACTATTACTCCATCTCTACATTTATCGTTAGTCTTACGTGTTCCTCGTTTTCCTAACAACCTCTTATCAATTAGTTCAATCACCAAGGCTCTCGACGGTATTGTAACATTCTTCCCTACTCATTGTTTGTTTCAGAAGAAGCTTGTGACGAAGGAGACGATTGGATCTGGTAGAATGCATGATGGTCTCTATCACCTGGATAATCTTAGCAGTCCCAATGAAGTCGGATATATGGTCTCTTTGCAACAAGTGCACTGGAGGAATTGCAGTTACATCATCGTCGATTTGGTCATTTATCTTTTTCAGTTTTAGCTAGGCAGTTTTCTTTCTCTCTACAAATTACGCAATAAAGATCATTTAATTTGTTATGCCTGTGAGTATGCTAAACATACAAGTAGTATCTATTCTGCTTATGGAAATCATAGTCAATCTCCATTTGATGTTATTCACACTGATGTTTGGGGACCCTGCCGTGTTACTTCTCTTTCTGGGCATAAATGGTTCATTACCGTTATTGATTGTTTAGTCGAACAACTTGGGTTTATTTGTTAAAGAGTAAAGATGAAGTGTTGCGATGTTTTAAAGCATTTCACATGATGATAGAAACTCCATTCAGTACCAAAATCAAAATCCTTCTCTCAGATAATGGTACATAATACACTGGCAAAGAGTTCCAGGACTACATGTTAGCTAATGGGATTCTTCATCAAACCACTCGTGTTGATACACCTACTCAAAATGGTGTGGCAGAAAGAAAGAATCGTCACCTATTGGAAGTCACTCGATCTTTACTCTTTACCATGAGCATGCCAAAGTCTTTTTGGAGAGAAGCCTTTTTGACAGCTGCTTATTTAATTAATCGCATGCCGCTTCGGACCTTGGAGCTCAAGTCACCGACCACTTGAATGTCTTATTGGAGATACGACTTTCATTGTACCTCCTAAGATATTTGGGTGTGTTTGTTTTGTACGTGATCATCGCCCCTCACTTGGTAAATTTGAACATCGTTCCTTGAAATGTGTATTTGTTTGATATTTAGCTACTATAAAAGGTTACAAGTGTTATTTCCCACCTCAAAAGAAGATGTTTGTGACTATGGATGTAACCTTCATAGAGACAGAGGCATACTATTTATCCGATCAGAATTTGATAAATATTGTCCCTCCATCTCCCTATACAATATCAGATGAGTTCCTATACTCACCATATTCATGTACCGAGATACCACATTGTGAGGGGGAGTCATCTAGAGTTCAAGAAAAGCCGCACATAGTTGCAATTTTCATCTGTAAGGATATTTGAGTACCAAAAGTGATGCGTATAGCTTTGGAGTTGTTCATCTAGAGAGGTTGTCTGGCCGACGTGCCATAGACAAGAACCAACCACGTGGAGAGCACAATCTAGCGGACTAGGCAAGGCCTAATCTTACTATCTTACTAGCAAGCGAAAGATCGATCTTCCGCATCCTGGATGCACGATTGGAGGGGCAGTATTCACTGGAAGGAGCACAAAAGGTTGTTGTTCTCGCACTCCATTGCTTATCAACGGAACCAAGGTACAGGCCAACAATGGATCAAGTGGTGTCTACACTAGAATAGCTTCAGGATGCCAAAGACATGAGAAGAAATCCACGGTATGAACAAAAGACAAATGGCCAAAGCATTGGTGGCAATTCAAGCAGGTTGGTTAAGAGGAGATCATAAGAAATTGTCAAAGGAGAGGTTGCTCATCCTACGCCCTCAGCTTCCCCACTTCACACTACGTGAAGAGAAGTCTCATGTGATGCAACTTCAAATGGAAATAGTAGAGAAGAAAAAGGAAAACATAAAGCTGTACATGCAAGCTCAATATCTTTTCGTACAGATTTCCTTATTTTGGATCATCTTGTTGACATTATTGTTCATATATTATATATATATCACTTTTTACACTCAAGTCAATTGTCCAATTAAAAGTTCATATCAAGGACAGCTGATGTTACAATGATTGAAGGTTCCTGCTAAAATGTGGCCGTTAAATTTGACTATATATTATTGACATCTAGTGTCTCAAAATTAGTGAACAAAGACAATGAAAAGATCTTGAAGTCAAATTATTGATAGATGCCGAACTTTTAGGCAACTTATTTATAGCTTTCCTTTACTGTTTGAACAATTAAAGGTATTGTTTCTGTGTCTAAGGCAAATTGTTGTGTGATCAAGTTAGAAAACAAAGATCTTAAACAACTCAAATCCATCAATTTTTCTTCAATTTCACCTTTATATAATTCTATTGTTGTTCAAAATTGAAGTGCCTCAAAATATAGCTTCCCTTTTACCAAGTTTGGGTACCAATCTATCCAATTTTGGATAGATTGGAGTATCTTGTGAAACAAAGGGGAAAAAAAGAGATCGAACATCAATCTATCCACCTTGGATATGCTTGGAATGGAAACCTAAA
Organism: Canna indica; assembly: GCA_034359265.1. Taxonomy (NCBI): domain Eukaryota; kingdom Viridiplantae; phylum Streptophyta; class Magnoliopsida; order Zingiberales; family Cannaceae; genus Canna; species Canna indica. The sequence continues at coordinate 70,380,028 of CP136894.1, read as the reverse complement.
TTGGATTTAGATCAGGTCGAATAATCGGATTTTGAATTTTATTATCATCTCTAATTTAAGACATTAAGATCTAATATTTTATGTATTGTATTTAAAAAATGAGATAATTTTATCCTCATATTTGTATTAAATGCTGAATTTATACTTTATATTGTTGATATTGTAAAATTAATTGAAAATCCAAATATGTTAACCGTGACCATTGTATTAAGATTTGATATCAATTTTAATTGGCATAAGCAATCGAATTAACTTTCAAAAAACAATCAAATGTCATGTCTATATCTTTTTCATTTTTTTTCATATTTATCTTTATTTGTTGGTCTGATTTGAAATTTGGTAATTTGGATCATTGTAATGCATTGTGAAACTATTTTGGTCTGATTTGAAACTTGCTGCTTATTTGGAATAGATTACCTATGTTGTCTCTATTTGGTCGAGGCACAACCTTACTTGAACATGATATGTTCTATAGGCTCGTACATTTGTATCCTTAAGTGTAAAGGAGACAGACAATTCAATCTGGTTGATGAACAATGACCACGTGATCAGAACGTGATTAATGGCTCAAATTCCTAGGGGATTGAAGCCATAGATTATCGTTCCAAGATTTCGCCTTTCACGGGTGCATCAAGAAGGCTGCTGGACGTCGAACCAATGGATGTCAACGTCCCAGCAACATCTTCTTCTTATTTATCTTGTTTATCCTCCTCGACGCAATCGACACAATCTTTCCATGGGATGACGTTCTTTTCTGAATTCGTCGTCAATGCCAATGGGAAGGTAGGTCCAGAGGGCCCAGCAAGAAGGTTGCAAGATGAGAACGTGGCCTTGCATTCTTCGCTATCTTCCCCTCCGACCGTCTTCTTTTTTGATTTCAAAGAATACGATGTAAATCAAGAACACCCCTGCGAGAGGGCAAATGAAAATTCCACGTTTGTGCCTTCATCTGGCGTGGGGAGAAGGTTGTTGGATGTCAGCTCGAACATGGATGTGGACGTCCCGTGGCCGAGTGGATATTGCCATCGTCATCCGACGGAAAACACAACTTTGCGTGCAGGGAGGGAAACAAAGAGGGGTAGAGGGCTGCATCCGCACTGACGGAGGAAGAAGAGGATCCTATGCTAGTCTGCTTCCTTTAATTAATTTTGATTGACTTCAAGAACCGCATAAGAAACTTAAACTTTTGATGTCTCATGATTTGCTGAATGAATGAATGGATTGGAACTCAAATCTAATTTTCTGTTATGATACTCCTTGGAAGCACAAAAATGATGTGATTTTTTTCTGATAAGTCTAAAGGTAAGGTATTACCTTTGTGATTTGTGGATTTTAGGCTGAATTTAAGTTCCAATCTATTCATTCATTCATTTAGCAAATCATGAGACATCAAAATGTTAAGTTTCTTATGCGGTTCTTGAAGTCAAACAAAATTAATTAAAGGCAGCAGACTAGCATAGGATCCTCTTCTTCCTTCGTCAGTGCGGATGCAGCCCTCTACCCCTCTTTGTTTCCCTCCCTGCACGCAAAGTTGTGTTTTCCGTCGAATGACAAAGGCAATATCCACTCGGCAACAGGACGTCCACATCCATGTCCGAGCTGACATCCAGCAACCTTCTCCCCACGCCGGATAAGGGCACAAACGTGAAATTTTCTTTCGCCCTCTCGCCGGCGTGTTCTTGATTTACGTCGTATTCTTGGAAATCAAAAAAGAAGACTGTCAGAGAGGAAGATAGCGAAGAATGCAAGGCGATGTTCGCATCTTGCAACCTTCTTGCTGTGCCCTCCGGACCAACCTTCCCGTCGGCATTGACAACGAATTTTGAAAAGAACGTCATCCCATGGAAAGATTGTGGTGATTGCGTCGAGGAGGAAAAACTGGATAAACAAGAAGAAGATGCTACTGGGACGTCGACATCCATCGGTTCGGCGTCCAGCAGCCTTCTTGCTGCGCCCGTGAGGAGGATAAACATGAAGAAGGCCTTCGTCTTTCGCTTCTAAAAGAAGCAAAATTAACGTATTTTGCATATACCAATTTTCTCCAATTTAAAAGAGAGATACGCATAATAAAATTTGTAGGAATATATACAGTTAAATTTAACTAGTAATAGATACATGTAGAAACTACGGTGTAAAAACGATCAGATCAGCTTCTGACATGTGTTTCCGACACGATAATTTCAAGTTGAAAAACCAACTTAACCCAACTTCGGAAAAAGAAGCAATGACCTATTTTGTGTTGGAACGAGCTCTAAGGATCTTTTCTGCATCAATTTTTTAATTTTTTTAATACTTTTTTTTATCTTTAACAAAGTTCAATAGTATCTAATCAAATTGAAACGAACCAAACTAGTACAATTTGGAAAATTTATATTCTAATTTTCAAAATCACATAGTATATTATTAATTTTTTAAAATATTATTCAAGCTTTTTTAGATCTGCAATGAGAACTCCAAACTGATCCAAATAAACTTGGAAAAAAAACCTGAAATCCAAGCAACCCCCAAAGTATCTATAGCTGGATCATGTCAGTTTTTGTTTTGTTTTGTTTCTTTTTGGCACAATCTGCTTTTAATCATTTAACAAGTAGACATAATGAATTTAATGACTGATAAAAGAAAAGCTAGTACAAGAGTCGTCCTTGTTGATCTTTAAAAAAAATGAGACGAGAATAATTGTCAAACTACTAAAAATTAGTAGACCCAGAAAACAAATAGATACCACCATGTTCATTAAACAAATAAAGATGATCATCTATAAATTCATCATATGACAAAATCTTCAGCAGCATAAAATATATTAGGTACAAAATTGTGGTTTTCATCAGAGATCACAATGGGAAGGTACCAAGTCTGGAGAGGGGAAACAAACAGGGAAGGAGAAGTTGGATGCCTTCTTTCGTTGTAGACATGCCACCACTCTGTTTAGCAAGTTTAGGCCAAAAACTGTTTCTTCGCAATTGATTTTGATTGTGATATTCAATGGTTCTGAGAACTTGCCCTCAGCCAAGATAGTAAACAAGACTGGCTTTGAGCTACTCAATAATTGCCCACTGAAACGGAAGCACAAACCGGATGCATCATCAATGTTAAAAGAAACTGGGATGTCGGCACTCACAAGGGAAACATTAGAATTGCTTAGAACCTTAGATGCTAGAATTTTAGAAACTAGAATAATTTTATCCGAATCAAATGAATTGTCAATCTTCTCCATGTGATCCTTGAATATGCACCTGTTACATAATTTTGGAATATTAGCTAAACTTAATACAGCAGGGAAAGAAAGTATGATAGCTGAAAAAGTGGCATTTTAATTTCATACAAACTATAAACTTTTTCTATTTCAATACTGAGAAATGCTTTGTCATTCTATGTTTTCTATGTTCCAGGTAATCACACTATAAGACTACGCCATCCTCTATCGTAACCTAATTATTAGGTAAATCATCTAACTCCTTCCATTGCCCAAGAATACCAAAATAATGGCATTGTCAAGCAAAAGATTTTATAACCTGTTACAATCCCGTTGATATATGAACCAGCAGTATCGTGATATTTCTATATGTGCACATGAAAGAAGTGTATATTTGTATGTCTGAAGTGATCCACAAGGGCAGTAATATGAAATATGAGGGCACATCTATACCATGCGGTTAGACATTTTGTGAGATATGAATATTACTGACACTTGCATTTTGTCGAAAACTTTTTCCCATTGCATAACACAGCTAACTTGAATGGCAAAAGATGATGATGAAAACACACTTGAACGACTTTTTTCACCGTTTGACTTGGATCTAAGGATGCAATCTCTTCAAAAGAAAGCAAAGCTGGTATATTATCTGTTGATGGTGGGCTATGGAAGAAAAAAATGGAACATGTGAGTTTATAAAAGTAATATGAGCAACAAAAAATTCCACAAGATGTAATTACTACTAGACGGAAAATAAGAGTCCAAATCAAATAGTGCAAAGAAAATGATGAGAAATGGGGCAGATAAATACCTTTCAGGTTCTCCCATCACTTGATCTGAGGATTCCACACCCAAAGTAGACTCCCCATCTTTCAATGCTATATTTACTAATGTTCAGAAGAGCAGTTCTCGAGAAAAACTTCAAGAAGTACTAAGATTGGGGATATAGTTGAAATTTCATATGAAAATGCATATTCTACTCTCAAGCCATTGCCAGTTGTAGGATGGAGAAGAGTGTGGAGCATTGGTCTAACAGTACAATTAAGATTGTTAATTGATATTCTGCCAGAAGAAGGCTGTGGAGGCTTTTTTACTGAAGTAGAAGCTGGTTGCTCATCCAGCTATGATTCCAGTGCTGACTTAGACATCGACTCTGCCAAATCTGTAGAGATGAATGAAGACAAATTTCCCTTGGAACTTTGACTTGCAAGATCGTAATCAACGCTAGCATCAGAAACATTAATTAGGGCTTTTTTTTGTCTGGTTGGTGGCACTTAATTTGAATCCTGCAAGTGTCAATAATTTTAAAAAATAAACCTCAGCTAAATCAATTTAGTCTGCATGTTCGGCATGGGTGAAATAGTCTAGTTCACCCATCTACATGCAAGTGGAAGTGTTAATACTTAATAATATAAATGAATAGATTGTGCTCCTTTTTAATAGCTTAAGATTTGGGGAAAGTTGGAAATTTTATCAAAGTAAACAATGACAAAGATTAAACAACCAAAGACAACAACAACATGGGAGAATCATACAATACAATAGTAAATAAAATTTCAAGATTGTTATCTCCAAATCAAACAGATTGCAAGAAAGAACAAAATTATCCAACTGTAGATATCAATACAGATAATAGACTGTCATGCTAAATCCTAAATATGACGGGAACAAATAATCCACTCAAGTGTAACACTAAGACAACAAATACAGATATTTCGAAGTTGACCTTGGCGGAAGTATTTAGGATCTGAAGCTTTGTCTCAACCTCCTCCGAAGTAAAACACCATGCGAGATACTTCAGTATACTTGGTACTACTTTGGGAATAATCTGTCCAACAGAGCTGTACTCTCCTATAATCCAAATAATCAATGCGCGTGCTGCAGGGTCTTTTATTCTGTCCAAGTGGCAAGTCAATCGGACAATCACCTTCAATTGTAACAAATGAAGAGAGTAAAAGCATGTAGTAGATGTAAACAGCGACATAAATCTAGAATTCTGAACATATAAATAAAAATGAACCAGAAAATAGTAAGGTCTAATATCAAAGCAACACTCATGGTGAATTCATTCAACCTTTGTGAGCAGAATTTAATGAAATATTTTGCAGCTCCGAAGCAACAATAGATATCAAAATATGAACTAAAATCACATTAAAATAGTTTCTAGGTGTGTAGATCTTATGAAGTTGGGTTTCAGGGGAAAAAAACTAAAGAGAGACCTGGCTTGAGCTTTACAAGAAATCTGAACACAAGACCTCTACATGTTTATCTAAACTTTAGTAACTTAAACTTCCAGTATAAACTAGTTTTGTCCACATATCCACTGTTTCCAACTAAATAATTATCTTAGGTCCATAAAACATTTATCCACAAGCACAGATCAGATCAGATCAGATCAGATCCAATCCAAGTAATTGATTAAGAGTTGCAGTCTGTAAGAAAAAAAAAACAATAAGGGGGAAATAAATGACAACTCTAGGCTGAAGGATTTAGAAACAACTGCACCAATATAGCAAACATAATATCCCAGTGGGATTCATGAAATAACAAGGGAAAACAAGTGAAGCTTCTAATGCTTAAGCCAGATGGCAGATGAAATATCTCAGTGGCATCATAACTAGTGTTTATGAACTGAACTCATCAAGGAATGGTCTGAAAAGTAGAATGATAATCCACCTAGCTACCTTCTCATAACTAGTTGGATCTTGCTTATGAACGTGTTTTTGGTATGGCCGAGAAAGTTCATAAGGGAATTAAATTCATGGGAAGTAATGAAGTATAAGAAGCTACAGGAACTAACCTATTGTGTTAACCAAAAGTTACCTTAGTGTACTGCAATCAAAATTTAATTTGAAACCCAATTCACCATTATGTTACTTATTTGTGACAAGCCCCAGCTGGCTCAATTCAGGTCATGTTTTTAGGTCTAGTTGGATTTGATCCAAAACTAAAACTAGCCCCCAACTTGAAATATCCTTAGTGTACACGTCTATTTTTCAGAATTTCCAACATAAATTCTTTAAAGATAAATTATTCCAACATTTAAACTTGATATCTTGTTCAACATCTGTAGTAAAATATTTTAGATTATTATTCAAGATTTTTGATCTCTTAGTAATACTGTTTCTCTTAACTTTATAATTTTGTTTCCTGGTACAAAATGATAATTTTTATCACTCATTTAATTTAGGATCTTCAAGATAATTGTATAAACTTTTGAAAGATATGTAATTTAAGTTACTGTAAAACTGGATTCAATTGGGAACTACTATAAGATAGCTTTAGGTATTATATTCTGCAGCTGTATACCTAAACATGGATTGAGTCCATCTATTTGAATCTTATTTTATATAGTGTGCAAGTCTCTCTCCTTCCAGTTTTTCAGTTGCATGCTGCTTTCTTATTTTTCACATTTACAGTCATCACAAAATCTGCAGATGCACAGAGAATGGAAGTATCATCCGCAAAATCCTCACAGTATTCTCTTTCCGTTGTGCTCATAAAATTAGTCATATAACTGTTTATTACTTTATTTGGTTGCTGATATTAGTAACTGGCAGCAATTCATTTCACTCAATCCCACTAGATTGACATGTTACTTCATTGCACTGCTAAATTTTACAAGGTTAGCAATGCATTGGCTCTTTGCTGGAATTACTAAATGACTTATAGGAGCCATTTTAATCATGTGTACAACAGTGCTAGAAGTAAAGGTAAGCGTGCATACAAGACGCTGTAAGCATGAATTACTAACCCATCTTGTTTCTCTTGTTTACAAGCTGGTATTCCTGATATGACATATTTACTGCATCTGTTTCAACATTAAAACAGAGGAATGGGTAATTTGTGATCTCTTAATTTCACAATACTTTGCTATAGAAAATGTGCATAACTTAGGTAAAGAAAATGCTGATTAACTGGAAGAGATATCCTGAATTCCAACTCGTCATCGAGCTATGTTCATTTTTCATTTTGTGCACTAATCACATTCTTGGCTGAAGATTAAAGATTAGAACATCCAATCAAGGGTTTGAAGCTAAGATTAGAACATCCAAGAAATGCCTCGTTTGAAGATAAGATTGAATCGTGTTGATCAGCCTTTGTGGGGAAGTCATGAGTTCATTCCTATATCTTAATCTTCACCAAGTTACAGAAAATCCAAGAAAATATTCTAACCAAGAAATTACAGAAAATATAATGTACACCTCCCTGGAATGCCGTGCTTCTTCCTCCGTCTCTCCGGATGAAGCCCTACCCCTTTTCGTTCCCCTCCCTGCAGCTGTGACGTCATTCATCCTCCTCGCAATGCCGGTAAACGGAATCAGTTTCTGCGCTGCCGCCTTTTCTTGCTGATCGCCGAGGAACTCAGAAAAGAACACGATGTTTTGCGTCGGCTGATGATGGCAAGATCCGCTCGGCAGAGAAGAAGGGCTCGCCACGTCCACATCCATGTCTTCGTCGTCCAGCAATCTTCTCCCCACGCCGGTGAAGGGCACATTATCTTTCTCCCTCTCGCCGCGTTCTTGGTCCACGCCATTGACGAAATCGGAAAAGAACACGGGCTTACCTGTAATCCGACGGCACCGACTGCTCGGGGGAGAGGAAGATAATGTAGAACGCATGACGACGTCTGCTTCTTGCAACGTTCTTGCTGCGCCGGTGAAGGGTGCATACGAATCCAACGCTCCCTTCTCGTTGCCGTTGACGAAATCAGAAAAGAATAAGAGACGATGGGAAGATCGGCTCGGGGAAGAAGAAGAAGACGACGAGGGACGAGGCGGGGACATCTATGTCCATGGCTTCATCATCCTGCAATCTTCTCGCTACCCCGGTGGATGGTGCAAACTTGGAATCCATGAGAGTGGAGATCGAGATCACCCTCTCTTGCAATCTGTGTGAGGCACGCCGGAATCGGAACCCCAATGTCATGGGAGTGAAGCGAAGGCGAACTCGAAACAGAAGAAATTAGTATTATTTTTCATTAATATATATAATGGGGAGTCAAACGGAGAAATTAGTATTATTTTTTATTAATATAAAGGGTAATGCATTTCTTTTCGAATAAATTATATGGGTCTCCGATATGCATGACACGTCACAGTCCACCACAAAGAGATGTGATTTCCAATTGCTTGGCCATGTAATTCTATAAGATATTTGATCGATGACTAATTTGCTGATGATTCAAATTCCAGAATCTTTTATTTACTTACTGGTTTAGCACTCATGCACAGTTACTTATATTTGTAGGCTAAGTGAATCAATTTTACTATGTTTGCAGGTCCAAGTCCATAGCAAAAGGAATCGGAGGTCGGGAAGGTGGTGACGTCGACGAGCAATCGAATCATTGAACTGATGGCCGACGAGGCAGCAACGAAGGCATAGACATTGCGGCACGATGTCCCTAGTCGCGGACTTCGACTCACATAGACGCGGAGACACACATGTCTAAGTCATTAAAGAGAAACTCATTTTGACTGTAGTAACACTCTTATAATGGCAGAGATCATCTCATAAGAATTTCCAACTGAGTACTACTTCGCCCCTTTTAAAGTCAAGCTCAGGTTGTGCATCAACAATTTTACTGCTTTGTTGAAACCCAGAGACAATTGGTTCAGGATAGGATTTATGCTTCGTCGATAAGGGCAGCACCCAATTGGTGGGACATCAGCTTTACCCAATGGGGAGTCAAACGGAGAAATTAGTATTATTTTTTATTAATATAAAGGGTAATGCATTTCTTTTCGAATAAATTATATGGGTCTCCGATATGCATGACACGTCACAGTCCACCACAAAGAGATGTGATTTCCAATTGCTTGGCCTTGTAATTCTATAAGATATTTGACCGATGACTAATTTGCTGATGATTCAGATTCCAGAATCTTTTATTTACTTACTGGTTTAGCACTCATGCACAGTTACTTATATTTGTAGGCTAAGTGAATCAATTTTACTATGTTTGCAGGTCCAAGTCCATAGCAAAAGGAATCGGAGGTCGGGAAGGTGGTGACGTCGACGAGCAATCGAATCATTGAACTGATGGCCGACGAGGCAGCAACGAAGGCATAGACATTGCGGCACGATGTCCCTAGTCGCGGACTTCGACTCACATAGACGCGGAGACACACATGTCTAAGTCATTAAAGAGAAACTCATTTTGACTGTAGTAACACTCTTATAATGGCAGAGATCATCTCATAAGAATTTCCAACTGAGTACTACTTCGCCCCTTTTAAAGTCAAGCTCAGGTTGTGCATCAACAATTTTACTGCTTTGTTGAAACCCAGAGACAATTGGTTCAGGATAGGATTTATGCTTCGTCGATAAGGGCAGCACCCAATTGGTGGGACATCAGCTTTACCAAATTTCCTTGCTCCAAGATTATATAACGTCTTCCATGTTAATAATATGTAATCAGCAATAAGTAGATAGAACATAAATATTGCATTAATGAGAATAAAATTTTACTATGTTTTTTAGCAAAAGGAACCGATGGTCGAGAAGGTGGTGACGGGCGACGAACGATCGAATAATTGAATCGATGGTCGGCGAGGCAGCGACGAAAGCATAAACATTGCGGCACGAGGTCCCCAGTCACGACTCAGACTCACATAGACGCGGAGGAAGGCACACCGGTTGGTTTATGTACAAGTGGTCTGCGGAGGAAAGTCGTCGCTGATAATTTCCTTAGTTTATGTATTTCTGCAAACCGGTTGGTTTTATAAATTGTACAAGTTTTGTGGTATTTTTTATAGTTGTCAAGGTTGGGTTAGGCTGTAGAGTATGGGTGGTACTTTGGCCGGTAATGTCCGGGTTGGGGTGTGTCCGGGTTTGGGGTGTGACACGTGCACAAAACTTCGACGTAGAGTTTAGGAGTTTAGGCGGAAAAATTTCGACGTTGACGTCGAAATAATTTTTTTTAAAAAAATCTAAGTTTAAAAATTTCGACACTTGCTACAGGCGTTGAAGACTTTTTGACGCCTATTGCAGTCATTGAAACGCGTCTGGAGCGGGCTCACTAGCGTCCGCCCACACCGTCCGTGTTATGCCCCGCCTAAGTTTATTCCTAGAGAAAGGACCTCACCTAGGTGGAGCACAACCTACAACTAAACCACAAAATACACCAGAAAATCTCAACAAGAACAACTAAAATCTTCTTTTCAACAAGAAGTTCTCTAAACAAATGTTCAACATCAATCTAAATATAACTAAGAAAACAACTAAACAGCGGATGACATCTCCTCCTCCCGGACTCTAGCTACCCAACTTCAACTACCAACATACCTGCAAATTTGAAGCAACAACAAACAACGTCAACATGAAGCTGAGTAGGAGTATCAATATGTCTAACAATAAGGACTACAATCATGATCTGATGATATTGTCAAATGCAACAATATACAACTTTGCAATTGAATGCAATATGTCAACAACAAGACACATTTTCACCTATCAACTAATGTAATTCATACCAATCAAGAGCACAATGGACAAATGGGTTTCCCATGCGCTTTCCCACCTCCGAGAGTGACATCTCAAGCCTGCTCCAGCAAGAGATCCGACTATCCATAAAGGTAGTCTGCCGACGTCTAACACATCGACGCCGAACACGCACCCGTGTGGTAAATAGGTGATCACCGGTGTCACTTGCCCAACACCTCGGGCAATAAATCAACAATGTCCAGGGCCTCCGCCCAATAAAAGATCAACAATGCAACATGACAACTAGATCTCACAAGATGAGAAATCACAACTGATCTACGAAGCTAACAATAATAAATGTTACAACAAACTATCAACTGAAGATGCAACCAAATAATTCAGGCTAGCAAATACAACTTATGACAACGTTAATACTACAATGGGCACCATGCTCAAATAACATTAATAAATAACAACTCTAATCAGACTCATGCAATTATCAACATGGTATGTCCAACAAAATAATGCAACATGAGATCAACGGATTACATAAGCAATTCAAGCAAATAGAGACAAAGGCTAAAACCGTCATTTTACTCATTCAACATTCATCGGCTACAACAGAGTCAACTCACACCCAACACAACTATGTATACTCTAAATCACCACCGAACATAGAATACCACTATTCTATATTATTTAATTATTTATCAAATTAAAATAATAACTCATAACTATGAAATAACACTGAAACATAGAAAAGACCTACCAGATGAACTCTGATCATAAAAGCCCCCTCTAAAATAATATTTACAAGATGGTCCCTATAATTTTCCAGGTCATAAAAGTTCGCCCGCACCGTCGTCGCGGTCTTGCGGGCGCACGAGCCAGCGGCCCTTGGCGAGCGCGCCGAGGGGCTTTGCCCAAGTGAAGGGGTGGGATATTTCCCGCCTCTGATTTTTTAAAAAATAAAATAAAATTTTTCCCTCAGGTTCTCTTCTTTATATATATTTTTTCTTCTTTTCTTCTTCTTCTTCTTTTCATCATCTTCTTTTTCTTCCTATCTTTTTTTCTTTCCCATTCTTTCTTCTTTCTCTTCTATTTTTCCTTCATCTAATTTTTCTTCTTCTTTTTTCAGGTTATCAAAATTTTTCAAGTCATCGAATTTTTTAGGTTACCATCTAATTTTTCAGGTTAAAAAATATTAATTAAATTGGATTGTGCCATATGATTATTTAATTATTTTAGTAAATTATAAATCAAAGATTAAATTTGAATTCAATTTGAGAATTTAACTATTTTAGGTTTGTTCGATATGATGGGTTAGCTAGTATACTTTTAAAAACACAATTCAATAGTACATTCAAATTATGTTTTTTATTCCCATGTTTCTATGTGGGAATCCATTAAGTTTATTCGGTTGCCCCTCTCCTCCAATGATGATGCATGGGTTTAGGAAATGGAGATTAATGAGTATGTTGCTACAAGTAGTGCTTAGTTGTTTCTTAGAAGTCGTAACCTTCACGAACTTAGCAATTATGTCCCTTGCCTAGTCTATGGCAACTTAAGCTGCCTCCAAAAGTTCTGAACTTCCTTTGAAATCTTCTTAATATCTTTGTTTGTCCTTTGTGTCCGTCTAATACTACTAATGAGACTATTGAACACATTTTTTTTCTTATGCCCTTATATTAATTCAGTTTGGTCCATTCTTCAATCTTGAACTGATTTTTCGTAAAATAATTAGAATTCTTGGTTGAATGGAGGTTGGCTCAGGTTGCCCAATAGCCCGGCTGAGACTCTGTCTATTAAGACTCTAATTGTTATTACCTATTGGTTTACTTGGTACGTTAAAAATGAGATGATATATCTTATTAGGTGGCATTCTCCTCTTAATCTCATGCTCAAAATAATTTCATTTGCTTGTCGGTTTAATAAAACTCAAGCTCCTGAGAAAATTTCAATTTACGTTCTAATTCTAATTTACTTAATTGGATTCCCTCGGATGGAAACTGGATTAAATTAAACTGTGATAGCTCTTTTTTAAACTCACAAGCTGGCATTGGCTTTATTGTTAGGAACAATTTGGGTGACTACATTTACTTTGCTAATTAGTATTTTGATTCTATCATTTCACCAGCTTTTGCAGAAGCTCTTTCTATCCTACATGCCATCCAGTTTGCTCATCGAAAGTTTGACTTGGTCATTATTGAATCTGATTGATGGTTGGTTATTCAGGCTATTCAAGGTCAATGTACAGTAGTCCCTTCGAAGCTGCAACACATTGTATATCAATTTCAATCATTAGCCTATAGAGAATGTAATAAAGCCGCTCATTGGGCGGCAAATCGAGCACGTAGTCTTAAAGATTCCAAAGTATGGACTTCTATTCGACTCCCGGAGCTCAATAATATTTTTTTACCAGGACTGCTCTAGTCCTTCCCATACGTAGTTAATGAACTTTTTATTTTTTAGGTAAAACAAATTATATTTTTTTCATTTACATAAATCAAAAATTATTTTTTGTTAATTTAATTTTAAAATCTAAGGCGGTTCCATTTAGCTGCTTTTTTTCTTCGGGTATTAGCAAATTGATAATTAGAGTGATCATGTGCGAGCTGAGTAGGAAGCATAGGAATGCAAAGTTCGAAGCTTAGGTTTGTTTCTATTGGGACTGGTCCTTTTGGAATTCCCAAGTATAGAGTTTCTATGTTTGTTTTTTAACTAGCTATCCACGTTTATCAGTTTATTGGATAATGATTTGTTTTTTAGTTCTGAATGTTTAGCTCTCCAACAATACTTTTAACTTCATCTTTCGTTTTTGCTGAATCAAGAGATCTGCTACGAATTTGGTTAAGGTTATAACCCTAAATCTAAAGATATCTTATCATCTCAAATTAAAAAAAGAAAGAAGGTATCTTTTCATCTCTGATTAAACTAATGTAGCTTTTCTTTTTTTTGGAGATTGAATTAATTGCATATTTTTGTTTATAGGAGATATTGTGGATTGGTTGTGATATTGTCTTCTTGAGAAAAAAAATGTATTAGCGTATGATTAAGAGCAGTTGCTACCGAATGGTTGCTTGTTTTAAATTTCATTCTTACTTTAATACTCCCTGGGAATATTCAAGGATTGATTTTTTCAATGGTTTGGATGAAATGAAATGTCTATTTGTAAAAATTTCCTGCTACAAATATGGTAGATGTTTCTTTGAGTACAATATTGCCTTCATGAATCATGAAATAATTGTGGTTGACTAATTATCTTGGTTTGGTTTGGTTTGGGATCTCAGTCCATGGAGTGGTCTGCTGCAAGCTTTTCATTTATAATTTGTTTATTTACTTTTTAGTTTATCAGGAGATGTTGTCTCAAGCTTAGGAGTGAACTCCAAAAGCGCTAGCAGGGACAGAAAGAAGTTGAGTGGTTCAAGCAGTAACGGGTTTGCAGCATCTGTGCCTCCGACACCTAGTAGTGAAGATGATATCTTGCAGTCAGTGAATGTAATGAGTTTTACGTTCAATGAACTGAAGACAGTATAGTAATATAGGGGTATATTTGTAAATATACTCTTACTTAAGGACTTTTGTGTAAATTGTTATAGTATAGTAATAAAAGCAGGATTAATAGAAAGGTGACTAACCCTACAGGTTAATCACTCTTTTTTCATCTTCCACAAAACAACTTGGTATTAGAGCCGCCGTTCACACATCCTGAAGTGCTTGGAAATCCAAAAAATTATTCTGCACCTGCGGCGTGCGGATTCCTTAGCCGCGCCTGCCGCTGCATCAAGCAACGCGCCCCAAGCGGTGTACGGCGCACCAAGTGCCGTAAGGCAGCGCACCTTCACCAAGCAGCGCAAGGCATTGTCCTTCAAGCAGATTTTTTTTCTTCACATTGGGCAACACACGTACCGAGGAGCTAGCTTTAGGCAGCACGGGTATACATCCTATATTTGATTCAAATTTACTTCTCTCATTTGAAAGGTGACAACAACTTTATTCTACAAAGTCAGCTTATATATATTTTATTTTTCGAAATCTGTGCAATGAGTTGAAGAAAAATCTAAGCCTTTAAAGAGTTAATTTGATGCTATAATTATTTGTAGATCCGGGATTTCGTTCGAAATTCCCTCTCTTCAGAATAGCCCTATGAAATTAGATGGATCATCTACTTATTTAATATGGACTCGAAGTGTGCGACTGTTTATTAGAGCCTGTCGTCTTGAGGGGTATCTCACTGGGAGTAAAGTACAGTTAGCAAATGGAAACAATGCACATTTGGAGTCAGAGAACTCTCTTGTTATGTATTGGCTTCTAAACTATATGACTCTGGATATTGGTCAGGGATTCACATTTTTCAATACAACCAACGAAATTTGGGAAGCTATTTCACCAACCTACTCTAAATAGGGAATTCAGTGCAAGCTTATGAGATTTAGTGTAAAATTCGTCAAATAAGACAAAGTAATATGTTAGTTACTGCTTATGTGGCTGAGCTTAGACAATTGTGGTCTGAGTTGGACTTTTATCGTCTATTCAAGGCCTTACATGCTAAGGATGCAGTTCTACACAAAAAGTACATAGAAGAAGAACGCTTATTTGATTTTTTGGCAGGGCTGAATTCAGAATTTGACTCCATTAGAACACAAATTCTTAGGAGAGGATATACGTTGCCTACACTTCAGCAAGTTTTTTCCATTGTTCAAAGTGAGGAGACTCGGAGAAGGATTATGGTGGAGCCTAATAACTCAACAGTACCATCATATCGATCTGCACTAGTAGTTCAGCCTCGTGAAAGAACTGAAAGAGAACAAATGATGTGTGATCATTCTCATAGGCCTGGTCACATTAAAGATACATGTTCGCAGTTACATGGTAGACTTCGAGGAGGTGGACTTGGCGGATGTCGTGGTGGAAGATTTGGGAGTCGAACTAATCATTTCGTTGATAACTCCTCAATGTCAGCTGAAGTGTTAGAGACTTTCAAATAGCTCATGGCAAAGCTTGCCGCCGTTCACACATCCTGAAGTGCTTGGAAATCCAAAAAATTATTCTGCACCTGCGGCGTGCGGGTTCCTTAGTCGCGCTTGCCGTTGCATCAGGCAACGCGCTGCAAGACACACGCGCCCCAAGCAGCGCACGACGCACCAAGTGCCGCAAGGCAGCGCACCTTCACCAAGCAACACAAGGCAGTGTCCTTCAAATGCAGATTTCTTTTCTTCACATCGGGCGACATGCGTACCGAGGAGCTAGCTTTAGGCAGCACGGGTATAGATCCTATATTTTGCTTCAAATTTCCTTCTCTCATTTGAAAGGTGACAACAACTTTGTTGTACAAAGTCAGCTTATATATATTTTATTTTTTGAAATCTATGCAATGAGATGAAGAAAAATCTAAACCTTTAAAGATTTAATTTGATGCTATAATTATCTTGTAGATCCGGGATTTCGTTCGAAATTCCCTCTCTTAAGATCAGCCCTATGAAATTAGATTGATCATCTACTTATTTAATGTGGACTCGAGGTGTGCGACTGTTTATTAGAGCCCATGGTCTTGAGGGGTATCTCACCGGGAGTAAAGTACAATCAGCAAATGGAGACAATGCACATTGGGAGTCAGACAACTCTCTTACTCTGTCTTGGCTTCTAAACTCTATGACTTTGGAGATTGGTCAGGGATTCACATTTTTCAATACAGCCAACGAAATTTGGGAATCTGTTTCACAAACTTACTTTCAGTTAGGGAATTCTGTGCAAGCTATGAGATTCAGTGTAAAATTCATCAAGTAAGACAAAGTAATATATCAGTTTCTGCTTATGTGGCTGAGCTTAGACGATTGTGGTCTGAGTTAGACTTTTATCGTCCATTCAAGGTCTTACATGCTGAGGATGCAGTTCTACACAAAAAGTACATAGAAGAAGAACGCTTATTTGATTTTTTGGCAGGGTTGAATTCAGAATTTGACTCCATTAGAACACAAATTCTTAGGAGAGGATATACGTTGCCTACACTTCAGCAAGTTTTTTCCATTGTTCAAAGTGAGGAGACTCGGAGAAGGATTATGGTGGAACCTAATAACTCACGAGTACCATCACATCGATCTGCACTAGTAGTTCAGTCTCGTGAAAGAACTGAAAGAGAACAAATGAAGTGTGATCATTGTCATAGGCCTGGTCACATGAAAGATACATGTTGGCAGTTACATGGTAGACCTCGAGGAGGTGGACTTGGCGGATGTCGTGGTGGAAGATTTGGGAGTCGAACTAATCATTTCGTTGATAACTCCTCAATGTCAGCTGAAGTGTTAGAGACTTTCAAATAGCTCATGGCCAAGCTTGATCCCTCCTCTACTGGAGAGACCTCCTCCTCCACAGGTTCAGCTAGTCAACCTTCTTCTTCCATACACCACTCTCATTTTGCACAATTAGGTATTCTACATAGTGCATTAAATTGTACTCAGTTTTCACCATCATCCTCGATTATAGATTCGGGTGCATCAAATCATATGACGGGTTCCTCTAGTTTCTTTATTTCATATTTTCCCCGTTCAGGTAGAGATAAAGTTCGTATAGCTGATGGTTCTTTTGCCCCTATTTCTGGAAAAGGTGCAATCACTATTACTCCATCTCTACATTTATCGTTAGTCTTACGTGTTCCTCGTTTTCCTAACAACCTCTTATCAATTAGTTCAATCACCAAGGCTCTCAACGGTATAGTAACATTCTTCCCTACTCATTGTTTGTTTCAGAACAAGCTTGTGACGAAGGAGACGATTGGATCTGGTAGAATGCATGATGGTCTCTATCACCTGGATAATCTTAGCAGTCCCAATGAAGTCGGATATATGGTCTCTTTGCAACAAGTGCACTGGAGGAATTGCAGTTACATCATCGTTATAATGTTATGAGAGTGGGCGGATTAATGTGAGAATGGATAAGATGTTATAATCACAGGCGAGATGTTAAGATATTTTTTTTCTTATCATTCGCATCTTTTAATTTCTTCTGCTCTCGTAATCCTTCACTTTAAAACTTATTCTTTTTCGAGTCCAATATTATAAAATTGATCCCTCCTTCATTTTTGTATGCATGATCTGTCATCAGCAATATGTATAAATAAAAGACATCAGTCTGTCTCAGTTCAAGCCGACATCATGAGATGAGGACTGTAATGCTAACAAAGTCAACTAATTAATGCAATTTCTTTTAGCACTTATGGCTGAGGCTTTTTTTGTTTACAATCTCCATTCTCCAATTTGTGTATATAATATCGAATACTATTTGTTCATCTCATGTTTCCAAGGTCAACCCTGCTTGTTTAATTCCATATTTTTTCGTTAAAAATAGTCAAACCCCATTGATCCACATTTATAATCTCTACATTTCAGGCAAGACAAATCAATTTGTTTTAGGTCATTAATCAGAACCATTAGGACATGTTTGTTTCACCGGATTTCGGAGTCGGATAGGATTTGCCCATTCCAATCAAATGTTTGATTGTGTCTTGGATTTTAAAAAATCGGATAAAGATGGGATCCAAGTACGATTCAAATGGGATATACATATCCTCCCTAGGGAGGTAGGAATAAAAAACCGCGGAATTATTCTCGTCCGATGGCTTCAACCTTGAAAGCGCTCTCGACTCCTGACAGAGTTCATACAAGCGACTGCGAGTGTTTCTTCTTCTCCACATTTAGACGCTCTTTGGGTTCCCGGCATACCTTCATACCGACGAGAGGTTTTCTTCATCTCCTTATCTAAGCGACGGCGGCGGCATAAATGGTAAATTCCTCTTCCCCTTCTTTCTTTTTATCTTCTTCTTCTTATTCTTCTTCTCCTCCTCCTCCTCCTCCTCCTCCTCCCTTTTCTCTGCTAACAGACACGGTCTCCTCATATTTTTCCTTCATTTTCTTCTTCTCCCTCTTCCGCTTCTTCCTCTTCCTCTTCTCATCTTCCTCCTTCTCCTTCGTTCCCTTCACTGCTCGCGCCGGCCTTGCGTGCGATTACAACATAATATGGAGGATCCATCGTGAAGTGACAAGAGCTCACGATCCATCGCGAAGCAGCTCGAGCCCTACTCCAATGTCTCCTCTTCTCATCAGGATGCTTTTGTTTCCTTCGATTTGTAGTTCCAGCTTTGTTTCTTTTTCGACTATGATGGTCTGTTTTACTTATTTCATTTATTCTGTTGTTTCTTTTCATTCCTTTCGATGTCAATTTGTTCAAGGTACTGACTTCTAAGAATTAATATCGATCACTTCCAGATTATGGCACAATTAATATCGATTTTGCTCATTTTTATTTTTAACATGATGTTTCTGATGTTATGCAATGTCTATGCCCTCAGGGTTGTCCTTTCCCTTTAGACTAGGAGTTGACTGTGATCGAGGAGATTCATGATTGCCACTAAAATCTGGTGTATTCAATTCATTGGGTGTGAATACTTCTCGCTTCAAAAGATTTTCTTCTCGATTATCAATAAACAAGTATACTCCACTATCTATAAAGCAATCAGTTGCTCTTGGTTCCCTACTTTGTTCATGTAGTCTAGACATAACTTCACTTATTTTGTAAGGAACATGCATCTGCAGTTGGCTTTGTATTTCATGGCCCAGTGTGTCATTTTCATCATCTTGAGACACAACTTGCATTGTCCAAGGTTTTTCAGAGGCCATCAATGCATCTTTTGCATAATATTCTTGACACACATCCACCTCCATATCTATGACGATGAAATGTTAGATGTGGGCGGGATGTTATGGACAAGATGATATTCTGGATGCGACGGCTTGTTGTGAAAGTGGACTGAATGTTATAAATGAGACGTGATGTTGTGAGAGTTGACATGATGTTATAATCACAAGCGAAATATTGAGATAGTGGACAAAATGTTATAACCATGTGCGTGATTTTGTAAGAGTGGACGAAATGTTATGAGAGTGAGCGAATTATTGTGAGAATGGATAAAATGTTATAATCACGGGCGAAATATTAAGATTTTTTTTCTTATCATTCACATCTTTTAATTTCTCCTCCTCTCATAATCCTTCACTTTAAAACTTATTCTTTTTTGAGTCCAATATTATAAAATTTATCCCTACTTCATTTTTGTATGCATAATCTGTCATCAGCAATATGTATAAATAAAAGACATCAGTCTATCTCAGTTCAAGCAGACATCCTGAGATGAGGACTGCAATGCGAACAAAGTCAACTAATTAATGCAATTTCTTTTAGCACTTATGGCAGAGGCTTTTTTTTGGGTAATTACCTAAATATATCCTGAACTTATGGATTTTTTCTCAAATCTATCATGAGCTTTGACTTCTCCAAATTGCATCCTCAACTATCATATTTGTATCAATTGCATCTCTCCGTCAAAATTCTGTCAGCTACCCTGTTAACCCTGCCACGTGGCATGTATACGTGTAATAAAAAATTATTTTTTATTCGAAACCGAATAAAAAATTCTTTTCTTTTCAAAACCTTTTATGATGCCACATGTGCTGCACATGTGGATTAAAAAAAAAATATATTTTTTCATTTTTTTTATTAACCTTGTTCTGAACTTGTCCACGTGTGAAGCACACGTGGACTGTCTAATTTCAAATAGCTCATGGCAAAGCTTGCCGCCGTTCACACATCCTGAAGTGCTTGGAAATCCAAAAAATTATTCTGCACCTGCGGCGTGCGGGTTCCTTAGTCGCGCTTGCCGTTGCATCAGGCAACGCGCTGCAAGACACACGCGCCCCAAGCAGTGCACGACGCACCAAGTGCCGCAAGGCAGCGCACCTTCACCAAGCAACACAAGGCAGTGTCCTTCAAATGCAGATTTCTTTTCTTCACATCGGGCGACATGCGTACCGAGGAGCTAGCTTTAGGCAGCACGGGTATAGATCCTATATTTTGCTTCAAATTTCCTTCTCTCATTTGAAAGGTGACAACAACTTTGTTGTACAAAGTCAGCTTATATATATTTTATTTTTTGAAATCTATGCAATGAGATGAAGAAAAATCTAAACCTTTAAAGATTTAATTTGATGCTATAATTATCTTGTAGATCCGGGATTTCGTTCGAAATTCCCTCTCTTAAGATCAGCCCTATGAAATTAGATGGATCATCTACTTATTTAATGTGGACTCGAGGTGTGCGACTGTTTATTAGAGCCCATGGTCTTGAGGGGTATCTCACCGGGAGTAAAGTACAGTCAGCAAATGGAGACAATGCACATTGGGAGTCAGACAACTCTCTTACTATGTATTGGCTTCTAAACTCTATGACTTTGGAGATTGGTCAGGGATTCACATTTTTCAATACAGCCAACGAAATTTGGGAATTTGTTTCACAAACTTACTCTCAGATAGGGAATTCTGTGCAAGCTATGAGATTCAGTGTAAAATTCATCAAGTAAGACAAAGTAATATATCAGTTTCTGCTTATGTGGCTGAGCTTAGACGATTGTGGTCTGAGTTAGACTTTTATCGTCCATTCAAGGCCTTACATGCTGAGGATGCAGTTCTACACAAAAAGTACATAGAAGAAGAACGCTTATTTGATTTTTTGGCAGGGCTGAATTCAGAATTTGACTCCATTAGAACACAAATTCTTAGGAGAGGATATACGTTGCCTACACTTCAGCAAGTTTTTTTCATTGTTCAAAGTGAGGAGACTCGGAGAAGGATTATGGTGGAACCTAATAACTCACCAGTACCATCACATCGATCTGCACTAGTAGTTCAGTCTCGTGAAAGAACTGAAAGAGAACAAATGAAGTGTGATCATTGTCATAGGCTTGGTCACATTAAAGATACATGTTGGCAGTTACATGGTAGACCTCGAGGAGGTGGACTTGGCGGATGTCATGGTGGAAGATTTGGGAGTCGAACTAATCATTTCGTTGATAACTCCTCAATGTCAGCTGAAGTGTTAGAGACTTTCAAATAGCTCATGGCCAAGCTTGATCCCTCCTCTACTGGAGAGACCTCCTCCTCCACAGGTTCAGCTAGTCAACCTTCTTCTTCCATACACCACTCTCATTTTGCACAATTAGGTATTCTACATAGTGCATTAAATTGTACTCAGTTTTCACCATCATCCTCGATTATAGATTCGGGTGCATCAAATCATATGACGGGTTCCTCTAGTTTCTTTATTTCATATTTTCCCCGTTCAGGTAGAGATAAAGTTCGTATAGCTGATGGTTCTTTTGCCCCTATTTCTGGAAAAGGTGCAATCACTATTACTCCATCTCTACATTTATCGTTAGTCTTACGTGTTCCTCGTTTTCCTAACAACCTCTTATCAATTAGTTCAATCACCAAGGCTCTCAACGGTATAGTAACATTCTTCCCTACTCATTGTTTGTTTCAGAACAAGCTTGTGACGAAGGAGACGATTGGATCTGGTAGAATGCATGATGGTCTCTATCACCTGGATAATCTTAGCAGTCCCAATGAAGTCGGATATATGGTCTCTTTGCAACAAGTGCACTGGAGGAATTGCAGTTACATCATCGTCGATTTGGTCATTTATCTTTTTCAGTTTTAGCTAGGCAGTTTTCTTTCTCTCTACAAATTATGCAATAAAGATCATTTGATTTGTTATGCCTGTGAGTATGCTAAACATACAAGTAGTATCTATTCTGCTTATGGAAATCATAGTCAATCTCCATTTGATGTTATTCACAATGATGTTTGGGGACCCTGCCGTGTTACTTCTCTTTCTGGGCATAAATGGTTCATTACCGTTATTGATTGTTTAGTCGAACAACTTGGGTTTATTTGTTAAAGAGTAAAGATGAAGTGTTGCGATGTTTTAAAGCATTTCACATGATGATAGAAACTCAATTCAGTACCAAAATCAAAATCCTTCGCTCAGATAATGGTACATAATACACTGGCAAAGAGTTCCAGGACTACATGTTAGCTAATGGGATTCTTCATCAAACCACTCGTGTTGATACACCTACTCAAAATGGTGTGGCAGAAAGAAAGAATCGTCACCTATTGGAAGTCACTTGATCTTTACTCTTTACCATGAGCATGCCAAAGTCTTTTTGGAGAGAAGCCTTTTTGACAGCTGCTTATTTAATTAATCGCATGCCGCTTCGGACCTTGGAGCTCAAGTCACCGACCACTTGAATGTCTTATTGGAGATACGACTTTCATTGTACCTCCTAAGATATTTGGGTGTGTTTGTTTTGTACGTGATCATCGCCCCTCACTTGGTAAATTTGAACATCGTTCCTTGAAATGTGTATTTGTTTGATATTTAGCTACTATAAAAGGTTACAAGTGTTATTTCCCACCTCAAAAGAAGATGTTTGTGACTATGGATGTAACCTTCATAGAGACAGAGGCATACTATTTATCCGATCAGAATTTGATAAATATTGTCCCTCCATCTCCCTCCACAATATCAGATGAGTTCTTATACTCACCATATTCATGTACCGAGATACCACATTGTGAGGGGGAGTCATCTAGAGTTCAAGAAAAGCCGCACATAGTTGCAATTTTCATCTGTAAGGATATTTGAGTACCAAAAGTGATGCGTACAGCTTTGGAGTTGTTCATCTAGAGATGTTGTCTGGCCGACGTGCCATAGACAAGTACCAACCACCTGGAGAGCACAATCTAGTGGACTAGGCAAGGCCTAATCTTACTATCTTACTAGCAAGCGAAAGATCGATCTTCCGCATCCTGGATGCACGATTGGAGGGGCAGTATTCACTGGAAGGAGCACAAAAGGTTGTTGTTCTCGCACTCCATTGCTTATCAACGGAACCAAGGTACAGACCAACAACGGATCAAGTGGTGTCTGCACTAGAATAGCTTCAGGATGCCAAAGACATGAGAAGAAATCCACGGTATGAACAAAAGACAAATGGCCAAAGCATTGGTGGCAATTCAAGCAGGTTGGTTAAGAGGAGATCATAAGAAATTGTCAAAGGAGAGGTTGCTCATCCTACGCCCTCAGCTTCCCCACTTCACACTACGTGAAGAGAAGTCTCATGTGATGCAACTTCGGATGGAAATAGTAGAGAAAAAAAAGGAAAACATAAATCTGCACATGCAAGCTCAATATCTTTTCGTACAGATTTCCTTGTTTTGGATCATCTTGTTGACATTATTGTTCATATTATATATATATATATATATATATATATCACTTTTTACACTCAAGTCACTTTTAGGCAACTTATTTATAGCTTTCCTTTACTGTTTGAACAATTAAAGGTATTGTTTCTGTGTCTAAGGCAAATTGTTGTGTGATCAAGTTAGAAAACAAAGATCTTAAGCAACTCAAATCCATCAATTTTTCTTCAATTTCACATTTATATAATTCTATTGTTGTTCAAAATTGAAGTGCCTCAAAATATAGCTTCCCTTTTACCAAGTTTGGGTACCAATCTATCCAATTTTGGATAGATTGGAGTATCTTGTGAAACAAAGGGGAAAAAAAGAGATCGAACTTCAATCTATCCACCTTGGATATGCTTGGAATGGAAACCTAAATTGGATTTAGATCAGGTCGAATAATCGGATTTTGAATTTTATTATCATCTCTAATTTAAGACATTAAGATCTAATATTTTATGTATTGTATTAAAAAAATGAGATAATTTTATCCTCATATTTGTATTAAATGCTGAATTTATACTTTATATTGTTGATATTGTAAAATTAATTGAAAATCCAAATATGTTAACCGTGACCATTGTATCAAGATTTGATATCAATTTTAATTGGAATAAGCAATCGAATTAACTTTCAAAAAACAATCAAATGTCATGCCTATATCTTTTTTTTATTTTTATTTTCATATTTATCTTTATTTGTTGGTCTGATTTGAAATTTGGTAATTTGGATCATTGTAATGCAGTGTGAAACTATTTTGGTCTAAACATCCCTATTTGTCCATTGATTCATTAGATTTGAAATTTGTTCAATTAAATTAATTTAATGATATATATAAAAATGTTTGTAGGATTATTTTGATGCGGTTAATTTAAAAATAAGGGGATATAATTTTATCATTTTACGGATGACTTGATGAATAGCCCATATATCCAGTATTCTCATTTATTAGTCCCACATTACTTGCTGCTTATTTGGAATGGATTACCTATGTTGTCTCTATTTGGTCAAGAGGCACGACCTTACTTGAACATGATATGTTCTATAGGCTCGTACAATTGTATCCTTGAGTGTAAAGGAGACAGACAATTCAATCTGGTTGATGAACAATGACCACGTGATCAGAACGTGATTAATGGCTCAAATTCCTAGGGGATTGAAGCCATAGATTATCGTTCCAAGATTTCGCCTTTCACGGGTGCATCAAGAAGGCTGCTGGACGTCGAATCAATGGATGTCAACGTCCCAGCAACATCTTCTTCTTGTTTATCTTGTTTATCCTCCTCGACGCAATCGACACAATCTTTCCATGGGATGACGTTCTTTTCTGAATTCGTCGTCAATGCCGATGGGAAGGTAGGTCCGGAGGGCCCAGCAAGAAGGTTGCAAGATGAGAACGTGGCCTTGCATTCTTCGCTATCTTCCCCTCTGACCGTCTTCTTTTTTGATTTCCAAGAATACGATGTAAATCAAGAACACCCCTGCGAGTGGGCAAATGAAAATTCCACGTTTGTGCCTTCATCCGGCGTGGGGAGAAGGTTGTTGGATGTCAGCTCGAACATGGATGTGGACGTCCCGTGGCCGAGTGGATATTGCCATCGTCATCCGACGGAAAACACAACTTTGCGTGCAGGGAGGGAAACAAAGAGGGGTAGAGGGCTCCATCCGCACTGACGGAGGAAGAAGAGGATCCTATGCTAGTCTGCTTCCTTTAATTACTTTTGATTGACTTCAAGAACCGCATAAGAAACTTAAACTTTTGATGTCTCATGATTTGCTGAATGAATGAATGGATTGGAACTCAAATCTAATTTTCTGTTATGATACTCCTTGGAAGCACAAAAATGATGTGATGTTTTTCTGATAAGTCTAGGTAAGGTATTACCTTTGTGATTTGTGGATTTTAGGCTGAATTTAAGTTCCAATCTATTCATTCATTCATTTAGCAAATCATGAGACATCAAAAGTTTAAGTTTCTTATGCGGTTCTTGAAGTCAAACAAAATTAATTAAAGGCAGCAGACTAGCATAGGATCCTCTTCTTCCTCCGTCAGTGCGGATGCAGCCCTCTACCCCTCTTTGTTTTCCTCCATGCACGCAAAGTTGTGTTTTCCGTCGAATGACAAAGGCAATATCCACTCGGCAACAGGACGTCCACATCCATGTCCGAGCTGACATCCAGCAACCTTCTCCCCACGCCGGATAAGGGCACAAACGTGGAATTTTCTTTCGCCCTCTCGCCGGCGTGTTCTTGATTTACGTCGTATTCTTGGAAATCAGAAAAGAAGACTGTCAGAGAGGAAGATAGCGAAGAATGCAAGGCCACGTTCGCATCTTGCAACCTTCTTGCTGCGCCCTCCGGACCAACCTTCCCGTCGGCATTGACAACGAATTTTGAAAAGAACGTCATCCCATGGAAAGATTGTGGCGATTGCGTCGAGGAGGAAAAACTGGATAAACAAGAAGAAGATATTGCTGGGACGTCGACATCCATCGGTTCGGCGTCCAGCAGCCTTCTTGCTGCGCCCGTGAGGAGGATAAACATGAAGAAGGCCTTCGTCTTTCGCTTCTAAAAGAAGCACAATTAACGTATTTTGCATATACCAATTTTCTCCAATTTAAAAGAGAGATACGCTTAATAAAATTTGTAGGAATATATACAGTTAAATTTAACTAGTACTAGATACATGTAGAAACTACGGTGTAAAAACGATCAGATCAGCTTCTGACATGTGTTTCCGACACGATAATTTCAAGTTGAAAAACCAACTTAACCCAACTTCGGAAAAAGAAGCAATGACCTATTTTGTGTTGGAGCGAGCTCTAAGGATCTTTTCTGCATCAATTTTTTAATTTTTTTAATACTTTTTTTTATCTTTAACAAAGTTCAATAGTATCTAATCAAATTGAAACGAACCAAACTAAGTACAATTTGGAAAATTTATATTCTAATTTTCAAAATCACATAGTATATTATTAATTTTTTAAAACATTATTCAAGCTTTTTTAGATCTGCAATGAGAACTCCAAACTGATCCAAATAAACTTGGAAAAAAAACCTGAAATCAAAGCAACCCCCAAAGTATCTAGAGCTGGATCATGTCAGTTTTTGTTTTGTTTTGTTTCTTTTTTGCACAATCTGCTTTTAAACATTTAACAAGTAGATATAATGAATTTAATGACTGATAAAAGAAAAGCTAGTACAAGAGTCGTCCTTGTTGATCTTTAAAAAAAATGAGACGAGAATAATTGTCAAACTACTAAAAATTAGTAGACCCGGAAAACAAATAGATACCACCATGTTCATTAAACAAATAAAGATGATCATCTATAAATTCATCATATGACAAAATCTTCAGCAGCATAAAATATATTAGGTACAAAATTGTGGTTTTCATCAGAGATCACAATGGGTAGGTACCAAGTCTGGAGAGGGGAAACAAACAGGGAAGGAGAAGTTGGATGCCTTCTTTCGTTGTAGAAATGCCACCACTCTGTTTAGCAAGTTTAGGCCAAAAACTGTTTCTTCGCAATTGATTTTGATTGTGATATTCAATGGTTCTGAGAACTTGCCCTCAGCCAAGATAGTAAACAAGACTGGCTTTGAGCTACTCAATAATTGCCCACTGAAACGGAAGCACAAACCGGATGCATCATCAATGTTAAAAGAAACTGGGATGTCGGCACTCACAAGGGAAACATTAGAATTGCTTAGAACCTTAGATGCTAGAATTTTAGAAACTAGAATAATTTTATCCGAATCAAATGAATTGTCAATCTTCTCCATGTGATCCTTGAATATGAACCTGTTACATAATTTTGGAATATTAAGCTAAACTTAATACAGCAGGGAAAGAAAGTATGATAGCTGAAAAAGTGGCATTTTAATTTCATACAAACTATAAACTTTTTCTATTTCAATACTGAGAAATGCTTTGTCATTCTATGTTTTCTATGTTCCAGGTAATCACACTATAAGACTACGCCATCCTCTATCGTAACCTAATTATTAGGTAAATCATCTAACTCTTTCCATTGCCCGAGAATACCAAAATAATGGCATTGTCAAGCAAAAGATTTTATAACCTGTTACAATCCCGTTGATATATGAACCAGCAGTATCGTGATATTTCTATATGTGCACATGAAAGGAGTGTATATTTGTATGTCTGAAGTGATCCACAAGGGCAGTAATATGAAATATGAGGGCACATCTATACCATGCGGTTAGACATTTTGTGAGATATGAATATTACTGACACTTGCATTTTGTCGAAAACTTTTTCCCATTGCATAACACAGCTAACTTGAATGGCAAAAGATGATGATGAAAACACACTTGAATGACTTTCTTCACCCTTTAACTTGGATCTAAGGATGCAATCTCTTCAAAAGAAAGCAAAGCTGGTATATTATCTGTTGATGGTGGGCTATGGAAGAAAAAAATGGAACATGTGAGTTTATAAAAGTAATATGAGCAACAAAAAATTCCACAAGATGTAATTACTACTAGACGGAAAATAAGAGTCCAAATCAAATAGTGCAAAGAAAATGATGAGAAATGGGGCAGATAAATACCTTTCAGGTTCTCCCATCACTTGATCTGAGGATTCCACACCCAAAGTAGACTCCCCATCTTTCAATGCTATATTTACTAATGTTCAGAAGAGCAGTTCTCGAGAAAAACTTCAAGAAGTACTAAGATTGGGGATATAGTTGAAATTTCATATGAAAATGCATATTCTACTCTCAAGCCATTGCCAGTTGTAGGATGGAGAAGAGTGTGGAGCATTGGTCTAACAGTACAATTAAGATTTTTAATTGATATTCTGCCAGAAGAAGGCTGTGGAGGCTTTTTTACTGAAGTAGAAGCTGGTTGCTCATCCAGCTATGATTCCAGTGCTGACTTAGACATCGACTCTTCCAAATCTGTAGAGATGAATGAAGACAAATTTCCCTTGGAACTTTGACTTGCAAGATCGTAATCAACGCTAGCATCAGAAACATTAATTAGGGCTTTTTTTTGTCTGGTTGGTGGCACTTAATTTGAATCCTGCAAGTGTCAATAATTTTAAAAAATAAACCTCAGCTAAATCAATTTAGTCTGCATGTTCGGCATGGGTGAAATAGTCTAGTTCACCCGTCTACATGCAAGTGGAAGTGTTAATACTTAATAATATAAATGAATAGATTGTGCTCCTTTTTAATAGCTTAAGATTTGGGGAAAGTTGGAAATTTTATCAAAGTAAACAATGACAAAGATTAAACAACCAAAGACAACAACAACATGGGAGAATCATACAATACAATAGTAAATAAAATTTCAAGATTGTTATCTCCAAATCAAACAGATTGCAAGAAAGAACAAAATTATCCAACTGTAGATATCAATACAGATAATAGACTGTCATGCTAAATCCTAAATATGACGGGAACAAATAATCCACTCAAGTGTAACACTAAGACAACAAATACAGATATTTCGAAGTTGACCTTGGCGGAAGTATTTAGGATCTGAAGCTTTGTCTCAACCTCCTCCGAAGTAAAACACCATGCGAGATACTTCAGTATACTTGGTACTACTTTGGGAATAATCTGTCCAACAGAGCTGTACTCTCCTATAATCCAAATAATCAATGCGCGTGCTGCAGGGTCTTTTATTCTGTCCAAGTGGCAAGTCAATCGGACAATCACCTTCAATTGTAACAAATGAAGAGAGTAAAAGCATGTAGTAGATGTAACCAGCGACATAAATCTAGAATTCTGAATATATAAATAAAAATGAACCAGAAAATAGTAAGGTCTAATATCAAAGCAACACTCATGGTGAATTCATTCAACCTTTGTGAGCAGAATTTAATGAAATATTTTGCAGCTCCGAAGCAACAATAGATATCAAAATATGAACTAAAATCACATTAAAATAGTTTCTAGGTGTGTAGATCTTATGAAGTTGGGTTTCAGGGGAAAAAAACTAAAGAGAGACCTGGCTTGAGCTTTACAAGAAATCTGAACACAAGACCTCTACATGTTTATCTAAACTTTAGTAACTTAAACTTCCAGTATAAACTAGTTTTGTCCACATATCCACTGTTTCCAACTAAATAATTATCTTAGGTCCATAAAACATTTATCCACAAGCACAGATCAGATCAGATCAGATCAGATCCAATCCAAGTAATTGATTAAGAGTTGCAGTCTGTAAGAAAAAAAAAACAATAAGGGGGAAATAAATGACAACTCTAGGCTGAAGGATTTAGAAACAACTGCACCAATATAGCAAACATAATATCCCAGTGGGATTCATGAAATAACAAAGGAAAACAAGTGAAGCTTCTAATGCTTAAGCCAGATGGCAGATGAAATATCTCAGTGGCATCATAACTAGTGCTTATGAACTGAACTCATCAAGGAATGGTCTGAAAAGTAGAATGATAATCCGGCTAGCTACCTTCTCATAACTAGTTGGATCTTGCTTATGAACGTGTTTTTGGTATGGCCGAGAAAGTTCATAAGGGAATTAAATTCATGGGAAGTAATGAAGTATAAGAAGATACAGCAACTAACCTATTGTGTTAACCAAAAGTTACTTTAGTGTACTGCAATCAAAATTTAATTGGAAACCCAATTCACCATTATGTTACTTATTTGTGACAAGCCCCAGCTGGCTCAATTCAGGTCATGTTTTTAGGTCTAGTTGGATTTGATCCAAAACTAAAACTAGCCCCCAACTTGAAATATCCTTAGTGTACACGTCTATTTTTCAGAATTTCCAACATAAATTCTTTAAAGATAAATTATTCCAACATTTAAACTTGATATCTTGTTCAACATCTGTAGTAAAATATTTTTGATTATTATTCAAGATTTTTGATCTCTTAGAGTCTTAGTAATACTGTTTCTCTTAACTTTATAATTTTGTTTCCTGGTACAGAATGATAATTCTTATCACTCATTTAATTTAGGATCTTCAAGATAATTGTATAAACTTTTGAAAGATATGTAATTTAAGTTACTGTAAAACTGGATTCAATTGGGAACTACTATAAGATAAATTTAAACATTTAAACTTGATATCTTGTTCAACATCTGTAGTAAAATATTTTAGATTATTATTCAAGATTTTTGATCTCTTAGAGTCTTAGTAATACTGTTTCTCTTAACTTTATAATTTTGTTTCCTGGTACAGAATGATAATTCTTATCACTCATTTAATTTAGGATCTTCAAGATAATTGTATAAACAGAAGAAATTAGTATTATTTTTCATTAATATATATAATGGGGAATCAAACGGAGAAATTAGTATTATTTTTCATTAATATAAAGGCTAATGCATTTGTTTTCGAATAAATTATATGGGTCTCCGATATGCATGACACGTCACAGTCCACCACAAAGAGATGTGATTTCCAATTGCTTGGCCATGTAATTCTATAAGATATTTGACTGATGACTAATTTGCTTATGATTCAGATTCTAGAATCTTTTATTTACTTTCTGGTTTAGCACTCATGCACAGTTACTTATATTTGTAGGCTAAGTGAATCAATTTTACTATGTTTGCAGGTCCAAGTCCATAGCAAAAGGAATCGGTGGCCGAGAAGGTGGTGACGTCGACGAGCAATCGAATCATTGAACTGATGGCCGGCGAGGCAGCAACGAAGGCATAGACATTGCGGCACGAGGTCCCCAGTCGCGGACTTCGACTCACATAGACGCGGAGACAGACACATGTCTAAGTCATTAAAGAGAAACTCATTTTGACTGTAGTAACACTCTTATAACGGCAGAGTCCATCTCATAAGAATTTCCAACTGAGTACTACTTCACCCCTTTTAAAGTCAAGCTCAAGTTGTGCATCAACAATTTTACTGCTTTGTTGAAACCCAGAGACAATTGGTTCAGGATAGGATTTATGCTTTGTGGATAAGGGCAGCACCCAATTGGTGGGACATCAACTTTACCAAATTTCCTTCCTCCACGAATATATAACGCCTTCCATGTTAATAATATGTAATCAGCAATAAGTAGATAGAACATAAATATTGCATTAATGAGAATAAAATTTTACTATGTTTTTTAGCAAAAGGAACCGATGGTCGAGAAGGTGGTGACGGGCGACGAACGATCGAATAATTGAATCGATGATCGGCGAGGCAGCGACGAAAGCATAAACATTGCGGCACGAGGTCCCCAGTCACGACTCAGACTCACATGGATGCGTAGGAAGGCACACCGTTTGGTTTATGTACAAGTGGTCAGCGGAGGAAAGCCGTCGCTGTTAATTTCCTTAGTTTATGTATTTCTGCAAACCGGTTGGTTTTATAAATTGTACAAGTTTTGTGGTATTTTTTATAGTTGTCAAGGTTGGGTTAGGCTGTAGAGTACGGGTGGTACTCTGGCTGGTCATGTCCGGGTTTGGGGTGTGTCCGGGCTTGGGGTGTGACACGTGCACAAAACTTCGACGTAGAGTTTAGGAGTTTAGGCGGAAAAATTTCGCCGTTGACGTCGAAATATTTTTTTTAAAAAAAATCTAAGTTTAAAAATTTCGACGCTTGCTACAGGCGTTGAAGACTTTTCGACGCCTATTGCAGGCATTGAAACGCGTCTGGAGCGGGCTCACTAGCGTCCGCCCACACCGTCTGTGTTACGCCCCGCCTAACTTTATCCCTAGAGAAGGGACCTCACCTAGGTGGAGCACAACCTACAACTAAACCACAAAATACACCAGAAAATCTCAACAAGAACAACTAAAATCTTCTTTTCAACAAGAAGTTCTCTAAACAAATGTTCAACATCAATCTAAATATAACTAAGAAAACAACTAAACAGCGGATGACGTCTCCTCCTCCCGGACTCTAGCTACCCAACTTCAACTACTAACGTACCTGCAAATTCGAAGCAACAACAAACAATATCAATGGGAAGCTGAGTAGGAGTATCAATATGTCTAACAATAAGGACTATAATCATGATGTGATGATATTGTCAAATGCAACAATATACAACTTTGCAATTGAATGCAATATGTCAACAACAAGACACATTTTCACCTATCAACTAATGCAATTCATACCAATCAAGAGCGCAATGGACAAATGGGTTTCCCCCGCGCTTTCCCACCTCCGAGAGTGACACCTCAAGCCTGCTCCAGCAGGAGATCCGACTATCCATAAAGGTAGTCTGCAGACGTCTAACACATTGACGCCGAACACGCACCCGTGTGGTAAATAGGTGATCACCGATGTCACTTGCCCAACACCTCGGGCAATAAATCAACAATGTCCAAGGCCTTCGCCCAATAAAAGATCAACAATGCAACATGACAACTAGATCTCACAAGATGAGAAATCACAACTGATCGACGAAGTTAACAATAATAAATGTTACAACAAACTATCAACTGAAGATGCAACCAAATAATTCAGGCTAGCAAATACAACTTATGACAACGTTAATACTACAATGGGCACCATGCTCAAATAACATTAATAAATAACAACTCTAATCAGACTCATGCAATTATCAACATGGTATGTCCAACAAAATAATGCAACATGAGATCAACGGATTACATAAGCAATTCAAGCAAATAGAGACAAAGGCTAAAACCGTCATTTTACTCATTCAACATTCATCGGCTACAACAGAGTCAACTCACACCCAACACAACTATGTATACTCTAAATCACCACCGAACATAGAATACCACTATTCTATATTATTTAATTATTTATCAAATTAAAATAATAACTCATAACTATGAAATAACACTGAAACATAGAAAAGACCTACCAGATGAACTCTGATCATAAAAGCCCCCTCTAAAATAATATTTACAAGATGGTCCCTATAATTTTCCAGGTCATAAAAGTTCTCCCGCATCGTCGTCGCGGTCTTGCGGGCGCACGAGCCAGCGGCCCTTGGCGAGCGCGCCGAGGGGCTTTGCCCAAGTGAAGGGGCGGGATATTTCCCGCCTCTGATTTTTTTAAAAAAAAATTAAAATTTTTCCCTCAGGTTCTCTTCTTTATATACTTTTTTTCTTTTTTTTTTCTTCTTCTTCTTTTCATCATCTTCTTTTTCTTCATATCTTTTTTTCTTTCCCATTCTTTCTTCTTTCTCTTCTATTTTTCCTTCATCTAATTTTTCTTCTTCTTTTTTCAGGTTATCAAAATTTTTCAAGTCATCGAATTTGTTAGGTTACCATCTAATTTTTCAAGTTAAAAAATATTAATTAAATTGGATTGTGCCATATGATTATTTAATTATTTTAGTAAATTATATATCAAAGATTAAATTTGAATTCAATTTGAGAAATTAACTATTTTAGGTTTGTTCGATATGATGGGTTAGCTAGTGTACTTTTAAAAACACAGTTCAATAGTACGTTCAAATTATGTTTTTTATTCCCATGCTTCTATGTGGGAATCCATTAAGTTAATTCGGTTGCCCCTCTCCTCCTATGATGATGCATGGGTTTAGGAAATGGAGATTAATGAGTATGTTGCTACAAGTAGTGCTTAGTTATTTCTTAGAAGTCGTAACCTTCACCAACTTAGCAATTATGTCCCTTGCCTAGTCTATGGCAACTTAAGTTGCCTCCAAAAGTTCTGAACTTCCTTTGAAATCTTCTGCATAATAGATTACCTATCAGATCCTATTTGTGCCATATTGGTCTTCTTAATATCTTTATTTGTCCTTTGTGTCCGTCTAATACTACTAATGAGACTATTGAACACATTTTTTTTCTTATGCCCTTATATTAATTCAGTTTGGTCCATTCTTCAATCTTGAACTAATTTTCCGTAAAATAATCAGAATTCTTGGTTGAATGGAGGTTGGCTCAGGTTGCCCAATAGCCCGGCTGGGACTCTGTCTATTAAGGCTCTAATTGTTATTACCTATTGGTTTACTTGGTACGTTAAAAATGAGATGATATATCTTATTAGGCGGCATTCTCCTCTTAATCTCATGCTCAAAATAATTTCATTTGCTTGTCGGTTTAATAAAACTCAAGCTCCTGAGGAAATTTTAATTTACATTCTAATTCTAATTCTAATTTACTTAATTGGATTCCCTCGGATGGAAACTGGATTAAATTAAACTGTGATAGCTCTTTTTTAAACTCACAAGCTGGCATTGTATTGTTAGGAACAATTTGGGTGACTATATTTACTTTGCTAATCAGTATTTTGATTCTATCATTTCACCGGCTTTTGCAGAAGCTCTTTCTATCCTACATGCCATCCAGTTTGCTCATCGAAAGTTTGACTTGGTCAATATTGAATCTGATTGATGGTTGGTTATTCAGGCTATTCAAGGTCAATGTACAGTAGTCCCTTCGAAGCTGCAGCACATTGTATCTCAATTTCAATCATTAGCCTATAGATAATGTAATAAAGTCGCTCATTGGGCGGCAAATCGAGCACGTAGTCTTAAAGAGTCCAAAATATGGACTTCTATTCGACTCCCGGAGCTCAATAATATTTTTTTACCAGGACTGCTTTAGTCCTTCCCATACGTAGTTAATGAACTTTTTATTTTTTAGGTAAAAAAAAATTATATTTTTTTCATTTACATAAATCAAAAATTATTTTTTGTCAATTTAATTTTAAAATCTAAGGCGGTTCCATTTAGCTGCTATTTTTCTTCAGGTATTAGCAAATTGATAATTAAAGTGATCATGTCCGAGCTGAGTAGGAAGCATAGGAATGCAAAGTTCGAAGCTTGGGTTTGTTTCTATTGGGACTGGTCCTTTCGGAATTCCCAAGTATAGAGTTTCTATGTTTGTTTTTTAACTAGCTATCCACGTTTATCAGTTTATTGGATAATGATTTGTTTTTTACTTCTGAATGTTTAGCTCTCCAACAATACTTTTAACTTCATCTTTCGTTTTTGCTGAATCCAGAGATCTGCTACGAATTTGGTTAAGGTTATAACCCTAAATCTAAAGATGTCTTATCATCTCAAATTAAAAAAAGAAAGAAGGTATCTTTTCATCTCTGATTAAACTAATGTAGCTTTTCTTTTTTTTGGAGATTGAATTAATTGCATATTTTTGTTTATAGGAGATATTGTGGATTGGTTGTGATATTGTCTTCTCGAGAAAAAAAATGTATTAGCGTATGATTAAGAGCAGTGGCTACCGAATGGTTGCTTGTCTTAAATTTCATTCTTACTTTAATACTCCCTGGGAATATTCAAGGATTGATTTTGTCAATGGTTTGGATGAAATGAAATGTCTATTTGTAAAAATTTCCTGCTACAAATATGGTAGATGTTTCTTTGAGTACAATATTGCCTTCATGAATCATGAAATAATTGTGGTTGACTAATTATCTTGGTTTGGTATGGTTTGGTTTGGGATCTGAGTCCGTGGAGTGGTCTGGTGCAAGCTTTTCATTTATAATTTATTTATTTACTTCTGTAGTTTACCAGGAGATGTTGTCTCATGCTTAGGAGTGAACTCCAAAAGCGCTAGCAGGGACAGAAAGAAGTTGAGTGGTTCAAGTAGTAACGGGTTTGCAGCATCTGTGCCTCCGACACCTAGTAGTGAAGATGATATCTTGCAGTCAGTGAATGTAATGAGTTTTACGTTCAATGAACTGAAGACAGTATAGTAATATAAGGGTATATTTGTAAATATAATCTTACTTAAGGACTTTTCTGTAAATTGTTATAGTATTAATAAAAGCATGATTAATAGAAAGGTGACCTAACCCTACAGGTTAATCACTCTTTTTTTCATCTTCCACAAACCAACTTGGTATTAGAGCCGCCGTACACACATCCTGAAGTGCTTGGAAATCCAAAAAATTATTCTGCACCTGCGGCGTGCGGATTCCTTAGCCGCGCCTGCCGCTGCACCAAGCAACGCGCTACGAGACGCACGCGCCCCAAGCGGTGCACGGCGCACCAAGTGTCGTAAGGCAGCGCACCTTCACCAAGCAGCGCAAGGCAGTGTCCTTCAAGCAGATTTTTTTTCTTCACATCGGGCGACACGCGTACCGAGGAGCTAGCTTTAGGCAGCACGGGTATACATCCTATATTTGATTCAAATTTCCTTCTCTCATTTGAAAGGTGACAACAACTTTATTCTACAAAGTCAGCTTATATATATTTTATTTTTCAAAATCTGTGCAATGAGATGAAGAAAAATCTAAGCCTTTAAAGATTTAATTTGATGCTATAATTATCTTGTAGATCTGGGATTTCGTTCGAAATTCCCTCTCTTCAGAATAGCCCTACGAAATTAGATGGATAATCTACTTATTTAATGTGGACTCGAAGTGTGCGACTGTTTATTAGAGCCCGTCGTCTTGAGGGGTATCTCACCGGGAGTAAAGTACAGTTAGCAAATGGAAACAATGCACATTGGGAGTCAGAGAACTCTCTTGTTATGTCTTGGCTTCTAAACTATATGACTATGGATATTGGTCAGGGATTCACATTTTTCAGTACAACCAATGAAATTTGGGAAGCTATTTCACCAACTTACTCTCAAATAGGGAATTCAGTGCAAGCTTATGAGATTTAGTGTAAAATTCGTCAAGTAAGACAAAGTAATATGTTAGTTACTGCTTATGTGGCTGAGCTTAGACAATTGTGGTCTGAGTTGGACTTTTATCGTCCATTCAAGGCCTTACATGCTGAGCATGCAGTTCTACACAAAAAGTACATAGAAGAAGAACGCTTATTTGATTTTTTGGCAGGGCTCAATTCAAAATTTGACTCCATTAGAACACAAATTCTTAGGAGAGGAGATACATTGCCTACACTTCAGCAAGTTTTTTCCATTGTTCAAAGTGAGGAGACTCGGAGAAGGATTATGGTGGAGCCTAATAACTCACCAGTACCATCACATCGATCTGCACTAGTAGTTCAGCCTCGTGAAAGAACTGAAAGAGAACAAATGAAGTGTGATCATTGTCATAGGCCTGGTCACATTAAAGATACATGTTGGCAGTTACATGGTAGACCTCGAGGAGGTGGACGTGGCGGATGTCGTGGTGGAAGATTTCGGAGTCGAACTCGTGGGAGTCGAACTAATCATTCCGTTGATAACTCCTCAATGTCATGTTACAAACTCTCAAATAGTTCATGGCAAATCTTGATCCCACCTCTACTGGAGAGACCTCCTCCTCCACAGGTTCAGCTAGTCAACCTTCTTCTTCCATACACCACTCTCATTTTGCACAATCAGGTAATCTACATAGTGCATTAAATTGTACTCAGTTTTCACCATCATCCTAGATTATAGATTTGGGTGCATCAAATTATATGACAGGTTCCTCTAGTTCCTTTATTTCATATTTTCCCTGTTCTGGTAGAGATAAAGTTCCTATAGCTGATGGTTCTTTTGCCCATATTTCTGGAAAAGGTGCCATCACTATTACTCCATCTCTACATTTATCGTTAGTCTTACATGTTCCTCGTTTTCCTAACAACCTCTTATCAATTAGTTCAATCACCAAGGCTCTCAATGGTATAGTAACATTCTTCCCTACTCATTGTTTGTTTCAGAAGAAGCTTGTGACGAAGGAGACGATTGGATCTGGTAGAATGCATGATGGTCTCTATCAACGGGATAATCTTAGCAGTCCCAATGAAGTCGGATATATGGTCTCTTCTGAAACAAGTGCACTGGAGGAATTGCAGTTACATCATCGTCAATTTTGACATTTTTCTTTTTCAGTTATAGCTAGGCAGTTTTCTTTCTCTCTACAAATTATGCAATAATGACCAATTGATTTGTGATGCCCGTGAGTATGCTAAACATACAAGTAGTATCTATTCTGCTTCTGGAAATCATAGTCAATCTCCATTTGATGTTATTCACACTGATGTTTTGGGATCCTGCCATGTTACTTCTCTTTCTGGGCATAAATGGTTCATTACCTTTATTGATTGTTTTCGTCGAACAACTTGGGTTTATTTGTTAAAGAGTAAAGATGAAGTGTTGCGATGTTTTAAAGCATTTCACATGATGATAGAAACTCAATTAAGAACCAAAATCAAAATCCTTTGCTCAAATAATGATACATAATACACTGGCAAAGAGTTTCAGGACTACTTGTTAGCTAATGAGATTCTTCATCAAACCGCTTGTGTTGATACACCTACTCAAAATGGTGTGGCAGAAAGAAAGAATCGTCACCTATTGGAAGTCACTCGATCTTTACTCTTTACCATGAACATGCCAAAGTCTTTTTGGAGAGAAGCCGTTTTGACAACTGCTTATTTAATTAATCTCATGCCACTTCGGACCTTGGAGTTCAAGTCACCAACCACTTGAATGTCTTATTGGAGTTACGACTTTCATTGTACCTCCTAAGATATTTGGGTGTGTTTGTTTTGTACGTGATCATCGCCCCTCACTTGGTAAACTTGAACATCGTTCCTTGAAATGTGTATTTGTTGGATATTTAGCTACTAAAAAAGGTTACAAGTGTTATTTCCCACCTCAAAAGAAGATGTTTGCGAGTATGGATGTAACCTTCATAGAGACAGAGACATACTATTTATCCGATCAGAATTTGGTAAATATTGTCCCTCCATCTCCCTCTACAATATCAGATGAGTTCCTCTACTCACCATATTCATGTCCCGAGATACCACATTGTGATGGGGAGTCATCTAGAGTTCAAGAAGAGCCGCACATAGCTGCAAATGATGGAGGAAATGACAATGGAGTATCTATTCAGGGGGAGCAGTACGTCTGTAATTCTTGCTTCACATGGTGATACTAAGACCACTATGCATTCTCCTAGAGTTCAAGAATCTCCTCATGTTACATCTTCAAATGATCCTGACCTTGGTAACATCTCATCTCCTTGTTCTTCTTTAGATTTACCTATTGCCATTCGTAAAGGTTCTCGCCACCATGTCTTTCCTTCTCGTTACCGTTATGACATCTCTCATTATGTTTCCTATAAGTCTTAGTCCTCTAGGTATAAATGCTTCATTACATCATTATCTGATGTCACCATTCCCTCAAATTGGAAGGTTGCCATAGTGGACCCGAGGTGGAAAGAAGCCATGTTAGAGGAGATGAAAGCCTTAGCCAAGAACCAAACTTTGGAGCTTGTACCACTGCCAAAAGGAAAACGACCTGTGGGGTGCAAATGGGTGTATACTGTAAAACAAACACCAGAAGGAAAGGTCGATCATTTTAAAGCTCGTTTGGTTGCAAAGGGGTACACTCAGACATACAATATTGATTATGATGAAACATTTGCTCCTGTTGCCAAGATGAATACTATTCAGACTCTCATTTCATGTGTTGCGAATCTTGGGTGGAAACTACATCAGTTGGATGTGAAGAATGCTTTTCTACATGGTGATTTACAAGAGGAAGTTGATATGGAGATCCCACCTGGGTTCGATAGCACAAATACTGTTGGGAAGGTTTGTCGACTACGACGATCACTCTATGGATTGAAACAGTCACCTCGTGCTTGGTTTGATAGATTTCGTCAAGTAATTCTTAGTATGGGGTATAAATAGAGCAACAATGATCATACTTTATTTTTCAAGCACAACCAAGGAAACGTGGCCATCCTCATTGTTTATGTTGATGACATAATTGTTACGGGGTATGATATTGATGAAACTATGAGCTTGAAGGCTTAGCTTGCACAAGTATTTGAAGTTAAAGACCTAGGGGAACTAAGATACTTCATAGGGATTGAAGTAGCACACTCATCGCATGATATTTTCTTATCTCAAAGAAAATATGTGCTAGACTTGTTGGCTGAAGCAGGAATGCTGGGTAGTAAGCCTACTCCAACTCCAATTGATCAAAATTTTCAACTTGTTAATAATGGTGGTAATTCCGTTGATCATGGGAGATATCAAAGACTAGTGGGAAGATTGATATATCTTTCACACACCAGACCAGATATTATATTTGTTGTGAGTGTTGTAAGTTGATACATGCACGATCTACGTGAGCAGCACATGGAAGCTGTGTATAAAATTCTAAGATATCTTAAAAGTTGTCTTGGTGGAGGCTTATTGTTTTCTCGACAAGGTAACTTGAAGATAGAATGTTACACAGATCTCGATTGGGCTAGATGTCTAGATGATCGTCGATCCACGTCTGGATATTGTACATTTGTCGGTGGCAACTTAGACACCTGGAGAAGTAAGAAACAAACAGTGGTTTCTCGTTCTAGTGCGGATGATGAATATCGAGCTATGTCTCAGGGTGTCTGTGAGTTGCTATGGTTGAAAAACCTCATGCAAGAGTTACATCTTAATTCACAACAACCGATTCGTCTTTTCTGTGATAATAAAGTTGCTATTGAAATTGTCAATAATCCTGTGCAACATGACAGAACGAAACACATAGAGTTTGATCGTCACTTCATCAAGGAGAAATTGGAGAACGGTGATATTTGCATTCCATTTGTTCGATCCTTTGAAAAGTTGGCTGATATTTTCACCAAGGAGTTGAATAATATTTCATTTTCTTCTATTGTACGCAAGATGAGTTTAAATGATATATTTGTACCATCTTCAGGGGGAGTATTGTAATGTAGGGGTATATTTGAAAATATACTTTTACGTGAAGACTTTTATGTAAATTGTTATAGTATTAATAAAAGCAGGATTAATAGAGAGGTGACCTAACCCTAGAGATTAATCACTCTCTTTTCATCTTCCACAAAACAACTGACAGCCACTAGGAACTTCCAACCAGATAGTAAGTTAGGGGAGCTAGGGAGGCTTTGGTTCAGTGTTTAAGGGATGGATTGATGAACAAACTTTGGCAGCTACCAAACCTGGCTCTGGATTGATTATTGTTGTGAAGAAGTTAAATCAGGAAGGCTTGTAAGGTCACAAGGAATGGTTGGTGAGTTTCCTTTTCCACTTAATTTGGTGCATCCGATCTTTTTCATTTTCTTTTGGCAATAACATGATCTGGATACTATGTTTATTCAGTTCGTAGATTTAAGAAATATATATATTAGTGAGAGATGATCATGACCCTGCTCTGCATTTTGCGATAAATGTGTCAATTCTTTCAATTTATGACTAATTGAATGAGCAAATCCCACTATCTTGTAGGCAGAGGTAAATTACCTTGGTCAGTTGTCGCATCCTCATCTTGTAAAGCTTATTTGATACTGCTTGGAGGATGAACAACGACCTCGTGTGTATGAATGTATGTCTCGCGGGAGCTTGGAGAATCATCTTTTTAGAAGTAAGTTAATTGGATAAATTGAAAACTAGGTGTTTACTTTCTACTTCTACAATAAATTTCTCGGAGGTTTTCCACCATCTATTGTTATTGAAATAGATGGTGCAGTAGATCATAATTCTTTGTAATTTGATGATGGCACATGAGGTTCATATTTTCAACCACTCTCTTGGAACCTCCGTATGAAGATCGCTCTGGGTGCTGCAAAAAGGGCTCACATTTTTGCATAGCGACAGGGCAAGAGTCGTATATCGTGATTTTAAAAACTCTAACATTCTTCTAGATTATGTAATGGTATGTTTGCTTCATTAGATGGGATTGGATATGATAGGATTGGATAATAAATGAGGGTGGATTGGATATAAATTTTTTAAATCCGGTATACAACGGATATAATATCTATTTTAAACTCATTTTCTTTTAATCCGTGCACTAAACAAACAATGAATATTAATCCATCCCCTATTATATCCTTCCTTATCCTATGATGCAAACATGCACTAAGTGATTTGGCTTTTGTCAATCTGTAAACCAACATAATTACAGACACTCACCATCTATTGTTCTTGTTCTATATATACATAACTACAATGGAAAACTCTCGGATTTTGGATGGGCAAAAGATGGCCCTGATGACGATGAAAGCCATGTCTCAACGAGTATCATGGGAACATATGGATATGCTACTCTTGAATACCTTGATGAATAGCCCATATATCATTTTACGGATGACTTGATGAATAGCCCATATATCCAGTATTCTCATTTATTAGTCTCACATTACCTGCTACTTATTTGGAATGGATTACATATGTTGTCTCTATTTGGTCAAGAGTCACGACCTTACTTGAACACGATTTGTTCTATAGGCTCGTACAATTGTATGATTGAGTGTAAAGGAGACAGGCAATTCAATCTGGTTGATGAATAATGACCACGTGATCAGAACGTGATTAATGGCTCAAATTCCAAGGGGATTGAAGCTGTAGATTATCGTTCCAAGATTTCGCCTTTCACGGGTGCAGCAAGAAGGCTGTTGGACGTCGAACCAATAGATGTCGACGTCACAGCAACATCTTCTTCTTGTTTATCCAGTTTATCCTCCTCAACGCAATCGAGAAAATCTTTCCTGGGATGGTGTTCTTTTATGAATTCGTCGTCAATGCCGACGGGAAGGTAGGTCCGAAGGGCGCAGCAAGAAGGTTGCAAGATGAGAATGTGGCCTTGCGTTCTTCGCTATCTTCCCCTCGGACCATCTTCTTTTTTGATTTCCAAGAATACGACGTAAATCAAGAACACCCCTGCGAAAGGGCGAAAGAAAATTACATGTTTGTGACCTTATCCGGCGTGGGGAGAAGGTTGCTGGATGCCAGCTCATAAATGGATGTGGACGACCCGTGGCCGAGTGGATATTGCCATCGTCATCCGACGGAAAACACAACTTTGCGTGCATGGAGGGAAACAAAGAGGGGTAGAGGGCTGCATCCGCATTGACGGAGGAAGAAGAGGATCCTCTTCTAGTCTGCGTCCTTTAATAAATTTTGTTTGACTTGAAGAACGCAAGGCAGTGTCCTTCAAACGCAGATTTCTTTTCTTCACATCGGGCGACATGCGTACCGAGGAGCTAGCTTTAGGCAACACGGGTATAGATCCTATATTTTGCTTCAAATTTCCTTCTCTCATTTGAAAGGTGACAACAACTTTATTCTACAAAGTCAGCTTATATATATTTTATTTTTTGAAATCTGTGCAATGAGATGAAGAAAAATCTAAACCTTTAAAGATTTAATTTGATGCTATAATTATCTTGTAGATCCGGGATTTCGTTCGAAATTCCCTCTCTTCAGATCAGCCCTATGAAATTAGATGGATCATCTACTTATTTAATGTGGACTCGAAGTGTGCGACTGTTTATTAGAGCCCATGGTCTTGAGGGGTATCTCACCAGGAGTAAAGTACAGTCAGCAAATGGAGACAATGCACATTGGGAGTCAGACAACTCTCTTATTATGTCTTGGCTTCTAAACTCTATGACTTTGGAGATTGTTCAGGGATTCACATTTTTCAATATAGCCAACGAAATTTGGGAAGTTGTTTCACAAACTTACTCTCAGATTGGGAATTCTATGCAAGCTTATGAGATTCAGTGTCAAGTAAGACAAAGTAATATATCAGTTACTGCTTATGTGGCTTAGCTTAGACGATTGTGGTTTGAGTTGGACTTTTATCGTCCATTCAAGGCCTTACATGCTGAGCATGCAGTTCTACACAAAAAGTACATAGAAGAAGAACGCTTATTTGATTTTTTGGCAGGGCTGAATTCAGAATTTGACTCCATTAGAACACAAATTCTTAGGAGAGGATATACGTTGCCTGCACTTCAGCAAGTTTTTTCCATTGTTCAAAGTGAGGAGACTCGGAGAAGGATTATGGTGGAGCCTAATAACTCACCAGTACCATCACATCGATCTGCACTAGTAGTTCAGCCTTGTGAAAGAACTGAAAGAGAACAAATGAAGTGTGATCATTGTCATAGGCCTGGTCACATTAAAGATACATGTTGGCAGTTACATGGTAGACCTCGAGGAGGTGGACTTGGCGGATGTCGTGGTGGAAGATTTGGGAGTCGAACTAATGATTTCGTTGATAACTCGTCAATGTCAGCTGAAGTGTTAGAGACTTTCAAATAGCTCATGGCAAAGCTTGATCCCTCCTCTACTGGAGAGACCTCCTCCTCCACAGGTTCAGCTAGTCAACCTTCTTCTTCCATACACCACTCTCATTTTGCACAATTAGGTATTCTACATAGTGCATTAAATTGTACTCAGTTTTCACCATCATCCTGGAT
This sequence comes from Canna indica, assembly GCA_034359265.1. Classification (NCBI taxonomy): domain Eukaryota; kingdom Viridiplantae; phylum Streptophyta; class Magnoliopsida; order Zingiberales; family Cannaceae; genus Canna; species Canna indica. The sequence goes on along the minus strand of CP136894.1, from coordinate 70,335,219 downwards.
TATAGATTCGGGTGCATCAAATCATATGACGGGTTCCTCTAGATTCTTTAATTCATATTTTCCTTGTTCAGGTAGAGATAAAGTTCGTATAGCTGATGGTTCTTTTGCCCCTATTTCTGGAAAAGGTTCCATCACTATTACTCCATCTCTACATTTATCGTTAGTCTTACGTGTTCCTCGTTTTCCTAACAACCTCTTATCAATTAGTTAAATCACCAAGGCTCTCAATGGTATTGTAACATTCTTCCCTACTCATTGTTTGTTTCAGAAGAAGCTTGTGACGAAGGAGACGATTGGATCTGGTAGAATGCATGATGGTCTCTATCAACGGGATAATCTTAGCAGTCCCAATGAAGTCGGATATATGGTCTCTTCTGAAACAAGTGCACTGGAGGAATTGCAGTTACATCATCGTCGATTTGGTCATTTTTCTTTTTCAGTTTTAGCTAGCAAGTTTTCTTTATCTCTACAAATTATGCAATAAAGATCATTTGAGTTGTTATGCCTGTGAGTATGCTAAACATACAAGTTGTATCTATTCTGCTTATGGAAATCATAGTCAATCTCCATTTGATGTTATTCACACTGATGTTTGGGGACCCTGCCATGTTACTTCTCTTTCTGGGCATAAATGGTTCATTACCATTATTGATTGTTTAGTCGAACAACTTGGATTTATTTGTTAAAGAGTAAAGATGAAGTGTTGCGATGTTTTAAAGCATTTCACATGATGATAGAAACTCAATTCACTACCAAAATCAAAATCTTTCGCTCAGATAATGGTACATAATACACTGGCAAAGAGTTCCAGGACTACTTGTTAGCTAATGGGATTCTTCATCAAACCACTTGTGTTGATACACCTACTCAAAATGGTGTGGCAGAAAGAAAGAATCGTCACCTATTGGAAGTCACTCGATCTTTACTCTTTACCATGAGCATGCCAAAGTCTTTTTGGAGAGAAGCCTTTTTGACAGCTGCTTATTTAATTAATCGCATGCCGCTTCGGACCTTGGAGCTCAAGTCACCGACCACTTGAATGTCTTATTGGAGATACGACTTTCATTGTACCTCCTAAGATATTTGGGTGTGTTTGTTTTGTACGTGATCATCGCCCCTCACTTGGTAAATTTGAACATCGTTGCTTGAAATGTGTATTTGTTTGATATTTAGCTACTAAAAAAGGTTACAAGTGTTATTTCCCACCTCAAAAGAAGATATTTGTGAGTATGGATGTAACCTTCATAGAGACAGAGGCATACTATTTATCAGATCAGAATTTGGTAAATATTGTCCCTCCATCTCCCTCTACAATATCAGATGAGTTCCTATAGTCACCATATTCATGTACCGAGATACCACATTGTGAGGGGGAGTCATCTAGAGTTCAAGAAAAGCCGCACATAGTTGCAATTTTCATCTGTAAGGATATTTGAGTACCAAAAGTGATGCGTACAGCTTTGGAGTTGTTCATCTTGAGAAGTTGTCTGGCCGACGTGCCATAGACAAGTACCAACCACCTGGAGAGCACAATCTAGTGGACTAGGCAAGGCCTAATCTTACTATCTTACTAGCAAGCGAAAGATCGGTCTTCCGCATCCTGGATGCACGATTGGAGGGGCAGTATTCACTGGAAGGAGCACAAAAGGTTGTTGTTTTCGCACTCCATTGCTTATCAACGGAACCAAGGTACAGACCAACAACGGATCAAGTGGTGTCTGCACTAGAATAGCTTCAGGATGCCAAAGACATGAGAAGAAATCCACGGTATGAACAAAAGACAAATGGCCAAAGCATTGGTGGCAATTCAAGCAGGTTGGTTAAGAGGAGATCATAAGAAATTGTCAAAGGAGAGGTTGCTCATCCTACGCCCTCAGCTTCCCCACTTCACACTACGTGAAGAGAAGTCTCATGTGATGCAACTTCGGATGGAAATAGTAGAGAAAAAAAAGGAAAACATAAATCTGCACATGCAAGCTCAATATCTTTTCGTACAGATTTCCTTGTTTTGGATCATCTTGTTGACATTATGTTCATATTATATATATATATATATATATCACTTTTTACGCTCAAGTCAATTGTCCAATTAAAAGTTCATATCAAGGGTAGCTGATGTTACAATGATTGAAGGTTCCTGCTAAAATGTGGCCGTTAAATTTGACTATATATTATTGACATTAGTGTCTCAAAATTAGTGAACAAAGACAATGAAAAGATCTTGAAGTCAAATTATTGATAGATGCCGAACTTTTAGGCAACTTATTCATAGCATTCCTTTACTGTTTGAACAATTAAAGGTATTGTTTCTGTGTCTAAGGCAAATTGTAGTGTGATCAAGTTAGAATACAAAGATCTTAAACAACTCAAATCCATCCATTTTTCTTCAATTTCACCTTTATATAATTCTATTGTTGTTTAAAATTGAAGTGTCTCAAAATATAGCTTCCCTGTTACCAATTTTGGGTACCAATCTATCCAATTTTGGATAGATTGGAGTATCTTGTGAAACAAAAGGGAAAAAAAGAGATCGAACATCAATCTATCCACCTTGGATATGCTTGGAATGGAAACCTAAATTGGATTTAGATCAGGTCGAATAATCGGATTTTGAATTTTATTATCATATCTAATTTAAGACATTTAGATCTAATATTTTATGTATTGTATTAAAAAAATGAGATAATTTTATCCTCATATTTGTATTAAATGCTGAATTTATACTTTATATTGTTGATATTGTGAAATTAATTGAAAATCCAAATATGTTAACCGTGACCATTGTATCAAGATTTGATATCAATTTTAATTGGTATAAGCAATCGAATTAACTTTCAAAAAACAATCAAATGTCATGCCTATATCTTTTTTTTTTCTTTTCATATTTATCTTTATTTGTTGGTCTGATTTGAAATTTGGTAATTTGGATCATTGTAATGCAGTGTGAAACTATTTTGGTCTAAACATCCCTATTTGTCCATTGATTCATTAGATTTGAAATTTGTTCAATTAAATTAATTTAATGATATATATATAAATGTTTGTAGGATTATTTTGATGCGGTTAATTTAAAAATAAGGGGATATAATTTTATCATTTTACGGATGACTTGATGAATAGCCCATATATCCAGTATTCTCATTTATTAGTCCCACATTACTTGCTGCTTATTTGGAATGGATTACATATGTTGTCTCTATTTGGTCAAGAGGCACGACCTTACTTGAACATGATATGTTCTATAGGCTCGTACAATTGTATCCTTGAGTGTAAAGGAGATAGACAATTCAATCTGGTTGATGAACAATGACCACGTGATCAGAACGTGATTAACGGCTCAAATTGTTAGGGGATTGAAGCCATAGATTATCGTTCCAAGATTTCGCCTTTCACGGGTGCATCAAGAAGGCCGCTGGACGTCGAACCATTGGATGTCAACGTCCCAGCAACATCTTCTTCTTGTTTATCTTGTTTATCCTCCTCGACGCAATCGACACAATCTTTCCATGGGATGGCGTTCTTTTTTGAATTCGTCGTCAATGCCGATGGGAAGGTAGGTCCGGAGGGCCTAGCAAGAAGGTTGCAAGATGAGAACATGGCCTTGCATTCTTCGCTATCTTCCCCTCCGACCGTCTTCTTTTTTGATTTCCAAGAATACGACGTAAATCAAGAACACCCCTGTGAGAGGGCAAATGAAAATTCCACGTTTGTGCCTTCATCCGGCGTGGGGAGAAGGTTGCTGGATGTCAGCTCGAACATGGACGTGGACGTCCCGTGGCTGAGTTGATATTGCCATCGTCATCCGACGGAAAACACAACTTTGCGTGCAGGGAGGGAAACAAAGAGGGGTAGAGGGCTGCATCCGCATTGACGGAGGAAGAAGAGGATCCTCTGCTAGTCTGCTTCCTTTAATTAATTTTGATTGACTTCAAGAACCGCATAAGAAACTTAAACTTTTGATGTCTCATGATTTGCTGAATGAATGAATGGATTGGAACTCAAATCTAATTTTCTGTTATGATACTCCTTGGAAGCACAAAAATGATGTGATTTTTTTCTGATAAGTCTAAAGGTAAGGTATTACCTTTGTGATTTGTGGATTTTAGGCTGAATTCAATCAGGCCAATAATAGTGGGAAGCAATCTATTCGCAAGATGAACGTTGAGAGTTAAAACAAATGAAATTTACAGGATGAATATGTGCATAGTCCAACCTAATGGAGATGAGTTGTTTCTCTTTTATGGTGGAGCTTGGAAGGATAACAATTGCTATTCTGGGACTGGTTAACTTACATCATTTTAGATTGTGTTACTAGCAGTACGTATTCTTATGGGCCCTAGCCGTTTCATTTGTCACGGTGATTCGACAAATCCATTTAATTAAGCATTCAACAAAAGTTGCAACGAAAATTAGATTTGAGTTCCAATCCATTCATTCATTTAGCAAATCAGGAGACATCAAAAGTTTAAGTTTCTTATGCGGTTCTTGAAGTCAAACAAAAATAATTAAAGGAAGCAGACTAGCAAAGGATCGTCTTCTTCCTCCATCAGTGCGGATGCAGCCCTCTACCCCTCTTTGTTTCCCTCCCTGCACGCAAAGTTGTGTTTTCCGTCGAATGACAAAGGCAATATCCACTCGGCAACAGGACGTCCACATCCATGTCCGAGCTGACATCCAGCAACCTTCTCCCCACGCCGGATAAGGGCACAAATGTGGAATTTTCTTTCGCCCTATCGCCGGCGTGTTCTTGATTTACGTCGTATTCTTGGAAATCAGAAAAGAAGATTGTCGGAGAGGAAGATAGCGAAGAATGCAAGGCCACGTTCGCATCTTGCAACCTTCTTGCTGCGCCCTCCGGACCAACCTTCCCGTCGGCATTGACGACGAATTTAGAAAAGAACGTCATCCCATGGAAAGATTGTGGCGATTGCATCGAGGAGGATAAATTGGATAAACAAGAAGAAGATGCTGCTGGGACGTCGACATCCATCGGTTCGGCGTCCAGCAGCCTTCTTGCTGCGCCCGTGAGGAGGATAAACATGAAGAAGGCCTTCGTCTTTTGCTTCTAAAAGAAGCACAATTAACGTATTTTGCATATACCAATTTTCTCCAATTTAAAAGAGAGATACGCTTAATATAATTTGTAGGAATATATACAGTTAAATTTAACTAGTACTAGATACATGTAGAAACTACGGTGTAAAAACGATCAGATCAGCTTCTGACATGTGTTTCCGACACGATAATTTCAAGTTGAAAAACCAACTTAACCCAACTCCGGAAAAAGAAGCAATGACCTATTTTGTGTTGGAGCGAGCTCTAAGGATCTTTTCAGCATCAATTTTTTAATTTTTTTAATACTTTTTCTAATCTTTAACAAAGTTCAATAGTATCTAATCAAATTGAAATGAACCAAACTAGTACGATTTGAAAATTTTATATTCTAATTTTCAAAATCACATAGTATATTATTAATTTTTTTAAAAATTATTCAAGCATTTTTAGATCTCCATTGAGAACTCCAAACTGATCCAAATAAACTTGGAAAAAAAACCTGAAATCCAAGCAACCCCCAAAGTATCTAGAGCTGGATCATGTCAGTTTTTGTTTTGTTTTGGCACAATCTGCTTTTAAACATTTAACAAGTAGATATAATGAATTTAATGACTGATAAAAGAAAAGCTAGTACAAGAGTCGTCCTTGTTGATCTTAAAAAAAAATGAGACGAGAATAATTGTCAAACTACTAAAAATTAATAGACCCGGAAAACAAATAGATACCACCATGTTCATTAAACAAATAAAGATGATCATCTATAAATTCATCATATGACAAAATCTTCAGCAGCATAAAATATATTAGGTACAAAATTGTGGTTTTCATCAGAGATCACAATGGGTAGGTACCAAGTCTGGAGAAGGGAAACAAACAGGGAAGGAGAAGTTGGATGCCTTCTTTCATTGTAGAAATGCCACCACTCTGTTTGGCAAGTTTAGGCCAAAAACTGTTTCTTCGCAATTGATTTTGATAGTGATATTCAATGGTTCAGAGAACTTGCCCTCAGCCAAGATAGTAAACAAGACTGGCTTTGAGCTACTCAATAATTGCCCACTGAAACGGAAGCACAAACCGGATGCATCATCAATGTTAAAAGAAACTGGGATGTCGGCACTCACAAGGGAAACATTAGAATTGCTTAGAACCTTAGATGCTAGAATTTTAGAAACTAGAATAATTTTATCCGAATCAAATGAATTGTCAATCTTCTCCATGTGATCCTTGAATCTGCACCTGTTACATAATTTTGGAATATTAGCTAAACTTAATACAGCAGGGAAAGAAAGTATGATAGCTGAAAAAGTGGCATTTTAATTTCATACAAACTATAAACTTTTTCTATTTCAATACTGAGAAATGCTTTGTCATTTTATGTTTTCTATGTTCCAGGTAATCACACTATAAGACTACGCCATCCTCTATCATAACCTAATTATTAGGTAAATCATCTAACTCTTTCCATTGCCCAAGAATACCAAAATAATGGCATTGTCAAGCAAAAGATTTTATAACCTGTTACAATCCCGTTGATATATGAACCAGCAGTATCGTGATATTTCTATATGTGCACATGAAAGAAGTGTATATTTGTATGTCTGAAGTGATCCACAAGGGCAGTAATATGAAATATGAGGGCAAATCTTGATCCCACCTCTACTGGAGAGACCTCCTCCTCCACAGGTTCAGCTAGTCAACCTTCTTCTTCCATACACCACTCTCATTTTGCACAATCAGGTAATCTACATAGTGCATTAAATTGTACTCAGTTTTCACCATCATCCTAGATTATAGATTTGGGTGCATCAAATTATATGACAGGTTCCTCTAGTTTCTTTAATTCATATTTTCCCTGTTCAGGTAGAGATAAAGTTCATATAGCTGATGGTTCTTTTGCCCCTATTTCTGGAAAAGGTTCCATCACTATTACTCCATCTCTACATTTATCGTTAGTCTTACGTGTTCCTCGTTTTCCTAACAACCTCTTATCAATTAGTTAAATCACCAAGGCTCTCAATGGTATAGTAACATTCTTCCCTACTCATTGTTTGTTTCAGAAGAAGCTTGTGACGAAGGAGACGATTGGATCTGGTAGAATGCATGATGGTCTCTATCAACGGGATAATCTTAGCAGTCCCAATGAAGTCGGATATATGGTCTCTTCTGAAACAAGTGCACTGGAGGAATTGCAGTTACATCATCGTCAATTTTGACATTTTTCTTTTTCAGTTATAGCTAGGCAGTTTTCTTTCTCTCTACAAATTATGCAATAATGACCAATTGATTTGTGATGCCCGTGAGTATGCTAAACATACAAGTAGTATCTATTCTGCTTCTGGAAATCATAGTCAATCTCCATTTGATGTTATTCACACTGATGTTTTGGGATCCTGCCATGTTACTTCTCTTTCTGGGCATAAATGGTTCATTACCTTTATTGATTGTTTTCGTCGAACAACTTGGGTTTATTTGTTAAAGAGTAAAGATGAAGTGTTGCGATGTTTTAAAGCATTTCACATGATGATAGAAACTCAATTCAGTAACAAAATCAAAATCCTTTGCTCAAATAATGATACATAATACACTGGCAAAGAGTTCCAGGATTACTTGTTAGCTAATGAGATTCTTCATCAAACCGCTTGTGTTGATACACCTACTCAAAATGGTGTGGCAGAAAGAAAGAATCGTCACCTATTGGAAGTCACTCGATCTTTACTCTTTACCATGAACATGCCAAAGTCTTTTTGGAGAGAAGCCGTTTTGACAACTGCTTATTTAATTAATCTCATGCCGCTTCGGACCTTGGAGTTCAAGTCACCAACCACTTGAATGTCTTATTGGAGTTACGACTTTCATTGTACCTCCTAAGATATTTGGGTGTGTTTGTTTTGTACGTGATCATCGCCCCTCACTTGGTAAACTTGAACATCGTTCCTTGAAATGTGTATTTGTTGGATATTTAGCTACTAAAAAAGGTTACAAGTGTTATTTCCCACCTCAAAAGAAGATGTTTGCGAGTATGGATGTAACCTTCATAGAGACAGAGACATACTATTTATCCGATCAGAATTTGGTAAATATTGTCCCTCCATCTCCCTCTACAATATAAGATGAGTTCCTCTACTCACCATATTCACGTCCCGAGATACCACATTGTGATGGGGAGTCATCTAGAGTTCAAGAAGAGCCGCACATAGCTGCAAATGATGGAGGAAATGACAATGGAGTATCTATTCAGGGGGAGCAGTACGTCTGTAATTCTAAGACCACTATGCATTCTCCTAGAGTTCAAGAATCTCCTCATGTTACATCTTCAAATGATCCTGACCTTGGTAACATCTCATCTCCTTGTTCTTCTTTAGATTTACCTATTGCCATTCGTAAAGGTTCTCGCCACCATGTCTTTCCTTCTCGTTACCGTTATGACATCTCTCATTATGTTTCCTATAAGTCTTAGTCCTCTAGGTATAAATGCTTCATTACATCATTATCTGATGTCACCATTCCCTCAAATTGGAAGGTTGCCATAGTGGACCCGAGGTGGAAAGAAGCCATGTTAGAGGAGATGAAAGCCTTAGCCAAGAACCAAACTTTGGAGCTTGTACCACTGCCAAAAGGAAAACGACCTGTGGGGTGCAAATGGGTGTATACTGTAAAACAAACACCAGAAGGAAAGGTCGATCATTTTAAAGCTCGTTTGGTTGCAAAGGGGTACACTCAGACATACAATATTGATTATGATGAAACATTTGCTCCTGTTGCCAAGATGAATACTATTCAGACTCTCATTTCATGTGTTGCGAATCTTGGGTGGAAACTACATCAGTTGGATGTGAAGAATGCTTTTCTACATGGTGATTTACAAGAGGAAGTTGATATGGAGATCCCACCTGGGTTCGATAGCACAAATACTGTTGGGAAGGTTTGTCGACTACGACGATCACTCTATGGATTGAAACAGTCACCTCGTGCTTGGTTTGATAGATTTCGTCAAGTAATTCTTAGTATGGGGTATAAATAGAGCAACAATGATCATACTTTATTTTTCAAGCACAACCAAGGAAACGTGGCCATCCTCATTGTTTATGTTGATGACATAATTGTTACGGGGTATGATATTGATGAAACTATGAGCTTGAAGGCTTAGCTTGCACAAGTATTTGAAGTTAAAGACCTAGGGGAACTAAGATACTTCATAGGGATTGAAGTAGCACACTCATCGCATGATATTTTCTTATCTCAAAGAAAATATGTGCTAGACTTGTTGGCTGAAGCAGGAATGTTGGGTAGTAAGCCTACTCCAACTCCAATTGATCAAAATTTTCAACTTGTTAATAATGGTGGTAATTCCGTTGATCATGGGAGATATCAAAGACTAGTGGGAAGATTGATATATCTTTCACACACCAGACCAGATATTATATTTGTTGTGAGTGTTGTAAGTTGATACATGCACGATCTACGTGAGCAGCACATGGAAGCTGTGTATAAAATTCTAAGATATCTTAAAAGTTGTCTTGGTGGAGGCTTATTGTTTTCTCGACAAGGTAACTTGAAGATAGAATGTTACACAGATCTCGATTGGGCTAGATGTCTAGATGATCGTCGATCCACGTCTGGATATTGTACATTTGTCGGTGGCAACTTAGACACCTGGAGAAGTAAGAAACAAACAGTGGTTTCTCGTTCTAGTGCGGATGATGAATATCGAGCTATGTCTCAGGGTGTCTGTGAGTTGCTATGGTTGAAAAACCTCATGCAAGAGTTACATCTTAATTCACAACAACCGATTCGTCTTTTCTGTGATAATAAAGCTGCTATTGAAATTGTCAATAATCCTGTGCAACATAACAGAACGAAACACATAGAGTTTGATCGTCACTTCATCAAGGAGAAATTGGAGAACGGTGATATTTGCATTCCATTTGTTCGATCCTTTGAAAAGTTGGCTGATATTTTCACCAAGGAGTTGAATAATATTTCATTTTCTTCTATTGTACGCAAGATGAGTTTAAATGATATATTTGTACCATCTTGAGGGGGAGTATTGTAATGTAGGGGTATATTTGAAAATATACTTTTACGTGAAGACTTTTATGTAAATTGTTATAGTATTAATAAAAGCAGGATTAATAGAGAGGTGACCTAACCCTAGAGATTAATCACTCTCTTTTCATCTTCCACAAAACAACTGACAGCCACTAGGAACTTCCAACCAGATAGTAAGTTAGGGGAGCTAGGGAGGCTTTGGTTCAGTGTTTAAGGGATGGATTGATGAACAAACTTTGGCAGCTACCAAACCTGGCTCTGGATTGATTATTGTTGTGAAGAAGTTAAATCAGGAAGGCTTGTAAGGTCACAAGGAATGGTTGGTGAGTTTCCTTTTCCACTTAATTTGGTGCATCCGATCTTTTTCATTTTCTTTTGGCAATAACATGATCTGGATACTATGTTTATTCAGTTCGTAGATTTAAGAAATATATATATTAGTGAGAGATGATCATGACCCTGCTCTGCATTTTGCGATAAATGTGTCAATTCTTTCAATTTATGACTAATTGAATGAGCAAATCCCACTATCTTGTAGGCAGAGGTAAATTACCTTGGTCAGTTGTCGCATCCTCATCTTGTAAAGCTTATTTGATACTGCTTGGAGGATGAACAACGACCTCGTGTGTATGAATGTATGTCTCGCGGGAGCTTGGAGAATCATCTTTTTAGAAGTAAGTTAATTGGATAAATTGAAAACTAGGTGTTTACTTTCTACTTCTACAATAAATTTCTCGGAGGTTTTCCACCATCTATTGTTATTGAACTAGATGGTGCAGTAGATCATAATTCTTTGTAATTTGATGATGGCACATGAGGTTCATATTTTCAACCACTCTCTTGGAACCTCCGTATGAAGATCGCTCTGGGTGCTGCAAAAAGGGCTCACATTTTTGCATAGCGACAGGGCAAGAGTCGTATATCGTGATTTTAAAAACTCTAACATTCTTCTAGATTTTGTAATGGTATGTTTGCTTCATTAGATAGGATTGGATATGATAGGATTGGATAATAAATGAGGGTGGATTGGATATAAATTTTTTAAATCCGGTATGCAGCGGATATAATATCTATTTTAAACTCATTTTCTTTTAATCCGTGCACTAAACAAACAATGAATATTAATCCATCCTCTATTATATCCTTCCTTATCCTATGATGCAAACATGCACTAAGTGATTTGGCTTTTGTCAATCTGTAAACCAACATAATTACAGACACTCACCATCTATTGTTCTTGTTCTATATATACATAACTACAATGGAAAACTCTCGGATTTTGGATGGGCAAAAGATGGCCCTGATGACGATGAAAGCCATGTCTCAACGAGTATCATGGGAACATATGGATATGCTACTCTTGAATACCTTGATGAATAGCCCATATATCATTTTACGGATGACTTGATGAATAGCCCATATATCCAGTATTCTCATTTATTAGTCTCACATTACCTGCTGCTTATTTGGAATGGATTACATATGTTGTCTCTATTTGGTCAAGAGTCACGACCTTACTTGAACACGATCTGTTCTATAGGCTCGTACAATTGTATGATTGAGTGTAAAGGAGACAGACAATTCAATCTGGTTGATGAATAATGACCACGTGATCAGAACGTGATTAATGGCTCAAATTCCAAGGGGATTGAAGCTGTAGATTATCGTTCCAAGATTTTGCCTTTCACGGGTGCAGCAAGAAGGCTGTTGGAAGTCGAACCAATAGATGTCGACGTCCCAGCAACATCTTCTTCTTGTTTATCCAGTTTATCCTCCTCAACGCAATCGAGAAAATCTTTCCTGGGATGGTGTTCTTTTATGAATTCGTCGTCAATGCCGACGGGAAGATAGGTCCGAAGGGCGCAGCAAGAAGGTTGCAAGATGAGAACGTGGCCTTGCGTTCTTCGCTATCTTCCCCTCGGACCATCTTCTTTTTTGATTTCCAAGAATACGACGTAAATCAAGAACACCCCTGCGAAAGAGCGAAAGAAAATTACATGTTTGTGACCTTATCCGGAGTGGGGAGAAGGTTGCTGGATGTCAGCACATAAATGGATGTGGACGACCCGTGGCCGAGTGGATATTGCCATCGTCATCCGACGGAAAACACAACTTTGCGTGCATGGAGGGAAACAAAGAGGGGTAGAGGGCTGCATCCGCATCGACGGAGGAAGAAGAGGATCCTCTTCTAGTCTGCGTCCTTTAATAAATTTTGTTTGACTTGAAGAACGCAAGGCAGTGTCCTTCAAACGCAGATTTCTTTTCTTCACATCGGGCGACATGCGTACCGAGGAGCTAGCTTTAGGCAACACGGGTATAGATCCTATATTTTGCTTCAAATTTCCTTCTCTCATTTGAAAGGTGACAACAACTTTATTCTACAAAGTCAGCTTATATATATTTTATTTTTTGAAATCTGTGCAATGAGATGAAGAAAAATCTAAACCTTTAAAGATTTAATTTGATGCTATAATTATCTTGTAGATCCGGGATTTCGTTCGAAATTCCCTCTCTTCAGATCAGCCCTATGAAATTAGATGGATCATCTACTTATTTAATGTGGACTCGAAGTGTGCGACTGTTTATTAGAGCCCATGGATTTGAGGGGTATCTCACCAGGAGTAAAGTACAGTCAGCAAATGGAGACAATGCACATTGGGAGTCAGACAACTCTCTTATTATGTCTTGGCTTCTAAACTCTATGACTTTGGAGATTGTTCAGGGATTCACATTTTTCAATATAGCCAACGAAATTTGGGAAGTTGTTTCACAAACTTACTCTCAGATTGGGAATTCTATGCAAGCTTATGAGGTTCAGTGTAAAATTTTTCAAGTAAGACAAAGTAATATATCAGTTACTGCTTATGTGGCTTAGCTTAGACGATTGTGGTTTGAGTTGGACTTTTATCGTCCATTCAAGGCCTTACATGCTGAGCATGCAGTTCTACACAAAAAGTACATAGAAGAAGAACGCTTATTTGATTTTTTGGCAGGGCTGAATTCAGAATTTGACTCCATTAGAACACAAATTCTTAGGAGAGGATATACGTTGCCTGCACTTCAGCAAGTTTTTTCCATTGTTCAAAGTGAGGAGACTCGGAGAAGGATTATGGTGGAGCCTAATAACTCACCAGTACCATCACATTGATCTGCACTAGTAGTTCAGCCTTGTGAAAGAACTGAAAGAGAACAAATGAAGTGTGATCATTGTCATAGGCCTGGTCACATTAAAGATACATGTTGGCAGTTACATGGTAGACTTCGAGGAGGTGGACTTGGCGGATGTCGTGGTGGACCTCGAGGAGGTTGACTTTTATTTGAACTCATTGTTTGTTTCAGAAGAAGCTTGTGACGAAGGAGACGATTGGATCTGGTAGAATGCATGATGGTCTCTATCAACGGGATAATATTAGCAGTCCCAATGAAGTCGGATATATGGTCTCTTCTGAAACAAGTGCACTGGAGGAATTGTAGTTACATCATCGTCAATTTTGACATTTTTCTTTTTCAGTTATAGCTAGGCAGTTTTCTTTCTCTCTACAAATTATGCAATAATGACCAATTGATTTGTGATGCCCGTGAGTATGCTAAACATACAAGTAGTATCTATTCTGCTTCTGGAAATCATAGTCAATCTCCATTTGATGTTATTCACACTGATGTTTTGGGATCCTGCCATGTTACTTCTCTTTCTGGGCATAAATGGTTCATTACCTTTATTGATTGTTTTCGTCGAACAACTTGGGTTTATTTGTTAAAGAGTAAAGATGAAGTGTTGCGATGTTTTAAAGCATTTCACATGATGATATGAACTCAATTCAGTACCAAAATCAAAATCCTTTTCTCAAATAATGATACATAATACACTGGCAAAGAGTTTCAGGACTACTTGTTAGCTAATGAGATTCTTCATCAAACCGCTTGTGTTGATACACCTACTCAAAATGGTGTGGCAGAAAGAAAGAATCGTCACCTATTGGAAGTCACTCGATCTTTACTCTTTATCATGAACATGCCAAAGTCTTTTTGGAGAGAAGCCGTTTTGACAACTGCTTATTTAATTAATCTCATGCCGCTTCGGACCTTGGAGTTCAAGTCACCAACCACTTGAATGTCTTATTGGAGTTACGACTTTCATTGTACCTCCTAAGATATTTGGGTGTGTTTGTTTTGTACGTGATCATCGCCCCTCACTTGGTAAACTTGAACATCGTTCCTTGAAATGTGTATTTGTTGGATATTTAGCTACTAAAAAAGTTTACAAGTGTTATTTCCCACCTCAAAAGAAGATGTTTGCGAGTATGGATGTAACCTTCATAGAGACAGAGACATACTATTTATCCGATCAGAATTTGGTAAATATTGTCCCTCCATCTCCCTCTACAATATCAGATGAGTTCCTCTACTCACCATATTCATGTCCCGAGATACCACATTGTGATGGGGAGTCATCTAGAGTTCAAGAAGAGCCGCACATAGCTGCAAATGATGGAGGAAATGACAATGGAGTATCTATTCAGGGGGAGCAGTACGTCTGTAATTCTTGCTTCACATGGTGATACTAAGACCACTATGCATTCTCCTAGAGTTCAAGAATCTCCTCATGTTACATCTTCAAATGATCCTGACCTTGGTAACATCTCATCTCCTTGTTCTTCTTTAGATTTACCTATTGCCATTCGTAAAGGTTCTCGCCACCATGTCTTTCCTTCTCGTTACCGTTATGACATCTCTCATTATGTTTCCTATAAGTCTTAGTCCTCTAGGTATAAATGCTTCATTACATCATTATCTGATGTCACCATTCCCTCAAATTGGAAGGTTGCCATAGTGGACCCGAGGTGGAAAGAAGCCATGTTAGAGGAGATGAAAGCCTTAGCCAAGAACCAAACTTTGGAGCTTGTACCACTGCCAAAAGGAAAACGACCTGTGGGGTGCAAATGGGTGTATACCGTAAAACAAACACCAGAAGGAAAGGTCGATCATTTTAAAGCTCGTTTGGTTGCAAAGGGGTACACTCAGACATACAATATTGATTATGATGAAACATTTGCTCCTGTTGCCAAGATGAATACTATTCAGACTCTCATTTCATGTGTTGCGAATCTTGGGTGGAAACTACATCAGTTGGATGTGAAGAATGCTTTTCTACATGGTGATTTACAAGAGGAAGTTGATATGGAGATCCCACCTGGGTTCGATAGCACAAATACTGTTGGGAAGGTTTGTCGACTACGACGATCACTCTATGGATTGAAACAGTCACCTCGTGCTTGGTTTGATAGATTTCGTCAAGTAATTCTTAGTATGGGGTATAAATAGAGCAACAATGATCATACTTTATTTTTCAAGCACAACCAAGGAAACGTGGCCATCCTCATTGTTTATGTTGATGACATAATTGTTACGGGGTATGATATTGATGAAACTATGAGCTTGAAGGCTTAGCTTGCACAAGTATTTGAAGTTAAAGACCTAGGGGAACTAAGATACTTCATAGGGATTGAAGTAGCACACTCATCGCATGATATTTTCTTATCTCAAAGAAAATATGTGATAGACTTGTTGGCTGAAGCAGGAATGCTGGGTAGTAAGCCTACTCCAACTCCAATTGATCAAAATTTTCAACTTGTTAATAATGGTGGTAATTCCGTTGATCATGGGAGATATCAAAGACTAGTGGGAAGATTGATATATCTTTCACACACCAGACCAGATATTATATTTGTTGTGAGTGTTGTAAGTTGATACGTGCACGATCTACGTGAGCAGCACATGGAAGCTGTGTATAAAATTCTAAGATATCTTAAAAGTTGTCTTGGTGGAGGCTTATTGTTTTCTCGACAAGGTAACTTGAAGATAGAATGTTACACAGATCTCGATTGGGCTAGATGTCTAGATGATCGTCGATCCACGTCTGGATATTGTACATTTGTCGGTGGCAACTTAGACACCTGGAGAAGTAAGAAACAAACAGTGGTTTCTCGTTCTAGTGCGGATGATGAATATCGGGCTATGTCTCAGGGTGTCTGTGAGTTGCTATGGTTGAAAAACCTCATGCAAGAGTTACATCTTAATTCACAACAACCGATTCGTCTTTTCTGTGATAATAAAGCTGCTATTGAAATTGTCAATAATCCTGTGCAACATGACAGAACGAAACACATAGAGTTTGATCGTCACTTCATCAAGGAGAAATTGGAGAACAGTGATATTTGCATTCCATTTGTTCGATCCTTTGAAAAGTTGGCTGATATTTTCACCAAGGAGTTGAATAATATTTCATTTTCTTCTATTGTACGCAAGATGAGTTTAAATGATATATTTGTACCATCTTGAGGGGGAGTATTGTAATGTAGGGGTATATTTGAAAATATACTTTTACGTGAAGACTTTTATGTAAATTGTTATAGTATTAATAAAAGCAGGATTAATAGAGAGGTGACCTAACCCTAGAGATTAATCACTCTCTTTTCATCTTCCACAAAACAACTGACAGCCACTAGGAACTTCCAACCAGATAGTAAGTTAGGGGAGCTAGGGAGGCTTTGGTTCAGTGTTTAAGGGATGGATTGATGAACAAACTTTGGCAGCTACCAAACCTGGCTCTGGATTGATTATTGTTGTGAAGAAGTTAAATCAGGAAGGCTTGTAAGGTCACAAGGAATGGTTGGTGAGTTTCCTTTTCCACTTAATTTGGTGCATCCGATCTTTTTCATTTTCTTTTGGCAATAACATGATCTGGATACTATGTTTATTCAGTTCGTAGATTTAAGAAATATATATATTAGTGAGAGATGATCATGACCCTGCTCTGCATTTTGCGATAAATGTGTCAATTCTTTCAATTTATGACTAATTGAATGAGCAAATCCCACTATCTTGTAGGCAGAGGTAAATTACCTTGGTCAGTTGTCGCATCCTCATCTTGTAAAGCTTATTTGATACTGCTTGGAGGATGAACAACGACCTCGTGTGTATGAATGTATGTCTCGCGGGAGCTTGGAGAATCATCTTTTTAGAAGTAAGTTAATTGGATAAATTGAAAACTAGGTGTTTACTTTCTACTTCTACAATAAATTTCTCGGAGGTTTTCCACCATCTATTGTTATTGAACTAGATGGTGCAGTAGATCATAATTCTTTGTAATTTGATGATGGCACATGAGGTTCATATTTTCAACCACTCTCTTGGAACCTCCGTATGAAGATCGCTCTGGGTGCTGCAAAAAGGGCTCACATTTTTGCATAGCGACAGGGCAAGAGTCGTATATCGTGATTTTAAAAACTCTAACATTCTTCTAGATTTTGTAATGGTATGTTTGCTTCATTAGATAGGATTGGATATGATAGGATTGGATAATAAATGAGGGTGGATTGGATATAATTTTTTTAAATCCGGTATGCAGCGGATATAATATCTATTTTAAACTCATTTTCTTTTAATCCGTGCACTAAACAAACAATGAATATTAATCCATCCCCTATTATATCCTTCCTTATCCTATGATGCAAACATGCCCTAAGTGATTTGGCTTTTGTCAATCTGTAAACCAACATAATTACAGACACTCACCATCTATTGTTCTTGTTCTATATATACATAACTACAATGGAAAACTCTCGGATTTTGGATGGGCAAAAGATGGCCCTGATGACGATGAAAGCCATGTCTCAACTAGTATCATGGGAACATATGGATATGCTACTCTTGAATACCTTGATGAATAGCCCATATATCATTTTACGGATGACTTGATGAATAGCCCATATATCCAGTATTCTCATTTATTAGTCTCACATTACCTGCTGCTTATTTGGAATGGATTACATATGTTGTCTCTATTTGGTCAAGAGTCACGACCTTACTTGAACACGATCTGTTCTATAGGCTCGTACAATTGTATGATTGAGTGTAAAGGAGACAGACAATTCAATCTGGTTGATGAATAATGACCACGTGATCAGAACGTGATTAATGGCTCAAATTCCAAGGGGATTGAAGCTGTAGATTATCGTTCCAAGATTTCGCCTTTCACGGGTGCAGCAAGAAGGTTGTTGGACGTCGAACCAATAGATGTCGACGTCCCAACAACATCTTCTTCTTGTTTATCCAGTTTATCCTCCTCAACGCAATCGAGAAAATCTTTCCTGGGATGGTGTTCTTTTATGAATTCGTCGTCAATGCCGACGGGAAGGTAGGTCCGAAGGGCGCAGCAAGAAGGTTGCAAGATGAGAACGTGGCCTTGCGTTCTTCGCTATCTTCCCCTCGGACCATCTTCTTTTTTGATTTCCAAGAATACGACGTAAATCAAGAACACCCCTGCGAAAGGGCGAAAGAAAATTACATGTTTGTGACCTTATCCGGCGTGGGGAGAAGGTTGCTGGATGTCAGCTCATAAATGGATGTGGACGACCCGTGGCCGAGTGGATATTGCCATCGTCATCCGACGGAAAACACAACTTTGCGTGCATGGAGGGAAACAAAGAGGGGTAGAGGGCTGCATCCGCATTGACGGAGGAAGAAGAGGATCCTCTTCTAGTCTGCGTCCTTTAATAAATTTTGTTTGACTTGAAGAACGCAAGGCAGTGTCCTTCAAACGCAGATTTCTTTTCTTCACATCGGGCGACATGCGTACCGAGGAGCTAGCTTTAGGCAACACGGGTATAGATCCTATATTTTGCTTCAAATTTCCTTCTCTCATTTGAAAGGTGACAACAACTTTATTCTACAAAGTCAGCTTATATATATTTTATTTTTTGAAATCTGTGCAATGAGATGAAGAAAAATCTAAACCTTTAAAGATTTAATTTGATGCTATAATTATCTTGTAGATCCGGGATTTCGTTCGAAATTCCCTCTCTTCAGATCAGCCCTATGAAATTAGATGGATCATCTACTTATTTAATGTGGACTCGAAGTGTGCGACTGTTTATTAGAGCCCATGGTCTTGAGGGGTATCTCACCAGGAGTAAAGTACAGTCAGCAAATGGAGACAATGCACATTGGGAGTCAGACAACTCTCTTATTATGTCTTGGCTTCTAAACTCTATGACTTTGGAGATTGTTCAGGGATTCACATTTTTCAATATAGCCAACGAAATTTGGGAAGTTGTTTCACAAACTTACTCTCAGATTGGGAATTCTATGCAAGCTTATGAGGTTCAGTGTAAAATTTTTCAAGTAAGACAAAGTAATATATCAGTTACTGCTTATGTGGCTTAGCTTAGACGATTGTGGTTTGAGTTGGACTTTTATCGTCCATTCAAGGCCTTACATGCTGAGCATGCAGTTCTACACAAAAAGTACATAGAAGAAGAACGCTTATTTGATTTTTTGGCAGGGCTGAATTCAGAATTTGACTCCATTAGAACACAAATTCTTAGGAGAGGATATACGTTGCCTGCACTTCAGCAAGTTTTTTCCATTGTTCAAAGTGAGGAGACTCGGAGAAGGATTATGGTGGAGCCTAATAACTCACCAGTACCATCACATTGATCTGCACTAGTAGTTCAGCCTTGTGAAAGAACTGAAAGAGAACAAATGAAGTGTGATCATTGTCATAGGCCTGGTCACATTAAAGATACATGTTGGCAGTTACATGGTAGACTTCGAGGAGGTGGACTTGGCGGATGTCGTGGTGGACCTCGAGGAGGTTGACTTTTATTTGAACTCATTGTTTGTTTCAGAAGAAGCTTGTGACGAAGGAGACGATTGGATCTGGTAGAATGCATGATGGTCTCTATCAACGGGATAATATTAGCAGTCCCAATGAAGTCGGATATATGGTCTCTTCTGAAACAAGTGCACTGGAGGAATTGCAGTTACATCATCGTCAATTTTGACATTTTTCTTTTTCAGTTATAGCTAGGCAGTTTTCTTTCTCTCTACAAATTATGCAATAATGACCAATTGATTTGTGATGCCCGTGAGTATGCTAAACATACAAGTAGTATCTATTCTGCTTCTGGAAATCATAGTCAATCTCCATTTGATGTTATTCACACTGATGTTTTGGGATCCTGCCATGTTACTTCTCTTTCTGGGCATAAATGGTTCATTACCTTTATTGATTGTTTTCGTCGAACAACTTGGGTTTATTTGTTAAAGAGTAAAGATGAAGTGTTGCGATGTTTTAAAGCATTTCACATGATGATATGAACTCAATTCAGTACCAAAATCAAAATCCTTTTCTCAAATAATGATACATAATACACTGGCAAAGAGTTTCAGGACTACTTGTTAGCTAATGAGATTCTTCATCAAACCGCTTGTGTTGATACACCTACTCAAAATGGTGTGGCAGAAAGAAAGAATCGTCACCTATTGGAAGTCACTCGATCTTTACTCTTTATCATGAACATGCCAAAGTCTTTTTGGAGAGAAGCCGTTTTGACAACTGCTTATTTAATTAATCTCATGCCGCTTCGGACCTTGGAGTTCAAGTCACCAACCACTTGAATGTCTTATTGGAGTTACGACTTTCATTGTACCTCCTAAGATATTTGGGTGTGTTTGTTTTGTACGTGATCATCGCCCCTCACTTGGTAAACTTGAACATCGTTCCTTGAAATGTGTATTTGTTGGATATTTAGCTACTAAAAAAGTTTACAAGTGTTATTTCCCACCTCAAAAGAAGATGTTTGCGAGTATGGATGTAACCTTCATAGAGACAGAGACATACTATTTATCCGATCAGAATTTGGTAAATATTGTCCTTCCATCTCCCTCTACAATATCAGATGAGTTCCTCTACTCACCATATTCATGTCCCGAGATACCACATTGTGATGGGGAGTCATCTAGAGTTCAAGAAGAGCCGCACATAGCTGCAAATGATGGAGGAAATGACAATGGAGTATCTATTCAGGGGGAGCAGTACGTCTGTAATTCTTGCTTCACATGGTGATACTAAGACCACTATGCATTCTCCTAGAGTTCAAGAATCTCCTCATGTTACATCTTCAAATGATCCTGACCTTGGTAACATCTCATCTCCTTGTTCTTCTTTAGATTTACCTATTGCCATTCGTAAAGGTTCTCGCCACCATGTCTTTCCTTCTCGTTACCTTTATGACATCTCTCATTATGTTTCCCATAAGTCTTAGTCCTCTAGGTATAAATGCTTCATTACATCATTATCTGATGTCACCATTCCCTCAAATTGGAAGGTTGCCATAGTGGACCCGAGGTGGAAAGAAGCCATGTTAGAGGAGATGAAAGCCTTAGCCAAGAACCAAACTTTGGAGCTTGTACCACTGCCAAAAGGAAAACGACCTGTGGGGTGCAAATGGGTGTATACCGTGAAACAAACACCAGAAGGAAAGGTCGATCGTTTTAAAGCTCGTTTGGTTGCAAAGGGGTACACTCAGACATACAATATTGATTATGATGAAACATTTGCTCCTGTTGCCAAGATGAATACTATTCAGACTCTCATTTCATGTGTTGCGAATCTTGGGTGGAAACTACATCAGTTGGATGTGAAGAATGCTTTTCTACATGGTGATTTACAAGAGGAAGTTGATATGGAGATCCCACCTGGGTTCGATAGCACAAATACTGTTGGGAAGGTTTGTCGACTACGACGATCACTCTATGGATTGAAACAGTCACCTCATGCTTGGTTTGATAGATTTCGTCAAGTAATTCTTAGTATGGGGTATAAATAGAGCAACAATGATCATACTTTATTTTTCAAGCATAACCAAGGAAACGTGGCCATCCTCATTGTTTATGTTGATGACATAATTGTTACGGGGTATGATATTGATGAAACTATGAGCTTCACTACTAGAAAAATGGTCATCAGCAACGACTGATGCCGTTGCTGCGCCGTTGCTGAAGAGCATCAGCAACGGCCGAGCCGTTGCAATAGAGCCGTGACAGAAAGTCGCGTTGCTGATGACTTAGCAACGGATCAGCAACGGCCGCTCGGGCCGTCGCTCAAAACATTATCAGCAACGGCCGCTGGGGCCGTCGCTAAAAATATTATCAGCAACGGTTTTGCCACAGACCCGGAGCCGTTGCTGATAACATTAATAGCAACGGCCGCTGAGTCCGTAGCAAAGCCGTTAGTAAAAGCCCGTCGCTAAGCCGTTGCTGTAGGTCATCAGCAACGACTTTCGATACACTTTTAGCAACGGCTTTCCCACGGACGCCCGTGGGAAAGCCGTTGCTGATGACATATACCTGCAACCAGAAAATTTGAAAATTTCAAATTTCCATTAATACATTGATACATTTATCTGATACATAACTCACACACCCATACCCTCATACACACATTCATTCACACATCACAAACACCTCATACACATTCATTCACACATCACAAACACACCAAAATATACATCAAAACAATTATATTTATATTGATAATTATCCACGATAGTATAAAAACAATTCAAATGCAAAATTGAAGTATCAATATCCAAACAAAATAAGTTAAACAAGTTCAATATCCAAACAAAAAATCTCACGATCACGATGGAGGATGGTCTGGATTATATGGCGGGGTCTGGAGCGCTTGAGTGTACACCGGCGTGGACTGACTCGAGGACGATGGATTAGATGATGCCGAAGAGATGCCTGCTTCGGGATGACCTGACAAGTTGCGTAGCATAGCTTCTATATTCGCCATCGTCTGACTCTGGCGCTCCATCAACTCAGTCTGACGCGCGACCGTCTCCTCTAGTGTCCTTATCCTATTACTATGATCATAACTGGATCTAGAGGTGGACGGCCGCTCACCAGCGACCGGAGGGGTCGGTGCCCCAAGTGGCCCTAGTACGGCTCGCGCATGACCACTATCTGCGAAGCCATATACGCGGCCATGGTCCCAGCCACCTGCGGCCTCGACCCACGATGCTGCGTCAAAGTCCTCGGGGGTACCCCCACGCTGCACCACCGTCTGGCTGTAGGTCTCCTACTCGAGTTTGATTTTTTGTTTAATATTTATCATAAAACTTAAATTATAAATATATAATGAATAATTTAAACAAATATATAATTACCATAATGTATGCAGCGCGGTTGTGGATGTACTCCCCAGTCCCATGTGCTCGACGGTGAGTCCGCTCAAACACCGCCATCAGGGAGGGTCGCTGGACACTCCCGTCATCCGACACCGTCGTCTACATTTACAAAACAAATACATTAATTAGTACACATAATAACAAATAAAATATATAATTAAAAGATATACTTACCATACGGTTTGCGTGCACTGCAAATGCAACAGAGCCGCCGGTGTGACGCGCTGCTCCCCCCGACATGCGCTTTCTAGCCGCATTCCGAGAAACCTCCTGCCATCGATCCGTCGACCATATCCCCACGAGCTGGTCCCATATATCCGGAGTAATCCAACCGGGGTCGTATCCCCGAGTCTCCGCGATGTTAGTGGTCCCAGCTCGGGCCATCGCTTGGGACCGAGCCTGCCCCAGCTGCCCGTTGTACCTTGCCCGGGAAATAGCCTCCCAGGCAGCGTAAATGAAGGGCCTCTGGTCCTCGGCCCATGTATAGCGAGCCTGCAAAATAATAATATCAGTACCAATATTAATATATCATCATGCATGTAAAAAATAATAATAATACGTGCCTCAAACTCGCGCCATAACATGTCGACGTGCTCGCTAGGCACGTGAGACCACGTAGGCCATGCCCCGTGCATGTATCGTCGAATAGTAGAAGAAATGCTCCTCGGCACTTCTTCTTGCTCGAACCTACGCAACAAAAATAAATTTTAATATTATATTATGATATAATGAATTTGTAATGATTCATAATTCATGATATATTACATACCGCTCCCCAATCACGCTAATCAATCTACGTGACTCTGTGGCTGGTGGAGGCTGCCACCTGTTCGGCCCGCGTGGCCGCCTACGTCTGGATGTACTAGCCTCGGCAGTATCATCCTCATGAGGATCAGCAACAGGAGGATCAACAGCATGAGTAAGTGCTGGAGTCTCACCGATCGGAGACTCCGAAACTCTCCTGCGTCGATAACCACGACCAGACATATCTGTCGAACAGACATATAATCAGATTATTGTATAAATAGTAGAGATATATTTAATAAAATATATACTTTACAATTATTCTTCATCATCTGAATAATAGTCTTCGAATTCTTCTTCTTCTTCCTCTTCTTCCTCTTCTTCATCTCCAGCTTCCTCAATTTCATGATCGTCATCATCAGCATATTCAACTTCTAATTGAATTGACGTTGTCTCTGCATCCTCGAGTATTGGAATAATACGATCCACAGCAGGAAGATCATCTTCTTGATAGAAACCAGGAGGATCATTTTCTCCTACTATCGGATCAATTTTTCCTCTACCTTTTGTCTTACAGACTACACGTCAATCTGCTCTATCTTTATTTCGAGCCGGATACTTCGCGTAATATACTTGTTCGGCTTGTGATGCCAATATAAAAGGCTCATTTGCTACCAATTTCGATTTGTAATTAACCTCAACAAGTTTGTATTTTGGATGAACTTTCATGCCCCTTTCTGTTGTATCGAACCAATGACATCTAAATAGGATCACTGATTTCAAGCCGAAGTAGTGCAACTCTATCACTTCTTCCACCAGTCCATAGAAATTCATATCACATTCAACATAGGTTGTCCCTTTCACGCAGACCCCAGCATTCATTGTCTTTTTTGTAGATGAATATTCAACCGTGTGAAATTTATACGCGTTAACAAAATATCCGCTATAGCACGACACAAGTCGCGACGGTCCACTAACAAACTCAAATATTTTTTCATCTATTTCAGCTCTGTGATCTTTGCTGTAAGTCTGAATCCAAGAAGGGAAATCACAATTCCGTAATGTCTCCAATTCTTGATCGTTGTGAATAGAGTATTTTTGCACCATCTCAATGTCAAATATTTCAATGAATTGTTCAATCTCTGGACAATTGAGTAATACATACAAGTGTGCCAAATGATACTCTTCATCGCTTAAGTGTCGAGATGGACGAGAACCAAAAGCACGACCAGAGTGACAAAATATATTTAAACGTCCATCTGAATGTCGAACACCCCCGTCGTCGTTACGTGGAAGACGATCAAATCTTGTCTGTACTGTCGATTCAAAGTAAAATGAGCAGAATGTTGAAATTTCTTGGATGATATACGATTCAGATATATCGTGCATTTGAACAAATGCGGCACGGACATCGGATTTGATCACCCATGCTAACGAAATTCCGATTCGAATAGGCGAAATTTAGGAAGTACGTTACGCCTAATCGAAACTCATTCGTTAAAGCTCCACGATCAAGACGTCGGTACATCCAACTTCGATCAGCCGACATGATTCTGTCAATCAATGACAATTTCTTTGGTTAATGTCTTTATGTGAGATTGTCCTATTCCATTCGGGATTTATGTCAATCAATGACACTTACGTTTTTATTTTAACTGTTAACTAATTATTCTAAATTTCGACAGCATCTCCCTACAGTTCTCCGAATACGCATATCATCTGGGCGCGTATCGGAGAACAAGAGAGATGTTGCCGAATTTTAGAATAATTAATTAACAGTTAAAATAAAAACGTAAGTGCAGTACAAATAACTATATTCCCAAATTGTCCAATCAGGGACAATTCAAGAATTGTACGTCGTATAAAAGATCATCTACTTCTTTTACACGAACATACAATTCCCGAACGGATCTAAGGTTTTGCTAAATCATATCCGATTCGTCGATGCGTACGTGAAACATATCAACTCGTCGGATGGATGATTATTTTCTAAATGTTTCGAGACAGTTCGAGTCCATATTGGACGATTTCGGCGCGCGTCCGAAGTGGACGATTCCGGCGCGAGTCCGAATTGGACGATTCCGGCGCGCGTCCGAAGTGGACCATTCCGGCGCGAGTCCGAATTGGACAATTCCGGCGCGCGTCTGAAGTGGACGATTCCGGCGCGCGTCCGAAATTAATCTAAACCCTAATAATTAATCTAACAAATTAAACAATTAATCTAAACAATTAATTAACATTTATAAAATAATTAATTAACAATTTCAAAATAATAATATATATATATATATATTCCGGCGCCGGAGTCCACCATCCGGCGCCGGCATACAGTGGCCGGACACACTGTCCGGCCACTGTAGAAAGTCCGGCGGCGGCCATAGGCCGACCGTCGTCGGCCGAAACCCTAGAAATAGGGTTTCGGTCGGATTTTAACCTCTCCGGCCGAAACATAGTGAGAGCCGGCCGGCCGATCAACATACCGGCAGCAGCGGCGGCGAGAGGCGTCGGCGTCGGCAGCAGCGGCAGCAGCGGCAGCAGCGGCGAGAGGCGTCGGCAGGAGCGGCGACGGCAGCAGCGGGAGGAAGAAGGGTCGGGCGTGAGAGCGTGCCCTATATAAACTCATCAGCAACGGCTCACTTGTCCGTTAGAAAGCCGTTGCTGATATTTTAATTATCAGCAACGGCTCGCCTTTCCGTCCGAAAGCCGTTGTTGATAATTAAAATAATCAGCAACAGCTCTGGTTTCCGTTAGAACGCCGTTGCAGATACAGATATCTGCAACGGCTCGGGCGGTCGTAAGAATGCCGTTGCAAATAGCAACGGCTTGAGCGGCCGTTGCTGATAGCCGTTGCTGAAGATCAAGTTTCTAGTAGTGCTTGAAGGCTTAGCTTGCACAAGTATTTGAAGTTAAAGACCTAGGGGAACTAAGATACTTCATAGGGATTGAAGTAGCACACTCATCGCATGATATTTTCTTATCTCAAAGAAAATATGTGCTAGACTTGTTGGCTGAAGCAGGAATGCTGGGTAGTAAGCCTACTCCAACTCCAATTGATCAAAATTTTCAACTTGTTAATAATGGTGGTAATTCCGTTGATCATGGGAGATATCAAAGACTAGTGGGAAGATTGATATATCTTTCACACACCAGACCAGATATTATATTTGTTGTGAGTGTTGTAAGTTGATACATGCACGATCTACGTGAGCAGCACATGGAAGCTGTGTATAAAATTCTAAGATATCTTAAAAGTTGTCTTGGTGGAGGCTTATTGTTTTCTCGACAAGGTAACTTGAAGATAGAATGTTACACAGATCTCGATTGGGCTAGATGTCTAGATGATCGTCGATCCACGTCTGGATATTGTACATTTGTCGGTGGCAACTTAGACACCTGGAGAAGTAAGAAACAAACAGTGGTTTCTCGTTCTAGTGCGGATGATGAATATCGAGCTATGTCTCAAGGTGTCTGTGAGTTGCTATGGTTGAAAAACCTCATGCAAGAGTTACATCTTAATTCACAATAACCGATTCGTCTTTTCTGTGATAATAAAGCTGCTATTGAAATTGTCAATAATCCTGTGCAACATGACAGAACGAAACACATAGAGTTTGATCGTCACTTCATCAAGGAGAAATTGGAGAACAGTGATATTTGCATTCCATTTGTTCGATCCTTTGAAAAGTTGGCTGATATTTTCACCAAGGAGTTGAATAATATTTCATTTTCTTCTATTGTACGCAAGATGAGTTTAAATGATATATTTGTACCATCTTGAGGGGGAGTATTGTAATGTAGGGGTATATTTGAAAATATACTTTTACGTGAAGACTTTTATGTAAATTGTTATAGTATTAATAAAAGCAGGATTAATAGAGAGGTGACCTAACCCTAGAGATTAATCACTCTCTTTTCATCTTCCACAAAACAACTGACAGCCACTAGGAACTTCCAACCAGATAGTAAGTTAGGGGAGCTAGGGAGGCTTTGGTTCAGTGTTTAAGGGATGGATTGATGAACAAACTTTGGCAGCTACCAAACCTGGCACTGGATTGATTATTTTTGTGAAGAAGTTAAATCAGGAAGGCTTGTAAGGTCACAAGGAATGGTTGGTGAGTTTCCTTTTCCACTTAATTTGGTGCATCCGATCTTTTTCATTTTCTTTTGGCAATAACATGATCTGGATACTATGTTTATTCAGTTCGTAGATTTAAGAAATATATATATTAGTGAGACATGATCATGACCCTGCTCTGCATTTTGCGATAAATGTGTCAATTCTTTCAATTTATGACTAATTGAATGAGCAAATCCCACTATCTTGTAGGCAGAGGTAAATTACCTTGGTCAGTTGTCGCATCCTCATCTTGTAAAGCTTATTTGATACTGCTTGGAGGATGAACAACGACCTTGTGTGTATGAATGTATGTCTCGCGGGAGCTTGGAGAATCATCTTTTTAGAAGTAAGTTAATTGGATAAATTGAAAACTAGGTGTTTACTTTCTACTTCTACAATAAATTTCTCGGAGGTTTTCCACCATCTATTGTTATTGAACTAGATGGTGCAGTAGATCATAATTCTTTGTAATTTGATGATGGCACATGAGGTTCATATTTTCAACCACTCTCTTGGAACCTCCGTATGAAGATCGCTCTGGGTGCTGCAAAAAGGGCTCACATTTTTGCATAGCAACAGGGCAAGAGTCGTATATCGTGATTTTAAAAACTCTAACATTCTTCTAGATTCTGTAATGGTATGTTTGCTTCATTAGATAGGATTGGATATGATAGGATTGGATAATAAATGAGGGTGGATTGGATATAAATTTTTTAAATCCGGTATGCAGCGGATATAATATCTATTTTAAACTCATTTTCTTTTAATCCGTGCACTAAACAAACAATGGATATTAATCCATCCCCTATTATATCCTTCCTTATCCTATGATGCAAACATGCACTAAGTGATTTGGCTTTTGTCAATCTGTAAACCAACATAATTACAGACACTCACTATCTATTGTTCTTGTTCTATATATACATAACTACAATGGAAAACTCTCGTATTTTGGATGGGCAAAAGATGGCCCTGATGACGATGAAAGCCATGTCTCAACGAGTATCATGGGAACATATGGATATGCTACTCTTGAATACCTTGATGAATAGCCCATATATCATTTTACGGATGACTTGATGAATAGCCCATATATCCAGTATTCTCATTTATTAGTCTCACATTACCTGCTGCTTATTTGGAATGGATTACATATGTTGTCTCTATTTGGTCAAGAGTCACGACCTTACTTGAACACGATCTGTTCTATAGGCTCGTACAATTGTATGCTTGAGTGTAAAGGAGACAGACAATTCAATCTGGTTGATGAATAATGACCACGTGATCAGAACGTGATTAATGGCTCAAATTCCAAGGGGATTGAAGCTGTAGATTATCGTTCCAAGATTTCGCCTTTCACGGGTGCAGTAAGAAGGCTGTTGGACGTCGAACCAATAGATGTCGACGTCCCAACAACATCTTCTTCTTGTTTATCCAGTTTATCCTCCTCGACGCAATCGAGAAAATCTTTCCTGGGATGGTGTTCTTTTATGAATTCGTCGTCAATGCCGACGGGAAGGTAGGTCCAAAGGGCGCAGCAAGAAGGTTGCAAGATGAGAACGTGGCCTTGCGTTCTTCGCTATCTTCCCCTCGGACCATCTTCTTTTTTGATTTCCAAGAATACGACGTAAATCAAGAACACCCCTGCGAAAGGGCGAAAGAAAATTACATGTTTGTGACCTTATCCGGCGTGGGGAGAAGGTTGCTGGATGTCAGCTCATAAATGGATGTGGACGACCCGTGGCCGAGTGGATATTGCCATCGTCATCCGACGGAAAACACAACTTTGCGTGCATGGAGGGAAACAAAGAGGGGTAGAGGGCTGCATCCGCATTGGCGGAGGAAGAAGAGGATCCTCTGCTAGTCTGCGTCCTTTAATAAATTTTGTTTGACTTGAAGAACGCAAGGCAGTGTCCTTCAAACGCAGATTTCTTTTCTTCACATCGGGCGACATGCGTACCGAGGAGCTAGCTTTAGGCAACACGGGTATAGATCCTATATTTTGCTTCAAATTTCCTTCTCTCATTTGAAAGGTGACAACAATTTTATTCTACAAAGTCAGCTTATATATATTTTATTTTTTGAAATCTGTGCAATGAGATGAAGAAAAATCTAAACCTTTAAAGATTTAATTTGATGCTATAGTTATCTTGTAGATCCAGGATTTCGTTCGAAATTCCCTCCCTTCAAATCAGCCCTATGAAATTAGATGGATCATCTACTTATTTAATGTGGACTCGAAGTGTGCGACTGTTTATTAGAGCCCATGGTCTTGAGGGGTATCTCACCAGGAGTAAAGTATAGTCAGCAAATGGAGACAATGCACATTAGGAGTCAGACAACTCTCTTATTATGTCTTGGCTTCTAAACTCTATGACTTTGGAGATTGTTCAGGGATTCACATTTTTTAATATAGCCAACGAAATTTGGGAAGCTGTTTCACAAACTTACTCTCATATTGGGAATTCTATGCAAGCTTATGAGATTCAGTGTAAAATTTGTCAAGTAAGACAGTAATATATCAGTTACTGCTTATGTGGCTTAGCTTAGACGATTGTGGTTTGAGTTGGACTTTTATCGTCCATTCAAGGCCTTACATGCTGAGGATGCAGTTCTACACAAAAAGTACATAGAAGAAGAACGCTTATTTGATTTTTTGGCAGGGCTGAATTCAGAATTTGACTCCATTAGAACACAAATTCTTAGGAGAGGATATACGTTGCCTACACTTCAGCAAGTTTTTTCCATTGTTCAAAGTGAGGAGACTCGGAGAAGGATTACGGTGGAGCCTAATAACTCACCAGTACCATCACATCGATCTGCACTAGTAGTTCAGCCTTGTGAAAGAACTGAAAGAGAACAAATGAAGTGTGATCATTGTCATAGGTCTGGTCACATTAAAGATACATGTTGGCAGTTACATGGTAGACCTCGAGGAGGTGGACTTGGCGGATGTCGTGGTGGAAGATTTGGGAGTCGAACTAATGATTTCGTTGATAACTCGTCAATGTCAGCTGAAGTGTTAGAGACTTTCAAATAGCTCATGGCAAAGCTTGATCCCTCCTCTACTGGAGAGACCTCCTCCTCCACAGGTTCAGCTAGTCAACCTTCTTCTTCCATACACCACTCTCATTTTGCACAATTAGGTATTCTACATAGTGCATTAAATTGTACTAAGTTTTCACCATCATCCTGGATTATAGATTCGGGTGCATCAAATCATATGACGGGTTCCACTAGTTTCTTTAATTCATATTTTCCCTGTTCAGGTAGAGATAAAGTTCGTATAGCTGATGGTTCTTTTGCCCCTATTTCTGGAAAAGGTTCCATCACTATTACTCCATCTCTACATTTATCGTTAGTCTTACGTGTTCCTCGTTTTCCTAACAACCTCTTATCAATTAGTTAAATCACCAAGGCTCTCAATGGTATTGTAACATTCTTCCCTACTCATTGTTTGTTTCAGAAGAAGCTTGTGACGAAGGAGACGATTGGATCTGGTAGAATGCATGATGGTCTCTATCACCTGGATAATCTTAGCAGTCCCAATGAAGTCGGATATATGGTCTCTTTGCAACAAGTGCATCGGAGGAATTGCAGTTACATCATCGTCGATTTGGTCATTTATCTTTTTCAGTTTTAGCAAGGCAGTTTTCTTTCTCTCTACAAATTATGCAATAAAGATCATTTGAGTTGTTATGCCTGTGAGTATGCTAAACATACAAGTTGTATCTATTCTGCTTATGGAAATCATAGTCAATCTCCATTTGATGTTATTCACACTGATGTTTGGGGACCCTGCCGTGTTACTTCTCTCTCTGGGCATAAATGGTTCATTACCATTATTGATTGTTTAGTCGAACAACTTGGGTTTATTTGTTAAAGAGTAAAGATGAAGTGTTGCGATGTTTTAAAGCATTTCACATGTTGATAGAAACTCAATTCAGTACCAAAATCAAAATCTTTCGCTCAGATAATGGTATATAATACACTAGCAAAGAGTTCCAGGACTACTTGTTAGCTAATGGGATTCTTCATCAAACCACTTGTGTTGATACACCTACTCAAAATGGTGTGGCAGAAAGAAAGAATCGTCACCTATTGGAAGTCACTCGATCTTTACTCTTTACCATGAGCATGCCAAAGTCTTTTTGGAGAGAAGCCTTTTTGACAGCTGCTTATTTAATTAATCGCATGCCGCTTCGGACCTTGGTGCTCAAGTCATCGACCACTTGAATGTCTTATTGGAGATACGACTTTCATTGTACCTCCTAAGATATTTGGGTGTGTTTGTTTTGTACGTGATCATCGCCCCTCACTTGGTAAATTTGAACATCGTTGCTTGAAATGTGTATTTGTTTGATATTTAGCTACTAAAAAAGGTTACAAGTGTTATTTCCCACCTCAAAAGAAGATGTTTGTGAGTATGGATGTAACCTTCATAGAGACAGAGGCATACTATTTATCTGATCAGAATTTGGTAAATATTGTCCCTCCATCTCCCTCTACAATATCAGATGAGTTCCTATACTCACCATATTCATGTACCGAGATACCACATTGTGAGGGGGAGTCATCTAGAGTTCAAGAAAAGCCGCACATAGTTGCAATTTTCATCTGTAAGGATATTTGAGTACCAAAAGTGACGTGTACAGCTTTGGAGTTGTTCATCTAGAGATGTTGTCTGGCCGACGTGCCATAGATAAGAACCAACCACCTGGAGAGCACAATCTAGTGGACTGGGCAAGGCCTAATCTTACTATCTTACTAGCAAGCGAAAGATCGATCTTCCGCATCCTGGATGCACGATTGGTGGGGCAGTATTCACTAGAAGGAGCACAAAAGGTTGTCGTTCTCGCACTCCATTGCTTATCAACGGAACCAAGGTAGAGGCCAACTATGGATCAAGTGGTGTCTGCACTAGAATAGCTTCAGGATGCCAAAGACATGAGAAGAAATCCACGGTATGAACAAAAGACAAATGGCCAAAGCATTGGTGGCAATTCAAGCAGGTTGGTTAAGAGGAGATCATAAGAAATTGTCAAAGGAGATGTTGCTCATCCTACACCCTCAGCTTCCCCACTTCACACTACGTGAAGAGAAGTCTCATGTGATGCAACTTCGGATGGAAATAGTAGAGAAAAAAAAGGAAAACATAAAGTTGTACATGCAAGCTCAATATCTTTTCGTATAGATTTCCTTCTTTTGGATCATCTTGTTGACATTATGTTCATATATTATATATATATATATATCACTTTTTACACTCAAGTCAATTGTCCAATTAAAAGTTCATATCAAGGGTAGCTGATGTTATAATGATTGAAGGTTCCTGCTAAAATGTGGCCGTTAAATTTGACTATATATTATTGACATTAGTGTCTCAAAATTAGTGAACAAAGACAATGAAAAGATCTTGAAGTCAAATTATTGATAGATGCCGAACTTTTAGGCAACTTATTCATAGCATTCCTTTACTGTTTGAACAATTAAAGGTATTGTTTCTGTGTCTAAGGCAAATTGTAGTGTGATCAAGTTAGAATACAAAGATCTTAAACAACTCAAATCCATCCATTTTTCTTCAATTTCACCTTTATATAATTCTATTGTTGTTTAAAATTGAAGTGTCTCAAAATATAGCTTCCCTATTACCAATTTTGGGTACCAATCTATCCAATTTTGGATAGATTGGAGTATCTTGTGAAACAAAAGGGAAAAAAAGAGATCGAACATCAATCTATCCACCTTGGATATGCTTGGAATGGAAACCTAAATTGGATTTAGATCAGGTCGAATAATCAGATTTTGAATTTTATTATCATCTCTAATTTAAGACATTTAGATCTAATATTTTATGTATTGTATTAAAAAAATGAGATAATTTTATCCTCATATTTGTATTAAATGCTGAATTTATACTTTATATTGTTGATATTGTGAAATTAATTGAAAATCCAAATATGTTAACCGTGACCATTGTATCAAGATTTGATATCAATTTTAATTGGCATAAGCAATCGAATTAACTTTCAAAAAACAATCAAATGTCATGCCTATATCTTTTCTTTTCTTTTTTTTCATATTTATCTTTATTTGTTGGTCTGATTTGAAATTTGGTAATTTGGATCATTGTAACGCAGTGTGAAACTATTTTGGTCTAAACATCCCTATTTGTCCATTGATTCATTAGATTTGAAATTTGTTCAATTAAATTAATTTAATGATATATATAAAAATGTTTGTAGGATTATTTTGATGCGGTTAATTTAAAAATAAGGGGATATAATTTTATCATTTTACGGATGACTTGATGAATAGCCCATATATCCAGTATTCTCATTTATTAGTCCCACATTACTTGTTGCTTATTTGGAATGGATTACATATGTTGTCTCTATTTGGTCAAGAGGCACGACCTTACTTGAACATGATATGTTCTATAGGCTCGTACAATTATATCCTTGAGTGTAAAGGAGATAGACAATTCAATCTGGTTGATGAACAATGACCATGTGATCAGAACGTGATTAACGGCTCAAATTGTTAGGGGATTGAAGCCATAGATTATCGTTCCAAGATTTCGCCTTTCACGGGTGCATCAAGAAGGCCGCTGGACGTCGAACCAATGGATGTCAACATCCCAGCAACATCTTCTTCTTGTTTATCTTGTTTATCCTCCTCGACACAATCGACACAATCTTTCCATAGGATGGCGTTCTTTTTTGAATTCGTCGTCAATGCCGATGGGAAGGTAGGTTCGGAGGGCCTAGCAAGAAGGTTGCAAGATGAGAACGTGGCCTTGCATTCTTCGCTATCTTCCCCTACGACCGTCTTCTTTTTTGATTTCCAAGAATACGACGTAAATCAAGAACACCCCCTGTGAGAGAGCAAATGAAAATTCCACGTTTGTGCCTTCATCCGGCGTGGGGAGAAGGTTGTTGGATGTCAGCTCGAACATGGATGTGGACGTCCCGTGGCCGAGTTGATATTGCCATTGTCATCCGACGGAAAACACAACTTTGCGTGCAGGGAGGGAAACAAAGAGGGGTAGAGGGCTGCATCCGCATTGACGGAGGAAGAAGAGGATCCTCTGCTAGTCTGCTTCCTTTAATTAATTTTGATTGACTTCAAGAACCGCATAAGAAACTTAAACTTTTGATGTCTCATGATTTGCTGAATGAATGAATGGATTGGAACTCAAATCTAATTTTTTGTTATGATACTCCTTGGAAGCACAAAAATGATGTGATTTTTTTCTGATAAGTCTAAAGGTAAGGTATTACCTTTGTGATTTGTGGATTTTAGGCTGAATTCAATCAGGCCAATAATAGTGGGAAGCAATCTATTCGCAAGATGAATGTTGAGAGTTAAAACAAATGAAATTTACAGGATGAATATGTGCATAGTCCAACCTAATGGAGATGAGTTGTTTCTCTTTTATGGTGGAGCTTGGAAGGATAACAATTGCTATTCTGGGACTGGTTAACTTACATCATTTTAGATTGTGTTACTAGCAGTACGTATTCTTATGGGCCGTAGCCGTTTCATTTGTCACGGTGATTCGACAAATCCATTTAATTAACCATTCAACAAAAGTTGCAACGAAAATTAGATTTGAGTTCCAATCCACTCATTCATTTAGCAAATTATGAGACATCAAAAGTTTAAGTTTCTTATGCGGTTCTTGAAGTCAAACAAAATTAATTAAAGGAAGCAGACTAGCAGAGGATCGTCTTCTTCCTTCGTCAGTGCGGATGCAGCCCTCTACCCCTCTTTGTTTCCCTCCCTGCACGCAAAGTTGTGTTTTCCGTCGAATGACAAAGGCAATATCCACTCGGCAACAGGACGTCCACATCCATGTCCGAGCTGACATCCAGCAACCTTCTCCCCACGCCGGATAAGGGCACAAATGTGGAATTTTCTTTCACCCTATCGCCGGCGTGTTCTTGATTTACATCGTATTCTTGGAAATCAGAAAAGAAGATTGTCGGAGAGGAAGATAGCGAAGAATGCAAGGCCACGTTCGCATCTTGCAACCTTCTTGCTGCGCCCTCCGGACCAACCTTCCCGTCGGCATTGACGACGAATTTAGAAAAGAACGTCATCCCATGGAAAGATTGTGGCGATTGCATCGAGGAGGATAAATTGGATAAACAAGAAGAAGATGCTGCTAGGACGTCGACATCCATCGGTTCGGCGTCCAGCAGCCTTCTTGCTGCGCGCCGTGAGGAGGATAAACATGAAGAAGGCCTTCGTCTTTTGCTTCTAAAAGAAGCACAATTAACGTATTTTGCATATACCAATTTTCTCGAATTTAAAAGAGAGATACGCTTAATATAATTTGTAGGAATATATACAGTTAAATTTAACTAGTACTAGATACATGTAGAAACTACGGTGTAAAAACGATCAGATCAGCTTCTGACATGTGTTTCCGACACGATAATTTCAAGTTGAAAAACCAACTTAAGCCAACTTCGGAAAAAGAAGCAATGACCTATTGTGTTGGAGCGAGCTCTAAGGATCTTTTCTGCATCAATTTTTTAATTTTTTTAATACTTTTTCTAATCTTTAACAAAGTTCAATAGTATCTAATCAAATTGAAATGAACCAAACTAGTACGATTTGAAAAATTTATATTCTAATTTTCAAAATCACATAGTATATTATTAATTTTTTTAAAAATTATTCAAGCTTTTTTAGATCTCCATTGAGAACTCCAAACTGATCCAAATAAACTTGGAAAAAAAACCTGAAATCCAAGCAACCCCCAAAGTATCTAGAGCTGGATCATGTCAGTTTTTGTTTTGTTTTGGCACAATCTGCTTTTAAACATTTAACAAGTAGATATAATGAATTTAATGACTGATAAAAGAAAAGCTAGTACAAGAGTCGTCCTTGTTGATCTTAAAAAAAAATGAGACGAGAATAATTGTCAAACTACTAAAAATTAATAGACCCGGAAAACAAATAGATACCACCATGTTCATAAAACAAATAAAGATGATCATTTATAAATTCATCATATGACAAAATCTTCAGCAGCATAAAATATATTAGGTACAAAATTGTGGTTTTCATCAGAGATCACAATGGGTAGGTACCAAGTCTGGAGAAGGGAAACAAACAGGGAAGGAGAAGTTGGATGCCTTCTTTCATTGTAGAAATGCCACCACACTGTTTAGCAAGTTTAGGCCAAAAACTGTTTCTTCGCAATTGATTTTGATAGTGATATTCAATGGTTCAGAGAACTTGCCCTCAGCCAAGATAGTAAACAAGACTGGCTTTGAGCTACTCAATAATTGCCCACTGAAACGGAAGCACAAACCGGATGCATCATCAATGTTAAAAGAAACTGGGATGTCGGCACTCACAAGGGAAACATTAGAATTGCTTAGAACCTTAGATGCTAGAATTTTAGAAACTAGAATAATTTTATCCGAATCAAATGAATTGTCAATCTTCTCCATGTGATCCTTGAATATGCACCTGTTACATAATTTTGGAATATTAGCTAAACTTAATACAGCAGGGAAAGAAAGTATGATAGCTGAAAAAGTGGCATTTTAATTTCATACAAACTATAAACTTTTTCTATTTCAATACTGAGAAATGCTTTGTCATTCTATGTTTTCTATGTTCCAGGTAATCACACTATAAGACTACGCCATCCTCTATCATAACCTAATTATTAGGTAAATCATCTAACTCTTTCCATTGCCCAAGAATACCAAAATAATGGCATTGTCAAGCAAAAGATTTTATAACCTGTTACAATCCCGTTGATATATGAACCAGCAGTATCGTGATATTTCTATATGTGCACATGAAAGAAGTGTATATTTGTATGTCTGAAGTGATCCACAAGGGCAGTAATATGAAATATGAGGGCACATCTATACCATGCGGTTAGACATTTTGTGAGATATGAATATTACTGACACTTGCATTTTGTCGAAAACTTTTTCCCATTGCATAACACAGCTAACTTGAATGGCAAAAGATGATGATGAAAACACACTTGAATGACTTTCTTCACCCTTTGACTTGGATCTAAGGATGCAATCTCTTCAAAAGAAAGCAAAGCTGGTATATTATCTGTTGATGGTAGGCTATGGAAGAAAAAAATGGAACATGTGAGTTTATAAAAGTAATATGAGCAACAAAAAATTCCACAAGATGTAACTACTACTAGACTGAAAATAAGAGTCCAAATCAAATAGTGCAAAGAAAATGATGAGAAATGGGGCAGATAAATACCTTTCAGGTTTTCCCATCACTTGATCTGAAGATTCCACACCCAAAGTAGACTCCCCATCTTTCAATGCTATATTTACTAATGGTTCAGAAGAGCAGTTCTCGAGAAAAACTTCAAGAAGTACTAAGATTGGGGATATAATTGAAATTTCATATGAAAATGCATATTCTACTCTCAAGCCATTGCCAGTTGTAGGATGGAGAAGAGTGTGGAGCATTGGTCTAACAGTACAATTAAGATTGTTAATTGATATTCTGCCAGGAGAAGGCTGTGGAGGCTTTTTTACTGAAGTAGAAGCTGGTTGCTCATCCAGCCATGATTCAAGTGCTGACTTAGACATCGACTCTGCCAAATCTGTAGAGATGAATGAAGACAAATTTCCCTTGGAACTTTGACTTGCAAGATCGTAATCAACGCTAGCATCAGAAACATTAATTAGGGCTTTTTCTTTGCCATCTTGAGCATCATGCAGAACTGAGACAAAAGCATGGTCACTTTCATTTGAATCAATTGCAGATTCATTCCCCTCACCATTGAGCTGATGGAAGAATGATGAGAATCATAGACAGAGCCACTTTCTTCAATTGAAGATCCAGAAGACACATCAGGGTCATTTGTTCCAAATGAATTGTTGTAGCAGGAGCTGACTAGGAAGTAGGAACTACTAAATGTTTAAAGAAGAACAAGAACAATGAGAAAATAGAATGAATGACAAGCAAAAGGGAAATCATTTCAAGTTTTTTCCTTTACCTTTATCACATCCTCTAAACGAAATAAGAAAATAGCAATGTTAATTTTAGTGTTGCCATTACTTCATGAAAATATTCTGCTTAATGTGCATTAACTAACTAGAAACAAACTAACATTTTTTTATTTAAAAACATGTAATAAGGATATGACAAAAAAAATTTGGGTTTGAATCAACCAATACCAAATCAAACAAAGCAAATAATCAACAAACAAGGAAGAAAATGTTACCATATAATGATTGTTAAGAAAATAAATGAATAGATTGCACTCCTTCCTAACAACTAAAGCTTGAAAATGTTGGTCAGATAATCAAATTTAACATGCATGGTTGGTGGCACTTAATTTGAATCCTGCAAGTGTCAATAATTTTAAAAAATAAACCTCAGCTAAATCAATTTAGCCTGCATGTTCGGCATGGGTGAAATAGTCTAGTTCACCCGTCTACATGCAAGTGGAAGTGTTAATACTTAATAATATAAATGAATAGATTGTGCTCCTTTTTAATAGCTTAAGATTTGGGGAAAGTTGGAAATTTTATCAAAGTAAACAATGACAAAGATTACACAACCAAAGACAACAACAAAATGGGAGAATCATACAATACAATAGTAAATAAAATTTCAAGATTGTTATCTCCAAATCAAACAGATTGCAAGAAAGAACAAAATTATCCAACTGTAGATATCAATACAGATAATAGACTGTCATGCTAAATCCTAAATATGACGGGAACAAATAATCCACTCAAGTGTAACACTAAGACAACAAATACAGATATTTCGAAGTTGACCTTGGCGGAAGTATTTAGGATCTGAAGCTTTGTCTCAACCTCCTCCGAAGTAAAACACCATGCGAGATACTTCAGTATACTTGGTACTACTTTGGGAATAATCTGTCCAACAGAGCTGTACTCTCCTATAATCCAAATAATCAATGCGCGTGCTGCAGGGTCTTTTATTCTGTCCAAGTGGCAAGTCAATCGGACAATCACCTTCAATTGTAACAAATGAAGAGAGTAAAAGCATGTAGTAGATGTAACCAGCGACATAAATCTAGAATTCTGAACATATAAATAAAATGAACCAGAAAATAGTAAGGTCTAATA
This sequence comes from Canna indica, assembly GCA_034359265.1. Classification (NCBI taxonomy): domain Eukaryota; kingdom Viridiplantae; phylum Streptophyta; class Magnoliopsida; order Zingiberales; family Cannaceae; genus Canna; species Canna indica. The sequence goes on along the minus strand of CP136894.1, from coordinate 70,295,104 downwards.
TCAAAGCAACACTCATGGTGAATTCATTCAACCTTTGTGAGCAGAATTTAATGAAATATTTTGCAGCTCCGAAGCAACAATAGATATCAAAATATGAACTAAAATCACATTAAAATAGTTTCTAGGTGTGTAGATCTTATGAAGTTGGGTTTCAGGGGAAAAAAACTAAAGAGAGACCTGGCTTGAGCTTTACAAGAAATCTGAACACGAGACCTCTACATGTTTATCTAAACTTTAGTAACTTAAACTTCCAGTATAAACTAGTTTTGTCCACATATCCACTGTTTCCAACTAAATAATTATCTTAGGTCCATAAAACATTTATCCACAAGCACAGATCAGATCAGATCAGATCAGATCAGATCCAATCCAAGTAATTGATTAAGAGTTGCAGTCTGTAAGAAAAAAAAAACAATAAGGGGGAAATAAATGACAACTCTAGGCTGAAGGATTTAGAAACAACTGCACCAATATAGCAAACATAATATCCCAGTGGGATTCATGAAATAACAAAGGAAAACAAGTGAAGCTTCTAATGCTTAAGCCAGATGGCAGATGAAATATCTCAGTGGCATCATAACTAGTGCTTATGAACTGAACTCATCAAGGAATGGTCTGAAAAGTAGAATGATAATCCGGCTAGCTACCTTCTCATAACTAGTTGGATCTTGCTTATGAACGTGTTTTTGGTATGGCCGAGAAAGTTCATAAGGGAATTAAATTCATGGGAAGTAATGAAGTATAAGAAGATACAGCAACTAACCTATTGTGTTAACCAAAAGTTACCTTAGTGTACTGCAATCAAAATTTAATTGGAAACCCAATTCACCATTATGTTACTTATTTGTGACAAGCCCCAGCTGGCTCAATTCAGGTCATGTTTTTAGGTCTAGTTGGATTTGATCCAAAACTAAAACTAGCCCCCAACTTGAAATATCCTTAGTGTACACGTCTATTTTTCAGAATTTCCAACATAAATTCTTTAAAGATAAATTATTCCAACATTTAAACTTGATATCTTGTTCAACATCTGTAGTAAAATATTTTAGATTATTATTCAAGATTTTTGATCTCTTAGTAATACTGTTTCTCTTAACTTTATAATTTTGTTTCCTGGTACAGAATGATAATTCTTATCACTCATTTAATTTAGGATCTTCAAGATAATTGTATAAACTTTTGAAAGATAGGTAATTTAAGTTACTGTAAAACTGGATTCAATTGGGAACTACTATAAGATAGCTTTAGGTATTATATTCTGCAGCTGTATACCTAAACATGGATTGAGTCCATCTATTTGAATCTTATTTTATATAGTGTGCAAGTCTCTCTCCTTCCAGTTTTTCAGTTGCATGCTGCTTTCTTATTTTTCACATTTACAGTCATCACAAAATCTGCAGATGAACAGAGAATGGAAGTATCATCCGCAAAATCCTCACAGTATTCTCTTTCCGTTGTGCTCATAAAATTAGTCATATAACTGTTTATTACTTTATTTGGTTGCTGATATTAGTAACTGGCAGCAATTCATTTCACTCAATCCCACTAGATTGACATGTTACTTTATTGCACTGCTAAATTTTACTAGGTTAGCAATGTATTGGCTCTTTGCTGGAATTACTAAATGACTTATAGGAGCCATTTTAATCATGTGTACAACAGTGCTAGAAGTAAAGGTAAGCATGCATACAAGACGCTGTAAGCATGAATTACTAACCCATCTTGTTTCTCTTGTTTACAAGCTGGTATTCCTGATATGACATATTTACTGCATCTGTTTCAACATTAAAACAGAGGAATTGGTAATTTGTGATCTCTTAATTTCACAATACTTTGCTATAGAAAATGTGCATAACTTAGGTATAGAAAATGCTGATTAACTGGAAGATATATCCTGAATTCCAACTCGTCATCGAGCACCAAACAAGTCCCTTGTATGTTCATTTTTCATTTTGTGCACTAATCACATTCTTGGCTGAAGATTAAAGATTAGAACATCCAATCAAGGGTTTGAAGCTAAGATTAGAACATCCAAGAAATGCCTAAAATCCAAGAATTAAAACATCCAAGAAATGCCTCGTTTGAAGATAAGATTGAATCGTGTTGATCAGCCTTTGTGGGGAAGTCATGAGTTCATTCCTATATCTTAATCTTCATCAAGTTACAGAAAATCCAAGAAAATATTCTAACCAAGAAATTACAGAAAATATAATGTATACCTCCCTGGAATGCCGTGCTTCTTCCTCCGTCTCTCCGGATGAAGCCCTACCCCTTTTCGTTCCCCTCCCTGCAGCTGTGACGTCATTCATCCTCCTCGCAATGCCGGTAAACGGAATCAGTTTCTGTGCTGCCGCCTTTTCTTGCTGATCGCCGAGGAACTCAGAAAAGAACACGATGTTTTGCGTCGGCTGATGATGGCAAGATCCGCTCGGCAGAGAAGAAGGGCTCGCGACGTCCACATCCATGTCTTCGTCGTCCAGCAATCTTCTCCCCACGCCGGTGAATGGCACATTATCTTTATCCCTCTCGCCGCGTTCTTGGTCCACGCCATTGACGAAATCGGAAAAGAACACGGGCTTACCTGTAATCCGACGGCACCGACTGCTCGGGGGAGAGGAGGATAATGAAGAACGCATGAAGACGTCTGCTTCTTGCAACGTTCTTGCTGCGCCGGTGAAGGGTGCATACGAATCCAACGCTCCCTTCTCGTTGCCGTTGACGAAATCAGAAAAGAATAAGAGACGATGGGAAGATCGGCTCGGGGAAGAAGAAGAAGACGACGAGGGACGAGGCGGGGACATCTATGTCCATGGCTTCATCATCCTGCAATCTTCTCGCTACCCCGGTGGATGGTGCAAACTTGGAATCCATGAGAGTGGAGATCGAGATCACCCTCTCTTGCAATCTGTGTGAGGCACGCCGGAATCGGAACCCCAATCTCATGGGAGTGAAGCGAAGGCGAAGGTGAAGAAAGGGCGAACTCGAAACAGAAGAAATTAGTATTATTTTTCATTAATATATATAATGGGGAATCAAACGGAGAAATTAGTATTATTTTTCATTAATATAAAGGGTAATGCATTTGTTTTCGAATAAATTATATGGGTCTCCGATATGCATGACACGTCACAGTCCACCACAAAGAGATGTGATTTCCAATTGCTTGGCCATGTAATTCTATAAGATATTTGACTGATGACTAATTTGCTTATGATTCAGATTCCAGAATCTTTTATTTACTTTCTGGTTTAGCACTCCTGCACAGTTACTTATATTTGTAGGCTAAGTGAATCAATTTTACTATGTTTGCAGGTCCAAGTCCATAGCAAAAGGAATCGGTGGCCGAGAAGTTGGTGACGTCAACGAGCAATCGAATCATTGAACTGATGGCCGGTGAGGCAGCAACGAAGGCATAGACATTGCGGCACGAGGTCCCCAGTCGCGGACTTCGACTCACATAGACGTGGAGACAGACACATGTCTAAGTCATTAAAGAGAAACTCATTTTGACTGTAGTAACACTCTTATAACGGCAGAGTCCATCTCATAAGAATTTCCAACTGAGTACTACTTCACCACTTTTAAAGTCAAACTCAGGTTGTGCATCAACAATTTTACTGCTTTGTTGAAACCCAGAGACAATTGGTTCAAGATAGGATTTATGCTTCGTGGATAAGGGCATCACCCAATTGGTGGGACATCAGCTTTACCAAATTTCCTTGCTCCACGATTATATAACGCCTTCCATGTTAATAATATGTAATCAGCAATAAGTAGATAGAACATAAATATTGCATTAATGAGAATAAAATTTTACTATGTTTTTTAGCAAAAGGAACCGATGGTCGAGAAGGTGGTGACGGGCGACGAACGATCGAATAATTGAATCGATGGTTGGCGAGGCAGCGACGAAAGCATAAACATTGCGGCACGAGGTCCCCAGTCACGACTCAGATTCACATAGATGCAGAGGAAGGTACACCGGTTGATTTATGTACAAGTGGTCAGCGGAGGAAAGCCGTCGCTGATAATTTCCTTAGTTTATGTATTTCAGCAAACCGGTTGGTTTTATAAATTGTACAAGTTTTGTGGTATTTTTTATAGTTGTCAAGGTTGGGTTAGGCTGTAGAGTACGGGTGGTACTCTGGCCGGTCATGTCCGGGTTTGGGGTGTGACACGTGCACAAAACTTCGACGTAGAGTTTAGGAGTTTAGGCGAAAAAATTTCGACGTTGACGTCGAAATATTTTTTTAAAAAAAATTCTAAGTTTAAAAATTTCGACGCTTGCTACAGGCGTTGAAGACTTTTCGACGCCTATTGCAGGCATTGAAACGCGTCTGGAGCGGGCTCACTAGCGTCCGCCCACACTGTCCGTGTTACGCCCCGCCTAACTTTATCCCTAGAGAAGGGACCTCACCTAGGTGGAGCACAACCTACAACTAAACCACAAAATACACCAGAAAATCTCAACAAGAACAACTGAAATCTTCTTTTCAACAAGAAGTTCTCTAAACAAATGTTCAACATCAATCTAAATATAACTAAGAAAACAACTAAACAGCGGATGACGTCTCCTCCTCCCGGACTCTAGCTACCCAACTTCAACTACTAACGTACCTGCAAATTCGAAGCAACAACAAATAATATCAACGGGAAGCTGAGTAGGAATATCAATATGTCTAACAATAAGGACTACAATCATGATGTGATGATATTGTCAAATGCAACAATATACAACTTTGCAATTGAATGCAATATGTCAACAACAAGACACATTTTCACCTATCAACTAATGCAATTCATACCAATCAAGAGCGCAATGGACAAATGGGTTTCCCCTGCGCATTCCCACCTCCGAGAGTGACACCTCAAGCCTGCTCCAGCAGGAGATCCGACTATCCATAAAGGTAGTCTGCCGACGTCTAACACATCGACGCCGAACACACACCCGTGTGGTAAATAGGTGATCACCGATGTCACTTGCCCAACACCTCGGGCAATAAATCAACAATGTCCAGGGCCTTCGCCCAATAAAAGATCAACAATGCAACATGACAACTAGATCTCACAAGATGAGAAATCACAACTGATCGACGAAGCTAACAATAATAAATGTTACAACAAACTATCAACTGAAGATGCAACCAAATAATTCATGCTAGCAAATACAACTTATGACAACGTTAATACTACAATGGGCACCATGCTCAAATAACATTAATAAATAACAACTCTAATTAGACTCATGCAATTATCAACATGGTATGTCCAATAAAATAATGCAACATGAGATCAACGGAATACAGAAGCAATTCAAGCAAATAGAGACAAAGGATAAAACCGTCATTTTACTCATTCAGCATTCATCGGCTACAACATGAGTCAACTCACACCCAACACAACTATGTATACTCTAAATCACCACCGAACATAGAATACCACTATTCTACATTATTTAATTATTTATCAAATTAAAATAATAACTCATAACTATCAAATAATACTGAAACATAGAAAAGACCTACCAGATGAACTCTGATCATAGAAGCCCCCTCTAAAATAATATTTACAAGAAGGTCCCTATAATTTTCCAGGTCATAAAAAGTTCGCCCGCACCGTCGTCGCGGTCTTGCGGGTGCACGAGCCAGCGGCCCTTGGCGAGCGCGCCGAGGGGCTTTGCCCAAGTGAAGGGGCGGGATATTTCCCGCCTCTGATTTTTTTTAAAAAAAATTAAAATTTTTCCCTCAGGTTCTCTTCTTTATATACTTTTTTTCTTTTTTTCTTCTTCTTCTTCTTTTCATCATCTTTTTTTCTTCATATCTTTTTTTCTTTCCCATTCTTTCTTCTTTCTCTTCTATTTTTCCTTCATCTAATTTTTCTTCTTCTTTTTTCAGGTTATCAAAATTTTTCAAGTCATCGAATTTTTTAGGTTACCATCTAATTTTTCAAGTTAAAAAATATTAATTAAATTGGATTGTGCCATATGATTATTTAATTATTTTAGTAAATTATATATCAAAGATTAAATTTGAATTCAATTTGAGAAATTAACTATTTTAGGTTTGTTCGATATGATGGGTTAGCTAGTGTACTTTTAAAAACACAGTTCAATAGTACGTTCAAATTATGTTTTTTATTCCCATGCTTCTATGTGGGAATCCATTAAGTTAATTCGGTTGCCCCTCTCCTCCTATGATGATGCATGGGTTTAGGAAATGGAGATTAATGAGTATGTTGCTACAAGTAGTGCTTAGTTATTTCTTAGAAGTCGTAACCTTCACCAACTTAGCAATTATGTCCCTTGCTTAGTCTATGGCAACTTAAGCTGCCTCCAAAAGTTCTGAACTTCCTTTGAAATCTTCTGCATAATAGATTACCTATCAGATCCTATTTGTGCCATATTGGTCTTCTTAATATCTTTATTTGTCCTTTGTGTCCGTCTAATACTACTAATGAGACTATTGAACACTTTTTTTTTCTTATGCCCTTATATTAATTCAGTTTGGTCCATTCTTCAATCTTGAACTGATTTTCCGTAAAATAATCAGAATTCTTGGTTGAATGGAGGTTGGCTCAGGTTGCCCAATAGCCCGGCTGGGACTCTGTCTATTAAGACTCTAATTGTTATTACCTATTGGTTTACTTGGTACGTTAAAAATGAGATGATATATCTTATTAGGCGGCATTCTCCTCTTAATCTCATGCTCAAAATAATTTCATTTGCTTGTCGGTTTAATAAAACTCAAGCTCCTGAGGAAATTTCAATTTACGTTCTAATTCTAATTTACTTAATTGGATTCCCTCGGATGGAAACTGGATTAAATTAAACTGTGATAGCTCTTTTTTAAACTCACAAGCTGGCATTGGCTTTATTGTTAGGAACAATTTGGGTGACTACATTTACTTTGCTAATCAGTATTTTGATTCTATCATTTCACCGGCTTTTGCAGAAGCTCTTTCTATCCTACATGTCATCCAGTTTGCTCATCGAAAGTTTGACTTGGTCATTATTGAATCTGATTGATGGTTGGATATTCAAGCTATTCAAGGTCAATGTACAGTAGTCCCTTCGAAGCTGCAGCACATTGTATCTCAATTTCAATCATTAGCCTATAGATAATATAAAAAAGTCGCTCATTGGGCGGCAAATCGAGCACGTAGTCTTAAAGAGTCCAAAATATGGACTTCTATTCGACTCCCGGAGCTCAATAATATTTTTTTACCAGGACTGCTCTAGTTCTTCCCATACGTAGTTAATGAACTTTTTATTTTTTAGGTAAAAAAAAAATTATATTTTTTTCATTTACATAAATCAAAAATTATTTTTTGTTAATTTAATTTTAAAATCTAAGGCGGTTCCATTTAGCTGCTTTTTTTATTCAGTTATTAGCAAATTGATAACTAAAGTGATCATGTCCGAGCTGAGTAGGAAGCATAGGAATGCAAAGTTCGAAGCTTGGGTTTGTTTCTATTGGGACTGGTCCTTTCGGAATTCCCAAGTATAGAGTTTCTATGTTTGTTTTTTAACTAGCTATCCACGTTTATCAGTTTATTGGATAATGATTTGTTTTTTAGTTCTCCAACAATACTTTTAACTTCATCTTTCGTTTTTGCTGAATCCAGAGATCTGCTACGAATTTGGTTAAGGTTATAACCCTAAATCTAAAGATGTCTTATTATCTCAAATTAAAAAAAGAAAGAAGGTATCTTTTCATCTCTGATTAAACTAATGTAGCTTTTCTTTTTTTTGGAGATTGAATTAATTGCATATTTTTGTTTATAGGAGATATTGTGGATTGGTTGTGATATTGTCTTCTTGAGAAAAAAAATGTATTAGCGTATGATTAAGAGCAGTTGCTACCGAATGGTTGCGTGTCTTAAATTTCATTCTTACTTTAATACTCCCTGGGAATATTCAAGGATTGATTTTGTCAATGGTTTGGATGAAATGAAATGTCTATTTGTAAAAATTTCCTGCTACAAATATGGTAGATGTTTCTTTGAGTACAATATTGCCTTCATGAATCATGAAATAATTGTGGTTGACTAATTATCTTGGTTTGGTTTGGTTTGGGATCTGAGTCCGTGGAGTGGTCTGGTGCAAGCTTTTCATTTATAATTTATTTATTTACTTCTGTAGTTTACCAGGAGATGTTGTCTCATGCTTAGGAGTGAACTCCAAAAGCGCTAGCAGGGACAGAAAGAAGTTGAGCGGTTCAAGTAGTAACGGGTTTGCAGCATCTGTGCCTCCGACACCTAGTAGTGAAGATGATATCGTGCAGTCAGTGAATGTAATGAGTTTTACGTTCAATGAACTGAAGACAGTATAGTAATATAAGGGTATATTTGTAAATATACTCTTTCTTAAGGACTTTTGTGTAAATTGTTATAGTATTAATAAAAGCAGGATTAATAGAAAGGTGACCTAACCCTACAGGTTAATCACTCTTTTTTTCATCTTCCACAAACCAACTTGGTATTAGAGCCGCCGTTCACACATCCTGAAGTGCTTGGAAATCCAAAAAATTATTCTGCACCTGCGGCGTGCGGATTCCTTAGCCGCGCCTGCCGCTGCATCAAGCAACGCGCTGCGAGACGCACGCGCCCCAAGCGGTGCACGGCGCACCAAGTGTCGTAAGGCAGCGCACCTTCACCAAGCAACGCAAGGCAGTGTCCTTCAAGCAGGTTTTTTTTCTTCACATTAGGCGACACGCGTACCGAGGAGCTAGCTTTAGGCAGCACGGGTATACATCCTATATTTGATTCAAATTTCCTTCTCTCATTTGAAAGGTGACAACAACTTTATTCTAGCAAGTCAGCTTATATATATTTTATTTTTCAAAATCTGTGCAATGAGATGAAGAAAAATCTAAGCCTTTAAAGATTTAATTTGATGCTATAATTATCTTGTAGATCTGGGATTTCGTTCGAAATTCCCTCTCTTCAGAATAGCCCTATGAAATTAGATGGATCATCTACTTATTTAATGTGGACTCGAAGTGTGCGACTGTTTATTAGAGCCCGTCGTCTTGAGGGGTATCTGACCGGGAGTAAAGTACAGTTAGCAAATGGAAACAATGCACATTGGGAGTCAGAGAACTCTCTTATTATGTCTTGGCTTCTAAACTATATGACTCTGGATATTGGTTAGGGATTCACATTTTTCAGTACAACCAACGAAATTTGGGAAGCTATTTCACCAACTTACTCTCAAATAGGGAATTCAGTGCAAGCTTACGAGATTTAGTGTAAAATTCGTCAAGTAAGACAAAGTAATATGTTAGTTACTGCTTATGTGGCTGAGCTTAGACAATTGTGGTATGAGTTGGACTTTTATCATCCATTCAAGGCCTTACATGCTGAGGATGCAGTTCTACACAAAAAGTACATAGAAGAAGAACGCTTATTTGATTTTTTGGCAGGGCTGAATTCAAAATTTGACTCCATTAGAACACAAATTCTTAGGAGAGGAGATACATTGCCTACACTTCAGCAAGTTTTTTCCATTGTTCAAAGTGAGGAGACTCGGAGAAGGATTATGGTGGAGCCTAATAACTCACCAGTACCATCACATCGATCTGCACTAGTAGTTCAGCCTCGTGAAAGAACTGAAAGAGAACAAATGAAGTGTGATCATTGTCATAGGCCTGGTCATATTAAAGATACATGTTGGCAGTTACATGGTAGACCTCGAGGAGGTGGACGTGGCGGATGTCGTGGTGGAAGATTTCGGAGTCGAACTCGTGGGAGTCGAACTAATCATTCCGTTGATAACTCCTCAATGTCATGTTACAAACTCTCAAATAGTTCATGGCAAAGCTTGATCCCACCTCTACTGGAGAGACCTCCTCCTCCACAGGTTCAGCTAGTCAACCTTCTTCTTCCATACACCACTCTCATTTTGCACAATCAGGTATTCTACATAGTGCATTAAATTGTACTCAGTTTTCACCATCATCCTAGATTATAGATTTGGGTGCATCAAATTATATGACAGGTTCCTCTAGTTCCTTTATTTCATATTTTCCCTGTTCAGGTAGAGATAAAGTTCCTATAGCTGATGGTTCTTTTGCCCATATTTCTAGAAAAGGTGCCATCACTATTACTCCATCTCTACATTTATCGTTCGTCTTACATGTTCCTCGTTTTCCTAACAACCTCTTATCAATTAGTTCAATCACCAAGGCTCTCAATGGTATAGTAACATTCTTCCCTACTCATTGTTTGTTTCAGAAGAAGCTTGTGACGAAGGAGACGATTGGATCTGGTAGAATGCATGATGGTCTCTATCAACGGGATAATCTTAGCAGTCCCAATGAAGTCGGACATATGGTCTCTTCTGAAACAAGTGCACTGGAGGAATTGCAGTTACATCATCGTCAATTTTGACATTTTTCTTTTTCAGTTATAGCTAGGCAGTTTTCTTTCTCTCTACAAATTATGCAATAATGACCAATTGATTTGTGATGCCCTTGAGTATGCTAAACATACAAGTATTATCTATTCTGCTTCTGGAAATTATAGTCAATCTCCATTTGATGTTATTCACACTGATGTTTTGGGATCCTGCCATGTTACTTCTCTTTCTGGGCATAAATGGTTCATTACCTTTATTGATTGTTTTCGTCAAACAACTTGGATTTATTTGTTAAAGAGTAAAGATGAAGTGTTGCGATGTTTTAAAGCATTTCACATGATGATAGAAACTCAATTCAGTACCAAAATCAAAATCCTTTGCTTAAATAATGATACATAATACACTGGCAAAGAGCTTCAGGACTACTTGTTAGCTAATGGGATTCTTCATCAAACCGCTTGTGTTGATACACCTACTCAAAATGGTGTGGCAGAAAGAAATAATCGTCACCTATTGGAAGTCACTCGATCTTTACTCTTTACCATGAACATGCCAAAGTCTTTTTGGAGAGAAGCCGTTTTGACAACTGCTTATTTAATTAATCTCATGCCGCTTCGGACCTTGGAGTTCAAGTCACCGACCACTTGAATGTCTTATTGGAGTTACGACTTTCATTGTACCTCCTAAGATATTTGGGTGTGTTTGTTTTGTACGTGATCATCGCCCCTCACTTGGTAAACTTGAACATCGTTCCTTGAAATGTGTATTTGTTGGATATTTAGCTACTAAAAAAGGTTACAAGTGTTATTTCCCACCTCAAAAGAAGATGTTTGCGAGTATGGATGTAACCTTCATAGAGACAGAGGCATACTATTTATCCGATCAGAATTTGGTAAATATTGTCCCTCCATCTCCCTCTACAATATCAGATGAGTTCCTCTACTCACCATATTTATGTCCCGAGATACCACATTGTGATGGGGAGTCATCTAGAGTTCAAGAAGAGCCGCACATAGCTGCAAATGATGGAGGAAATGACAATGGAGTATCTATTCAGGGGAGCAGTACGTCTGTAATTCTTGCTTCACATGGTGATACCAAGACCACTATGCATTCTCCTAGAGTTCAAGAATCTCCTCATGTTACATCTTCAGATGATCCTAACCCTAAACCCTAAACCCTAAACCTTGGTAATATCTCATCTCCTTGTTCTTCTTTAGATTTACCTATTGTCATTCGTAAAGGTTCTCGCCACCATGTCTTTCCTTCTCGTTACCGTTATGACATCTCTCATTATGTTTCCTATAAGTCTTAGTCCTCTAAGTATAAATGCTTCATTACATCATTATCTGATGTCACCATTCCCTCAAATTGGAAGGTTACCATAGTGGACCCGAGGTGGAAAGAAGCCACGTTAGAGGAGATGAAAGCCTTAGCCAAGAACCAAACTTTGGAGCTTGTACCACTGCCAAAAGGAAAACGACCTGTGGGGTGCAAATGGGTGTATACCGTGAAACAAACACCAGAAGGAAAGGTTGATCGTTTTAAAGATTGTTTGGTTGCAAAGGGGTACACTCAGACATACAATATTGATTATGATGAAACATTTGCTCCTGTTGCCAAGATGAATACTATTCAGACTCTCATTTCATGTGTTGCGAATCTTGGGTGGAAACTACATCAATTGGATGTGAAGAATGCTTTTCTACATGGTGATTTACAAGAGGAAGTTGATATGGAGATCCCACCTGGGTTCGATAGCACAAATACTGTTGGGAAGGTTTGTCGACTACGACGATCACTCTATGGATTGAAACAGTCACCTCGTGCCTGGTTTGATAGATTTCGTCAAGTAATTCTTAGTATGGGGTATAAATAGAGCAACAATGATCATACTTTATTTTTCAAGCATAACCAAGGAAACGTGGCCATCCTCATTGTTTATGTTGATGACATAATTGTTACGGGGTATGATATTGATGAAACTATGAGCTTGAAGGCTTAGCTTGCACAAGTATTTGAAGTTAAAGACCTAGGGGAACTAAGATACTTCATAGGGATTGAAGTAGCACACTCATCGCATGATATTTTCTTATCTCAAAGAAAATATGTGCTAGACTTGTTGGCTGAAGCAGGAATGCTGGGTAGTAAGCCTACTCCAACTCCAATTGATCAGAATTTTCAACTTGTTAATAATGGTGGTAATTCCGTTGATCATGGGAGATATCAAAGACTAGTGGAAAGATTGATATATCTTTCACACACCAGACCAGATATTATATTTGTTGTGAGTGTTGTAAGTTGATACATGCACGATTTACGTGAGCAGCACATGGAAGCTGTGTATAAAATTCTAAGATATCTTAAAAGTTGTCTTGGTGGAGGCTTATTGTTTTCTCGAGAAGGTAACTTGAAGATAGAATGTTACACAGATCTCGATTGGGCTAGATGTCTAGATGATCGTCGATCCACGTCTGGATATTGTACATTTGTCGGTGGCAACTTAGACACCTGGAGAAGTAAGAAACAAACAATGGTTTCTCGTTCTAGTACGGATGATGAATATCGAGCTATGTCTCAGGGTGTTTGTGAGTTGCTATGGTTGAAAAACCTCATGCAAGAGTTACATCTTAATTCACAACAATCGATTCGTCTTTTCTGTGATAATAAAGCTGCTATTGAAATTGTCAATAATCCTGTGCAACATGACAGAGCGAAACACATAGAGTTTGATCGTCACTTCATCAAGGAGAAATTGGAGAACAGTGATATTTGCATTCCATTTGTTCGATCCTTTGAAAAGTTGGCTGATATTTTCACCAAGTAGTTGAATAATATTTCATTTTCTTCTATTGTACGCAAGATGAGTTTAAATGATATATTTGTACCATCTTGAGGGGGAGTATTGTAATGTAGGCGTGTATTTGAAAATATACTTTTACTTGAAGACTTTTATGTAAATTGTTATAGTATTAATAAAAGCAGGATTAATAGAGAGGTGACCTAACCCTAAAGATTAATCACTCTCTTTTCATCTTCCACAAAACAACTGCCAGCCACTAGGAACTTCCAACCAGATAGTAAGTTAGGGGAGCTAGGGAGGCTTTGGTTCAGTGTTTAAGGGATGGATTGATGAACAAACTTTGGCAGCTACCAAACCTGGCACTGGATCGATTATTGTTGTAAAGAAGTTAAATCAGGAAGTCTTGTAAGGTCACAAGGAATGGTTGGTGAGTTTCCTTTTCCACTTAATTTGGTGCATCCGATCTTTTTCATTTTCTTTTGGCAATAACATGATCTGGATACTATGTTTATTCAATTCGTAGATTTAAGAAATATATATATTAGTGAGAGATGATCATGACCCTGCTCTGCATTTTGCGATAAATGTGTCAATTCTTTCAATTTATGACTAATTGAATGAGCAAATCCCACTATCTTGTAGGCAGAGGTAAATTACCTTGGTCAGTTCTCGCATCCTCATCTTGTAAAGCTTATTTGATACTGCTTGGAGGATGAACAATGACCTCGTGTGTATGAATGTATGTCTCGCGGGAGCTTGGAGAATCATCTTTTTAGAAGTAAGTTAATTGGATAAATTGAAAACTAGGTGTTTACTTTCTACTTCTACAATAAATTTCTCCGAGGTTTTCCACCATCTATTGTTATTGAACTAGATGGTGCAGTAGATCATAATTCTTTGTAATTTGATGATGGCACATGAGGTTCATATTTTCAACCACTCTCTTGGAACCTCCGTATGTAGATCGCTCTGGGTGCTGCAAAAAGGGCTCATATTTTTGCATAGCGACAGGGCAAGAGTCGTATATCGTGATTTTAAAAACTCTAACATTCTTCTAGATTTTGTAATGGTATGTTTGCTTCATTAGATAGGATTGGATATGATAGGATTGGATAATAAATGAGGGTGGATTGGATATAAATTTTTTAAATCCGGTATACAGCGGATATAATATCTATTTTAAACTCATTTTCTTTTAATCCGTGCACTAAACAAACAATGGATATTAATCCATCCCCTATTATATCCTTCCTTATCCTATGATGCAAACATGCACTAAGTGATTTGGCTTTTGTCAATCTGTAAACCAACATAATTACAGACACTCACCATCAATTGTTCTTGTTCTATATATACATAACTACAATGGAAAACTCTCGGATTTTGGATGGGCAAAAGATGGCCCTGATGACGATGAAAATCATGTCTCAACGAGTATCATGGGAACATATGGATATGCTACTCTTGAATACCTTGATGAAGGTGATCTTCTTGCACATGCTGAAGTTTCTCCTCCAGTGTTGGGAAAGTTGAAGTTGTAGTTTGGGTTGCTATTTATTTGCAAATTACTAACTCTTTGACACACACAGTCATGATCCTAATGGTCAATTTTTTTAGTCATTTTGTTGATAATCTAACATGTAAATTAAATGGAAGGGAAATTGATGTTATTTTATGGAGTGTCCTAATTGAGAGTATATTCATTCTTTCTCATCTTAGTTTATTCATGGGCCTCCTGCATTGAAAAGATCATCCTATACAACCTTATATGAGCATACTGAAGCATGACAAACTACTAATGCAAATTTTGACAATTTTCATCTATAAGGACATTTGAGTACCAAAAGCGATGTGTACAACTTTGGAGTTGTTCTTCTAGAAATGTTGTCTGGCCGACGTGCCATAGACAAGAACCAACCACCTGGAGAGCACAATCTAGTGGACTGGGCAAGGCCTAATCTTACAAGCAAGCGAAAGATCGATCTTCCGCATCATGGATTTACGATTGGAGGGGCAGTATTCACTGGAAGGAGCACAAAAGGCTGTCGTTCTCGCACTCCATTGCTTATCAACGGAACCAAGATACAGGCCAACAATGGATCAAGTGGTGTCTGCACTAGAACAGCTTCAGGATGCCCAAGACATGAGAAGAAATCCACGGTATGAACAAAAGACAAATGGCCAAAGCATTGGTGGCAATTCAAGCAGGTTGGTTAAGAGGAGATCAGAAGAAATTGTCAAAGGAGAGGTTGCTCATCCTATGCCCTCAGCTTACCCACTTCACACTAAGTGAAGAGAAGTCTCATGTGATGCAACTTCTAAATTCTATTGTCATATCTAATATAAGAAATTAAGATCTAATATTTTATGTATTGTATTAAAAAAGGAGATAATTTTATCCTCATATTTGTATTAAATGTTGAATTTATGCTTTATATTGTTGATATTGTGAAATTAATTGAAAATCCAAATATGTTAACCGTGACCATTGTATCAAGATTTGATATCAATTTTAATTGGCATAAGCAATTGAATTAACTTTCAAAAAAGAATCAAATGTCATGCCTATATCTTTTTTCTTTTCTTTTTTCATATTTATCTTTATTTGTTGGTCTGATTTGAAATTTGGTAATTTGGATCATTGTAATGCAGTGTGAAACTATTTTGGTCTAAACATCCCTATTTGTCCATTGATTCATTAGATTTGAAATTTGTTCATTAAATTAATTTAATGATATATAAAAAAATGTTTGTAGGATAATTTTGATGCGGTTAATTTAAAAATAAGGGGATATAATTTTATAATTTTACCGATGACTTGATGAATAGCCCATATATCCAGTATTCTCATTTATTAGTCTCACATTACCTGCTGCTTATTTGGAATGGATTACATATGTTGTCTCTATTTGGTCAAGAGGCACGACCTTACTTGAACACGATCGGTTCTATAGGCTCGTACAATTGTATCCTTGAGTGTAAAGGAGACAGACAATTCAATCTGGTTGATGAATAATGACCACGTGATCTGAACGTGATTAATGGCTCAAATTCCAAGGGGATTGAAGCTGTAGATTATCGTTCCAATATTTCGCCTTTCACGGGTGCAGCAAGAAGGCTGTTGGACGTCGAACCAATAGATGTCGACGTCCCAACAACATCTTCTTCTTTTTTATCCAGTTTATCCTCCTCGACGCAATCGACAAAATCTTTCCTGGGATGGTGTTCTTTTATGAATTCATCGTCAATGCCGACGGGAAGGTAGGTCCGAAGGGTGCAGCAAGAAGGTTGCAAGATGAGAACGTGGCCTTGCATTCTTTGCTATCTTCCCCTCGGACCATCTTCTTTTTTGATTTCCAAGAATACGACGTAAATCAAGAACACCCCTGCGAGAGGGCGAATGAAAATTACATGTTTGTGCCCTTATCTGGCGTGGGGAGAAGGTTGCTGGATGTCAGCTCAGAAATGGATGTGGACGACCCGTGGCCGAGTGGATATTGCCATCGTCATCCGACGGAAAACACAACTTTGCGTGCATGGAGGGAAACAAAGAGGGGTAGAGGGCTGCATCCGCATTGACGGAGGAAGAAGAGGATCCTCTGCTAGTCTGCGTCCTTTAATAAATTTTGTTTGACTTGAAGAACGCAAGGCAGTGTCCTTCAAACGCAGATTTCTTTTCTTCACATCGGGCGACATGCGTACCGAGGAGCTAGCTTTAGGCAGCACGGGTATAGATCCTATATTTTGCTTCAAATTTCCTTCTCTCATTTGAAAGGTGACAACAACTTTATTCGACAAAGTCAGCTTATATATATTTTATTTTTTGAAATCTGTGCAATGAGATGAAGAAAAATCTAAACCTTTAAAGACTTAATTTGATGCTATAATTATCTTGTAGATCCGGGATTTCGTTCGAAATTCCCTCTCTTCAGATCAGCCCTATGAAATTAGATGGATCATCTACTTATTTAATGTGGACTCGAAGTGTGCGACTGTTTATTAGAGCCCATGGTTTTGAGGGGTATCTCACCAGGAGTAAAGTACAGTCAGCAAATGGAGACAATGCACATTGGGAGTCAGACAACTCTCTTATTATGTCTTGGCTTCTAAACTCTATGACTTTGGAGATTGTTCAGGGATTCACATTTTTCAATATAGCCAACGAAATTTGGGAAGCTGTTTCACAAGCTTACTCTCAGATTGGGAATTCTATGCAAGCTTAGGAGATTCAGTGTAAAATTTGTCAAGTAAGACAAAGTAATATATTAGTTACTGCTTATATGGCTGAGCTTAGACGATTGTGGTCTGAGTTGGACTTTTATCGTCCATTCAAGGCCTTACATGCTGAGGATGCAGTTCTACACAAAAAGTACATAGAAGAAGAACGCTTATTTGATTTTTTGGCAGGGCTGAATTCAGAATTTGACTCCATTAGAACACAAATTCTTAGGAGAGGATATACGTTGCCTACACTTCAGCAAGTTTTTTCCATTGTTCAAAGTGAGGAGACTCGGAGAAGGATTATGGTGGAGCCTAATAACTCACCAGTACCATCACATCGATCTGCACTAGTAGTTCAGCCTCGTGAAAGAACTGAAAGAGAACAAATGAAGTGTGATCATTGTCATAGGCTTGGTCACATTAAAGATACATGTTGGCAGTTACATGGTAGACCTCGAGGAGGAGGACTTGGCGGATGTCGTGGTGGAAGATTTGGGAGTCGAACTAATGATTAATTCGTTGATAACTCGTCAATGTCAGCTGAAGTGTTAGAGACTTTCAAATAGCTCATAGCAAAGCTTGATCCCTCCTCTACTGGAGAGACCTCCTCCTCCACAGGTTCAGCTAGTCAACCTTCTTCTTCCATACACCACTCTCATTTTGCACAATTACGTATTCTACATAGTGCATTAAATTGTACTCGGTTTTCACCATCATCCTGGATTATAGATTCGGGTGCATCAAATCATATGACGGGTTCCTCTAGTTTCTTTAATTCATATTTTCCCTGTTCAGGTAGAGATAAAGTTCGTATAGCTGATGGTTCTTTTGCCCCTATTTCTGGAAAAGGTTCCATCACTACATTTATCGTTAGTCTTACGTGTTCCTCGTTTTCCTAACAACCTCTTATCAATTAGTTAAATCACCAAGGCTCTCAATGGTATAGTAACATTCTTCCCTACTCATTGTTTGTTTCAGAAGAAGCTTGTGACGAAGGAGACGATTGGATCTGGTAGAATGCATGATGGTCTCTATCACCTAGATAATCTTAGCAGTCCCAATGAAGTCGGATATATGGTCTCTTTGCAACAAGTGCACTGGAGGAATTGCAGTTACATCATCGTCGATTTGGTCATTTATCTTTTTCAGTTTTAGCTAGGCAGTTTCTTTCTCTCTACAAATTATGCAATAAAGATCATTTGAGTTGTTATGCCTGTGAGTATGCTAAACATACAAGTTGTATCTATTCTGCTTATGGAAATCATAGTCAATCTCCATTTGATGTTATTCACACTGATGTTTGGGGACCCTGCCGTGTTACTTCTCTTTCTGGGCATAAATGGTTCATTACCATTATTGATTGTTTAGTCGAACAACTTGGGTTTATTTGTTAAAGAGTAAAGATGAAGTGTTGCGATGTTTTAAAGCATTTCACATGATGATAGAAACTCAATTCAGTACCAAAATCAAAATCTTTCGCTCAGATAATGGTACATAATACACTGGCAAAGTGTTCCAGGACTACTTGTTAGCTAATGGGATTCTTCATCAAACCGCTTGTGTTGATACACCTACTCAAAATGGTGTGGCAGAAAGAAAGAATCGTCACCTATTGGAAGTCACTCGATCTTTACTCTTTACCATGAGCATGCCAAAGTCTTTTTGGAGAGAAGCCTTTTTGACAGCTGCTTATTTAATTAATTGCACTCCGCTTCGGACCTTGGAGCTCAAGTCACCGACCACTTGAATGTCTTATTGGAGATATGACTTTCATTGTACCTCCTAAGATATTTGGGTGTGTTTGTTTTGTACGTGATCATCGCCTCTCACTTGGTAAATTTGAACATCGTATTTGTTTGATATTTAGCTACTAAAAAAGGTTACAAGTGTTATTTCCCACCTCAAAAGAAGATGTTTGTGAGTATGGATGTAACCTTCATAGAGACAGAGGCATACTATTTATCTGATCAGAATTTGGAAAATATTGTCCCTCCATCTCCCTCTACAATATCAGATGAGTTCCTATACTCACCATATTCATGTACCGAGATACCACATTGTGAGGGGGAGTCATCTAGAGTTCAAGAAAAGCCGCACATAGTTGCAATTTTCATTTGTAAGGATATTTGAGTACCAAAAGTGACGTGTACAGCTTTGGAGTTGTTCATCTAGAGATGTTGTCTGGCCGACGTGCCATAGACAAGAACCAACCACCTGGAGAGCACAATCTAGTGGTCTGGGCAAGGCCTAATCTTACTATCTTACTAGCAAGCGAAAGATCGATCTTCCGCATCCTGGATGCACGATTGGAGGGGCAGTATTCACTGGAAGGAGCACAAAAGGTTGTCGTTCTCGCACTCCATTGCTTATCAACGGAACCAAGGTACAGGCCAACAATGGATCAAGTGGTGTCTGCACTAGAATAGCTTCAGGATGCCAAAGACATGAGAAGAAATCCACGGTATGAACAAAAGACAAATGGCCAAAGCATTGGTGGCAATTCAAGCAGGTTGGTTAAGAGGAGATCATAAGAAATTGTCAAATGAGAGGTTGCTCATCCTACACCCTCAGCTTCCCCACTTCACACTACGTGAAGAGAAGTCTCATGTGATGCAACTTCGGATGGAAATAGTAGAGAAAAAAAAGGAAAACATAAAGTTGTACATGCAAGCTCAATATCTTTTCGTACAGATTTCCTTCTTTTGGATCATCTTGTTGACATTATGTTCATATATTATATATATATATCACTTTTTACACTCAAGTCAATTGTCCAATTAAAAGTTCATATCAAGGGTAGCTGATGTTACAATGATTGAAGGTTCCTGCTAAAATGTGGCTGTTAAATTTGACTATATATTATTGACATTAGTGTCTCAAAATTAGTGAACAAAGACAATGAAAAGATCTTGAAGTCAAATTATTGATAGATGCCGAACTTTTAGGCAACTTATTCATAGCTTTCCTTTACTGTTTGAACAATTAAAGGTATTGTTTCTGTGTCTAAGGCAAATTGTAGTGTGATCAAGTTAGAATACAAAAATCTTAAACAACTCAAATCCATCCATTTTTCTTCAATTTCACCTTTATATAATTCTATTGTTGTTTAAAATTGAAGTGTCTCAAAATATAGCTTCCCTATTACCAATTTTGGGTACCAATCTATCCAATTTTGGATAGATTGGAGTATCTTGTGAAACAAAAGGGAAAAAAAGAGATCGAACATCAATCTATCCTCCTTGGATATGCTTGGAATGGAAACCTAAATTGGATTTAGATCAGGTCGAATAATCAGATTTTGAATTTTATTATCATCTCTAATTTAAGACATTTAGATCTAATATTTTATGTATTGTATTAAAAAAATGAGATAATTTTATCCTCATATTTGTATTAAATGCTGAATTTATACTTTATATTGTTGATATTGTGAAATTAATTGAAAATCCAAATATGTTAACCGTGACCATTGTATCAAGATTTGATATCAATTTTAATTGGCATAAGCAATCGAATTAACTTTCAAAAAACAATCAAATGTCATGCCTATATCTTTTCTTTTCTTTTTCATATTTATCTTTATTTGTTGGTCTGATTTGAAATTTGGTAATTTGGATCATTGTAATGCAGTGTGAAACTATTTTGGTCTAAACATCCCTATTTGTCCATTGATTCATTAGATTTGAAATTTGTTCAATTAAATTAATTTAATGATATATATAAAAATGTTTGTAGGATTATTTTGATGCGGTTAATTTAAAAATAAGGGGATATAATTTTATCATTTTACGGATGACTTGATGAATAGCCCATATATCCAGTATTCTCATTTATTATTCCTACATTACTTGCTGCTTATTTGGAATGAATTACATATGTTGTCTCTATTTGGTCAAGAGGCACGACCTTACTTGAACATGATATGTTCTATAGGCTCATACAATTGTATCCTTGAGTGTAAAGGAGATAGACAATTCAATCTGGTTGATGAACAATGACTACGTGATCAGAACGTGATTAACGGCTCAAATTGTTATGGGATTGAAGCCATAGATTATGGTTCCAAGATTTCACCTTTCACGGGTGCATCAAGAAGGCTGCTGGACGTCGAACCAATGGATGTCAACGTCCCAGCAACATCTTCTTCTTGTTTATCTTGTTTATCCTCCTCGACGCAATCGACACAATCTTTCCATGGGATTACGTTCTTTTCTGAATTCGTCGTCAATGCCGATGGGAAGGTAGGTCCGGAGGGCCTAGCAAGAAGGTTGCAAGATGAGAACGTGGCCTTGCATTCTTCGCTATCTTCCCCTCCGACAGTCTTCTTTTTTGATTTCCAAGAATACGATGTAAATCAAGAACACCCCTATGAGAGGGCAAATGAAAATTCCACGTTTGTGCCTTCATCCGGCGTGGGGAGAAGGTTGTTGGATGTCAGCTCGAACATGGATGTGGACGTCCCGTGGCCGAGTTGATATTGCCATCGTCATCCGACGGAAAACACAACTTTGCGTGCAGGGAGGGAAACAAAGAGGGGTAGAGGGCTGCATCTGCATTGACGGAAGAAGAAGAGGATCCTCTGTTAGTCTGCTTCCTTTAATTAATTTTGATTGACTTCAAGAACCGCATAAGAAACTTAAACTTTTGATGTCTCATGATTTGCTGAATGAATGAATGGATTGGAACTCAAATCTAATTTTTTGTTATGATACTCCTTGGAAGCACAAAAATGATGTGATTTTTTTCTGATAAGTCTAAAGGTAAGGTATTACCTTTGTGATTTGTGGATTTTAGGCTGAATTCAATCAGGCCAATAATAGTGGGAAGCAATCTATTCGCAAGATGAATGTTGAGAGTTAAAACAAATGAAATTTACAGGATGAATATGTGCATAGTCCAACCTAATGGAGATGAGTTGTTTCTCTTTTATGGTGGAGCTTGGAAGGATAACAATTGCTATTCCGGGACTGGTTAACTTACATCATTTTAGATTGTGTTACTAGCAGTACGTATTCTTATGGGCCCTAGCCGTTTCATTTGTCACGGTGATTCGACAAATCCATTTAATTAAGCATTCAACAAAAGTTGCAACGAAAATTAGATTTGAGTTCCAATCCATTCATTCATTTAGCAAATCATGAGACATCAAAAGTTTAAGTTTCTTATGCGGTTCTTGAAGTCAAACAAAATTAATTAAAGGAAGCAGACTAGCAGAGGATCGTCTTCTTCCTTCGTCAGTGCGGATGCAGCCCTCTACCCCTCTTTGTTTCCCTCCCTGCACGCAAAGTTGTGTTTTCCGTCGAATGACAAAGGCAATATCCACTCGGCAACAGGACGTCCACATCCATGTCCGAGCTGACATCCAGCAACCTTCTCCCCACACCGGATAAGGGCACAAATGTGGAATTTTCTTTCGCCCTCTCGCCGGCGTGTTCTTGATTTACGTCGCATTCTTTGAAATCAGAAAAGAAGATTGTCGGAGAGGAAGATAGCGAAGAATGCAAGGCCACGTTCGCATCTTGCAACCTTCTTGCTGCGCCCTCCGGACCAACCTTCCCGTCGGCATTGACGAAGAATTTAGAATAGAACGTCATCCCATGGAAAGATTGTGGCGATTGCATCGAGGAGGATAAATTGGATAAACAAGAAGAAGATGCTGCTGGGACGTCGACATCCATCGGTTCGGCGTCCAGCAGCCTTCTTGCTGCGCCCGTGAGGAGGATAAACATGAAGAAGGCCTTCGTCTTTTGCTTCTAAAAGAAGCACAATTAACGTATTTTGCATATACCAATTTTCTCCAATTTAAAAGAGAGATACACTTAATATAATTTGTAGGAATATATACAGTTAAATTTAACTAGTACTAGATACATGTAGAAACTACGGTGTAAAAACGATCAGATCAGCGACATGTGTTTCCGACACGATAATTTCAAGTTGAAAAACCAACTTAACCCAACTTCGGAAAAAGAAGCAATGACCTATTTTGTGTTGGAGCGAGCTCTAAGGATCTTTTCTGCATCAATTTTTTAATTTTTTTAATACTTTTTTTTATCTTTAACAAAGTTCAATAGTATCTAATCAAATTGAAATGAACCAAACTAGTACGATTTGAAAAATTTATATTCTAATTTTCAAAATCACATAGTATATTATTAATTTTTTAAAAAATTATTCAAGCTTTTTTAGATCTCCACTGAGAACTCCAAACTGATCCAAATAAACTTGGAAAAAAAACCTGAAATCCAAGCAACCCCCAAAGTATCTAGAGGTGGATCATGTCAGTTTTTGTTTTGTTTTGGCACAATCTGCTTTTAAACATTTAACAAGTAGATTTAATGAATTTAATGACTGATAAAAGAAAAGCTAGTACAAGAGTCGTCCTTGTTGATCTTAAAAAAAAATGAGACGAGAATAATTGTCAAACTACTAAAAATTAATAGACCCGGAAAACAAATAGATACCACCATGTTCATTAAACAAATAAAGATGATCATCTATAAATTCATCATATGACAAAATCTTCAGCAGCATAAAATATATTAGGTACAAAATTGTGGTTTTCATCAGAGATCACAATGGGTAGGTACCAAGTCTGGAGAAGGGAAACAAACAGGGAAGGAGAAGTTGGATGCCTTCTTTCATTGTAGAAATGCCACCACTCTGTTTAGCAAGTTTAGGCCAAAAACTGTTTCTTCGCAATTGATTTTGATAGTGATATTCAATGGTTCAGAGAACTTGCCCTCAGCCAAGATAGTAAACAAGACTGGCTTTGAGCTACTCAATAATTGCCCACTGAAACGGAAGCACAAACCGGATGCATCATCAATGTTAAAAGAAACTGGGATGTCGGCACTCACAAGGGAAACATTAGAATTGTTTAGAACCTTAGATGCTAGAATTTTAGAAACTAGAATAATTTTATCCGAATCAAATGAATTGTCAATCTTCTCCATGTGATCCTTGAATATGCACCTGTTACATAATTTTGGAATATTAGCTAAACTTAATACAGCAGGGAAAGAAAGTATGATAGCTGAAAAAGTGGCATTTTAATTTCATACAAACTATAAACTTTTTCTATTTCAATACTGAGAAATGCTTTGTCATTCTATGTTTTCTATGTTCCAGGTAATCACACTATAAGACTACGCCATCCTCTATCATAACCTAATTATTAGGTAAATCATCTAACTCTTTCCATTGCCCAAGAATACCAAAATAATGGCATTGTCAAGCAAAAGATTTTATAACCTGTTACAATCCCGTTGATATATGAACCAGCAGTATCGTGATATTTCTATATGTGCACATGAAAGAAGTGTATATTTGTATGTCTGAAGTGATCCACAAGGGCAGTAATATGAAATATGAGGGCACATCTATACCATGCGGTTAGACATTTTGTGAGATATGAATATTACTGACACTTGCATTTTGTCGAAAACTTTTTCCCATTGCATAACACAGCTAACTTGAATGGCAAAAGATGATGAAAACACACTTGAATGACTTTCTTCACCCTTTGACTTGGATCTAAGGATGCAATCTCCTGAAAAGAAAGCAAAGCTGGTATATTATCTGTTGATGGTGGGCTATGGAAGAAAAAAATGGAACATGTGAGTTTATAAAAGTAATATGAGCTAAGGTTTAAAATACCGCCCGAAACGGTATATACCGGCCGGTATATACCGGTTTTTGAGATTTCCGGTATTCGATATACCCGGTTTTGAAAAAACCGGGTATATTGTGTATACCGCCCGGTATGGGCGGTATATACCAGTATACCGCCCGGTATGGGCGGTATATTCCGGTATACTGCCCGGTATGGGCAGTATATGGTGGTATGTCACGAAAAAAAAAAAAAACAAAAAAAAACCCGGCCGGTATGCATTTTCATACCGGTCCGTGCCGTGTGTACAAGAGAATTACATTAGAATTAATATAGGGCGACATAAGCACATATCTAATAAAAAAATTTCGGCTAGCGGGACCGCCGAAGACTCTGCGTAGCGCAACATAAGACGTAGTGCAACATAAGACGTAGTACAACATATCTAATAAAGACTGTACGTCAACTTTGGTGCCGCCCGCTAGCCGGCTATTAGATATGTGCTTATGTCGCCCTATATTAATTCTAATGTAATTCTCTTGTATCTGTGAAAAATCCTAATACAGTACCAAATGACTTTTAATATTCATGTATTTGACATTGGAATATTGATTTTAAGCATTTATTCATCAACTATGTATTGTTTAGAGTTATATCTAACTCTTAAAAAAAAAAAAAAAAAAAAAAAAAAAAAAAAAAAAAAAACGGTATGCTATTCCCCGTACCGGACCATACCGTGTGTCGGTACGGTATGGTACCGGTACCGGCCGGTGACCGAAACCGGTACCGGTACCGAGATTTTAAACCTTGGCTTTAGGTATTATATTCTGCAGCTGTATACCTAAACATGGATTGAGTCCATCTATTTGAATCTTATTTTATATAGTGTGCAAGTCTCTCTCCTTCCAGTTTTTCAGTTGCATGCTGCTTTCTTATTTTTCACATTTACAGTCATCACAAAATCTGCAGATGCACAGAGAATGGAAGTATCATCCGCAAAATCCTCACAGTATTCTCTTTCCGTTGTGCTCATAAAATTAGTCATATAACTGTTTATTACTTTATTTGGTTGCTGATATTAGTAACTGGCAGCAATTCATTTCACTCAATCCCACTAGATTGACATGTTACTTCATTGCACTGCTAAATTTTACTAGGTTAGCAATGTATTGGCTCTTTGCTGGAATTACTAAATGACTTATAGGAGCCATTTTAATCATGTGTACAACAGTGCTAGAAGTAAAGGTAAGCATGCATACAAGACGCTGTAAGCATGAATTACTAACCCATCTTGTTTCTCTTGTTTACAAGCTGGTATTCCTGATATGACATATTTACTGCATCTGTTTCAACATTAAAACAGAGGAATTGGTAATTTGTGATCTCCTAATTTCACAATACTTTGCTATAGAAAATGTGCATAACTTAGGTATAGAAAATGCTGATTAACTGGAAGATATATCCTGAATTCCAACTCGTCATCGAGCACCAAACAGGTCCCTTGTATGTTCATTTTTCATTTTGTGCACTAATCACATTCTTGGCTGAAGATTAAAGATTAGAACATCCAATCAAGGGTTTGAAGCTAAGATTAGAACATCCAAGAAATGCCTAAAATCCAAGAATTAGAACATCCAAGAAATGCCTCGTTTGAAGATAAGATTGAATCGTGTTGATCAGCCTTTGTGGGGAAGTCATGAGTTCATTCCTATATCTTAATCTTCACCAAGTTACAGAAAATCCAAGAAAATATTCTAACCAAGAAACTACAGAAAATATAATGTATACCTCCCTGGAATGCCGTGCTTCTTCCTCCGTCTCTCCGGATGAAGCCCTACCCCTTTTCGTTCCCCTCCCTGCAGCTGTGACGTCATTCATCCTCCTCGCAATGCCGGTAAACGAAATCAGTTTCTGCGCTGCCGCCTTTTCTTGCTGATCGCCGAGGAACTCAGAAAAGAACACGATGTTTTGCGTCGGCTGATGATGGCAAGATCCGCTCGGCGAAGGTGAAGAAAGGGCGAACTCGAAACAGAAGAAATTAGTATTATTTTTCATTAATATATATAATGGGGAATCAAACGGAGAAATTAGTATTATTTTTCATTAATATAAAGGGTAATGCATTTGTTTTCGAATAAATTATATGGGTCTCCGATATGCATGACACGTCACAGTCCACCACAAAGAGATGTGATTTCCAATTGCTTGGCCATGTAATTCTATAAGATATTTGACTGATGACTAATTTGCTTATGATTCAGATTCCAGAATCTTTTATTTACTTTCTGGTTTAGCACTCATGCACAGTTACTTATATTTGTAGGCTAAGTGAATCAATTTTACTATGTTTGCAGGTCCAAGTCCATAGCAAAAGGAATCGGTGGCCGAGAAGGTGGTGACGTCGACGAGCAATCGAATCATTGAACTGATGGTCGGCGAGGCAGCAACGAAGGCATAGACATTGCGGCACGAGGTCCCCAGTCGCGGACTTCGACTCACATAGACGCGGAGACAGACACATGTCTAAGTCATTAAAGAGAAACTCATTTTGACTGTAGTAACACTCTTATAACGGCAGAGTCCATCTCATAAGAATTTCCAACTGAGTACTACTTCACCCCTTTTAAAGTCAAGCTCAAGTTGTGCATCAACAATTTTACTGCTTTGTTGAAACCCAGAGACAATTGGTTCAGAATAGGATTTATGCTTTGTGGATAAGGGCAGCACCCAATTGGTGGGACATCAACTTTACCAAATTTCCTTGCTCCACGATTATATAACGCCTTCCATGTTAATAATATGTAATCAGCAATAAGTAGATAGAACATAAATATTGCATTAATGAGAATAAAATTTTACTATGTTTTTTAGCAAAAGGAACCGATGGTCGAGAAGGTGGTGACGGGCGACGAACGATCGAATAATTGAATCGATGATCGGCGAGGCAGCGACGAAAGCATAAACATTGCGGCACGAGGTCCCCAGTCTCGACTCAGACTCACATAGATGCGGAGGAAGGCACACCGGTTGGTTTATGTACAAGTGGTCAGCGGAGGAAAGCCGTCGCTATTAATTTCCTTAGTTTATGTATTTCTGCAAACCGGTTGGTTTTATAAATTGTACAAGTTTTGTGGTATTTTTTATAGTTGTGAAGGTTTGGTTAGGCTGTAGAGTACGGGTGGTACTCTGGCCGGTCATGTTCGGGTTTGGGGTGTGACACGTGCACAAAACTTCGACGTAGAGTTTAGGAGTTTAGGCGAAAAAATTTCGACGTTGACGTCGAAATATTTTTTTTAAAAAAATTAAGTTTAAAAATTTCGACGCTTGCTACAGGCGTTGAAGACTTTTTGACGCCTATTGCAGGCATTGAAACGCGTCTGGAGCGGGCTCACTAGCGTCCGCCCACACTGTCCGTGTTACGCCCCGCCTAACTTTATCCCTAGAGAAGGGACCTCACCTAGGTGGAGCACAACCTACAACTAAACCACAAAATACACCAGAAAATCTCAACAAGAACAACTGAAATCTTCTTTTCAACAAGAAGTTCTCTAAACAAATGTTCAACATCAATCTAAATATAACTAAGAAAACAACTAAACAGCGGATGACGTCTCCTCCTCCCGGACTCTAGCTACCCAACTTCAACTACTAACGTACCTGCAAATTCGAAGCAACAACAAACAATATCAACGGGAAGCTGAGTAGGAGTATCAATATGTCTAACAATAAGGACTACAATCATGATGTGATGATATTGTCAAATGCAACAATATACAACTTTGCAATTGAATGCAATATGTCAACAACAAGACACATTTTCACCTATCAACTAATGCAATTCATACCAATCAAGAGCGCAATGGACAAATGGGTTTCCCCCGCGCTTTCCCACCTCCGAGAGTGACACCTCAAGCCTACTCCAGCAGGAGATCCGACTATCCATAAAGGTAGTCTGCCGACGTCTAACACATCGACGCCGAACACACACCCGTGTGGTAAATAGGTGATCACCGGTGTCACTTGCCCAACACCTCGGGCAATAAATCAACAATGTCCAGGGCCTTCGCCCAATAAAAGATCAACAATGCAACATGACAACTAGATCTCACAAGATGAGAAATCACAACTGATCGACGAAGCTAACGATAATAAATGTTACAACAAACTATCAATTGAAGATGCAACCAAATAATTCATGCTAGCAAATACAACTTATGACAACGTTAATACTACAATGGGCACCATGCTCAAATAACATTAATAAATAACAACTCTAATTAGACTCATGCAATTATCAACATGGTATGTCCAACAAAATAATGCAACATGAGATCAACGGAATACAGAAGCAATTCAAGCAAATAGAGACAAAGGATAAAACCATCATTTTACTCATTCAACATTCATCGGCTACAACAGGAGTCAACTCAAACCCAACACAACTATGTATACTCTAAATCACCACCGAACATAGAATACCACTATTCTACATTATTTAATTTTTTATCAAATTAAAATAATAACTCATAACTATCAAATAACACTGAAACATAGAAAAGACCTACCATATGAACTCTGATCATAGAAGCTCCCTCTAAAATAATATTTACAAGAAGGTCCCTATAATTTTCCAGGTCATAAAAGTTCGCCTGCACCGTCGTCGCGGTCTTACGGGCGCACGAGCCAGCGGCCCTTGGCGAGCACGCCGAGGGGCTTTGCCCAAGTGAAGGGGCGGGATATTTCCTGCCTCTGATTTTTTTAAAAAAAAATTAAAATTTTTCCCTCAGGTTCTCTTCTTTATATACTTTTTTTTTTTTTTTCTTCTTCTTCTTCTTTTCATCATCTTCTTTTTCTTCATATCTTTTTTTCTTTCCCATTCTTTCTTCTTTCTCTTCTATTTTTCCTTCATCTAATTTTTCTTCTTCTTTTTTCAGGTTATCAAAATTTTTCAAGTCATCGAATTTTTTAGGTTACCATCTAATTTTTCAAGTTAAAAAATGTTAATTAAATTGGATTGTGCCATATGATTATTTAATTATTTTAGTAAATTATATATCAAAGATTAAATTTGAATTCAATTTGAGAAATTAACTATTTTAGGTTTGTTCGATATGATGGGTTAGCTAGTGTACTTTTAAAAACACAGTTCAATAGTACGTTCAAATTATGTTTTTTATTCCCATGCTTCTATGTGGGAATCCATTAAGTTAATTCGGTTGCCCCTCTCCTCCTATGATGATGCATGGGTTTAGGAAATGGAGATTAATGAGTATGTTGCTACAAGTAGTGCTTAGTTATTTCTTAGAAGTCGTAACCTTCACGAACTTAGCAATTATGTCCCTTGCCTAGTCTATGGCAACTTAAGCTGCCTCCAAAAGTTCTGAACTTCCTTTGAAATCTTCTGCATAATAGATTACCTATCAGATCCTATTTGTGCCATATTGGTCTTCTTAATATCTTTATTTGTCCTTTGTGTCCGTTTAATACTACTAATGAGACTATTGAACACATTTTTTTTCTTATGCCCTTATATTAATTCAGTTTGGTCCATTCTTCAATCTTGAACTGATTTTCCGTAAAATAATCAGAATTCTTGGTTGAATGGAGGTTGGCTCAGGTTGCCCAATAGCCCGGCTGGGACTCTGTCTATTAAGACTCTAATTGTTATTACCTATTGGTTTACTTGGTACGTTAAAAATGAGATGATATATCTTATTAGGCGGCATTCTCCTCTTAATCTCATGCTCAAAATAATTTCATTTGCTTGTCGGTTTAATAAAACTCAAGCTCCTGAGGAAATTTCAATTTACGTTCTAATTCTAATTTACTTAATTGGATTCCCTCGGACGGAAACTGGATTAAATTAAACTGTGATAGCTCTTTTTTAAACTCACAAGCTGGCATTGGCTTTATTGTTAGGAATAATTTGGGTGACTACATTTACTTTGCTAATCAGTATTTTGATTCTATCATTTCACCGGCTTTTGCAGAAACTCTTTCTATCCTACATGCCATCCAGTTTGCTCATCGAAAGTTTGACTTGGTCAATATTGAATCTGATTGATGGTTGGTTATTCAGGCTATTCAAGGTCAATGTACAGTAGTCCCTTCGAAGCTGCAGCACATTGTATATCAATTTCAATCATTAGCCTATAGATAATGTAATAAAGTCGCTCATTGGGCGGCAAATCGAGCACGTAGTCTTAAAGAGTCCAAAATATGGACTTCTATTCGACTCCCGGAGCTCAATAATATTTTTTTACTAGGACTGCTCTAGTCCTTCCCATACGTAGTTAATGAACTTTTTTTTTTTAGGTAAAAAAAAATTATATTTTTTTCATTTACATAAATCAAAAATTATTTTTTGTTAATTTAATTTTAAAATCTAAGGCGGTTCCATTTAGCTGCTTTTTTTCTTCAGGTATTAGCAAATTGATAATTAAAGTGATAATGTCCGAGCTGAGTAGGAAGCATAGGAATGCAAAGTTCGAAGCTTGGGTTTGTTTCTATTGGGACTGGTCCTTTCGGAATTCCCAAGTATAGAGTTTCTATGTTTGTTTTTTAACTAGCTATCCACGTTTATCGGTTTATTGGATAATGATTTGTTTTTTACTTCTGAATGTTTAGCTCTCCAACAATACTTTTAACTTCATCTTTTGTTTTTGCTGAATCCAGAGATCTGCTACGAATTTGGTTAAGGTTATAACCCTAAATCTAAAGATGTCTTATCATCTCAAATTAAAAAAAGAAAGAAGGTATCTTTTCATCTCTGATTAAACTAATGTAGCTTTTCTTTTTTTTGGAGATTGAATTAATTGCATATTTTTGTTTATAGGAGATATTGTGGATTGGTTGTGATATTGTCTTCTCGAGAAAAAAAATGTATTAGCGTATGATTAAGAGCAGTTGCTACCGAATGGTTGCTTGTCTTAAATTTCATTCTTACTTTAATACTCCCTGGGAATATTCAAGGATTGATTTTGTCAATGGTTTGGATGAAATGAAATGTCTATTTGTAAAATTTCCTGCTACAAATATGGTAGATGTTTCTTTGAGTACAATATTGCCTTCATGAATCATGAAATAATTGTGGTTGACTAATTATCTTGGTTTGGTTTGGTTTGGTTTGGGATCTGAGTCCGTGGAGTGGTCTGGTGCAAGCTTTTCATTTATAATTTATTTATTTACTTCTGTAGTTTACCCGGAGATGTTGTCTCATGCTTAGGAGTGAACTCCAAAAGCGCTAGCAGGGACAGAAAGAAGTTGAGTGGTTCAAGTAGTAACGGGCTTGCAGCATCTGTGCCTCCGACACCTAGTAGTGAAGATGATATCTTGCAGTCAGTGAATGTAATGAGTTTTACGTTCAATGAAGTGAAGACAGTATAGTAATATAAGGGTATATTTGTAAATATACTCTTACTTAAGGACTTTTGTGTAAATTGTTATAGTATTAATAAAAGCAGGATTAATAGAAAGGTGACCTAACCCTACAGGTTAATCACTCTTTTTTTCATCTTCCACAAACCAACTTGGTATTAGAGCCGCCGTACACACATCCTGAAGTGCTTGGAAATCCAAAAAATTATTCTGCACCTGCGGCGTGTGGATTCCTTAGCCGCGCCTGCCACTGCATCAAGCAACGTGCTGCGAGACGCACGCGCCCCAAGCGGTGCACGGCGCACCAAGTGTCGTAAGGCAGCGCACCTTCACCAAGCAGCGCAAGGCAGTGTCCTTCAAGCAGATTTTTTTTCTTCACATCGGGCGACACGCGTACCGAGGAGCTAGCTTTAGGCAGCACGGGTATACATCCTATATTTGATTCAAATTTCCTTCTCTCATTTGAAAGGTGACAACAACTTTATTCTACAAAGTCAGCTTATATATATTTTATTTTTCAAAATCTGTGCAATGAGATGAAGAAAAATCTAAGCGTTTAAAGATTTAATTTGATGCTATAATATCTTGTAGATCTGGGATTTCGTTCGAAATTCCCTCTCTTCAGAATAGCCCTATGAAATTAGATGGATCATCTACTTATTTAATGTGGACTCGAAGTGTGCGACTGTTTATTAGAGCCCGTCGTCTTGAGGGGTATCTCACCGGGAGTAAAGTACAGTTAGCAAATGGAAACAATGCACATTGGGAGTTAGAGAACTCTCTTGTTATGTCTTGGCTTCTAAACTATATGACTATGGATATTGGTCAGGGATTCACATTTTTCAGTACAACCAACGAAATTTGGGAAGCTATTTCACCAACTTAATTACTCTCAAATAGGGAATTCAGTGCAAGCTTATGAGATTTAGTGTAAAATTCGTCAAGTAAGACAAAGTAATATGTTAGTTACTGCTTATGTGGCTGAGCTTAGACAATTGTGGTCTGAGTTGGACTTTTATCGTCCATTCAAGGCCTTACATGCTGAGGATGCAGTTCTACACAAAAAAAGTACATAGAAGAAGAATGCTTATTTGATTTTTTGGCAGGGCTGAATTCAAAATTTGACTCCATTAGAACACAAATTCTTAGGAGAGGAGATACATTGCCTACACTTCAGCAAGTTTTTTCTATTGTTCAAAGTGAGGAGACTCAGAGAAGGATTATGGTGGAGCCTAATAACTCACCAGTACCATCACATCGATCTGCACTACTAGTTCAGCCTCGTGAAAGAACTGAAAGAGAACAAATGAAGTGTGATCATTGTCATAGGCCTGGTCACATTAAAGATACATGTTGGCAGTTACATGGTAGACCTCGAGGAGGTGGACGTGGCGGATGTCGTGGTGGAAGATTTCAGAGTCGAACTCGTGGGAGTCGAACTAATTATTCCGTTGATAACTCCTCAATGTCATGTTACAAACTCTCAAATAGTTCATGGCAAAGCTTGATCCCACCTCTACTGGAGAGACCTCCTCCTCCACAGGTTCAGCTAGTCAACCTTCTTCTTCCATACACCACTCTCATTTTGCACAATCAGGTATTCTACATAGTGCATTAAATTGTACTCAGTTTTCACCATCATCCTAGATTATAGATTTGGGTGCATCAAATTATATGACAGGTTCCTCTAGTTCCTTTATTTCATATTTTCCCTGTTCAGGTAGAGATAAAGTTCATATAGCTGATGGTTCTTTTGCCCATATTTCTGGAAAATGTGCCATCACTATTACTCCATCTCTACATTTATCGTTAGTCTTACATGTTCCTCGTTTTCCTAACAACCTCTTATCAATTAGTTCAATCACCAAGGCTCTCAATGGTATAGTAACATTCTTCCCTACTCATTGTTTGTTTCAGAAGAAGCTTGTGACGAAGGAGACGATTGGATTTGGTAGAATGCATGATGGTCTCTATCAACGGGATAATCTTAGCAGTCCCAATGAAGTCGGATATATGGTCTCTTCTGAAACAAGTGCACTGGAGGAATTGCAGTTACATCATCGTCAATTTTGACATTTTTCTTTTTCAGTTATAGCTAGGCAGTTTTCTTTCTCTTTACAAATTATGCAATAATGACCAATTGATTTGTGATGCCCGTGAGTATGCTAAACATACAAGTAGTATCTATTCTTCTTCTGGAAATCATAGTCAATCTCCATTTGATGTTATTCACACTGATGTTTTGGGATCCTGCCATGTTACTTCTCTTTCTGGGCATAAATGGTTCATTACCTTTATTGATTGTTTTCGTCGAACAACTTGGGTTTATTTGTTAAAGAGTAAAGATGAAGTGTTGCGATGTTTTAAAGCATTTCACATGATGATAGAAACTCAATTCAGTACCAAAATCAAAATCCTTTGCTCAAATAATGATACATAATACACTGGCAAAGAGTTTCAGGACTACTTGTTAGCTAATGGGATTCTTCATCAAACCGCTTGTGTTGATACACCTACTCAAAATGGTGTGGCAGAAAGAAAGAATCATCACCTATTGGAAGTCACTCGATCTTTACTCTTTACCATGAACATGCCAAAGTCTTTTTGGAGAGAAGCCGTTTTGACAACTGCTTATTTAATTAATCTCATGCCGCTTCGGACCTTGGAGTTCAAGTCACCGACCACTTGAATGTCTTATTGGAGTTACGACTTTCATTGTACCTCCTAAGATATTTGGGTGTGTTTGTTTTGTACGTGATCATCGCCCCTCACTTGGTAAACTTGAACATCGTTCCTTGAAATGTGTATTTGTTGGATATTTAGCTACTAAAAAAGGTTACAAGTGTTATTTCCCACCTCAAAAGAAGATGTTTGCGAGTATGGATGTAACCTTCATAGAGACAGAGACATACTATTTATCCGATCAGAATTTGGTAAATATTGTCCTTCCATCTCCCTCTACAATATCAGATGAGTTCCTCTACTCACCATATTCATGTCCCGAGATACCACATTATGATGGGGAGTCATCTAGAGTTCAAGAAGAGCCGCACATAGCTGCAAATGATGGAGGAAATGACAATGGAGTATCTATTCAGGGGAGCAGTACGTCTGTAATTCTTGCTTCACATGGTGATACTAAGACCACTATGCATTCTCCTAGAGTTCAAGAATCTCCTCATGTTACATCTTCAAATGATCCTGACCTTGGTAACATCTCATCTCCTTGTTCTTCTTTAGATTTACCTATTGCCATTCGTAAAGGTTCTCGCCACCATGTCTTTCCTTCTCGTTACCTTTATGACATCTCTCATTATGTTTCCCATAAGTCTTAGTCCTCTAGGTATAAATGCTTCATTACATCATTATCTGATGTCACCATTCCCTCAAATTGGAAGGTTGCCATAGTGGACCCGAGGT
The DNA here is from genome assembly GCA_034359265.1 of Canna indica. NCBI lineage: Eukaryota > Viridiplantae > Streptophyta > Magnoliopsida > Zingiberales > Cannaceae > Canna > Canna indica. The sequence continues at coordinate 70,259,314 of CP136894.1, read as the reverse complement.
GGAAAGAAGCCATGTTAGAGGAGATGAAAGCCTTAGCCAAGAACCAAACTTTGGAGCTTGTACCACTGCCAAAAGGAAAACGACCTGTGGGGTGCAAATGGGTGTATACCGTGAAACAAACACCAGAAGGAAAGGTCGATCGTTTTAAAGCTCGTTTGGTTGCAAAGGGGTACACTCAGACATACAATATTGATTATGATGAAACATTTGCTCCTGTTGCCAAGATGAATACTATTCAGACTCTCATTTCATGTGTTGCGAATCTTGGGTGGAAACTACATCAGTTGGATGTGAAGAATGCTTTTCTACATGGTGATTTACAAGAGGAAGTTGATATGGAGATCCCACCTGGGTTCGATAGCACAAATACTGTTGGGAAGGTTTGTCGACTACGACGATCACTCTATGGATTGAAACAGTCACCTCGTGCTTGGTTTGATAGATTTCGTCAAGTAATTCTTAGTATGGGGTATAAATAGAGCAACAATGATCATACTTTATTTTTCAAGCATAACCAAGGAAACGTGGCCATCCTCATTGTTTATGTTGATGACATAATTGTTACGGGGTATGATATTGATGAAACTATGAGCTTCACTACTAGAAAAATGGTCATCAGCAACGACTGATGCCGTTGCTGCGCCGTTGCTGAAGAGCATCAGCAACGGCCGAGCCGTTGCAATAGAGCCGTGACAGAAAGTCGCGTTGCTGATGACTTAGCAACGGATCAGCAACGGCCGCTCGGGCCGTCGCTCAAAACATTATCAGCAACGGCCGCTCGGGCCGTCGCTAAAAATATTATCAGCAACGGTTTTGCCACAGACCCGGAGCCGTTGCTGATAACATTAATAGCAACGGCCGCTGAGTCCGTAGCAAAGCTGTTAGTAAAAGCCCGTCGCTAAGCCGTTGCTGTAGGTCATCAGCAACGACTTTCGATACACTTTTAGCAACGGCTTTCCCACGGACGCCCGTGGGAAAGCCGTTGCTGATGACATATACCTGCAACCAGAAAATTTGAAAATTTCAAATTTCCATTGATACATTGATACATTTATCTGATACATAACTCACACACCCATACCCTCATACACACATTCATTCACACATCACAAACACCTCATACACATTCATTCACATATCACAAACACACCAAAATATACATCAAAACAATTATATTTATATTGATAATTATCCACGATAGTATAAAAACAATTCAAATGCAAAATTGAAGTATCAATATCCAAACAAAATAAGTTAAACAAGTTCAATATCCAAACAAAAAATCTCACGATCACGATGGAGGATGGTCTGGATTATATGGTGGGGTCTGGAGCGCTTGAGTGTACACCGGCGTGGACTGACTCGAGGACGATGGATTAGATGATGCCGAAGAGATGCCTGCTTCGGGATGACCTGACAAGTTGCGTAGCATAGCTTCTATATTCGCCATCGTCTGACTCTGGCGCTCCATCAACTCAGTCTGACACGCGACCGTCTCCTCTAGTGTCCTTATCCTATTACTATGATCATAACTGGATCTGGAGGTGGACGGCCGCTCACCAGCGACCGGAGGGGTCGGTGCCCCAAGTGGCCCTAGTACCGCTCGCGCATGACCACTATCTGCGAAGCCATATACGCGGCCATGGTCCCAGCCACCTGCGGCCTCGACCCACGATGCTGCGTCAAAGTCCTCGGGGGTACCCCCACGTTGCACCACCGTCTGGCTGTAGGTCTCCTACTCGAGTTTGATTTTTTGTTTAATATTTATCATAAAACTTAAATTATAAATATATAATGAATAATTTAAACAAATATATAATTACCATAATGTATGCAGCGCGGTTGTGGATGTACTCCCCAGTCCCATGTGCTCGACGGTGAGTTCGCCCAAACACCGCCATCGGGGAGGGTCGCTGGACACTCCCGTCATCCGACACCGTCGTCTACATTTACAAAACAAATACATTAATTAGTACACATAATAACAAATAAAATATATAATTAAAAGATATACTTACCATACGGTTTGCGTGCACTGCAAATGCAACAGAGCCGCCGGTGTGACGCGCTGCTCCCCCCGACATGCGATTTCTAGCCGCATTCCGAGAAACCTCCTGCCATCGATCCGTCGACCATATCCCCACGAGCTGGTCCCATATATCCGGAGTAATCCAACCGGGGTCGTATCCCCGAGTCTCCGCGATGTTAGTGGTCCCAGCTCGGGCCATCGCTTGGGACCGAGCCTGCCCCAGCTGCCCGTTGTACCTTGCCCGGGAAATAGCCTCCCAGGCAGCGTAAATGAAGGGCCTCTGGTCCTCGGCCCATGTATAGCGAGCCTGCAAAATAATAATATCAGTACCAATATTAATATATCATCATGCATGTAAAAAATAATAATAATACGTGCCTCAAACTCGCGCCATAACATGTCGACGTGCTCGCTAGGCACGTGAGACCACGTAGGCCATGCCCCGTGCATGTATCGTCGAATAGTAGAAGAAATGCTCATCGGCACTTCTTCTTGCTCGAACCTACGCAACAAAAATAAATTTTAATATTATATTATGATATAATGAATTTGTAATGATTCATAATTCATGATATATTACGTACCGCTCCCCAATCACGCTAATCAATCTACGTGACTCTGTGGCTGGTGGAGGCTGCCACCTATTCGGCCCGCATGGCCGCCTACGTCTGGATGTACTAGCCTCGGCAGTATCATCCTCATGAGGATCAGCAACAGGAGGATCAGCAGCATGAGTAAGTGTTGGAGTCTCACCGATCGGAGACTCCGAAACTCTCCTGCGTCGATAACCACGACCAGATATATCTGTCGAACAGACATATAATCAGATTATTGTATAAATAGTAGAGATATATTTAATAAAATATATACTTTACAATTATTCTTCATCATCTGAATAATAGTCTTCGAATTCTTCTTCTTCTTCCTCTTCTTCCTCTTCTTCATCTTCTTCATCTCCAGCTTCCTCAATTTCATGATCGTCATCATCAGCATATTCAACTTCTAATTGAATTGACGTTGTCTCTGCATCCTCGAGTATTGGAATAATAAGATCATCTTCTTGATAGAAACCAGGAGGATCATTTTCTCCTACTATCGGATCAATTTTTCCTCTACCTTTTGTCTTACAGACTACACGTCAATCTACTCTATCTTTATTTCGAGCCGGATACTTCGCGTAATATACTTGTTCGGCTTGTGATGCCAATATAAAAGGCTCATTTGCTGCCAATTTCGATTTGTAATTAACCTCAACAAGTTTATATTTTGGATGAACTTTCATGCCCCTTTCTGTTGTATCGAACCAATGACATCTAAATAGGATCACTGATTTCAAGCCGAAGTAGTGCAACTCTATCACTTCTTCCACCAGTCCATAGAAATCCATATCATATTCAACATAGGTTGTCCCTTTCACGCAGACCCCAGCATTCATCGTCTTTTTTGTAGATGAATATTCAACCGTGTGAAATTTATACGCGTTAACAAAATATCCGCTATAGCACGACACAAGTCGCGACGGTCCACTAACAAACTCAAATATTTTTTCATCTATTTCAGCTCTGTGATCTTTGCTGTAAGTCTGAATCCAAGAAGGGAAATCACGATTCCGTAATGTCTCCAATTCTTGATCGTTGTGAATAGAGTATTTTTGCACCATCTCAATGTCAAATATTTCAATGAATTGTTCAATCTCTGGACAATTGAGTAATACATACAAGTGTGCCAAATGATACTCTTCATCGCTTAAGTGTCGAGATGGACGAGAACCAAAAGCACGACCAGAGTGACAAAATATATTTAAACGTCCATCTGAATGTCGAACACCCCCGTCGTCGTTACGTGGAAGACGATCAAATCTTGTCTGTACTGTCGATTCAAAGTAAAATGAGCAGAATGTTGAAATTTCTTGGATGATATACGATTCAGATATATCGTGCATTTGAACAAATGCGGCACGGACATCGGATTTGATCACCCATGCTAACGAAATTCCGATTCGAATAGGCAAAATTTAGGAAGTACGTTACGCCTAATCGAAACTCATTCGTTAAAGCTCCACGATCAAGACGTCGGTACATCCAACTTCGATCAGCCGACATGATTCTGTCAATCAATGACAATTTCTTTGGTTAATGTCTTTAGGTGAGATTGTCCTATTCCATTCGAGATTTATGTTATTCGTACTGCACTTACGTTTTTATTTTAACTGTTAACTAATTATTCTAAATTTCGACAGCATCTCCCTACAGTTCTCTGAATACGCATATCATCTGGGCGCGTATCGGAGAACAAGAGAGATGTTGCCGAATTTTAGAATAATTAATTAACAGTTAAAATAAAAATGTAAGTGCAGTACAAATAACTATATTCCCAAATTGTCCAATCAGGGACAATTCAAGAATTGTACGTCGTATAAAAGATCATCTACTTCTTTTACACGAACATACAATTCCCGAACGGATCTAAGGTTTTGCTAAATCATATCCGATTCGTCGATGCGTACGTGAAACATATCAACTCGTCGGATGGATGATTATTTTCTAAATGTTTCGAGACAGTTCGAGTCCATATTGGACGATTTCGACGCGCGTCCGAAGTTGACGATTCCGGCGCGAGTCCGAAGTGGACGATTCCGGCGCGAGTCCGAATTGGACGATTCCGGCGCGCGTCCGAAGTGGACCATTCCGGCGCGAGTCCGAATTGGACAATTCCGGCGCGCGTCCGAAGTGGACGATTCCGGCGCGCGTCCGAAATTAATCTAAACCCTAATAATTAATCTAACAAATTAAACAATTAATTTAAACAATTAATTAACATTTATAAAATAATTAATTAACAATTTCAAAATAATAATATATACATATATATATATATATATATATATTCCGGCGCCGGAGTCCACCCTCCGGCGCCGGCGTACAGTGGCCGGACACACTGTCCGGCCACTGTAGAAGGTCCGGCGGCGGCCATAGGCCGACCGTCGCCGGCCGAAACCCTAGAAATAGGGTTTCGGTCGGATTTTAACCTCTCCGGCCGAAACATAGTGAGAGCCGGCCGGCCGATCAACATACCGGCAGCAGCGGCGGCGAGAGGCGTCGGCGTCGGCAGCAGCGGCGAGAGGCGTCGGCAGGAGCGGCGGCGGCAGCAGCGGGAGGAAGAAGGGTCGGGCGTGAGAGCGTGCCCTATATAAACTCATCAGCAACGGCTCACTTGTCCGTTAGAAAGCCGTTGCTGATATTTTAATTATCAGCAACGGCTCGCCTTTCCGTCCGAAAACCGTTGCTGATAATTAAAATAATCAGCAACAGCTCTGGTTTCCGTTAGAACGCCGTTGCAGATACAGATATCTGCAACGGCTCGGGCGGCCGTAAGAATGCCGTTGCAAATAGCAAGGGCTTGAGCGGCCGTTGCTGATAGCCGTTGCTGAAGATCAAGTTTCTAGTAGTGCTTGAAGGCTTAGCTTGCACAAGTATTTGAAGTTAAAGACCTAGGGGAACTAAGATACTTCATAGGGATTGAAGTAGCACACTCATCGCATGATATTTTCTTATCTCAAAGAAAATATATGCTAGACTTGTTGGCTGAAGCAGGAATGCTGGGTAGTAAGCCTACTCCAACTCCAATTGATCAAAATTTTCAACTTGTTAATAATGGTGGTAATTCTGTTGATCATGGGAGATATCAAAGACTAGTGGGAAGATTGATATATCTTTCACACACCAGACCAGATATTATATTTGTTGTGAGTGTTGTAAGTTGATACATGCACGATCTACGTGAGCAGCACATGGAAGCTGTGTATAAAATTCTAAGATATCTTAAAAGTTGTCTTGGTGGAGGCTTATTATTTTCTCGACAAGGTAACTTGAAGATAGAATGTTACACAAATCTCGATTGGGCTAGATGTCTAGATGATCGTCGATCCACGTCTGGATATTGTACATTTGTCGGTGGCAACTTAGACACCTGGAGAAGTAAGAAACAAACAGTGGTTTCTCGTTCTAGTGCGGATGATGAATATCGAGCTATGTCTCAAGGTGTCTGTGAGTTGCTATGGTTGAAAAACCTCATGCAAGAGTTACATCTTAATTCACAATAATCGATTCGTCTTTTCTGTGATAATAAAGCTGCTATTGAAATTGTCAATAATCCTGTGCAACATGACAGAACGAAACACATAGAGTTTGATCGTCACTTCATCAAGGAGAAATTGGAGAACAGTGATATTTGCATTCCATTTGTTCGATCCTTTGAAAAGTTGGCTGATATTTTCACCAAGGAGTTGAATAATATTTCATTTTCTTCTATTGTACGCAAGATGAGTTTAAATGATATATTTGTACCATCTTGAGGGGGAGTATTGTAATGTAGGGGTATATTTGAAAATATACTTTTACGTGAAGACTTTTATGTAAATTGTTATAGTATTAATAAAAGCAGGATTAATAGAGAGGTGACCTAACCCTAGAGATTAATCACTCTCTTTTCATCTTCCACAAAACAACTGACAGCCACTAGGAACTTCCAACCAGATAGTAAGTTAGGGGAGCTAGGGAGGCTTTGGTTCAGTGTTTAAGGGATGGATTGATGAACAAACTTTGGCAGCTACCAAACCTGGCACTGGATTGATTATTGTTGTGAAGAAGTTAAATCAGGAAGGCTTGTAAGGTCACAAGGAATGGTTGGTGAGTTTCCTTTTCCACTTAATTTGGTGCATCCGATCTTTTTCATTTTCTTTTGGCAATAACATGATCTGGATACTATGTTTATTCAGTTCGTAGATTTAAGAAATATATATATTAGTGAGACATGATCATGACCCTGCTCTGCATTTTGCGATAAATGTGTCAATTCTTTCAATTTATGACTAATTGAATGAGCAAATCCCACTATCTTGTAGGCAGAGGTAAATTACCTTGGTCAGTTGTCGCATCCTCATCTTGTAAAGCTTATTTGATACTGCTTGGAGGATGAACAACGACCTTGTGTGTATGAATGTATGTCTCGCGGGAGCTTGGAGAATCATCTTTTTAGAAGTAAGTTAATTGGATAAATTGAAAACTAGGTGTTTACTTTCTACTTCTACAATAAATTTCTCGGAGGTTTTCCACCATCTATTGTTATTGAACTAGATGGTGCAGTAGATCATAATTCTTTGTAATTTGATGATGGCACATGAGGTTCATATTTTCAACCACTCTCTTGGAACCTCCGTATGAAGATCGCTCTGGGTGCTGCAAAAAGGGCTCACATTTTTGCATAGCGACAGGGCAAGAGTCGTATATCATGATTTTAAAAACTCTAACATTCTTCTAGATTCTGTAATGGTATGTTTGCTTCATTAGATAGGATTGGATATGATAGGATTGGATAATAAATGAGGGTGGATTGGATATAAATTTTTTAAATCCGGTATGCAGCGAATATAATATCTATTTTAAACTCATTTTCTTTTAATCCGTGCACTAAACAAACAATGGATATTAATCCATCCCCTATTATATCCTTCCTTATCCTATGATGCAAACATGCACTAAGTGATTTGGCTTTTGTCAATCTGTAAACCAACATAATTACAGACACTCACTATCTATTGTTCTTGTTCTATATATACATAACTACAATGGAAAACTCTCGTATTTTGGATGGGCAAAAGATGGCCCTGATGACGATGAAAGCCATGTCTCAACGAGTATCATGGGAACATATGGATATGCTACTCTTGAATACCTTGATGAATAGCCCATATATCATTTTACGGATGACTTGATGAATAGCCCATATATCCAGTATTCTCATTTATTAGTCTCACATTACCTGCTGCTTATTTGGAATGGATTACATATGTTGTCTCTATTTGGTCAAGAGTCACGACCTTACTTGAACACGATCTGTTCTATAGGCTCGTACAATTGTATGCTTGAGTGTAAAGGAGACAGACAATTCAATCTGGTTGATGAATAATGACCACGTGATCAGAACGTGATTAATGGCTCAAATTCCAAGGGGATTGAAGCTGTAGATTATCGTTCCAAGATTTCGCCTTTCACGGGTGCAGCAAGAAGGCTGTTGGACGTCGAACCAATAGATGTCGACGTCCCAACAACATCTTCTTCTTGTTTATCCAGTTTATCCTCCTCGACGCAATCGAGAAAATATTTCCTGGGATGGTGTTCTTTTATGAATTCGTCGTCAATGCCGACGGGAAGGTAAGTCCGAAGGGTGCAGCAAGAAGGTTGCAAGATGAGAACATGGCCTTGCATTCTTTGCTATCTTCCCCTCGGACCATCTTCTTTTTTGATTTCCAAGAATACGACGTAAATCAAGAACACCCCTGCGAGAGGGCGAATGAAAATTACATGTTTGTGCCCTTATCTGGCGTGGGGAGAAGGTTGCTGGATGTCAGCTCAGAAATGGATGTGGACGACCCGTGGCCGAGTGGATATTGCCATCGTCATCCGACGGAAAACACAACTTTGTGTGCATGGAGGGAAACAAAGAAGGGTAGAGGGCTGCATCCGCATTGACGGAGGAAGAAGAGGATCCTCTGCTAGTCTGCGTCCTTTAATAAATTTTGTTTGACTTGAAGAACGCAAGGCAGTGTCCTTCAAACGCAGATTTCTTTTCTTCACATCGGGCGACATGCGTACTGAGGAGCTAGCTTTAGGGAGCACGGGTATAGATCCTATATTTTGCTTCAAATTTCCTTCTCTCATTTGAAAGGTGACAACAACTTTATTCTACAAAGTCAGCTTATATATATTTTATTTTTTGAAATCTGTGCAATGAGATGAAGAAAAATCTAAACCTTTAAAGATTTAATTTGATGCTATAATTATCTTGTAGATCCGGGATTTCGTTCGAAATTCCCTCCCTTCAAATCAGCCCTATGAAATTAGATGGATCATCTACTTATTTAATGTGGACTCGAAGTGTGAGACTGTTTATTAGAGCCCATGGTCTTGAGGGGTATCTCACCAGGAGTAAAGTATAGTCAGCAAATGGAGACAATGCACATTAGGAGTCAGACAACTCTCTTATTATGTCTTGGCTTCTAAACTCTATGACTTTGGAGATTGTTCAGGGATTCACATTTTTTAATATAGCCAACGAAATTTGGGAAGCTGTTTCACAAACTTACTCTCAGATTGGGAATTCTATGCAAGCTTATGAGATTCAGTGTAAAATTTGTCAAGTAAGACAAAGTAATATATCAGTTACTGCTTATGTGGCTTAGCTTAGACGATTGTGGTTTGAGTTGGACTTTTATCGTCCATTCAAGGCCTTACATGCTGAGGATGCAGTTCTACACAAAAAGTACATAGAAGAAGAACGCTTATTTGATTTTTTGGCAGGGCTGAATTCAGAATTTGACTCCATTAGAACACAAATTCTTAGGAGAGGATATACGTTGCCTACACTTCAGCAAGTTTTTTCCATTGTTCAAAGTGAGGAGACTCGGAGAAGGATTATGGTGGAGCCTAATAACTCACCAGTACCATCACATCGATCTGCACTAGTAGTTCAGCCTTGTGAAAGAACTGAAAGAGAACAAATGAAGTGTGATCATTGTCATAGGTCTGGTCACATTAAAGATACATGTTGGCAGTTACATGGTAGACCTCGAGGAGGTGGACTTGGCGGATGTCGTGGTGGAAGATTTGGGAGTCGAACTAATGATTTCGTTGATAACTCGTCAATGTCAGCTGAAGTGTTAGAGACTTTCAAATAGCTCATGGCAAAGCTTGATCCCTCCTCTACTGGAGAGACCTCCTCCTCCACAGGTTCAGCTAGTCAACCTTCTTCTTCCATACACCACTCTCATTTTGCACAATTAGGTATTCTACATAGTGCATTAAATTGTACTCAGTTTTCACCATCATCCTGGATTATAGATTCGGGTGCATCAAATCATATGACGGGTTCCTCTAGTTTCTTTAATTCATATTTTCCCTGTTCAGGTAGAGATAAAGTTCGTATAGCTGATGGTTCTTTTGCCCCTATTTCTGGAAAATGTTCCATCACTATTACTCCATCTCTACATTTATCGTTAGTCTTACGTGTTCCTCGTTTTCCTAACAACCTCTTATCAATTAGTTAAATCACCAAGGCTCTCAATGGTATTGTAACATTCTTCCCTACTCATTGTTTGTTTCAGAAGAAGCTTGTGACGAAGGGGACGATTGGATCTGGTAGAATGCATGATGGTCTCTATCACCTAGATAATCTTAGCAGTCCCAATGAAGTCGGATATATGGTCTCTTTGCAACAAGTGCACTGGAGGAATTGCAGTTACATCATCGTCGATTTGGTCATTTATCTTTTTTAGTTTTAGCTAGGCAGTTTTCTTTCTCTCTACAAATTATGCAATAAAGATCATTTGAGTTGTTATGCCTGTGAGTATGCTAAACATAGAAGTTGTATCTATTCTGCTTATGGAAATCATAGTCAATCTCCATTTGATGTTATTCACACTGATGTTTGGGGACCCTGCCGTGTTACTTCTCTTTCTGGGCATAAATGGTTCATTACCATTATTGATTGTTTAGTCGAACAACTTGGGTTTATTTGTTAAAGAGTAAAGATGAAGTGTTGCGATGTTTTAAAGCATTTCACATGATGATAGAAACTCAATTCAGTACCAAAATCAAAATCTTTCGCTCAGATAATGGTATATAATACACTGGCAAAGAGTTCCAGGACTACTTGTTAGCTAATGGGATTCTTCATCAAACCACTTGTGTTGATACACCTACTCAAAATGGTGTGGCAGAAAGAAAGAATCGTCACCTATTGGAAGTCACTCGATCTTTACTCTTTACCATGAGCATGCCAAAGTCTTTTTGGAGAGAAGCCTTTTTGACAGCTGCTTATTTAATTAATCGCATGCCGCTTCGGACCTTGGAGCTCAAGTCATCGAACACTTGAATGTCTTATTGGAGATACGACTTTCATTGTACCTCCTAAGATATTTGGGTGTGTTTGTTTTGTACGTGATCATCGCCCCTCACTTGGTAAATTTGAACATCGTTGCTTGAAATGTGTATTTGTTTGATATTTAGCTACTAAAAAAGGTTACAAGTGTTATTTCCCACCTCAAAAGAAGATTTTTGTGAGTATGGATGTAACCTTCATAGAGACAGAGGCATACTATTTATCTGATCAGAATTTGGTAAATATTGTCCCTCCATCTCCCTCTACAATATCAGATGAGTTCCTATACTCACCATATTCATGTACCGAGATACCACATTGTGAGGGGGAGTCATCTAGAGTTCAAGAAAAGCCGCACATAGTTGCAATTTTCATCTGTAAGGATATTTGAGTACCAAAAGTGACGTGTACAGCTTTGGAGTTGTTCATCTAGAGATGTTGTCTGGCCGACGTGCCATAGACAAGAACCAACCACCTGGAGAGCACAATCTAGTGGACTGGGCAAGGCCTAATCTTACTATCTTACTAGTAAGCGAAGGATCGATCTTCCGCATCCTGGATGCACGATTGGAGGGGCAGTATTCACTGGAAGGAGCACAAATGGTTGTCGTTCTCGCACTCCATTGCTTATCAACGGAACCAAGGTACAGGCCAACAATGGATCAAGTGGTGTCTGCACTAGAATAGCTTCAGGATGCCAAAGACATGAGAAGAAATCCACGGTATGAACAAAAGACAAATGGCCAAAGCATTGGTGGCAATTCAAGCAGGTTGGTTAAGAGGAGATCATAAGAAATTGTCAAAGGAGAGGTTGCTCATCCTACACCCTCAGCTTCCCCACTTCACACTACGTGAAGAGAAGTCTCATGTGATGCAACTTCGGATGGAAATAGTAGAGAAAAAAAGGAAAACATAAAGTTGTACATGCAAGCTCAATATCTTTTCGTACAGATTTCCTTCTTTTGGATCATCTTGTTGACATTATGTTCATATATTATATATATATATATATATATCACTTTTTACACTCAAGTCAATTGTCCAATTAAAAGTTCATATCAAGGGTAGCTGATGTTACAATGATTGAAGGTTCCTGCTAAAATGTGGCCGTTAAATTTGACTATATATTATTGACATTAGTGTCTCAAAATTAGTGAACAAAGACAATGAAAAGATCTTGAAGTCAAATTATTGATAGATGCCGAACTTTTAGGCAACTTATTCATAGCATTCCTTTACTGTTTGAACAATTAAAGGTATTGTTTCTGTGTCTAAGGCAAATTGTAGTGTGATCAAGTTAGAATACAAAGATCTTAAACAACTCAAATCCATCCATTTTTCTTCAATTTCACCTTTATATAATTCTATTGTTGTTTAAAATTGAAGTGTCTCAAAATATAGCTTCCCTATTACCAATTTTGGGTACCAATCTATCCAATTTTGGATAGATTGGAGTATCTTGTGAAACAAAAGGGAAAAAAAGAGATCGAACATCAATCTATCCACCTTGGATATGCTTGGAATGGAAACCTAAATTGGATTTAGATCAGGTCGAATAATCAGATTTTGAATTTTATTATCATCTCTAATTTAAGACATTTAGATCTAATATTTTATGTATTGTATTAAAAAAATGAGATAATTTTATCCTCATATTTGTATTAAATGCTGAATTTATACTTTATATTGTTGATATTGTGAAATTAATTGAAAATCCAAATATGTTAACCGTGACCATTGTATCAAGATTTGATATCAATTTTAATTGGCATAAGTAATCGAATTAACTTTCAAAAAACAATCAAATGTCATGCCTATATCTTTTTTTTTTTCATATTTATCTTTATTTGTTGGTCTGATTTGAAATTTGGTAATTTGGATCATTGTAACGCAGTGTGAAACTATTTTGGTCTAAACATCCCTATTTGTCCATTGATTCATTAGATTTGAAATTTGTTCAATTAAATTAATTTAATGATATATATAAAAATGTTTGTAGGATTATTTTGATGCGGTTAATTTAAAAATAAGGGGATATAATTTTATCATTTTACGGATGACTTGATGAATAGCCCATATATCCAGTATTCTCATTTATTAGTCCCACATAACTTGCTGCTTATTTGGAATGGATTACATATGTTGTCTCTATTTGGTCAAGAGGCACGACCTTACTTGAACATGATATGTTCTATAGGCTCGTACAATTATATCCTTGAGTGTAAAGGAGATAGACAATTCAATCTGGTTGATGAACAATGACCATGTGATCAGAACGTGATTAACGGCTCAAACTGTTAGGGGATTGAAGCCATAGATTATCGTTCCAAGATTTCGCCTTTCTTGGGTGCATCAAGAAGGCCGCTGGACGTCGAACCAATGGATGTCAACGTCCCAGCAACATCTTCTTCTTGTTTATCTTGTTTATCCTCCTCGACGCAATCGACACAATCTTTCCATGGGATGGCGTTCTTTTCTGAATTCGTTGTCAATGCCGATGGGAAGGTAGGTCCGGAGGGCCTAGCAAGAAGGTTGCAAGATGAGAACGTGGCCTTGCATTCTTCGCTATCTTCCCCTACGACCGTCTTCTTTTTTGATTTCCAAGAATACGACGTAAATCAAGAACACCCCTGTGAGAGGGCAAATGAAAATTCCACGTTTGTGCCTTCATCCGGCGTGGGGAGAAGGTTGCTGGATGTCAGCTCGAACATGGATGTGGACGTCCCGTGGCCGAGTTGATATTGCCATCGTCATCCGACGGAAAACACAACTTTGCGTGCAGGGAGGGAAACAAAGAGGGGTAGAGGGCTGCATCCGCATTGACGGAGGAAGAAGAGGATCCTCTGCTAGTCTGCTTCCTTTAATTAATTTTGATTGACTTCAAGAACCGCATAAGAAACTTAAACTTTTGATGTCTCATGATTTGCTGAATGAATGAATGGATTGGAACTCAAATCTAATTTTCTGTTATGATACTCCTTGGAAGCACAAAAATGATGTGATTTTTTTCTGATAAGTCTAAAGGTAAGTTATTACCTTTGTGATTTGTGGATTTTAGGCTGAATTCAATCAGGCCAATAATAGTGGGAAGCAATCTATTCGCAAGATGAATGTTGAGAGTTAAAACAAATGAAATTTACAGGATGAATATGTGCATAGTCCAACCTAATGGAGATGAGTTGTTTCTCTTTTATGGTGGAGCTTGGAAGGATAACAATTGCTATTCTGGGACTGGTTAACTTACATCATTTTAGATTGTGTTACTAGCAGTACGTATTCTTATGGGCCCTAGCCGTTTCATTTGTCACGGTGATTCGACAAATCCATTTAATTAAGCATTCAACAAAAGTTGCAACGAAAATTAGATTTGAGTTCCAATCCATTCATTCATTTAGCAAATCATGAGACATCAAAAGTTTAAGTTTCTTATGCGGTTCTTGAAGTCAAACAAAATTAATTAAAGGAAGCAGACTAGCAGAGGATCGTCTTCTTCCTCCGTCAGTGCGGATGCAGCCCTCTACCCCTCTTTGTTTCCCTCCCTGCACGCAAAGTTGTGTTTTCCGTCGAATGACAAAGGCAATATCCACTCGGCAACAGGACGTCCACATCCATGTCCGAGCTGACATCCAGCAACCTTCTCCCCACGCCGGATAAGGGCACAAATGTGGAATTTTCTTTCGCCCTATCGCCGGCGTGTTCTTGATTTACATCGTATTCTTGGAAATCAGAAAAGAAGATTGTCGGAGAGGAAGATAGCGAAGAATGCAAGGCCACGTTCGCATCTTGCAACCTTCTTGCTGTGCCCTCCGGACCAACCTTCCCGTCGGCATTGACGACGAATTTAGAAAACAACGTCATCCCATGGAAAGATTGTGGCGATTTCATCGAGGAGGATAAATTGGATAAACAAGAAGAAGATGCTGCTGGGACGTCGACATCCATCAGTTCGGCGTCCAGCAGCCTTCTTGCTGCGCCCGTGAGGAGGATAAACATGAAGAAGGCCTTCGTCTTTTGCTTCTAAAAGAAGCACAATTAACGTATTTTGCATATACCAATTTTCTCCAATTTAAAAGAGAGATACACTTAATATAATTTGTAGGAATATATACAGTTAAATTTAACTAGTACTAGATACATGTAGAAACTACGGTGTAAAAACGATCAGATCAGCTTCTGACATGTGTTTCCGACATGATAATTTCAAGTCGAAAAACCAACTTAACCCAACTTCGGAAAAAGAAGCAATGACCTATTTTGCGTTGGAGCGAGCTCTAAGGATCTTTTCTGCATCAATTTTTTAATTTTTTTAATACTTTTTCTAATCTTTAACAAAGTTCAATAGTATCTAATCAAATTGAAATGAACCAAACTAGTACGATTTGAAAAATTTATATTCTAATTTTCAAAATCACATAGTATATTATTAATTTTTTAAAAAATTATTCAAGCTTTTTTAGATCTCCATTGAGAACTCCAAACTGATCCAAATAAACTTGAAAAAAAAACCTGAAATCCAAGCAACCCCCAAAGTATCTAGAGCTGGATCATGTCAGTTTTTGTTTTGTTTTGGCACAATCTGCTTTTAAACATTTAACAAGTAGATATAATGAATTTAATGACTGATAAAAGAAAAGCTAGTACAAGAGTCGTCCTTGTTGATCTTAAAAAAAAATGAGACGAGAATAATTGTCAAACTACTAAAAATTAATAGACCCGGAAAACAAATAGATACCACCATGTTCATTAAACAAATAAAGATGATCATCTATAAATTCATCATATGACAAAATCTTCAGCAGCATAAAATATATTAGGTACAAAATTGTGGTTTTCATCAGAGATCACAACGGGTAGGTACCAAGTCTGGAGAAGGGAAACAAACAGGGAAGGAGAAGTTGGATGCCTTCTTTCATTGTAGAAATGCCACCACTCTGTTTGGCAAGTTTAGGCCAAAAACTGTTTCTTCGCAATTGATTTTGATAGTGATATTCAATGGTTCAGAGAACTTGCCCTCAGCCAAGATAGTAAACAAGACTGGCTTTGAGCTACTCAATAATTGCCCACTGAAACGGAAGCACAAACCGGATGCATCATCAATGTTAAAAGAAACTGGGATGTCGGCACTCACAAGGGAAACATTAGAATTGCTTAGAACCTTAGATGCTAGAATTTTAGAAACTAGAATAATTTTATCCGAATCAAATGAATTGTCAATCTTCTCCATGTGATCCTTGAATATGCACCTGTTACATAATTTTGGAATATTAGCTAAACTTAATACAGCATGGAAAGAAAGTATGATAGCTGAAAAAGTGGCATTTTAATTTCATACAAACTATAAACTTTTTCTATTTCAAAACTGAGAAATGCTTTGTCATTCTATGTTTTCTATGTTCCAGGTAATCACACTATAAGACTACGCCATCCTCTATCATAACCTAATTATTAGGTAAATCATCTAACTCTTTCCATTGCCCAAGAATACCAAAATAATGGCATTGTCAAGCAAAAGATTTTATAACCTGTTACAATCCCGTTGATATATGAACCAGCAGTATCGTGATATTTCTATATGTGCACATGAAAGAAGTGTATATTTGTATGTCTGAAGTGATCCACAAGGGCAGTAATATGAAATATGAGGGCACATCTATACCATGCGGTTAGACATTTTGTGAGATATGAATATTACTGACTCTTGCATTTTGTCGAAAACTTTTTCCCATTGCATAACACAGCTAACTTGAATGGCAAAAGATGATGATGAAAACACACTTGAATGACTTTCTTCACCCTTTGACTTGGATCTAAGGATGCAATCTCTTCAAAAGAAAGCAAAGCTGGTATATTATCTGTTGATGGTGGGCTATGGAAGAAAAAAATGGAACATGTGAGTTTATAAAAGTAATATGAGCAACAAAAAATTCCACAAGATGTAACTACTACTAGACTGAAAATAAGAGTCCAAATCAAATAGTGCAAAGAAAATGATGAGAAATGGGGCAGATAAATACCTTTCAGGTTTTCCCATCACTTGATCTGAAGATTCCACACCCAAAGTAGACTCCCCATCTTTCAATGCTATATTTACTAATGGTTCAGAAGAGCAGTTCTCGAGAAAAACTTCAAGAAGTACTAAGATTGGGGATATAGTTGAAATTTCATATGAAAATGCATATTCTACTCTCAAGCCATTGCCAGTTGTAGGATGGAGAAGAGTGTGGAGCATTGGTCTAACAGTACAATTAAGATTGTTAATTGATATTCTGCCAGGAGAAGGCTGTGGAGGCTTTTTTACTGAAGTAGAAGCTGGTTGCTCATCCAGCCATGATTCAAGTGCTGACTTAGACATTGACTCTGCCAAATCTGTAGAGATGAATGAAGACAAAATTTCCCTTGGAACTTTGACTTGCAAGATCGTAATCAACGCTAGCATCAGAAACATTAATTAGGGCTTTTTCTTTGCCATCTTGAGCATCATGCAGAACTGAGACAAAAGCATGGTCACTTTCATTTGAATCAATTGCAGATTCATTCCCCTCACCATCTGAGCTGATGGAAGAATGATGAGAATCATAGACAGAGCCACTTTCTTCAATTGAAGATCCAGAAGACACATCAGGGTCATTTGTTCCAAATGAATTGTTGTAGCAGGAGCTGACTAGGAAGTAGGAACTACTAAATGTTTAAAGAAGAACAAGAACAATGAGAAAATAGAATGAATGACAAGCAAAAGGGAAATCATTTCAAGTTTTTTCCTTTACCTTTATCACATCCTCTAAACGAAATAAGAAAATAGCAATGTTAATTTTAGTGTTGCCATTACTTCATGAAAATATTCTGCTTAATGTGCATTAACTAACTAGAAACAAACTAACATTTTTTTATTTAAAAACATGTAATAAGGATATGACAAAAAATTTGGGTTTGAATCAACCAATACCAAATCAAACAAAGCAAATAATCAACAAACAAGGAAGAAAATGTTACCATATAATGATTGTTAAGAAAATAAATGAATAGATTGCACTCCTTCCTAACAACTAAAGCTTGAAAATGTTGGTCAGATAATCAAATTTAACATGCATGGTTGGTGGCACTTAATTTGAATCCTGCAAGTGTCAATAATTTTAAAAAATAAACCTCAGCTAAATCAATTTAGCCTGCATGTTCGGCATGGGTGAAATAGTCTAGTTCACCCGTCTACATGCAAGTGGAAGTGTTAATACTTAATAATATAAATGAATAGATTGTGCTCCTTTTTAATAGCTTAAGATTTGGGGAAAGTTGGAAATTTTATCAAAGTAAACAATGACAAAGATTACACAACCAAAGACAACAACAAAATGGGAGAATCATACAATACAATAGTAAATAAAATTTCAAGATTGTTATCTCCAAATCAAACAGATTGCAAGAAAGAACAAAATTATCCAACTGTAGATATCAATACAGATAATAGACTGTCATGCTAAATCCTAAATATGACGGGAACAAATAATCCACTCAAGTGTAACACTAAGACAACAAATACAGATATTTCGAAGTTGACCTTGGCGGAAGTATTTAGGATCTGAAGCTTTGTCTCAACCTCCTCCGAAGTAAAACACCATGCGAGATACTTCAGTATACTTGGTACTACTTTGGGAATAATCTGTCCAACAGAGCTGTACTCTCCTATAATCCAAATAATCAATGCGCGTGCTGCAGGGTCTTTTATTCTGTCCAAGTGGCAAGTCAATCGGACAATCACCTTCAATTGTAACAAATGAAGAGAGTAAAAGCATGTAGTAGATGTAACCAGCGACATAAATCTAGAATTCTGAACATATAAATAAAAATGAACCAGAAAATAGTAAGGTCTAATATCAAAGCAACACTCATGGTGAATTCATTCAACCTTTGTGAGCAGAATTTAATGAAATATTTTGCAGCTCCGAAGCAACAATAGATATCAAAATATGAACTAAAATCACATTAAAATAGTTTCTAGGTGTGTAGATCTTATGAAGTTGGGTTTCAGGGGAAAAAAACTAAAGAGAGACCTGGCTTGAGCTTTACAAGAAATCTGAACACAAGACCTCTACATGTTTATCTAAACTTTAGTAACTTAAACTTCCAGTATAAACTAGTTTTGTCCACATATCCACTGTTTCCAACTAAATAATTATCTTAGGTCCATAAAACATTTATCCACAAGCACAGATCAGATCAGATCAGATCAGATCCAATCCAAGTAATTGATTAAGAGTTGCAGTCTGTAAGAAAAAAAAAACAATAAGGGGGAAATAAATGACAACTCTAGGCTGAAGGATTTAGAAACAACTGCACCAATATAGCAAACATAATATCCCAGTGGGATTCATGAAATAACAAAGGAAAACAAGTGAAGCTTCTAATGCTTAAGCCAGATGGCAGATGAAATATCTCAGTGGCATCATAACTAGTGCTTATGAACTGAACTCATCAAGGAATGGTCTGAAAAGTAGAATGATAATCCGGCTAGCTACCTTCTCATAACTAGTTGGATCTTGCTTATGAACGTGTTTTTGGTATGGCCGAGAAAGTTCATAAGGGAATTAAATTCATGGGAAGTAATGAAGTATAAGAAGATACAGCAACTAACCTATTGTGTTAACCAAAAGTTACTTTAGTGTACTGCAATCAAAATTTAATTGGAAACCCAATTCACCATTATGTTACTTATTTGTGACAAGCCCCAGCTGGCTCAATTCAGGTCATGTTTTTAGGTCTAGTTGGATTTGATCCAAAACTAAAACTAGCCCCCAACTTGAAATATCCATAGTGTACACGTCTATTTTTCAGAATTTCCAACATAAATTCTTTAAAGATAAATTATTCCAACATTTAAACTTGATATCTTGTTCAACATCTGTAGTAAAATATTTTTGATTATTATTCAAGATTTTTGATCTCTTAGAGTCTTAGTAATACTGTTTCTCTTAACTTTATAATTTTGTTTCCTGGTACAGAATGATAATTCTTATCACTCATTTAATTTAGGATCTTCAAGATAATTGTATAAACTTTTGAAAGATATGTAATTTAAGTTACTGTAAAACTGGATTCAATTGGGAACTACTATAAGATAAATTTAAACATTTAAACTTGATATCTTGTTCAACATCTGTAGTAAAATATTTTAGATTATTATTCAAGATTTTTGATCTCTTAGAGTCTTAGTAATACTGTTTCTCTTAACTTTATAATTTTGTTTCCTGGTACAGAATGATAATTCTTATCACTCATTTAATTTAGGATCTTCAAGATAATTGTATAAACTTTTGAAAGATATGTAATTTAAGTTACTGTAAAACTGGATTGAATTGGGAACTACTATAAGATAGCTTTAGGTATTATATTCTGCAGCTGTATACCTAAACATGGATTGAGTCCATCTATTTGAATCTTATTTTATATAGTGTGCAAGTCTCTCTCCTTCCAGTTTTTCAGTTGCATGCTGCTTTCTTATTTTTCACATTTACAGTCATCACAAAATCTGCAGATGCACAGAGAATGGAAGTATCATCCGCAAAATCCTCACAGTATTCTCTTTCCGTTGTGCTCATAAAATTAGTCATATAACTGTTTATTACTTTATTTGGTTGCTGATATTAGTAACTGGCAGCAATTCATTTCACTCAATCCCACTAGATTGACATGTTACTTCATTGCACTGCTAAATTTTACTAGGTTAGCAATGTATTAGCTCTTTGCTGGAATTACTAAATGACTTATAGGAGCCATTTTAATCATGTGTACAACAGTGCTAGAAGTAAAGGTAAGCATGCATACAAGACGCCGTAAGTATGAATTACTAACCCATCTTGTTTCTCTTGTTTACAAGCTGGTATTCCTGATATGACATATTTACTGCATCTGTTTCAACATTAAAACAGAGGAATTGGTAATTTGTGATCTCTTAATTTCACAATACTTTGCTATAAAAAATGTGCATAACTTAGGTATAGAAAATGCTGATTAACTGGAAGAGATATCCTGAATTCCAACTCGTCATCGAGCACCAAACAGGTCCCTTGTATGTTCATTTTTCATTTTGTGCACTAATCACATTCTTGGCTGAAGATTAAAGATTAGAACATCCAATCAAGGGTTTGAAGCTAAGATTAGAACATCCAAGAAATGCCTAAAATCCAAGAATTAGAACATCCAAGAAATGCCTCGTTTGAAGATAAGATTGAATCGTGTTGATCAGCCTTTGTGGGGAAGTCATGAGTTCATTCCTATATCTTAATCTTCACCAAGTTACAGAAAATCCAAGAAAATATTCTAACCAAGAAATTACAGAAAATATAATGTATACCTCCCTGGAATGCCGTGCTTCTTCCTCCGTCTCTCCGGATGAAGCCCTACCCCTTTTCGTTCCCCTCCCTGCAGCTGTGACGTCATTCATCCTCCTCGCAATGCCGGTAAACGGAATCAGTTTCTGCGCTGCCGCCTTTTCTTGCTGATCGCCGAGGAACTCAGAAAAGAACACGATGTTTTGCGTCGGCTGATGATGGCAAGATCCGCTCGGCAGAGAAGAAGGGCTCGCCACGTCCACATCCATGTCTTCGTCGTCCAGCAATCTTCTCCCCACGCCGGTGAATGGCACATTATCTTTATCCCTCTCGCCGCGTTCTTGGTCCACGCCATTGACGAAATCGGAAAAGAACACGGGCTTACCTGTAATCCGACGGCACCGACTGCTCGGGGGAGAGGAGGATAATGAAGAACGCATGACGACGTCTGCTTCTTGCAACGTTCTTGCTGCGCCGGTGAAGGGTGCATACGAATCCAACGCTCCCTTCTCGTTGCCGTTGACGAAATCAGAAAAGAATAAGAGACGATGGGAAGATCGGCTCGGGGAAGAAGAAGAAGACGACGAGGGACGAGGCGGGGACATCTATGTCCATGGCTTCATCATCCTGCAATCTTCTCGCTACCCCGGTGGATGGTGCAAACTTGGAATCCATGAGAGTGGAGATCGAGATCACCCTCTCTTGCAATCTGTGTGAGGCACGCCGGAATCGGAACCCCAATCTCATGGGAGTGAAGCGAAGGCGAAGGTGAAGAAAGGGCGAACTCGAAACAGAAGAAATTAGTATTATTTTTCATTAATATATATAATGGGGAATCAAACGGAGAAATTAGTATTATTTTTCATTAATATAAAGGCTAATGCATTTGTTTTCGAATAAATTATATGGGTCTCCGATATGCATGACACGTCACAGTCCACCACAAAGAGATGTGATTTCCAATTGCTTGGCCATGTAATTCTATAAGATATTTGTCTGATGACAAATTTGCTTATGATTCAGATTCCAGAATCTTTTATTTACTTTCTGGTTTAGCACTCATGCACAGTTACTTATATTTGTAGGCTAAGTGAATCAATTTTACAATGTTTGCAGGTCCAAGTCCATAGCAAAAGGAATCAGTGGCCGAGAAGGTGGTGACGTCGACGAGCAATCGAATCATTGAACTGATGGCCGGCGAGGCAGCAACGAAGGCATAGACATTGCGGCACGAGGTCCCCAGCCGCGGACTTCGACTCACATAGACGCGGAGACAGACACATGTCTAAGTCATTAAAGAGAAACTCATTTTGACTGTAGTAACACTCTTATAACGGCAGAGTCCATCTCATAAGAATTTCCAACTGAGTACTACTTCATCCCTTTTAAAGTCAAGCTCAAGTTGTGCATCAACAATTTTACTGCTTTGTTGAAACCCAGAGACAATTGGTTCAGGATAGGATTTATGCTTTGTGGATAAGGGCAGCACCCAATTGGTGGGACATCAACTTTACCAAATTTCCTTGCTCCACGATTATATAACGCATTCCATGTTAATAATATGTAATCAGCAATAAGTAGATAGAACATAAATATTGCATTAATGAGAATAAAATTTTACTATGTTTTTTAGCAAAAGGAACCGATGGTCGAGAAGGTGGTGACGGGCGACGAACGATCGAATAATTGAATCGATGGTCGGCGAGGCAGCGACGAAAGCATAAACATTGCGGCACGAGGTCCCCAGTCACGACTCAGACTCACATAGATGCGGAGGAAGGCACACCGGTTGGTTTATGTACAAGTGGTCAGCGGAGGAAAGCCGTGGCTGATAATTTCCTTAGTTTATGTATTTCTACAAACTGGTTGGTTTTATAAATTGTACAAGTTTTGTGGTGTTTTTTATAGTTGTCAAGGTTGGGTTAGGCTGTAGAGTACGGGTGGTACTCTGGCTGGTCATGTCCGGGTTTGGGGTGTGTCCGGGTTTGGGGTGTGACACGTGCACAAAACTTCGACGTAGAGTTTAGGAGTTTAGGCGGAAAAATTACGACGTTGACGTCGAAATATTTTTTTTAAAAAAAATCTAAGTTTAAAAATTTCGATGCTTGCTACAGGCGTTGAAGACTTTTCGACGCCTATTACAGGCATTGAAACTCGTCTGGAGCGGGCTCACTAGCGTCCGCCCACACCGTCCGTGTTACGCCCCGCCTAACTTTATCCCTAGAGAAGGGACCTCACCTAGGTGGAGCACAACCTACAACTAAATCACAAAATACACCAGAAAATCTCAACAAGAACAACTGAAATCTTCTTTTCAACAAGAAGTTCTCTAAACAAATGTTCAACATCAATCTAAATATAACTAAGAAAACAACTAAACAGCGGATGACGTCTCCTCCTCCCGGACTCTAGCTACCCAACTTCAACTACTAACGTACCTGCAAATTCGAAGCAACAACAAACAATATCAACGGGAAGCTGAGTAGGAGTATCAATATGTCTAACAATAAGGACTACAATCATGATGTGATGATATTGTCAAATGCAACAATATACAACTTTGCAATTGAATGCAATATGTCAACAACAAGACACATTTTCACCTATCAACTAATGCAATTCATACCAATCAAGAGCGCAATGGACAAATGGGTTTCCCCCGCGCTTTCCCACTTCCGAGAGTGACACCTCAATCCTACTCCAGCAGGAGATCCGACTATCCATAAAGGTAGTCTGCCGACGTCTAACACATCGACGCCGAACACACACCTGTGTGGTAAATAGGTGATCACCGATGTCACTTGTCCAACACCTCGGGCAATAATTCAACAATGTCCAAGGTCTTCGCCCAATAAAAGATCAACAATGCAACATGACAACTAGATCTCACAAGATGAGAAATCACAACTGATCGACGAAGCTAACAATAATAAATGTTACAACAAACTATCAACTGAAGATGCAACCAAATAATTCATGCTAGCAAATACAACTTAGGTCCAAGTCCAGATGCAACCGAGGACATTTTTTTTCTCGAGAAGACAATATCACAACCAATCCACAATATCTCCTATAAACAAAAATATGCAATTAATTCAATCTCCAAAAAAAAGAAAAGCTACATTAGTTTAATCAGAGATGAAAAGATACCTTCTTTCTTTTTTTAATTTGAGATGATAAGACATCTTTAGATTTAGGGTTATAACCTTAACCAAATTCGTAGCAGATCTCTGGATTCAGCAAAAACGAAAGATGAAGTTAAAAGTATTGTTGGAGAGCTAAACATTCAGAACTAAAAAACAAATCATTATCCAATAAACTGATAAACGTGGATAGCTAGTTAAAAAACAAACATAGAAACTCTATACTTGGGAATTCCGAAAGGACCAGTCCCAATAGAAACAAACCCAAGCTTCGAACTTTGCATTCCTATGCTTCCTACTCAGCTCGGACATGATCACTTTAATTATCAATTTGCTAATACCTGAAGAAAAAAAGCAGCTAAATGGAACCGCCTTAGATTTTAAAATTAAATTAACAAAAAATAATTTTTGATTTATGTAAATGAAAAAAATATAAATTTTTTTTTAACCTAAAAATTAAAAAGTTCATTAACTACGTATGGGAAGGACTAGAGCAGTCCTGGTAAAAAAATATTATTGAGCTCCGGGAGTCGAATAGAAGTCCATATTTAGGACTCTTTAAGACTACGTGCTCGATTTGCCGCCCAATGAGCGACTTTATTACATTATCTATAGGCTAACGATTGAAATTGAGATACAATGTGCTGCAGCTTCGAAGGGACTACTGTACATTGACCTTGAATAGCCTGAATAACCAACCATCAATCAGATTCAATATTGACCAAGTCAAACTTTCGATGAGCAAACTGGATGGCATGTAGGATAGAAAGAGCTTCTGCAAAAGCCGGTGAAATGATAGAATCAAAATACTGATTAGCAAAGTAAATGTAGTCACCCAAATTGTTCCTAACAATAAAGCCAATGCCAGCTTGTGAGTTTAAAAAAGAGCTATCAGAGTTTAATTTAATCCAGTTTCCATCCGAGGGAATCCAATTAAGTAAATTAGAATTAGAATGTAAATTAAAATTTCCTCAGGAGCTTGAGTTTTATTAAACCGACAAGCAAATGAAATTATTTTGAGCATGAGATTAAGAGGAGAATGCCGCCTAATAAGATATATCATCTCATTTTTAACGTACCAAGTAAACCAATAGGTAATAACAATTAGAGTCTTAATAGACAGAGTCCCAGCCGGGCTATTGGGCAACCTGAGCCAACCTCCATTCAACCAAGAATTCTGATTATTTTACGGAAAATCAGTTCAAGATTGAAGAATGGACCAAACTGAATTAATATAAGGGCGTAAGAAAAAAAATGTGTTCAATAGTCTCATTAGTAGTATTAGACGGACACAAAGGACAAATAAAGATATTAAGAAGACCAATATGGCACAAATAGGATCTGATAGGTAATCTATTATGCAGAAGATTTCAAAGGAAGTTCAGAACTTTTGGAGGCAGCTTAAGTTGCCATAGACTAGGCAAGGGACATAATTGCTAAGTTGGTGAAGGTTACGACTTCTAAGAAATAACTAAGCACTACTTGTAGCAACATACTCATTAATTAATCTCCATTTCCTAAACCCATGCATCATCATAGGAGGAGAGGGGCAACCGAATTATCTTAATGGATTCCCACATAGAAGCATGGGAATAAAAAACATAATTTGAACGTACTATTGAACTGTGTTTTTAAAAGTACACTAGCTAACCCATCATATCGAACAAACCTAAAATAGTTAATTTCTCAAATTGAATTCAAATTTAATCTTTGATATATAATTTACTAAAATAATTAAATAATCATATGGCACAATCCAATTTAATTAATATTTTTTAACTTGAAAAATTAGATGGTAACCTAACAAATTCGATGACTTGAAAAATTTTGATAACCTGAAAAAAGAAGAAGAAAAATTAGATGAAGGAAAAATAGAAGAGAAAGAAGAAAGAATGGGAAAGAAAAAAAGATATGAAGAAAAAGAAGATGATGAAAAGAAGAAGAAGAAGAAAAGAAGAAAAAAAGTATATAAAGAAGAGAACCTGAGGGAAAAATTTTATTTTTTTTTTAAAAAATCAGAGGCGGGAAATATCCCGCCCCTTCACTTGGGCAAAGCCCCTTAGCGCGCTCGCCAAGGGCCGCTGGCTCGTGCGCCCGCAAGACCGCGACGACGGTGAGGGCGAACTTTTATGACCTGGAAAATTAAAGAGACCTTCTTGTAAATATTATTTTAGAGGGGGCTTCTATGATCAGAGTTCATCTAGTAGGTCTTTTCTATGTTTCAGTGTTATTTGATAGTTATGAGTTATTATTTTAATTTGATAAATAATTAAATAATGTAGAATAGTGGTATTCTATGTTCGGTGGTGATTTAGAGTATACATAGTTGTGTTGGGTGTGAGTTGACTCCTGTTGTAGCCGATGAATGTTGAATGAGTAAAATGATGGTTTTATCCTTTGTCTCTATTTGCTTCAATTGCTTCTGTATTCCGTTGATCTCATGTTGCATTATTTTGTTGGACATACCATGTTGATAATTGCATGAGTCTAATTAGAGTTGTTATTTATTAATGTTATTTGAGCATGGTGCCCATTGTAGTATTAACGTTGTCATAAGTTGTATTTGCTAGCATGAATTATTTGGTTGCATCTTCAGTTGATAGTTTGTTGTAACATTTATTATTGTTAGCTTCGTCGATCAGTTGTGATTTCTCATCTTGTGAGATCTAGTTGTCATGTTGCATTGTTGATCTTTTATTGGGCGAAGGCCCTGGGCATTGTTGATTTATTGCCCGAGGTGTTGGGCAAGTGACACCGGTGATCACCTATTTACTACACAGGTGTGTGTTCGGCGTCGATGTGTTAGACGTCGGCAGACTACCTTTATGGATAGTCGGATCTCCTGCTGGAGCAGGCTTGAGGTGTCACTCTCGGAGGTGGGAAAGCGCGGGGGAAACCCATTTGTCCATTGCGCTCTTGATTGGTATGAATTGCATTAGTTGATAGGTGAAAATGTGTCTTGTTGTTGACATATTGCATTCAATTGCAAAGTTGTATATTGTTGCATTTGACAATATCATCACATCATGATTGTAGTCCTTATTGTTAGACATATTGATACTCCTACTCAGCTTCCCGTTGATATTGTTTGTTGTTGCTTCGAATTTGCAGGTACGTTAGTAGTTGAAGTTGGGTAGCTAGAGTCCGGGAGGAGGAGACGTCATCCGCTGTTTAGTTGTTTTCTTAGTTATATTTAGATTGATGTTGAACATTTGTTTAGAGAACTTCTTGTTGAAAAGAAGATTTCAATTGTTCTTGTTGAGATTTTCTGGTGTATTTTGTGGTTTAGTTGTAGGTTGTGCTCCACCTAGGTGAGGTCCCTTCTCTAGGGATAAAGTTAGGCGGGGCGTAACACGGACAGTGTGGGCGGACGCTAGTGAGCCCACTCCAGACGCGTTTCAATGCCTGCAATAGGCGTCGAAAAGTCTTCAACGCCTGTAGCAAGCGTCGAAATTTTTAAACTTAGATTTTTTTAAACATAGATTTTTTTTAAAAAAAATATTTCGACGTCAACGTCGAAATTTTTCCGCCTAAACTCCTAAACTCTACGTCGAAGTTTTGTGCACGTGTCACACCCCAAACCCGGACATGACCGGCCAGAGTACCACCCGTACTCTACAGCCTAACCCAACCTTGACAACTATAAAAAATACCACAAAACTTGTACAATTTATAAAACCAACCGGTTTGCAGAAATACATAAACTAAGGAAATTATCATCGACGACTTTCCTCCGCTGACCACTTGTACATAAACCAACCGGTGTACCTTCCTCCGCATCTATGTGAGTCTGAGTCGTGACTGGGGACCTCGTGCCGCAATGTTTATGCTTTCGTCGCTGCCTCGCCGACCATCGATTCAATTATTCTATCGTTCGTCGCCCGTCACCACCTTCTCGACCATCGGTTCCTTTTGCTAAAAAACATAGTAAAATTTTATTCTCATTAATGCAATATTTATGTTCTATCTACTTATTGCTGATTACATATTATTAACATGGAAGGCGTTATATAATCGTGGAGCAAGGAAATTTGGTAAAGCTGATGTCCCACCAATTGGGTGATGCCCATATCCACGAAGCATAAATCCTATCTTGAACCAATTGTCTCTGGGTTTCAACAAAGCAGTAAAATTGTTGATGCACAACCTGAGTTTGACTTTAAAAGTGGTGAAGTAGTACTCAGTTGGAAATTCTTATGAGATGGACTCTGCCGTTATAAGAGTGTTACTACAGTCAAAATGAGTTTCTCTTTAATGACTTAGACATGTGTCTGTCTCCACGTCTATGTGAGTCGAAGTCCGCGACTAGGGACATCGTGCCGCAATGTCTATGCCTTCGTTGCTGCCTCACCGGCCATCAGTTCAATGATTCGATTGCTCGTCGACGTCACCAACTTCTCGGCCACCGATTCCTTTTGCTATGGACTTGGACCTGCAAACATAGTAAAATTGATTCACTTAGCCTACAAATATAAGTAACTGTGCAGGAGTGCTAAACCAGAAAGTAAATAAAAGATTCTGGAATCTGAATCATAAGCAAATTAGTCATCAGTCAAATATCTTATAGAATTACATGGCCAAGCAATTGGAAATCACATCTCTTTGTGGTGGACTGTGACGTGTCATGCATATCGGAGACCCATATAATTTATTCGAAAACAAATGCATTACCCTTTATATTAATGAAAAATAATACTAATTTCTCCGTTTGATTCCCCATTATATATATTAATGAAAAATAATACTAATTTCTTCTGTTTCGAGTTCGCCCTTTCTTCACCTTCGCCTTCGCTTCACTCCCATGAGATTGGGGTTCCGATTCCGGCGTGCCTCACACAGATTGCAAGAGAGGGTGATCTCGATCTCCACTCTCATGGATTCCAAGTTTGCACCATCCACCGGGGTAGCGAGAAGATTGCAGGATGATGAAGCCATGGACATAGATGTCCCCGCCTCGTCCCTCGTCGTCTTCTTCTTCTTCCCCGAGCCGATCTTCCCATCGTCTCTTATTCTTTTCTGATTTCGTCAACGGCAACGAGAAGGGAGCGTTGGATTCGTATGCACCCTTCACCGGCGCAGCAAGAACGTTGCAAGAAGCAGACGTCGTCATGCGTTCTTCATTATCCTCCTCTCCCCCGAGCAGTCGGTGCCGTCGGATTACAGGTAAGCCCGTGTTCTTTTCCGATTTCGTCAATGGCGTGGACCAAGAACGCGGCGAGAGGGATAAAGATAATGTGCCATTCACCGGCGTGGGGAGAAGATTGCTGGACGACGAAGACATGGATGTGGACGTGGCGAGCCCTTCTTCTCTGCCGAGCGGATCTTGCCATCATCAGCCGACGCAAAACATCGTGTTCTTTTCTGAGTTCCTCGGCGATCAGCAAGAAAAGGCGGCAGCGCAGAAACTGATTCCGTTTACCGGCATTGCGAGGAGGATGAATGACGTCACAGCTGCAGGGAGGGGAACGAAAAGGGGTAGGGCTTCATCCGGAGAGACGGAGGAAGAAGCACGGCATTCCAGGGAGGTATACATTATATTTTCTGTAATTTCTTGGTTAGAATATTTTCTTGGATTTTCTGTAACTTGGTGAAGATTAAGATATAGGAATGAACTCATGACTTCCCCACAAAGGCTGATCAACACGATTCAATCTTATCTTCAAACGAGGCATTTCTTGGATGTTCTAATTCTTGGATTTTAGGCATTTCTTGGATGTTCTAATCTTAGCTTCAAACTCTTGATTGGATGTTCTAATCTTTAATCTTCAGCCAAGAATGTGATTAGTGCACAAAATGAAAAATGAACATACAAGGGACCTGTTTGGTGCTCGATGACGAGTTGGAATTCAGGATATATCTTCCAGTTAATCAGCATTTTCTATACCTAAGTTATGCACATTTTCTATAGCAAAGTATTGTGAAATTAAGAGATCACAAATTACCAATTCCTCTGTTTTAATGTTGAAACAGATGCAGTAAATATGTCATATCAGGAATACCAGCTTGTAAACAAGAGAAACAAGATGGGTTAGTAATTCATGCTTACGGCGTCTTGTATGCATGCTTACCTTTACTTCTAGCACTGTTGTACACATGATTAAAATGGCTCCTATAAGTCATTTAGTAATTCCAGCAAAGAGCCAATACATTGCTAACCTAGTAAAATTTAGCAGTGCAATGAAATAACATGTCAATCTAGTGGGATTGAGTGAAATGAATTGCTGCCAGTTACTAATATCAGCAACCAAATAAAGTAATAAACAGTTATATGACTAATTTTATGAGCACAACGGAAAGAGAATACTGTGAGGATTTTGCGGATGATACTTCCATTCTCTGTGCATCTGCAGTTTTTGTGATGACTGTAAATGTGAAAAATAAGAAAGCAGCATGCAACTGAAAAAGTGGAAGGAGAGAGACTTGCACACTATATAAAATAAGATTCAAATAGATGGACTCAATCCATGTTTAGGTATACAGCTGCAGAATATAATACCTAAAGCTATCTTATAGTAGTTCCCAATTCAATCCAGTTTTACAGTAACTTAAATTACATATCTTTCAAAAGTTTATACAATTATCTTGAAGATCCTAAATTAAATGAGTGATAAGAATTATCATTCTGTACCAGGAAACAGAATTATAAAGTTAAGAGAAACAGTATTACTAAGACTGCAACTATTAATCAATTACTTGGATTGGATCTGATCTGATCTGATCTGATCTGTGCTTGTGGATAAATGTTTTATGGACCTAAGATAATTATTTAGTTGGAAACAGTGGATATGTGGACAAAACTAGTTTATACTGGAAGTTTAAGTTACTAAAGTTTAGATAAACATGTAGAGGTCTTGTGTTCAGATTTCTTGTAAAGCTCAAGCCAGGTCTCTCTTTAGTTTTTTTCCCCTGAAACCCAACTTCATAAGATCTACACACCTAGAAACTATTTTAATGTGATTTTAGTTCATATTTTGATATCTATTGTTGCTTCGGAGCTGCAAAATATTTCATTAAATTCTGCTCACAAAGGTTGAATGAATTCACCATGAGTGTTGCTTTGATATTAGACCTTACTATTTTCTGGTTCATTTTTATTTATATGTTCAGAATTCTAGATTTATGTCGCTGGTTACATCTACTACATGCTTTTACTCTCTTCATTTGTTACAATTGAAGGTGATTGTCCGATTGACTTGCCACTTGGACAGAATAAAAGACCCTGCAGCACGCGCATTGATTATTTGGATTATAGGAGAGTACAGCTCTGTTGGACAGATTATTCCCAAAGTAGTACCAAGTATACTGAAGTATCTCGCATGGTGTTTTACTTCGGAGGAGGTTGAGACAAAGCTTCAGATCCTAAATACTTCCGCCAAGGTCAACTTCGAAATATCTGTATTTGTTGTCTTAGTGTTACACTTGAGTGGATTATTTGTTCCCGTCATATTTAGGATTTAGCATGACAGTCTATTATCTGTATTGATATCTACAGTTGGATAATTTTGTTCTTTCTTGCAATCTGTTTGATTTGGAGATAACAATCTTGAAATTTTATTTACTATTGTATTGTATGATTCTCCCATTTTGTTGTTGTCTTTGGTTGTGTAATCTTTGTCATTGTTTACTTTGATAAAATTTCCAACTTTCCCCAAATCTTAAGCTATTAAAAAGGAGCACAATCTATTCATTTATATTATTAAGTATTAACACTTCCACTTGCATGTAGACGGGTGAACTAGACTATTTCACCCATGCCGAACATGCAGGCTAAATTGATTTAGCTGAGGTTTATTTTTTAAAATTATTGACACTTGCAGGATTCAAATTAAGTGCCACCAACCATGCATGTTAAATTTGATTATCTGACCAACATTTTCAAGCTTTAGTTGTTAGGAAGGAGTGCAATCTATTCATTTATTTTCTTAACAATCATTATATGGTAACATTTTCTTCCTTGTTTGTTGATTATTTGCTTTGTTTGATTTGGTATTGGTTGATTCAAACCCAAATTTTTTGTCATATCCTTATTACATGTTTTTAAATAAAAAAATGTTAGTTTGTTTCTAGTTAGTTAATGCACATTAAGCAGAATATTTTCATGAAGTAATGGCAACACTAAAATTAACATTGCTATTTTCTTATTTCGTTTAGAGGATGTGATAAAGGTAAAGGAAAAAACTTGAAATGATTTCCCTTTTGCTTGTCATTCATTCTATTTTCTCATTGTTCTTGTTCTTCTTTAAACATTTAGTAGTTCCTACTTCCTAGTCAGCTCCTGCTACAACAATTCATTTGGAACAAATGACCCTGATGTGTCTTCTGGATCTTCAATTGAAGAAAGTGGCTCTGTCTATGATTCTCATCATTCTTCCATCAGCTCAGATGGTGAGGGGAATGAATCTGCAATTGATTCAAATGAAAGTGACCATGCTTTTGTCTCAGTTCTGCATGATGCTCAAGATGGCAAAGAAAAAGCCCTAATTAATGTTTCTGATGCTAGCGTTGATTACGATCTTGCAAGTCAAAGTTCCAAGGGAAATTTTGTCTTCATTCATCTCTACAGATTTGGCAGAGTCAATGTCTAAGTCAGCACTTGAATCATGGCTGGATGAGCAA
This sequence comes from Canna indica, assembly GCA_034359265.1. NCBI lineage: Eukaryota > Viridiplantae > Streptophyta > Magnoliopsida > Zingiberales > Cannaceae > Canna > Canna indica. The sequence continues at coordinate 70,226,267 of CP136894.1, read as the reverse complement.
CCAGCTTCTACTTCAGTAAAAAAGCCTCCACAGCCTTCTCCTGGCAGAATATCAATTAACAATCTTAATTGTACTGTTAGACCAATGCTCCACACTCTTCTCCATCCTACAACTGGCAATGGCTTGAGAGTAGAATATGCATTTTCATATGAAATTTCAACTATATCCCCAATCTTAGTACTTCTTGAAGTTTTTCTCGAGAACTGCTCTTCTGAACCATTAGTAAATATAGCATTGAAAGATGGGGAGTCTACTTTGGGTGTGGAATCTTCAGATCAAGTGATGGGAAAACCTGAAAGGTATTTATCTGCCCCATTTCTCATCATTTTCTTTGCACTATTTGATTTGGACTCTTATTTTCAGTCTAGTAGTAGTTACATCTTGTGGAATTTTTTGTTGCTCATATTACTTTTATAAACTCACATGTTCCATATTTTTCTTCCATAGCCCACCATCAACAGATAATATACCAGCTTTGCTTTCTTTTGAAGAGATTGCATCCTTAGATCCAAGTCAAAGGGTGAAGAAAGTCATTCAAGTGTGTTTTCATCATCATCTTTTGCCATTCAAGTTAGCTGTGTTATGCAATGGGAAAAAGTTTTCGACAAAATGCAAGTGTCAGTAATATTCATATCTCACAAAATGTCTAACCGCATGGTATAGATGTGCCCTCATATTTCATATTACTGCCCTTGTGGATCACTTCAGACATACAAATATACACTTCTTTCATGTGCACATATAGAAATATCACGATACTGCTGGTTCATATATCAACGGGATTGTAACAGGTTATAAAATCTTTTGCTTGACAATGCCATTATTTTGGTATTCTTGGGCAATGGAAAGAGTTAGATGATTTACCTAATAATTAGGTTATGATAGAGGATGGCGTAGTCTTATAGTGTGATTACCTGGAACATAGAAAACATAGAATGACAAAGCATTTCTCAGTATTGAAATAGAAAAAGTTTATAGTTTGTATGAAATTAAAATGCCACTTTTTCAGCTATCATACTTTCTTTCCCTGCTGTATTAAGTTTAGCTAATATTCCAAAATTATGTAACAGGTGCATATTCAAGGATCACATGGAGAAGATTGACAATTCATTTGATTCGGATAAAATTATTCTAGTTTCTAAAATTCTAGCATCTAAGGTTCTAAGCAATTCTAATGTTTCCCTTGTGAGTGCCGACATCCAGTTTCTTTTAACATTGATGATGCATCCGGTTTGTGCTTCCGTTTCAGTGGGCAATTATTGAGTAGCTCAAAGCCAGTCTTGTTTACTATCTTGGCTGAGGGCAAGTTCTCTGAACCATTGAATATCACTATCAAAATCAATTGCGAAGAAACAGTTTTTGGCCTAAACTTGCCAAACAGAGTGGTGGCATTTCTACAATGAAAGAAGGCATCCAACTTCTCCTTCCCTGTTTGTTTCCCTTCTCCAGACTTGGTACCTACCCATTGTGATCTCTGATGTAAACCACAATTTTGTACCTAATATATTTTATGCTGCTGAAGATTTTGTCATATGATGAATTTATAGATGATCATCTTTATTTGTTTAATGAACATGGTGGTATCTATTTGTTTTCCGGGTCTATTAATTTTTAGTAGTTTGACAATTATTCTCGTCTCATTTTTTTTTAAGATCAACAAGGACGACTCTTGTACTAGCTTTTCTTTTATCAGTCATTAAATTCATTATATCTACTTGTTAAATGTTTAAAAGCAGATTGTGCCAAAACAAAACAAAAACTGACATGATCCAGCTCTAGATACTTTGGGGGTTGCTTGGATTTCAGGTTTTTTTTCCAAGTTTATTTGGATCAGTTTGGAGTTCTCAATGGAGATCTAAAAATGCTTGAATAATTTTTAAAAGAATTAATAATATACTATGTGATTTTGAAAAATAGAATATAAATTTTTCAAATCGTACTAGTTTGGTTCATTTCAATTTGATTAGATACTATTGAACTTTGTTAAATATTAGAAAAAGTATTAAAAAAATTAAAAAATTGATGCAGAAAAGATCCTTAGAGCTGGCTCCAACACAAAATAGGTCATTGCTTCTTTTTCCGGAGTTGGGTTAAGTTGGTTTTTCAACTTGAAATTATTGTGTCGGAAACACATGTCAGAAGCTGATCTGATCGTTTTTACACCGTAGTTTCTACATGTATCTAGTACTAGTTAAATTTAACTGTATATATTCCTACAAATTATATTAAGCGTATCTCTCTTTTAAATTGGAGAAAATTGGTATATGCAAAATACGTTAATTGTGCTTCTTTTAGAAGCAAAAGACGAAGGCCTTCTTCATGTTTATCCTCCTCATGGGCGCAGCAAGAAGGCTGCTGGACGCCGAACCGATGGATGTCAACGTCCCAGCAGCATCTTCTTCTTGTTTATCCAATTTATCCTCCCCGATGCAATCGCCACAATCTTTCCATGGGATGACGTTCTTTTCTAAATTCGTCGTCAATGCCGACGGGAAGGTTGGTCCGGAGGGCGCAGCAAGAAATATCAGTGTGACAAATTCTTAGTGAAGACAATATCTCCTATAAACAAAAATATGCAATTAATTCAATCTCCAAAAAAAAGAAAAGCTACATTAGTTTAATCAGAGATGAAAAGATACCTTCTTTCTTTTTTTAATTTGAGATGATAAGACATCTTTAGATTTAGGGTTATAACCTTAACCAAATTCGTAGCAGATCTTTGGATTCAGCAAAAACGAAAGATGAAGTTAAAAGTATTGTTGGAGAGCTAAACATTCAGAACTAAAAAACAAATCATTATCCAATAAACTGATAAACGTGGATAGCTAGTTAAAAAAACAAACATAGAAACTCTATACTTGGGAATTCCGAGAGGACCAGTCCCAATAGAAACAAACCCAAGCTTCGAACTTTGCATTCCTATTGGGACTGGTCCTTTCGGTCATAAAGGAAGCATAGGAATGCAAAGTTCGAAGCTTGGGTTTGTTTCTATTGGGACTGGTCCTTTCGGAATTCCCAAGTATAGAGTTTCTATGTTTGTTTTTTAACTAGCTATCCACGTTTATCAGTTTATTGGATAATGATTTGGTTTTTACTTCTGAATGTTTAGCTCTCCAACAATACTTTTAACTTCATCTTTTGTTTTTGCTGAATCCAGAGATCTGCTACGAATTTGGTTAAGGTTATAACCCTAAATCTAAAGATGTCTTATCATCTCAAATTAAAAAAAGAAAGAAGGTATCTTTTCATCTCTGATTAAACTAATGTAGCTTTTCTTTTTTTTGGAGATTGAATTAATTGCATATTTTTGTTTATAGGAGATATTGTGGATTGGTTGTGATATTGTCTTCTCGAGAAAAAAAATGTATTAGCGTATGATTAAGAGCAGTTGCTACCGAATGGTTGCTTGTCTTAAATTTCATTCTTACTTTAATACTCCCTGGGAATATTCAAGGATTGATTTTGTCAATGGTTTGGATGAAATGAAATGTCTATTTGTAAAAATTTCCTGCTACAAATATGGTAGATGTTTCTTTGAGTACAATATTGCCTTCATGAATCATGAAATAATTGTGGTTGACTAATTATCTTGGTTTGGTTTGGTTTGGTTTGGGATCTGAGTCCGTGGAGTGGTCTGGTGCAAGCTTTTCATTTATAATTTATTTATTTACTTCTGTAGTTTACCAGGAGATGTTGTCTCATGCTTAGGAGTGAACTCCAAAAGCGCTAGCAGGGACAGAAAGAAGTTGAGTGGTTCAAGTAGTAACGGGCTTGCAGCATCTGTGCCTCCGACACCTAGTAGTGAAGATGATATCTTGCAGTCAGTGAATGTAATGAGTTTTACGTTCAATGAACTGAAGACAGTATAGTAATATAAGGGTATATTTGTAAATATACTCTTACTTAAGGACTTTTGTGTAAATTGTTATAGTATTAATAAAAGCAGGATTAATAGAAAGGTGACCTAACCCTACAGGATAATCACTCTTTTTTTCATCTTCCACAAACCAACTTGGTATTAGAGCCGCCGTACACACATCCTGAAGTGCTTGGAAATCCAAAAAATTATTCTGCACTTGCGGCGTGCGGATTCCTTAGCCGCGCCTGCCGCTGCATCAAGCAACGCGCTGCGAGACGCACGCGCCCCAAGCGGTGCACGACGCACCAAGTGTCGTAAGGCAGCGCACCTTCACCAAGCAGCGCAAGGCAGTGTCCTTCAAGCAGATTTTTTTTCTTCACATCGGGCGACACGCGTACCGAGGAGCTAGCTTTAGGCAGCATGGGTATACATCCTATATTTGATTCAAATTTCCTTCTCTCATTTGAAAGGTGACAACAACTTTATTCTACAAAGTCAGCTTATATATATTTTATTTTTCAAAATCTGTGCAATGAGATGAAGAAAAATCTAAGCGTTTAAAGATTTAATTTGATGCTATAATTATCTTGTAGATCTGGGATTTCGTTCGAAATTCCCTCTCTTCAGAATAGCCCTATGAAATTAGATGGATCATCTACTTATTTAATGTGGACTCGAAGTGTGCGACTGTTTATTAGAGCCCGTCGTCTTGAGGGGTATCTCACCGGGAGTAAAGTACAGTTAGCAAATGGAAACAATGCACATTGGGAGTCAGAGAACTCTCTTGTTATGTCTTGGTTTCTAAACTATATGACTCTGGATATTGGTCAGGGATTCACATTTTTCAATACAACCAACGAAATTTGGGAAGCTATTTCACCAACTTACTCTCAAATAGGGATTTCAGTGCAAGCTTATGAGATTTAGTGCAAAATTCGTCAAGTAAGAAAAAGTAATATGTTAGTTACTGCTTATGTGGCTGAGCTTAGACAATTGTGGTCTGAGTTGTACTTTTATCGTCCATTCAAGGCCTTACATGCTGAGGATGCAGTTCTACACAAAAAGTACATAGAAGAAGAATGCTTATTTGATTTTTTGGCAGGGCTGAATTCAAAATTTGACTCCATTAGAACACAAATTCTTAGGAGAGGAGATACATTGCCTACACTTCAGCAAGTTTTTTCCATTGTTCAAAGTGAGGAGACTCAGAGAAGGATTATGGTGGAGCCTAATAACTCACCAGTACCATCACATCGATCTGCACTAGTAGTTCAGCCTCGTGAAAGAACTGAAAGAGAACAAATGAAGTGTGATCATTGTCATAGGCCTGGTCACATTAAAGATACATGTTGGCAGTTACATGGTAGACCTCGAGGAGGTGGACGTGGCGGATGTCGTGGTGGAAGATTTCAGAGTCGAACTCGTGGGAGTCGAACTAATCATTCCGTTGATAACTCCTCAATGTCATGTTACAAACTCTCAAATAGTTCATGGCAAAGCTTGATCCCACCTCTACTGGAGAGACCTCCTCCTCCACAGGTTCAGCTAGTCAACCTTCTTCTTCCATACACCACTCTCATTTTGCACAATCAGGTATTCTACATAGTGCATTAAATTGTACTCAGTTTTCACCATCATCCTAGATTATAGATTTGGGTGCATCAAATTATATGACAGGTTCCTCTAGTTCCTTTATTTCATATTTTCCCTGTTCAGGTAGAGATAAAGTTCATATAGCTGATGGTTCTTTTGCCCATATTTCTGGAAAAGGTGCCGTCACTATTACTCCATCTCTACATTTATCGTTAGTCTTACATGTTCCTCGTTTTCCTAACAACCTCTTATCAATTAGTTCAATCACCAAGGCTCTCAATGGTATAGTAACATTCTTCCCTACTCATTGTTTGTTTCAGAAGAAGCTTGTGACGAAGGAGACGATTGGATCTGGTAGAATGCATGATGGTCTCTATCAACGGGATAATCTTAGCAGTCCCAATGAAGTCGGATATATGGTCTCTTCTGAAACAAGTGCACTGGAGGAATTGCAGTTACATCATCGTCAATTTTGACATTTTTCTTTTTCAGTTAGAGCTAGGCAGTTTTCTTTCTCTTTACAAATTATGCAATAATGACCAATTGATTTGTGATGCCCGTGAGTATGCTAAACATACAAGTAGTATCTATTCTGCTTCTGGAAATCATAGTCAATCTCCATTTGATGTTATTCACACTGATGTTTTGGGATCCTGCCATGTTACTTCTTTTTCTGGGCATAAATGGTTCATTACCTTTATTGATTGTTTTCGTCGAACAACTTGGGTTTATTTGTTAAAGAGTAAAGATGAAGTGTTGCGATGTTTTAAAGCATTTCACATGATGATAGAAACTCAATTCAGTACCAAAATCAAAATCCTTTGCTCAAATAATGATACATAATACACTGGCAAAGAGTTTCAGGACTACTTGTTAGCTAATGGGATTCTTCATCAAACCGCTTGTGTTGATACACCTACTCAAAATGGTGTGGCAGAAAGAAAGAATCATCACCTATTGGAAGTCACTCGATCTTTACTCTTTACCATGAACATGCCAAAGTCTTTTTGGAGAGAAGCCGTTTTGACAACTGCTTATTTAATTAATCTCATGCCGCTTCGGACCTTGGAGTTCAAGTCACCGACCACTTGAATGTCTTATTGGAGTTACGACTTTCATTGTACCTCCTAAGATATTTGGGTGTGTTTGTTTTGTACGTGATCATCGCCCCTCACTTGGTAAACTTGAACATCGTTCCTTGAAATGTGTATTTGTTGGATATTTAGCTACTAAAAAAGGTTACAAGTGTTATTTCGCACCTCAAAAGAAGATGTTTGCGAGTATGGATGTAACCTTCATAGAGACAGAGACATACTATTTATCCGATCAGAATTTGGTAAATATTGTCCCTCCATCTCCCTCTACAATATCAGATGAGTTCCTCTACTCACCATATTCATGTCCCGAGATACCACATTGTGATGGGGAGTCATCTAGAGTTCAAGAAGAGCCGCACATAGCTGCAAATGATGGAGGAAATGACAATGGAGTATCTATTCAGGGGGAGCAGTACGTCTGTAATTCTAAGACCACTATGCATTCTCCTAGAGTTCAAGAATCTCCTCATGTTACATCTTCAAATGATCCTGACCTTGGTAACATCTCATCTCCTTGTTCTTCTTTAGATTTACCTATTGCCATTCGTAAAGGTTCTCGCCACCATGTCTTTCCTTCTCGTTACCGTTATGACATCTCTCATTATGTTTCCTATAAGTCTTAGTCCTCTAGGTATAAATGCTTCATTACATCATTATCTGATGTCACCATTCCCGCAAATTGGAAGGTTGCCATAGTGGACCCGAGGTGGAAAGAAGCCATGTTAGAGGAGATGAAAGCCTTAGCCAAGAACCAAACTTTGGAGCTTGTACCACTGCCAAAAGGAAAACGACCTGTGGGGTGCAAATGGGTGTATACCGTGAAACAAACACCAGAAGGAAAGGTCGATCGTTTTAAAGCTCGTTTGGTTGCAAAGGGGTACACTCAGACATACAATATTGATTATGATGAAACATTTGCTCCTGTTGCCAAGATGAATACTATTCAGACTCTCATTTCATGTGTTGCGAATCTTGGGTGGAAACTACATCAGTTGGATGTGAAGAATGCTTTTCTACATGGTGATTTACAAGAGGAAGTTGATATGGAGATCCCACCTGGGTTCGATAGCACAAATACTGTTGGGAAGGTTTGTCGACTACGACGATCACTCTATGGATTGAAACAGTCACCTCGTGCTTGGTTTGATAGATTTCGTCAAGTAATTCTTAGTATGGGGTATAAATAGAGCAACAATGATAATACTTTATTTTTCAAGCATAACCAAGGAAACGTGGCCATCCTCATTGTTTATGTTGATGACATAATTGTTACGGGGTATGATATTGATGAAACTATGAGCTTGAAGGCTTAGCTTGCACAAGTATTTGAAGTTAAAGACCTAGGGGAACTAAGATACTTCATAGGGATTGAAGTAGCACACTCATCGCATGATATTTTCTTATCTCAAAGAAAATATGTGCTAGACTTGTTGGCTGAAGCAGGAATGCTGGGTAGTAAGCCTACTCCAACTCCAATTGATCAAAATTTTCAACTTGTTAATAATGGTGGTAATTCCGTTGATCATGGGAGATATCAAAGACTAGTGGGAAGATTGATATATCTTTCACACACCAGACCAGATATTATATTTGTTGTGAGTGTTGTAAGTTGATACATGCACGATCTACGTGAGCAGCACATGGAAGTTGTGTATAAAATTCTAAGATATCTTAAAAGTTGTCTTGGTGGAGGCTTATTGTTTTCTCGACAAGGTAACTTGAAGATAGAATGTTACACAGATCTCGATTGGGCTAGATGTCTAGATGATCGTCGATCCACGTCTGGATATTGTACATTTGTCGGTGGCAACTTAGACACCTGGAGAAGTAAGAAACAAACAGTGGTTTCTCGTTCTAGTGCGGATGATGAATATCGAGGTATGTCTCAAGGTGTCTGTGAGTTGCTATGGTTGAAAAACCTCATGCAAGAGTTACATCTTAATTCACAATAATCGATTCGTCTTTTCTGTGATAATAAAGCTGCTATTGAAATTGTCAATAATCCTGTGCAACATGACAGAACGAAACACATAGAGTTTGATCGTCACTTCATCAAGGAGAAATTGGAGAACAGTGATATTTGCATTCCATTTGTTCGATCCTTTGAAAAGTTGGCTGATATTTTCACCAAGGAGTTGAATAATATTTCATTTTCTTCTATTGTACGCAAGATGAGTTTAAATGATATATTTGTACCATCTTGAGGGGGAGTATTGTAATGTAGGGGTATATTTGAAAATATACTTTTACGTGAAGACTTTTATGTAAATTGTTATAGTATTAATAAAAGCAGGATTAATAGAGAGGTGACCTAACCCTAGAGATTAATCACTCTCTTTTCATCTTCCACAAAACAACTGACAGCCACTAGGAACTTCCAACCAGATAGTAAGTTAGGGGAGCTAGGGAGGCTTTGGTTCAGTGTTTAAGGGATGGATTGATGAACAAACTTTGGCAGCTACCAAACCTGGCACTGGATTGATTATTGTTGTGAAGAAGTTAAATCAGGAAGGCTTGTAAGGTCACAAGGAATGGTTGGTGAGTTTCCTTTTCCACTTAATTTGGTGCATCCGATCTTTTTCATTTTCTTTTGGCAATAACATGATCTGGATACTATGTTTATTCAGTTCGTAGATTTAAGAAATATATATATTAGTGAGACATGATCATGACCCTGCTCTGCATTTTGCGATAAATGTGTCAATTCTTTCAATTTATGACTAATTGAATGAGCAAATCCCACTATCTTGTAGGCAGAGGTAAATTACCTTGGTCAGTTGTCGCATCCTCATCTTGTAAAGCTTATTTGATACTGCTTGGAGGATGAACAACGACCTTGTGTGTATGAATGTATGTCTCGCGGGAGCTTGGAGAATCATCTTTTTAGAAGTAAGTTAATTGGATAAATTGAAAACTAGGTGTTTACTTTCTACTTCTACAATAAATTTCTCGGAGGTTTTCCACCATCTATTGTTATTGAACTAGATGGTGCAGTAGATCATAATTCTTTGTAATTTGATGATGGCACATGAGGTTCATATTTTCAACCACTCTCTTGGAACCTCCGTATGAAGATCGCTCTGGGTGCTGCAAAAAGGGCTCACATTTTTGCATAGCGACAGGGCAAGAGTCGTATATCATGATTTTAAAAACTCTAACATTCTTCTAGATTCTGTAATGGTATGTTTGCTTCATTAGATAGGATTGGATATGATAGGATTGGATAATAAATGAGGGTGGATTGGATATAAATTTTTTAAATCCGGTATGCAGCGAATATAATATCTATTTTAAACTCATTTTCTTTTAATCCGTGCACTAAACAAACAATGGATATTAATCCATCCCCTATTATATCCTTCCTTATCCTATGATGCAAACATGCACTAAGTGATTTGGCTTTTGTCAATCTGTAAACCAACATAATTACAGACACTCACTATCTATTGTTCTTGTTCTATATATACATAACTACAATGGAAAACTCTCGTATTTTGGATGGGCAAAAGATGGCCCTGATGACGATGAAAGCCATGTCTCAACGAGTATCATGGGAACATATGGATATGCTACTCTTGAATACCTTGATGAATAGCCCATATATCATTTTACGGATGACTTGATGAATAGCCCATATATCCAGTATTCTCATTTATTAGTCTCACATTACCTGCTGCTTATTTGGAATGGATTACATATGTTGTCTCTATTTGGTCAAGAGTCACGACCTTACTTGAACACGATCTGTTCTATAGGCTCGTACAATTGTATGCTTGAGTGTAAAGGAGACAGACAATTCAATCTGGTTGATGAATAATGACCACGTGATCAGAACGTGATTAATGGCTCAAATTCCAAGGGGATTGAAGCTGTAGATTATCGTTCCAAGATTTCGCCTTTCACGGGTGCAGCAAGAAGGCTGTTGGACGTCGAACCAATAGATGTCGACGTCCCAACAACATCTTCTTCTTGTTTATCCAGTTTATCCTCCTCGACGCAATCGAGAAAATATTTCCTGGGATGGTGTTCTTTTATGAATTCGTCGTCAATGCCGACGGGAAGGTAAGTCCGAAGGGTGCAGCAAGAAGGTTGCAAGATGAGAACGTGGCCTTGCATTCTTTGCTATCTTCCCCTCGGACCATCTTCTTTTTTGATTTCCAAGAATACGACGTAAATCAAGAACACCCCTGCGAAAGGGCGAAAGAAAATTACGTGTTTGTGACCTTATCCGGCGTGGGGAGAAGGTTGCTGGATGTCAGCTCATAAATGGATGTGGACGACCCGTGGCCGAGTGGATATTGCCATCGTCATCTGACGGAAAACACAACTTTGCGTGCATGGAGGGAAACAAAGAGGGGTAGAGGGCTGCATCCGCATTGACGGAGGAAGAAGAGGATCCTCTGCTAGTCTGCGTCCTTTAATAAATTTTGTTTGACTTGAAGAACGCAAGGCAGTGTCCTTCAAACGCAGATTTCTTTTCTTCACATCGGGCGACATGCGTACCGAGGAGCTAGCTTTAGGCAACACGGGTATAGATCCTATATTTTGCTTCAAATTTCCTTCTCTCATTTGAAAGGTGACAACAACTTTATTCTACAAAGTCAGCTTATATATATTTTATTTTTTGAAATCTGTGCAATGAGATGAAGAAAAATCTAAACCTTTAAAGATTTAATTTGATGCTATAATTATCTTGTACATCCGGGATTTCGTTCGAAATTCCCTCTCTTCAAATCATCCCTATGAAATTAGATGGATCATCTACTTATTTAATGTGGACTCGAAGTGTGCGACTGTTTATTAGAGCCCATGGTCTTGAGGGGTATCTCACCAGGAGTAAAGTACAGTCAGCAAATGGAGACAATGCACATTGGGAGTCAGACAACTCTCTTATTATGTCTTGGCTTCTAAACTCTATGACTTTGGAGATTGTTCAGGGATTCACATTTTTCAATATAGCCAACGAAATTTGGGAAGCTGTTTCACAAACTTACTCTCAGATTGGGAATTCTATGCAAGCTTATGAGATTCAGTGTAAAATTTGTCAAGTAAGACAAAGTAATATATCAGTTACTGCTTATGTGGCTTAGCTTAGACGATTGTGGTTTGAGTTGGACTTTTATCGTCCATTCAAGGCCTTACATGCTGAGGATGCAGTTCTACACAAAAAGTACATAGAAGAAGAACGCTTATTTGATTTTTTGGCAGGGCTGAATTCAGAATTTGACTCCATTAGAACACAAATTCTTAGGAGAGGATATACGTTGCCTACACTTCAGCAAGTTTTTTCCATTGTTCAAAGTGAGGAGACTCGGAGAAGGATTATGGTGGAGCCTAATAACTCACCAGTACCATCACATCGATCTGCACTAGTAGTTCAGCCTTGTGAAAGAACTGAAAGAGAACAAATGAAGTGTGATCATTGTCATAGGTCTGGTCACATTAAAGATACATGTTGGCAGTTACATGGTAGACCTCGAGGAGGTGGACTTGGCGGATGTCGTGGTGGAAGATTTGGGAGTCGAACTAATGATTTCGTTGATAACTCGTCAATGTCAGCTGAAGTGTTAGAGACTTTCAAATAGCTCATGGCAAAGCTTGATCCCTCCTCTACTGGAGAGACCTCCTCCTCCACAGGTTCAGCTAGTCAACCTTCTTCTTCCATACACCACTCTCATTTTGCACAATTAGGTATTCTACATAGTGCATTAAATTGTACTCAGTTTTCACCATCATCCTGGATTATAGATTCGGGTGCATCAAATCATATGACGGGTTCCTCTAGTTTCTTTAATTCATATTTTCCCTGTTCAGGTAGAGATAAAGTTCGTATAGCTGATGGTTCTTTTGCCCCTATTTCTGGAAAATGTTCCATCACTATTACTCCATCTCTACATTTATCGTTAGTCTTACGTGTTCCTCGTTTTCCTAACAACCTCTTATCAATTAGTTAAATCACCAAGGCTCTCAATGGTATTGTAACATTCTTCTCTACTCATTGTTTGTTTCAGAAGAAGCTTGTGACGAAGGGGACGATTGGATCTGGTAGAATGCATGATGGTCTCTATCACCTAGATAATCTTAGCAGTCCCAATGAAGTCGGATATAAGGTCTCTTTGCAACAAGTGCACTGGAGGAATTGCAGTTACATCATCGTCGATTTGGTCATTTATCTTTTTCAGTTTTAGCTAGGCAGTTTTCTTTCTCTCTACAAATTATGCAATAAAGATCATTTGAGTTGTTATGCCTGTGAGTATGCTAAACATAGAAGTTGTATCTATTCTGCTTATGGAAATCATAGTCAATCTCCATTTGATGTTATTCACACTGATGTTTGGGGACCCTGCCGTGTTACTTCTCTTTCTGGGCATAAATGGTTCATTACCATTATTGATTGTTTAGTCGAACAACTTGGGTTTATTTGTTAAAGAGTAAAGATGAAGTGTTGCGATGTTTTAAAGCATTTCACATGATGATAGAAACTCAATTCAGTACCAAAATCAAAATCTTTCGCTCAGATAATGGTACATAATACACTGGCAAAGAGTTCCAGGACTACTTGTTAGCTAATGGGATTCTTCATCAAACCACTTGTGTTGATACACCTACTCAAAATGGTGTGGCAGAAAGAAAGAATCGTCACCTATTGGAAGTCACTCGATCTTTACTCTTTACCATGAGCATGCCAAAGTCTTTTTGGAGAGAAGCCTTTTTTACAGCTGCTTATTTAATTAATCGCATGCCGCTTCGGACCTTGGAGCTCAAGTCACCGACCACTTGAATGTCTTATTGGAGATACGACTTTCATTGTACCTCCTAAGATATTTGGGTGTGTTTGTTTTGTACGTGATCATCGCCCCTCACTTGGTAAATTTGAACATCGTTGCTTGAAATGTGTATTTGTTTGATATTTAGCTACTAAAAAAGGTTACAAGTGTTATTTCCCACCTCAAAAGAAGATGTTTGTGAGTATGGATGTAACCTTCATAGAGACAGAGGCATACTATTTATCTGATCAGAATTTGGTAAATATTGTCCCTCCATCTCCCTCTACAATATCAGATGAGTTCCTATACTCACCATATTCATGTACCGAGATACCACATTGTGAGGGGGAGTCATCTAGAGTTCAAGAAAAGCCGCACATAGTTGCAATTTTCATCTGTAAGGATATTTGAGTACCAAAAGTGACGTGTACAGCTTTGGAGTTGTTCATCTAGAGATGTTGTCTGGCTGACGTGCCATAGACAAGAACCAACCACCTGGAGAGCACAATCTAGTGGACTGGGCAAGGCCTAATCTTACTATCTTACTAGCAAGCGAAAGATCGATCTTCCGCATCCTGGATGCACGATTGGAGGGGCAGTATTCACTGGAAGGAGCACAAATGGTTGTCGTTCTCGCACTCCATTGCTTATCAACGGAACCAAGGTACAGGCCAACAATGGATCAAGTGGTGTCTGCACTAGAATAGCTTCAGGATGCCAAAGACATGAGAAGAAATCCACGGTATGAACAAAAGACAAATGGCCAAAGCATTGGTGGCAATTCAAGCAGGTTGGTTAAGAGGAGATCATAAGAAATTGTCAAAGGAGATGTTGCTCATCCTACACCCTCAGCTTCCCCACTTCACACTACGTGAAGAGAAGTCTCATGTGATGCAACTTCGGATGGAAATAGTAGAGAAAAAAAAGGAAAACATAAAGTTGTACATGCAAGCTCAATATCTTTTCGTATAGATTTCCTTCTTTTGGATCATCTTGTTGACATTATGTTCATATATTATATATATATATATATCACTTTTTACACTCAAGTCAATTGTCCAATTAAAAGTTCATATCAAGGGTAGCTGATGTTATAATGATTGAAGGTTCCTGCTAAAATGTGGCCGTTAAATTTGACTATATATTATTGACATTAGTGTCTCAAAATTAGTGAACAAAGACAATGAAAAGATCTTGAAGTCAAATTATTGATAGATGCCGAACTTTTAGGCAACTTATTCATAGCATTCCTTTACTGTTTGAACAATTAAAGGTATTGTTTCTGTGTCTAAGGCAAATTGTAGTGTGATCAAGTTAGAATACAAAGATCTTAAACAACTCAAATCCATCCATTTTTCTTCAATTTCACCTTTATATAATTCTATTGTTGTTTAAAATTGAAGTGTCTCAAAATATAGCTTCCCTATTACCAATTTTGGGTACCAATCTATCCAATTTTGGATAGATTGGAGTATCTTGTGAAACAAAAGGGAAAAAAAGAGATCGAACATCAATCTATCCACCTTGGATATGCTTGGAATGGAAACCTAAATTGGATTTAGATCAGGTCGAATAATCAGATTTTGAATTTTATTATCATCTCTAATTTAAGACATTTAGATCTAATATTTTATGTATTGTATTAAAAAAATGAGATAATTTTATCCTCATATTTGTATTAAATGCTGAATTTATACTTTATATTGTTGATATTGTGAAATTAATTGAAAATCCAAATATGTTAACCGTGACCATTGTATCAAGATTTGATATCAATTTTAATTGGCATAAGCAATCGAATTAACTTTCAAAAAACAATCAAATGTCATGCCTATATCTTTTCTTTTCTTTTTTTTCATATTTATCTTTATTTGTTGGTCTGATTTGAAATTTGGTAATTTGGATCATTGTAACGCAGTGTGAAACTATTTTGGTCTAAACATCCCTATTTGTCCATTGATTCATTAGATTTGAAATTTGTTCAATTAAATTAATTTAATGATATATATAAAAATGTTTGTAGGATTATTTTGATGCGGTTAATTTAAAAATAAGGGGATATAATTTTATCATTTTACGGATGACTTGATGAATAGCCCATATATCCAGTATTCTCATTTATTAGTCCCACATTACTTGTTGCTTATTTGGAATGGATTACATATGTTGTCTCTATTTGGTCAAGAGGCACGACCTTACTTGAACATGATATGTTCTATAGGCTCGTACAATTATATCCTTGAGTGTAAAGGAGATAGACAATTCAATCTGGTTGATGAACAATGACCATGTGATCAGAACGTGATTAACGGCTCAAATTGTTAGGGGATTGAAGCCATAGATTATCGTTCCAAGATTTCGCCTTTCACGGGTGCATCAAGAAGGCCGCTGGACGTCGAACCAATGGATGTCAACGTCCCAGCAACATCTTCTTCTTGTTTATCTTGTTTATCCTCCTCGACACAATCGACACAATCTTTCCATGGGATGGCGTTCTTTTCTGAATTCGTCGTCAATGCCGATGGGAAGGTAGGTCCGGAGGGCCTAGCAAGAAGGTTGCAAGATGAGAACGTGGCCTTGCATTCTTCGCTATCTTCCCCTACGACCGTCTTCTTTTTTGATTTCCAAGAATACGACGTAAATCAAGAACACCCCCTGTGAGAGGGCAAATGAAAATTCCACGTTTGTGCCTTCATCCGGCGTGGGGAGAAGGTTGCTGGATGTCAGCTCGAACATGGATGTGGACGTCCCGTGGCCGAGTTGATATTGCCATCGTCATCCGACGGAAAACACAACTTTGCGTGCAGGGAGGGAAACAAAGAGGGGTAGAGGGCTGCATCCGCATTGACGGAGGAAGAAGAGGATCCTCTGCTAGTCTGCTTCCTTTAATTAATTTTGATTGACTTCAAGAACCGCATAAGAAACTTAAACTTTTGATGTCTCATGATTTGCTGAATGAATGAATGGATTGGAACTCAAATCTAATTTTTTGTTATGATACTCCTTGGAAGCACAAAAATGATGTGATTTTTTTCTGATAAGTCTAAAGGTAAGGTATTACCTTTGTGATTTGTGGATTTTAGGCTGAATTCAATCAGGCCAATAATAGTGGGAAGCAATTTACAGGATGAATATGTTGAGAGTTAAAACAAATGAAATTTACAGGATGAATATGTGCATAGTCCAACCTAATGGAGATGAGTTGTTTCTCTTTTATGGTGGAGCTTGGAAGGATAACAATTGCTATTCTGGGACTGGTTAACTTACATCATTTTAGATTGTGTTACTAGCAGTACGTATTCTTATGGGCCGTAGCCGTTTCATTTGTCACGGTGATTCGACAAATCCATTTAATTAACCATTCAACAAAAGTTGCAACGAAAATTAGATTTGAGTTCCAATCCACTCATTCATTTAGCAAATCATGAGACATCAAAAGTTTAAGTTTCTTATGCGGTTCTTGAAGTCAAACAAAATTAATTAAAGGAAGCAGACTAGCAGAGGATCGTCTTCTTCCTCCGTCAGTGCGGATGCAGCCCTCTACCCCTCTTTGTTTCCCTCCCTGCACGCAAAGTTGTGTTTTCCGTCGAATGACAAAGGCAATATCCACTCGGCAACAGGACGTCCACATCCATGTCCGAACTGACATCCAGCAACCTTCTCCCCACGCCGGATAAGGGCACAAATGTGGAATTTTCTTTCGCCCTATCGCCGGTGTGTTCTTGATTTACATCGTATTCTTGGAAATCAGAAAAGAAGATTGTCGGAGAGGAAGATAGCGAAGAATGCAAGGCCACGTTCGCATCTTGCAACCTTCTTGCTGCGCCCTCCGGACCAACCTTCCCGTCGGCATTGACGACGAATTTAGAAAAGAACGTCATCCCATGGAAAGATTGTGGCGATTGCATCGAGGAGGATAAATTGGATAAACAAGAAGAAGATGCTGCTAGGACGTCGACATCCATCGGTTCGGCGTCCAGCAGCCTTCTTGCTGCGCGCCGTGAGGAGGATAAACATGAAGAAGGCCTTCGTCTTTTGCTTCTAAAAGAAGCACAATTAACGTATTTTGCATATACCAATTTTCTCCAATTTAAAAGAGAGATACGCTTAATATAATTTGTAGGAATATATACAGTTAAATTTAACTAGTACTAGATACATGTAGAAACTACGGTGTAAAAACGATCAGATCAGCGACGTGTTTCCGACACGATAATTAATTTCAAGTTGAAAAACCAACTTAACCCAACTTCGGAAAAAGAAGCAATGACCTATTTTGTGTTGGAGCGAGCTCTAAGGATCTTTTCTGCATCAATTTTTTAATTTTTTTAATACTTTTTTTTATCTTTAACAAAGTTCAATAGTATCTAATCAAATTGAAATGAACCAAACTAGTACGATTTGAAAATTTTATATTCTAATTTTCAAAATCACATAGTATATTATTAATTTTTTTAAAAATTATTCAAGCATTTTTAGATCTCCATTGAGAACTCCAAACTGATCCAAATAAACTTGGAAAAAAAACCTGAAATCCAAGCAACCCCCAAAGTATCTAGAGCTGGATCATGTCAGTTTTTGTTTTGTTTTGGCACAATCTGCTTTTAAACATTTAACAAGTAGATATAATGAATTTAATGACTGATAAAAGAAAAGCTAGTACAAGAGTCGTCCTTGTTGATCTTAAAAAAAAATGAGACGAGAATAATTGTCAAACTACTAAAAATTAATAGACCCGGAAAACAAATAGATACCACCATGTTCATTAAACAAATAAAGATGATCATCTATAAATTCATCATATGACAAAATCTTCAGCAGCATAAAATATATTAGGTACAAAATTGTGGTTTTCATCAGAGATCACAATGGGTAGGTACCAAGTCTGGAGAAGGGAAACAAACAGGGAAGGAGAAGTTGGATGCCTTCTTTCATTGTAGAAATGCCACCACACTGTTTAGCAAGTTTAGGCCAAAAACTGTTTCTTCGCAATTGATTTTGATAGTGATATTCAATGGTTCAGAGAACTTGCCCTCAGCCAAGATAGTAAACAAGACTGGCTTTGAGCTACTCAATAATTGCCCACTGAAACGGAAGCACAAACCGGATGCATCATCAATGTTAAAAGAAACTGGGATGTCGGCACTCACAAGGGAAACATTAGAATTGCTTAGAACCTTAGATGCTAGAATTTTAGAAACTAGAATAATTTTATCCGAATCAAATGAATTGTCAATCTTCTCCATGTGATCCTTGAATATGCACCTGTTACATAATTTTGGAATATTAGCTAAACTTAATACAGCAGGGAAAGAAAGTATGATAGCTGAAAAAGTGGCATTTTAATTTCATACAAACTATAAACTTTTTCTATTTCAATACTGAGAAATGCTTTGTCATTCTATGTTTTCTATGTTCCAGGTAATCACACTATAAGACTACGCCATCCTCTATCATAACCTAATTATTAGGTAAATCATCTAACTCTTTCCATTGCCCAAGAATACCAAAATAATGGCATTGTCAAGCAAAAGATTTTATAACCTGTTACAATCCCGTTGATATATGAACCAGCAGTATCGTGATATTTCTATATGTGCACATGAAAGAAGTGTATATTTGTATGTCTGAAGTGATCCACAAGGGCAGTAATATGAAATATGAGGGCACATCTATACCATGCGGTTAGACATTTTGTGAGATATGAATATTACTGACACTTGCATTTTGTCGAAAACTTTTTCCCATTGCATAACACAGCTAACTTGAATGGCAAAAGATGATGATGAAAACACACTTGAATGACTTTCTTCACCCTTTGACTTGGATCTAAGGATGCAATCTCTTCAAAGAAAGCAAAGCTGGTATATTATCTGTTGATGGTGGGCTATGGAAGAAAAAAATGGAACATGTGAGTTTATAAAAGTAATATGAGCAACAAAAAATTTCACAAGATGTAACTACTACTAGACTGAAAATAAGAGTCCAAATCAAATAGTGCAAAGAAAATGATGAGAAATGGGGCAGATAAATACCTTTCAGGTTTTCCCATCACTTGATCTGAAGATTCCACACCCAAAGTAGACTCCCCATCTTTCAATGCTATATTTACTAATGGTTCAGAAGAGCAGTTCTCGAGAAAAACTTCAAGAAGTACTAAGATTGGGGATATAGTTGAAATTTCATATGAAAATGCATATTCTACTCTCAAGCCATTGCCAGTTGTAGGATGGAGAAGAGTGTGGAGCATTGGTCTAACAGTACAATTAAGATTGTTAATTGATATTCTGCCAGGAGAAGGCTGTGGAGGCTTTTTTACTGAAGTAGAAGCTGGTTGCTCATCCAGCCATGATTCAAGTGCTGACTTAGACATAGACTCTGCCAAATCTGTAGAGATGAATGAAGACAAATTTCCCTTGGAACTTTGACTTGCAAGATCGTAATCAACGCTAGCATCAGAAACATTAATTAGGGCTTTTTCTTTGCCATCTTGAGCATCATGCAGAACTGAGACAAAAGCATGGTCACTTTCATTTGAATCAATTGCAGATTCATTCCCCTCACCATCTGAGCTGATGGAAGAATGATGAGAATCATAGACAGAGCCACTTTCTTCAATTGAAGATCCAGAAGACACATCAGGGTCATTTGTTCCAAATGAATTGTTGTAGCAGGAGCTGACTAGGAAGTAGGAACTACTAAATGTTTAAAGAAGAACAAGAACAATGAGAAAATAGAATGAATGACAAGCAAAAGGGAAATCATTTCAAGTTTTTTCCTTTACCTTTATCACATCCTCTAAACGAAATAAGAAAATAGCAATGTTAATTTTAGTGTTGCCATTACTTCATGAAAATATTCTGCTTAATGTGCATTAACTAACTAGAAACAAACTAACATTTTTTTATTTAAAAACATGTAATAAGGATATGACAAAAAATTTGGGTTTGAATCAACCAATACCAAATCAAACAAAGCAAATAATCAACAAACAAGGAAGAAAATGTTACCATATAATGATTGTTAAGAAAATAAATGAATAGATTGCACTCCTTCCTAACAACTAAAGCTTGAAAATGTTGGTCAGATAATCAAATTTAACATGCATGGTTGGTGGCACTTAATTTGAATCCTGCAAGTGTCAATAATTTTAAAAAATAAACCTCAGCTAAATCAATTTAGCCTGCATGTTCGGCATGGGTGAAATAGTCTAGTTCACCCGTCTACATGCAAGTGGAAGTGTTAATACTTAATAATATAAATGAATAGATTGTGCTCCTTTTT
Organism: Canna indica; assembly: GCA_034359265.1. Lineage (NCBI taxonomy): Eukaryota > Viridiplantae > Streptophyta > Magnoliopsida > Zingiberales > Cannaceae > Canna > Canna indica. Next base: position 70,205,667 of record CP136894.1, on the reverse strand, counting down.
AATAGCTTAAGATTTGGGGAAAGTTGGAAATTTTATCAAAGTAAACAATGACAAAGATTACACAACCAAAGACAACAACAAAATCATACAATACAATAGTAAATAAAATTTCAAGATTGTTATCTCCAAATCAAACAGATTGCAAGAAAGAACAAAATTATCCAACTGTAGATACCAATACAGATAATAGACTGTCATGCTAAATCCTAAATATGACGGGAATAAATAATCCACTCAAGTGTAACACTAAGACAAATACAGATATTTCGAAGTTGACCTTGGCGGAAGTATTTAGGATCTGAAGCTTTGTCTCAACCTCCTCCGAAGTAAAACACCATGCGAGATACTTCAGTATACTTGGTACTACTTTGGGAATAATCTGTCCAACAGAGCTGTACTCTCCTATAATCCAAATAATCAATGCGCGTGCTGCAGGGTCTTTTATTCTGTCCAAGTGGCAAGTCAATCGGACAATCACCTTCAATTGTAACAAATGAAGAGAGTAAAAGCATGTAGTAGATGTAACCAGCGACATAAATCTAGAATTCTGAACATATAAATAAAAATGAACCAGAAAATAGTAAGGTCTAATATCAAAGCAACACTCATGGTGAATTCATTCAACCTTTGTGAGCAGAATTTAATGAAATATTTTGCAGCTCCGAAGCAACAATAGGTATCAAAATATGAACTAAAATCACATTAAAATAGTTTCTAGGTGTGTAGATCTTATGAAGTTGGGTTTCAGGGGAAAAAAACTAAAGAGAGACCTGGCTTGAGCTTTACAAGAAATCTGAACACAAGACCTCTACATGTTTATCTAAACTTTAGTAACTTAAACTTCCAGTATAAACTAGTTTTGTCCACATATCCACTGTTTCCAACTAAATAATTATCTTAGGTCCATAAAACATTTATCCACAAGCACAGATCAGATCAGATCAGATCAGATCCAATCCAAGTAATTGATTAAGAGTTGCAGTCTGTAAGAAAAAAAAAACAATAAGGGGGAAATAAATGACAACTCTAGGCTGAAGGATTTAGAAACAACTGCACCAATATAGCAAACATAATATCCCAGTGGGATTCATGAAATAACAAAGGAAAACAAGTGAAGCTTCTAATGCTTAAGCCAGATGGCAGATGAAATATCTCAGTGGCATCATAACTAGTGCTTATGAACTGAACTCATCAAGGAATGGTCTGAAAAGTAGAATGATAATCCGGCTAGCTACCTTCTCATAACTAGTTGGATCTTGCTTATGAACGTGTTTTTGGTATGGCCGAGAAAGTTCATAAGGGAATTAAATTCATGGGAAGTAATGAAGTATAAGAAGATACAGCAACTAACCTATTGTGTTAACCAAAAGTTACTTTAGTGTACTGCAATCAAAATTTAATTGGAAACCCAATTCACCATTATGTTACTTATTTGTGACAAGCCCCAGCTGGCTCAATTCAGGTCATGTTTTTAGGTCTAGTTGGATTTGATCCAAAACTAAAACTAGCCCCCAACTTGAAATATCCTTAGTGTACACGTCTATTTTTCAGAATTTCCAACATAAATTCTTTAAAGATAAATTATTCCAACATTTAAACTTGATATCTTGTTCAACATCTGTAGTAAAATATTTTTGATTATTATTCAAGATTTTTGATCTCTTAGAGTCTTAGTAATACTGTTTCTCTTAACTTTATAATTTTGTTTCCTGGTACAGAATGATAATTCTTATCACTCATTTAATTTAGGATCTTCAAGATAATTGTATAAACTTTTGAAAGATATGTAATTTAAGTTACTGTAAAACTGGATTCAATTGGGAAATACTATAAGATAAATTTAAACATTTAAACTTGATATCTTGTTCAACATCTGTAGTAAAATATTTTAGATTATTATTCAAGATTTTTGATCTCTTAGAGTCTTAGTAATACTGTTTCTCTTAACTTTATAATTTTGTTTCCTGGTACAGAATGATAATTCTTATCACTCATTTAGTTTAGGATCTTCAAGATAATTGTATAAACTTTTGAAAGATATGTAATTTAAGTTACTGTAAAACTGGATTGAATTGGGAACTACTATAAGATAGCTTTAGGTATTATATTCTGCAGCTGTATACCTAAACATGGATTGAGTCCATCTATTTGAATCTTATTTTATATAGTGTGCAAGTCTCTCTCCTTCCAGTTTTTCAGTTGCATGCTGCTTTCTTATTTTTCACATTTACAGTCATCACAAAATCTGCAGATGCACAGAGAATGGAAGTATCATCCGCAAAATCCTCACAGTATTCTCTTTCTGTTGTGCTCATAAAATTAGTCATATAACTGTTTATTACTTTATTTGGTTGCTGATATTAGTAACTGGCAGCAATTCATTTCACTCAATCCCACTAGATTGACATGTTACTTCATTGCACTGCTAAATTTTACTAGGTTAGCAATGTATTGGCTCTTTGCTGGAATTACTAAGTGACTTATAGGAGCCATTTTAATCATGTGTACAACAGTGCTAGAAGTAAACGTAAGCATGCATACAAGACGCTGTAAGCATGAATTACTAACCCATCTTGTTTCTCTTGTTTACAAGCTGGTATTCCTGATATGACATATTTACTGCATCTGTTTCAACATTAAAACAGAGGAATTGGTAATTTGTGATCTCTTAATTTCACAATACTTTGCTATAGAAAATGTGAATAACTTAGGTATAGAAAATGCTGATTAACTGGAAGAGATATCCTGAATTCCAACTCGTCATCGAGCACCAAACAGGTCCCTTGTATGTTCATTTTTCATTTTGTGCACTAATCACATTCTTGGCTGAAGATTAAAGATTAGAACATCCAATCAAGGGTTTGAAGCTAAGATTAGAACATCCAAGAAATGCCTAAAATCCAAGAATTAGAACATCCAAGAAATGCCTCGTTTGAAGATAAGATTGAATCGTGTTGATCAGCCTTTGTGGGGAAGTCATGAGTTCATTCCTATATCTTAATCTTCACCAAGTTACAGAAAATCCAAGAAAATATTCTAACCAAGAAATTACAGAAAATATAATGTATACCTCCCTGGAATGCCGTGCTTCTTCCTCCGTCTCTCCGGATGAAGCCCTACCCCTTTTCGTTCCCCTCCCTGCAGCTGTGACGTCATTCATCCTCCTCGCAATGCCGGTAAACGGAATCAGTTTCTGCGCTGCCGCCTTTTCTTGCTGATCGCCGAGGAACTCAGAAAAGAACACGATGTTTTGCGTCGGCTGATGATGGCAAGATCCGCTCGGCAGAGAAGAAGGGCTCGCGACGTCCACATCCATGTCTTCGTCGTCCAGCAATCTTCTCCCCACGCCGGTGAATGGCACATTATCTTTATCCCTCTCGCCGCGTTCTTGGTCCACGCCATTGACGAAATCGGAAAAGAACACGGGCTTACCTGTAATCCGACGGCACCGACTGCTCGGGGGAGAGGAGGATAATGAAGAACGCATTACGTCGTCTGCTTCTTGCAACGTTCTTGCTGCGCCGGTGAAGGGTGCATACGAATCCAACGCTCCCTTCTCGTTGCCGTTGACGAAGTCAGAAAAGAATAAGAGACGATGGGAAGACCGGCTCGGGGAAGAAGAAGAAGACGACGAGGGACGAGGCGGGGACATCTATGTCCATGGCTTCATCATCCTGCAATCTTCTCGCTACCCCGGTGGATGGTGCAAACTTGGAATCCATGAGAGTGGAGATCGAGATCACCCTCTCTTGCAATCTGTGTGAGGCACGCCGGAATCGGAACCCCAATCTCATGGGAGTGAAGCGAAGGCGAAGGTGAAGAAAGGGCGAACTCGAAACAGAAGAAATTAGTATTATTTTTCATTAATATATATAATGGGGAATCAAACGGAGAAATTAGTATTATTTTTCATTAATATAAAGGGTAATGCATTTCTTTTCGAATAAATTATATGGGTCTCCGATATGCATGACACGTCACAGTCCACCACAAAGAGATGTGATTTCCAATTGCTTGGCCATGTAATTCTATAAGATATTTGACTGATGACTAATTTGCTTATGATTCAGATTCCAGAATCTTTTATTTACTTTCTGGTTTAGCACTCATGCACAGTTACTTATATTTGTAGGCTAAGTGAATCAATTTTACTATGTTTGCAGGTCCAAGTCCATAGCAAAAGGAATCGGTGGCCGAGAAGGTGGTGACGTCGACGAGCAATCGAATCATTGAACTAATGGCCGGCGAGGCAGCAACGAAGGCATAGACATTGCGGCACGAGGTCCCCAGTCGCGGACTTCGACTCACATAGACGCGGAGACAGACACATGTCTAAGTCATTAAAGAGAAACTCATTTTGACTGTAGTAACACTCTTATAACGGCAGAGTCCATCTCATAAGAATTTCCAACTGAGTACTACTTCACCCCTTTTAAAGTCAAGCTCAAGTTGTGCATCAACAATTTTACTGCTTTGTTGAAACCCAGAGACAATTGGTTCAGGATAGGATTTATGCTTTGTGGATAAGGGCAGCACCCAATTGGTGGGACATCAACTTTACCAAATTTCCTTGCTCCACGATTATATAACGCCTTCCATGTTAATAATATGTAATCAGCAATAAGTAGATAGAACATAAATATTGCATTAATGAGAATAAAATTTTACTATGTTTTTTACCAAAAGGAACCGATGGTCGAGAAGGTGGTGACGGGCGACGAACGATTGAATAATTGAATCGATGGTCGGCGAGGCAGCGACGAAAGCATAAACATTGCGGCACGAGGTCCCCAGTCACGACTCAGACTCACATAGATGCGGAGGAAGGCACACCGGTTGGTTTATGTACAAGTGGTCAGCGGAGGAAAGCCGTCACTGATAATTTCCTTACTTTATGTATTTCTACAAACCGGTTGGTTTTATAAATTGTACAAGTTTTGTGGTATTTTTTATAGTTGTCAAGGTTGGGTTAGGCTGTAGAGTACGGGTGGTACTCTGGCTGGTCATGTCCGGGTTTGGGGTGTGTCCGGGTTTGGGGTGTGACACGTGCACAAAACTTCGATGTAGAGTTTAGGAGTTTAGGCGGAAAAATTACGACGTTGACGTCGAAATATTTTTTTTAAAAAAAATCTAAGTTTAAAAATTTCGACGCTTGCTACGGGCGTTGAAGACTTTTCGACGCCTATTGCAGGCATTGAAACGCGTCTGGAGCGGGCTCGCTAGCGTTCGCCCACACCGTCCGTGTTACGCCCCGCCTAACTTTATCCCTAGAGAAGGGACCTCACCTAGGTGGAGCACAACCTACAACTAAACCACAAAATACACCAGAAAATCTCAACAAGAACAACTGAAATCTTCTTTTCAACAAGAAGTTCTCTAAACAAATGTTCAACATCAATGTAAATATAACTAAGAAAACAACTAAACAGCGGATGACGTCTCCTCCTCCCGAACTCTAGCTACCCAACTTCAACTACTAACGTACCTGCAAATTCAAAGCAACAACAAACAATATCAACAGGAAGCTGAGTAGGAGTATCAATATGTCTAACAATAAGGACTACAATCATGATGTGATGATATTGTCAAATGCAACAATATACAACTTTGCAATTGAATGCAATATGTCAACAACAAGACACATTTTCACCTATCAACTAATGCAATTCATACCAATCAAGAGCGCAATGGACAAATGGGTTTCCCCCGCGCTTTCCCACCTCCGAGAGTGACACCTCAAGCCTGCTCCAGCAGGAGATCCGACTATCCATAAAGGTAGTCTGCCGACGTCTAACACATCGACGCCGAACACACACCTGTGTGGTAAATAGGTGATCACCGATGTCACTTGCCCAACACCTCGGGCAATAAATCAACAATGTCCAAGTCCTTCGCCCAATAAAAGATCAACAATGCAACATGACAACTAGATCTCACAAGATGAGAAATCACAACTGATCGACGAAGCTAACAATAATAAATGTTACAACAAACTATCAACTGAATATGCAACCAAATAATTCATGCTAGCAAATACAACTTAGGTCCAAGTCCAGATGCAACCGAGGACATTTTTTTTCTCGAGAAGACAATATCACAACCAATCCACAATATCTCCTATAAACAAAAATATGCAATTAATTCAATCTCCAAAAAAAAGAAAAGCTACATTAGTTTAATCAGAGATGAAAAGATACCTTCTTTCTTTTTATAATTTGAGATGATAAGACATCTTTAGATTTAGGGTTATATACCTTAACCAAATTCGTAGCAGATCTCTGGATTCAGCAAAAACGAAAGATGAAGTTAAAAGTATTGTTGGAGAGCTAAACATTCAGAAGTAAAAAACAAATCATTATCCAATAAACTGATAAACGTGGATAGCTAGTTAAAAAACAAACATAGAAACTCTATACTTGGGAATTCCGAAAGGACCAGTCCCAATAAAAACAAACCCAAGCTTCGAACTTTGCATTCCTATGCTTCCTACTCAGCTCGGACATGATCACTTTAATTATCAATTTGCTAATACCTGAAGAAAAAAAGCAGCTAAATGGAACCGCCTTAGATTTTAAAATTAAATTAACAAAAAATAATTTTTGATTTATGTAAATGAAAAAAATATAATTTTTTTTTACCTAAAAAATAAAAAGTTCATTAACTACGTATGGGAAGGACTAGAGCAGTCCTGGTAGAAAAGTATTATTGAGCTCCGGGAGTTGAATAGAAGTCCATATTTAGGACTCTTTAAGACTACGTGCTCGATTTGCCGCCCAATGAGCGACTTTATTACATTATCTATAGGCTAATGATTGAAATTGAGATACAATGTGCTGCAACTTCGAAGGGACTACTGTACATTGACCTTGAATAGCCTGAATAACCAACCATCAATCAGATTCAATATTGACCAAGTCAAACTTTCGATGAGCAAACTGGATGGCATGTAGGATAGAAAGAGCTTCTGCAAAAGCCGGTGAAATGATAGAATCAAAATACTGATTAGCAAAGTAAATGTAGTCACCCAAATTGTTCCTAACAATAAAACCAATGCCAGCTTGTGAGTTTAAAAAAGAGCTATCACAGTTTAATTTAATCCAGTTTCCATCCTAGGGAATCCAATTAAGTAAATTAGAATTAGAATGTAAATTAAAATTTCCTCAGGAGCTTGAGTTTTATTAAACCGACAAGCAAATGAAATTATTTTGAGCATGAGATTAAGAGGAGAATGCCGCCTAATAAGATATATCATCTCATTTTTAACGTACTAAGTAAACCAATAGGTAATAACAATTAGAGTCTTAATAGACAGAGTCCCAGCCGGGCTATTGGGCAACCTGAGCCAACCTCCATTCAACCAAGAATTCTGATTATTTTACGGAAAATCAGTTCAAGATTGAAGAATGGACCAAACTGAATTAATATAAGGGCGTAAGAAAAGAAATGTGTTCAATAGTCTCATTAGTAGTATTAGACGGACACAAAGGACAAATAAAGATATTAAGAAGACCAATATGGCACAAATAGGATCTGATAGGTAATCTATTATGCAGAAGATTTCAAAGGAAGTTCAGAACTTTTGGAGGCAGCTTAAGTTGCCATAGACTAGGCAAGGGACATAATTGCTAAGTTGGTGAAGGTTACGACTTCTAAGAAATAACTAAGCACTACTTGTAGCAACATACTCATTAATTAATCTCCATTTCCTAAACCCATGCATCATCATAGGAGGAGAGGGGCAACCGAATTAACTTAATGGATTCCCACATAGAAGCATGGGAATAAAAAACATAATTTGAACGTACTATTGAACTGTGTTTTTAAAAGTACACTAGCTAACCCATCATATCGAACAAACCTAAAATAGTTAATTTCTCAAATTGAATTCAAATTTAATCTTTGATATATAATTTACTAAAATAATTAAATAATCATATGGCACAATCCAATTTAATTAATATTTTTTAACTTGAAAAATTAGATGGTAACCTAACAAATTCGATGACTTGAAAAATTTTGATAACCTGAAAAAAGAAGAAGAAAAATTAGATGAAGGAAAAATAGAAGAGAAAGAAGAAAGAATGGGAAAGAAAAAAAGATATGAAGAAAAAGAAGATGATGAAAAGAAGAAGAAGAAGAAAAAAAGAAAAAAAGTATATAAAGAAGAGAACCTGAGGGAAATTTTTTATTTTTTTTAAAAAAAAATCAGAGGCGGGAAATATCCCGCCCCTTCACTTGGGCAAAGCCCCTCAGCGTGCTCGCCAAAGGCCGCTGGCTCGTGCGCCCGCAAGACCGCGACGACGGTGCGGGCGAACTTTTATGACCTGGAAAATTAAAGAGACCTTCTTGTAAATATTATTTTAGAGGGGGCTTCTATGATCAGAGTTCATCTGGTAGGTCTTTTCTATGTTTCAGTGTTATTTGATAGTTATGAGTTATTATTTTAATTTGATAAATAATTAAATAATGTAGAATAGTGGTATTCTATGTTCGGTGGTGATTTAGAGTATACATAGTTGTGTTGGGTGTGAGTTGACTCCTGTTGTAGCCGATGAATGTTGAATGAGTAAAATGATGGTTTTATCCTTTGTCTCTATTTGCTTGAATTGCTTCTGTATTCCGTTGATCTCATGTTGCATTATTTTGTTGGACATACCATGTTGATAATTGCATGAGTCTAATTAGAGTTGTTATTTATTAATGTTATTTGAGCATGGTGCCCATTGTAGTATTAACGTTGTCATAAGTTGTATTTGCTAGAATGAATTATTTGGTTGCATTTTCAGTTGATAGTTTGTTGTAACATTTATTATTGTTAGCTTCGTCGATCAGTTGTGATTTCTCATCTTGTGAGATCTAGTTGTCATGTTGCATTGTTGATCTTTTATTGGGCGAAGGCCCTGGACATTGTTGATTTATTGCCCGAGGTGTTGGGCAAGTGACACCGGTGATCACCTATTTACCACACAGGTGTGTGTTCGGCGTCGATGTGTTAGACGTCGGCAGACTACCTTTATGGATAGTCGGATCTCCTGCTCGAGCAGGCTTGAGGTGTCACTCTCGGAGGTGGGAAAGCGCGGGGGAAACCCATTTGTCCATTGCGCTCTTGATTGGTATGAATTGGATTAGTTGATAGGTGAAAATGTGTCTTGTTGTTGACATATTGCATTCAATTGCAAAGTTGTATATTGTTGCATTTGACAATATCATCACATCATGATTGTAGTCCTTATTGTTAGACATATTGATACTCCTACTCAGCAATTGGGTGATATTGTTTGTTGTTGCTTCGAATTTGCAGGTACGTTAGTAGTTGAAGTTGGGTAGCTAGAGTTCGGGAGGAGGAGACGTCATCCGCTGTTTAGTTGTTTTCTTAGTTATATTTAGATTGATGTTGAACATTTGTTTAGAGAACTTCTTGTTGAAAAGAAGATTTCAGTTGTTCTTGTTGAGATTTTCTGGTGTATTTTGTGGTTTAGTTGTAGGTTGTGCTCCACCTAGGTGAGGTCCCTTCTCTAGGGATAAAGTTAGGCGGGGCGTAACACGGACAGTGTGGGCGGACGCTAGTGAGCCCGCTCCAGACGCGTTTCAATGCCTGCAATAGGCGTCGAAAAGTCTTCAACGCCTGTAGCAAGCGTCGAAATTTTTAAACTTAGATTTTTTTAAACTTAGAATTTTTTTTTTTAAAAATATTTCGACGTCAACGTCGAAATTTTTCCGCCTAAACTCCTAAACTCTACGTCGAAGTTTTGTGCACGTGTCACACCCCAAACCCGGACACACCCCAAACCCGGACATGACCAGCCAGAGTACCACCCGTACTCTATAGCCTAACCCAACCTTGACAACTATAAAAAATACCACAAAACTTGTACAATTTATAAAACCAACCGGTTTGCAGAAATACATAAACTAAGGAAATTATCAGCGACGGCTTTCCTCCGCTGACCACTTGTACATAAACCAACCGGTGTGCCTTCCTCCGCATCTATGTGAGTCTGAGTCGTGACTGGGGACCTCGTGCCGCAATGTTTATGCTTTCGTCGCTGCCTCGCCGACCATCGATTCAATTATTCGATCGTTCGTCGCCCGTCACCACCTTCTCGACCATCGGTTCCTTTTGCTAAAAAACATAGTAAAATTTTATTCTCATTAATGCAATATTTATGTTCTATCTACTTATTGCTGATTACATATTATTAACATGGAAGGCGTTATATAATCGTGGAGCAAGGAAATTTGGTAAAGTTGATGTCCCACCAATTGGGTGATGCCCATATCCACGAAGCATAAATCCTATCTTGAACCAATCGCCTTCGCTTCACTCCCATGAGATTGGGGTTCCGATTCCGGCGTGCCTCACACAGATTGCAAGAGAGGGTGATCTCGATCTCCACTCTCATGGATTCCAAGTTTGCACCATCCACCGGGGTAGCGAGAAGATTGCAGGATGATGAAGCCATGGACATAGATGTCCCCGCCTCGTCCCTCGTCGTCTTCTTCTTCTTCCCCGAGCCGGTCTTCCCATCGTCTCTTATTCTTTTCTGACTTCGTCAACGGCAACGAGAAGGGAGCGTTGGATTCGTATGCACCCTTCACCGGCGCAGCAAGAACGTTGCAAGAAGCAGACGACGTAATGCGTTCTTCATTATCCTCCTCTCCCCCGAGCAGTCGGTGCCGTCGGATTACAGGTAAGCCCGTGTTCTTTTCCGATTTCGTCAATGGCGTGGACCAAGAACGCGGCGAGAGGGATAAAGATAATGTGCCATTCACCGGCGTGGGGAGAAGATTGCTGGACGACGAAGACATGGATGTGGACGTCGCGAGCCCTTCTTCTCTGCCGAGCGGATCTTGCCATCATCAGCCGACGCAAAACATCGTGTTCTTTTCTGAGTTCCTCGGCGATCAGCAAGAAAAGGCGGCAGCGCAGAAACTGATTCCGTTTACCGGCATTGCGAGGAGGATGAATGACGTCACAGCTGCAGGGAGGGGAACGAAAAGGGGTAGGGCTTCATCCGGAGAGACGGAGGAAGAAGCACGGCATTCCAGGGAGGTATACATTATATTTTCTGTAATTTCTTGGTTAGAATATTTTCTTGGATTTTCTGTAACTTGGTGAATATTAAGATATAGGAATGAACTCATGACTTCCCCACAAAGGCTGATCAACACGATTCAATCTTATCTTCAAACGAGGCATTTCTTGGATGTTCTAATTCTTGGATTTTAGGCATTTCTTGGATGTTCTAATCTTAGCTTCAAACCCTTGATTGGATGTTCTAATCTTTAATCTTCAGCCAAGAATGTGATTAGTGCACAAAATGAAAAATGAACATACAAGGGACCTGTTTGGTGCTCGATGACGAGTTGGAATTCAGGATATCTCTTCCAGTTAATCAGCATTTTCTATACCTAAGTTATGCACATTTTCTATAGCAAAGTATTGTGAAATTAAGAGATCACAAATTACCAATTCCTCTGTTTTAATGTTGAAACAGATGCAGTAAATATGTCATATCAGGAATACCAGCTTGTAAACAAGAGAAACAAGATGGGTTAGTAATTCATGCTTACGGCGTCTTGTATGCATGCTTACCTTTACTTCTAGCACTGTTGTACACATGATTAAAATGGCTCCTATAAGTCATTTAGTAATTCCAGCAAAGAGCCAATACATTGCTAACCTAGTAAAATTTAGCAGTGCAATGAAGTAACATGTCAATCTAGTGGGATTGAGTGAAATGAATTGCTGCCAGTTACTAATATCAGCAACCAAATAAAGTAATAAACAGTTATATGACTAATTTTATGAGCACAACGGATAGAGAATACTGTGAGGATTTTGCGGATGATACTTCCATTCTCTGTGCATCTGCAGATTTTGTGATGACTGTAAATGTGAAAAATAAGAAAGCAGCATGCAACTGAAAAACTGGAAGGAGAGAGACTTGCACACTATATAAAATAAGATTCAAATAGATGGACTCAATCCATGTTTAGGTACACCGCTGCAGAATATAATACCTAAAGCTATCTTTCAAAAGTTTATACAATTACCTTGAAGATCCTAAATTAAATGATTGATAAGAATTATCATTCTGTACCAGGAAACAAAATTATAAAGTTAAGAGAAACAGTATTACTAAGAGATCAAAAATCTTGAATAATAATCTAAAATATTTTACTACAGATGTTGAACAAGATATCAAGTTTAAATGTTGGAATAATTTATCTTTAAAGAATTTATGTTGGAAATTCTGAAAAATAGACGTGTACACTAAGGATATTTCAAGTTGGGGGCTAGTTTTAGTTTTGGATCAAATCCAACTAGACCTAAAAACATGACCTGAATTGAGCCAGCTGGGGCTTGTCACAAATAAGTAACATAATGGTGAATTGGGTTTCCAATTAAATTTTGATTGCAGTACACTAAGGTAACTTTTGGTTAACACAATAGGTTAGTTGCTGTATCTTCTTATACTTCATTACTTCCCATGAATTTAATTCCCTTATGAACTTTCTCGGCCATACCAAAAACACGTTCATAAGCAAGATCCAACTAGTTATGAGAAGGTAGCTAGCCGGATTATCATTCTACTTTTCAGACCATTCCTTGATGAGTTCAGTTCATAAGCACTAGTTATGATGCCACTGAGATATTTCATCTGCCATCTGGCTTAAGCATTAGAAGCTTCACTTGTTTTCCTTTGTTATTTCATGAATCCCACTGGGATATTATGTTTGCTATATTGGTGCAGTTGTTTCTAAATCCTTCAGCCTAGAGTTGTCATTTATTTCCCCCTTATTGTTTTTTTTTTCTTAGAGACTGCAACTCTTAATCAATTACTTGGATTGGATCTGATCTGATCTGATCTGATCTGTGCTTGTGGATAAATGTTTTATGGACCTAAGATAATTATTTAGTTGGAAACAGTGGATATGTGGACAAAACTAGTTTATACTGGAAGTTTAAGTTACTAAAGTTTAGATAAACATGTAGAGGTCTTGTGTTCAGATTTCTTGTAAAGCTCAAGCCAGGTCTCTCTTTAGTTTTTTTCCCCTGAAACCCAACTTCATAAGATCTACACACCTAGAAACTATTTTAATGTGATTTTAGTTCATATTTTGATATCTATTGTTGCTTCGGAGCTGCAAAATATTTCATTAAATTCTGCTCACAAAGGTTGAATGAATTCACCATGAGTGTTGCTTTGATATTAGACCTTACTATTTTCTGGTTCATTTTTATTTATATGTTCAGAATTCTAGATTTATGTCGCTGCTTACATCTACTACATGCTTTTACTCTCTTCATTTGTTACAATTGAAGGTGATTGTCCGATTGACTTGCCACTTGGACAGAATAAAAGACCCTGCAGCACGCGCATTGATTATTTGGATTATAGGAGAGTACAGCTCTGTTGGACAGATTATTCCCAAAGTAGTACCAAGTATACTGAAGTATCTCGCATGGTGTTTTACTTCGGAGGAGGTTGAGACAAAGCTTCAGATCCTAAATACTTCCGCCAAGGTCAACTTCGAAATATCTGTATTTGTTGTCTTAGTGTTACACTTGAGTGGATTATTTGTTCCCGTCATATTTAGGATTTAGCATGACAGTCTATTATCTGTATTGATATCTACAGTTGGATAATTTTGTTCTTTCTTGCAATCTGTTTGATTTGGAGATAACAATCTTGAAATTTTATTTACTATTGTATTGTATGATTCTCCCATTTTGTTGTTGTCTTTGGTTGTGTAATCTTTGTCATTGTTTACTTTGATAAAATTTCCAACTTTCCCCAAATCTTAAGCTATTAAAAAGGAGCACAATCTATTCATTTATATTATTAAGTATTAACACTTCCACTTGCATGTAGACGGGTGAACTAGACTATTTCACCCATGCCGAACATGCAGGCTAAATTGATTTATCTGAGGTTTATTTTTTAAAATTATTGACACTTGCAGGATTCAAATTAAGTGCCACCAACCATGCATGTTAAATTTGATTATCTGACCAACATTTTCAAGCTTTAGTTGTTAGGAAGGAGTGCAATCTATTCATTTATTTTCTTAACAATCATTATATGGTAACATTTTCTTCCTTGTTTGTTGATTATTTGCTTTGTTTGATTTGGTATTGGTTGATTCAAACCCAAATTTTTTTTGTCATATCCTTATTACATGTTTTTAAATAAAAAAATGTTAGTTTGTTTCTAGTTAGTTAATGCACATTAAGCAGAATATTTTCATGAAGTAATGGCAACACTAAAATTAACATTGCTATTTTCTTATTTCGTTTAGAGGATGTGATAAAGGTAAAGGAAAAAACTTGAAATGATTTCCCTTTTGCTTGTCATTCATTCTATTTTCTCATTGTTCTTGTTCTTCTTTAAACATTTAGTAGTTCCTACTTCCTAGTCAGCTCCTGCTACAACAATTCATTTGGAACAAATGACCCTGATGTGTCTTCTGGATCTTCAATTGAAGAAAGTGGCTCTGTCTATGATTCTCATCATTCTTCCATCAGCTCAGATGGTGAGGGGAATGAATCTGCAATTGATTCAAATGAAAGTGACCATGCTTTTGTCTCAGTTCTGCATGATGCTCAAGATGGCAAAGAAAAAGCCCTAATTAATGTTTCTGATGCTAGCGTTGATTACGATCTTGCAAGTCAAAGTTCCAAGGGAAATTTGTCTTCATTCATCTCTACAGATTTGGCAGAGTCTATGTCTAAGTCAGCACTTGAATCATGGCTGGATGAGCAACCAGCTTCTACTTCAGTAAAAAAGCCTCCACAGCCTTCTCCTGGCAGAATATCAATTAACAATCTTAATTGTACTGTTAGACCAATGCTCCACACTCTTCTCCATCCTACAACTGGCAATGGCTTGAGAGTAGAATATGCATTTTCATATGAAATTTCAACTATATCCCCAATCTTAGTACTTCTTGAAGTTTTTCTCGAGAACTGCTCTTCTGAACCATTAGTAAATATAGCATTGAAAGATGGGGAGTCTACTTTGGGTGTGGAATCTTCAGATCAAGTGATGGGAAAACCTGAAAGGTATTTATCTGCCCCATTTCTCATCATTTTCTTTGCACTATTTGATTTGGACTCTTATTTTCAGTCTAGTAGTAGTTACATCTTGTGGAATTTTTTGTTGCTCATATTACTTTTATAAACTCACATGTTCCATTTTTTTCTTCCATAGCCCACCATCAACAGATAATATACCAGCTTTGCTTTCTTTTCAGGAGATTGCATCCTTAGATCCAAGTCAAAGGGTGAAGAAAGTCATTCAAGTGTGTTTTCATCATCATCTTTTGCCATTCAAGTTAGCTGTGTTATGCAATGGGAAAAAGTTTTCGACAAAATGCAAGTGTCAGTAATATTCATATCTCACAAAATGTCTAACCGCATGGTATAGATGTGCCCTCATATTTCATATTACTGCCCTTGTGGATCACTTCAGACATACAAATATACACTTCTTTCATGTGCACATATAGAAATATCACGATACTGCTGGTTCATATATCAACGGGATTGTAACAGGTTATAAAATCTTTTGCTTGACAATGCCATTATTTTGGTATTCTTGGGCAATGGAAAGAGTTAGATGATTTACCTAATAATTAGGTTATGACAGAGGATGGCGTAGTCTTATAGTGTGATTACCTGGAACATAGAAAACATAGAATGACAAAGCATTTCTCAGTATTGAAATAGAAAAAGTTTATAGTTTGTATGAAATTAAAATGCCACTTTTTCAGCTATCATACTTTCTTTCCCTGCTGTATTAAGTTTAGCTAATATTCCAAAATTATGTAACAGGTGCATATTCAAGGATCACATGGTGAAGATTGACAATTCATTTGATTCGGATAAAATTATTCTAGTTTCTAAAATTCTAGCATCTAAGGTTCTAAGCAATTCTAATGTTTCCCTTGTGAGTGCCGACATCCCAGTTTCTTTTAACATTGATGATGCATCCGGTTTGTGCTTCCGTTTCAGTGGGCAATTATTGAGTAGCTCAAAGCCAGTCTTGTTTACTATCTTGGCTGAGGGCAAGTTCTCTGAACCATTGAATATCACTATCAAAATCAATTGCGAAGAAACAGTTTTTGGCCTAAACTTGCCAAACAGAGTGGTGGCATTTCTACAATGAAAGAAGGCATCCAACTTCTCCTTCCCTGTTTGTTTCCCTTCTCCAGACTTGGTACCTACCCATTGTGATCTCTGATGAAAATCACAATTTTGTACCTAATATATTTTATGCTGCTGAAGATTTTGTCATATGATGAATTTATAAATGATCATCTTTATTTGTTTAATGAACATGGTGGTATCTATTTGTTTTCCGGGTCTATTAATTTTTAGTAGTTTGACAATTATTCTCGTCTCATTTTTTTTTAAGATCAACAAGGACGACTCTTGTACTAGCTTTTCTTTTATCAGTCATTAAATTCATTATATCTACTTGTTAAATGTTTAAAAGCAGATTGTGCCAAAACAAAACAAAAACTGACATGATCCAGCTCTAGATACTTTGGGGGTTGCTTGGATTTCAGGTTTTTTTTCCAAGTTTATTTGGATCAGTTTGGAGTTCTCAATGGAGATCTAAAAATGCTTGAATAATTTTTAAAAGAATTAATAATATACTATGTGATTTTGAAAATTAGAATATAAATTTTTCAAATCGTACTAGTTTGGTTCATTTCAATTTGATTAGATACTATTGAACTTTGTTAAAGATTAGAAAAAGTATTAAAAAAATTAAAAAATTGATGCAGAAAAGATCCTTAGAGCTCGCTCCAACACAAAATAGGTCATTGCTTCTTTTTCCGGAGTTGGGTTAAGTTGGTTTTTCAACTTGAAATTATCGTGTCGGAAACACATGTCAGAAGCTGATCTGATCGTTTTTACACCGTAGTTTCTACATGTATCTAGTACTAGTTAAATTTAACTGTATATATTCCTACAAATTATATTAAGCGTATCTCTCTTTTAAATTGGAGAAAATTGGTATATGCAAAATACGTTAATTGTGCTTCTTTTAGAAGCAAAAGACGAAGGCCTTCTTCATGTTTATCCTCCTCATGGGCGCAGCAAGAAGGCTGCTGGACGCCGAACCGATGGATGTCGACGTCCCAGCAGCATCTTCTTCTTGTTTATCCAATTTATCCTCCTCGATGCAATCGCCACAATCTTTCCATGGGATGACGTTCTTTTCTAAATTCGTCGTCAATGCCGACGGGAAGGTTGGTCCGGAGGGCGCAGCAAGAAATATCAGTGTGACAAATTCTTAGTGAAGACAATATCTCCTATAAACAAAAATATGTAATTAATTCAATCTCCAAAAAAAAGAAAAGCTACATTAGTTTAATCAGAGATGAAAAGATACCTTCTTTCTTTTTTTAATTTGAGATGATAAGACATCTTTTGATTTAGGGTTATAACCTTAACCAAATTCGTAGCAGATCTCTGGATTCAGCAAAAACGAAAGATGAAGTTAAAAGTATTGTTGGAGAGCTAAACATTCAGAACTAAAAAACAAATCATTATCCAATAAACTGATAAACGTGGATAGCTAGTTAAAAAACAAACATAGAAACTCTATACTTGGGAATTCCGAAAGGACCAGTCCCAATAGAAACAAACCCAAGCTTCGAACTTTGCATTCCTATTGGGACTGGTCCTTTCGGTCATAAAGGAAGCATAGGAATGCAAAGTTCGAAGCTTGGGTTTGTTTCTATTGGGACTGGTCCTTTCGGAATTCCCAAGTATAGAGTTTCTATGTTTGTTTTTTAACTAGCTATCCACGTTTATCAGTTTATTGGATAATGATTTGTTTTTTACTTCTGAATGTTTAGCTCTCCAACAATACTTTTAACTTCATCTTTTGTTTTTGCTGAATCCAGAGATCTGCTACGAATTTGGTTAAGGTTATAACCCTAAATCTAAAGATGTCTTATCATCTCAAATTAAAAAAAGAAAGAAGGTATCTTTTCATCTCTGATTAAACTAATGTAGCTTTTCTTTTTTTTGGAGATTGAATTAATTGCATATTTTTGTTTATAGGAGATATTGTGGATTGGTTGTGATATTGTCTTCTCGAGAAAAAAAATGTATTAGCGTATGATTAAGAGCAGTTGCTACCGAATGGTTGCTTGTCTTAAATTTCATTCTTACTTTAATACTCCCTGGGAATATTCAAGGATTGATTTTGTCAATGGTTTGGATGAAATGAAATGTCTATTTGTAAAACTTTCCTGCTACAAATATGGTAGATGTTTCTTTGAGTACAATATTGCCTTCATGAATCATGAAATAATTGTGGTTGACTAATTATCTTGGTTTGGTTTGGTTTGGTTTGGGATCTGAGTCTGTGGAGTGGTCTGGTGCAAGCTTTTCATTTATAATTTATTTATTTACTTCTGTAGTTTACCAGGAGATGTTGTCTCATGCTTAGGAGTGAACTCCAAAAGCGCTAGCAGGGACAGAAAGAAGTTGAGTGGTTCAAGTAGTAACGGGCTTGCAGCATCTGTGCCTCCGACACCTAGTAGTGAAGATGATATCTTGCAGTCAGTGAATGTAATGAGTTTTACGTTCAATGAACTGAAGACAGTATAGTAATATAAGGGTATATTTGTAAATATACTCTTACTTAAGGACTTATGTGTAAATTGTTATAGTATTAATAAAAGCAGGATTAATAGAAAGGTGACCTAACCCTACAGGTTAATCACTCTTTTTTTCATCTTCCACAAACCAACTTCGTATTAGGGCCGCCGTACACACATCTTGAAGTGCTTGGAAATCCAAAAAATTATTCTGCACCTGCGGCGTGCGGATTCCTTAGCCGCGCTTGCCGCTACATCAAGCAACGCGCTGCGAGACGCACGCGCCCCAAGCGGTGCACGGCGCACCAAGTGTCGTAAGGCAGCGCACCTTCACCAAGCAGCGCAAGGCAGTGTCCTTCAAGCAGATTTTTTTTCTTCACATCGGGCGACACTCGTACCGAGGAGCTAGCTTTAGGCAGCATGGGTATACATCCTACATTTGATTCAAATTTCCTTCTCTCATTTGAAAGGTGACAACAACTTTATTCTACAAAGTCAGCTTATATATATTTTATTTTTCAAAATCTGTGCAATGAGATGAAGAAAAATCTAAGCGTTTAAAGATTTAATTTGATGCTATAATTATCTTGTAGATCTGGGATTTCGTTCGAAATTCCCTCTCTTCAGAATAGCCCTAAGAAATTAGATGGATCATCTACTTATTTAATGTGGACTCGAAGTATGCGACTGTTTATTAGAGCCCGTCGTCTTGAGGGGTATCTCACCGGGAGTAAAGTACAGTTAGCAAATGGAAACAATGCACATTGGGAGTTAGAGAACTCTCTTGTTATGTCTTGGCTTCTAAACTATATGACTATGGATATTGGTCAGGGATTCACATTTTTCAATACAACCAACGAAATTTGGGAAGCTATTTCACCAACTTACTCTCAAATAGGGAATTCAGTTCAAGCTTATGAGATTTAGTGTAAAATTCGTCAAGTAAGAAAAAGTAATATGTTAGTTACTGCTTATGTGGCTGAGCTTAGACAATTGTGGTCTGAGTTGTACTTTTATCGTCCATTCAAGGCCTTACATGCTGAGGATGCAGTTCTACACAAAAAGTACATAGAAGAAGAATGCTTATTTGATTTTTTGGCAGGGCTGAATTCAAAATTTGACTCCATTAGAACATAAATTCTTAGGAGAGGAGATACATTGCCTACACTTCAGCAAGTTTTTTCTATTGTTCAAAGTGAGGAGACTCAGAGAAGGATTATGGTGGAGCCTAATAACTCACCAGTACCATCACATCGATCTGCACTAGTAGTTCAGCCTCGTGAAAGAACTGAAAGAGAACAAATGAAGTGTGATCATTGTCATAGGTCTGGTCACATTAAAGATACATATTGGCAGTTACATGGTAGACCTCGAGGAGGTGGACGTGGCGGATGTCGTGGTGGAAGATTTCGGAGTCGAACTCGTGTGAGTCGAACTAATCATTCCGTTGATAACTCCTCAATGTCATGTTACAAACTCTCAAATAGTTCATGGCAAAGCTTGATCCCACCTCTACTGGAGAGACCTCCTCCTCCACAGGTTCAGCTAGTCAACCTTCTTTTTCCATACACCACTCTCATTTTGCACAATCAGGTATTCTACATAGTGCATTAAATTGTACTCAGTTTTCACCATCATCCTAGATTATAGATTTGGGTGCATCAAATTATATGACAGGTTCCTTTAGTTCCTTTATTTCATATTTTCCCTGTTCAGGTAGAGATAAAGTTCATATAGCTGATGGTTCTTTTGCCCATATTTGTGGAAAAGGTGCCATCACTATTACTCCATCTCTACATTTATCGTTAGTCTTACATGTTCCTCGTTTTCCTAACAACCTCTTATCAATTAGTTCAATCACCAAGGCTCTCAATGGTATAGTAACATTCTTCCCTACTCATTGTTTGTTTCAGAAGAAGCTTGTGACGAAGGAGACGATTGGATCTGGTAGAATGCATGATGGTCTCTATCAACGGGATAATCTTAGCAGTCCCAATGAAGTCGGATATAAGGTCTCTTCTGAAACAAGTGCACTGGAGGAATTGCAGTTACATCATCGTCAATTTTGACATTTTTCTTTTTCAGTTAGAGCTAGGCAGTTTTCTTTCTCTTTACAAATTATGCAATAATGACCAATTGATTTGTGATGCCCGTGAGTATGCTAAACATACAAGTAGTATCTATTCTGCTTTTGGAAATCATAGTCAATCTCCATTTGATGTTATTCACACTGATGTTTTGGGATCCTGCCATGTTACTTCTTTTTCTGGGCATAAATGGTTCATTACCTTTATTGATTGTTTTCGTCGAACAACTTGGGTTTATTTGTTAAAGAGTAAAGATGAAGTGTTGCGATGTTTTAA
This sequence comes from Canna indica, assembly GCA_034359265.1. Taxonomy (NCBI): domain Eukaryota; kingdom Viridiplantae; phylum Streptophyta; class Magnoliopsida; order Zingiberales; family Cannaceae; genus Canna; species Canna indica. The sequence continues at coordinate 70,184,674 of CP136894.1, read as the reverse complement.
AGCATTTCACATGATGATAGAAACTCAATTCAGTACCAAAATCAAAATCCTTTGCTCAAATAATGATACATAATACACTGGCAAAGAGTTTCAGGACTACTTGTTAGCTAATGGGATTCTTCATCAAACCGCTTGTGTTGATACACCTACTCAAAATGGTGTGGCAGAAAGAAAGAATCATCACCTATTGGAAGTCACTCGATCTTTACTCTTTACCATGAACATGCCAAAGTCTTTTTGGAGAGAAGCCGTTTTGACAACTGCTTATTTAATTAATCTCATGCCGCTTCGGACCTTGGAGTTCAAATCACCGACCACTTGAATGTCTTATTGGAGTTACGACTTTCATTGTACCTCCTAAGATATTTGGGTGTGTTTGTTTTGTACGTGATCATCGCCCCTCACTTGGTAAACTTGAACATCGTTCCTTGAAATGTGTATTTGTTGGATATATCTTTCACACACCATACCAGATATTATATTTGTTGTGAGTGTTGTAAGTTGATACATGCACGATCTACGTGTGCAGCACATGGAAGCTGTGTATAAAATTCTAAGATATCTTAAAAGTTGTCTTGGTGGAGGCTTATTGTTTTCTCGACAAGGTAACTTGAAGATAGAATGTTACATAGATCTCGATTGGGCTAGATGTCTAGATGATCGTCGATCCACGTCAGGATATTGTACATTTGTCGGTGGCAACTTAGACACCTGGAGAAGTAAGAAACAAACAGTGGTTTCTCATTCTAGTGCGGATGATGAATATCGAGCTATGTCTCAAGGTGTCTGTGAGTTGCTATGGTTAAAAAACCTCATGCAAGAGTTACATCTTAATTCACAACAACCGATTCGTCTTTTCTGTGATAATAAAGCTGCTATTGAAATTGTCAATAATCCTGTGCAACATGACAGAACGAAACACATAGAGTTTGATCGTCACTTCATCAAGGAGAAATTGCAGAACAGTGATATTTGCATTCCATTTGTTCGATCCTTTGAAAAGTTGGCTGATATTTTCACCAAGGAGTTGAATAATATTTCATTTTCTTCTATTGTACGCAAGATGAGTTTAAATGATATATTTGTACCATCTTGAGGGGGAGTATTGTAATGTAGGGGTATATTTGAAAATATACTTTTACGTGAAGACTTTTATGTAAATTGTTATAGTATTAATAAAAGCAGGATTAATAGAGAGGTGACCTAACCCTAGAGATTAATCACTCTCTTTTCATCTTCCATAAAACAACTGACAGCCACTAGGAACTTCCAACCAGATAGTAAGTTAGGGGAGCTAGGGAGGCTTTGGTTCAGTGTTTAAGGGATGGATTGATGAACAAACTTTGGCAGCTACCAAACCTGGCACTGGATTGATTATTGTTGTGAAGAAGTTAAATCAGGAAGGCTTGTAAGGTCACAAGGAATGGTTGGTGAGTTTCCTTTTCCACTTAATTTGGTGCATCCGATCTTTTTCATTTTCTTTTGGCAATAACATGATCTGGATACTATGTTTATTCAGTTCGTAGATTTAAGAAATATATATATTAGTGAGACATGATCATGACCCTGCTCTGCATTTTGCGATAAATGTGTCAATTCTTTCAATTTATGACTAATTGAATGAGCAAATCCCACTATCTTGTAGGCAGAGGTAAATTACCTTGGTCAGTTGTCGCATCCTCATCTTGTAAAGCTTATTTGATACTGCTTGGAGGATGAACAACGACCTCGTGTGTATGAATGTATGTCTCGCGGGAGCTTGGAGAATCATCTTTTTAGAAGTAAGTTAATTGGATAAATTGAAAACTAGGTGTTTACTTTCTACTTCTACAATAAATTTCTCGGAGGTTTTCCACCATCTATTGTTATTGAAATAGATGGTGCAGTAGATCATAATTCTTTGTAATTTGATGATGGCACATGAGGTTCATATTTTCAACCACTCTCTTGGAACCTCCGTATGAAGATCGCTCTGGGTGCTGCAAAAAGGGCTCACATTTTTGCATAGCGACAGGGCAAGAGTTGTATATCGTGATTTTAAAAACTCTAACATTCTTCTAGATTCTGTAATGGTATGTTTGCTTCATTAGATAGGATTGGATATGATAGGATTGGATAATAAATGAGGGTGGATTGGATATAAATTTTTTAAATCCGGTATGCAGCGGATATAATATCTATTTAAAACTCATTTTCTTTTAGTCTGTGCACTAAACAAACAATGAATATTAATTCATCCCCTATTATATCCTTCCTTATCCTATGATGCAAACATGCACTAAGTGATTTGGCTTTTGTCAATCTGTAAACCAACATAATTACAGACACTCACCATCTATTGTTCTTGTTCTATATATACATAACTACAATGGAAAACTCTCGGATTTTGGATGGGCAAAAGATGGCCCTCATGACGATGAAAGCCATGTCTCAACGAGTATCATGGGAACATATGGATATGCTACTCTTGAATACCTTGATGAATAGCCCATATATCATTTTTCGGATGACTTGATGAATAGCCCATATATCCAGTATTCTCATTTATTAGTCTCACATTACCTGCTGCTTATTTGGAATGGATTACATATGTTGTCTCTATTTGGTCAAGAGTCACGACCTTACTTGAACACGATCTGTTCTATAGGCTCGTACAATTGTATGATTGAGTGTAAAGGAGACAGACAATTCAATCTGGTTGATGAATAATGACCACGTGATCAGAACGTGATTAATGGCTCAAATTCCAAGGGGATTGAAGCTGTAGATTATCGTTCCAAGATTTCGCCTTTCACGGGTGCAGCAAGAAGGCTGTTGGCCGTCGAACCAATAGATGTCGACGTCCCAGCAACATCTTCTTCTTGTTTATCCAGTTTATCCTCCTCAACGCAATCGAGAAAATCTTTCCTGGGATGGTGTTCTTTTATGAATTCGTCGTCAATGCCGACGGGAAGGTAGGTCCGAAGGGCGCAGCAAGAAGGTTGCAAGATGAGAACGTGGCCTTGCGTTCTTCGCTATCTTCCCCTCGGACCATCTTCTTTTTTGATTTCCAAGAATACGACGTAAATCAAGAACACCCCTGCGAAAGGGCGAAAGAAAATTACATGTTTGTGACCTTATCCGGCGTGGGGAGAAGGTTGCTGGATGTCAGCTCATAAATGGATGTGGACGACCCGTGGCCGAGTGGATATTGCCATCGTCATCTGACGGAAAACACAACTTTGCGTGCATGGAGGGAAACAAAGAGGGGTAGAGGGCTGCATCCGCATTGACGGAGGAAGAAGAGGATCCTCTGCTAGTCTGCGTCCTTTAATAAATTTTGTTTGACTTGAAGAATGCAAGGCAGTGTCCTTCAAACGCAGATTTCTTTTCTTCACATCGGGCGACATGCGTACCGAGGAGCTAGCTTTAGGCAACACGGGTATAGATCCTATATTTTGCTTCAAATTTCCTTCTCTCATTTGAAAGGTGACAACAACTTTATTCTACAAAGTCAGCTTATATATATTTTATTTTTTGAAATCTGTGCAATGAGATGAAGAAAAATCTAAACCTTTAAAGATTTAATTTGATGCTATAATTATCTTGTAGATCCGGGATTTCGTTCGAAATTCCCTCTCTTCAAATCATCCCTATGAAATTAGATGGATCATCTACTTATTTAATGTGGACTCGAAGTGTGCGACTGTTTATTAGAGCCCATGGTCTTGAGGGGTATCTCACCAGGAGTAAAGTACAGTCCGCAAATGCAGACAATGCACATTGGGAGTCAGACAACTCTCTTATTATGTCTTGGCTTCTAAACTCTATGACTTTGGAGATTGTTCAGGGATTCACATTTTTCAATATAGCCAACGAAATTTGGGAAGCTGTTTCACAAACTTACTCTCAGATTGGGAATTCTATGCAAGCTTATGAGATTCAGTGTAAAATTTGTCAAGTAAGACAAAGTAATATATCAATTACTGCTTATGTGGCTTAGCTTAGACGATTGTGGTTTGAGTTGGACTTTTATCGTCCATTCAAGGCCTTACATGCTGAGGATGCAGTTCTACACAAAAAGTACATAGAAGAAGAACGCTTATTTGATTTTTTGGCAAGGCTGAATTCAGAATTTGACTCCATTAGAACACAAATTCTTAGGAGAGGATATACGTTGCCTACACTTCAGCAAGTTTTTTCCATTGTTCAAAGTGAGGAGACTCGGAGAAGGATTATGGTGAAGCCTAATAACTCACCAGTACCATCACATCGATCTGCACTAGTAGTTCAGCCTTGTGAAAGAACTGAAAGAGAACAAATGAAGTGTGATCATTGTCATAGGTCTGGTCACATTAAAGATACATGTTGGCATTTAGATGGTAGACCTCGAGGAGGTGGACTTGGCGGATGTCGTGGTGGAAGATTTGGGAGTCGAACTAATGATTTCGTTGATAACTCGTCAATGTCAGCTGAAGTGTTAGAGACTTTCAAATAGCTCATGGCAAAGCTTGATCCCTCCTCTACTGGAGAGACCTCCTCCTCCACAGGTTGAGCTAGTCAACCTTCTTCTTCCATACACCACTCTCATTTTGCACAATTAGGTATTCTACATAGTGCATTAAATTGTACTCAGTTTTCACCATTATCCTGGATTATAGATTCGGGTGCATCAAATCATATGACGGGTTCCTCTAGTTTCTTTAATTCATATTTTCCCTGTTCAGGTAGAGATAAAGTTCGTATAGCTGATGGTTCTTTTGCCCCTATTTCTGGAAAAGGTTCCATCACTATTACTCCATCTCTACATTTATCGTTAGTCTTACGTGTTCCTTGTTTTCCTAACAACCTCTTATCAATTAGTTAAATCACCAAGGCTCTCAATGGTATTGTAACATTCTTCCCTACTCATTGTTTGTTTCAGAAGAAGCTTGTGACGAAGGGGACGATTGGATCTGGTAGAATGCATGATGGTCTCTATCACCTAGATAATCTTAGCAGTCCCAATGAAGTCGGATATATGGTCTCTTTGCAACAAGTGCACTGGAGGAATTGCAGTTACATCATCGTCGATTTGGTCATTTATCTTTTTCAGTTTTAGCTAGGCAGTTTTCTTTCTCTCTACAAATTATGCAATAAAGATCATTTGAGTTGTTATGCCTGTGAGTATGCTAAACATACAAGTTGTATCTATTCTGCTTATGGAAATCATAGTCAATCTCCATTTGATGTTATTCACACTGATGTTTGGGGACCCTGACGTGTTACTTCTCTTTCTGGGCATAAATGGTTCATTACCATTATTGATTGTTTAGTCGAACAACTTGGGTTTATTTGTTAAAGAGTAAAGATGAAGTGTTGCGATGTTTTAAAGCATTTCACATGATGATAGAAACTCAATTCAGTACCAAAATCAAAATCTTTCGCTCAGATAATGGTACATAATACACTGGCAAAGAGTTCCAGGACTACTTGTTAGCTAATGGGATTCTTCATCAAACCACTTGTGTTGATACACCTACTCAAAATGGTGTGGCAGAAAGAAAGAATCGTCACCTATTGGAAGTCACTCGATCTTTACTCTTTACCATGAGCATGCCAAAGTCTTTTTGGAGAGAAGCCTTTTTTACAGCTGCTTATTTAATTAATCGCATGCCGCTTCGGACCTTGGAGCTCAAGTCACCGACCACTTGAATGTCTTATTGGAGATACGACTTTCATTGTACCTCCTAAGATATTTGGGTGTGTTTGTTTTGTACGTGATCATCGCCCCTCACTTGGTAAATTTGAACATCGTTGCTTGAAATGTGTATTTGTTTGATATTTAGCTACTAAAAAAGGTTACAAGTGTTATTTCCCACCTCAAAAGAAGATGTTTGTGAGTATGGATGTAACCTTCATAGAGACAGAGGCATACTATTTATCTGATCAGAATTTGGTAAATATTGTCCCTCCATCTCCCTCTACAATATCAGATGAGTTCCTATACTCGCCATATTCATGTACCGAGATACCACATTGTGAGGGGGAGTCGTCTAGAGTTCAAGAAAAGCCGCACATAGTTGCAATTTTCATCTGTAAGGATATTTGAGTACCAAAAGTGACGTGTACAGCTTTGGAGTTGTTCATCTAGAGATGTTGTCTGGCCGACGTGCCATAGACAAGAACCAACCACCTGGAGAGCACAATCTAGTGGACTGGGCAAGGCCTAATCTTACTATCTTACTAGCAAGCGAAAGATCGATCTTCCGCATCCTGGATGCACGATTGGAGGGGCAGTATTCACTGGAAGGAGCACAAAAGGTTGTCGTTCTCGCACTCCATTGCTTATCAACGGAACCAAGGTACAGGCCAACAATGGATCAAGTGGTGTCTGCACTAGAATAGCTTCAGGATGCCAAAGACATGAGAAGAAATTCACGGTATGAACAAAAGACAAATGGCCAAAGCATTGGTGGCAATTCAAGCAGGTTGGTTAAGAGGAGATCATAAGAAATTGTCAAAGGAGAGGTTGCTCATCCTACACCCTCAGCTTCCCCACTTCACACTACGTGAAGAGAAGTCTCATGTGATGCAACTTCGGATGGAAATAGTAGAGAAAAAAAAGGAAAACATAAAGTTGTACATGCAAGCTCAATATCTTTTCGTACAGATTTCCTTCTTTTGGATCATCTTGTTGACATTATGTTCATATATTATATATATATATATATCACTTTTTACACTCAAGTCAATTGTCCAATTAAAAGTTCATATCAAGGTTAGCTGATGTTATAATGATTGAAGGTTCCTGCTAAAATGTGGCCGTTAAATTTGACTATATATTATTGACATTAGTGTCTCAAAATTAGTGAACAAAGACAATGAAAAGATCTTGAAGTCAAATTATTGATAGATGCCGAACTTTTAGGCAACTTATTCATAGCATTCCTTTACTATTTGAACAATTAAAGGTATTGTTTCTGTGTCTAAGGCAAATTGTAGTGTGATCAAGTTAGAATACAAAGATCTTAAACAACTCAAATCCATCCATTTTTCTTCAATTTCACCTTTATATAATTCTATTGTTGTTTAAAATTGAAGTGTCTCAAAATATAGCTTTCCTATTACCAATTTTGGGTACCAATCTATCCAATTTTGGATAGATTGGAGTATCTTGTGAAACAAAAGGGAAAAAAAGAGATCGAACATCAATCTATCCACCTTGGATATGCTTGGAATGGAAACCTAAATTGGATTTAGATTAGGTCGAATAATCAGATTTTGAATTTTATTATCATCTCTAATTTAAGACATTTAGATCTAATATTTTATGTATTGTATTAAAAAAATGAGATAATTTTATCCTCATATTTGTATTAAATGCTGAATTTATACTTTATATTGTTGATATTGTGAAATTAATTGAAAATCCAAATATGTTAACCGTGACCATTGTATGAAGATTTGATATCAATTTTAATTGGCATAAGCAATCGAATTAACTTTCAAAAAACAATCAAATGTCATGCCTATATCTTTTCTTTTCTTTTTTTTCATATTTATCTTTATTTGTTGGTCTGATTTGAAATTTGGTAATTTGGATCATTGTAACGCAGTGTGAAACTATTTTGGTCTAAACATCCCTATTTGTCCATTGATTCATTAGATTTGAAATTTGTTCAATTAAATTAATTTAATGATATATATAAAAATGTTTGTAGGATTATTTTGATGCGGTTAATTTAAAAATAAGGGGATATAATTTTATCATTTTACGGATGACTTGATGAATAGCCCATATATCCAGTATTCTCATTTATTAGTCCCACATTACTTGTTGCTTATTTGGAATGGATTACATATGTTGTCTCTATTTGGTCAAGAGGCACGACCTTACTTGAACATGATATGTTCTATAGGCTCGTACAATTATATCCTTGAGTGTAAAGGAGATAGACAATTCAATCTGGTTGATGAACAATGACCATGTGATCAGAACGTGATTAACGGCTCAAATTGTTAGGGGATTGAAGCCATAGATTATCGTTCCAAGATTTCGCCTTTCACGGGTGCATCAAGAAGGCCGCTGGACGTCGAACCAATGGATGTCAACGTCCCAGCAACATCTTCTTCTTGTTTATCTTGTTTATCCTCCTCGACACAATCGACACAATCTTTCCATGGGATGGCGTTCTTTTCTGAATTCGTCGTCAATGCCGATGGGAAGGTAGGTCCGGAGGGCCTAGCAAGAAGGTTGCAAGATGAGAACGTGGCCTTGCATTCTTCGCTATCTTCCCCTACGACCGTCTTCTTTTTTGATTTCCAAGAATACGACGTAAATCAAGAACACCCCCTGTGAGAGGGCAAATGAAAATTCCACGTTTGTGCCTTCATCCGGCGTGGGGAGAAGGTTGCTGGATGTCAGCTCGAACATGGATGTGGACGTCCCGTGGCCGAGTTGATATTGCCATCGTCATCCGACGGAAAACACAACTTTGCGTGCAGGGAGGGAAACAAAGAGGGGTAGAGGGCTGCATCCGCATTGACGGAGGAAGAAGAGGATCCTCTGCTAGTCTGCTTCCTTTAATTAATTTTGATTGACTTCAAGAACCGCATAAGAAACTTAAACTTTTGATGTCTCATGATTTGCTGAATGAATGAATGGATTGGAACTCAAATCTAATTTTTTGTTATGATACTCCTTGGAAGCACAAAAATGATGTGATTTTTTTCTGATAAGTCTAAAGGTAAGGTATTACCTTTGTGATTTGTGGATTTTAGGCTGAATTCAATCAGGCCAATAATAGTGGGAAGCAATCTATTCGCAAGATGAATGTTGAGAGTTAAAACAAATGAAATTTACAGGATGAATATGTGCATAGTCCAACCTAATGGAGATGAGTTGTTTCTCTTTTATGGTGGAGCTTGGAAGGATAACAATTGCTATTCTGGGACTGGTTAACTTACATCATTTTAGATTGTGTTACTAGCAGTACGTATTCTTATGGGCCGTAGCCGTTTCATTTGTCACGGTGATTCGACAAATCCATTTAATTAACCATTCAACAAAAGTTGCAACGAAAATTAGATTTGAGTTCCAATCCACTCATTCATTTAGCCAATTATGAGACATCAAAAGTTTAAGTTTCTTATGCGGTTCTTGAAGTCAAACAAAATTAATTAAAGGAAGCAGACTAGCAGAGGATCGTCTTCTTCCTCCGTCAGTGCGGATGCAGCCCTCTACCCCTCTTTGTTTCCCTCCCTGCACGCAAAGTTGTGTTTTCCGTCGAATGACAAAGGCAATATCCACTCGGCAACAGGACATCCACATCCATGTCCGAGCTGACATCCAGCAACCTTCTCCCCACGCCGGATAAGGGCACAAATGTGGAATTTTCTTTCACCCTATCGCCGGCGTGTTCTTGATTTACATCGTATTCTTGGAAATCAGAAAAGAAGATTGTCGGAGAGGAAGATAGCGAAGAATGCAAGGCCACGTTCGCATCTTGCAACCTTCTTGCTGCGCCCTCCGGACCAACCTTCCCGTCGGCATTGACGACGAATTTAGAAAAGAACGTCATCCCATGGAAAGATTGTGGCGATTGCATCGAGGAGGATAAATTGGATAAACAAGAAGAAGATGCTGCTAGGACGTCAACATCCATCGGTTCGGCGTCCAGCAGCCTTCTTGCTGCGCACCGTGAGGAGGATAAACATGAAGAAGGCCTTCGTCTTTTGCTTCTAAAAGAAGCACAATTAACGTATTTTGCATATACCAATTTTCTCGAATTTAAAAGAGAGATACGCTTAATATAATTTGTAGGAATATATACAGTTAAATTTAACTAGTACTAGATACATGTAGAAACTACGGTGTAAAAACGATCAGATCAGCTTCTGACATGTGTTTCCGACACGATAATTTCAAGTTGAAAAACCAACTTAAGCCAACTTCGGAAAAAGAAGCAATGACCTATTGTGTTGGAGCGAGCTCTAAGGATCTTTTCTGCATCAATTTTTTAATTTTTTTAATACTTTTTCTAATCTTTAACAAAGTTCAATAGTATCTAATCAAATTGAAATGAACCAAACTAGTACGATTTGAAAAATTTATATTCTAATTTTCAAAATCACATAGTATATTATTAATTTTTTTAAAAATTATTCAAGCTTTTTTAGATCTCCATTGAGAACTCCAAACTGATCCAAATAAACTTGGAAAAAAAACCTGAAATCCAAGCAACCCCCAAAGTATCTAGAGCTGGATCATGTCAGTTTTTGTTTTGTTTTGGCACAATCTGCTTTTAAACATTTAACAAGTAGATATAATGAATTTAATGACTGATAAAAGAAAAGCTAGTACAAGAGTCGTCCTTGTTGATCTTAAAAAAAATGAGACGAGAATAATTGTCAAACTACTAAAAATTAATAGACCCGGAAAACAAATAGATACCACCATGTTCATTAAACAAATAAAGATGATCATTTATAAATTCATCATATGACAAAATCTTCAGCAGCATAAAATATATTAGGTACAAAATTGTGGTTTTCATCAGAGATCACAATGGGTAGGTACCAAGTCTGGAGAAGGGAAACAAACAGGGAAGGAGAAGTTGGATGCCTTCTTTCATTGTAGAAATGCCACCACACTGTTTAGCAAGTTTAGGCCAAAAACTGTTTCTTCGCAATTGATTTTGATAGTGATATTCAATGGTTCAGAGAACTTGCCCTCAGCCAAGATAGTAAACAAGACTGGCTTTGAGCTACTCAATAATTGCCCACTGAAACGGAAGCACAAACCGGATGCATCATCAATGTTAAAAGAAACTGGGATGTCGGCACTCACAAGGGAAACATTAGAATTGCTTAGAACCTTAGATGCTAGAATTTTAGAAACTAGAATAATTTTATCCGAATCAAATGAATTGTCAATCTTCTCCATGTGATCCTTGAATATGCACCTGTTACATAATTTTGGAATATTAGCTAAACTTAATACAGCAGGGAAAGAAAGTATGATAGCTGAAAAAGTGGCATTTTAATTTCATACAAACTATAAACTTTTTCTATTTCAATACTGAGAAATGCTTTGTCATTCTATGTTTTCTATGTTCCAGGTAATCACACTATAAGACTACGCCATCCTCTATCATAACCTAATTATTAGGTAAATCATCTAACTCTTTCCATTGCCCAAGAATACCAAAATAATGGCATTGTCAAGCAAAAGATTTTATAACCTGTTACAATCCCGTTGATATATGAACCAGCAGTATCGTGATATTTCTATATGTGCACATGAAAGAAGTGTATATTTGTATGTCTGAAGTGATCCACAAGGGCAGTAATATGAAATATGAGGGCACATCTATACCATGCGGTTAGACATTTTGTGAGATATGAATATTACTGACACTTGCATTTTGTCGAAAACTTTTTCCCATTGCATAACACAGCTAACTTGAATGGCAAAAGATGATGATGAAAACACACTTGAATGACTTTCTTCACCCTTTGACTTGGATCTAAGGATGCAATCTCTTCAAAAGAAAGCAAAGCTGGTATATTATCTGTTGATGGTAGGCTATGGAAGAAAAAAATGGAACATGTGAGTTTATAAAAGTAATATGAGCAACAAAAAATTTCACAAGATGTAACTACTACTAGACTGAAAATAAGAGTCCAAATCAAATAGTGCAAAGAAAATGATGAGAAATGGGGCAGATAAATACCTTTCAGGTTTTCCCATCACTTGATCTGAAGATTCCACACCCAAAGTAGACTCCCCATCTTTCAATGCTATATTTACTAATGGTTCAGAAGAGCAGTTCTCGAGAAAAACTTCAAGAAGTACTAAGATTGGGGATATAATTGAAATTTCATATGAAAATGCATATTCTACTCTCAAGCCATTGCCAGTTGTAGGATGGAGAAGAGTGTGGAGCATTGGTCTAACAGTACAATTAAGATTGTTAATTGATATTCTGCCAGGAGAAGGCTGTGGAGGCTTTTTTACTGAAGTAGAAGCTGGTTGCTCATCCAGCCATGATTCAAGTGCTGACTTAGACATCGACTCTGCCAAATCTGTAGAGATGAATGAAGACAAATTTCCCTTGGAACTTTGACTTGCAAGATCGTAATCAACGCTAGCATCAGAAACATTAATTAGGGCTTTTTCTTTGCCATCTTGAGCATCATGCAGAACTGAGACAAAAGCATGGTCACTTTCATTTGAATCAATTGCAGATTCATTCCCCTCACCATTGAGCTGATGGAAGAATGATGAGAATCATAGACAGAGCCACTTTCTTCAATTGAAGATCCAGAAGACACATCAGGGTCATTTGTTCCAAATGAATTGTTGTAGCAGGAGCTGACTAGGAAGTAGGAACTACTAAATGTTTAAAGAAGAACAAGAACAATGAGAAAATAGAATGAATGACAAGCAAAAGGGAAATCATTTCAAGTTTTTTCCTTTACCTTTATCACATCCTCTAAACGAAATAAGAAAATAGCAATGTTAATTTTAGTGTTGCCATTACTTCATGAAAATATTCTGCTTAATGTGCATTAACTAACTAGAAACAAACTAACATTTTTTTATTTAAAAACATGTAATAAGGATATGACAAAAAAAATTTGGGTTTGAATCAACCAATACCAAATCAAACAAAGCAAATAATCAACAAACAAGGAAGAAAATGTTACCATATAATGATTGTTAAGAAAATAAATGAATAGATTGCACTCCTTCCTAACAACTAAAGCTTGAAAATGTTGGTCAGATAATCAAATTTAACATGCATGGTTGGTGGCACTTAATTTGAATCCTGCAAGTGTCAATAATTTTAAAAAATAAACCTCAGCTAAATCAATTTAGCCTGCATGTTCGGCATGGGTGAAATAGTCTAGTTCACCCGTCTACATGCAAGTGGAAGTGTTAATACTTAATAATATAAATGAATAGATTGTGCTCCTTTTTAATAGCTTAAGATTTGGGGAAAGTTGGAAATTTTATCAAAGTAAACAATGACAAAGATTACACAACCAAAGACAACAACAAAATGGGAGAATCATACAATACAATAGTAAATAAAATTTCAAGATTGTTATCTCCAAATCAAACAGATTGCAAGAAAGAACAAAATTATCCAACTGTAGATATCAATACAGATAATAGACTGTCATGCTAAATCCTAAATATGACGGGAACAAATAATCCACTCAAGTGTAACACTAAGACAACAAATACAGATATTTCGAAGTTGACCTTGGCGGAAGTATTTAGGATCTGAAGCTTTGTCTCAACCTCCTCCGAAGTAAAACACCATGCGAGATACTTCAGTATACTTGGTACTACTTTGGGAATAATCTGTCCAACAGAGCTGTACTCTCCTATAATCCAAATAATCAATGCGCGTGCTGCAGGGTCTTTTATTCTGTCCAAGTGGCAAGTCAATCGGACAATCACCTTCAATTGTAACAAATGAAGAGAGTAAAAGCATGTAGTAGATGTAACCAGCGACATAAATCTAGAATTCTGAACATATAAATAAAAATGAACCAGAAAATAGTAAGGTCTAATATCAAAGCAACACTCATGGTGAATTCATTCAACCTTTGTGAGCAGAATTTAATGAAATATTTTGCAGCTCCGAAGCAACAATAGATATCAAAATATGAACTAAAATCACATTAAAATAGTTTCTAGGTGTGTAGATCTTATGAAGTTGGGTTTCAGGGGAAAAAAACTAAAGAGAGACCTGGCTTGAGCTTTACAAGAAATCTGAACACGAGACCTCTACATGTTTATCTAAGCGTGATTTCCTTTTTATCAAGATAGTGAATCTTGAGAGAGCTGAGCGTCTCCATGCACGCATGGATCTCCGCATCAATCGTAGATTTTACCACAGGAAACTTACCGCTTGCATACGCACAGATGCGTTCTGACTGCCTGCTGTCATTCTTTCTTAACTTCCACTTGCAGATCCCACCCCAACCCTCCATACACCCGTCGGTCTCCAGTATGATGTATGCGTCTGGTGGTGGCAACTCAAGGTCTGGCAAATTCTGCACAAGTTCTTTAACTTTAGCAATAAGGTCTTTATCCGAGGGTTTAAGACGCTTATCTCCGTGAGGCCCGGTTTTGGAATATAATGGGCCTAGTAAAGTTCCCAACTTTGGTATGTAGCTCCTGGCGTAATTTAGAATTCCCAGCCAGGCTCTCAGACCTGTCTTGTTCATTAGCTTCTCCAAATCAAATGAAGCAATCTTTTTGATGATATGGGGTTGGAGCCTTATCTTATTCCTTCCGATAATTGCTCCCAGAAATTCGATCTCTTCTACTGCTATCTTCATTTTTGTAGGCGAGAGAACGAGACCCCATTTCTCACAGATTTCAAGCATCTTCTTGAGATGCTCAGCATGTTCTTCTTCTGAATTTGAAAACACTAATATGTCATCAATGTAGACAGCAATAAATTTTTCTGTACCTTTGAAACATTGGTCCATCTTTCGTTGGAATACTGCTGGGGCGTTCTTGAGACCGAATGGCATTACTAGCCATTCAAATAGCCCATTTGGAACAATGAATGCTGTCCAGGGTATGGATTCTGGATCCATTGCAACCTGGTGGAAACCAGATTTAAGGTCAAATTTCGAGAAGACCTTGCTGTTTCCAACCCTCTTGATGATGGTGTTGATTCCGGGTAAACTGTATTATCCAGACGAAAGCTTCTATTATGGTTCACCCCTGAGAGGATCAAATTTACCATTCTGGGATGATTTCCTAGATGACTACATGAGGGAAAAGGAAGAAGAGGAACTAATAGAAACACAGCTAAAGAAGATACAAGAAACATTTGAAAGAAGTATATCCATTCAGGAAACACCCGAATCATCAGGGAGTAAGGGAAGGGAAGCCGGGCAACACAACCAGAAGGGCGAATATCAGAAAGCTATAAGAAGAATGCTTGAAGAAACGGACGAATTCTTTAAGGCATTAGGAAGACAAAGTCATGATGAAATGCTATGGCAACCCGATGAACTCCTTGAAGAGTTAAACCAAAGAGAATCTCATGAGAAGGGCAAAGGCCAAGCCAAGGAAGACGACTGAAATCCAAGGGGAAGCGGATGACCCCTCACTAACGTCCGCCTAAATAATTCAACTATTACTTAATTTATTTTCTCTTTTGCAGAAAGGATGATATTTGATAAGCTGCAGCACCAAGCCATCACAAGTCGCCAAACTCTTTGGGCGACTAAGAAGAGCATTTCCAGTGCCCAGCATTGGGCTGTGCTCGGAGGAGTTACAGAGACAAATATGGGAATGAAGGAGCTAGAACGTTTAACTGGTAAAGTTCTGTTCAAAAGGCCCAGGACGAATGAACAAGAAACTAAATGGGCTGAGAAAATCCAGAAGATCCATTCAGACCAAATTCTAGTAACAATCACGGAGTTAGAAAAACTCCTGGCCATGAGTTTCCTACAGAAAGCAAGAATTGAACAGCATGACTCAATCTACAAGTGGGAGACAGACTCAATCGAAGTCATCACAAGGCATATTAACAACCTGCAACAATGCCACCGAATGGTCAACAGTGCAAGACAGAGCATTACCTACACGATTTGAAAGGATAAGAACGAATCTAGCAATAATGCCCATACAGATAAGAACGAATCTAAGTGTGCTGTAAAATAGCCTAGTGTGTGCTGTAAAGTATCCTAGTGTGTACTGTAAAGTATTATCGTGTCACTGTAAAGGAATATCTTTAAGAAAAGCAAATAGTATGAGTGGACGATGGGGGCCCCAAGCGCACCCGCACTCAATTATTTTGCTTCCTCTGTAAGATTCCTATCTTGCCTATATAAGGCAACTTAGACAGAGTTGTGAGGACACACTGGCATAACCAGACAGTTCTGACTTCTCTCAAGAGTGATCTAGCTTTTCCTATTTTCAAGAGTCTGTAAGCTTTCAGTCCAATAAAAACTTTCAGTTCATCAAAGTCTTGCATTATCCTGCGTCTTTAACGGCCCGTGATTCTGTAAGCCGGTGATCTAACTTCCGACTTCCGCGCCTTTCCATACCATAAACTTTAGTAACTTAAACTTCCAGTATAAACTAGTTTTGTCCACATATCCACTGTTTCCAACTAAATAATTATCTTAGGTCCATAAAACATTTATCCACAAGCACAGATCAGATCAGATCAGATCAGATCAGATCAGATCCAATCCAAGTAATTGATTAAGAGTTGCAGTCTGTAAGAAAAAAAAAACAATAAGGGGGAAATAAATGACAACTCTAGGCTGAAGGATTTAGAAACAACTGCACCAATATAGCAAACATAATATCCCAGTGGGATTCATGAAATAACAAAGGAAAACAAGTGAAGCTTCTAATGCTTAAGCCAGATGGCAGATGAAATATCTCAGTGGCATCATAACTAGTGCTTATGAACTGAACTCATCAAGGAATGGTCTGAAAAGTAGAATGATAATCCGGCTAGCTACCTTCTCATAACTAGTTGGATCTTGCTTATGAACGTGTTTTTGGTATGGCCGAGAAAGTTCATAAGGGAATTAAATTCATGGGAAGTAATGAAGTATAAGAAGATACAGCAACTAACCTATTGTGTTAACCAAAAGTTACCTTAGTGTACTGCAATCAAAATTTAATTGGAAACCCAATTCACCATTATGTTACTTATTTGTGACAAGCCCCAGCTGGCTCAATTCAGGTCATGTTTTTAGGTCTAGTTGGATTTGATCCAAAACTAAAACTAGCCCCCAACTTGAAATATCCTTAGTGTACACGTCTATTTTTCAGAATTTCCAACATAAATTCTTTAAAGATAAATTATTCCAACATTTAAACTTGATATCTTGTTCAACATCTGTAGTAAAATATTTTAGATTATTATTCAAGATTTTTGATCTCTTAGTAATACTGTTTCTCTTAACTTTATAATTTTGTTTCCTGGTACAGAATGATAATTCTTATCACTCATTTAATTTAGGATCTTCAAGATAATTGTATAAACTTTTGAAAGATAGGTAATTTAAGTTACTGTAAAACTGGATTCAATTGGGAACTACTATAAGATAGCTTTAGGTATTATATTCTGCAGCTGTATACCTAAACATGGATTGAGTCCATCTATTTGAATCTTATTTTATATAGTGTGCAAGTCTCTCTCCTTCCAGTTTTTCAGTTGCATGCTGCTTTCTTATTTTTCACATTTACAGTCATCACAAAATCTGCAGATGCACAGAGAATGGAAGTATCATCCGCAAAATCCTCACAGTATTCTCTTTCCGTTGTGCTCATAAAATTAGTCATATAACTGTTTATTACTTTATTTGGTTGCTGATATTAGTAACTGGCAGCAATTCATTTCACTCAATCCCACTAGATTGACATGTTACTTTATTGCACTGCTAAATTTTACTAGGTTAGCAATGTATTGGCTCTTTGCTGGAATTACTAAATGACTTATAGGAGCCATTTTAATCATGTGTACAACAGTGCTAGAAGTAAAGGTAAGCATGCATACAAGACGCTGTAAGCATGAATTACTAACCCATCTTGTTTCTCTTGTTTACAAGCTGGTATTCCTGATATGACATATTTACTGCATCTGTTTCAACATTAAAACAGAGGAATTGGTAATTTGTGATCTCTTAATTTCACAATACTTTGCTATAGAAAATGTGCATAACTTAGGTATAGAAAATGCTGATTAACTGGAAGATATATCCTGAATTCCAACTCGTCATCGAGCACCAAACAAGTCCCTTGTATGTTCATTTTTCATTTTGTGCACTAATCACATTCTTGGCTGAAGATTAAAGATTAGAACATCCAATCAAGGGTTTGAAGCTAAGATTAGAACATCCAAGAAATGCCTAAAATCCAAGAATTAAAACATCCAAGAAATGCCTCGTTTGAAGATAAGATTGAATCGTGTTGATCAGCCTTTGTGGGGAAGTCATGAGTTCATTCCTATATCTTAATCTTCACCAAGTTACAGAAAATCCAAGAAAATATTCTAACCAAGAAATTACAGAAAATATAATGTATACCTCCCTGGAATGCCGTGCTTCTTCCTCCGTCTCTCCGGATGAAGCCCTACCCCTTTTCGTTCCCCTCCCTGCAGCTGTGACGTCATTCATCCTCCTCGCAATGCCGGTAAACGGAATCAGTTTCTGTGCTGCCGCCTTTTCTTGCTGATCGCCGAGGAACTCAGAAAAGAACACGATGTTTTGCGTCGGCTGATGATGGCAAGATCCGCTCGGCAGAGAAGAAGGGCTCGCGACGTCCACATCCATGTCTTCGTCGTCCAGCAATCTTCTCCCCACGCCGGTGAATGGCACATTATCTTTATCCCTCTCGCCGCGTTCTTGGTCCACGCCATTGACGAAATCGGAAAAGAACACGGGCTTACCTGTAATCCGACGGCACCGACTGCTCGGGGGAGAGGAGGATAATGAAGAACGCATGACGACGTCTGCTTCTTGCAACGTTCTTGCTGCGCCGGTGAAGGGTGCATACGAATCCAACGCTCCCTTCTCGTTGCCGTTGACGAAATCAGAAAAGAATAAGAGACGATGGGAAGATCGGCTCGGGGAAGAAGAAGAAGACGACGAGGGACGAGGCGGGGACATCTATGTCCATGGCTTCATCATCCTGCAATCTTCTCGCTACCCCGGTGGATGGTGCAAACTTGGAATCCATGAGAGTGGAGATCGAGATCACCCTCTCTTGCAATCTGTGTGAGGCACGCCGGAATCGGAACCCCAATCTCATGGGAGTGAAGCGAAGGCGAAGGTGAAGAAAGGGCGAACTCGAAACAGAAGAAATTAGTATTATTTTTCATTAATATATATAATGGGGAATCAAACGGAGAAATTAGTATTATTTTTCATTAATATAAAGGGTAATGCATTTGTTTTCGAATAAATTATATGGGTCTCCGATATGCATGACACGTCACAGTCCACCACAAAGAGATGTGATTTCCAATTGCTTGGCCATGTAATTCTATAAGATATTTGACTGATGACTAATTTGCTTATGATTCAGATTCCAGAATCTTTTATTTACTTTCTGGTTTAGCACTCCTGCACAGTTACTTATATTTGTAGGCTAAGTGAATCAATTTTACTATGTTTGCAGGTCCAAGTCCATAGCAAAAGGAATCGGTGGCCGAGAAGTTGGTGACGTCGACGAGCAATCGAATCATTGAACTGATGGCCGGGGAGGCAGCAACGAAGGCATAGACATTGCGGCACGAGGTCCCCAGTCGCGGACTTCGACTCACATAGACGCGGAGACAGACACATGTCTAAGTCATTAAAGAGAAACTTATTTTGACTGTAGTAACACTCTTATAACGGCAGAGTCCATCTCATAAGAATTTCCAACTGAGTACTACTTCACCACTTTTAAAGTCAAACTCAGGTTGTGCATCAACAATTTTACTGCTTTGTTGAAACCCAGAGACAATTGGTTCAAGATAGGATTTATGCTTCGTGGATAAGGGCATCACCCAATTGGTGGGACATCAGCTTTACCAAATTTCCTTGCTCCACGATTATATAACGCCTTCCATGTTAATAATATGTAATCAGCAATATGTAGATAGAACATAAATATTGCATTAATGAGAATAAAATTTTACTATGTTTTTTAGCAAAAGGAACCGATGGTCGAGAAGGTGGTGACGGGTGACGAACGATCGAATAATTGAATCGATGGTTGGCGAGGCAGCGACGAAAGCATAAACATTGCGGCACGAGGTCCCCAGTCACGACTCAGATTCACATAGATGCAGAGGAAGGTACACCGGTTGATTTATGTACAAGTGGTCAGCGGAGGAAAGCCGTCGCTGATAATTTCCTTAGTTTATGTATTTCAGCAAACCGGTTGGTTTTATAAATTGTACAAGTTTTGTGGTATTTTTTATAGTTGTCAAGGTTGGGTTAGGCTGTAGAGTACGGGTGGTACTCTGGCCGGTCATGTCCGGGTTTGGGGTGTGACACGTGCACAAAACTTCGACGTAGAGTTTAGGAGTTTAGGCGAAAAAATTTCGACGTTGACGTCGAAATATTTTTTTTAAAAAAATTCTAAGTTTAAAAATTTCGACGCTTGCTACAGGCGTTGAAGACTTTTCGACGCCTATTGCAGGCATTGAAACGCGTCTGGAGCGGGCTCACTAGCGTCCGCCCACACTGTCCGTGTTACGCCCCGCCTAACTTTATCCCTAGAGAAGGGACCTCACCTAGGTGGAGCACAACCTACAACTAAACCACAAAATACACCAGAAAATCTCAACAAGAACAACTGAAATCTTCTTTTCAACAAGAAGTTCTCTAAACAAATGTTCAACATCAATCTAAATATAACTAAGAAAACAACTAAACAGCGGATGACGTCTCCTCCTCCCGGACTCTAGCTACCCAACTTCAACTACTAACGTACCTGCAAATTCGAAGCAACAACAAACAATATCAACGGGAAGCTGAGTAGGAATATCAATATGTCTAACAATAAGGACTACAATCATGATGTGATGATATTGTCAAATGCAACAATATACAACTTTGCAATTGAATGCAATATGTCAACAACAAGACACATTTTCACCTATCAACTAATGCAATTCATACCAATCAAGAGCGCAATGGACAAATGGGTTTCCCCTGCGCTTTCCCACCTCCGAGAGTGACACCTCAAGCCTGTTCCAGCAGGAGATCCGACTATCCATAAAGGTAGTCTGCCGACGTCTAACACATCGACGCCGAACACACACCCGTGTGGTAAATAGGTGATCACCGATGTCACTTGCCCAACACCTCGGGCAATAAATCAACAATGTCCAGGGCCTTCGCCCAATAAAAGATCAACAATGCAACATGACAACTAGATCTCACAAGATGAGAAATCACAACTGATCGACGAAGCTAACAATAATAAATGTTACAACAAACTATCAACTGAAGATGCAACCAAATAATTCATGCTAGCAAATACAACTTATGACAACGTTAATACTACAATGGGCACCATGCTCAAATAACATTAATAAATAACAACTCTAATTAGACTCATGCAATTATCAACATGGTATGTCCAATAAAATAATGCAACATGAGATCAACGGAATACAGAAGCATTTCAAGCAAATAGAGACAAAGGATAAAACCGTCATTTTACTCATTCAGCATTCATCGGCTACAACAGGAGTCAACTCACACCCAACACAACTATGTATACTCTAAATCACCACCGAACATAGAATACCACTATTCTACATTATTTAATTATTTATCAAATTAAAATAATAACTCATAACTATCAAATAATACTGAAACATAGAAAAGACCTACCAGATGAACTCTGATCATAGAAGCCCCCTCTAAAATAATATTTACAAGAAGGTCCCTATAATTTTCCAGGTCATAAAAGTTCGCCCGCACCGTCGTCGCGGTCTTGCGGGTGCACGAGCCAGCGGCCCTTGGCGAGCGCGCCGAGGGGCTTTGCCCAAGTGAAGGGGCGGGATATTTCCCGCCTCTGATTTTTTTAAAAAAAAATTAAAATTTTTCCCTCAGGTTCTCTTCTTTATATACTTTTTTTCTTTTTTTCTTCTTCTTCTTCTTTTCATCATCTTCTTTTTCTTCATATCTTTTTTTCTTTCCCATTCTTTCTTCTTTCTCTTCTATTTTTCCTTCATCTAATTTTTCTTCTTCTTTTTTCAGGTTATCAAAATTTTTCAAGTCATCGAATTTTTTAGGTTACCATCTAATTTTTCAAGTTAAAAAATATTAATTAAATTGGATTGTGCCATATGATTATTTAATTATTTTAGTAAATTATATATCAAAGATTAAATTTGAATTCAATTTGAGAAATTAACTATTTTAGGTTTGTTCGATATGATGGGTTAGCTAGTGTACTTTTAAAAACACAGTTCAATAGTACGTTCAAATTATGTTTTTTATTCCCATGCTTCTATGTGGGAATCCATTAAGTTAATTCGGTTGCCCCTCTCCTCCTATGATGATGCATGGGTTTAGGAAATGGAGATTAATGAGTATGTTGCTACAAGTAGTGCTTAGTTATTTCTTAGAAGTCGTAACCTTCACCAACTTAGCAATTATGTCCCTTGCCTAGTCTATGGCAACTTAAGCTGCCTCCAAAAGTTCTGAACTTCCTTTGAAATCTTCTGCATAATAGATTACCTATCAGATCCTATTTGTGCCATATTGGTCTTCTTAATATCTTTATTTGTCCTTTGTGTCCGTCTAATACTACTAATGAGACTATTGAACACTTTTTTTTTCTTATGCCCTTATATTAATTCAGTTTGGTCCATTCTTCAATCTTGAACTGATTTTCCGTAAAATAATCATAATTCTTGGTTGAATGGAGGTTGGCTCAGGTTGCCCAATAGCCCGGTTGGGACTCTGTCTATTAAGACTCTAATTGTTATTACCTATTGGTTTACTTGGTACGTTAAAAATGAGATGATATATCTTATTAGGCGGCATTCTCCTCTTAATCTCATGCTCAAAATAATTTCATTTGCTTGTCGGTTTAATAAAACTCAAGCTCCTGAGGAAATTTCAATTTACGTTCTAATTCTAATTTACTTAATTGGATTCCCTCGGATGGAAACTGGATTAAATTAAACTGTGATAGCTCTTTTTTAAACTCACAAGCTGGCATTGGCTTTATTGTTAGGAACAATTTGGGTGACTACATTTACTTTGCTAATCAGTATTTTGATTCTATCATTTCACCGGCTTTTGCAGAAGCTCTTTCTATCCTACATGCCATCCAGTTTGCTCATCGAAAGTTTGACTTGGTCATTATTGAATCTGATTGATGGTTGGATATTCAAGCTATTCAAGGTCAATGTACAGTAGTCCCTTCGAAGCTGCAGCACATTGTATCTCAATTTCAATCATTAGCCTATAGATAATATAAAAAAGTCGCTCATTGGGCGGCAAATCGAGCACGTAGTCTTAAAGAGTCCAAAATATTGACTTCTATTCGACTCCCGGAGCTCAATAATATTTTTTTACCAGGACTGCTCTAGTTCTTCCCATACGTAGTTAATGAACTTTTTATTTTTTAGGTAAAAAAAAAATTATATTTTTTTCATTTACATAAATCAAAAATTATTTTTTGTTAATTTAATTTTAAAATCTAAGGCGGTTCCATTTAGCTGCTTTTTTTATTCAGTTATTAGCAAATTGATAACTAAAGTGATCATGTCCGAGCTGAGTAGGAAGCATAGGAATGCAAAGTTCGAAGCTTGGGTTTGTTTCTATTGGGACTGGTCCTTTCGGAATTCCCAAGTATAGAGTTTCTATGTTTGTTTTTTAACTAGCTATCCACGTTTATCAGTTTATTGGATAATGATTTGTTTTTTAGTTCTCCAACAATACTTTTAACTTCATCTTTCGTTTTTGCTGAATCCAGAGATCTGCTACGAATTTGGTTAAGGTTATAACCCTAAATCTAAAGATGTCTTATCATCTCAAATTAAAAAAAGAAAGAAGGTATCTTTTCATCTCTGATTAAACTAATGTAGCTTTTCTTTTTTTTGGAGATTGAATTAATTGCATATTTTTGTTTATAGGAGATATTGTGGATTGGTTGTGATATTGTCTTCTTGAGAAAAAAAATGTATTAGCGTATGATTAAGAGCAGTTGCTACCGAATGGTTGCGTGTCTTAAATTTCATTCTTACTTTAATACTCCCTGGGAATATTCAAGGATTGATTTTGTCAATGGTTTGGATGAAATGAAATGTCTATTTGTAAAAATTTCCTGCTACAAATATGGTAGATGTTTCTTTGAGTACAATATTGCCTTCATGAATCATGAAATAATTGTGGTTGACTAATTATCTTGGTTTGGTTTGGTTTGGGATCTGAGTCCGTGGAGTGGTCTGGTGCAAGCTTTTCATTTATAATTTATTTATTTACTTCTGTAGTTTACCAGGAGATGTTGTCTCATGCTTAGGAGTGAACTCCAAAAGCGCTAGCAGGGACAGAAAGAAGTTGAGCGGTTCAAGTAGTAACGGGTTTGCAGCATCTGTGCCTCCGACACCTAGTAGTGAAGATGATATCGTGCAGTCAGTGAATGTAATGAGTTTTACGTTCAATGAACTGAAGACAGTATAGTAATATAAGGGTATATTTGTAAATATACTCTTACTTAAGGACTTTTGTGTAAATTGTTATAGTATTAATAAAAGCAGGATTAATAGAAAGGTGACCTAACCCTACAGGTTAATCACTCTTTTTTTCATCTTCCACAAACCAACTTGGTATTAGAGCCGCCGTTCACACATCCTGAAGTGCTTGGAAATCCAAAAAATTATTCTGCACCTGCGGCGTGCGGATTCCTTAGCCGCGCCTGCCGCTGCATCAAGCAACGCGCTGCGAGACGCACGCGCCCCAAGCGGTGCACGGCACACCAAGTGTCGTAAGGCAGCGCACCTTCACCAAGCAACGCAAGGCAGTGTCCTTCAAGCAGGTTTTTTTTCTTCACATCAGGCGACACGCGTACCGAGGAGCTAGCTTTAGGCAGCACGGGTATACATCCTATATTTGATTCAAATTTCCTTCTCTCATTTGAAAGGTGACAACAACTTTATTCTAGCAAGTCAGCTTATATATATTTTATTTTTCAAAATCTGTGCAATGAGATGAAGAAAAATCTAAGCCTTTAAAGATTTAATTTGATGCTATAATTATCTTGTAGATCTGGGATTTCGTTCGAAATTCCCTCTCTTCAGAATAGCCCTATGAAATTAGATGGATCATCTACTTATTTAATGTGGACTCGAAGTGTGCGACTGTTTATTAGAGCCCGTCGTCTTGAGGGGTATCTCACCGGGAGTAAAGTACAGTTAGCAAATGGAAACAATGCACATTGGGAGTCAGAGAACTCTCTTATTATGTCTTGGCTTCTAAACTATATGACTCTGGATATTGGTTAGGGATTCACATTTTTCAGTACAACCAACGAAATTTGGGAAGCTATTTCACCAACTTACTCTCAAATAGGGAATTCAGTGCAAGCTTACGAGATTTAGTGTAAAATTCGTCAAGTAAGACAAAGTAATATGTTAGTTACTGCTTATGTGGCTGAGCTTAGACAATTGTGGTATGAGTTGGACTTTTATCATCCATTCAAGGCCTTACATGCTGAGGATGCAGTTCTACACAAAAAGTACATAGAAGAAGAATGCTTATTTGATTTTTTGGCAGGGCTGAATTCAAAATTTGACTCCATTAGAACACAAATTCTTAGGAGAGGAGATACATTGCCTACACTTCAGCAAGTTTTTTCCATTGTTCAAAGTGAGGAGACTCGGAGAAGGATTATGGTGGAGCCTAATAACTCACCAGTACCATCACATCGATCTGCACTAGTAGTTCAGCCTCGTGAAAGAACTGGAAGAGAACAAATGAAGTGTGATCATTGTCATAGGCCTGGTCATATTAAAGATACATGTTGGCAGTTACATGGTAGACCTCGAGGAGGTGGACGTGGCGGATGTCGTGGTGGAAGATTTCGGAGTCGAACTCGTGGGAGTCGAACTAATCATTCCGTTGATAACTCCTCAATGTCATGTTACAAACTCTCAAATAGTTCATGGCAAAGCTTGATCCCACCTCTACTGGAGAGACCTCCTCCTCCACAGGTTCAGCTAGTCAACCTTCTTCTTCCATACACCACTCTCATTTTGCACAATCAGGTATTCTACATAGTGCATTAAATTGTACTCAGTTTTCACCATCATCCTAGATTATAGATTTGGGTGCATCAAATTATATGACAGGTTCCTCTAGTTCCTTTATTTCATATTTTCCCTGTTCAGGTAGAGATAAAGTTCCTATAGCTCATGGTTCTTTTGCCCATATTTCTAGAAAAGGTGCCATCACTATTACTCCATCTCTACATTTATCGTTCGTCTTACATGTTCCTCGTTTTCCTAACAACCTCTTATCAATTAGTTCAATCACCAAGGCTCTCAATGGTATAGTAACATTCTTCCCTACTCATTGTTTGTTTCAGAAGAAGCTTGTGACGAAGGAGACGATTGGATCTGGTAGAATGCATGATGGTCTCTATCAACGGGATAATCTTAGCAGTCCCAATGAAGTCGGACATATGGTCTCTTCTGAAACAAGTGCACTGGAGGAATTGCAGTTACATCATCGTCAATTTTGACATTTTTCTTTTTCAGTTATAGCTAGGCAGTTTTCTTTCTCTCTACAAATTATGCAATAATGACCAATTGATTTGTGATGCCCTTGAGTATGCTAAACATACAAGTAGTATCTATTCTGCTTCTGGAAATTATAGTCAATCTCCATTTGATGTTATTCACACTGATGTTTTGGGATCCTGCCATGTTACTTCTCTTTCTGGGCATAAATGGTTCATTACCTTTATTGATTGTTTTCGTCAAACAACTTGGATTTATTTGTTAAAGAGTAAAGATGAAGTGTTGCGATGTTTTAAAGCATTTCACATGATGATAGAAACTCAATTCAGTACCAAAATCAAAATCCTTTGCTTAAATAATGATACATAATACACTGGCAAAGAGCTTCAGGACTACTTGTTAGCTAATGGGATTCTTCATCAAACCGCTTGTGTTGATACACCTACTCAAAATGGTGTGGCAGAAAGAAATAATCGTCACCTATTGGAAGTCACTCGATCTTTACTCTTTACCATGAACATGCCAAAGTCTTTTTGGAGAGAAGCCGTTTTGACAACTGCTTATTTAATTAATCTCATGCCGCTTCGGACCTTGGAGTTCAAGTCACCGACCAC
Organism: Canna indica; assembly: GCA_034359265.1. Taxonomy (NCBI): domain Eukaryota; kingdom Viridiplantae; phylum Streptophyta; class Magnoliopsida; order Zingiberales; family Cannaceae; genus Canna; species Canna indica. The sequence continues at coordinate 70,157,844 of CP136894.1, read as the reverse complement.
TTGAATGTCTTATTGGAGTTACGACTTTCATTGTACCTCCTAAGATATTTGGGTGTGTTTGTTTTGTACGTGATCATCGCCCCTCACTTGGTAAACTTGAACATCGTTCCTTGAAATGTGTATTTGTTGGATATTTAGCTACTAAAAAAGGTTACAAGTGTTATTTCCCACCTCAAAAGAAGATGTTTGCGAGTATGGATGTAACCTTCATAGAGACAGAGGCATACTATTTATCCGATCAGAATTTGGTAAATATTGTCCCTCCATCTCCCTCTACAATATCAGATGAGTTCCTCTACTCACCATATTTATGTCCCGAGATACCACATTGTGATGGGGAGTCATGTAGAGTTCAAGAAGAGCCGCACATAGCTGCAAATGATGGAGGAAATGACAATGGAGTATCTATTCAGGGGAGCAGTACGTCTGTAATTCTTGCTTCACATGGTGATACCAAGACCACTATGCATTCTCCTAGAGTTCAAGAATCTCCTCATGTTACATCTTCAGATGATCCTAACCCTAAACCCTAAACCCTAAACCTTGGTAATATCTCATCTCCTTGTTCTTCTTTAGATTTACCTATTGTCATTCGTAAAGGTTCTCGCCACCATGTCTTTCCTTCTCATTACCGTTATGACATCTCTCATTATGTTTCCTATAAGTCTTAGTCCTCTAAGTATAAATGCTTCATTACATCATTATCTGATGTCACCATTCCCTCAAATTGGAAGGTTACCATAGTGGACCCGAGGTGGAAAGAAGCCACGTTAGAGGAGATGAAAGCCTTAGCCAAGAACCAAACTTTGGAGCTTGTACCACTGCCAAAAGGAAAACGACCTGTGGGGTGCAAATGGGTGTATACCGTGAAACAAACACCAAAAGGAAAGGTCGATCGTTTTAAAGCTCGTTTGGTTGCAAAGGGGTACACTCAGACATACAATATTGATTATGATGAAACATTTGCTCCTGTTGCCAAGATGAATACTATTCAGACTCTCATTTCATGTGTTGCGAATCTTGGGTGGAAACTACATCAATTGGATGTGAAGAATGCTTTTCTACATGGTGATTTACAAGAGGAAGTTGATATGGAGATCCCACCTGGGTTCGATAGCACAAATACTGTTGGGAAGGTTTGTCGACTACGACGATCACTCTATGGATTGAAACAGTCACCTCGTGCCTGGTTTGATAGATTTCGTCAAGTAATTCTTAGTATGGGGTATAAATAGAGCAACAATGATCATACTTTATTTTTCAAGCATAACCAAGGAAACGTGGCCATCCTCATTGTTTATGTTGATGACATAATTGTTACGGGGTATGATATTGATGAAACTATGAGCTTGAAGGCTTAGCTTGCACAAGTATTTGAAGTTAAAGACCTAGGGGAACTAAGATACTTCATAGGGATTGAAGTAGCACACTCATCGCATGATATTTTCTTATCTCAAAGAAAATATGTGCTAGACTTGTTGGCTGAAGCAGGAATGCTGGGTAGTAAGCCTACTCCAACTCCAATTGATCAGAATTTTCAACTTGTTAATAATGGTGGTAATTCCGTTGATCATGGGAGATATCAAAGACTAGTGGAAAGATTGATATATCTTTCACACACCAGACCAGATATTATATTTGTTGTGAGTGTTGTAAGTTGATACATGCACGATTTACGTGAGCAGCACATGGAAGCTGTGTATAAAATTCTAAGATATCTTAAAAGTTGTCTTGGTGGAGGCTTATTGTTCTCTCGACAAGGTAACTTGAAGATAGAATGTTACACAGATCTCGATTGGGCTAGATGTCTAGATGATCGTCGATCCACGTCTGGATATTGTACATTTGTCGGTGGCAACTTAGACACCTGGAGAAGTAAGAAACAAACAATGGTTTCTCGTTCTAGTGCGGATGATGAATATCGAGCTATGTCTCAGGGTGTTTGTGAGTTGCTATGGTTGAAAAACCTCATGCAAGAGTTACATCTTAATTCACAACAATCGATTCGTCTTTTCTGTGATAATAAAGCTGCTATTGAAATTGTCAATAATCCTGTGCAACATGACAGAGCGAAACACATAGAGTTTGATCGTCACTTCATCAAGGAGAAATTGGAGAACAGTGATATTTGCATTCCATTTGTTCGATCCTTTGAAAAGTTGGCTGATATTTTCACCAAGTAGTTGAATAATATTTCATTTTCTTCTATTGTACGCAAGATGAGTTTAAATGATATATTTGTACCATCTTGAGGGGGAGTATTGTAATGTAGGCGTGTATTTGAAAATATACTTTTACTTGAAGACTTTTATGTAAATTGTTATAGTATTAATAAAAGCAGGATTAATAGAGAGGTGACCTAACCCTAAAGATTAATCACTCTCTTTTCATCTTCCACAAAACAACTGCCAGCCACTAGGAACTTCCAACCAGATAGTAAGTTAGGGGAGCTAGGGAGGCTTTGGTTCAGTGTTTAAGGGATGGATTGATGAACAAACTTTGGCAGCTACCAAACCTGGCACTGGATCGATTATTGTTGTAAAGAAGTTAAATCAGGAAGTCTTGTAAGGTCACAAGGAATGGTTGGTGAGTTTCCTTTTCCACTTAATTTGGTGCATCCGATCTTTTTCATTTTCTTTTGGCAATAACATGATCTGGATACTATGTTTATTCAATTCGTAGATTTAAGAAATATATATATTAGTGAGACATGATCATGACCCTGCTCTGCATTTTGCGATAAATGTGTCAATTCTTTCAATTTATGACTAATTGAATGAGCAAATCCCACTATCTTGTAGGCAGAGGTAAATTACCTTGGTCAGTTCTCGCATCCTCATCTTGTAAAGCTTATTTGATACTGCTTGGAGGATGAACAATGACCTCGTGTGTATGAATGTATGTCTCGCGGGAGCTTGGAGAATCATCTTTTTAGAAGTAAGTTAATTGGATAAATTGAAAACTAGGTGTTTACTTTCTACTTCTACAATAAATTTCTCCGAGGTTTTCCACCATCTATTGTTATTGAACTAGATGGTGCAGTAGATCATAATTCTTTGTAATTTGATGATGGCACATGAGGTTCATATTTTCAACCACTCTCTTGGAACCTCCGTATGAAGATCGCTCTGGGTGCTGCAAAAAGGGCTCATATTTTTGCATAGCGACAGGGCAAGAGTCGTATATCGTGATTTTAAAAACTCTAACATTCTTCTAGATTTTGTAATGGTATGTTTGCTTCATTAGATAGGATTGGATATGATAGGATTGGATAATAAATGAGGGTGGATTGGATATAAATTTTTTAAATCCGGTATACAGCGGATATAATATCTATTTTAAACTCATTTTCTTTTAATCCGTGCACTAAACAAACAATGGATATTAATCCATCCCCTATTATATCCTTCCTTATCCTATGATGCAAACATGCACTAAGTGATTTGGCTTTTGTCAATCTGTAAACCAACATAATTACAGACACTCACCATCAATTGTTCTTGTTCTATATATACATAACTACAATGGAAAACTCTCGGATTTTGGATGGGCAAAAGATGGGCCTGATGACGATGAAAATCATGTCTCAACGAGTATCATGGGAACATATGGATATGCTACTCTTGAATACCTTGCAATAGGTGATCTTCTTGCACATGCTGAAGTTTCTCCTCCAGTGTTGGGAAAGTTGAAGTTGTAGTTTGGGTTGCTATTTATTTGCAAATTACTAACTCTTTGACACACACAGTCATGATCCTAATGGTCAATTTTTTTAGTCATTTTGTTGATAATCTAACATGTAAATTAAATGGAAGGGAAATTGATGTTATTTTATGGAGTGTCCTAATTGAGAGTATATTCATTCTTTCTCATCTTAGTTTATTCATGGGCCTCCTGCATTGAAAAGATCATCCTATACAACCTTATATGAGCATACTGAAGCATGACAAACTACTAATGCAAATTTTGACAATTTTCATCTATAAGGACATTTGAGTACCAAAAGCGATGTGTACAACTTTGGAGTTGTTCTTCTAGAAATGTTGTCTGGCCGACGTGCCATAGACAAGAACCAACCACCTGGAGAGCACAATCTAGTGGACTGGGCAAGGCCTAATCTTACAAGCAAGCAAAAGATCGATCTTCCGCATCATGGATTTACGATTGGAGGGGCAGTATTCACTGGAAGGAGCACAAAAGGCTGTCGTTCTCGCACTCCATTGCTTATCAACGGAACCAAGATACAGGCCAACAATGGATCAAGTGGTGTCTGCACTAGAACAGCTTCAGGATGCCCAAGACATGAGAAGAAATCCACGGTATGAACAAAAGACAAATGGCCAAAGCATTGGTGGCAATTCAAGCAGGTTGGTTAAGAGGAGATCAGAAGAAATTGTCAAAGGAGAGGTTGCTCATCCTACGCCCTCAGCTTACCCACTTCACACTAAGTGAAGAGAAGTCTCATGTGATGCAACTTCTAAATTCTATTGTCATATCTAATATAAGAAATTAAGATCTAATATTTTATGTATTGTATTAAAAAAGGAGATAATTTTATCCTCATATTTGTATTAAATGTTGAATTTATGCTTTATATTGTTGATATTGTGAAATTAATTGAAAATCCAAATATGTTAACCGTGACCATTGTATCAAGATTTGATATCAATTTTAATTGGCATAAGCAATTGAATTAACTTTCAAAAAAGAATCAAATGTCATGCCTATATCTTTTTTCTTTTCTTTTTTCATATTTATCTTTATTTGTTGGTCTGATTTGAAATTTGGTAATTTGGATCATTGTAATGCAGTGTGAAACTATTTTGGTCTAAACATCCCTATTTGTCCATTGATTCATTAGATTTGAAATTTGTTCAATTAAATTAATTTAATGATATATAAAAAAATGTTTCTAGGATAATTTTGATGCGGTTAATTTAAAAATAAGGGGATATAATTTTATAATTTTACCGATGACTTGATGAATAGCCCATATATCCAGTATTCTCATTTATTAGTCTCACATTACCTGCTGCTTATTTGGAATGGATTACATATGTTGTCTCTATTTGGTCAAGAGGCACGACCTTACTTGAACACGATCGGTTCTATAGGCTCGTACAATTGTATCCTTGAGTGTAAAGGAGACAGACAATTCAATCTGGTTGATGAATAATGACCACGTGATCAGAACGTGATTAATGGCTCAAATTCCAAGGGGATTGAAGCTGTAGATTATCGTTCCAATATTTCGCCTTTCACGGGTGCAGCAAGAAGGCTGTTGGACGTCGAACCAATAGATGTCGACGTCCCAGCAACATCTTCTTCTTGTTTATCCAGTTTATCCTCCTCGACGCAATCGACAAAATCTTTCCTGGGATGGTGTTCTTTTATGAATTCATCGTCAATGCCGACGGGAAGGTAGGTCCGAAGGGTGCAGCAAGAAGGTTGCAAGATGAGAACGTGGCCTTGCATTCTTTGCTATCTTCCCCTCGGACCATCTTCTTTTTTGATTTCCAAGAATACGACGTAAATCAAGAACACCCCTGCGAGAGGGCGAATGAAAATTACATGTTTGTGCCCTTATCTGGCGTGGGGAGAAGGTTGCTGGATGTCAGCTCAGAAATGGATGTGGACGACCCGTGGCCGAGTGGATATTGCCATCGTCATCCGACGGAAAACACAACTTTGCGTGCATGGAGGGAAACAAAGAGGGGTAGAGGGCTGCATCCGCATTGACGGAGGAAGAAGAGGATCCTCTGCTAGTCTGCGTCCTTTAATAAATTTTGTTTGACTTGAAGAACGCAAGGCAGTGTCCTTCAAACGCAGATTTCTTTTCTTCACATCGGGCGACATGCGTACCGAGGAGCTAGCTTTAGGCAGCACGGGTATAGATCCTATATTTTGCTTCAAATTTCCTTCTCTCATTTGAAAGGTGACAACAACTTTATTCGACAAAGTCAGCTTATATATATTTTATTTTTTGAAATCTGTGCAATGAGATGAAGAAAAATCTAAACCTTTAAAGACTTAATTTGATGCTATAATTATCTTGTAGATCCGGGATTTCGTTCGAAATTCCCTCTCTTCAGATCAGCCCTATGAAATTAGATGGATCATCTACTTATTTAATGTGGACTCGAAGTGTGCGACTGTTTATTAGAGCCCATGGTTTTGAGGGGTATCTCACCAGGAGTAAAGTACGGTCAGCAAATGGAGACAATGCACATTGGGAGTCAGACAACTCTCTTATTATGTCTTGGCTTCTAAACTCTATGACTTTGGAGATTGTTCAGGGATTCACATTTTTCAATATAGCCAACGAAATTTGGGAAGCTGTTTCACAAGCTTACTCTCAGATTGGGAATTCTATGCAAGCTTAGGAGATTCAGTGTAAAATTTGTCAAGTAAGACAAAGTAATATATTAGTTACTGCTTATATGGCTGAGCTTAGACGATTGTGGTCTGAGTTGGACTTTTATCGTCCATTCAAGGCCTTACATGCTGAGGATGCAGTTCTACACAAAAAGTACATAGAAGAAGAACGCTTATTTGATTTTTTGGCTGGGCTGAATTCAGAATTTGACTCCATTAGAACACAAATTCTTAGGAGAGGATATACGTTGCCTACACTTCAGCAAGTTTTTTCCATTGTTCAAAGTGAGGAGACTCGGAGAAGGATTATGGTGGAGCCTAATAACTCACCAGTACCATCACATCGATCTGCACTAGTAGTTCAGCCTCGTGAAAGAACTGAAAGAGAACAAATGAAGTGTGATCATTGTCATAGGCTTGGTCACATTAAAGATACATGTTGGCAGTTACATGGTAGACCTCGAGGAGGAGGACTTGGCGGATGTCGTGGTGGAAGATTTGGGAGTCGAACTAATGATTAATTCGTTGATAACTCGTTAATGTCAGCTGAAGTGTTAGAGACTTTCAAATAGCTCATAGCAAAGCTTGATCCCTCCTCTACTGGAGAGACCTCCTCCTCCACAGGTTCAGCTAGTCAACCTTCTTCTTCCATACACCACTCTCATTTTGCACAATTACGTAGTCTACATAGTGCATTAAATTGTACTCGGTTTTCACCATCATCCTGGATTATAGATTCGGGTGCATCAAATCATATGACGGGTTCCTCTAGTTTCTTTAATTCATATTTTCCCTGTTCAGGTAGAGATAAAGTTCGTATAGCTGATGGTTCTTTTGCCCCTATTTCTGGAAAAGGTTCCATCACTACATTTATCGTTAGTCTTACGTGTTCCTCGTTTTCCTAACAACCTCTTATCAATTAGTTAAATCACCAAGGCTCTCAATGGTATAGTAACATTCTTCCCTACTCATTGTTTGTTTCAGAAGAAGCTTGTGACGAAGGAGACGATTGGATCTGGTAGAATGCATGATGGTCTCTATCACCTAGATAATCTTAGCAGTCCCAATGAAGTCGGATATATGGTCTCTTTGCAACAAGTGCACTGGAGGAATTGCAGTTACATCATCGTCGATTTGGTCATTTATCTTTTTCAGTTTTAGCTAGGCAGTTTCTTTCTCTCTACAAATTATGCAATAAAGATCATTTGAGTTGTTATGCCTGTGAGTATGCTAAACATACAAGTTGTATCTATTCTGCTTATGGAAATCATAGTCAATCTCCATTTGATGTTATTCACACTGATGTTTGGGGACCCTGCCGTGTTACTTCTCTTTCTGGGCATAAATGGTTCATTACCATTATTGATTGTTTAGTCGAACAACTTGGGTTTATTTGTTAAAGAGTAAAGATGAAGTGTTGCGATGTTTTAAAGCATTTCACATGATGATAGAAACTCAATTCAGTACCAAAATCAAAATCTTTCGCTCAGATAATGGTACATAATACACTGGCAAAGAGTTCCAGGACTACTTGTTAGCTAATGGGATTCTTCATCAAACCGCTTGTGTTGATACACCTACTCAAAATGGTGTGGCAGAAAGAAAGAATCGTCACCTATTGGAAGTCACTCGATCTTTACTCTTTACCATGAGCATGCCAAAGTCTTTTTGGAGAGAAGCCTTTTTGACAGCTGCTTATTTAATTAATTGCACTCCGCTTCGGACCTTGGAGCTCAAGTCACCGACCACTTGAATGTCTTATTGGAGATACGACTTTCATTGTACCTCCTAAGATATTTGGGTGTGTTTGTTTTGTACGTGATCATCGCCTCTCACTTGGTAAATTTGAACATCGTATTTGTTTGATATTTAGCTACTAAAAAAGGTTACAAGTGTTATTTCCCACCTCAAAAGAAGATGTTTGTGAGTATGGATGTAACCTTCATAGAGACAGAGGCATACTATTTATCTGATCAGAATTTGGAAAATATTGTCCCTCCATCTCCCTCTACAATATCAGATGAGTTCCTATACTCACCATATTCATGTACCGAGATACCACATTGTGAGGGGGAGTCATCTAGAGTTCAAGAAAAGCCGCACATAGTTGCAATTTTCATCTATAAGGATATTTGAGTACCAAAAGTGACGTGTACAGCTTTGGAGTTGTTCATCTAGAGATGTTGTCTGGCCGACGTGCCATAGACAAGAACCAACCACCTGGAGAGCACAATCTAGTGGTCTGGGCAAGGCCTAATCTTACTATCTTACTAGCAAGCGAAAGATCGATCTTCCGCATCCTGGATGCACGATTGGAGGGGCAGTATTCACTGGAAGGAGCACAAAAGGTTGTCGTTCTCGCACTCCATTGCTTATCAACGGAACCAAGGTACAGGCCAACAATGGATCAAGTGGTGTCTGCACTAGAATAGCTTCAGGATGCCAAAGACATGAGAAGAAATCCACGGTATGAACAAAAGACAAATGGCCAAAGCATTGGTGGCAATTCAAGCAGGTTGGTTAAGAGGAGATCATAAGAAATTGTCAAATGAGAGGTTGCTCATCCTACACCCTCAGCTTCCCCACTTCACACTACGTGAAGAGAAGTCTCATGTGATGCAACTTCGGATGGAAATAGTAGAGAAAAAAAAGGAAAACATAAAGCTGTACATGCAAGCTCAATATCTTTTCGTACAGATTTCCTTCTTTTGGATCATCTTGTTGACATTATGTTCATATATTATATATATATATCACTTTTTACACTCAAGTCAATTGTCCAATTAAAAGTTCATATCAAGGGTAGCTGATGTTACAATGATTGAAGGTTCCTGCTAAAATGTGGCTGTTAAATTTGACTATATATTATTGACATTAGTGTCTCAAAATTAGTGAACAAAGACAATGAAAAGATCTTGAAGTCAAATTATTGATAGATGCCGAACTTTTAGGCAACTTATTCATAGCTTTCCTTTACTGTTTGAACAATTAAAGGTATTGTTTCTGTGTCTAAGGCAAATTGTAGTGTGATCAAGTTAGAATACAAAAATCTTAAACAACTCAAATCCATCCATTTTTCTTCAATTTCACCTTTATATAATTCTATTGTTGTTTAAAATTGAAGTGTCTCAAAATATAGCTTCCCTATTACCAATTTTGGGTACCAATCTATCCAATTTTGGATAGATTTGAGTATCTTGTGAAACAAAAGGGAAAAAAAGAGATCGAACATCAATCTATCCACCTTGGATATGCTTGGAATGGAAACCTAAATTGGATTTAGATCAGGTCGAATAATCAGATTTTGAATTTTATTATCATCTCTAATTTAAGACATTTAGATCTAATATTTTATGTATTGTATTAAAAAAATGAGATAATTTTATCCTCATATTTGTATTAAATGCTGAATTTATACTTTATATTGTTGATATTGTGAAATTAATTGAAAATCCAAATATGTTAACCGTGACCATTGTATCAAGATTTGATATCAATTTTAATTGGCATAAGCAATCGAATTAACTTTCAAAAAACAATCAAATGTCATGCCTATATCTTTTCTTTTCTTTTTCATATTTATCTTTATTTGTTGGTCTGATTTGAAATTTGGTAATTTGGATCATTGTAATGCAGTGTGAAACTATTTTGGTCTAAACATCCCTATTTGTCCATTGATTCATTAGATTTGAAATTTGTTCAATTAAATTAATTTAATGATATATATAAAAATGTTTGTAGGATTATTTTGATGCGGTTAATTTAAAAATAAGGGGATATAATTTTATCATTTTACGGATGACTTGATGAATAGCCCATATATCCAGTATTCTCATTTATTATTCCTACATTACTTGCTGCTTATTTGGAATGAATTACATATGTTGTCTCTATTTGGTCAAGAGGCACGACCTTACTTGAACATGATATGTTCTATAGGCTCATACAATTGTATCCTTGAGTGTAAAGGAGATAGACAATTCAATCTGGTTGATGAACAATGACTACGTGATCAGAACGTGATCAACGGCTCAAATTGTTATGGGATTGAAGCCATAGATTATGGTTCCAAGATTTCACCTTTCACGGGTGCATCAAGAAGGCTGCTGGACGTCGAACCAATGGATGTCAACGTCCCAGCAACATCTTCTTCTTGTTTATCTTGTTTATCCTCCTCGACGCAATCGACACAATCTTTCCATGGGATTACGTTCTTTTCGGAATTCGTCGTCAATGCCGATGGGAAGGTAGGTCCGGAGGGCCTAGCAAGAAGGTTGCAAGATGAGAACGTGGCCTTGCATTCTTCGCTATCTTCCCCTCCGACCGTCTTCTTTTTTGATTTCCAAGAATACGATGTAAATCAAGAACACCCCTATGAGAGGGCAAATGAAAATTCCACGTTTGTGCCTTCATCCGGCGTGGGGAGAAGGTTGTTGGATGTCAGCTCGAACATGGATGTGGACGTCCCGTGGCCGAGTTGATATTGCCATCGTCATCCGACGGAAAACACAACTTTGCGTGCAGGGAGGGAAACAAAGAGGGGTAGAGGGCTGCATCTGCATTGACGGAAGAAGAAGAGGATCCTCTGTTAGTCTGCTTCCTTTAATTAATTTTGATTGACTTCAAGAACCGCATAAGAAACTTAAACTTTTGATGTCTCATGATTTGCTGAATGAATGAATGGATTGGAACTCAAATCTAATTTTTTGTTATGATACTCCTTGGAAGCACAAAAATGATGTGATTTTTTTCTGATAAGTCTAAAGGTAAGGTATTACCTTTGTGATTTGTGGATTTTAGGCTGAATTCAATCAGGCCAATAATAGTGGGAAGCAATCTATTCGCAAGATGAATGTTGAGAGTTAAAACAAATGAAATTTACAGGATGAATATGTGCGTAGTCCAACCTAATGGAGATGAGTTGTTTCTCTTTTATGGTGGAGCTTGGAAGGATAACAATTGCTATTCCGGGACTGGTTAACTTACATCATTTTAGATTGTGTTACTAGCAGTACGTATTCTTATGGGCCCTAGCCGTTTCATTTGTCACGGTGATTCGACAAATCCATTTAATTAAGCATTCAACAAAAGTTGCAACGAAAATTAGATTTGAGTTCCAATCCATTCATTCATTTAGCAAATCATGAGACATCAAAAGTTTAAGTTTCTTATGCGGTTCTTGAAGTCAAACAAAATTAATTAAAGGAAGCAGACTAGCAGAGGATCGTCTTCTTCCTCCGTCAGTGCGGATGTAGCCCTCTACCCCTCTTTGTTTCCCTCCCTGCACGCAAAGTTGTGTTTTCCGTCGAATGACAAAGGCAATATCCACTCGGCAACAGGACGTCCACATCCATGTCCGAGCTGACATCCAGCAACCTTCTCCCCACACCGGATAAGGGCACAAATGTGGAATTTTCTTTCGCCCTCTCGCCGGCGTGTTCTTGATTTACGTCGCATTCTTGGAAATCAGAAAAGAAGATTGTCGGAGAGGAAGATAGCGAAGAATGCAAGGCCACGTTCGCATCTTGCAACCTTCTTGCTGCGCCCTCCGGACCAACCTTCCCGTCGGCATTGACGAAGAATTTAGAATAGAACGTCATCCCATGGAAAGATTGTGGCGATTGCATCGAGGAGGATAAATTGGATAAACAAGAAGAAGATGCTGCTGGGACGTCGACATCCATTGGTTCGGCGTCCAGCAGCCTTCTTGCTGCGCCCGTGAGGAGGATAAACATGAAGAAGGCCTTCGTCTTTTGCTTCTAAAAGAAGCACAATTAACGTATTTTGCATATACCAATTTTCTCCAATTTAAAAGAGAGATACACTTAATATAATTTGTAGGAATATATACAGTTAAATTTAACTAGTACTAGATACATGTAGAAACTACGGTGTAAAAACGATCAGATCAGCGACATGTGTTTCCGACACGATAATTTCAAGTTGAAAAACCAACTTAACCCAACTTCGGAAAAAGAAGCAATGACCTATTTTGTGTTGGAGCGAGCTCTAAGGATCTTTTCTGCATCAATTTTTTAATTTTTTTAATACTTTTTTTTATCTTTAACAAAGTTCAATAGTATCTAATCAAATTGAAATGAACCAAACTAGTACGATTTGAAAATTTTATATTCTAATTTTCAAAATCACATAGTATATTATTAATTTTTTTAAAAATTATTCAAGCTTTTTTAGATCTCCACTGAGAACTCCAAACTGATCCAAATAAACTTGGAAAAAAAACCTGAAATCCAAGCAACCCCCAAAGTATCTAGAGGTGGATCATGTCAGTTTTTGTTTTGTTTTGGCACAATCTGCTTTTAAACATTTAACAAGTAGATTTAATGAATTTAATGACTGATAAAAGAAAAGCTAGTACAAGAGTCGTCCTTGTTGATCTTAAAAAAAAATGAGACGAGAATAATTGTCAAACTACTAAAAATTAATAGACCCGGAAAACAAATAGATACCACCATGTTCATTAAACAAATAAAGATGATCATCTATAAATTCATCATATGACAAAATCTTCAGCAGCATAAAATATATTAGGTACAAAATTGTGGTTTTCATCAGAGATCACAATGGGTAGGTACCAAGTCTGGAGAAGGGAAACAAACAGGGAAGGAGAAGTTGGATGCCTTCTTTCATTGTAGAAATGCCACCACTCTGTTTAGCAAGTTTAGGCCAAAAACTGTTTCTTCGCAATTGATTTTGATAGTGATATTCAATGGTTCAGAGAACTTGCCCTCAGCCAAGATAGTAAACAAGACTGGCTTTGAGCTACTCAATAATTGCCCACTGAAACGGAAGCACAAACCGGATGCATCATCAATGTTAAAAGAAACTGGGATGTCGGCACTCACAAGGGAAACATTAGAATTGCTTAGAACCTTAGATGCTAGAATTTTAGAAACTAGAATAATTTTATCCGAATCAAATGAATTGTCAATCTTCTCCATGTGATCCTTGAATATGCACCTGTTACATAATTTTGGAATATTAGCTAAACTTAATACAGCAGGGAAAGAAAGTATGATAGCTGAAAAAGTGGCATTTTAATTTCATACAAACTATAAACTTTTTCTATTTCAATACTGAGAAATGCTTTGTCATTCTATGTTTTCTATGTTCCAGGTAATCACACTATAAGACTACGCCATCCTCTATCATAACCTAATTATTAGGTAAATCATCTAACTCTTTCCATTGCCCAAGAATACCAAAATAATGGCATTGTCAAGCAAAAGATTTTATAACCTGTTACAATCCCGTTGATATATGAACCAGCAGTATCGTGATATTTCTATATGTGCACATGAAAGAAGTGTATATTTGTATGTCTGAAGTGATCCACAAGGGCAGTAATATGAAATATGAGGGCACATCTATACCATGCGGTTAGACATTTTGTGAGATATGAATATTACTGACACTTGCATTTTGTCGAAAACTTTTTCCCATTGCATAACACAGCTAACTTGAATGGCAAAAGATGATGAAAACACACTTGAATGACTTTCTTCACCCTTTGACTTGGATCTAAGGATGCAATCTCCTGAAAAGAAAGCAAAGCTGGTATATTATCTGTTGATGGTGGGCTATGGAAGAAAAAAATGGAACATGTGAGTTTATAAAAGTAATATGAGCTAAGGTTTAAAATACCGCCCGAAACGGTATATACCGGCCGGTATATACCGGTTTTTGAGATTTCCGGTATTCGATATACCCGGTTTTGAAAAAACCGGGTATATTGTGTATACCGCCCGGTATGGGCGGTATATACCGGTATACCGCCCGGTATGGGCGGTATATTCCGGTATACCGCCCGGTATGGGCAGTATATGGTGGTATGTCACGAAAAAAAAAAAAAACAAAAAAAAACCCGGCCGGTATGCATTTTCATACCGGTCCGTGCCGTGTGTACAAGAGAATTACATTAGAATTAATATAGGGCGACATAAACACATATCTAATAAAAAAATTTGGGCTAGCGGGACCGCCGAAGACTCTGCGTAGCGCAACATAAGACGTAGTGCAACATAAGACGTAGTACAACATATCTAATAAAGACTGTACGTCAACTTTGGTGCCGCCCGCTAGCCGGCTATTAGATATGTGCTTATGTCGCCCTATATTAATTCTAATGTAATTCTCTTGTATCTGTGAAAAATCCTAATACAGTACCAAATGACTTTTAATATTCATGTATTTGACATTGGAATATTGATTTTAAGCATTTATTCATCAACTATGTATTGTTTAGAGTTATATCTAACTCTTAAAAAAAAAAAAAAAAAAAAAAACCGGTATGCTATTCCCCGTACCGGACCATACCGTGTGTCGGTACGGTACGGTACAGTATGGTACCGGTACCGGCCGGTGACCGAAACCGGTACCGGTACCGAGATTTTAAACCTTGGCTTTAGGTATTATATTCTGCAGCTGTATACCTAAACATGGATTGAGTCCATCTATTTGAATCTTATTTTATATAGTGTGCAAGTCTCTCTCCTTCCAGTTTTTCAGTTGCATGCTGCTTTCTTATTTTTCACATTTAGAGTCATCACAAAATCTGCAGATGCACAGAGAATGGAAGTATCATCCGCAAAATCCTCACAGTATTCTCTTTCCGTTGTGCTCATAAAATTAGTCATATAACTGTTTATTACTTTATTTGGTTGCTGATATTAGTAACTGGCAGCAATTCATTTCACTCAATCCCACTAGATTGACATGTTACTTCATTGCACTGCTAAATTTTACTAGGTTAGCAATGTATTGGCTCTTTGCTGGAATTACTAAATGACTTATAGGAGCCATTTTAATCATGTGTACAACAGTGCTAGAAGTAAAGGTAAGCATGCATACAAGACGCTGTAAGCATGAATTACTAACCCATCTTGTTTCTCTTGTTTACAAGCTGGTATTCCTGATATGACATATTTACTGCATCTGTTTCAACATTAAAACAGAGGAATTGGTAATTTGTGATCTCCTAATTTCACAATACTTTGCTATAGAAAATGTGCATAACTTAGGTATAGAAAATGCTGATTAACTGGAAGATATATCCTGAATTCCAACTCGTCATCGAGCACCAAACAGGTCCCTTGTATGTTCATTTTTCATTTTGTGCACTAATCACATTCTTGGCTGAAGATTAAAGATTAGAACATCCAATCAAGGGTTTGAAGCTAAGATTAGAACATCCAAGAAATGCCTAAAATCCAAGAATTAGAACATCCAAGAAATGCCTCGTTTGAAGATAAGATTGAATCGTGTTGATCAGCCTTTGTGGGGAAGTCATGAGTTCATTCCTATATCTTAATCTTCACCAAGTTACAGAAAATCCAAGAAAATATTCTAACCAAGAAACTACAGAAAATATAATGTATACCTCCCTGGAATGCCGTGCTTCTTCCTCCGTCTCTCCGGATGAAGCCCTACCCCTTTTCGTTCCCCTCCCTGCAGCTGTGACGTCATTCATCCTCCTCGCAATGCCGGTAAACGAAATCAGTTTCTGCGCTGCCGCCTTTTCTTGCTGATCGCCGAGGAACTCAGAAAAGAACACGATGTTTTGCGTCGGCTGATGATGGCAAGATCCGCTCGGCGAAGGTGAAGAAAGGGCGAACTCGAAACAGAAGAAATTAGTATTATTTTTCATTAATATATATAATGGGGAATCAAACGGAGAAATTAGTATTATTTTTCATTAATATAAAGGGTAATGCATTTGTTTTCGAATAAATTATATGGGTCTCCGATATGCATGACACGTCACAGTCCACCACAAAGAGATGTGATTTCCAATTGCTTGGCCATGTAATTCTATAAGATATTTGACTGATGACTAATTTGCTTATGATTCAGATTCCAGAATCTTTTATTTACTTTCTGGTTTAGCACTCATGCACAGTTACTTATATTTGTAGGCTAAGTGAATCAATTTTACTATGTTTGCATGTCCAAGTCCATAGCAAAAGGAATCGGTGGCCGAGAAGGTGGTGACGTCGACGAGCAATCGAATCATTGAACTGATGGCCGGCGAGGCAGCAACGAAGGCATAGACATTGCGGCACGAGGTCCCCAGTCGCGGACTTCGACTCACATAGACGCGGAGACAGACACATGTCTAAGTCATTAAAGAGAAACTCATTTTGACTGTAGTAACACTCTTATAACGGCAGAGTCCATCTCATAAGAATTTCCAACTGAGTACTACTTCACCCCTTTTAAAGTCAAGCTCAAGTTGTGCATCAACAATTTTACTGCTTTGTTGAAACCCAGAGACAATTGGTTCAGAATAGGATTTATGCTTTGTGGATAAGGGCAGCACCCAATTGGTGGGACATCAACTTTACCAAATTTCCTTGCTCCACGATTATATAACGCCTTCCATGTTAATAATATGTAATCAGCAATAAGTAGATAGAACATAAATATTGCATTAATGAGAATAAAATTTTACTATGTTTTTTAGCAAAAGGAACCGATGGTCGAGAAGGTGGTGACGGGCGACGAACGATCGAATAATTGAATCGATGATCGGCGAGGCAGCGACGAAAGCATAAACATTGCGGCACGAGGTCCCCAGTCTCGACTCAGACTCACATAGATGCGGAGGAAGGCACACCGGTTGGTTTATGTACAAGTGGTCAGCGGAGGAAAGCCGTCGCTATTAATTTCCTTAGTTTATGTATTTCTGCAAACCGGTTGGTTTTATAAATTGTACAAGTTTTGTGGTATTTTTTATAGTTGTGAAGGTTTGGTTAGGCTGTAGAGTACGGGTGGTACTCTGGCCGGTCATGTCCGGGTTTGGGGTGTGACACGTGCACAAAACTTCGACGTAGAGTTTAGGAGTTTAGGCGAAAAAATTTCGACGTTGACGTCGAAATATTTTTTTTAAAAAAATTAAGTTTAAAAATTTCGACGCTTGCTACAGGCGTTGAAGACTTTTTGACGCCTATTGCAGGCATTGAAACGCGTCTGGAGCGGGCTCACTAGCGTCCGCCCACACTGTCCGTGTTACGCCCCGCCTAACTTTATCCCTAGAGAAGGGACCTCACCTAGGTGGAGCACAACCTACAACTAAACCACAAAATACACCAGAAAATCTCAACAAGAACAACTGAAATCTTCTTTTCAACAAGAAGTTCTCTAAACAAATGTTCAACATCAATCTAAATATAACTAAGAAAACAACTAAACAGCGGATGACGTCTCCTCCTCCCGGACTCTAGCTACCCAACTTCAACTACTAACGTACCTGCAAATTCGAAGCAACAACAAACAATATCAACGGGAAGCTGAGTAGGAGTATCAATATGTCTAACAATAAGGACTACAATCATGATGTGATGATATTGTCAAATGCAACAATATACAACTTTGCAATTGAATGCAATATGTCAACAACAAGACACATTTTCACCTATCAACTAATGCAATTCATACCAATCAAGAGCGCAATGGACAAATGGGTTTCCCCCGCGCTTTCCCACCTCCGAGAGTGACACCTCAAGCCTACTCCAGCAGGAGATCCGACTATCCATAAAGGTAGTCTGCCGACGTCTAACACATCGACGCCGAACACACACCCGTGTGGTAAATAGGTGATCACCGGTGTCACTTGCCCAACACCTCGGGCAATAAATCAACAATGTCCAGGGCCTTCGCCCAATAAAAGATCAACAATGCAACATGACAACTAGATCTCACAAGATGAGAAATCACAACTGATCGACGAAGCTAACGATAATAAATGTTACAACAAACTATCAATTGAAGATGCAACCAAATAATTCATGCTAGCAAATACAACTTATGACAACGTTAAAACTACAATGGGCACCATGCTCAAATAACATTAATAAATAACAACTCTAATTAGACTCATGCAATTATCAACATGGTATGTCCAACAAAATAATGCAACATGAGATCAACGGAATACAGAAGCAATTCAAGCAAATAGAGACAAAGGATAAAACCATCATTTTACTCATTCAACATTCATCGGCTACAACAGGAGTCAACTCAAACCCAACACAACTATGTATACTCTAAATCACCACCGAACATAGAATACCACTATTCTACATTATTTAATTTTTTATCAAATTAAAATAATAACTCATAACTATCAAATAACACTGAAACATAGAAAAGACCTACCATATGAACTCTGATCATAGAAGCCCCCTCTAAAATAATATTTACAAGAAGGTCCCTATAATTTTCCAGGTCATAAAAGTTCGCCCGCACCGTCGTCGCGGTCTTACGGGCGCATGAGCCAGCGGCCCTTGGCGAGCACGCCGAGGGGCTTTGCCCAAGTGAAGGGGCGGGATATTTCCTGCCTCTGATTTTTTTAAAAAAAAATTAAAATTTTTCCCTCAGGTTCTCTTCTTTATATACTTTTTTTCTTTTTTTCTTCTTCTTCTTCTTTTCATCATCTTCTTTTTCTTCATATCTTTTTTTCTTTCCCATTCTTTCTTCTTTCTCTTCTATTTTTCCTTCATCTAATTTTTCTTCTTCTTTTTTCAGGTTATCAAAATTTTTCAAGTCATCGAATTTTTTAGGTTACCATCTAATTTATCAAGTTAAAAAATGTTAATTAAATTGGATTGTGCCATATGATTATTTAATTATTTTAGTAAATTATATATCAAAGATTAAATTTGAATTCAATTTGAGAAATTAACTATTTTAGGTTTGTTCGATATGATGGGTTAGCTAGTGTACTTTTAAAAACACAGTTCAATAGTACGTTCAAATTATGTTTTTTATTCCCATGCTTCTATATGGGAATCCATTAAGTTAATTCGGTTGCCCCTCTCCTCCTATGATGATGCATGGGTTTAGGAAATGGAGATTAATGAGTATGTTGCTACAAGTAGTGCTTAGTTATTTCTTAGAAGTCGTAACCTTCACGAACTTAGCAATTATGTCCCTTGCCTAGTCTATGGCAACTTAAGCTGCCTCCAAAAGTTCTGAACTTCCTTTGAAATCTTCTGCATAATAGATTACCTATCAGATCCTATTTGTGCCATATTGGTCTTCTTAATATTTTTATTTGTCCTTTGTGTCCGTTTAATACTACTAATGAGACTATTGAACACATTTTTTTTCTTATGCCCTTATATTAATTCAGTTTGGTCCATTCTTCAATCTTGAACTGATTTTCCGTAAAATAATCAGAATTCTTGGTTGAATGGAGGTTGGCTTAGGTTGCCCAATAGCCCGGCTGGGACTCTGTCTATTAAGACTCTAATTGTTATTACCTATTGGTTTACTTGGTACGTTAAAAATGAGATGATATATCTTATTAGGCGGCATTCTCCTCTTAATCTCATGCTCAAAATAATTTCATTTGCTTGTCGGTTTAATAAAACTCAAGCTCCTGAGGAAATTTCAATTTACGTTCTAATTCTAATTTACTTAATTGGATTCCCTCGGACGGAAACTGGATTAAATTAAACTGTGATAGCTCTTTTTTAAACTCACAAGCTGGCATTGGCTTTATTGTTAGGAATAATTTGGGTGACTACATTTACTTTGCTAATCAGTATTTTGATTCTATCATTTCACCGGCTTTTGCAGAAGCTCTTTCTATCCTACATGCCATCCAGTTTGCTCATCAAAAGTTTGACTTGGTCAATATTGAATCTGATTGATGGTTGGTTATTCAGGCTATTCAAGGTCAATGTACAGTAGTCCCTTCGAAGCTGCAGCACATTGTATATCAATTTCAATCATTAGCCTATAGATAATGTAATAAAGTCGCTCATTGGGCGGCAAATCGAGCACGTAGTCTTAAAGAGTCCAAAATATGGACTTCTATTCGACTCCCGGAGCTCAATAATATTTTTTTACCAGGACTGCTCTAGTCCTTCCCATACGTAGTTAATGAACTTTTTTTTTTTAGGTAAAAAAAAATTATATTTTTTTCATTTACATAAATCAAAAATTATTTTTTGTTAATTTAATTTTAAAATCTAAGGCGGTTCCATTTAGCTGCTTTTTTTCTTCAGGTATTAGCAAATTGATAATTAAAGTGATAATGTCCGAGCTGAGTAGGAAGCATAGGAATGCAAAGTTCGAAGCTTGGGTTTGTTTCTATTGGGACTGGTCCTTTCGGAATTCCCAAGTATAGAGTTTCTATGTTTGTTTTTTAACTAGCTATCCACGTTTATCGGTTTATTGGATAATGATTTGTTTTTTACTTCTGAATGTTTAGCTCTCCAACAATACTTTTAACTTCATCTTTTGTTTTTGCTGAATCCAGAGATCTGCTACGAATTTGGTTAAGGTTATAACCCTAAATCTAAAGATGTCTTATCATCTCAAATTAAAAAAAGAAAGAAGGTATCTTTTCATCTCTGATTAAACTAATGTAGCTTTTCTTTTTTTTGGAGATTGAATTAATTGCATATTTTTGTTTATAGGAGATATTGTGGATTGGTTGTGATATTGTCTTCTCGAGAAAAAAAATGTATTAGCGTATGATTAAGAGCAGTTGCTACCGAATGGTTGCTTGTCTTAAATTTCATTCTTACTTTAATACTCCCTGGGAATATTCAAGGATTGATTTTGTCAATGGTTTGGATGAAATGAAATGTCTATTTGTAAAATTTCCTGCTACAAATATGGTAGATGTTTCTTTGAGTACAATATTGCCTTCATGAATCATGAAATAATTGTGGTTGACTAATTATCTTGGTTTGGTTTGGTTTGGTTTGGGATCTGAGTCCGTGGAGTGGTCTGGTGCAAGCTTTTCATTTATAATTTATTTATTTACTTCTGTAGTTTACCAGGAGATGTTGTCTCATGCTTAGGAGTGAACTCCAAAAGCGCTAGCAGGGACAGAAAGAAGTTGAGTGGTTCAAGTAGTAACGGGCTTGCAGCATCTGTGCCTCCGACACCTAGTAGTGAAGATGATATCTTGCAGTCAGTGAATGTAATGAGTTTTACGTTCAATGAAGTGAAGACAGTATAGTAATATAAGGGTATATTTGTAAATATACTCTTACTTAAGGACTTTTGTGTAAATTGTTATAGTATTAATAAAAGCAGGATTAATAGAAAGGTGACCTAACCCTACAGGTTAATCACTCTTTTTTTCATCTTCCACAAACCAACTTGGTATTAGAGCCGCCGTACACACATCCTAAAGTGCTTGGAAATCCAAAAAATTATTCTGCACCTGCGGCGTGTGGATTCCTTAGCCGCGCCTGCCACTGCATCAAGCAACGTGCTGCGAGACGCACGCGCCCCAAGCGGTGCACGGCGCACCAAGTGTCGTAAGGCAGCGCACCTTCACCAAGCAGCGCAAGGCAGTGTCCTTCAAGCAAATTTTTTTTCTTCACATCGGGCGACACGCGTACCGAGGAGCTAGCTTTAGGTAGCACGGGTATACATCCTATATTTGATTCAAATTTCCTTCTCTCATTTGAAAGGTGACAACAACTTTATTCTACAAAGTCAGCTTATATATATTTTATTTTTCAAAATCTGTGCAATGAGATGAAGAAAAATCTAAGCGTTTAAAGATTTAATTTGATGCTATAATATCTTGTAGATCTGGGATTTCGTTCGAAATTCCCTCTCTTCAGAATAGCCCTATGAAATTAGATGGATCATCTACTTATTTAATGTGGACTCGAAGTGTGCGACTGTTTATTAGAGCCCGTCGTCTTGAGGGGTATCTCACCGGGAGTAAAGTACAGTTAGCAAATGGAAACAATGCACATTGGGAGTTAGAGAACTCTCTTGTTATGTCTTGGCTTCTAAACTATATGACTATGGATATTGGTCAAGGATTCACATTTTTCAGTACAACCAACGAAATTTGGGAAGCTATTTCACCAACTTAATTACTCTCAAATAGGGAATTCAGTGCAAGCTTATGAGATTTTGTGTAAAATTCGTCAAGTAAGACAAAGTAATATGTTAGTTACTGCTTATGTGGCTGAGCTTAGACAATTGTGGTCTGAGTTGGACTTTTATCGTCCATTCAAGGCCTTACATGCTGAGGATGCAGTTCTACACAAAAAAAGTACATAGAAGAAGAATGCTTATTTGATTTTTTGGCAGGGCTGAATTCAAAATTTGACTCCATTAGAACACAAATTCTTAGAAGAGGAGATACATTGCCTACACTTCAGCAAGTTTTTTCTATTGTTCAAAGTGAGGAGACTCAGAGAAGGATTATGGTGGAGCCTAATAACTCACCAGTACCATCACATCGATCTGCACTACTAGTTCAGCCTCGTGAAAGAACTGAAAGAGAACAAATGAAGTGTGATCATTGTCATAGGCCTGGTCACATTAAAGATACATGTTGGCAGTTACATGGTAGACCTCGAGGAGGTGGACGTGGCGGATGTCGTGGTGGAAGATTTCAGAGTCGAACTCGTGGGAGTCGAACTAATCATTCCGTTGATAACTCCTCAATGTCATGTTACAAACTCTCAAATAGTTCATGGCAAAGCTTGATCCCACCTCTACTGGAGAGACCTCCTCCTCCACAGGTTCAGCTAGTCAACCTTCTTCTTCCATACACCACTCTCATTTTGCACAATCAGGTATTCTACATAGTGCATTAAATTGTACTCAGTTTTCACCATCATCCTAGATTATAGATTTTGGTGCATCAAATTATATGACAGGTTCCTCTAGTTCCTTTATTTCATATTTTCCCTGTTCAGGTAGAGATAAAGTTCATATAGCTGATGGTTCTTTTGCCCATATTTCTGGAAAATGTGCCATCACTATTACTCCATCTCTACATTTATCGTTAGTCTTACATGTTCCTCGTTTTCCTAACAACCTCTTATCAATTAGTTCAATCACCAAGGCTCTCAATGGTATAGTAACATTCTTCCCTACTCATTGTTTGTTTCAGAAGAAGCTTGTGACGAAGGAGACGATTGGATTTGGTAGAATGCATGATGGTCTCTATCAACGGGATAATCTTAGCAGTCCCAATGAAGTCGGATATATGGTCTCTTCTGAAACAAGTGCACTGGAGGAATTGCAGTTACATCATCGTCAATTTTGACATTTTTCTTTTTCAGTTATAGCTAGGCAGTTTTCTTTCTCTTTACAAATTATGCAATAATGACCAATTGATTTGTGATGCCCGTGAGTATGCTAAACATACAAGTAGTATCTATTCTGCTTCTGGAAATCATAGTCAATCTCCATTTGATGTTATTCACACTGATGTTTTGGGATCCTGCCATGTTACTTCTCTTTCTGGGCATAAATGGTTCATTACCTTTATTGATTGTTTTCGTCGAACAACTTGGGTTTATTTGTTAAAGAGTAAAGATGAAGTGTTGCGATGTTTTAAAGCATTTCACATGATGATAGAAACTCAATTCAGTACCAAAATCAAAATCCTTTGCTCAAATAATGATACATAATACACTGGCAAAGAGTTTCAGGACTACTTGTTAGCTAATGGGATTCTTCATCAAACCGCTTGTGTTGATACACCTACTCAAAATGGTGTGGCAGAAAGAAAGAATCATCACCTATTGGAAGTCACTCGATCTTTACTCTTTACCATGAACATGCCAAAGTCTTTTTGGAGAGAAGCCGTTTTGACAACTGCTTATTTAATTAATCTCATGCCGCTTCGGACCTTGGAGTTCAAGTCACCGACCACTTGAATGTCTTATTGGAGTTACGACTTTCATTGTACCTCCTAAGATATTTGGGTGTGTTTGTTTTGTACGTGATCATCGCCCCTCACTTGGTAAACTTGAACATCGTTCCTTGAAATGTGTATTTGTTGGATATTTAGCTACTAAAAAAGGTTACAAGTGTTATTTCGCACCTCAAAAGAAGATGTTTGCGAGTATGGATGTAACCTTCATAGAGACAGAGACATACTATTTATCCGATCAGAATTTGGTAAATATTGTCCTTCCATCTCCCTCTACAATATCAGATGAGTTCCTCTACTCACCATATTCATGTCCCGAGATACGACATTATGATGGGGAGTCATCTAGAGTTCAAGAAGAGCCGCACATAGCTGCAAATGATGGAGGAAATGACAATGGAGTATCTATTCAGGGGGAGCAGTACGTCTGTAATTCTTGCTTCACATGGTGATACTAAGACCACTATGCATTCTCCTAGAGTTCAAGAATCTCCTCATGTTACATCTTTAAATGATCCTGACCTTGGTAACATCTCATCTCCTTGTTCTTCTTTAGATTTACCTATTGCCATTCGTAAAGGTTCTCGCCACCATGTCTTTCCTTCTCGTTACCTTTATGACATCTCTCATTATGTTTCCTATAAGTCTTAGTCCTCTAGGTATAAATGCTTCATTACATCATTATCTGATGTCACCATTCCCTCAAATTGGAAGGTTGCCATAGTGGACCCGAGGTGGAAAGAAGCCATGTTAGAGGAGATGAAAGCCTTAGCCAAGAACCAAACTTTGGAGCTTGTACCACTGCCAAAAGGAAAACGACCTGTGGGGTGCAAATGGGTGTATACCGTGAAACAAACACCAGAAGGAAAGGTCGATCGTTTTAAAGCTCGTTTGGTTGCAAAGGGGTACACTCAGACATACAATATTGATTATGATGAAACATTTGCTCCTGTTGCCAAGATGAATACTATTCAGACTCTCATTTCATGTGTTGCGAATCTTGGGTGGAAACTACATCAGTTGGATGTGAAGAATGCTTTTCTACATGGTGATTTACAAGAGGAAGTTGATATGGAGATCCCACCTGGGTTCGATAGCACAAATACTGTTGGGAAGGTTTGTCGACTACGACGATCACTCTATGGATTGAAACAGTCACCTCATGCTTGGTTTGATAGATTTCGTCAAGTAATTCTTAGTATGGGGTATAAATAGAGCAACAATGATCATACTTTATTTTTCAAGCATAACCAAGGAAACGTGGCCATCCTCATTGTTTATGTTGATGACATAATTGTTACGGGGTATGATATTGATGAAACTATGAGCTTCACTACTAGAAAAATGGTCATCAGCAACGACTGATGCCGTTGCTGCGCCGTTGCTGAAGAGCATCAGCAACGGCCGAGCCGTTGCAATAGAGCCGTGACAGAAAGTCGCGTTGCTGATGACTTAGCAACGGATCAGCAACGGCCGCTCGGGCCGTCGCTCAAAACATTATCAGCAACGGCCGCTCGGGCCGTCGCTAAAAATATTATCAGCAACGGTTTTGCCACACACCCGGAGCCGTTGCTGATAACATTAATAGCAACGGCCGCTGAGTCCGTAGCAAAGCTGTTAGTAAAAGCCCGTCGCTAAGCCATTGCTGTAGGTCATCAGCAACGACTTTCGATACACTTTTAGCAACGGCTTTCCCACGGACGCCCGTGGGAAAGCCGTTGCTGATGACATATACCTGCAACCAGAAAATTTGAAAATTTCAAATTTCCATTGATACATTGATACATTTATCTGATACATAACTCACACACCCATACCCTCATACACACATTCATTCACACATCACAAACACCTCATACACATTCATTCACATATCACAAACACACCAAAATATACATCAAAACAATTATATTTATATTGATAATTATCCACGATAGTATAAAAATAATTCAAATGCAAAATTGAAGTATCAATATCCAAACAAAATAAGTTAAACAAGTTCAATATCCAAACAAAAAATCTCACGATCACGATGGAGGATGGTCTGGATTATATGGTGGGGTCTGGAGTGCTTGAGTGTACACCGGCGTGGACTGACTCGAGGACGATGGATTAGATGATGCCGAAGAGATGCCTGCTTCGGGATGACCTGACAAGTTGCGTAGCATAGCTTCTATATTCGCCATCGTCTGACTCTGGCGCTCCATCAACTCAGTCTGACACGCGACCGTCTCCTCTAGTGTCCTTATCCTATTACTATGATCATAACTGGATCTGGAGGTGGACGGTCGCTCACCAGCGACCGGAGGGGTCGGTGCCCCAAGTGGCCCTAGTACCGCTCGCGCATGACCACTATCTGCGAAGCCATATACGCGGCCATGGTCCCAGCCACCTGCGACCTCGACCCACGATGCTGCGTCAAAGTCCTCGGGGGTACCCCCACGCTGCACCACCGTCTGGCTGTAGGTCTCCTACTCGAGTTTGATTTTTTGTTTAATATTTATCATAAAACTTAAATTATAAATATATAATGAATAATTTAAACAAATATATAATTACCATAATGTATGCAGCGCGGTTGTGGATGTACTCCCCAGTCCCATGTGCTCGACGGTGAGTTCGCTCAAACACCGCCATCGGGGAGGGTCGCTGGACACTCCCGTCATCCGACACCGTCGTCTACATTTACAAAACAAATACATTAATTAGTACACATAATAACAAATAAAATATATAATTAAAAGATATACTTACCATACGGTTTGCGTGCACTGCAAATGCAACAGAGCCGCCGGTGTGATGCGCTGCTCCCCCCGACATGCGATTTCTAGCCGCATTCCGAGAAACCTCCTGCCATCGATCCGTCGACCATATCCCCACAAGCTGGTCCCATATATCCGGAGTAATCCAATCGGGGTCGTATCCCCGAGTCTCCGCGATGTTAGTGGTCCCAGCTCGGGCCATCGCTTGGGACCGAGCCTGCCCCAGCTGCCCGTTGTACCTTGCCCGGGAAATAGCCTCCCAGGCAGCGTAAATGAAGGGCCTCTGGTCCTCGGCCCATGTATAGCGAGCCTGCAAAATAATAATATCAGTACCAATATTAATATATCATCATGCATGTAAAAAATAATAATAATACGTGCCTCAAACTCGCGCCATAACATGTCGACGTGCTCGCTAGGCACGTGAGACCACGTAGGCCATGCCCCGTGCATGTATCGTCGAATAGTAGAAGAAATGCTCATCGGCACTTCTTCTTGCTCGAACCTACGCAACAAAAATAAATTTTAATATTATATTATGATATAATGAATTTGTAATGATTCATAATTCATGATATATTACGTACCGCTCCCCAATCACGCTAATCAATCTACGTGACTCTGTGGCTGGTGGAGGCTGCCACCTATTCGGCCCGCGTGGCCGCCTACGTCTGGATGTACTAGCCTCGGCAGTATCATCCTCATGAGGATCAGCAACAGGAGGATCAGCAGCATGAGTAAGTGTTGGAGTCTCACCGATCGGAGACTCCGAAACTCTCCTGCGTCGATAACCACGACCAGATATATCTGTCGAACAGACATATAATCAGATTATTGTATAAATAGTAGAGATATATTTAATAAAATATATACTTTACAATTATTCTTCATCATCTGAATAATAGTCTTCGAATTCTTCTTCTTCTTCCTCTTCTTCCTCTTCTTCATCTTTTTCATCTCCAGCTTCCTCAATTTCATGATCGTCATCATCAGCATATTCAACTTCTAATTGAATTGACGTTGTCTCTGCATCCTCGAGTATTGGAATAATAAGATCATCTTCTTGATAGAAACCAGGAGGATCATTTTCTCCTACTATCGGATCAATTTTTCCTCTACCTTTTGTCTTACAGACTACACGTCAATCTGCTCTATCTTTATTTCGAGCCGGATACTTCGCGTAATATACTTGTTCGGCTTGTGATGCCAATATAAAAGGCTCATTTGCTGCCAATTTCGATTTGTAATTAACCTCAACAAGTTTGTATTTTGGATGAACTTTCATGCCCCTTTCTGTTGTATCGAACCAATGACATCTAAATAGGATCACTGATTTCAAGCCGAAGTAGTGCAACTCTATCACTTCTTCCACCAGTCCATAGAAATCCATATCACATTCAACATAGGTTGTCCCTTTCACGCAGACCCCAGCATTCATCGTCTTTTTTGTAGATGAATATTCAACCGTGTGAAATTTATACGCGTTAACAAAATATCCGCTATAGCACGACACAAGTCGCGACGGTCCACTAACAAACTCAAATATTTTTTCATCTATTTCAGCTCTGTGATCTTTGCTGTAAGTCTGAATCCAAGAAGGGAAATCACGATTCCGTAATGTCTCCAATTCTTGATCGTTGTGAATAGAATATTTTTGCACCATCTCAATGTCAAATATTTCAATGAATTGTTCAATCTCTGGACAATTGAGTAATACATACAAGTGTGCCAAATGATACTCTTCATCGCTTAAGTGTCGAGATGGACGAGAACCAAAAGCACGACCAGAGTGACAAAATATATTTAAACGTCCATCTGAATGTCGAACACCCCCGTCGTCGTTACGTGGAAGACGATCAAATCTTGTCTGTACTGTCGATTCAAAGTAAAATGAGCAGAATGTTGAAATTTCTTGGATGATATACGATTCAGATATATCGTGCATTTGAACAAATGCGGCACGGACATCGGATTTGATCACCCATGCTAACGAAATTCCGATTCGAATAGGCGAAATTTAGGAAGTACGTTACGCCTAATCGAAACTCATTCGTTAAAGCTCCACGATCAAGACGTCGGTACATCCAACTTCGATCAGCCGACATGATTTCGTCAATCAATGACAATTTCTTTGGTTAATGTCTTTAGGTGAGATTGTCCTATTCCATTCGGGATTTATGTTATTCGTACTGCACTTACGTTTTTATTTTAACTGTTAACTAATTATTCTAAATTTCGACAGCATCTCCCTACAGTTCTCCGAATACGCATATCATCTGGGCGCGTATCGGAGAACAAGAGAGATGTTGCCGAATTTTAGAATAATTAATTAACAGTTAAAATAAAAACGTAAGTGCAGTACAAATAACTATATTCCCAAATTGTCCAATCAGGGACAATTCAAGAATTGTACGTCGTATAAAAGATCATCTACTTCTTTTACACGAACATACAATTCCCGAACGGATCTAAGGTTTTGCTAAATCATATCCGATTCGTCGATGCGTACGTGAAACATATCAACTCGTCGGATGGATGATTATTTTCTAAATGTTTCGAGACAGTTCGAGTCCATATTGGACGATTTCGACGCGCGTCCGAAGTTGACGATTCCGGCGCGAGTCCGAAGTGGACGATTCCGGCGCGAGTCCGAATTGGACGATTCCGGCGCGCGTCCGAAGTGAACCATTCCGGCGCGAGTCCGAATTGGACAATTCCGGCGCGCGTCCGAAGTGGACGATTCCGGCGCGCGTCCGAAATTAATCTAAACCCTAATAATTAATCTAACAAATTAAAAAATTAATTTAAAAAATTAATTAACATTTATAAAATAATTAATTAACAATTTCAAAACAATAATATATATATATATATATATATTCCGGCGCCGGAGTCCACCCTCCGGCGCCGGCGTACAGTGGCCGGACACACTGTCCGGCCACTGTAGAAGGTCCGGCGGCGGCCATAGGCCGACCGTCGCCGGCCGAAACCCTAGAAATAGGGTTTCGGTCGGATTTTAACCTCTCCGGCCGAAACATAGTGAGAGCCGGCCGGCCGATCAACATACCGGCAGCAGCGGCGGCGAGAGGCGTCGGCGTCGGCAGCAGCGGCGAGAGGCGTCGGCAGGAGCGGCGGCGACAGCAGCGGGAGGAAGAAGGGTCGGGCGTGAGAGCGTGCCCTATATAAACTCATCAGCAACGGCTCACTTGTCCGTTAGAAAGCCGTTGCTGATATTTTAATTATCAGCAACGGCTCGCCTTTCCGTCCGAAAACCGTTGCTGATAATTAAAATAATCAGCAACAGCTCTGGTTTCCGTTAGAACGCCGTTGCAGATACAGATATCTGCAACGGCTCGGGCGGCCGTAAGAATGCCGTTGCAAATAGCAAGGGCTTGAGCGGCCGTTGCTGATAGCCGTTGCTGAAGATCAAGTTTCTAGTAGTGCTTGAAGGCTTAGCTTGCACAAGTATTTGAAGTTAAAGACCTAGGGGAACTAAGATACTTCATAGGGATTGAAGTAGCACACTCATCGCATGATATTTTCTTATCTCAAAGAAAATATGTGCTAGACTTGTTGGCTGAAGCAGGAATGCTGGGTAGTAAGCCTACTCCAACTCCAATTGATCAAAATTTTCAACTTGTTAATAATGGTGGTAATTCCGTTGATCATGGGAGATATCAAAGACTAGTGGGAAGATTGATATATCTTTCACACACCAGACCAGATATTATATTTGTTGTGAGTGTTGTAAGTTGATACATGCACGATCTACGTGAGCAGCACATGGAAGCTGTGTATAAAATTCTAAGATATCTTAAAAGTTGTCTTGGTGGAGGCTTATTGTTTTCTCGACAAGGTAACTTGAAGATAGAATGTTACACAAATCTCGATTGGGCTAGATGTCTAGATGATCGTCGATCCACGTCTGGATATTGTACATTTGTCGGTGGCAACTTAGACACCTGGAGAAGTAAGAAACAAACAGTGGTTTCTCGTTCTAGTGCGGATGATGAATATCGAGCTATGTCTCAAGGTGTCTGTGAGTTGCTATGGTTGAAAAACCTCATGCAAGAGTTACATCTTAATTCACAATAATCGATTCGTCTTTTCTGTGATAATAAAGCTGCTATTGAAATTGTCAATAATCCTGTGCAACATGACAGAACGAAACACATAGAGTTTGATCGTCACTTCATCAAGGAGAAATTGGAGAACGGTGATATTTGCATTCCATTTGTTCGATCCTTTGAAAAGTTGGCTGATATTTTCACCAAGGAGTTGAATAATATTTCATTTTCTTCTATTGTACGCAAGATGAGTTTAAATGATATATTTGTACCATCTTGAGGGGGAGTATTGTAATGTAGGGGTATATTTGAAAATATACTTTTACGTGAAGACTTTTATGTAAATTGTTATAGTATTAATAAAAGCAGGATTAATAGAGAGGTGACCTAACCCTAGAGATTAATCACTCTCTTTTCATCTTCCACAAAACAACTGACAGCCACTAGGAACTTCCAACCAGATAGTAAGTTAGGGGAGCTAGGGAGGCTTTGGTTCAGTGTTTAAGGGATGGATTGATGAACAAACTTTGGCAGCTACCAAACCTGGCACTGGATTGATTATTGTTGTGAAGAAGTTAAATCAGGAAGGCTTGTAAGGTCACAAGGAATGGTTGGTGAGTTTCCTTTTCCACTTAATTTGGTGCATCCGATCTTTTTCATTTTCTTTTGGCAATAACATGATCTGGATACTATGTTTATTCAGTTCGTAGATTTAAGAAATATATATATTAGTGAGACATGATCATGACCCTGCTCTGCATTTTGCGATAAATGTGTCAATTCTTTCAATTTATGACTAATTGAATGAGCAAATCCCACTATCTTGTAGGCAGAGGTAAATTACCTTGGTCAGTTGTCGCATCCTCATCTTGTAAAGCTTATTTGATACTGCTTGGAGGATGAACAACGACCTTGTGTGTATGAATGTATGTCTCGCGGGAGCTTGGAGAATCATCTTTTTAGAAGTAAGTTAATTGGATAAATTGAAAACTAGGTGTTTACCTTCTACTTCTACAATAAATTTCTCGGAGGTTTTCCACCATCTATTGTTATTGAACTAGATGGTGCAGTAGATCATAATTCTTTGTAATTTGATGATGGCACATGAGGTTCATATTTTCAACCACTCTCTTGGAACCTCCGTATGAAGATCGCTCTGGGTGCTGCAAAAAGGGCTCACATTTTTGCATAGCGACAGGGCAAGAGTCGTATATCGTGATTTTAAAAACTCTAACATTCTTCTAGATTCTGTAATGGTATGTTTGCTTCATTAGATAGGATTGGATATGATAGGATTGGATAATAAATGAGGGTGGATTGGATATAAATTTTTTAAATCCGGTATGCAGCGGATATAATATCTATTTTAAACTCATTTTCTTTTAATCCGTGCACTAAACAAACAATGGATATTAATCCATCCCCTATTATATCCTTCCTTATCCTATGATGCAAACATGGACTAAGTGATTTGGCTTTTGTCAATCTGTAAACCAACATAATTACAGACACTCACTATCTATTGTTCTTGTTCTATATATACATAACTACAATGGAAAACTCTCGTATTTTGGATGGGCAAAAGATGGCCCTGATGACGATGAAAGCCATGTCTCAACGAGTATCATGGGAACATATGGATATGCTACTCTTGAATACCTTGATGAATAGCCCATATATCATTTTACGGATGACTTGATGAATAGCCCATATATCCAGTATTCTCATTTATTAGTCTCACATTACCTGCTGCTTATTTGGAATGGATTACATATGTTGTCTCTATTTGGTCAAGAGTCACGACCTTACTTGAACACGATCTGTTCTATAGGCTCGTACAATTGTATGCTTGAGTGTAAAGGAGACAGACAATTCAATCTGGTTGATGAATAATGACCACGTGATCAGAACGTGATTAATGGCTCAAATTCCAAGGGGATTGAAGCTGTAGATTATCGTTCCAAGATTTCGCCTTTCACGGGTGCAGCAAGAAGGCTGTTGGACGTCGAACCAATAGATGTCGACGTCCCAACAACATCTTCTTCTTGTTTATCCAGTTTATCCTCCTCGACGCAATCGAGAAAATCTTTCCTGGGATGGTGTTCTTTTATGAATTCGTCGTCAATGCCGACGGGAAGGTAGGTCCGAAGGGTGCAGCAAGAAGGTTGCAAGATGAGAACGTGGCCTTGCATTCTTTGCTATCTTCCCCTCGGACCATCTTCTTTTTTGATTTCCAAGAATACGACGTAAATCAAGAACACCCCTGCGAGAGGGCTAATGAAAATTACATGTTTGTGCCCTTATCTGGCGTGGGGAGAAGGTTGCTGGATGTCAGCTCAGAAATGGATGTGGACGACCCGTGGCCGAGTGGATATTGCCATCGTCATCCGACGGAAAACACAACTTTGCGTGCATGGAGGGAAACAAAGAGGGGTAGAGGGCTGCATCCGCATTGACGGAGGAAGAAGAGGATCCTCTGCTAGTCTGCGTCCTTTAATAAATTTTGTTTGACTTGAAGAACGCAAGGCAGTGTCCTTCAAACGCAGATTTCTTTTCTTCACATCGGGCGACATGCGTACCGAGGAGCTAGCTTTAGGCAGGACGGGTATAGATCCTATATTTTGCTTCAAATTTCCTTCTCTCATTTGAAAGGTGACAACAACTTTATTCTACAAAGTCAGCTTATATATATTTTATTTTTTGAAATCTGTGCAATGAGATGAAGAAAAATCTAAACCTTTAAAGATTTAATTTGATGCTATAATTATCTTGTAGATCCGGGATTTCGTTCGAAATTCCCTCCCTTCAAATCAGCCCTATGAAATTAGATGGATCATCTACTTATTTAATGTGGACTCGAAGTGTGCGACTGTTTATTAGAGCCCATGGTCTTGAGGGGTATCTCACCAGGAGTAAAGTATAGTCAGCAAATGGAGACAATGCACATTAGGAGTCAGACAACTCTCTTATTATGTCTTGGCTTCTAAACTCTATGACTTTGGAGATTGTTCAGGGATTCACATTTTTTAATATAGCCAACGAAATTTGGGAAGCTGTTTCACAAACTTACTCTCAGATTGGGAATTCTATGCAAGCTTATGAGATTCAGTGTAAAATTTGTCAAGTAAGACAAAGTAATATATCAGTTACTGCTTATGTGGCTTAGCTTAGACGATTGTGGTTTGAGTTGGACTTTTATCGTCCATTCAAGGCCTTACATGCTGAGGATGCAGTTCTACACAAAAAGTACATAGAAGAAGAACGCTTATTTGATTTTTTGGCAGGGCTGAATTCAGAATTTGACTCCATTAGAACACAAATTCTTAGGAGAGGATATACGTTGCCTACACTTCAGCAAGTTTTTTCCATTGTTCAAAGTGAGGAGACTCGGAGAAGGATTATGGTGGAGCCTAATAACTCACCAGTACCATCACATCGATCTGCACTAGTAGTTCAGCCTTGTGAAAGAACTGAAAGAGAACAAATGAAGTGTGATCATTGTCATAGGTCTGGTCACATTAAAGATACATGTTGGCAGTTACATGGTAGACCTCGAGGAGGTGGACTTGGCGGATGTCGTGGTGGAAGATTTGGGAGTCGAACTAATGATTTCGTTGATAACTCGTCAATGTCAGCTGAAGTGTTAGAGACTTTCAAATAGCTCATGGCAAAGCTTGATCCCTCCTCTACTGGAGAGACCTCCTCCTCCACAGGTTCAGCTAGTCAACCTTCTTCTTCCATACACCACTCTCATTTTGCACAATTAGGTATTCTACATAGTGCATTAAATTGTACTCAGTTTTCACCATCATCCTGGATTATAGATTCGGGTGCATCAAATCATATGACGGGTTCCTCTAGTTTCTTTAATTCATATTTTCCCTGTTCAGGTAGAGATAAAGTTCGTATAGCTGATGGTTCTTTTGCCCCTATTTCTGGAAAATGTTCCATCACTATTACTCCATCTCTACATTTATCGTTAGTCTTACGTGTTCCTCGTTTTCCTAACAACCTCTTATCAATTAGTTAAATCACCAAGGCTCTCAATGGTATTGTAACATTCTTCCCTACTCATTGTTTGTTTCAGAAGAAGCTTGTGACGAAGGGGACGATTGGATCTGGTAGAATGCATGATGGTCTCTATCACCTAGATAATCTTAGCAGTCCCAATGAAGTCGGATATATGGTCTCTTTGCAACAAGTGCACTGGAGGAATTGCAGTTACATCATCGTCGATTTGGTCATTTATCTTTTTCAGTTTTAGCTAGGCAGTTTTCTTTCTCTCTACAAATTATGCAATAAAGATCATTTGAGTTGTTATGCCTGTGAGTATGCTAAACATAGAAGTTGTATCTATTCTGCTTATGGAAATCATAGTCAATCTCCATTTGATGTTATTCACACTGATGTTTGGGGACCCTGCCGTGTTACTTCTCTTTCTGGGCATAAATGGTTCATTACCATTATTGATTGTTTAGTCGAACAACTTGGGTTTATTTGTTAAAGAGTAAAGATGAAGTGTTGCGATGTTTTAAAGCATTTCACATGATGATAGAAACTCAATTCAGTACCAAAATCAAAATCTTTCGCTCAGATAATGGTATATAATACACTGGCAAAGAGTTCCAGGACTACTTGTTAGCTAATGGGATTCTTCATCAAACCACTTGTGTTGATACACCTACTCAAAATGGTGTGGCAGAAAGAAAGAATCGTCACCTATTGGAAGTCACTCGATCTTTACTCTTTACCATGAGCATGCCAAAGTCTTTTTGGAGAGAAGCCTTTTTGACAGCTGCTTATTTAATTAATCGCATGCCGCTTCGGACCTTGGAGCTCAAGTCATCGAACACTTGAATGTCTTATTGGTGATACGACTTTCATTGTACCTCCTAAGATATTTGGGTGTGTTTGTTTTGTACGTGATCATCGCCCCTCACTTGGTAAATTTGAACATCGTTGCTTGAAATGTGTATTTGTTTGATATTTAGCTACTAAAAAAGGTTACAAGTGTTATTTCCCACCTCAAAAGAAGATGTTTGTGAGTATGGATGTAACCTTCATAGAGACAGAGGCATACTATTTATCTGATCAGAATTTGGTAAATATTGTCCCTCCATCTCCCTCTACAATATCAGATGAGTTCCTATACTCACCATATTCATGTACCGAGATACCACATTGTGAGGGGGAGTCATCTAGAGTTCAAGAAAAGCCGCACATAGTTGCAATTTTCATCTGTAAGGATATTTGAGTACCAAAAGTGACGTGTACAGCTTTGGAGTTGTTCATCTAGAGATGTTGTCTGGCCGACGTGCCATAGACAAGAACCAACCACCTGGAGAGCACAATCTAGTGGACTGGGCAAGGCCTAATCTTACTATCTTACTAGTAAGCGAAAGATCGATCTTCCGCATCCTGGATGCACGATTGGAGGGGCAGTATTCACTGGAAGGAGCACAAATGGTTGTCGTTCTCGCACTCCATTGCTTATCAACGGAACCAAGGTACAGGCCAACAATGGATCAAGTGGTGTCTGCACTAGAATAGCTTCAGGATGCCAAAGACATGAGAAGAAATCCACGGTATGAACAAAAGACAAATGGCCAAAGCATTGGTGGCAATTCAAGCAGGTTGGTTAAGAGGAGATCATAAGAAATTGTCAAAGGAGAGGTTGCTCATCCTACACCCTCAGCTTCCCCACTTCACACTACGTGAAGAGAAGTCTCATGTGATGCAACTTCGGATGGAAATAGTAGAGAAAAAAAGGAAAACATAAAGTTGTACATGCAAGCTCAATATCTTTTCGTACAGATTTCCTTCATTTGGATCATCTTGTTGACATTATGTTCATATTATATATATATATATATATATATATATATATATATATATATATATATATCACTTTTTACACTCAAGTCAATTGTCCAATTAAAAGTTCATATCAAGGGTAGCTGATGTTACAATGATTGAAGGTTCCTGCTAAAATGTGGCCGTTAAATTTGACTATATATTATTGACATTAGTGTCTCAAAATTAGTGAACAAAGACAATGAAAAGATCTTGAAGTCAAATTATTGATAGATGCCGAACTTTTAGGCAACTTATTCATAGCATTCCTTTACTGTTTGAACAATTAAAGGTATTGTTTCTGTGTCTAAGGCAAATTGTAGTGTGATCAAGTTAGAATACAAAGATCTTAAACAACTCAAATCCATCCATTTTTCTTCAATTTCACCTTTATATAATTCTATTGTTGTTTAAAATTGAAGTGTCTCAAAATATAGCTTCCCTATTACCAATTTTGGGTACCAATCTATCCAATTTTGGATAGATTGGAGTATCTTGTGAAACAAAAGGGAAAAAAAGAGATCGAACATCAATCTATCCACCTTGGATATGCTTGGAATGGAAACCTAAATTGGATTTAGATCAGGTCGAATAATCAGATTTTGAATTTTATTATCATCTCTAATTTAAGACATTTAGATCTAATATTTTATGTTTTGTATTAAAAAAATGAGATAATTTTATCCTCATATTTGTATTAAATGCTGAATTTATACTTTATATTGTTGATATTGTGAAATTAATTGAAAATCCAAATATGTTAACCGTGACCATTGTATCAAGATTTGATATCAATTTTAATTGGCATAAGTAATCAAATTAACTTTCAAAAAACAATCAAATGTCATGCCTATATCTTTTTTTTTTTCATATTTATCTTTATTTGTTGGTCTGATTTGAAATTTGGTAATTTGGATCATTGTAACGCAGTGTGAAACTATTTTGGTCTAAACATCCCTATTTGTCCATTGATTCATTAGATTTGAAATTTGTTCAATTAAATTAATTTAATGATATATATAAAAATGTTTGTAGGATTATTTTGATGCGGTTAATTTAAAAATAAGGGGATATAATTTTATCATTTTACGGATGACTTGATGAATAGCCCATATATCCAGTATTCTCATTTATTAGTCCCACATTACTTGCTGCTTATTTGGAATGGATTACATATGTTGTCTCTATTTGGTCAAGAGGCACGACCTTACTTGAACATGATATGTTCTATAGGCTCGTACAATTATATCCTTGAGTGTAAAGGAGATAGACAATTCAATCTGGTTGATGAACAATGACCATGTGATCAGAACGTGATTAACGGCTCAAACTGTTAGGGGATTGAAGCCATAGATTATCGTTCCAAGATTTCGCCTTTCTTGGGTGCATCAAGAAGGCCGCTGGACGTCGAACCAATGGATGTCAACGTCCCAGCAACATCTTCTTCTTGTTTATCTTGTTTATCCTCCTCGACGCAATCGACACAATCTTTCCATGGGATGGCGTTCTTTTCTGAATTCGTCGTCAATGCCGATGGGAAGGTAGGTCCGGAGGGCCTAGCAAGAAGGTTGCAAGATGAGAACATGGCCTTGCATTCTTCGCTATCTTCCCCTACGACCGTCTTCTTTTTTGATTTCCAAGAATACGACGTAAATCAAGAACACCCCTGTGAGAGGGCAAATGAAAATTCCACGTTTGTGCCTTCATCCGGCGTGGGGAGAAGGTTGTTGGATGTCAGCTCGAACATGGATGTGGACGTCCCGTGGCCGAGTTGATATTGCCATCGTCATCCGACGGAAAACACAACTTCGCGTGCAGGGAGGGAAACAAAGAGGGGTAGAGGGCTGCATCCGCATTGACGGAGGAAGAAGAGGATCCTCTGCTAGTCTGCTTCCTTTAATTAATTTTGATTGACTTCAAGAACCGCATAAGAAACTTAAACTTTTGATGTCTCATGATTTGCTGAATGAATGAATGGATTGGAACTCAAATCTAATTTTCTGTTATGATACTCCTTGGAAGCACAAAAATGATGTGATTTTTTTCTGATAAGTCTAAAGGTAAGGTATTACCTTTGTGATTTGTGGATTTTAGGCTGAATTCAATCAGGCCAATAATAGTGGGAAGCAATCTATTCGCAAGATGAATGTTGAGAGTTAAAACAAATGAAATTTACAGGATGAATATGTGCATAGTCCAACCTAATGGAGATGAGTTGTTTCTCTTTTATGGTGGAGCTTGGAAGGATAACAATTGCTATTCTGGGACTGGTTAACTTACATCATTTTAGATTGTGTTACTAGCAGTACGTATTCTTATGGGCCCTAGCCGTTTCATTTGTCACGGTGATTCGACAAATCCATTTAATTAAGCATTCAACAAAAGTTGCAACGAAAATTAGATTTGAGTTCCAATCCATTCATTCATTTAGCAAATCATGAGACATCAAAAGTTTAAGTTTCTTATGCGGTTCTTGAAGTCAAACAAAATTAATTAAAGGAAGCAGACTAGCAGAGGATCGTCTTCTTCCTCCGTCAGTGCGGATGCAGCCCTCTACCCCTCTTTGTTTCCCTCCCTGCACGCAAAGTTGTGTTTTCCGTCGAATGACAAAGGCAATATCCACTTGGCAACAGGACGTCCACATCCATGTCCGAGCTGACATCCAGCAACCTTCTCCCCACGCCGGATAAGGGCACAAATGTGGAATTTTCTTTCGCCCTATCGCCGGCGTGTTCTTGATTTACATCGTATTCTTGGAAATCAGAAAAGAAGATTGTCGGAGAGGAAGATAGCGAAGAATGCAAGGCCACGTTCGCATCTTGCAACCTTCTTGCTGTGCCCTCCGGACCAACCTTCCCGTCGGCATTGACGACGAATTTAGAAAACAACGTCATCCCATGGAAAGATTGTGGCGATTGCATCGAGGAGGATAAATTGGATAAACAAGAAGAAGATGCTGCTGGGACGTCGACATCCATCAGTTCGGCGTCCAGCAGCCTTCTTGCTGCGCCCGTGAGGAGGATAAACATGAAGAAGGCCTTCGTCTTTTGCTTCTAAAAGAAGCACAATTAACGTATTTTGCATATACCAATTTTCTCCAATTTAAAAGAGAGATACGCTTAATATAATTTGTAGGAATATATACAGTTAAATTTAACTAGTACTAGATACATGTAGAAACTACGGTGTAAAAACGATCAGATCAGCTTCTGACATGTGTTTCCGACATGATAATTTCAAGTCGAAAAACCAACTTAACCCAACTTCGGAAAAAGAAGCAATGACCTATTTTGCGTTGGAGCGAGCTCTAAGGATCTTTTCTGCATCAATTTTTTAATTTTTTTTAATACTTTTTCTAATCTTTAACAAAGTTCAATAGTATCTAATCAAATTGAAATGAACCAAACTAGTACGATTTGAAAAATTTATATTCTAATTTTCAAAATCACATAGTATATTATTAATTTTTTTAAAAATTATTCAAGCTTTTTTAGATCTCCATTGAGAACTCCAAACTGATCCAAATAAACTTGAAAAAAAAACCTGAAATCCAAGCAACCCCCAAAGTATCTAGAGCTGGATCATGTCAGTTTTTGTTTTGTTTTGGCACAATCTGCTTTTAAACATTTAACAAGTAGATATAATGAATTTAATGACTGATAAAAGAAAAGCTAGTACAAGAGTCGTCCTTGTTGATCTTAAAAAAAAATGAGACGAGAATAATTGTCAAACTACTAAAAATTAATAGACCCGGAAAACAAATAGATACCACCACGTTCATTAAACAAATAAAGATGATCATCTATAAATTCATCATATGACAAAATCTTCAGCAGCATAAAATATATTAGGTACAAAATTGTGGTTTTCATCAGAGATCACAATGGGTAGGTACCAAGTCTGGAGAAGGGAAACAAACAGGGAAGGAGAAGTTGGATGCCTTCTTTCATTGTAGAAATGCCACCACTCTGTTTGGCAAGTTTAGGCCAAAAACTGTTTCTTCGCAATTGATTTTGATAGTGATATTCAATGGTTCAGAGAACTTGCCCTCAGCCAAGATAGTAAACAAGACTGGCTTTGAGCTACTCAATAATTGCCCACTGAAACGGAAGCACAAACCGGATGCATCATCAATGTTAAAAGAAACTGGGATGTCGGCACTCACAAGGGAAACATTAGAATTGCTTAGAACCTTAGATGCTAGAATTTTAGAAACTAGAATAATTTTATCCGAATCAAATGAATTGTCAATCTTCTCCATGTGATCCTTGAATATGCACCTGTTACATAATTTTGGAATATTAGCTAAACTTAATACAGCATGGAAAGAAAGTATGATAGCTGAAAAAGTGGCATTTTAATTTCATACAAACTATAAACTTTTTCTATTTCAAAACTGAGAAATGCTTTGTCATTCTATGTTTTCTATGTTCCAGGTAATCACACTATAAGACTACGCCATCCTCTATCATAACCTAATTATTAGGTAAATCATCTAACTCTTTCCATTGCCCAAGAATACCAAAATAATGGCATTGTCAAGCAAAAGATTTTATAACCTGTTACAATCCCGTTGATATATGAACCAGCAGTATCGTGATATTTCTATATGTGCACATGAAAGAAGTGTATATTTGTATGTCTGAAGTGATCCACAAGGGCAGTAATATGAAATATGAGGGCACATCTATACCATGCGGTTAGACATTTTGTGAGATATGAATATTACTGACTCTTGCATTTTGTCGAAAACTTTTTCCCATTGCATAACACAGCTAACTTGAATGGCAAAAGATGATGATGAAAACACACTTGAATGACTTTCTTCACCCTTTGACTTGGATCTAAGGATGCAATCTCTTCAAAAGAAAGCAAAGCTGGTATATTATCTGTTGATGGTGGGCTATGGAAGAAAAAAATGGAACATGTGAGTTTATAAAAGTAATATGAGCAACAAAAAATTCCACAAGATGTAACTACTACTAGACTGAAAATAAGAGTCCAAATCAAATAGTGCAAAGAAAATGATGAGAAATGGGGCAGATAAATACCTTTCAGGTTTTCCCATCACTTGATCTGAAGATTCCACACCCAAAGTAGACTCCCCATCTTTCAATGCTATATTTACTAATGGTTCAGAAGAGCAGTTCTCGAGAAAAACTTCAAGAAGTACTAAGATTGGGGATATAGTTGAAATTTCATATGAAAATGCATATTCTACTCTCAAGCCATTGCCAGTTGTAGGATGGAGAAGAGTGTGGAGCATTGGTCTAACAGTACAATTAAGATTGTTAATTGATATTCTGCCAGGAGAAGGCTGTGGAGGCTTTTTTACTGAAGTAGAAGCTGGTTGCTCATCCAGCCATGATTCAAGTGCTGACTTAGACATTGACTCTGCCAAATCTGTAGAGATGAATGAAGACAAAATTTCCCTTGGAACTTTGACTTGCAAGATCGTAATCAACGCTAGCATCAGAAACATTAATTAGGGCTTTTTCTTTGCCATCTTGAGCATCATGCAGAACTGAGACAAAAGCATGGTCACTTTCATTTGAATCAATTGCAGATTCATTCCCCTCACCATCTGAGCTGATGGAAGAATGATGAGAATCATAGACAGAGCCACTTTCTTCAATTGAAGATCCAGAAGACACATCAGGGTCATTTGTTCCAAATGAATTGTTGTAGCAGGAGCTGACTAGGAAGTAGGAACTACTAAATGTTTAAAGAAGAACAAGAACAATGAGAAAATAGAATGAATGACAAGCAAAAGGGAAATCATTTCAAGTTTTTTCCTTTACCTTTATCACATCCTCTAAACGAAATAAGAAAATAGCAATGTTAATTTTAGTGTTGCCATTACTTCATGAAAATATTCTGCTTAATGTGCATTAACTAACTAGAAACAAACTAACATTTTTTTATTTAAAAACATGTAATAAGGATATGACAAAAAAAATTTGGGTTTGAATCAACCAATACCAAATCAAACAAAGCAAATAATCAACAAACAAGGAAGAAAATGTTACCATATAATGATTGTTAAGAAAATAAATGAATAGATTGCACTCCTTCCTAACAACTAAAGCTTGAAAATGTTGGTCAGATAATCAAATTTAACATGCATGGTTGGTGGCACTTAATTTGAATCCTGCAAGTGTCAATAATTTTAAAAAATAAACCTCAGCTAAATCAATTTAGCCTGCATGTTCGGCATGGGTGAAATAGTCTAGTTCACCCGTCTACATGCAAGTGGAAGTGTTAATACTTAATAATATAAATGAATAGATTGTGCTCCTTTTTAATAGCTTAAGATTTGGGGAAAGTTGGAAATTTTATCAAAGTAAACAATGACAAAGATTACACAACCAAAGACAACAACAAAATGGGAGAATCATACAATACAATAGTAAATAAAATTTCAAGATTGTTATCTCCAAATCAAACAGATTGCAAGAAAGAACAAAATTATCCAACTGTAGATATCAATACAGATAATAGACTGTCATGCTAAATCCTAAATATGACGGGAACAAATAATCCACTCAAGTGTAACACTAAGACAACAAATACAGATATTTCGAAGTTGACCTTGGCGGAAGTATTTAGGATCTGAAGCTTTGTCTCAACCTCCTCCGAAGTAAAACACCATGCGAGATACTTCAGTATACTTGGTACTACTTTGGGAATAATCTGTCCAACAGAGCTGTACTCTCCTATAATCCAAATAATCAATGCGCGTGCTGCAGGGTCTTTTATTCTGTCCAAGTGGCAAGTCAATCGGACAATGACCTTCAATTGTAACAAATGAAGAGAGTAAAAGCATGTAGTAGATGTAACCAGCGACATAAATCTAGAATTCTGAACATATAAATAAAAATGAACCAGAAAATAGTAAGGTCTAATATCAAAGCAACACTCATGGTGAATTCATTCAACCTTTGTGAGCAGAATTTAATGAAATATTTTGCAGCTCCGAAGCAACAATAGATATCAAAATATGAACTAAAATCACATTAAAATAGTTTCTAGGTGTGTAGATCTTATGAAGTTGGGTTTCAGGGGAAAAAAACTAAAGAGAGACCTGGCTTGAGCTTTACAAGAAATCTGAACACAAGACCTCTACATGTTTATCTAAACTTTAGTAACTTAAACTTCCAGTATAAACTAGTTTTGTCCACATATCCACTGTTTCCAACTAAATAATTATCTTAGGTCCATAAAACATTTATCCACAAGCACAGATCAGATCAGATCAGATCAGATCCAATCCAAGTAATTGATTAAGAGTTGC
The DNA here is from genome assembly GCA_034359265.1 of Canna indica. Classification (NCBI taxonomy): domain Eukaryota; kingdom Viridiplantae; phylum Streptophyta; class Magnoliopsida; order Zingiberales; family Cannaceae; genus Canna; species Canna indica. Next base: position 70,113,819 of record CP136894.1, on the reverse strand, counting down.
AGTCTGTAAGAAAAAAAAAACAATAAGGGGGAAATAAATGACAACTCTAGGCTGAAGGATTTAGAAACAACTGCACCAATATAGCAAACATAATATCCCAGTGGGATTCATGAAATAACAAAGGAAAACAAGTGAAGCTTCTAATGCTTAAGCCAGATGGCAGATGAAATATCTCAGTGGCATCATAACTAGTGCTTATGAACTGAACTCATCAAGGAATGGTCTGAAAAGTAGAATGATAATCCGGCTAGCTACCTTCTCATAACTAGTTGGATCTTGCTTATGAACGTGTTTTTGGTATGGCCGAGAAAGTTCATAAGGGAATTAAATTCATGGGAAGTAATGAAGTATAAGAAGATACAGCAACTAACCTATTGTGTTAACCAAAAGTTACTTTAGTGTACTGCAATCAAAATTTAATTGGAAACCCAATTCACCATTATGTTACTTATTTGTGACAAGCCCCAGCTGGCTCAATTCAGGTCATGTTTTTAGGTCTAGTTGGATTTGATCCAAAACTAAAACTAGCCCCCAACTTGAAATATCCTTAGTGTACACGTCTATTTTTCAGAATTTCCAACATAAATTCTTTAAAGATAAATTATTCCAACATTTAAACTTGATATCTTGTTCAACATCTGTAGTAAAATATTTTTGATTATTATTCAAGATTTTTGATCTCTTAGAGTCTTAGTAATACTGTTTCTCTTAACTTTATAATTTTGTTTCCTGGTACAGAATGATAATTCTTATCACTCATTTAATTTAGGATCTTCAAGATAATTGTATAAACTTTTGAAAGATATGTAATTTAAGTTACTGTAAAACTGGATTCAATTGGGAACTACTATAAGATAAATTTAAACATTTAAACTTGATATCTTGTTCAACATCTGTAGTAAATTATTTTAGATTATTATTCAAGATTTTTGATCTCTTAGAGTCTTAGTAATACTGTTTCTCTTAACTTTATAATTTTGTTTCCTGGTACAGAATGATAATTCTTATCACTCATTTAATTTAGGATCTTCAAGATAATTGTATAAACTTTTGAAAGATATGTAATTTAAGTTACTGTAAAACTGGATTGAATTGGGAACTACTATAAGATAGCTTTAGGTATTATATTCTGCAGCTGTATACCTAAACATGGATTGAGTCCATCTATTTGAATCTTATTTTATATAGTGTGCAAGTCTCTCTCCTTCCAGTTTTTCAGTTGCATGCTGCTTTCTTATTTTTCACATTTACAGTCATCACAAAATCTGCAGATGCACAGAGAATGGAAGTATCATCCGCAAAATCCTCACAGTATTCTCTTTCCGTTGTGCTCATAAAATTAGTCATATAACTGTTTATTACTTTATTTGGTTGCTGATATTAGTAACTGGCAGCAATTCATTTCACTCAATCCCACTAGATTGACATGTTACTTCATTGCACTGCTAAATTTTACTAGGTTAGCAATGTATTGGCTCTTTGCTGGAATTACTAAATGACTTATAGGAGCCATTTTAATCATGTGTACAACAGTGCTAGAAGTAAAGGTAAGCATGCATACAAGACGCCGTAAGTATGAATTACTAACCCATCTTGTTTCTCTTGTTTACAAGCTGGTATTCCTGATATGACATATTTACTGCATCTGTTTCAACATTAAAACAGAGGAATTGGTAATTTGTGATCTCTTAATTTCACAATACTTTGCTATAAAAAATGTGCATAACTTAGGTATAGAAAATGCTGATTAACTGGAAGAGATATCCTGAATTCCAACTCGTCATCGAGCACCAAACAGGTCCCTTGTATGTTCATTTTTCATTTTGTGCACTAATCACATTCTTGGCTGAAGATTAAAGATTAGAACATCCAATCAAGGGTTTGAAGCTAAGATTAGAACATCCAAGAAATGCCTAAAATCCAAGAATTAGAACATCCAAGAAATGCCTCGTTTGAAGATAAGATTGAATCGTGTTGATCAGCCTTTGTGGGGAAGTCATGAGTTCATTCCTATATCTTAATCTTCACCAAGTTACAGAAAATCCAAGAAAATATTCTAACCAAGAAATTACAGAAAATATAATGTATACCTCCCTGGAATGCCGTGCTTCTTCCTCCGTCTCTCCGGATGAAGCCCTACCCCTTTTCGTTCCCCTCCCTGCAGCTGTGACGTCATTCATCCTCCTCGCAATGCCGGTAAACGGAATCAGTTTCTGCGCTGCCGCCTTTTCTTGCTGACCGCCGAGGAACTCAGAAAAGAACACGATGTTTTGCGTCGGCTGATGATGGCAAGATCCGCTCGGCAGAGAAGAAGGGCTCGCCACGTCCACATCCATGTCTTCGTCGTCCAGCAATCTTCTCCCCACGCCGGTGAATGGCACATTATCTTTATCCCTCTCGCCGCGTTCTTGGTCCACGCCATTGACGAAATCGGAAAAGAACACGGGCTTACCTGTAATCCGACGGCACCGACTGCTCGGGGGAGAGGAGGATAATGAAGAACGCATGACGACGTCTGCTTCTTGCAACGTTCTTGCTGCGCCGGTGAAGGGTGCATACGAATCCAACGCTCCCTTCTCGTTGCCGTTGACGAAATCAGAAAAGAATAAGAGACGATGGGAAGATCGGCTCGGGGAAGAAGAAGAAGACGACGAGGGACGAGGCGGGGACATCTATGTCCATGGCTTCATCATCCTGCAATCTTCTCGCTACCCCGGTGGATGGTGCAAACTTGGAATCCATGAGAGTGGAGATCGAGATCACCCTCTCTTGCAATCTGTGTGAGGCACGCCGGAATCGGAACCCCAATCTCATGGGAGTGAAGCGAAGGCGAAGGTGAAGAAAGGGCGAACTCGAAACAGAAGAAATTAGTATTATTTTTCATTAATATATATAATGGGGAATCAAACGGAGAAATTAGTATTATTTTTCATTAATATAAAGGCTAATGCATTTGTTTTCGAATAAATTATATGGGTCTCCGATATGCATGACACGTCACAGTCCACCACAAAGAGATGTGATTTCCAATTGCTTGGCCATGTAATTCTATAAGATATTTGACTGATGACTAATTTGCTTATGATTCAGATTCCAGAATCTTTTATTTACTTTCTGGTTTAGCACTCATGCACAGTTATTTATATTTGTAGGCTAAGTGAATCAATTTTACAATGTTTGCAGGTCCAAGTCCATAGCAAAAGGAATCGGTGGCCGAGAAGGTGGTGACGTCGACGAGCAATCGAATCATTGAACTGATGGCCGGCGAGGCAGCAACGAAGGCATAGACATTGCGGCACGAGGTCCCCAGCCGCGGACTTCGACTCACATAGACGCGGAGACAGACACATGTCTAAGTCATTAAAGAGAAACTCATTTTGACTGTAGTAACACTCTTATAACGGCAGAGTCCATCTCATAAGAATTTCCAACTGAGTACTACTTCACCCCTTTTAAAGTCAAGCTCAAGTTGTGCATCAACAATTTTACTGCTTTGTTGAAACCCAGAGACAATTGGTTTAGGATAGGATTTATGCTTTGTGGATAAGGGCAGCACCCAATTGGTGGGACATCAACTTTACCAAATTTCCTTGCTCCACGATTATATAACGCATTCCATGTTAATAATATGTAATCAGCAATAAGTAGATAGAACATAAATATTGCATTAATGAGAATAAAATTTTACTATGTTTTTTAGCAAAAGGAACCGATGGTCGAGAAGGTGGTGACGGGCGACGAACGATCGAATAATTGAATCGATGGTCGGCGAGGCAGCGACGAAAGCATAAACATTGCGGCACGAGGTCCCCAGTCACGACTCAGACTCACATAGATGCGGAGGAAGGCACACCGGTTGGTTTATGTACAAGTGGTCAGCGGAGGAAAGCCGTGGCTGATAATTTCCTTAGTTTATGTATTTCTACAAACCGGTTGGTTTTATAAATTGTACAAGTTTTGTGGTGTTTTTTATAGTTGTCAAGGTTGGGTTAGGCTGTAGAGTAAGGGTGGTACTCTGGCTGGTCATGTCCGGGTTTGGGGTGTGTTCGGGTTTGGGGTGTGACACGTGCACAAAACTTCGACGTAGAGTTTAGGAGTTTAGGCGGAAAAATTACGACGTTGACGTCGAAATATTTTTTTAAAAAAAAATCTAAGTTTAAAAATTTCGATGCTTGCTACAGGCGTTGAAGACTTTTCGACGCCTATTGCAGGCATTGAAACGCGTCTGGAGCGGGCTCACTAGCGTCCGCCCACACCGTCCGTGTTACGCCCCGCCTAACTTTATCCCTAGAGAAGGGACCTCACCTAGGTGGAGCACAACCTACAACTAAACCACAAAATACACCAGAAAATCTCAACAAGAACAACTGAAATCTTCTTTTCAACAAGAAGTTCTCTAAACAAATGTTCAACATCAATCTAAATATAACTAAGAAAACAACTAAACAGCGGATGACGTCTCCTCCTCCCGGACTCTAGCTACCCAACTTCAACTACTAACGTACCTGCAAATTCGAAGCAACAACAAACAATATCAACGGGAAGCTGAGTAGGAGTATCAATATGTCTAACAATAAGGACTACAATCATGATGTGATGATATTGTCAAATGCAACAATATACAACTTTGCAATTGAATGCAATATGTCAACAACAAGACACATTTTCACCTATCAACTAATGCAATTCATACCAATCAAGAGCGCAATGGACAAATGGGTTTCCCCCGCTCTTTCCCACCTCCGAGAGTGACACCTCAATCCTGCTCCAGCAGGAGATCCGACTATCCATAAAGGTAGTCTGCCGACGTCTAACACATCGACGCCGAACACACACCTGTGTGGTAAATAGGTGATCACCGATGTCACTTGCCCAACACCTCGGGCAATAATTCAACAATGTCCAAGGCCTTCGCCCAATAAAAGATCAACAATGCAACATGACAACTAGATCTCACAAGATGAGAAATCACAACTGATCGACGAAGCTAACTATAATAAATGTTACAACAAACTATCAACTGAAGATGCAACCAAATAATTCATGCTAGCAAATACAACTTAGGTCCAAGTCCAGATGCAACCGAGGACATTTTTTTTCTCGAGAAGACAATATCACAACCAATCCACAATATCTCCTATAAACAAAAATATGCAATTAATTCAATCTCCAAAAAAAAGAAAAGCTACATTAGTTTAATCAGAGATGAAAAGATACCTTCTTTCTTTTTTTAATTTGAGATGATAAGACATCTTTAGATTTAGGGTTATAACCTTAACCAAATTCGTAGCAGATCTCTGGATTCAGCAAAAACGAAAGATGAAGTTAAAAGTATTGTTGGAGAGCTAAACATTCAGAACTAAAAAACAAATCATTATCCAATAAACTGATAAACGTGGATAGCTAGTTAAAAAACAAACATAGAAACTCTATACTTGGGAATTCCGAAAGGACCAGTCCCAATAGAAACAAACCCAAGCTTCGAACTTTGCATTCCTATGCTTCCTACTCAGCTCGGACATGATCACTTTAATTATCAATTTGCTAATACCTGAAGAAAAAAAGCAGCTAAATGGAACCGCCTTAGATTTTAAAATTAAATTAACAAAAAATAATTTTTGATTTATGTAAATGAAAAAAATATAATTTTTTTTTAACCTAAAAATTAAAAAGTTCATTAACTACGTATGGGAAGGACTAGAGCAGTCCTGGTAAAAAAATATTATTGAGCTCCGGGAGTCGAATAGAAGTCCATATTTAGGACTCTTTAAGACTACGTGCTCGATTTGCCGCCCAATGAGCGACTTTATTACATTATCTATAGGCTAACGATTGAAATTGAGATACAATGTGCTGCAGCTTCGAAGGGACTACTGTACATTGACCTTGAATAGCCTGAATAACCAACCATCAATCAGATTCAATATTGACCAAGTCAAACTTTCGATGAGCAAACTGGATGGCATGTAGGATAGAAAGAGCTTCTGCAAAAGCCGGTGAAATGATAGAATCAAAATACTGATTAGCAAAGTAAATGTAGTCACCCAAATTGTTCCTAACAATAAAGCCAATGCCAGCTTGTGAGTTTAAAAAAGAGCTATCAGAGTTTAATTTAATCCAGTTTCCATCCGAGGGAATCCAATTAAGTAAATTAGAATTAGAATGTAAATTAAAATTTCCTCAGGAGCTTGAGTTTTATTAAACCGACAAGCAAATGAAATTATTTTGAGCATGAGATTAAGAGGAGAATGCCGCCTAATAAGATATATCATCTCATTTTTAACGTACCAAGTAAACCAATAGGTAATAACAATTAGAGTCTTAATAGACAGAGTCCCAGCCGGGCTATTGGGCAACCTGAGCCAACCTCCATTCAACCAAGAATTCTGATTATTTTACGGAAAATCAGTTCAAGATTGAAGAATGGACCAAACTGAATTAATATAAGGGCGTAAGAAAAAAAATGTGTTCAATAGTCTCATTAGTAGTATTAGACGGACACAAAGGACAAATAAAGATATTAAGAAGACCAATATGGCACAAATAGGATCTGATAGGTAATCTATTATGCAGAAGATTTCAAAGGAAGTTCAGAACTTTTGGAGGCAGCTTAAGTTGCCATAGACTAGGCAAGGGACATAATTGCTAAGTTGGTGAAGGTTACGACTTCTAAGAAATAACTAAGCACTACTTGTAGCAACATACTCATTAATTAATCTCCATTTCCTAAACCCATGCATCATCATAGGAGGAGAGGGGCAACCGAATTATCTTAATGGATTCCCACATAGAAGCATGGGAATAAAAAACATAATTTGAACGTACTATTGAACTGTGTTTTTAAAAGTACACTAGCTAACCCATCATATCGAACAAACCTAAAATAGTTAATTTCTCAAATTGAATTCAAATTTAATCTTTGATATATAATTTACTAAAATAATTAAATAATCATATGGCACAATCCAATTTAATTAATATTTTTTAACTTGAAAAATTAGATGGTAACCTAACAAATTCGATGACTTGAAAAATTTTGATAACCTGAAAAAAGAAGAAGAAAAATTAGATGAAGGAAAAATAGAAGAGAAAGAAGAAAGAATGGGAAAGAAAAAAAGATATGAAGAAAAAGAAGATGATGAAAAGAAGAAGAAGAAGAAAAGAAGAAAAAAAGTATATAAAGAAGAGAACCTGAGGGAAAAATTTTATTTTTTTTTAAAAAAATCAGAGGCGGGAAATATCCCGCCCCTTCACTTGGGCAAAGCCCCTTAGCGCGCTCGCCAAGGGCCGCTGGCTCGTGCGCCCGCAAGACCGTGACGACGGTGCGGGCGAACTTTTATGACCTGGAAAATTAAAGAGACCTTCTTGTAAATATTATTTTAGAGGGGGCTTCTATGATCAGAGTTCATCTAGTAGGTCTTTTCTATGTTTCAGTGTTATTTGATAGTTATGAGTTATTATTTTAATTTGATAAATAATTAAATAATGTAGAATAGTGGTATTCTATGTTCGGTGGTGATTTAGAGTATACATAGTTGTGTTGGGTGTGAGTTGACTCCTGTTGTAGCCGATGAATGTTGAATGAGTAAAATGATGGTTTTATCCTTTGTCTCTATTTGCTTGAATTGCTTCTGTATTCCGTTGATCTCATGTTGCATTATTTTGTTGGACATACCATGTTGATAATTGCATGAGTCTAATTAGAGTTGTTATTTATTAATGTTATTTGAGCATGGTGCCCATTGTAGTTTTAACGTTGTCATAAGTTGTATTTGCTAGCATGAATTATTTGGTTGCATCTTCAGTTGATAGTTTGTTGTAACATTTATTATTGTTAGCTTCGTCGATCAGTTGTGATTTCTCATCTTGTGAGATCTAGTTGTTATGTTGCATTGTTGATCTTTTATTGGGCGAAGGCCCTGGGCATTGTTGATTTATTGCCCGAGGTGTTGGGCAAGTGACACCGGTGATCACCTATTTACCACACAGGTGTGTGTTCGGCGTCGATGTGTTAGACGTCGGCAGACTACCTTTATGGATAGTCGGATCTCCTGCTGGAGCAGGCTTGAGGTGTCACTCTCGGAGGTGGGAAAGCGCGGGGGAAACCCATTTGTCCATTGCGCTCTTGATTGGTATGAATTGCATTAGTTGATAGGTGAAAATGTGTCTTGTTGTTGACATATTGCATTCAATTGCAAAGTTGTATATTGTTGCATTTGACAATATCATCACATCATGATTGTAGTCCTTATTGTTAGACATATTGATACTCCTACTCAGCTTCCCGTTGATATTGTTTGTTGTTGCTTCGAATTTGCAGGTACGTTAGTAGTTGAAGTTGGGTAGCTAGAGTCCGGGAGGAGGAGACGTCATCCGCTGTTTAGTTGTTTTCTTAGTTATATTTAGATTGATGTTGAACATTTGTTTAGAGAACTTCTTGTTGAAAAGAAGATTTCAGTTGTTCTTGTTGAGATTTTCTGGTGTATTTTGTGGTTTAGTTGTAGGTTGTGCTCCACCTAGGTGAGGTCCCTTCTCTAGGGATAAAGTTAGGCGGGGCGTAACACAGACAGTGTGGGCGGACGCTAGTGAGCCCACTCCAGACGCGTTTCAATGCCTGCAATAGGCGTCGAAAAGTCTTCAACGCCTGTAGCAAGCGTCGAAATTTTTAAACTTAGATTTTTTTAAACATAGAATTTTTTTTAAAAAAATATTTCTACGTCAACGTCGAAATTTTTCCGCCTAAACTCCTAAACTCTACGTCGAAGTTTTGTGCACGTGTCACACCCCAAACCCGGACATGACCGGCCAGAGTACCACCCGTACTCTACAGCCTAACCCAACCTTGACAACTATAAAAAATACCACAAAACTTGTACAATTTATAAAACCAACCGGTTTGCAGAAATACATAAACTAAGGAAATTATCATCGACGGCTTTCCTCCGCTGACCACTTGTACATAAACCAACCGGTGTACCTTCCTCCGCATCTATGTGAGTCTGAGTCGTGACTGGGGACCTCGTGCCGCAATGTTTATGCCTTCGTCGCTGCCTCGCCGACCATCGATTCAATTATTCGATCGTTCGTCGCCCGTCACCACCTTCTCGACCATCGGTTCCTTTTGGTAAAAAACATAGTAAAATTTTATTCTCATTAATGCAATATTTATGTTCTATCTACTTATTGCTGATTACATATTATTAACATGGAAGGCGTTATATAATCGTGGAGCAAGGAAATTTGGTAAAGCTGATGTCCCACCAATTGGGTGATGCCCATATCCACGAAGCATAAATCCTATCTTGAACCAATTGTCTCTGGGTTTCAACAAAGCAGTAAAATTGTTGATGCACAACCTGAGTTTGACTTTAAAAGTGGTGAAGTAGTACTCAGTTGGAAATTCTTATGAGATGGACTCTGCCGTTATAAGAGTGTTACTACAGTCAAAATGAGTTTCTCTTTAATGACTTAGACATGTGTCTGTCTCCGCGTCTATGTGAGTCGAAGTCCGCGACTGGGGACCTCGTGCCGCAATGTCTATGCCTTCGTTGCTGCCTCGCCGGCCATCAGTTCAATGATTCGATTGCTCGTCGACGTCACCACCTTCTCGGCCACCGATTCCTTTTGCTATGGACTTGGACCTGCAAACATAGTAAAATTGATTCACTTAGCCTACAAATATAAGTAACTGTGCATGAGTGCTAAACCAGAAAGTAAATAAAAGATTCTGGAATCTGAATCATAAGCAAATTAGTCATCAGTCAAATATCTTATAGAATTACATGGCCAAGCAATTGGAAATCACATCTCTTTGTGGTGGACTATGACGTGTCATGCATATGGGAGACCCATATAATTTATTCGAAAACAAATGCATTAGCCTTTATATTAATGAAAAATAATACTAATTTCTCCGTTTGATTCCCCATTATATATATTAATGAAAAATAATACTAATTTCTTCTGTTTCGAGTTCGCCCTTTCTTCACCTTCGCCTTCGCTTCACTCCCATGAGATTGGGGTTCCGATTCCGGCGTGCCTCACACAGATTGCAAGAGAGGGTGATCTCGATCTCCACTCTCATGGATTCCAAGTTTGCACCATCCACCGGGGTAGCGAGAAGATTGCAGGATGATGAAGCCATGGACATAGATGTCCCCGCCTCGTCCCTCGTCGTCTTCTTCTTCTTCCCCGAGCCGATCTTCCCATCGTCTCTTATTCTTTTCTGATTTCGTCAACGGCAACGAGAAGGGAGCGTTGGATTCGTATGCACCCTTCACCGGCGCAGCAAGAACGTTGCAAGAAGCAGACGTCGTCATGCGTTCTTCATTATCCTCCTCTCCCCCGAGCAGTCGGTGCCGTCGGATTACAGGTAAGCCCGTGTTCTTTTCCGATTTCGTCAATGGCGTGGACCAAGAACGCGGCGAGAGGGATAAAGATAATGTGCCATTCACCGGCGTGGGGAGAAGATTGCTGGACGACGAAGACATGGATGTGGACGTGGCGAGCCCTTCTTCTCTGCCGAGCGGATCTTGCCATCATCAGCCGACGCAAAACATCGTGTTCTTTTCTGAGTTCCTCGGCGATCAGCAAGAAAAGGCGGCAGCGCAGAAACTGATTCCGTTTACCGGCATTGCGAGGAGGATGAATGACGTCACAGCTGCAGGGAGGGGAACGAAAAGGGGTAGGGCTTCATCCGGAGAGACGGAGGAAGAAGCACGGCATTCCAGGGAGGTATACATTATATTTTCTGTAATTTCTTGGTTAGAATATTTTCTTGGATTTTCTGTAACTTGGTGAAGATTAAGATATAGGAATGAACTCATGACTTCCCCACAAAGGCTGATCAACACGATTCAATCTTATCTTCAAACGAGGCATTTCTTGGATGTTCTAATTCTTGGATTTTAGGCATTTCTTGGATGTTCTAATCTTAGCTTCAAACTCTTGATTGGATGTTCTAATCTTTAATCTTCAGCCAAGAATGTGATTAGTGCACAAAATGAAAAATGAACATACAAGGGACCTGTTTGGTGCTCGATGACGAGTTGGAATTCAGGATATATCTTCCAGTTAATCAGCATTTTCTATACCTAAGTTATGCACATTTTCTATAGCAAAGTATTGTGAAATTAAGAGATCACAAATTACCAATTCCTCTGTTTTAATGTTGAAACAGATGCAGTAAATATGTCATATCAGGAATACCAGCTTGTAAACAAGAGAAACAAGATGGGTTAGTAATTCATGCTTACGGCGTCTTGTATGCATGCTTACGTTTACTTCTAGCACTGTTGTACACATGATTAAAATGGCTCCTATAAGTCATTTAGTAATTCCAGCAAAGAGCCAATACATTGCTAACCTAGTAAAATTTAGCAGTGCAATGAAGTAACATGTCAATCTAGTGGGATTGAGTGAAATGAATTGCTGCCAGTTACTAATATCAGCAACCAAATAAAGTAATAAACAGTTATATGACTAATTTTATGAGCACAACGGAAAGAGAATACTGTGAGGATTTTGCGGATGATACTTCCATTCTCTGTGCATCTGCAGTTTTTGTGATGACTGTAAATGTGAAAAATAAGAAAGCAGCATGCAACTGAAAAAGTGGAAGGAGAGAGACTTGCACACTATATAAAATAAGATTCAAATAGATGGACTCAATCCATGTTTAGGTATACAGCTGCAGAATATAATACCTAAAGCTATCTTATAGTAGTTCCCAATTCAATCCAGTTTTACAGTAACTTAAATTACATATCTTTCAAAAGTTTATACAATTATCTTGAAGATCCTAAATTAAATGAGTGATAAGAATTATCATTCTGTACCAGGAAACAAAATTATAAAGTTAAGAGAAACAGTATTACTAAGACTGCAACTATTAATCAATTACTTGGATTGGATCTGATCTGATCTGATCTGATCTGATCTGTGCTTGTGGATAAATGTTTTATGGACCTAAGATAATTATTTAGTTGGAAACAGTGGATATGTGGACAAAACTAGTTTATACTGGAAGTTTAAGTTACTAAAGTTTAGATAAACATGTAGAGGTCTTGTGTTCAGATTTCTTGTAAAGCTCAAGCCAGGTCTCTCTTTAGTTTTTTTCCCCTGAAACCCAACTTCATAAGATCTACACACCTAGAAACTATTTTAATGTGATTTTAGTTCATATTTTGATATCTATTGTTGCTTCGGAGCTGCAAAATATTTCATTAAATTCTGCTCACAAAGGTTGAATGAATTCACCATGAGTGTTGCTTTGATATTAGACCTTACTATTTTCTGGTTCATTTTTATTTATATGTTCAGAATTCTAGATTTATGTCGCTGGTTACATCTACTACATGCTTTTACTCTCTTCATTTGTTACAATTGAAGGTGATTGTCCGATTGACTTGCCACTTGGACAGAATAAAAGACCCTGCAGCACGCGCATTGATTATTTGGATTATAGGAGAGTACAGCTCTATTGGACAGATTATTCCCAAAGTAGTACCAAGCATGGTTTAAAATACCGATACCGGTCATCATCTCTGTGGATGACCGGTACCGGTACGTACCGATACCGTACCGTACCGACACACGGTACGGTCCGGTACGAAAATTGCATACCGAGCTTTTCTTTTTTCTTTTTTTTGATTTTACTGCTAAAAATAACTCTCGTGTGCTAAATAGCTCTTACCGCCCGGTATTTAGCAAATACCGGGCGGTATTTATCGGTATACCGGGCGGTATTTATCGGTATACCGGGCGGTATTTATCGGTATTTATCGGTATTTATCGGTATTTATCGGTATTCCTAAAGTATACAAATTTTGCTACAGTGCAAAATATCATACCGGGCGGTATAGCCCGGTATGATAGCAAATACCGCCCGGTATTTCATAAATACCGGACATACCGGGCGGTATTTACCGAGATGCCCGGTATTTACCCATACCGGGCATCTCATATACCGGTTTTTTCAAAAACCGGTAAATACCGAGCTTACCGCCCGGTATACCGCGAGATTTGAAACCATGGTACCAAGTATACTGAAGTATCTCGCATGGTGTTTTACTTCGGAGGAGGTTGAGACAAAGCTTCAGATCCTAAATACTTCCGCCAAGGTCAACTTCGAAATATCTGTATTTGTTGTCTTAGTGTTACACTTGAGTGGATTATTTGTTCCCGTCATATTTAGGATTTAGCATGACAGTCTATTATCTGTATTGATATCTACAGTTGGATAATTTTGTTCTTTCTTGCAATCTGTTTGATTTGGAGATAACAATCTTGAAATTTTATTTACTATTGTATTGTATGATTCTCCCATTTTGTTGTTGTCTTTGGTTGTGTAATCTTTGTCATTGTTTACTTTGATAAAATTTCCAACTTTCCCCAAATCTTAAGCTATTAAAAAGGAGCACAATCTATTCATTTATATTATTAAGTATTAACACTTCCACTTGCATGTAGACGGGTGAACTAGACTATTTCACCCATGCCGAACATGCAGGCTAAATTGATTTATCTGAGGTTTATTTTTTAAAATTATTGACACTTGCAGGATTCAAATTAAGTGCCACCAACCATGCATGTTAAATTTGATTATCTGACCAACATTTTCAAGCTTTAGTTGTTAGGAAGGAGTGCAATCTATTCATTTATTTTCTTAACAATCATTATATGGTAACATTTTCTTCCTTGTTTGTTGATTATTTGCTTTGTTTGATTTGGTATTGGTTGATTCAAACCCAAATTTTTTTTGTCATATCCTTATTACATGTTTTTAAATAAAAAAATGTTAGTTTGTTTCTAGTTAGTTAATGCACATTAAGCAGAATATTTTCATGAAGTAATGGCAACACTAAAATTAACATTGCTATTTTCTTATTTCGTTTAGAGGATGTGATAAAGGTAAAGGAAAAAACTTGAAATGATTTCCCTTTTGCTTGTCATTCATTCTATTTTCTCATTGTTCTTGTTCTTCTTTAAACATTTAGTAGTTCCTACTTCCTAGTCAGCTCCTGCTACAACAATTCATTTGGAACAAATGACCCTGATGTGTCTTCTGGATCTTCAATTGAAGAAAGTGGCTCTGTCTATGATTCTCATCATTCTTCCATCAGCTCAGATGGTGAGGGGAATGAATCTGCAATTGATTCAAATGAAAGTGACCATGCTTTTGTCTCAGTTCTGCATGATGCTCAAGATGGCAAAGAAAAAGCCCTAATTAATGTTTCTGATGCTAGCGTTGATTACGATCTTGCAAGTCAAAGTTCCAAGGGAAATTTGTCTTCATTCATCTCTACAGATTTGGCAGAGTCTATGTCTAAGTCAGCACTTGAATCATGGCTGGATGAGCAACCAGCTTCTACTTCAGTAAAAAAGCCTCCACAGCCTTCTCCTGGCAGAATATCAATTAACAATCTTAATTGTACTGTTAGACCAATGCTCCACACTCTTCTCCATCCTACAACTGGCAATGGCTTGAGAGTAGAATATGCATTTTCATATGAAATTTCAACTATATCCCCAATCTTAGTACTTCTTGAAGTTTTTCTCGAGAACTGCTCTTCTGAACCATTAGTAAATATAGCATTGAAAGATGGGGAGTCTACTTTGGGTGTGGAATCTTCAGATCAAGTGATGGGAAAACCTGAAAGGTATTTATCTGCCCCATTTCTCATCATTTTCTTTGCACTATTTGATTTGGACTCTTATTTTCAGTCTAGTAGTAGTTACATCTTGTGGAATTTTTTGTTGCTCATATTACTTTTATAAACTCACATGTTCCATATTTTTCTTCCATAGCCCACCATCAACAGATAATATACCAGCTTTGCTTTCTTTTGAAGAGATTGCATCCTTAGATCCAAGTCAAAGGGTGAAGAAAGTCATTCAAGTGTGTTTTCATCATCATCTTTTGCCATTCAAGTTAGCTGTGTTATGCAATGGGAAAAAGTTTTCGACAAAATGCAAGTGTCAGTAATATTCATATCTCACAAAATGTCTAACCGCATGGTATAGATGTGCCCTCATATTTCATATTACTGCCCTTGTGGATCACTTCAGACATACAAATATACACTTCTTTCATGTGCACATATAGAAATATCACGATACTGCTGGTTCATATATCAACGGGATTGTAACAGGTTATAAAATCTTTTGCTTGACAATGCCATTATTTTGGTATTCTTGGGCAATGGAAAGAGTTAGATGATTTACCTAATAATTAGGTTATGATAGAGGATGGCGTAGTCTTATAGTGTGATTACCTGGAACATAGAAAACATAGAATGACAAAGCATTTCTCAGTATTGAAATAGAAAAAGTTTATAGTTTGTATGAAATTAAAATGCCACTTTTTCAGCTATCATACTTTCTTTCCCTGCTGTATTAAGTTTAGCTAATATTCCAAAATTATGTAACAGGTGCATATTCAAGGATCACATGGAGAAGATTGACAATTCATTTGATTCGGATAAAATTATTCTAGTTTCTAAAATTCTAGCATCTAAGGTTCTAAGCAATTCTAATGTTTCCCTTGTGAGTGCCGACATCCAGTTTCTTTTAACATTGATGATGCATCCGGTTTGTGCTTCCGTTTCAGTGGGCAATTATTGAGTAGCTCAAAGCCAGTCTTGTTTACTATCTTGGCTGAGGGCAAGTTCTCTGAACCATTGAATATCACTATCAAAATCAATTGCGAAGAAACAGTTTTTGGCCTAAACTTGCCAAACAGAGTGGTGGCATTTCTACAATGAAAGAAGGCATCCAACTTCTCCTTCCCTGTTTGTTTCCCTTCTCCAGACTTGGTACCTACCCATTGTGATCTCTGATGAAAACCACAATTTTGTACCTAATATATTTTATGCTGCTGAAGATTTTGTCATATGATGAATTTATAGATGATCATCTTTATTTGTTTAATGAACATGGTGGTATCTATTTGTTTTCCGGGTCTATTAATTTTTAGTAGTTTGACAATTATTCTCGTCTCATTTTTTTTTAAGATCAACAAGGACGACTCTTGTACTAGCTTTTCTTGTATCAGTCATTAAATTCATTATATCTACTTGTTAAATGTTTAAAAGCAGATTGTGCCAAAACAAAACAAAAACTGACATGATCCAGCTCTAGATACTTTGGGGGTTGCTTGGATTTCAGGTTTTTTTTCCAAGTTTATTTGGATCAGTTTGGAGTTCTCAATGGAGATCTAAAAATGCTTGAATAATTTTTAAAAGAATTAATAATATACTATGTGATTTTGAAAATTAGAATATAAATTTTTCAAATCGTACTAGTTTGGTTCATTTCAATTTGATTAGATACTATTGAACTTTGTTAAATATTAGAAAAAGTATTAAAAAAATTAAAAAATTGATGCAGAAAAGATCCTTAGAGCTCGCTCCAACACAAAATAGGTCATTGCTTCTTTTTCCGGAGTTGGGTTAAGTTGGTTTTTCAACTTGAAATTATTGTGTCGGAAACACATGTCAGAAGTTGATCTGATCGTTTTTACACCGTAGTTTCTACATGTATCTAGTACTAGTTAAATTTAACTGTATATATTCCTACAAATTATATTAAGCGTATCTCTCTTTTAAATTGGAGAAAATTGGTATATGCAAAATACGTTAATTGTGCTTCTTTTAGAAGCAAAAGACGAAGGCCTTCTTCATGTTTATCCTCCTCATGGGCGCAGCAAGAAGGCTGCTGGACGCCGAACCGATGGATGTCAACGTCCCAGCAGCATCTTCTTCTTGTTTATCCAATTTATCCTCCTCGATGCAATCGCCACAATCTTTCCATGGGATGACGTTCTTTTCTAAATTCGTCGTCAATGCCGACGGGAAGGTTGGTCCGGAGGGCGCAGCAAGAAATATCAGTGTGACAAATTCTTAGTGAAGACAATATCTCCTATAAACAAAAATATGCAATTAATTCAATCTCCAAAAAAAAGAAAAGCTACATTAGTTTAATCAGAGATGAAAAGATACCTTCTTTCTTTTTTTAATTTGAGATGATAAGACATCTTTAGATTTAGGGTTATAACCTTAACCAAATTCGTAGCAGATCTTTGGATTCAGCAAAAACGAAAGATGAAGTTAAAAGTATTGTTGGAGAGCTAAACATTCAGAACTAAAAAACAAATCATTATCCAATAAACTGATAAACGTGGATAGCTAGTTAAAAAAACAAACATAGAAACTCTATACTTGGGAATTCCGAGAGGACCAGTCCCAATAGAAACAAACCCAAGCTTCGAACTTTGCATTCCTATTGGGACTGGTCCTTTCGGTCATAAAGGAAGCATAGGAATGCAAAGTTCGAAGCTTGGGTTTGTTTCTATTGGGACTGGTCCTTTCGGAATTCCCAAGTATAGAGTTTCTATGTTTGCTTTTTAACTAGCTATCCACGTTTATCAGTTTATTGGATAATGATTTGTTTTTTACTTCTGAATGTTTAGCTCTCCAACAATACTTTTAACTTCATCTTTTGTTTTTGCTGAATCCAGAGATCTGCTACGAATTTGGTTAAGGTTATAACCCTAAATCTAAAGATGTCTTATCATCTCAAATTAAAAAAAGAAAGAAGGTATCTTTTCATCTCTGATTAAACTAATGTAGCTTTTCTTTTTTTTGGAGATTGAATTAATTGCATATTTTTGTTTATAGGAGATATTGTGGATTGGTTGTGATATTGTCTTCTCGAGAAAAAAAATGTATTAGCGTATGATTAAGAGCAGTTGCTACCGAATGGTTGCTTGTCTTAAATTTCATTCTTACTTTAATACTCCCTGGGAATATTCAAGGATTGATTTTGTCAATGGTTTGGATGAAATGAAATGTCTATTTGTAAAAATTTCCTGCTACAAATATGGTAGATGTTTCTTTGAGTACAATATTGCCTTCATGAATCATGAAATAATTGTGGTTGACTAATTATCTTGGTTTGGTTTGGTTTGGTTTGGGATCTGAGTCCATGGAGTGGTCTGGTGCAAGCTTTTCATTTATAATTTATTTATTTACTTCTGTAGTTTACCAGGAGATGTTGTCTCATGCTTAGGAGTGAACTCCAAAAGCGCTAGCAGGGACAGAAAGAAGTTGAGTGGTTCAAGTAGTAACGGGCTTGCAGCATCTGTGCCTCCGACACCTAGTAGTGAAGATGATATCTTGCAGTCAGTGAATGTAATGAGTTTTACGTTCAATGAACTGAAGACAGTATAGTAATATAAGGGTATATTTGTAAATATACTCTTACTTAAGGACTTTTGTGTAAATTGTTATAGTATTAATAAAAGCAGGATTAATAGAAAGGTGACCTAACCCTACAGGTTAATCACTCTTTTTTTCATCTTCCACAAACCAACTTGGTATTAGAGCCGCCGTACACACATCCTGAAGTGCTTGGAAATCCAAAAAATTATTCTGCACTTGCGGCGTGCGGATTCCTTAGCCGCGCCTGCCGCTGCCTCAAGCAACGCGCTGCGAGACGCACGCGCCCCAAGCGGTGCACGACGCACCAAGTGTCGTAAGGCAGCGCACCTTCACCAAGCAGCGCAAGGCAGTGTCCTTCAAGCAGATTTTTTTTCTTCACATCGGGCGACACGCGTACCGAGGAGCTAGCTTTAGGCAGCATGGGTATACATCCTATATTTGATTCAAATTTCCTTCTCTCATTTGAAAGGTGACAACAACTTTATTCTACAAAGTCAGCTTATATATATTTTATTTTTCAAAATCTGTGCAATGAGATGAAGAAAAATCTAAGCGTTTAAAGATTTAATTTGATGCTATAATTATCTTGTAGATCTGGGATTTCGTTCGAAATTCCCTCTCTTCAGAATAGCCCTATGAAATTAGATGGATCATCTACTTATTTAATGTGGACTCGAAGTGTGCGACTGTTTATTAGAGCCCGTCGTCTTGAGGGGTATCTCACCGGGAGTAAAGTACAGTTAGCAAATGGAAACAATGCACATTGGGAGTCAGAGAACTCTCTTGTTATGTCTTGGTTTCTAAACTATATGACTCTGGATATTGGTCAGGGATTCACATTTTTCAATACAACCAACGAAATTTGGGAAGCTATTTCACCAACTTACTCTCAAATAGGGAATTCAGTGCAAGCTTATGAGATTTAGTGCAAAATTCGTCAAGTAAGAAAAAGTAATATGTTAGTTACTGCTTATGTGGCTGAGCTTAGACAATTGTGGTCTGAGTTGTACTTTTATCGTCCATTCAAGGCCTTACATGCTGAGGATGCAGTTCTACACAAAAAGTACATAGAAGAAGAATGCTTATTTGATTTTTTGGCAGGGCTGAATTCAAAATTTGACTCCATTAGAACACAAATTCTTAGGAGAGGAGATACATTGCCTATACTTCAGCAAGTTTTTTCCATTGTTCAAAGTGAGGAGACTCAGAGAAGGATTATGGTGGAGCCTAATAACTCACCAGTACCATCACATCGATCTGCACTAGTAGTTCAGCCTCGTGAAAGAACTGAAAGAGAACAAATGAAGTGTGATCATTGTCATAGGCCTGGTCACATTAAAGATACATGTTGGCAGTTACATGGTAGACCTCGAGGAGGTGGACGTGGCGGATGTCGTGGTGGAAGATTTCAGAGTCGAACTCGTGGGAGTCGAACTAATCATTCCGTTGATAACTCCTCAATGTCATGTTACAAACTCTCAAATAGTTCATGGCAAAGCTTGATCCCACCTCTACTGGAGAGACCTCCTCCTCCACAGGTTCAGCTAGTCAACCTTCTTCTTCCATACACCACTCTCATTTTGCACAATCAGGTATTCTACATAGTGCATTAAATTGTACTCAGTTTTCACCATCATCCTAGATTATAGATTTGGGTGCATCAAATTATATGACAGGTTCCTCTAGTTCCTTTATTTCATATTTTCCCTGTTCAGGTAGAGATAAAGTTCATATAGCTGATGGTTCTTTTGCCCATATTTCTGGAAAAGGTGCCGTCACTATTACTCCATCTCTACATTTATCGTTAGTCTTACATGTTCCTCGTTTTCCTAACAACCTCTTATCAATTAGTTCAATCACCAAGGCTCTCAATGGTATAGTAACATTCTTCCCTACTCATTGTTTGTTTCAGAAGAAGCTTGTGACGAAGGAGACGATTGGATCTGGTAGAATGCATGATGGTCTCTATCAACGGGATAATCTTAGCAGTCCCAATGAAGTCGGATATATGGTCTCTTCTGAAACAAGTGCACTGGAGGAATTGCAGTTACATCATCGTCAATTTTGACATTTTTCTTTTTCAGTTAGAGCTAGGCAGTTTTCTTTCTCTTTACAAATTATGCAATAATGACCAATTGATTTGTGATGCCCGTGAGTATGCTAAACATACAAGTAGTATCTATTCTGCTTCTGGAAATCATAGTCAATCTCCATTTGATGTTATTCACACTGATGTTTTGGGATCCTGCCATGTTACTTCTTTTTCTGGGCATAAATGGTTCATTACCTTTATTGATTGTTTTCGTCGAACAACTTGGGTTTATTTGTTAAAGAGTAAAGATGAAGTGTTGCGATGTTTTAAAGCATTTCACATGATGATAGAAACTCAATTCAGTACCAAAATCAAAATCCTTTGCTCAAATAATGATACATAATACACTGGCAAAGAGTTTCAGGACTACTTGTTAGCTAATGGGATTCTTCATCAAACCGCTTGTGTTGATACACCTACTCAAAATGGTGTGGCAGAAAGAAAGAATCATCACCTATTGGAAGTCACTCGATCTTTACTCTTTACCATGAACATGCCAAAGTCTTTTTGGAGAGAAGCCGTTTTGACAACTGCTTATTTAATTAATCTCATGCCGCTTCGGACCTTGGAGTTCAAGTCACCGACCACTTGAATGTCTTATTGGAGTTACGACTTTCATTGTACCTCCTAAGATATTTGGGTGTGTTTGTTTTGTACGTGATCATCGCCCCTCACTTGGTAAACTTGAACATCGTTCCTTGAAATGTGTATTTGTTGGATATTTAGCTACTAAAAAAGGTTACAAGTGTTATTTCGCACCTCAAAAGAAGATGTTTGCGAGTATGGATGTAACCTTCATAGAGACAGAGACATACTATTTATCCGATCAGAATTTGGTAAATATTGTCCCTCCATCTCCCTCTACAATATCAGATGAGTTCCTCTACTCACCATATTCATGTCCCGAGATACCACATTGTGATGGGGAGTCATCTAGAGTTCAAGAAGAGCCGCACATAGCTGCAAATGATGGAGGAAATGACAATGGAGTATCTATTCAGGGGGAGCAGTACGTCTGTAATTCTTGCTTCACATGGTGATACTAAGACCACTATGCATTCTCCTAGAGTTCAAGAATCTCCTCATGTTACATCTTCAAATGATCCTGACCTTGGTAACATCTCATCTCCTTGTTCTTCTTTAGATTTACCTATTGCCATTCGTAAAGGTTCTCGCCACCATGTCTTTCCTTCTCGTTACCGTTATGACATCTCTCATTATGTTTCCTATAAGTCTTAGTCCTCTAGGTATAAATGCTTCATTACATCATTATCTGATGTCACCATTCCCGCAAATTGGAAGGTTGCCATAGTGGACCCGAGGTGGAAAGAAGCCATGTTAGAGGAGATGAAAGCCTTAGCCAAGAACCAAACTTTGGAGCTTGTACCACTGCCAAAAGGAAAACGACCTGTGGGGTGCAAATGGGTGTATACCGTGAAACAAACACCAGAAGGAAAGGTCGATCGTTTTAAAGCTCGTTTGGTTGCAAAGGGGTACACTCAGACATACAATATTGATTATGATGAAACATTTGCTCCTGTTGCCAAGATGAATACTATTCAGACTCTCATTTCATGTGTTGCGAATCTTGGGTGGAAACTACATCAGTTGGATGTGAAGAATGCTTTTCTACATGGTGATTTACAAGAGGAAGTTGATATGGAGATCCCACCTGGGTTCGATAGCACAAATACTGTTGGGAAGGTTTGTCGACTACGACGATCACTCTATGGATTGAAACAGTCACCTCGTGCTTGGTTTGATAGATTTCGTCAAGTAATTCTTAGTATGGGGTATAAATAGAGCAACAATGATAATACTTTATTTTTCAAGCATAACCAAGGAAACGTGGCCATCCTCATTGTTTATGTTGATGACATAATTGTTACGGGGTATGATATTGATGAAACTATGAGCTTGAAGGCTTAGCTTGCACAAGTATTTGAAGTTAAAGACCTAGGGGAACTAAGATACTTCATAGGGATTGAAGTAGCACACTCATCGCATGATATTTTCTTATCTCAAAGAAAATATGTGCTAGACTTGTTGGCTGAAGCAGGAATGCTGGGTAGTAAGCCTACTCCAACTCCAATTGATCAAAATTTTCAACTTGTTAATAATGGTGGTAATTCCGTTGATCATGGGAGATATCAAAGACTAGTGGGAAGATTGATATATCTTTCACACACCAGACCAGATATTATATTTGTTGTGAGTGTTGTAAGTTGATACATGCACGATCTACGTGAGCAGCACATGGAAGCTGTGTATAAAATTCTAAGATATCTTAAAAGTTGTCTTGGTGGAGGCTTATTGTTTTCTCGACAAGGTAACTTGAAGATAGAATGTTACACAGATCTCGATTGGGCTAGATGTCTAGATGATCGTCGATCCACGTCTGGATATTGTACATTTGTCGGTGGCAACTTAGACACCTGGAGAAGTAAGAAACAAACAGTGGTTTCTCGTTCTAGTGCGGATGATGAATATCGAGCTATGTCTCAAGGTGTCTGTGAGTTGCTATGGTTAAAAAACCTCATGCAAGAGTTACATCTTAATTCACAACAACCGATTCGTCTTTTCTGTGATAATAAAGCTACTATTGAAATTGTCAATAATCCTGTGCAACATGACAGAACGAAACACATAGAGTTTGATCGTCACTTCATTAAGGAGAAATTGGAGAACAGTGATATTTGCATTCCATTTGTTCGATCCTTTGAAAAGTTGGCTGATATTTTCACCAAGGAGTTGAATAATATTTCATTTTCTTCTATTGTACGCAAGATGAGTTTAAATGATATATTTGTACCATCTTGAGGGGGAGTATTGTAATGTAGGGGTATATTTGAAAATATACTTTTACGTGAAGACTTTTATGTAAATTGTTATAGTATTAATAAAAGCAGGATTAATAGAGAGGTGACCTAACCCTAGAGATTAATCACTCTCTTTTCATCTTCCACAAAACAACTGACAGCCACTAGGAACTTCCAACCAGATAGTAAGTTAGGGGAGCTAGGGAGGCTTTGGTTCAGTGTTTAAGGGATGGATTGATGAACAAACTTTGGCAGCTACCAAACCTGGCACTGGATTGATTATTGTTGTGAAGAAGTTAAATCAGGAAGGCTTGTAAGGTCACAAGGAATGGTTGGTGAGTTTCCTTTTCCACTTAATTTGGTGCATCCGATCTTTTTCATTTTCTTTTGGCAATAACATGATCTGGATACTATGTTTATTCAGTTCGTAGATTTAAGAAATATATATATTAGTGAGACATGATCATGACCCTGCTCTGCATTTTGCGATAAATGTGTCAATTCTTTCAATTTATGACTAATTGAATGAGCAAATCCCACTATCTTGTAGGCAGAGGTAAATTACCTTGGTCAGTTGTCGCATCCTCATCTTGTAAAGCTTATTTGATACTGCTTGGAGGATGAACAACGACCTTGTGTGTATGAATGTATGTCTCGCGGGAGCTTGGAGAATCATCTTTTTAGAAGTAAGTTAATTGGATAAATTGAAAACTAGGTGTTTACTTTCTACTTCTACAATAAATTTCTCGGAGGTTTTCCACCATCTATTGTTATTGAACTAGATGGTGCAGTAGATCATAATTCTTTGTAATTTGATGATGGCACATGAGGTTCATATTTTTAACCACTCTCTTGGAACCTCCGTATGAAGATCGCTCTGGGTGCTGCAAAAAGGGCTCACATTTTTGCATAGCGACAGGGCAAGAGTCGTATATCGTGATTTTAAAAACTCTAACATTCTTCTAGATTCTGTAATGGTATGTTTGCTTCATTAGATAGGATTGGATATGATAGGATTGGATAATAAATGAGGGTGGATTGGATATAAATTTTTTAAATCCGGTATGCAGCGGATATAATATCTATTTTAAACTAATTTTCTTTTAATCCGTGCACTAAACAAACAATGGATATTAATCCATCCCCTATTATATCCTTCCTTATCCTATGATGCAAACATGCACTAAGTGATTTGGCTTTTGTCAATCTGTAAACCAACATAATTACAGACACTCACCATCTATTGTTCTTGTTCTATATATACATAACTACAATGGAAAACTCTCGGATTTTGGATGGGCAAAAGATGGCCCTGATGACGATGAAAGCCATGTCTCAACGAGTATCATGGGAACATATGGATATGCTACTCTTGAATACCTTGATGAATAGCCCATATATCATTTTACGGATGACTTGATGAATAGCCCATATATCCAGTATTCTCATTTATTAGTCTCACATTACCTGCTGCTTATTTGGAATGGATTACATATGTTGTCTCTATTTGGTCAAGAGTCACGACCTTACTTGAACACAATCTGTTCTATAGGCTCGTACAATTGTATGCTTGAGTGTAAAGGAGACAGACAATTCAATCTGGTTGATGAATAATGACCACGTGATCAGAACGTGATTAATGGCTCAAATTCCAAAGGGATTGAAGCTGTAGATTATCGTTCCAAGATTTCGCCTTTCACGGGTGCAGCAAGAAGGCTGTTGGACGTCGAACCAATAGATGTCGACGTCCCAGCAACATCTTCTTCTTGTTTATCCAGTTTATCCTCCTCGATGCAATCGAGAAAATCTTTCCTGGGATGGTGTTCTTTTATGAATTCGTCGTCAATGCCGACGGGAAGGTAGGTCCAAAGGGTGCAGCAAGAAGGTTGCAAGATGAGAACGTGGCCTTGCGTTCTTCGCTATCTTCCCCTCGGACCATCTTCTTTTTTGATTTCCAAGAATACGACGTAAATCAAGAACACCCCTGCGAAAGGGCGAAAGAAAATTACGTGTTTGTGACCTTATCCGGCGTGGGGAGAAGGTTGCTGGATGTCAGCTCATAAATGGATGTGGACGACCCATGGCCGAGTGGATATTGCCATCGTCATCTGACGGAAAACACAACTTTGCGTGCATGGAGGGAAACAAAGAGGGGTAGAGGGCTGCATCCGCATTGACGGAGGAAGAAGAGGATCCTCTGCTAGTCTGCGTCCTTTAATAAATTTTGTTTGACTTGAAGAACGCAAGGCAGTGTCCTTCAAACGCAGATTTCTTTTCTTCACATCGGGCGACATGCGTACCGAGGAGCTAGCTTTAGGCAACACGGGTATAGATCCTATATTTTGCTTCAAATTTCCTTCTCTCATTTGAAAGGTGACAACAACTTTATTCTACAAAGTCAGCTTATATATATTTTATTTTTTGAAATCTGTGCAATGAGATGAAGAAAAATCTAAACCTTTAAAGATTTAATTTGATGCTATAATTATCTTGTAGATCCGGGATTTCGTTCGAAATTCCCTCTCTTCAAATCATCCCTATGAAATTAGATGGATCATCTACTTATTTAATGTGGACTCGAAGTGTGCGACTGTTTATTAGAGCCCATGGTCTTGAGGGGTATCTCACCAAGAGTAAAGTACAGTCAGCAAATGGAGACAATGCACATTGGGAGTCAGACAACTCTCTTATTTTGTCTTGGCTTCTAAACTCTATGACTTTGGAGATTGTTCAGGGATTCACATTTTTCAATATAGCCAACGAAATTTGGGAAGCTGTTTCACAAACTTACTCTCAGATTGGGAATTCTATGCAAGCTTATGAGATTCAGTGTAAAATTTGTCAAGACAAAGTAATATATCAGTTACTGCTTATGTGGCTTAGCTTAGACGATTGTGGTTTGAGTTGGACTTTTATCGTCCATTCAAGGCCTTACATGCTGAGGATGCAGTTCTACACAAAAAGTACATAGAAGAAGAACGCTTATTTGATTTTTTGGCAGGGCTGAATTCAGAATTTGACTCCATTAGAACACAAATTCTTAGGAGAGGATATACGTTGCCTACACTTCAGCAAGTTTTTTCCATTGTTCAAAGTGAGGAGACTCGGAGAAGGATTATGGTGGAGCCTAATAACTCAACAGTACCATCACATCGATCTGCACTAGTAGTTCAGCCTTGTGAAAGAACTGAAAGAGAACAAATGAAGTGTGATCATTGTCATAGGTCTGGTCACATTAAAGATACATGTTGGCAGTTACATGGTAGACCTCGAGGAGGTGGACTTGGCGGATGTCGTGGTGGAAGATTTGGGAGTCGAACTAATGATTTCGTTGATAACTCGTCAATGTCAGCTGAAGTGTTAGAGACTTTCAAATAGCTCATGGCAAAGCTTGATCCCTCCTCTACTGGAGAGACCTCCTCCTCCACAGGTTCAGCTAGTCAACCTTCTTCTTCCATACACCACTCTCATTTTGCACAATTAGGTATTCTACATAGTGCATTAAATTGTACTCAGTTTTCACCATCATCCTGGATTATAGATTCGGGTGCATCAAATCATATGACGGGTTCCTCTAGTTTCTTTAATTCATATTTTCCCTGTTCAGGTAGAGATAAAGTTCGTATAGCTGATGGTTCTTTTGCCCCTATTTCTGGAAAATGTTCCATCACTATTACTCCATCTCTACATTTATCGTTAGTCTTACGTGTTCCTCGTTTTCCTAACAACCTCTTATCAATTAGTTAAATCACCAAGGCTCTCAATGGTATTGTAACATTCTTCCCTACTCATTGTTTGTTTCAGAAGAAGCTTGTGACGAAGGGGACGATTGGATCTGGTAGAATGCATGATGGTCTCTATCACCTAGATAATCTTAGCAGTCCCAATGAAGTCGGATATATGGTCTCTTTGCAACAAGTGCACTGGAGGAATTGCAGTTACATCATCGTCGATTTGGTCATTTATCTTTTTCAGTTTTAGCTAGGCAGTTTTCTTTCTCTCTACAAATTATGCAATAAAGATCATTTGAGTTGTTATGCCTGTGAGTATGCTAAACATAGAAGTTGTATCTATTCTGCTTATGGAAATCATAGTCAATCTCCATTTGATGTTATTCACACTGATGTTTGGGGACCCTGTCGTGTTACTTCTCTTTCTGGGCATAAATGGTTCATTACCATTATTGATTGTTTAGTCGAACAACTTGGGTTTATTTGTTAAAGAGTAAAGATGAAGTGTTGCGATGTTTTAAAGCATTTCACAAGATGATAGAAACTCAATTCAGTACCAAAATCAAAATCTTTCGCTCAGATAATGGTACATAATACACTGGCAAAGAGTTCCAGGACTACTTGTTAGCTAATGGGATTCTTCATCAAACCACTTGTGTTGATACACCTACTCAAAATGGTGTGGCAGAAAGAAAGAATCGTCACCTATTGGAAGTCACTCGATCTTTACTCTTTACCATGAGCATGCCAAAGTCTTTTTGGAGAGAAGCCTTTTTTACAGCTGCTTATTTAATTAATCGCATGCCGCTTCGGACCTTGGAGCTCAAGTCACCGATCACTTGAATATCTTATTGGAGATACGACTTTCATTGTACCTCCTAAGATATTTGGGTGTGTTTGTTTTGTACGTGATCATCGCCCCTCACTTGGTAAATTTGAACATCGTTGCTTGAAATGTGTATTTGTTTGATATTTAGCTACTAAAAAAGGTTACAAGTGTTATTTCCCACCTCAAAAGAAGATGTTTGTGAGTATGGATGTAACCTTCATAGAGACAGAGGCATACTATTTATCTGATCAGAATTTGGTAAATATTGTCCCTCCATCTCCCTCTACAATATCAGATGAGTTCCTATACTCACCATATTCATGTACCGAGATACCACATTGTGAGGGGGAGTCATCTAGAGTTCAAGAAAAGCCGCACATAGTTGCAATTTTCATCTGTAAGGATATTTGAGTACCAAAAGTGACGTGTACAGCTTTGGAGTTGTTCATCTAGAGATGTTGTCTGGCCGACGTGCCATAGACAAGAACCAACCACCTGGAGAGCACAATCTAGTGGACTGGGCAAGGCCTAATCTTACTATCTTACTAGCAAGCGAAAGATCGATCTTCCGCATCCTGGATGCACGATTGGAGGGGCAGTATTCACTGGAAGGAGCACAAAAGGTTGTCGTTCTCGCACTCCATTGCTTATCAACGGAACCAAGGTACAGGCCAACAATGGATCAAGTGGTGTCTGCACTAGAATAGCTTCAGGATGCCAAAGACATGAGAAGAAATCCACGGTATGAACAAAAGACAAATGGCCAAAGCATTGGTGGCAATTCAAGCAGGTTGGTTAAGAGGAGATCATAAGAAATTGTCAAAGGAGATGTTGCTCATCCTACACCCTCAGCTTCCCCACTTCACACTACGTGAAGAGAAGTCTCATGTGATGCAACTTCGGATGGAAATAGTAGAGAAAAAAAAGGAAAACATAAAGTTGTACATGCAAGCTCAATATCTTTTCGTATAGATTTCCTTCTTTTGGATCATCTTGTTGACATTATGTTCATATATTATATATATATATATATATCACTTTTTACACTCAAGTCAATTGTCCAATTAAAAGTTCATATCAAGGGTAGCTGATGTTATAATGATTGAAGGTTCCTGCTAAAATGTGGCCGTTAAATTTGACTATATATTATTGACATTAGTGTCTCAAAATTAGTGAACAAAGACAATGAAAAGATCTTGAAGTCAAATTATTGATAGATGCCGAACTTTTAGGCAACTTATTCATAGCATTCCTTTACTGTTTGAACAATTAAAGGTATTGTTTCTGTGTCTAAGGCAAATTGTAGTGTGATCAAGTTAGAATACAAAGATCTTAAACAACTCAAATCCATCCATTTTTCTTCAATTTCACCTTTATATAATTCTATTGTTGTTTAAAATTGAAGTGTCTCAAAATATAGCTTCCCTATTACCAATTTTGGGTACCAATCTATCCAATTTTGGATAGATTGGAGTATCTTGTGAAACAAAAGGGAAAAAAAGAGATCGAACATCAATCTATCCACCTTGGATATGCTTGGAATGGAAACCTAAATTGGATTTAGATCAGGTCGAATAATCAGATTTTGAATTTTATTATCATCTCTAATTTAAGACATTTAGATCTAATATTTTATGTATTGTATTAAAAAAATGAGATAATTTTATCCTCATATTTGTATTAAATGCTGAATTTATACTTTATATTGTTGATATTGTGAAATTAATTGAAAATCCAAATATGTTAACCGTGACCATTGTATGAAGATTTGATATCAATTTTAATTGGCATAAGCAATCGAATTAACTTTCAAAAAACAATCAAATGTCATGCCTATATCTTTTCTTTTCTTTTTTTTCATATTTATCTTTATTTGTTGGTCTGATTTGAAATTTGGTAATTTGGATCATTGTAACGCAGTGTGAAACTATTTTGGTCTAAACATCCCTATTTGTCCATTGATTCATTAGATTTGAAATTTGTTCAATTAAATTAATTTAATGATATATATAAAAATGTTTGTAGGATTATTTTGATGCGGTTAATTTAAAAATAAGGGGATATAATTTTATCATTTTACGGATGACTTGATGAATAGCCCATATATCCAGTATTCTCATTTATTAGTCCCACATTACTTGTTGCTTATTTGGAATGGATTACATATGTTGTCTCTATTTGGTCAAGAGGCACGACCTTACTTAAACATGATATGTTCTATAGGCTCGTACAATTATATGCTTGAGTGTAAAGGAGATAGACAATTCAATCTGGTTGATGAACAATGACCATGTGATCAGAACGTGATTAACGGCTCAAATTGTTAGGGGATTGAAGCCATAGATTATCGTTCCAAGATTTCGCCTTTCACGGGTGCATCAAGAAGGCCGCTGGACGTCAAACCAATGGATGTCAACGTCCCAGCAACATCTTCTTCTTGTTTATCTTGTTTATCCTCCTCGACGCAATCGACACAATCTTTCCATGGGATGGAGTTCTTTTCTGAATTCGTCGTCAATGCCGATGGGAAGGTAGGTCCGGAGGGCCTAGCAAGAAGGTTGCAAGATGAGAACGTGGCCTTGCATTCTTCGCTATCTTCCCCTACGACCGTCTTCTTTTTTGATTTCCAAGAATACGACGTAAATCAAGAACACCCCCTGTGAGAGGGCAAATGAAAATTCCACGTTTGTGCCTTCATCCGGCGTGGGGAGAAGGTTGCTGGATGTCAGCTCGAACATGGATGTGGACGTCCCGTGGCCGAGTTGATATTGCCATCGTCATCCGACGGAAAACACAACTTTGCGTGCAGGGAGGGAAACAAAGAGGGGTAGAGGGCTGCATCCGCATTGACGGAGGAAGAAGAGGATCCTCTGCTAGTCTGCTTCCTTTAATTAATTTTGATTGACTTCAAGAACCGCATAAGAAACTTAAACTTTTGATGTCTCATGATTTGCTGAATGAATGAATGGATTGGAACTCAAATCTAATTTTTTGTTATGATACTCCTTGGAAGCACAAAAATGATGTGATTTTTTTCTGATAAGTCTAAAGGTAAGGTATTACCTTTGTGATTTGTGGATTTTAGGCTGAATTCAATCAGGCCAATAATAGTGGGAAGCAATTTACAGGATGAATATGTTGAGAGTTAAAACAAATGAAATTTACAGGATGAATATGTGCATAGTCCAACCTAATGGAGATGAGTTGTTTCTCTTTTATGGTGGAGCTTGGAAGGATAACAATTGCTATTCTGGGACTGGTTAACTTACATCATTTTAGATTGTGTTACTAGCAGTACGTATTCTTATGGGCCGTAGCCGTTTCATTTGTCACGGTGATTCGACAAATCCATTTAATTAACCATTCAACAAAAGTTGCAACGAAAATTAGATTTGAGTTCCAATCCACTCATTCATTTAGCAAATCATGAGACATCAAAAGTTTAAGTTTCTTATGCGGTTCTTGAAGTCAAACAAAATTAATTAAAGGAAGCAGACTAGCAGAGGATCGTCTTCTTCCTCCGTCAGTGCGGATGCAGCCCTCTACCCCTCTTTGTTTCCCTCCCTGCACGCAAAGTTGTGTTTTCCGTCGAATGACAAAGGCAATATCCACTCGGCAACAGGACGTCCACATCCATGTCCGAGCTGACATCCAGCAACCTTCTCCCCACGCCGGATAAGGGCACAAATGTGGAATTTTCTTTCGCCCTATCGCCGGTGTGTTCTTGATTTACATCGTATTCTTGGAAATCAGAAAAGAAGATTGTCGGAGAGGAAGATAGCGAAGAATGCAAGGCCACGTTCGCATCTTGCAACCTTCTTGTTGCGCCCTCCGGACCAACCTTCCCGTCGGCATTGACGACGAATTTAGAAAAGAACGTCATCCCATGGAAAGATTGTGGCGATTGCATCGAGGAGGATAAATTGGATAAACAAGAAGAAGATGCTGCTAGGACGTCGACATCCATCGGTTCGGCGTCCAGCAGCCTTCTTGCTGCACGCCGTGAGGAGGATAAACATGAAGAAGGCCTTCGTCTTTTGCTTCTAAAAGAAGCACAATTAACGTATTTTGCATATACCAATTTTCTCCAATTTAAAAGAGAGATACGCTTAATATAATTTGTAGGAATATATACAGTTAAATTTAACTAGTACTAGATAAATGTAGAAACTACGGTGTAAAAACGATCAGATCAGCGACATGTGTTTCCGACACGATAATTAATTTCAAGTTGAAAAACCAACTTAACCCAACTTCGGAAAAAGAAGCAATGACCTATTTTGTGTTGGAGCGAGCTCTAAGGATCTTTTCTGCATCAATTTTTTAATTTTTTTAATACTTTTTTTTATCTTTAACAAAGTTCAATAGTATCTAATCAAATTGAAATGAACCAAACTAGTACGATTTGAAAAATTTATATTCTAATTTTCAAAATCACATAGTATATTATTAATTTTTTTAAAAATTATTCAAGCATTTTTAGATCTCCATTGAGAACTCCAAACTGATCCAAACAAACTTGGAAAAAAAACCTGAAATCCAAGCAACCCCCAAAGTATCTAGAGCTGGATCATGTCAGTTTTTGTTTTGTTTTGGCACAATCTGCTTTTAAACATTTAACAAGTAGATATAATGAATTTAATGACTGATAAAAGAAAAGCTAGTACAAGAGTCGTCCTTGTTGATCTTAAAAAAAAATGAGACGAGAATAATTGTCAAACTACTAAAAATTAATAGACCCGGAAAACAAATAGATACCACCATGTTCATTAAACAAATAAAGATGATCATCTATAAATTCATCATATGACAAAATCTTCAGCAGCAAAAAATATATTAGGTACAAAATTGTGGTTTTCATCAGAGATCACAATGGGTAGGTACCAAGTCTGGAGAAGGGAAACAAACAGGGAAGGAGAAGTTGGATGCCTTCTTTCATTGTAGAAATGCCACCACACTGTTTAGCAAGTTTAGGCCAAAAACTGTTTCTTCGCAATTGATTTTGATAGTGATATTCAATGGTTCAGAGAACTTGCCCTCAGCCAAGATAGTAAACAAGACTGGCTTTGAGCTACTCAATAATTGCCCACTGAAACGGAAGCACAAACCGGATGCATCATCAATGTTAAAAGAAACTGGGATGTCGGCACTCACAAGGGAAACATTAGAATTGCTTAGAACCTTAGATGCTAGAATTTTAGAAACTAGAATAATTTTATCCGAATCAAATGAATTGTCAATCTTCTCCATGTGATCCTTGAA
Source organism: Canna indica (assembly GCA_034359265.1). Taxonomy (NCBI): domain Eukaryota; kingdom Viridiplantae; phylum Streptophyta; class Magnoliopsida; order Zingiberales; family Cannaceae; genus Canna; species Canna indica. Next base: position 70,080,865 of record CP136894.1, on the reverse strand, counting down.
TATGCACCTGTTACATAATTTTGGAATATTAGCTAAACGTAATACAGCAGGGAAAGAAAGTATGATAGCTGAAAAAGTGGCATTTTAATTTCATACAAACTATAAACTTTTTCTATTTCAATACTGAGAAATGCTTTGTCATTCTATGTTTTCTATGTTCCAGGTAATCACACTATAAGACTACGCCATCCTCTATCATAACCTAATTATTAGGTAAATCATCTAACTCTTTCCATTGCCCAAGAATACCAAAATAATGGCATTGTCAAGCAAAAGATTTTATAACCTGTTACAATCCCGTTGATATATGAACCAGCAGTATCGTGATATTTCTATATGTGCACATGAAAGAAGTGTATATTTGTATGTCTGAAGTGATCCACAAGGGCAGTAATATGAAATATGAGGGCACATCTATACCATGCGGTTAGACATTTTGTGAGATATGAATATTACTGACACTTGCATTTTGTCGAAAACTTTTTCCCATTGCATAACACAGCTAACTTGAATGGCAAAAGATGATGATGAAAACACACTTGAATGACTTTCTTCACCCTTTGACTTGGATCTAAGGATGCAATCTCTTCAAAGAAAGCAAAGCTGGTATATTATCTGTTGATGGTGGGCTATGGAAGAAAAAAATGGAACATGTGAGTTTATAAAAGTAATATGAGCAACAAAAAATTCCACAAGATGTAACTACTACTAGACTGAAAATAAGAGTCCAAATCAAATAGTGCAAAGAAAATGATGAGAAATGGGGCAGATAAATACCTTTCAGGTTTTCCCATCACTTGATCTGAAGATTCCACACCCAAAGTAGACTCCCCATCTTTCAATGCTATATTTACTAATGGTTCAGAAGAGCAGTTCTCGAGAAAAACTTCAAGAAGTACTAAGATTGGGGATATAGTTGAAATTTCATATGAAAATGCATATTCTACTCTCAAGCCATTGCCAGTTGTAGGATGGAGAAGAGTGTGGAGCATTGGTCTAACAGTACAATTAAGATTGTTAATTGATATTCTGCCAGGAGAAGGCTGTGGAGGCTTTTTTACTGAAGTAGAAGCTGGTTGCTCATCCAGCCATGATTCAAGTGCTGACTTAGACATCGACTCTGCCAAATCTGTAGAGATGAATGAAGACAAATTTCCCTTGGAACTTTGACTTGCAAGATCGTAATCAACGCTAGCATCAGAAACATTAATTAGGGCTTTTTCTTTGCCATCTTGAGCATCATGCAGAACTGAGACAAAAGCATGGTCACTTTCATTTGAATCAATTGCAGATTCATTCCCCTCACCATCTGAGCTGATGGAAGAATGATGAGAATCATAGACAGAGCCACTTTCTTCAATTGAAGATCCAGAAGACACATCAGGGTCATTTGTTCCAAATGAATTGTTGTAGCAGGAGCTGACTAGGAAGTAGGAACTACTAAATGTTTAAAGAAGAACAAGAACAATGAGAAAATAGAATGAATGACAAGCAAAAGGGAAATCATTTCAAGTTTTTTCCTTTACCTTTATCACATCCTCTAAACGAAATAAGAAAATAGCAATGTTAATTTTAGTGTTGCCATTACTTCATGAAAATATTCTGCTTAATGTGCATTAACTAACTAGAAACAAACTAACATTTTTTTATTTAAAAACATGTAATAAGGATATGACAAAAAAAATTTGGGTTTGAATCAACCAATACCAAATCAAACAAAGCAAATAATCAACAAACAAGGAAGAAAATGTTACCATATAATGATTGTTAAGAAAATAAATGAATAGATTGCACTCCTTCCTAACAACTAAAGCTTGAAAATGTTGGTCAGATAATCAAATTTAACATGCATGGTTGGTGGCACTTAATTTGAATCCTGCAAGTGTCAATAATTTTAAAAAATAAACCTCAGCTAAATCAATTTAGCCTGCATGTTCGGCATGGGTGAAATAGTCTAGTTCACCCGTCTACATGCAAGTGGAAGTGTTAATACTTAATAATATAAATGAATAGATTGTGCTCCTTTTTAATAGCTTAAGATTTGGGGAAAGTTGGAAATTTTATCAAAGTAAACAATGACAAAGATTACACAACCAAAGACAACAACAAAATGGGAGAATCATACAATACAATAGTAAATAAAATTTCAAGATTGTTATCTCCAAATCAAACAGATTGCAAGAAAGAACAAAATTATCCAACTGTAGATATCAATACAGATAATAGACTGTCATGCTAAATCCTAAATATGACGGGAACAAATAATCCACTCAAGTGTAACACTAAGACAACAAATACAGATATTTCGAAGTTGACCTTGGCGGAAGTATTTAGGATCTGAAGCTTTGTCTCAACCTCCTCCGAAGTAAAACACCATGCGAGATACTTCAGTATACTTGGTACTACTTTGGGAATAATCTGTCCAACAGAGCTGTACTCTCCTATAATCCAAATAATCAATGCGCGTGCTGCAGGGTCTTTTATTCTGTCCAAGTGGCAAGTCAATCGGACAATCACCTTCAATTGTAACAAATGAAGAGAGTAAAAGCATGTAGTAGATGTAACCAGCGACATAAATCTAGAATTCTGAACATATAAATAAAAATGAACCAGAAAATAGTAAGGTCTAATATCAAAGCAACACTCATGGTGAATTCATTCAACCTTTGTGAGCAGAATTTAATGAAATATTTTGCAGCTCCGAAGCAACAATAGATATCAAAATATGAACTAAAATCACATTAAAATAGTTTCTAGGTGTGTAGATCTTATGAAGTTGGGTTTCAGGGGAAAAAAACTAAAGAGAGACCTGGCTTGAGCTTTACAAGAAATCTGAACACAAGACCTCTACATGTTTATCTAAACTTTAGTAACTTAAACTTCCAGTATAAACTAGTTTTGTCCACATATCCACTGTTTCCAACTAAATAATTATCTTAGGTCCATAAAACATTTATCCACAAGCACAGATCAGATCAGATCAGATCAGATCAGATCCAATCCAAGTAATTGATTAAGAGTTGCAGTCTGTAAGAAAAAAAAAACAATAAGGGGGAAATAAATGACAACTCTAGGCTGAAGGATTTAGAAACAACTGCACCAATATAGCAAACATAATATCCCAGTGGGATTCATGAAATAACAAAGGAAAACAAGTGAAGCTTCTAATGCTTAAGCCAGATGGCAGATGAAATATCTCAGTGGCATCATAACTAGTGCTTATGAACTGAACTCATCAAGGAATGGTCTGAAAAGTAGAATGATAATCCGGCTAGCTACCTTCTCATAACTAGTTGGATCTTGCTTATGAACGTGTTTTTGGTATGGCCGAGAAAGTTCATAAGGGAATTAAATTCATGGGAAGTAATGAAGTATAAGAAGATACAGCAACTAACCTATTGTGCTCATAAAATTAGTCATATAACTGTTTATTACTTTATTTGGTTGCTGATATTAGTAACTGGCAGCAATTCATTTCACTCAATCCCACTAGATTGACATGTTACTTCACTGCACTGCTAAATTTTACTAGGTTAGCAATGTATTGGCTCTTTGCTGGAATTACTAAATGACTTATAGGAGCCATTTTAATCATGTGTACAACAGTGCTAGAAGTAAAGGTAAGCATGCATACAAGACGCTGTAAGCATGAATTACTAACCCATCGTGTTTCTCTTGTTTACAAGCTGGTATTCCTGATATGACATATTTACTGCATCTGTTTCAACATTAAAACAGAGGAATTGGTAATTTGTGATCTCTTAATTTCACAATACTTTGCTATAGAAAATGTGCATAACTTAGGTATAGAAAATGCTGATTAACTGGAAGATATATCCTGAATTCCAACTCGTCATCGAGCACCAAACAAGTCCCTTGTATCTTCATTTTTCATTTTGTGCACTAATCACATTCTTGGCTGAAGATTAAAGATTAGAACATCCAATCAAGGGTTTGAAGCTAAGATTAGAACATCCAAGAAATGCCTAAAATCCAAGAATTAGAACATCCAAGAAATGCCTCGTTTGAAGATAAGATTGAATCGTGTTGATCAGCCTTTGTGGGGAAGTCATGAGTTCATTCCTATATCTTAATCTTCACCAAGTTACAGAAAATCCAAGAAAATATTCTAACCAAGAAATTACAGAAAATATAATGTATACCTCCCTGGAATGCCGTGCTTCTTCCTCCGTCTCTCCGGATGAAGCCCTACCCCTTTTCGTTCCCCTCCCTGCAGCTGTGACGTCATTCATCCTCCTCGCAATGCCGGTAAACGGAATCAGTTTCTGCGCTGCCGCCTTTTCTTGCTGATCGCCGAGGAACTCAGAAAAGAACACGATGTTTTGCGTCGGCTGATGATGGCAAGATCCGCTCGGCAGAGAAGAAGGGCTCGCCACGTCCACATCCATGTCTTCGTCGTCCAGCAATCTTCTCCCCACGCCGGTGAATGGCACATTATCTTTATCCCTCTCGCCGCGTTCTTGGTCCACGCCATTGACGAAATCGGAAAAGAACACGGGCTTTCCTGTAATCCGACGGCACCGACTGCTCGGGGGAGAGGAGGATAATGAAGAACGCATGACGACGTCTGCTTCTTGCAACGTTCTTGCTGCGCCGGTGAAGGGTGCATACGAATCCAACGCTCCCTTCTCGTTGCCGTTGACGAAATCAGAAAAGAATAAGAGACGATGGGAAGATCGGCTCGGGGAAGAAGAAGAAGACGACGAGGGACGAGGCGGGGACATCTATGTCCATGGCTTCATCATCCTGCAATCTTCTCGCTACCCCGGTGGATGGTGCAAACTTGGAATCCATGAGAGTGGAGATCGAGATCACCCTCTCTTGCAATCTGTGTGAGGCACGCCGGAATCGGAACCCCAATCTCATGGGAGTGAAGCGAAGGCGAAGGTGAAGAAAGGGCGAACTCGAAACAGAAGAAATTAGTATTATTTTTCATTAATATATATAATGGGGAATCAAACGGAGAAATTAGTATTATTTTTCATTAATATAAAGGGTAATGCATTTGTTTTCGAATAAATTATATGGGTCTCCGATATGCATGACACGTCACAGTCCACCACAAAGAGATGTGATTTCCAATTGCTTGGCCATGTAATTCTATAAGATATTTGACTGATGACTAATTTGCTTATGATTCAGATTCCAGAATCTTTTATTTACTTTCTGGTTTAGCACTCATGCACAGTTACTTATATTTGTAGGCTAAGTGAATCAATTTTACTATGTTTGCAGGTCCAAGTCCATAGCAAAAGGAATCGGTGGCCGAGAAGGTGGTGACGTCGACGAGCAATTGAATCATTGAACTGATGGAGGTGAGGCAGCAACGAAGGCATAGACATTGCGGCACGAGGTCCCCAGTCGCGGACTTCGACTCACATAGACGCGGAGACAGACACATGTCTAAGTCATTAAATAGAAACTCATTTTGACTGTAGTAACACTCTTATAACGGCAGAGTCCATCTCATAAGAATTTCCAACTGAGTACTACTTCACCACTTTTAAAGTCAAACTCAGGTTGTGCATCAACAATTTTACTGCTTTGTTGAAACCCAGAGACAATTGGTTCAAGATAGGATTTATGCTTCGTGGATAAGGGCATCACCCAATTGGTGGGACATCAGCTTTACCAAATTTCCTTGCTCCACGATTATATAACGCCTTCCATGTTAATAATATGTAATCAGCAATAAGTAGATAGAACATAAATATTGCATTAATGAGAATAAAATTTTACTATGTTTTTTAGCAAAAGGAACCGATGGTCGAGAAGGTGGTGACGGGCGACGAACGATCGAATAATTGAATCGATGATCGGCGAGGCAGCGACGAAAGCATAAACATTGCGGCACGAGGTCCCTAGTCACGACTCAGACTCACATAGATGCGGAGGAAGGCACACCGGTTGGTTTATGTACAAGTGGTCAGCGGAGGAAAGCCGTCGCTATTAATTTCCTTAGTTTATGTATTTCTGCAAACCGGTTGGTTTTATAAATTGTACAAGTTTTGTGGTATTTTTTATAGTTGTCAAGGTTGGGTTAGGCTGTAGAGTACGGGTGGTACTCTGGCCGGTCATGTCCGGGTTTGGGGTGTGACACGTGCACAAAACTTCGACGTAGAGTTTAGGAGTTTAGGCGAAAAAATTTCGACGTTGACGTCGAAATATTTTTTTTTAAAAAAATTAAGTTTAAAAATTTCGACGCTTGCTACAGGCGTTGAAGACTTTTTGACGCCTATTGCAGGCATTGAAACGCGTCTGGAGCGGGCTCACTAGCGTCCGCCCACACTGTCCGTGTTACGCCCCGCCTAACTTTATCCCTAGAGAAGGGACCTCACCTAGGTGGAGCACAACCTACAACTAAACCACAAAATACACCAGAAAATCTCAACAAGAACAACTGAAATCTTCTTTTCAACAAGAAGTTCTCTAAACAAATGTTCAACATTAATCTAAATATAACTAAGAAAACAACTAAACAACGGATGACGTCTCCTCCTCCCGGACTCTAGCTACCCAACTTCAACTACTAACGTACCTGCAAATTCGAAGCAACAACAAACAATATCAACGGGAAGCTGAGTAGGAGTATCAATATGTCTAACAATAAGGACTACAATCATGATGTGATGATATTGTCAAATGCAACAATATACAACTTTGCAATTGAATTCAATATGTCAACAACAAGACACATTTTCACCTATCAACTAATGCAATTCATACCAATCAAGAGCGCAATGGACAAATGGGTTTCCCCCGCGCTTTCCCACCTCCGAGAGTGACACCTCAAGCCTGATCCAGCAGGAGATCCGACTATCCATAAAGGTAGTCTGCCGACGTCTAACACATCGACGCCGAACACACACCCGTGTGGTAAATAGGTGATCACCGGTGTCACTTGGCCAACACCTCGGGCAATAAATCAACAATGTCCAGGGCCTTCGCCCAATAAAAGATCAACAATGCAACATGACAACTAGATCTCACAAGATGAGAAATCACAACTGATCGACGAAGCTAACAATAATAAATGTTACAACAAACTATCAATTGAAGATGCAACCAAATAATTCATGCTAGCAAATACAACTTATGACAACGTTAATACTACAATGGGCACCATGCTCAAATAACATTAATAAATAACAACTCTAATTAGACTCATGCAATTATCAACATGGTATGTCCAACAAAATAATGCAACATGAGATCAACGGAATACAGAAGCAACGCCGAGGGGCTTTGCCCAAGTGAAGGGGCGGGATATTTCCTGCCTCTGATTTTTTTAAAAAAAAATTAAAATTTTTCCCTCAGGTTCTCTTCTTTATATACTTTTTTTCTTTTTTTCTTCTTCTTCTTCTTTTCATCATCTTCTTTTTCTTCATATCTTTTTTTCTTTCCCATTCTTTCTTCTTTCTCTTCTATTTTTCCTTCATCTAATTTTTCTTCTTCTTTTTTCAGGTTATCAAAATTTTTCAAGTCATCGAATTTTTTAGGTTACCATCTAATTTTTCAAGTTAAAAAATGTTAATTAAATTGGATTGTGCCATATGATTATTTAATTATTTTAGTAAATTATATATCAAAGATTAAATTTGAATTCAATTTGAGAAATTAACTATTTTAGGTTTGTTCGATATGATGGGTTAGCTAGTGTACTTTTAAAAACACAGTTCAATAGTACGTTCAAATTATGTTTTTTATTCCCATGCTTCTATATGGGAATCCATTAAGTTAATTCGGTTGCCCCTCTCCTCCTATGATGATGCATGGGTTTAGGAAATGGAGATTAATGAGTATGTTGCTACAAGTAGTGCTTAGTTATTTCTTAGAAGTCGTAACCTTCACGAACTTAGCAATTATGTCCCTTGCCTAGTCTATGGCAACTTAAGCTGCCTCCAAAAGTTCTGAACTTCCTTTGAAATCTTCTGCATAATAGATTACCTATCGGATCCTATTTGTGCCATATTGGTCTTCTTAATATCTTTATTTGTCCTTTGTGTCCGTTTAATACTACTAATGAGACTATTGAACACATTTTTTTTCTTATGCCCTTATATTAATTCAGTTTGGTCCATTCTTCAATCTTGAACTGATTTTCCGTAAAATAATCAGAATTCTTGGTTGAATGGAGGTTGGCTCAGGTTGCCCAATAGCCCGGCTGGGACTCTGTCTATTAAGACTCTAATTGTTATTACCTATTGGTTTACTTGGTACGTTAAAAATGAGATGATATATCTTATTAGGCGGCATTCTCCTCTTAATCTCATGCTCAAAATAATTTCATTTGCTTGTCGGTTTAATAAAACTCAAGTTCCTGAGGAAATTTCAATTTACGTTCTAATTCTAATTTACTTAATTGGATTCCCTCGGACGGAAACTGGATTAAATTAAACTGTGATAGCTCTTTTTTAAACTCACAAGCTGGCATTGGCTTTATTGTTAGGAATAATTTGGGTGACTACATTTACTTTGCTAATCAGTATTTTGATTCTATCATTTCACCGGCTTTTGCAGAAGCTCTTTCTATCCTACATGCCATCCAGTTTGCTCATCGAAAGTTTGACTTGGTCAATATTGAATCTGATTGATGGTTGGTTATTCAGGCTATTCAAGGTCAATGTACAGTAGTCCCTTCGAAGCTGCAGCACATTGTATATCAATTTCAATCATTAGCCTATAGATAATGTAATAAAGTCGCTCATTGGGCGGCAAATCGAGCACGTAGTCTTAAAGAGTCCAAAATATGGACTTCTATTCGACTACCGGAGCTCAATAATATTTTTTTACCAGGACTGCTCTAGTCCTTCCCATACGTAGTTAATGAACTTTTTTTTTTTAGGTAAAAAAAAATTATATTTTTTTCATTTACATAAATCAAAAATTATTTTTTGTTAATTTAATTTTAAAATCTAAGGCGGTTCCATTTAGCTGCTTTTTTTCTTCAGGTATTAGCAAATTGATAATTAAAGTGATCATGTCCGAGCTGAGTAGGAAGCATAGGAATGCAAAGTTCGAAGCTTGGGTTTGTTTCTATTGGGACTGGTCCTTTCGGAATTCCCAAGTATAGAGTTTCTATGTTTGTTTTTTAACTAGCTATCCACGTTTATCGGTTTATTGGATAATGATTTGTTTTTTACTTCTGAATGTTTAGCTCTCCAACAATACTTTTAACTTCATCTTTTGTTTTTGCTGAATCCAGAGATCTGCTACGAATTTGGTTAAGGTTATAACCCTAAATCTAAAGATGTCTTATCATCTCAAATTAAAAAAAGAAAGAAGGTATCTTTTCATCTCTGATTAAACTAATGTAGCTTTTCTTTTTTTTGGAGATTGAATTAATTGCATATTTTTGTTTATAGGAGATATTGTGGATTGGTTGTGATATTGTCTTCTCGAGAAAAAAAATGTATTAGCGTATGATTAAGAGCAGTTGCTACCGAATGGTTGCTTATCTTAAATTTCATTCTTACTTTAATACTCCCTGGGAATATTCAAGGATTGATTTTGTCAATGGTTTGGATGAAATGAAATGTCTATTTGTAAAATTTCCTGCTACAAATATGGTAGATGTTTCTTTGAGTACAATATTGCCTTCATGAATCATGAAATAATTGTGGTTGACTAATTATCTTGGTTTGGTTTGGTTTGGTTTGGGATCCGAGTCCGTGGAGTGGTTTGGTGCAAGCTTTTCATTTATAATTTATTTATTTACTTCTGTAGTTTACCAGGAGATGTTGTCTCATGCTTAGGAGTGAACTCCAAAAGCGCTAGCAGGGACAGAAAGAAGTTGAGTGGTTCAAGTAGTAACGGGCTTGCAGCATCTGTGCCTCCGACACCTAGTAGTGAAGATGATATCTTGCAGTCAGTGAATGTAATGAGTTTTACGTTCAATGAAGTGAAGACAGTATAGTAATATAAGGGTATATTTGTAAATATACTCTTACTTAAGGACTTTTGTGTAAATTGTTATAGTATTAATAAAAGCAGGATTAATAGAAAGGTGACCTAACCCTACAGGTTAATCACTCTTTTTTTCATCTTCCACAAACCAACTTGGTATTAGAGCCGCCGTACACACATCCTGAAGTGCTTGGAAATCCAAAAAATTATTCTGCACCTGCGGCGTGTGGATTCCTTAGCCGCGCCTGCCACTGCATCAAGCAACGTGCTGCGAGACGCACGCGCCCCAAGCGGTGCACGGCGCACCAAGTGTCGTAAGGCAGCGCACCTTCACCAAGCAGCGCAAGGCAGTGTCCTTCAAGCAGATTTTTTTTCTTCACATCGGGCGACACGCGTACCGAGGAGCTAGCTTTAGGCAGCACGGGTATACATCCTATATTTGATTCAAATTTCCTTCTCTCATTTGAAAGGTGACAACAACTTTATTCTACAAAGTCAGCTTATATATATTTTATTTTTCAAAATCTGTGCAATGAGATGAAGAAAAATCTAAGCGTTTAAAGATTTAATTTGATGCTATAATATCTTGTAGATCTGGGATTTCGTTCGAAATTCCCTCTCTTCAGAATAGCCCTATGAAATTAGATGGATCATCTACTTATTTAATGTGGACTCGAAGTGTGCGACTGTTTATTAGAGCCCGTCGTCTTGAGGGGTATCTCACCGGGAGTAAAGTACAGTTAGCAAATGGAAACAATGCACATTGGGAGTTAGAGAACTCTCTTGTTATGTCTTGGCTTGTAAACTATATGACTATGGATATTGGTCAGGGATTCACATTTTTCAGTACAACCAACGAAATTTGGGAAGCTATTTCACCAACTTAATTACTCTCAAATAGGGAATTCAGTGCAAGCTTATGAGATTTAGTGTAAAATTCGTCAAGTAAGACAAAGTAATATGTTAGTTACTGCTTATGTGGCTGAGCTTAGACAATTGTGGTCTGAGTTGGACTTTTATCGTCCATTCAAGGCCTTACATGCTGAGGATGCAGTTCTACACAAAAAAGTACATAGAAGAAGAATGCTTATTTGATTTTTTGGCAGGGCTGAATTCAAAATTTGACTCCATTAGAACACAAATTCTTATGAGAGGAGATACATTGCCTACACTTCAGCAAGTTTTTTCCATTGTTCAAAGTGAGGAGACTCAGAGAAGGATTATGGTGGAGCCTAATAACTCACCAGTACCATCACATCGATCTGCACTAGTAGTTCAGCCTCGTGAAAGAACTGAAAGAGAACAAATGAAGTGTGATCATTGTCATAGGCCTGGTCACATTAAAGATACATGTTGGCAGTTACATGGTAGACCTCGAGGAGGTGGACGTGGCGGATGTCGTGGTGGAAGATTTCAGAGTCGAACTCGTGGGAGTCGAACTAATCATTCCGTTGATAACTCCTCAATGTCTTGTTACAAACTCTCAAATAGTTCATGGCAAAGCTTGATCCCACCTCTACTGGAGAGACCTCCTCCTCCACAGGTTCAGCTAGTCAACCTTCTTCTTCCATACACCACTCTCATTTTGCACAATCAGGTATTCTACATAGTGCATTAAATTGTACTCAGTTTTCACCATCATCCTAGATTATAGATTTGGGTGCATCAAATTATATGACAGGTTCCTCTAGTTCCTTTATTTCATATTTTCCCTGTTCAGGTAGAGATAAAGTTCATATAGCTGATGGTTCTTTTGCCCATATTTCTGGAAAATGTGCCATCACTATTACTCCATCTCTACATTTATCGTTAGTCTTACATGTTCCTCGTTTTCCTAACAACCTCTTATCAATTAGTTCAATCACCAAGGCTCTCAATGGTATAGTAACATTCTTCCCTACTCATTGTTTGTTTCAGAAGAAGCTTGTGACGAAGGAGACGATTGGATCTGGTAGAATGCATGATGGTCTCTATCAACGGGATAATCTTAGCAGTCCCAATGAAGTCGGATATATGGTCTCTTCTGAAACAAGTGCACTGGAGGAATTGCAGTTACATCATCGTCAATTTTGACATTTTTCTTTTTCAGTTATAGCTAGGCAGTTTTCTTTCTCTTTACAAATTATGCAATAATGACCAATTGATTTGTGATGCCCGTGAGTATGCTAAACATACAAGTAGTATCTATTCTGCTTCTGGAAATCATAGTCAATCTCCATTTGATGTTATTCACACTGATGTTTTGGGATCCTGCCATGTTACTTCTCTTTCTGGGCATAAATGGTTCATTACCTTTATTGATTGTTTTCGTCGAACAACTTGGGTTTATTTGTTAAAGTGTAAAGATGAAGTGTTGCGATGTTTTAAAGCATTTCACATGATGATAGAAACTCAATTCAGTACCAAAATCAAAATCCTTTGCTCAAATAATGATACATAATACACTGGCAAAGAGTTTCAGGACTACTTGTTAGCTAATGGAATTCTTCATCAAACCGCTTGTGTTGATACACCTACTCAAAATGGTGTGGCAGAAAGAAAGAATCATCACCTATTGGAAGTCACTCGATCTTTACTCTTTACCATGAACATGCCAAAATCTTTTTGGAGAGAAGCCGTTTTGACAACTGCTTATTTAATTAATCTCATGCCGCTTCGGACCTTGGAGTTCTAGTCACCGACCACTTGAATGTCTTATTGGAGTTACGACTTTCATTGTACCTCCTAAGATATTTGGGTGTGTTTGTTTTGTACGTGATCATCGCCCCTCACTTGGTAAACTTGAACATCGTTCCTTGAAATGTGTATTTGTTGGATATTTAGCTACTAAAAAAGGTTACAAGTGTTATTTCCCACCTCAAAAGAAGATGTTTGTGAGTATGGATGTAACCTTCATAGAGACAGAGACATACTATTTATCCGATCAGAATTTGGTAAATATTGTCCTTCCATCTCCCTCTACAATATCAGATGAGTTCCTCTACTCACCATATTCATGTCCCGAGATACCACATTGTGATGGGGAGTCATCTAGAGTTCAAGAAGAGCCGCACATAGCTGCAAATGATGGAGGAAATGACAATGGAGTATCTATTCAGGGGGAGCAGTACGTCTGTAATTCTTGCTTCACATGGTGATACTAAGACCACTATGCATTCTCCTAGAGTTCAAGAATCTCCTCATGTTACATCTTCAAATGATCCTGACCTTGGTAACATCTCATCTCCTTGTTCTTCTTTAGATTTACCTATTGCCATTCGTAATGGTTCTCGCCACCATGTCTTTCCTTCTCGTTACCGTTATGACATCTCTCATTATGTTTCCTATAAGTCTTAGTCCTCTAGGTATAAATGCTTCATTACATCATTATCTGATGTCACCATTCCCTCAAATTGGAAGGTTGCCATAGTGGACCCGAGGTGGAAAGAAGCCATGTTAGAGGAGATGAAAGCCTTAGCCAAGAACCAAACTTTGGAGCTTGTACCACTGCCAAAAGGAAAATGACCTGTGGGGTGCAAATGGGTGTATACCGTGAAACAAACACCAGAAGGAAAGGTCGATCGTTTTAAAGCTCGTTTGGTTGCAAAGGGGTACACTCAGACATACAATATTGATTATGATGAAACATTTGCTCCTGTTGCCAAGATGAATACTATTCAGACTCTCATTTCATGTGTTGCGAATCTTGGGTGGAAACTACATCAGTTGGATGTGAAGAATGCTTTTCTACATGGTGATTTACAAGAGGAAGTTGATATGGAGATCCCACCTGGGTTCGATAGCACAAATACTGTTGGGAAGGTTTGTCGACTACGACGATCACTCTATGGATTGAAACAGTCACCTCATGCTTGGTTTGATAGATTTCGTCAAGTAATTCTTAGTATGGGGTATAAATAGAGCAACAATGATCATACTTTATTTTTCAAGCATAACCAAGGAAACGTGGCCATCCTCATTGTTTATGTTGATGACATAATTGTTACGGGGTATGATATTGATGAAACTATGAGCTTCACTACTAGAAAAATGGTCATCAGCAACGACTGATACCGTTGCTGCGCCGTTGCTGAAGAGCATCAGCAACGGCCGAGCCGTTGCAATAGAGCCGTGACAGAAAGTCGCGTTGCTGATGACTTAGCAACGGATCAGCAACGGCCGCTCGGGCCGTCGCTCAAAACATTATCAGCAACGGCCGCTCGGGCCGTCGCTAAAAATATTATCAGCAACGGTTTTGCCACAGACCCGGAGCCGTTGCTGATAACATTAATAGCAACGGCCGCTGAGTCCGTAGCAAAGCCGTTAGTAAAAACCCGTCGCTAAGCCGTTGCTGTAGGTCATCAGCAACGACTTTCGATACACTTTTAGCAACGGCTTTCCCACGGACGCCCGTGGGAAAGCCGTTGCTGATGACATATACCTGCAACCAGAAAATTTGAAAATTTCAAATTTCCATTGATACATTGATACATTTATCTGATACATAACTCACACACCCATACCCTCATACACACATTCCTTCACACATCACAAACACCTCATACACATTCATTCACACATCACAAACACACCAAAATATATATCAAAACAATTATATTTATATTGATAATTATCCACGATAGTATAAAAACAATTCAAATGCAAAATTGAAGTATCAATATCCAAACAAAATAAGTTAAACAAGTTCAATATCCAAACAAAAAATCTCACGATCACGATGGAGGATGGTCTGGATTATATGGCGGGGTCTGGAGCGCTTGAGTGTACACCGGCGTGGACTGACTCGAGGACGATGGATTAGATGATGCCGAAGAGATGCCTGCTTCGGGATGACCTGACAAGTTGCGTAGCATAGCTTCTATATTCGCCATCGTCTGACTCTGGCGCTCCATCAACTCAGTCTGACGCGCGACCATCTCCTCTAGTGTCCTTATCCTATTACTATGATCATAACTGGATCTGGAGGTGGACGGCCGCTCACCAGCGACCGGAGGGGTCGGTGCCCCAAGTGGCCCTAGTACGGCTCGCGCATGACCACTATCTGCGAAGCCATATACGCGGCCATGGTCCCAGCCACCTGCGGCCTCGACCCACGATGCTGCGTCAAAGTCCTCGGGGGTACCCCCACGCTGCACCACCGTCTGGCTGTAGGTCTCCTACTCGAGTTTGATTTTTTGTTTAATATTTATCATAAAACTTAAATTATAAATATATAATGAATAATTTAAACAAATATATAATTACCATAATGTATGCAGCGCGGTTGTGGATGTACTCCCCAGTCCCATGTGCTCGACGGTGAGTCCGCTCAAACACCGCCATCGGGGAGGGTCGCTGGACACTCCCGTCATCCGACACCGTCGTCTACATTTACAAAACAAATACATTAATTAGTACACATAATAACAAATAAAATATATAATTAAAAGATATACTTACCATACGGTTTGCGTGCACTGCAAATGCAACAGAGCCGCCGGTGTGACGCGCTGCTCCCCCCGACATGCGATTTCTAGCTGCATTCCGAGAAACCTCCTGCCATCGATCCGTCGACCATATCCCCACGAGCTGGTCCCATATATCCGGAGTAATCCAACCGGGGCCGTATCCCCGAGTCTCCGCGATGTTAGTGGTCCCAGCTCGGGCCATCGCTTGGGACCGAGCCTGCCCCAGCTGTCCGTTGTACCTTGCCCGGGAAATAGCCTCCCAGGCAGCGTAAATGAAGGGCCTCTGGTCCTCGGCCCATGTATAGCGAGCCTGCAAAATAATAATATCAGTACCAATATTAATATATCATCATGCATGTAAAAAATAATAATAATACGTGCCTCAAACTCGCGCCATAACATGTCGACGTGCTCGCTAGGCACGTGAGACCACGTAGGCCATGCCCCGTGCATGTATCGTCGAATAGTAGAAGAAATGCTCCTCGGCACTTCTTCTTGCTCGAACCTACGCAACAAAAATAAATTTTAATATTATATTATGATATAATGAATTTGTAATGATTCATAATTCATGATATATTACGTACCGCTCCCCAATCACGCTAATCAATCTACGTGACTCTGTGGCTGGTGGAGGTTGCCACCTGTTCGGCCCGCGTGGCTGCCTACGTCTGGATGTACTAGCCTCGGCAGTATCATCCTCATGAGGATCAGCAACAGGAGGATCAGCAGCATGAGTAAGTGTTGGAGTCTCACCGATCGGAGACTCCGAAACTCTCCTGCGTCGATAACCACGACCAGACATATCTGTCGAACAGACATATAATCAGATTATTGTATAAATAGTAGAGATATATTTAATAAAATATATACTTTACAATTATTCTTCATCATCTGAATAATAGTCTTCGAATTCTTCTTCTTCTTCCTCTTCTTCCTCTTCTTCATCTTCTTCATCTCCAGCTTCCTCAATTTCATGATCGTCATCATCAGCATATTCAACTTCTAATTGAATTGACGTTGTCTCTGCATCCTCGAGTATTGGAATAATACGATCCACAGCAGGAAGATCATCTTCTTGATAGAAACCAGGAGGATCATTTTCTCCTACTATCGGATCAATTTTTCCTCTACCTTTTGTCTTACAGACTACACGTCAATCTGCTCTATCTTTATTTCGAGCCGGATACTTCGCGTAATATACTTGTTCGGCTTGTGATGCCAATATAAAAGGCTCATTTGCTGCCAATTTCGATTTGTAATTAACCTCAACAAGTTTGTATTTTGGATGAACTTTCATGCCCCTTTCTGTTGTATCGAACCAATGACATCTAAATAGGATCACTGATTTCAAGCCGAAGTAGTGCAACTCTATCACTTTTTCCACCAGTCCATAGAAATCCATATCACATTCAACATAGGTTGTCCCTTTCATGCAGACCCCAGCATTCATCGTCTTTTTTGTAGATGAATATTCAACCGTGTGAAATTTATACGCGTTAACAAAATATCCGCTATAGCACGACACAAGTCGCGACGGTCCACTAACAAACTCAAATATTTTTTCATCTATTTCAGCTCTGTGATCTTTGCTGTAAGTCTGAATCCAAGAAGGGAAATCACGATTCCGTAATGTCTCCAATTCTTGATCGTTGTGAATAGAGTATTTTTGCACCATCTCAATGTCAAATATTTCAATGAATTGTTCAATCTCTGGACAATTGAGTAATACATACAAGTGTGCCAAATGATACTCTTCATCGCTTAAGTGTCGAGATGGACGAGAACCAAAAGCACGACCAGAGTGACAAAATATATTTAAACGTCCATCTGAATGTCGAACACCCCCGTCGTCGTTACGTGGAAGACGATCAAATCTTGTCTGTACTGTCGATTCAAAGTAAAATGAGCAGAATGTTAAAATTTCTTGGATGATATACGATTCAGATATATCGTGCATTTGAACAAATGCGGCACGGACATCGGATTTGATCACCCATGCTAACGAAATTCCGATTCGAATAGGCGAAATTTAGGAAGTACGTTACGCCTAATCGAAACTCATTCGTTAAAGCTCCACGATCAAGACGTCGGTACATCCAACTTCGATCAGCCGACATGATTCTGTCAATCAATGACAATTTCTTTGGTTAATGTCTTTAGGTGAGATTGTCCTATTCCATTCGGGATTTATGTTATTCGTACTGCACTTACGTTTTTATTTTAACTGTTAACTAATTATTCTAAATTTCGACAGCATCTCCCTACAGTTCTCCGAATACGCATATCATCTAGGCGCGTATCGGAGAACAAGAGAGATGTTGCCGAATTTTAGAATAATTAATTAACAGTTAAAATAAAAACGTAAGTGCAGTACAAATAACTATATTCCCAAATTGTCCAATCAGGGACAATTCAAGAATTGTACGTCATATAAAAGATCATCTACTTCTTTTACACGAACATACAATTCCCGAACGAATCTAAGGTTTTGCTAAATCATATCCGATTCGTCGATGCGTACGTGAAACATATCAACTCGTCGGATGGATGATTATTTTCTAAATGTTTCGAGACAGTTCGAGTCCATATTGGATGATTTCGGCGCGCGTCCGAAGTGGACGATTCCGGCGTGAGTCCGAAGTGGATGATTCCGGCGCGAGTCCGAATTGGACGATTCCGGCGCGAGTCCGAATTGGACGATTCCGGAGCGCGTCCGAAGTGGACGATTCCGGCGCGAGTCCGAATTGGACGATTCCGGCGCGCGTCCAAAGTGGACGATTCCGGCGCGCGTCCGAAATTAATCCAAACCCTAATAATTAATCTAACAAATTAAACAATTAATCTAAACAATTAATTAACATTTATAAAATAATTAATTAACAATTTCAAAACAATAATATATATATATATATATATAAATTCTGGCGCCGGAGTCCACCCTCCGGCGCCGGCGTACAGTAGCCGGACACACTGTCCGGCCACTGTAGAAGGTCCGGCGGCGGCCATAGGCCGACCGCCGCCGGCCGAAACCCTAGAAATAGGGTTTCGGTCGGATTTTAACCTCTCCGGCCGAAACATAGTGAGAGCCGGCCGGCCGATCAACATACCGGCAGCAGCGGCGAGAGGCGTCGGCAGGAGCGGCGGCGGCAGCAGCGGGAGGAAGAAGGGTCGGGCGTGAGAGCGTGCCCTATATAAACTCATCAGCAACGGCTCACTTGTCCGTTAGAAAGCCGTTGCTGATATTTTAATTATCAGCAACGGCTCGCCTTTCCGTCCGAAAGCCGTTGCTGATAATTAAAATAATCAGCAACAACTCTGGTTTCCGTTAGAACACCGTTGCAGATACAGATATCTGCAACGGCTCGGGCGGCCGTAAGAATGCCGTTGCAAATAGCAACGGCTTGAGCGGCCGTTGCTGATAGCCGTTGCTGAAGATCAAGTTTCTAGTAGTGCTTGAAGGCTTAGCTTGCACAAGTATTTGAAGTTAAAGACCTAGGGGAACTAAGATACTTCATAGGGATTGAAGTAGCACACTCATCGCATGATATTTTCTTATCTCAAAGAAAATATGTGCTAGACTTGTTGGCTGAAGCAGGAATGCTGGGTAGTAAGCCTACTCCAACTCCAATTGATCAAAATTTTCAACTTGTTAATAATGGTGGTAATTCCGTTGATCATGGGAGATATCAAAGACTAGTGGGAAGATTGATATATCTTTCACACACCAGACCAGATATTATATTTGTTGTGAGTGTTGTAAGTTGATACATGCACGATCTACGTGAGCAACACATGGAAGCTGTGTATAAAATTCTAAGATATCTTAAAAGTTGTCTTGGTGGAGGCTTATTGTTTTCTCGACAAGGTAACTTGAAGATAGAATGTTACACAGATCTCGATTGGGCTAGATGTCTAGATGATCGTCGATCCACGTCTGGATATTGTACATTTGTCGGTGGCAACTTAGACACCTGGAGAAGTAAGAAACAAACAGTGGTTTCTCGTTCTAGTGCGAATGATGAATATCGAGCTATGTCTCAAGGTGTCTGTGAGTTGCTATGGTTGAAAAACCTCATGCAAGAGTTACATCTTAATTCACAATAACTGATTCGTCTTTTCTGTGATAATAAAGCTGCTATTGAAATTGTCAATAATCCTGTGCAACATGATAGAACGAAACACATAGAGTTTCATCGTCACTTCATCAAGGAGAAATTGGAGAACAGTGATATTTGCATTCCATTTGTTCGATCCTTTGAAAAGTTGGCTGATATTTTCACCAAGGAGTTGAATAATATTTCATTTTCTTCTATTGTACGCAAGATGAGTTTAAATGATATATTTGTACCATCTTGAGGGGGAGTATTGTAATGTAGGGGTATATTTGAAAATATACTTTTACGTGAAGACTTTTATGTCAATTGTTATAGTATTAATAAAAGCAGGATTAATAGAGAGGTGACCTAACCCTAGAGATTAATCACTCTCTTTTCATCTTCCACAAAACAACTGACAGCCACTAGGAACTTCCAACCAGATAGTAAGTTAGGGGAGCCAGGGAGGCTTTGGTTCAGTGTTTAAGGGATGGATTGATGAACAAACTTTGGCAGCTACCAAACCTGGCACTGGATCGATTATTGTTGTAAAGAAGTTAAATCAGGAAGTCTTGTAAGGTCACAAGGAATGGTTGGTGAGTTTCCTTTTCCACTTAATTTGGTGCATCCGATCTTTTTCATTTTCTTTTGGCAATAACATGATCTGGATACTATGTTTATTCAGTTCTTAGATTTAAGAAATATATATATTAGTGAGACATGATCATGACCCTGCTCTGCATTTTGCGATAAATGTGTCAATTCTTTCAATTTATGACTAATTGAATGAGCAAATCCCACTATCTTGTAGGCAGAGGTAAATTACCTTGGTCAGTTGTCGCATCCTCATCTTGTAAAGCTTATTTGATACTGCTTGGAGGATGAACAACGACCTTGTGTGTATGAATGTATGTCTCGCGGGAGCTTGGAGAATCATCTTTTTAGAAGTAAGTTAATTGGATAAATTGAAAACTAGGTGTTTACTTTCTACTTCTACAATAAATTTCTCGGAGGTTTTCCACCATCTATTGTTATTGAACTAGATGGTGCAGTAGATCATAATTCTTTGTAATTTGATGATGGCACATGAGGTTCATATTTTCAACCACTCTCTTGGAACCTCCGTATGAAGATCACTCTGGGTGCTGCAAAAAGGGCTCACATTTTTGCATAGCGACAGGGCAAGAGTCGTATATCGTGATTTTAAAAACTCTAACATTCTTCTAGATTCTGTAATGGTATGTTTACTTCATTAGATAGGATTGGATATGATAGGATTGGATAATAAATGAGGGTGGATTGGATATAAATTTTTTAAATCCGGTATGCAGCGGATATAATATCTATTTTAAACTCATTTTCTTTTAATCCGTGCACTAAACAAACAATGGATATTAATCCATCCCCTATTATATCCTTCCTTATCCTATGATGCAAACATGCACTAAGTGATTTGGCTTTTGTCAATCTGTAAACCAACATAATTACAGACACACACTATCTATTGTTCTTGTTCTATATATACATAACTACAATGGAAAACTCTTGTATTTTGGATGGGCAAAAGATGGCCCTGATGACGATGAAAGCCATGTCTCAACGAGTATCATGGGAACATATGGATATGCTACTCTTGAATACCTTGATGAATAGCCCATATATCATTTTACGGATGACTTGATGAATAGCCCATATATCCAGTATTCTCATTTATTAGTCTCACATTACCTGCTGCTTATTTGGAATGGATTACATATGTTGTCTCTATTTGGTCAAGAGTCACGACCTTACTTGAACACGATCTGTTCTATAGGCTCGTACAATTGTATGCTTGAGTGTAAAGGAGACAGACAATTCAATCTGGTTGATGAATAATGACCACGTGATCAGAACGTGATTAATGGCTCAAATTCCAAGGGGATTGAAGCTGTAGATTATCGTTCCAAGATTTCGCCTTTCACAGGTGCAGCAAGAAGGCTGTTGGACGTCGAACCAATAGATGTCGACGTCCCAACAACATCTTCTTCTTGTTTATCCAGTTTATCCTCCTCGACGCAATCGAGAAAATCTTTCCTGGGATGGTGTTCTTTTATGAATTCGTCGTCAATGCCGACGGGAAGGTAGGTCCAAAGGGCGCAGCAAGAAGGTTGCAAGATGAGAACGTGGCCTTGCGTTCTTCGCTATCTTCCCCTCGGACCATCTTCTTTTTTGATTTCCAAGAATACGACGTAAATCAAGAACACCCCTGCGAAAGGGCGAAATAAAATTACATGTTTGTGACCTTATCCGGCGTGGGGAGAAGGTTGCTGGATGTCAGCTCATAAATGGATGTGGACGACCCGTGGCCGAGTGGATATTGCCATCATCATCCGACGGAAAACACAACTTTGCGTGCATGGAGGGAAACAAAGAGGGGTAGAGGGCTGCATCCGCATTGACGGAGGAAGAAGAGGATCCTCTGCTAGTCTGCGTCCTTTAATAAATTTTGTTTGACTTGAAGAACGCAAGGCAGTGTCCTTCAAACGCAGATTTCTTTTCTTCACATCGGGCGACATGCGTACCGAGGAGCTAGCTTTAGGCAACACGGGTATAGATCCTATATTTTGCTTCAAATTTCCTTCTCTCATTTGAAAGGTGACAACAACTTTATTCTACAAAGTCAGCTTATATATATTTTATTTTTTGAAATCTGTGCAATGAGATGAAGAAAAATCTAAACCTTTAAAGATTTAATTTGATGCTATAATTATCTTGTAGATCCGGGATTTCGTTCGAAATTCCCTCTCTTCAAATCAGCCCTATGAAATTAGATGGATCATCTACTTATTTAATGTGGACTCGAAGTGTGCGACTGTTTATTAGAGCCCATGGTCTTGAGGGGTATCTCACCAGGAGTAAAGTATAGTCAGCAAATGGAGACAATGCACATTAGGAGTCAGACAACTCTCTTATTATGTCTTGGCTTCTAAACTCTATGACTTTGGAGATTGTTCAGGGATTCACATTTTTCAATATAGCCAACGAAATTTGGGAAGCTGTTTCACAAACTTACTCTCAGATTGGGAATTCTATGCAAGCTTATGAGATTCAGTGTAAAATTTGTCAAGTAAGACAAAGTAATATATCAGTTACTGCTTATGTGGCTTAGCTTAGACGATTGTGGTTTGAGTTGGACTTTTATCGTCCATTCAAGGCCTTACATGCTGAGGATGCAGTTCTACACAAAAAGTACATAGAAGAAGAACGCTTATTTGATTTTTTGGCAGGGCTGAATTCAGAATTTGACTCCATTAGAACACAAATTCTTAGGAGAGGATATACGTTGCCTACACTTCAGCAAGTTTTTTCCATTGTTCAAAGTGAGGAGACTCGGAGAAGGATTATGGTGGAGCCTAATAACTCACCAGTACCATCACATCGATCTGCACTAGTAGTTCAGCCTTGTGAAAGAACTGAAAGAGAACAAATGAAGTGTGATCATTGTCATAGGTCTGGTCACATTAAAGATACATGTTGGCAGTTACATGGTAGACCTCGAGGAGGTGGACTTGGCGGATGTCGTGGTGGAAGATTTGGGAGTCGAACTAATGATTTCGTTGATAACTCGTCAATGTCAGCTGAAGTGTTAGAGACTTTCAAATAGCTCATGGCAAAGCTTGATCCCTCCTCTACTGGAGAGACCTCCTCCTCCACAGGTTCAGCTAGTCAACCTTCTTCTTCCATACACCACTCTCATTTTGCACAATTAGGTATTCTACATAGTGCATTAAATTGTACTCAGTTTTCACCATCATCCTGGATTATAGATTCGGGTGCATCAAATCATATGACGGGTTCCTCTAGTTTCTTTAATTCATATTTTCCCTGTTCAGGCAGAGATAAAGTTCGTATAGCTGATGGTTCTTTTGCCCCTATTTCTGGAAAAGGTTCCATCACTATTACTCCATCTCTACATTTATCGTTAGTCTTACGTGTTCCTCGTTTTCCTAACAACCTCTTATCAATTAGTTAAATCACCAAGGCTCTCAATGGTACTGTAACATTCCTCCCTACTCATTGTTTGTTTCAGAAGAAGCTTGTGACGAAGGGGACGATTGGATCTGGTAGAATGCATGATGGTCTCTATCACCTAGATAATCTTAGCAGTCCCAATGAAGTCGGATATATGGTCTCTTTGCAACAAGTGCACTGGAGGAATTGCAGTTACATCATCGTCGATTTGGTCATTTATCTTTTTCAGTTTTAGCTAGGCAGTTTTCTTTCTCTCTACAAATTATGCAATAAAGATCATTTGAGTTGTTATGCCTGTGAGTATGCTAAACATACAAGTTGTATCTATTCTGCTTATGGAAATCATAGTCAATCTCCATTTGATGTTATTCACACTGATGTTTGGGGACCCTGCCGTGTTACTTCTCTTTCTGGGCATAAATGGTTCATTACCATTATTGATTGTTTAGTCGAACAACTTGGGTTTATTTGTTAAAGAGTAAAGATGAAGTGTTGCGATGTTTTAAAGCATTCCACAAGATGATAGAAACTCAATTCAGTACCAAAATCAAAATCTTTCGCTCAGATAATGGTATATAATACACTGGCAAAGAGTTCCAGGACTACTTGTTAGCTAATGGGATTCTTCATCAAACCACTTGTGTTGATACACCTACTCAAAATGGTGTGGCAGAAAGAAAGAATCGTCACCTATTGGAAGTCACTCGATCTTTACTCTTTACCATGAGCATGCCAAAGTCTTTTTGGAGAGAAGCCTTTTTGACAGCTGCTTATTTAATTAATCGCATGCCGCTTCGGACCTTGGAGCTCAAGTCATCGACCACTTGAATGTCTTATTGGAGATACGACTTTCATTGTACCTCCTAAGATATTTGGGTGTGTTTGTTTTGTACGTGATCATCGCCCCTCACTTGGTAAATTTGAACATTGTTGCTAGAAATGTGTATTTGTTTGATATTTAGCTACTAAAAAAGGTTACAAGTGTTATTTCCCACCTCAAAAGAAGATGTTTGTGAGTATGGATGTAACCTTCATAGAGACAGAGGCATACTATTTATCTGATCAGAATTTGGTAAATATTATCCCTCCATCTCCCTCTACAATATCAGATGAGTTCCTATACTCACCATATTCATGTACCGAGATACCACATTGTGAGGGGGAGTCATCTAGAGTTCAAGAAAAGCCGCACATAGTTGCAATTTTCATCTGTAAGGATATTTGAGTACCAAAAGTGACGTGTACAGCTTTGGAGTTGTTCATCTAGAGATGTTGTCTGGCCGACGTGCCATAGACAAGAACCAACCACCTGGAGAGCACAATCTAGTGGACTGGGCAAGGCCTAATCTTACTATCTTACTAGTAAGCGAAAGATCGATCTTCCGCATCCTGGATGCACGATTGGAGGGGCAGTATTCACTGGAAGGAGCACAAAAGGTTGTCGTTCTCGCACTCCATTGCTTATCAACGGAACCAAGGTACAGGCCAACAATGGATCAAGTGGTGTCTGCACTAGAATAGCTTCAGGATGCCAAAGACATGAGAAGAAATCCACGGTATGAACAAAAGACAAATGGCCAAAGCATTGGTGGCAATTCAAGCAGGTTGGTTAAGAGGAGATCATAAGAAATTGTCAAAGGAGAGGTTGCTCATCCTACACCCTCAGCTTCCCCACTTCACACTACGTGAAGAGAAGTCTCATGCGATGCAACTTCGGATGGAAATAGTAGAGAAAAAAAGGAAAACATAAAGTTGTACATGCAAGCTCAATATCTTTTCGTACAGATTTCCTTCTTTTGGATCATCTTGTTGACATTATGTTCATATTATATATATATATATATCACTTTTTACACTCAAGTCAATTGTCCAATTAAAAGTTCATATCAAGGGTAGCTGATGTTACAATGATTGAAGGTTCCTGCTAAAATGTGGCCGTTAAATTTGACTATATATTATTGACATTAGTGTCTCAAAATTAGTGAACAAAGACAATGAAAAGATCTTGAAGTCAAATTATTGATAGATGCCGAACTTTTAGGCAACTTATTCATAGCTTTCCTTTACTGTTTGAACAATTAAAGGTATTGTTTCTGTGTCTAAGGCAAATTGTAGTGTGATCAAGTTAGAATACAAAGATCTTAAACAACTCAAATCCATCCATTTTTCTTCAATTTCACCTTTATATAATTCTATTGTTGTTTAAAATTGAAGTGTCTCAAAATATAGCTTCCCTATTACCAATTTTGGGTACCAATCTATCCAATTTTGGATACCAATCTATCCAATTTTGGATAGATTGGAGTATCTTGTGAAACAAAAGGGAAAAAAAGAGATCGAACATCAATCTATCCACCTTGGATATGCTTGGAATGGAAACCTAAATTGGATTTAGATCAGGTCGAATAATCCGATTTTGAATTTTATTATCATCTCTAATTTAAGACATTTAGATCTAATATTTTATGTATTGTATTAAAAAAATGAGATAATTTTATCCTCATATTTGTATTAAATGCTGAATTTATACTTTATATTGTTGATATTGTGAAATTAATTGAAAATCCAAATATGTTAACCGTGACCATTGTATCAAGATTTGATATCAATTTTAATTGGCATAAGCAATCGAATTAACTTTCAAAAAACAATCAAATGTCATGCCTATATCTTTTTCTTTTTTTTTCATATATATCTTTATTTGTTGGTCTGATTTGAAATTTGGTAATTTGGATCATTGTAACGCAGTGTGAAACTATTTTGGTCTAAACATCCCTATTTGTCCATTGATTCATTAGATTTGAAATTTGTTCAATTAAATTAATTTAATGATATATATAAAAATGTTTGTAGGATTATTTTGATGCGGTTAATTTAAAAATAAGGGGATATAATTTTATCATTTTACGGATGACTTGATGAATAGCCCATATATCCAGTATTCTCATTTATTAGTCCCACATTACTTGCTGCTTATTTGGAATGGATTACATATGTTGTCTCTATTTGGTCAAGAGGCACGACCTTACTTGAACATGATATGTTCTATAGGCTCGTACAATTATATCCTTGAGTGTAAAGGAGATAGACAATTCAATCTGGTTGATGAACAATGACCATGTGATCAGAACGTGATTAACGGCTCAAACTGTTAGGGGATTGAAGCCATAGATTATCGTTCCAAGATTTCGCCTTTCTTGGGTGCATCAAGAAGGCCGCTGGACGTCGAACCAATGGATGTCAACGTCCCAGCAACATCTTCTTCTTGTTTATCTTGTTTATCCTCCTCGACGCAATCGACACAATCTTTCCATGGGATGGCGTTCTTTTCTGAATTCGTCGTCAATGCCGATGGGAAGGTAGGTCCGGAGGGCCTAGCAAAAAGGTTGCAAGATGAGAACGTGGCCTTGCATTCTTCGCTATCTTCCCCTACGACCGTCTTCTTTTTTGATTTCCAAGAATACGACGTAAATCAAGAACACCCCTGTGAGAGGGCAAATGAAAATTCCACGTTTGTGCCTTCATCCGGCGTGGGGAGAAGGTTGTTGGATGTCAGCTCGAACATGGATGTGGACGTCCCGTGGCCGAGTTGATATTGCCATCGTCATCCGACGGAAAACACAACTTTGCGTGCAAGGAGGGAAACAAAGAGGGGTAGAGGGCTGCATCCGCATTGACGGAGGAAGAAGAGGATCCTCTGCTAGTCTGCTTCCTTTAATTAATTTTGATTGACTTCAAGAACCGCATAAGAAACTTAAACTTTTGATGTCTCATGATTTGCTGAATGAATGAATGGATTGGAACTCAATTCTAATTTTCTGTTATGATACTCCTTGGAAGCACAAAAATGATGTGATTTTTTTCTGATAAGTCTAAAGGTAAGGTATTACCTTTGTGATTTGTGGATTTTAGGCTGAATTCAATCAGGCCAATAATAGTGGGAAGCAATCTATTCGCAAGATGAATGTTGAGAGTTAAAACAAATGAAATTTACAGGATGAAAATGTGCATAGTCCAACCTAATGGAGATGAGTTGTTTCTCTTTTATGGTGGAGCTTGGAAGGATAACAATTGCTATTCTGGGATTGGTTAACTTACATCATTTTAGATTGTGTTACTAGCAGTACGTATTCTTATGGGCCCTAGCCGTTTCATTTGTCACGGTGATTCGACAAATCCATTTAATTAAGCATTCAACAAAAGTTGCAACGAAAATTAGATTTGAGTTCCAATCCATTCATTCATTTAGCAAATCATGAGACATCAAAAGTTTAAGTTTCTTATGCGGTTCTTGAAGTCAAACAAAATTAATTAAAGGAAGCAGACTAGCAGAGGATCGTCTTCTTCCTCCGTCAGTGCGGATGCAGCCCTCTACCCCTCTTTGTTTCCCTCCCTGCACGCAAAGTTGTGTTTTCCGTCGAATGACAAAGGCAATATCCACTCGGCAACAGGACGTCCACATCCATGTCCGAGCTGACATCCAGCAACCTTCTCCCCACGCCGGATAAGGGCACAAATGTGGAATTTTCTTTCGCCCTATCGCCGGCGTGTTCTTGATTTACATCGTATTCTTGGAAATCAGAAAAGAAGATTGTCGGAGAGGAAGATAGCGAAGAATGCAAGGCCACGTTCGCATCTTGCAACCTTCTTGCTGTGCCCTCCGGACCAACCTTCCCGTCGGCATTGACGACGAATTTAGAAAACAACGTCATCCCATGGAAAGATTGTGGCGATTGCATCGAGGAGGATAAATTGGATAAACAAGAAGAAGATGCTGCTGGGACGTCGACATCCATCAGTTCGGCGTCCAGCAGCCTTCTTGCTGCGCCCGTGAGGAGGATAAACATGAAGAAGGCCTTCGTCTTTTGCTTCTAAAAGAAGCACAATTAACGTATTTTGCATATACCAATTTTCTCCAATTTAAAAGAGAGATACGCTTAATATAATTTGTAGGAATATATACAGTTAAATTTAACTAGTACTAGATACATGTAGAAACTACGGTGTAAAAACGATCAGATCAGCTTCTGACATGTGTTTCCGACATGATAATTTCAAGTTGAAAAACCAACTTAACCCAACTTCGGAAAAAGAAGCAATGACCTATTTTGTGTTGGAGCGAGCTCTAAGGATCTTTTCTGCATCAATTTTTTAATTTTTTTAATACTTTTTCTAATCTTTAACAAAGTTCAATAGTATCTAATCAAATTGAAATGAACCAAACTAGTACGATTTGAAAAATTTATATTCTAATTTTCAAAATCACATAGTATATTATTAATTTTTTTAAAAATTATTCAAGCTTTTTTAGATCTCCATTGAGAACTCCAAACTGATCCAAATAAACTTGGAAAAAAAACCTGAAATCCAAGCAACCCCCAAAGTATCTAGAGCTGGATCATGTCAGTTTTTGTTTTGTTTTGGCACAATCTGCTTTTAAACATTTAACAAGTAGATATAATGAATTTAATGACTGATAAAAGAAAAGCTAGTACAAGAGTCGTCCTTGTTGATCTTAAAAAAAAATGAGACGAGAATAATTGTCAAACTACTAAAAATTAATAGACCCGGAAAACAAATAGATACCACCATGTTCATTAAACAAATTAAGATGATCATCTATAAATTCATCATATGACAAAATCTTCAGCAGCATAAAATATATTAGGTACAAAATTGTGGTTTTCATCAGAGATCACAATGGGTAGGTACCAAGTCTGGAGAAGGGAAACAAACAGGGAAGGAGAAGTTGGATGCCTTCTTTCATTGTAGAAATGCCACCACTCTGTTTGGCAAGTTTAGGCCAAAAACTGTTTCTTCGCAATTGATTTTGATAGTGATATTCAATGGTTCAGAGAACTTGCCCTCAGCCAAGATAGTAAACAAGACTGGCTTTGAGCTACTCAATAATTGCCCACTGAAACGGAAGCACAAACCGGATGCATCATCAATGTTAAAAGAAACTGGGATGTCGGCACTCACAAGGGAAACATTAGAATTGCTTAGAACCTTAGATGCTAGAATTTTAGAAACTAGAATAATTTTATCCGAATCAAATGAATTGTCAATCTTCTCCATGTGATCCTTGAATCTGCACCTGTTACATAATTTTGGAATATTAGCTAAACTTAATACAGCAGGGAAAGAAAGTATGATAGCTGAAAAAGTGGCATTTTAATTTCATACAAACTATAAACTTTTTCTATTTCAATACTGAGAAATGCTTTGTCATTTTATGTTTTCTATGTTCCAGGTAATCACACTATAAGACTACGCCATCCTCTATCATAACCTAATTATTAGGTAAATCATCTAACTCTTTCCATTGCCCAAGAATACCAAAATAATGGCATTGTCAAGCAAAAGATTTTATAACCTGTTACAATCCCGTTGATATATGAACCAGCAGTATCGTGATATTTCTATATGTGCACATGAAAGAAGTGTATATTTGTATGTCTGAAGTGATCCACAAGGGCAGTAATATGAAATATGAGGGCACATCTATACCATGCGGTTAGACATTTTGTGAGATATGAATATTACTGACTCTTGCATTTTGTCGAAAACTTTTTCCCATTGCATAACACAGCTAACTTGAATGGCAAAAGATGATGATGAAAACACACTTGAATGACTTTCTTCACCCTTTGACTTGGATCTAAGGATGCAATCTCTTCAAAAGAAAGCAAAGCTGGTATATTATCTGTTGATGGTGGGCTATGGAAGAAAAAAATGGAACATGTGAGTTTATAAAAGTAATATGAGCAACAAAAAATTCCACAAGATGTAACTACTACTAGACTGAAAATAAGAGTCCAAATCAAATAGTGCAAAGAAAATGATGAGAAATGGGGCAGATAAATACCTTTCAGGTTTTCCCATCACTTGATCTGAAGATTCCACACCCAAAGTAGACTCCCCATCTTTCAATGCTATATTTACTAATGGTTCAGAAGAGCAGTTCTCGAGAAAAACTTCAAGAAGTACTAAGATTGGGGATATAGTTGAAATTTCATATGAAAATGCATATTCTACTCTCAAGCCATTGCCAGTTGTAGGATGGAGAAGAGTGTGGAGCATTGGTCTAACAGTACAATTAAGATTGTTAATTGATATTCTGCCAGGAGAAGGCTGTGGAGGCTTTTTTACTGAAGTAGAAGCTGGTTGCTCATCCAGCCATGATTCAAGTGCTGACTTAGACATTGACTCTGCCAAATCTGTAGAGATGAATGAAGACAAAATTTCCCTTGGAACTTTGACTTGCAAGATCGTAATCAACGCTAGCATCAGAAACATTAATTAGGGCTTTTTCTTTGCCATCTTGAGCATCATGCAGAACTGAGACAAAAGCATGGTCACTTTCATTTGAATCAATTGCAGATTCATTCCCCTCACCATCTGAGCTGATGGAAGAATGATGAGAATCATAGACAGAGCCACTTTCTTCAATTGAAGATCCAGAAGACACATCAGGGTCATTTGTTCCAAATGAATTGTTGTAGCAGGAGCTGACTAGGAAGTAGGAACTACTAAATGTTTAAAGAAGAACAAGAACAATGAGAAAATAGAATGAATGACAAGCAAAAGGGAAATCATTTCAAGTTTTTTCCTTTACCTTTATCACATCCTCTAAACGAAATAAGAAAATAGCAATGTTAATTTTAGTGTTGCCATTACTTCATGAAAATATTCTGCTTAATGTGCATTAACTAACTAGAAACAAACTAACATTTTTTTATTTAAAAACATGTAATAAGGATATGACAAAAAATTTGGGTTTGAATCAACCAATACCAAATCAAACAAAGCAAATAATCAACAAACAAGGAAGAAAATGTTACCATATAATGATTGTTAAGAAAATAAATGAATAGATTGCACTCCTTCCTAACAACTAAAGCTTGAAAATGTTGGTCAGATAATCAAATTTAACATGCATGGTTGGTGGCACTTAATTTGAATCCTGCAAGTGTCAATAATTTTAAAAAATAAACCTCAGCTAAATCAATTTAGCCTGCATGTTCGGCATGGGTGAAATAGTCTAGTTCACCCGTCTACATGCAAGTGGAAGTGTTAATACTTAATAATATAAATGAATAGATTGTGCTCCTTTTTAATAGCTTAAGATTTGGGGAAAGTTGGAAATTTTATCAAAGTAAACAATGACAAAGATTACACAACCAAAGACAACAACAAAATGGGAGAATCATACAATACAATAGTAAATAAAATTTCAAGATTGTTATCTCCAAATCAAACAGATTGCAAGAAAGAACAAAATTATCCAACTGTAGATATCAATACAGATAATAGACTGTCATGCTAAATCCTAAATATGACGGGAACAAATAATCCACTCAAGTGTAACACTAAGACAACAAATACAGATATTTCGAAGTTGACCTTGGCAGAAGTATTTAGGATCTGAAGCTTTGTCTCAACCTCCTCCGAAGTAAAACACCATGCGAGATACTTCAGTATACTTGGTACTACTTTGGGAATAATCTGTCCAACAGAGCTGTACTCTCCTATAATCCAAATAATCAATGCGCGTGCTGCAGGGTCTTTTATTCTGTCCAAGTGGCAAGTCAATCGGACAATCACCTTCAATTGTAACAAATGAAGAGAGTAAAAGCATGTAGTAGATGTAACCAGCGACATAAATCTAGAATTCTGAACATATAAATAAAAATGAACCAGAAAATAGTAAGGTCTAATATCAAAGCAACACTCATGGTGAATTCATTCAACCTTTGTGAGCAGAATTTAATGAAATATTTTGCAGCTCCGAAGCAACAATAGATATCAAAATATGAACTAAAATCACATTAAAATAGTTTCTAGGTGTGTAGATCTTATGAAGTTGGGTTTCAGGGGAAAAAAACTAAAGAGAGACCTGGCTTGAGCTTTACAAGAAATCTGAACACAAGACCTCTACATGTTTATCTAAACTTTAGTAACTTAAACTTCCAGTATAAACTAGTTTTGTCCACGTATCCACTGTTTCCAACTAAATAATTATCTTAGGTCCATAAAACATTTATCCACAAGCACAGATCAGATCAGATCAGATCAGATCAGATCCAATCCAAGTAATTGATTAAGAGTTGCAGTCTGTAAGAAAAAAAAAACAATAAGGGGGAAATAAATGACAACTCTAGGCTGAAGGATTTAGAAACAACTGCACCAATATAGCAAACATAATATCCCAGTGGGATTCATGAAATAACAAAGGAAAACAAGTGAAGCTTCTAATGCTTAAGCCAGATGGCAGATGAAATATCTCAGTGGCATCATAACTAGTGCTTATGAACTGAACTCATCAAGGAATGGTCTGAAAAGTAGAATGATAATCCGGCTAGCTACCTTCTCATAACTAGTTGGATCTTGCTTATGAACGTGTTTTTGGTATGGCCGAGAAAGTTCATAAGGGAATTAAATTCATGGGAAGTAATGAAGTATAAGAAGATACAGCAACTAACCTATTGTGCTCATAAAATTAGTCATATAACTGTTTATTACTTTATTTGGTTGCTGATATTAGTAACTGGCAGCAATTCATTTCACTCAATCCCACTAGATTGACATGTTACTTCACTGCACTGCTAAATTTTACTAGGTTAGCAATGTATTGGCTCTTTGCTGGAATTACTAAATGACTTATAGGAGCCATTTTAATCATGTGTACAACAGTGCTAGAAGTAAAGGTAAGCATGCATACAAGACGCTGTAAGCATGAATTACTAACCCATCGTGTTTCTCTTGTTTACAAGCTGGTATTCCTGATATGACATATTTACTGCATCTGTTTCAACATTAAAACAGAGGAATTGGTAATTTGTGATCTCTTAATTTCACAATACTTTGCTATAGAAAATGTGCATAACTTAGGTATAGAAAATGCTGATTAACTGGAAGATATATCCTGAATTCCAACTCGTCATCGAGCACCAAACAAGTCCCTTGTATCTTCATTTTTCATTTTGTGCACTAATCACATTCTTGGCTGAAGATTAAAGATTAGAACATCCAATCAAGGGTTTGAAGCTAAGATTAGAACATCCAAGAAATGCCTAAAATCCAAGAATTAGAACATCCAAGAAATGCCTCGTTTGAAGATAAGATTGAATCGTGTTGATCAGCCTTTGTGGGGAAGTCATGAGTTCATTCCTATATCTTAATCTTCACCAAGTTACAGAAAATCCAAGAAAATATTCTAACCAAGAAATTACAGAAAATATAATGTATACCTCCCTGGAATGCCGTGCTTCTTCCTCCGTCTCTCCGGATGAAGCCCTACCCCTTTTCGTTCCCCTCCCTGCAGCTGTGACGTCATTCATCCTCCTCGCAATGCCGGTAAACGGAATCAGTTTCTGCGCTGCCGCCTTTTCTTGCTGATCGCCGAGGAACTCAGAAAAGAACACGATGTTTTGCGTCGGCTGATGATGGCAAGATCCGCTCGGCAGAGAAGAAGGGCTCGCCACGTCCACATCCATGTCTTCGTCGTCCAGCAATCTTCTCCCCACGCCGGTGAATGGCACATTATCTTTATCCCTCTCGCCGCGTTCTTGGTCCACGCCATTGACGAAATCGGAAAAGAACACGGGCTTACCTGTAATCCGACGGCACCGACTGCTCGGGGGAGAGGAGGATAATGAAGAACGCATGACGACGTCTGCTTCTTGCAACGTTCTTGCTGCGCCGGTGAAGGGTGCATACGAATCCAACGCTCCCTTCTCGTTGCCGTTGACGAAATCAGAAAAGAATAAGAGACGATGGGAAGATCGGCTCGGGGAAGAAGAAGAAGACGACGAGGGACGAGGCGGGGACATCTATGTCCATGGCTTCATCATCCTGCAATCTTCTCGCTACCCCGGTGGATGGTGCAAACTTGGAATCCATGAGAGTGGAGATCGAGATCACCCTCTCTTGCAATCTGTGTGAGGCACGCCGGAATCGGAACCCCAATCTCATGGGAGTGAAGCGAAGGCGAAGGTGAAGAAAGGGCGAACTCGAAACAGAAGAAATTAGTATTATTTTTCATTAATATATATAATGGGGAATCAAACGGAGAAATTAGTATTATTTTTCATTAATATAAAGGGTAATGCATTTCTTTTCGAATAAATTATATGGGTCTCCGATATGCATGACACGTCACAGTCCACCACAAAGAGATGTGATTTCCAATTGCTTGGCCATGTAATTCTATAAGATATTTGACTGATGACTAATTTGCTTATGATTCAGATTCCAGAATCTTTTATTTACTTTCTGGTTTAGCACTCATGCACAGTTACTTATATTTGTAGGCTAAGTGAATCAATTTTACAATGTTTGCAGGTCCAAGTCCATAGCAAAAGGAATCGGTGGCCGAGAAGGTGGTGACGTCGACGAGCAATCGAATCATTGAACTGATGGCTGGCGAGGCAGCAACGAAGGCATAGACATTGCGGCACGAGATCCCCAGCCGCGGACTTCGACTCACATAGACGCGGAGACAGACACATGTCTAAGTCATTAAAGAGAAACTCATTTTGACTGTAGTAACACTCTTATAACGGCAGAGTCCATCTCATAAGAATTTCCAACTGAGTACTACTTCACCCCTTTTAAAGTCAAGCTCAAGTTGTGCATCAACAATTTTACTGCTTTGTTGAAACCCAGAGACAATTGGTTCAGGATAGGATTTATGCTTTGTGGAGAAGGGCAGCACCCAATTGGTGGGACATCAACTTTACCAAATTTCCTTGCTCCACGATTATATAACGCATTCCATGTTAATAATATGTAATCAGCAATAAGTAGATCGAACATAAATATTGCATTAATGAGAATAAAATTTTACTATGTTTTTTAGCAAAAGGAACCGATGGTCGAGAAGGTGGTGACGGGCGACGAACGATCGAATAATTGAATCGATGGTCGGCGAGGCAGCGACGAAAGCATAAACATTGCGGCACGAGGTCCCCAGTCACGACTCAGACTCACATAGATGCGGAGGAAGGCACACCGGTTGGTTTATGTACAAGTGGTCAGCGGAGGAAAGCCGTGGCTGATAATTTCCTTAGTTTATGTATTTCTACAAACCGGTTGGTTTTATAAATTGTACAAGTTTTGTGGTGTTTTTTATAGTTGTCAAGGTTGGGTTAGGCTGTAGAGTACGGGTGGTACTCTGGCTGGTCATGTCCGGGTTTGGGGTGTGTCCGGGTTTGGGGTGTGTCCGGGTTTGGGGTGTGACACGTGCACAAAACTTCGACGTAGAGTTTAGGAGTTTAGGCGGAAAAATTACGACGTTGACGTCGAAATATTTTTTTTAAAAAAAATCTAAGTTTAAAAATTTCGATGCTTGCTACAGGCGTTGAAGACTTTTCGACGCCTATTGCAGGCATTGAAACGCGTCTGGAGCGGGCTCACTAGCGTCCGCCCACACCGTCCGTGTTACGCCCCGCCTAACTTTATCCCTAGAGAAGGGACCTCACCTAGGTGGAGCACAACCTACAACTAAACCACAAAATACACCAGAAAATCTCAACAAGAACAACTGAAATCTTCTTTTCAACAAGAAGTTCTCTAAACAAATGTTCAACATCAATCTAAATATAACTAAGAAAACAACTAAACAGCGGATGACGTCTCCTCCTCCCGGACTCTAGCTACCCAACTTCAACTACTAACGTACCTGCAAATTCGAAGCAACAACAAACAATATCAACGGGAAGCTGAGTAGGAGTATCAATATGTCTAACAATAAGGACTACAATCATGATGTGATGATATTGTCAAATGCAACAATATACAACTTTGCAATTGAATGCAATATGTCAACAACAAGACACATTTTCACCTATCAACTAATGCAATTCATACCAATCAAGAGCGCAATGGACAAATGGGTTTCCCCCGCGCTTTCCCACCTCCGAGAGTGACACCTCAATCCTGCTCCAGCAGGAGATCCGACTATCCATAAAGGTAGTCTGCCGACGTCTAACACATCGACGCCGAACACACACCTGTGTGGTAAATAGGTGATCACCGATGTCACTTGCCCAACACCTCGGGCAATAATTCAACAATGTCCAAGGCCTTCGCCCAATAAAAGATCAACAATGCAACATGACAACTAGATCTCACAAGATGAGAAATCACAACTGATCGACGAAGCTAACAATAATAAATGTTTCAACAAACTATCAACTGAAGATGCAACCAAATAATTCATGCTAGCAAATACAACTTAGGTCCAAGTCCAGATGCAACCGAGGACATTTTTTTTCTCGAGAAGACAATATCACAACCAATCCACAATATCTCCTATAAACAAAAATATGCAATTAATTCAATCTCCAAAAAAAAGAAAAGCTACATTAGTTTAATCAGAGATGAAAAGATACCTTCTTTCTTTTTTTAATTTGAGATGATAAGACATCTTTAGATTTAGGGTTATAACCTTAACCAAATTCGTAGCAGATCTCTGGATTCAGCAAAAACGAAAGATGAAGTTAAAAGTATTATTGGAGAGCTAAACATTCAGAACTAAAAAAACAAATCATTATCCAATAAACTGATAAACGTGGATAGCTAGTTAAAAAACAAACATAGAAACTCTATACTTGGGAATTCTGAAAGGACCAGTCCCAATAGAAACAAACCCAAGCTTCGAACATTGCATTCCTATGCTTCCTACTCAGCTCGGACATGATCACTTTAATTATCAATTTGCTAATACCTGAAGAAAAAAAGCAGCTAAATGGAACCGCCTTAGATTTTAAAATTAAATTAACAAAAAATAATTTTTGATTTATGTAAATGAAAAAAATATATTTTTTTTTTTAACCTAAAAATTAAAAAGTTCATTAACTACGTATGGGAAGGACTAGAGCAGTCCTGGTAAAAAAATATTATTGAGCTCCGGGAGTCGAATAGAAGTCCATATTTAGGACTCTTTAAGTCGGAGTCGAATAGAAAAATAATACATTAGCCTATAGATAATGTAATAAAGTCGCTCATTGGGCGGCAAATCGAGCACGTAGTCTTAAAGAGTCCAAAATATGGAATTCTATTCGACTCCCGGAGCTCAATAATATTTTTTTACCAGGACTGCTCTAGTCCTTCCCATACATAGTTAATGAACTTTTTATTTTTTAGGTAAAAAAAAAATTATATTTTTTTCATTTACATAAATCAAAAATTATTTTTTGTTAATTTAATTTTAAAATCTAAGGCGGTTCCATTTAGCTGCTTTTTTTCTTTAGGTATTAGCAAATTGATAATTAAAGTGATCATGTCCGAGCTGAGTAGGAAGCATAGGAATGCAAAGTTCGAAGCTTGGGTTTGTTTCTATTAGGACTGGTCCTTTCGGAATTCCCAAGTATAGAGTTTCTATGTTTGTTTTTTAACTAGCTATCCACGTTTATCAGTTTATTGGATAATGATTTGTTTTTTACTTCTGAATGTTTAGCTCTCCAACAATACTTTTAACTTCATCTTTTGTTTTTGCTGAATCCAGAGATCTGCTACGAATTTGGTTAAGGTTATAACCCTAAATCTAAAGATGTCTTATCATCTCAAATTAAAAAAAGAAAGAAGGTATCTTTTCATCTCTGATTAAACTAATGTAGCTTTTCTTTTTTTTGGAGATTGAATTAATTGCATATTTTTGTTTATAGGAGATATTGTGGATTGGTTGTGATATTGTCTTCTTGAGAAAAAAAATGTATTAGCGTATGATTAAGAGCAGTTGCTACCGAATGGTTGCTTGTCTTAAATTTCATTCTTACTTTAATACTCCCTAGGAATATTCAAGGATTGATTTTGTCAATGGTTTGGATGAAATGAAATGTCTATTTGTAAAAATTTCCTGCTACAAATATGGTAGATGTTTCTTTGAGTACAATATTGCCTTCATGAATCATGAAATAATTGTGGTTGACTAATTATCTTGGTTTGGTTTGTTTTTGGTTTGGGATCTGAGTCCGTGGAGTGGTCTGGTGAAACCTTTTCATTTATAATTTATTTATTTACTTCTGTAGTTTACCAGGAGATGTTGTCTCATGCTTAGGAGTGAACTCCAAAAGCGCTAGCAGGGACAGAAAGAAGTTGAGTGGTTCAAGTAGTAACGGGTTTGCAGCATCTGTGCCTCCGACACCTATTAGTGAAGATGATATCTTGCAGTCAGTGAATGTAATGAGTTTTACGTTCAATGAACTGAAGACAGTATAGTAATATAAGGGTATATTTGTAAATATAATCTTACTTAAGGACTTTTCTGTAAATTGTTATAGTATTAATAAAAGCATGATTAATAGAAAGGTGACCTAACCCTACAGGTTAATCACTCTTTTTTTCATCTTCCACAAACCAACTTGGTATTAGAGCTGCCGTTCACACATCCTGAAGTGCTTGGAAATCCAAAAAATTATTCTGCACCTGCGGCGTGCGGATTCCTTAGCCGCGCCTGCCGCTGCATCAAGCAACGCGCTGTGAGACGCACGCGCCCCAAGCGGTGCACGGCGCACCAAGTGTCGTAAGGCAGCGCACCTTCACCAAGCAGCGCAAGGCAGTGTCCTTCAAGCAGATTTTTTTTCTTCACATCGAGCGACACGCGTACCGAGGAGCTAGCTTTAGGCAGCACGGGTATACATCCTATATTTGATTCAAATTTCCTTCTCTCATTTGAAAGGTGACAACAACTTTATTCTACAAAGTCAGCTTATATATATTTTATTTTTCAAAATCTGTGCAATGAGATGAAGAAAAATCTAAGCCTTTAAAGATTTAATTTGATGCTATAATTATCTTGTAGATCTGGGATTTCGTTCGAAATTCCCTCTCTTCAAAATAGCCCTATGAAATTAGATGGATCATCTACTTATTTAATGTGGA
The DNA here is from genome assembly GCA_034359265.1 of Canna indica. Lineage (NCBI taxonomy): Eukaryota > Viridiplantae > Streptophyta > Magnoliopsida > Zingiberales > Cannaceae > Canna > Canna indica. The sequence goes on along the minus strand of CP136894.1, from coordinate 70,041,495 downwards.
CTCGAAGTGTGCGACTGTTTATTAGAGCCCGTCGTCTTGAGGGGTATCTCACCGGGAGTAAAGTACAGTTAGCAAATGGAAACAATGCACATTGCGAGTCAGAGAACTCTCTTATTATGTCTTGGCTTCTAAACTATATGACTCTGGATATTGGTCAGGGATTCACATTTTTCAGTACAACCAACGAAATTTGGAAAGCTATTTCACCAACTTACTCTCAAATAGGGAATTCAGTGCAAGCTTATGAGATTTAGTGTAAAATTCATCAAGTAAGACAAAGTAATATGTTAGTTACTGCTTATGTGGCCGAGCTTAGACAATTATGGTCTGAGTTGGACTTTTATCGTCCATTCAAGGCCTTACATGCTGAGGATGCAGTTCTACACAAAAAGTACATAGAAGAAGAATGCTTATTTGATTTTTTGGCAGGGCTAAATTCAAAATTTGACTCCATTAGAACACAAATTCTTAGGAGAGGAGATACATTGCCTACACTTCAGCAAGTTTTTTCCATTGTTCAAAGTGAGGAGACTCGGAGAAGGATTATGGTGGAGCCTAATAACTCACTAGTACCATCACATCGATCTGCACTAGTAGTTCAGCCTCGTGAAAGAACTGAAAGAGAACAAATGAAGTGTGATCATTGTCATAGGCCTGGTCACATTAAAGATACATGTTGGCAGTTACATGGTAGACCTCGAGAAGGTGGACGTGGCGGATGTCGTGGTGGAAGATTTCAGAGTCGAACTCGTGGGAGTCGAACTAATCATTCCGTTGATAACTCCTCAATGTCTTGTTACAAACTCTCAAATAGTTCATGGCAAAGCTTGATCCCACCTCTACTGGAGAGACCTCCTCCTCCACAGGTTCAGCTAGTCAACCTTCTTCTTCCATACACCACTCTCATTTTGCACAATAAGGTATTCTACATAGTGCATTAAATTGTACTCAGTTTTCACCATCATCCTAGATTGTAGATTTGGGTGCATCAAATTATATGACAGGTTTCTCTAGTTCCTTTATTTCATATTTTCCCTGTTCAGGTAGAGATAAAGTTCCTATAGCTGATAGTTCTTTTGCCCATATTTCTGGAAAAGGTGCCATCACTATTACTCCATCTCTACATTTATCGTTAGTCTTACATGTTCCTCGTTTTCCTAACAACCTCTTATCAATTAGTTCAATCACCGAGGCTCTCAATGGTATAGTAACATTCTTCCCTACTCATTGTTTGTTTCAGAAGAAGCTTGTGACGAATGAGACGATTGGATCTGGTAGAATACATGATGGTCTCTATCAACGGGATAATCTTAGCAGTCCCAATAAAGTCAGATATATGGTCTCTTCTGAAACAAGTGCACTGGAGGAATTGCAGTTACATCATCGTCAATTTTGACATTTTTCTTTTTCAGTTATAGCTAGGCAGTTTTCTTTCTCTCTACAAATTATGCAATAATGACCAACTGATTTGTGATGCCCGTGAGTATGCTAAACATACAAGTAGTATCTATTCTACTTCTGGAAATCATAGTCAATCTCCATTTGATGTTATTCACACTGATGTTTTGGGATCCTGCCATGTTACTTCTCTTTCTGGGCATAAATGGTTCATTACCTTTATTGATTGTTTTCGTCAAACAACTTGGGTTTATTTGTTAAAGAGTAAAGATGAAGTGTTGCGATGTTTTAAAGCATTTCACATGATGATAGAAACTCAATTCAGTACCAAAATCAAAATCCTTTGCTCAAATAATGATACATAATACACTGGCAAAGAGCTTCCGGACTACTTGTTAGCTAATGGGATTCTTCATCAAACCGCTTGTGTTGATACACCTACTCAAAATGGTGTGGCAGAAAGAAAGAATCGTCACCTATTGGAAGTCACTCGATCTTTACTCTTTACCATGAACATGCCAAAGTCTTTTTGGAGACAAGCCGTTTTGACAACTGCTTATTTAATTAATCTCATGCCGCTTCGGACCTTGGAGTTCAAGTCACCGACCACTCGAATGTCTTATTGGAGTTACGACTTTCATTGTACCTCCTAAGATATTTGGGTGTGTTTGTTTTGTACGTGATCATCGTCCCTCACTTGGTAAACATGAACATCGTTCCTTGAAATGTGTATTTGTTGGATATTTAGCTACTAAAAAAGGTTACAAGTGTTATTTCCCACCTCAAAAGAAGATGTTTGCGAGTATGGATGTAACCTTCATAGAGACAGAGGCATACTATTTATCCGATCAGAATTTGGTAAATATTGTCCCTCCATCTCCCTCTACAATATCAGATGAGTTCCTCTACTCACCATATTCATGTCCCGAGATACCACATTGTGGTGGGGAGTCATCTAGAGTTCAAGAAGAGCCGCACATAGCTGCAAGTGATACCAAGACCACTATGCATTCTCCTAGAGTTCAAGAATCTCCTCATGTTACATCTTCAGATGATCCTGACCTTGGTAAATCTCATCTCCTTGTTCTTCTTTAGATTTACCTATTGCCATTCGTAAAGGTTCTCGCCACCATGTCTTTCCTTCTCGTTACCGTTATGACATCTCTCATTATGTTTCCTATAAGTCTTAGTCCTCTAGGTATAAATGCTTCATTACATCATTATCTGATGTCACCATTCCCTCAAATTGGAAGGTTGCCATAGTGGACCCGAGGTGGAAAGAAGCCATGTTAGAGGAAATGAAAGCCTTAGCCAAGAACCAAACTTTGGAGCTTCTACCACTGCCAAAAGGAAAACGACCTGTGGGGTGCAAATGGGTGTATACCGTGAAACAAACACCAGAAGGAAATGTCGATCGTTTTAAAGCTCGTTTGGTTGCAAAGGGGTACACTCAGACATACAATATTGATTATGATGAAACATTTGCTCCTGTTGCCAAGATGAATACTATTCAGACTCTCATTTCATGTGTTGCGAATCTTGGGTGGAAACTACATCAGTTGGATGTGAAGAATGCTTTTCTACATGGTGATTTACAAGAGGAAGTTGATATGGAGATCCCACCTGGGTTCGATAGCACAAATACTGTTGGGAAGGTTTGTCGACTACGACGATCACTCTATGGATTGAAACAGTCACCTCGTGCCTGGTTTGATAGATTTCGTCAAGTAATTCTTAGTATGGGGTATAAATAGAGCAACAATGATCATACTTTATTTTTCAAGCATAACCAAGGAAACGTGGCCATCCTCATTGTTTATGTTGATGACATAATTGTTAAGGGGTATGATGTTGATGAAACTATGAGCTTGAAGGCTTAGCTTGCACAATTATTTGAAGTTAAAGACCTAGGGGAACTAAGATACTTCATAGGGATTGAAGTAGCACACTCATCGCATGATATTTTCTTATCTCAAAGAAAATATGTGCTAGACTTGTTGGCTGAAGCAGGAATGCTGGGTAGTAAGCCTACTCCAACTCCAATTGATCAGAATTTTCAACTTGTTAATAATGGTGGTAATTCCGTTGATCATGGGAGATATCAAAGACTAGTGGGAAGATTGATATATCTTTCACACACCATACCAGATATTATATTTGTTGTGAGTGTTGTAAGTTGATACATGCACGATCTACGTGAGCAGCACATGGAAGCTGTGTATAAAATTCTAAGATATCTTAAAAGTTGTCTTGGTGGAGGCTTATTGTTTTCTCGACAAGGTAACTTGAAGATAGAATGTTACACAGATCTCGATTGGGCTAGATGTCTAGATGATCGTCGATCCACGTCTGGATATTGTACATTTGTCGATGGCAACTTAGACACCTGGAGAAGTAAGAAACAAACAGTGGTTTCTCGTTCTAGTGCGGATGATGAATATCGAGCTATGTCTCAGGGTGTCTATGAGTTGCTATGGTTGAAAAACCTCATGCAAGAGTTACATCTTAATTCACAACAACCGATTCGTCTTTTCTGTGATAATAAAGCTGCTATTGAAATTGTCAATAATCCTGTGCAACATGACAGAACGAAACACATAGAGTTTCATCGTCACTTCATCAAGGAGAAATTGGAGAACAGTGATATTTGCATTCCATTTGTTCGATCCTTTGAAAAGTTGGCTGATATTTTCACCAAGGAGTTGAATAATATTTCATTTTCTCCTATTGTACGCAAGATGAGTTTAAATGATATATTTGTACCATCTTGAGGGGGAGTATTGTAATGTAGGGGTATATTTGAAAATATACTTTTACTTGAAGACTTTTATGTAAATTGTTATAGTATTAATAAAAGCAGGATTAATAGAGAGGTGACCTAACCCTAGAGATTAATCACTCTCTTTTCATCTTCCACAAAACAACTGACAGCCACAAGGAACTTCCAACTAGATAGTAAGTTAGGGGAGCTAGGGAGGCTTTGGTTCAGTGTTTAAGGGATGGATTGATGAACAAACTTTGGCAGCTACCAAACCTGGCACTGGATCGATTATTGTTGTGAAGAAGTTAAATCAGGAAGGCTTGTAAGGTCACAAGGAATGGTTGGTGAGTTTCCTTTTCCACTTAATTTGGTGCATCCGATCTTTTTCATTTTCTTTTGGCAATAACATGATCTGGATACTATGTTTATTCAGTTCGTAGATTTAAGAAATATATATATTAGTGAGAGATGATCATGACCCTGCTCTGCATTTTGCGATAAATGTGTCAATTCTTTCAATTTATGACTAATTGAATGAGCAAATCCCACCATCTTGTAGGCAAAGGTAAATTACCTTGGTCAGTTGTCGCATCCTCATCTTGTAAAGCTTATTTGATACTGCTTGGAGGATGAACAACGACCTCGTGTGTATGAATGTATGTCTCGCGGGAGCTTGGAGAATCATCTTTTTAGAAGTAAGTTAATTGGATAAATTGAAAACTAGGTGTTTACTTTCTACTTCTACAATAAATTTCTCCGAGGTTTTCCACCATCTATTGTTATTGAACTAGATGGTGCAGTAGATCATAATTCTTTGTAATTTGATGATGGCACATGAGGTTCATATTTTCAACCACTCTCTTGGAACCTCCGTATGAAGATCGCTCTGGGTGCTGCAAAAAGGGCTCACATTTTTGCATAGCGACAGGGCAAGAGTCGTATATCGTGATTTTAAAAACTCTAACATTCTTCTAGATTCTGTAATGGTATGTTTGCTTCATTAGATAGGATTGGATATGATAGGATTGGATAATAAATGAGGGTGGATTGGATATAAATTTTTTAAATCCGGTATGCAGCGGATATAATATCTATTTTAAACTCATTTTCTTTTAATCCGTGCACTAAACAAACAATGGATATTAATCCATCCCCTATTATATCCTTCCTTATCCTATGATGCAAACATGCACTAAGTGATTTGGCTTTTGTCAATTTGTAAACCAACATAATTATAGACACTCACCATCTATTGTTCTTGTTCTATATATACATAACTACAATGGAAAACTCTCGGATTTTGGATGGGCAAAAGATGGCCCTGATGACGATGAAAATCATGTCTCAACGAGTATCATGGGAACATATGGATATGCTACTCTTGAATACCTTGCAATAGGTGATCTTCTTGCACATGCTGAAGTTTCTCCTCCAGTGTTGGGAAAGTTGAAGTTGTAGTTTGGGTTGCTATTTATTTGCAAATTACTAACTCTTTGACACACACAGTCATGATCCTAATGGTCAATTTTTTTAGTCATTTTGTTGATAATCTAACATGTAAATTAAATGGAAGGGAAATTGATGTTATTTTATGGAGTGTCCTAATTGAGAGTATATTCATTCTTTCTCATCTTAGTTTATTCATGGGCCTCCTGCATTGAAAAGATCATCCTATACAACCTTATATGAGCATACTGAAGCATGACAAACTACTAATGCAAATTTTGACAATTTTCATCTGTAAGGACATTTGAGTACCAAAAGCGATGTGTACAACTTTGGAGTTGTTCTTCTAGAAATGTTGTCTGGCCGACGTGCCATAGACAAGAACCAACCACCTGGAGAGCACAATCTAGTGGACTGGGCAAGGCCTAATCTTACAAGCAAGCGAAAGATCGATCTTCCGCATCATGGATTTACGATTGGAGGGGCAGTATTCACTGGAAGGAGCACAAAAGGCTGTCGTTCTCGCACTCCATTGCTTATCAACGGAACCAAGATACAGGCCAACAATGGATCAAGTGGTGTCTGCACTAGAACAGCTTCAGGATGCCCAAGACATGAGAAGAAATCCACGGTATGAACAAAAGACAAATGGCCAAAGCATTGGTGGCAATTCAAGCAGGTTGGTTAAGAGGAGATCAGAAGAAATTGTCAAAGGAGAGGTTGCTCATCCTACGCCCTCAGCTTCCCCACTTCACACTAAGTGAAGAGAAGTCTCATGTGATGCAACTTCTAAATTCTATTGTCATATCTAATATAAGAAATTAAGATCTAATATTTTATGTATTGTATTAAAAAAGGAGATAATTTTATCCTCATATTTGAATTAAATGTTGAATTTATGCTTTATATTGTTGATATTGTGAAATTAATTGAAAATCCAAATATGTTAACCGTGACCATTGTATCAAGATTTGATATCAATTTTAATTGGCATAAGCAATTGAATTAACTTTCAAAAAACAATCAAATGTCATGCCTATATCTTTTTTCTTTTCTTTTTTCATATTTAACTTTATTTGTTGGTCTGATTTGAAATTTGGTAATTTGGATCATTGTAATGCAGTGTGAAACTATTTTGGTCTAAACATCCCTATTTGTCCATTGATTCATTAGATTTGAAATTTGTTCAATTAAATTAATTTAATGATATATAAAAAAATGTTTGTAGGATAATTTTGATGCATAAAAAAATTAATTTATAATTTTATAATTTTACCGATGACTTGATGAATAGCCCATATATCCAGTATTCTCATTTATTAGTCTCACATTACCTGCTGCTTATTTGAAATGGATTACATATATTGTCTCTATTTGGTCAAGAGGCACGACCTTACTTGAACACGATCGGTTCTATAGGCTCGTACAATTGTATCCTTGAGTGTAAAGGAGACAGACAATTCAATCTGGTTGATGAATAATGACCACGTGATCAGAACGTGATTAATGGCTCAAATTGTTAGGGGATTGAAGCCATAGATTATGGTTCCAAGATTTCACCTTTCACGGGTGCATCAAGAAGGCTGCTGGACGTCGAACCAATGGATGTCAACGTCCCAGCAACATCTTCTTCTTGTTTATCTTGTTTATCCTCCTCGACGCAATCGACACAATCTTTCCATGGGATTACGTTCTTTTCTGAATTCGTCGTCAATGCCGATGGGAAGGTAGGTCCGGAGGGCCTAGCAAGAAGGTTGCAAGATGAGAACGTGGCCTTGCATTCTTCGCTATCTTCCCCTCCGACCGTCTTCTTTTTTGATTTCCAAGAATACGACGTAAATCAAGAACACCCCTGTGAGAGGGCAAATGAAAATTCCACGTTTGTGCCTTCATCCGGCGTGGGGAGAAGGTTGTTGGATGTCAGCTCGAACATGGATGTGGACGTCCCGTGGCCGAGTTGATATTGCCATCGTCATCCGACGGAAAACACAACTTTGCGTGCAGGGAGGGAAACAAAGAGGGGTAGAGGGCTGCATCTGCATTGACGGAAGAAGAAGAGGATCCTCTGTTAGTCTGCTTCCTTTAATTAATTTTGATTGACTTCAAGAACCGCATAAGAAACTTAAACTTTTGATGTCTCATGATTTGCTGAATGAATTAATGGATTGGAACTCAAATCTAATTTTCTGTTATGATACTCCTTGGAAGCACAAAAATGATGTGATTTTTTTCTAATAAGTCTAAAGGTAAGGTATTACCTTTGTGATTTGTGGATTTTAGGCTGAATTTAATTAGGGCAATAATAGTGGGAAGCAATCTATTCGCAAGATGAATCTTGAGAGTTAAAACAAATGAAATTTGCAGGATGAATATGTGCATAGTCCAACCTAATGGAGATGAGTTGTTTCTCTTTTATGGTGGAGCTTGGAAGGATAACAATTGTTATTCCGGGACTGGTTAACTTACATCATTTTAGATTGTGTTACAAGCAGTACGTATTCTTATGGGCCCTGGCCGTTTCATTTGTCACGGTGATTCGACAAATCCATTTAATTAAGCATTCAACAAAAGTTGCAACGAAAATTAGATTTGAGTTCCAATCCATTCATTCATTTAGCAAATCATGAGACATCAAAAGTTTAAGTTTCTTATGCGGTTCTTGAAGTCAAACAAAATTAATTAAAGGAAGCAGACTAGCAGAGGATCGTCTTCTTCCTCCATCAGTGCGGATGCAGCCCTCTACCCCTCTTTGTTTCCCTCCAAGCACGCAAAGTTGTGTTTTCCGTCGAATGACAAAGGCAATATCCACTCGGCAACAGGACGTCCACATCCATGTCCGAGCTGACATCCAGCAACCTTCTCCCCACGCCGGATAAGGGCACAAATGTGGAATTTTCTTTCGCCCTCTCGCCGGCGTGTTCTTGATTTACGTCGTATTCTTGGAAATCAGAAAAGAAGATTGTTGGAGAGGAAGATAGCGAAGAATGCAAGGCCACATTCGCATCTTGCAACCTTCTTGCTGCGCCCTCCGGACCAACCTTCCCGTCGGCATTGACGAAGAATTTAGAATAGAACGTCATCCCATGGAAAGATTGTGGCGATTGCATCGAGGAGGATAAATTGGATAAACAAGAAGAAGATGCTGCTGGGACGTCGACATCCATCGGTTCGGCGTCCAGCAGCCTTCTTGCTGCGCCCGTGAGGAGGATAAACATGAAGAAGGCCTTCGTCTTTTGCTTCTAAAAGAAGCACAATTAACGTATTTTGCATATACCAATTTTCTCCAATTTAAAAGAGAGATACACTTAATATAATTTGTAGGAATATATACAGTTAAATTTAACTAGTACTAGATACATGTAGAAACTACGGTGTAAAAACGATCAGATCAGCGACATGTGTTTCCGACACGATAATTTCAAGTTGAAAAACCAACTTAACCCAACTTCGGAAAAAGAAGCAATGACCTATTTTGTGTTGGAGCGAGCTCTAAGGATCTTTTCTGCATCAATTTTTTAATTTTTTTAATACATTTTTTTATCTTTAACAAAGTTCAATAGTATCTAATCAAATTGAAATGAACCAAACTAGTACGATTTGAAAAATTTATATTCTAATTTTCAAAATCACATAGTATATTATTAATTTTTTTAAAAATTATTCAAGCTTTTTTAGATCTCCATTGAGAACTCCAAACTGATCCAAATAAACTTGGAAAAAAAACCTGAAATCCAAGCAACCCCCAAAGTATCTAGAGCTGGATCATGTAGTATTTGTTTTGTTTTGGCACAATCTGCTTTTAAACATTTAACAAGTAGATTTAATGAATTTAATGACTGATAAAAGAAAAGCTAGTACAAGAGTCGTCCTTGTTGATCTTAAAAAAAAATGAGACGAGAATAATTGTCAAACTACTAAAAATTAATAGACCCGGAAAACAAATAGATACCACCATGTTCATTAAACAAATAAAGATGATCATCTATAAATTCATCATATGACAAAATCTTCAGCAGCATAAAATATATTAGGTACAAAATTGTGGTTTTCATCAGAGATCACAATGGGTAGGTACCAAGTCTGGAGAAGGGAAACAAACAGGGAAGGAGAAGTTGGATGCCTTCTTTCATTGTAGAAATGCCACCACTCTGTTTAGCAAGTTTAGGCCAAAAACTGTTTCTTCGCAATTGATTTTGATAGTGATATTCAATGGTTCAGAGAACTTGCCCTCAGCCAAGATAGTAAACAAGACTGGCTTTGAGCTACTCAATAATTGCCCACTGAAACGGAAGCACAAACCGGATGCATCATCAATGTTAAAAGAAACTGGGATGTCGGCACTCACAAGGGAAACATTAGAATTGCTTAGAACCTTAGATGCTAGAATTTTAGAAACTAGAATAATTTTATCCGAATCAAATGAATTGTCAATCTTCTCCATGTGATCCTTGAATATGCACCTGTTACATAATTTTGGAATATTAGCTAAACTTAATACAGCAGGGAAAGAAAGTATGATAGCTGAAAAAGTGGCATTTTAATTTCATACAAACTATAAACTTTTTCTATTTCAATACTGAGAAATGCTTTGTCATTCTATGTTTTCTATGTTCCAGGTAATCACACTATAAGACTACGCCTTCCTCTATCATAACCTAATTATTAGGTAAATCATCTAACTCTTTCCATTGCCCAAGAATACCAAAATAATGGCATTGTCAAGCAAAAGATTTTATAACCTGTTACAATCCCGTTGATATATGAACCAGCAGTATCGTGATATTTCTATATGTGCACATGAAAGAAGTGTATATTTGTATGTCTGAAGTGATCCACAAGGGCAGTAATATGAAATATGAGGGCACATCTATACCATGCGGTTAGACATTTTGTGAGATATGAATATTACTGACACTTGCATTTTGTCGAAAACTTTTTCCCATTGCATAACACAGCTAACTTGAATGGCAAAAGATGATGAAAACACACTTGAATGACTTTCTTCACCCTTTGACTTGGATCTAAGGATGCAATCTCCTGAAAAGAAAGCAAAGCTGGTATATTATCTGTTGATGGTGGGCTATGGAAGAAAAAAATGGAACATGTGAGTTTATAAAAGTAATATGAGCAACAAAAAATTCCACAAGATGTAACTACTACTAGACTGAAAATAAGAGTCCAAATCAAATAGTGCAAAGAAAATGATGAGAAATGGGGCAGATAAATACCTTTCAGGTTTTCCCATCACTTGATCTGAAGATTCCACACCCAAAGTAGACTCCCCATCTTTCAATGCTATATTTACTAATGGTTCAGAAGAGCAGTTCTCGAGAAAAACTTCAAGAAGTACTAAGATTGGGGATATAGTTGAAATTTCATATGAAAATGCATATTCTACTCTCAAGCCATTGCCAGTTGTAGGATGGAGAAGAGTGTGGAGCATTGGTCTAACAGTACAATTAAGATTGTTAATTGATATTCTGCCAGGAGAAGGCTGTGGTGGCTTTTTTACTGAAGTAGAAGCTGGTTGCTCATCCAGCCATGATTCAAGTGCTGACTTAGACATCGACTCTGCCAAATCTATAGAGATGAATGAAGACAAATTTCCCTTGGAACTTTGACTTGCAAGATCGTAATCAACGCTAGCATCAGAAACATTAATTAGGGCTTTTTCTTTGCCATCTTGAGCATCATGCAGAACTGAGACAAAAGCATGGTCACTTTCATTTGAATCAATTGCAGATTCATTCCCCTCACCATCTGAGCTGATGGAAGAATGATGAGAATCATAGACAGAGCCACTTTCTTCAATTGAAGATCCAGAAGACACATCAGGGTAATTTGTTCCAAATGAATTGTTGTAGCAGGAGCTGACTAGGAAGTAGGAACTACTAAATGTTTAAAGAAGAACAAGAACAATGAGAAAATAGAATGAATGACAAGCAAAAGGGAAATCATTTCAAGTTTTTTCCTTTACCTTTATCACATCCTCTAAACGAAATAAGAAAATAGCAATGTTAATTTTAGTGTTGCCATTACTTCATGAAAATATTCTGCTTAATGTGCATTAACTAACTAGAAACAAACTAACATTTTTTTATTTAAAAACATGTAATAAGGATATGACAAAAAAAATTTGGGTTTGAATCAACCAATACCAAATCAAACAAAGCAAATAATCAACAAACAAGGAAGAAAATGTTACCATATAATGATTGTTAAGAAAATAAATGAATAGATTGCACTCCTTCCTAACAACTAAAGCTTGAAAATGTTGGTCAGATAATCAAATTTAACATGCATGGTTGGTGGCACTTAATTTGAATCCTGCAAGTGTCAATAATTTTAAAAAATAAACCTCAGCTAAATCAATTTAGCCTGCATGTTCGGCATGGGTGAAATAGTCTAGTTCACCCGTCTACATGCAAGTGGAAGTGTTAATACTTAATAATATAAATGAATAGATTGTGCTCCTTTTTAATAGCTTAAGATTTGGGGAAAGTTGGAAATTTTATCAAAGTAAACAATGACAAAGATTACACAACCAAAGACAACAACAAAATGGGAGAATCATACAATACAATAGTAAATAAAATTTCAAGATTGTTATCTCCAAATCAAACAGATTGCAAGAAAGAACAAAATTATCCAACTGTAGATATCAATACAGATAATAGACTGTCATGCTAAATCCTAAATATGACGGGAACAAATAATCCACTCAAGTGTAACACTAAGACAACAAATACAGATATTTCGAAGTTGACCTTGGCGGAAGTATTTAGGATCTGAAGCTTTGTCTCAACCTCCTCCGAAGTAAAACACCATGCGAGATACTTCAGTATACTTGGTACTACTTTGGGAATAATCTGTCCAACAGAGCTGTACTCTCCTATAATCCAAATAATCAATGCGCGTGCTGCAGGGTCTTTTATTCTGTCCAAGTGGCAAGTCAATCGGACAATCACCTTCAATTGTAACAAATGAAGAGAGTAAAAGCATGTAGTAGATGTAACCAGCGACATAAATCTAGAATTCTGAACATATAAATAAAAATGAACCAGAAAATAGTAAGGTCTAATATCAAAGCAACACTCATGGTGAATTCATTCAACCTTTGTGAGCAGAATTTAATGAAATATTTTGCAGCTCCGAAGCAACAATAGATATCAAAATATGAACTAAAATCACATTAAAATAGTTTCTAGGTGTGTAGATCTTATGAAGTTGGGTTTCAGGGGAAAAAACTAAAGAGAGACCTGGCTTGAGCTTTACAAGAAATCTGAACACAAGACCTCTACATGTTTATCTAAACTTTAGTAACTTAAACTTCCAGTATAAACTAGTTTTGTCCACATATCCACTGTTTCGCCTGTTTCCAACTAAATAATTATCTTAGGTCCATAAAACATTTATCCACAAGCACAGATCAGATCAGATCAGATCAGATCCAATCCAAGTAATTGATTAAGAGTTGCAGTCTGTAAGAAAAAAAAAACAATAAGGGGGAAATAAATGACAACTCTAGGCTGAAGGATTTAGAAACAACTGCACCAATATAGCAAACATAATATCCCAGTGGGATTCATGAAATAACAAAGGAAAACAAGTGAAGCTTCTAATGCTTAAGCCAGATGGCAGATGAAATATCTCAGTGGCATCATAACTAGTGCTTATGAACTGAACTCATCAAGGAATGGTCTGAAAAGTAGAATGATAATCCGGCTAGCTACCTTCTCATAACTAGTTGGATCTTGCTTATGAACGTGTTTTTGGTATGGCCGAGAAAGTTCATAAGGGAATTAAATTCATGGGAAGTAATGAAGTATAAGAAGATACAGCAACTAACCTATTGTGTTAACCAAAAGTTACCTTAGTGTACTGCAATCAAAATTTAATTGGAAACCCAATTCACCATTATGTTACTTATTTGTGACAAGCCCCAGCTGGCTCAATTCAGGTCATGTTTTTAGGTCTAGTTGGATTTGATCCAAAACTAAAACTAGCCCCCAACTTGAAATATCCTTAGTGTACACGTCTATTTTTCAGAATTTCCAACATAAATTCTTTAAAGATAAATTATTCCAACATTTAAACTTGATATCTTGTTCAACATCTGTAGTAAAATATTTTAGATTATTATTCAAGATTTTTGATCTCTTAGTAATACTGTTTCTCTTAACTTTATAATTTTGTTTCCTGGTACAGAATGATAATTCTTATCACTCATTTAATTTAGGATCTTCAAGGTAATTGTATAAACATTTGAAAGATATGTAATTTAAGTTACTGTAAAACTGGATTCAATTGGGAACTACTATAAGATAGCTTTAGGTATTATATTCTGCAGCGGTATACCTAAACATGGATTGAGTCCATCTATTTGAATCTTATTTTATATAGTGTGCAAGTCTCTCTCCTTCCAGTTTTTCAGTTGCATGCTGCTTTCTTATTTTTCACATTTACAGTCATCACAAAATCTGCAGATGCACAGAGAATGGAAGTATCATCCGCAAAATCCTCACAGTATTCTCTATCCGTTGTGCTCATAAAATTAGTCATATAACTGTTTATTACTTTATTTGGTTGCTGATATTAGTAACTGGCAGCAATTCATTTCACTCAATCCCACTAGATTGACATGTTACTTCATTGCACTGCTAAATTTTACTAGGTTAGCAATGTATTGGCTCTTTGCTGGAATTACTAAATGACTTATAGGAGCCATTTTAATCATGTGTACAACAGTGCTAGAAGTAAAGGTAAGCATGCATACAAGACGCCGTAAGCATGAATTACTAACCCATCTTGTTTCTCTTGTTTACAAGCTGGTATTCCTGATATGACATATTTACTGCATCTGTTTCAACATTAAAACAGAGGAATTGGTAATTTGTGATCTCTTAATTTCACAATACTTTGCTATAGAAAATGTGCATAACTTAGGTATAGAAAATGCTGATTAACTGGAAGAGATATCCTGAATTCCAACTCGTCATCGAGCACCAAACAGGTCCCTTGTATGTTCATTTTTCATTTTGTGCACTAATCACATTCTTGGCTGAAGATTAAAGATTAGAACATCCAATCAAGGGTTTGAAGCTAAGATTAGAACATCCAAGAAATGCCTAAAATCCAAGAATTAGAACATCCAAGAAATGCCTCGTTTGAAGATAAGATTGAATCGTGTTGATCAGCCTTTGTGGGGAAGTCATGAGTTCATTCCTATATCTTAATATTCACCAAGTTACAGAAAATCCAAGAAAATATTCTAACCAAGAAATTACAGAAAATATAATGTATACCTCCCTGGAATGCCGTGCTTCTTCCTCCGTCTCTCCGGATGAAGCCCTACCCCTTTTCGTTCCCCTCCCTGCAGCTGTGACGTCATTCATCCTCCTCGCAATGCCGGTAAACGGAATCAGTTTCTGCGCTGCCGCCTTTTCTTGCTGATCGCCGAGGAACTCAGAAAAGAACACGATGTTTTGCGTCGGCTGATGATGGCAAGATCCGCTCGGCAGAGAAGAAGGGCTCGCCACGTCCACATCCATGTCTTCGTCGTCCAGCAATCTTCTCCCCACGCCGGTGAATGGCACATTATCTTTATCCCTCTCGCCGCGTTCTTGGTCCACGCCATTGACGAAATCGGAAAAGAACACGGGCTTACCTGTAATCCGACGGCACCGACTGCTCGGGGGAGAGGAGGATAATGAAGAACGCATGACGACGTCTGCTTCTTGCAACGTTCTTGCTGCGCCGGTGAAGGGTGCATACGAATCCAACGCTCCCTTCTCGTTGCCGTTGACGAAATCAGAAAAGAATAAGAGACGATGGGAAGATCGGCTCGGGGAAGAAGAAGAAGACGACGAGGGACGAGGCGGGGACATCTATGTCCATGGCTTCATCATCCTGCAATCTTCTCGCTACCCCGGTGGATGGTGCAAACTTGGAATCCATGAGAGTGGAGATCGAGATCACCCTCTCTTGCAATCTGTGTGAGGCACGCCGGAATCGGAACCCCAATCTCATGGGAGTGAAGCGAAGGCGAAGGTGAAGAAAGGGCGAACTCGAAACAGAAGAAATTAGTATTATTTTTCATTAATATATATAATGGGGAATCAAACGGAGAAATTAGTATTATTTTTCATTAATATAAAGGGTAATGCATTTCTTTTCGAATAAATTATATGGGTCTCCGATATGCATGACACGTCACAGTCCACCACAAAGAGATGTGATTTCCAATTGCTTGGCCATGTAATTCTATAAGATATTTGATTGATGACTAATTTGCTTATGATTCAGATTCCATAATCTTTTATTTACTTTCTGGTTTAGCACTCATGCACAGTTACTTATATTTGTAGGCTAAGTGAATCAATTTTACTATGTTTGCAGGTCCAAGTCCATAGCAAAAGGAATCGGTGGCCGAGAAGGTGGTGACGTCGACGAGCAATCGAATCATTGAACTGATGGCCGGCGAGGCAGCAACGAAGGCATAGACATTGCGGCACGAGGTCCCCAGTCGCGGACTTCGACTCACATAGACGCGGAGACAGACACATGTCTAAGTCATTAAAGAGAAACTCATTTTGACTGTAGTAACACTCTTATAACGGCAGAGTCCATCTCATAAGAATTTCCAACTGAGTACTACTTCACCACTTTTAAAGTCAAACTCAGGTTGTGCATCAACAATTTTACTGCTTTGTTGAAACCCAGAGACAATTGGTTCAAGATAGGATTTATGCTTCGTGGATAAGGGCATCACCCAATTGGTGGGACATCAGCTTTACCAAATTTCCTTGCTCCACGATTATATAACGCCTTCCATGTTAATAATATGTAATCAGCAATAAGTAGATAGAACATAAATATTGCATTAATGAGAATAAAATTTTACTATGTTTTTTAGCAAAAGGAACCGATGGTCGAGAAGGTGGTGACGGGCGACGAACGATCGAATAATTGAATCGATGGTCGGCGAGGCAGCGACGAAAGCATAAACATTGCGGCACGAGGTCCCCAGTCACGACTCAGACTCACATAGATGCGGAGGAAGGCACACCGGTTGGTTTATGTACAAGTGGTCAGCGGAGGAAAGCCGTCGCTGATAATTTCCTTAGTTTATGTATTTCTGCAAACCGGTTGGTTTTATAAATTGTACAATTTTATGGTATTTTTTATAGTTGTCAAGGTTGGGTTAGGCTGTAGAGTACGGGTGGTACTCTGGCTGGTCATGTCCGGGTTTGGGGTGTGTCCCGGTTTGGGGTGTGACACGTGCACAAAACTTCGACGTAGAGTTTAGGAGTTTAGGCGGAAAAATTTCGACGTTGACGTCGAAATATTTTTTTTAAAAAAAAATCTAAGTTTAAAAATTTCGACGCTTGCTACAGGCGTTGAAGACTTTTCGACGCCTATTGCAGGCATTGAAACGCGTCTGGAGCGGGCTCACTAGCGTCCGCCCACACCGTCCGTGTTACGCCCCGCCGAACTTTATCCCTAGAGAAGGGACCTCACCTAGGTGGAGCACAACCTACAACTAAACCACAAAATACACCAGAAAATCTCAACAAGAACAACTGAAATCTTCTTTTCAACAAGAAGTTCTCTAAACAAATGTTCAACATCAATCTAAATATAACTAAGAAAACAACTAAACAGCGGATGACGTCTCCTCCTCCCGGACTCTAGCTACCCAACTTCAACTACTAACGTACCTGCAAATTCGAAGCAACAACAAACAATATCAATGGGAAGCTGAGTAGGAGTATCAATATGTCTAACAACAAGGACTATAATCATGATGTGATGATATTGTCAAATGCAACAATATACAACTTTGCAATTGAATGCAATATGTCAACAACAAGACACATTTTCACCTATCAACTAATGCAATTCATACCAATCAAGAGCGCAATGGACAAATGGGTTTCCCCCGCGCTTTCCCACCTCCGAGAGTGACACCTCAAGCCTGCTCGAGCAGGAGATCCGACTATCCATAAAGGTAGTCTGCCGACGTCTAACACATCGACGCCGAACACACACCTGTGTGGTAAATAGGTGATCACCGGTGTCACTTGCCCAACACCTCGGGCAATAAATCAACAATGTCCAGGGCCTTCGCCCAATAAAAGATCAACAATGCAACATGACAACTAGATCTCACAAGATGAGAAATCACAACTGATCGACGAAGCTAACAATAATAAATGTTACAACAAACTATCAACTGAAAATGCAACCAAATAATTCATTCTAGCAAATACAACTTATGACAACGTTAATACTACAATGGGCACCATGCTCAAATAACATTAATAAATAACAACTCTAATTAGACTCATGCAATTATCAACATGGTATGTCCAACAAAATAATGCAACATGAGATCAACGGAATACAGAAGCAACGCCGAGGGGCTTTGCCCAAGTGAAGGGGCGGGATATTTCCTGCCTCTGATTTTTTTAAAAAAAAATTAAAATTTTTCCCTCAGGTTCTCTTCTTTATATACTTTTTTTCTTTTTTTCTTCTTCTTCTTCTTTTCATCATCTTCTTTTTCTTCATATCTTTTTTTCTTTCCCATTCTTTCTTCTTTCTCTTCTATTTTTCCTTCATCTAATTTTTCTTCTTCTTTTTTCAGGTTATCAAAATTTTTCAAGTCATCGAATTTTTTAGGTTACCATCTAATTTTTCAAGTTAAAAAATGTTAATTAAATTGGATTGTGCCATATGATTATTTAATTATTTTAGTAAATTATATATCAAAGATTAAATTTGAATTCAATTTGAGAAATTAACTATTTTAGGTTTGTTCGATATGATGGGTTAGCTAGTGTACTTTTAAAAACACAGTTAATAGTACGTTCAAATTATGTTTTTTATTCCCATGCTTCTATGTGGGAATCCATTAAGTTAATTCGGTTGCCCCTCTCCTCCTATGATGATGCATGGGTTTAGGAAATGGAGATTAATGAGCATGTTGCTACAAGTAGTGCTTAGTTATTTCTTAGAAGTCGTAACCTTAACCAACTTAGCAATTATGTCCCTTGCCTAGTCTATGGCAACTTAAGCTGCCTCCAAAAGTTCTGAACTTCCTTTGAAATCTTCTGCATAATAGATTACCTATCAGATCCTATTTGTGCCATATTGGTCTTCTTAATATCTTTATTTGTCCTTTGTCGTCTAATACTACTAATGAGACTATTGAACACATTTTTTTTCTTATGCCCTTATATTAATTCAGTTTGGTCCATTCTTCAATCTTGAACTGATTTTCCGTAAAATAATCAGAATTCTTGGTTGAATGGAGGTTGGCTCAGGTTGCCCAATAGCCCGGCTGGGACTCTGTCTATTAAGACTCTAATTGTTATTACCTATTGGTTTACTTGGTACGTTAAAAATGAGATGATATATCTTATTAGGCGGCATTCTCCTCTTAATCTCATGCTCAAAATAATTTCATTTGCTTGTCGGTTTAATAAAACTCAAGCTCCTGAGGAAATTTCAATTTACATTCTAATTCTAATTTACTTAATTGGATTCCCTCGGATGGAAACTGGATTAAATTAAACTGTGATAGCTCTTTTTTAAACTCACAAGCTGGCATTGGATTTATTGTTAGGAACAATTTGGGTGACTACATTTACTTTGCTAATCAGTATTTTGATTCTATCATTTCACCGGCTTTTGCAGAAGCTCTTTCTATCCTACATGCCATCCAGTTTGCTCATCGAAAGTTTGACTTGGTCAATATTGAATCTGATTGATGGTTGGTTATTCAGGCTATTCAAGGTCAATGTACAGTAGTCCCTTCGAAGCTGCAGCACATTGTATCTCAATTTCAATCATTAGCCTATAGATAATGTAATAAAGTCGCTCATTGGGCGGCAAATCGAGCACGTAGTCTTAAAGAGTCCAAAATATGGACTTCTATTCGACTCCCGGAGCTCAATAATATTTTTTTACCAGGACTGCTCTAGTCCTTCCCATACGTAGTTAATGAACTTTTTATTTTTTAGGTAAAAAAAAAATTATATTTTTTTCATTTACATAAATCAAAAATTATTTTTTGTTAATTTAATTTTAAAATCTAAGGCGGTTCCATTTAGCTACTTTTTTTCTTCAGGTATTAGCAAATTGATAATTAAAGTGATCATGTCCGAGCTGAGTAGGAAGCATAGGAATGCAAAGTTCGAAGCTTGGGTTTGTTTCTATTGGGACTGGTCCTTTCGGAATTCCCAAGTATAGAGTTTCTATGTTTGTTTTTTAACTAGCTATCCACGTTTATCAGTTTATTGGATAATGATTTGTTTTTTAGTTCTGAATGTTTAGCTCTCCAACAATACTTTTAACTTCATCTTTCGTTTTTGCTGAATCCAGAGATCTGCTACGAATTTGGTTAAGGTTATAACCCTAAATCTAAAGATGTCTTATCATCTCAAATTAAAAAAAGAAAGAAGGTATCTTTTCATCTCTGATTAAACTAATGTAGCTTTTCTTTTTTTTGGAGATTGAATTAATTGCATATTTTTGTTTATAGGAGATATTGTGGATTGGTTGTGATATTGTCTTCTTGAGAAAAAAAATGTATTAGCGTATGATTAAGAGCAGTTGCTACCGAATGATTGCTTGTCTTAAATTTTATTCTTACTATAATACTCCCGGGGAATATTCAAGGATTGATTTTGTCAATGGTTTGGATGAAATGAAATGTCTATTTGTAAAAATTTCCTGCTACAAATATGGTAGATGTTTCTTTGAGTACAATATTGCCTTCATGAATCATGAAATAATTGTGGTTGACTAATTATCTTGGTTTGGGATCTGAGTCCGTGGAGTGGTCTGGTGCAAGCTTTTCATTTATAATTTATTTATTTACTTCTGTAGTTTACCAGGAGATGTTGTCTCATGCTTAGGAGTGAACTCCAAAAGCGCTAGCAGGGACAGAAAGAAGTTGAGTGGTTCAAGTAGTAACGGGCTTGCAGCATCTGTGCCTCCGACACCTAGTAGTGAAGATGATATCTTGCAGTCAGTGAATGTAATGAGTTTTACGTTCAATGAACTGAAGGCAGTATAGTAATATAAGGGTATATTTGTAAATATAATCTTACTTAAGGACTTTTCTGTAAATTGTTATAGTATTAATAAAAGCATGATTAATAGAAAGGTGACCTAACCCTACAGGTTAATCACTCTTTTTTTCATCTTCCACAAACCAACTTGGTATTAGAGCCCGTTCACACATCCTGAAGTGCTTGGAAATCCAAAAAATTATTCTGCACCTGCGGCGTGCAGATTTCTTAGCCGCGCCTGCCACTGCATCAAGCAACGCTCTGCGAGACGCACGCGCCCCAAGCGGTGCACGGAGCACCAAGTGTCGTAAGGCAGCGCACCTTCACCAAGCAGCGCAAGGCAGTGTCCTTCAAGCAGATTTTTTTTCTTCACACCGGGCGACACGCGTACCGAGGAGCTAGCTTTAGGCAGCACGGGTATACATCCTATATTTGATTCAAATTTCCTTCTCTCATTTGAAAAGTGACAACAACTTTATTCTACAAAGTCAGCTTATATATATTTTATTTTTCAAAATCTATGCAATGAGATGAAGAAAAATCTAAGCCTTTAAAGATTTAATTTGATGCTATAATTATCTTGTAGATCTGGGATTTCGTTCGAAATTCCCTCTCTTCATAATAGCCCTATGAAATTAGATGGATAATCTACTTATTTAATGTGGACTCGAAGTGTGCGACTGTTTATTAGAGCTCGTCGTCTTGAGGGGTATCTCACCGGGAGTAAAGTACAGTTAGCAAATGGAAACAATGCACATTGCGAGTCAGAGAACTCTCTTATTATGTCTTGGCTTCTAAACTATATGACTCTGGATATTGGTCAGGGATTCACATTTTTCAGTACAACCAACGAAATTTGGAAAGCTATTTCACCAACTTACTCTCAAATAGGGAATTCAGTGCAAGCTTATGAGATTTAGTGTAAAATTCGTCAAGTAAGACAAAGTAATATGTTAGTTACTGCTTATGTGGCCGAGCTTAGACAATTGTGGTCTGAGTTGGACTTTTATCGTCCATTCAAGGCCTTACATGCTGAGGATGCAGTTCTACACAAAAAGTACATAGAAGAAGAATGCTTATTTGATTTTTTGGCAGGGCTGAATTCAAAATTTGACTCCATTAGAACACAAATTCTTAGGAGAGGAGATACATTGCCTACACTTCAGCAAGTTTTTTCCATTGTTCAAAGTGAGGAGACTCGGAGAAGGATTATGGTGGAGCCTAATAACTCACCAGTACCATCACATCGATCTGCACTAGTAGTTCAGCCTCGTGAAAGAACTGAAAGAGAACAAATGAAGTGTGATCATTGTCATAGGCCTGGTCACATTAAAGATACATGTTGGCAGTTACATGGTAGACCACGAGAAGGTGGACGTGGCGGATGCCGTGGTGGAAGATTTCGAAGTCGAACTCGTGGGAGTCGAACTAATCATTCCGTTGATAACTCCTCAATGTCATGTTACAAACTCTCAAATAGTTCATGGCAAAGCTTGATCCCACCTCTACTGGAGAGACCTCCTCCTCCACAGGTTCAGCTAGTCAACCTTCTTCTTCCATGCACCACTCTCATTTTGCACAATCAGGTATTCTACATAGTGCATTAAATTGTACTCAGTTTTCACCATCATCCTAGATTGTAGATTTGGGTGCATCAAATTATATGACAGGTTCCTCTAGTTCCTTTATTTCATATTTTCCCTGTTCAAGTAGAGATAAAGTTCCTATAGCTGATGGTTCTTTTGCCCATATTTCTGGAAAAGGTGCCATCACTATTACTCCATCTCTACATTTATCGTTAGTCTTACATGTTCCTTGTTTTCCTAACAACCTCTTATCAATTAGTTCAATCACCGAGGCTCTCAATGGTATAGTAACATTCTTCCCTACTCATTGTTTGTTTCAGAAGAAGCTTGTGACGAAGGAGACGATTGGATCTGGTCGAATGCATGATGGTCTCTATCAACGGGATAATCTTAGCAGTCCCAATAAAGTCGGATATATGGTCTCTTCTGAAACAAGTGCACTGGAGGAATTGCAGTTACATCATCGTCAATTTTGACATTTTTCTTTTTCAGTTATAGCTAGGCAGTTTTCTTTCTCTCTACAAATTATGCAATAATGACCAATTGATTTGTGATGCCCGTGAGTATGCTAAACATACAAGTAGTATCTATTCTGCTTCTGGAAATCATAGTCAATCTCCATTTGATGTTATTCACACTGATGTTTTGGGATCCTGCCATGTTACTTCTCTTTCTGGGCATAAATGGTTCATTACCTTTATTGATTGTTTTCGTCGAACAACTTGGGTTTATTTGTTAAAGAGTAAAGATGAAGTGTTGCAATGTTTTAAAGCATTTCACATGATGATAGAAACTCAATTCAGTACCAAAATCAAAATCCTTTGCTCAAATAATGATACATAATACACTGGCAAAGAGTTTCAGGACTACTTGTTAGCTAATGGGATTCTTCATCAAACCGCTTGTGTTGATACACCTACTCAAAATGGTGTGGCAGAAAGAAAGAATCGTCACCTATTGGAAGTCACTCGATCTTTACTCTTTACCATGAACATGCCAAAGTCTTTTTGGAGAGAAGCCGTTTTGACAACTGCTTATTTAATTAATCTCATGCCGCTTCGGACCTTGGAGTTCAAGTCACCGACCACTCAAATGTCTTATTGGAGTTACGACTTTCATTGTACCTCCTAAGATATTTGGGTGTGTTTGTTTTGTACGTGATCATCGTCCCTCACTTGGTAAACATGAACATCGTTCCTTGAAATGTGTATTTGTTGGATATTTAGCTACTAAAAAAGGTTACAAGTGTTATTTCCCACCTCAAAAGAAGATGTTTGCGAGTATGGATGTAACCTTCATAGAGACAGAGGCATACTATTTATCCGATCAGGATTTGGTAAATATTGTCCCTCCATCTACCTCTACAATATCAGATGAGTTCCTCTACTCACCATATTCATGTCCCGAGATACCACATTGTGATGGGGAGTCATCTAGAGTTCAAGAAGAGCCGCACATAGCTGCAAGTGATACCAAGACCACTATGCATTCTCCTAGAGTTCAAGAATCTCCTCATGTTACATCTTCAGATGATCCTGACCTTGGTAACATCTCATCTCCTTGTTCTTCTTTAGATTTACCTATTGCCATTCGTAAAGGTTCTCGCCACCATGTCTTTCCTTCTCGTTACGTTATGACATCTCTCATTATGTTTCCTATAAGTCTTAGTCCTCTAGGTATAAATGCTTCATTACATCATTATCTGATGTCACCATTCCCTCAAATTGGAAGGTTGCCATAGTGGACCCGAGGTGGAAAGAAGCCATGTTAGAGGAGATGAAAGCCTTAGCCAAGAACCAAACTTTGGAGCTTGTACCACTGCCAAAAGGAAAACGGCCTGTGGGGTGCAAATGGGTGTATACCGTGAAACAAACACCAGAAGGAAAGGTCGATCGTTTTAAAGCTCGTTTGGTTGCAAAGGGGTACACTCAGACATACAATATTGATTATGATGAAACATTTGCTCCTGTTGCCAAGATGAATACTATTCAGACTCTCATTTCATGTGTTGCGAATCTTGGGTGGAAACTACATCAGTTGGATGTGAAGAATGCTTTTCTACATGGTGATTTACAAGAGGAAGTTGATATGGAGATCCCACCTGGGTTCGATAGCACAAATACTGTTGGGAAGGTTTGTCGACTACGACGATCACTCTATGGATTGAAACAGTCACCTCGTGCCTGGTTTGATAGATTTCGTCAAGTAATTCTTAGTATGGGGTATAAATAGAGCAACAATGATCATACTTTATTTTTCAAGCATAACCAAGGAAACGTGGCCATCCTCATTGTTTATGTTGATGACATAATTGTTAAGGGGTATGATGTTGATGAAACTATGAGCTTGAAGGCTTAGCTTGCACAAGTATTTGAAGTTAAAGACCTAGGGGAACAAAGATACTTCATAGGGATTGAAGTAGCACACTCATCGCATGATATTTTCTTATCTCAAAGAAAATATGTGCTAGACTTGTTGGCTGAAGCAGGAATGCTGGGTAGTAAGCCTACTCCAATTCCAATTGATCAGAATTTTCAACTTGTTAATAATGGTGGTAATTCCGTTGATCATGGGAGATATCAAAGACTAGTGGGAAGATTGATATATCTTTCACACACCATACCAGATATTATATTTGTTGTGAGTGTTGTAAGTTGATACATGCACGATCTACGTAAGCAGCACATGGAAGCTGTGTATAAAATTCTAAGATATCTTAAAAGTTGTCTTGGTGGAGGCTTATTGTTTTCTCGACAAGGTAACTTGAAGATAGAATGTTACACAGATCTCGATTGGACTAGATGTCTAGATGATCGTCGATCCACGTCTGGATATTGTACATTTGTCGATGGCAACTTAGACACCTGGAGAAGTAAGAAACAAACAGTGGTTTCTCGTTCTAGTGCGGATGATGAATATCGAGCTATGTCTCAAGGTGTCTATGAGTTGCTATGGTTGAAAAACCTCATGCAAGAGTTACATCTTAATTCACAACAACCGATTCGTCTTTTCTGTGATAATAAAGCTGCTATTGAAATTGTCCATAATCCTGTGCAACATGACAGAACGAAACACATAGAGTTTCATCGTCACTTCATCAAGGAGAAATTGGAGAACAGTGATATTTGCATTCCATTTGTTCGATCCTTTGAAAAGTTGGCTGATATTTTCACCAAGGAGTTGAATAATATTTCATTTTCTTCTATTGTACGCAAGATGAGTTTAAATGATATATTTGTACCATCTTGAGGGGGAGTATTGTAATGTAGGGGTATATTTGAAAATATACTTTTACTTGAAGACTTTTATGTAAATTGTTATAGTATTAATAAAAGCAGGATTAATAGAGAGGTAACCTAACGCTAGAGATTAATCACTCTCTTTTCATCTTCCACAAAACAACTGACAGCCACAAGGAACTTCCAACCAGATAGTAAGTTAGGGGAGCTAGGGAGGCTTTGGTTCAGTGTTTAAGTGATGGATTGATGAACAAACTTTGGCAGCTACCAAACCTGGCACTGGATCGATTATTGTTGTGAAGAAGTTAAATCAGGAAGGCTTGTAAGGTCACAAGGAATGGTTGGTGAGTTTCCTTTTCCACTTAATTTGGTGCATCCTATCTTTTTCATTTTCTTTTGGCAATAACATGATCTGGATACTATGTTTATTCAGTTCGTAGATTTAAGAAATATATATATTAGTGAGAGATGATCATGACCCTGCTCTGCATTTTGCGATAAATGTGTCAATTCTTTCAATTTATGACTAATTGAATGAGCAAATCCCACCATCTTGTAGGCAGAGGTAAATTACCTTGGTCAGTTGTCGCATCCTCATCTTGTAAAGCTTATTTGATACTGCTTGGAGGATGAACAATGACCTCGTGTGTATGAATGTATGTCTCGCGGGAGCTTGGAGAATCATCTTTTTAGAAGTAAGTTAATTGGATAAATTGAAAACTAGGTGTTTACTTTCTACTTCTACAATAAATTTCTCGGAGGTTTTCCACCATCTATTGTTATTGAACTAGATGGTGCAGTAGATCATAATTCTTTGTAATTTGATGATGGCACATGAGGTTCATATTTTCAACCACTCTCTTGGAACCTCCGTATGAAGATCGCTCTGGGTGCTGCAAAAAGGGCTCACATTTTTGCATAGCGACAGGGCAAGAGTCGTATATCGTGATTTTAAAAACTCTAACATTCTTCTAGATTCTGTAATGGTATGTTTGCTTCATTAGATAGGATTGGATATGATAGGATTGGATAATAAATGAGGGTGGATTGGATATAAATTTTTTAAATCCGGTATGCGGCGGATATAATATCTATTTTAAACTCATTTTCTTTTAATCCGTGCACTAAACAAACAATGGATATTAATCCATCCCCTATTATATCCTTCCTTATCCTATGATGCAAACATGCACTAAGTGATTTGGCTTTTGTCAATTTGTAAACCAACATAATTATAGACACTCACCATCTATTGTTCTTGTTCTATATATACATAACTACAATGGAAAACTCTCGGATTTTGGATGGGCAAAAGATGGCCCTGATGACGATGAAAATCATGTCTCAACGAGTATCATGGGAACATATGGATATGCTACTCTTGAATACCTTGCAATAGGTGATCTTCTTGCACATGCTGAAGTTTCTCCTCCAGTGTTGGGAAACTTGAAGTTGTAGTTTGGGTTGCTATTTGTTTGCAAATTACTAACTCTTTGACACACACAGTCATGATCCTAATGGTCAATTTTTTTAGTCATTTTGTTGATAATCTAACATGTAAATTAAATGGAAGGGAAATTGATGTTATTTTATGGAGTGTCCTAATTGAGAGTATATTCATTCTTTCTCATCTTAGTTTATTCATGGGCCTCCTGCATTGAAAAGATCATCCTATACAACCTTATATGAGCATACTGAAGCATGACAAACTACTAATGCAAATTTTGACAATTTTCATCTGTAAGGACATTTGAGTACCAAAAGCGATGTGTACAACTTTGGAGTTGTTCTTCTAGAAATGTTGTCTGGCCGACGTGCCATAGACAAGAACCAACCACCTGGAGAGCACAATCTAGTGGACTGGGCAATGCCTAATCTTACAAGCAAGCGAAAGATCGATCTTCCGCGTCATGGATTTACGATTGGAGGGGCAGTATTCACTGGAAGGAGCACAAAAGGCTGTCGTTCTCGCACTCCATTGCTTATCAACGGAACCAAGATACAGGCCAACAATGGATCAAGTGGTGTCTGCACTAGAACAGCTTCAGGATGCCCAAGACATGAGAAGAAATCCACGGTATGAACAAAAGACAAATGGCCAAAGCATTGGTGGCAATTCAAGCAGGTTGGTTAAGAGGAGATCAGAAGAAATTGTCAAAGGAGAGGTTGCTCATCCTACGCCCTCAGCTTCCCCACTTCACACTAAGTGAAGAGAAGTCTCATGTGATGCAACTTCTAAATTCTATTGTCATATCTAATATAAGAAATTAAGATCTAATATTTTATGTATTGTATTAAAAAAGGAGATAATTTTATCCTCATATTTGTATTAAATGTTGAATTTATGCTTTATATTGTTGATATTGTGAAATTAATTGAAAATCCAAATATGTTAACCGTGACCATTGTATCAATATTTGATATCAATTTTAATTGGCATAAGCAATTGAATTAACTTTCAAAAAAGAATCAAATGTCATGCCTATATCTTTTTTCTTTTCTTTTTTCATATTTATCTTTATTTGTTGGTCTGATTTGAAATTTGGTAATTTGGATCATCGTAATGCAGTGTGAAACTATTTTGGTCTAAACATCCCTATTTGTCCATTGATTCATTAGATTTGAAATTTGTTCAATTAAATTAATTTAATGATATATAAAAAAATGTTTGTAGGATAATTTTGATGCAGTTAATTTAAAAATAAGGGGATATAATTTTATAATTTTACGGATGACTTGATGAATAGCCTATATATCCAGTATTCTCATTTATTAGTCTCACATTACCTGCTGCTTATTTGGAAAGGATTACATATGTTGTTTCTATTTGGTCAAGAGGCACGACCTTACTTGAACACGATCGGTTCTATAGGCTCGTACAATTGTATCCTTGAGTGTAAAGGAGACAGACAATTCAATCTGGTTGATGAATAATGACCACGTGATCAAAACGTGATTAATGGCTCAAATTCCAAGGGGATTGAAGCTGTAGATTATCGTTCCAAGATTTCGCCTTTCACGGGTGCAGCAAGAAGGCTGTTGGACGTCGAACCAATAGATGTCGACCTCCCAGCAACATCTTCTTCTTGTTTATCCAGTTTATCCTCCTCGACGCAATCGACAAAATCTTTCCTGGGATAGTGTTCTTTTATGAATTCATCGTCAATGCCGACGGGAAGGTAGGTCCGAAGGGTGCAGCAAGAAGGTTGCAAGATGAGAACGTGGCCTTGCATTCTTCGCTATCTTCCCCTCGGACCATTTTCTTTTTTGATTTCCATGAATACGACGTAAACCAAGAACACCCCTGCGAGAGGGCAAATGAAAATTACATGTTTGTGCCCTTATCTGGCGTGGGGAGAAGGTTGCTGGATGTCAGCTCAGAAATGGATGTGGACGACCCGTGGCCGAGTGGATATTGCCATCGTCATCCGATGGAAAACACAACTTTGCGTGCATGGAGGGAAACAAAGAGGGGTAGAGGGCTGCATCCGCATTGACGGAGGAAGAAGAGGATCCTCTGCTAGTCTGTGTCCTTTAATAAATTTTGTTTGACTTGAAGAACGCAAGGCAGTGTCCTTCAAACGCAGATTTCTTTTCTTCACATCGGGCGACATGCGTACCGAGGAGCTAGCTTTAGGCAGCACGGGTATAGATCCTATATTTTGCTTCAAATTTCCTTCTCTCATTTGAAAGGTGACAACAACTTTATTCTACAAAGTCAGCTTATATATATTTTATTTTTTGAAATCTGTGCAATGAGATGAAGAAAAATCTAAACCTTTAAAGACTTTATTTGATGCTATAATTATCTTGTAGATCCGGGATTTCGTTCGAAATTCCCTCTCTTCAGATCAGCCCTATGAAATTAGATGGATCATCTACTTATTTAATGTGGACTCGAAGTGTGCAACTGTTTATTAGAGCCCATGGTTTTGAGGGGTATCTCACCAGGAGTAAAGTACAGTCAGCAAATGGAGACAATGCACATTGGGAGTCAGACAACTCTCTTATTATGTCTTGGCTTCTAAACTCTATGACTTTGGAGATTGTTCAGGGATTCACATTTTTCAATATAGCCAACGAAATTTGGGAAGTTGTTTCACAAGCTTACTCTCAGATTGGGAATTCTATGCAAGCTTATGAGATTCAGTGTAAAATTTGTCAAGTAAGACAAAGTAATATATCAGTTACTGCTTATGTGGCTGAGCTTAGACGATTGTGGTCTGAGTTGGACTTTTATCGTCCATTCAAGGCCTTACATGCTGAGGATGCAGTTCTACACAAAAAGTACATAGAAGAAGAACGCTTATTTGATTTTTTGGCAGGGCTGAATTCAGAATTTGACTCCATTAGAACACAAATTCTTAGGAGAGGATATACGTTGCCTACACTTCAGTAAGTTTTTTCCATTGTTCAAAGTGAGGAGACTCGGAGAAGGATTATGGTGGAGCCTAATAACTCACCAGTACCATCACATCGATCTGCACTAGTAGTTCAGCCTCGTGAAAGAACTGAAAGAGAACAAATGAAGTGTGATCATTGTCATAGGCTTGGTCACATTAAAGATACATGTTGGCAGTTACATGGTAAACCTCGAGGAGGAGGACTTGGCGGATGTCGTGGTGGAAGATTTGGGAGTCGAACTAATGATTTCGTTGATAACTCGTCAATGTCAGCTGAAGTGTTAGAGACTTTCAAATAGCTCATAGCAAAGCTTGATCCCTCCTCTACTGGAGAGACCTCCTCCTCCACAGGTTCAGCTAGTCAACCTTCTTCTTCCATACACCACTCTCATTTTGCACAATTACGTATTCTACATAGTGCATTAAATTGTACTCGGTTTTCACCATCATCCTGGATTATAGATTCGGGTGCATCAAATCATATGACGGGTTCCTCTAGTTTCTTTAATTCATATTTTCCCTGTTCAGGTAGAGATAAAGTTTGTATAGCTGATGGTTCTTTAATTTGCCCCTATTTCTGGAAAAGGTTCCATCACTATTACTCCATCTCTACATTTATCGTTAGTCTTACGTGTTCCTCGTTTTACTAACATCCTCTTATCAATTAGTTAAATCACCAAGGCTCTCAATGGTATAGTAACATTCTTCCCTACTCATTGTTTGTTTCAGAAGAAGATTGTGACGAAGGAGACGATTGGATATGGTAGAATGCATGATGGTCTCTATCACCTAGATAATCTTAGCAGTCCCAATGAAGTCGGATATATGGTCTCTTTGCAACAAGTGCACTGGAGGAATTGCAGTTACATCATCGTCGATTTGGTCATTTATCTTTTTCAGTTTTAGCTAGGCAGTTTCTTTCTCTCTACAAATTATGCAATAAAGATCATTTGAGTTGTTATGCCTGTGAGTATGCTAAACATACAAGTTGTATCTATTCTGCTTATGGAAATCATAGTCAATCTCCATTTGATGTTATTCACACTGATGTTTGGGGACCCTGCCGTGTTACTTCTCTTTCTGGGCATAAATGGTTCATTACCATTATTGATTGTTTAGTCGAACAACTTGGGTTTATTTGTTAAAGAGTAAAGATGAAGTGTTGCGATGTTTTAAAGCATTTCACATGATGATAGAAACTCAATTCAGTACCAAAATCAAAATCTTTCGCTCAGATAATGGTACATAATACACTGGCAAAGAGTTCCAGGACTACTTGTTAGCTAATGGGATTCTTCATCAAACCACTTGTGTTGATACACCTACTCAAAATGGTGTGGCAGAAAGAAAGAATCGTCACCTATTGGAAGTCACTCGATCTTTACTCTTTACCATGAGCATGCCAAAGTCTTTTTGGAGAGAAGCCTTTTTGACAGCTGCTTATTTAATTAATCGCACTCCGCTTCGGACCTTGGAGCTCAAGTCACCGACCACTTGAATGTCTTATTGGAGATACGACTTTCATTGTACCTCCTAAGATATTTGGGTGTGTTTGTTTTGTACGTGATCATCGCCCCTCACTTGGTAAATTTGAACATCGTTGCTTGAAATGTGTATTTGTTTGATATTTAGCTACTAAAAAAGGTTACAAGTGTTATTTCCCACCTCAAAAGAAGATGTTTGTGAGTATGGATGTAACCTTCATAGAGACAGAGGCATACTATTTATCTGATCAGAATTTGGTAAATATTGTCCCTCCATCTCCCTCTACAATATCAGATGAGTTCCTATACTCACCATATTCATGTACCGAGATACCACATTGTGAGGGGGAGTCATCTAGAGTTCAAGAAAAGCTGCACATAGTTGCAATTTTCATCTGTAAGGATATTTGAGTACCAAAAGTGACGTATACAGCTTTGGAGTTGTTCATCTAGAGATGTTGTCTGGCCGATGTGCCATAGACAAGAACCAACCAGCTGGAGAGCACAATCTAGTGGACTGGGCAAGGCCTAATCTTACTATCTTACTAGCAAGCGAAAGATCGATCTTCCGCATCCTGGATGCACGATTGGAGGGGCAGTATTCACTGGAAGGAGCACAAAAGGTTGTCGTTCTCGCACTCCATTGCTTATCAACGGAACCAAGGTAAAGGCCAACAATGGATCAAGTGGTGTCTGCACTAGAATAGCTTCAGGATGCCAAAGACATGAGAAGAAATCCACGGTATGAACAAAAGACAAATGGCCAAAGCATTGGTGGCAATTCAAGCAGGTTGGTTAAGAGGAGATCATAAGAAATTGTCAAATGAGAGGTTGCTCATCCTACACCCTCAGCTTCCCCACTTCACACTACGTGAAGAGAAGTCTCATGTGATGCAACTTCGGATGGAAATAGTAGAGAAAAAAAAGGAAAATATAAAGCTGTACATGCAAGCTCAATATCTTTTCGTACAGATTTCCTTCTTTTGGATCATCTTGTTGACATTATGTTCATATATTATATATATATATCACTTTTTACACTCAAGTCAATTGTCCAATTAAAAGTTCATATCAAGGGTAGCTGATGTTACAATGATTGAAGGTTCCTGCTAAAATGTGGCCGTTAAATTTGACTATATATTATTGACATTAGTGTCTCAAAATTAGTGAACAAAGACAATGAAAAGATCTTGAAGTCAAATTATTGATAGATGCCGAACTTTTAGGCAACTTATTCATAGCTTTCCTTTACTGTTTGAACAATTAAAGGTATTGTTTCTGTGTCTAAGGCAAATTGTAGTGTGATCAAGTTAGAATACAAAGATCTTAAACAACTCAAATCCATCCATTTTTCTTCAATTTCACCTTTATATAATTCTATTGTTGTTTAAAATTGAAGTGTCTCAAAATATAGCTTCCCTATTACCAATTTTGGGTACCAATCTATCCAATTTTGGATAGATTGGAGTATCTTGTGAAACAAAAGGGAAAAAAAGAGATCGAACATCAATCTATCCTCCTTGGATATGCTTGGAATGGAAACCTAAATTGGATTTAGATCAGGTCGAATAATCAGATTTTGAATTTTATTATCATCTCTAATTTAAGACATTTAGATCTAATATTTTATGTATTGTATTAAAAAAATGAGATAATTTTATCCTCATATTTGTATTAAATGCTGAATTTATACTCTATATTGTTGATATTGTGAAATTAATTGAAAATCCAAATATGTTAACCGTGACCATTGTATCAAGATTTGATATCAATTTTAATTGGCATAAGCAATCGAATTAACTTTCAAAAAACAATCAAATGTCATGCCTATATCTTTTCTTTTCTTTTTCATATTTATCTTTATTTGTTGGTCTGATTTGAAATTTGGTAATTTGGATCATTGTAATGCAGTGTGAAACTATTTTGGTCTAAACATCCCTATTTGTCCATTGATTCATTAGATTTGAAATTTGTTCAATTAAATTAATTTAATGATATATATATAAATGTTTGTAGGATTATTTTGATGCGGTTAATTTAAAAATAAGGGGATATAATTTTATCATTTTACAGATGACTTGATGAATAGCCCATATATCGAGTATTCTCATTTATTAGTCCCACATTACTTGCTGCTTATTTGGAATGGATTACATATGTTGTCTCTATTTGGTCAAGAGGCACGACCTTACTTGAACATGATATGTTCTATAGGCTCATACAATTGTATCCTTGAGTGTAAAGGAGATAGACAATTCAATCTGGTTGATGAACAATGACCACGTGATCAGAACGTGATTAACGGCTCAAATTGTTAGGGGATTGAAGCCATAGATTATGGTTCCAAGATTTCACCTTTCACGGGTGCATCAAGAAGGCTGCTGGACGTCGAACCAATGGATGTCAACGTCCCAGCAACATCTTCTTCTTGTTTATCTTGTTTATCCTCCTCGACGCAATCGACACAATCTTTCCATGGGATGACGTTCTTTTCTGAATTCGTCGTCAATGCCAATGGGAAGGTAGGTCCGGAGGGCCTAGCAAGAAGGTTGCAAGATGAGAACGTGGCCTTGCATTCTTCGCTATCTTCCCCTCCGACCGTCTTCTTTTTTGATTTCCAAGAATACGACGTAAATCAAGAACACCCCTGTGAGAGGGCAAATGAAAATTCCACGTTTGTGCCTTCATCCGGCGTGGGGAGAAGGTTGTTGGATGTCAGCTCGAACATGGATGTGGACGTCCCGTGGCCGAGTTGATATTGCCATCGTCATCCGACGGAAAACACAACTTTGCGTGCAGGGAGGGAAACAAAGAGGGGTAGAGGGCTGCATCCGCATTGACGGAGGAAGAAGAGGATCCTCTGCTAGTCTGCTTCCTTTAATTAATTTTGATTGACTTCAAGAACCGCATAAGAAACTTAAACTTTTGATGTCTCATGATTTGCTGAATGAATGAATGGATTGGAACTCAAATCTAATTTTCTGTTATGATACTCCTTGGAAGCACAAAAATGATGTGATTTTTTTTTGATAAGTCTAAAGGTAAGGTATTACCTTTGTGATTTGTGGATTTTAGGCTGAATTCAATCAGGCCAATAATAGTGGGAAGCAATCTATTCGCAAGATGAATGTTGAGAGTTAAAACAAATGAAATTTACAGGATGAATATGTGCATAGTCCAACCTAATGGAGATGAGTTGTTTCTCTTTTATGGTGGAGCTTGGAAGGATAACAATTGCTATTCCGGGACTGGTTAACTTACATCATTTTAGATTGTGTTACTAGCAGTACGTATTCTTATGGGCCCTAGCCGTTTCATTTGTCACGGTGATTCGACAAATCCATTTAATTAAGCATTCAACAAAAGTTGCAACGAAAATTAGATTTGAGTTCCAATCCATTCATTCATTTAGCAAATCATGAGACATCAAAAGTTTAAGTTTCTTATGCGGTTCTTGAAGTCAAACAAAATTAATTAAAGGAAGCAGACTAGCAGAGGATCGTCTTCTTCCTCCGTCAGTGCGGATGCAGCCCTCTACCCCTCTTTGTTTCCCTCCCTGCACGCAAAGTTGTGTTTTCCGTCGAATGACAAAGGCAATATCCACTCGGCAACAGGACGTCCACATCCATGTCCGAGCTGACATCCAGCAACCTTCTCCCCACGCCGGATAAGGGCACAAATGTGGAATTTTCTTTCACCCTATCGCCGGCGTGTTCTTGATTTACGTCGTATTCTTGGAAATCAGAAAAGAAGATTGTCGGAGAGGAAGATAGCGAAGAATGCAAGGCCACGTTCGCATCTTGCAACCTTCTTGCTGCGCCCTCCGGACCAACCTTCCCGTCGGCATTGACGACGAATTTAGAAAAGAACGTCATCCCATGGAAAGATTGTGGCGATGGCATCGAGGAGGATAAATTGGATAAACAAGAAGAAGATGCTGCTGGGACGTCGACATCCATCGGTTCGGCGTCCAGCAGCCTTCTTGTTGCGCCCGTGAGGAGGATAAACATGAAGAAGGCCTTCGTCTTTTGCTTCTAAAAGAAGCACAATTAACGTATTTTGCATATACCAATTTTCTCCAATTTAAAAGAGAGATACACTTAATATAATTTGTAGGAATATATACAGTTAAATTTAACTAGTACTAGATACATGTAGAAACTACGGTGTAAAAACGATCAGATCAGCTTCTGACATGTGTTTCCGACACGATAATTTCAAGTTGAAAAACCAACTTAACCCAACTTCGGAAAAAGAAGCAATGACCTATTTTGTGTTGGAGCGAGCTCTAAGGATCTTTTCTGCATCAATTTTTTAATTTTTTTAATACTTTTTCTAATCTTTAACAAAGTTCAATAGTATCTAATCAAATTGAAATGAACCAAACTAGTACGATTTGAAAAATTTATATTCTAATTTTCAAAATCACATAGTATATTATTAATTTTTTTAAAAATTATTCAAGCATTTTTAGATCTCCATTGAGAACTCCAAACTGATCCAAATAAACTTGGAAAAAAAACCTGAAATCCAAGCAACCCCCAAAGTATCTAGAGCTGGATCATGTCAGTTTTTGTTTTGTTTTGGCACAATCTGCTTTTAAACATTTAACAAGTAGATATAATGAATTTAATGACTGATAAAAGAAAAGCAAGTACAAGAGTCGTCCTTGTTGACCTTAAAAAAAAATGAGACGAGAATAATTGTCAAACTACTAAAAATTAATAGACCCGGAAAACAAATAGATACCACCATGTTCATTAAACAAATAAAGATGATCATCTATAAATTCATCATATGACAAAATCTTCAGCAGCATAAAATATATTAGGTACAAAATTGTGGTTTTCATCAGAGATCACAATGGGTAGGTACCAAGTCTGGAGAAGGGAAACAAACAGGGAAGGAGAAGTTGGATGCCTTCTTTCATTGTAGAAATGCCACCACTCTGTTTGGCAAGTTTAGGCCAAAAACTGTTTCTTCGCAATTGATTTTGATAGTGATATTCAATGGTTCAGAGAACTTGCCCTCAGCCAAGATAGTAAACAAGACTGGCTTTGAGCTACTCAATAATTGCCCACTGAAACGGAAGCACAAACCGGATGCATCATCAATGTTAAAAGAAACTGGGATGTCGGTACTCACAAGGGAAACATTAGAATTGCTTAGAACCTTAGATGCTAGAATTTTAGAAACTAGAATAATTTTATCCGAATCAAATGAATTGTCAATCTTCTCCATGTGATCCTTGAATATGCACCTGTTACATAATTTTGGAATATTAGCTAAACTTAATACAGCAGGGAAAGAAAGTATGATAGCTGAAAAAGTGGCATTTTAATTTCATACAAACTATAAACTTTTTCTATTTCAATACTGAGAAATGCTTTGTCATTCTATGTTTTCTATGTTCCAGGTAATCACACTATAAGACTACGCCATCCTCTATCATAACCTAATTATTAGGTAAATCATCTAACTCTTTCCATTGCCCAAGAATACCAAAATAATGGCATTGTCAAGCAAAAGATTTTATAACCTGTTACAATCCCGTTGATATATGAACCAGCAGTATCGTGATATTTCTATATGTGCACATGAAAGAAGTGTATATTTGTATGTCTGAAGTGATCCACAAGGGCAGTAATATGAAATATGAGGGCACATCTATACCATGCGGTTAGACATTTTGTGAGATATGAATATTACTGACACTTGCATTTTGTCGAAAACTTTTTCCCATTGCATAACACAGCTAACTTGAATGGCAAAAGATGATGATGAAAACACACTTGAATGACTTTCTTCACCCTTTGACTTGGATCTAAGGATGCAATCTCTTCAAAAGAAAGCAAAGCTGGTATATTATCTGTTGATGGTGGGCTATGGAAGAAAAAAATGGAACATGTGAGTTTATAAAAGTAATATGAGCAACAAAAAATTCCACAAGATGTAACTACTACTAGACTGAAAATAAGAGTCCAAATCAAATAGTGCAAAGAAAATGATGAGAAATGGGGCAGATAAATACCTTTCAGGTTTTCCCATCACTTGATCTGAAGATTCCACACCCAAAGTAGACTCCCCATCTTTCAATGCTATATTTACTAATGGTTCAGAAGAGCAGTTCTCGAGAAAAACTTCAAGAAGTACTAAGATTGGGGATATAGTTGAAATTTCATATGAAAATGCATACTCTACTCTCAAGCCATTGCCAGTTGTAGGATGGAGAAGAGTGTGGAGCATTGGTCTAACAGTACAATTAAGATTGTTAATTGATATTCTGCCAGGAGAAGGCTGTGGAGGCTTTTTTACTGAAGTAGAAGCTGGTTGCTCATCCAGCCATGATTCAAGTGCTGACTTAGACATCGACTCTGCCAAATCTATAGAGATGAATGAAGACAAATTTCCCTTGGAACTTTGACTTGCAAGATCGTAATCAACGCTAGCATCAGAAACATTAATTAGGGCTTTTTCTTTGCCATCTTGAGCATCATGCAGAACTGAGACAAAAGCATGGTCACTTTCATTTGAATCAATTGCAGATTCATTCCCCTCACCATCTGAGCTGATGGAAGAATGATGAGAATCATAGACAGAGCCACTTTCTTCAATTGAAGATCCAGAAGACACATCAGGGTCATTTGTTCCAAATGAATTGTTGTAGCAGGAGCTGACTAGGAAGTAGGAACTACTAAATGTTTAAAGAAGAACAAGAACAATGAGAAAATAGAATGAATGACAAGCAAAAGGGAAATCATTTCAAGTTTTTTCCTTTACCTTTATCACATCCTCTAAACGAAATAAGAAAATAACAATGTTAATTTTAGTGTTGCCATTACTTCATGAAAATATTCTGCTTAATGTGCATTAACTAACTAGAAACAAACTAACATTTTTTTATTTAAAAACATGTAATAAGGATATGACAAAAAAAATTTGGGTTTGAATCAACCAATACCAAATCAAACAAAGCAAATAATCAACAAACAAGGAAGAAAATGTTACCATATAATGATTGTTAAGAAAATAAATGAATAGATTGCACTCCTTCCTAACAACTAAAGCTTGAAAATGTTGGTCAGATAATCAAATTTAACATGCATGGTTGGTGGCACTTAATTTGAATCCTGCAAGTGTCAATAATTTTAAAAAATAAACCTCAGCTAAATCAATTTAGCCTGAATGTTCAGCATGGGTGAAATAGTCTAGTTCACCCGTCTACATGCAAGTGGAAGTGTTAATACTTAATAATATAAATGAATAGATTGTGCTCCTTTTTAATAGCTTAAGATTTGGGGAAAGTTGGAAATTTTATCAAAGTAAACAATGACAAAGATTACACAACCAAAGACAACAACAAAATGGGAGAATCATACAATACAATAGTAAATAAAATTTCAAGATTGTTATCTCCAAATCAAACAGATTGCAAGAAAGAACAAAATTATCCAACTGTAGATATCAATACAGATAATAGACTGTCATGCTAAATCCTAAATATGACGGGAACAAATAATCCACTCAAGTGTAACACTAAGACAAATACAGATATTTCGAAGTTGACCTTGGCGGAAGTATTTAGGATCTGAAGCTTTGTCTCAACCTCCTCCGAAGTAAAACACCATGCGAGATACTTCAGTATACTTGGTACTACTTTGGGAATAATCTGTCCAACAGAGCTGTACTCTCCTATAATCCAAATAATCAATGCGCGTGCTGCAGGGTCTTTTATTCTGTCCAAGTGGCAAGTCAATCGGACAATCACCTTCAATTGTAACAAATGAAGAGAGTAAAAGCATGTAGTAGATGTAACCAGCGACATAAATCTAGAATTCTGAACATATAAATAAAAATGAACCAGAAAATAGTAAGGTCTAATATCAAAGCAACACTCATGGTGAATTCATTCAACCTTTGTGAGCAGAATTTAATGAAATATTTTGCAGCTCCGAAGCAACAATAGGTATCAAAATATGAACTAAAATCACATTAAAATAGTTTCTAGGTGTGTAGATCTTATGAAGTTGGGTTTCAGGGGAAAAAAACTAAAGAGAGACCTGGCTTGAGCTTTACAAGAAATCTGAACACAAGACCTCTACATGTTTATCTAAACTTTAGTAACTTAAACTTCCAGTATAAACTAGTTTTGTCCACATATCCACTGTTTCCAACTAAATAATTATCTTAGGTCCATAAAACATTTATCCACAAGCACAGATCAGATCAGATCAGATCAGATCCAATCCAAGTAATTGATTAAGAGTTGCAGTCTGTAAGAAAAAAAAAACAATAAGGGGGAAATAAATGACAACTCTAGGCTGAAGGATTTAGAAACAACTGCACCAATATAGCAAACATAATATCCCAGTGGGATTCATGAAATAACAAAGGAAAACAAGTGAAGCTTCTAATGCTTAAGCCAGATGGCAGATGAAATATCTCAGTGGCATCATAACTAGTGCTTATGAACTGAACTCATCAAGGAATGGTCTGAAAAGTAGAATGATAATCCGGCTAGCTACCTTCTCATAACTAGTTGGATCTTGCTTATGAACGTGTTTTTGGTATGGCCGAGAAAGTTCATAAGGGAATTAAGTTCATGGGAAGTAATGAAGTATAAGAAGATACAGCAACTAACCTATTGTGTTAACCAAAAGTTACCTTAGTGTACTGCAATCAAAATTTAATTGGAAACCCAATTCACCATTATGTTACTTATTTGTGACAAGCCCCAGCTGGCTCAATTCAGGTCATGTTTTTAGGTCTAGTTGGATTTGATCCAAAACTAAAACTAGCCCCCAACTTGAAATATCCTTAGTGTACACGTCTATTTTTCAGAATTTCCAACATAAATTCTTTAAAGATAAATTATTCCAACATTTAAACTTGATATCTTGTTCAACATCTGTAGTAAAATATTTTAGATTATTATTCAAGATTTTTGATCTCTTAGAGTCTTAGTAATACTGTTTCTCTTAACTTTATAATTTTGTTTCCTGGTACAGAATGATAATTCTTATCACTCATTTAATTTAGGATCTTCAAGATAATTGTATAAACTTTTGAAAGATATGTAATTTAAGTTACTGTAAAACTGGATTCAATTGGGAACTACTATAAGATAGCTTTAGGTATTATATTCTGCAGCTGTATACCTAAACATGGATTGAGTCCATCTATTTGAATCTTATTTTATATAGTGTGCAAGTCTCTCTCCTTCCAGTTTTTCAGTTGCATGCTGCTTTCTTATTTTTCACATTTACAGTCATCACAAAATCTGCAGATGCACAGAGAATGGAAGTATCATCCGCAAAATCCTCACAGTATTCTCTTTCCGTTGTGCTCATAAAATTAGTCATATAACTGTTTATTACTTTATTTGGTTGCTGATATTAGTAACTGGCAGCAATTCATTTCACTCAATCCCACTAGATTGACATGTTACTTCATTGCACTGCTAAATTTTACTAGGTTAGCAATGTATTGGCTCTTTGCTGGAATTACTAAGTGACTTATAGGAGCCATTTTAATCATGTGTACAACAGTGCTAGAAGTAAAGGTAAGCATGCATACAAGACGCTGTAAGCATGAATTACTAACCCATCTTGTTTCTCTTGTTTACAAGCTGGTATTCCTGATATGACATATTTACTGCATCTGTTTCAACATTAAAACAGAGGAATTGGTAATTTGTGATCTCTTAATTTCACAATACTTTGCTATAGAAAATGTGCATAACTTAGGTATAGAAAATGCTGATTAACTGGAAGAGATATCCTGAATTCCAACTCGTCATCGAGCACCAAACAGGTCCCTTGTATGTTCATTTTTCATTTTGTGCACTAATCACATTCTTGGCTGAAGATTAAAGATTAGAACATCCAATCAAGGGTTT
Source organism: Canna indica (assembly GCA_034359265.1). Taxonomy (NCBI): domain Eukaryota; kingdom Viridiplantae; phylum Streptophyta; class Magnoliopsida; order Zingiberales; family Cannaceae; genus Canna; species Canna indica. Next base: position 70,000,203 of record CP136894.1, on the reverse strand, counting down.
GAAGCTAAGATTAGAACATCCAAGAAATGCCTAAAATCCAAGAATTAGAACATCCAAGAAATGCCTCGTTTGAAGATAAGATTGAATCGTGTTGATCAGCCTTTGTGGGGAAGTCATGAGTTCATTCCTATATCTTAATCTTCACCAAGTTACAGAAAATCCAAGAAAATATTCTAACCAAGAAATTACAGAAAATATAATGTATACCTCCCTGGAATGCCGTGCTTCTTCCTCCGTCTCTCCGGATGAAGCCCTACCCCTTTTCGTTCCCCTCCCTGCAGCTGTGACGTCATTCATCCTCCTCGCAATGCCGGTAAACGGAATCAGTTTCTGCGCTGCCGCCTTTTCTTGCTGATCGCCGAGGAACTCAGAAAAGAACACGATGTTTTGCGTCGGCTGATGATGGCAAGATCCGCTCGGCAGAGAAGAAGGGCTCGCCACGTCCACATCCATGTCTTCGTCGTCCAGCAATCTTCTCCCCACGCCGGTGAATGGCACATTATCTTTATCCCTCTCGCCGCGTTCTTGGTCCACGCCATTGACGAAATCGGAAAAGAACACGGGCTTACCTGTAATCCGACGGCACCGACTGCTCGGGGGAGAGGAGGATAATGAAGAACGCATGACGTCGTCCGCTTCTTGCAACGTTCTTGCTGCGCCGGTGAAGGGTGCATACGAATCCAACACTCCCTTCTCGTTGCCGTTGACGAAGTCAGAAAAGAATAAGAGACGATGGGAAGATCGGCTCGGGGAAGAAGAAGAAGACGACGAGGGACGAGGCGGGGACATCTATGTCCATGGCTTCATCATCCTGCAATCTTCTCGCTACCCCGGTGGATGGTGCAAACTTGGAATCCATGAGAGTGGAGATCGAGATCACCCTCTCTTGCAATCTGTGTGAGGCACGCCGGAATCGGAACCCCAATCTCATGGGAGTGAAGCGAAGGCGAAGGTGAAGAAAGGGCGAACTCGAAACAGAAGAAATTAGTATTATTTTTCATTAATATATATAATGGGGAATCAAACTGAGAAATTAGTATTATTTTTCATTAATATAAAGGGTAATGCATTTCTTTTCGAATAAATTATATGGGTCTCCGATATGCATGACACGTCACAGTCCACCACAAAGAGATGTGATTTCCAATTGCTTGGCCATGTAATTCTATAAGATATTTGACTGATGACTAATTTGCTTATGATTCAGATTCCAGAATCTTTTATTTACTTTCTGGTTTAGCACTCATGCACAGTTACTTATATTTGTAGGCTAAGTGAATCAATTTTACTATGTTTGCAGGTCCAAGTCCATAGCAAAAGGAATCGGTGGCCGAGAAGGTGGTGACGTCGACGAGCAATCGAATCATTGAACTGATGGCCGGCGAGGCAGCAACGAAGGCATAGACATTGCGGCACAAGGTCCCCAGCCGCGGACTTCGACTCACATAGACGCGGAGACAGACACATGTCTAAGTCATTAAAGAGAAACTAATTTTGACTGTAGTAACACTCTTATAACGACAGAGTCCATCTCATAAGAATTTCCAACTGAGTACTACTTCACCCCTTTTAACGTCAAGCTCAAGTTGTGCATCAACAATTTTACTGCTTTGTTGAAACCCAGAGACAATTGGTTCAGGATAGGATTTATGCTTTGTGGATAAGGGCAGCACCCAATTGGTGGGACATCAGCTTTACCAAATTTCCTTGCTCCACGATTATATAACGCCTTCCATGTTAATAATATGTAATCAGCAATAAGTAGATAGAACATAAATATTGCATTAATGAGAATAAAATTTTACTATGTTTTTTAGCAAAAGGAACCGATGGTCGAGAAGGTGGTGACGGGCGACGAACGATCGAATAATTGAATCGATGGTCGGCGAGGCAGCGACGAAAGCATAAACATTGCGGCACGAGGTCCCCAGTCACGACTCAGACTCACATAGATGCGGAGGAAGGCACACCGGTTGGTTTATGTACAAGTGGTCAGCGGAGGAAAGCCGTCGCTGATAATTTCCTCAGTTTATGTATTTCTACAAACCGGTTGGTTTTATAAATTGTACAAGTTTTGTGGTATTTTTTATAGTTGTCAAGGTTGGGTTAGGCTGTAGAGTACGGGTGGTACTCTGGCTGGTCATGTCCGGGTTTGGGGTGTGTCCGGGTTTGGGGTGTGACACGTGCACAAAACTTCGACGTAGAGTTTAGGAGTTTAGGCGGAAAAATTACGACGTTGACGTCGAAATATTTTTTTTAAAAAAAATCTAAGTTTAAAAATTTCGACGCTTGCTACAGGCGTTGAAGACTTTTCGACGCCTATTGCAGGCATTGAAACGCGTCTGGAGCGGGCTCACTAGCGTTCGCCCACACCGTCCGTGTTACGCCCCGCCTAACTTTATCCCTAGAGAAGGGACCTCACCTAGGTGGAGCACAACCTACAACTAAATCACAAAATACACCAGAAAATCTCAACAAGAACAACTGAAATCTTCTTTTCAACAAGAAGTTCTCTAAACAAATGTTCAACATCAATCTAAATATAACTAAGAAAACAACTAAACAGCGGATGACGTCTCCTCCTCCCGAACTCTAGCTACCCAACTTCAACTACTAACGTACCTGCAAATTCGAAGCAACAACAAACAATATCAACGGGAAGCTGAGTAGGAGTATCAATATGTCTAACAATAAGGACTACAATCATGATGTGATGATATTGTCAAATGCAACAATATACAACTTTGCAATTGAATGCAATATGTCAACAACAAGACACATTTTCACCTATCAACTAATGCAATTCATACCAATCAAGAGCGCAATGGACAAATGGGTTTCCCCCGCGCTTTCCCACCTCCGAGAGTGACACCTCAAGCCTGCTCCAGCAGGAGATCCGACCATCCATAAAGGTAGTCTGCCGACGTCTAACACATCGACGCCGAACACACACCTGTGTGGTAAATAGGTGATCACCGATGTCACTTGCCCAACACCTCGGGCAATAAATCAACAATGTCCAAGTCCTTCGCCCAATAAAAGATCAACAATGCAACATGACAACTAGATCTCACAAGATGAGAAATCACAACTGATCGACGAAGCTAACAATAATAAATGTTACAACAAACTATCAACTGAAGATGCAACCAAATAATTCATGCTAGCAAATACAACTTAGGTCCAAGTCCAGATGCAACCGAGGACATTTTTTTTCTCGAGAAGACAATATCACAACCAATCCACAATATCTCCTATAAACAAAAATATGCAATTAATTCAATCTCCAAAAAAAAGAAAAGCTACATTAGTTTAATCAGAGATGAAAAGATACCTTCTTTCTTTTTTTAATTTGAGATGATAAGACATCTTTAGATTTAGGGTTATAACCTTAACCAAATTCGTAGCAGATCTCTGGATTCAGCAAAAACGAAAGATGAAGTTAAAAGTATTGTTGGAGAGCTAAACATTCAGAACTAAAAAACAAATCATTATCCAATAAACTGATAAACGTGGATAGCTAGTTAAAAAACAAACATAGAAACTCTATACTTGGGAATTCCGAAAGGACCAGTCCCAATAGAAACAAACCCAAGCTTCGAACTTTGCATTCCTATGCTTCCTACTCAGCTCGGACATGATCACTTTAATTATCAATTTGCTAATACCTGAAGAAAAAAAGCAGCTAAATGGAACCGCCTTAGATTTTAAAATTAAATTAACAAAAAATAATTTTTGATTTATGTAAATGAAAAAAATATAATTTTTTTTTTACCTAAAAAATAAAAAGTTCATTAACTACGTATGGGAAGGACTAGAGCAGTCCTGGTAAAAAAATATTATTGAGCTCCGGGAGTCGAATAGAAGTCCATATTTAGGACTCTTTAAGACTACGTGCTCGATTTGCCGCCCAATGAGCGACTTTATTACATTATCTATAGGCTAATGATTGAAATTGAGATACAATGTGCTGCAGCTTCGAAGGGACTACTGTACATTGACCTTGAATAGCCTAAATAACCAACCATCAATCAGATTCAATATTGACCAAGTCAAACTTTCGATGAGCAAACTGGATGGCATGTAGGATAGAAAGAGCTTCTGCAAAAGCCGGTGAAATGATAGAATCAAAATACTGATTAGCAAAGTAAATGTAGTCACCCAAATTGTTCCTAACAATAAAGCCAATGCCAGCTTGTGAGTTTAAAAAAGAGCTATCACAGTTTAATTTAATCCAGTTTCCATCCTAGGGAATCCAATTAAGTAAATTAGAATTAGAATGTAAATTAAAATTTCCTCAGGAGCTTGAGTTTTATTAAACCGACAAGCAAATGAAATTATTTTGAGCATGAGATTAAGAGGAGAATGCCGCCTAATAAGATATATCATCTCATTTTTAACGTACCAAGTAAACCAATAGGTAATAACAATTAGAGTCTTAATAGACAGAGTCCCAGCCGGGCTATTGGGCAACCTGAGCCAACCTCCATTCAACCACGAATTCTGATTATTTTACGGAAAATCAGTTCAAGATTGAAGAATGGACCAAATTGAATTAATATAAGGGCGTAAGAAAAGAAATGTGTTCAATAGTCTCATTAGTAGTATTAGACGGACACAAAGGACAAATAAAGATATTAAGAAGACCAATATGGCACAAATAGGATCTGATAGGTAATCTATTATGCAGAAGATTTCAAAGGAAGTTCAGAACTTTTGGAGGCAGCTTAAGTTGCCATAGACTAGGCAAGGGACATAATTGCTAAGTTGGTGAAGGTTACGACTTCTAAGAAATAACTAAGCACTACTTGTAGCAACATACTCATTAATTAATCTCCATTTCCTAAACCCATGCATCATCATAGGAGGAGAGGGGCAACCGAATTAACTTAATGGATTCCCACATAGAAGCATGGGAATAAAAAACATAATTTGAACGTACTATTGAACTGTGTTTTTAAAAGTACACTAGCTAACCCATCATATCGAACAAACCTAAAATAGTTAATTTCTCAAATTGAATTCAAATTTAATCTTTGATATATAATTTACTAAAATAATTAAATAATCATATGGCACAATCCAATTTAATTAATATTTTTTAACTTGAAAAATTAGATGGTAACCTAACAAATTCGATGACTTGAAAAATTTTGATAACCTGAAAAAAGAAGAAGAAAAATTAGATGAAGGAAAAATAGAAGAGAAAGAAGAAAGAATGGGAAAGAAAAAAAGATATGAAGAACAAGAAGATGATGAAAAGAAGAAGAAGAAGAAGAAGAAAAAAAGAAAAAAAGTATATAAAGAAGAGAACCTGAGGGAAAAATTTTATTTTTTTTTAAAAAAAATCAGAGGCGGGAAATATCCCGCCCCTTCACTTGGGCAAAGCCCCTCAGCGCGCTCGCCAAAGGCCGCTGGCTCGTGCGCCCGCAAGACCGCGACGACGGTGCGGGCGAACTTTTATGACCTGGAAAATTAAAGAGACCTTGTAAATATTATTTTAGAGGGGGCTTCTATGATCAGAGTTCATCTGGTAGGTCTTTTCTATGTTTCAGTGTTATTTGATAGTTATGAGTTATTATTTTAATTTGATAAATAATTAAATAATGTAGAATAGTGGTATTCTATGTTCGGTGGTGATTTAGAGTATACATAGTTGTGTTGGGTGTGAGTTGACTCCTGTTGTAGCCGATGAATGTTGAATGAGTAAAATGATGGTTTTATCCTTTGTCTCTATTTGCTTGAATTGCTTCTGTATTCCGTTGATCTCATGTTGCATTATTTTGTTGGACATACCATGTTGATAATTGCATGAGTCTAATTCGAGTTGTTATTTATTAATGTTATTTGAGCATGGTGCCCATTGTAGTATTAACGTTGTCATAAGTTGTATTTGCTAGCATGAATTATTTGGTTGCATCTTCAGTTGATAGTTTGTTGTAACATTTATTATTGTTAGCTTCGTCGATCAGTTGTGATTTCTCATATTGTGAGATATAGTTGTCATGTTGCATTGTTGATCTTTTATTGGGCGAAGGCCCTGGACATTGTTGATTTATTGCCCGAGGTGTTGGGCAAGTGACATCGGTGATCACCTATTTACCACACAGGTGTGTGTTCGGCGTCGATGTGTTAGACGTCGGCAGACTACCTTTATGGATGGTCGGATCTCCTGCTCGAGCAGGCTTGAGGTGTCACTCTCGGAGGTGGGAAAGCGCGGGGGAAACCCATTTGTCCATTGTGTTCTTGATTGGTATGAATTACATTAGTTGATAGGTGAAAATGTGTCTTGTTGTTGACATATTGCATTCAATTGCAAAGTTGTATATTGTTGCATTTGACAATATCATCACATCATGATTGTAGTCCTTATTGTTAGACATATTGATACTCCTACTCAGCTTCCCGTTGATATTGTTTGTTGTTGCTTCGAATTTGCAGGTACGTTAGTAGTTGAAGTTGGGTAGCTAGAGTCCGGGAGGAGGAGACGTCATCCGCTGTTTAGTTGTTTTCTTAGTTATATTTAGATTGATGTTGAACATTTGTTTAGAGAACTTCTTGTTGAAAAGAAGATTTCAGTTGTTCTTGTTGAGATTTTCTGGTGCATTTTGTGGTTTAGTTGTAGGTTGTGCTCCACCTAGGTGAGGTCCCTTCTCTAGGGATAAAGTTAGGCGGGGCGTAACACGGACAATGTGGGTGGACGCTAGTGAGCCCGCTCCAGACGCGTTTCAATGCCTGCAATAGGCGTCGAAAAGTCTTCAACGCCTGTAGCAAGCGTCGAAATTTTTAAACTTAGATTTTTTTAAACTTAGAATTTTTTTTTAAAAAATATTTCGACGTCAACGTCGAAATTTTTCCGCCTAAACTCGTAAACTCTACGTCGAAGTTTTGTGCACGTGTCACACCCCAAACCCGGACATAACCGGCCAGAGTACCACCCGTACTCTATAGCCTAACCCAACCTTGACAACTATAATTTGTTGCTTCGAATTTGCAGGTACGTTAGTAGTTGAAGTTGGGTAGCTAGAGTCTGGGAGGAGGAGACGTCATCCGCTGTTTAGTTGTTTTCATAGTTATATTTAGATTGATGTTGAACATTTGTTTAGAGAACTTCTTGTTGAAAAGAAGATTTCAGTTGTTCTTGTTGAGATTTTCTGGTGTATTTTGTGGTTTAGTTGTAGGTTGTGCTCCACCTAGGTGAGGTCCCTTCTCTAGGGATAAAGTTCGGCGGGGCGTAACACGGACGGTGTGGGCGGACGCTAGTGAGCCCGCTCCAGACGCGTTTCAATGCCTGCAATAGGCGTCGAAAAGTCTTCAACGCCTGTAGCAATCGTCGAAATTTTTAAACTTAGATTTTTTTTAAAAAAAAATATTTCGACGTCAACGTCGAAATTTTTCCGCCTAAACTCCTAAACTCTACGTCGAAGTTTTGTGCACGTGTCACACCCCAAACCCGGACACACCCCTAACCCGGACATGACCAGCCAGAGTACCACCCGTACTCTATAGCCTAACCCAACCTTGACAACTATAAAAAATACCACAAAACTTGTACAATTTATAAAACCAACCGGTTTGCAGAAATACATAAACTAAGGAAATTATCAGCGACGGCTTTCCTCCGCTGACCACTTGTACATAAACCAACCGGTGTACCTTCCTCCGCATCTATGTGAGTCTGAGTCGTGACTGGGGACCTCGTGCCGCAATGTTTATGCTTTCGTCGCTGCCTCGCCGACCATCGATTCAATTATTCGATCGTTCGTCGCCCGTCACCACCTTCTCGACCATCGGTTCCTTTTGCTAAAAAACATAGTAAAATTTTATTCTCATTAATGCAATATTTATGTTCTATCTACTTATTGCTGATTACATATTATTAACATGGAAGACGTTATATAATCGTGGAGCAAGGAAATTTGGTAAAGCTGATGTCCCACCAATTGGGTGATGCCCATATCCACGAAGCATAAATCCTATCTTGAACCAATTGTCTCTGGGTTTCAACAAAGCAGTAAAATTGTTGATGCACAACCTGAGTTTGACTTTAAAAGTGGTGAAGTAGTACTCAGTTGAAAATTCTTATGAGATGGACTTTGCCGTTATAAGAGTGTTACTACAGTCAAAATGAGTTTCTCTTTAATGATTTAGACATGTGTCTGTCTCCGCGTCTATGTGAGTCGAAGTCCGCGACTGGGGACCTCGTGCCGCAATGTCTATGCCTTCGTTGTTGCCTCGCCGGCCATTAGTTCAATGATTCGATTGCTCGTCGACGTCACCACCTTCTCGGCCACCGATTCCTTTTGCTATGGACTTGGACCTGCAAACATAGTAAAATTGATTCACTTAGCCTACAAATATAAGTAACTGTGCATGAGTGCTAAACCAGAAAGTAAATAAAAGATTCTGGAATCTGAATCATAAGCAAATTAGTCATCAGTCAAATATCTTATAGAATTACATGGCCAAGCAATTGGAAATCACATCTCTTTGTGGTGGACTGTGACGTGTCATGCATATCGGAGACCCATATAATTTATTCGAAAAGAAATGCATTACCCTTTATATTAATGAAAAATAATACTAATTTCTCCGTTTGATTCCCCATTATATATATTAATGAAAAATAATACTAATTTCTTCTGTTTCGAGTTCGCCCTTTCGTCACCTTCGCCTTCGCTTCACTCCCATGAGATTGGGGTTCCGATTCCGGCGTGCCTCACACAGATTGCAAGAGAGGGTGATCTCGATCTCCATTCTCATGGATTCCAAGTTTGCACCATCCACCGGGGTAGCGAGAAGATTGCAGGATGATGAAGCCATGGACATAGATGTCCCCGCCTCGTCCCTCGTCGTCTTCTTCTTCTTCCCCGAGCCGATCTTCCCATCGTCTCTTATTCTTTTCTGATTTCGTCAACGGCAACGAGAAGGGAGCGTTGGATTCGTATGCACCCTTCACCGGCGCAGCAAGAACGTTGCAAGAAGCAGACGTCGTCATGCGTTCTTCATTATCCTCCTCTCCCCCGAGCAGTCGGTGCCGTCGGATTACAGGTAAGCCCGTGTTCTTTTCCGATTTCGTCAATGGCGTGGACCAAGAACGCGGCGAGAGGGATAAAGATAATGTGCCATTCACCGGCGTGGGGAGAAGATTGCTGGACGACGAAGACATGGATGTGGACGTGGCGAGCCCTTCTTCTCTGCCGAGCGGATCTTGCCATCATCAGCCGACGCAAAACATCGTGTTCTTTTCTGAGTTCCTCGGCGATCAGCAAGAAAAGGCGGCAGCGCAGAAACTGATTCCGTTTACCGGCATTGCGAGGAGGATGAATGACGTCACAGCTGCAGGGAGGGGAACGAAAAGGGGTAGGGCTTCATCCGGAGAGACGGAGGAAGAAGCACGGCATTCCAGGGAGGTATACATTATATTTTCTGTAATTTCTTGGTTAGAATATTTTCTTGGATTTTCTGTAACTTGGTGAAGATTAAGATATAGGAATGAACTCATGACTTCCCCACAAAGGCTGATCAACACGATTCAATCTTATCTTCAAACGAGGCATTTCTTGGATGTTCTAATTCTTGGATTTTAGGCATTTCTTGGATGTTCTAATCTTAGCTTCAAACCCTTGATTGGATGTTCTAATCTTTAATTTTCAGCCAAGAATGTGATTAGTGCACAAAATGAAAAATGAACATACAAGGGACCTGTTTGGTGCTCGATGACGAGTTGGAATTCAGGATATCTCTTCCAGTTAATCAGCATTTTCTATACCTAAGTTATGCACATTTTCTATAGCAAAGTATTGTGAAATTAAGAGATCACAAATTACCAATTCCTCTGTTTTAATGTTGAAACAGATGCAGTAAATATGTCATATCAGGAATACCAGCTTGTAAACAAGAGAAACAAGATGGGTTAGTAATTCATGCTTACAGCGTCTTGTATGCATGCTTACCTTTACTTCTAGCACTGTTGTACACATGATTAAAATGGCTCCTATAAGTCATTTAGTAATTCCAGCAAAGAGCCAATACATTGCTAACCTAGTAAAATTTAGCAGTGCAATGAAGTAACATGTCAATCTAGTGGGATTGAGTGAAATGAATTGCTGCCAGTTACTAATATCAGCAACCAAATAAAGTAATAAACAGTTATATGACTAATTTTATGAGCACAACGGAAAGAGAATACTGTGAGGATTTTGCGGATGATACTTCCATTCTCTGTGCATCTGCAGTTTTTGTGATGACTGTAAATGTGAAAAATAAGAAAGCAGCATGCAACTGAAAAAGTGGAAGGAGAGAGACTTGCACACTATATAAAATAAGATTCAAATAGATGGACTCAATCCATGTTTAGGTATACAGCTGCAGAATATAATACCTAAAGCTATCTTATAGTAGTTCCCAATTGAATCCAGTTTTACAGTAACTTAAATTACATATCTTTCAAAAGTTTATACAATTATCTTGAAGATCCTAAATTAAATGAGTGATAAGAATTATCATTCTGTACCAGGAAACAAAATTATAAAGTTAAGAGAAACAGTATTACTAAGAGATCAAAAATCTTGAATAATAATCTAAAATATTTTACTACAGATGTTGAACAAGATATCAAGTTTAAATGTTGGAATAATTTATCTTTAATGAATTTATGTTGGAAATTCTGAAAAATAGACGTGTACACTAAGGATATTTCAAGTTGGGGGCTAGTTTTAGTTTTGGATCAAATCCATGTAGACCTAAAAACATGACCTGAATTGAGCCAGCTGGGGCTTGTCACAAATAAGTAACATAATGGTGAATTGGGTTTCCAATTAAATTTTGATTGCAGTACACTAAGGTAACTTTTGGTTAACACAATAGGTTAGTTCCTGTATCTTCTTATACTTCATTACTTCCCATGAATTTAATTCCCTTATGAACTTTCTCGGCCATACCAAAAACACGTTCATAAGCAAGATCCAACTAGTTATGAGAAGGTAGCTAGCCGGATTATCATTCTACTTTTCAGACCATTCCTTGATGAGTTCAGTTCATAAGCACTAGTTATGATGCCACTGAGATATTTCATCTGCCATCTGGCTTAAGCATTAGAAGCTTCACTTGTTTTCCTTTGTTATTTCATGAATCCCACTGGGATATTATGTTTGCTATATTGGTGCAGTTGTTTCTAAATCCTTCAGCCTAGAGCTGTCATTTATTTCCCCTTATTGTTTTTTTTTTCTTACAGACTGCAACTCTTAATCAATTACTTGGATTGGATCTGATCTGATCTGATCTGATCTGTGCTTGTGGATAAATGTTTTATGGACCTAAGATAATTATTTAGTTGGAAACAGTGGATATGTGGACAAAACTAGTTTATACTGGAAGTTTAAGTTACTAAAGTTTAGATAAACATGTAGAGGTCTTGTGTTCAGATTTCTTGTAAAGCTCAAGCCAGGTCTCTCTTTAGTTTTTTTCCCCTGATACCCAACTTCATAAGATCTACACACCTAGAAACTATTTTAATGTGATTTTAGTTCATATTTTGATATCTATTGTTGCTTCGGAGCTGCAAAATATATTATTAAATTCTGCTCACAAAGGTTGAATGAATTCACCATGAGTGTTGCTTTGATATTAGACCTTACTATTTTCTGGTTCATTTTTATTTATATGTTCAGAATTCTAGATTTATGTCGCTGGTTACATCTACTACATGCTTTTACTCTCTTCATTTGTTACAATTGAAGGTGATTGTCCGATTGACTTGCCACTTGGACAGAATAAAAGACCCTGCAGCACGCGCATTGATTATTTGGATTATAGGAGAGTACAGCTCTGTTGGACAGATTATTCCCAAAGTAGTACCAAGTATACTGAAGTATCTCGCATGGTGTTTTACTTCGGAGGAGGTTGAGACAAAGCTTCAGATCCTAAATACTTCCGCCAAGGTCAACTTCGAAATATCTGTATTTGTTGTCTTAGTGTTACACTTGAGTGGATTATTTGTTCCCGTCATATTTAGGATTTAGCATGACAGTCTATTATCTGTATTGATATCTACAGTTGGATAATTTTGTTCTTTCTTGCAATCTGTTTGATTTGGAGATAACAATCTTGAAATTTTATTTACTATTGTATTGTATGATTCTCCCATTTTGTTGTTGTCTTTGGTTGTGTAATCTTTGTCATTGTTTACTTTGATAAAATTTCCAACTTTCCCCAAATCTTAAGCTATTAAAAAGGAGCACATTCTATTCATTTATATTATTAAGTATTAACACTTCCACTTGCATGTAGACGGGTGAACTAGACTATTTCACCCATGCCGAACATGCAGGCTAAATTGATTTATCTGAGGTTTATTTTTTAAAATTATTGACACTTGCAGGATTCAAATTAAGTGCCACCAACCATGCATGTTAAATTTGATTATCTGACCAACATTTTCAAGCTTTAGTTGTTAGGAAGGAGTGCAATCTATTCATTTATTTTCTTAACAATCATTATATGGTAACATTTTCTTCCTTGTTTGTTGATTATTTGCTTTGTTTGATTTGGTATTGGTTGATTCAAACCCAAATTTTTTTTGTCATATCCTTATTACATGTTTTTAAATAAAAAAATGTTAGTTTGTTTCTAGTTAGTTAATGCACATTAAGCAGAATATTTTCATGAAGTAATGGCAACACTAAAATTAACATTGCTATTTTCTTATTTCGTTTAGAGGATGTGATAAAGGTAAAGGAAAAAACTTGAAATGATTTCCCTTTTGCTTGTCATTCATTCTATTTTCTCATTGTTCTTGTTCTTCTTTAAACATTTAGTAGTTCCTACTTCCTAGTCAGCTCCTGCTACAACAATTCATTTGGAACAAATGACCCTGATGTGTCTTCTGGATCTTCAATTGAAGAAAGTGGCTCTGTCTATGATTCTCATCATTCTTCCATCAGCTCAGATGGTGAGGGGAATGAATCTGCAATTGATTCAAATGAAAGTGACCATGCTTTTGTCTCAGTTCTGCATGATGCTCAAGATGGCAAAGAAAAAGCCCTAATTAATGTTTCTGATGCTAGCGTTGATTACGATCTTGCAAGTCAAAGTTCCAAGGGAAATTTGTCTTCATTCATCTCTACAGATTTGGCAGAGTCGATGTCTAAGTCAGCACTTGAATCATGGCTGGATGAGCAACCAGCTTCTACTTCAGTAAAAAAGCCTCCACAGCCTTCTCCTGGCAGAATATCAATTAACAATCTTAATTGTACTGTTAGACCAATGCTCCACACTCTTCTCCATCCTACAACTGGCAATGGCTTGAGAGTAGAATATGCATTTTCATATGAAATTTCAACTATATCCCCAATCTTAGTACTTCTTGAAGTTTTTCTCGAGAACTGCTCTTCTGAACCATTAGTAAATATAGCATTGAAAGATGGGGAGTCTACTTTGGGTGTGGAATCTTCAGATCAAGTGACGGGAAAACCTGAAAGGTATTTATCTGCCCCATTTCTCATCATTTTCTTTGCACTATTTGATTTGGACTCTTATTTTCAGTCTAGTAGTAGTTACATCTTGTGGAATTTTTTGTTGCTCATATTACTTTTATAAACTCACATGTTCCATTTTTTTCTTCCATAGCCCACCATCAACAGATAATATACCAGCTTTGCTTTCTTTTGAAGAGATTGCATCCTTAGATCCAAGTCAAAGGGTGAAGAAAGTCATTCAAGTGTGTTTTCATCATCATCTTTTGCCATTCAAGTTAGCTGTGTTATGCAATGGGAAAAAGTTTTCGACAAAATGCAAGTGTCAGTAATATTCATATCTCACAAAATGTCTAACCGCATGGTATAGATGTGCCCTCATATTTCATATTACTGCCCTTGTGGATCACTTCAGACATACAAATATACACTTCTTTCATGTGCACATATAGAAATATCACGATACTGCTGGTTCATATATCAACGGGATTGTAACAGGTTATAAAATCTTTTGCTTGACAATGCCATTATTTTGGTATTCTTGGGCAATGGAAAGAGTTAGATGATTTACCTAATAATTAGGTTATGATAGAGGATGGCGTAGTCTTATAGTGTGATTACCTGGAACATAGAAAACATAGAATGACAAAGCATTTCTCAGTTTTGAAATAGAAAAAGTTTATAGTTTGTATGAAATTAAAATGCCACTTTTTCAGCTATCATACTTTCTTTCCCTGCTGTATTAAGTTTAGCTAATATTCCAAAATTATGTAACAGGTGCATATTCAAGGATCACATGGAGAAGATTGACAATTCATTTGATTCGGATAAAATTATTCTAGTTTCTAAAATTCTAGCATCTAAGGTTCTAAGCAATTCTAATGTTTCCCTTGTGAGTGCCGACATCCCAGTTTCTTTTAACATTGATGATGCATCCGGTTTGTGCTTCCGTTTCAGTGGGCAATTATTGAGTAGCTCAAAGCCAGTCTTGTTTACTATCTTGGCTGAGGGCAAGTTCTCTGAACCATTGAATATCACTATCAAAATCAATTGCGAAGAAACAGTTTTTGGCCTAAACTTGCCAAACAGAGTGGTGGCATTTCTACAATGAAAGAAGGCATCCAACTTCTCCTTCCCTGTTTGTTTCCCTTCTCCAGACTTGGTACCTACCCATTGTGATCTCTGATGAAAACCACAATTTTGTACCTAATATATTTTATGCTGCTGAAGATTTTGTCATATGATGAATTTATAGATGATCATCTTTATTTGTTTAATGAACATGGTGGTATCTATTTGTTTTCCGGGTCTATTAATTTTTAGTAGTTTGACAATTATTCTCGTCTCATTTTTTTTTAAGATCAACAAGGACGACTCTTGTACTAGCTTTTCTTTTATCAGTCATTAAATTCATTATATCTACTTGTTAAATGTTTAAAAGCAGATTGTGCCAAAACAAAACAAAAACTGACATGATCCAGCTCTAGATACTTTGGGGGTTGCTTGGATTTCAGGTTTTTTTTCCAAGTTTATTTGGATCAGTTTGGAGTTCTCAATGGAGATCTAAAAATGCTTGAATAATTTTTAAAAAAATTAATAATATACTATGTGATTTTGAAAATTAGAATATAAATTTTTCAAATCGTACTAGTTTGGTTCATTTCAATTTGATTAGATACTATTGAACTTAATTTTTTAAATATTAGAAAAAGTATTAAAAAAATTAAAAAATTGATGCAGAAAAGATCCTTAGAGCTCGCTCCAACACAAAATAGGTCATTGCTTCTTTTTCCGGAGTTGGGTTAAGTTGGTTTTTCAACTTGAAATTATCGTGTCGGAAACACATGTCAGAAGCTGATCTGATCGTTTTTACACCGTAGTTTCTACATGTATCTAGTACTAGTTAAATTTAACTGTATATATTCCTACAAATTATATTAAGCGTATCTCTCTTTTAAATTGGAGAAAATTGGTATATGCAAAATACGTTAATTGTGCTTCTTTTAGAAGCAAAAGACGAAGGCCTTCTTCATGTTTATCCTCCTCATGGGCGCAGCAAGAAGGCTGCTGGACGCCGAACCGATGGATGTCGACGTCCCAGCAGCATCTTCTTCTTGTTTATCCAATTTATCCTCCTCGATGCAATCGCCACAATCTTTCCATGGGATGACGTTCTTTTCTAAATTCGTCGTCAATGCCGACGGGAAGGTTGGTCCGGAGGGCGCAGCAAGAAATATCAGTGTGACAAATTCTTAGTGAAGACAATATCTCCTATAAACAAAAATATGTAATTAATTCAATCTCCAAAAAAAAGAAAAGCTACATTAGTTTAATCAGAGATGAAAAGATACCTTCTTTCTTTTTTTAATTTGAGATGATAAGACATCTTTAGATTTAGGGTTATAACCTTAACCAAATTCGTAGCAGATCTCTGGATTCAGCAAAAACGAAAGATGAAGTTAAAAGTATTGTTGGAGAGCTAAACATTCAGAACTAAAAAACAAATCATTATCCAATAAACTGATAAACGTGGATAGCTAGTTAAAAAACAAACATAGAAACTCTATACTTGGGAATTCCGAAAGGACCAGTCCCAATAGAAACAAACCCAAGCTTCGAACTTTGCATTCCTATTGGGACTGGTCCTTTCGGTCATAAAGGAAGCATAGGAATGCAAAGTTCGAAGCTTGGGTTTGTTTCTATTGGGACTGGTCCTTTCGGAATTCCCAAGTATAGAGTTTCTATGTTTGTTTTTTAACTAGCTATCCACGTTTATCAGTTTATTGGATAATGATTTGTTTTTTACTTCTGAATGTTTAGCTCTCCAACAATACTTTTAACTTCATCTTTTGTTTTTGCTGAATCCAGAGATCTGCTACGAATTTGGTTAAGGTTATAACCCTAAATCTAAAGATGTCTTATCATCTCAAATTAAAAAAAGAAAGAAGGTATCTTTTCATCTCTGATTAAACTAATGTAGCTTTTCTTTTTTTTGGAGATTGAATTAATTGCATATTTTTGTTTATAGGAGATATTGTGGATTGGTTGTGATATTGTCTTCTCGAGAAAAAAAATGTATTAGCGTATGATTAAGAGCAGTTGCTACCAAATGGTTGCTTGTCTTAAATTTCATTCTTACTTTAATACTCCCTGGGAATATTCAAGGATTGATTTTGTCAATGGTTTGGATGAAATGAAATGTCTATTTGTAAAAATTTCCTGCTACAAATATGGTAGATGTTTCTTTGAGTACAATATTGCCTTCATGAATCATGAAATAATTGTGGTTGACTAATTATCTTGGTTTGGTTTGGTTTGGTTTGGTTTGGTTTGGGATCTGAGTCCGTGGAGTGGTCTGGTGCAAGCTTTTCATTTATAATTTATTTATTTACTTCTGTAGTTTACCAGGAGATGTTGTCTCATGCTTAGGAGTGAACTCCAAAAGCGCTAGCAGGGACAGAAAGAAGTTGAGTGGTTCAAGTAGTAACGGGCTTGCAGCATCTGTGCCTCCGACACCTAGTAGTGAAGATGATATCTTGCAGTCAGTGAATGTAATGAGTTTTACGTTCAATGAACTGAAGACAGTATAGTAATATAAGGGTATATTTGTAAATATACTCTTACTTAAGGACTTTTGTGTAAATTGTTATAGTATTAATAAAAGCAGGATTAATAGAAAGGTGACCTAACCCTACAGGTTAATCACTCTTTTTTTCATCTTCCACAAACCAACTTGGTATTAGGGCCGCCGTACACACATCCTGAAGTGCTTGGAAATCCAAAAAATTATTCTGCACCTGCGGCGTGCGGATTCCTTAGCCGCGCCTGCCGCTACATCAAGCAACGCGCTGCGAGACGCACGCGCCCCAAGCGGTGCACGGCGCACCAAGTGTCGTAAGGCAGCGCACCTTCACCAAGCAGCGCAAGGCAGTGTCCTTCAAGCAGATTTTTTTTCTTCACATCGGGCGACACACGTACCGAGGAGCTAGCTTTAGGCAGCATGGGTATACATCCTACATTTGATTCAAATTTCCTTCTCTCATTTGAAAGGTGACAACAACTTTATTCTACAAAGTCAGCTTATATATATTTTATTTTTCAAAATCTGTGCAATGAGATGAAGAAAAATCTAAGCGTTTAAAGATTTAATTTGATGCTATAATTATCTTGTAGATCTGGGATTTCGTTCGAAATTCCCTCTCTTCAGAATAGCCCTAAGAAATTAGATGGATCATCTACTTATTTAATGTGGACTCGAAGTGTGCGACTGTTTATTAGAGCCCGTCGTCTTGAGGGGTATCTCACCGGGAGTAAAGTACAGTTAGCAAATGGAAACAATGCACATTGGGAGTTAGAGAACTCTCTTGTTATGTCTTGGCTTCTAAACTATATGACTATGGATATTGGTCAGGGATTCACATATTTCAATACAACCAACGAAATTTGGGAAGCTATTTCACCAACTTACTCTCAAATAGGGAATTCAGTGCAAGCTTATGAGATTTAGTGTAAAATTCGTCAAGTAAGAAAAAGTAATATGTTAGTTACTGCTTATGTGGCTGAGCTTAGACAATTGTGGTCTGAGTTGTACTTTTATCGTCCATTCAAGGCCTTACATGCTGAGGATGCAGTTCTACACAAAAAGTACATAGAAGAAGAATGCTTATTTGATTTTTTGGCAGGGCTGAATTCAAAATTTGACTCCATTAGAACATAAATTCTTAGGAGAGGAGATACATTGCCTACACTTCAGCAAGTTTTTTCCATTGTTCAAAGTGAGGAGACTCGGAGAAGGATTATGGTGGAGCCTAATAACTCACCAGTACCATCACATCGATCTGCACTAGTAGTTCAGCCTCGTGAAAGAATTGAAAGAGAACAAATGAAGTGTGATCATTGTCATAGGCCTGGTCACATTAAAGATACATATTGGCAGTTACATGGTAGACCTCGAGGAGGTGGACGTGGCGGATGTCGTGGTGGAAGATTTCGGAGTCGAACTCGTGTGAGTCGAACTAATCATTCCGTTGATAACTCCTCAATGTCATGTTACAAACTCTCAAATAGTTCATGGCAAAGCTTGATCCCACCTCTACTGGAGAGACCTCCTCCTCCACAGGTTCAGCTAGTCAACCTTCTTCTTCCATACACCACTCTCATTTTGCACAATCAGGTATTCTACATAGTGCATTAAATTGTACTCAGTTTTCACCATCATCCTAGATTATAGATTTGGGTGCATCAAATTATATGACAGGTTCCTCTAGTTCCTTTATTTCATATTTTCCCTGTTCAGGTAGAGATAATGTTCATATAGCTGATGGTTCTTTTGCCCATATTTGTGGAAAAGGTGCCATCACTATTACTCCATCTCTACATTTATCGTTAGTCTTACATGTTCCTCGTTTTCCTAACAACCTCTTATCAATTAGTTCAATCACCAAGGCTCTCAATGGTATAGTAACATTCTTCCCTACTCATTGTTTGTTTCAGAAGAAGCTTGTGACGAAGGAGACGATTGGATCTGGTAGAATGCATGATGGTCTCTATCAACGGGATAATCTTAGCAGTCCCAATGAAGTCGGATATAAGGTCTCTTCTGAAACAAGTGCACTGGAGGAATTGCAGTTACATCATCGTCAATTTTGACATTTTTCTTTTTCAGTTAGAGCTAGGCAGTTTTCTTTCTCTTTACAAATTATGCAATAATGACCAATTGATTTGTGATACCCGTGAGTATGCTAAACATACAAGTAGTATCTATTCTGCTTCTGGAAATCATAGTCAATCTCCATTTGATGTTATTCACACTGATGTTTTGGGATCCTGCCATGTTACTTCTTTTTCTGGGCATAAATGGTTCATTATCTTTATTGATTGTTTTCGTCGAACAACTTGGGTTTATTTGTTAAAGAGTAAAGATGAAGTGTTGCGATGTTTTAAAGCATTTCACATGATGATAGAAACTCAATTCAGTACCAAAATCAAAATCCTTTGCTCAAATAATGATACATAATACACTGGCAAAGAGTTTCAGGACTACTTGTTAGCTAATGGGATTCTTCATCAAACCGCTTGTGTTGATACACCTACTCAAAATGGTGTGGCAGAAAGAAAGAATCATCACCTATTGGAAGTCACTCGATCTTTACTCTTTACCATGAACATGCCAAAGTCTTTTTGGAGAGAAGCCGTTTTGACAACTGCTTATTTAATTAATCTCATGCCGCTTCGGACCTTGGAGTTCAAGTCACCGACCACTTGAATGTCTTATTGGAGTTACGACTTTCATTGTACCTCCTAAGATATTTGGGTGTGTTTGTTTTGTACGTGATCATCGCCCCTCACTTGGTAAACTTGAACATCGTTCCTTGAAATGTGTATTTGTTGGATATTTAGCTACTAAAAAAGGTTACAAGTGTTATTTCGCACCTCAAAAGAAGATGTTTGCGAGTATGGATGTAACCTTCATAGAGACAGAGACATACTATTTATCCGATCAGAATTTGGTAAATATTGTCCCTCCATCTCCCTCTACAATATCAGATGAGTTCCTCTACTCACCATATTCATGTCCCGAGATACCACATTGTGATGGGGAGTCATCTAGAGTTCAAGAAGAGCCGCACATAGCTGCAAATGATGGAGGAAATGACAATGGAGTATCTATTCAGGGGGAGCAGTACGTCTGTAATTCTTGCTTCACATGGTGATACTAAGACCACTATGCATTCTCCTAGAGTTCAAGAATCTCCTCATGTTACATCTTCAAATGATCCTGACCTTGGTAATATCTCATCTCCTTGTTCTTCTTTAGATTTACCTATTGTCATTCGTGAAGGTTCTCGCCACCATGTCTTTCCTTCTCGTTACCGTTATGACATCTCTCATTATGTTTCCTATAAGTCTTAGTCCTCTAGGTATAAATGCTTCATTACATCATTATCTGATGTCACCATTCCCTCAAATTGGAAGGTTGCCATAGTGGACCCGAGGTGGAAAGAAGCCATGTTAGAGGAGATGAAAGCCTTAGCCAAGAACCAAACTTTGGAGCTTGTACCACTGCCAAAAGGAAAACGACCTGTGGGGTGCAAATGGGTGTATACCGTGAAACAAACACCAAAAGGAAAGGTCGATCATTTTAAAGCTCGTTTGGTTGCAAAGGGGTACACTCAGACATACAATATTGATTATGATGAAACATTTCCTCCTGTTGCCAAGATGAATACTATTCAGACTCTCATTTCATGTGTTGCGAATCTTGGGTGGAAACTACATCAGTTGGATGTGAAGAATGCTTTTCTACATGGTGATTTACAAGAGGAAGTTGATATGGAGATCCCACCTGGGTTCGATAGCACAAATACTGTTGGGAAGGTTTGTCGACTACGACGATCACTCTATGGATTGAAACAATCACCTCGTGCTTGGTTTGATAGATTTCGTCAAGTAATTCTTAGTATGGGGTATAAATAGAGCAACAATGATCATACTTTATTTTTCAAGCATAACCAAGGAAACGTGGCCATCCTCATTGTTTATGTTGATGACATAATTGTTACGGGGTATGATATTGATGAAACTATGAGCTTGAAGGCTTAGCTTGCACAAGTATTTGAAGTTAAAGACCTAGGGGAACTAAGATACTTCATAGGGATTGAAGTAGCACACTCATCGCATGATATTTTCTTATCTCAAAGAAAATATGTGCTAGACTTGTTGGCTGAAGCAGGAATGCTGGGTAGTAAGCCTACTCCAACTCCAATTGATCAAAATTTTTAACTTGTTAATAATGGTGGTAATTCCGTTGATCATGGGAGATATCAAAGACTAGTGGGAAGATTGATATATCTTTCACACACCAGACCAGATATTATATTTGTTGTGAGTGTTGTAAGTTGATACATGCACGATCTACGTGAGCAGCACATGGAAGCTGTGTATAAAATTCTAAGATATCTTAAAAGTTGTCTTGGTGGAGGCTTATTGTTTTCTCGACAAGGTAACTTGAAGATAGAATGTTACACAGATCTCGATTGGGCTAGATGTCTAGATGATCGTCGATCCACGTCTGGATATTGTACATTTGTCGGTGGCAACTTAGACACCTGGAGAAGTAAGAAACAAACAATGGTTTCTCGTTCTAGTGCGGATGATGAATATCGAGCTATGTCTCAGGGTGTTTGTGAGTTGCTATGGTTGAAAAACCTCATGCAAGAGTTACATCTTAATTCACAACAATCGATTCGTCTTTTCTGTGATAATAAAGCTGCTGTTGAAATTGTCAATAATCCTATGCAACATGACAGAACGAAACACATAGAGTTTGATCGTCACTTCATCAAGGAGAAATTGGAGAACAGTGATATTTGCATTCCATTTGTTCGATCCTTTGAAAAGTTGGCTGATATTTTCACCAAGGAGTTGAATAATATTTCATTTTCTTCTATTGTACGCAAGATGAGTTTAAATGATATATTTGTACCATCTTGAGGGGGAGTATTGTAATGTAGGGGTGTATTTGAAAATATACTTTTACGTGAAGACTTTTATGTAAATTGTTATAGTATTAATAAAAGCAGGATTAATAGAGAGGTGACCTAACCCTAAAGATTAATCACTCTCTTTTCATCTTCCACAAAACAACTGACAGCCACTAGGAACTTCCAACCAGATAGTAAGTTAGGGGAGCTAGGGAGGCTTTGGTTCAGTGTTTAAGGGATGGATTGATGAACAAACTTTGGCAGCTACCAAACCTGGCACTGGACTGATTATTGTTGTGAAGAAGTTAAATCAGGAAGGCTTGTAAGGTCACAAGGAATGGTTGGTGAGTTTCCTTTTCCACTTAATTTGGTGCATCCAATCTTTTTCATTTTCTTTTGGCAATAACATGATCTGGATACTATGTTTATTCAGTTCGTAGATTTAAGAAATATATATATTAGTGAGACATGATCATGACCCTGCTCTGCATTTTGCGATAAATGTGTCAATTCTTTCAATTTATGACTAATTGAATGAGCAAATCCCACTATCTTGTAGGCAGAGGTAAATTACCTTGGTCAGTTGTCGCATCCTCATCTTGTAAAGCTTATTTGATACTGCTTGGAGGATGAACAACGACCTTGTGTGTATGAATGTATGTCTCGCGGGAGCTTGGAGAATCATCTTTTTAGAAGTAAGTTAATTGGATAAATTGAAAACTAGGTGTTTACTTTCTACTTCTACAATAAATTTCTCGGAGGTTTTCCACCATCTATTGTTATTGAACTAGATGGTGCAGTAGATCATAATTCTTTGTAATTTGATGATGGCACATGAGGTTCATATTTTCAACCACTCTCTTGGAACCTCCGTATGAAGATCGCTCTGGGTGCTGCAAAAAGGGCTCACATTTTTGCATAGCGACAGGGCAAGAGTCGTATATCGTGATTTTAAAAACTCTAACATTCTTCTAGATTCTGTAATGGTATGTTTGCTTCATTAGATAGGATTGGATATGATAGGATTGGATAATAAATGAGGGTGGATTGGATATAAATTTTTTAAATCCGGTATGCAGCGGATATAATATCTATTTTAAACTCATTTTCTTTTAATCCGTGCACTAAACAAACAATGGATATTAATCCATCCCCTATTATATCCTTCCTTATCCTATGATGCAAACATGCACTAAGTGATTTGGCTTTTGTCAATCTGTAAACCAACATAATTACAGACACTCACCATCTATTGTTCTTGTTCTATATATACATAACTACAATGGAAAACTCTCGGATTTTGGATGGGCAAAAGATGGCCCTGATGACGATGAAAGCCATGTCTCAACGAGTATCATGGGAACATATGGATATGCTACTCTTGAATACCTTGCAACAGGTGATCTTCTTGCACATGCTGAAGTTTCTCCTCCAGTGTTGGGAAAGTTGAAGTTGTAGTTTGGGTTGCTATTTATTTGCAAATTACTAACTCTTTGACACACACAGTCATGATTCTAATGGTCAATTTTTTTAGTCATTTAGTTGATAATCTAACATGTAAATTAAAGGGAAGGGAAATTGATGTTATTTTATGGAGTGTCCTAATTGAGAGTATATTCATTCTTTCTCATCTTAGTTTATTCATGGGCCTCCTGCATTGAAAAGATCATCCTATACAACCTTATATGAGCATACTGAAGCATGACAAATTTTGACAATTTTCATCTGTAAGGACATTTGAGTACCTAAAGCGATGTGTACAACTTTGGAGTTGTTCTTCTAGAGATGTTGTCTGGCCGACGTGCCATAGACAAGAACCAACCACCTGGAGAGCACAATCTAGTGGACTGGGCAAGGCCTAATCTTACAAGCAAGCGAAAGATCGATATTCCGCATCATGGATTTACGATTGGAGGGGCAGTATTCACTGGAAGGAGCACAAAAGGCTGTCGTTCTCGCACTCCATTGCTTATCAACGGAACCAAGATACTGGCCAACAATGGATCAAGTGGTGTCTGCACTAGAACAGCTTCAGGATGCCCAAGACATGAGAAGAAATCCACGGTATGAACAAAAGACAAATGGCTAAAGCATTGGTGGCAATTCAAGCAGGTTGGTTAAGAGGAGATCAGAAGAAATTGTCAAAGGAGAGGTTGCTCATCCTACGCCCTCAGCTTCCCCACTTCACACTAAGTGAAGAGAAGTCTCATGTGATGCAACTTCTGAATTCTATTGTCATCTCTAATATAAGAAATTAAGATCTAATGTTTTATGTATTGTATTAAAAAAATGAGATAATTTTATCCTCATATTTGTATTAAATGTTGAATTTATGCTTTATATTGTTGATATTGGTGAAATTAATTGAAAATCCAAATATGTTAACCGTGACCATTGTATCAAGATTTGATATCAATTTTAATTGGCATAAGCAATTGAATTAACTTTCAAAAAAGAATCAAATGTCATGCCTATATCTTTTTTCTTTCATTTTTTCATATTTATCTTTATTTGTTGGTCTGATTTAAAATTTGGTAATTTGGATCATTGTAATGTAGTGTGAAACTATTTTGGTCTAAACATCCCTATTTGTCCATTGATTCATTAGATTTGAAATTTGTTCAATTAAATTAATTTAATGATATATAAAAAAATGTTTGTAGGATAATTTTGATGTGGTTAATTTAAAAATAAGGGGATATAATTTTATAATTTTACGGATGACTTGATGAATAGCCCATATATCCAGTGTTCTCATTTATTAGTCTCACATTACCTGCTGCTTATTTGGAATGGATTACATATGTTGTCTCTATTTGGTCAAGAGTCACGACCTTACTTGAACACGATATGTTCTATAGGCTCGTACAATTGTATCCTTGAGTGTAAAGGAGACAGACAATTCAATCTGGTTGATGAATAATGACCACGTGATCAGAACGTGATTAATGGCTCAAATTCCAAGGGGATTGAAGCTGTAGATTATCGTTCCAAGATTTTGCCTTTCACGGGTGCAGCAAGAAGGCTGTTGGACGTCGAACCAATAGATGTCGACGTCCCAGCAACATCTTCTTCTTGTTTATCCAGTTTATCCTCCTCGACGCAATCGAGAAAATCTTTCCGGGGATGGTGTTCTTTTATGAATTCGTCGTCAATGCCGACGGGAAGGTAGGTCCGTAGGGCGCAGCAAGAAGGTTGCAAGATGAGAACGTGGCCTTGCATTCTTCTCTATCTTCCCCTCGGACCATCTTCTTTTTTGATTTCCAAGAATACGACGTAAATCAAGAACACCCCTGCGAAAGGGCGAAAGAAAATTACATGTTTGTGACCTTATCCGGCGTGGGGAGAAGGTTGCTGGATGTCAGCTCATAAATGGATGTGGACGACCCGTGGCCGAGTGGATATTGCCATCATCATCTGACGGAAAACACAACTTTGCGTGCATGGAGGGAGACAAAGAGGGGTAGAGGGCTGCATCCGCATTGACGGAGGAAGAAGAGGATCCTCTGCTAGTCTGCGTCCTTTAATAAATTTTGTTTGACTTGAAGAACGCAAGGCAGTGTCCTTCAAACGCAGATTTCTTTTCTTCACATTGGGCGACATGCGTACCGAGGAGCTAGCTTTAGGCAACACGGGTATAGATCCTATATTTTGCTTCAAATTTCCTTCTCTCATTTGAAAGGTGACAACAACTTTATTCTACAAAGTCAGCTTATATATATTTTATTTTTTGAAATCTGTGCAATGAGATGAAGAAAAATCTAAACCGTTAAAGATTTAATTTGATGCTATAATTATCTTGTAGATCCGGGATTTCGTACGAAATTCCCTCTCTTCAAATCATCCCTATGAAATTAGATGGATCATCTACTTATTTAATGTGGACTCGAAGTGTGCGACTGTTTATTAGAGCCCATGGTCTTGAGGGGTATCTCACCAGGAGTAAAGTACAGTCAGCAAATGCAGACAATGCACATTGGGAGTCAGACAACTCTCTTATTATGTCTTGGCTTCTAAACTCTATGACTTTGGAGATTGTTCAGGGATTCACATTTTTCAATATAGCCAACGAAATTTGGGAAGCTGTTCCACAAACTTACTCTCAGATTGGGAATTCTATGCAAGCTTATGAGATTCAGTGTAAAATTTGTCAAGTAAGACAAAGTAATATATCAGTTACTGCTTATGTGGCTTAGCTTAGACGATTGTGGTTTGAGTTGGACTTTTATCGTCCATTCAAGGCCTTACATGCTGAGGATGCAGTTCTACACAAAAAGTACATAGAAGAAGAACGTTTATTTGATTTTTTGGCAGGGCTGAATTCAGAATTTGACTCCATTAGAACACAAATTCTTAGGAGAGGATATACGTTGCCTACACTTCAGCAAGTTTTTTCCATTGTTCAAAGTGAGGAGACTCGGAGAAGGATTATGGTGGAGCCTAATAACTCACCAGTACCATCACATCGATCTGCACTAGTAGTTCAGCCTCGTGAAAGAACTGAAAGAGAACAAATGAAGTGTGATCATTGTCATAGGCCTGCTCACATTAAAGATACATGTTGGCAGTTACATGGTAGACCTCGAGGAGGTGGACTTGGCGGATGTCGTGGTGGAAGATTTGGGAGTCGAACTAATCATTTCGTTGATAACTCGTCAATGTCAGCTGAAGTGTTAGAGACTTTCAAATAGCTCATGGCAAAGCTTGATCCCTCCTCTACTGGAGAGACCTCCTCCTCCACAGGTTCAGCTAGTCAATCTTCTTCTTGCATACACCACTCTCATTTTGCACAATTAGGTATTCTACATAGTGCATTAAATTGTACTCAGTTTTCACCATCATCCTGGATTATAGATTCGGGTGCATCAAATCATATGACGGATTCCTCTAGTTTCTTTAATTCATATTTTCCCTGTTCAGGTAGAGATAAAGTTCGTATAGCTGATGGTTCTTTTGCCCCTATTTCTGGAAAAGGTTCCATCACTATTACTCCATCTCTACATTTATCGTTAGTCTTACGTGTTCCTCGTTTTCCTAACAACCTCTTATCAATTAGTTAAATCACCAAGGCTCTCAATGGTATAGTAACATTCTTCCCTACTCATTGTTTGTTTCAGAAGAAGCTTGTGACGAAGGAGACGATTGGATCTGGTAGAATGCATGATGGTCTCTATCACCTAGATAATCTTAGCAGTCCCAATGAAGTCGGATATATGGTCTCTTTGCAACAAGTGCACTGGAGGAATTGCAGTTACATCATCGTCGATTTGGTCATTTATCTTTTTCAGTTTTAGCTAGGCAGTTTTCTTTCTCTCTACAAATTATGAAATAAAGATCATTTGAGTTGTTATGCCTGTGAGTATGCTAAACATAGAAGTTGTATCTATTCTGCTTATGGAAATCATAGTCAATCTCCATTTGATGTTATTCACACTGATGTTTGGGGACCCTGCCGTGTTACTTCTCTTTCTGGGCATAAATGGTTCATTACCATTATTGATTGTTTAGTCGAACAACTTGGGTTTATTTGTTAAAGAGTAAAGATGAAGTGTTGCGATGTTTTAAAGCATTTCACATGATGATAGAAACTCAATTCAGTACCAAAATCAAAATCTTTCGCTCAGATAATGGTACATAATACACTGGCAAAGAGTTCCAGGACTACTTGTTAGCTAATGGGATTCTTCATCAAACCACTTGTGTTGATACACCTACTCAAAATGGTGTGGCAGAAAGAAAGATTTGTCACCTATTGGAAGTCACTCGATCTTTACTCTTTACCATGAGCATGCCAAAGTCTTTTTGGAGAGAAGCCTTTTTGACAGCTGCTTATTTAATTAATCGCATGCCGCTTCGGACCTTGGAGCTCAAGTCACCGACTACTTGAATGTCTTATTGGAGATACGACTTTCATTGTACCTCCTAAGATATTTGGGTGTGTTTGTTTTGTACGTGATCATCGCCCCTCACTTGGTAAATTTGAACATCGTTCCTTGAAATGCGTATTTGTTTGATATTTAGCTACTAAAGAAGGTTACAAGTGTTATTTCCCACCTCAAAAGAAGATGTTTGTGAGTATGGATGTAACCTTCATAGAGACAGAGGCATACTATTTATCTGATCAGAATTTGGTAAATATTGTCCCTCCATCCCCCTCTACAATATCAGATGAGTTCCTATACTCACCATATTCATGTTCCGAGATACCACATTGTGAGGGGGAGTCATCTAGAGTTCAAGAAAAGCCGCACATAGTTGCAATTTTCATCTGTAAGGATATTTGAGTACCAAAAGTGACGTGTACAGCTTTGGAGTTGTTCATCTAGAGATGTTGTCTGGCCGACGTGCCATAGACAAGAACCAACCACCTGGAGAGCACAATCTAGTGGACTGGGCAAGGCCTAATCTTACTATCTTACTAGCAAGCGAAAGATCGATCTTCCGCATCCTGGATGCACGATTGGAGGGGCAGTATTCACTGGAAGGAGCACTAAAGTTTGTCGTTCTCGCACTCCATTGCTTATCAACGGAACCAAGGTAAAGGCCAACAATGGATCAAGTGGTGTTTGCACTAGAATAGTTTCAGGATGCCAAAGACATGAGAAGAAATCCACGGTATGAACAAAAGACAAATGGCCAAAGCATTGGTGGCAATTCATGCATGTTGGTTAAGAGGAGATCATAAGAAATTGTCAAAGGAGAGGTTGCTCATCCTACACCCTCAGCTTCCCCACTTCACACTACGTGAAGAGAAGTCTCATGTGATGCAACTTCGGATGGAAATAGTAGAGAAAAAAAAGGAAAATATAAAGCTGTACATGCAAGCTCAATATCTTTTCGTACAGATTTCCTTCTTTTGGATCATCTTGTTGACATTATGTTCATATTATATATATATATATATATATATATATATCACTTTTTACACTCAAGTCAATTGTCCAATTAAAAGTTCATATCAAGGGTAGCTGATGTTACAATGATTGAAGGTTCCTGCTAAAATGTGGCCGTTAAATTTGACTATATATTATTGACATTAGTGTCTCAAAATTAGTGAACAAAGACAATGAAAAGATCTTGAAGTCAAATTATTGATAGATGCCGAACTTTTAGGCCACTTATTCATAGCTTTCCTTTACTGTTTGAACAATTAAAGGTATTGTTTCTGTGTCTAAGGCAAATTATAGTGTGATCAAGTTAGAATACAAAGATCTTAAACAACTCAAATCCATCCAATTTTCTTCAATTTCACCTTTATATAATTCTATTGTTGTTTAAAATTGAAGTGTCTCAAAATATAGCTTCCCTATTACCAATTTTGGGTACCAATCTATCCAATTTTGGATAGATTGGAGTATCTTGTGAAACAAAAGGGAAAAAAAGAGATCGAACATCAATCTATCCACCTTGGATATGCTTGGAATGGAAACCTAAATTGGATTTAGATCAGGTCGAATAATCAGATTTTGAATTTTATTATCATCTCTAATTTAAGACATTTAGATCTAATATTTTATGTATTGTATTAAAAAAATGAGATAATTTTATCCTCATATTTGTATTAAATGCTGAATTTATACTTTATATTGTTGATATTGTGAAATTAATTGAAAATCCAAATATGTTAATCGTGACCATTGTATCAAGATTTGATATCAATTTTAATTGGCATAAGCAATCGAATTAACTTTCAAAAAACAATCAAATGTCATGCCTATATCTTTTCTTTTCTTTTTTCATATTTATCTTTATTTGTTGGTCTGATTTGAAATTTGGTAATTTGGATCATTGTAATGCAGTGTGAAACTATTTTGGTCTAAACATCCCTATTTGTCCATTGATTCATTAGATTTGAAATTTGTTCAATTAAATTAATTTAATGATATATATAAAAATGTTTGTAGGATTATTTTGATGCGGTTAATTTAAAAATAAGGGGATATAATTTTATCATTTTACGGATGACTTGATGAATAGCCCATATATCCAGTATTCTCATTTATTAGTCCCACATTACTTGCTGCTTATTTGGAATGGATTACATATGTTGTCTCTATTTGGTCAAGAGGCACGACCTTACTTGAACATGATATGTTCTATAGGCTCGTACAATTGTATCCTTGAGTGTAAAGGAGATAGACAATTCAATCTGGTTGATGAACAATGACCACGTGATCAGAACGTGATTAACGGCTCAAATTGTTAGGGGATTGAAGCCATAGATTATCGTTCCAAGATTTCGCCTTTCACGGGTGCATCAAGAAGGCTGCTGGACGTCGAACCAATGGATGTCAACGTCCCAGCAACATCTTCTTCTTGTTTATCTTGTTTATCCTCCTTGACGCAATCGACACAATCTTTCCATGGGATGACGTTCTTTTCTGAATTCGTCGTCAATGCCGATGGGAAGGTAGGTCCGGAGGGCCTAGCAAGAAGGTTGCAAGATGAGAACGTGGCCTTGCATTCTTCGCTATCTTCCCCTCCGACCGTCTTCTTTTTTGATTTCCAAGAATACGACGTAAATCAAGAACAACCCTGTGAGAGGGCAAATGAAAATTCCACGTTTGTGCCTTCATCCGGCATGGGGAGAAGGTTGCTGGATGTCAGCTCGAACATGGATGTGGACGTCCCGTGGCCGAGTTGATATTGCCATCGTCATCCGACGGAAAACACAACTTTGCGTGCATGGAGGGAAACAAAGAGGGGTAGAGGGCTGCATCCGCATTGACGGAGGAAGAAGAGGATCCTCTGCTAGTCTGCTTCCTTTAATTAATTTTGATTGACTTCAAGAACCGCATAAGAAACTTAAACTTTTGATGTCTTATGATTTGTTGAATGAATGAATGGATTGGAACTCAAATCTAATTTTCTGTTATGATACTCCTTGGAAGCACAAAAATGATGTGATTTTTTTCTGATAAGTCTAAAGGTAAGGTATTACCTTTGTGATTTGTGGATTTTAGGCTGAATTTAATCAGGCCAATAATAGTGGGAAGCAATCTATTCGCAAGATGAATGTTGAGAGTTAAAACAAATGAAATTTACAGGATGAATATGTGCATAGTCCAACCTAATGGAGATGAGTTGTTTCTCTTTTATGGTGGAGTTTGGAAGGATAACAATTGCTATTCTGAGACTGGTTAACTTACATCATTTTAGATTGTGTTACTAGCAGTACGTATTCTTATGGGCCCTGGCCGTTTCATTTGTCACGGTGATTCGACAAATCCATTTAATTAAGCATTCAACAAAAGTTGCAACGAAAATTAGATTTGAGTTCCAATCCATTCATTCATTTAGCATAACATGAGACATCAAAAGTTTAAGTTTCTTATGCGGTTCTTGAAGTCAAA
The DNA here is from genome assembly GCA_034359265.1 of Canna indica. Lineage (NCBI taxonomy): Eukaryota > Viridiplantae > Streptophyta > Magnoliopsida > Zingiberales > Cannaceae > Canna > Canna indica. The sequence goes on along the minus strand of CP136894.1, from coordinate 69,968,892 downwards.
CAAAATTAATTAAAGAAGCAGACTAGCAGAGGATCGTCTTCTTCCTCCGTCAGTGTGGATGCAGCCCTCTACCCCTCTTTGTTTCCCTCCCTGCACGCAAAGTTGTGTTTTCCATCGAATAACAAAGGCAATATCCACTCGGCAACAAGACGTCCACATCCATTTCCGAGCTGACATCCAGCAACCTTCTCCCCACGCCGGATAAGGGCACAAATGTGGAATTTTCTTTCGCCCTCTCGCCGGCGTGTTCTTGATTTACGTCGTATTCTTGGAAATCAGAAAAGAAGATTGTCGGAGAGGAAGATAGCGAAGAATGCAAGGCCACGTTCGCATCTTGCAACCTTCTTGCTGCGCCCTCCGGACCAACCTTCCCGTCGGCATTGACGACGAATTTAGAAAAGAACGTCATCCCATGGAAAGATTGTGGCGATTGCATCGAGGAGGATAAATTGGATAAACAAGAAGAAGATGCTGCTGGGACGTCGACATCCATCGGTTCGGCGTCCAGCAGCCTTCTTGCTGCGCCCGTGAGGAGGATAAACATGAAGAAGGCCTTCGTCTTTTGCTTCTAAAAGAAGCACAATTAACGTATTTTGCATATACCAATTTTCTCCAATTTAAAAGAGAGATACACTTAATATAATTTGTAGGAATATATACAGTTAAATTTAACTAGTACTAGATACATATAGAAACTACGATGTAAAAACTATAAACTTTTTCTATTTCAATACTGAGAAATGCTTTGTCATTCTATGTTTTCTATGTTCCAGGTAATCACACTATAAGACTACGCCATCCTCTATCATAACCTAATTATTAGGTAAATCATCTAACTCTTTCCATTGCCCAAGAATACCAAAATAATGGCATTGTCAAGCAAAAGATTTTATAACCTGTTACAATCCCGTTGATATATGAACCAGCAGTATCGTGATATTTCTATATGTGCACATGAAAGAAGTGTATATTTGTATGTCTGAAGTGATCCACAAGGGCAGTAATATGAAATATGAGGGCACATCTATACCATGCGGTTAGACATTTTGTGAGATATGAATATTACTGACACTTGCATTTTGTCGAAAACTTTTTCCCATTGCATAACACAGCTAACTTGAATGGCAAAAGATGATGATGAAAACACACTTGAATGACTTTCTTCACCCTTTGACTTGGATCTAAGGATGCAATCTCCTCAAAAGAAAGCAAAGCTGGTATATTATCTGTTGATGGTGGGCTATGGAAGAAAAAAATGGAACATGTGAGTTTATAAAAGTAATATGAGCAACAAAAAATTCCACAAGATGTAACTACTACTAGACTGAAAATAAGAGTCCAAATCAAATAGTGCAAAGAAAATGATGAGAAATGGGGCAGATAAATACCTTTCAGGTTTTCCCGTCACTTGATCTGAAGATTCCACACCCAAAGTAGACTCCCCATCTTTCAATGCTATATTTACTAATGGTTCAGAAGAGCAGTTCTCGAGAAAAACTTCAAGAAGTACTAAGATTGGGGATATAGTTGAAATTTCATATGAAAATGCATATTCTACTCTCAAGCCATTGCCAGTTGTAGGATGGAGAAGAGTGTGGAGCATTGGTCTAACAGTACAATTAAGATTGTTAATTGATATTCTGCCAGGAGAAGGCTGTGGAGGCTTTTTTACTGAAGTAGAAGCTGGTTGCTCATCCAGCCATGATTCAAGTGCTGACTTAGACATCGACTCTGCCAAATCTGTAGAGATGAATGAAGACAAATTTCCCTTGGAACTTTGACTTGCAAGATCGTAATCAACGCTAGCATCAGAAACATTAATTAGGGCTTTTTCTTTGCCATCTTGAGCATCATGCAGAACTGAGACAAAAGCATGGTCACTTTCATTTGAATCAATTGCAGATTCATTCCCCTCACCATCTGAGCTGATGGAAGAATGATGAGAATCATAGACAGAGCCACTTTCTTCAATTGAAGATCCAGAAGACACATCAGGGTCATTTGTTCCAAATGAATTGTTGTAGCAGGAGCTGACTAGGAAGTAAGAACTACTAAATGTTTAAAGAAGAACAAGAACAATGAGAAAATAGAATGAATGACAAGCAAAAGGGAAATCATTTCAAGTTTTTTCCTTTACCTTTATCACATCCTCTAAACGAAATAAGAAAATAGCAATGTTAATTTTAGTGTTGCCATTACTTCATGAAAATATTCTGCTTAATGTGCATTAACTAACTAGAAACAAACTAACATTTTTTTATTTAAAAACATGTAATAAGGATATGACAAAAAAAATTTGGGTTTGAATCAAATAATACCAAATCAAACAAAGCAAATAATCAACAAACAAGGAAGAAAATGTTACCATATAATGATTGTTAAGAAAATAAATGAATAGATTGCACTCCTTCCTAACAACTAAAGCTTGAAAATGTTGGTCAGATAATCAAATTTAACATGCATGGTTGGTGGCACTTAATTTGAATCCTGCAAGTGTCAATAATTTTAAAAAATAAACCTCAGCTAAATCAATTTAGTCTGCATGTTCGGAATGGGTGAAATAGTCTAGTTCACCCGTCTACATGCAAGTGGAAGTGTTAATACTTAATAATATAAATGAATAGATTGTGCTCCTTTTTAATAGCTTAAGATTTGGGGAAAGTTGGAAATTTTATCAAAGTAAACAATGACAAAGATTACACAACCAAAGACAACAACAAAATGGGAGAATCATACAATACAATAGTAAATAAAATTTCAAGATTGTTATCTCCAAATCAAACAGATTGCAAGAAAGAACAAAATTATCCAACTGTAGATATCAATACAGATAATAGACTGTCATGCTAAATCCTAAATATGACGGGAACAAATAATCCACTCAAGTGTAACACTAAGACAACAAATACAGATATTTCGAAGTTGACCTTGGCGGAAGTATTTAGGATCTGAAGCTTTGTCTCAACCTCCTCCGAAGTAAAACACCATGCGAGATACTTCAGTATACTTGGTACTACTTTGGGAATAATCTGTCCAACAGAGCTGTACTCTCCTATAATCCAAATAATCAATGCGCGTGCTGCAGGGTCTTTTATTCTGTCCAAGTGGCAAGTCAATCGGACAATCACCTTCAATTGTAACAAATGAAGAGAGTAAAAGCATGTAGTAGATGTAACCAGCGACATAAATCTAGAATTCTGAACATATAAATAAAAATGAACCAGAAAATAGTAAGGTCTAATATCAAAGCAACACTCATGGTGAATTCATTCAACCTTTGTGAGCAGAATTTAATAATACATTTTGCAGCTCCGAAGCAACAATAGATATCAAAATATGAACTAAAATCACATTAAAATAGTTTCTAGGTGTGTAGATCTTATGAAGTTGGGTTTCAGGGGAAAAAAACTAAAGAGAGACCTGGCTTGAGCTTTACAAGAAATCTGAACACAAGACCTCTACATGTTTATCTAAACTTTAGTAACTTAAACTTCCAGTATAAACTAGTTTTGTCCACATATCCACTGTTTCCAACTAAATAATTATCTTAGGTCCATAAAACATTTATCCACAAGCACAGATCAGATCAGATCAGATCAGATCCAATCCAAGTAATTGATTAAGAGTTGCAGTCTGTAAGAAAAAAAAAACAATAAGGGGGAAATAAATGACAACTCTAGGCTGAAGGATTTAGAAACAACTGCACCAATATAGCAAACATAATATCCCAGTGGGATTCATGAAATAACAAAGGAAAACAAGTGAAGCTTCTAATGCTTAAGCCAGATGGCAGATGAAATATCTCAGTGGCATCATAACTAGTGCTTATGAACTGAACTCATCAAGGAATGGTCTGAAAAGTAGAATGATAATCCGGCTAGCTACCTTCTCATAACTAGTTGGATCTTGCTTATGAACGTGTTTTCGGTATGGCCGAGAAAGTTCATAAGGGAATTAAATTCATGGGAAGTAATGAAGTATAAGAAGCTACAGGAACTAACCTATTGTGTTAACCAAAAGTTACCTTAGTGTACTGCAATCAAAATTTAATTGGAAACCCAATTCACCATTATGTTACTTATTTGTGACAAGCCCCAGCTGGCTCAATTCAGGTCATGTTTTTAGGTCTAGTTGGATTTGATCCAAAACTAAAAGTAGCCCCCAACTTGAAATATCCTTAGTGTACATGTCTATTTTTCAGAATTTCCAACATAAATTCTTTAAAGATAAATTATTCCAACATTTAAACTTGATATCTTGTTCAACATCTGTAGTAAAATATTTTAGATTATTATTCAAGATTTTTGATCTCTTAGTAATACTGTTTCTCTTAAATTTATAATTTTGTTTCCTGGTACAGAATGATAATTCTTATCACTCATTTAATTTATGATCTTCAAGATAATTGTATAAACTTTTGAAAGATATGTAATTTAAGTTACTGTAAAACTGGATTGAATTGGGAACTACTATAAGATAGCTTTAGGTATTATATTCTGCAGCTGTATACCTAAACATGGATTGAGTCCATCTATTTGAATCTTATTTTATATAGTGTGCAAGTCTCTCTCCTTCCAGTTTTTCAGTTGCATGCTGCTTTCTTATTTTTCACATTTACAGTCATCACAAAATCTGCAGATGCACAGAGAATGGAAGTATCATCCGCAAAATCCTCACAGTATTCTCTTTCCGTTGTGCTCATAAAATTAGTCATACAACTGTTTATTACTTTATTTGGTTGCTGATATTAGTAACTGGCAGCAATTCATTTCACTCAATCCCACTAGATTGACATGTTACTTCATTGCACTGCTAAATTTTACTAGGTTAGCAATGTATTGGCTCTTTGCTGGAATTACTAAATGACTTATAGGAGCCATTTTAATCATGTGTACAACAGTGCTAGAAGTAAAGGTAAGCATGCATACAAGACGCTGTAAGCATGAATTACTAACCCATCTTGTTTCTCTTGTTTACAAGCTGGTATTCCTGATATGACATATTTACTGCATCTGTTTCAACATTAAAACAGAGGAATGGGTAATTTGTGATCTCTTAATTTCACAATACTTTGCTATAGAAAATGTGCATAACTTAGGTATAGAAAATGCTGATTAACTGGAAGAGATATCCTGAATTCCAACTCGTCATCGAGCACCAAACAGGTCCCTTGTATGTTCATTTTTCATTTTGTGCACTAATCACATTCTTGGCTGAAGATTAAAGATTAGAACATCCAATCAAGGGTTTGAAGCTAAGATTAGAACATCCAAGAAATGCCTAAAATCCAAGAATTAGAACATCCAAGAAATGCCTCGTTTGAAGATAAGATTGAATCGTGTTGATCAGCCTTTGTGGGGAAGTCATGAGTTCATTCCTATATCTTAATCTTCACCAAGTTACAGAAAATCCAAGAAAATATTCTAACCAAGAAATTACAGAAAATATAATGTATACCTCCCTGGAATGCCGTGCTTCTTCCTCCGTCTCTCCGGATGAAGCCCTACCCCTTTTCGTTCCCCTCCCTGCAGCTGTGACGTCATTCATCCTCCTCGCAATGCCGGTAAACGGAATCAGTTTCTGCGCTGCCGCCTTTTCTTGCTGATCGCCGAGGAACTCAGAAAAGAACACGATGTTTTGCGTCGGCTGATGATGGCAAGATCCGCTCGGCAGAGAAGAAGGGCTCGCGACATCCACATCCATGTCTTCGTCGTCCAGCAATCTTCACGCCACGCCGGTGAATGGCACATTATCTTTATCCCTCTCGCCGCGTTCTTGGTCCACGCCATTGACGAAATCGGAAAAGAACACGGGCTTACCTGTAATCCGACGGCACCGACTGCTCGGGGGAGAGGAGGATAATGAAGAACGCATGACGACGTCTGCTTCTTGCAACGTTCTTGCTGCGCCGGTGAAGGGTGCATACGAATCCAACGCTCCCTTCTCGGTGCCGTTGACGAAATCAGAAAAGAATAAGAGACGATGGGAAGATCGGCTCGGGGAAGAAGAAGAAGACGACGAGGGACGAGGCGGGGACATCTATGTCCATGGCTTCATCATCCTGCAATCTTCTCGCTACCCCGGTGGATGGTGCAAACTTGGAATCCATGAGAGTGGAGATCGAGATCACCCTCTCTTGCAATCTGTGTGAGGCACGCCGGAATCGGAACCCCAATCTCATGGGAGTGAAGCGAAGGCGAAGGTGAAGAAAGGGCGAACTCGAAACAGAAGAAATTAGTATTATTTTTCATTAATATATATAATGGGGAATCAAACGGAGAAATTAGTATTATTTTTCATTAATATAAAGGGTAATGCATTTCTTTTCGAATAAATTATATGGGTCTCCGATATGCATGACACGTCACAGTCCACCACAAAGAGATGTGATTTCCAATTGCTTGGCCATGTAATTCTATAAGATATTTGACTGATGACTAATTTGCTGATGATTCAGATTCCAGAATCTTTTATTTACTTTCTGGTTTAGCACTCATGCACAGTTACTTATATTTGTAGGCTAAGTGAATCAATTTTACTATGTTTGCAGGTCCAAATCCATAGCAAAAGGAATCGATGGCCCAGAAGGTGGTGACGTCGACGAGCAATCGAATCATTGAACTGATGGCCGGCGAGGCAGCAACGAAGGCATAGACATTGCGGCACGAGGTCCCCAGTCGCCGACTTCGACTCACATAGACGCGGCGGAGACAGACACATGTCTAAGTCATTAAAGAGAAACTCATTTTGACTATAGTAACACTCTTATAACGGCAGAGTCCATCTCATAAGAATTTCCAACTAAGTACTACTTCACCCCTTTTAAAGTCAAGCTCAGGTTGTGCATCAACAATTTTACTGCTTTGTTGAAACCCAGAGACAATTGGTTCAGGATAGGATTTATGCTTCGTGGATAAGGGCAGCACCCAATTGGTGGGACATCAGCTTTACCAAATTTCCTTGCTCCACGATTATATAACGCCTTCCATGTTAATAATATGTAATCAGCAATAAGTAGATAGAACATAAATATTGCATTAATGAGAATAAAATTTTATTATATTTTTTAGCAAAAGGAACCGATGGTCGAGAAGGTGGTGACGAGCGACGAACGATCGAATAATTGAATCGATGGTCGGCGAGGCAGCGACGAAAGCATAAACATTGCGGCACGAGGTCCCCAGTCACGACTCAGACTCACATAGATGCGGAGGAAGGCACACCGGTTGGTTTATGTACAAGTGGTCAGCGGAGGAAAGCCGTCGCTGATAATTTCCTTAGTTTATGTATTTCTGCAAACCGGTTGGTTTTATAAATTGTACAAGTTTTGTGGTATTTTTTATAGTTGTCAAGGTTGGGTTAGGCTGTAGAGTACGGGTGGTACTCTGGCTGGTCATGTCCGGGTTTGGGGTGTGACACGTGCACAAAACTTCGACGTAGAGTTTAGGAGTTTAGGCAGAAAAATTTCGACGTTGACCTACAACTAAGTTTCTCCCTAGAGAAGGGACCTCACCTAGGTGGAGCACAACCTAAAATACACCAGAAAATCTCAACAAGAACAACTAAAATCTTCTTTTCAACACGAAGTTCTTTAAATAAATGTTCAACATCAATCTAAATATAACTAAGAAAACAACTAAACAGCGGATGACGTCTCCTCCTCCCGGACTCTAGCTACCCAACTTCAACTACTAACGTACCTGCAAATTCGAAGCAACAACAAACAATATCAACGGGAAGCTGAGTAGGAGTATCAATATGTCTAACAATAAGGACTACAATCATGATGTGATGATATTGTCAAATGCAACAATATACAACTTTGCAATTGAATGCAATATGTCAACAACAAGACACATTTTCACCTATCAACTAATGCAATTCATACCAATCAAGAGCGCAATGGACAAATGGGTTTCCCCCGCGCTTTCCCACCTCCGAGAGTGATACCCCAAGCCTGCTCCAGCAGGAGATCCGACTATCCATAAAGGTAGTTTGCCGACGTCTAACACATCGACGCCGAACACGCACCCGTGTGGTAGATAGGTGATCACCGGTGTCACTTGCCCAACACCTCGGGCAATAAATCAACAATGTCCAGGGCCTTCGCCCAATAAAAGATCAACAATGCAACATGACAACTAGATCTCACAAGATGAGAAATCACAATTGATCGACGAAGCTAACAATAATAAATGTTACAACAAACTATCAACTGAAGATGCAACCAAATAATTCATGCTAGCAAATACAACTTATGACAACGTTAATACTACAATGGGCAGCATGCTCAAATAACATTAATAAATAACAACTCTAATTAGACTCATGCAATTATCAACATGGTATGTCCAACAAAATAATGCAACATGAGATCAACGGAATACAGAAGCAATTCAAGCAATTAGAGACAAAGGATAAAACCATCATTTTACTCATTCAACATTCATCGGCTACAACAGGAGTCAACTCAAACCCAACACAACTATGTATACTCTAAATCACCACCGAACATAGAATACCACTATTCTACATTATTTAATTATTTATCAAATTAAAATAATAACTCATAACTATCAAATAACACTGAAACATAGAAAAGACCTACCAGATGAACTCTGATCATAGAAACCCCTCTAAAATAATATTTACAAGAAGGTCCCTATAATTTTCCAGGTCATAAAAGTTCGCCCGCACCGTCGTCGCGGTCTTGCGGGCGGACGAGCCAGCGGCCCTTGGCGAGCGCGCCGAGGGGCTTTGCCCAAGTGAAGGGGCGGGATATTTCCCGCCTCTAATTTTTTTAAAAAAAAATTAAAATTTTTCCCTCAGGTTCTCTTCTTTATATACTTTTTTTCTTCTTTTCTTCTTCTTCTTCTTTTCATCATCTTCTTTTTCTTCATATCTTTTTTTCTTTCCCATTCTTTCTTCTTTCTCTTCTATTTTTCCTTCATCTAATTTTTCTTCTTCTTTTTTCAGGTTATCAAAATTTTTCAAGTCATCGAATTTTTTAGGTTACCATCTAATTTTTCAAGTTAAAAAATATTAATTAAATTGGATTGTGCCATATGATTATTTAATTATTTTAGTAAATTATATATTAAAGATTAAATTTGAATTCAATTTGAGAAATTAACTATTTTAGGTTTGTTCGATATGATGGGTAAGCTAGTGTACTTTTAAAAACCAGTTCAATTGTACGTCAAATTATGTTTTTTATTCCCATGCTTCTATGTGGGAATCCATTAAGTTAATTCGGTTGCCCCTCTCCTCCTATGATGATGCATGGGTTTAGGAAATGGAGATTAATGAGTATGTTGCTACAAGTAGTGCTTAGTTATTTCTTAGAAGTCGTAACCTTCACGAACTTAGCAATTATGTCCCTTGCCTAGTCTATGGCAACTTAAGCTGCCTCCAAAAGTTCTGAACCTCCTTTGAAATCTTCTGCATAATAGATTACCTATCAGATCCTATTTGTGCCATATTGGTCTTCTTAATATCTTTGTTTGTCCTTTGTGTCCGTCTAATACTACTAATGAGACTATTGAACAAATTTTTTTTCTTATGCCCTTATATTAATTCAGTTTGGTCCATTCTTCAATCTTGAACTGATTTTCCGTAAAATAATCAGAATTCTTGGTTGAACGGAGGTTGGCTCAGGTTGCCCAATAGCCCGGCTGGGACTCTGTCTATTAAGACTCTAATTGTTATTACCTATTGGTTTACTTGGTACGTTAAAAATGAGATGATATATCTTATTAGGCGGCATTCTCCTCTTAATCTCATGCTCAAAATAATTTCATTTGCTTGTCGGTTTAATAAAACTCAAGCTCCTGAGGAAATTTCAATTTACGTTCTAATTCTAATTTACTTAATTGGATTCCCTCGGATGGAAACTGGATTAAATTAAACTGTGATAGCTCTTTTTTAAACTCACAAGCTGGCATTGGCTTTATTGTTAGGAACAATTTGGGTGACTACATTTACTTTGCTAATCAGTATTTTGATTCTATCATTTCACCGGCTTTTGCAGAAGCTCTTTCTATCCTACATGCCATCCAGTTTGCTCATCGAAAGTTTGACTTGGTCAGTATTGAATCTGATTGATGGTTGGTTATTCAAGCTATTCAAGGTCAATGTACAGTAGTCCCTTCGAAGCTGCAGCACATTGTATCTCAATTTCAATCATTAGCCTATAGATAATGTAATAAAGTCGCTCATTGGGCGGCAAATCGAGCACGTAGTCTTAAAGAGTCCAAAATATGGACTTCTATTCGACTCCCGGAGCTCAATAATATTTTTTTACCAAGACTGCTCTAGTCCTTCCCATACGTAGTTAATGAACTTTTTATTTTTTAGGTAAAAAAAAAATTATATTTTTTTCATTTACATAAATCAAAAATTATTTTTTGTTAATTTAATTTTAAAATCTAAGGCGGTTCCATTTAGCTGCTTTTTTTATTCAGGTATTAGCAAATTGATAATTAAAGTGATCAAGTCCGAGCTGAGTAGGAAGCATAGGAATGCAAAGTTCGAAGCTTGGGTTTGTTTCTATTGGGACTGGTCCTTTCGGAATTCCCAAGTATAGAGTTTCTATGTTTGTTTTTTAACTAGCTATCCACGTTTATCAGTTTATTGGATAATGATTTGTTTTTTAGTTCTGAATGTTTAGCTCTCCAACAATACTTTTAACTTCATCTTTCGTTTTTGCTGAATCCAGAGATCTGCTACGAATTTGGTTAAGGTTATAACCCTAAATCTAAAGATGTCTTATCATCTCAAATTAAAAAAAGAAAGAAGGTATCTTTTCATCTCTGATTAAACTAATGTAGCTTTTCTTTTTTTTGGAGATTGAATTAATTGCATATTTTTGTTTATAGGAGATATTGTGGATTGGTTGTGATATTGTCTTCTTGAGAAAAAAAATGTATTAGCGTATGATTAAGAGCAGTTGCTACCGAATGGTTGCTTGTCTTAAATTTCATTCTTACTTTAATACTCCCTGGGAATATTCAAGGATTGATTTTGTCAATGGTTTGGATGAAATGAAATGTCTATTTGTAAAAATTTCCTGCTACAAATATGGTAGATGTTTCTTTGAGTACAATATTGCCTTCATGAATCATGAAATAATTGTGGTTGACTAATTATCTTGGTTTGGTTTGGTTTGGGATCTGAGTCCGTGGAGTGGTCTGGTGCAAGCTTTTCATTTATAATTTATTTATTTACTTCTGTAGTTTACCAGGAGATGTTGTCTCATGCTTAGGAGTGAACTCCAAAAGCGCTAGCAGGGACAGAAAGAAGTTGAGCGGTTCAAGTAGTAACGGGTTTGCAGCATCTGTGCCTCCGACACCTAGTAGTGAAGATGATATCGTGCAGTCAGTGAATGTAATGAGTTTTACGTTCAATGAACTGAAGACAGTATAGTAATATAAGGGTATATTTGTAAATATACTCTTACTTAAGGACTTTTGTGTAAATTGTTATAGTATTAATAAAAGCAGGATTAATAGAAAGGTGACCTAACCCTACAGGTTAATCACTCTTTTTTTCATCTTCCACAAACCAACTTGGTATTAGAGCCGCCGTTCACACATCCTGAAGTGCTTGGAAATCCAAAAAATTATTCTGCACCTGCGGCGTGCGGATTCCTTAGCCGCGCCTGCCGCTGCATCAAGCAACGCGCTGCGAGACGCACGCGCCCCAAGCGGTGCACGGCGCACCAAGTGTCGTAAGGCAGCGCACCTTCACCAAGCAACGCAAGGCAGTGTCCTTCAAGCAGATTTTTTTTCTTCACATCAGGCGACACGCGTACCGAGGAGCTAGCTTTAGGCAGCACGGGTATACATCCTATATTTGATTCAAATTTCCTTCTCTCATTTGAAAGGTGACAACAACTATATTCTACAAAGTTAGCTTATATATATTTTATTTTTCGAAATCTGTGCAATGAGATGAAGAAAAAATCTAAGCCTTTAAAGATTTAATTTGATGCTATAATTATCTTGTAGATCCGGGATTTCGTTCGAAATTCCCTCTCTTCATAATAGCCCTATGAAATTAGATGGATCATCTACTTATTTAATGTGGACTCGAAGTGTGCGACTGTTTATTAGAGCCCGTCGTCACCGGGAGTAAAGTACAGTTAGCAAATAGAAACAATGCACATTGGGAGTCAGAGAACTCTCTTGTTATGTCTTGGCTTCTAAATTATATGACTCTGGATATTGGTCAAGGATTCACATTTTTCAATACAACCAACGAAATTTGGGAAGCTATTTCACCAACTTACTCTCAAATAGGGAATTCAGTGCAAGCTTATGAGATTTAGTGTAAAATTCGTCAAGTAAGACAAAGTAATATGTTAGTTACTGCTTATGTGGCTGAGCTTAGACAATTGTGGTCTGAGTTGGACTTTCATCGTCCATTCAAGGCCTTACATGCTGAGGATGCAGTTCTACAAAAAAAGTACATAGAAGGAGAACGCTTATTTGATTTTTTGGCAGGGCTGAATTCAAAATTTGACTCCATTAGAACACAAATTCTTAGGAGAGGAGATACATTGCCTACACTTCAGCAAGTTTTTTCCATTGTTCAAAGTGAGGAGACTCGGAGAAGGATTATGCTGGAGCCTAATAACTCACCAGTACCATCACATCGATCTGCACTAGTAGTTCAGCCTTGTAAAAGAACTGAAAGAGAACAAATGAAGTGTGATCATTGTCATAGGCCTGGTCACATTAAAAATACATGTTGGCAGTTACATGGTAGACCTCGAGGAGGTGGACGTGGCGGATGTCGTGGTGGAAGATTTCGGAGTCGAACTCGTGGGAGTCGAACTTATCATTCAGTTGATAACTCCTCAATGTCATGTTACAAACTCTCAAATAGTTCTTGGCAAAGCTTGATCCCACCTCTACTGGAGAGACCTCCTTCTCCACAGGTTCAGCTAGTCAACCTTCCTCTTCTATACACCACTCTCATTTTGCACAATTAGGTATTCTACATAGTGCATTAAATTGTACTCAGTTTTCACCATCATCCTGGATTATAGATTTGGGTGCATCAAATTATATGACAGGTTCCTCTAGTTCCTTTATTTCATATTTTCCCTGTTCAGGAAGAGATAAAGTTCCTATAGCTGATGGTTCTTTTGCCCATATTTCTGGAAAAGGTGCCATCATTATTACTGCATCTCTACATTTATCGTTAGTCTTACATGTTCCTTGTTTTCCTAACAACCTCTTATCAATTAGTTCAATCACCAAGGCTCTCAATGGTATAGTAACATTCTTCCCTACTCATTGTTTGTTTCAGAAGAAGCTTGTGACGAAGGAGATGATTGGATCTGGTAGAATGCATGATGGTCTCTATCAACGGGATAATCTTAGCAGTCCCAATGAAGTCGATATATGGTCTCTTCTGCAACAAATGCACTGGAGGAATTGCAGTTACATCATCGTCGATTTTGACATTTTTCTTTTTCAGTTATAGCTAGGCAGTTTTCTTTCTCTCTACAAATTATGCAATAATGACCAATTGATTTGTGATGCCCGTGAGTATGCTAATTGCTAAACATACAAGTAGTATCTATTCTGCTTCTAGAAATCATAGTCAATCTCCATTTGATGTTATTCACACTGATGTTTTGGGATCCTACCATGTTACTTCTCTTTCTGGGCATAAATGGTTCATTACCTTTATTGATTGTTTTCGTCGAACAACTTGGGTTTATTTGTTAAAGAGTAAAGATGAAGTGTTGCGATGTTTTAAAGCATTTCACATGATGATAGAAACTCAATTCAGTACCAAAATCAAAATCCTTTTCTCAAATATTGGTACATAATACACTGGCAAAGAGTTTCAGGACTACTTGTTAGCTAATGGGATTCTTCATCAAACCGCTTGTGTTGATACACCTACTCAAAATGGTGTGGCAGAAAGAAAGAATCATCACCTATTGGAAGTCACTCGATCTTTACTCTTTACCATGAACATGCCAAAGTCTTTTTGGAGAGAAGCCGTTTTGACAACTGCTTATTTAATTAATCTCATGCCGCTTCGGACCTTGGAGTTCAAGTCACCGACCACTTGAATGTCTTATTGGAGTTACGACTTTCATTGTACCTCCTAAGATATTTGGGTGTGTTTGTTTTGTACGTGATCATCGCCCCTCACTTGGTAAACTTGAACATTGTTCCTTGAAATGTGTATTTGTTGGATATTCAGCTACTAAAAAAGGTTACAAGTGTTATTTCCCACCTCAAAAGAAGATGTTTGCGAGTATGGATGTAACCTTCATAGAGACAGAGGCATACTATTTATCCGATCAGAATTTGGTAAATATTGTCCCTCCATCTCCCTCTACAATATCAGATGAGTTCCTCTACTCACCATATTCATGTCCCGAGATACCACATTGTGAGGGGGAGTCATCTAGAGTACAAGAAGAGCCGCACATAGCTCTTGCAATGTTCTTGCTCCACCGGTGAAGGGTGCATACGAATCCAACGCTCCCTTCTCGTTGCCGTTGACGAAATCAGAAAAGAATAAGAGACGATGGGAAGATCGGCTCGGGGAAGAAGAAGAAGACGACGAGGGACGAGGCGGGGACATCTATGTCCATGGCTTCATCATCCTGCAATCTTCTCGCTACCCTGGTGGATGGTGCAAACTTGGAATCCATGATAGTGGAGATCGAGATCACCCTCTCTTGCAATCTATGTGAGGCACGCCGGAATCGGAACCCCAATCTCACGGGAGTGAAGCGAAGGCGAAGGTGAAGAAAGGGCGAACTCGAAACAGAAGAAATTAGTATTATTTTTCATTAATATAAAGGGTAATGCATTTCTTTTCGAATAAATTATACGGGTTCTCCGATAGGCATGACACGTCCCAGTCCACCACAAAGAGATGTGATTTCCCATTGCTTGGCCATGTAATTCTATAAGATATTTGACTGATGACTAATTTGCTAATGATTCAGATTTTAGAATATTTTATTTACTTACTGGTTTAGCACTCATGCAAAGTTACTTATATTTGTAGGCTAAGTGAATCAATTTTACCATGTTTGCAGGTCCAAGTCCATAGCAAAAGGAATCGGTGGCCAGGAAGTTGGCGACGGGCGACGAGCAATTGAATCGTTGAATTGAAGGCCGGCGAGGCAGCGACCAAGGCATAGACATTGCGGCCCGAGGTCCCCAATCGAAGCCTCCGACTCACATAGACGCGGAGACAGGCACATTTCTAAGTCATTAAAGAGAAACTCATTTTGACTATAGTAACACTCTTATAATGGCAGAGACCACCTCATAAGAACTTCCAACCGAGTACTACTTCACCCATTTTAAAGTCAAGCTCAGATTGTGCATCAACAATTTTACTGCTTTGTTGAAACCTAGAGACAATTGGTTCATGATAGGATTTAAGCTTCGTGGATAAGGGCAGCACCCAATTGGTGGGACATCGGTTATACCAAATTTTCTTCCTCCAAGATTATATAACGCCTTCCATGTTAATAATATGTAATCAACAATAAGTAGATAGAACATAAATATTGCATTAATGAGAATAAAATTTTACTTTGTTTGTTAGCAAAAAAGGTACCGATGGTCGAGAAGGTGGTGACGGGTGACGAACGATCGAATAATTGAACCGATGGCCGGCGAGGCAGCGACGAAGGCATATACATTGCTACACGAGGTCCCTAGTGACGACTCAGACTCACATAGATGCGGAGGAAGGCACATGCCTAAGTCATTAAAGATAAACACATTTTGATTGTAGTAACACACACTACTAGAATTTAATCCAACTGCTATGGGATAACAACAACGGGCGATGATGTCGTAGCTACCAGCAATGGCTTAACAAAGGCTGGTGCAGTCGTTGCTAATGTAACATCATTAGCGACGGCTTCGTAAGGGCCGCTAGAGCTATCACGAATTATATACTCATCCGTGATGGCCTAGTAAGGGCCGCTAGGGCTGTCGCTCATAATAGCGACGACCGCTAAAGCCGTCGCTAATAATTTCCTTAGTTTATGTATTTCTGCAAACAGGTTGGTTTTATAAATTGTACAAATTTTGTGGTATTTTTTTTTGTTGTCATGGTTGGGTTAGGCTGCGTAGTACGGGTGGTACTCTGGCTAGTCATGTCCGTGTTTGGGGCGTGACACATGCACAAAACTTCGACGTGGAGTTTAGGAGTTTAGGCGGAAAAATTTTGCCGTTGACGTCTAAATATTTTGCCTGTAAAAAAAAGTAAGTTTAAAAATTTCGACACTTGCTACAGGAGTTGAAGACTTTTTGAGGCCTGTTACAGGCGTCGAAACGCGTCTGGCTTGGGCTCGCTAGCGTCCGCCCACACCGTTTGTGTTACGTCCCGCCTAAGTTTATCCCTAGAAAAGGGACCTAACCTAGGTGGAGCACAACCTACAACTAAACCACAAAATACACCAGAAAATCTCAACGAGAACAACTGAAATCTTCTTTTCAACAAGTAGTTTTCTAAACAAATGTTCAATATCAATCTAATGATAACTAAGAAAACAACTAAACTGCAGATGACGTCTCCTTCTCCCGGACTCTAGCTACCCAACTTCAACTACTAACATACCTACAAATTTGAAGCAACAATAAACAACGTCAACGGGAAGCTGAGTAGGAGTATCAATATGTCAACAATAAGGACAACAATCATGATGTGATGATATTGTCAAATGCAACAATATACAACTCTGCAATTGAATGCAATATGTCAACAACAAGACACATTTTCACCAATCATCTAATGCAATTCATATCAATCAAGAGCGCAATGGACAAATGGGTTTCTCCCGCGCTTTCGCACCTCAGAGAGTGGCACCTCAAGCCTGCTCCAGCAGTAGATCTGACTATCCATAAAGGTAGTCTGCCGACGTCTAACACCTCGACGCCGCACACGCACCCGTGTGGTAAATAGGTGATCACCTGTGTCACTTGCCCAACACCTCAGGCAATAAATCAATAGTGTCTAGGGCCTCCGTCCAATAAAAGATCAACAGTGCAACATGACAACTAGATCTCACAACATGAGAAATCACAATTGATCTACGATGCTAACAACAATAAATGTTATAACAAACTATCAACTGAAGATGCAACCAAATAATTCATGCTAGCAAATACAACTTATGACAACGTTAATACTATAATGGTCACCATGCTCAAATAACATTAATAAATAACAACTCTAATCAGACTCGTGCAATTATCAACATGGTATGTCCAACAAAATAATACAACTTGAGATCAACGGATTCAAGCAAATAAATACAAAGGCTAAAACCGTCATTTTACTCATTCCACATTCATCGGCTACAACAAGAGTCAACTCACACCCAACAGAACTATCTATACTCTAAATCACCACCTAACATAGAATACCACTATTCTACATTATTTAATTATTTATCAAATTAAAATAATAACTCTTAACTATCAAATAACACTGAAACATAGAAAAGACCTACCAGATGAACTCTGATCATAGAAGCCCCCTCTAAAAATAATATTTACAAGAAGGTCCCTATAATTTTTCAAGTCATAAAAGTTCACCCGCACCATCGGTGCGGGCTTGCGGGCGCGCGAGCCTATGCCCGCGTCCGCCTGCGCGGATTAGCGAGTGCACGAGCCAGCGGCCCTCAGCGAGCGCGCCAAGGGGCTTTGCCCAAGTGAAGGGGCGGGATATTTCCCGCCTCTGATTTTTTAAAAAAATAAAATAAAATGTTTCCCTCAGGTTGGCTCAGGTTGCCCAATAGCCCGGCTGGGACTCTGTCTATTAAGACTCTAATTGTTATTACCTATTGGTTTACTTGGTACGCTAGAAATGAGATAGTAAATCTTATTAGGCGGCATTCTCCTCTTAATCTCATGCTCAAAATAATTTCATTTGCTTGTCGGTTTAATAAAACTCAAGCTCCTGAGGAAATTTCAATTTACGTTCTAATTCTAATTTACTTAATTGGATTCCCCCGGATGGAAACTGGATTAATTTAAACTATGATGGCTCTTTTTTAAACTCACAAGCTGGCATTGGCTTTATTGTTAGGAACAATTTGGGTGACTACATTTACTTTGCTAATCATTATTTTGATTCCATCATTTCACCGGCTTTTGCAGAAGCTCTTTCTATCCTACATTCCATCCAGTTTGCTCATCGAAAGTTTGACTTGGTCATTATTGAATCTGATTGATGGTTGGTTATTCAGGCTATTCAAGGTCAATGTACAATAGTCCCTTCGAGGCTGCAGCACATTGTATCTCAAATTCAATCATTAGCCTATAGAGAATGTAATAAAGCCGCTCATTGGGCGGCAAATCGAGCACAGAGTCTTAAAGAGTCCAAAGTATGGACTTCTATTCGACCCCCGGAGCTCAATAATATTTTGTACCAGTACTGCTCTAGTCCTTCCCATACGTAGTTAATGAACTTTTTTATTTTGGTAAAAAAAAAGATTATATTTTTTTCATTTACATAAATCCAAAATTATTTTTTGGTTAAGGTTATAACCCTAAATCTAAAGATATCTTATCATCTCAAATTAAAAAAAGAAAGAAGGTATCTTTTCATCTCTGATTAAACTAATGTAGCTTTTCTTTTGTTTGGAGAATGAATTAATTGCATATTTCTGTTTCTAGGAGATATTGTGGATTGGTTGTGATATTGTCTTCTTGAGAAAAAAAAATGGATTAGCATATGATTAAGAGCATTTGCTACCGAATGGTTGTTTGTCTTAAATTTCATTCTTACTTTAATACTCCCTAGCAATATTCAAGGATTTTGACTTATGGCACTTTCGCAGAAATGTTAGGTCGTTTGATTTTGTCAATGGTTTGGATGAAATGAAATGTCAATTTGTAAAAATTTCCTGCTACAACTATGGTAGATGTTTCTTAGAGTACAATTTTGCCTTCATGAATCATGAAATAATTGTGGTTGACTAATTATCTTGGTTTGGTTTAGTTTGGGATCTCAGTCCATGGAATGGTGTGCTGCAAGCTTTTCATTTATAATTTGTTTATTTATTTTTGTGGTTTATCAGGAGATGCTATTTCATGCATAAGAGCGAACTCCAAAAGCGCTAGCAGGGATAGAAAGAAGTTGAGTGGTTCAAGCAGTAACGTGTTTGCAGCATCTGTGCCTCCGACACCTAGTAGCGAATATGATATCTTGCAGTCAGTGAGTGTGATGTGTTTTACGTTCAACGAATCGAAGATAGTATTGTAATGTAGGGGTATATTTGTAAATATACTCTTACTTAAGGACTTTTGTGTAAATTGTTATAGTATTAATAAAAGCAGGATTAATAGAAAGGTGACCTAACCCTACAGGTTAATCACTCTTTTTTCATCTTCCACAAAACAACTTGGTATTAGAGCCGCCGTTCACACAACTTGAAGTGCTTGGAAATCCAAAAAATTATTCTGCACCTGCGGCGTGCGGATTCCTTAGCCGCGCCTGCCGCTGCATCAAGCAACGCGCGGCGAGACGCACGCGCCCCAAGCGGTGCACGGCGCACCAAGTGCCGTAAGGCAGCGCACCTTCACGAAGCAGCGCAAGGCAGTGTCCTTCAAGCAGATTTTTTTTCTTCACATCGGGCAACATGTGTACCGAGGAGCTAGCTTTAGGCAGCACGGGTATACATCCTATATTTGATTCAAATTTCCTTCTCTCATTTGAAAGGTGACAACAACTTTATTCTACAAAGTCAGCTTATATATATATTATTTTTCGAAATCTGTGCAATGAGATGAAGAAAAATCTAAGCCTTTAAGGATTTAATTTGATGCTATAATTATCTTGTAGATCCGGGATTTCGTTCGAAATTCCCTCTATTCAGAATAGCCCTATCAAATTAGATGGATCATCTACTTATTTAATGTGGACTCGAAGTGTGCGACTGTTTATTAGAGCCCGTCGTCTTGAGGGGTATCTCACCGGGAGTAAAGTACAGTTAGCAAATGGAAACAATGCACATTGGGAGTCAGAGAACTCTCTTGTTATGTCTTGGTTTCTAAACTATATGACTCTGGATATTGGTCAGGGATTCACATTTTTCAATACAACCAACGAAATTTGGGAAGCTATTTCACCAACTTACTCTCAAATAGGGAATTCAGTGCAAGCTTATGAGATTTAGTGTAAAATTCGTCAAGTAAGACAAAGTAATATGTTAGTTACTGCTTATGTGGCTGAGCTTAGACAATTGTGGTCTGAGTTGGACTTTCATCATCCATTCAAGGCCTTACATGCTGAGGATGCAGTTCTACACAAAAAGTGCATAGAAGAAGAACGCTTATTTGATTTTTTGGCAAGGCTGAATTCAAAATTTGACTCCATTAGAACACAAACTCTTAGGATAGGAGATACATTGCCTACACTTCAGCAAGTTTTTTCCATTGTTCAAAGTGAGGAGACTCGGAGAAGGATTATGGTGGAGCCTAAAAACTCAACAGTACCATCACATCGATCTGCACTAGTAGTTCAGCCTTGTAAAAGAACTGAAAGAGAACAAATGAAATGTGATAATTGTCATAGGCTTGGTCATATTAAATATACATGTTGGCAGTTACATGGTAGACCTCGAGGAGGTGGACGTGGCGGATGTCGTGGTGGAAGATTTCAGAGTCGAACTCGTGGGAGTCGAACTAATCATTCTGTTGATAACTCCTCAATGTCATGTTACAAACTCTCAAATAGTTCATGGCAAAGCTTGATCCCACCTCTACTGGAGAGACCTCCTCCTCCACAGGTTCAGCTAGTCAACCTTCTTCTTCCATACACCACTCTCATTTTGCACAATCAGGTATTCTACATAGTGCATTAAATTGTACTCAGTTTTCACCATCATCCTAGATTGTAGATTTGGGTGCATCAAATTACAAGACAGGTTCCTCTAGTTCCTTTATTTCATATTTTCCCTGTTTAGGTAGAGATAAAGTTTCTATAGCGGATGGTTCTTTTGCCCATATTTCTGGAAAAGGTGCCATCACTATTACTCCATCTCTACATTTATCGTTAGTCTTACATGTTCCTCGTTTTCCTAACAACCTCTTATCAATTAGTTCAATCACCAAGGCTCTCAATGGTATAGTAACATTCTTCCCTACGCATTGTTTGTTTCAGAAGAAGCTTGTGCCGAAGGAGACGATTGGATCTGGTAGAATACATGATGGTCTCTTTAAACGGGATAATCTTAGCAGTCCCAATGAAGTCGGATATATGGTCTTTTCTGCAACAAGTGCACTGGAGGAATTGCAGTTACATCATCGTCGATTTTGACATTTTTCTTTTTCAGTTATAGCTAGGCAGTTTTCTTTCTCTCTACAAATTATGCAATAAAGACCAATTGATTTGTGATGCCCGTGAGTATGCTAAACATACAAGTAGTATCTATTCTGCTTCTGGAAATCATAGTCAATCTCCACTTGATGTTATTCACACTGATGTTTTGGGATCCTGCCATGTTACTTCTCTTTCTGGGCATCAATGGTTCATTACCTTTATTGATTATTTTCGTCGAACAACTTGGGTTTATTTGTTAAAGAGTAAAGATGAAGTGTTGCGATGTTTTAAAGCATTTCACATGATGATAGAAACTAAATTCAGTACCAAAATCAAAATCCTTTGCTCAAATAATGGTACATAATACACTGGCAAAGAGTTTCAGGACTACTTGTTAGCTAATGGGATTCTTCATCAAACCGCTTGTGTTGATACACCTACTCAAAATGGTGCGGCAGAAAGAAAGAATCATCACCTATTGGAAGTCACTCGATCTTTACTCTTTACCATTAACATGCCAAAGTCTTTTTGGAGAGAAGCCGTTTTGACAACTGCTTATTTAATTAATCTCATGCCACTTCGGACCTTGGAGTTCAAGTCACCGACCACTTGAATGTCTTATTGGAGTTACGACTTTCATTGTACCTCCTAAGATATTTGGGTATGTTTGTTTTGTACGTGATCACCGCCCCTCACTTGGTAAACTTGAACACCGTTCCTTGAAATGTGTATTTGTTGGATATTCAGCTACTAAAAAAGGTTACAAGTGTTATTTCCCACCTCAAAAGAAGATGTTTGCGAGTATGGATGTAACCTTAATAGAGACAGAGGCATAATATTTATCCGATCAGAATTTGGTAAATATTGTCCCTCCATCTCCCTCTACAATATCAGATGAGTTCCTCTACTCACCATATTCATGTCCCGAGATACCACATTGTGAGGGGGAGTCATCTAGAGTTCAAGAAGAGCCGTACATAGCTCTTGCAATGTTCTTGCTGCACCGGTGAAGGGTGCATACGAGTCCAACGCTCCCTTCTCGTTGCCGTTGACGAAATCAGAAAAGAATAAGAGACGATGGGAAGATCGGCTCAGGGAAGAAGAAGAAGACAACGAGGGACGAGGCAGGGACATCAATATCCATGGCTTCATCATCCTGCAATCTTCTCGCTACCCCGGTGGATGGTGCAAACTTGGAATCCATGATAGTGGAGATCGAGATCACCCTCTCTTGCAATCTGTGTGAGGCACGCCGGAATCGGAACCCCAATCTCACGGGAGTGAAGCGAAGGCGAAGAGATTAATCAAACAAAGAAATTAGTATTATTTTTCATTAATATAAAGGGTAATGCATTTCTTTTCGAATAAATTATATGGGTCTCCGATATGCATGACACGTCACAGTCCACCACAAAGAGATGTGATTTCCCATTGCTTGGCCATGTAATTCTATAAGATATTTGACTGATGACTAATTTGCTGATGATTCAGATTTCAGAATATTTTATTTACTTACTGGTTTAGCACTCATGCAAAGTTACTTATATTTGTAGGCTAAGTGAATCAATTTTACTATGTTTGCAGGTCCAAGTCCATAGCAAAAGGAATCGGTGGCCAGGAAGTTGGCGACGGGCGATGAACAATTGAATCAATGAACTGAAGGCAGGCGAGGCAGCGACCAAGGCATAGACATTGCAGCCCGAGGTCCCCAGTCGCAGACTCCGACTCACATAGACGCGGAGACAGGCACTTGTCTAAGTCATTAAAGAGAAACTCATTTTGACTATAGTAACACTCTTATAATGGCAGAGACCACCTCATAAGAACTTCCAACCGAGTACTACTTCACCCATTTTAAAGTCAAGCACAGATTGTGCATCAACAATTTTACTGCTTTGTTGAAACCTAGAGACAATTGGTTCATGATAGGATTTAAGCTTCGTGGATAAGGGCAGCACCCAATTGGTGGGACATCGGTTATACCAAATTTTCTTCCTCCAAGATTATATAACGCCTTCCATGTTAATAATATGTAATCAGCAATAAGTAGATAGAACATAAATATTGCATTAATGAGAATAAAATTTTACTATGTTTGTTAGCAAAAAAGGTACCGATGGTCGAGAAGGTGGTGACGGGCGACGAACGATCGAATAATTGAGCTGATGGCCGGCGAGGCAGCGACGAAGGCATATACATTGCTACACGAGGTCCCTAGTGACGACTCAGACTCGCATAGATGCGGAGGAAGGCACATGACTAAGTCATTAAAGAGAAGCACATTTTGACTATAGTAACACACACTACTAGAATTTAATCCAACTGCTATAGGCTAACAACAACGGGCGATGATGTCGTAGCTACCAGCAATGGCTTAACAAAGGCTGGAGCAGTCGTTGCTAATGTAACATCATTAGCGACGGCTTCGTAAGGGCCGCTAGAGCTATCACGAATTATATACTCATCCGTGATGGCCTAGTAAGGGCCGCTAGGGCTGTCGCTCATAATAGCGACGACTGCTAAAGTCGTCGCTAATAATTTCCTTAGTTTATGTATTTCTGCAAACCGGTTGGTTTTATAAATTGTACAAATTTTGTGGTATTTTTTTTAGTTGTCATGGTTGGGTTAGGCTGCATAGTACGGGTGGTACTCTGGGTAGTCATGTCCAGGTTTGGGGCGTGACACATGCACAAAACTTCGACGTGGAGTTTAGGAGTTTAGGCGGAAAAATTTCGCCATTGACGTCTAAATATTTTTTGTAAAAAAATTACGTTTAAAAATTTCGACACTTGCTTCAGGCGTTGAAGACTTTTTGACACCTATTGCAGGCGTCGAAACGCGTCTGGCTTGGGCTCGCTAGCGTCCGCCCACACCGTTTGTGTTACGTCCCGCTTAAGTTATCCCTAGAAAAGGGACCTAACCTAGGTGGAGCACAACCTACAACTAAACCACAAAATACACCAGAAAATCTCAACGAGAACAATTGAAATCTTCTTTTCAACAAGTAGTTTTCTAAACAAATGTTCAACATCAATCTAATGATAACTAAGAAAACAACTAAACTGCGGATGACATCTCCTTCTCCCGGACTCTAGCTACCCAACTTCAACTACTAACATACCTACAAATTTGAAGCAACAACAAACAACGTCAACGGGAAGCTGAGTAGGAGTATCAATATGTCAACAATAAGGACAACAATCATGATGTGATGATATTGTCAAATGCAACAATATACAACTCTGCAATTGAATGCAATATGTCAACAACAAGACACATTTTCACCAATCATCTAATGCAATTCATATCAATCAAGAGCGCAATGGACAAATGGGTTTCTCCCGCGCTTTCGCACCTCAGAGAGTGGCACCTCAAGCCTGCTCCAGCAGTAGATCTGACTATCCATAAAGGTAGTCTGCCGACGTCTAACACCTCGACGCCGCACACGCACGCGTGTGGTAAATAGGTGATCACCGGTGTCACTTGCCCAACACCTCGGGCAATAAATCAATAGTGTCTAGGGCCTCAGTCCAATAAAAGATCAACAGCGCAACAAGACAACTAGACCTCACAACATGAGAAATCACAACTGATCTACGATGCTAACAACAATAAAGTTACAACAAACTATCAACTGAAGATGCAACCAAATAATTCATGCTAGCAAATACAACTTATGACAACTTTAATACTATAATGGGCACCATGCTCAAATAACATTAATAAATAACAACTCTAATCAGATTCGTGCAATTATCAACATGGTATGTCCAACAAAATAATGCAACATGAGATCAACGGATTTCAGAAGCAATTCAAGCAAATTGAGACAAAGGATAAAACCGTGATTTTACTCATTCAACATTCATCGGCTACAACATGAGTCAACTCACACCCAACACAACTATGTATACTCTAAATCACCACCGAACATAGAATACCACTATTCTACATTATTTAATTATTTATCAAATTAAAATAATAACTCATAACTATCAAATAACACTGAAACATAGAAAAGACCTACCAGATGAACTCTGATCATAGAAGCCCCCTCTAAGATAATATTTACAAGAAGGTCCCTATAATTTTCCAGGTCATAAAAGTTCGCCCGCACCGTCGTCGCGGTCTTGCGGGCGCAATAGCCAGCAGCCCTTGGCGAGCGCGCCGAGGGACTTTGCCCAAGTGAAGGGGCGGGATATTTCCCGCTTCTGATTTTTTTAAAAAAAAATTAAATTTTTTCCCTCAGGTTCTCTTCTTTATATACTTTTTTTCTTCTTTTCTTCTTCTTCTTCTTTTCATCATCTTCTTTTTCTTCCTATCTTTTTTTCTTTCCCATTCTTTCTTCCTTCTCTTCTATTTTTCCTTCATCTAATTTTTCTTCTTCTTTTTTCAGGTTATCAAAATTTTTCAAGTCATCGAATTTTTTAGGTTACCATCTAATTTTTCAGGTTAAAAAATATTAATTAAATTGGATTGTGCCATATGATTATTTAATTTTTTTAGTAAATTATAACTAGCTATTCACGTTTATCAGTTTATTGGATAATGATTTGTTTTTTAGTTTTGAATGTTTAGCTCTTCAACAATACTTTTAACTTCATCTTTCGTGTTTGCTGAATCTAGAGATCTGATACGAATTTGGTTAAGGTTATAACCCTAAATCTAAAGATATCTTATCATCTCAAATTAAAAAAAGAAAGAAGGTATCTTTTCATCTCTGATTAAACTAATATAGCTTTTCTTTTTTTTGGAGATTGAATTAATTGCATATTTTTGTTTATAGGAGATATTGTGGATTGGTTGTGATATTGTCTTCTTGAGAAAAAAAATGTATTAGCGTATGATTAAGAACAGTTCCTACCGAATGGTTGCTTGTCTTAAATTTCATTCTTACTTTAATACTCCCTAGGAATATTCAATGATTGATTTTGTCAATGGTTTGGATGAAATGAAATGTCAATTTGTAAAAATTTCCTGCTACTAATATGGTAGATGTTTCTTAGAGTACAATATTGCCTTCATGAATCATGAAATAATTGTGGTTGACTAATTATCTTGGTTTGGTTTAGTTTGGGATCTCAGTCCATGGAGTGGTGTGCTGCAAGCTTTTCATTTATAATTTGTTTATTTATTTTTATGGTTTATCAGGAGATGCTATCTCATGCCTAGGAGCGAACTCCAAAAGCGCTAGCAGGGATAGAAAGAAGTTGAATGGTTCAAGCAGTAATGTGTCTGCAGCATCTGTGACTCCGACACCTAGTAGTGAATATGATATCTTGCAGTCAGTGAATGTGATGAGTTTTACGTTCAATGAACCAAAGATAGTATTGTAATGTAGGGGTATATTTGTAAATATACTCTTACTTAAGGACTTTTGTGTAAATTGTTATAGTATTAATAAAAGCAGTATTAATAGAAAGGTGACTTAACCCTATAGGTTAATCACTCTTTTTTCATCTTCCACAAAACAACTTGGTATTAGAGACGCCGTTCACAAATCCTAAAGTGCTTGGAAATCCAAAAAATTATTCTGCACCTGCGGCGTGCGGATTCCTTAGCCGCGCCTGCCGCTGCATCAAGCAACGCACTGCGAGACGCACGCGCCCCAAGCGGTGCACGGCGCACCAAGTGCCGTAAGGCAGCGCACCTTCACCAAGCAGCGCAAGGCAGTGTCCTTCAAGCAGATTTTTTTTCTTCACATCGGGCGACACGCGTACCGAGGAGCTAGCTTTAGGCAGCACGGGTATACATCCTATTTGATTCAAATTTCCTTCTCTCATTTGAAAGGTGACAACAACTTTATTCTACAAAGTCAGCTTATATATATATTATTTTTCGAAATCTGTGCAATGAGATAAAGAAAAATCTAAGCCTTTAAGGATTTAATTTGATGCTATAATTATCTTGTAGATCCGGGATTTCGTTCGAAATTCTCTCTCTTCAGAATAGCCCTATGAAATTAGATGGATCGTCTACTTATTTAATGTGGACTCGAAGTGTGTGAATGTTTATTAGAGCCCGTCGTCTTGAGGGGTATCTCACCGGGAGTAAAGTACAGTTATTAAATAGAAACAATGCACATTGGGAGTCAGAGAACTCTCTTGTTATGTCTTGGCTTCTAAATTATATGACTCTGGATATTGGTCAGGGATTCACATTTTTCAATACAACCAACGAAATTTGGGAAGCTATTTCACCAACTTAAACTCAAATAGGGAATTCAGTGCAAGCTTATGAGATTTAGTGTAAAATTCGTCAAGTAAGACAAAGTAATATGTTAGTTACTGCTTATGTGGCTGAGCTTAGACAATTGTGGTCTGAGTTGGACTTTCATCGTCCATTCAAGGCCTTACATGCTGAGGATGCAGTTCTACACAAAAAGTACATAGAATAAGAACGCTTATTTGATTTTTTGGCAGGGCTGAATTCAAAATTTGACTCCATTAGAACACAAATTCTTAGGAGAGGAGATACATTGCCTACACTTCAGCAAGTTTTTTCCATTGTTCAAAGTGAGGAGACGCGGAGAAGGATTATGGTGGAGCCTAATAACTCACCAGTACCATCACATCGATCTGCACTAGTAGTTCAGCCTTGTAAAAGAACTGAAAGAGAACAAATGAAGTGTGATCATTGTCATAGGCCTGGTCACATTAAAGATAGATGTTGGCAGTTATATGGTAGACCTCGAGGAGGTGGACGTGGCGGATGTCGTGGGGGAAGATTTCGGAGTCGAACTAGTGGGAGTCGAACTAATCATTCTGTTGATAACTCCTCAATGTCATGTTACAAACTCTCAAATAGTTCATGGCAAAGCTTGATCCCACCTCTACTGGAGAGACCTCCTCCTCCACAGGTTCAGCTAGTCAACCTTCTTCTTCCATACACCACTCTCAGTTTGCACAATCAGGTATTCTACATAGTGCATTAAATTGTACTCAGTCTTCACCATCATCCTGGATTATAGATTTGGGTGCATCAAATTATATGAGAGGTTCCTCTAGTTCCTTTATTTCATATTTTCCCTATTCAGGTAGAGATAAAGTTCCTATAGCTGATGGTTCTTTTGCCCATATTTCTGGAAAAGGTGCCATCACTATTACTCCATCTCTACATTTATCGTTAGTCTTACATGTTCCTCGTTTTCCTAACAACCTCTTATCAATTAGTTCAATCACCAAGGCTCTCAATGGTATAGTAACATTCTTCCCTACTCATTGTTTGTTTCAGAAGAAGCTTGTGACGAAGGAGACGATTGGATCTGGTAGAATGCATGATGGTCTCTATCAACGGGATAATCTTAGCAGTCCCAATGAAGTCGGATATATGGTCTCTTCTGCAACAAGTGCACTGGAGGAATTGCAGTTATATCATCGTCGATTTTGACATTTTTCTTTTTCAGTTATAGCTAGGCAATTTTCTTTCTCTCTACAAATTATGCAATAATGACCAATTGATTTGTGATGCCCGTTAGTATGCTAAACATACAAGTAGTATCTATTCTGCTTCTGGAAATCATAGTCAATCTCCATTTGATGTTATTCACATTGATGTTTTGGGATCCTGCCATGTTACTTCTCTTTCTGGGCATAAATGGTTCATTACCTTTATTGATTGTTTTCGTCGAACAACTTGGGTTTATTTGTTAAAGAGTAAAGATGAAGTGTTGCGATGTTTTAAAGCATTTCACATGATGATAGAAACTCAATTCAGTACCAAAATCAAAATCCTTTGCTCAAATAATGGTACATAATACACTGGCAAAGAGTTTCAGGACTACTTGTTAGCTAATGGGATTCTTCATCAAACCGCTCGTGTTGATACACCTACTCAAAATGGTGTGGCAGAAAGAAAGAATCGTCACCTATTGGAAGTCACTCGATCTTTACTCTTTACCATTAACATGCCAAAGTCTTTTTGGAGAGAAGCCATTTTGACAACTGCTTATTTAATTAATCTCATGCCGCTTCGGACCTTGGAGTTCAAGTCACCGACCACTTGAATGTCTTATTGGAGTTACGACTTTCATTGTACCTCCTAAGATATTTGGGTGTGTTTGTTTTGTACGTGATCATCGCCCCTCACTTGGTAAACTTGAACATCGTTCCTTGAAATGTGTATTTGTTGGATATTCAGCTACTAAAAAAGGTTACAAGTGTTATTTCCCACCTCAAAAGAAGATGTTTACGAGTATGGATGTAACCTTCATAGAGACAGAGGCATACTATTTATCCGATCAGAATTTGGTAAATATTGTCCCTCCATCTCCCTCTACAATATCAGATCAGTTCCTCTACTCACCATATTCATGTCCCGAGATACCACATTGTGAGGGGGAGTCATCTAGAGTTCAAGAAGAGCCACACATAGCTCTTGCAACGTTCTTGGTGCACCGGTGAAGGGTGCATACGAATCCAACGCTCCCTTCTCGTTGTCGTTGACGAAATCAGAAAAGAATAAGAGACGATAGGAAGATCAGCTCGGGGAAGAAGAAGAAGACAACGAGGGACAAGGCGGGGACATCTATGTCCATGGCTTCATCATCCTGCAATCTTCTCGCTACCCCGGTGGATGGTGCAAACTTGGAATCCATGATAGTGGATATCGAGATCACCCTCTCTTGCAATATGTGTGAGGCACGCCGAAATCGGAACCCCAATCTCACGGGAGTGAAGCGAAGGCGAAGGTGAAGAAAGGGCAAACTCGAAACAGAAGAAATTAGTATTATTTTTCATTAATATATATAATGGGGAATCAAACAGAGAAATTAGTATTATTTTTCATTAATATAAAGGGTAATGCATTTCTTTTCAAATAAATTATATGGGTTCTCTGATATGCATGACACGTCCCAGTCCACCACAAAGAGATGTGATTTCCCATTGCTTGGCCATGTAATTCTATAAGATATTTGACTGATGACTAATTTGCTGATGATTCAGATTTCAGAATATTTTATTTACTTACTGGTTTAGCACTCATGCAAAGTTACTTATATTTGTAGACTAAGTGAATCAATTTTACTATGTTTGCAGGTCCAAGTCCATAGCAAAAGGAATCGGTGGCCAGGAAGTTGGCGACGGGCGACGAGCAATTGAATCATTGAACTGAAGGCAGGCGAGGCAGCGACCAAGGCATAGACATTGCAGCCCGAGGTCCACAGTCGCAGACTCCGACTCACATAGACGCGGAGACAGGCACTTGTCTAAGTCATTAAAGAGAAACTCATTTTGACTATAGTAACACTCTTATAATGGCAGAGACCACCTCAAAAGAACTTCCAACTGAGTACTACTTCACCCATTTTAAAGTCAAGCTCAGATTGTGCATCAACAATTTTACTGCTTTGTTGAAACCTAGAGACAATTGGTTCATGATAGGATTTAAGCTTCGTGGATAAGGGCAGCACCCAATTGGTGGGACATCGGTTATACCAAATTTTCTTCCTCCAAGATTATATAACGCCTTCCATGTTAATAATATGTAATCAGCAATAAGTAGATAGAACATAAATATTGCATTAGTGAGAATAAAATTTTACTATGTTTGTTAGCAAAAAAGGAATCGATGGTCGAGAAGGTGGTGACGGGCGACTAACGATCGAATAACTGAACCGATGGCCGGTGAGGCAGCGACGAAGGCATATACTTTGCTACACGAGGTCCCTAGTCACGACTCAGACTCACATAGATGCGGAGGAAGGCACATGCCTAAGTCATTAAAGAGAAACACATTTTGACTGTAGTAACACACACTAAGAGAATTTAATCCAACTGCTATGGGCTAACAACAACGGGCGATGATGTCGTAGCTACCAGCAATGGCTTAACAAAGGCTGGTGCGGTCATTGCTAATGTAACATCATTAGCGACGGCTTCGTAAGGGCCGCTAGAGCTATCACGAATTATATACTCATCCGTGATGGCCTAGTAAGAGCCGCTAGGGCTGTCGCTCATTATAGCGACGACCGCTAAAGTCGTCGCTAATAATTTCCTTAGTTTATGTATTTTTGCAAACCGGTTGGTTTTATAAATTGTACAAATTTTGTGGTATTTTTTCTAGTTGTCATGGTTGGGTTAGGCTGCATAGTACGGGTGGTACTCTGGCTAGTCATGTCCGGGTTTGGGGTGTGACACATGCACAAAACTTCGACGTGGAGTTTAGGAGTTTAGGCGGAAAAATTTCGCCGTTGGCGTCTAAATATTTTTTGTAAAAAAAATTAAGTTTAAAAATTTCGACACTTGCTACAGGCGTTGAAGACGTTTGGCTTGGGCTCGCTAGCGTCCGCCCACACCGTTTGTGTTACGTCCCGCCTAAGTTTATCCCTTGAAAAGGGACCTAACCTAGGTGGAGCACAACCTACAACTAAACCACAAAATACCCCAGAAAATCTCAATGAGAACAACTGAAATCTTCTTTTCAACAAGTAGTTTTCTAAACAAATGTTCAACATCAATCTAATGATAACTAAGAAAACAATTAAACAACAGATGACGTCTCCTTCTCCCGGACTCTACCTACCGAACTTCAACTACTAACATACCTACAAATTTGAAGCAACAACAAACAACGTCAACGGGAAGCTGAGTAGGAGTATCAATATGTCAACAATAAGGACAGTAATCATGATGTGATGATATTGTCAAATGCAATAATATACAACTCTGCAATTGAAGTATGGACTTAAAGAGAATGTAATAAAGCCGCTCATTGGGCGGCAAATCGAGCACGGAGTCTTAAAGAGTCCAAAGTATGGACTTCTATTCGACCCCCGGAGCTCAATAATATTTTGTACCAGTACTGCTCTAGTCCTTCCCATACGTAGTTAATGAACTTTTTTATTTAGGTAAAAAAAAGATTATATTTTTTTCATTTACATAAATCCAAAATTATTTTTTGGTTAAGGTTATAACCCTAAATCTAAAGATATCTTATCATCTCAAATTAAAAAAAGAAAGAAGGTATCTTTTCATCTCTGATTAAACTAATGTAGCTTTTCTTTTGTTTGGAGAATGAATTAATTGCATATTTCTGTTTCTAGGAGATATTGTGGATTGGTTGTGATATTGTCTTCTTGAGAAAAAAAATGGATTAGCGTATGATTAAGAGCATTTGCTACCGAATGGTTGCTTGTCTTAAATTTCATTCTTACTTTAATACTCCCTAGCAATATTCAAGGATTTTGACTTATGGCACTTTCGCAGAAATGTTAGGTCGTTTGATTTTGTCAATGGTTTGGATGAAATGAAATGTCAATTTGTAAAAATTTCCTGCTACAAATATGGTAGATGTTTCTTAGAGTACAATATTGCCTTCATGAATCATGAAATAATTGTGGTTGACTAATTATCTTGGTTTGGTTTAGTTTGGGATCTCAGTCCATGGAGTGGTGTGCTGCAAGCTTTTCATTTATAATTTGTTTATTTATTTTTGTGGTTTATCAGGAGATGCTATCTCATGCCTAGGAGCGAACTCCAAAAGCGCTAGCAGGGATAGAAAGAAGTTGAATGGTTCAAGCAGTAATGTGTCAGCAGCATCTGTGCCTCCGACACCTAGTAGCGAATATGATATCTTGCAGTCAGTGAGTGTGATGAGTTTTACGTTCAATGAACCGAAGATAGTATTGTAATGTAGGGGTATATTTGTAAATATACTCTTACTTAAGGACTTTTGTGTAAATTGTTATAGTATTAATAAAAGCAGGATTAATAGAAAGGTGACTTAACCCTATAGGTTAATCACTCTTTTTTCATCTTCCACAAAACAACTTGGTATTAGAGCCGCCGTTCACAAATCCTAAAGTGCTTGGAAATCCAAAAAATTATTCTGCACCTGCGGCGTGCGGATTCCTTAGCCGCTCCTGCCGCTGCATCAAGCAACGCGCTGCGAGACGCACGCGCCCCAAGCGGTGCACAACACACCAAGTGCTGTAAGGCTGCGCACCTTCACCAAGCAGCGCAAGGCAGTGTCCTTCAAGCAGATTTTTTTTCTTCACCTCGGGCGACACGCGTACCGAGGAGCTAACTTTAGGTAGCACGGGTATACATCCTATATTTGATTCAAATTTCCTTCTCTCATTTGAAAGGTGACAACAACTTTATTCTACAAAGTCAAATTTTACTGCTTTGTTGAAACCCAGAGACAATTGGTTCAGGATAGGATTTATGCTTTGTGGATAAGAGCAGCACCCAATTGGTGAGACATCAGCTTTACCAAATTTCCTTGCTCCAAGATTATATAACATCTTCCATGTTAATAATATATAATCAGCAATAAGTAGATAGAACATAATGCTGGGTAGTAAGCCTACTCCAACTCCAATTGATCAGAATTTTCAACTTGTTAATAATGGTGGTAATTCCGTTGATCATGGGAGATATCAAAGACTAGTGGGAAGATTGGTATATCTTTCACACACCAGACCAGATATTACATTTGTTGTGAGTGTTGTAAGTTGATACATGCACGATCTACGTGAGCAGCACATGGAAGCTGTGTATAGAATTCTAAGATATCTTAAAAGTTGTCTTGGTGGAGGCTTATTGTTTTCTCGACAAGGTAACTTGAAGATAGAATGTTACACAGATCTCGATTGGGCTAGATGTCTAGCTAGATGATCGTCGATCCACGTCTCGATATTGTACATTTATCGGTGGCAACTTAGACACTTGGAGAAGTAAGAAACAAGTAGTTGTTTCTCGTTCTAGTGCGGATGATGAATATCGAGCTATGTCTCAGGGTGTCTGTGAGTTGCTATGGTTGAAAAACCTCATGCAAGAGTTACATCTTAATTCACAACAACCGATTCGTCTTTTCTGTGATAATAAAGCTGCTATTGAAATTGTCAATAATCCTGTGCAACATGACAGAACGAAACACATAGAGTTTGATCGTCACTTCATCAAGGAGAAATTGGAGAACAGTGATATTTGCATTCCATTTGTTCGATCCTCTGAACAGTTGGCTGATATTTTCACCAAGGAGTTGAATAATATTTCATTTTCTTCTATTGTACGCAAGATGAGTTTAAATGATATATTTGTACCATCTTGAGGGGGAGTATTGTAATGTAGGGGTATATTTGAAAATATACTTTTACTTTAAGACTTTTATGTAAATTGTTATAGTATTAATAAAAGCAGGATTAATAGAGAGGTGATCTAACCCTATAGATTAATCACTCTCTTTTCATCTTCCACAAAACAACTGACAGCCACTAGGAACTTCCAACCAGATAGTAAGTTAGGGGAGCTAGGGAGGCTTTGGTTCAGTGTTTAAGGGATGGATTGATGAACAAACTTTGGCAGCTACCAAACCTGGCACTGGATCGATTATTGCTGTGAAGAAGTTAAATCAGGAAGGCTTGTAAGGTCACAAGGAATGGTTGGTGAGTTTCCTTTTCCACTTAATTTGGTGCATCCTATCTTTTTCATTTTCTTTTGGCAATAACATGATCTGGATACTATGTTTATTCAGTTCGTAGATTTAAGAAATATATATATTAGTGAGAGATGATCATGACCCTGCTTTGCATTTTGTGATAAATGTGTCAATTCTTTCAATTTATGACTAATTGAATGAGCAAATCCCACTATCTTGTAGGCAGAGGTAAATTACCTTG
The DNA here is from genome assembly GCA_034359265.1 of Canna indica. Lineage (NCBI taxonomy): Eukaryota > Viridiplantae > Streptophyta > Magnoliopsida > Zingiberales > Cannaceae > Canna > Canna indica. The sequence goes on along the minus strand of CP136894.1, from coordinate 69,933,941 downwards.
GTCAGTTGTCGCATCCTCATCTTGTAAAGCTTATTTAATACTGCTTGGAGGATGAACAACGACTTCGTGTGTATGAATGTATGTCTCGCGGGAGCTTGGAGAATCATCTTTTTAGAAGTAAGTTAATTGGATAAATTGAAAACTAGGTGTTTACTTTCTACTTCTACAATAAATTTCTTCGAGGTTTTCCACCATCTATTGTTATTGAACTAGATGGTGCAGTAGATCATAATTCTTTGTAATTTGATGATGGCACATGAGGTTTATATTTTCAACCACTCTCTTGGAACCTCTGTATGAAGATCGCTCTGGGTGCTGCAAAAAGGGCTCGCATTTTTGCATAGCGACAGGGCAAGAGTCGTATATCGTGATTTTAAAAACTCTAACATTCTTCTAGATTATGTAATGGTATGTTTGCTTCATTAGATAGGATTGGATATGATAGGATTGGATAATAAATGAGGGTGGATTGGATATAAATTTTTTAAATCCGGTATGCAGCCGATATAATATCAATTTTAAACTCATTTTCTTTTAATCCGTGCACTAAACAAACAATGGATTTAAATCCATCCCCTATTATATCCTTCCTTATCCTATGATGCAAACATGCACTAAGTGATTTGGCTTTTGTCAATCTGTAAACCAACATAATTACAGACACTCACCATCTATTGAACTTGTTCTATATATACATAACTACAATGGAAAACTCTCGGATTTTGGATGGGCAAAAGATGGCCCTGATGACGATGAAAGCCATGTCTCAACGAGTATCATGGGAACATATGGATATGCTACTCTTGAATACCTTGCAACAGGTGATCTTCTTGCACATGCTGAAGTTTCTCCTCCAGTGTTGGGAAAGTTGAAGTTGTAGTTTGGGTTGCTATTTATTTGCAAATTACTAACTCTTTGACACACACAGTCATGATCCTAATGGTCAATTTTTTTAGTCATTTAGTTGATAATCTAACATGTAAATTAAATGGAAGGGAAATTGATATTATTTTATGGAGTGTCCTAATTGAGAGTATATTCATTCTTTCTCATCTTAGTTTATTCATGGGCCTCCTGCATTGAAAAGATCATCCTATACAAGCTTATATGAGCATACTGAAGCATGACAAACTACTGATGCAAATTTTGTCAATTTTCATCTGTCAGGAGATTTGAGTACCAAAAGCGATGTGTACAGATTTGGAGTTATTCTTCTAGAGATGTTGTTTGGCCGACGTGCCATAGAAAAGAACCAACCACCTGGAGAGCACAATCTAGCGGACTGGGCAAGGCCTAATCTTACAAGCAAGCGAAAGATCGATCTTTTGCTTCATGGATTCACGATTGGAGGGGCAGTATTCACTGGAAGGAGCACAAAAGGCTGTCGTTCTCTCACTCCATTGCTTATCAAGGGAACCAAGATATAGGCCAACAATGGATCAAGTGGTGTCTGCACTAGAACAGCTTCAGGATGCCCAAGACATGAGAAGAAATCCACGGTATGAACAAAAGACAAATGGCCAAAGCATTGGTGGCAATTCAAGCTGGTTGGTTAAGAGGAGATCAGAAGAAATTGTCAAAGGAGAGGTTGCTCATCCTACGCCCTCAGCTTCCCCACTTCACACTAAGTGAAGAGAAGTCTCATGTGATGCAACTTCTGAATTCTATTGTCATCTCTAATATAAGAAATTAAGATCTAATGTTTTATGTATTGTATTAAAAAAATGAGATAATTTTATCCTCATATTTGTATTAAATGCTGAATTTATGCTTTATATTGTTGATATTGTGAAATTAATTGAAAATCCAAATATGTTAACCGTGACCATTGTATCAAGATTCGATATCAAGTTTAATTGGCATAAGCAATTGAATTAACTTTCAAAAAATAATCAAATGTCATGCCTATATCTTTTTTTTTTCTTTTCATATTTATCTTTATTTGTTGGTCTGATTTGAAATTTGGTAATTTGGATCATTGTAATGTAGTGTGAAACTATTTTGGTCTAAACATCCCTATTTGTCCATTGATTCATTAGATTTGAAATTTGTTAAATTAATTTAATGATATATAAAAAAATGTTTGTAGGATAATTTTGATGCGGTTAATTTAAAAATAAGGGGATATAATTTTATAATTTTACGAATGACTTGATGAATAGCCCATATATCCAGTATTCTCATTTATTAGTACCACATTACCTGCTGCTTATTTGGAATGGATTACATATGTTGTCTCTATTTGGTCAAGAGGCACGACCTTACTTGAACACGATCTGTTCTATAGGCTCGTACAATTGTTTCCTTGAGAGTAAAGGAGACACACAATTCAATCTGGTTGATGAATAATGACCACGTGATCAGAACGTGATTAATGACTCAAATTCCTAGGGGATTGAAGCTGTAGATTATCGTTCCAAGATTTCGCCTTTCACGGGCGCAACAAGAAGGCTGTTGGACGTCGAACCAATGGATGTCGACATCCCAGCAACATCTTCTTCTTGTTTATCCAGTTTATCCTCCTCGACGCAATCGACAAAATGTTTCCATGGGATGGTGTTCTTTTATGAATTCGTCGTCAATGCCGACGGGAAGGTAGGTCCGAAGGGCGCAGCAAGAAGGTTGCAAGATGAGAACGTGGCCTTGCATTCTTCGCTATCTTCCCCTCTGACCGTCTTCTTTATTGATTTCCAAGAATACGACGTAAATCAAGAACACCCCTGCGGGAGGGCGAATGAAAATTACACGTTTGTGCCCTTATCCGGAGTGGGGAGAAGGTTGCTGGATGTCAGCTCAGAAATGGATGTGGATGTCCCGTGGCCGAGTGGATATTGCCATCGTCATCCGACGGAAAACACAACTTTGCGTGCATGGAGGGAAACAAAGAGGGGTAGAGGGCTGCATCCGCACTGAGGGAGGAAGAAGAGGATCCTTTGCTAGTCTGCTTCCTTTAATTAATTTTGTTTGACTTGAAGAATCGCATAAGAAACTTAAACTTTTGATGTCTCATGATTTGCTGAATGAATGAATGGATTGGACCTCAAATCTAATTTTCTGTTATGATACTCCTTGGTAGCACAAAAATGATGTGATTTTTTTATGATAAGTCTAAAGGTAATGTATTACCTTGTGATTTGGGGGTTTTAGGCTGAATTTAATCAGGTCAATAATAGTGGGAAGCAGTCTATTCGCAAGATGAATGTTGATTGTTAAGACAAATGAAATTTACAGGATGAATATGTGCATAGTCCAACCTAATGGAGATGAATTGTTTCTCTTTTATGGTGGAGCTTGGAAGGATAACAATTGCTATTCTAGGATTGGTTAACTTACATCATTTTAGATTGTGTTACTAGCAATACGTATTCTTATGGGCCCTGGCCGCTTCATTTGTCACGGTGATTCGACAAATCCATTTAATTAAGCATTCAGCAAAAGTTGCAACGAAAATTAGATTTGAGTTCCAATCCATTCATTCATTTAGCAAATCATGAGACATCCAAAGTTTAAGTTTCTTATGCGGTTCTTGAAGTCAAACAAAATTAATTAAAGGAAGCAGACTATCAGAGGATCGTCTTCTTCCTCAGTCAGTGCGGATGCAGCCCTCTACCCCTCTTTGTTTCCCTCCCTGCACGCAAAGTTGTGTTTTCCATCGAATAACGATGGCAATATCCACACGGCCACGGGACGTCCACATCCATGTCCGAGCTGGCATCCAGCAACCTTCTCCCCATGCCGAATAAGGGCACAAACGTGGAATTATCTTTCGCCCTCTCGCCGGCGTGTTCTTGATTTACGCCGTATTCTTGGAAATCAAAAAAGAAGACAGTCGGAGAGGAAGATAGCGAAGAATGCAAGGCCACGTTCGCATCTTGCAACCTTCTTGCTGCACCCTCCGGACCTACCTTCCCGTCGGCATTGACGACGAATTTAGAAAAGAACGCCATCCCATGGAAAGATTGTGTCAATTGTGTCGAGGAGGATAAACTAGATAAACAAGAAGAAGATGATGCTTGGACGTCGACATCCATCAGTGTCCAGTAGCCTTCTTGCTGCGCCCATGAGGAGGATAAACAAGAAGAAGGCCGGTCATGTCCGGGTTTGGGGTGTGTCTGGGTTTGGGGTGTGACACGTGCACAAAACTTCGACGTAGAGTTTATGAGTTTAGGCGAAAAAATTTCGACGTTGACGTCGAAATATTTTTTTAAAAAAAATTCTAAGTTTAAAAATTTCGACGCTTGCTACATGCGTTGAAGACTTTTCGACGCCTATTGCAGGCATTGAAACGCGTTTGGAGCGGGCTCGCTACTGTTCGCCCACACCGTCCGTGTTACGCCCCGCCTAATTTTATCCCTAGAGAAGAGACCTCACCTAGGTGGAGCACAACCTACAACTAAACCACAAAATACACCAGAAAATCTCAACAAGAACAACTGAAATCTTCTTTTCAACAAGAAGTTCTCTAAACAAATGTTCAACATCAATCTAAATATAACTAAGAAAACAACTAAACAGCGGATGACGTCTCCTCCTCCCAGACTCTAGCTACCCAACTTCAACTACCAACATACCTGCAAATTCGAAGCAACAACAAACAACATCAACGGGAAGCTGAGTAGGAGTATCAATATGTCTAACAATAAGGACTACAATCATGATGTGATGATATTGTCAAATGCAACAATATACAACTCTGCAATTGAATGCAATATGTCAACAACAAGACACATTTTCACCTATCAACTAATGCAATTCATACCAATCAAGAGCGCAATGGACAAATGGGTTTCCCCCGCGCTTTCCCACCTCCGAGAGTGACACCTCAAGCCTGCTCCAGCAGGAGATCCGACTATCCATAAAGGTAGTCTGCCGACGTCTAACACATCGACGCTGAACACGCACCCGTGTGGTAAATAGGTGATCACTGGTGTCACTTGCCCAACACCTCGGGCAATAAATCAACAATGTCCAGGGCCTTCGCCCAATAAAAGATCAACAATGCAACATGACAACTAGATCTTACAAGATGAGAAATCACAACTGATCTACGAAGCTAACAATAATAAATGTTACAACAAGCGATGCACGGCGCACCAAGTGCCGTAAGGCAGCGCACCTTCACCAAGCAGCGCAAGGCAGTGTCCTTCAAGCAGATTTTTTTTCTTCACATCGGGCGACATGCGTACCGAGGAGCTAGCTTTAATCACTCTCTTTTCATCTTCCACAAAACAACTGACAGCCACTAGGAACTTCCAACCAGATAGTAAGTTAGGGGAGCTAGGGAGGCTTTGGTTCAGTGTTTAAGGGATGGATTGATGAACAAACTTTGGCAGCTACCAAACCTGGCACTGGATCGATTATTGCTGTGAAGAAGTTAAATCAGGAAGGCTTGTAAGGTCACAAGGAATGGTTGGTGAGTTTCCTTTTCCACTTAATTTGGTGCATCCTATCTTTTTCATTTTCTTTTGGCAATAACATGATCTGGATACTATGTTTATTCAGTTCGTAGATTTAAGAAATATATATATTAGTGAGAGATGATCATGACCCTGCTTTGCATTTTGCGATAAATGTGTCAATTCTTTCAATTTATGACTAATTGAATGAGCAAATCCCACTATCTTGTAGGCAGAGGTAAATTACCTTGGTCAGTTGTCGCATCCTCATCTTGTAAAGCTTATTTGATACTGCTTGGAGGATGAACAACGACTTCGTGTGTATGAATGTATGTCTCGTGGGAGCTTGGAGAATCATCTTTTTAGAAGTAAGTTAATTAGATAAATTGAAAACTAGGTGTTTACTTTCTACTTCTACAATAAATTTCTCCGAGGTTTTCCACCATCTATTGTTATTGAACTAGATGGTGTAGTAGATCATAATTCTTTGTAATTTGATGATGGCACATGAGGTTTATATTTTCAACCACTCTCTTGGAACCTCCGTATGAAGATCGCTCTGGGTGCTGCAAAAAGGGCTCGCATTTTTTGCATAGCGACAGGGCAAGAGTCGTATATCGTGATTTTAAAAACTCTAACATTCTTCTAGATTCTGTAATGGTATGTTTGCTTCATTTGATTGGATTGGATATGATAGGATTGGATAATAAATGAGGGTGGATTGGATATAAATTTTTTAAATCCGGTATGCAGCGGATATAATATCAATTTTAAACTCATTTTCTTTTAATCCGTGCACTAAACAAACAATGGATATTAATCCGTCCCCTATTATATCCTTCCTTATCCTATGATGCAAACATGTACTAAGTGATTTGGCTTTTGTCAATCTGTAAACCAACATAATTACAAACACTCACCATCTATTGTTCTTGTTCTATATATACATAATTACAATGGAAAACTCTCGGCTTTTGGATGGGCAAAAGATGGCCCTGATGACGATGAAAGCCATGTCTCAACGAGTATCATGGGAACATATGGATATGCTACTATTGAATACCTTGCAACAGGTGATCTTCTTGCACATGCTGAAGTTTCTCCTCCAGTGTTGGGAAGGTTGAAGTTGTAGTTTGGGTTGCTATTTATTTGCAAATTACTAACTCTTTGACACACACAGTCATGATCCAAATGGTCAATTTTTTTCGTCATTTAGTTGATAATCTAACATGTAAATTAAATGGAAGGGAAATTGATGTTATTTTATGGAGTGTCCTAATTGAGAGTATATTCATTCTTTATCATCTTAGTTTATTCATGGGCCTCCTGCATTGAAAAGATCATCCTATACAAGCTTATATACTGAAGCATGACAAACTACTGATGCAAATTTTGTCAATTTTCATCTGTAAGGACATTTGAGTACCAAAAGCGATGTGTACAGCTTTGGAGTTATTCTTCTAGAGATGTTGTTTGGCCGACGTGCCATAGAAAAGAACCAACCACCTGGAGAGCACAATCTAGCGGACTGGGCAAGGCCTAATCTTACAAGCAAGCGAAAGATCGATCTTCTGCATCATGGATTCACGATTGGAGGGGCAGTATTCACTGGAAGGAGCACAAAAGGCTGCCGTTCTCTCACTCCATTGCTTATCAACGGAACCAAGATATAGGCCAACAATGGATCAAGTGGTGTCTGCACTAGAACAGCTTCAGGATGCCCAAGACATGAGAAGAAATCCACGGTATGAACAAAAGACAAATGGCCAAAGCATTGGTGGCAATTCAAGCAGGTTGGTTAAGAGGAGATCAGAAGAAATTGTCAAAGGAGAGGTTGCTCATCCTACGCCCTCAGCTTCCCCACTTCACACTAAGTGAAGAGAAGTCTCATATGATGCAACTTCTGAATTCTATTGTCATCTCTAATATAAGAAATTAAGATCTAATGTTTTATGTATTGTATTAAAAAAATGAGATAATTTTATCCTCATATTTGTATTAAATGCTGAATTTATGCTTTATATTGTTGATATTGTGAAATTAATTGAAAATCCAAACATGTTAACCGTGACCATTGTATCAAGATTTGATATCAAGTTTAATTGGCATAAGCAATTGAATTAACTTTTAAAAAATAATCAAATGTCATGCCTATATCTTTTTTCTTTTTTTTTCATATTTATCTTTATTTGTTGGTCTGATTTGAAATTTGGTAATTTGGATCATTGTAATGCAGTGTGAAACTATTTTGGTCTAAACATCCCTATTTGTCCATTGATTCATTAGATTTGAAATTTGTTCAATTAAATTAATTTAATAATATATTAAAAAATGTTTGTAGGAAAATTTTGATGCGGTTAATTTAAAAATAAGGGGATATAATTTTATAATTTTACGAATGACTTGATGAATAGCTCATATATCCAGTATTCTCATTTATTAGTCCCACATTACCTGCTGCTTATTTGGAATGGATTACATATGTTGTCTCTATTTGGTCAAGAGGCATGACCTTACTTGAACACGATCTGTTCTATAGGCTCGTACAATTGTATCCATGAGTGTAAAGGAGACAGATGATTCAATCTGGTTGATGAATAATGACCACGTGATCAGAACGTGATTAATGGCTCAAATTCCTAGGGGATTGAAGTTGTAGATTATCGTTCCAAGATTTCGCCTTTCACGGGCGCAGCAAGAAGGCTGTTGGACGTCGAACCAATGGATGTAGACGTCCCAGCAACATCTTCTTCTTGTTTATCCAGTTTATCCTCCTCGACGCAATCAACACAATCTTTCCATGGGATGACGTTCTTTTCTGAATTCGTCGTCAATGCCGATGGGAAGGTAGGTCCGGAGGGCCCAGCATGAAGGTTGCAAGATGAGAACGTGGCCTTGCATTCTTCGCTATCTTCCCCTCCGACCGTCTTCTTTTTTGATTTCCAAGAATACGATGTAAATCAAGAACACCCCCGCGAGAGGGCAAATGAAAATTCCACGTTTGTGCCTTCATCCGACGTGGGGAGAAGGTTGTTGGATGTCAGCTCGAACATGGATGTGGACGTCCCGTGGCCGAGTGGATATTGCCATCGTCATCCGACGGGAAACACAACTTTGCGTGCAGGGAGGGAAACAAAGAGGGGTAGAGGGCTGCATCCGCACTGACGGAGGAAGAAGAGGATCCTATGCTAGTCTGCGTCCATTAATTAATTTTGTTTGACTTGAAGAACCGCATAAGAAACTTAAACTTTTGATGTCTCATGATTTGCTGAATGAATGAATGGATTGGAACTCAAATCTAATTTTCTGTGATGATACTCCTTGGAAGCACAGAAATGATGTGATTTTTTTATGATAAGTCTAAAGGTAATGTATTACCTCTGTGATTTGGGGGTTTTAGGCTGAATTTAATCAGGTCAATAATAGTGGGAAGCAGTCTATTCGCAAGATGAATGTTGATTGTTAAGACAAATGAAATTTACAGGATGAATATGTGCATAGTCCAACCTAATGGAGATGAATTGTTTCTCTTTTATAGTGGAGCTTGGAAGGATAACAATTGCTATTCTGGGATTGGTTAACTTACATCATTTTAGATTGTGTTACTCGCAGTACGTATTCTTATGGGCCCTGGTCGTTTCATTTGTCACGGTGATTCGACAAATCCATTTAATTAAGCATTCAGCAAAAGTTGCAACGAAAATTAGATTTGAGTTCCAATCCATTCATTCATTTAGCAAATCATGAGACATCAAAAGTTTAAGTTTCTTATGCGGTTCTTGAAGTCAAACAAAATTAATTAAAGGAAGCAGACTATCAAAGGATCGTCTTCTTCCTCCGTCAGTGCGGATGCAGCCCTCTACCCCTCTTTGTTTCCCTCCCTGCACGCAAAGTTGTGTTTTCCATCGAATGACAATGGCAATATCCACACGGCCACGGGACGTCCACATCCATGTCCGAGCTAACATCCAGCAACCTTCTCCCCATGCCGGATAAGGGCACAAACGTGGAATTTTCTTTCGCCCTCTCGCCGGCGTGTTCTTGATTTACGATGTATTCTTGGAAATCAGAAAAGAAGACAGTCGGAGAGGAAGATAGCGAAGAATGCATGGCCACGTTCACATCTTGCAACCTTCTTGTTGCACCCTCCGGACCTACCTTCCCGTCGGCATTGACGACGAATTTAGAAAAGAACGTCATCCCATGGAAAGATTGTGTTAATTGTGTCGAGGAGGATAAACTAGATAAACAAGAAGAAGATGCTGCTTGGACGTCGACATCCATCCGTTCGGCGTCCAATAGCCTTCTTGCTGTGCCCGTGAGGAGGATAAACAAGAAGAAGGCCTTCGTCTTTTGCTTCTAAAAGAAGCACAATTAACGTATTTTGCATATACCAATTTTCTCCAATTTAAAAGAGAGTTACGCTTAATCTAATTTGTCGGAATATATATAGTTAAATTTAACTAGTACTAGATACATGTAGAAACTAAGGTGTAAAAATGATGAGATCAACTTCTCACATGTGTTTCCGACCTGATAATTTCGAGTTGAAGAACCAACTTAACCCAACTTCAGAAAAAGAAGCAATGACCTAATTTGTGTTGGAGGGAGCTCTAAGGATCTTTTTTGCATCAATTTTTCAATTTTTTTAATACTTTTTTTTTATCTTTAACAAAGTTCAATAGTATCTAATCAAATTGAAACGAACCAAACTAGTATGATTTGGAAAATTTATATTCTAATTTTCAAAATCACATATGTATATTATTATTATTTTTTAAAATTATTCATGCTTTTTTAGATGTGCAATGAGAACTCCAAACTGATCCAAATAAACTTGGATAAAAAACCTGAAATCCAAGCAACCCCCAAAGTATCTAGAGCTGGATCATGTCAGATTTTGTTCTGTTTTGTTTCTTTTTGGCACAATCTGCTTTTAAACATTTAACAAGTAGATATAATGAATTTAATGACTGATAAAAGAAAAGCTAGTACAAGAGTCGTCCTTGTTGATCTTAAAAAAAAATGAGACAAGAATAATTGTCAAACTACTAAAAATTAGTAGACCCGGAAAACAAATAGATTCGACCATGTTCGTTAAACAAATAAAGATGATCATCTATAAATTCATCATATGACAAAAACTTCAGCAGCATAAAATATATTAGGTACAAAATTGTGATTTTCATCAGAGATCACAATGGGTAGGTACCAAGTCTGGAGAGGGGAAACAAATAGGGAAGGAGAAGTTGGATGCCTTCTTTCATTGTAGAAATGCCACCACTCTGTTTAGCAAGTTTAGGCCAAAAATTGTTTCTTCGCAATTGATTTGATTGTGATATCCAATGGTTCAGAGAACTTGCCCTCAGCCAAGATAGTAAACAGGACTGGCTTTGAGCTACTCAATAATTGCCCACTGAAACGGAAGAACAAACCGGATGCATCATCAATGTTAAAAGAAACTGGGATGTGGGCACTCACAAGGGAAACATTAGAATTGCTTAGAACCTTAGATGCTAGAATTTTAGAAACTAGAATAATTTTATCCGAATCAAATGAATTGTCATCCTTCTGGTTGTCAATCTTCTCCACGTGATCCTTGAATATACACCTGTGACATAATTTTGGAATATTAGCTAAACTTAATACAGCAGGGAAATAAAGCATGATAGCTGAAAAAGTGGCATTTTAATTTCATTTAAACTATAAACTTTTTCTATTTCAATACTGAGAAATGCTTTGTCATTCTATGTTTTCTATGTTCCAGGTAATCACACTATAAGACTACCCCACCCTCTATCATAACCTAATTATTAGGTAAATCATCTAACTCTTTCCATTGCCCAAGAATACCAAAATAATAGCATTGTCAAGCAAAAGATTTTATAACCTGTCACAATCCCGTTGATATATGAACCAGCAGTATCGTGATATTTCTATATGTGCACATGAAAGAAGTGTATATTTGTATGTCTGAAGTGATCCACAAGGGCAGTAATATGAAATATGAGGGCACATCTATACCATGCGATTAGACATTTTGTGAGATATGAATATTACTGACACTTGCATTTTGTCGAAAACTTTTTCCCATTGCATAACACAGCTAACTTGAATGGCAAAAGATGAAGATGAAAACGGACTTGAATGACTTTCGTCCCATCTGAAACTCCCATAATACTCACTCAATAATATTACTTGACAATCTAATATACTTGTTCACTGAGATGCCACGTCATATTGTCAAGTCACATTAGTAAGCGAGCAGTAGATGAGTTCGAGGTGGGAACGAATGTCTGATTAGAGTTTTGTGTATTTTTTAATAGAAAAATGCTATATCCTCTGAACTCATGCCCTAAAAATCATCATAATATTTACATATAATAATTTGCTATCAAATTATAGCTCATGCTATTCATGTCATTGTGAATGGTTAGAAGAATTTTTAGACTAGTTTTTAGGAGGATATATAGTAAAATTCTTTTTAAAATTTTTGACTGCTGACTTATATATATATGTATTAAAAAAATTAATAAATTAGTTATTTACTAAGAGATTTGGTGTAAATTAAAAGTTAGGTTTGATTAGTTAATTTTGTTATAATTTGAGTTAAATTTATTAATTTTTCTTTATTATTATTATATATATATATATTTCAAGAGCTCGTAAGATTTATTCGTTATTTTTGACGCTCTGAGAGATATTTAAATAAAGGGTAATACCTAAATACATCATGAACTTTGGACATTATCTCATTTGTATTCAAATTCGAAATATTTCCAAATTGTATTCTCAACTTTGACATTGGTCTCAATTGTATCCTCCCGTCATCTCTCTGTCGTCAGCTCTGTTAACTTCATGACGTGGCATACCGACGTGAAATAAAATAATATTATTTTTACACATCATTAAAAAATATATATATATATTTGTTTAACACAACTCACAAAACTTAAAGCTGGTGTTCCGCTCAACCTCTCGCCTTCCACTACAACCGCGGCCGACGACGATGAGGTATACTTCGAGATTACCTTGGACGTGCACGAGGATACGGTGGCGGTCCACAGCGTAAAGCTGGCGTCGCTACTGGCACGGACGCTGGAGCGGCGATCGACGTCGTTCGGGTCATCGGTGATCCGCACCGCGTCATTGTGTTTCCAGCAGGTGTTGCAGGAGCTCCGGCGGTTTGCGTAGCTCACCAAGCGGCCGGCATCGGGGCATGCATGCGGCCACCGAAGCCCGTTTGGTGAAGTGGGAAGTGCATGTATGCGGCCACCGAAGCCTCCGCCGCCCTGTTTCTTTCCTTATTCCTTAAGTCCTTCATGTTGCCATTTGTGTTCAGCCTTCTTCCTTCTTGTTCTTGGTTCTTTCTTATTCTTCTTCTATATGTATAATCATCTGTATGCACCCCTCGACTTTGACTCGTCGGACGAGGCGGCACAACGGGCGTGTGCGGAGGTGGTGAAGGAGGCGGCGACAGAGTGCGGGGTGATGCACATCGTGAACCACGACATCTTGATGGACCTCATCGAGTAGCTACGAAAGGGCCACAACAAGAAAATTTGGAAATAACGACGTTTATTTTTTGACGTCCGAAGAAGCGTCGAAATGTTCAAGGGTGGATGCGAAAAAGTTTAAAAATATCGACGTCTATATTAGACGTCGATAGGTAAAACGAGAAATATGGCGCTATTTGGTCGAAAAGGCAGCGTCGAAAAATTTCGACGCCAGCGTTTCGACGCAGCTGGCGTCGAAAAATTTCGACGCCAGCGTTTCGACGCAGGTTGCGTCGAAATATTTCGACGCCACCATTTCGACGCACATGACGTCGAAATGATGGCGTCGAAATTTTTCGACGCCAACATTTCGACGCACGTGGCGTCGAAATTTTTCGACGCCACCATTTCGACGCAGGTGGCGTCGAAATTTTTTCCCGCGCGAACGCGCGGTCGTCGAAGCAAGTATCACGGGTTGAAAAATTTCAACCCGTGAGCGTACGGTAAGCAGCTGAAATTTCATTTCAGCTGCCGACCGTACGAAATTTTATATATATATATAATTTATTCAAATATTGCTACAGTTCCTTAAATAAAAAAATATAAAATTTACCTATAAATTTTACCTTCACCGCCTAAATTTGTTCCTATCGCGCGCCAATTTCTTCCTTCGTCTCGCTGCGGATCGATTTCTTCAGTCGTATCAGGTAATTTCTTCCGTCCGATTTCTTATTCCGTCGCTGCTGTTTTGTTTTGTTTTTTTTTTTTTTTTTCTTTTCTTCTTTCTTCTTCCGTCGATGCTGTTGGTTTAATTTTTTTTTTTTTTTTTCGTTCTTCTTCCGTCGATGTTGTTGGTTTAATTTTTTTTTTTTTTTTTTTTTCTTCTTTCTTCTTCCGTCGATGCTGTTGGTTTATTTTTTTTTTTTTTTTTTTTTCTTTCTTCTTTCTTCCTCCGTCGACGCTGTTGTTTTTTTTTTTTTTTTTCTTTCTTTTCTTCTTTCTTCTTCCGTCGATGCTGTTGATTGTTTTTTTTTTTTTTTTTTTTCTTTCTTCTTTCTTCCTCCGTCGACGCTGTTGGTTTTTTTTTTTTTTTCCTTTCTTTTCTTCTTTCTTCTTCCGTCGACGCTGTTGATTTTTTTTTTTTTTTTTTTCTTTCTTCTTTCTTCTTCCGTCGACGCTGTTGGTTGTTGTTTTTTTTTTTTTTTTTTCTTCTTTCTTCTTCCGTCGATGCTGTTTTTTTTTTTTTTTTTTTTTTTTTCTCATCGCTGCTGGTGGTTATCTTTTTTTTTTTTTTTTCTTACGTCGACGAATCCGTAATTAACTAATATATATATTTTTTTCTGTTCATCTCGACGAAGCAACCGGCGGCTGTAAATTTTGCTCTTCGAATCAACTCGAGATCCGGCTCTTATTCTCAAGTTAGTATAAATTTAAGATTTAAGATCAGTTATCTTGTTTAATTTTTTTTAAAATATGCTATCATGCTTTATTGCTTTATCATGTTATATTATGCATGTTACTGCTTTAGATATTAATTTAAATATTATGCATGTTAATTTAAATATTATGCTTTAGATATTACTGCTAACTATGCTATCATGTTATATTATTACTGCTATCTTTAATTAGAATTATTGCTATCTTTAGTTAGATTATATAGTTACTAATTAATAAATACTATATTATTATTATTATTATTATTATTATTATTATGTAATTATTATCACTAATTAATAATAATAATAATATTATTATTATTACTGTTGTTATTATTATTATTATTATTATTAATACAACTAATTAATTATTATTATTATTATTATTATTATTGTTATTGTTATTATTTATTATTATTATTACTGTTATTATTATAAATACTATATTATTATTATTATTTAATTAATATCACTAATTATTATTATTATCATTATTGTTGTTATTATTATTAATATTAGTATAACTGAATTAATAATAATATTATTATTATTTAATTATGATCACTAATTATTATTTTTATTATTTATTATAAATACTATATTATTATTATTATTACTGATATTATTAGAAATACTATATTATTATTATTAATTAATTATTATCACTACTTAATAATATTATTATTATTGTTGTTATTATTATTATTATTAGTATAACTGAATTAATAATAATATTATTATTATTTAATTATTATCACTAATTAATAATATTATTATTACTGTTATTATTATTATTATTGTTATTATTACTGTTATTATTATTATTATTGTTATTATTACTGTTATTATTATTATTATTGTTATTATTATTATTATTAATATTTATTATTATAAATACTATATTATTATTATTATTATTAATTATCACTAATTAATAATAATAATAATATTATTATTAGTATAACTGAATTATTAATAATATTATTATTATTATTTAATTATTATCACTAATTAATATTATTATTATTACTGTTATTATTATAAATACTATATTATTATTATTATTTAATATTGCTAATTATTATTATAATTATTACTAATTATTATTATTATTATTATAAATACTATATTTTTATGCTTATTAAATATATTACTAAATAATATTATTATTATTATTATTTAAACTTATATTAGAGTATATAAATAATTAGAATAATTAAATTTAGAATTCATTAATCTTATCTTGATGGACTAAATTTCTTGCTTCCAACAATGAACTTTTTATTTAAACTTCTCAATTTGATATTTTTATAATTTTCTACCCAGAGCTTAGACCCGTTCGAGAAATATTTTTTGATTTTATAAATTTTATTGATAAAATTTAGTTGTAATATTAAGTTGAATACTTATTTCGATACGAAGAAATACGTATTCTACTTAATATTTTACTAAATAATATCAATAAAATTTATATTTTTCAAATAATAAATCTTGAATTGTCCCTTATTGGACAGTTTAGCAACACAATTATTAATATCGCAAATTTAATTTCATTTTATCACACATGTCAATGAAATATCGGTTGCATCTCTTTTGTTCTCCGGTACGCTTCAGAAGTTTTGCGTACTTGGAGAACTAAAAAGAGATGCTGCCGAAATTTTCAATGACTTGTTGTGATTAAATGAGATTATAAGTGCGATATTAATAATGTGTTGCTGAATGGGATAGGACCAACTCACCTATATGACTATACTCTTTATAATAACATTGAAATTCACAAATGTAGTCAAAGATGGATAAAACTTGGATGTCAGCACCTCAATCATCTAAAGCCTATGCGAGAGGACTGAAAAATTTTATGCAGTTCGCAATTGATAATGGATTGGACACTGAATTTGGCACAATGAATTGTCCGTGCAAAAAATGCATCAATAGGAAATATCATAAACCAGAAGATGTTGAAAGACACTTGATATGGAATGGAATTTTACCGAGATATACCATTTGGTATTACCATGGTGAACCTTTATATCCGACAACAGAAGCACAACTTGATATATCAGACAGAGCTGAAGCATCCCATCAACTACATTCTCATAATGATGAAACACCAATTAATGTCAATGATGAAACACCAATTGATGTCAATGATGAAACATCAAATGTTAATCTTGATGAAGCTCCAAATGCATTCGAACCGCCACAAGAATCTTCCCAACATTCTATGATGGATGATCTTGATGTTCCTCTGTATCCAAATTGTGTAAAATACAGTAAAGCATCATTTATCATTCAATTATATCATATAAAGGTTCTTAATGGTTGGTCTGGAAAGTCGTTCTCAATGTTGTTAGAATTGTTGAAAGAAGCTTTTCCAGAAGGCAATACACTTCCATCAACGTGTTATCAAGCAAAAAAATATGTGAAAGATTTGGGTTTATTCTATCAAAAGATACATGCTTGTCCAAATGATTGCATTTTATACATGGATGAAACTGCGGAAGCATCAACATGCAACATTTGTGGATTGTCTCGATGGACTTCCTCTTCAACTAATGATGAATCAACAAGTCAGTTAGAACGGAAAAAAAAACCTGCAAAAGTGTTACGATATTTTCCACTTATTCCAAGACTGACTCGTTTATATATGTCATCGAAGACAGCAAGCTCGATGAGATGGCATTCTGAAAGACGCACCAAAGATGGAATCATACGACATCCTGCTGATGCAGAAGCTTGGCAAGCTTTTGACAGAAGATATCCAGACTTCGCTGTTGATTCACGTAATGTTAGATTGGGTCTTGCAAGTGATGGATTTAATCCATTTCGATCAATGAGCACAACTTATAGCACTTGGCCTGTTGTATTGATACCTTATAATATGGAACCGTGGGCATGTATGAAGAGATCTTCAATCATGTTATCAATGTTAATTCCAGGCGCTAAGGGACCAGGAAATGACATTGATGTGTACTTACAACCTCTCATTTCAGAATTGAAGCTATTGTGGAGCGGAGTAACAGCATTTGATAGTATCTCCGGCGAACAATTTACTCTGCGTGCAGCTTTAATGTGGACCATTAATGATTTTCCAGCATATGCAATGTTATCAGGTTGGAGCACTAAAGGACGATATGCATGTCCCATATGCGGTGATAAGACAGATTCTCGTTGGCTTAAATACGGAAAAAAACATTGTTATTTAGGCCATCGTAGATGGTTGTCACAAGAACATCCGTTTCGTCAGGAAAACATTGTTATTTAGGCCATTGTTATAATCCATTGCGCCATAATTTGGATGTTATGCATATTGAGAAAAATATATGTGATAATCTGATTGGTACTATATTGGATATTGATGGAAAAGGGAAAGATAATTTAAATGCACGATTAGATTTGCAAGACATGAATATAAGACATCATTTACATCCAATATTATTACCAAATGGCAGATATGATATACCCTTGGCAATTTATTCAATGTCCACTATTGAAAAAGATCTCATGCTGACATGTATCAAAAATATGAAAGTGCCCGATGGATATTCATCAAATATTTCTAGATGTGTGAATCTCAAAGATCATAGATTACAAAACTTGAAGAGTCATGATTCACATATACTGCTTCAAGATGTTTTTTCGCATGCATTACGAGGAATTGTGCATAAAGATGTTCTCCTCATTGTGAAAGAGATTTCTGCATTTTTCAAAAAGTTATGCAGTGCCAATTTAGACCATTGTGCCCTGGACGATTTGCAATCACGTGTGCCTTTGCTCTTATGTAAAATGGAGCAAATATTTCCACCGAGTTTTTTCACTATTATGGTGCATTTGATGATTCACCTTCCAACAGAGGTGAAACTTGGTGGTCCTGTTCATTACCGTTGGATGTATCCAATTGAAAGGTTTGTTTTATTTATATTTGTCTCGTGGTCCGCATGATTCACCTTCCAACATGAATTTGTCTCGTGTTCATAGGTTATTTATGAGATATAAATCTCATGTTCGAAATAAAGCACAACCAGAGGGATCCATCGCTGAAGGATATATTGCTGATGAATGTCTTACATTTTGTTCTCGATATTTAAATAATATTGAAACGGTGTTCAATCGACCGCAAAGAAATTATGAAGTTGAAAATATTGAAAACTACTTATTTTCTTCTGGTGGTCGATTTATTGGCAAAGCTCGCATTAGTACGTTGGATTTAAATGCGTATGCACAAATGCACAGATATGTCTTGTTGCATACTCCAATGATTGAACCATACAAAAGGTATCAATTGTTATTAAATGTCTCCATATTTTAAGTTATTTTAAGATTATTGGTGTAATTTTTATTTTATTGTCTCAGGCAATTTCTTGAAGAACAATGTCATATAAATAATTTATCAGTTCCATCAAATGCTCAACAACAAAGGTGGATCATAGAGAGATTCGCATTGTGGTTACAAGATAAAGTATCAGAAATGATACAAAATGATTGTGATGCTTCACTACTTGCGTTAGCTCGAGGTCCAGTATCTGTAATTAAAAAATACGATGGATTGATTATAAATGGTTATAGATTTCATACCAAGCAACGAGAAAGATTGCGTAAAACACAAAATAATGGTTTAATGGTTGAGGCTGACAATCGTCAATATTATGGAGTTCTAACGGATGTAATTGAATTGGACTATCGTGGGGTATTCAAGGTAGTTCTTTTTCGTGCTGAATGGGTTGATATAAGAAATTCACGGGGTTTACGAGTGGATGAGAATGGATTCACATTAGTTAATCTTTCTCGATTATTTCATACCGGTGCATTTCTAAAAGATGACCCGTATGTGTTTTCATCACAAGCAAAACAAGTATTTTATATGTCAGATCCGAAGAATAATGAGTGGTCGCATGTCATAAATGTATATCCTAGAGATTTATATGACATCGGTAAATGACTTATTATTTATCAATATTATTTATATAATTTGTTAATCTTTATGCATTTATCAATATATAATATTATGTTATTATACAGGATGTCAAGATCAAGAATAATTGATTCAGATGCTGAGACTCGTGAGGAGGGTGAGCTTAGCCCCGAGAGTGGGCGTCCTGAGTCGTCACAAGGACGAATTCACAGACCTTTCTACATTTGGAGTTAGTTTTTATATCATTATACATGTGAACATTATTTATTTAATCAAATTGGTATTAATATTTTCTGATGTAATTTAAATACAGACACTACAACACAAATGCAACATGAAGGGTCTCCATATTTTACAGCTTCTTCTGTGTATACACTTAATTCCGACCAGTTAATTATGGTCAATTTTTCTGATTGGGGTCAAAGTCATGATGGCGGCCACAGATTATTCTCACGTTTTATGGGGTTACTAGTGCGTGATTCTACAGTCTTACCATTGACGCCTGACCCTTGGAATCAAATTTCTTCTATATATAAGAATGAATTATGGGAGCAATTATTGGTATGTTATGAATTTATATGAATTTATGTTAGATTGCATTATTTAGTTGCGTGAAATTATATATTAAATATATATTTTGGGGTCAAACTAATATCATTTATAAATGCAGAGATATTTTTTGATCCCTACTGAGAACAGGGATCGTATTTATCGCACTACTATGGCAGCCTTCGACAGAAAATTTAAAAATTATAAACTTATATTAAAAAAAAAAAATTTTAAAATTGAAGAGTCAAAAGAGGAAAATTACTCACGTCGACCACGAAATGTTAGTAGAGAATCATGGATAAGAATGGTCGATTATTGGCATTCTTCGGCTAGTCAGGTAAAAAATTATATTTTGATATTTGTAATATTTATTTTATAATTATAATTAAATATGACAGGTTGCGTCTGAACGGGGTCGAAGGGCAAGAAGTGCAACTCAAGATTGCATACATACTAGCGGTGCGACCCCTTACATTCAAAGACGTGCTGATTTTGTAAGTAGTTTAGTAAATAATTTATAATTTATTTGTTTTTATTTTTAATATCTTGTAAATAATTAATTTTTATTTATATTGTGTGAAGCGACGTACGCATAATAGAGAGCCCAGTGAGCTCGAAGTGTATAGAACAACACATCTTCGTAGAAGTGGACGAGGATATGTACGCGAAGAAGCTGCTCAATTTATGGTATAACACATCTACGAATGAATTAAATTAATATTTTTTAAATTTATAATCTATTTTTTGAAATGTAGGCCACCGCCGAACAAACACTTAATGAACGACTTGAGATTAATCCAACAACAGAGCGAGTTCAACTCGAGAACCAAGTATATCGGGAAATATCTGGTCCCGAACATCATTCTCGAGTTCGCCTACAAGGGATTGGAGTCACACCAAGTCAATTTTATGAACGTCATCGACAATCTTCTGTTGCATCTTCCCACGATGCAACATATGACGAGCTTCGGCGGCAACAAGAGGCTGCAATGAAAGAAATGCAGCAAAAACATGATGCTGAGATGAGGGAGGTTCAGCAAAGACTGAACAAAATGGAGCAGATGTGGTTTCAACAACAATTTAATAATTCATCGTCACAGGGACTAAATCCAATTATTAATCAAGCTAATATGTTTTCCTCGCCAATTGATTATGTATGTATTTATTTAATTTATTTGTAGTTGATATTTTTAGCATTGTAATTAATTAAATATGTTTTTTAACAGGATCGATTGTATGTTCCTGAAAGTCTTCCTCACGAAATACCACCGGCTAATCTCGGAGAAGGTACAAGTAAAGATCCATTTTTAAACTGTAAGTAATTTATATATTGTCATACTGAATATTTTAATTAATAATATTAAAATTTATATGCTTATAATTGATATAAATGTACAGATAGAGATGCTGATCCGTATAGAGAAGACGACGAGGAAGACCAAGAAGACGACGAAGATCAAGAAGACGACGAGGATATGGACGACAATGAAGATTAAATTATTTAATTTTATTTGTAAATAAAAGTACTGTTTTAATTAAATTTTGTATCACTGTTCTAATCAAATAAAGTTGATTAATTACTGAATTTTGATGATAATTTGATTAATTTTAAATTAATTCGCTAATTATTATATTAATTATTGATTAGGAGTAAAATTTATTTAAAAACGAAAAAAATGGTTAATTAGCATATTGACGCCTGTGCAGGCGTCAATATGCTTTATGCTTGGCTTATTGACGCCTGTGCAGGCGTCAATATGCTTGGCATATTGACGCCTGTGCAGGCGTCAATATGCTTGGCATATTGACGCCTGTGCAGGCGTCAATATGCTTGGCTTATTGACGCCTGTTTAGACGTCAATATGTTAAGCATAATGTCATCTTCTTCGATACTGACGTCTCGTTTCGACCGCACACGCCGTCGAAATTTTAATATTTACGCCAGGATAGACGTCAATATTTAAAATTAAGCGGAAGGTTTTCGACACGCGTTTTCGACCGATTCACTGCCGTCGGAATGCATATATTTACTCCCTCCGACGTCAGAATTTCTTTATACTCTGCCGTCAGAATTCCAACGATGTGTTGTAGTGGGCAGGGAAGGAATACTTCGACCTGCCCATGGAACAAAAGGAGCAGTTCGCCAACGACCAGTCGGTGAGCAAGATCTACAGTTACGGCAAGCAGGGAGGGTATATAATGTTAACTACATGTTAACTAACTCTTGTTGAAGTGAGGTGACAAAGGATTTTGGCAAGCAGCTGAGAATGGTGGTGACGAAGATGCTGGAGATTCTTTCGGTGGGGCTGGGACCGGAAAAGGGGAAGGTGGAAGAGGAGCTCGGTGGAACGGAGGACCTTCTTCTCCAGTTGAAGATAAACTACTAGCTGATATGCTTGGCTAAGTTCAGATCAATTGGTCGCGAGGCTGGAGTCGGTCAGATCAGCTGAGTTCTTGATGCATAGCGGGCGATGGTCACGAGGCTGGAGTCGGTTAGATCAGCTGAGTTCGTGATGCATAACGACTCCAAGCGGCCACAAAGTGCTCGATGTGGGTAATGGTTGCGAGCCTGGACAGATGATCGCAGCATCATCCTTGGCGTCAGAGTCTCTGCGAGCGGGGGAGAGGGGTAGCAGGACCGGCGAGGTAGAGGAGGGAGAGCCGAGGGCAGCTAGTGGCGAGGGCGACGGGGGCGTTGTCGCCCACGAACTCAATGCAACGAGGATTGAACACGCATGGGCGAGGATATGGGTGAGGTTGGGGCAGGCTACGGTGATGTCAGTGAGCTCGGAGGAACATAAGCCTTCATCGGTGAAGATGACGTGGAACGAGTGAAAAAGGATTTTTTTGAAAATAATATATTTTATTATTATTTTTAATGATTTGTACAAATAATATTATTTTATTTCATATGAGCAGGTCACGTCATGAAGTTAACGGAACTAGCGACGGAGAGATGACGCGAGCATACGATTAAGATCAATGTTAAAATTGAGAATGTAATTTAAAAATATTTTGAATTTGGATACAAAGGAGATAATGTCTATTAAGATAATATCCTTAAATAAATGAATTCGACAATTTGAGCCAACAATGTTTTTTTTCTTTTTTGGGATCACAATCATAGAAGAAAAAAACAAAGTTTATTAATTTGGTGGATAAATATAAATTGCATATCGGCGATTCACACGCGGAGCGAGGAGGATAACATCTCCCTTTCGCCCTTGTTGGCCATGGCCGTTGCTTCGGCGATCCACCATCCTTGGGTTCGAATCCCTCCCTGGTTCGGTCCTGGCCGTCCTTTGGCACCGTCTGCGTCCTCCCTCCGCCTTGCCGCCGCTGCCGCTGCCGCCGCCTCGCGCTATCCTGGTAGTCTTGTTTTTCCCTTATGGATGCACTACGGTCCTGTCGCTGGGGCTTATTTAAGCTCTACGTCTGCTGGATTCATGTCATTTTGGTATTTGGTTTGCAGTTTGGAGTGATCGTCGCTGCGGGCGTTCGATTGGCCTGCGATGTGCCAAAGGGACCGAGCAAGAAGACGTCTCAGTTGCGGGTGACTTGCTATGACTGCCTTGTTCACTAATTTTATCGTTTGAGTTCTGGGGCTGAAGTGGAGGTGTTCTTTGCAGTATTATGCGATAAGATTTAGTAATCTTATAGGAGAATATGCGCACTTGTTTTAGTTTACATTTTTTTCCGCTACAATGTTTTATTATATGATTATTAGTTATAAATGTTGGACTTGTCCATTGAATTCCCGTGTGATATCAAGTTAACTCTTTTTAGAGTGATTTGCTACTAACAATCCAGAAAAATACTTACTTATCAAATAAGTTAACATTGAGTGACACGGCTTACGGCTTCTGAAGTGCGTAATCAGACCCACGTTGAGTTGGAGTGATTACCCAGATAAATAATGGATCGATTTATGTCCTTTTGATTAGATCTCATTCTATTGTCTGTCTGAGATCTAATAATCAGTTGTTTTTTATTCCACTGAGATTAGAACTGGGACTTGTTCTTTGAGAAAAGCTCACTTCTGCTATCAATTTACTATGCGGTGGGATGCTAATATGTAAACGACAATATGTTGATCATATTGCCCTTTTTTTTTGAACTTAAGCAATGCCAAGATCTCACTGGAGTGCATCATATTCATCTGGATGCTCAGGTCATATGTAGTAGCATTTTAAATTTTAATGCAAAGGTTAATGGAAGGCTCAATGCAATGTATATTTTAGTACTTTACTAAGTTCATACACCAAACAGAACTCAATTACTGACATTATGTAACATGATGTTTCGATGAAAACCTTAACTATTATAAGGATTCTAGAAAATAGAATATAAACATAAGCTCTTAACTGAATTCCTATATATGTGCCGTAAAATGCAATGAAGAATTATATCTTTGTATAGTTCTGGATAATTGTTTTGTCATGAGTTATAATGTAGGATTTGGTAACTAACTCTCATCTCTATGAGCAAATAGTGTCACAAATAATTAGAGGATTCATTGTGCATGAGCTTGCAGATAGAATTCTTACACTAAAAAAATAAGATTGTGCTTGTTTCTAACAATGAAATGTAACAACTCATTATTGGTGTTCTACCTTCCAGGATAGCTCATTCTGTGTTTTTTTGTCAATGTTTTAGCTTTTAGTTTTTTCTTTTCTTTTGGTTTTTACCTATAAATCTTTGATTATTTTTTTGAGTCCATCATCTCGCAATTACATTGTGAAGATAAGGCAAACATGCCTTTTGACGTAAGTAATGTGGTCTCTATAAAAGATATGTGCTGGATGTTTCAAGCTGTGACAATGAAGAATTTTATACCATACTGGACTTTTCTTATTTATTGTTATTATTTAATGTTTGCTTATTTATTTTGACGGCATGAACTTGGACTTGGAATATTGCTGCTAAATGAATGGGATAAGATCCTATTTTTCGTGCTTTTTCTAACAGTTCTTGATAGTTGATGCTAATATGTAATGCCTTGTAATCTTGTATATTTCACAAGAATCAGTACTATCAGAAAGCATATAAGAATTCCAATGCCCATTTCATTTTGAAAATAATACATGGACAACTGTATCTGCAGATGAGGTGGAGAAGACCAATTCCTCAGCACATCATGAGAAAAACATTAATGGAGTGGCTATCCCAGATCCCATATCAAGTGGCAGCGAAGGTGTATTAACAGACAAATCCTCTTCTTTGAAAACCGTTGCCCTTTGGGTGTGTCTTCTATATTTGCATGTTTCTGATAGCTTTCCAGTTTCTTTCTAGTATTTTGATTGCCGGTTAAGTGTTTTTTCTAAGTATTTTATCTCCTTAATTTTCAGGTTTTTGCTGCTACAACTTTTGGAGTTTGCTTGGGTTTTAAGGATGGCCTTGAAAAAGCATCTGAATATTTTGCAGGGTATGCAGCATGTATGTTACTGAACCAATATTTTAGATAATAAAGCTTGGAACAGTAACCATTTACATGAATTGACTAGCATGCTTCTTTGCTATTTGGTCACTTGCTTAAGAAATGTTTTATTTTTCCTACATTTATGTACTTATTCTTTTTAATGGAGTCAATTGCAGCACAACATTTGTCATCATTTTCGGATGAGAATCAAACAAACCCAAGGGACATATTTATTTGAATAGGTGTAAACTGAGAACTAAAATAGTCAGTACTGCTTTAAAAACATCCGTGATTATGAAATTTTTATTAACTTAAGTGATATGTAATTGCCTGTTTTGGGTAAAAGTGGGGATTGTCCACCGATATAATAGCAAGGAGAAGTGGAATGGTGTAATTGTGGCATGAAGTTTGCATTTGAAGATGAAAAACAACTAAGAATTAGGTTGAGAAAATTTGGGATGTGTTGAAATTGCAGATTGGTTTTGTCATCTGGTTGCGCCTAATCTTATTCCTCAATCAATTCTAGTTACCTTTTAATTATCTGTCAAACATTTACCTTTTATGGTCAGTTGACTTATATGTCAATTTGTTTTATCAGTTTTACTTAGTGTAGTACTCCTATGTGTCAATCTCCTACATGTACTTCACATGGCTTGTGTTACCTGCTATGTGCTGGTGGCATGCCATCATGCCCTATTCATGTGTGAGTACAGACTCCATGTTGATTTTTACCTAGTCAAAATCGTGCGTGGGGTTGTAGGGTTGTCTAATCCTATGGTCCCAACACTGCATGCATTTCCTATCAGACACATGATTGCATTCTGTGGTGGAATCATTTCATGTCCTAGAATGTAGGACTATTCAGGATCATTGGAATTGCCTGAGACCTGAGTCCACCTAGTCGACCCAAATGTCAAACTATTATGGTTGACAAAATCATCCCATGAGCCTAAATCACAAGAACCATGCACCCATATCTCCCTAATTCCTCAACAAAACCACTGGCTTTGTCAATAATGCCCTAATCACTCTAACAATACCCAAAACGTACCAAGCTGCTGGATATTTCTTCGGCTACTGATGAATGTTGCTGCCTCCATAATTATTCTCCTCCTCCTGCATGTGTCCCCTTCTGCCCATTTTCTTCTTCTACTTTGTGACATATCCTCTCTTCAGCCAGAATCATGAGTACAATGCAATTTCATTTCTTGATGCACTAGCTATGTCACAGATCCAGCCCCGAGATAATGTCCAAGGACGAGTATGATTGGAAGCAGCACCGAAGGAAGAGAGGGAGTCTGCAATTTCCTCTTCAGCAGCCTGTGGAAGGGGATCTTTTCCCTTTCTTCTTCCTATGATGCTGGCTGGAAAGAATAGAGAAGAAATGAGTAGAATACAATATTGAAAATTCCAACTATATCCTGATCTCTCTTTACAATTACATGTGTTGTCTCTATCAAGTTCTTATTTACAGTTATATTGCTTGATCAAAAGAAATATTAAGAAACAATGCAGTCCTTTCCAAGTTTCCATTCAACTCAGCAACTATACTCAGCCCAGCAGCACACTTCTTTCCTTCTCAGCAGCTTTCCACTTCCCACTTTCCACATTGGTACCTGTGATAGGTCTTCAACATCCTTTGGTCTCTAACAAGTTACTATGTCGATTACTGCATGAGCTCAAATCATTTAAACAATCGATATAATGCTATTTTTTAATTTTATTACCTGTAGATGCAGTAGTTACTTGATTACTGATTAGATTTAGATATGGTTTATATTAGTGGATTTAGTTTATGAGTATATGAATTCATATATCTAAACTGTAGAGTTTTAGTTGCCTTGTTAATTATGTACTTGATGTAAATTTAATTCATGCTAAATTTATTAAATGTTGTGTTTGAAGTTTGAACTATTTCCACTCTACTTGTACTCCTATTAGAATTCAAGTATTAGTAAAGATTTCTTGTCAATTTGTACTAAACAACTAGATTTGTGAACATATTACTTTTTATGTCATATAAATAACATTTTGATAGTTTTGTAGGATCTTACAATCTTACAATCAGATCCTGTGGACCCTCCACATTTTCTAGGTAGGATAGAAATCTTGACTGCATAAAAATTGTGACCCTAGATTATTTTCGTAGTTCTGTGTTAGTTTTTGCTAAATTTGTTTGACAACAAGACTAGTGGATATTTGAATTGTTTTTTAAATCTTAAGCACTGTTTGCATCATTGCTTCCTATTAACTCTTTGCAAATGTTTGGTCTTATAAAACTTATAACTCTTTGCTTCCTATTAACTCTTTGAATAGAAATCTTTGCAAATGTTTGATCTTATAAAACTTATAATTATGCTGCATATAAATTGTTGTGTTTATTTTCTCTGTTTCACCCGTTGATTGTTATGTAATAGACATAAAGCATTAGATAGTAGGGATGGATGATTGTCTTTTGGATGAAGATTTCTAAGTTCTGTACATTGTTGTTTAATTCAGTGACTGCTTTTCAATTTTTACCTTTCTTTTTTTCAAAAAAAATAATTTTGTTATTTTCCCAGAGAATTTATTTAGTTTAGTGATAAGGACTACCAGTTATTGAGGATTTACTGTGTTGCAGCTATTTATTGGAACAAAGTCTTTCTGTGGACAATCTCTTTGTCTTTGTTTTAATTTTCAGATATTTCAAAGTACCAGTAAAATATCAGGTACTTTGCTTCCCTTTCTACTTTTTGGCATGATCTGTCTTTGTCCTTCCCATGCTTAGTGCTAACAGATCTTTGCTATTGAAAATTCAGAGTCGAGTGCTCTCATATGGTATTGCTGGTGCAATCATTTTCCGTGCAGTAATAATCCTTCTTGGGACAGCAACCATTCAGGTAGATAACACTTCGTTTTGCTTACCAATTTATGTTTGTATTACTGCGATAGTCCTCGCTCATTTTAATTCCAACTTATGCTGCACTATTCTTTGGTATGCTCAGAGATTTGAGTCAGTGAACATTTTACTTGCATTGGTTCTTCTCTTTACATCGTACAAGGTAAAATTTATCCTTCACCTTAGTATTCTGCATTTTAGAAGTATTTAATTTGTTACTTAGCATAGTTGTTTAGTTGTTAACAATAATTTATATTTATTGAAATTGAAATTGATGTCTGCATTATGAAACTGTGTCATAATTGTTTGTTGATTTTTGTCTACAACATTTTTTGTTGCCTTAATACTCACAATAATGGACTATCCTGATATGGACCATTGCCAAAGAAAGGGTTAGGGAAAATTATAAATTTGATTTATCATGTTCAGAAAATCCCATCTCAATCATGAAGTGGAGAAGAATTTTCATGATTTCACCCCTATTTGATTGGGTTATTTGCTTTGTCAGCATATAATGAAGTCCACTCTTTTTGGCTTGTGCATGTGACGTTAGTTTTGAATTATCCTGCAATAATTTTTATCACTCCGCCCTTTTACACAGTTTGTAATTTATTTAGGTTTACTGATATTACATGTGGCGCAATTTAAGTCCTTATTTAGATGTGATAAACATTATGCATGAGGGGCTTAATCTAGAAACAGCATATACTAAAGGTTATTGTACTGGAAATGAGAATACTCATATGGATGAGTGGGATTACTAGGAAAAGTTGAATAAGAAATATTGAGATTTATGAACAACTAGCTATAGTTTAAACAGAGAGAAGATATTATAGGCATTTCCAAAGATGACTTATAGATGTCATAGTTAGATGGGGTGAATCAATCAAGATTGATGGTGGGAGGAGGAATAGAGGGATACCTAAGAAAACTCTATGTAAAACACTAAAAAAAGATCTAGATGCCCTTGGTAACAAGAGATTTGGTCTTACTCAGATTTTAATGGCAACAAAGATCCATAAGGCGATCCCAAATTGTTGGGACTTCATGAAATGTTGTTATAGTTAATAGTTGTTGTACACAAGGTTCAAAATCTCGGTACCGGTGCCGTAACTCAATACGGTCAGGTACTCGAAATGGTATCGAATGGATTTATTTATTTTTTAAAAGCTCGATAACATAGTTTTGAAGTCTAAAACCTTGTTTAAAATCTATAAAGCATCATACTTGACCAAGAAATGATGAAAATATCTATAAAATTCTTAACTTAATAGTCAAATACATCAAGGTTTGAATACAAAGTTTCAAACATAATTTAAAATGTAGAAGAATGACATCTGTCGTAAAGATTAGCCATTTCTAAAGGACCAACACGACTAAGGTCGATTCTGTAGGTCTCCAATGCCCACATCTGGAAACTTTCCCAAGTCATTATATTTTGGTATCCGGATTACCACATTGACATGAGAGATTCTTTAGTGGGAGCCCAAGCACTAGTCCCTGTATTCGCAAAGTCATGTAAGCAAGTACTAGAGACAGAGTAGGTTGAGAGGTTGAGTCTAAAATCTCTTGCTAGTTACTCAACATATGGAGATGGTAATCTTGCAAGGCTATTGGTCCCCTTCCTGACTTTGGTTGATGGCGATCTTTGACTCTCTTCTCATAAACCTTGGTTGTTCCTCCCCTCCAACCATCATGATCGGTATCTTGCGTGTAGTGGTCGAAGTAGAACTCATTCGTCCAAAGATTGGCAGGTGTTGATATTCATGGTACTACAATGTCTTCTCCACCAGCTCCATCATCATCATCATCATCATCATTTCCTCCATCTTGTGTGCTGCTACTGCTCTGGACGGAGGTCTCTTTTCCTTCATCTTTTTCTGCTTCTGCAATTGCATCCAAAGGATCTACCACTGATCGTTTTTCCTTGCCTTTTCCATTTGACGACAAAGGTGCGACCTTCTTCTTTCCCTTTGATTGTGATTGGGAAGATGGGGAGTCAAACTCGGATCGTCGTCTCGATTGAGAACGCGTTCGCTGAGGGAGCAAGGCTCATGTCCCTCTCAAATTGTTGGCTATCTGTGTCTTGTTGGCTTTCCGACTCAATTGCATCAAATACGATTGATGAAGGTCGAGGTGGATCGCCTGGTTCGTCCAGAAGAGGTTGGTCATTCTCCATTGCACTCCACCAATCCATCATCGTGTTCGAATCGCTTTGGACGAACTTAGCATCGAAAGGATCTATTTGCGCATCGTCGTCTCTCTCTTCGGATTGCATCGCTCGCATTCGAAGCTACAAGTTGCAATGAACATACACCAACTTCTCTAATTAGGCGTATGAGAGGTGGTTGCGCGCGACTTCGTATGTATGAGCGATAAGGTTGACTAATTCCTCTCGCATCCACTTGATGATATTGTTTGTGAGAGGATTCATACGATGATCATTCGAAGATTTGGAGCATCACATGCAAATTGTAGCCACCGTTCAACTGCAATACATTAAAATTGAATATTAGAAATTAGATTTTATCTTTAATAAATAACTTGGAAAAAATAATTTTTATTTACCTGGATCCATCGTCTCGGCAAGAAATTGCAAATAGATAACTGAAGTTGTCACTTTCATCTCGAAACAATCTTGATTCCAAAATAGCTTGTGCAGCTTCTAAGTTGGTTACCGACATACGTTGTATCACCTTGCGGAGGGCAAATAACAATGTATCTTTTGTTCCTAGGGCGTATTTATACCGGTATGCGTGGATTTAAATAATAACCTATAAAAAATCAAAAATTCAATGTGTATAATGATTTGAAATTAAATAATTATAAAATATTTTAAAAGATAAAATAGATACTTGCTAAATGTATATCACGCGCCATTTGATTACCCCATCTCCTGGAGATAATATTGATGAACGGTTTATATTTGCTTGTAGTAGTCAAAAGTCTTGAGCTTGGTGAATGTAATGGTAGACATGGCCCATTTGTGTTGACTTTTCCAAGTTCACATGTCGTAGAATCTTGTACAATGGTTCTACGGCGACGATGATTTCCACGACGCAATCTCGGAAGCGCGGGTTAAGCACGTTCTTCTTGGTTTCCTTTCCATCCGGTCTCGTGGCATATCTAGATGATGACCAATCCTGGCTTGTAAACATTGTCCTCAAGCCAACCTTTTTTTGTTGGAGCGACATCAATATGATGAAATTTATTGCAAATTAAGTCGCTCTTGGTCGAAGAATCATCTAAAAATGAATTAATTATTAGCAGTTATTTATGATGAACTAATTAGTAAATAGTAAATATTTTTTAAAAAAAAATACATACTGCAAATTGCTTCATATGATAAATCGTGTGATCTTTTGCGCCTTTTTAATCGTCGACTTCACCAACGGCGGATCATCGATATCTTTCATAATAAGATATATACAATGTGCTGCATATGGAGTCCAAAAATGTGAGGATAATCTTGTTCAATTATCTCACTTGTCCTTTTAAAGTTTGCCCCATTGCCGATTACAACTTGCACGACTTTATGTGGACCAATCTCCTCAAGCGCGTTTGTCATTAGCTTGGAAATGTAGATCGCATCATGGTGCTCATCCAAAGAGTTCATTGATTTGTGATATATCACCTTCCTATTGCAATAGATGAGGAAGTTGATGATGCTCATCCGGGTTGGCCCGGTCCAGCATATCACACATCAAAGTGCGGTTGTAATCCATTGTTTGATCTCGTCAATCTCTGCTTCAAGAAAAGGTCCTAAAATTTCGAACGGAGTTGGAGGGACAATACTTGAGCCGACCTTTTGGATTGTAGAGACCATAGATCGATAGTATGGATTATTGGCTGCATTTGCTGGAATTCAATTAAAGTGGAACCATTTGGAGATTGCTCTTCCTAACTCCCAATTCTTGGTCTTGCTCCAAGCATCGTCGATGCCCAGTTGTTTGGATGACGGAGAAGGAAATGCCCTTGGATTAAGGTCAGTTAAATCAACAGAAGATTTCCTATTGCCAGTTTGTCCGAGGTTTGAGAAGAAGCCCCAAATGCCTCTTCTGTTGCCTCCACCTGTAGGTACCCTAATATTGGAACTCCGACCAATATGAGGATCGGAGGGAATTGAACCACTTCGGTTCATTGCTCCTGTAGCCGAAGTTGAGCCGATGTTACTGGTCCCACTGTTGCCACTGTCGCTGCCATACTCAAATTGAGATCCGGATAATACATGCGATCTCGAACAAATGCTTGTTGCTCCAATGAAGCAGGGATGATAACTTCAAGCTCGGGATCCTCGTCGTCATCGCCACCACAACCCTTATATTGGCGATCCTCGTATTGGCGTACGCCTTCGATAACTCTTCGATCGAACTCTCGTCTTTGTTCGGCATCCTGAACACGTTGCTCTCGCTTGTTGTCGAGCAATTCTTTGAAGAGCTTTCAGACCTCTGCCCATGGTTTAAAATCTCGGTACCGGTACCGTACCGTACCGACACACGGTACGGACCGGTATGAAAATGCATACCGGCCGGGTTTTTATTTTTTTTATTTTTTATTTTTTATTTTTTATTTTTTATTTTTATTTTTTCGTGACATACCACCATATACCGCCCGGTATACACAATATACCTGGTTTTTTCAAATACCGGGTATATCGTATACCGGAAACCTAAAAAACCAGTAAATACCGGACTTACCGTACCGTACCAACCGAGATTTTAAACCTTACCTCTGCCGGTGCTTTACTACATTTGGCCACATCGAGTTATCCTCTGGCCAAATGCTCCTTCAATCGAATGATGCCTCCACCACGGGAAATCATAGTGGAGACAATTGCATTGCTAGTGATGCTTCTTCTCCAACTGACGTGCTCCCATGCGACGTCGGATTGAGATTTTGACACCATTTCAGCAGTGTTTCAGTGTGGAGATGAAGAAAAACGAGAGTTTGAGAGAATTTGAGAGTTGAGAGATTTAGGATGAGTGGGGATGAAAAGCGGGTGGGGGGGGTGGGGGGGTGGGGGGGAGTTGGGGTGTATATATAGCCCCATGGTTTAGGAAGAGGACGAAGAAGACGAGCCCTCGGTTTATAGCAGTAGCAGCACAGAAGACGGAGGAGATGGTGATGATGGAGCTGTGCCCTCAACACCGACACCTGTCGATATGTGGACGAATGAGCAATACTTCGACCACACCACCCAAGATGAGGATCCGATGTCGAGGAGGTGGACCGACAACTTTGCAAGATTACCATCATGATATGATGAGTAGCTTGCAAGAGGTTTCTCAATCAACCTACTCTGTATCCAGTACCTACTCAACTGATGATATAGGGACTAGTTTTTGGACTACCAACAAAGAAACATTGATGGGTATGTGGTATAATGGATGCAAGGCATGATGGCATGAGATCATTTCCATGGAGACTTACGGTGTCAATCTTAGTCGTGTATGTCCCCAAAATATGTACGAGTACGACGAACGTCATTCGTTCGCATTTTAAACATTGTATTCATGTATTTCACATTTGAATATTAAATTTAAGTATTTCTTGATCAATTATGTGTTATTGGAGTTATTTTTAACAGCAAAAACAAAAAAAAACAATTTTTTTTTCACTAACCGGTATGCCTTTTTAGTACCGGCCCGTACCGTGTGTCTGTAGGCAGTGTTATTAATGGAGGATGGCGGCTCATGGCGGAAAGCCAAAAATCCGCCATACAAATATGGCGGATGGCGTTGCGGCCAATGGCGGAAGCATAGCGGCTGTATGTATATATATATATATATATACACACACACAACTACAACTAAGCAGAAGCAGGTGAATGAGAAGTTTAAACTTTAAACATCAACATTTTCAGAAATTTTAAAAAAGTTGAATGAGAAGTTCTCATTCAAATGATCAAAAGAAAACTGAAATGAATGAAACAAGAAAAAAAAACATAAAGAGAAAACTGAAAACTCAAATGATCAAATGAAAGAAAAAAAAAACAAGAGAAAAAATATACTTTCTGAAGTAAAAAAAAGAATGAACAAAACATATTAATAGAAGTAAAAAAACAGAAGTGAAAAAATGAAAAAAAAGAAACAAAAACAGAACAGAGACATTAAAAAAAGTAAAGAAAAGAAGTATGAAAGAAAAAAAAAAAAGAAGAACTGAACAGAAGTAAAAAAAGGAGCAGCAAGCCAGCAAATAAGAAAGAAAGAAAAAAAAAGAAGTAAAGAAAATAAAATCGAAAAGAAACAGGAAAAACAATAAACAGAAGAGAAAATGGAAAAAAAAGGAAAACAAGAAAAAAAAAGAAAACAAAAACAGGAAAAAAGAAAAGAAAACAGAAATAAAATCGAAAGAAGCTGGAAAAACAAGAAATAATCTAAAAAAACAAGAAAAAAATAATGATATGAAGAAGAGAAGTGAATGGGAGAGAAATACCTTAAAAAACAGTGAAAACTGCTATTTTTTTCCGCCGGAGTGCCGAAGCTAGTCGCCAGATTCTGTCGCCGGATTTCGTCGCCGGAGTGGAGCAGCGGGTGGTGGAGAACTTTTCAAATGGGAGCAGCCGCCAGCTTCACTAGATGACTAGGGTTTTAATTTTAACCATTCTTACATAATTACAAAAACACCCTTAGTTTTTAAAAATAAAAAAACAGGATTTGGTCCCATTTCCGCCATGGCGCCATGGCAGATAGCGGGCGCCACACGCCGCCTGGCAGAAACCGCAATAATGCGGTTTCTGCGTGGCGGATTTGTCAAAATCCGCCATGGCCACTATTTGACAACAGTGTCTGTACGGTACGGTACCGGTACATACCGGTACTGTCACTGTACCGCGACAGTACCGGTATTTTAAACCATGTATAGACCCTAACAACCTCCCAAATCATACCCAACGGCTATAAAATTAGTCGTTGGGTGATACCAGGCGGTACTGTCCGATATCATGAGAATACTTACCGAGCGGTATATGGTAAATACCGGTCGTATTTACCGGTACACCCGGTTACGGGCGGTACGGTATGAAATTTGATACCCTGGTTGTACATTTGGTATGCAATTTATGTACAAAGTGTTGGTTTAGATATTGCAAGCATGTTGTTAGACTGATTTATGGTATTATGTTAGATATTTAGTTACCACGATGCTACTTAAATAGTTATATGAGAAGGCAGGAATTCATACTGTGGGTTAGGTAAATGGATACTCATGATTCATTTCCTACATAGATCAAGTATTTATCTGTCACAACTCTTTTGCTTGCCTATATTTAATGTAATCCTAAATAATTGCTGCAAAAAGTCTTTTATCTGGTTCTTGCCATTCCTTTACCTTTTAGATTGTTGAACTTATTTGACATTTTGATTTACTCTGATTCTACAATTTCTTGTCTATTAATTTTTCTGATTAAAAACAAAACTGATATTATTCTACTAAATTCTAGTATTTGAGGCCTGAGTATCTTGTTCTTTTGTCAGAAGTATTTTCTTATGTATCTCTGTAGGAGATTCTTATCTGTTCGAAGTGGAACAATATGAAATTTCTATTGATTTCAAATAATTGATTCCTTGACAGTTATTTTCTGCTGAAGAAGAGGAGACTGATCTGGCTGATAACTTCATTGTGAAAACATGCCAAAAGTTTATTCCTGTTACAGGTGATCTTAAATCAGCATTTCCAGATGAACTTCAGTTATCTACTTGAACTACCAATCTTTCCCTGTGTGATTATTATTTTTAATTAGGTAAACTGTTATGTTTTGTGATATCATTTATATAAAAGAGCAGTACTTTTATCGGTACAAAGGTAGCTGATGCATGTTGATTAACATTGTCCTATCCTAATATATTTTCCCCCATTTTTCACATGCCTTTTTTCGTCATTTTAAATGGGCTTGGATGAGAACTTCTATTATTTTTCCTAAATACTTCTGAGCTGTCTTTCCTTTTGACTATGTCGATAGTAAGTTTGTAGTTTATGTTTACAATATGAATTAATCAAAATAAAGTCATATATATTAAGATCATCCTTGAGCTTGCTGGCATATATCCATGCATGTATGTCTATATGCAGAAAATAATGCTTGTTACAGATTCTTCCATTTCTTGAGAGATTCTAGATGTATTATGGTTCACCATGGGTTGGTACAAATGGGTCAGGTACAGCATCAGTCAAGGAAACAGCCCTGGGCTAACGTGCTTAGGAGCTGGAACTGACACAGTGATATCATACACCATCTTAAATCAGATTATCTATTATTTGAGCCAAATTAGCTATATCCCATACTTTCACTTGTCTTTCAAATATATCATATACTTCAATTTTTAGCAAATGTGTTGTAATATTTGTTTAAATACAAATCAATCCCCAGTTATATTTTCTGTTGTCTTGATTGTTAACCTATTGACTTAGTATGCAGAGGTGGACACAACTTATTATTTATAGTATTTGTTTAAATACAAATCACGCAAGTTGGAAAGAGAGTTTCGTTCTTCAGAGCAGAGACTGAATCGGAGACTGAACGGACACTGCTGCTTTCAAAAGGGCGTTGTTGCTACTCTTCGGATCCAATTCCACTCGGATCTTCAAGCTTTGATCTCTATATACATCATTTCTCTTTATGCGAAACGAAAATCAACCACCAATGGAAATACCACCTCAGCCACCCCATATAAAACATAATGTTAAAACATTGAGCGCCGTAAGTTATAACATTATTATAACTTGTGACACTCTGGATGTATTTGGTACACGTACTGGACATAAGGACAAGATAAAATAGAACAAGACAAGCTAGTACAAACAAGTACAAGATAGGAAGTTGTTCTCTTTTTGTTTCACGCAACACCAGAAAAAAAAATCTGGAGGTCACTTGTTGTTGACGTGACCTTGAGGAGGTCACCTGTAGTAGGAGACTTGTAGTATGAGAGGTGTGGAACAATGAGAGACAAATCTAGAGGGTAGTATGAGAGTTGTGGAACAATGAGAGACATAGGGGTGTCCAGTGTTCGGTTCAAACCGAATCGAACCGAAAAACTGAACCGAATTTTTCGGTTCGGTTTGGTTTCAGTGGTTGCACGTTCGGTTCTTGACCCGAACCGAACCGAATTTTGGGTTTCGGTTCGGATTCGGTTCCCGGAATTTGGGAACCAACCAAAAATCGAATAATTAAAAAATAATATATATATTTTTAATTTTTAACCCAGGTAATTAAATGGGTATTAGGAAATAATTTTTAATTTTTAATTTTTAATCGAATTAATTAAAATTTCGGTTTTCGGGTTGAAAACCGAACCGAACCGAATAATTTCAGTTCGGGTTAGATCGGTTTAGGCATAATTCGGTTCGGGTTCGGGTTGGAATTCGGGTATGAAAAAAATTTCGGTTTGGTTAATTCGGTTCGGTTCGGGTTGAACCGAATGGACAGCCCTAGAGAGACAAATCTAGAGGAAATAAGGGTAGGGATGTTCACGGGTCCCGTCAGGTCGGCTTGAGAGGAAATATTGATCCAACCCGATCAAAAGTAAACGGGTTGGGTCGGGTTGATGATTTTTCACCTTTCAAACCCGACCCGACCCAACTCAAACTAGGTCGGGTAGGGTAGTTGGGTACACCCGTTTAGGTAAAAGAATTGGTAATATGGTGTTTTAAAAATAATTAAAAAAATGATTATTTTTTAATGGTACTTTAAAAAAAAATTAAAAAAAAAATAATCGGATCATCGGGTTCCAAAATAGTTCGTGTTGGGTCGGGTTCTCGGGTTCATTGGGTTTACCCGACCCAATGAACAGCCCTAAACAAGGGTGTCGTTTTAGAAGCAAACAAATAATTTTGCCTACTTCTCTCAAGCACTCATTCTCTAGTACTGTGGTTTTCCACAGTACAAAAAATGCACAAGTTGTCCAATACCTGAAACAACTTTTGTTGTGTCCCTTAAGGCCATTTTATGTACCAAATGCGAGACAAGCCAAGTTGCCCAATCAACACCCAAATTTCTGACACTGCTAGACTTATGGCTTGCTGGTGGAGTTAGACCCAAGGAAGCTGGTTCCATGAGTTGGATTATTGGTGGGGCAAACTGATTCATGTCGCTCTAGTGGGTGATGACAACATGTTCCTGCTTCTTCTTGAAGCCACAAGTACTCAAAGCAAGGCATGCCGGCATTGACTAGCTGTGTCATGAAGGAGAACTTTGTCATCTTCCATTAAAAAATGACCAGGTTGAACTAGTAGAAATTATGCTGTCATTTTGCAGTTATTGTTTTCCAAACCTTGAAAATTATTTGTGAATTTCAAGTTAAACGGGTTTCAATGTTTTATTTGAGTTGGCTAAGATGGCATATCCTCTTGGAAGTTGAGAGTGGGATAATTTGAGTCCATATTAGCCTACTAGGTCACCAAAGTAAATATTGAATAACTACGTCTAGATTTATAATGAAACTAATGTTGGATGGACTTTCTATAAAATCAAGTGTAGGATAGATTTGAAGCAACATACAGATTATGGGATATATTTGAGATATTGACCAGCCAAATTATAGGTGTTACTTTTTTATGTTTCATTTAGTAGTTTAGAAATATTCATATGAGGGACTAAAGTGACTATGGTTACTTAAGTGTGCCGCAAATGCGAGCTGGTGTCTTTTTTGTTTATACTGAAAAAATCCAAAACAATATTTTAAATGATTGATTGATTCTATCAAGTGCAAGTGACCAACCTGTCTGCACGCATTTTTCAGGGCTTCTGCATGATTTTTTATGTATCATAAGACTAAATTGGGAGTCTGGATTTGTTTGTTGATATAGGGAAAGAAAAAGTTCTCATCTAGAAGTTGGTTAGTTGGTGTTTGGTTGAAATTTGAGAAATAAAATGAAACTCTTGCTGTCTTATAATATCATCAGCATTTCTCTCAATGACTTTTAACCAATTATTATTTTGATATCATTTCATTTTACAGATTACTATGATGGTGATCGCTTCTTTACAATTAAAGATGGTATGCGAAAAGTAAGTATTAGTATTGTAGGTTCGGAAAATGTCTGCTAATATCTTATTTTATTTTGATGCTATAATTCTACTAGCTGCAAACTTACTATTTTGTTGGAAGTTTCTTCCCTGCCAAATACTACAAAGCCTTAATATCTTTAGTTTACTACTTTGTGCTTCAATAATGATGTGAAACATCTGTGTGCAGGCTACGCCGTTACTGCTCACGGTTGCAGTCGTCGAGCTGAGTGATATTGCATTTGCTGTAGGTTAACTACAATATAGTCGGTTTTTGATAATTGGGTAATCTGACTTCAATTGAAGATTTTCATGCTTGCAGGTGGATTCAATACCAGCAGTTTTTGGTGTCACAAGAGACCCTTTCATAGTCTTTTCTTCAAACCTTTTTGCTATATGCGGTAACCCTAACCCTTGAACTTTCTGTCAAATAGCTTTATTATAACACTTCTTTCTATGTTAGTATTATAATCTATAATTTGATACATATACATTGTTCCTTATTTTCAAGCTACTCTTAGCAGCCTGTCTCTGACTCTACATTGTATCAATGATAAATCTTCCTACCCTAAGATGAATTAAGATTATTTGACTCATTAAATGAAAGATAGTACTTTTTATAAAAAGGTATTTTTGCAAAAATTAGGGTTTGTAATGATATGGTAATAAAGGATAGTTAAATTTGGTTTACTACTTATCAATGCAAATAAACAAGTGAGATGGATCCAAAATTTTCTCATT
The DNA here is from genome assembly GCA_034359265.1 of Canna indica. NCBI lineage: Eukaryota > Viridiplantae > Streptophyta > Magnoliopsida > Zingiberales > Cannaceae > Canna > Canna indica. Next base: position 69,894,112 of record CP136894.1, on the reverse strand, counting down.
CTATTTTACTTCAAGAAAGGTATCAAAATACGTATCTATTGCCATTACATAATATGTATGAATCTGCACCTGCTGAAAGTGCTTCAGCATTAAGGCTTTTCTTGCCTATTCTGCTATGACTGATCGGTGCAAGCTTGGACCACAGTTAGCAATTTTGAAGATTTAAAACCCAAGTTCTTCAAGGTTTTCAATGGAACTCAGTTACATAATGTCCTATTTATACAACTAAAGTATAGCAGAGAGTTGCCTTTAGTTCTTTAACACTGGGTGATTGTAGTTTGGGTAAGACAAAACACATCTTTGTGGGGTTGTTATATCTTTTCTCTAAGTCATTTCTCATCAAAGACGACCATCGTCCAAATTTTCGAGGGCCAGCTAGAATCTCACTGAATAATTATAGTACTTTAAAAGTTACAATGCATTAAGGATGGCTTTTATTCCTTTTTTAAAATAAAAGGTGGACATGGCACCGCCCTGTTTCTATATTAGGACAAGAAAAGAAATTATACAGATCAAAATGTCGATAGAAATAATAAATTGTTTCAAGTTTAATCTGACTGGTTGGGGATGTGTATTACCATTTATTCTAGTTTAGTTTACTTATAGAAATACAATGTTATCCACCATATCGTCCATTATGCAATTGCACCTTCAGGATCTCATCAATATAACTAAATATAATTTGAAATTTTGGTGACTGATTTAATATATATCTGGCTCTGTAGATCGCCTTACTGCATTTATCTGGATACTCCATTGTAATAACATTTATTTAGTTTGTCATCCTCCAAAATCCTTGTATGCTATTCTGATTTCATGCATCAATTCCTAATTTTGGAGGCCATGGGCCAAGTCTTAGGATACATAAGTTATCTGCAAATTTAGATTGTTATGTACGTGTCTCTCTTTTTTACCTTATTTCCTTAAAAAAATATGCACATTTATTGCTTGGATCTCATTTGTTTTAATTTACTTATTAGGCTGATTGCTGTTCTGATTTTCTATGCAGGTCTAAGGTCACTTTATGTACTCATTTCTAAAAGTATGTCCGAGTTAGAGTATTTACAGGTATGCCGTTCGTTATTCTTGCATAACTTAGTCAGTTAGTCTTACCTAACAATTTTTAAGATAATGCTTCATCAATTTATATAAGGTCATATAATTAATTTATTATTTTAAGGTACGTGATATTTAAAACCATATCCTTTTTTTAGTTGGACTATTAAGGTATCAAAAGTTATTTGTATCCATTGGTTATAGGCTGTTTTGATGGATTTAAATTCTAAATTGCACTTTAACCCGGAGTTCTTGTTTAGTCAGTCACTTGTGCTTATTTAGTGAGATCATATTTATTTTTGGAAGGAATTTTGATTAGCATAGTTTGTCATCCAGTATGGAGTAGAGCTGGCAAAGTGTCGGGTCCGCCCATGGGCAGCACGGACCCGGCCTGAAAAGGATCGTGCTTGACCCGACCCAAAAAATGGGTCGGGTACGCTCATGGGCGGCAAGGGCCCGGCACGCCCATGCCCAAGGGATGGGTTGGGCTCGTCCCTTGGGGCACACGGGATGTGCGCACGGCCCGTGTTCGGCGCAGGCCTGCACTAGGCTAGGCCTAACCAGCCTGGGCTTGCCTGGTGTAGACCAGGCTGGTCTGCGTTGGCCGGGCTAGGCTTGGTGCAACCGGAAGGCCTGGCACTGGGCTGGCCCAAGCCCGAAGGGGCAGGCTCTGTGATGGCTGGGCCACCCCTCTGGAAACTATGGCCATGCTTAGCACGGCCTAACTGGCAACCCCGCCCGGGTATAGCCCATTGCCACCTCTAGTATGGAGTTGTATAAATGATGTAGGTCATCTTCACGAATCGATGAGTCCAACTGTCCAAGAGGCAAATCGTTGAGTATTTCAGGAATATGATTCTATAGTTATAAAGAGATACTTGGTTGGTCTTTCTTATCAACCACTAAAGCTTTTGTTAATAAAATCAAGTTACAATACTCTAATACAATTCTTTTGTGTTGCCAGTATCTGGTTCTACCTACTTAGGCCTTTCCCAATTATTTTGATAACTTGACTAAATGTGGTTGTATCTTTTGCACCTACTTATGATGTGTATATGAAAGCAAGTCTACTAGTGACACGACGTATCATTTTAACTTAGTGAAACTCACATCAGTCCCAAAAATCAGCCACTTGGTGAAAAGTGCTTAACATTTAACTTTGTCTAACTACCTGATGTTATCACATTTCCACATAACATTCTCATTTCAGTTTCTTTTTCAGTATGCAAACAACTCCAAACTAAATGAAAATTCACTTTTGCAGCCCGCTATTGGCATTGTTTTGGGCTTCATCGGATCAAAAATGCTATTTGACTTCTTTGGTAAGTAATAACTTCAGAAACTCACAGCTTATACATAGTATTACCGTTGATTAGTTCTGCAATCTATTCATCAGTGACGTGCATTGTCTTTTCCCTACTTCCATCATATACCTGATATGTACTTTCAAAATATATTCTGTAGGTTATCATGTACCAACAGAGGTGTCCTTGGGTTTTGTTGCTATAACTCTTGGTACTGGAGTTTTGCTAAGCCTAGGGAAAAATCAGAGTGAATGAGGTAGGGGATTTAAGTTATTTCACAAATTAACGGTACTCAAGAAGCTCTGAGAGCTTTTTATGCATCGAGCTCTCTACATTTTATGGGTCATGGCAGAGCTGCTAATGAAGTATGACGTGTGACCGACATGATCTAATATCTTTATCGTCTACCGTCTTTAGCAATTCCTTTTAATTAAGATGATCTTTATGAAAATTGATCATGTACATATCAGTTTCATAAAATTAATTGTTAGGTGACACTGAATGACCACACCCAAACTTTTTATTATTATGAGATAGTAAAATCCAACTTTTGAGTTTTCCAGGACCTTCAGAAGGGTACTTGCTATGAAACAAATCAAGACATTTTAGTCATCAAATGTGTTTTAATTTCATCCCTCTACTAGGTTGCAGTCTCATTTGTGGCAATTTTTTCGTTGTATCTTGTACTTTTATATTTGTTTTAATTTTATTCTCTTGTCAATTATATGTTGGCAGTCCGTTCAAATTTAAATATTTAATTATTAATATTCAATTCATTCGAAGTCAAAATATAAAATTTGGAAATATGAACTTATCTAATTTTTTTATCCAAAATTTAAATAAACGCAAGGTAGGATAGGATAGAGTCTTATTCTATGATTTTTTTGTCCTAATTAATTTTAATTAAATATCTTTTGCCCGTACGGAAATTAATACTAACACAAGTATTAATTAGGTTCAGTACTAGGTCAATAATGAATTAAGGATACTAGACAAGTTGGCAGATAACCAGATACGGATAATGTTCCCAGCAGGCCAGCATGGGGCAAAAAGGGGCAATTTCATCTACGCTTTTACGAAGGCAACATAGCGGATCTACATTCATCCCATTCTAACAAGAAAGTCCTTGGTACGTACGTTGGCAGTTCTTGAGTAACAGTGAGGCAAAAAAACTTGACCTTGAGCAAGAATGCAAAATGTAGGCGAACCGAATGATCCTATTGCAGATGGCTTTCCTTCCCCCATAATTCATAATGCTATAACCAGATTTACTAGCATGCATGAAGCATAAACACAGTAAGAAAGCATTTCTCTTGTCCCTTAATTAGTTCATGTATTATTTTCAAGAAGAATATGGATTTCAATGAGGCAGTTAATTGTACCTCATATATGAAACTAAAAAGCTCCGCTAACTTTACTAGTAATATCTAAATATATTTTGAGTTTTACAAATTTTTAATTATAAATCTATTCATTTTTTTCATTTGCTCAAGTTATATCACATACTATCGTATTTGTATGTCAATTGGATCTTTAGTCAATTGTTTATTAGCTACTCTATTAAAATGATGATGTGATATGCTGATATGGATAAAATGATAAATTTTTAATTTTTTATATTAAAATATTTAATATACTCTATGTCACTATATTGTTTGATGCTTTTAATATAAATTTTTTGAATATTAATATGATGTTGTTACACATCACTTCAGCAATATTAAAACAAAAATAGAGACACGAAGTATATCAAATATTTTAATATAAAAAATTATTCTTTTCACATGAGCATATCATGTCATCATTTTAACGACAGTGCCGATGAACAATTAACGAGTCAATTAAATTTAAAAAATATAATATTATATGATGCAATTTGAACAAACAAAAGAATAATAAATTTATAAAAACTCATAAAATTTAAGATATATTTTGATAATTACCCTAACTTTATTTGGTTTACGCTAATGTACACTCTCTAAGAAACTTCAGCCATGGTTGATCTATATTATTTATGTACTTAAAAGGCCACCTTCATATTTTGTAAAAACGATCAATCATTCTACGTATCCACTCAAATACACATGCAAGTTCCTCAAGATTTAGATTGTTTATTTGTGAATCAGATTTAGATTTGGTTCAAATTTCGCCTCAAATTTAGATTGGTCAAAAACCGATTGAGTCAAGTGAAATTCAATTGGATTTTTGTTTGTTGTGTCTCATGTTAATAAAATTATTATTATTATTATTATTATTATTATGAATGAATTGAACCGGTTGGATAGACTAATCTAAAAAATTGATGATCCAATTTGTGCAAAGATCTTGTATGAGTTGTAGGTCTCGTTGGATTAACATGGAAAGTAATTTTTTGCAAAAAATTATAATTCTCATGAATTAACGTTTATGTGTATTTCCCGAAAAGTACCTAAAAAGTGTTTAGTTGACAATTCTCATGAATTAATGTCTATGTGTATTTTTCGAAAGTACCTAAAAAATGTTTAGTTGACAATAAGTTAATTCATAGAAAGTGTAATTTTTCACTTATAACATATTTGATTTATGTGAGTACTAATACATACAAAATGATCAATATATCAATTTTTTATAAATACATATAATAATTTATATGTATTAGTATATATGAAAAAAAAAAATTATATGTAAATTAATATTGTAATATACAAGTTTTTAAATCATGAATTTGGTGATTTCTCGTGATTTCATGAAATTTTATTTCTAAAATATCATCAATCAAAATTTATAATTTCTCTTATGTCATTTATATACTTATATCATATTAGACTTTTATTTATCATTCTTGATTAACTTAGCCAATACTCTGTTCTCCTCCGTAACTACTATCATTTAATCATACCATATTATACAATCCTTCCAAATAAGATAATATTTTTTACAGTATCATACCATATAATTAATACCTTACCATATCATACATTACTAAATCATGCTTCACCTCATCCAAACAAGATCTTAATGGGCCGACTCAAAGAAAGCTTGTATTGAATTATGGAGTCACTAATAGTTTAGTGGTTACATGTTTGATTACGTTGTTAGTAAATTTAGGATTCGATCCTTAATTGTAATGTGTAAATTTTAAGAATTTTTTTTTTGATTTATAAACTATAAAATAAATATCATGGAATGAACAATATTTATATGCCGACAGCTGATTGAATCATGAGTAATTTTTAGCTAGGATATGTAGTTCAGTTCTACCATCCTTTTCATTAACCTGTGGTTGACTTTAGGAGTAAGTTTGGTCACACATCCCTCTCTTGCAACAATGACTCAATGAGAATGAGGAAGCAGCTTCGTTACACAAGACACGAAAAGAATACCGCATTGGTCAAACTTCAGGGCCTCCAATCCTGTAGCACCAACCAATTAGATTGGTTCAGTAAGTCCAGTCAGCATTCCACTACCAAAATTATATCACAAAGACTAAAATAGTAAAATGGATTTCATAATAATATATAAGGAATAATAATCTTTAAAGTAAAGAATAAAAGCGTCAAAAGAGATTCCGTTGCCGGGACTCGAACCCGGGTCTCTCGGGTGAGAGCCGAGTATCCTAACCAACTAGACTACAACGGATCTGATATTTTATTGTTTATAAAGCTATTTAAAATTAAGTGAGTTTATTATTACAGATAATGTCTCAATTTGATTTTAATATATACTCTCTCTATAGTTCATTTATAATCTAACTAATTAAACTCGAACGACCTAATTACTCAGCTTGTTTACTCAGTGCAAGCAACCCGAATCCACCCTGTTATCCTAATTGGAGTGCAACCAAAGCCAAAATTCCTATATATTCTTTGCCTACAGAACAAGAACATTCATGCATGGTCCTTTTCCAAAGATTTGAACCTGTGATTTGTTCGGTGTTAATGTGACATGCATGTGAGTCACCTACATGCTACATCCCTCTCTAACCTAATAGGAATCAGATGCATCCACATGCAATCTATCTATATATAGTCCAATTTAACAACAATATAGATAATTAATGACTGCTGTCTAAGTTGAAATGTTGAGTTTTCATTTCCATTAATTATACTTCAATTCAATAATTTAGTTATTGATTGAAGCAACACCAACCATGCAATTGAGTTAAAATTTTCGATTTGATTTTTATTAATTGATTCTTCATTTTGAGAAAATATATAGAAGTAAATAATTTGGTCCAATTTAAATCAATTATTAATGTGCCAGTTATGTTGAGAGAAAGGGACCAAAGAAAATCATTAGAAAACAACAAATAAAGAAGATCACATCCCTGTTCCGGAAGCAACACAGGATTTGATAAAGTGATAGGTCAAGGGAAAACGAAAGGCATTGAGCTTGTGATCAGCAAAGGAGATAAGAAGTGACCCTTGTTGTTATGGCACAAGGGCATGCATGTGATTAGGGCCCTCTCTCTTCCTTCACGTGAATCCTCTTCATATCCGGCCACTATTCCTTTCTCTCATCATCTAATTAATTAGTTTAATCAGATTATGTCTAATTGTTTATTAAATAAATTAATTTGGTACTAATTAACCTCAATTACTAAATACAAAATTGAGTACCAGGAATCTCTTCCAATGAAATCAATTTGTCATGGTCTTTAAGGAGCAAACCCTGCCACCTGTCAATTATATACACATGCAGCATGCTGGGTAGAATATATATATTAAGTCATGGTGTGCAGTGCATGCATTCCCTTGTCTTCTTCTATTGCAATTGCATGCATGCATGGATTCGTCCACCTCTAACTGTTGCAGTGCAGGACGTGGGCACAGAAATTAAAGCCTCTTTTTCCCCTCTCTCTCTCTCTCTCTGTGCATGCATGCATGTGTTCGTACGTGGCCCCCAAAATATGTCAAGAGATTAATTACAGTAACAGAGACATATATATATATATATATATATATATATATATATATATATGCATGCAATACCCTATCTGGTTAATTAATACTACCAGTGTGCAGGTGTCATGCATGATACGTACATTATATAATTAATTGGATGGGAGCTTAATTATTGGATATATATCCAGTATATATATATGTCAACTTGTCAAGAATTATAATTAGAGAATTAAAACTGCTCACTGGTGAGCTGATATCAGATTAATTTTAGTTCATGACCAATCTGCTCTCATACTGTTGCACTGCAGCTGCTGCTGTTTAATTATTTGGACACCAAATTAAGTGTAATTATTGAGTGCTGAAAGATCAGTACAGAAATTGCAGTTTGACTTTTTGTCTTATGGATTTTTATTATTGAGTTTGTGGTACACGTACGTACGTTCAGAATTTTTCTTCTGATGATTAATTAAGAAATAATAATATGAGGTTATCATTAATTAATTAAAGTTTTTTTTCAAAAAAGTTAGACTTTATTATATAGTCATTGCAGGACGTTCGTATATACACATGCGAGAATATGCATATAAAAGCTATAACTATGATTGAATATATGATCTCAAAAAGCAACCTAAATGTATAGTCAAGGTCGTGCCTGACTTGACCCGAACCGACTGAGGTTATGCTTGACCCGGCCCGAAAATTTTTAGATTGGGCTAGGCACAGAACGCTCGCGCCATAGGCTGGGCTCGTCCCTTGGGGCACGCTGGCTGTGCTCGGCACGATTCATGTCCGTGTCGTGCTAAGCATGGCACGCGCCAGGCCTGGCGCCACCCATGCCTAGCTTGGTATGCGCCAGGCTGGTTTGCTGGCCAGGCCTAGCCTAGTCTGGCCTAGCCTGACGCAAACTAGGCTAGGCCAGGTTGGTCTGCGCCAGGCCAGCATGACTCAGACGCAAGACGGGCTAGCCCAAGCCTGAACGAGTGGGCCTTGTGTTGAGCTAGGCCACCCTTTTGAAAATCTAGGTCGGGCCATGGCACGGCCTGAATTTCACTCGGATCGTGCCAGGCACGACTCGACTAGCTAAGGGCCTGCGAGTCTGGGCCGACCTAGGCACGAACTATTGCCACCTCTAGCTTGAAGTACATGCATAGTGTTGCTTGATTTTTTTCAGTTTAGTCCCACTCTTTTCATGAGTAGTGTTGAGACACTAAAAGTTGAAAGAAAACAGTAAAGTGAAAAAATTAAGATTTATATAGATAGATGTTACTTTGCATATATAAAGTTATTAGTACAACCAAATAAATAATATATCAATCAACAACAAAAATTAATTGTTTCACGCAAGGAAAAAAAATCAGTTTAATCAAGAACATTCAATCATATTGGTCCAATAATTAAGTTCTTCGGTAGAGTGAATCAAATAATGAAGATTTAGGTCTCGTTTGATTGACATGAAAAAATAATTTTTTTAAAAAAAATTATAATTTTCATGAATTAATTTCAACGTGTATTTTTTAAAAAGTACCTAAAAAATATTTGGTTGACAAAAAATTAATTCATAAGAAGTGTAATTTTCTACCTACAATATATTTGATTGACATGAGTACTTCATAGAAAGTTATATGAAATGATCTATATCATTTTTTTTAGAAATTAATATTTTAATTTATATGTGTTAATATATATAAAAAATAAATTTTATTTATAAAGAAATATTGTAATATGTATATGTAAAATATAATATAATATTTTTTTATATAATTAATATAATATATATATTTTATTATATAAAAAATAATTTTTATTTATAGTTAATATAAAAAATTATATATTTTATTAAAAATAAATTAAAATAAATTAAAATATATAAAAAATTCAAAAATTATTTAATATCATAATATTGATAATATAAATTATAAATTTTAATTTTTTCTTTCAATTACAATGCATGAAGTGTAATTTATCTAGGTCCTCCTAGGTAGGTTATTTTTTGTATTTTATAAAAAAATTATACTCGTTGAAAAAATTATATTTTTAATGTAAAATATAAAAAATGTGTGAATCAAATAAAAATCTCCTAAATATGCTGTGTCAGTGTCAGTGTCATGATGCATGAATGTGGTTCCAACAGAAGCGTTTTAATTAATTGCTCAGGTGATTGCTTTATAGTTAAGATTTGCACAGCAAAGTGCATGCAGTGTCTGACGATGAGGGTGCATGTGTTAAAAGAAAAAGTCTTTGGATGCCTTTCTTTTCTTAACCAGTATGCCACTTTATTTATATAATATTATTTTCTTAAAGAGGTGTATATTTATTTTTAAAGTAAAGGTAAAAAAAATACTTTTGATATTTTCTCGCGAGTACAAAAATATTCATATAGGCAAACAATATTAGTTGAGAGATAACGAAGCTGACGTGGCTGATGACTAGGACTGATGACGTGGACATCTGACGCGCATGCGGACCAAGATATTTTCTCACGGGTACTAAAATGTCTTTGACGTTTTTTCACGGGTACTAAAATGTCCCTAACGTTTTCTCACATGTACAAAAATACTCTTAACATTTTCTTACGAGTACTAAAATACTCATAACGTTTGTTTTGAACCTAAAATACCCCTGAGGTTATTGAAAATAATATAAAAATGACATCAGACTAACTTTTGTTATGTAAGACTTAACAGAGATGTCATGGATGCTGACAAATATGTTAATTTTACATGTGACACATATGCAGAGAGCAACTTGCCAGACAATCGTATGGGTGAATAAAAAAAATCAAAAATTTGGTTAATTAAAAAATCGATTTGAAATCGAACCAAATTTTGCAGTTTTCGATTTATTATGTGTCGCTTACGTGACAAGTTGTTCTCTGCATATGCGTCATGTGTAAAGTCAATATTTTTATCAGCATCCATGACATATCCGTTAAGTCTCGCCTAACAAAAGTTAGTTTGATGTTATTTTTGTACTATTTTTAATAACCTCAGGGGTATTTTAGGTTCAAAACAAACGTTAGAGATATTTTAGTACTAATGATAAAATGTTAGGGGTATTTTTGTACCTGTGAGAAAATGTTAGGGGCATTTTAGTACTCGTGAGAAAACGTCAGGGGTATTTTAGTACCCATGAGAAAATATCTTGACCCGCATGTGCGTCAGATGTCCACGTCATCAGTTTCGGTCATCAACCACGTCAGCTCAGTTATCTCTCAACTAACATCGTTTGCCTATAATGATATTTTTGTACCCAAATTATAACGTGAGGAATATTTTTGATCCCTAAAAAATATTAGAAGTATTTTAGTACTCGCGAGAAAACGTCGGGATATTTTTGTACCTTTTCTTTTATTTTTATATAGATGATATATATACTCGATCGAGATTGTAAGGTGAAATCTTAGATTACAACATTGATGGCATTAATTTAATATGTATTTTGACTGGTGCAGGGGCCTACATTGAATTAATAAAATGTTTGATGCATGCAGTAGTGCCTCCTTCCATGCAATACAAGACAATTCTGTGGACTGCACTGATGTGGATAATAATATGTTTGGATATTCACTCTATTGATCTGACACGCCAAATTAATAAATATGACCGTCTTTCGACCAACGAGCCCGGTTCATCAAAATATATCGATTCTTGGAATAAGCAGTGCATATATATAATACATCCAAATGCAGAAGTTATAACTAAAATATTAACTTAATATTAATAATAATATATCAATCAAGTCTTACCAGAGGTGTCAATGCATATATGGACCTACGGCGCGAACCCGACCGAAATTGGTCGTGCTTGACCCAACACACATGCACGTGTGGTGAGCATGACAAAACATGAGGGCGGAGCTCGGCATGGCCGAGAGGCTGGCTCGCACTAGTGCAGCCCCGCTTGGTGTTGGCAGCATTTGCACCAGACCTAGCCTAGCGCTGGGCTGGATCGAGCCTTGTTCAGGCTAGGTCGCTCCTTTGAAAATTCGAATTATGCTTGGCATGACTTGGATTTTACTCAGGTCGTGCCTGGCACCACTTGACAAACAATGGGCTTGGGCGAGCCGACCCGACACAACCCATTGTCGGCCTCTAAATCTTACTACTCAACATAGTTTCTCACTTATATTGATTTGAGCATCAAAATGCTTACTTCCTTGTCATACATGAGATTTTTACAAACTGAGTGTGTGAATTTATGGAGTGAATTCTAGTCAGCTAAAAGTTTTAGGAGGTATTTGATTCTCCACAAATACAAATGTTATAAAAATATTTGGATGCAAAATTAAATGCTCGCATATAGAAGTTGCAAAATTATTATTTGGTTGTCCATAAGTAAATTTGTAATTTTTATTTGCAGATGTTTGGTTGACCACAAACAGCGAAAAGAAAAATTATTACGGACGAAAAAGAGAGAGATTGTCGCGAGCGAGAACAAGAGAAAAACTATCGCGAGTGAAACGAAGAGAGATTATCACGATCGAAGAGAAAACCTATTGTTAGTGAGAGAAAGTTCTATCATTTGTAGATTGCGAATCAGACTTGCAGGTTTTTTAGTTGCAGCTTGCACCTGTAGTTCGTAAATGTCTAATATTGTAATTAATTTAAATTGCAACTAAGCTAATAATTTAACCGATCAAATACTACAAATATAAAAGGCTAGAAGCCTATTTGTATACCACCAAACAGCCTCTTCATGATGCTCAAACGGAGTAAAATTTAACTAGGAGAAATTAGTGACATAATGGGTGACTATCTTGTATAGGTCAACTTACTAGCTAACTTCCAAATTTATAATAAGACATGATATTCTTAGTAATTAATTTATTAAAAAAATTGTGGGAAGTTAGTATTTTTATGTGACTGTATGAGGGCAACAATTAACGGTCATTCACTGACGGACTCCTCAACGCCGTCAACGGTAGCCTCCATTCTATTTTTAATTCAAACCCACCCACCTCTCCTCTCGCAGATCTCTGACTGTAAACAGTATAACTAATACTACACTCTTCTTTCCTTTTCTTGCAATTTCCTTGCTCTTCTTGCTCATCATCCCTTTTCTTCTCTCCCTCTTTAGTAACTAATTCCAATTAGATCTACATCTCCATGATTCCACAGCATTCAACAAATCTCACCTAATCGAGACGATAGAGACGAAGCAACTAGGAGAAGCTCTTTCTCCGTCTCTTGTCTTTCTTTTACTGGTCGCCGCCGAGTGTCCATCCCGCATTTGACTGTCCTTGGATTGCCCGCTCGCTGACCTCGAGGTGCTCTTTTCTCTTGTTGCCTTGTCGAGCTCGCATTATGTGTTGATTCGTGGTTTTTGTTTCGGGGTTGTTTTTTTTTTGCTTCTGTGAGTGAAAAAAGAACATTTTTTGGGTCAAAATTGAATTTTTAATTGTTCTCTTGGAGTTTCTTGATCGCCGATTCTTACTCTTTCTGCTTTCGTGTTTGCATTTTCCGACTCATGGTTTTTTTGCTCGAATTTTTTGCTTTTGAAGTAAAAAGTTGGTTTTCCAGAGTTCTCTTGGAGCTTCCTAATTCACCATCCCCCTTGGATCGAGTTGTTATTTACTCATAGCTTCTCCTTGTTTTGCATTCTGTACTGGTTCGTGGTTTAGTTTTCTTGAATTTTCTAGCTTATGAAGTGGAGAAAATCGCTCTTTTGTCCTTTCAAATTGAAGTTTTTATCCCTTTATTGGATCTTCTTGATCGCCCACCCCCAATCCTCGATTTGTTCTTCCATCTTACTTCATCGCTTTTTCATTCTGTATTGAGTGTGGTGTATTTGTTTAAAGTGTCTGCTTCTTCATGTAAACAATACCTTGCATTTTGGATGTTACTGTTGGATTCCGCTGGTTGAATTGGGGATCTTGGAGTTCTTTTCAAATCAATAGCCGTTTTAGTTGTTTATTGGTCTCGAGAGTGCTTTATAAGGCAATGTACGCAGTAAGGGTGAAGAAATGCGCAGATTTTGTTTCGGAATCAATGATGATGTATTAAAAAAATATTATACGGGTGTAACAGGTTATTGGGGAAGGGGAATGGATAACTCACAAAAGAAAGGGATTATCCCGGTATCACCCTCCCAAACCCCAAGGCCAACTGAGAAGATGGGGAGAGATCTCCGGTCATTTGAGGGAAATGGGAACTCCAGCGGCAAGTTGGACAAGGAAAAAGGGGTCAATGTTCAAGTCATACTAAGATGCAGGTGCCAAAAAAGTGATTTTTTTCGCTATATTGAAATTAGGTTATTTTTCTATTCTGCTTGGTTGATTTAAGATGGTTGCGCAGACCATTAAGCGAGGAGGAGTTGAGGATTAACACTCCCATCGTCATTTCCTGCACTGAGCACCGGCGAGAAGTTTCAGCTGTTCAGAGCATTGCTAATAAGCAAATCGACAGAACCTTTTTGTTCGATAAGGTCGTCCTCTCCTTAAAGTTGTTTCACCAATATACCATTTCTTTCTGTCAGCTCCAAGTACTAATTGCAAGTATATGCTGGCTTGATGATTAAATATAGGTCTTTGGTCCGACATCCAAACAAAAGGATTTATTTGATCAAGCAATTTCTCCGATAGTCAACGAGGTTCTTGAAGGTTACAATTGTACAATTTTTGCCTACGGACAAACTGGCACGGGTAAAACTTACACCATGGAAGGAGGAAGAAAGGCAAAGGCAATTTCTTTTTCTCAAATTTTGAACAAACTAGAAGATTCATCTTTTCATCTCCCGCTTCTTAATTACCTTTGGATTCCGCTGTAGAATGGAGAATTCCCAAGTGATGCTGGAGTGATCCCTAGAGCAGTTCGGCAAATCTTTGACACACTTGAGGCGCAGTGTGCTGAATACAGCATGAAAGTGACATTTCTTGAACTGTACAATGAGGAAATAACAGATCTTTTGGCCCAAGAAGAGCCCAAATTTTCTGATGACAAGTCCAAGAAGCCTATAGCTCTAATGGAAGACGGGAAGGGAGGTGTCTTTGTGAGAGGACTAGAAGAAGAGGTAGTTTATACTGCTAGTGAAATATACAAAATCTTGGATAAAGGGTCAACAAAAAGGCGTACTGCTGAAACTCTACTCAACAAACAAAGCAGTCGATCACATTCAATATTTTCTATCACAATTCACATTAAGGAATGTACTCCTGAGGGGGAAGAGATGATTAAATGTGGGAAGCTTAACCTTGTGGATCTTGCTGGGTCAGAGAATATCTCCCGGTCTGGTGCTCGAGATGTGAGTATGTTTCATTTTTAAGGGTTCAGCTACAAGGAATCAACATATTTAAATTTCTATTTACCAAATGTCAACTCCAGCATTTTCCTTCCTTCGCATTCTAACTTACCTTTTCTTAAAGTTCTTTTCTGAAAATCTTTCAATACGCATAATTCGGTGACTGTTGAAATGCCTGCTACTGCTAGGGATGACTGTAAAAATACATACTACTGCAGGGTAGAGCAAGGGAGGCAGGAGAGATTAATAAAAGCTTGCTTACTCTTGGACGCGTTATTAATGCTCTTGTTGAACACTCTGGCCATATTCCATACAGGTGGTCCAGATTATCTTGAACCAAATAGTTTTTCTATCACATAATATGAAATACATGCTTATTATTGTATTGCTTGGTTTCAGGGACAGTAAATTGACAAGATTACTAAGAGATTCACTGGGAGGCAAGACAAAGACCTGCATTATTGCCACCATATCACCTTCCATTCATTGCTTAGAAGAAACCTTAAGCACTCTAGACTATGCGCACCGTGCAAAGAATATAAAGAATAAACCCGAGGTCACTATAAGTTTTAGTTTCTTGTTAATTATTGAGGCCAAATATCTTTAGTAGGGATTAAGTCAATGCTTATCATCTACAATGCAGGTTAATCAAAAGATGCTGAAATCTGCTATGATTAAGGACTTGTATTCAGAAATTGACCGTCTTAAACAAGGTTTTTCTGTTAGTTGCATTTATTGCTTTAATTGTTTATTCATTCTTTATGTCAAACTGGATAAATAATTAGTTGAAATATGAGCCGCACATCTACAACTATGGTATGACAAATCAATTGAAAAATAGGAGTGAAATTTGATTCTTTACAATACCATGTATTCTTTTTCTTAACTTTCGAAGCATTTCTATTATCCCTCAGAGGTATTTGCTGCAAGAGAGAAGAATGGCATTTACATTCCTCGGGACCGCTTCTTGGTTGAAGAAGCTGAGAAGAAGGTAGAATTATGATTGCTTATTAGTATATTTTGAGAGAATGTATTATAACTTCTGTCTTTCTATTTTATTTTATTGTAATTTCTTTGACAAATTATTGTGCTCTAAGGAATTCCTTAAACTGTTTGTCTTTGACAGGCCATGACGGAGAAAATAGAGCACTTGGAGCTTGATCTGGACTTGAAGGATAAGGTTTATAAATGGATCTTGATAATGTATTAACTTGTTACTACTTTTGTATAGATTCTGATATGGTTTTATATGCTATGATTAGCAACTAGTTGGGCTTCAAGAGCTTTATAATTCTCAGCAATTGCTAAGTGCAGATTTAAGTGAGAAACTTAAGAAAACTCAGGTAAGAAACTTTCTATATGTGTGCATTAAATAGGATAAATTTATGGCAATCTTATCCATTTTTTATTTTTCCTTTTTTATTTTTGCAAATTCATTATAGAAAATACTGGAGGATACTGAGCTTGCAATGTTGGACCTAGAAGAAAGGTATATACAGGCAAATTCGAAGATAAAAGAGAAAGAATTTTTGATATTTAATCTACTCAAGTCAGGTGAGAAACTCATATGTCCTAATAAATGTTAACAACCTATACTCCAACATTTCAGCATGCTTTTTGGGAAAATTTGATTTTATTTGTCTGCTCTAAAGATAACTTCTATACTTCATAGCATATAGACCTTTCTGTTTCTCAACCTTTCATCTCCCAACCAAATAGATGTAATTACATACCTCCACGGGGGGCATTAATGGCTAGTTGTTATCAACAACTTGACAAGGTCATGTGAGATGAATTTTTGATGGCCTGAGAAGTGAGAACCATATATTGCTTTGAGAGGTTTTCATTTCAAGAAGGAAATAACTTTGACATAATGCATTCCTACAGAAAAGGTACTTGTGGAGCGCGCACATGAGCTTCGGTCAGAACTAGAAAATGCAACTGAAGATATTTTTGGCTTGTTTTCCAAAATAGGTTGGTTCTGTTGATTTGTTTTTTTTCAGAAATGATCTATTCTGTGACTGTCAGAGGTAATTCTTTTCAATTGTATTGTCTATATTTGTCTTCGGGTTGTAGAACGCAAAGATAAGATAGAAGATGGAAATAGGATACTTGTCCAGAAGTTCCAGTCTCAATTAACTCAGCAGCTGGAAATTCTGCACAAAACTGTCTCAGCTTCTGTGATGCAACAGGAGACCCAACTGAAAGAAGTGGAAGAAGACATGCTATCATTTGTCTCTACGAAGGCTGAGGTATATGATGTTGTACCCTCAAAGTATATGTTTATCTAATCTGTGATATGCAGGCAAGTTAAGCTCTCTTTTTTACTGGGGATACAGGCCATGAAAGAAATAAGAGAGCACGTTGAAAGGCTCAAGGCAATTTATGGTTCTGGAATCAGAGCTTTGGATGATTTATCTGGTGAACTTGACAAAAATTCTCAGTCAACATTTGAAAGACTAAATTCACAAGTGATACTGCACTCTTCTGCTCTTGAAGATGTAAGCACATCTTTCATTTGAACTTATTTGTTCAAGTATGTTACACTTAATTAACAATACTTTTTCTTGTTGCCCAGTGCTTCAAAGGAATTGCTTTGGAGGCTGATCAGTTGCTTCATGAACTTCAAGAGAGTCTTTCTAAACAAGAGGATAAGCTAGTTTCATTTGCACAGCAGCAGCGTGAGGTAGGTTACTTCGGCCTACAAGAAAGTTGCAAATTTATGGTTGTGGTTCATCATTCTTGCAATTCAACTAACCTTTTTTCTTTCTGTGCAAACAAAAGGGACATCACAGAGCTGTCGAAGCAACAAGGTCTATTTCAAAAATTACTTCAAACTTTTTCCACACCCTTGACATTCACACATCATCATTGACCAAGATTTTTGAAGAATCACAATATGTACAAGACAAACAACTTCATGAGCTTGAGAAGAAATTTGAGGTATCCTCTCTATGTCAATAATATAATGAATAGTTCATATCTCCTGCAACATCTTAAGCTTTTTGGACTATTGATCACTCAATTAAAATTTAACACGGTGTGAGAGTACAAGGTCCATTATGTTTGAATCTTGTCAAAGTAATGTATTAAAATATATACTTCCAATTAAGTTAAGTCAATCCACATATTGGGCTTGGGCTAGTCCAATCTAACTCTAGTCCCTTGGCCACATATGAGCGGGAGTGTGAATAATAAAAAGAATAAATTGGATTTTCCCAATAGCTTGAGCTTTTGGAATGAGTGATCACTCAAGTACTCAACTAAACTAATTATTATATTTAGATAATGCGCACAAAGCACTATAACTATGGAATTAACCCTTAATCGAAGGCTACACACCCGAGCGTCCTAACTATCTAAATTATTAAATTTGATTGGATGACCAACTTTTTCAAAAGCTTAAGTTGTTAGGAAAGAGACCAATCTACGCATTTATATTTTGAACATTTCCCCTCGCATGTAGGGGGGCAAACATGAGGAGACTAACCCAAGCCCAATACGTGGAATTGAAGTGGGGGTAATTTTTTTAAAATATGATGCTGGGAGGATTTGAACTGAGGACTTGATACAATGTTAAATTTGATTGGATGATGAACTTTCCCAAAAGCTTAAGTTGTTAGGAAAGAAACCAACCTATGCATTTATATTCTTAACATAAACAATTAGATATGTTGAATATTTTCAAATTTGGCTGATCAATGTAACCAAAAATTCTTCTTGGTACTTTGGCTTTCATTTTCATCAAATGACTATATATGCAGGAGTGTGCTGCCAATGAAGAAAAGCAACTGCTTGAAAAAGTAGCAGAGATGCTTGCCAGCTCAAGTGCCCGGAAGAAAAAGCTGGTATGTAGCACTTTATTTCATCAAAATGCCAAATAAACGTATATGCTTTATTGTTTGCAGATCTTGCATACCTATCGATCATATTACTGCTACTTGCACCAAGTACAGCAATAGTTGTACTCCAGGGATAAAAGCACTTCTTGCATATTACAGATGTCAATATGAAAGAAAATGTGCAAAAAGACATGGAAAACTTAGCCTTCTATATAGGAATAATTTTTATTCTGTCACTTATGAAGGTTCCCTCGTGGTGCATTAGATCTAAGGGAATAAGAATACAAAAACAATTTTGAAGTGCTTGAAGAATCTCCTTACGTAATTCTTTTTCTTTTATCAACTTTTATCAACTTGATCAGACATAGTAACTAAAAGTATAATCCAGAAAATTTTATGCTTTAGACAAATTGAAGAACCATAGATATTAAAGAGTTCCCTTTATGAGGTTTTTTTCTTTTGTCTTTGCATAGAAAGAAGATAGATGAACTTGTGAATATCTGTTAACTTGAACAAATAACTGAGAGTAGCAGCACTTATAAAGATAGGTTATGTTAATGGCAAAAGTTTGATCTTTAATGGAGACAAATTTATAATTTGTTTTAGATGAACTGAAGAACTATAGTTGCAATAAATTAGAGAATCTGGTAGCTGATCTTTTGAAGATAACCAACACGCATGTCGTATATCTGTCTGATGTCTGCAACCCCTTGTATCAGGCTGAAACTTCTCAGCATCTTTGTTGCTGATAGCAACAACTAGCTAACTCTACTGATAAGGATCTTTGTCGTTGATAAAAAGGTCTTGGGTTTGTTGAGTGCCTTCACCACTTACCCTTTGCAAGAAAAAAACTTCCATAATACATAAACATTTTATTTGCCGGCCACTTGTTGAAAATTGTTTCTGATCATCAACATCAGCTGCAGTTCACCAACAAGGTGAACCTTATTTTCCATAAAATTCTGATAAAGAACTCCATTGCTAGTGCATAACTTTTTATTAGGTAAAAGTTAGCTTCAACAGAAAAGTGCAACTTTTGCTCCTTTTCCCCCCTGTAATCTTTGCCTCAAGTGCAGAATAAGAGGCTATAGTAGCCTTTTCAGAATAATTAACGCTGAGCTATATGTTTTAACCTTTTAGGTGCGCAATTAAAAAAGAATGATTAGACAACAATCGAAACGATACTCTCCGACTTCAAGGGTGCAATTTCTAAGATTAGACATTTATCAATATTACTTGTCTTGTGGAAACTTGTTCATTGTTCCTCTAAACCATGATGAACCTTTTAAATCAAGGACATTTGAGTTTCCATTTCACCATTTATGATTTTATTTAAAGACGAGAAGTTGATGCATCTATAGTTCAGTAGATCTCTATCATCAGAAAACAATAAAGCAACTGCTGAGTATGGTAAGTGTAGGCTCCCTTGTATTTATGCCTCTATAGAGTTTCTGGATGACCAAAGTTCAACTACTGACCAAGGTCCAGGTCAATTGTATGGCATGGCGTATACATGTAAAGTATTTTATTGGAAACCATGTAATTTTTTCCTTTTTTTAAAAAAATCTGTACTAGTTCAAAAGCTGCAGACTGCAGAAATCACTAGTTCAAAATTCGTGAGCTTGCTATCAGAACGAGTCTGCTGGTAACCACCAGAGGTTTCACTTCTGAGATTGTTGTTCAGGTTCAAGTGGCAGTTGATAATCTCCGTGCAAGTGCTACCGAGAGAACAAAAAATCTAGAGAAGGAAATGTCAACTGCTCACAACTTCACTTCTTCTGTGAAACAACAATGGAAAGCTTACATGGAAGAAAGTGAAGATCATTATCTTGAGGATATTGCAGCTGTTGAATGTGGCAAGCATGGCCTAGATGAAGGCCTCAAAATTTGGTAACGTCTCTTTTCCATGTGACCTGATACATTTTGGTATCACTAAAATAAGCTAAATCAAAGTTGTAATATGGCTTTTTAATTTGATGACCTAGCATGAAAAAGGCAAAACTGGGTTCGGAACAGTGGAGGGTGGCTCAGAATTCTTTATTGAAACTTGATAAAGGAAATGTGGGATCAGTGGATTCAATAGTCAGGTAATTGAACTACAGAAAATAAGGGATTGTTGTACTTGTATATGACTTTTGAACTCGCTATGTTGCACATTTCTTTATACATCATAACTTTGCACAGGGGTGGAATTGAAGCCAACCAACTGTTGCGCTCAAAACTATCTTCTTCTGCTGCAACAACTCTTGAAGATGTAGATACTGCAAATAAGGATCTCCACTCCTCGATTGAATGTAATATTTGCTATTGCACATTGCCTTTTATTTTTTGATAATGTTGAAAGAACTTCAAAGAGAGGATTTATGAATATTCCTTTTCCAGGTTCACTAAAACTTGATAGTGATGCATGCGCAAACATTAATTGCATGCTCATACCATGCTGCGGGGAGCTAAGAGAACTAAGGAGTGGACACTACCACAAGATAGTGGAAATTACAGAAATTGCTGGAAAGTGCCTTGAAGAAGAATATGTGGTAAGTTGCACCAACATCACCTTTAACCATCCTTTTAGATCTTGTACTGCCTTGTATGGGTGGTAAGTACTAGTTTGACAAAGGCTTGGTACTAGTCATTGCAAATACATAGATCTTATACTGTTATTTCATTCATGTAACAACTCAGTATAGCCGTCTAGTATATTGCTACCACACTAGTCCAAGCTTTGACCAACATTGTCTTTAGACAGAGATAACAAGCCTTGGCCGTTAGTATTTATTCCTTTTTACTCACTTTGCAAGATTTGATCAGGTGGATATACCATCTTGTTCCACTCCAAGGAAGAGGTCTATCAATCTGCCAAGTACCACATCCATTCAGGAGCTCAGAACACCAGCATTTGAAGAACTACTGAAATCATATTGGGAAGCAAATGCTGCTTCCAAGGAGGTAAATGGTGATTTGAGGCACATTTCAGAGCTACATGAGTCTCAGTTACAGGCCCTGAGAGATGCAAGATTTCCACTAACTGCAATGAATTGAGTTCAGATATATGAAGGAAAAAGAATAGGTGGTAGTTTGTAACAGATGTACATAATATAATGGCTATATAGTTTTCCTCAAATTATCTTTCCATCTTTGATTCTTCATCTAATTTGTTAAGATCTTCATACGGACAGTCGTCTTTGCAGTATTAGTTGAAGATCTGATGCATAATAGTACAAATATCTCACACAGATTAGGTTTTTTAGTTTGTTCAATTCATTTTGAGTTTGTAATTGAAACAGGAACCATAGTTTTTTGTCTTAAAACTTCATTCTTCTACTTGTCTCTTTGGTTTCTACTAATTTACGTAAAACCATTGGTGATAGCTTCAGAGCAACAACACAAATACTAAATTTTAGAAGCTCGGAGCAAAAATCCTCAACTAGAAACTTGTAAACTTTCAAGTGATGCTTTAAGTTAGGGTTAATTTCACTGAGGGGTGGAATTGTTAATTTTATAACCAAAACTGAATAAGTTTTCAAATTATTAACTATTTCGGACAATGGAGGTTCGAGGATAAATAATAAATGAGATTTAATTTATTGAGTAAATTGATCCCTTAAGTTTTTGCCTAATTGAGTAAATTGATGATATTTAGGTTATAAACTACATGAATTGTTGTGAAATTTTTTAGAAGTTGAGGCTAATGAAGCTACAAGACTAAAGTGAAATTAATCCTTTAAATTATTATCTATCTCAATCATAGAAAAAAAAACAAAGGTGCAAATTGAAAAACCTTCGGCTAATTTTTCGCGTTAAGCCAATTGGACAACGAAGATCCCTAAATGAATGTGAAACTTTCATTTATTTGAAACAAAGAAAGTCCCAAACAGCCAAATATATCTTGACTTAAATACATAGGTCATATTAGAGGAAGATGTTCATTCCTTAATCAGAATAGTAATTACTATATATAGAGTGCAGGAAGCTAGCAAGAAACATAGTTTCACTTGGAACTTGATCAGCTTAGGGCACAAAGCTTCATCAGTACTTCCACTTCTTGAACTTTCCCCCAAACATACCACCACCACCATACATGTGCTTTCCAAACTTGCCATGCTTGAACTTTCCATGGTGCTTGAACTTGCCATAGCGGCCAGGCATATGCCCAGCATAGCCACCCATACCATGATAAGAACCATGAGTCATATGCCCAGCATAGCCACCATGATGAGAACCGTGACTCATCTTGTGTGCCCCATAAGCAGTTGCTGCTGCTGCTCCACCAGCTAACAGTGCCCCCATACTTGATCCATGTCCTGCTGGTGGTGAAGAACAAAACTTCAGCAAACTAATGCTCAACTGAGGGATTTCCATAAGCTTCATTAGGCTTCAATTTGCTTAATGTGTTTAATTGTTATAGGCTTATATCTGAGTTATCCTAGTACAAACATTTAGTTATCTACCCTTGTAGATGATGAGATACACAGTTAAGGTGTTATATACTGATAATGAGTCATATACCTTGGCGAGGAGGGTAAGCAACAGGAGGATAACCCTGTGGAGGAGGACATCCATAGGGAGGAGGGTATGCTACCGGTGTTGGGGCATATGCATATGTTTCACTGGCATATGCATATGATTGTGCTTGTGGATAACCCTGTGGAGGACATCCATAACGAGAAGGGTATGCTGCCGGTGCTGGGGCATATGCATATGCTTGTGGTGGTGGTGGGTATCCGGCTGCAGGATAACCAAAAAACCCTTGTCCACATAATCCTTTGTCACTTGTACCATGCTGGTCCTTTTCACCTCCCATTTTTCTTCTTTGGAATGATTGAATAGTAAACAAAGACATGAAAGCAAGAACAAGAGACAATCAATGAAAGATAAAAATAACTACTATAGAGTCATTAAGCCTTGATCATTTATAATGCAAACTTGTCGATCAACGAAAAATAAACGACCCTAATTAAACTGGGCTAACTAGCCGAGCTCGAGTTGCTCGAGTACAACTCTAGCCGAGCTTGAGCATAAAGATTGAAGCTCGATCGAGCTCAGGCTCGAGCTCAATATTTTTTAAACGAGCCAAGTTCGAGCACAAGCAAACTCGGTTCCACCCCTACCCTCAACTTTAAATCTTTGATATTACTTCGTTTTTTTCTTTAAATTTAAAAAGAAAGAAACAAAGAAAGAGAGGGAAAAAAAACTCAACATTTCTCCACTAGATAATGCGGAGAAAACAAGAGCAATAAAAATAAAGAAGACGACGACCTCACCAAAGCCTTGGAGCAAAGAACTCAAATTGAGCTCGAGACTTCACGATGGAGACTGGACACAAATCCTCCTCTCCTCTATTTATAAGTTATTCGGATTAATTATTACCAACTATACGTTCAACCCAAAATAACTCTCGATGATGTGGCGTCGTTTCAACCAATTCGTCGGTGGTAAATTTGGAGCTAATGTTTGCCCGAGTACTTGTACGATGTTTTTCTTTAAAGTCATCCCAATTTTGGATCGCATGCAAGAGAATACGTTTGAATTGGAAATTTAGCCTTCCATTGTCCTACACGTATCTATATTTTTATCAGGTATATAATTGTTCTCTTTTTTTGCAATAAAACAAGAATGATATTCTTTCAATTCAAAGTATTTGAGAACATTTTTTTTGTCTTCGCAGCGTTTGATCAACGCAAAGAATAAAAGCAAATGGAGAAATTTGTATTGTTTATACTTTATAAAGTAGATTCCCTAAATTATTTGTCATTTTATGTATTTGGCGTCTTCAACTTGAATTTTGAAGGATTTTGAATTAATTCAAAGAAATAAATTTCTCCTATTTGCATAACTAAGAAAGAATATGAATTGTGAATTAATTTTTCTAAGTTTCATATGTACTATATGTAGTTATATTTATAAAGCATCTTCTTCTTGCTAGGGGTGAGCGGGTCCGAGTATCTTGTAATTTTTATGATACTCGGCTCCTATCCCGTATAGGACCGATTTCTAGGTTTTGGAATCGGATCCTACCCTATTGGAATTTGAAATCGGACCTTATTCGAAATCATAGATTCCGATTCCGAGTATCCTATTGGATGAAAAAAATGAAAAAAAGCAATTGAGGCAAGGGAAATAAGAATCCCGTATAAGTACGCTGAATGAGAGATTACATATCATGAAGAGGGTTGAGTTGTTTGACTAGTTAATTGTTGACCAGTACTCTTCAATCTGTAATGCAAGGAAAGATCTAACTATAGCACTAATTATTGACTCCAAAAGTTCAAAAGCATGTGATGCAAGAAAAAAAAAAGGCAAGAGCCTAATGCAGTCGGCATTGTAGAGGTTGAAGTAAAACATTCGGACTATGATGCAATTCTATAATTAGATCTTTCCTATTATCTAACCTATTATCTAATATACCGGATCCAGATTTATAATTATATATATAAAAATCGGTTCCGATTCCGAATACTCGGAAGGATGGAATCAGAACTTGAATCGAATTTAACCGGTTTCTTGATTTGTTACCCGGACCCTATTCGAATTTATTTTGGGTCTACCCGGAACCGACCCTATCGGGTAGGTTCCAACCGGTTCCGGGTCTACCCGGTACACATGCACACCCTTACTTCTTGCATGTTTATTCTTTTAAGGCAACTTTTTTTTTTCATACTTTATCGGTTATGACCTGAAAAATAAAAATAAAAAATAAATATTGACTTGTGAATATATTTCTTGAGGGGTCTTTTTGCAAAATGCCTAATGATTTATATTTAGCCCTAATCCTTCTCTAATCTCTTGGGGCTTGGTGTCGACAACGGCGGGGGAGGCAGGTGTTCGGAATGGCGTGCGGTGGCGGTGAAGACCCCAGTGAAGATCGAAGTTCGGAGGAGTTTATATGTAGGAGTCTTTTATCTCTCCCTTTGTCTTCGTTGTTTCCTTGTTGCTGTCGTCTTCCATTCTTATTCATCGGCGACATGGGAGGATAGGGCACGGTAGGATTGAGAAATGAAAGGAGATAGATTCGTGCTTGGGGCAGAGGGGTGGCAGTCGCCGCAACCATGTCATCGCCGCCGCGATAGTGGACCCGACAGTCAACTGTTGCCGCTGCAGGGAGGCCACCGAGGTCTCCCGGCATGGAGCCGGTGCCCCGCCGGCATCGGAGGCCGCGGGAGAGGCCGACGAGACCGGCGGGGTGATCGCCGACGGCCGACCGGTGTGGGGTTCGAGCGGAGCAGGGGAGGGCGGCGTCGGGAGCAGGAGACGAGTGAGGGAGGGAGAGATTTAATAAATAGGTTAATTAAGAAGAGAGCTGTATCGCATGAAATAAGGTTAATTTATGGAATATTAGGCTATTTTTGGATTTGATCGTAGGATCGTCGGATTGAGTCGAGATGAATATCAAAGTTGTAGATTTTCGTGTTCTGAACGCGATGGTGGTGTCAGATTTCTGATCAGGGGTTGTCTAATAGGTCTTTTCTATTTTTCAGTATTATTTGATAGTTTAATATGATTAATTCAATTTGGAAAATAATTAAATAATATGGAATAGTTATATTCTATGTTGGATGGTGATTTAGAGTATAAATAGTTGTGGTGGGTGAGAGCTGACTCCTTTTGTAGCAGATGAATGTTGAATGGGTAAATTGATGATTTTACCCTTGCCTCTATTTGCTTGATTTGCTTCTGAAATTCATTGATCTCCTATTGCATTATTTTGTTGAACATGTCAGGTTGATAATTGCATGAGTCTGATTTAGTTGTTATTTATTGATGGTTACTTGAACATGATATTATACTAAGCACAGTGCACATTATAGAATTAGCATTGTCATAAGTTGTATTTGCTAGCATGAATTATTTGGTTGCATCTGCAGTTGATAGTTGTTGTAGCATTTATTGTTGTTAGCATTGTAGATCAGTTGTGATTGTCATGTGGTGAGATCAAGTTATCATGTTGTATTGTTGATCTTTTATTGGGCGGAGGCCCTGGACACTGTTGATTTATTACCCAAGGTGTAGGGCAAGTGACACCGGTGATCACTAAATATCCACACAGGTGCGTGTGCGGCGTCGCGATGTTAGACGTCGGCGGACTATCTTTTAGATAGTTGCATCTCCCGTTGGAGCGGGCTTGAGGTGCCACTCTCGTGGTGCGAGAGTGCGGGAGAAATCTACTTGTCCACTACGCTCTTGATTGGTATGAGTTGCAATAGTTGATAGGTGAACATGTGTCTTGTTGTTGTTGACATGTTACATTCTATTGCAGAGTCGTATATTGTTCCATTGGCAATATCATCGCATCATGATTGTTGTCCTTATTGTTGACATATTGATACTCCTACTCAGCTTTCCGCTGATGTTGTTTGTTGTTGGTTCAGATTTGCAAGTATATATGTTGGTAGTTGAAGTTGGGTAGATAGAGTCCTGGAGGAGGAGACGTCATCCGCTACTTAGTTGTTTTCTTAGTTATCCTTATATTGATGTTGAACACTTGTTTAGAGAACTCCTTGTTGAAAAAAAGATTTCAATTGTTCTTGTTGAGATATTCTAGTGTATCCTGTGGTTTAGTTGTAGATTACGTTTCTCCTAGATGAGGTCTCTTCTCTAGGGATAAACTTAAACGGGGCGTAACATTACCACAAATTAGGCATCTCATTTCCACACACACATATAAACAAGCAATATATCATCCCCGCCTAAACTTCATTTACTCAATTTTTTCTCACTTTCCCAACCTAAATTTTTTTCCCTATTTTTTTTTTACTTTCCCTCCTAAATTTTTACTCCACTTATTTTCTTTATATGCACCTATTTTGATATTTTTAATTTTGTATTTATTATTTTTTGAATAATAATTATAAATATTTTTTATTTATTGAAGTTTTTTTATATTAATTTTGGGTTTTGAAATATCATTTTTTGAGTTTGTTATTGAAAAATAATATTTCAAAACCAAAGAAATTGATGTAGTTTAGAATAATTTAAATATCTTATTTTCTATTTTTTCAATTTATTACCTTATATTATATTATATTATATTTAATTTTTTATCCATAAAAAGTGTTATTATTTTTTGATCACTAAAATCTATATAGATTATATTTTTAATGCATATAATTATTTTTATATTACTTTTATATTTATGAAATATTATTTTTCATTTATATTTAAAAAACTTAAATAATTCTCTCTCTCGGCCTTAAACTCTCGACCACATACCCCACTATTTCTTCCCAAGGAACGCCCACATCAGACCATGTCACCCTAGTAAAACAACAAGGCTTCGATAAATTTAGAGAACTTAAATCCAACCTCTCGCTGACTGTGGGTAGCACAGTTGGTGACAATATGTTGAACGTTGTCTAGAGATCTAGGATTTGAACCCTAGTATGATCATCTATTATGAGCCCGTTTGTTTTGCAAAAAATTAGGGAACTGGACTGGATTTTTGGTTGTCCCCGTTTGTTTTGCAAAACCAACCTTGGGACATGACACCATGCGTGTTCGGGACAGGATATAAGGCCACTTTGGTGTACCGAGAAATTTCTCAGTACACCTATTTGAGGCGAGGGACATGGCTGAAAAAAGACATAATTACCCACTGAAAACCTAATATCGAGAGTCTCTTGCGTCTCCTTTCATTCGAAACCTCTCATGTCTCGACAGCTTCTCCAGTACTCTCCTCTCGGTTGCTTCTCCTCCTTCCTCCCTCACGTCCAGAATTGGACATCTGAAGCGTGGAATTTTGCAAGATCGAACGGGTGGCACGATATCAACTACAGGATAGGCTTTGATACAATATTAAGAAATTAGTAGACCTAACTCACCCCAAAAGTTAGCTTATGAAGAGAGGATTACTCAAACTATTTAAAGACTATTTTGACCATATTTTAACCAATGTGAAACTTTAAGAGACTGCTCTTCTCCTCCCTTCCTTCCTCCGTCTCTCTCAGTTGCTTCTCCTCCTCCGGAACTTATGTTTCAGGGCATCGTCCACTATCAGCCCATCCTCTTCGCTAGTCCTATGAAGGAACCGAGAGTGTTTCTTGGGACGCTCCCACCACCTGCCTCATCGTCGAAGGCGCACAGCAAGCAAGCGATTGTTGACCCCAACCAACAGGAACAGGTGCCTCTTTCTCTCCATTTCCGGTCACTACTCTTTTTCTCCCCTCAATTTTGATGTGGAATGGTCATCTAAGTGCAGGAGAAGGGCTTGCGGATAGCTTGGCAGTATAAAAAGTATTTTGGGGAGCAGCAGGCTTCTTAGATTCACGATAGAGGTTATCCATTTGAAAAAACGGATTATTTCCATAGCAATATACTTTTTCTTTCCTGTGCCGACCTGTGCTAGTTTGATAGTTTAATTGTATTTGCTTTAGTAAGATTTTTTCTGAAGCTTGATGCATGTGATGCTCTGTAATGTTACAGCTTGTGGATGAATTGTGGAGAGTAGCTAAAAAGAATTTTGCAAATTGGCCTAGTTAAGAGGAGACAAACTATAACCTAACCTGAAATTTTATGTTGGGATATGAACTGATAGAGGTTTTTGAGATCAATTCAGATAAACTATGCAAATATAGGATTTCTGGTGGTACCGTAACCAGTAACGAGAACTACTTGCTCACAACTCTTATGGACGATTGGACGATGTTATGTGAATAGTTTCCAGCCCAATTTGATTGGCAGATTAGGTGGCCTAGAATACAGCAGGCAACAGAAAAATCCAGAGTGGAGAGTTTGTTTGCTCTATTGTAAAATTTTTAGATTTCTTTTCTTTGAACTATTGATATTAGTGTTCATTTATGGAACACTCAACTGATCAATCAGAAGTATGTAGTGTTTTATTTTGTGGCTTACTCGAGGTTAAGTTTATATTTTCCTTAGGATTCACTGTAGCTTCATTAGAGTATAAATCTTTGATAGAGTTTTTTTGAAAAAAAAAATGAGAGGAAAAATAAGAAAATACTATTGGAAACTTGATGAGGCAAATTGCAACTTTGATAAACCTTCTACCAGCCTTTGGCAATTCTTCCTAAATTGTCAGTTTTGCTAGTATTTTTCCATTTACCATTTATCTACTTATCTATCTTTCTTGTTATTGTGTCAATTGGATTAATTCCGACTTCTCATGCCTGACAATGTTGATTTAGTTTATCTATGCATTAGTCTTTAGCGGCAAAAGTCATGTTGAGACATGCTTTGCTTGGTACTGGGGTCATTGCTGGTGGAGCTGTTAGAATCGTGTTGGAGAATGCTTTCGAGAAGCAACTAGGAAGCATAAATGTTGCTCGGGAACGGGGCATCCCAATGGAAGAATTGTAGCAATGAACAAAATTCAAGATTATGGCTTAATTTGCTTACTCAAAATGTTCTTACAATGTAAATTTGCCTATTGGCATCGCTTGTGGATAATATTATAATGAATAATGTTTGTGATACTGTAAATTGCTTAGCTGCATGAAGTGGATGATAGGCAAATTTTATATAATTAACAAGCATGCTAGATCACTATAAATGTATGTATTGAGTTGCAAGTGGATGAGAACTTGACCGTTTGATTTGTGTTTGAGTTCTTCACACGAAAGAACGTGTGATAAAGTTAAAGACAAATTAGTGCAAAATTAGTGTATTAAGTAAGATTTTTATGTATTAAGAAATATTTAAAATTCAATATAGCCACTGAAAATTTAAAAGAATATTTTGATTATTTGTCATGTACAGAATTGTGTTATAGCAAAACAAACGCAGAAGATGACTGAATATCGTGTTCTGTTCTTGACGAAACAAACATGATATAGCTGTTGTCCTAGGACACGAGGTGTCTTGTGACGAGCAATTTGCGAACCAAACGGGTCCTATGATTTTCTATCTTTGTTATAAAAAAAAAACTCCACCCCCTCAATTTTTTCCCACTTTCCCCACCTAAATTTTTTCCTTCCAAATTTTTACCTTATCCCACTTATTTTCTCTATATACACCTATTTTGATATTTTGATATTTTGATATTTTTAATTTTATATTTATTATTTTTTGAATAATAATTTTAAATATTTTTTTATTTCTTGAAGGTTTTTATATTAGTTTTTGGGTTTTGAAATATCTTTTTTGGGTTTGTTATTAAAAAATAGTATTTCAAAACCAAATAAATTTATATAGTTTGGAATAATTTAAATATCTTCTTTTCTATTTTTTTAATTTGTTATCTTATATTTATATTATATTTGATTTTTATCCATAAAAATATTATTATTTTGGCATTTTTAATTTTTTGGTCATTGAAATCTATATTGATTAATTTTTTAATATATATAATTAATTTATATATTTCTTTTGTATTTATGAAATATATTTTTTCTTTATTTTTGAAAAAACTTAAATAATTTTAAATTTTTATCTCTCTATGTATAAACAAACAACGTATCATTTCCACCTAAACTCCATCCCCTCAATTTTTTTCCCACTTTCCTCACTTAAATTTTCCTCCCAAATTTTTACCCCACTATAATTCGTAATAAATTTTTTTATCCCACTTATTTTCTCTATATGCACATATTTTGATATTTTTAATTTTATATATATTATTTTTTGAATAATAATTATAAATAATTTTTATTTATTGAAGTTTTTTATATTAGTTTTTGGGTTTTGAAATATCATTTTTGGGTTACTATTTTTGTTCAATTTGTTATCTTATATTTGATTTTTATCCATAAAAATATTATAATTTTTGCATTTTCTTTATTTTTTTATCAATGAAATTTATATAAATTAATTTTTTCATGTATATAATTCTTTTTATATTATTGTGTATTTATGAAATATCATTTTTACTTTATTTTTAAAAAAACTTAAATAATTTCAATTTTTTTATTTTTGAATTAATTATATATACTTATAAATTTTTAATTGATATACTTTACTTTATATTTGCATTATATTTGATGCTTATCCTTAAAATTATTAATAATTTTCCAAGTTTCAATGTTGTAGCGCGAGGACTCGACCTCCGAAAATTGTGCCAAGCCCACCACCAATTAAAAGATCTGCTATGTGCAGAAATAGATAATTTTGATTAGCCCACTTATCAATTGCACAACTCATACATCTCAACTCGGAACTCGCTGAAATTTGGTACCGGGGTGGTACATGTCTCTTAGGGACTATCGCAACAGTTCACAACAATTGGATGACACCTCAATCCTTGAACTTTGTGTCAAATATGTCTAAAAAAAGTTCCAGACAGTTTGTATCCCTTTTAAGTTCCTTCATTACAAACACATAAATGTAAGATTTTCGGCCCTCAACTCGGTCATAACAACCAAACCTAGTTTCCTTATGCATAACTCATGTAGACGCAAAGATTGGAAACCAATTATTAGGAACATGACATAAACCTATGGGTGTGGCATTTCACAAAATACTTGGTGAGCTTGTTTAAGCCATAGCTCTGTTGTCAAAATGACGACACTAGAGGAGGGGGGGGGGGCTGAATAGTGTGTTTACTAATTTGATTAGCCTAAATTCCAATTTGATCGTTTCTTGATTAGTTTAGGCGGTTTGCAATTCGATGATTTTATATGTGGAAGCAATAAATGATTTATCAATTAAAGCAAATAAGAAATCAATGCAAACACAAGATTTATAGTGGTTCGGCCCCAATGCCTACTTCACTACCTACACACCCCGCTTACGATTTCCAAACTAGTTTTACTAGATTAATTTACGTTTTTCTTACAACGAGGACTTTGCACCGAAAAGTCTCTGCTCTCCAATCGAAGGCACTTTCACACCCGGAAGTATCCCGCCTTCCTACCGAGAGCACTTTCCCACCTCAATCCTAAGGGACAACTAAACTAATCATAGTAAAAACTAAGTATTCACAAGTGGTTTTACACCTAACACCAAGTAACCACTTCCAAATTCAGACCTAACAATCCTAGGTCTGTCACTCGCAAATTCAATTAAAACGCGTTCAAATAACAATGAAGATTACAATGAAAAGAGCTAATAATAGAACAAGAATAACTACTCTTTTCAATCCTTGTAGCCTTCAACTTGTCAAGATGTAGAGCTTGATCAAAACCCGAGTTGAGCCCAGCTTGTGCGTTTGAAGAAGATGTCCGCGGAAGGAAATAGAGCGCACTTCAATCAATCGTTGGAAGGCTTTTAATCTCCTTTTGAAGTGCTAAAAAATTTGTAGGAGTCAAGGAAGAAGATTAAAAGAATCATATGAGGGTATATTTATACCCTACTGAAGAAATAACGGTTCAATGGATAGAAAACTATCCGTTATAGGCCGCCGATCGAATGGTTGGTCGACTGACTGGTCGACCGGTCTTTCGACCGCTTTTCTTTTCTCTGTGGTCGATCGACCGACGCAATCTCGCGTCTCGGGTATTCGCAGGTCGGTCGACCGATGGGTCGATCGCCTGAGCTACTGCCCGTTTTGGGCTTCCATCGGTCGACCGCCCGGTCGACCGAAGTAGCTCTGCTACTTTTTACCTTCATTCGGTCGACTGAACCTAGGCTAAAGTTTATTTCTTCAGCCTATTTCTTCCTCGCTTCGTTTTCGGGTTTCGGCTTTCAGCGAGCATCATCTCGAAGAGCTTTCCATGTGATCTTTGAGCTCATCCTATGTGACTTTGGTGCACTCGTCGATCTTCGAGAAGTTTCCGCGACGAACCCGAGCGCGACGATCAATATCCTTTCGATTTCTGATTTCTCCAATTTTTCTGATTGAGGACATCGAACGCTAATTGATATGGAACCTGAAAGATATTCTCAATGAAATCATTAGTCCCCATATTTGTTATTACCAAAACCATCAAAACTGAGATTAAGGCTTAGGTTGAAAACCTAAAGCCAACAATCTCCCCCTTTTTGATGATGACAAATATCCTTGAGAAAATATATATCATTAAAGCATAGAAGGATATCAACTAAGGGATTTCTCCCCCTATCAACATGCATATCTATATAATTAAACTCTCCCTATCTATATGCATGGATTTCCTATATTTTCCTCCCTTTACCTATACTTTTCTCCCCATTTATACCTATACACTTCTCCATATTTCTCCCTCTTTATACTTATAATCTTCTCTCCCTCTTTTGACATCAATCAAAAAGGACAAGAAAGATCAATCAAGTCAAAGGGATGAAGAATAAATAATTTTTCATGAAGTTGAGACTCTAAAGATTATTTTTCATGACACATGAAAGTCTCAACCAAGGGATGGAAAACAAATAATTTGATATGAAACAAAATCATACATCAAAAATAGATACAATTCATAGCTAAATCATGTATGCTCTTATATGAATGTACTCATATCTTTTTCATGACATTTTTAATTTCATTCAAACTTTCAACATACCAAGATATGGTTATTTAACTCATGTATATCAAGTTTGAAGTGAAACTAATGTCATTTGATCTAAATATGAACTTAGCATGTTTTCATTTGAAATAAGCTAAGTCTCAATTTTGCTATCTACTCATGTTTTCTCATATTTAGGCATCTAGACATCAAACATGAGATAATGTAAGTCTATGAATTAAGTTTGGGCTTTAGATGAGATTTTTAATTTACTTGTTGACTTAGGTAAACGTATACTTAAAGTTTTCAAAGAATCAAACTTTTAGATCTAAACAAAATCATATTTTTAATGAAAAATTTTGGTACCAATTTTTGGATGAAGATTTTTGATACCAAGTATTGAATGGTCATATGAAATACATGAACAAAGTTTAAACTCAAAGGAATTTTCAAAGACCATTTTTCATCCTATATTGATTTTAATCAACAAATGGATCCTAGCTATCATCTGAAATATCAAAATCAATCCTAGAAATGATTTTACTCATGAAATTGTGTGAATGATATTAGAAATAGAATCCAAATGGTGTACATGAGTTTTTATTAAAATTTTTGAAGAGAAATCAAAATATCGAAAAGATTAGCGTTTCAAGAATGATGATACTTTGTGTTTTGGAATCCAACTTCAAAAATTCACTTTAAATCTGATTCTTGATGAAACTTTTTGAAATTTTTTACCAATAAAACTAAATTTTTCAGTGAATGTGTAGTTTCAAGAATCATCTAAAAGGGATTTTTTTATATTTTCCTAGAAATAACTGAAATTGATGATACCAATTGTTGAACAAATGACAATTCCATAATTTTTCAGTTATTTTCAAAGAATGCTTAATTTTCATTCAAACTTTTATGACACCACATAATGGTCATGTAATGAGTGTATGTCAAGTTTGAGATGAAAATTATATCCTTAAGTCAAGATATCAACCTAGCATGGTTTCATTCAAAACTAAACTAATTTTTATGAAACTTGATAAGTTTCAATCTTAACATTTACTCATGATTTTTCAAATTTAAACATATGGATACTTAACATGAGTAAATCTAAACATGTTTCTCAAATATGAATTGAAAATGAGTTGACTTGGGTCAACATGATTCAAAAAAGGTTTTCATGAAACTACCTCTATGTCATTTTATCTATATCCATATGAATTTTTCATTCTAAGTGCTTGGAAATATGTTATACCTATTTCTAAACATATTTATGAAGTTTGGACTTAAAATAAAGTGAACAAGTCGATTTGTTGACTTGGGTCAAACCAAGTTAAGTCCCCTAAAGTAAGATACCAATTGTATTTGTTCATTTAGACATGAATTTTCAAGTTTAAATACCTAGACTTATGTGATATGTGTATCTAAATATGTTCATCAAATTTTTATCTTAAAATGAAATCTCTAAAATAAATTTAACCTAGAGCAAGTTTCATTCAATCAAGATATTATGAAATTGCCTAAGTTATCAAAATATTTTCCTACTCATGAAATTTCATATATCTATCATGCATAATCAATCATGAGCATGGGGAAATCATTTAAGCATGAATATTCAATTATTATACTATGGTTTTTGCAAAATTAAATTCATACATTTTTCTTAAAAATTTGCCTAACTTTTCATTTCCTTTTTCATTTTTTTTTGGGTACCATATCCTTCATTTACATTCACAACTTGCAAGTAGACATCATTAGAATCATAATGAAATAATTATGACTACTAGCAAGCTAACAAACTAAATAGCAAGGTTTAATGCAAAGTTTCATTAAACGCTTTAATCTATGCTAGATAGTAAAGATTCATTTAAAGAAAAATTTACATGATATCATAATGAATCTAAGGGATCAAGATGTGAATCATTTGAGGCATAAGGTTCCTAGACAAGTTTAACTAGTTTGGTCTTAAAGAAATGTCTCTAGTAGCAAGTATTAACCTAGAGCAAGTTTCATTTGATGAAATTTGCCTAAGTGCTAATATTCTACCTACTCCTGAGAATTCAAGTGTGTTAACATGCAAATCTAATCATGAGTATAAAGACATCGTTTAAGCTTAAACATTGAGGTATAACACTAAGATTTTGAATTTATCAAAGTTATACTATATTCATGATAATTTAGCCAAACTAATTTTTTCATTCTAATTAGCCTTCAATTTTATCATAACTTGCAAGTATACTTTATAAATAGAAAATCAAATCAAATCTACATGCAAGCTATCAAACTAAATAGTGAAGAGAAAAACCAAGTATCATTTATCAACTTCAACTTCACTAAATAGCATGGATTCATTTTCAAAGAAATTATTCATGATAACAAAATGAATCAAGAGATCTTAAAATATAAAATTTTGAAACTTAAGATCTCCAACCCTTCCTATTGGTTGAAAACCGAAAACCACAAAAAGCCTACGATTTAGAACCGCAAGGTCGCTTAGGTCCATTACAGGCCACTTGGGTCTCTGAAGAGACCGGAAAATCAAAATCAAAAATATTTTCAAAAGAACTCTTTTGCAAGAGCATGGAAAAACAACTCAATCTTGAACATGATATCATAATCTTCAACTAAGATTAAGCAATGCAAGTTAGAAGATGATACCGGAATAATTTTGATGCCAACTTTTACATAAGACATCAAGGTAGCTTGAAGTTGCAACCAAGGAAGGATTCACCATTCAAGTCCATGGTCAACTCCAATACACCACTTCTTTCTACCCTTGTGTGGTAGCTCCCCCTACAAGAGAAGATGAGACCTTTGGTACCCAAATAATTTTGGGTCCTTGGGGGTTAATGGGCTTAGGTACCCAAAGTATCTTAACAACACTAGGGTTTACTTTGAAAGCACAATCATATATGACATGTCCATAAATATCACAACAAAAATAATGTCCATTAATTTTTTTTTTTTTTCTATGGACATGAGGTTTAAAGTTAGAATACTTAATATGTGAAATATTATGAGCATGAGCATTCTTGTTTGGAGATTTTCTAAATGAGACATTTTGATTTTTAGGACTCCTAAGAGATGAAGCATTTGATAAGTTACTAGTTTTCTTACTCAAGAAAACAACCTCATTTTTTAAGTCATTGATGGATTTGTGTAAAGCTTGAATTTGAGATTTCAACAGGCAATTTTCATTTTTCAAGATATCATGCTCAAATTTGAAATCACTTATACAATCCTTACCATTGAGATTCACATTATTTTTTATGTTTTCATTCTCATTTCTAATTTTTGAAATCTTAGTTAACAACTCATCATTCTCAATTTCTAATTCTTCATTTTTATGTTTCAAATCCTTAATCTCAAGTTTCATATCATCATGGCAAGAATTAAAAGAATTAGATTTCATTTTCTCATTTTCTAATTTGCATTCATGCAATTGAGAACTAAGATTTAAGTTTTCTTTCTTCAATTTCTTATTTTCCTTGTTCTTTTTTACAAGGATGGCATACA
Source organism: Canna indica (assembly GCA_034359265.1). Lineage (NCBI taxonomy): Eukaryota > Viridiplantae > Streptophyta > Magnoliopsida > Zingiberales > Cannaceae > Canna > Canna indica. The sequence continues at coordinate 69,856,974 of CP136894.1, read as the reverse complement.
TTTTCTTGCTTTCTTCTAGTAGTTCTTCATAAGACATGTCAAGGGATTTAGAGCTACTAGAATCACTATCATTAATATTTTGAACATGACTAAAAGATGAAGAATATACCTCATCTCGAAGACCCATGAGGCAAACGTTTGATGTAGCTTCATCATCATGTCTAAAAGAGGCTTCACTTGTTTGAGATGTGGATGAGGAAGCACACTTCTTTTTGGATTTCTTTTTCAAGATTGGACAATTCTTCTTCTTGTGCCCCTTCTCTTGGCAAAGGAAGCACCTAAGTTTTCTTTTCCGATTCTTGCTTGTGCTTCTTTGGCTAGAAGTGCTTTGGATATCAAAATTTTCATTAGGACTAGAGGTATGACAATTGTTATCACCTCCTTCATTGAAAGTAGTAAGCTCCTCAGTTTTTGCATAATCATAAAGCATATTCAAGCAAGCCCAAATATCGAAAGTGGAAGTGCAATGCATGATCTTTTCAAAAATCTTATCATCCAAAGAATAAAATATACAATTTGTAGCTTTAGCATTTAATTCAAACATATCAATTTGTTCTTGGGTCCATGCATTTATATTTTTCTTAGGTTCAACATATTGGATTTTTACCATCTTAAAAATACCTAAACCTTGGGTCTTTAGAAAGGTGCACATCCTAGATTTCCATAGACCAAAGTTCGAGGCACCGAACCTAGGAGGTGCGGAAACAATCGACTCTAGAGTCATTTCAAGATCGAGACAAGGTGTAGAAGAGATGGTGAAATCTCAAGCTACGAACCCGCTCCGATATCAATTGTTGTCAAAATGGCGACACTAGAGGGGGGGTGAATAGTGTATTTACTAATTCGATTAGCTTAAATTCTAATTTGATCGTTTCTTGATTAGTTTAGGCGGTTTGCAATTCGATGATTTTATATGCGGAAGCAATAAATGATTTAGCAATTAAAGCAAATAAGAAATCAATGCAAACACAAGATTTATAGTGGTTCGACCCCAATGCCTACTCCACTACCTAAGTACACCGCTTAGGATTTCCAAACTAGTTTTACTAGATTAATTTACGTTTCCCTTACAATGAGGACTTTGCACCGGAAAGTCTCCGCTCTCCAACCGAAGGCACTTTCACACCCGGAAGTATCCCGCCTTCCTACCGAGAGCACTTTCCCACATCAACCCTAAGGGATAACTAAATTAATCCTAGTAAATACTATATTTACACAAGTGACTTTACACCTAACACCAAGCAACCACTTCCAAATTCAGACCTAACAATTCTAGGTCTGTCACTCGCAAATTCAATTAAAACGCGTTCAAATAACAATGAAGATTACAATGAAAAGAGCTAATAATAGAACAAGAATAACTACTCTTTTCAATCCTTCAGACGGAAAACTATCGATCCCGACCTTCGGTCGACTGATGGGTCGACCGACGCGATCTCGCATCTCGGGTATCCACAGGTCGGTTGACCGATGGGTCGACTGCCCAAGCTACTGCCCATTTTGGGCTTCCATCGGTCGACTGCCCGGTCGACCGAAGTAGCTCTGCTACTTTTTACCTTCATTCGATCGACCGAACCTAGGCTAAAGTTTATTTCTTCAGCCTATTTCTTTCGCGCTTCATTTTCGGGTTCCGGCTTTCAGTTAGCATCATCTCAGAGAGCTTTCCATGTGATCTTTGAGCTCGTCCGATGCGACTTTGGTGCACTCATCGATCTTCGAGAAGTTTCCGCGACGAACCTGAGTGTGACGATCAATGTCCTTCTGATTTCTGATTTCTCCGATTTTTCTGATTGTGGACATTGAACGCTAATTGATATGGAACCTGGAAGATATTCTCAATGAAATCATTAGTCCCTTGTTTGTTATCATCAAAACTATCAAAACCGAGATTAAGCCTTAGGTTGAAAACCTAAAGCCAATAAGCTCAACAACTTGATTCGATTTCTCAACTGAGCTAAGCCCACTCTTGATTCGATTTTTCCGCAGACAACTACCCAACTGCTCAATTGCAACATACATAGGTTCAACCATGTCATAGACATTATGGAATTAAATTCATAAGTAAGGATACATAGATGATTGGGGTATTTTGCCGAACACTTTGGGTGCGTACGTGCACGCCCCATCTTGGCCCTCTGTCAGCCTTAAACTCTCGACCACATACCCCACCATTTCTTCCCAAGGAACGCCCACATCAGACCATGTCACCCTAGTAAAACAGCAAGGCTTCGATAAATTCAGAGAACCCAAATCCAACCTCTCGCTGAAAAATTTCGCCACGAACACTTGTCTACCAATTTGAACTCTCCCACCTACCAAACTTGTTTCTTAACCCGAATATCCTAGCGTCTAATTCCTCACCCAAAACACTCACAGCAAGGAGTATATTTCAGCGTGAGCACATCATTTTCAAGGCTGAGAAATTTCAGCAACTCAACTTGCACTAGGCGGAAACTCTAGAGCCAATACATTCACAAAACCCGAAATTTTGTACACCTTCCTCAAGCTTACTAAACCAATTTTTTTTTGCACATTGAATCTCATCAGCAAGATATTTGAATTACTATGCGAATTCTAACTTAAGGAAAACATGATCAAGTGTACAATGCTTAGTATTGAATACATGTGAAGATGCAGTTTCTCAACTAGCAATTCCAGTATACACTCGCAGAAACTCAGAGGTACAACGGGCTGTTAAACGGGGAATGAGGCCAAGTAATATCAGAATAAAATGGCCTTCCCAGCCCTAGAAACATGCGACCACAAGGGCCCTAAACTAATCCCACACTTGACATACATTTCAGCCCACAGTCGAAACTCACGACGACAACAATTCACGCGCTAACGCTACCCATTAAAATCCGGGATTTAACATCTACCCAATATATATGACCCAGTCCTTAACTCAACCTCCATCACATCCCCTTCCCATAGCCGAATCCCTAAGGGATATTTTCCCTCCACAACAAGCCTCTTTTGAAAACAAGTCTTGTCAACATTTAAGGCTAAAATTTATCGGACAAAAAGTATCTTCCCAATCCAATTGACCCTCAGATATAAGGGTTACCCTAGGACTGTCCTAGGCCTGTCCTACAGCACCAACCCAACATCTTCAACACTCTACCATGTGCCTAACACCAAACTTTTGAGGCCGACTCTTAAGCCATCAAAAGTCCCATGAAGGAATAGTCCCGAAGCAATCTTTCCCTTGCCTAGAAATTCCATCTCCTAATAGCATCATGCCCAGTTCCCTGAATAACAATCCTATGCACACTATCGATTTCTCCAACTCGTTCAACCCAAGGCATTAGGGTCAAGACCCTTATAGACTTGCTGCCCTGAAACGTTAGGATTGTCCTAAGATCACCCAACACCTTAAATCTCCCGGGGACTTACCTTTCCTTCCATTTCACACATCAACCTAGTTAGACATGCACAAGGTGTGCAAAACATCTAGATTTCAGCATCCCTACCCCAAAAACAGAATCGATCCCGATTCGGTAACACGTTGGGGCTCACAGCTGCCCCTCCGTAGTCGATCAACCATGGAGGCATATCCCCCGAAGAAATTTAAGGTTTTGGATCAGTTCCAACCAAAAATGAAATTTACATGAAATTCTTAACTATCCACTATTATAATAAACCCTGGTTTCCAACAACCCACACGCCAACCAATTCTCGAACCAAAGCCTCGAGCCGAACTACTCTGGGTCTTGCTCAACCCTGGCCACCAATAGAAATCAAATGTATAAATAGCAACCAATGAATCATTCAAGAGGATAATAAAATCTTGCAATAGTTGATAATCCAAACACCCACACAAGAGTAGCCCAAAAGTGATAAATACTCACAGTATAGGGCCATTCACAGCCTTGGCCTCGGCCTTGCCTGCCAATGGAGTTACTTCCGCTACCACTCAAAATGGCGTCCACGTGCGCCTCCATTTCTATAATAAAAGAAGAAACATCCATGCAATTTAGTTATATATAAAACCAAAATTTTACCCAAAATACGTACCGCCGCTTGTGCGCAGGTTCAGCCGTCGATCTCGTGACTATGACATATCATATAATGACACGCTAGCAATGCCCCATACAATACCCAATGTCCTATTGTCATACCCTCTATGGTACCACATTATCATGCCCCAAATTCGGACATGATTGGCTAGAGTACCACCTGTACTCTAAAGCCTAACCCAACTAAGACAACCAAATAAAGATACAAAACTTGAACGGTTTATAAAAACCAACTCGATTTGCGAAAAACATAAACTGGATAATTTTTAAACCATCAATCAAATAGTTCAACAATTTCAAAGGTTTAAATCATTTTAAAAAGGAACCAGTTAATATAAATGAATCCCTCAACATCAAAAGTGTGAAAATAGACTCTAGACCCAAGTCCACATGACTCAAAAGAAAATATATAGTCTCTATGACTCGGGTATACACCCTCGACCACGACATATCACGAGATCTATTGTCTCTGTCACCACCAGCCGCACTACTGCTTCCCAGTACCTATTTGATCATGCTCAGATGCTGAAAATTAAAGAACAACATATAAATAATAAGTCCAACTAGGACTTAGTGAGTGACTTGATCCCCTAACAACCATGTCCAATAACTCAAGACCAGCAGGTAAATAATTTCAATGATAAACATATACACCTGGGCAGTAAATAAGGAGCAAAATTATCATTTCACATGATATATAAATGCCATCATGGATAACTATCCATTCATATAACGATAGACATAATGTGCTTATCCAATAATCCAAATAAATAAATAACATCATATAAACAACCAACAATCCAAGCAAGCCACCCGGGTCGATCGTCAGTGTGGTGGGCTGACGAGCTTCCCGGTCCAGGAACCCGTCGGTCCAATATTCAGGGACTCGTCGGTCTAATAATCTAGGGACCCGTCGGTCTTATGAGTCAGTCACTGAGTCTTGCACTATCTCAGCGAGCTTCCCGCTCATGCCACTCCGGGTCGGTCATCAGTGTGGCGGCTGACGAGCTTTCCGGTCCAGATGTATCCAGCAACCACAAGCACACGCAACATCCGTACATAATCAATTAATGGTGTAAATAATTATGCACATGAAAACCATAGAACCAATGTCCATATCCTAGGACCTCTAGGGTCCAAAAATTCCACATCAAGCGTGCGCCTGAACCCATGGCCATACCCGGCCTAACAATGCCATATGCACCATGTTCATTCCATATACATGTATTAAACAATAAGCAATAAAATAATTAACAAGAAATTGAAATACGCTTATGCGAGAGCATTTAATAAACCAATATCACAACCCAATCATCTCCTAGCATATAGAAATATATCAATTATGTGTGCTAGGTTCTTACTTGCATGAGTCCAAACGTATAGGAATAGACCCGATACATACATATAAGGCCGGCAGTATAAACATAAAGAATTCCTCATGGAGTACCCGGCCCCTAACCAACTCCTCCTTCCTAAGGTTTAGTGACCTTATATTGTCATACTAAGGAAAGTATGTGTCCTAGGATAGTCTAGGTTCATTATTTCCCTCAACCTCATGACCCTACGGTTAATCATACCCAATCGAGCCCATGTAATCCTAAGGGGGTAGCGTATAAACGTTATCGGCAGCACATATACACTAGTTGTAGCATGTATTTCTAGGTGTATAACGTATTTCCTAAAGGTAACATGAATCTCCTAAGGGTACATGCCCCTAAACCTTGTAAATGTGCACCCCTACATTAATGATCCTTCCCTTTGATACCCTTATTCATGAATCAAGATGAAATCAAGAACATACTCAAGAATTCACAAGAACAACATCAAGGTAAAGGGGCGGCACACACCCAAACTCGGTTAAGGCCATGCAACCATACCTCGAAATTAAAGCATTACCAATGAAGAATACGACGACGATAAAGAGAATCTATGATTCGATCAAGGCCTAGAGACTACATCATTATTTTCATAGCAAGAAATCCTTAGTGAAAGGGGCGGCACTACCCCAAATCTGGCAAAGGTCATGCGGCATCATAGAAGAAATTTAAAATGAGAATCAATGCAAGGATTATACAATGATGACGTAGGTTAAGCCTAGATTGATCAAAAGTCAAGAGTTTGCATCTCAAATCCACGGCAAAACATCAAGGGAAGGGGGCGGCGGCTTGAGTAGAAAACAAGGAAAAAAGGGGTTTAAATCATTCACCGGAGAAGGAAATTAAAAAGGAAGACGTTCCTCCGTGCTCCTACAAGTCTGGATGCGCTGCCCAGTTTCAAGTCCTCCCAAACCTTCTCCTTCACTTTCATATATCCCAAAATCTAGCCGTCCAAATCAGATCTCCACCGTTCACATCTAGGGGAAAGGGGTCTAGGACATTCTCTTCAAATTTTAGACCGATCAGCCCTGGGATAGGGTCCCGATCGCCCAATTTGACGAAACTCGACGTAGCAAAATCCTGGAGAAGAAACCAAAAAATAGGACTTCGGTAATTCTATGACAACGACATATTCGACCATTAAAAACCAATCTCCATCGATCAAAATGTAAATCAAGAAGTATACATCTTACTGTCCAAATTTCATTACGATCTGACCACAGACGCTCTATCGATCGCGAAGTTTGTTGCCATACGACGCTGCAAGGAGCGGTCTGCCGAGATTCCCTTCTTCCCTCTCCATGCGCGTGCCTCTTCCTCTAGGCGCCCAAGGTGGTGTGCGGCTGCTGCTATGAGCCACACGCCCATGAGGGATGAAGTATAAATACTAAAACTCCAATCGCCAAATGACCAAAGCGTCCGTTAACTTAAGTCAAGTCTCAAACAAACTATAACCCGACCAATACAAGTCCTATTTGAAATTCGTTTGAACCTCCGGACTCATCTCGAACCCAACTACTTGTCTAAGGATTAACCAAACATAGATAAATTAATTACCTTGCACACAAGGACCAATCTTCAATTTGCGCCCTCCAGTGTTTCATCGGGCCCACCTTGACGCACGACCAATTTATCCCGCTGGAATAATTAGATATACATTTAAAAGAACTTTCGAGTATCACAAATCGATTCTATCACTTCTTGTGGCAGCCTTTCCTACCCCGCAAGATTTTCATCTTTGGTTGGCTTTGGGCTCGTAGGCGACTACTAACGAGGGATAGAATTCAGAAATGGAAAATGGTGATTGATGAGTCATGCTTGCTTTACAGTATCCGTAAGGAGGATCACCGTCATTATTTGCACATTGCTCATTCACTTCGATTGGTTGGTCGATCTTACTGTCTTCCTTGAGCATTCAACTTTTTTCGCGTTGAGCCAATTGGACATCCGAAGTCCTCTAAATGAATGTGAAAATTTAAAGTCATTTCTAAAATCTCATTTATTTCAAGCAAAGAAAGTCCCAAACAGCCAAATATATCTTGACATAAATACATAGGAAGCTAGCAAGAAACACAGTTTCACCAGGGACTCAGCTTGGGGCACAAAGCTTCATCACTTCCACTTCTTGAACTTTCCCCCAAACATACCACCACCACCATACACGTGCTTTCCAAACTTGCCATGCTTGAACTTTCCATGGTGCTTGAACTTGCCATAGCGACCAGGCATATGCCCAGCATAGCCACCCATACCAGGATAAGAACCATGAGTCATATGCCCAGCATAGCCACCATGATAAGAACCGTGACTCATCTTGTGTGCCCCATAAGCAGTTGCTGCTGCTGCTGCTCCACCAGCTAACAGTGCCCCCATACTCGATCCATGTCCTGCTGGCGGTGAAGAACAAAAAGTTTAGCAAACTAATGCTCATATTATTCTTCTTCTCAAATTGACATCATGGAACAAAAATCTTAAACTTTCATAAAGCAAAAGCCCAACTGAACCACTGAGAGTGTTCCACAAGCTTCATTAGGCTTCAATTTGCTTAATGTGTTTAATTGTTATAGGCTTATATCTGAGTTATCCTAGTACAAACATTTAGTTATCTACCTTGGTAGATGATGAGATACACAATTATAGTATGTTTGTTTTATTGGATAGGAGATAAAATTGAATTAGATATGAATTTTTTAAATCTAATATACATCGGATATAATATAAATATTATATTTTTTTATTCTCATTTTAGTCTAATTCATGCACTAAAAAAATAAAAAATATTAATCGATTTTTTATCATATCCTCCCTTATTCTATAAAATAAACCTGCTATTAAGGTGTATATTTTGATAATAAGTCATATACCTTGGTGAGGAGGGTAAGCGGCAGGAGGATAACCCTGTGGAGGACATCCATAGGGAGAAGGGTATGCTGCCGGTGCTGGGGCATATGCATATCCTTGTGGTGGTGGTGGGTATCCGGCTGCAGGATAACAAAAAAACCCTTGTCCACATAATCCTTTGTCACTTGTACCATGCTTGTCCTTTCCACCTCCCATTTTTCTTCTTTGGAATGATTGAATAGTGAACAAAAACATGAAAGCAAAAGAAGAACAAGAAACAATCAATGAAAGATAAAAATAACTACTATGGAAAGCCTTAATCATTTATAATGCAAACTTGTCAAACAAGATGTATTAGGCAAGACAATCCTTCCAAATATACATACTGAGATGCAAGAACAAAATTGAAAGCAAGCAAAGGAATAACAGAGCATTCAATATAAAGGACTTGCTTACATTAAACATAATCGAGCTTCGTATATATATTTATATATAATTATATGAAAATTAATATTTTAGATCGGCCGAGTATAAATTAACCTGAGTCAAGTCGAATTTGAACGAACTCGATTAAACTCGAGAAAAATAAATGAGCCTAAACGAGCCGAGCTCGAGTTGCTCGAGTATAACTCGAGCTGAACTTGAGCCTAGAGATTGAAGCTCAAGCTCAATATTTCTTAAACGAGCAGAGCTTGAACACAAGTAATTTCAGATCGGCTTGGTCACACCCCTACTGTTAACTTAAAATTTTTTATTCCACTCGATAATGCCGAGAAAACAAGAGCAATAAAAATAAAGAAGAGGAGGACCTCACCAAAGCCTCGGAGCAAAGAACTCAAATTGAGCTCGAGACTTCACGGTTGAGACTGGACACAAATCCTCCTCTCCTCTATTTATAAGTTCTTCGGATTAATTATTACCAACAACTATACGTTGAACCCAAAATAACTCTTAATGACGTGGCGTCGTTTCAACCAATTCTTCGGTGGTAAATTTGGAGTTAATGTTTTCCCGAGTACTTGTACGTTGTTTTTCTTTAAAGTCGTGCCAACTTCGGATCGTGTATGCAAGAGAATACGTTTGAATTGGAAATTTAGCCTTCCATTGTCCTACACGTGTCTATATTTTTATCATCACAGCACGTACAAAGTATAAGTATATAATTATTCTCTTATTTTTTTTGCAAAGAAAAGAAGAATGCTATTCTTTCAATTCAAAGTATGTGAGAACAATTTTTTTGTCTTCGCAGCAGCGTTTGATCAAAGCAAAGAATAAAAGCAAATGGAGAAATTTGTGTTGTTTATACTTCATAAAGTTGATTCCCTAAATTATTTGTTATTTTATGTATTTGGCGTCTTCAAAATGAATTTTGAAGGATCTTGAATTTGTTCTCACACCAAAGAAATAAATTTCTCCCTTTTGCATTACTAAGAAAAAATAAATTTAAATTTATGATTAGCGATTGTACTATTTATGATATCTTTTTTATTTCTTGAATAATTAACTGGTAATACTAACAACAACAACAAATTATAAGTCCCGACATTTTCGGCTTAGCTTCATGGATCTTTACAATAAACTGTGTAAGATCAAATCCAAGTTATTAAGGGCAATTGAATTGCTTTTAATTGCTAATTTTCATAAGTTAATTTAAACATTATTTCTAGAAAATAACATCACATGGAAAAGTTTATGAACGTCAAAAAGAAGTGTTTGTATAATTTCATCGATCTAGAGAAAAGTCAACATCGACTTAACCATTATGGATCTTGAGAAAAGTCAACATGCCATGATACTTGATAACAACTACAAATCATACAAAATTTAGTTTTCTTGTCGGCCATCACATTTGCAGGTGCATATTTACACATGAAGATACACTTTTTTCCCTTCAAATAATATCACAGAAAAACTGAAGAAGCATGAATTCACATCTTATTGGAAATATAACAGACTTAATAGTGAATGATTATAATGACAATATTACTGGAAATATTAAACCATACAAAGAATCTCGTTCATCAACAATATCTATAAGAATATATAGTACAAGCCTTATTGAAATTAACAAAATGGGAAAATAGTAAATTTTGACTGCTTGTGCATGTAGTCATGTACAAGTGGGAAAAGGATCCAGGATTTGGGTAATAAAGCAGATGAAGTTTTTTCTGAGCAAAGAATCATTGTCACCTATATCACAAGGGGTATAAAAATCAAACTCAAACTGAATGAAAATTTCACCAAGAAAATAAAGTTGGTTTACAAGGCCGCCGACGAAGAAAGCTAACAAATCCCATCTACATCAAGCCAGCAGGCATAAAGGGAAAAAGATGCAACTGGAACAAATCAAAGATATCCACCCAAAAGGAAATAAAAATTCCAAAGATCTTCCACATTGTAATAGCAGAAATCATCTATTCTTCAGAAAACCGCTTAGACCTGTTGAAAATAATCACAAAATTTATATGATAGAATCTAACCAGCATTTGTAGTGACTTGAAAGTTAATGATACTGATAATCAACTTACCCGCGTACAGCTTTAAGCTTAGTGTTTTGTTTCTGAAACACAGGTTGGATGCGTTGAAAGAAAGATGGCTTTTTAGGCTTGGCACCAAAAAGGAAGACCCTCAATGGTACTCTCGTCTTGCTTGAAGAATGTTCCAAGTGAGCATGAGGGGAGCCATGAGGGGAGCCGCTTTCTAACGGAAATGGTTCAAACTTCTCGCATAGCCTAGACAACTGGTCCTCAATTTCAGTTTGAAGCCTCCTGACTTGGTATAGTCCTACCTGCAGTTCACTTGCAGCCTTACTGTTCTCTTGTTTCATGTTGATCACTTCACCATGAAACTTCGCAGCTTGATATGGAGTGAGCAACACTTCTGCGGATTCCGATTTGCTCTTGATAGCACTAGATATTTCCTCTTGCAATTCACCAAGAGATGAGATCCTGCTTTGCAGCTCCACCATTAATAGTTCACCCTGTTCCAACCATACTTGGAGTTCAGTCTTCAATTCTCTCAGTCTCTTGGCTACTGGTGCTACCTCAGGCTTCCCAGCGTGACCACCAGAAGCACTATCACTGCTCTCTGCTGTCTTATTATCCCCCAGCTTCTTGATTTCAGCTTGTAGGTCATCATATTTGGATTTGAACTCCTGTATGTGATGGAAAGATGTGCTGAACCTTAACCAAAATTCTAAATTTCCATCAAGCAAAGTATCAATCTCCTTTCTAAACTTTTCTTCAGTATGTGAAATACTTTGGGGTGCATTGATTCTATCTACATGAGCATCTTCTTCAAGGGAACCTGGTATTTCTGTAAACTTTACATGGGACTCTCTTTTAGAAGTGGATATATTTATATCCTTAGATATCACAAAATCTTCTGGTTTAGAATTCTGTGTGATCATCTGAGAGTTTAATGTGCTTTCAAGCTTCTGATGACCATGCCTAGTGTCTTCCATGATAACATTAGAGCTTGTCTTTAAAGAGGCCAATTGTTGCCTCAGCAGCCTTATTTCCTCATCTTTCATTGCAATGACATTTTTCAATTTCTCTATCAAAGCCATCATCTCAAGAAGTTGTTCTTCATTTTTCTTCTCTGAAACAGAGAGTCTTCTCCTTGTCTCTTCATAATTTTGCAAGATCAACTTGTATTCAGCTAGTAAAATCATTTCTTTACCTTCTAAACCACTCAAAACCATTTGCCGAAAGCTAAGAGCATCCTCTTTTCCACCAAGTGGAGCTTCTTCATTGTTTGTTAGATGCAGACTAGAATTCTCTTGTGATGAGCCTTTGTCCCGCACTTCAGTTGTTTTCTCTGGGCCCTTGCTGTTTTCAAAAGCACTTTTGAGTTCAGAACCTGCCTCATTCTGGGATGGGGTTTCCAGGCAATGACCAAGTTCCTGAGTTGCACAAACAACCTCTTTAAAATCTTCGTCACCATGGTGGATTTCAGTTACATCTTTATCTTCATTTACTCTCTGTGGTTCAGCATTATATGTTGAAGCTTCTGACTCTGTTAATGCATCTGCAATAAAATCATGTCCTGGAGGGTTATAAGACTGCAGCTTCTCTGATATACCATTGAGGCTGCGACAGGTTTCAGTAAAGTTTTCTTGGAAAACCATCTCGTCATCTTGGACAGTTTTCTCAATTGTCTGAACTCTGCTTAACTCATCTTCAGCTTCCTTCAGTCTTTGAGACAACATATTTGAGTCATTAATGAGAACTGTCTTCTCCACTTCAATTTTCTGAAGAGATTTATCAAGTTCATTGTTTTCTGAAGTCAATCGATTAATTTGAACAGCCTGTGATGAAACTGTGAGTTCCAACGCAATAACTTTATTAACTAGCTCATTAATCTTCTCCGCAATTTCTATTGCAGAACTTTCAGGATTCATCTCAAAATGTGTCTTAATTTTCTCACATATGGACTGTAACTCGAGCCTTGCCTTGTTTAGAGAATCAGCATCTTCCTTCACTTTTTCAGCAGTGAAGCTCATCTGCTTGTTTTCAGCAAAAATATCTGGATTTTCCATTTCAGACTGGAAATGCTCACCTTTGAGACTCTTCAGCTTTACATTAGCTGTCTTAATTCTTTCAGACTCTACTTTTGCTTGTTCCAGTGATTTGCTTCGCTGTTCCTTCACGCTGACTATGGCATCCTCACAGGATTTAAGAGCTGTTGATGTCATTATTGTACGTGCCTCATTGTCCTCAATTACTGCACTGGTACTAAACTCATCTTGTAAGCAACAAACTTTTTCTTGCGTCTCCATGACTTGCTTTTCAATCTCCCAATACTTGGCTATGCCACTCTCATATGAACTCTTGATGTATTCTTTTTCAGTCTGCAGAACCAATATTTCTTTCTGAAGCTTATTTATCTCTTCTTGGGCCTCTTCTTTATTAATCTGAGTTGCATGAGTCTTTTCCTCTTTCTTCTTTATGGATGATTCGCTCTCCCTCTTTTTTTTCATTAATCCCTCTACTACTGGCTTGTTAATTTTACTTGGATCAATTGGAGTAATTGCTTTAGGAAGACTATCCTCCTCCTCCTCTAGCATGGCATATTGAACTTGATCAGGACAAGCAGTTGCAATGGTGTGGTTGGCCTTGTGTAATTCTCCTGATATATGATCATATCTTTCAGCCAATGCCCTATATGCCCTGTAGACATCTTCCACAAAACTTATCAACTCGGGTCTCCTTTTGAAGTACAATTCTGCTCTCTTAGCAAAGGAATCAGCATCTGCTTCAATGAGCTTCATCATTCTTTTCACTAAGTCCTCCATCTCTGTAATTCAATTAATAGTATTAAGTATTTTATGCAGTATAAACAACACATGAGAAAGCATATTGTTAACAATAAAAATGTCTTAGAATAGATTTTGGTTCTATCCACTCGTTACAGGTCAAGGTTATGAATTCTAGATCAACATACATATATCAGGCACCATATCTATCTTGTTTTTTTATCCCCAGAAGTAAATATAAAAAGCTAATTCCATGTAAGGTAAGAGTATACTGATTTGTGACTCTTAAATCTTATAACTGGAAATCATTAAACAGCCTCAAGTGATAGCATAAATTTGTTGAAGGAAGCTGAATTCAGGAATACTAAAAAATTGTTTGATAAATAACTGGGTTTGTTTTTCCATCATGTCTAACATTTATGTGGAATTCTCAAAATAGATATTAGATATCCACATTAGCTACAATAAAAGGTTAAATTCAAATGATGTACATCTGGTAAAGTCCTAATTGTGACTCAAAGCTCAAACCCTTAGTCACTGCTTCAAGAGACGGTAAAGGCAGCTCTTGCTTGAAGTTTTGTGAGATGTCTAATAACTCTATAAAGCATTTTAGGGGACTGCTTTGCTTTTGATGTCATAGGCCATCAGCTGTGGAATTAGACTACTGATTCATCATGCTATCTTTCTGACAGAGAATTGTCGTCAATATGAGTTATAATTTTTATGACTGGTGACTTTAATTGTTAGTTGTGAATTTTGACCATAATTCACACTATTCTCTCTAATAATACATTCTTGAATCTAGATGATGGTTCCACAAATATTCTTAATAAAACCATTAAAATCAACACAAAGAAAATGTTGATTGATGTTTTCTTTTAAATATATATTTTTAAAACAGGAAAACTAATTTAGGTCCTGTTTATATATACTGATTATGTTGATTTCTATACAATATAAACAATAGAAATTTGCTAAATGACTAACCATAGATTTTGCACTGGGATCAACGTGAATACAATATTTTGACATGCTTGAATCAAATCATATTTGCATATACAGGTTTAGAAAGAAACAGAGTTGTTTTTACCATTCAAAATTCACCATGTTTTTCCCTGCTTGAAGCAAGAAACTTGAGCCAATGCTATAGCTTTGAATTCCTTCTTTGAAAAGGCAACAGATTGGATTGATAAATTTCTTTTTTTTATGAAAAGGTTCTAAATATCTAAGCATGATGCTTTCATGAACTCTGACACAATCTTAACAATGACATAGCTAGCCTCCAAGTAGATCTTAACCAAGTAGAGAATTTCACATCTGTAAAACTTTTCAGACTAGTTCCTAAAATCGATGCTCGTTTTGCCTGTCCTTTGTCTATTTTTCCTTAATCTTCTAATATCTCACCAATAATGATCAATTTCTCTTTCAAATACTACAACTCACTGAAATCAATTTGCTTCTTTGCATTAGCATCTGTTGCCAATTAAATAAGGTGAACGTGTGTTCGTCATGGTAAATTTCTACAAGGTTTGGAATCAATCTCTTACTAATACAAGCAGACAACTGCTTTATCCCTCTAGCCTTCTGATCCCTAGGCTCACACAGTGTTTTGTTTGTTTTTATTCTCAAATTTGGAGCTTTCCTATAGGCAGGTCAAAATTTAGTGACTCCATCAAATAGGCAATAATCTATGTTCTTTCTACGTTTTGTGCCCTTTTTGGGTTATGACACCAATCTACTATTCCATTTGCTCATCTCTCTGATAAAATATGATGTTTAAACTCTTAATTCAACTGCGATTCTATGAATGTATTCGCCGATTCTGTCTGCGAAGAACAAACAAAACATTTTCGATTGATTCCGGTTCCAGAAAGACAAGCATAAATATCGAAAAGTCCAAATTTTCCTAAAAGGGAATAACAACACAATACAAGACAAGACAAAGAGTTCAAAGAAGCGAGCGAGGAAGGATCGAAGACTGGCCTTGGAGGTTGATGTCGAGCCATTTCGACTGCTTCGTCCGGATATGGCTCGCCCACCACCATGAGTACGCGTTGCTCGCCGCCCTATGCAGCATCTCTCGCTCTCACCCCTGCCTTCCTCCCTCTCGTTTTGATCCTGATGAGGGAGAAGTAGGTAGAAGATGAAGAAGAGGAGGCCGCGTAGAAAAGATGAAGAAGAAGATGCGAATCAATAGCTGTAAGGCTAAAAGGGGGTTGAGGGAGATGCGAACCGCGAGAGACGAGGAAGGAGAAGAGGAGAAGGCATGGCGACCTTCATTTGGTCGGCAAAAGGTGCAAGATTGGGGCCATGGCGGTGCAAATCACGTTGAACCAACTCACCTAGTCACCTCCCTTTGTTAGAATATGAATATGATTTGGGCAACAAATTGCATTTATTTTCCTTATTAATTACTCTTTTTTTACTTTGCCCAATTGTAAATATGTCCCACTAAAATTATTTATTTTCATATTTATCATTTTAAAATTTCAATTTAATATACATGTAAGGCTTTAATCCAAAAAAAACAACCTGATTTCTTTACAACTTGAGTATAAAAAGTAAATTAATATAAAAAGTTTTACGAATTTAATATCATACATATTGAAAAATACACATTAAGCTATTATATTAGAGTTCAAACCTGATGATATTACTATCACTTATGCTGCAATGAGTTCACATATTATCTTTTATTTTTAAAGATAGAAATATATAATGGGAAATGATGAGTGTAGAATTTTGGTTTGATGGACCAACCAAATTAAATTTCCATTTAAATTTTGTTTGTTTTAAAAAATTAGAAAAAATAAAATTTGTTTCAATTTGGACAACCTAAGCATATATGTACTATTGAAAATATATGTCTAAGCAATGGACAAAATAATTACTCTCCTACTTTTGACACTTTGTTTGAATACTATATATATTTTTGGAAAGCTCAAAATCAAGTAGTATTTCAGAACTATCATCCCCCGGTTGAGATCCTGCTTTCGAGTTCTCTGACTCTGACTATTCATTATGTAGACACTTTTCTTCCTGAGGGTAATCAAATAAATTCTATTAAGGAAGATGTGGCTTGAAAATTACCCCCACTAAATTGGACTAAATATAATACTGATTGTGATGTGGACTTAGACTTAAATTCTAGAAGTTATTCTTTTATTGGCAGAAAATATGATGGTTCAAGTTTTGTGTCAGCTAGTTTTTATCATAAAAATTATTCTATATTAGTGAATGAGACTTTGGCCTTTAAAAGCGCTCTTTTGCATGATATTCATTATGATATTAAAAATATTATTATTGAGAGTGATTCTAGTATTTGTGTAGATACGTTTAATGGTCGTATAAAGTTTTTTTGGGGGATTTAGAACATTATGACTGACATCCGAAATTTTGCAAGATAAATTGAGGAACATAAAGTCGCTTATATTAGAAGGGAGAATAATCGAACTGCGTATTGACTCGCAAAGAAAGCAAAGCTACTAACGTAAAATTTTGTTTGTTTGGAACAAGTAGTGATCTTGTGATCTTGTAACGTTAATGTAACTTAGATTGTATTAGGTAGAACTTATTTTTTTTCTTTGAAAAAATATATATATATATATAAAAAGTTAGATCACTAGAGTTAATCTAGTCCACTTCTTCGTGTAATTGACTTTAAAACACTTTGATATTATTATATACCATCCCCTTAACAAAAAAATATTATATATATAGGGATAATATATAATTTGATCTCTCAAGTATAATCGAATATTTATAATGATCCCTCAAAATTTTTTTTGATAAATGTGATTTTTTTTAAATATGACTCGAGCAAAATAATTCGATTCATGAGTTTTTTTGCTTAAGTCAATCCAGCTATTTTGTCCTAGTCAGAGATTATTTTGCTCGAGTCATATTTTAGAGGGATCACTCTGAAAACTTGACAATATTTGAGGGATTAAATTACACGTTATCCTATATATATAAACAGTAGTATACATCTTAAGTAATCATTAATGTGCGTAAATTTAAAGCCGAATAAAAAGTTAAAGATTAGGAAGAAAGAAGTAAGTATACATCATCACTAATCATTAATGTGCATAAATTTAAAGCCGAATAAAAAGTTAAAGATTAGGAAGAAAGAAGTCATGTATATATGTACTAAGATCCTCGGTCTATATAATAATTAAATTATTATTCAAAAGTGGATTTGAATTTTATTGTTAATGGAACCGAATGAGGTGTCATATTTAAGTTAATGTGATTAAAGCAGCGATCACATGAACCTTTTCCAACTCCGCGTGGAGGAGTTATTATTAATTTTCTTAAGGCTTACGAATCATAAAAATAAAATAGGGAAATACTTTTAGTTCCGATAATTTACTCAAATTTTAGCTTTAATTCTCATCATTTTAAAATTTTAATTTTGGTTCACATACTATATTTTCGTTTAAGAGTTGATCTATGCATTCACTTGAGGCATAAACAACGTTAAACGAAGCTGATGTGATTAACCATTGCTGACTAGACATTATTGACATAAACAAGTATAAAATTAATATCCGGATAAATTACGTGGACTAAAATCAAAATTCAAATAAACTATGAAAAGTAAAATCAAAATTCGAATAAACGTACTAAAATTGCTTGTGAAGCTTGAATGAATTTTTATGATATGATGCAGAATAGCTTCACAGTCTGCAAAGTAGGTATATGAATATTAGATACGTACAACGCTCATATAAAAGTTTAATTCTCCGACACGTGACACACCGACATTAGGTCGTTGGTTTGAATCCGGCGAGTTGAATTTTGAAAAGTCAATTTTTTTTTTCTTTTCGATCATTCTTAATTCTCTAATTATAAAAAAAATCATACTTTTGGTCATCATAGTTAATTTACTTAGATTTTGATTTTAGTCATAATAATTCATTCGAATTTTAATTTTAATCTCCATAATTTACTAGGATTTTAATTTTAATTCTCATAATTTACTCAACTTTTTATTTTAGTTCACATACTTGTCCATGTCAGCAATGTCTAGTCAGTAATCGTTAGTTACGCTAACTTCGTACAACGTCGTTTATGCCTCAAATGACGGTAGGGACAAACTTCTAGATTAAAATATAGTGTGAAAATTAAAATTAAATTTTTTAAACTATATTTTTCTGATTAAATTACGAGAACAAAAAGTATAAATTTTTCCAATAAAATAAAACGCATGGAAGCCGTCACTGTGGGTTGAACCATTCAATATATTTTTTATTCTCTTCTTACCGATTCAAATTAATGCATGTCATGAGGACGCCATTTGGCAATTTTTTCTATCTAAGAGTCAACATTTACATGAAATTGAAATAAATATAAACAGCCATTTCTAAAATTTAAAATCGGAATTTACCTCATTAATCTTACAGTCGGACCTATTTTGAATGCACTGTTGGAATTTTTATATATATCTTTTTTTAATTTTTATATTATAAGTCCATTCATTTCACCAATAATTTAATATTGAACATACTAGTAAATACTATATAAGGTTGTATAGGAACATCAAATTTAGTACTATCTTGTGTTCGCTTTGTATTATCACAACACAGGATAATGAGACAATTTGACGAAAATATTTTTTGTATTACTTCTTTTTTATTTCATCATATAAAACATACTAGACAATATTATATATTGTTATAATAAAATATTCATTTTAATTAACATAACGATTATAAATCTAATTAATATATTTTATTACAATTATATCACAAGTAGATTAATTAACTAACATGTTGCGACATTGAGGCCTTGACATCGTCGACGACGCAGCCACACCGCCTCTCATACTGAGTATACATGCTAATATAGTGAGTATACCTGACTGCATAGAAAGTATACATGATCATAATATTTTATTTGACTAAAGATCAATTTTCGATCCAAATATACTCTCGATAAATAAATAAATAAATAAATAAATATATATATATATATATATATATATATATATTTTGAATATATTATATTTTAATCCAAATATACTCTTCCTAAATATAGACACATACTCAATTTCTATCAAAATATACTCTCTTTGAGTCTAAATATATTCTCTTTTAATCCAAATATTTAATCTAAACATGGATATATACCCAATTTCTATCAAATTATATTATCTTTGAGTCCAAATATACTTTCTCTAAATATAAATATACACTCAATTTCTATCATTTTTTTTTTTTTGAGTCTAAAGTGTTTTTATCTTAAAAGCATTTTGACAATGCATTTCTAAATAAAATCTAAATTTGCTTTGATTCCAATGTTCACAACTCATCTAATGGTTCATTTATTTTGCACGATAGAATTTTCAACCGGATAGGAATCTAGTTGGAATTAATTATGATAAAATTTTGAGAGATAAATTTATATTCTATTATGCATTTGTTTAGATCTCGAATACAGTCAAATTCTTAAATCTTATATTTGTTTTGATTTTGTATAAGGAAGTCAAATATAAATAATTTAATACGTAAATTTAATTTTATCAACTTTTCATATTAAAAATTATAAAATTAATGATTTGTTTATTTAGCATTTGTTTAAGGCACATGAAAGGACAAAAGATTTTTTTTAAAAAAAAACAAGAAAAGTAGCTGAGACAGGTTAAGGTATAACACCCCTGACTGGCTCTTATTATTACTCAAAACAACATTACATGAATCCAATTTCAATACATCAGCAGTAGAGAACTCACAAAAATGAGAACAACACAAATCTATTTCTAATACACTATTATAGTTTCTCACATTTTTATTACAATTACTTAAACCCACTATTGCTGAAGCACTGTCACACATCATCATATTGACTTCAGGAAGAATGCTATCAACCCTTATTCTTTCATAAAACCTGCAACTAAAATCCATATTCCAGCTCTCAGCCATCTGCCAACTAAAACCTGCAATTGAAGTCCATGTTCCAGCTCTCATCCAATCTTCAATTTCCTGTCATTGCACAACTTCATCTAACACCCCTTTATTTCTTTCTCTATTGATAAAACACCAGCCTTCCACCTTTAACTTCATGCCTAAGATTTTTTATATCTCTTGCCAGATCTCTCAAATTTCATGGAGCTTTAACATCTCCATTTAAAATATCCACTACCCCTTTGTAATCCGAGAAGACCATAATCTGATCCACATTCAACTGCTTTAGTCTTTTTAAACACTCCCACAATGCCTTCATCTCCGCATCTAAAGCATTCTGTGCCAGAAAATTCCCAGCCCCCATTTGAATATTTTCTCCTATTTCATTCTCTATGTGAAACCCAAATCCAGATTTCTTTGCCTCAAAAACTTTCCTTCCTCTGAAATCAACTTGATATATCCTTTCCTATACCTTCATTTTCTGAGATATAATATTACCATTCATGTACAGACTTTTCAATCCACAAGAATTTTGATCATCATTGTATACTTCTGCGAGTACTTTGCATTTAACAATATTCAAACCATCAACTTTTTTTCTAAAACAAGCTTCATTTCTATTCTTCCAAAGATACCATAAACAGCCAACAATACATCCATGTAATTTTATTTTTTTCCTTCTTCTTCAATTTCCTTCCTTCCTCAACCCATTTACCTTGCCACCAATCGTGCTTATATTCAAAAGAATACCCTACAATACTCTCCAGCTTCTCCCAAAACCAAGCTGCAAAAGTACAGTTAAAGAAAATATGGGAAATATTATCATCACCTTCATTACATATAAAGCATTTACTTTTAACAATGTTGCTTCTCCCAGCTAGAAGTTCAGTTGCAGGGAGTTTTCCTTGAACTAGTTTCCATAGAAAATTTTTTATTCTCGAAATAACATTCAGGTTCAAAATAGCACTCCAATCCCTAGTATAATCCTCCTCATTTTCTCTGCTCTTCAAGAAGTTATAAGTTGATTTACAATTGACTTTTCCTTTCCTGTTAAGCATCCAAACCCATTGATCCTCTGAATTGATCTTAGGCAGATATATCTGGCCAACCCTAATCATGAGTTCCTCTCCTAACACATTACAAAGCAAACCCATATTCCATTCACCTTCCTTAATGAAGTCCTCAACCAAGAGAACCTTACTTATCTCCTCCATATTTATAAATGTGGGCCATTTAGCCAAAGGCACGCTATCAATCCAAGGATCCCGTGACACATTGGTTCCTTTCTCATTTCCAATTTTAATCATCAACTCATCTCTCAAAGCTACCATAGTATTTAAAATATTCTTTGATGTCCAGCATACTCTATGTTTCTTATCAGCTTTCCAAGGATGTATACCTGATTATCTTTCATTCAAAAGCTTAGACCAAATATGATATTTTCTATTGAGGATTTGCAGCACCCTCCTCGCATGGATTAAAGTCTTAAAAGTACTTAAATAAATGACAAAAGTTGTTGTCTAATAATCGTTTACAAAAAATTTACTATAGACAAAACAAAAATCATGCCTCGATACAATAGTATAATACAATAGAATCATTTTCTTGTTACTTCACACAACATTACAAGCTTAAAAAATAATTGCAATACTCTTAATCTGCCCTCAAGTCTAAATTGTTCACTCGACACCTCTCGTCTCAATTACTAGTTGCAATAACAAATTGATGACAACACTAAATTTGTTATCTAGTGATATTCGAAAGAAATAGGTGATTATCTATTGTACTATTTTTTACGATCTTATACTATACTGACTAATCTTGTATTGTTCTAGACAAAACGAAAGGATCCTACGTTTAAATAATTAATTTTAACATAATGATATAATTTTTTGACAAAATAATTCTTTAAATTGAATTAAAAATTCCCATCACATACATAAATTCACGAAAAGTACACAATACTACTTTCTCGATATAATAATTGGTGACTTCTTAAAAGTTTATTTTCATAATAAAAACAATTTTGAATTTATTTTAATATAAAATATTCTTTATTTCTTTAAAAAAAATCCTTTATTTCGAAATAAAAGTTAAATTTTGATATTGTTTTCTTTAAATTTTAATAATTTTTACAATTTCAATTATTAGATTTCTCATCGGGATATCTATATCTCACTCTGCTCAGAATTAAATATAATTGTATCCATTGCGTTTAAAATCTGACATCCAACGCATTTGTGGAATAAGATTTCTTAAATACACACTAAATAGATTTGCCTATTAATTACAAAGACCTCAGCTATTAATTTAAAAGTAAAATTAAAAAGAATGATAGTACATCTATTATAAACAATTTCTGATGTACTTTCGATGTATGATTAATTAAAGTGAAGTGCTTCATAAAGACATAAATAACATCTGATGTACGGTAGAAAAAATATATTGTTTTTTTTTTGAAGAAAAACATATCATGTGATAATTTTGTCTCTCTTTCTGTTCTTCCTCGTTGATCGCTTTTCCAACCTTGGCTCGACTGAGTTTTCAACTCGGCCATCTAACCTATTTTTAGTAGATTTGAACCGATTCTTGATTGAGCTTGATTAATTTATTTCCAGATCAATTTGGGAGTGAGATTATGATCAAATTTAAGGCAAATTTCTGATTTGGGGAGTGTTAAGACCCACTTTGGTGAATCAAAATTAACACTGCCTTTTCTGTTTATAAATTGACAACCAGATCATCCTCCTCCATGGAATGATGGAAGAGGTTGCTTCAAATTTTCAAATTGCTATGAGAATAACATGTTGATTAGAGTTCTACACCACAAATACAATTTTATACAATGATTTTGGGTTCAAAAATTCACCCAACAACCTAAAATATGACCATATAACTTCAAACTAAATGAAGTGAAAAGTGCATTTCTCTCTTATATTTTAGAGACAATGACAATAAAACCTGAGTGTCGAAATAAGATTTCTATTTACAAAATGAGCATGAGAAAGGATGCTTCGCATCAAGTAGATCTGCAGTGTCAAATTGGACTATAAATCAAGGGCAGTAAAAAGCCACAAGTTTCCTCCAAGAACTGCAAAGATAAACTTACGTTTCCTCTTAGAATTTACAACACAGGATAGCACATGGTAAGTAACTTACCATCCAATTCTTAATATACTACATTAGCTTGGATGCAAAATACCTTTAGTAGATCATCAACTAGCATATATCTCCTGATACCTATTACCAGGATAAAACCTCCTAAATGGCATAAATCCTGTCAATCTCGGCATCAGATAAATCAGAGTTATTTTGCCATGAATTTGAGCCACTCCTTGATGATTTCGTCCTTTTCCTGATGGCGCGCGTGCGCTTTGACTTAACCACATAGAAAGTCATGGTCCCAAGAACACCAGCCATTATCAATCCACCTATAAGTGTAACCAGAATAGCAGCCCATTGGATGTGCCGGCCCAACACTATGTATGAAGAGGCTATAAATGCAACTGTGGTGCAGACAGAAGCCAACCACATCAGCTTGTTGATAATCTCGATGACCCGCCTCTCTGCCTTTGTTTCTCCCCTGACAAGTGTTATCTGAACCACCACCACTGCTAGTGAAGTGAACAGCGCAATAGCATTGAAGATGAAAAATATCTTGAAACTTCCAGATTTCACAACAACAGCCGTTCCATTGTCTTCAGTTCCACCAGGCACAGTAAAGATTGCAGCAAATGCAACAGTGGCAAAAAGCACAGCAACGACAGTGACTGAGTTGGTAGCATTGTTAATGCCTTCTCTGTGGAGCTTTCTGAGCTCCTTTGCAATACCATGGACATTTTTGTTGGTTTTCCTTGTCTGCTCCAACTGTATGTGAACATCGTTTTTAATCTCAGTTACAGTCTTCCTGAGCTCGTCACGTGGTTGATTCAGTTCGTTTGCCCTGACTGCATCATAACGACACAACCATTCCTTTATTTCAGCAGATTCTTCTGATAGAGGTAGACCTTCAGCAATATCAAGAGCAGTTTTATGATCTCTTGTCAGTGCATTGACATTTGTATCGGGGAGATGTAGGAGAACCTTTACTATCTACAAGAAGTCAGGAAAATCTGTAAGTAAATAAAGAAGGAAAATAAAAACCTCCTTTTGTTGGAAACCATCTTATGCGCATAGCAATTACAAACCATTATACCAGAACTGTTAGTTGAGGACATGGTTTTTGATAGGTTGGTGAAAACACAGCAATTATTAGGGATAATCCTTTTGGTCTCACACAAAATACATTGTACTGTGCAGAAGGATAGCAATTCTTTGCAGGGTGCTAATTTTGTTAGCTTCTGCTAATGAGTATTCTATGTGGTTCTTATTTTTGTATATAATTTAAGAATTATGAAATGAAACAAAATCTTTCTACCACAATTCTTGTGTTATAGGCCAAAAATTTGAAGCATATGTGATACTCGACAGAATTTTCAATTGCAATTGAGTCAGTATTATTTGCATTTTTAATTTGATTTTCTCATGAAAAAATCACTACTATGAAATTAAGCTAAGCCCTTTTATATTTTACCCAGATAATGAAAACCAAGAATGACTACTAAATAGAGGAACTCAACAAACACATTATTTCTGACGTATGAATCTATCATCATTGCAAATGGGAGTTAAAGAAGCCAACAAACTAAAGGCTACTTGATTGTACTGGTTTGATTGTAAGAACATCCAAAAAATACGAGGGAAAGAAAAACACTTCAATGCTTGATTACCCTCCACCCCACACTGATATTTTGACTTCTGTTCCGGGAGAAGATAATGTCCAAGCATAATCAACAAGCCTCATGATATTTATTATCCTGAAAGCAAGCTGTTTTAAAAAATATAATATCCTACTTCTCCATAAGGCAGACAGGTAGAGAAGAAAATCCTGAGAATTTGGCCCTGGAAAGAGACTAACTATATATCAAAATATCCCATTACTTTTCTCAAGTGACACCCTTCTAAGACAATATGATGAAAGTATGTCAATGAGTCATTGTCTACTAGGTTAGGCAGTCAGGAAATGTAGGCATGTTAGGTGTTAGATCCCTAGTTGTAGAATTGTAGCAACTTAGTTTTTACATGTGGAATGTAATATGATGGTTTAAATAATAATGATTTTGTAAAAAATGATGAAAATATTAAATTGTACATAAAATGCAGACAAGCTGAGGTAGACTCGTAAGCGTCTATATAATATTAAAGTATTGATGCTAACATAAATAATGCAATGTGCTAACTACCATAGCCATCCGACTTTAACCAGACCAAAATATCAAAAGGTTGTCATTACTATATAATGATAACCTAGTCTTGTTAATGACCATTTGCTGATTAATCAGAAGGAAATTTATTTTGTAAAGCATCTATGATAACCTTCACTTCTGCTACTTTTAAGGCACTTGAAACATCATAGAAATATGTGTGCAATGCAAACAAAAAAAAAGAACGAAAAAGAAAAGAAAGGCATAAGTTTGATTACATCAAACCAAAGTGTTGCGGATGTCACAATGAGAACACCAGAAGACAACCAGGTCATGCATTATCACAAGAATTACTAACATGGAACTGATAAGCAATACCTCTGATCGTTTTTTTCTTGTTGCCACATGCAATGCTGTGTTGCCGGCCCTGTCTGGTAACATTACTATGGCTGGATCAGCATCCACAAGGGCACTAACAACCTCCCAACTTGTTCCTTTGACTGCCATGTGCAGAGCAGTCTGACCCTTTTTATCAGTCCTTCTAGCAAGCTGTGGATCCTTCTCAAGCAATGCTTTTACAATATCAACATGCCCTTGCCGAGCAGCAAAATGCAGAGCATTTTTTCCATTAGCTTTTGATAACTCAATCAAGCTTGCATCTTGTTCTAGCAACAAGTTCACAATTTCAGTATGACCTCTTACTGCTGCTGTTATAAGGGGAGTTGCATTTGATTGAGCAAATGTCTTGATGAGAGTAGGGTCATGATCTAGGAGTACCTGGACAATTGCTGTATACAACTTATTAGTGATAACTCTGTAATATGAAAGAGTAAGGATAGAAAATACTGAAAAATGATAAAGGAATGATAAGAGCATATGGAGCTGTGACCTGCAAGGAGGTACTGGGTAATGGGTACTAACATCAACCAAGAAAATAAGCAAATTACAGAAAAGGAGAGCTTTCGATCGTAGAAAATATTAACTATTGCAGCTCATCTTCTGTGCATTGTCACTCCAATAATTACAGAGAATAGCATCATAGATGTTACAGAGCATTAAGAAACATATGAGAGCTTTGAGGGCAGCTAAGGATAGGGGTTCATATCCAAGTCAGGATGGGGGATAGTATGATGATTGAGGCTACTAGTCAACCCGAGAGAAATTCGAACTCAGCTAAAGCGCCAAAGGAAATCAAATTCGAGCATTCGATTCAGGTGCTGCAAGCCACGAAGCGAGAACAACTGCCAAAGCAATAGAACAATTGAGGGGACTCGTTAAATGAAATCTTCTATTCTATAATGGATTTTGTCTCCCCTGATATGACTTTAGCCCCGATTTAATGGATTAGGCACAAAGCCAGAGCTAAAATTTGTCTATTAAATGCAAAACAAAGATATTTTGCCCAAAATAAAGAACCATGATTTTTTAATTTCACTACAATATAAGACTTGACAGTAATTGGTGGATCTCCAACATAACAACACTACACAATCAATAACAACCAAATCTTAGTGAAATCAATAGAAGAATATAGACATTTAGGTCTTGATCTGGGCTATGACAGCATGGGAACAAAAAAGCATAAGTTTATAACAAGAATCGTGCTTATACAGATAAAAACACGATAGATGTTTAAATAGAGGTAGAGATTTAAAAAAAGAATCTGGGATGTGTGATAGATCAAATAAACGAAGGGCCTCATAATTCAATACTGTATCATATATCCATTCTAGTACTACAGCCAAGGTCTCAACCCAATCAAGAAAGTAGATTCTCTGAGAGCAACAAAAAATGTATTCAGTGCTTATCTCGGCCCCTTAGCTATGCAAAACAACTCACACTTTTCTATCATAATTGAGACTGTGATCTCATTTCATTTTCATTAACCATAATGAATATGTTGTCTAGCTACTTGCAAAGGACAAATGGAAACCCATTATTAGTCCATTAAAAAACTATGTTTCCCAACTATTACACCTTTGAAGAGTTAGTTTTGTCAACCCTAGTTTTCTCAAAGGAAACTGCAATAACATGGCTATTTTTTAATGATTAAATCACCTTAAAATCATAAAATAATCCTAAAATTATGGAGATATAACGAATTATAGTTCAAGATTTATTCAACAAGAGAATATATTCAAGAACGTGTTTTGTCCAATTCCAGCCACTTCAGTAATTTGCATCCCTAAGAATGAATTAGCTTAAATTTGCCTACAATAAACTTGCAACAAGTAATAACAGGTACCTTTTGGTGTTCATTAGCAACTGCAAAACCTTGATTCAATATATCCTTTTCAAGTTCAAAGTTTAAACTATGACTTCTTACCACTATATATAACAATATATGGTTTAAGTACAAAGACCTGCTCACCTCGGTTCCCTTCTCTCGTAGCCACATGGAGGGCATCAAAGCCCGATTTGTTTTTCCTGGAGAGGCTATCCCGATCGGAGTACTTCAACAGCTCGACCACGATATCAAGAAAACCCTTATCGGCAGCGATGAAAAGAGCCGTCTCCTCCACCTCGTTCACCTCGTTCACCACCGCCGCGCGTATCTCCGCTAACTCGGCTTCGAACTTCGCCTCGCCGACCGCCCCTGTAACCTGTACACCGATCTCGTGGAGAATCTGCCTCACCGCCGCAAGGTCCCCGCGCTGTGCCGCAAGGTGGAGTTCGGTGTCGTTGTGCCGCCCTGTCACCTGCTTCACGTACTTCTTCTTCCCCGCCGGGTCCATTCTCTTCCCCGAATTCGACAGTACCAGCGCAGGAGCCCCTGTAGGGGACGCCGCTGCCGACGCGGCTTGCTCCATCCGCTTCCCGGAGTTCGAAAGAACTAGCACCGGAGCTGCTGTCGGGGACGCCGCTGCCGACGCGGCCTGCTCCATCCGCTTACCGGAGTTCGAAAGAACAAGCACCGGAGCCGCTGTCGGGGACGCCGCTGCCGACGCCGCCTGTTCCATCCGCTTACCGGAGCTCGAAAGAACTAGCACCGGAGCCGCTGTCGGGGACGCCGCCGACGAAGCGCCCTGGTCAATCCGCTTCCCGGAGTTGGAGAGCACCAGCGCCGGAGCGGGCGGTGGCTCCGCCGTCGGGGAGCCGGAGTTTGTACTGGTAGATCCCAATTCGATGTCACTGGGTCCTGATTAGCCAAAGATTAAGAAAAACGCCGATCAAAATCGGGAGATGGAATCAAAATTAAGGCACAGATAGTAGAAAAGGCGGAACCTTTCTCGAGTTGGAGCGCCATCCTTCACTTCCTCTTCTTCCTCCTCCTCTAGGAGAATCGCACGAATTGCTAAGAAGGAAAGGGGGCGATGAGCACAAGGGGCGAAGAGATGGCCATGGATGATGAGCAAAGAGTGAGCCGCGGGAGAGGAGAGAGTATAGAGACGCAGACGGAGAGGAAAAAGACAAGGATTCTCTCCGGCTACAGATTTTATCGAGAACTTGCAATTCCACTACGACGACCGTTCGCTCTATGGATCCCACCAAAAAGTTTGCCGCATGTGCAATTATCGGAGAGACTCTAAATAAGATTATGTAATTGTTATTGTAGCGTGATAAAGGTTGGTTAGTGCGCATAGAGGTTCAAAATGAACAATTATTAGGTTTATGATGTGGACACATCACTGCTACGAAGAGATATTAATTGCGAAAGAAACTCAATAGCACTATATCGTTTTAAAATCTTTTAAAATAAAAATATTTATGAGCAAATACCCAAATTCATATCTTCAACCTCATTTTTTTTCCAAAATCATAACATGAATCCGAATATTCCTGGATCCATAACTAAATTCCAAACTTTTCGATTTTGCCCTCAAAACTGTTGGGCGGGTTGGTTTGCACGATAGTCAACCGGCTCAAGAAAAAATGGATCGGTTCAATAGGGTTTTCCAAATGAACCATGTATTTTCTTCTTGCTCATCTCATCCTTTACCTTTTACCGTACCCTTACCTCTCTTTACTTTTTACCCTGATCTCCCTACCTAGAGAGCATTCGCAGCATTTGTTGCAGTCCCGCCGACGTCTTCCCCGTCCCCGTCCAAAGCGCCGGAAGCAAACGCTTAAGTAGTCGCCGCCCCCAATCCCCGTTGTCTTCCCCGCCCAAAGCGCTGGAACCAAACCCCAATGTCGCCGCCTCGAATCAACCCCCTCGCCGCCCCAAACCCCGCAAGTTTTGCCGCCCAAATCTCCGCCCAAAATTTTTAGATTGTGCACAAATTTACAGCTCCTAACCCCGCAAGTAAGATCCTAATCGAAATTTTGAGCTTGTACCCTAATTTTAAAATTATACACTTTAAAGATTTCTACAAAGTGTGTTTTTTTAAGAAAAAATACTCAAAAAGAATGGTCACTCCCTGCTTAGTTGAGAGGGTAGAGGAAGCAGAGGACTAATCGTCGTACTTTCCTCGCCTCCAACTAAACAAGAATATATTCCACCTTGAGTATCCGAACCTTTATTTATACCACTTAAACTGATTATAGGAACATCAACAACTGAATGGAAAAAACTGTAGTTTCCCTCCTTTCTAATTACAGGAAGCTCAAATTGATTACTATTAAAACAATTGTTAGCTAGATTACAAATTAGAAAGTAACTTCTCTCCCATTCTCTTTTGTCAGCTAGAGCAGACCTTGCCAAATTATGTGCACTAAGGTTCATATCTCTTTTAATATGCTGTCATCCCCTGATATAATCATTCTTTGCCTCCTCTTCAATGTCAGTAATTATGTTCTTCATGAACCATGGAATCTTTCTATTCATGTTAAGCATATTTATTACATTCAAACAATCTGAGAACACCATCAGGTGTTTCGAATTAAGTTCCTTTACCTTTCTCAGCCCATATAACAATGCTCTTGCTTCAACCATCATTGGATTTTCTATTACCTTGTAGCAGCCAGCTTCATACAGCTTGTTTCCTATCCCATCTTCAATCACACAACCCATACCAGCATCATTTGTTTCCTTTCTCCAAGCTGCATCACAGAATAATTTGATATCACCCTCATGCTGCTGTTGATGTGTACTCTGCCTGATGCTTATCCCTATTTCTTTCTCAGCCACCAACTTCTTTCCTGCTAAACTACCTTTCAATTTACTCTCATTTATATTGCAGCAATCAGCAACAGTTCTATATATCGATGTGTTAATTCCATGTCTGATGTTTCGAAAACAATTTTCATTCATATTTTTCCAAAGAAACCAATGCCCAGTTGCTAACAACCCTAGCAACTTGTTTCTCTCTTCCTTTTCCAGCTTCTCTCCTTCGTCAAGCCATCTTCCCTTACTCCAATTCACCCACTTCTCAAACCTGATGTTGCTAATCATCTCAAGACCCTTCCAGAAGTCCACTGTAGATTTGCACTTGTAAAAAATGTGATCAGCATTATCAACATCCTCCCTGCATACATAACAAGAGTGAATCTGAATTCTACTAATCCTTGACAGCAACTCAGATGTAGGGAGCCTCCCTTGTAATAATTTCCATACAAACACCTTAACTCTAGGCAATGCATTCATCCCCCATATTTTAGACCACTTGATGTTCTCCTTACATGTTTCAGCATTCTTACTCTTCAGAAAATTATAAGCAGTCTTGCAATTAAGCTTCCCTTTTTCATTATACACCCATACTCATCTGTCACCTATGTCATTCTTAGCAATATAAATTTGTTGTATTTTCCTCACCAGCTCTTCCCCAAACATGTCTCTAAGTAAATTCAAATCTCAATTCCCATTTTTCATCAGTGCATCTACTGTTTCCCCTTCACTCATGTAGCTCATATTTATAAATGTCGGCCATTTATCCAATGGCAAACATTCAATCCATGGATCACTCGTGATATTAATACCCCTTCCATTTCCAATTTTGATATTTAACCCATCCCTCGCTTTCACATTGCTTCCATGAGACTTTTGAAAGTCCAAGTCCAGATCCCTCTAAGTTTATGATACCAATGGTGAACTTTACCATATCTTTCTTGTAGCAACTTAACCCAAAGAGAATTTTCCTTATTTAGGAATGACAAAATCCTCTTTGCATGGATAGAATTTAGTAATGCTCAAATATTTGACCCCTAGCCCTCCACTAGCTTTGCTCAGGGTCACTCTCTCCCAATTCACAAGATGAAATCCATGACTACCCTCCTTTGATTTCCAGAGAAAGTTTCTACCTTTACTCTTATGTTCTTCTATTACTTTCTCACTTGTCCATATGGTTGACAACGTGTGTATTGGCATTGAGTTGATAATTGAATTCAGCAAAATAATCTTCCTTGCTTGAGATCAGTGGCAGACGCATAAATTTCAATGAGAGGGGGGCCAATTTAGGATATAAATATTATTTTAACTCTTTGTTTTTAATTTTTTTAAATTAAAATCACAACTTATAATAGTACAAATTCCTTTTTCTATTTTTATATTTTGAATATATTGCTAAAATATTTAAATTAAAAATAACTAAAGCTCTTGTGAAAATTCTTTCATCTAAATTATTCAAAGCAAGCTCTACTATGATGCAGTCGTCGTCTTACTCATCTTGAGTGCCAACTTTATAAAGCTATATGAAAAAAACTAAAAAATTAGTAAGAGATTAACAAAATTACAAATACATACAGAAAAATAATTTTTCTTTGTTGCATTAATAATACTTAATATTACATTAAAAGTAAAAACTAACTTGACATCGTGAGAATGTATTATATAATTAAAATTAATGTATTTTAGATTTAGATTCTCAATTAAATAAATTTCACAATCATGAATAAAATATAACATAATTTTTATTCATTTTCTTGGATGTTTGATGAGAAAATTAATTATTCAATTATATATTGAATAACTCATACGTACGTAAAAGTTCACACAACTTTATAGTATGAGCATGGATAATAACGTAAAAAAAATATTAAAAATAAATTAAACCAACATGAGAGCTTTAGATGTAAAAAACTAATAGGGAACTTTTGAATTTAGCTTATAAACTAATAGAGAAAATTTTAGAGCTTGGTGAGAAATTAATAGAGATTTTTTTAAAAAAAATTAAGTAAAAAATCGGATTTTATATTTAGTCATTATGAAAAAAGGTAAATAATAAATATAAAAGACAAGAGATGAGATTCGAACCTAAGATCTATAAGCAAAAAGTTAAAATAACTAACCACTAGACTATAAATACAATAGTGCAACAAGTTGAAATTAATAATAATAATAATAATACAATTTTATCATATATTTTTTAAAAAAATTAACAAATCATATTTAATATTTGATATTTTGGAAAATTTCAAAAGGGCACAGTGACCCATTTGGCCCTAGTGTGGGTCTGCCCTGCTTGAGATATATACTTACTAGCCCAATTGTCTAGTCTCTCCTCAACTTTCTCCACTATCAATCTTTGATATTTCACAGCAACTTGCCCTTGTCAATGTAAGTTCCCAGGTATTTAAAGGAAAACTTCTCTTCTTTTGTCTATAAAATATTACTAATGTTTTTCTTTATTCTTGCTTCACAATTCTCCGGGAAGAAGATTTCTGACTTTTCTATGCTTATCTTCTGATTTGTCACATTGCAATATAATTCAAGGATTTCTTTCATTCTCCTCATTGATTTGCTACAGCATTTAATTATAAGGATGACATAGTCTGCAAAAAAACAGATGGTTAATATTTATACCCTTGTGCTTGAATGGTTTAATTTTCCCTTCTTCTACCTCCTTGTTGATTAATAGCGATAACAACTCCTAAAGCATGATGAACATGAATAGGGACAAGGGATCCCCTTGTCTCACTCCTTTAGCACTGTTAAAACATTCTGAGTACATACCATTAATCACACATCTATATCCGGATGAGTTAAGGCAAGCAACCAGCCACTTCCTAAACTTCCAAGGCACATTCATCATCTTCCATACTTCTTCCAAGACCTTCCATGATACTCTATCATAGGCCTTTTCCGAATCCAATTTTACCATAAAGAAATGATGCTTCCTCTTAGATTTCCTAATTATGTTAGCTATTTCAAATATGACTGATACATTATCCTGAATTCTTCTCTTTTCCACAAAAGCACACTGCTCCCAAGATATGATTTTCTTAATGTGTGGTTTCAACCTATTCACCAAGACCTTAGACAAGATTTTATATGCCACATTGCACAGGGCAATGGGCTTAAAGTCCTTGATTTTTTTATTGCTCTTTCTTAGGAATGAACACTAGATTAGTCTACCCCCAATTGTTAGGCGAATGCATCTGCTCATGAAACTCTTTGAAAGTTGCACATAATGGCTTCTTAATTAATATCTTTCCATAAGTTAATATAGAACTCCAAATTAAACTCATGCTACCCTGGTGCCTTTCCCACTACTAAAAAAATGGCTTTTTGTGACGGCACAAGATGTGATCGCAAATGCGACGGGTCTGCGACCATCGTCTATTGGGATCGCAGACTGGCCAGGGTGACGATGGCATTGCGATAGTCTTGAATGTCGTCGCAAAACAACAACCATTTGCGACCGTCACGTTGCGACAGTTAGGGCCGTCGCAAAATGTTATTAAATTCCCCTGCTCAATCCTTTTTTTTCACTTCCCTTGCTCGATCAACTCGCTTGTTCTCGATCACTGGGCGTCGCAAAATGTTAGGGCCGTCGCAAAAGGCTTTTCAAGAATATCCTCCATCCTGCGCGGGATGAGACACAGACAAATGTAGGAGGTAATTGGGATACGCCTATGGATGCGCTGGAGGGAAATGAGCCCAACTGGATAACGAGCCACGTATGGGATCGACTATGCGACATCTGAGCGTCTGAGGAGTGGCAGGGTGCCTCTCGAATGGCGCATCGGAACCCGATGACGCTAGTTGAGGGATCTATGGCCCGACATACCGGTGGGTCCATCCCATTTACTAGTCATGAGCGTCGCATGGTAAGTAATTTAATAATAGTTTTTATTATTTATTATAGAAAAACTAATTATATTTATTTTATTGCAGGGGACGCTCATTCCACTGATCCTTTGAGGGTCTTCGAGGAGACACATAGATATAGACATGGTCCTTGCCGGGGTGAGTTCATCAGCGGGATGCTGGAGACGATCCTGGTAAGTTAGTATTTAATAAAGTTTATATTTAAAAAAAATTATATTAGTTCAATTATGTAAAATTAATTTAATTAATCAATTTTTAAAGGCCACGTATACTGAGTAGGTGACCCAGCGAGGAGGTGATCCTGCGCAGCATCAGCTTGATGTTGACGCGTGGATGCAGATGATTGGAGTTGACCACGACCGTGTATATAACATTGGCACAACGGCCCACGCATGGACGTTGTTGCAGCCACATGGTGCGGGGTCATCTGCCTTCACCTCTTCCACCGCTGGTCCATCAACATCACATGCAGGCCAGGATCGATTTGCAGCCTTAGAGGCTTCGCACGCAGAATTACAAGCTTCTCATGCACGCCTCATCAGTGAGGTGGCTGCTATGAGGGAGTACATGACACGTAATGCTTCTTCCATGCCAGCTGCTTCGGCCCCTCCGCCTCCCTCGTCATTCGACCCGATGCTAGCTGATGCCCTCCCGACGCAACCCCTCTCCTTGTTGCATCTCTCGCCGCCTCATGATTGATGTACTTTATTTTCTATTTTGATGTAAATATATTTTGATACGATGTAAATTAATATTACATTTTGATATAAATATGTATAAACATTATAATTTGATGTACATCTTGGATATTCCCTCGTTGTGGCACCATTTTGATATAATTTGATGTTAAATATTGTAAACATGCATTTTAAAAAAAAATTATTATAAATTATTATAATTTTTTAAAAATACACATTTGCGACGGCTGTGCGACCGCTAGCCGTCGCAAAAGGTATATCAAACTAGTCGCCAAAGCGGTCACAGTTATAATTGCGACCGTTATGCGATGGCAACGCGGTCGCACAACCGTCGTATATACCATATTTGCGACGGGTACAACGATCGCAATGTCGTCGCCAATATAACTTTTGCGACCATCAAAGAAGGTCGCAGATATAACACGACCACATTCTGCGACCGCTTTATACCGTCGCATAGCGGTCGTAGAATATTATCATTTGCTATAGCTGCTTCTGCCGTCGTACATTTTCTGCGACAAGATCTTTTGCTACCGGCCTTTGCGACCGCATACTGCCATCGCAGAAGGTTTTTAGCGACCGATTTGCGATGGTATCCTCTTTCCATACTGATCATAGCATTGTATATTTCACTTTCTGTAAAGTCACAAACTAAACCCCTCTGACCAGCTCTTGGATTTTTTTTTCCATCTTAATAGATTTCTACAAAGTGTTTACTTCCTTGAATTGGTACACATTTCTTTGTTTACTGTTTATTAATAGTTATGAAATAGTATCATTTCAATGCGATTTCATACTTTTGCAAAAGTATGGAATTTTTCTAAATTAGGATAATATTGCATTAATAAGCTTTATATAGACTTATATATGCATGTATATAATGATTCTATATTTTGAATGAAATATGAGGGTTTTTTTTGTTAGTTATAGATTTTTAAAGAAGTATGGAATACTATTTTATTGATTAATATTTGGTTTTATTTGAGTCCAAGCAGTAGTATTTACATGCAAAAACCCACTACTAGAAATAGGTTCTTCAGCAACGACTATCAGCAACGACCGCTCAAGCCATTGCAATTTGCAACAGCATTCTTACGGCCGCTCAAGTCGTTGCCAATGTGTTGTATCTGCAACGGCTTTGTTACAGCTGCTCGAGTCATTGCAGATATATAATCACATTAGCAACGACTTAGTTACGGCTACGACATCCATCACTCTTGAGTTGATCGCGCCCTCGCGGTGCGAAAATAAAATACTGATTAGCAACGACGTTCTAATGGACAAGTGAGCTGTTACTGATGATGTTACTTATCAGTAAAGGTGTTCTAACAAATGAGTGAGATGTTGTTGATAAGTTTATATAGGTCGAGTGATCGCGTCCGCCCCTTCCTCCTCCTCCTTCCTCTTCCTCTGCTGCCGCCGCCTCCTACCGCTACCGACACCGCCGCTTGCTGCCGCTGCCGACGTCGTCGCCCCATCCTCGACCGTTGAATCCAGTCATCGCCGTCGTCGCTTGATCCAAGTATTTCTCGTCTCCTTCTTCCTCTCCATTCACAATAGATTCGGCTGAAACCCTAAATTTAGAGTTTCGGCAGGTGGTCGGTGGCCAGATCTTTGTCCAGTGTCCTGACACTGGACTCCGGCGCCGGAAATTAATTAATTAATTATTTTTTAGATTAATTGTTTAATTGTTAGATTAATTTTTAGGATTTAGATTAATTTTTATATTAATTGTTAGGGTTTAGATTAATTTTTAGATTAATCTATTTAGATTAATGTTATGTTTTAGATTAATGGTATGTTAATTAGTTAAAATAAATGCTATGTTTTAGATTAATATTAATTAGTTAAAATGTTAATTAATCTGGAGTCGTCCTCAGTGGACTAGCGCCGGAATCGTCCATTTCGAACTCGCGTCGAAATTTTCCACTATGGACTCCAAATGACTCGAAACATTTAGAAAATAATCATCCCTTCGACGAGTTGATACGTTTCACATACGCATCGACGAGTCGGATATGATTTAGCAAAACCTTAGATCCGTTCGGGGGTTGTATATTCATGTAAAAGAAGTATATGATCTTTTATACGACGTACAACCCTTGAATTATCTCTAATTGGATAATTTGGGAATATAGTTATTTGTATTGCAATTAGTTTTTTCTTTTAACCGTTAACTCATTCTAAATTTCGACAGTATCTCTCTTATACTCCGATACGCGCCCAGGTGATATGCGTATTCAGAGAACTGTAGGGAGATGCTGTCGAAATTTAGAATGAAGTTAGCGATCAAAAGAAATACTTAGTGCAATAAGAATAACATGAATCCCGAATGAAATAGGATCATCTCACCTAAAGACATTAACTGAAGAAATTGTCATTGATTGACAGAATCATGTCATTCGATCGAAGTTGGATATACCAACATCTTGATCGTGGAGCTTTAACGAATGAGTTTCGATTGGGCGTAATTTACTTCCTAGATTTCGCCTATTCGAATCGAAAATTCGTTAGCGTCGGTGATCCTGCTGCTGGTCCTCCTGTTATTGATCCTCCTGCCGATGATACTGGTGAGGCTAGTTCATCCAAATGCATGCGGGCACGTGGGCCGAATAGGTGGCAGCCTCCACCAGCCACAGCGTCACGTAGATTCATTAGTGTAATTGGGGAGCGGTAATATATCATAAATTATGAATTATTACAAATTCATTATATCATAATATAATATTGAACTTTATTTTTGTTATGCAGGTTCGAGCAAGAGGATGTGCCTAGGATGATATCTTCTACAATTCGAAGATACATGCATGGGGCATGGCCCACGTGGTCTCACGTGCCCAGTGAGCACGTCAACATGCTATGGCGCGAGTTTGAGGCATGTATTAATTTTTTTTATATACATGATGTTTAATATTGGTATTGATATTATTATTTTGCAGGCTCGTTATACATGCGCTGAGGACTAAAGGTCCTTCATTTACGCTACCTGGGAGACTATTTCCCGGCAGAGGTACAACGGTCAGTTGGGACAGGCCCGGTCCCAAGCAATGGCCCGATCTGGGACCACAAACATCGCGGAGACACGGGGATATGGCCCCGATTAGATTACTCCGGATATATGGGACCAGCTCGTGGCATCATGGTCGACGAATCGATGGCAGGAGGTTTCTAGGACTGCGGCTAAAAACCGCATGTCGGGGGGAGGAGCGCGTCACACTAGCGGCTCTATTTCATTTGCAGGTCACGCGAGTCGTATGGAAAGTATTATATCTTACTTTTAATTATATATTTTATTTATTACTCTGTGTACTAATTAATGTATTTGTTTTGTAAATATAGACGACGGTGATGGACGACGAGACTGTCCAGCGACCCTCCCCGATGGAGGTGTTTAAGCGAACTCACCGTCGAGTACATGAGACGGGGGAGTACACTGACACCCGTATTGCAATCATTATGGTAAGTATATTTGTTTAAATTATTCATTATTTATTTATAATTTAAGTTTTTATAAAAAATATGAAATAAAAAATCAAACTCGAGTAGGAGACCTACACTCAGACGGTGATACAGCGCGGGGGCACCCCCGAGGACTTTGACGCAGGAGCGTGGGTCGAGGCTACAGGTGGCTGGGACCACGGCCGCGTATATGGATATACAGATAGTGGTCATGCACGAGCCGTGCTAGGGCCACTTGGGGCACCGACCCCTCCGGTCGCTGGTGAAAGGTTGTCCACCTCTAGGTCTAGTTATGATTAGGGGTGTAAGTGAGCCAAGCCGCTCGCGAGCTACTCGAGATCGATTCGGTAAAAACTCGAACTTATCGAGCTTGAGCCGAGCCAAGCCGAGCCAGACATGCAAGCGAGCCGAGTTTGAGCTAATCTATACTCGTCTCGCGAGCCTAAT
Organism: Canna indica; assembly: GCA_034359265.1. Classification (NCBI taxonomy): domain Eukaryota; kingdom Viridiplantae; phylum Streptophyta; class Magnoliopsida; order Zingiberales; family Cannaceae; genus Canna; species Canna indica. The sequence goes on along the minus strand of CP136894.1, from coordinate 69,817,800 downwards.
CGAGTCTTCTATATATATATATAATATTATATACCGAGTTTGATTTTTAAATTTTATGAACCTATTACCCTTTAAAAAGAACCCGAGTTACTTAATCGAGCTTAGTCGAGCTCGATCGAACTCATTCACGAGTTTAGTCGAGCTCGAGCTCGGCTCGTGCAGCTCGACTCATGCGGCTCGATTTTTTTCCCGAGTCGAACCTAGCCGAGCTCGAGTGGCTTGAATGTAGCTTGAGCCAATATACCAAAGCTCGATCGAGCTCGAGCTCATTATTTTCCAAATGAGCCGAGCTCGAGCCGAGCTTGGCTCGGCTCGATTACACCCCTAGTTATGATCAGAGTAACATGATAAGGACACTGGAGGAGACGGTCGCGCATCAGAGTGAGATGATGGAGCATCAGATTCAGATGATAATGGAGATCCATGCTATGCTACGCAACATGTCAAGTCATACCAGAGTAGGCATCCCTTCGGCATCATCTGATCCATCGTCCTCGAGTTGGTCCACGCCGGTGTACACCCAAGCACTCCAGACCCTGCCATATAATGATCCAGACCATCCTCCATCGTCGTCATGAGAATTTATTATTTTGATTACATATTGACTTTGTTACTTGGATACTATTTGATTGACTTGTTTTGTTTGGATATTGATACGATAGTTTTGAATTTGATGTTTTTATATGATTGTGGATAATTATAAATATAAGTATAACTATTTTGATGTATATCTGTGATGTGTATGTGAATGGATGTGTGCATGGGTGTGTGAGTTATATATCAGGTTAAATGTATCAATGTATTAATGGAAATTAGAAATTTTAAAATTTTCCTATTGCAGGTTAGCATCATCAGCAACGGCTTTCCCACGGCTGTCCATGGTAAAGCCGTTACTGATAGTGCATCGTATTTTTTGGGCCAAGCCATTGCTGATGTTCTACAGCAACAGTTTAGAAACAGGCTTTTACTAACAGCCTTGCCACGATGGCAGAGCCATTGCTGATGCAAGTATCCACAACGGCTTGCAGGTCGTGGCAAAACCAGTGCTGATACTTTTATTAACAACGATCGCTCGGGCCATTGTTGATTCATTGCTAAGTTATCAGCAACGCGAGTTTCTGCAATGGCCGCGTTGCAACGGGCCGGGCCGTTGCTAATGCTTTTCAGCAACAGCTAAAGCCGTTGTTGATGCTTATTATTCCAGTAGGCCTATTACAGACATATATGTTGGTAAACTTAGGAAATAGTATAATCTCAATGCAATTTCATACTTTTGCGAAATTATGGAATTGTCATAAATTAAGGTAATATTGCATTAATTAACTTTATGTTGATTTGTATATATAGTTTCTTGGCAATTTTTTTGAAAAAATTATGAAATATTATAAATTCAGTACACTTCCATACTTTTTGAAAAGTATAGAATAGTCATAAATTAGATCAATCTTGATTTAATAAGTTTTATGTAGACTTGTATGTATATTTTCATACTCTTATTTGACATAGTTTTTGATAAGTTTATTAAATATTATAAATTTAGTGCACTTTCATACTTTTGCAAAAGTATGGAATGGTCATAAATTGATCATAAATTAGTCTAATATTGAAACATTAAGGCTTATATACTTCTATATGTCATTTATAAAATTATTTATTTATTTTCAATGAAATATGGTGCTTAGTTGTTCTAGAATTACAATTGAAATATGAGGACCCGACAAAGCACTCGCAAGGTTAGATTTGCAAGTATGAGTCTGTTGTTTTCTTTATTTGTTAACAATCAGATATTCTCTATTTTTTAAAATAACAAACTATTTATGTTGCAGAACCAATTGATGATAGAAGTGAGCAAGATAGATCTGAGCAAGCTCCAAGTGAGCAAGATGAAGGTCGTGCAACACAGCAATCAAAAACCTCTTATGCATCACCCTCAAGATTAGTAAAAGTACATGCCCTTTAATGGACTTGCTACGTTGATAGATTTAGAAGGTTCCTCAAGTTAGCTTCCGAGCATAATTGGGGCAACCTCCAAAGCATTCACATAAGTCCACAGGAGAAAACTCTCATACAGACCACCCCATTCGGAATATTCCTAGACATAGGAGAATTCCCAATGTCCAGGAATTTTCTCTTATTAATTATGAAGTAGTTGGTGAAAGAAGTAATTTTCAACTTCAAATGAATGGAAGTGAGATTCTTGGAATTTGATGTGACTCTACTGTTAGGTCTGCCTAATCAAGGAGAAATAATTTGAATTCGAGAGGAGCCAAGTGAAGCCAAGTGAAGTAATTTTTTCTGATGGAGCAGCAAGTACTTGGACCCAAATTGAAGACCTAATTATTCAAGTGCATGGTTCTAACAACCCTGAAGATATCGAGGTTTTTTATCGTTTCTACAATTTATATGTATTTTCTTGTATATTATTTTGTATGCTTGGATATCGTGTACCAGGTTATTTGGTGGGTTATGTAGATAACCAAAAAGACATTAGTGAGTATAATTGGTCAAATTGTATATATTTATTCATAGTCGGACAAATCCCCTCCAATAGGGAAAGAATTAGATTAGTAGTTAAACAACAACAATCCAACCACTACTGGAATAACGAACATCAGCAATGGCTGAATTCGTTGCTACGCCGTTGCAACGCAGCCGTTGTAGAAGATAGCGTACCTCATAACTTAACAATGGATCTGCAGTGGCCGCTCACGCTGGTGTTATTGGTATTATTAGCAATGGTTCCGCAACGGGTTATATCCGTTGTTGATACATTATCAACCACGACTCAGCAACGAGGCACAGGTGTTGCTACTACTTTTATCAACAATGGTTCCACAACGGCGCGATGACTGTTGCAGATATTGCCATCAGCAACGACCGTCACGTCGTTGCAAAGCCTTTATTGAAAAGCTGTTGCTAAGCCGTTATTGTTGTTGTTCATCAGCAAGGATTTTAAGTTTGCGGCCCAGGTATTACGATACACTTTCAACAACGGCTTTCACACGGATGACCGTGGGAAGGTCATTGCTGATAATGTTAACCTGCAACTGAGAAATTTCAAAATTAGAAATTTCCATTGATACATTTACAACCTAATACATAACTCACACACCATAAACACATTCATTCAAATACACATACAGATATACATCAAAATAATTATACTTATAATTATAATTATCCACAATCGTATAAAAAATATACAAAATCAAAAGTATCGTATTAACACGATACAAATCAATATATCAAGTCACAAAACAAGTAACTCTATCCAAGTAACAAGTATATAACAAGTCAATATCCAAGTCAATCAAGTCATAAAATAATAAAAGCTCACTACGACAGTGGAGGAAGATCGGGATCATAAGGCGGGGTCTGGAGTGCTTGAGTGTACACCGGCGTGGACTGAGTCGATGACGATGGATCTGAGTGTACACCGCTGGACTGACCTGTCATCTATCTCAGTATGGCATGCATCTCAGCCATCATCTGACTTTGATGAACCATCATCTCACTCTGTCGTGCGACCATCTCCTCCAGTGTCAATATCATGCTATTCTGATCATTAATCCTGGAGGTGGAGGGCCGCTCACCGACTGCCAGAGGGGTCGGTGCCCCAAGTGGTCCGAGCACAGCTCGCGCATGGCCACTATCAGCAAAGCCATTGACGCGGACGTGGTCCCAGCCATCTGCAGCCTCGACCCACGCTCCCACGTCAAATTCCTCAGGGGTGCCCCGCGCTGCGTCACCGTCTGAGTGTAGGTCTCCAACACGAGTTTGGTTTTTGTTATATATTTTCCCTCAAAATTTAATTATAAATAAATAATGCATAATTAAAACAAATATACTTATTATGATGATTGCAACGCAGGTGTCGATGTACTCCCCTGCCCCATGTCCTCTACGGTGAGTCCCCTCAAACACTTCCATCGGGGAGAGTCGCTGAATAGTCCCGTCATCCATCACTATCGTCTACATATACAAAATAAATACATTAATTAGTACACAGAGTAACAAATAAAATATATAATTCAGAATAAGGTATAATACTTACCATGCGTCTCGTGTGCACGACAAATGAAATAGAGCCGCCAGAGTGACGCGCTCCTCCCCCCGACATGCGATTTCTAGCCACGGTTCGTGAACTCCATGCCACCGCTTAATCGACCATATCGACATGAGCTAATCCCAAATATCGATCTGGAGTAATCCAATCGGGGTCGTATCCCCGAGTCTCCACTATGGTTGTAACCCCAGCTCGAGCCATCGCTAGCTTGTGCCCGGTCCTGCCCTAGTTGGCAATTATACCTTTACCGGGAAATGGCATCCCACTGATTGTAAATGAATGACCTATGCTCCTCTGTCCAAGTATAGCGAGCCTATAAAAACAATAATATCAAAACCAATAATAATCAAGCTGATTAAAAAAAATTAAATACATGTATACCAATAATATAATTTTAAAATTTTTCGTCCATTCTGAAGACTAAATTATTGGTGAAATGGCCACACTAGAGAGGGGGTGAATAATGTATTAACTAAATCTATTTGCCTAAAATTTAGTTTTAATCGTTTCTTGATTAGTTAGGCTAAGCACGAATACAGTAGTAAATGGAAGCAAGATATAAATGATAAGCAATAAGAAATGCAAGATAAATAATGCTAACACAATTATTTATAGTGGTTCGGCCTCAATGCCTACTCCACTACCTAAGCACCCCGCTTAGGATTTCCAAACTAAGTTTTACTATATTAATCTTGTTTCCCTTAAGACGATGACTTTGACCTAAAGAGTCTCGATCTCAACCTAAGGCACTTCCATACCCGAAAGTCTCTGTCTTCTTACCGAGAGCACTCTTCAACCTCAACCTAAAGGACAACTCAACTAATCCTAGTAAACTATATTTACACCGGTGGATTTAAACCTCAAACACCAAGGCTACAATCCAATTTCAAGACCTACACTCTAGGTCTAACACAAACTCAAATACAAAAAAAATAAATAAGAAAATACAACACTAAATGGAGTAATAAATCAAACAATAAAATACTTAGCTCCACAACAAGATTTCTAGCTTCCTCTTGATGCTTTTGATGATGAAGCAATGAAGAAAATGCTCCATCAAAGAGATGAAAGGTTCAAGCTAGGGGTTTCACAAGATTTGCTCAATGAGGGCTTAGGATTGATCAAAAGATGGTTCAAGGAGGTTAGGAGTGATCAACATTAGGGAAGAAGGCTCTCATGGCCTTATATTTATAGGCCATGAAGAGAAGAGAAACACCTCTCTTCTCAACGGGCAAATTTTTGCTCGTTACCGATCGTCGATCGCTTGTCCGGTCGATCGTCGGTCGACCGACCGAGCAACCGACGAGCGATCAAAGGTAATCTACCACTTTTGGGCAATGTTCGATCGACCAAAATGCCTTCTCCTGCGGTCTGTCGATCGAACCTGGGCAGGACAGATTTCTTTGCTTGTTTGCTCGTTTTATGGTTTCTTCTTCGCTAAGTCTACTTATATAATATTTCTTAACTTCAAGTTAAATAACTTAAAAACATAAATGTTATATAAGGGTTACCCCTCATTTGGATTCAATAAAAATATCTAAAAAATCAAAATCCTTAAGAATTAAAATTTAGTTTCTGAGGTCTAGTACAAATTTTCGAAAAACAAAAATTTTCTAATCTCCCAGGTCAAATATGGGTATGCTAAAGGCTTCCAAAAATTTCTTTAAAATACATTGTTATCTAGTTTTTACTCAAGGAATTATTACCGTTATTTTTTGTGTCAAAAAAATATCTAGGTCATATAACCCTCTAAGGAGCTCCCTAGGCTTAGTGAATTTCAGGGTGATTTTCAGATTTTCATGTTTTGGGATTCGAGTTTGGTTTTTGGATTCTTTGCATCATAAAGAGGATTACATCATAAACTAGACACTCTAAATCTAAACTTTAACTTCTCCAAGAATCCCGAGCGTCGATGAGCGTCCTTCCCGATTTCATTAATTTTTTCAATTTTTTTGATCGGGGACGTCGTGCGCTAACTGATATGGAACCTGAAAATATTTCTCCATAAAATCATTAGTTACATATTTCTTATCATCAAAACCGAGATTAAGACCAATGTATAAAACCTTAGGCCAACATGAATGATATAGAGTGTTCCATACAATACGAATAAGAGAGTCGACCGTGAATGCTCCAACCAGATAATATATCGTTGGCCGGGAAATCATTGATTGTCCACAAGACCGTGATCTTTAAATTGAAGTTTTACTTCTGATGATAATCATAAGTGACAGCTCCCTCAGTCCATAATATTTTCAATTCATCTATTAGGGGTCTAAGAAACACGTTAATTTTTTTTCATGGACCCTTAGGACCCGGAATAATCATCGAAAGATAAATAAATTCATCTTTCATACACATTGACGGCCGCAAATTATAAACTATTAGCAGCACTGGCCAAACTGAATAAGGAGTTGTAGAATGACCAAACGGATTAAAACCATCTGTGCACAATCTCAATTTGATATTTCTAGTATCCCTAATAAATGAAAGATAACATGTATCCAAATGTTTCTATGCTTCACTATCGGAAGGATGAATCATTACTGTATCATCATGACTTCTTGCATCCCAACTCATGTAGGGGGCCATCTTTTCCGACATGAATAATATTTGAAGCCTCGGTGTAAGTGGAAAATACCGAAGTACCTTAAATAGAATATTTTTCTGTCGGACCGATTTCTTCTACTTGTAACGAGGATGTTCACATACAGGGCATTTATCCAACTGCGCATTTTATTTATAATATAAAATGTAGTTATTTTGACACGCGTATATTTTTTTGTACCAAAGCCCTAATTTTCTCATCAACTTTTTAGTCTTATAAAAAGTTGGCTCAAACTTGTTATCAGTAGACAACACTCCATTAATCAATTCCGCAATCCGATCAAACGCAACCCCGTTGATATTATAATCGGCCTTGATATTCAAGAGTTGCGTCATTGCCGAAAACCTAGTGTATTTAGGACAATTCTCATACAAAGGTTCATCAGCAGCTTTCAACATCTCGTAAAATTCTACGGCTTCTTTATTCGATAATTCAATCTCTACCGCAGGTTATACTTCTGCTAATAATTCTATGACATCAACACCTATGGTATCTGGTGGCATTGACGTCTCAGTAACTGGTCGATCGACATTATCATTCAGTTGGAATTAACCCCCAACACTATCAAGTATCATAGTTCTATAGGGATTAGATGGACTGGCCGAAGAAACACCAGCAGAGGAAGATTCACCAGGTGTTTGAACGACAGGATTGCTCGACATCCCGACTTCACGTGACTCCCCATGACAAGTCCATATAAAATATATTGGTGCAAATCCTTTGCTATACAGATGCAAAGTGATAGTTTCTCGATCCACAAATCGTGCATTCAAGCAAATGCAGCACAAACATGAGATTTTATCACCGGTGCTAACGAATTTTCGATTCAAATAGGCGAAATTTAAGAAGTAAGTTACGCCTAATCAAAACTCATTTGTTAAAGCTCCGCGATCAAGACATCGGTACATCCAACTTCGATCGTCCGACATGATTTTGTCAATCAATGAAAATATCTTCAGTTAATGTCTTTAGGTGAGATGGTCATATTCCATTTGGGATTTATATTATTCATATTGCACTAAGTAATTCTTTCAATCGTTAACTTTATTCTAAATTTTGGCAATATCTTCCTAGAGTTCTCCGAATACGCATATCATTTGACCACGTATCGGAGAACAAGAGAGATATAATAGTAAAAATTTAAGAATGAGTTAACGGCTAAAAGAAAAAACTAAGTGCAATACAAATAATATGTTCTCAAATTGTCCAATTAGGGACAATTCAAGAATTGTACGTTGTATAAAAGATCATCTACTTCTTTTACATGAACATATAACCCCCGAACGAATCTAAGATTTTGCTAAATCATATCCAACTCGCCGATGCGTACGTGAAACGTATCAACTCGTCGTATGGATGATTATTTTCTAAATTTGTGGATGGCAGTACGAGTCCATAGTGGACGAATCCAGCACGAGTCCAAATTGGACGATTCCAGCACGAGTCCAAAGTGGACGATTCTAATTAATCTAAATGTAAATATTAATAATAAAATTAATCTAATTAATCTAAACTAAACTTAATTAACATACATAACAATAAAATTATTCTAATTAATCTAAACATGCATTAAACATTTAACCTAAAAAAATATTAAATATTAATCTAAACATTAATAAAATTAACATTGAAAAAATATTGAATATTAATCTAATCTACACATTAAATATTTAATCAACCTAGATTAGGGTTTAATCTAAACAGATTTAATTAATTAAAGTAATTTAAAAAATTAGGGTTTAAAAAACCTTAATTAACTCACTATTCTAGCACCGAAGTCATGTGGACTCTAGCGTCGTCGTCTAGTGTCCGACATATGTCGGACAGTGGACAATAATCCGGCAGCCGATCGAAACCCAAAACCTAGGGTTTCAGTCGGCCCTAATATAGGAGAGGGTTCGGCGGGGTGCAAAAATTACCTAAAGGGGGTTCGGTGGTGGGTGGCGTCGGAGAGTGGCGTCGAGGGGCATGTAGGCGGGCGGAGATCGGGAGGCAGCGGCGTCGGCAGAAGCAAGGAAGAATTGAAGAAGAAGGAAAGGGGCGTGCACGATCGAGGTCGAGTTAAATAAACTTATCAGCAACGGCTCACTCATCCGTTAGAACATCGTTGCTGATAAGTAACATTATCAGCAATGGCTATGCGGCCTTTGCAACGCCTTTGCTGATAAGTATTTTATTTTTGCGCCGTGAGTGCGCGATCGGATAAAGAATGACAGATGCAGTAGTCGTAAATAAGTCATTGCTAATGTGATAATATAATTAACAATGACCGTCGCAGCCTTTAGTAAGCCGTTGTAAATAAGTTATTTCATTTGCGCGCTGTGTTCGCGCCATCCACTTGTTAGCAACGGCTCTAGTGGCCATAATGAAGTCGTTGCAGATATATCACACCTACAATGGCCCGAGTAGCCGTAAAAACGTTGTTAGCCTTTGCAACGGCTTGAGCGGTCATTGCTGAATAATATATTTCTAGTAGTGAACCCAACTACCACATACATGCGTGGTTGTATTATTCTTTTCCTGGATAGTATGATATTTTGTATATGGTTAATAACTTGTTTTATGGATTATATTGTCTTTAACAGGGTTAGTTTTTTGAAGATGTTCTAATTTTGTACCAAGTGTTGGACAAAATGGCACACTAGAGGGAGGGTGAATAGTGTGTTTTATAAATCTATTTGCCTAATTCTGATTTTAATCATTTTTTAAATTATTTAGGAAAATTGCAATTTTACAACTAAATGCGGAAGTGATAAATGATAAAGCAATTAAAACAAGCAAGTATCAATGCAAACACACTAATTTATAGTGGTTCGGTCCCAATGCCTACTCCACTACCTAAGCACCTTGCTTATGATTTCCAAACTTAGCTTTACTATATTATATCGAGTTTCCCTTACAACGATGACTCACTGGAAAGTCTCCACTCTCCAACCGAAGGCACTTTCACACCCGGAAGTATCTCGTCTTCCTATCGATAGCACTCTTCCACCTCAACCTAAGATACAACTAGAACTAATCCTAGTAAACTATGATTACAACGGTGGATTTAAGCCTTAACACCAAGGCAACCACTAACTCAATTAAACCTAGCAAACTAGGTTTACACAAGTTCAATTTCAATGAAATAAACAATAAAATACAATAACAATTGGAGCAATAAATCAAACACTAAAAAACTTAGCTCCAAAAGACACTCCCTAGTCCTCTTGATGCCTTGAGATGATGAATCGGTAAATCTTAAAGGCTAAATCAAGTGTGTAGATCAAAGCTAGGGTTCTTAAAAGGATTGCTCAATGAAGGCTTGTAGAAATGCTTAGGATCACTCTTTTAGGCTTGAAAGCATCGTTGAAAGGCTTGAAGAAGGATTGGGATGGGTATTTATAACCCCCCGGCTGAAATAGGGCGTCAACGGATATATTTTTGACCGTTGCCGATGCCCGATCGACCGATCGATCGCTGGATTTCTGTGAGATATTCGCATTGTCCTGTCGACCGACGGGTCAACCGACTATCGTAATTTTAGTGATCCCAAATCCTGTCGACCGAAGCTGCTACCACTAGATCGCGACTCAACGATCCTCAATTCGGTCGACCGAATGAGCTACTGCCAGATTTTTGCAATGTTCGGTCAGTTGACTAGTCAGTCGATCGACCCTGGGCAAGGAAGTAGGGCAGTTTTCTTTGCTTGGTTCATTTTCTGGTTCCGTCTTCACTAAGTCTACTCATATAACATTTATTAACTTTAAGTTAATAACTTTAAAACATAAATATTATATAAGAATTACCCCCCTCCCATTTGGATTCAATAAAAATATCTAAAAAATCAAAATCAAGTTCTTGGGGTCTAGTACAAATTTTCAGAAAATAGAACTTTTCTAATTTCCCGGGTCAAGTATGGGTATGCTAAAGGCTTTCAAAAAATCCTTTAAAATACCTCGTTATCTAGTTTCTACCCAAGGAATAATTACCGTCATTTTTTATGTCAAGTAAATGTCTAGGACATATAGCCCTCCAAGGAGCTCCCTAGGCTTAGTGAATTTAGGGCGGTTTTCGAGTTTTCATATTTTGGGATTCAGAGATAGTTTTTGGGTTATTATGCATCATAAAGAGGATTACATTATAAACTAGACACCCTAGACCTAAACTTTAACTTCCTGACGAATCCGAGCGCCGACGAGCATCCTTGCCGATTTTTCCGATCGGGGAGATCGAGCACTAACCGATATGAAATCTAAAAGATATCTCAATGAAACATTAGTTCCATATTTGTTATCATCAAAACCGAGATTAAGACCAAGGTTGAAAATCTTAAGCCAACAATCTCCCCCTTTTTGATGATGATAAACATCCTTAAGAAAATATATATATTAAAGCACAAAGGATATCAAACATGGGATTTCTCCCCCTATCAACATGCATATCTACATAATGGAACTCCCTCTATCTATATGCATGGTTTTCCTATATTTTCTTCCTCTTTACCTATATTTTCTCCCCCTTTTGACATCAATAAAAAATGGCAAGAAAATTCAATCAAAAAGTCAAAGTTGAAACTCTAAAAGATTTTTCAAAACCGCAAAAGTCTCAACTCAAGGGATGAAAGCCAAACATCGAATAAGAGATTAAGTCATACATGATATCGTGAAATGATAGATGAAATCCAAAATCAAGAATCATGCAGTAACTTAAGTATCAATATTTTCAAGAATATCATATCTTTTCAATGACATTTTTAAATTTCATTCAAACTTTCAAAATACTAAGGTACGGTCATTTAAAGCATGTATATCAAGTTTGAGGTGAAACTAATGTTATTTGATCAAAATATGAACTTAGTACGATTTCATTCAAAGTAAGCATGAAAATGGTTAAGTATCAAATTTTTGCTATCTACTCATGTTTTCTCAAACTTAGGCACTTGGATATCTAATATGAGTGAATTTAAGTATACGAGTCAAGTTTGGGCTGAAGATGAGATTTCTAAGTCACTTTTTTGATATAGGTCAAAGTATACTATAAGTTTTCAAAAGTCAAATTTTTAAATTCATACAAAATCATATTTTTGACGAAATTTTTTGAAACTTTAACTGGACAAACTAGATTTTTCAAGAAAACTACAGATTCAAGAATTAGACAAAAATCAATTTCCTATAAATTCATAAAATTCTTGAAAGTTCATGGGCATTTTCGTAAATTTTAGGTACTTTTTCAAAAGATGCCAATTTTGATTCAAACTTTCCCGATATCGTTGAATGGTCATTAAAGATTCATGTGTCAAGTTTGAGCTCAAAATGAATTGTCAAAGTTTATTTTCACCTATATTGATTTCAATGAAAAAATAGATATTTCTAGCTATCATTCAAGATATCAAAATCATTCTTAGAAATGATTTTACTCAAGCAATGGTGTGAATGATATTAGAAATGGAATCAAAATGGTATACATGAGTTTTTGTTGGAAGTTTTCGATGGAATGTACGTCGGCTATGTCTGCATCGAGAGCTTTCTTAGTTGGAGGCTCGCAATTCTCGCTCTGATACCAACTGTCACAGGCCAATTGTTTTGGTGCGGAAGAACCCGTGCGGCACACTTGCATGGCATGCAAGGGATAAGCCTTGATATAAAATCCATCCCAATTGGGCTTCCCGACTTAACATCGCGGGGCATATGTTGGACCAAGTGCCAACCTCGCATTCCATGTCCGCGCCTTCAAATGACCATGTTGGCCGAATGGTATTGAAGGCGTAAAGTAAAAACAACATTTACAGGACTATGGACACAAGAAAATGCAAAAACGGGTGTAGGACGAGTTCCGCAATCGCCTTGGGCGAATTCGACATGTCGCATGCCCATATGGGCCGCTCGTTCGTTTCCGCCCAAGGCAACCGCTTTTGTTAGCCAACACTCCCCTACACTATACATGGGGCCTCTAACCCCCTTGTACCACCCCCGGGGTTCCCAAAAGCACGACGAGCATGACAAAATCGTGGCCAAGCGATATGGTGATTTTCCATGGCCACGGTCATGACGAATGCACACAATGTGCTCCGCTTATCCGTAACGCACACACCAAGTGTCGGATGACCTCGAAATGCATACAACTCGTGCCATTGGCCCTTGGAGATCGCACAACAGGATTTTACATGAACGAATAAGAATCAAATGTAAATTTACATGGACACAAATACAAATTTACAAGCATGTAGGGAACATTCCGTCATGATTCGTCGTTGCTCGGGTGCATCGAAAAATTCCCTAACAAGACGGTGCCGTCGGATTACATATAAGCCTGTGTTCTTTTCCGATTTCGTCAATGGCGTGGACCAAGAACGCGGCGAGAGGGAGAAAGATAATGCCATGTGTGTGCCATTCACCGGTGTGGGGAGAAGATTGTTGGACGACGAAGACATGGATGTGGACATCGCGAGCCCTTCTTCTCTACCGAGCGGATCTTGCCATCATCAGCCGACGTAAAACATCATGTTCTTTTCTGAATTCATCGACGATCTGCAAGAAGAGGCGGCGACGCAGAAGCTGATTTCGTTTACCGGCATTGCGAGGAGGATGAAAGAGGTCACAGCTGCAGGGAGGGGAACGAAGAGGGGTAGGGCTGCATCTGGAGAGAATATCACGAAGACAATATCACAACTAATCCACAATATCTCCTGGAAACATAAATATGCAATTAATTAAATCTCCAAAAAAAAGAAAAGCTACATTAGTTTAATTAGAGATGAAAAGATGTCTTCTTTCTTTTTTTTATTTGAGATGATAAGTTATCTTTAGATTTAGAGTTATAACCTTAACCAAATTCGTGGCAGATCTCTGGATTCAACAAAAACAAAAGATGAAGTTAAAAGTATTGTTGGAGAGCTAAACATTCAGAACTAAAAAAAACCATTATCCAATAAACTAATAAACGTGGATAGGTAGTTAAAAAACAAGCATAGAAACTTGGGAACTCCGAAAGGATCAGTCCCAATAGAAACAAACCCAAGTTTGGAACTTTTAATTCCTATGCTCCTACTCAGCTCGGACATAATCATATGACTCATAACTCACTCTAATTATCAATTTGCTAATACCTGAAGAAAAAAAGTTGCTAAATGGAATCGCCTTAACCGGACCACCCCAGCAAGGTTTCCCATCTCGAACTCTCCGAGCCGCAAAGAGATCTGCTCCGGGCTCACTCTCCTATTGGCTCCCCAAACAGCAACAGCAAAATCCAATCTAGTTCTCCTCCCAGCTCAAAACCTAGTGAAGTAAAGCCAAAAGCGAACACCGACCTCTACAACTCGCCGGAATCGATCTCCACTCTAGCAGTCGAACTGGCAACCCGGATTGAGTACCGAGAGCAGGGATCGACGACGCAAAGGTGACCAAGATAGGAACGATAATAGGTGGCTCCTTTCTCTCGCCTCTTTATTGAAGTATTTAACCCCTTCGTCGATCTATGATCGTTCTCGTGTTTGTAATAAATATTACATTTCAAACATAATGGAAAGCAGCCACGTAGCGTAATTTAGTACGTGGTGTGGTTCTATTGATGAATTGTTATAGTCTGTATCTAATCTAAAATAGCATCCGCGTTGTTGGTTCACGCCACCCGATTGCCAAGTGACGGACCTTTGTTCGTCGTAAATATGACAATAATAATAGTTTATTATTATCAGGACTGCTCTAGTCCTTCCCATATGTAGTTAATGAATTTATTTATTTATTTATTTATTTATTTTATTATTATTATTTTTAATTGTCCTGCGACACATAGGGCGACTCCCATGGCGATAGAAAACTCTAGTTTTCCTGCACCCCCACCGCCGTCGTCCCATCCGCCCGACTCCCCGGATCGGCCCCTTCGGTCCTCCTCTCCTCCTTCCCCTCCTTTGGAGACCCCTTCTATGGCTACATCTTCGTCCATCCCGCCGAGAAGTGACTCCATCCGCTCGTCGCCCTCTCCTTCAACTATCTCGACTGTCGCTAAAGCCTCATCGTCTCACAATGCCTCTCCGAGAGTCTAGAAGCTCGAATCATGGGCGTAAATCCTTCGGCGTGAAAACCCTAATCCCAAAATTAGGATTCCATTGTCTACACTTTCTAAAATACAATCGACCACCAATGATAGGGTTTCCTTCACTTCAGATCAGATCCAAGCCTGGAGGCAGTAGTGGGAAAAATGTCTAATCGATAAATTTCTTTCAAAACCCCCTTCTCTGGATTATGTTAAGTCTTGGGCATCTCGAATCTAGCTTTCTATGGGTTTCCAATCCGTTTTAAATTTGGAAGAAATTTTTTTTGTTCTCTGTTTTAATTATATTGAATCTGCTAATCTTGTGCTCACTGGAGGACCGTGGGTTTTTCGTGGGGATGTTCTGCGCCTTATGCCGTGGAAGCTATGTTTTCGGCCGTGGGAAGAGAAATTTACCACATCTCCTGTATCAATTCGTTTTCAATCTCTTCTGTTGGAATTTTGGAACCGTGATTCGGTGGCTTCTATCGCCAATCATTTTGGTTGTGTCTTGCATTTTGATGACCGTTCTTTTCACTATGAACGCGGAAGATACATTCGTGTTTGCGTTGAAATTAATCTTTCTATGCCTATTAAACAAGGCATCTGGATTTCGATCGACGATTGCAAATTTTTCCAATCGGTTGTTTATGAAAATCTTCCAATAATTTATTTTCAATGTGGAGTAGTAGGGCACCGTGACTTTAACTGCCCTATTACTTCTAAGCAAAATGATTCTTCCCAAGTGAATTCCTCTGTTGATCCTCCAAATGTTTCCACCCCCTCGAAAATTCCCGATTTGAATAAATCTTCTCCTTCGAGTTCGGATGCCCCTCTGTTTGGTTCTTCGATACCAGACCCTGTTTGTGGTCCTTGGATTCAAGTCCAACGCCGTAGCTTTGCACGGCGGAGCCCTCGTAGTGCACAAATTCCTTCTGGGGATTTTCGTGCTCCGGCTAGTGAGCCAAGCTTATCTAAGCAAGGGGCAACCCCAAAAATCCTCTAGTGTTTCTCAAAGAAGCAGACCAAATCCTGCTCCTCCTCCGAAAAAGGGTAACGTTTCTTTGAATTCTATGTCTCATTCTAATTATACTTCTTCTAAGCATAAATCAGTTTGGAATGTTAAACATCCTAATACTTCTGGTAAGCATATATATTCCATTAAATAGCTCCTCATCTGATCTTAATTTAAATATGAATGTTGTTGATGTTCCTTCTATTATTGAAAATATGGATATTGTCAATGTTCCTATTTCTATTGAAAAGGATAATGTCTCTGTTAATGTGGAACAAAATGCAAATTTTGCTTTCAATCCTCCAGTATCCAAATCATTGGATGAATTAGTCAGTCACTTGGGTAGTGTTTTTAACTCTTCTGAGGTTACTACGGTTAATTCTCCATCATCTTCCCACCTCAAAAAGAAATCCCCTAAACCTGCTAAGGCCAAAATTCACCGTGGCCCAAAAATTGGAAAATCTAGTAAATTTAAAATGCAGAAGCCTCAAAATGAACCAGATTCAAATCCTCATGAAGGAAATAACTCCCTCTCTGAGTTTCAAACTTCCAACCCCTTTATATTATTAAATGAATATACTTAATTGGAATATTAGGGAGGCCGGTAGGAAACCAACAAAGGAATTTATATTTCTTCAAATAAAAAATTCTAATGTTAAGGTAATATCTCTCCAAGAGACTCACATTGATGAATCCTAAGCTAAGAAACTATTTAGAACCTTTGGTCTTACTTGGCAGGTTGTTATTCAGCCTAGTTCTAGAGCTTCTAGAGGTATTCGAGTTGCATGAGACTCAAACTTTGTCAAAGCTCAATTGATTTCTATTTCTGCTCAAATCGGTAAAGATACATGGATTTGGTGTCCCGCCCAAGAAAGAGACCCAAGTCCTAGTAACCCCGCTAAGTGGTGATTTAACATAGATTCTACATCTTGGAACCAAGCCAATTTTGGGGCGGCTTTGTGATAATGGAACCAACCGGCAAAAAGCATTAACGCTGCAAAGACCAATGCGCCAATGGCGGTACAATAGAGTTGTAATTCACTAGTTATTCCAAATGCTCGCCAAATTTGAAAAAAACCGGAGGTTATTTGTATTCCTCGGAAACCCCCACCCACATCACCATTCAATATTTCTTGACCTACTATTGGCCAAACTACTTGGGCACTGGGTGCAATGTGAGTAGGATCACTTAGCCATGCTTCATAATTGGAAAAACGGGCGCCATGGAAGTACATGCCACTCAGCCAAAGAAAGATAATGGAGAGTTGACCGAAATGAGCACTAAATACTTTTCGAGAGATTTCCTCCAAATCACTGGTATGACTATCGAAATCGTGAGCATCAGCATGTAGGTTCCAGATCCAAGTGGTAGTATCAGGGCCCTTAGCTATTGTTCTTGAGAAATGGCCAGGTCTGGCCCATTCCTCGAAAGACATTTTTATAGGATCCCTATCTACAAGAATTTTCACTTCTGGTTCCGGCGAACGAATAATCATTAAGTCCTCCTCTTTCCGGACAACACATACAAAGAGACCCGCCAACAATAAAGTTTTTAGTGAACCTCTGAAAGATAGCTATTTTTTTTTATGATTAGTCCCTTTCTTTCCTATCCCCCATTCGTCTATTTTATTTAGTTATTCACTAGAACAATTATGATATTGAAGTCAATCCAAGGCAAGTGTTCGGATCTATTATGACATAAGGATTAGGTGCCCAACGGACCCTTTTCCCTGTAAAGTCCTTTCCCGGCGTGACGAAAAAACTATTTTTTTGTGTAACCTAGTGTACTTATATCTGAATGTATAAGTACCTATACGAATCTACTTCCATGGAATTATTACTTTACTATAAAATCAAATCAGAAATCACAAGATCATTCATTATAATTAACATTATAATTAATAAGATCCATATCCATTCCTATATCTTATCCATATTTAGTCATTCGAAGGTATCTTGTATCTTTTATTAGCTTTATTAGTTTTTTTTATTCTATACTGTATTTGGATCATTTATCCCTATGAGATACCATACAATGGTCTTAGAAGGAGGGGATATAATGAAATTCTTGATTGGATCTTTTCATGGGAATGATCTATTTTATTTAATTGATGAATCCAACAACTAATTTAAATGAAATAAAAAAGAGAGTGGTCTTATTCGAAACGCCTCGTGATCTTCAACCAATTATGTGCTTCAATATAATTACCTGGACTAAGCGCTATAGCTTGTTTCCAATACTCAGCAGCTTGATCGGACCAAGCCTCCACTATTTCAGAATCACCTTGTAGAATGGCCTGTTCTCCCCGGTCGGAATAGGTGGTTCCTTCCCTTAGAACCGTACTTGAGAGTTTCCTACCTCATACGGCTCAACAATCGATTCTTTTTGCTTGTGTCCCATCTTAATCTACCCTATGCTAACTGAATTAGATTTGTCATAAACGTATCCCATTTTTCCCATTTATTTTTGTTGGGTTAGCCAGAAGAAGTTAATTACATAAGTTTAAAACTCTAATTTTTTTGATCAATAACAAGTTTTATCTTTTTTCCCACCTTCAGAAGAATGAAGCATAAATCGCCCCTATATCCTATCCCTATATCCTATATATAGTGTTAGAATTCTCTGAAAGGTAACTATCTCGGTTTCATATTTATATCATATATATAGAATCTTTGAAAAAAAAAACTTTCCTCCCTAAGATAAGAAAAAAGAATTTACCATCTTTGGGATCTGATGCTACACCGCTGCTCAATACTTTAGTGGATCGACTCTATTACATAAGTTGATTCCTAACTTTTATCCCGTATCATGGCATAAGTAAGCAAAGCAGTTCTTAACTCTATTGACCCAATAGCTCGCTAATTGATCTTTACGGTGCTTTCTCTATCAATTCAATCCTTTATCCATAGAGTATATAGGTTGTATCTATTTCTTTCTCTTTTGGTTCTCGTGAAGTTTCTTTATTTGCTACAGCTGATAAAAACCGTTGCTTTAGACAATGCATATGTAGAAAGCCTATTTTTTCTAGTATTTACTAGTCGATTGGATCTTTTTTTCCTTCTTTCTATAGTGGAGATAGTCGCACGTAATGACAGATCACGGCCATATTATTAAAAGCTTGTGGTAAGAATGGATTTCGTTCTAGTGCCCGGAAATAATATTCCAAAGCCTTTGTATGCTCTCCGTTACTTGTGTGTATAAGGCCTATGTTATAGAGTATATAACTTCGATCATAGGGATCAATTTCTGGTCGCGTAGCTTCATAATAATTCTGTAAAGCTTCCGCATAATTTCCTTCGGATTGAGCCAACATCCGTTACGGTCGTTCATTATATTTAAAGAATCTCCGTTCCAGAACCGTACGTGAGATTTTCATTTCATACGGCTCCTCCCTTCTGTGCATAGTACTAAGGGAAATAATCCATGGAATTCAAATTTCACTATTCTCATTATGAACTGACAGGAGCTGGTATTTTTACAAGAAATCTCTAGCCAGCCTTCCCGCAAGAGGTTTTTTCTTAACTTAACACCAACGGTATTAGTGCTATATGGAAATGGTAACTCCAACAATTTCTTTGTCCTCAACGCCCCCTATTTCCAGGAATTAGTCACTTCAACGGTCTTTGATGGTTATATGGGTACCCAAAGTACGAACGAGATGGATGTTTGTTGTCCCAACCATTCTTGTTAGCCCTGATACCAATAAGGAAAAGGATAATTTATAACAAAGTTTTCGTGTTGTTGATTCCTAGGTGTAGTGCTTCTTCCCCTATGTTGCCTATTGGTACTAGTGGAGTAGGATTGACTCGCAATATGGAACCTATAGGTATAACCTTTCGCTCAATACTAAAATTCAAATCGACAATTGAAGCATCTGAGGCTGCATCAATCGAGGATACACGACAGAAGGAATTGTTCTATCTCCAAACTTCACCTTCACCAAGCATGGGTTTATTTCAATAATTTTGTTTTGTTCTATCTTCTCTTATTGAACTTGTTTCCATGAATGAACTTTGGGAGACTATTAATTCATTCAAAAATGGAAAAAGCTCTGATTTTGATGGATTCGAATTCTATAAAATTTATTGGAATACTATTTCAAATGATTTTTTTTAATTTCATTCTTTATTTCTTTCAACACTCTTTTCTCCCAAATGATTGGAACAAAACCTTACTTACTTTCATTCCTAAAGTAAAAAATTCTAAGACTGTTAGAGACTATAGACCCATTGCCCTTTTCAATTTTTCTTACAGAATTTTAGCTAAACTTCTTGCAAATAGGCTTCAACAATGTCTCCCCTCTTTAATTTCATGTGAACAATATGCTTTTGTTAAGGGTAGAAACATTCATGACAATATCTTAATTGTTCAAGAACTGGTTCACTCCTTCTATGATTCTAAAAGTAAATCTCCATTTATCATTGTAAAAATTGATGTAGAAAAAGCTTTTGATATGTTAAATAGAAATGCTATTATTGATGTAGAAAAAGCTTTACAAATTTCCTGATCAATTCATTAAGTGGATTAAGGCTTGTTTCTCCTCTCCTACCTTTGCTTGCTTAGTAAACTCTCAAACTTCATATTTCTTTCCCTCTCACAAGGGAATTAGACAGGGAGATTCTCTCTCCCCTTTTTTATACATTATGGTTGCCCAAATTCTTACCTATTTAATCAATAAGGCTGTCAACCTTAATAAGCTTACCCTTTTCAAGTTTAAAAATAATCTTAAGGTGAGTCATCTCATATTTGCAGATGACATTATTTTAGTGTTCAAAGCAAATTCCAAAAGTATAACCTCTGTTAAAAATATTTTTGCTTCCTATGAATCCCTTCTGGTCATAAAATAAATTTCTCTATATCTGAAATCTACTTTCCCAAGCACACCCCTCCCTCTGTTAAGCATAATATCTCCTCAAATCTGGGTATGAAGACAGGTACTTTTCCTTTCAAGTACCTTGGAGTTATAATGTCTCCTATGAGGCCTCCTTCCTCCACAAACTCTCATATCCTTACCCAAATGCAATATAAACTCTCTAATTAGAAAACCAACCTTTTATCTCAAGCTGAGAGATTAGTACTTATAAAATCTGTCCTAAACTCCATCCCTACTCACTCTATCTCTATTACTTGGTTAAACAGTGACCTTAGCAATGAAATTGATAAAACTATTATTTCTTTGGAACCACAAGTCTACCAAAATCAGTATTCATCTCTTTAATTGGGATACTGTTACTCTTCTAAAGAAATTGGGGGGACTTGGTATCCAAGACATTACCTCTAAAAGCATTGCCCTCCATGCTAAAAGAGTGCATGCTTACCTAAACAACTCCAATTCCTTGTGGGTAAAAGTAGTTCAAGCTAAGTATCCTTTAATCTCCTCCTCTAATCCCCATCCTCCTTCGAAGTCTTCTTGGAGCTGGAAACTATTCTGTAAAGCCTATTCTAGTCTGTCTCTTAGTTTCAAAAATATCATTGGCAATGGTAACAACACCTCTATTCTCAATGACTTTTGGACTCTTGACCTCCCTTTAGCTTTGAAGCATACATTCATTAATATGAACCTCATGAATAATGTTACTCATGTTAACCATTTAATATTTGATCATGCTTGGTCTGGCTTTTTGGGTTTATCTTTCTGCAGTGCTGATCTATGGGAGACCATTTCTTACATTTAGATTGCGGCTTATCCCAATGATGATTTTGTAGTCTGGACAACAACTGAAAATGGTATGGCAACTGCATCATCTGCTTACTTGTTTCTGAAAACAAATAACCTCCATTCTGATAGTATTGATCCAATTTAGAATTTGACCTGGAAGGTTTCTATTGCTCTAAAAGTTAAATTGTTTTTATGGAAAAAATTTCATGGCCGATTGCTTACTAAATCTAGATTGTTGAGTCTTGGTTTATCAGCAAATTCTTCATGTGTTTTCTGTAACAAAGATGTGGAAACTATTTTGCACCTCTTCCTTGACTACCCTTTTGTTTCGGATATTTGGTCTTCTTTGGGTCAAAGCATCAATTTGGATTTTTCTATTAGAAATGGCTGCATTAGGTAGCTGGCTTAAGCCTCATATGAACTCAAATTTGAGTTCTGAGACAAAAGCTATAGTTGTCAATGCCTTGTGATATATTTGGTATTTTATAAATAGTATAGTGCATGGTGAAGGAAGGCCTGCTATATCAATTGTTGTTATGAGAATTTTAATATTTTCCATGAATAACAAACTCTACTCTTCTCCTGAGAGCTCTATACCAACTATCTTAAATGTTATAAAATTGTCTCATCCTCCTTTGGGATGGTATAAAATCAATTGTGATGGTGCATTTCTGAATCCAGACGGTGGTGCTAGTTTTGTAGTAAGAAACGACGAAGGTAACTGTATTTATGTTTCAGCAAATTTCTTTCTTTCTTCTTCTGTTTTATTTTCGGAAGGTACTGCTATTTTGAATGTTGTTTCTTGGGCAACTTCAATAAATTTGGATCGCATCATTGTTGAGACGGATAGCAAAGTTCTGGTGGATATGATTAATGGGAAGTCCTCTCCCCCATGGCAGAACTGGAACCTCCTCAATCCGATTTGTCATCGCATCAAAAGTTTTGATTCTGTTTCTTGTAAATTTATAAGTAGAACAGCAAATGAAGCTGCCTATTGGGCAGCAAACTATGCTAGGAGAAGTAAAGAATCCATTGTTTGGACGTTCGTACGGTCTCCTAAGCTAGATAATATTTTATGTATCAATGGTATCCTATTAGTTAAGTAATATATTCTCTGTTTGGTAAAAAAAAAATTAGGTAAAATAAAAATTATATTTTTTTCATTTACATAAATCAAAAATTATATTTTGTTAATTTCATTTTAATTAAGTTGGAAGTAAACCTAGTAGAAAAGTAACTTTTTTAATTTTTTATATAATCTAATTAATTTTTCTTTTCTTTTTTTTTTAAAAAAAAGTCCACGTGTAACTAACTTTTACTTTCCCAATTCACCTTAGGATTGTCCATTCGGTTCAACCCAAATTGAATCGAATCAAAATTAATCAAATCAAAAAAAAATTCATACCCGAATTCCAACCTGAATCAGACCCGAATTATACCTAAACCGATCAAATCCGAATCGAAATTATTCGGTTTGGTTCGGTTTTCAACCCGAAAACCAAAATTTTAATTAATTCGGTTAAAAATTAAAAATTATTTCCTAATACTCATTTAATTACCTAGGTTAAAAATTAAAAATATATATATATTATTTTTAAATTATTTGATTTTCGGTTCGGATCGGTTCCGAATTTCAAGAATCAAATCCGAACCGAAATCTAAAATTCGGTTCGATTCGGGTCAAAAATCGAATATGCAACCGCTGAAACCAAACCGAACCGAAGAACTCGATTCGGTTTTTCGGTTCGATTCGGTTTGAACCGAACCACACACCCCCCTGCTTCACCTAACCTTTGGTCAACGTATAACTTACGTGGCAGCAACTTTTACTTTACCAGTTCACCTAATGTCGAAATCAGCGGCCCCGATTTCGCAAGGCACACCAAGAAGGCTGAAGGACGCCAAGATTATCCCTTTCACTGGCACACCAAGAAGACTCGTGGAGGCCCAACCAATGGACTTGGATGACCCAACAGGTGAATTCGTCGTCGGCATTGACGGATTGCAAGATGCCTCTTCCACCGTCTTCTTTTCTGGCGAAAATCAAGAAAGCGCCAGCGGCGAGAAGGCGAAAAGAGTCTCTACATTTATACCCTTCTCGGGCAAAGGCAGGAGATTGATTGATACCAGCGACATGCAGATTGATATACCATGGCCAACTGAATATTGGGCACGGAGGGAAACACAGAAGAGGGCTGCATCCGCCTCGACGAGGAAGAAGAGGCTCCTCTGCTAGGCTGCTACCTATCCACGTTTATCAGTTTATTGGATAAAAATTTGTTTTTTAGTTCTGAATGTTTAGCTCTCCAACGAATTTGTTCATCTTTCGTTTTTGCTGAATCCAGATATCGGCTACGAATTTGTTTTTTACTTTGATTGATATATATTTACAAAAGAATCAGAAATGTCAAGAGCATTATCTTGAGGTTTGCTTATGACAGGCATAAAGAAAGACTTCATCTGGTCATACTTAGTTTCCATGTTGTGATCCCCTATTGAGAGCAATATCATGTGTTTTATTTTAGGCTATTTGGTTTCTTGATTAGATAGCTTCAGGATATATTTGTCTTTTAGTTCATGGAATGGTGCATCTTCATTGCATATTATTATAACCATTTGGTTTAAATAATTTCTGATGTCCTTTTTTCTAGTTGTGCTGTTAGGATTATATTAAAGATCCAGATAGGAGATTTGTTCCTGATACAGTGGCTGCAATTGGGTTGCGCGCACAAAGGTTACCTATGATAGCATCTACTTGCTTAGAAGGGCTTTTCGGGCTCACATTTCATGGTAACTTAAAATTATATAATAACTAAACTGATGGTTACAAGTTTTTACTAACAGCAATTTGGATGATTTTGCAGAGTCATCCATTAGCAATTTAAGCTTGATCGATGGAGAAGTAGGTGTTTTGGTTCAAGCAATCATGCCAATTAAAGCTATAATAAAGCAAGATCCAACTAGTTATGAGAAGGTAGCTAGCCGGATTGTCATTCTACTTTTCAGACCATTCCTTGATGAGTTCAGTTCATAAGCACTAGTTATGATGCCACTGAGATATTTCATCTGCCATCTGGCTTAAGCATTAGAAGCTTCACTTGTTTTCCCTTGTTATTTCATGAATCCCACTGGGATATTATGTTTGCTATATTGGTGCAGTTGTTTCTAAATCCTTCAGCCTAGAGTTGTCATATATTTCCCCCTTATTGCTTTTTTTTTCTTACAGATTATGTGTCATGCTTATTGATGCAAGTCATGCAACTCTTAATCAATTACTTGGATTGGATCTGATCTGATCTGTGCTTGAGGATAAATGTTTTATGGACCTAAGATAATTATTTAGTTGGAAACAGTGGATATGTGGACAAAACTAGTTTATACTGGAAGCTTAGTGTATTTGCTGTCTTAGTTTATACTGGAAGCTTAGTGTATTTATACTGGAGGAGGTTGAGACAAAGCTTCAGATCCTAAATACTTCCGACAAGGTCAACTTCAAAATATCTGTATTTGCTGTCTTAGTGTTACACTTGAGTGGATTATTTGTTCCCGTCATATTTAGGATTTTGCATGACAGTCTATTATCTGTATTGATATCTAGAGTTGGATAATTTTGTGACACTATTTGCTCATAGAGATGAGAGTTAGTTACCAAATCCTACATTATAACTCATGACAAAACAATTATCCAGAACTATACAAAGATATAATTCTTCATTGCATTTTACGGCACATATATAGGAATTCAGTTAAGAGCTTATGTTTTTGATATTCTATTTTCTAGAATCCTTATAATAGTTAAGGTTTTCATCGAAATATCATGTTACATAATGTCAGTAATTGAGTTCTGTTTGGTGTATGAACTTAGTAAAGTACTAAAATATACATTGCATTGAGCCTTCCATTAACCTTTGCATTAAAATTTAAAATGCTACTACTTATGACCTGAGCATCCAGATGAATATGATGCACTCCAGTGAGATCTTGGCATTGCTTAAGTTCAAAAAAAATGGGCTATATGATCAACATATTGTCGTTTACATATTAGCATCCCACCGCATAGTAAATTGATAGCAGAAGTGAGCTTTTCTCAAAGAACAAGTCCCAGTTCTAATCTCAGTGGAATAAAAAACAACTGATTATTAGATCTCAGACAGACAATAGAATGAGATCTAATCAAAAGGACATAAATCGATCCATTATTTATCTGGGTAATCACTCCAACTCAACGTGGGTCTGATTACGCACTTCAGAAGCCGTAAGCCGTGTCACTCAATGTTAACTTATTTGATAAGTAAGTATTTTTTCTGGATTGTTAGTAGCAAATCACTCTAAAAAGAGTTAACTTTATATCACACGGGAATTCAATGCACAAGTCCAACATTTATAACTAGTAATCATATAATAAAACATTGTAGCGGAAAAAAATGTAAACTAAAACAAGTGCGCATATTCTCCTATAAGATTACTAAATCTTATCGCATAATACTGCAAAGAACACCTCCACTTCCGCCCCAGAACTCAAACGATAAAATTAGTGAACAAGGCAGTCATAGCAAGTCATCCGCAACTGAGACGTCTTTTTGCTCGGTCCCTTTGGCACATCGCAGGCCAATCGAACGCCCGCAGCGACGATCACTCCAAACTGCAAACCAAATACCAAAATGACATGAATCCAGCAGACGTAGAGCTTAAATAAGCCCCAGCGACAGGACCGTAGTGCATCCATAAGGGAAAAACAAGACTACCAGGATAGCGCGAGGCGGCGGCAGCGGCAGCGGCGGCAAGGCGGAGGGAGGACGCAGACGGTGCCAAAGGACGGCCAGGACCGAACCAGGGAGGGATTCGAACCCAAGGGCGGTGGATCGCCGAAGCAACGGCCATGGCCAACAAGGGCGAAAGGGAGATGTTATCCTCCTCGCTCCGCGTGTGAATCGCCCATATGCAATTTATATTTATTCACCAAATTAATAAACTTTGTTTTTTTCTTCTATGATTGTGATCACAAAAAAGAAAAAAAACATTGTTGGCTCAAATCGTCGAATTCATTTATTTAAGGTTATTACCTTAATAGACATTATCTCATTTATATCCAAATTCAAAATATTTCTAAATTATATCCTCAATTTTAACATTGATCTCAATTGTATCCTCGCGTCATCTCTTCGTCGCTAGTTTCGTTAATTTTATGATGGGACATGCTCACATGAAATAAAATAATATTATTTTTACACATCATTAAAAATAATAATAAAATATATTTTTTAAAAAAAAAAAAAAATTCACTCGTTCCACGTCATCTTCACCGATGAAGGCTTATGTTCCTCCGAGCTCACTGACATCACCATAGCCTGCCCCAACCTCACCCATCTCCTCGCCCATGCGTGTTCAATCCTCGTTGCATTGAGTTCGTGGGCGACAACGCCCTCGCCACTAGCTGCCCTCGGCTCTCCCTCCTCTACCTCGCCGGTCCAGCCACCCCTCTCCCCCGCTCGTAGAGACTCTGACGCCAAGGAAGATGCTGCGATCATCTGTCCAAACTCGCAACCATTACCCACATCGAGCACTTTGTGGCCGCTTGGAGTCATTATGCTTCAAGAACTCAGCTGATCTAACCGACTCCAGCCTCGTGACCATCGCCCGCTATGCATCAAGAACTCAGCTGATTTGACCGACTCCAGCCTCGCGACCAATGGATCTGAACTTAGCCAAGCATATCGGGTAGTAGTTTATCTTCAACTGGAGAAGAAGGTCCTCCGTTCCGCCGAGCTCCTCTTCCACCTTCCCCTTTTCCGGTCCCAGCCCCACCGAAAGAATCTCCAGCATCTTCGTCACCACCATTCTCAGCTGCTTGCCAAAATCCTTCGTCACCTCACTTCGACGAGAGTTAGTTAACATGTAGTTAACATTATATACCCTCCCTGCTTGCCGTAACTGTAGATCTTGCTCACCGACTGGTCGTTGGCGAACTGCTCCTTTTGTTCCATGGGCAGGTCGAAGAATTCCTTCCCCGCCCTTTCGTAGCTACTCGATGAGGTCCATCAAGATGTCGTGGTTCACGATGTGCATCACCCCCCACTCTGTCGCCGCCTCCTTCACCATCTCCGCACACGCCCGCTGCGCCGCCTCGTCCAACGAGTCGAAGTCGAGGGGTGCATACAGATGATTATACATATAGAAGAAGAATAAGAAAGAACCAAGAACAAGAAGGAAGAAGGCTGAACACAAATGGCAACATGAAGGACTTAAGGAATAAGGAAAGAAACAGGGCGGCGGAGGCTTCGGTGGCCGCATACATGCACTTCCCACTTCACCAAACAGTCTTCGGTGGCCGCATGCATGCCCCGATGCCGGCCGCTTGGTGAGCTACGCAAACCGCCGGAGCTCCTGCAACACCTGCTGGAAACGCAATGACGCGGTGCCGATCACCGATGAACCGAACGACGTCGATCGCCGCTCCAGCGTCCGTGCCAGTAGCGACGCCAGCTTTACGCTGTGGACCGCTACCGTATCCTCGTGCACGTCCAAGGTAATCTCGAAGTATACCTCGTCGTCGTCGGCCGCGGTTGTAGTGGAAGGCTAGAGGTTGAGCGGAACACCAGCTTTAAGTTTTGTGAGTTGTGTTAAACAAATATATATATATTTATTAATGATGTGTAAAAATAATATTATTTTATTTCACGTCGGCATGCCACGTCATGAAGTTAACGGAGCTGACGACAGAGAGATGACGGGAGGATACAATTGAGATCAATGTCAAAGTTGAGAATGCAATTTGAAAATATTTCGAATTTGGATACAAATGAGATATTGTCCAAAGTTCATGATGTATTTAGGTATTACCCTTTATTTAAATATCTCTCAGAGTGTCAAAAATAACGAATAAATCTTACGAGCTCTTGAGATATATATATATATATATATATATATATATATATATATATAATAATAATAATAAAGAAAAATTAATAAATTTAACTAAATTATAACGAAATTAACTAATCAAACCTAACTTTTAATTTACACCAAATCTAACCAAAATTTTGAATTAACAATAATTATATCTCACCATCAAATCATTATTACTAAAACTGTTAGTGGCTAACGTGAAGTCTTAGTAAATAACTAATTTATTAATTTTTAATATATATATATATATATATATATATATATAAGTCAGCAGTAAAAAATTTTAAAAAGAATTTTACTATATATCCTCCTAAAAACTGGTCTAAAAATTCTTCTAACCATTCACAATGACATGAATAGCATGAGCTATAATTTGATAGCAAATTATTATATGTGAATATTATGATGATTTTTAGGGCATGAGTTCAGAGGATATAGCATTTTTCTATTAAAAAATACATAAAATCCTAATCAGACATTCGTTCCCACCTCGAACTCATCTACTGCTAGCTTACTAATGTGACTTGACAATATGACGTGGCATCTCAGTGAGCAAGTATATTAATTGTCAAGTCATATTATTGAGTGAGTATTATGGGAGTTTCAGATGGGACGAAAGTCATTCAAGTCTGTTTCCATCTTCATCTTTTGACATTCAAGTTAGCTGTGTTATGCAATGGGAAAAAGTTTTCTACAAAATGCAAGTGTCAGTAATATTCATATCTCACAAAATGTCTAATCGCATGGTATAGATGTGCCCTCATATTTCATATTACTGCCCTTATGGATCACTTCAGACATACAAATATACACTTCTTTCATGTGCACATATAGAAATATCACGATACTGCTGGTTCATATATCAACGGGATTGTGACAGGTTATAAAATCTTTTGCTTGACAATGCCATTATTTTGGTATTCTTGGGCAATGGAAAGAGTTAGATGATTTACCTAATAATTAGGTTATGATAGAGGGTGGGGTAGTCTTATAGTGTGATTACCTGGAACATAGAAAACATAGAATGACAAAGCATTTCTCGGTATTGAAATAAAAAAAGTTTATAGTTTGTATGAAATTAAAATGCCACTTTTTCAGCTATCATACTTTCTTTTCCTGCTGTATTAAGTTTAGCTAATATTCCAAAATTATGTCACACGTGTATATTCAAGGATCACATGGAGAAGATCGACAACCAGAAGGATGACAATTCATTTGATTCGGATAAAATTATTCTAGTTTCTAAAATTCTAGCATCTAAGGCCATGTTTGGTTAGCGAAACCAAGTCTATTTTCATAGTTTCAGTTTCACTGAAACCAAAACTGCTTACGAAAACGTGTTTGGTTTAGTGTTTTCGTGAAACTGAATCGAAACCAGAATGAAAACGAAACCAGTTTTCTTAATAAAAATGAAAACAACAGAATGTTATTTTCTGTGGTTTCGAGACTGTCGGTTTCGTTATCAAAATGTTGTGACAACTTTATAGTTATAAATATTTTTTTATAAAATTAATTAATTTAAAAATAAATCAAACTATATCGAATTTTTAAAAATAAAAATAAAAATAATCATTTTTAACTCAAACTTTTATCTTAAATTTATAAAATAATTAAACCAATTTATATCTAATTGACTCAAACTCAAATTTTAAATAACTCAATTTTCTTAAAGTTGGTCTATTTATAATTTAATCAAATCTAATTTTAGATCATTGGATTTATTTATTTTTTGAAATTTTATAATAACTATTAATTAATTTTTATATCTAATTGAAAAAAAAAATCTTAAATTACCAATAACTTAATTAATTAAATTATTTAAATATTTTGTAACCATATTAACAAATATTTAATTTTGTAAACTAATTAAACATTTAATTACTACTAAAAATGTTCAAGGAAAATTAATATTATTTTTTATAATCAAATAAATATTTTCTGGTTTCAACTAACTAAAACTGATATTGCTTTTATTAACCAAACGCGTTTTCAGAAAACTGAAAACTAGAAATCAAAACCAAATTTTCGAAACCAAGTTTTCAGTTTCACTGGAATCAAACCAGAAAATAATTTTCGCTAACCAAACAGCACCTAAGGTTCTAAGCAATTCTAATGTTTCCCTTGTGAGTGCCGACATCCCAGTTTCTTTTAACATTGATGATGCATCCGGTTTGTGCTTCCGTTTCAGTGGGCAATTATTGAGTAGCTCAAAGCCAGTCTTGTTTACTATCTTGGCTGAGGGCAAGTTCTCTGAACCATTGAATATCACTATCAAAATCAATTGCGAAGAAACAGTTTTTGGCCTAAACTTGCTAAACAGAGTGGTGGCATTTCTACAACGAAAGAAGGCATCCAACTTCTCCTTCCCTGTTTGTTTCCCTTCTCCAGACTTGGTACCTACCCATTGTGATCTCTGATGAAAACCACAATTTTGTACCTAATATATTTTATGCTGCTGAAGATTTTGTCATATGATGAATTTATAGATGATCATCTTTATTTGTTTAATGAACATGGTGGTATCTATTTGTTTTCCGGCTCTACTAATTTTTAGTAGTTTGACAAATATTCTCGTC
This sequence comes from Canna indica, assembly GCA_034359265.1. Lineage (NCBI taxonomy): Eukaryota > Viridiplantae > Streptophyta > Magnoliopsida > Zingiberales > Cannaceae > Canna > Canna indica. The sequence goes on along the minus strand of CP136894.1, from coordinate 69,786,959 downwards.
TCATTTTTTTTTAAGATCAACAAGGACGACTCTTGTTCTAGCTTTTCTTTTATCAGTCATTAAATTCAGTATATCTACTTGTTAAATGTTTATAAGCAAATTGTGCCAAAAAGAAACAAAACAAAACAAAAACTGACATGATCCAGCTCTAGATACTTTGGGGGTTGCTTGGATTTCAGTTTTTTTATCCAAGTTTATTTGGATCTGTTTGGAGTTCTCATTGCAGATCTAAAAAAGATTGAATAATTTTTTAAAAAATTAATAATATACATATGTGATTTTGAAAATTAGAATATAATTTTTTCAAATCATATTAGTTTGGTTCATTTCAATTTGATTAGATACTATTGGGCTTTGTTGAAGATAAAAAAAAGTATTAAAAAATTGATGCAAAAAATATCCTTAGAGCTCGCTCCAATACAAATAAGGTCATTGCTTCTTTTTTCGAAGTTGGGTTAAGTTGGTTCTTCAACTCGAAATTATCGGGTCGGAAACACATGTGAGAAGCTGATCTCATCGTTTTTACACCCTAGTTTCTACATGTATCTAGTACTAGTTAAATTTAACTGTATATATTTCTACAAATTAGATTAAGTGTATCTCTTTTTTAAATTGGAGAAAATTGGTATATGCAAAATACGTTAATTGTGCTTCTTTTAGAAGCAAAAGACGATGGTCTTCTTCTTGTTTATCCAGTTTATGCTCCTCACGGGCGCAGCAAGAAGGGTGTTGGACGCCGAACTAATGGATGTCGACGTCCCAGCAACATCTTCTTCTTGTTTATCCAGTTTATCCTCCTCGACGCAATCGGCACAATCTTTCCATGGGATGGCATTATTTTCTGAATTCGTTGTCAATGCCGACAGGAAGGTAGGTCCGGAGGGCGCAGTAAGAAGGTTGCAAGATGCGAACGTGGCCTTGCATTCTTCACTATCTTCCTCTCCGTCCGTCTTCTTTTCTGATTTCCAAGAATATGGCATAAATCAAGAACACGCCGGCGAGAGGGCAAAAGAAAATTCCACATTTGTGCCCTTATCCGGCGTGGGATGAAGGTTGCTGGTGTTGGCGTGTAGGCCTGGAGGGCCGAGTCATCAATAGCCTCATGGCGTGTAGGCCTGGCGGGCTGAGTCACACTTGGACGCCGGGGGCGCTCGGGCCCTATATGGTATAAGATAAATGTATGCCCTTCCCTTTCACCAATTGGTTTGGGGATCGTTGGTTAGCGTCGGAGTCCTGGGAGCTAGTATCAGAGCCGGGGGTTCGAGTCTCAGCGGTGATTGCTGAGGGGGAGATTATTGGCGTGAAGGCCTGGTGGGCCGAGTCAACAATCTCGCTCGTGGCGGATAGGCCTTGGGCCAAGTCACACTCAAACGCCAATGGCGCTCGGGTCTGCTACGGTATAAGGTGAAGGTGTGCCCTTCCCTTTCACCAATTGGTTTGGGGGTCGTTGGTTAGCGCCGAATTCTGGAAGCTGGTATCAGAACTGAGGTCTTGGGTTCGAGTCTCATCGGCGATTGCTGAGGGGGAGATTATTGGCGTGTAGGCCTGGAGGACTGAGTCATCAATCACCTCGTGGAGTGTAGGCCTAGCGGGCCGAGTCACACTTGGACGCTGGGGGCTCTCGGGCCCTATATGATATAAGATGATGGTGCGCCCTTCCCTTTCACCAATTGGTTAAGATGAATGTGTGCTTTGATACCAGTTGTTGTATGAAATCCAACACTAGAAGGAGGGGTTGAATAGTGTTTGTCCTCTTTATAATTTACTCAATTTTTCTTTTTAATTAATTTAACTTTAATCAAATGCAAATGTATCTTAACAATAGATGTGATCAAATATCGAGAACAATAATGAGCAAATATTGAAAGCAATGCATACAAGATCAATTATAGTGGTTCGGCCAACTGCCTACTCCACTACCTTGGCTCCTCACCAAGGATTTCTAATCACTACTTTATAGAGCTTGTGTTTCCCATTGAATATAATTGAGGACACTCTTTTCACCTTTTTGAGAACCCCTCAAACCTATTCACCTAGACAAAATATAAATCTAAAAAGTCTATCCTAAGTGTTTCTCTAGCACACCTAGCAGGCTATTTCAGATGAAAACAAAATTTGAAATAAATCTTCGAATACAATAAAAAGAGTTTAAGAAAAGTAAGAAGGAACCACTGCTCTTTTCCCAGGCCTTCAAGCCTCCAACTTGCCAGAAGATCAACTTGAGTTGTAGCAGAGTTGAAAGAAGCGGGCGCTTTAAGAAAGATGTTGATGAACGAGTAGGGCGCAGCAGATCAATCTCTTTGAAGGCTCAAATCACTTCTTGAATGCTCAATTAATTTTCTAAGAAATTTCAAAGAAGTTAGGTGAGGGGTATTTATAACCCCTCAGCTGAACGACGGTTCAACAGGTAGAAAACTAGTCGTTATAGCTTGTTGGTCGATCGTTGGTTGACCGATCGATCGACTGTTGGCTTTCTGTGCATTTTTTTGCGCTGTTCAGTCAACCGATGGGTCAACCGAATGAGTCACAGTTTCCTCGATCCCAGATCCGGTCGACCGATGCAGTGAAGCCAAAGGCGCAACCTGCGATTCTTAATCCGGTCGAGCGATGCAGAGAAGCCTAGACACGCGATCTTCAATTTACAATCTGATCGACCGATCTGTTGGCGTAAGGGTTTCTCTTAAGCCTCTATCTTTATTTTGATAATAACAAACAAGTATTTAATCGGGATAATAGACTAAAAAATCACAAAGTTTATAAAAATTTTACGTTCTACCCACGATTTCAAATTTAGCCTGTAAATGCACAACCTTTGCTTCCGTTTATGCCATCTACCAAATTATCATGTGTCATCTTATCATTTGTTTCATTCAAGATATCAACCTAGCATTGTTTCATTCAAAACTAAACTAGTTATCATGAAACTTGCTAAGTGTCAATCTTATCATTTACTCATGGTTTTTCAAACTTAAACCTATGGACACCTAACATGAGTAAATCTAAACATGTTTCTCAAATATGGATTGAAAATGAGATCTCTAAGTCAACTTATTGACTTGGGTCAACTTGGTTCAAAAGAGGTTTTCATGAAACCACATCTATGTCATTTTATCCATATCCATAGGAATTTTTCATTCTTAGTACATGGAAACATGTCATAACTATTCCTAAATATGTTTATGAAGTTTGGACTTAAAATGAAGTGTCCAAGTTGATTTGTTGACTTGGGTCAAACTTCTCAAGCTTAAGTCCTCTAATGTGATCGAGTTATCATATCTTTCATATACACATAAATTTTCAAGATTAAACACCTAGAATCATATCATGTGTGTATCTAAATATGTTCATTTAGTGTTTACTCAAAATGAGGTCTATAATAAGAAATTTCAAACTAGTCCAATTTTATTCAATATTAATATCACGAAATTGCCTAGTTATCATGATTTTTCCTACTCATGAAAATTCAAACATTTATCATGCAAAATCAATCATGAGTATATAGAGACATCATTAAAGCATGAATATTTAAGTATTCTATTAAGATTTTTTTGCAAAATTGAACTCATACCCTCATTCTTGGAAATTTTCCTAAACTCTTCATTTTCTTTCCAAATTTAATCTACTAGTCTTCCATCAACATTTTTAACTTGTAAGTAGACTCCATTAGTAGATAATGAAATTAAGGTTTCTAGCAAGCTAACCAAACCAAATAGCAAAGAGAGAATCAAGTATCATTTTTAAAATTCATTTTGCTAAATAGTTTGAAATTCATTTCAAAATATGTTATCATGAATTTGAAATAAATTTTAAGAGATCAAAAATGTAATATTAATGAAAATATGATCTCCAACCCTTCCTATTGGTTGAAAATCGAAAGGCCACAATGAGCCTACGATTAAAAACCGCAAGGTCGCATGAGCCCATTACATGCTACATAGGTCTCCGAAGAGATCAAAAATCAAAAATCAAAAAATATTTTTGAAAGTATATCATGAACGGGAAAAATAATCAATTTAAGCAAGTATCATGAACTCCAACTATTAATGGATCAATTAAAGTTAAGAGATGATACCAAACCTTTTAGATGCTAACTTTCTTTTCCATAGGCATCTAGGTGGGAATCTTGAAGTTGCAACCATGTAAGGATCTTTCATTGAATTCTTGGACAATTTCAACACATCACTTTCCCTTATCCTTATGTGGTAGCCCCCCTACAACAAATCAAGAAATCTTTGGTACCCAAATGGCTTTGGATCCTTGGGGGTGAGTTGGCCTAGGAATTCAAAGTGTCTTAGCAACACTTGGATTTCTTTTAAATGCACAATCAGAAATAGCATGACCATATATATAACGACAAAAATAGTTTCCAAAAAACTTTTTCTTTTAGACATGAGGTTTAAAGGAGAAATGCTTGACATGAGAATGATGATGAACCTTAGCATTCTTTACATAAGCATTTTTATTTTTAGAGTTCTTAAAGGAAGATACATTTGATAAATCATTGATTTTTCTATTTAAGAATACAACCTCATTTTTCAAATCACTCATGGATTTGTGAATAGCATGCAATTGAGATTTCAACATGTTATTTTTAATTTTCAATTTTTCATTCTCAATTTTGAAATCATTTTTGAAGTCATCATTCATAAACTTCAATCTAGCTTTCAAATCCTCATTTTCATTTTTCAAGTCTTTTACCTCACCTTTTAAATTCTCAATTTCAAGCTTAAAATTATCATGACAAGAAGCAAGTGTACTTGTATTCAATTTTTCATTTCTAGTTCATGCACATGAGAACTAAGCCTTAAATTTTTCTTCTTTAGTTTTCTATTTTTCTTGTTCTTTTTCATAAGCAAGGTATACATCTTTTTGCATTCTTCTAGTAGTTCTTCATAAGACATGTCAAGGGATTTTAAGCTACTAGAATCACTATTTTGATCATGACTGGAAGATGGTTCTGAAGACCCCTGAGGTAAAAGTTCGATGTAGCTTCATCATCATGTCTAGAAGAGGCTTCACTTAATTGAGATGTGGACGAAGAAGCACACTTCTTTTTGGATTTCTTCTTCAAGAGAGGACGATTCATCTTCTTATGTCCCATCTCTTGGCAAAGAAAGTACCTAAGTTTTCGTTTTTGATTTTTGCTTATGCTTCTTTTGCTAGAAGTGCTTTGGGCATCAAAACTAAGATTAGTACTAGGGGGATGACCATTGTCATCACCACCTTCATTAGAAGTGTCAATCTCTTCGGTCTTGACATAATCATATAGCATATTTAAAGTTGCCCAAATATCAAAAGCGGAAGTAGAATGCATGACTTTTTCAAGGATGCTATTAGGTAAGGTACAAAATATGGAATACATAGCATCTCCAGTAGATTGAAATATTTTCTTGTCATGTTCATTCCAATCATGCATGTCAACCTTAGGTGCAATGTATTCTAATTTAATCATGTTATAAACATCAAAACCTCTAGTCTTTAAGTAGGTGTACATTCTAGACTTCCAAAGACCAAAGTTCGATTCATCGAACCTACGAGGTGAAGATGCTACCGACTCTAGTGTCATTCTCGGATTGAGACAAGGTGTAGAAGAGATGGTGAAATCTCAAGCTACGGACATGCTCTGATACCAATTGTTAGATGAAATGGCACACTAGAGGGCGGGTGAATAGTGTGTTATCTAAATCTATTTGTCTAATTCTGATTTTAAATTATTTAGGCAAATTACAATTTTACGACTAAATGCGGAAGCGATAAATGATAAAGCAATTAAATCAAGTAAGTATCAATGCAAACACACTGATTTATAGTGGTTCGGCCCTAATGCCTACTCCACTACATATGCACCCCGCTTAGGATTTCCAAACTTAGCTTTACTAGATTATATCGAGTTTTCCTTACAACGATGACTCATCAAAAAGTCTCTGCTCTCCAACCGCAGGCACTTCCACACCCGGAAGTATCTCACCTTCCTATCGAGAGCACTCTCCCACCTCAACCTAAGGGACAACTAGAACTAATCCTAGTAAGCTATGATTACAACGGTGGGTTTAAGCCTTGACACCAAGGCAACCACCAACTCAATTAAACCTAGCAACCTAGGTTTACACAAGTTTAATTTCAATGAAATAAACAATAAAATACAATAATAATTGGAGCAATAAATCAAACACTAAGAACTTAGCTCCAAAAGACACTCCCTAGTCCTCTTGATGCCTTGAGATGATGAATCGATAAATCTTGAAGTAAATCAAGTGTGTAGATCAAAGCTAGGATTCTTGAAAGGATTGCTCAATGAAAGCTTGTAGAAATACTTAGGATCACTCTTTTAGGCTTGAAAGCATCGTTGAAAGGCTTGAAGAAGGATTGGGATGGGTATTTATAACCCCCCAGCTGAAATAGGGCATCAACGGGTATATTTTTGACCGTTGTCGACCCCCGATCGATGGTCCGGTCGATCGTCGGTTGATCGACCGATCGACCGCTGGCTTTGTATGAGATATTCGTGTTGTTCTGTCGACCGACTGTTGCGATTTTAGCGATCCCAAATCCGATCGACCGAAGCTACTACCACTAGATCGCGACTCAACGATCCTCAATCCAATCGACCAAATGAGCTACTGCCAGATTTTGGCAACGTTCGATCGATCGAACTGTCTTTTCCTTCGGTCGGTCGACCGAACCTGGGCAGGGCAGCAGGGCAATTTTCTTTGCTTGGTTCATTTTTTGGTTCCGTCTTCACTAAGTCTACTTATATAACATTTATTAACTTTAAGTTAATAACTGTAAAACATAAATGTTATATAAGGATTACCCCCCTCCCCACATTTGGATTCAATAAAAATATCTAAAAAATCAAAATCCAATTCTTGGGGTCTAGTACAAATTTTCAGAAAATTGAACTTCTCTAATTTCCCGGGTCAAGTATCGGTATGCTAAAGGCTTCCAAAAAATCCTTTAAAATACATCGTTATCTAGTTTCTACCCAAGGAACAATTACCGTCATTTTTTATGTCAAGTAAATGTCTAGGACATATAGCCCTCGAAGGAGCTCCCTAGGCTTATTGAATTCAGGACGATTTTTGGGTTTTCATGTTTTGGGATTCGGGGATGGTTTTTTGGGTTCTTATGCATCATAAAGATGATTACATATATTATAAACTAGACACACTAGACCTAAACTTTAACTTCCCGACAAATCTGAGCGTCGACGAGCCTCCTTGCCGATTTCTTCGATTTTTCCGATCGGGGACGTCGAGCTCTAACCGATATGGAACCTGAAAGATATCTCAATCAAATATTAGTGTTATATTTGTTATCATCAAAACCGAGATTAAGACCAAGGTTAAAAACCTTAAGCTAACATCAAGAGCCATACCAGATAAGCCCAAATTGTGGAAATGAGTTATTATATATTTGGGAATAATTTTCGAGGTAAATTTTCATAAACTAGTTGTTTTTTTATAAAATTCTAGAGATTTACGAAAGTATAAAATTTGGTTAATGATTTATTTCATGAAATTTCAATTTTGATAAAGTATGGATTCCTTAATTTTGCACTTTCAGAGTTTGGAAGTTGACTTCTTTTGTGTATTTATGGCATTGTACAATTTTCTCAAAACATGAAATTTGGTTAATGGTTTATTTTATGAAATTCTAGAGTTTTGATAAAGTTTGGATTCCTTAATTTTGCACTTTCAGAGTTTGGAAGTTGGCTTCTTTTATGTATTTAGGACATTGTACAGTTTTCTCAAAGTATGGAATTTAGTTAATGATTTATTTCATAAAATTCTAGAGTTTTGATAAAGTATGAATTCCTTAATTTTACACTTTCAAAGTTTGGAAGTTGACTTCTTTTGTGTATTTATGACATTCTACAATTTTCTCAAAGTATAGAATTTGGTTAATAGTTTATTTCATGAAATTTCAAAGTTTTGATAAAGTATAGATTTCTTAATTTTGCACTTTCAGAGTTTAAAAGTTGGCTTCTTTTATGTATTTATGACATTGTACAGTTTTTTCAAAGTATAGAATTTTATTAATAGTTTATTTCATGAAATTTCAGAGTTTTGATAAAGTATAAATTTCTTAATTTTGCACTTTCAGAGTTTGGAAGTTGGTTTTTTTGTGTATTTATGATGTTGTATAATTTTCTTAAAGTATGGAATTTGCTTAATAGTTTATTTCATGAAATTTCAAAGTTTTGATAAAGTATAGATTTCTTAATTTTGCACTTTCAGAGTTTGAAAGTTGGCTTCTTTTATGTATTTATGACATTGTACAGTTTTTTCAAAGTATAGAATTTTATTAATAGTTTATTTCATAAAATTTCAGAGTTTTGATAAAGTATAAATTTCTTAATTTTGCACTTTCAGAGTTTGGAAGTTGGCTTTTTTGTGTATTTATGATATTGTACAATTTTCTTAAAGTATGGAATTTGATTAATGGTTTATTTCATGAAATTTTAGAGTTTTGATAAAGCACTACTAGAATATACTACATCAGCAACGGGGATCAGCAACGGCTGCCAGAGCCATTAGAATCATTCATGGCTTTGCGACGGCCTTGTCGGTTGTGGCTGATGTAATAAAATCAATTGCGGCTCTCATACGACGGACCATAGTCGTCGCTCATAGACAATGGCGCGCAGGCCGCATGAAATAAAATAAGTTATTAGCCACAGCTTAGTTGGGGCACCGGAGCCGTTGGTGATAAGAGTAACCGGGCGAGCAAAATAAATTGGTTAGTAGCAATGGCTAGACTACCCCGTCGGTGATATGAGTAAGTCATTAGACACAGCTAGCTGCGGTCGTCACTTATCACGAATGCAGCGCGAATATAAAACACTCTTAACCGACGCGTAGCAGAGCCGTCGATGATAATTAAATTATAGATCCATGGTTTTCCGACGGCCCTTGAGGCATCGGTGAAAATCCTTTTTATTTGTGTTCGCGCCCGACCATTCCTCTTTCTTCTTCTTCCTTATCTGCTCGCCGCTGTCACCGCCGTCCGTCGCTGCCGAGTTACGGCGGAGTCGTTGCCTGTTGCCTCCACCGTCAATTGCCGTCGGTGAACCTACCCCTTCCAATATGTTTCCTCTCCTCCTCCGATAAATCCCTAGTGCAGCCCGCGCTACCTCTCTACGCCGGCATCGACCCGACCGGCCCCCTCCGCGCCGACGTCGACTCGGTGTTCATCTTCGCGCCGGCCTCAACCCAGCTGGCGCCACATTGGGGCCGATTACCATCGGCCCCAATGCCGACGAGCAGTAGTCGGCAGTGATGACGGCTTTTGCTTGATTAGGGTTTTATTACCCTAATCATAGTTTGATTATGTTTTTTTTAATTTTTATTATTAATTATTAATAATTAGACATTAATGTTTAATTATTAGAAATTAATTGTTAATTATGTTAAGTATTAGTTTATTAATAATTAATAGTCGCGTGAAATCGTCCACTGAGGACTCGCGCCGAAATCATCCACAGTGGACTCGCGGCCAAATCGTCTACTTTAGACTCGCGATCAAATCGTCCATGGTGGACTCGCGCTGGAATCATCCACAATTAATGGACTCGCGCGTGCCAGAATCATCCACAACGGATGGACTCATGCCGGAATCATCCACTTTGGACTCGCGCGGAATCATCCACAATGGATGGACTCGTGCCGGAATCGTCCACTTTGGACTCGCGCAGAATCGTCCAATATGGACACGCACCGGCATCCATAAAGTTAGAAAAAAATCAAGACGAGTTGATATGTTTCACGTACGATCGACGAGTCAAGTTTTAATTTTGCAAAACCTTAGATCCGTTCGGAGGTTGTATGTTCGTGTAAACGAAGTTAATGATCTTTTATACAACGTACAACTCTTGAATTGTCCCTAATTGGATAATTTGGGAGCATAGTTGTTTATATTGCACTTACTTTTTTTTTTTAGTCATTAACTTCATTTTTAAATTTTGGCTTGTATCTCCCTTGTTCTCTGATACACGCCCAGATGATATGCGTATACGGATTACTATAGGGAGATGCTGCCGAAATTTAGAATGAAGTTAATATGAATAACATGAATACCGAATGGAATAGGACCATCCCACCTAAAGATATTGCAAACTTTTTGACAGAATATGTCGGGTGATCGAAGTTGGTTGTACCGACGAATTCATCGTGGAGCTATAACGGACGAATTTTGAATAGGCGTAACTTACTTCTTAAATTTCACCTACTCGAATGAAAAATTTCTTAGTGGTGATAAAATCTGATGTCCGTGCAGAAAATATTCGAACATAAGATTTTTGGACCGAGAAACTATCACACTGCATATGTATACAAAAGGATTCACACCAAGATATTTTGTATCGAATTGTCACGGAGAGTCACGTCAAGTCGGGACGTCGAGCAATCCTAATGTCCAAACTCCAAACTCATGGTGAATCTTCTTCAGCTGATGTTTCTTCTTCCAATCCACCTAATCCATATAGAACAATAATTTTGGATAGTCTTGGAGGATAATTCCATTTAAATAATAATATTGAGTCAGTTATTAAGACGGTAGTGCCACCAGATACTATAACAGTTGAAGTCACTGAAAAATAACCTGAGATACATATTGAATTACCAAATAAGGAGGCTGCAAAATTTTACGAGATGTTCAAAGCTGCCGATGAACCTTTGTATGAGAATTGTCCTAATTATATGATTTTCGGCAATGACACAACTCCTGAACATCAAGTCCAATTATAATATCAGCGGGATTTCGTTTGATCAGATTACAGGCTTTATCAGAGGTATGCTACCTCCAAATAACAAGTTTGAGCCAACCTTTTATAAGACAAAAAAATTGATGAGAAAATTAGGGCTTGGGTACAAAAAGATACAGCGTGCCCAAATAACTGTATTTTATAGTATAAAGAAAATGCACAGTTAGAACAATGCCCGGTATGTGAACATCCTCGTTACAAGGAGAATAAATTAGTCCGATAAAAAAATATTCCCTTTAAGGTGCTTCGATATTTTCTGTTGGCTTTAGGTTTTCAACCTTAGCCTTAATCTCGGTTTTGATGCTTTTGATGATGACAAACATCCATAAGAAAATATATCATTAAAGCATATAGGATATCAACTAAGGGATTTCTCCCCCTATCAACATGCATATCTATCAACAGGAAGGCGGGATACTTCCGGGTGTGGAAGTGCCTTCGGTTGGAGAGCGAGTCTTTCCGGGGAAAATTCCTCGTGTGTAAGGGAAACTAATTAATCTAGAAAAACTTAGTTTGGAAATCCTAAGCGGGATGCTTAGGTTGTGGAGTGGGCATTGGGGCCAAACCACTATAAATATCGTGTGTTTGCATTGTTTTAATTGTGTGTGCTTAATTGTTATTTCTTGCTTCCACATTCAATCGTATATTTGCATCTTGCCTAATTGAGTTATGTAAACGATTAAAATCGGATTTAGGCAAATTGATTTAGTAAACACACTATTCACCCCCACCCCTCTAGTGTCGTCATTTCACCCATATTTGGTATCAGAGCGGGTTTGTAGATTGAGATTTCACCATCTACTCTACACCTTGTCTCGATCTAGAAATGGCTCTAGAGTCGGTAGCGTCTACACCTCCTAGGTTCGATACCTCTAACTTTGGTCTATGGAAATCTAGGATGTACACCTTTCTAAAGACTCAATGTTTAGGTGTTTATAACATGGTAAAAATCCAATATATTGAACCTAAGAAAAATATGGATGCATGGACCCAAGAATAAATTAGCATGTTTGAGTTAAATGTCAAAGCTAAAAATTGTTTATATTGTTCTTTGGAAAATAATATATTTGTAAAAATCATGCATTGTACTTCGGCATATGATATTTGGGGTACTTTAAATATGTTTTATGATTATTCTAAAAGTGAAGAACTTGTTACTCTAAATGAAGGAGATTGTGACAATTGTCATACTCCTATATCTAATGAAGTTGTTGAAACATTTAGTGTTTCTAACCATAAAAGTACAAAAAGCCAAAAAAGGAAGGTAGTGTGCCATGAATGCAAAGAGAAAGGGCATATTATGAAGAATTGCCCTACCATGAAGAACAAGGCAAAGAGGAGGTCAAATGCTTCCACATCATCCTACTCAAGTGAAGCATCCTCCCATTATGACTATGAAGTCATCTCAAAAGAATGCCTCATGAATGATGACAATAAGGTACACTCCACCTCTTCTAGTCATGTTAATAACAATAATAGTAGTAACTCATCTAGCTCTCATAATTTTGATGAATTGATGGATGAGTATAAAATCATGTATGCCTTGCTTGTTAAGAAAGATAAAGAAAACATAAATTTGAAGAAAGAAAACTCAAATCTTAGCTCTCAATTACATGAAGCAAAATTGTAGAAAATGAGAAGCTAAGAATTAGTGTCAACAATTCATACCATGATACTTTAAGTATTGACACTAAGGATTTGAAAAATAAAAATGACACATTGAAGAATGAAAATAGCATGTTGAAAACTCAAATGCATGCTTTACACAACTCAATGATTGATTTGAAAAATGAGGTTCTAAACCTAAACAAGAAAGTGAATGAAATGAAAAATATTTCCTCATTTAAGAAGTTTAGTAAAAAGAATGTTCATGCTAATGTTAAATCTCATGTTAGACATTCTACCTTTAAACCTCATGTTCAAAATAAAAATAGTTCATCTAAGAATGCTCATGCTCATCATGCCTCTCATGTCATGCATTCTACCATTAAACCTCATAATTATAAGAAGATTAATGAGGTTTCTAAGAATGCTCATACTCATCATGTTTCACATGATAAACATTCTAAAACTAAATCTCATGTCCATGTTAAAAATGAAAAGAAAAATTTTCATGGACATTATTTTTGTTGTGGTGTTTAAGGCCACGCAATCCATGACTGTGCATTTAAAAAGAATCCAAGTGTTGCTAAGACACTTTAGATACCTAGGCCAACTAACTCCCAAGGACCCAAAGCCATTTGGGTACCAAAAATTTCATGTTCTATTGTGAGGGGAGGTACCACACAAGGGTGAGATGAAGGTGGTTGATTGAAGTTGCTTGAGGATTCAAATATTGAACAATTTCATAGTTGCAACTTCAAGTCATCTAGATGCCTTAGGTAAAGTTGTCAATAAACACATTGGTATCATCTCCTATATTCCATTGCTTAAAATTATAGTTGGAGTTTGATATGTACTTAATATTAGTAGATCTTCCGCTCTTGGTAAGTTTTAAAAATGTTCTTTGATTTTTAATTTTCGGTCTCTTCGGGGACCCCGGTGGCCTGTAATGGGCCTAAGCGACCTTGCGGTTTCAAATCGTAGGCACATTGTAGCCTTTCGGTTTTCAACCAATAGGAAGGGTTGGAGATCATATTTTTCATTTATTATCCTTGTGATCTCTCAAAATTCATTTTAGTATAACTTGACTTTATCTAAAACGAATTTCAAATCATTTAGCAAAATAAACTATTTGAAAGTGATACTTGGTTTTTCACTTCGCTATTTAGTTTGATAGCTTGCATGTAGATTTGGTTTTATTGTCTACTTAAGAAGTATACTTGCAAGTTATGAATATTTTAAGAAGGCTAATTAGAATGAAAAAATTAGTTTGGCTAAATTTTCAAGTATAAGGCATAACTTCAATAAATCCAAAATCTTAGGGTTATATCTCAATGTTTAAGCTTAAAGTTTATCTCTATACTCATGATTAGAATTGCATGTAAAATTCTTAAATTCTCATGAGTAGGTAGAATATTAGCACTTAGGCAAATTTTATCAAATGAAACTTGCTCTAGGTTGATACTAGAGACCTTATTTTAAAAGTCCAAACTAGTTTAACATGATTAGAGATCTTATTTCTCAAATGTTCACATCTTAGGATCACTTAGATTCATTATGATATCATGACACCTTATTTAAAAATGAATCTCTACTATCTAGCATAGGTTAAGATTTTTAAATGTAAAATTTTTTTTGAACCTTGCTATTTAGCATGTTAGCTTGCTAGTAGTCATAGTATTTCATTATGATACTAATGATGTCAACTTGCAAGTGATAAAAATTTGAAAAGCTATGCTATCTAAAAGAAAATAAAAAAGGAAATAAAAAAGTTGGGCAAACTTTCAATAAAATGTATGAATTTAATTTTGTAAAAAATTTAATATAAAAATTGAATATCCATGCCTAATGATGTCTCTATGCTCATGATTGTTTGTGTATGACAAATATATGAAATTTCATTAGTAGAAAAATATTTTAATAACTTAGGCAACTTTATGATATCTTAATTGAATAAAATTTGCACTAGGTCAAAATTCATATTAGAGACCTCATCTTGAGTTAGTGATTGTTAAACATGTTTAGATATACATATAACATGAGTCTAGTTGTTTAAAAAAATAAAAATTCATGTCTAGATGAACAATGTGATATCTATATCACTTTAGGGACTTAAGCTTGAAAAGTTTGACCCAAGTCAACAAATTAACTTGGACATTCATTTTAAGTCCAAAACTTCATAAACATATTTAGGGATATGTATGACATGTTTCCAAGCACTAAGAGTGAAAAATTCATATGGATATGGATAAAAGGATATAGAGGTGAATTCATGATAACCTCTTTTGAACCAAGTTGACCCAAGTCAACAAGTTGACCCAAGTCAACAAGTTGACCCAAGTCAACAAGTTGACTTGAAGGTCTCATTTATGATCCATATTTGAGAAATATTTTTAGATTTACTCATGTTAGGTATCCATAGGTTTAAATTTAAAAAATCATAAGTAAATATTAAGATTGAAACTTAGCAAGTTTCACAAAAACTAGTTTAGTTTTGAATGAAATCATGCTATGTTGTTATCTTGACTTGAGGACATAACTTTCATTTCAAACTTAACATATACTCTTTACATGACCATCATGTGGTGTCATGAAAGTTTGAGTGAAAATTGAACAAATCTTTTAGAATAACTGAAAATTACAAAAGTATCATTTCAACCTACTATTAGTAAATTTCAGTTATTTCTAGAAAAATATAAAAAATTAATGTTGAGATGATTCTTGAAGCTACACATTCATTGAAAAATCTATTATGTTGTGTAAAAACTTCAAAAAGTTTCATCAAGAATCTAATTTTTAGTGAAATTTTGAAGTTGGATTTTCAAAATGAAAAGTATCATCTTTTTTAAATATCATTTTTTTAATACTTTGATTTTTCGAAAACTTCAAATGAAAATTTGAGTATACCATTTTGATTATGTTTCTAATATCATTCACACCATTGATTGAGTAAAATCATTTCTATGAATGATTTTGAATTCTTGAATGATAGCTAGAAACTACATTTGGTATGGTTTGATTAGAATCAATATAGGATGAAAAATAGACTTTGATTTTAAACTCATTTTGAGTTCAAACTTGATACATGCATTTTAAATAACCATTCAATATTTGGTATCAAAAATTTTCATCAAAATATGATTTTGTATAAACTTAAAAGGGTGATTTTTTGAAAACTAGAAGTATAGGTTGACTTAAGTCAATAAAGTGAATTAAAAATTTCATCTTAAGCCCCAACTTGACTCATGCTCTTACATTATCTCATGTTTGACGTCTTAATGCCTAAGTTATGAGAAAACATAAGTAGATAGCAAATCTTGAGACTTAGCATTTTCATAGCTTTCATGCTTATTTCAAATGAAAACATGTTAAGTTCATATTTAGATTAAATGACATTAGTTTTATTTCAAACTTGATAAACATGATCTAAATGACCACATCTTAATATGTTCAGAGTTTGAATGAAATTAAAAATATCATGAAAAAGAATCAACATTCATACTTGAATGCATATTTGAATTGTATATCAATTTATTTTCATGTATGATTGTGTGTTCATATCAAAAATTATTTTCCATCCCTTGGTTGAGATTTTTATGTTTCATGAAAAATACTCCTTAGAGTCTCAACCTCATGTAAATATGTGTTCTTCATTCCTTTGCTTAGATAGACCTCTCTTGCCCTTTTTGATTGATGTCAAAAGGAGGAGAAGAGTATAAGTAAAAAGGGGAGAAGTGTATAAGAAAATAAGGAGAAAACTATAGATAAAGAGGAGGAAAATATAGGAAATTCATGCATATAGATAGGGGGAGTTTATTTTATAGATATGCATATTGATAGGGGGAGAAATCCCTTAGTTGATATCCTATATGCTTTAATGATATATTTTCTTATGGATGTTTGTCATCATCAAAAAGGGGGAGATTGTTGGCTTTAGGTTTTCAACCTTAGCCTTAATCTCGGTTTTGATTGTTTTGATGATAACAAATATGGGACTAATGATTTCATTGAGAATATCATTCAGGTTCCATATCGACTAGCGTTCGATGTCCTAAATCAGAAATCGAAAGTACATTGATCGTCGCGCTCGGGTTCATCACGGAAATATCTCGAAGATCGACGAGTGCACCAAAGTCACTTGGACGAGTCCAAAGATCAAGTCAAAAGCTCTCCAAGATGATGCTCGTTGAAAGCCGGAACACGAAAACAAAGCGCGGAAGAAATTAGGCTGAAAAATCAAATTCAGCCTAGGTTCAATCGACCGGGCGGTCGACCGAATGTAGGTAAAATTTGGCAGTAGCCATTTGATCGACCCGTCTGTCGATCGAACATAGGGAAGAAAAAATCGCAGCTACTTCGGTCGATCGGGCGGTCGACCGATGGAACCCCGGAATTTGCAGTAGCTTAAGCGGTCGACCGACCTGCGAATAGCGCAAGACGCAATCGTGTCGGTCGATCGACGGGTCGACTGAACATCGCGGATCGCACGATCTGCGTCTGGTGGTCAATTCGTCGGTCGACCGACCACAGGGAAAGTTACAGTGGTTGAATGACCAGTCGATCGATGCTTCGACCGACGGTCTATAACAGATAGTTTTCTACCCGTTGAACAGCTGTTGCTTCGTGAGGGTATAAATACACCCTCAAATACTTCACTGAAACCACTTCTCCTACTCTAACAGAATTTATTGAGCATTTAAAAGGATATTAAAGCCTTCTAAAAGATCGATTAAGCGGCGCTCTGTTCTTCATCAAGTTCTTCTTCAAGTGCAATCTGCTTCCCTCAACTCGGGCTTCAACTCAAGCTCTACTACTGGCGAGTTGGAGGTTTGGAAGGGCTGAAAAGAGTAGCTAATCTTGTATTTATCCTTTAGCTCTTTTCGATTGTAATTTTACTATTATTTGAACTTTTTTTTTTGTGTGTTTGTAGAAGACCTGGTGTTAGGTCTTGATTGTGTGTGAAGTGGTATCCTTAGTGAAAATGAGTAAAGCCACTTGTGTAAACTTAGCATTTACTAGGATTAGTTCTAGTTGTCTCTTAGGTTTAGGTGGGAAAGAGAACTCGGTAGGAAGACGGGATACTTCCGGGTGTGGAAGTGCCTTCGGTTGGAGAGCGAGTCTTTTCGGGGAAAAGTCCTCGTGTGTAAAGGAAACTAATTAATCTAGTAAAACTTAGTTTGGAAATCCTAAGCGGGGTGCTTAGGTAGTGGAGTAGGCATTGGGGCCGAACCACTATAAATATCGTATGTTTGCATTGTTTTAATTATGTGTGCTTAATTGTTATATCTTGCTTCCGCATTCAATCGCATATTTGCATCTTGCTTAATTGAGTTAAGTAAACGATTAAAATTGGATTTAGGCAAATCGATTTACTAAACACACTATTCACCCCCCCCCCCTCCTCTAGTGTCGCCATTTCGTCCACATTTTCCACTGACACCGAGGCTTCAAATGTTATTCATGTCGGAAAAGACTGTCCCCTATATGAGTTGGCATGCAAGAAGTCGTGATGATACAGTAATAACTCATCAATCCGACAGTGAAGCATGAAAACATTTGGATAGGTGTTATCCATCATTTGGTGGGGAGACTAGAAAAATCATGTTGGGATTGTGCACAGATGATTTTAATCCGTTTGGTAATTTGGCAACTCCATATTCAGTATGGCCAGTGTTGTTAATAGTTTATAATTTGCCGCCCTCAATGTGTATGAAAGATGAATTTATCTATCTTTCTATGATTATTCCGGGTACTAGGGGTCCTCGCAAATAAATTGACATATTTCTCCGCCCCCTAATTGATGAACTCAAAATATTATGGGCCGAGGGAGTTGTCACTTATGATTGTTACCGAAAGCAAAACTTTACTTTACGAGCTGTTATATTATGGACAATCAATGATTTCCCGGCCTATGGCATGTTATCTGGTTGGAGCACGCATGGTCGACTCTCTTGCCCGTATTGCACGGAACACTCAAAATCCTTCAATCTTGAGAATGGTCAGAAAATTTCCTTCTTTGATTGTCATCGTCTATTCCTGCCGTCTAACCATCAGTATTGAAGGAATCGTGACAAATTTATCAAAGGTGGAGTCGAAAGAGATGAGTCACCACCGATGTTGTCTGGTGAACAGATGTTAGCACATGTTCAATTGCTTCCAAATATTACTTTTGGCCAGAATGTAAGAATTTCGGGCTTTGGTCAAACACATAACTTGGTGAAGAAAAGTTTCTTTTGAGAATTATCGTATTGGAGTTCATTATTGATTCGGCATAATTTGGACGTCATGCACATTGAAAAAAATATGTTTGATAATATTTTTAACACAGTGATGGATATTTCCAGCAAAACTAAAGATCATGTGAAGGCTCGACATGATGTAAAAATACTTTGTAAGAGGCCTGAGATAGAGTTGCAAGAGGTCAATGGACGATTTCATAAGCCAAAGGCGTCGTATGTGTTAAATAAACAACATATGAAAGATGTGTATCAATGGATCAAAGAACTCATATTACCCGATGGATATGCCTCAAACTTATCTTGATGTGCAAACGTCGATGAATGCAAAATATTGGGAATGAAGAACCACAATTGTCATGTATTCATGCAGAGATTGCTTTCAGTTGCGTTTCGAGATCATCTACATGATAAGATTTGGGGTCCGTTGACAGAATTAAGTATGTTTTTCAGAAACATTTGTGCAAATGTACTTCGAGTCGAAGATATGTCAACACTTGAAAATAATATTATTGAAATCATATGCAAGCTGGAGCAGTTTTTCCCTCCTGCATTTTTTAACTCAATGGAGCATCTACCGATACATTTGGATATGAGGCACGAGTTGGTAGCCCCGTTCAATACCGATGGATGTACTTATTTGAAAGATACATGAATCGTCTGAAGAAAAAAGTAAAGAACGCCGCCGCAATTGAAGGTTCCATATCAGAAGCATATATGATTCAAGAAATTTCAACTTTGTGCTCATTTTATTTTGAATCAACCATCAAGACAAGACTTAATCATCTTCCACAGAACGATGACGGTGGAGCTCGACCATCAGATGGTTGTTTAAATATCTTTTGTTACCCCGGTCATGCTTTGGGTTCTCGTTCGTCTCGATTCTTAAACGATAAAGAGTACCATTTGGCCTACTTGTACGTTTTACTAAACTGTCCAGAGATTGAAAAGTTCATTGAAATATTTGACATTGAGATGGTGACAAAATATTCAATTTACAGCGATGAGGAATTAGAAAAATTACGAAATCGTGAGTTCCCTAATTGGTTTCAAGCTTACAACACAGAACACAGAGGCGAAATAGATAACCAAATCTTTGAGTTTGCTAATGGACCGGCATGACTTGTACAGTGTTATAATGGTTATTTTATCAATGGATATAAATTTCACACACTTGAATATTCATCTAAAAAAAAGACTATGAATGCTGGGGTTTGCGTCAAAGGGACAACATATGCTGAATGTGATATTGACTTTTACGGACTATTGGAAGAAGTCATTGAATTATAATTTTTCGGATGTAAATCAGTTGCCCTTTTTAAATGTCATTTGTGTGATACATGCGATAGGGGCATGAGAGTTCATCCAAAGTATAAACAGCTAGTCGAGGTCAATTACATATCAAAATTGGCTTCAAATGAGTCATTTATATTAGCATCTCAAGTTGAACAAGTATATTTTATGCAGTATCCGTCTCGAAAGAAAGATATGGCAGATTGGCGTGTAGTCTGTAAGACTAAAGCCAGAGGAAAAATTGACCCGATAGTTGGAGATAATGAGCTAGCAGATGACTTCTATCAAGAAGAAGATCCTTCCGAAGTGGAACGAGTTAGTCCAATACTCGAGGATGATGACACATAGTTAGTTCAATTGGAAATAGAATACGTTGATGACGACGATAATAAAGTTGAGGAAGGACAAAATGAAGATGAGTATTACACTGATGATGATAATGATGATGATGAATAATTGTAAATATGCAGTATATATTCAATTATTAAATATATCTATTAATCTATTATATATAATCTAATTATATTAAATTTTTGCAAATATGGTTCGAGATATCAGTTCTCGAGGAGGCATTCCTCGTAGGACCCCCCGACGATTACCACATGCCCCACCTGTACCCACTGACCCTTCGTCTTCCACCACCATCCCCCCACCTGATCCATCCACCATTCCCCCAGCTGATATGGTCACCATCCCTTCAGTCGATCTAGACCCGTCGACATCGAGACGTAGGCCACGAGGGCCTAACAGAATTCTCCCTCCGCCACCCAAGGGACAACTGCGCAGAGTAGTTCCTATGCGCGAAAAAAGGTAAGTATATGCATTAATTATTTCTTATAATTTATTTATAATTCAAAATATCATAATATGATTTTATATTTGGTGCAGATTTGAGCAGGAGGACATCCCCCACACGATAGCGGGGGCGATCCGAAAGTTTATGCATAGGGCGTGGCCTACATGGTCTCCGTGCCCTGTGAGCATATGGATTTATTGTGGCGAGAGTTCATGGTAAGTATATTTATTAAATTAATGTTAATGTTAAATATTCATCAGTAATAATAATTTTCTTTTGCATGGTCATTATACATGGTCGGAGAATCAGACCACTTTTGTAGAGGCTGCATGGGAGC
Organism: Canna indica; assembly: GCA_034359265.1. NCBI lineage: Eukaryota > Viridiplantae > Streptophyta > Magnoliopsida > Zingiberales > Cannaceae > Canna > Canna indica. The sequence continues at coordinate 69,765,930 of CP136894.1, read as the reverse complement.
GTGTTGCCCGCGCTCGCTATAACGGGCTACTTCAGCAGGCCCGTCAGACCGTGATGAGATGGCTGGAGGCCACACAGATATGGAAAACTCGGGGACACACCCCCGAGTGGATTCCTGGCCCTGTGTGGGATCAGCTCATTGAGCGGTGGGACACTCCTGAGTGGCAGGAGGTCTCCCGGACTGCGTCGAGAAACCGCATGTCCGGGGGGGACGGCACGGGGGGGCGCCACACAGGTGGTTCAATCTCTTTTGCTGTGCATGAGCATCGTATGGTACGTATAATTTCCTTACTTTTAATTAAATTATATATTATGTATAATGATACTAATGTATTTGTTTTCTAATATAAGACGTGCGTGACGGAGGACGGCACCGTCCGACGCCCGTCGATGATGGAGGTGTTTGAGCGCACCCATCGTCGTCGACGAGGAGCGGAGGACTACGTTCATAGCAGAACCTCCATCATAATGGTAAGTATTTATATATGTCTATTTAATTTACACAATTTTTATTTATAGTTTATATATATTTAAAATATAAACACGTGTAGGAAACTTACTCAAGGACTGTGATCGGGTGTGGAGGGACACCGGAGGAGTTCGGCGCAGGAGCTTGGGTGGAGGCCGCAGGTGGCTGGGAGCACGACCGTATTTATGGCTTTGCAGACAGTGGCCATGCACGCGCCGTGCTCGGGCCACTTGGGGCACCGACCCCTCCAACTGCGGGTGAGCGGCCCTCGTCATCCCTAGCGCAAGACCAGAGCCAGATAGCGACCATGGAGTTGGAGCTCACCCAACAGAGACAGGCGATGGAGGAGCAGAGGCAGGCAATGGAGGGGCAAAGGCTGACGATAGAGGAGCAAATGCAAGAACAGAGATGAGCGAATGACGAGTTGAGATAGACGATCCAGAACATGCAGACACTCCTCACTCAGATTGCGTCTCACTCTGGCCTTCTACCTATGATGTCGCAGTCGTCGTCCTCCTCGACCCAATTGACGCTCCCGACCCAGTCGCTGTCGACTCCACCACCTCCACCGCAGCCGTGAGCTTTTGATTTTTGTATTTTGTCTATATTTTGAAACTTGGATGTACGAGTTGATATTTTGATAATTGTTTGCCTCCGATTTGAGGTTGATATTGATGATATTTATGTAAAACTTGTATGTTTGGTTTCTAATGCATGTGTATGATGTTTTCTGAATGTAATATGTGATTGAAAATTATTTGTAGTCGATATATCGTTGTATACAGGAATTTATAAAATTTTCAGTTTTTTCAGTTAAAGGATACATCTTTAGCCACGGCTTACCCACGGTTAACCGTCACTACGCCGTGGCTGAAAGCTTATCATAAATGGCTGATGACCTGGGCAGCACCAAATATCATGGTTGCTAATAATATCACCGACGGGACTCGACCGTGGCTGATGGGTTGTTATCAGTGACAGCGCTTCGAGCCGTCAATGATGTTTTTAAATCAGCGATAGCACATGGGGCTGTCCCTGATGATTATGTGTGACAGCCGAGCTCGATCGTCACAACACATCTGAGACGCACACATTAGAGACGGTTGTTTGCCACGGTTGACGCCATCTGTGATATTCATCACCGACGGTTCAGCCACGGTATCGGTCGTCGCTGATGACCACAATTCTAGTAGTGAAGTATGGATTCCTTAATTTTGCACTTCCAGAGTTTGAAAGTTGACTTCTTTTGTGTATTTATGACATTGTACAGTTTTCTCAAAGTATGAAATTTATTTTTTTTTTCAGATATATTATAAAAGTCATGGAGCGACCGCATTGAATGATATTTTTAAATGTCATCAGTCGCGTCTTCTAATCCTAAATATATTTTTATGCTCATTAATAGTAGTCGTCTCTGTCATTACAATAAAACAAAAAATACCGGAGAGCATTGGCATCTTCTTTTGGTGGACGTTGAGCAAAAGTCAATGTCATCCTACCATGGGTCGCCGCAAGATTTCGACAACAATGTGAGTATTTTGTACATATGTAAATACTTTAAACTTCTATGATAATTATTTACAACCAATACTTATATGACATGCATATTTTAATGCTACAAGTGATGTTCTACGAGCATTTGGATGCAATATGTCTCAATCTTAGCACCCATGTCAAATTAGAATGTTGGAGGAAGAAAATTTATGAATGTCCTCAACAAAATTAAAGCGCTGATCGTGATATTTTTTTGATGAAGTATATTGAAGTACAAGATAATATAAAAATAAATTATTACAAAAATATTTTAAAAAATGATAACAAATGAGCTCGGTTCAACCGAACCATAATTATGTTTTTTTTTTAACCCGAATAATTCATTGGTCTACTTTTCAATATATATTAAAAAACTAAAGTATCATAAATAATAGTCAAAACAATGGGAAGAACATGTATTTTCTTTGTTGATTGAAATGGTTATAATAAAGTTATTAATTATATGAACATGAGAGACAAAAACACATAATATATTAACATACAATGCCAAATAAACTTAGAAGTAAATTAATAATTGGTGGAACTTATCAGAAAAGAAAGTAATAATAAAATATTTATTCGTGGCTGAATGAGAAATATACCTGGTACCTCAAAATTCATTGGTAGACCGGTGGGGAAGATAAGAAACTTATAGGAGAATAAATAAAATGCATACCAAACTGGATTAGTATTATTGGGCTCGGTCGAATTAAATCCAGTAGCACTCCGAACTATTGAACCCAATCTAAATCAGATCAAATGGCTCCATTCGAAAGTTATATCCGATCATACAAGGGCATTCATGTTCTCTCTAATTACAATGGATACATCATTACAAGTCTGACATCTTCGAGATCAACATCGATCCATTTCGAGCAATGTTCTCGTAAGATTATCTGGCGACATCATTATCTCAGTCTGCAATAAATACAGACACAATAAATCTGAGATAATCTAATATCTAATTTTTGTTACTTCCACTTCGAATACATACTGACTTAAGCATCGGAATATCTTCTGCAAATTTTGCCAAAATTATATCTGATTAGAAGAGACATCGAATTGAACCAAACTGCTTCGATCCTCAGGTAGATCCCTCGTGATAATTGTACCTGATCAGAAAAGATATCAAATCGGATCCAATCACTCTAATCCTCAGACAGAAATTATGTTAATAAAAAAAAATGATGTGAGGCGCGCAAAAACTCGCGCAAGTGAATTGATATGGAATCGACATAAGATAGAAATGTATCTGATCAAATTGAAGGTTGACAAAGGTGAAGTCAAAAAGGAAACATCATTTCTTCAATGATTGAGACAATTATGACAGGTATATTGTATAGGCACGAAAGATTCGAAGCAACATGCAATATAAGATGGAAAGATACATGAAATGAATTCGAAAAGGAAATTATAGTTTTTTCTGATTTTAATTTTAATCCTTAAAGTTTAAAATTTAATTTTAGTCCACATATTGTATTTTCGTTTAAGTTTTGATCTTTGTCATCACTTGAGACATAAATGATGCTGACATGACTAATGATTGCTGACTAGATATTGCTGACGTGATGATTCTTTAAAATGTTCTTAATGTACAGGGATTAAAATCAAAATTCAAGTAAACTATAATGACTAAAATAAATAAATAAAAATATAAACAATCGAAACAAGTAGGAGAAGCTCTCGATGGCGGCCGCTCGACTTTTCCGCTTATAATATGACGCAGAACGGCTTCACAATCTACAAAGTCGGTAACGAATATTAAAACATATAACGCTCTTATAAAATTTTAATTCTCTGACACTTGACACAATGACCTTAACTCAGTTGGTAGAGCGGAGGATTGTAGTTGATTCAAACATCCTTAGGTCGTTGGCTTGAATTCAGTAGGTTTGATTATGAGAAGTTATAATTTTTTCTTTTCGATCCTTCTTCTCCAAATATAAGAAAAATCATACTTTCAGTCTTTATAATTTACTCGATTTTGATTAAAACACATTAAAAGTATGAGGACTAAAATCAAAATATGAATAAACTAGAAACTAAAACTAAAATCTGAGTAAATTATGATGACTAAAATCAAAATTCGAGTAAAATAGACTAAAATCAACATCCGAGTAAATTATGGGAACTAAAATCAAAATTCGTCTAGAAGAAAAAAAAAGTATCTTTTAAAAATTTGATACGTCGAATTCAAACCAGCGACCTAAGAATATTTGAATCAACTACAATCATTTGCTCTACCAACTAAGTTAAGGTCGACATGTAAAGTATTAGAGAATTAAATTTTTATATGAGCGTTGTACGTATAAAATATTAATTTGTATATCTACTTTGTAGATTGTGAAGTCATTCCGCATCTTATCATAAGTGGAAGAGTCAAGCAATCACCATCGAGAGCGACTCTCCTACTCGTTTCGATCCTTTATAAAAAAATAATTTTAGTCCTCATAGTTTATTTGGATTTTAATTTTAGTCCTTACTTTTTGTGTTTTTTAAAGAATCACCTCGTCCGCAATGTTCAGTCAGCAATTATTAGCCACGTCAACGTCATTTATGCCTCAAGTGACGATATGAACCAAATCCTAAATGAAAATAACGTAGGAACTAAAATTAAAATTTTTAAATTATAGAATTTTAAACTACTAGGACTAAAACTATAATTTTTGCTAGTTAATAATAGATATACGTACGCCTAGTATCTTTAGCAAATGATAACTTCACTCAATAATGCAAAGAAGTATGCTAGCGAAGAAGTATGATAAAAGCTCCGTAATATTCCACGTTTTCTTAAATACATCAAATATAATTTTGCGGTCTTAAGACAAAAAAGAAAAATAAAATTATAATTAACTAACCAGGGCCAATCTCAATTATACGGCCCGGGTCGGGATGATGCCTTTGTTCGGTTCGAACCGGAACTGTCCGAACCAGAAAAGAGTTCCCCCAGCCTCTCTCGGACGTCGTCCGGCAAGAGCCGCACACCCGCCACGTCGCTCTCGAGCATCTCCCGCCATCGTGCGTAGAACCCACGGTACGCTGGCACCACCATACTGACCACCTCCTCCCGCATCTCCTCGTCCGCCACCACCCAAAAGGCCTGGGCGGCGCAGGTCGCCTCCAGCGCCGCGCTAAACGCCCGGAACCTCTCGATAGCATCAGCGGGCGACACCTCCAACGCTGGCACCGTGGCGGCCACCAGCCCCCACGCCATCTGCTCGTAACCCGCCGCGTGCTGCCTCGCCTTCGCCGCGTACCGGGCCGCCCAGTCCTCGCCGAGAAGCCCCAGCAGCCGGGAAGACCGGACCTTGTTCACGACGTACTGCAGGTTGTTCGCAAGGAAGAGGTAGGACAGTGCAGCGTCGCCGTACACCTCCGCCTTCCGGTCGAGCTTGCAGAGCAGAGCGACGATCGGCCACGCGACCCGGGCGGCAACTGCTGACCGGCGGCCCTCTTCGCCGGACGGCAAAGTGACTGATAAGGATGTTTCGAGTGAGGAAGTGGTGGAGGCAGAAAGCTGCGGCGGCGTCGCCTGTGACACGTTGAAGAAGAAAGCAGAGATGGGGCTGGGGGTCGGGAGGGGAAGGTCAGAGACAATGTCGGCGAGGGCGGACCCGTGGTCGGCGAGTTGCGAGATGTACTTCATGGTGTAGCGAGTCATCGGGTGCACTCCTCCGCCGGGGACCGGCGACCGGGAGGATTCCTTAATGATAGCCGATTCGAAGTCGGGAAGGATTACTCGCGCGGCCTTCGCAAGTTTGGAGAGAGCAGCGAGGGCTTGCTCCCTGACGGCGACTGTGGACTCGAAGGAGAAAACCAGCTCGATCTCCTACCACAACTCGGCAATGGTGTCGTACATGTCCAAGAGCCGGAACAGCTTCTCCGGCGACCGCTTCGATTTGGCCACGGCCACCGGGAAGGCAAGGAAGTGCACAGCGGCATCCCTTGCGATGTCGGAGAATACGGCCTCCTTGACGGAATCGGAGCCGGCGAAGACGTGGTCGAGGAGGACGCGCTCGCCATGGAACAGGGTCCTGACGGCGAGCCTGGAGGCGCCCAGCCAAGAACTAACTTTGAGCTCAAGCACGGCCCAATCCATCTTGTGGAGACGGGAGGCGGCGACGCGCTCAAAGCCGAGGCGGTAGAGTCCCTCGTCAACGATGGACTTGCGGAGGGTAGACAGCATTTCATTAATCAATCCCGCAATCTGATCAAATGCAACCCCACTAATATTACAATCGGTATTGATGTTCAAGAGTTGTGTCATTGCTGAAAACCTAGTGTATTTAGGACAATTCTCATACAAAGGTTCATCATCAGCTTTCAACATCTTGTAAAATTTTGCGACTTCCTTATTCGACAATTCAATCTCTACCGCAAGTTGTACTTCTGCTGGCAATTCTGTGACATCAATACCTGTAGTATCTAGTGGCACTAACATCTCAGTAACTGGCCGATCGACATTATCATTCAGCTAGAATTGACCCCAAAGACTATCAAGTATCATAGTTCTATAGGGATTAGATAGGCTGGATGAAGAAACACCAGTAAAGGAAGATTCACCATGTGTTTGAACGACAGGATTGCTCGACGTCCCGACTTCACGTGACTCCCCGTGAAAAGTCCATATAAAATATCTTGGTGCAAATCCTTTGTTAAACAGATGCAGAGTGATAGTTTCCCGATCCAAAAATTGTGCATTCAAGCAAATGCGACACAAACATCGGATTTTATCACCGGTGCTAACGAATTTCCGATTTGAATAGGCGAAATTTAATAAGTAAGCTACGCATAATCAAAACTTATTCGTTAAAGCTCCACGATCAAGACGTCGGAACATCCAACTTCGATCGTCTGACATGATTCTGTCAATCAATGACAAGAGAATATTCATATTTCATTCGACAGCATCTCCCTAGAGTTCTTCGAATACGCATATCATCTGGGCGAGTATCGGAGAACAAGAGAGATACAATAGCCAAAATTTAAGAATGAGTTAACGGTTAAAAGAAAAAACTAAGTGCAATACAAATAATATATTCCCAAATTATCCAATTAGAGACAATTCAAGGGTTGTACATCGTATAAAAGATCATCTATTTGTTTTACACGAACATATAATCCCGAACGAATGTAATGTTTTGCTAAATCATATCGGACTCGTTGATGCGTACGTGAAACGTATCAACTCGTCGGATAGATGATTATTTTCTAAATTTATGGATGGCAGTTCCAGTCCACAGTGGACGAATCCGGCAAAAGCCCAAATTAGAGGATTCCAACGCGAGTCCAAAGTGGACGATTTTAATTAATCTAATTAATCTAAACTAAACTTAATTAACAGATATAAGAATAAAATTATTCTAATTAACCTAAACATGCATTAAACATTTAACCTAAAAAACATTAAATATTAATCTAATCTACACATTAAACATTTAATCAACCTAGGTTAGGGTTTAATCTAAACAGATTTAATTAATTAGAGTAATTAAAAAAATAGGGTTTAAAAAAACCCTAATTAACTCACTGTTTCGGCGCCGTCGTTCAGTGCCTAACATATGTCGGACACTAGACAATGCTCCGATGGCCAACTGAAACCCTAAACCTAGAGTTTCGGTCGGCCCTAGTATAGGAGAGGGTTCGACGGGGCGCAGAAATTACCTTGAGAGGATTCGACGATGGGCGGCGTCGGCGAGTGGTGTCGGGGGGCACGTCGGCGGGCGGAGATTGGCAGGCGGCGGCGTCGGCAGAAGTAAGGAAGAAGAAGAAGGAAAGGGACAGGCGCGATCGAGGTCGAGTTAAATAAACTTATCAGCAACGGCTCACTCATCCGTTAGAACGTTGTTGCTGATAAGTAACATCATCAGCAACAGCTACGCGGCCTTTGCAACGCCTTTGCTGATAAGTATTTTATTTTTGCACCGTGAGCGCGCGATCGGCTAAAGAACGACGGATGCAGTAGCCGTAAATAAGTCATTACTAATGTGATAATATCATTAACAACGATCGTCGCGGCCTTTAGTAAATCGTTACAAATAAGTTATTTCATTTGCGCGCCGCGTTCACGCCATCCACTTGTTAGCAACGGCTCGAGCGACCGTAACGAAACCGTTGCAGATATATCACACCTACAATGGCCCGAGCGACCGTAAAAACGTCGTTAGCCATTGCTGGTTAGTATGATATTTCTAGTAGTAAACCCAACTGCCACCTACATGCGTAGTTGTATTATTCTTTTCCTGGTTAGTATGATATTTTTTATATGTTAATATTTTTTTTATATGATTAATAACTTATTTTATGGATTATATTGTCTTTGACATGGTTGCTTTTTTGAACATGTTCCAATTTTGGTACCAAGAGTCATATCAGATAAGCCCAAATTATAGAAATGGATTATTATAAATTGATAAACAATGACCATCGAGTCCAAATGGGAGTCTGTGACCCATGATGGGGTTGTTGAAAATCTTATTTATTCACCCCAAGAACAACTTCTATTCCGGCCACGCACTATGATATGAAGTTACATATTGAAGTTACATAATATGTGTTAAATTTAGTGAATAAATTATATGTGCTTATATTGTTTTGATTTTGTTTATTCTGGTATGATTATTCATGTACTTATTCTAGTTCAATACTTTCACCAAAGTATGTAATGATTTATTTTGATATCAAGTTGATATCAGAATTCAGTATACTCTTTAGAAATGACATCCAAAAAATGATACATGTACTTGTATACAAAAAATTGAGTTCCAAAATATATTTTCTCTAATTCCATACTTTCACGAAACTATGGAATGACTTATTCTTATGTATTTTTTTTTCAGACTGCCGAAGAACTATTGATTGATTTTGTCATGGAATACTGCCAAGAATACATTAATATATATTTGTGAAGGCATATGAGGGCACAAAGAAGCATAAGTAGAGAGCCACATTTGATGCATGCCCTCTTACCCCAAGCATTATTTACAGGAATATTGTTAGGAGGGCATCCATTCAAAAAAATACATACAATATTAGGGAAAGGAGGGGAACCCCCCTTTGGCAAAAGGTAGATGGCAAAAAAGCAAAAAAAAAATTAAGAAGAAAGTTGAAGAAGAAGAAGAATGTGCAAAAAAATTGGCTGTTGCAAGACCAGAACCAATCAAAAGAAGAAAAAAAGTTATTGCAAAGAAATATTATAAGACGTCAAAACATGAGAAAAAAAATACCACAACAATGTTTTTATTGAATTTAAGTCTCGATGATAAAGATCATAAGAAAAAAGAGGAGAATAAAGAAGCGAGAGGAAAAATTCTTCGCAAGGTAAAAATTCTCTTTTTAATTTATTTTAGTTGTATAAAAATTATAAATAACAATAATGACAATAATTCTCTTCGTATTTTTGATGCAAATAAGAACTGAATTCAAAGATGTGGATGATGACATTGTCAATTTACTTCTATCTTTGAATAAATTAGAGTGGGTGTTATTGCAATTTAATTTTTTATTGCGAGACAATAATTATATTTGTGAGATAACATATTTGTGTTATAGTGAGTGGATTGAATATGCTAAATTGGTGTATTAGATTGAATATTTATTAGTATTTTTGATTTATTTTAGGTTGAGCAATGAATATATTTGGAGATCTAGTCACTACTATTTAAATTTGGCTAGTTTATGAAATATATACTAGACTTTGATGCGCTCATCGACGACGATACAATTGACACCTACGCTTTAATCTTATTAAGGAATGCTCGTAATAGTCCAACTAATCATATATATTTGAGCGTAATTTTCGAGGTAAATTTTCATAAACTAGTTTATGGTAATATATAGTTGTTTTTTTATGAAATTCTAGAGTTTAACGAAAGTATGGAATTTGATTAATGGTTTATTTCATGAAATTCTAAAATTTTGGTAAAGTATGGATTCCTTAATTTTGCACTTCCAGAGTTTGGAAGTTGGCTTCTTTTGTGTATTTATGACATTGTACAGTTTGTATGGAATTTGGTTAATAGTTTATTTTATGAAATTCTAGAGTTTTGATAAAGTATGAATTCCTTAATTTTGCACTTTCAGAGTTTGAAAGTTGGCTTCTTTTATGTATTTATAACATTGTACAGTTTTCTCAAAGTATGAAATTTAGTTAATGATTTATTTCATGAAATTAATTCTAGAGTTTTGATAAAGAATGGATTCCTTAATTTTGCACTTCCAAAGTTTGGAAGTTTGTTTCTTTTGTGTATTTATGACATTCTATAATTTTCTCAAAGTATAGAATTTGGTTAATAGTTTATTTCATGAAATTCTAAAGTTTTGATAAAGTATGGATTCCTTAATTTTGCACTTCCAGAGTTTGGAAGTCGGTTTTTTTGTATATTTATAGCATTGTACCGTTCTCTCAAAGTATAGAATTTGATTAATAGTTTATTTCATGAAATTTCAGAGTTTTAATAAAGTATGGATTCCTTAATTTTGCACTTTCAGAGTTTGGGAGTTGGCTTCTTTTGTGTATTTATGACATTGTACAGTTTTCTTAAAGTATAAAATTTGATGAATGATTTATTTCATAAAATTTCAGAGTTTTGATAAAGTATGAATTTCTAATTTTGCACTTCCAGAGTTTTGTGAATTTATCGGGCCGGCCCGAAAAAAAATTTGGCCGGCCCGGCCCGATTACGGTTCGGGTCCGAAGTCGTCGGGTCGGCACGACCCGTTAGCCCGAAAACATAAGGGTATAACGGACCGAATCGGCTTATCGGGCCCGATTCAGCCCGATAGCCAATTTCGGCCTGATTTGGCCCAATTAGTACCAAGGCTAAGTGATGCAGATAAATAAAATTGGATTAGGATTTTAGAATTGGGTTATTGGAATTACAATTTTGAGCAGATAACTTAATGTGTATTATTAACGGGTCAGATAGGGTAACGGGTAAAAAAAATGCTAATAACTCATATTAGTTATCGGGCTATCGGGCCGGCACGGCCCGATAGCACTAGGCCCGGCATGACTTGTTAAGTGTTCGGACCATATTGGGCCAGCCCGAAATTGGCCCGAACCCAATAAGAATCGGCCCGAACCCGATTGTATCGAGCCGAGCCGATAATTGCCAGGTTACCTACGAGCATTTGGATGCAATATGCTTCAATCTTAGCACCCACATCAAATCAGAAGATTGGAGGAAGGAAATTTATGAATGTCCTCAACAAGATTGGAGCGCTGAATGTGGTATCTTTTTTATGAAGTATATTGAAGTACAAAATAATATAAAAATAAATTATTACAAAAATATTTTTAAAAATGATAACAAATGAACTCGGTTCAACCGAACCATAATTATGTATTCTTTCAACCCGAATAATTCATTGGTCTACTTTTCAATATATATATATATATATATATATATAAACTAAAGTATCATAAATAATAGTCAAAACAATTGGAAGAAGATGTATTTTCTTTGTTGATTGAAATGGTTATAATAAAGCTATTTATATGAACATGAGAGACAAAAACACACAATATATTAACCTATAATATAAATAAACTTAGAAGTAAATTAATAATCGGTGGAACTTATCAGAAAGGAAAGTAATAATAAAATATTTATTCATTGCTGAATGAGAAATATACCTAGTACCTCAAATTCATTGATAGATCGGTAGGAAAGATAAGAGACTTATCGGAGAATAAATAAAATACATGTTAGACTGGACTAGTATTAACGGGCTCGATCGAATTAAATCCAGCAGCACCCCGAACTATTGAACCCAATTTGAACCAGATCAAATGGCTCCATTCGAGAGTTCCACCCGAACATACAAAGACATTCACGTTTTCTCTAATTACGATGGATACACCATTACAAGTCTGATATCTTCGTAATCAGGTTCGATCTATTTCGAGCAATGTTCTCGTAAGATTATCGGGTGATATCATTATCTCAGTTTGCAATAAATACAGACATAACACATCTGAGAAAATCTAAGATCTAATTTATATTACCTTCACTTCGAATACATATTGATTTGAGCGTCGAAGTATTTTTTGCAGGTCCCGTTAAAATTGTACCTGATCAGGAGAGATATCGAATTGGACCAGACTGCTCCGTTCCTTAGGTAGATCCCTCGTCATAATTGTACTTGAAAAAAAAAATATTAAATCGGACCAAACCACGCTATCCTCGGGCAGGAAAACATGTTAATACAAGAAAAAATGATGTGAGGCAAAAACTCGCGCAAGTGAATTGATATGGAATCGACGTAAGATGGAAATGTATCCGATCAAATTGAAGGTTGACAAAGGAAAAGTCAAAAAGGAAAATCATTTCTTCAATGATTGAGACAATTATGACAGGTATATTGTATAGGCTCGAGAGATTCGAAGCAACATGCAATATAAGATGGAAAGATAAATGAAATGAATTCGAAAAGGAAAAGAGAATTATAATTTTCATTCTTATAATTTTTTTCTAATTTTAATTTTAATTTCTATAATTTAAATTTTTTAATTTTAATACACACACTATATTTTTGTTTAAGATTTAATCTCTATCGTCACTTTAGATATAAACGGTACTGACATGGCTAATGATTGCTGGCGTGATGATCTTTTAGAATATACTAAATGTATGGGGCCTAAAATTAAAATTTAAGTAAACTATGATGATTAAAACCAAAAAAAAATTGTGAACAATCGAAACAAGTAGGAGCAGCTCTCGATGGCGGCCGCTCGACTCTTCCGCTTATAATATGACGCGGAACAGCTTCACAATCTACAAAGTCGGTATACGAATATTAAAACATATAACGCTCGTATAAAATTTTAATTCTCCAACACTTGACACAGTCACCTTAACTCGGTTGGTAGTGAGGAGGATTGTAGTTGATTCAAACATCCTTAGGTCGTTGGTTTGAATTCAATAGGTTGGATTTTGAGAAGTTATAATCTTTTCTTCTCGATCCTTCTTCTTCAAATATAGGGAAAATCATACTTTCAGTCATCATAGTTTACTCGATTTTAATTAAAACACATTAAAAGTACGAGGACTAAAATCAAAATCTGAATAAACTGAGAACTAAAACTAAAATCTGAGTAAACTATGATGACTAAAATCAAAATTCGAGTAAATTAGACTAAAATCAACATCCGAGTAAATTATGAGGACTAAAATCAAAATCCGTCAAGAAGAAGAAAAAAAATGTAACTTTTCAAAAAAAATATAAATTTATATGACACAGATACGACATATATATGTATTAAATTTTAAAAAAAAATATCCACAATTCATATATATATATATATATATATATTTATATTTCAAGATTTATAATAATATCATGATATTTTCATTGATGTCAAACTATCAATTTTTAGTTTCTAAGTCTCTTTCAAAATATATGAAACATTCTAGATAATTTCTTATGTCAATACTTACTATTTCTATGCCCCTTTTAAAATAATGGGCACAATATCTATTGACATCTCCAAAAAACTTCCTAAATTAGCATGTCCGACCGTATTCGGAACTTTTCGGGTCGTGTCGGACATGATAAAAAAATTTCTGGTCAAGACACTCTTGGACACGTGGGACACGTGTGTCGAACACCGCAACGTGTCGGACACGCGGACACGACAGTTCCACGGAGTGTCCGTGCTTCCTAGGTCTCAAGTGACGGCATGGATTAAATCCTAAATGAAAATAATGTAGGGATTAAAACTAAAATTTTTAAATTATAGAGCTAAAACAAAAAATTAGAGGAAACTACTAGGACTAAAACTATAATTTTTGCTAGTTAATAATAGATATACATACGCCTAATATCTTTAGCAAATGATAACTTCACTCAATAATGCAAAGAAGTAGGCTAGCGAAGAAGTATGATAAAAACTCCATAATATTCCACGTTTTCTTAAATACATCAAATATAATTTTGCGGTCTTAAGACAAAAAAGAAAAATAAAATTATAATTAACTAACGAGGGCCAATCTCAACTACACGGTCCGGGTCGGGATGATGCCTTGGTTCGGTTCGAGCCGGAACTGTCCGAACCAGAAAAGAGTTCCCCCAGCCTCTCCCGGACGTCGTCCGGCGAGAGCCGCACACCCGCCACGTCGCTCTCGAGCATCTCCCGCCATCGTGCGTAGAACCCACGGTACGCCGGCACCACCATACTGACCACCGTCTCCCTCACCTCCTCCCGCATCTCCTCGTCCGCCACCACCCACGAGGCCTGGGCGGCGCAGGTCGCCTCCAGCGCCGCGCTAAACGCCCGGAACCTCTCGATAGCATCAGCGGGCGACACCTCCAACGCTGGCACAGTGGCGGCCACCAGCCCCCAAGACATCTGCTCGTACCCCGCCGCGTGCTGCCTCGCCTTCGCTGCGTGCCGCGCCGCCCAGTCCTCGCCGAGAAGCCCCAGCAGCCGGGAAGACCGGACCTTGTTCACGACGTACTGCAGGTTGTTCGCCAGGAAGAGGTAGGACAGGGCAGCGTCGCCATACACCTCCGCCTTCCGGTCGAGCTTGCAGAGAAGAGCGAGGATCGGCCACGCGAGCCGGGCGGCAACTGCTGACCGGCGGCCCTCTTCGCCGGACGGCAAAGTGACTGATAAGGATGTTTCGACTGAGGAAGTGGTGGAGGCAGAAAGCTGCAGCGGCGTCGCCTGTGACACGTCGAAGAAGAAAGCAGGGATGGGGCCGGGGGTCGGGAGGGGAAGGTCAGAGAAGATGTCGGCGAGGGCGGACTCGTGGTCGGCGAGTTGCGAGATGTAGTTCATGGTGTAGCGAGTCATCGGGTGCACTCCTCCGCCGGGGACCGGGGACCGGGAGGATTTCTTAATGATAGCCGATTCGAAGTCGGGAAGGATTACTCGCGCGGCCTTCGCAAGTTTGGAGAGAGCAGCGAGGGCTTGCTCCCTGACGGCGACTGTGGACTCGAAGGAGAAAACCAGCTCGATCTCCTGCCACAGCTCGGCAATGGTGTCGTACATGTCCAAGAGCCGGAACAGCTTCTCCGGCGACCGCTTCGATTTGGCCACGGCCACCGGGAAGGCAAGGAAGTGCACAGCGGCATCCCTTGCGATGTCGGAGAATACGGCCTCCCTGACGGAATCGGAGCCGGCGAAGACGTGGTCGAGGAGGACGCGCTCGCCATGGAACAGGGTCCTGACGGCGAGCCTGGAGGCGCCCAGCCAAGAACTAACTTTGAGCTCAAGCACGGCCCAATCCATCTTGTGGAGACGGGAGGCGGCGACGCGCTCAAAGCCGAGGCGGTAGAGTCCCTCGTCGACGATGGACTTGCGGAGGGTCACATAGGTCCTGACGCACTCCTTGCCGTAGCCGGCGAAGACCATGGTGTCTGCGATGGCACGGAGGTCGGCCATGACGACGGCAGCCGCATGCTCGACCTTGGCAATGGACACGCCGGCGGCGATAGCGTCTTCCTCAGGGGAGAACTCGGAGGGATCAAAGCCTGGCTCGTCATCGGAGACGTTGGAGAGGGAGGAGCGGACGGAGACGGACTCGGGGTCGAGGAGATCGCGATTCGCTGCGAGGATTTGGTAGAATTCCTTCTCGAGGCGGCGCATGGCAGCCTGCATGAGAGTCTGCGCGCGGACGAGGCAGGGGTGGGAGAGGCGTGCAGTCTCTCCAGCGGCGGCGACGAAGGCGAGCATGACGCGCTGCAGGTCGGTGACATGGGCAAGGAAGCGGCGCGCCTCGGAGCGATCCTCGTAGAAGAGGGAGGTAATCTTGGCGAAAGCAGAGGCGTCGGGGTCCCACTTAACGACGATTGCCTCTGAACTTGCCAACTTCTCCTCCATCAACGCCACGTCCATCGACGACGACGAAGGAGAAGAAGAGGAAGCAGTGGCGGAGAGGGAAGCATGGTGGTGGCGATGGCCGAAGGATTTGAAGGGCAAGAGGCGGCCCATCCTTGTTCTCGTCATCCTCTAGGTTCTCAGTAACGAGCTTGGTGGATTGATTCAGTCGTGAGATACTGTGGTATTTGTAACGAGGCAGGGAAGAAAAAGGTGACCATTACACGTTTGGCGTTATGTCACAGAGAGTGTGACGTAAAGAGAGACGTGCTTTAATTCAATTTAGTCCTCCACTGGATGCTGAAAGTGGACGCAACTTCGATGGAGCCCGGCTCCATAGAAAAATAAGCTAGGGAGCCAGGCTCAGATCTCCGCACGAATTGGAATTGTAAAGCAACTTTTATTGTTTTGCAATTAGGGCGTTGCTTTGCAATTCGTGCTGAGATGATGAAGCACGAATCGCAAAGCAATAAAAAATCATGGGAGCCCGACTCCCTAAGATTTTCTATGGAGCCGGGCGTCAGAGTAGTTATTTCCGCTGAAAGTGAAAGATACGTATCAAATAATTGGTTACGGTATCTTATAATAATATTTTATAAATATTTGGTCCGGTTAACCTTGGACCATCAATTAATTATAATGTGGAATCCTGACCGCTAAGTGACATACGGCCATTAAACTAAAGAACTAAAGAAGTCAGAAAGACAAACTTGTGCGGCGGTTGAATTATATGGAAGAGAAAGGACACGATTACATCGTACGGGATAAATGTATTTAGATTATCTTAATGGAAAATATGCATATTATCCTCGTTATTATTTCCGTTGGTTCTAAAAATTATCATCACCTAAGACTGCGTCTGGTTGGATGTAAGAAATAGTATTAATTATCTTATTTGATTGACTTTGTAAATATGTCAAAAATATAATTATTTTATTTGATTAGTATTAAAAAAAATACAAAGTTAAATGTTTAAAATATTTTTTTAATAAAATTAAATATATTTATTTTGTTTGCTCAACGATAGACAATGAATGAAGAAAAAAATGATTAAAATATTCTTTTAAATATATAATAAATTATATTCTAATTAATACAATATAATAAAAATATGAATTAATATAAAATAATTTATTAATTTAAAATAATAAAATTATTTTTTATTTTATTTTCATAAAAATAATTGAATCTTCAAATTTAACTATTAAAATATTATTTAATAATAAAATAGTATTTAATAATAAAATAATAATTATCTATTTAAAATATGCATTTATTAAAATTAATTTTTTATATTATTATTATAAATATTGAAGGACAATATAAGAAAATGATCAAAATACTCTTCTAAAAATATAATAAACTATATTATAAATTGTTTAATTAATAAAAATATAATAAAAAATGGATTAATGTAAAATAATTTGTTACATTAAAATAATAATTATAACTATTATTTATTTTATTTTCTCAAAAAATTAAATCATTAACAAAAAAAATTATTTAAAATAATATTTAATAATAAAATAATAATTATCTATTTAAGATATGTAATTATTAAATTTATTTTTCTATATTCTTATATAATATTAATAATATTGAATGACAATGTAGGAAAATATCATAAGGAATAGATATGGAATACTATTCCTTATGTTGAGATAAGAAATAGTATTCCTTATTCATGGGGAATAGTATTTTTTTTTATTTCTTATGACACAACTATTTCTTGTCAATATGTTGCAACCAAACAAGAAGTAGGACTTATATGGGTAGCTTGCCCATATAAGCCTCTATGGGCGGGATGACGAGATCGGGACACGTCATATCGCTCGGATCTCAAAGCACCCCAACAGCCAACGCCGCCGAGAGAGAGAGAGAGAGAGGCAGTCTTGTCCACTTTTTTCTGATCATCATCGTCGACGCCAACATTTTTCGATCGTTGCCCACAGGTCATCTCTTTCTCTCAGCACCGTTGCCTGAGTTCATCTCTTTTTCTCTCAGTAGTGTTGCCTACGACGATCGAAAATGTCAGCGGCAACGGAGATCGAAAAATGTTGGCGGCGTCGGTGATCGAAAAAAGTCAGCAGCGTCAACGATCGGGAAACATCAGCGGCGATGACGATCGAAAAAAAATGGACAAGGCTACCTCTCTCTCGGCAGCACAGTGTTGGGTGCTTTGAGATACGGGCGGGGATGACGTCTTGCAATCTCATCACCCCGCACATTAAGGCTTATATGGGCAAGCTACCCATATAAGTCCCACTCTCAAAGAAGGAAATAAGTGAGACGTAATGAATAGTATTATATTTCTCATCTATTCCATCTAATCAAATGCTACCTATAAGTATTTATGATGCAATAAATTTAGAAAAAAATCATACTTTTGATCCCCACAATTTGCTCCAATTTTGATTTTAGTCCATATAGTTTCAAAATTTTAGTTTTAGTCCTCACACTTTATTTCCATTTAGGATTTGGTCCCTACCTTCACATGAGGCCTAAACGGAGCTGACGTTGATAAGAGATGTTGACTGGACATTACCGACGTGGGAGTCTATAGCGACCAATTTTGTAAACAATGAGAAATAAAATTAAAAAATTTTAAACTATGAGGACTAAAATCAAAATTTTGTTAACTACATGGACTAAAACCAAAATTCAAATAATTATTTTTCCTAATAAATATAAAAAATCATAAGATATTTTTAAAATTTATTTATAAATAATTATAATATTTAAAAATATTAAAATTGAGCAAACTTTTTACCGATTAAGGTGATTTATTTTGGATTTTATTTTGAAAAGTGTGATGATATGTTTATATATTTAGAAGATTAATTTAATATTTATAAGATTAATTTATTTTTTATTTAAGACATAAACATCTGATTTCGTATTCTTGCATTAGACACATTAATTGAACATGAAACATATTAATATTTTACAGTATATTTTGTATCTCTGAATATCCCTTAACAATGCCCATGAAATTATAGCAATAACATTATATTATTGTGTTGCCACTACAGTCGAAATCTAATTTAAATCGCTTTGAATGCGCTAAATTAATTAGGATCAAAATGGAGATGAGGAGATGATCAGTGAAGAGATGAGTAGATCAGGAGAGCATATTTTTGAATTTTACAACCACTGCAAAATTTACGCTAAATCGGGATAATTAATGGATAAAAACCAACGCCCAATGACGGCACCGATTTAAATTCACCTAAATTAATCTAAATTACTATAGTATGCTCAATTTTAATATTTTTAAATAGTGTAATTATTTATAAATAAATTTAAAAATATCTTATATTTTTTATATTTTTTAAAAAAATTAATAATAATTTTGATCCCTATAGTTTATTTAAATTTTACTCCCTATGATTTATAAAATTTCAACTTTACTCTTCATAGTTTACAATATTGATCATTGTATGTCTACGTTAGCAATGTTCAATCAACATCTGTTATTCACGTCAACTCCGTTTATACCTCATGTGACGATAGAGACCAAATTCACTTTAAGAATCAAAAGTATGATTATTTTTTTTCATAATACATAAATGTGGAGAAAACAATCTCATTTAACTTGGTCCGATAAATATCAAATTAAATTATTATAAGCAGATTGAAATGGACATTAATTAATTAATTAGGACCAACTCATTTAATTTGATAATTAGATAAGCGTGGAGAAAAAGGAGGGCAGATTAGTTGCAACTAGGGCGGTCCAGGGTTCGGTTCACACCGAACCGAACCGAAAAATCGAACCGAATTTTTTGGTTCGGTTTGGTTTCAACCACTGTGGGTTCGGTTCTTTGACCCGAACCGAACCAAAATTTAAATTTCGGTTTGGATTCGGTTTTCGGAATTCGGGAACCGACCCTAACCGAAAACCGAATTAATTAAAAAAATATTTTTTTTTTTAATTTTTAACAGAATTACTAAATAGGTATTAAGTAATTATTTTGAATTTTAAATTTTTAATTAAAATAATTAAAATTTCGGTTTTCGGGTTGAAAACCGAACCGAACCGAATAATTTCGGTTCGGGTTAAATCGGTTTAGGTATAGTTTGATTCGGATTCGGGTTGGAATTCGGGTATATAAAAAATTTCGGTTTAGGCTTGTTCAGTTCGATTCGGTTCGGTTCGAATCGAATGGACAGCCCTAGTTGCAACGCGTACAACTTCAATTCGAACAAAGTCAACCTGCCGCCAGTCCAATTGAGAAAATAAAAAGTAAACGACAGCTACGTACGTGATGTCATGAGCCATGCATGCAGGTTGCCACCCCTACACGTCATCAGTATCCAAGCTGAGGGCCTACGAGAGCCGTTGATGATGAATCATCCTCAATTCTTGCGTTGAGAGTTGAGACAATGTGAAGCAGGCAATTTATGATTAATTGCAACTCGGGAAACATATTTAATCCATTGATTCTAACCAACATTAGCAATTCAAGCTTGTTTTCCAATTAATTGGATCAATACTCCTCGTGCAAACTGCAAACCAGATGAGTTATGCATGTTTTCAACCACATGGTTAATTAGCAATTAATTAATTAATTAAAAGATACGGAGTATATGTTATATATAATTGATCCTTCTAAATCGTGAAATATTAAATGAGATGTATAGTAGATGTTAAAAGTGGGTAAGCTTTGACTTATTCCACAGCAAAACGTAAGAGAGGTTGACAAATTAATTAAAGATGAGGGGAGAAGAACACAAACTTGTGATTTGATTCAAGCCAAACGAAAAATTAGACCTTTTTTCTTCTTCCATTTCCTAAGTACGTACGCTGATTAAATAATGGTGACGTCGATCAAATTTATAGCCACTTATTTCTCATTGAAACTTAAAAAGTTTTCAATTACATGTGTAGTCAACGAGAAGCTTGAGTATATTTATTTGAGAAAGCTAGATATGATGAAATATATATTATGTACTTAATTCCCAAATTAAAAAAAGAATAACATTAAACTAAACTAAAAGAACAGGAGAAAGATCTATGATGTTCATAATATATAATTGGATAAGCATAAAAGTAACCTTATAACTAATTTTAATTTTTTCTTAACAAAAAAAGTGAGGCTATTTTAGTTATGTAACTGTTCTAGAGATATTTGCTATAAGTCTAGCTTCTTTGTTCCTGGCTGAACATGGCTCCAAACAACTGCGGACGCAAAAATTTTAATTAGGGGACCTAATTTAGAATATAAAAATTTAATAAATATTATTTTAAATTTTTATTTTTAAAATTTTTAATTAAAATCATCACTTATAATAGTACAAATTTAATTTTTTTCTATTTTTATATTTTAAAAATATTGCTAAAATATTTAAATTAAAAATAATTAAAGCTCTTGTAAAAATTCTTTCATCTAAATTATCCAAAGTAGACTCTACTATAATGTGGTCGTCGCCTTACTCATCTCGAGTGCCAACTTTATAAAACTATACGAAGAAAACTAAAAAAATTAGTAAGTGATTAACAAAATTACAAATAAATAAAGAAAAATAATTGTTCTTTGTTGCATTAATAGTACTTAATATTACATTAAAAATAAAAACTAACTTGACACCGTGAAGATGTATTTTAGATTTGGATTCTCAATTAAATAAATTTCACAATCATGGATGAAGTATAACATATTTTTTATTCATTTTCTTGGATGCTTGATGAGAAAATTAATTATTCAATCATATATTGAATAACTCATACGCAAAAGTTCACACAACTTTATAGTATGAGCATGGATAATAGCATAGGAAAAAATATTAGAAATAAATTAAACCAATATTTTTGATGTAAAAAATTAATTGAGAAATTTTTGAATTTAACTTAAAGACTAATAGAGAAAATTTTGGAGTTAAGTGAGATTATAGAAAATTTTAGATTTTTTTAATTAAAAAATTAGATTTTATATTTAGCAATTACGAAAAAAAGTAAAGTAATGAATACATAAGACAAGAGATGAGATTCAAACCTAAGATCTATAAACAAAAAATCAAATTAACTAACCACTCGGCCATGAATAAATTAGTAAAAAAAGTTGAAATTAATAATAGTAATACAATTTTACCATATATTTTTCAAAAAATTATCAAATTATATTTGATATTTTAGAAAATTTTAGGGGGGTCTAGTGACCCCCTTGGCCCTAGTGTGGATCCGCCCTGGCTCTAGGATAACCTGTAAAGATACTTCGATGCTCAAGTAAGAACGTATTTGATATGTATATGTTAGAAATTGGATCAGAAGAATATACATGTAGACGTCGAACTTGGCTTAGAAGATAGGTTTTCAGTAGATGGCGTTCTGGCGAGGATGTCTCTGTAATTGTCGCAGAAATATTTCTTAAATGAATCAATCATCAAGTTTTGCTCATTAATTGTGTTTTGATTAAGTTCAAATCGTGGAGTATATGCTAAAGATGAAAATACCCTCGGGATGACTAGGTGGAGCCCTCGGGCCTGACTTGGACCAGCCCAACACGACCTAGGTCCATGGGTGACTAGACCAAGCTATGCTTCATGGGCTCACATGACGGGCTCGAGGATCTAGTCCGGTCCAGAAATATTTGCATAACACATCATCAAATACTAATAAAACTATAAAAATAACTTTAAATCATTTATTAAGAGAAGTGACAATTCTAGTCACAAGTATTTTTTCGACTTTTCAATTAATAAATAGAGTGCAAAATTTACATAAGAAAATAATCATCGCAAATTATTTTTTTAAGGATACAAAAGGAATAAACATGGATAGAAAAAGAATGTCATTATCTTATTATTCATGTTCATTCGTTCATGGAAATTTTTATCCCTCTCATGTTATTTGTTCAGGTATATTAAGTCTGCATGGCTGCACAAATGTTTAAGAGCCGACAAAGAATCGCTAATTTTGAAGGGCTTCTCACACCTTTTATATATCTTCAAGGCAATTAAAAAATCTTTTACAATTAGCCTGGGGAATTCACTATTCAGATTAAAGAATAATTCCCAAAATTTCATTTTTTGTTTACCTGATAATCATGATAACAACCAGAATAATGATCAACACAATAATTGATCGAGAGTTTTTTTTTTGCCAGAAAGAGGATGCATTAATTAATCGGCAAAAGCTGGGTCAAAAAGATCCTCGAGCAAAATGGCCTCCACCTCCGGAGGCCAAGTTGATGACCAAACAACAAAAGCCCTCAAAATTCGGGCCCTATTTGTTCCCTTCCCTATAACAAAAGAAAAACCACTTACAGTTACAAGACTCAGACAAAAGTTTTATGTCACTTACAATACCACTAATAATCCAAGGAGAGTTGAGCTCATTATAAATATATTTAATCACAGTTGCCGAGTCAGATTCAATGACAAAATCAAGGAGATTCCTACTAATTGCCAACTTCAGCCCTTCCAAAATCGCCATTGCCTCAAGGACCAGCGCCGAGTCACCATGACACACCAAGCTTGCCCCACCCAGCCAGATGCCCAAACAATCGCAGATAACCACACCTAAGCCACTTGAGCCCAATCGAAACGAAGCATCACAATTAACTTTAATAAGATTCAGTGCCGACGGAGTCCATTTGATCATTGATCGACTTATATTAGCATTTTTCCTCAGATAAGCTGCTAGGCCAATAGTTATTGGTAAATCACATGATTTGAGTCACAAGACACTAGGGGCAAGCTGTCTAGTCTTGTGAAGCTTAAGGTTCCTAGCGTGCCAGATAAACCAAGAAGCATTTGCTACATAAACAAAAAAAGGAGAGTCGAAAGTGGTCAGCCAGCTACCCGTGGACCAGTCTAGTCTAGACCGGAACGAGAGACTAATTATAGCAGAGAGGATATTCCAAACATGGGAGGCAAAATCACAATTGAAGAACAGGTATGGCTGGGATTCGATGCCATTAGAGCATATAAGCATGATTGGGGGATTTGAAGGCCCAAATTAGACAGGCGGGATCTCGTAGGAATTTTAGAGTGAAGAATTTTTCAATAAAAAAATTTATCTTTAGGAGCGGTGTGGAGTTTCCGAAGATGTTTCAAAAAGAAAAAACTAACAAATACTAACCGATCATGACTTCTTAGGAATTTATAAGCTGATTTAGTAATAACATTGCCCCCTAAGTTATTGTATATCAAGTCAACGGAGAAAACATTTTTTTTCCGAACAATGATCAGACCATGTGATCTACGTACCATTTCGAGAAACATGAAGACCAGCCAGCCAAATTTAATTTCTAATACATGTGTCAGAATTAATTCCCCTTATCAAGATATGGGTTTTCTTCTCTTTTGAATTTGCATCCAATTAAGACCCATAGATTGTGTCACTAACAGGAACTTAATTTGCTAGCTTCACAAACACCACCTTTGCTAATAACAACATCATCAACACTAGCTAACAGCTCTTTAATGACATCATTTAATTGGAACCTATGAATTACTATTATGCTTTCATTTTGAGAATTTCGAATAAAGTTATTCTGGTCCGACAAAGAGCTCATATATATATATGTTTGGATACTTTTAGTAAAATAAATTAAGCTTGAATTAAATATCACAAAAATCCATTTTTATTTAGTTAAAATTCTAAACCATCATGGACTACAATTGGGCTTCATACAAACCCACATGTATGTAGCAAATGGGGCATGTAGACTTTTACATGGCTAAAATTAGGTTTTCTGATGTTCTTATTTAGAATTTTTTATGGATCTCTTTGTGATATATATATATATAAATCTCTTTTCTGCAATTCCAAATGTGAAGTTTTCGTATCTTATTAGTGAAATTGAATATTTGAAATTCAACAAAACCATTATTTTCTTCTTTTTTCTTCTTACGAATAAGCGAGGAAAATTGAAACAATTAGTTTAAAATTTCATAATTCACTACTCATATATTATATATATAACATTTGATGTACCCATGTCAAAATTAGAGGGGATGGAATTGATTAATTCAACCTTCAAGCTTGTCCCAAGAGAAAGAGGTTGGGTCGTATAACAATGAATTAATCATCCATTAATATACAAATATATAGCAAAGCAAAAGACATCAATTAAGAGGTCGACACATGCAAAATATAATACATCACCTCATAGATAAAAATAATATAGAGACAAAGACAACTAGTTAATTCATTCAAGAAAACAATACGCATACAAGACATGCATCATCACCTCTTCCTTAATATAATAATAATATTATTATTATTATATAGCAATTCAATTGAAAACTAGCCACTTCTAAAAATATACTGACAATTAACGAGAACTTTTCCAACCATATCGTAACATGTGTGTGCATATATATAATTGTTAATTTGTATGGAAATTGAAATAGGTGGAGTTGTTTGAACTTAGAAAGTGTCATGCACTCTCGAGTTAGTAATATTGTTTTGTTTTGTTTGGATTAATTAATTCACGTTGATGAAACTGGCTTAATTTGTTTGATTTGAGGAGAATGTACGTATAACAATTGGTTGTAGTTTTACTAAAACACGTTGACTAATAAGATTTGATGAATAATGTTCATTTAGTTTAATTTGACTGATGATTTGCATAACAATTAGTATTACATAATTGCAACAAAACTTTTCAGCACCTTAAATTGAAATTCGATTTGTCTTAGATTATTATTGTAAATATATATTGTGCTTTGGTTGGAAGGGGATGGAACGCCGTGTTCTCTAATTTTGTCCCGTTGCACCGCATTGCGAGCCTAGCAGATGATCGACTTGGCTATATATTATCCTACATCTTTCAGAGGAAGACATATTTTCTTGAAAATGGACGATCAATGAACTTTTTCCCACTAGTTCTCTTTATAATATTCTCGCATACTAATGTATCTTAGACTCCTCTGTCAAGTACGTTTGGAGTCGCAAATGTCTTGTGTCAATTTCCATCACAAAACTGACTGATAAATAAACAAAGGCTGCCTACCAGAGACCGCCTTCGATCAAGAAGCATCCAAGTGGATCTCTCATGTCTACTTTGTAACGTGGCAACTGAATCACATGATCACATATTCATTGACTATTCCTTCACTGAGGGGTGACTAACTCTAATGGACCTTTGCCTATTCCTTCACTAAGGAGGGGTGACTAACTCTAATGGACCTTTGCCTTTCTCAACTTGTCCATATGGATGATTGACGGTGAAAGTGCGATGATCACCTCTCGATTCTTGTTCGTTAATCAAAGTACAGAGCGATCATGATTTGGAACTCCCGTATATATTTGGTGGGAACGCAACGATATATACTTCAACAACGGCTCTAAATCAACTTTAATTGGAATTGGCCTTAGAAGGAGTTGCTTTGGTTAAAGCGTTTAATCTAATCTAGGTTTAATCATATTTTCTTGACTGTTCTTTGTATATTCTTTTTACTCTCCTCCTATCATAACTTGTATTTCTCACCCATTTGATTAATAAAGATTTCTTTCTATTCATTTTCTGATGGAATTATACCCTATAATTATCCCTCAAAAGAAAATTAGTTCTAAACAAAGTGAGGAAGCCTATACAATCAAAAGTATTGTCTCGATATCGGATACAGTTCGACCTCATATCCCACTAACTAGCTAGTTGTGATTTTGGATTGTGTTTAATTAACTTGAGTTAGATCTTGACGAGGACATCAAGACTTAAGATTTAGATGGAATGAAATCGTAAGGAATATGAATAGACAATGAACATGAATAGATAAGGAATGAAATAAATAATTAATATTATTAATTTGTTTGATTGACATTATTAGGATTAAACAAGGAATATAAATGAAAATAACTAAAATACTCTTCTAAAAATATAATAAATATTATAATATGATCTAATTAATGATAACGTAATAAAAATAATGATTAATGTAAAATAATTTATTAATTTAAAATAATAAAAATATTATTATTTTTATTTTCATAAAATTAATTGAATCTTAACAAATAAATATTAAAATAATATTTGATTATATATATATATATATATATATATAATTGTGTAATATTATAAATATTGAAGAATAATATTTAAAAATATCATAAGGCCAATTTTTCTTACTTATTGGGTTAATATAGGAACAGAGGATGAATATTATTTCTTGGGTTAATATTTCTTACTTATTCCTTCAGTTGATATTGTCTCCTAAGATGCACTGAAGCTCCTTTTATTTGACTTATAATTTGCAGCTCGATCTTCCTATATATGTTTTGTTCTCTTAATAATTAATCAATTAACTAATGTTTGTAGTTCTCGTTTTGATGATTGAGTTGGAAATGGTAATATAAAATGATTAGTTAGGTCAAATAATTAGCATATTTATTCGTGGCGAATTATCAGATAGCTTATATAATTATATTAATCAACGATTAATTTATTAAATTTGGAACTATAAATTTTGAATTAACAAAAGATGGAACTAAAACAAAATTACCAACACCAAAACCAATTTTAACAGTACTTGCACGCTAAATGCTCTTGTAAGTAGGTTTAATGATACAAAATGTTATTCGATATTATATTTCGGTGAAATAATATATATTAATGAACAAAAATAAAGAGTGATCCCCTTTCTCTTATCTCCTCTCTTGTTTTCATCACTGACGATGTCTTGAGAGCACATCGTCGGCACTAATATTGACAGATAAAAACATCCAATCCCCCTCTCTTATTTTCTATTGTACGTCACTAGTGCTTGACGACCCTTTGAAATCCTTTTCCTCCTTTTGGCGAGGTCTTGAGGATTGTATTAGAATTAATCCATGAATACTAACACTTAGGGAAGGAAAATGTTGAAGGATGATTTTAATATTCCATTTCAACTCTAGTTGATCAAAGAACGACAATAAAGAGGGGGAAAAAAAAGATGGCAAGTGGTGAATATCGTTGTTGTAGTCCATGCATTATGTTTAATATTTTATTTTATTAAAATAAAATATTAAATAATATTATATTTTTATTAAAATAATATACGAAAGCATTTATGATACACTATCAAAATTAATATATTGGTTCTGATACAATATAACCCAATTTGAAACTTTTATACAATTGTTGTTAATTAATCCATTGATATATTATTCGCTACAAATTCTTTGCTTAAATAATTAAATAACTAAACCAATCCATTGTTAATTTATTCAGGACGAATTCTCTGTACGTACGTAGCCTAATTAATTAATTAGTTAGCTCAAAGCCTCAAATTAATAATTAATTAGCATATGTATTTTGCTAATTATATATCAAGGCATATGCACAAATATCTCATTCTTGGCATTATAATTAACAAGAGAAGCTTATATAATTACCAAAATTATACACTGAGCTGCTCATTAATAATTTCTTCTTAAGACAGTGATTAATTTGCAAGGTTAATTATTAATTAGAACGAAGCCGATGCACGAGGAGGCGACTGCCAAAACTGCGCGTGCTTGACCTTGGAGATGCTGTTGAGAACACCCAGCGGCGTCACATCTCCGCTCACCGTCACCTTCTTCGTCGCCAAATCCACACTGAACGATCTCACTCCTGCTAAATATATATATATATATACGCAATTAATTCTGCTTTAATTACACACAAATTAAATATAACAAGAGATTAATTAATTACACACACAAAATTCAAATCAATCTCTCACCTTGCATCTTTGCTATGTGCCTCCTCACCTTGGCCTCGCAGCCCTTGCAATGCAAGGATACTCTTAAGACAACGACCTAATTAAGATCGGATCAAGTCAACCACTACTTAATTAATTAATTAAGCATAAGAAAGAATTGAAGATGCATCACCTGATCTTGTGTTCTTGTAGAAGAAGAAGGTCTCAAAACAGCCCGTTCGCTGCTCCTCGCGCAGTGCTGCGATCTCGGCGCTTCAATAGCGAGCAAACGAGGAACGGGTGCGGGAATTACGTCGTAGAACGGAGTACTGCTGTCCTCGAGGAATCGGTATCTCGACGAGTCGACCAACAGGTGCCGAGAAGAGCCCGCCGGGCTGACGAGGTCGGCTTGCTTGGTGGACGAGCTCTTCGTCGACCTCCGGAGCTCGCTCTTTGGGTTCAGATGAGTTGTTGCTGGTCTTCGACTTCGGTCTTTGAGGTGAGCGGCGTGGTGGCGGTCGATCTCCTTTCGGGCGCTAATGGGTTGAATTATGGAGGTGTGGTGGATGCTCGAGCAAATGGCTGCTGAAGAAGGAGACGCGCAGGAGAAGTAGTTCGTCCCCTTCGTCTCTCTGAAGAGCGATGGAGCCATTTGTGAGAGGGAGAAGAAAGAAGCTTCACAAGGGAGCTCAGTTTGGTGTGCTTTTAAAGTTTAAACTTGGAGAGAGAGAGGAAGGAGAAGAGTTAGATAGGGTGCCATAACCTTCGGGTGAGTATAAGCAACATTTGCATGCTCAATTCTCAAATCCAAATCAGCGACTAATATATATTTATAATTGGGGCGCTTTTTTATAACTCTTTTTTTTTTGGATAAACATTTTAAAAATAGATCATTCTTATAAGTTTAATAAAATCTAGCCAAGAGAATAATTTTTTGGATAAAAATTACCCTCATAATTGATACCAAAGTCGTGTGATGAAAAAATGCATGTGCATGTTTCAACAACCCGTCCAGATGTCAAACGACCCGGGACAACTCGTTCATATGCTAACAAACAATAAATAAATACAACACACGTCGCTCTGAATGTCAACAACCCAAGACAATTCTAAAATACTCGTTCCATATGCCAACAACAAAAGACAAAAGATAACACACCTCGCTTTGGATGCTGACAACTCGAAATAACTCGTCGATGGAGTAAATAACCCATGACAAAGACAAAACACCCCGCAATCATATCTATGTTGCTTGTGTGATTTATGTTTGTGCTACAACTAGATCACTTATAAGGAAGAAGAGAATTTGATTCATGTCAAAGATAATTATGGGATGCCAAATTAAGATGTGTCGACAAAATCACGATGCAAGATTGCACGTTGATCGATGAGAGGAGGGAGTGAGGGAATGGCGAGGGGCGACCATTGATGATGAATCAGGCGAATAGAGGAAGAACAAGAGAAGGAGACTGAGCAGAGAACAGAATGGGAAAATGAGATAAAAATGAAAGATATTTTTGTCCATTCATATAAAATTTGATCAAAAAATATACGGAGAGTCACTTTTTAAAATAATATTTATCCCAAGAGAGTGAGTCCACCCAATTTCGTTTTTATAATTCTTTTAATGTTTTGTGAAATTTGGATATTGACTGTTTGAAGGAAAAAATATATAAAAAATATATGATTTATAAATGTTCCAATAATCCAATTTAAAAACACGAGAGAGAGAAAAACCAAGTGATAAATAGTACATGATGAGAAGAGACTCAACTTGTCCTCCAAAAGCAAACCTAGTTGACAAAGTTTAGGGGAGTAGTAAAAGTATACCTCCACAGCACAAACATTAAAACCTTTCGGCCATATTGACTCATTAAATTAATTGTGTTAATTGCAGCATTAATTGTTGTTTCATTCTGATCTTAATTCTACATTTTAATTATCTCTCTGATTAAGTATATATTTATGTTAATATAAATCAGTAGTTAAGTCCGCCTGCTATATGAGTAGGGAGACAATGACTGACTCTAATTTGTAGACTGTGATATTAATTAGTAATATATAAGTACCATATATACTTAAAACAAGAAATTGTCTTCCTTGTTTTAAGCCTGGATTGCAGCAAAATATGTCAATTTGCTGTCGTTTGCAAGAATGGGTCAAACGGCTATTTGTGTGTTTTTTTGGAGTACTTTTTCAAAAAGTAGATAATTGCATTTAGAGACCTCATGTATTGTCCTTTTCATTTTAGTCCACAAAACATTGATGTGTTTAGTTTCTCATCATAGTTCAAGAAAAGAAAATTGGATCGCCTTAACCCCCCAAGTAAAAAGCATATCATCATGTCACTTAGTAAAGATGTATCATGGTTTCGTTATTAGCTCATCATGTAACACCAACGGATATTCAAGAAACATAATTTCAAAATATTACGCAAGTATAAAAATAGTAAAACTAGCGATAGTGTTGAGTTCAAAGATTCGATTATTGATATAATTTCACGATTCATCGTATCGTGTGTTGGTAAAAGCATGTGTATATTTTTTTTTTTACCTAGTTCTTAAAAAAAACAACTAGTAATATTAAATATATCACCAAAACACCAATAGTGACATTGCTTGGTGTAAATGGAGGACTAGTTAGACTATGTACAAATTAAGACACTTAATTAGCATCATTAATTATTTTCTTCTTTTGGGGGGGAGTTCACTTGATTTGAAATTGTGAAGAAAATGGGGGGAGATAATGTGCATAGTGATGTAAGAAATAAAAAATATTTTAGAGGAGACAAAGAGATACTTTTTTGGTAGCCACCACCAAGCATTGGAATCAGATGCTCTTTCCCACTACTACTTTAAGATTGTGGATTATTTCCCTTATTTACAAGCATTTGCTCAGAGATGTCTTCCTTTTAATTTCCTACATGTAGAATTTTGGTTGAATCAAAATTGATGGCTCATCCAATTCAAGGTTATATTTGCATTTAAAAACAGTGTCTACAACTAGAACTATTTTTTAGCCCATTTTTATCAATTAAATTACAAGTTAATCTTGTTAACAAATTAAGATTCCATCAAAAACTTAGAAGAGCTTGTCTTCCATATGACAACTCATATATACTTTGTATTTAAAATAGAAGGAAAGAATAGTGTTATTTGTTATAAAAAAGGAGCTGATTAATTTAAGGTGCAAAACCATGTGCCACTTATTTTATCAATTAGTTAATTAATTAACTTGAGGGATCACATGACAAGCAAAGCTTTTTGCAACTCAGTTTCCTGGACGAGCAAATTTCAAACTGACAATTAGGAATTAGGTACAGGGAGATCAACGGGGCGGGATCAGGACGGATAGTATCACACCCGCACTCGCACCCGTTTAATAAACTCGTCTCTTGTACCTACACTCACACCCACGACGGGTATCCATCACCTATCCCCTCGCGGGTAATTGATACCCGCGGATACCTATTTAATATATGGTAAAATAAATTTATTTCATTTTAATAGTATACCATCAACGAGTCTCATTTCACCCATATTAATAATTTGATTGAGAAAATTAAATCATAAAATAAACTATATAATAATTAAATTCTAAACCATAAAATTGTCTTAAGAAATAGCAATATTCATTTATACAACATTAAATTTAAAGCCAAAATTAAATTTAAAATCAAAGTGCTTCCAACTAAAATTGGAAATTGATATAATATAAAAAATACTATATTTAGATAGATGAAATCTAATTAATAGATGGTTTAGATTTATTTTTAAAATTTTCATTCGATATTAATATATAAAATTATAAATTTAATGTTATATATATTGGCGGGCGGCGGGCGGCGGGCGGCGGGTAGCGAGTATCCGCGAGTGTTGATAGTATAGTATCTGTATCCGTACCCGTTTATCAAATCGATAAAATTTTATACTCATACCCGTGGGTGTAATATGTTCCCCATACCCGACCCGTGTTGGATAAATATCCGCGAGTATTCGTGGGTACGAATAATATTATCATCCCTAATTGGGTATCAGTTTAGCTCAGCCTTGAGAGTTTTAATGGGTCGTAATAAATATATATTTCAATGTCGAGTTTTACTTATTACCATTTATTTTCTCAAAAATTAAGCACACAAGTACGTATAATTTGTGTACCTGGGCTTAAGAACTAGACTTAGTAATGCTCGTGTTTAGTAGGGATGACAAAAAAATCCGTTTAGGCGGGTACCCGCGGATATTTACTCATTTATGACGGGTATGGAGGGTAGTTCTCTACCCGCGGGTATTTCGCAGGTATTGAATATTGTGTTGATTAATTAATAAAGCTTGATGGGTATGGTACTATCAATTTCAACTTAAACTTTAGGCCAATGATTAAGGCCTAAGAAGTTTATGGAGGTTAATTGGTATTAGAGAAGGATCTTGTCATCAACTTGGTAAGGTAGCCTATGCGAGAAAGTACTGCTTGAGTCGAAGTGAAAATACTATTAGGCTAGGCTTTATATGTCATCAATTATGATGTGTGTGGCTTTATGCTATATATACATTGATTCGGTCTAAGTCTTGACAATGACATCAAGACCCAAAGTGGGGATGATTAGCTTGGGTTTAAGCATTTTAATTGGACTAATAGTTTAGCCTATGAAGTTGATTGATTAATTATCTCATCAAGTAGATCATAATAACTTTATGACGAATCAAGTTCACAATCAACTTAAGGGTGAGAATTTAAATTGAACATTCTTGATTAACGAACTATTTAAATTGTAAAATTTGCCATATAAATAATAGTTTTGTGATTGAATTTTAGTTTTGGAATAATAATTTTTAAAATTATTTTAATTTTGGTTCGACTTCGGATACCTTCTCTTAGATATCTGATATATAAAACTAGTTTATATGCATATATTTCCAAATTATGTAATATTTATCTTGTTAATTTTTAGCACTTAGTATTTCTATCTTGTATTCTTTTTAGCTCGTGAAAATTCTAAGTCGTGCAATTTTCATATGATTAATTTTCAAGCCGTTCATTCTCATATTTCATTTAAGGTTTTCAATTCATCAATCATTTGTTTTGTTTTTAATAGGATAAAATTGAAGTATAAAATTATTTCTTATTATAATTGTAAAAAAGCTTAAATTTTTTATCATATAATTTCGATCTCAACAATTATAGGATCTACCAATACTACTCAATTGAGTGCCCTTTGCGAGCATTGACTCTCCAACTCTAGTGCTAGGTCAAATAATTTGTTTACATCTTTAATTTGTCATATACGTGTCCAATAATGATACCTTGTCGAATATTATTCTCTTTTTTTTAACAAAGATAAAAAAATCATAATAAATTATCATACCAAAATTTGAAGTTTAAACTTTTTGAGAATCAAATTGCTCTGGTGTGAAATTAAGATTAGGATTTTCACACTCCTATTAATTTATGGTGGATCTTTAAGCATTTGGAAAAACTAAAGTCCAAAAAAGGCAATTGTTAGAATTGAGCACCTTTTTCTCATCAAATCAAATATATGTTCTTCTCTTTTTGCATCTTGACCTCCCCATCTCCTTCATTTCTCAAAGTTTCAACCTTATCTTTGCAATTATTATATAATGACCTAATATTCTACACAAGGACTGGCAAATGGGTTTGCTTTAAGGCCCTCCAGAAAAGTAAATTTTACTAAAATATAGGAAGAGATGCCCACATTCCATGGAAGCAATGATGATCAAGAATAATTAACTTGAGTCCATGGTATAATAAAGTTGATTTGCAGGAGGACAAAAGAAGGTTGGGTTCAGTAAAGAGAGCTGGATTGCCCTTTTAGTGAAGGCCTTAGAAATTGGACAAGTTGGGGGTTGCTTTGCGTTATATAATTAATGCTTTGTGGTGTTCTTTTGACATTAATTTGGGTGTGAGAGGCTTTTTGACAAATGGATAATGTGCATATATACCTGATAGAAGAGGCACTGTACATCATTGCAATTGTGTACTAACACCATCTTTTTCCTAGTGATTAGGGCTTTAATTGCCAACTACCGTTAAAATAGAAGTTGCTAGGGAAGCCTTTGGTTGATATGGAATCATTAGGGGTGTGCACGGATATCGAGTAGACCTAAAATCGGTTGAAATCTTCGAATATACACGAATTAAATTTGAGTAGAATTCGAATAAAAAATTAAGAAATCAGTTAAAATCGGTTCCAGTTCCGGTTCCGGTTCCAACATATCGGATACCTGGAATCGAATCCAGTTAAGTGTAATACAGTTTACCCGATTCTAAATTATCCACTAGGACCACTATCCAAAATTTGTTAATCATGTATTCTATGTTATGTATTTATCCATCAATTTTATCTTTTATTCATTCCATATCATATTAAATTTTTATTTATCATTCTTGATCGGCTTAGCCAAGACTTTGTTCTTCTCCGTAGCTACTGTCATTTAACTATACCATATCATCCTCTCAAACAAGATAATAATTTTTACAGTATCATATAATATAATATCATATCATATTTTACATTATTAAATCATGTTTCATTTCATCCAAACAAGGCCAACTTAATGCTACTGGACAATGTGAGCAGTACAATATAGGATAATTATTGTACAAGATGGTGACTTATTTTCTAT
Source organism: Canna indica (assembly GCA_034359265.1). Taxonomy (NCBI): domain Eukaryota; kingdom Viridiplantae; phylum Streptophyta; class Magnoliopsida; order Zingiberales; family Cannaceae; genus Canna; species Canna indica. Next base: position 69,730,848 of record CP136894.1, on the reverse strand, counting down.
TTGTTTTACACGGTACCAGACAAAAAAACTAATTTTGTTATACAATTGTGTTTAATTGCAAAATAAATGCACCCTAAATTTTGAATCGAATGCAAACATACGCAGCTAATTAATTAAGACTCCAACCTTGCCCCCAAAATATTTTATTAATTTCCTAATATCAAGTGGTGGAAAATACATTTTAGTTTCCTAATTAAGTCGATCATTTTTCTCTTCCTAATGTTCAATGCAAATTATCAAGAAAAAGAAGAAAGAGTTAGCTAGAGGAATTTATCAAGTGGGAGATTAGTTCCATTTTTTGAGTTGACTCGTTAATTAAACACTCATATGCATCTTTAGCACTAAAAGCTAGGATCAAGAATCTAGAAAACCAAGAAAACAAAATACTAAAATAATTGTGTGATTATTATTATGCAAGTTGGTTGATGTCTCATGATTAAGCCTAGGCATGCTTAAAGTGTATGTTTTCCCAAGTAATGATGACTCCTGATAGATATCATCCTCCTCCTTTAATGATCGGCATCTTGGCCAGTATCCATCAAACAGATTACACTTTGAAGATTTGCTCCATAATCATGCATGACCAACAATGACTTAACGAAGTTTCAAGTAATCACAAAGGCAAAGTAAAACTGGTGCTGCATAAAAGGAATCTGGATGATTAGAGTTTTAGGTCAACATGTACTTAAGGTTAGCATCTTTTTAGAAAAACCTCTCGAAAAACACAATTTCACAAATAAGCTCTCGAGCTTCTGAAAAGTATCTAAACAAAATTTAATATATAGAATTATTATTTCCAAGCATAAATCTAGACAGATCTAATATAATTGTCTCATATATAAATAAACTAGTTTCATCCTGTGCATATAAGTTATTCCAATAATTTTTAAAAAAAAATAACCACAAATAAAAGAATAATAAATTAAAAAATTATAAGAATTCAACATTAGTTAAAAGGAAAATATTTTTAAATATACATATACAAACTATTCATTAAATATATATATAATTTATTGAAGATAATATGCTTCCTAATAACTTCGGAAGGATTTAGTATTTGTATATCCTATAATGAAATTATCCAAAAATAAAAGGGTTATCTTCTTATATAAGAAGCCAAGAAAATTTATCGACCAAAGTACAATGCATTTAAGAGAAATCTTGTTTTATTATAGATAATAGATACTAATTAATCCACCCTAATCTCACTTGAAACCATCCAACTTAAAATATAAAATAAATATTGTATGTAAACATTTCAAAAGAAAAAACAAAGTTACTGACCAGGCTCAACTTGAAAATAATCAGAAACCAAACCAAAATTGAATCATGTTTTCCCCCAATTTGAGTTGGGTTTTTGGATCAGTCCAATTTTCATCAAAGCCCGACCCATTTACACACAGAGCACAAATAGCTCAAGTAGCTGAAGTTTCACTGTTTCACATTTTAATGCTAACCAAGTCCAAGAGAAAGGTTACATGGGAAAGTAGGCTCTGAGTAATTTGCCACTGATACCAATTCTTCATGTAATGAAAAAGCAGCTTCATACGGAAGTTCTAACTGCTCGAGCACTAAGGTGTGTGCTGATCCATTCTCGCCCTCAGAAAATGAACAGATAGCATCGCTATCTGGTTCATTTAAGTCTACGGATAGAACATCCCACTCATCAGGAAGTTCTAGGTTGTCAACTATAGCAGCCCTTGCTATATTCCCTTGCTTCTTTCTGCAGTCTCTTGCGAAGTGTCCCTCTTCGCCACAGATAAAACACTTGCATTTTCGTAGTTTATCAGAGTATTTTCTTCTAAAAACTCTGATGTGTGTGTCGTGAGGCTTGCCTTTGTAGTTCTTAGCTTTCCTCAGACCATATTTCTTGCTCTTGCTGTAATACCCTGGGATCGGTATTTTACTGCAGATTGATAAGTCTTTCAGGCTTCTGTGAAAAGCAGCGCTCTTACATTGGTCTTCAATGTACTGGTAGATAAAATGTATGCGTGGCACTACTCCGATTTGGTTGCCTGGATGTTTGAGTTTGAAAGCTTGTTCTAACTCCTTGCTTATCACTGGCGGCAGTTTCCTGAAAACTTTGTCTGATAATTCTGGAGATATGTACATCCTTCCAGATTTTGCCGCAAGTATCCTGTATTCATTTAAGAATTCAAATAGATCTCTGACATTAGAGCATGATAGTCTTTCTAAGTCGTCATATGCTCTGTTCTGCTCATCTGTCGAGCCAGTCGTTGGATCTATTAACAGTACCATTCTCCTTACTTGTGAAAGAATGTTCTGTGGATCATCTGCTACACTTACTATTTCATCATACTCGGCGGGATATGCCATCCGCCACTGGATCCACATTTTCTTCTCATTTTCTCCTAACAAGTTTTCTACAAAGCAAACTTTCGCTTTGTTATCCGACCAAGTTCTCTCATTCAAAAGGTTGAGAGTAATTGACTCCCATCTTGAAATAACATCGCTATAAAGTCCAAGGTTTTCTGGCAGGACTAAGATTGCTCCGGTATTTGACTGAGCAGAGGGTAGTGTGTACCTTTCATTATAGGCTTTTGCATATCCGCCTCTGAATTTGTCAATCTTGGAATTGAAAATCGTCCCTGGCACAGGATTACTTTGGGTTACATTTGTGCTGCTTGGTGGATACTGAGCTGGGCCCATGATGGGCTCTCTAGGAATTTGTGTCACCGATGATGATGAGCCTGTTGCAAATGCTGATTCTGATGCGGTGATTGTTTCCTTTAGTTTCCTCAGAACTGGGTATTCCAGTTCAGCTGTGAGCGCTATTTCATTGTCAGTTGCCTCACCATCTGTTGTCGCGAATGAATTGAACCTACTGTATCTTGTTTCAAAGTCTTCTTCTTCTTCTTCTGAATATTCAGAAGTGTTGTCGAATACAGCTTCGGCTTCAATTTCTTCATCGTCACTTTCTTCTCTTATACTGAAGTGTTTCCCAATAGCTTGATTGTCTTCATCAGATGTGTCCCATCTTGATGGTTGAGTAAAGTCAACAGCTTCATTGGTTAGAGATAAGAGGTGATGATAATCTTCTTCTATATCTGCTAACTTCTCATTGATTCATACAAGCAGTTAAGTAACCTGACATTGAAATTAATATTAGCTATTCTGGCAACATTTTTTCATCAAAGAGGATTTGATTTTGGTAAGTTTCCTTTACTTACAAAGGGCTCAAAAATAACAAGCAATTTGTGATTAGCCTTCTATGTCTGCATTGGATGACATGCACAGTAAAAAAAATTACCAGATGAATGCATGACACTGTTTGTGACAGCCATCCATGTCTAGTGCAATGTCATGCAATGAATCTTGAGAAGCACGCCATTCACCAAATACCTGTTTGAAAATCTGAATCCTCATTCATCCTTACACTGGTCATTGGAATATATATATTTCGTTGCAATTCAATAGTATATGGCTATAGTTGAAGAGCTCTAGCAGCATCTATGCAATGACAAATTCAGAAAGAATTTCATCCAACAGGTGTTCTTCTAAAATTCTTTCTATGTCCTTTGTGATAATTTTGATATCATCTTCAACAACTAACCACCTTGGATCGATAATACTATCCTCCAAACTGCATAAATCCTTCCTTTGCTTAACCACGGTTTGCCACAGCCCCTCAACAAGACCCTTATCTTCCATCTGCAGATCAATCCATGAGGGCATGATACCCACGAAGATGGAACTAACAAGATCAAACAAAAACTTCCTCTCTGATCTTGACCATGATTCCATCATGCCATACTTTTCTTCAAGTTTGTCAAAGACATTTGGGTCCACTGAACGATCAAGTGAGCAACAGGACCCAGAATATCTACCTTGGTTATCACCATGAATACCTGAATCAATGAGGATGTCAAGAAAGTATGAGAAGTCTCTATCATCTTCATCCTTGAAGGCTTGTAGTTTCTCCCTTATTTGTACAACTGATTGACTATCTCCTGCAGATTCTTCATCACTGGATATACTGATGCCAAATTCATCTTCGTGACTTTCTGCTGACTCCAGCTTAAGAAGTTTGAGTTGCATTCTAAGCTCTGCAGTAAAGCAAAATTTTATCAGTTGGACCAATAAGGTAGAAATGTGAGGAAAAATGGAAGCAATAACATGCTTATTCACTAGCCTTGAAGATCACTGCTTATACTCCCAAAGCATCCTGAACATGAACTTTCTTCTTCGGATGGAGGCTCTAGGACAGAGACAGGACTTGGCTGTTCGCACTCTTTGGAGCTGAGAATATGACTTGCTTCACATGTCCCTGGTTGAAATACTGGAGAATCTACTTCAGGACGGTGATACAAATCTTCCTGGAGACATATAAAAGTGTCTAAGATAAATAGATATAGAAGTAGTCTCGTGGACAAATACATGTTGGATATAACAGAAATTTGCATTGATAGACTTCGAGTAAAAAACCCATGTTATGCATACACATTAAAGAAGAGAAAAGAAAAACCAATCATCCATGAGCTCAAGCATGTTATATGAAACAAGTTAAGCTAGATGCATAGGGTTGTGCCAAAACTCCAGCTGTAAGCAGAATTAATATGTGCAAATATCTTGGCTGAAATAGATGGATATCAAGCAATGGTTGTGCCAATAGAAATTTAGAGAATACTACAAGATAATAGAAGAATATCATTTCTACCTTCTTACAATAGGAAACTAATATAAGAGGAAAATAAATAAGAGATTGTGAGACACTAAAACAAGATTAGAGCAAGGTTAAAGTTGCATAAGACTTGGTATCCTAGTATCCCTCTTTTTTGTCAAGCAATTGAACTTTGATAGAAAAGCACCTTATTGTAGTCGTTGTTCTCATTGTTACCAGATAAATCTTCACTCTCAAGTGTTGACTGCATAACAAAATGCTTATTGTTCACTTCTGGAGTAGTTGGAGCATTTCCCTTGTTTTTGGGAACAGGAAGCAAGGGGGTGTCTGTTAGGTGCTTTCTGTTGGCAACAGGTTCGTCAAGGAGTGCATCATGTAAAAGATTGTCCTCTGAGAGAATTCTCACATGAACACTCTTCCTTAATTCTTCTGAATGAACCTGAATATCAGGCTCAGGTAAATTGTTCTCTTCTCCAACAAACTCGAACTGTTGAAAATTACTGGTGTGATACCCAGAGCTACTGACAAGTGATTGATGTCGCTTGTTGTAGTTTGCATCTAAGAAGTCATCGGGGCTTACATCTAGTGCATCCTTGAGCATATAAAAGTTACCTCCATTACCTTGTTTTCTACAGCATACTTTTGGACTTTCATGAGCAGTAGAAGCAGCAGGAAGAGATTTGGACCTTCTCAATTTTGTAGAGTTGCCACCATCCCAGCAGGTCTTGCTGTGACTGCTTCCGAGATAATCCCAGGTTCCGAGCAAATCATTTCCAGCAAATTGGTCATATGAAACTCTCTTCTTACCCAAAGTTACCACATTGGAATTTGGTATCTCTCTATCTGAATGAGCTAGCATTTCACCAAGAGTGTTCACACCTTTTGTAGAAATCCCAGAATCATGAAAACGGTGGGTCATCTTCCATCTCTTTGACATGTGTTTTCTAGCCTCTCTTCTCACAGATGATTCAGTTGAGAATGAAGATGAAGGACTGAAGTCATTAGTCTGCTCATCAAAGTGGTTAGGAACTCCAGCATATGACTGAGAACTGTTAAGCATAGAAATATCTGATAAAACATATGAGCTTCCCTTCCCAGCATATACATTTGGATCTGAGGTGGTTGCCACCTTAGAATGGCTACCTAAAGTATGTCTCATATGTCTTGCAATCCCTCGAGCAATTTCTTTGTAACCCTTTGCCTTGTACCCTAAATGTCCAACATTTCCAGAAAACATCGGTGTGTCTCTTCTTTCCTTGTATAACTCTTGAATTGCAGATGCCACAGATTCTCTTTGCTTTCTGGAAGCAAAATTTAAATTTTCATTTGAAAAAGAAATAGGCTCAATCATCTTTTGAGTCTTCCCTATACTTGGTTTTAAAACAACAATGTGCGTGGGATGTACATGGGAATCAGTTTTGCTGGTATATGGTGATGTGGAAGAATTTTGAGTGGCGCCACTATTATGTTCTTTGGGAGTCTGATTGATAAGGCCTGATGTAGGTTTCCTGAAAGAGCGTGTAACTTCTTTGTGCATATGAGAACAACTTTCGCATGTTCGTTCCGATTTTCTCCGTTCAGAGTTTCTACTCTTATCAACTTTAGAAGTTCTCAATACTGTTATCTGGGTTGAATGAGAAGAGACTGGAGCATGGTTAACCTCTTGGAGGTGCTTAGCAAGCAAAGAGCTTCGATCTTGCAGAATTTCCAAGAAAAGATCCTTATTAGAATGAAGAATTTCCAATGCATCATCAAACTCTTTCGAGTTCTGAAGTGCTTCATCAGTTGACAGACGCTCAGCATCCATGAATTTTTTTCTAATGAAATTCATGTCAGTCTCACTTTCTTTAGAGCCTTGCATTGCCTGCCAAGTTGACTGATTCTTATGTTTCTTTAATTTTCCTATCTCCGTGACTTCAAAAATATCTTTGAATTCTTGATCCTCATTACTGCATTTGAGACATGAACCCTCCTTTGTATGTGAGCAATTTCCCCGACAACCTGCAGATGAGGTTGCCCGAACACCACCGTCAACATTCTTTCGGTGTTTATAGGCTACTTTAGGTGGTGGAGGAGGAAGAGTATCAAGGCCCATCAGCTTTGCAATTAGACTTGGAGAGTGATGCCTGTTTTCCATCTCATTGGATACCTTTTCTTCTATTAGTGTTTGTATTGGCTTGCTGCTGGCTTTCTTAAATGAGCTTCGCCCAAATTGGCAGGCAGACTAACAAAATGCCATCAATATAAACATCAGTATGGATGAACACTTATATAACTCAAAGTTACAAAAACAATCAATCTTAAACAGAGTTAGAAGAATAAAGGGCGTTTAACCAGAAAATACAAGAAATTTTGGTTGAGCACCAAACATCATAAAAAATAGCACAAGTATCATGAATTTTCATTTTTCTATGATAGTGACCAATAAACTACAAATCTTTCTCTTGCTGATAATTATAATTATTCAGCAAGAAACTTAAGATAGTAACTTCAGCAATTGAATACAAGTTGCTTTGCTAAACAAAAAGATAGTAACTTCAGCATATGGGTTATCTTGATGGATGCTGGTAAATATTTACATAGCTAAATGCAACCGAAATAATAAATTCAGGAATGTCAACAGAAGCTGTGGAAAAAAAAAGATACAAAATTTTCATCAAGTGAACAGACACTTACGTAAGCTTTGTCATGTGTGACCCCTGCGGAATATCTTCGACCACTGGATTGAAAATGTCCTGCAACGAAAGGTGCATGCCTTAAGATGGAAAATCAAATAGCAGGTACAAACAAGTACATTAAATAAAATGGATCTATAATATGTCAATGAAACTCATAGGAAAACCAACACTGATAAGATCACATCAGAGGAAGAAAATTTTAGTACCTATACAAATATGAATGGTATGCATGAAAAAGAGTTCTGAGTTCAACTCAAATTTTGTCAGGAAAATGTGTGTGATATTTTCCCCAAACAAGATGCAGTGTATCTAGCGAACAGGAATTAGATTACAAACATTGAAAACCATTATCAAACAAAAACTACAAAAGAGAAAAACATTTAGACCAATTAATAACTAAGCCATAATAATTTTGAATGACAAACACTTTATTCAACTCTACTTTGGAAACTGACTCTGCAATGGAAAAAGAGAGAAGTACATTTTCGCCAAATTTCTTAACTTCTAATTGTTTTAAGGAAAAGTTGCGATATCAACACTTTGTTTGGCTTTGATTCTGCTTTTCCTGACTTGTGGCTGCACGCTTCTAAATTTTTTAAAAGAAAACAGATTGCTGCTCTCAGTAAGACTTGAAGTTTACTGGGTTCAAAAAATTTTTAAAAAAAAAGTAATAATCAAACAACCACCAATTTGTTCAAAAGCATTTTGACAGTTGTTGATTTTGGGTCCAGTAAAAAGCTAAGAAATCTGGATGTTACTTGGGAGTAAAATAGCACCACTTGGAGAACTTGCTCAGATGGTTATCAACTTCTCAAAACATTTTCTATTAATCATTTTTTAAACAAAACCAGGGAAACACAGATAGTGCAGGTGACCAGCAGTGAGTAAATCCTCCTTGTATTATTTTCTAAAAGAATTACGAAAGGAAGAAGGCGAAGAATCACGGGACCTTTCCTAAAAATTCAAAGTAGGAGGACCTTTTAAGGAAACAAGAAGGGGCGAAAGAGACTGACCCTCTTCACGCGACGGCGCAGCCACGGTATGCCGGCCGGATCCGAAATCTGGCCTCTCGGCGCGGCGGGATCTGATGACTCCCTTGTACATTTTCACCTATGCAAAACCCCTGAAAATATTGCTGTCTAGAAACCACGTCGAAGAAGTAGCTCAAGAGAACTGGCGCATCATCATAGTCGTCAGCAGGACCAATAGCAGCTTAGCGAAGAGGCAGCCACAACCCTAGAACAAGTAGTTCCTCACAGGCACCGGAGATCCGGAAGACAACATATGCCAAACAAGAAGGAAAAGCAGAGATGGACGGATTAGCAGAGAAACGATGAAGATAAGAAGAACAATGGAGGAAGGAGAGCGCTCTCTCTCTCTCTCCCTCTCTCTCTCTCTGAGTGAGAAAAAGGGGTTTTTTTATGTGAGGAAAGAGAGAGGTGGGAGGTTTTGAACGTTCAAAATGGGGGAGGCTTGTGAGCTCTGACGGACGACTAGGCGCCAAGTTCCCGGCCACGTCAAGCTTTCCCGCATACAAAGCATCATGCGGACTCTCCTTAGCGAACTCGCATGCGGAAAAGAATCCCCACGGGGCCGCGGAGACATTGGAGTCGGGATTCGTGGCGAAAACGTACGGATTCGGATCCTTCGTCGCTTACGATGCAGCGAACACGGTTTCCTCGCCCGTTCTCGCCGAAATATCTCGTTGGTCTCACCTTCGTGGCTTCACCGCCGCAGCAGAATCGTGTTCCCTGTCTACGCCGATACACACTCGTAACACTACCGACGACGGCCAGGCGCGGGTTATTGGGGAAGAGAAGGTAGCCTGCCTTCTGGAGACAGCCGACAGGTTTTGGTTGGCTCCTGTCGGGGCAAGAAGTGGATCCACTCCACGAGTCATGCTTTTACTGGACGGTGTGGTTGTTTCCTGTCTCAGATTAGACAAACGGGCCAATATATATTGTTTTGGCGAAACAACTTTATTCAGCACGAACTTGCGGATACGATATCACTAGTAATGAATGAATCCTATGCGGCTAGTTCAGATCAAGTCCCTAGAATTGAGTTGATCCATTGATTCAATGCAAAGTGTAACAACGTTTGAAAACGAGGACATGAACCAATTAGGCCATTATGGTATCTTCTTCTTTAATTTTTAATATAAGAAATTAAAGTGATAAAAAATCATTGTGTTAAATAAGAACCATGTCCCATTAAATTTTGACTCGAATCTAATTCATTCCAAAAATTTTGATCAAATATTATAGTGCCTACAACACAAGTTTTTAGGTTAAATAATTGAATTCATCTTGGATTAATTAAGTTTTAGCTCATATACCATTTTATATTATTCGAAATGTAAATTTTCAAGATAAATTGTTGAATTTATATCTCAAATTCGGGTCACGGTCATAAAATCGTGTTCGAATTTGATTTCGAGTTCCAATTACTTATGATGCTTAAAATTTTCAAAACATATAATTAAAAATCAATCTAGAATGTGAAATTTTGAATTGAATTAAGTTCATTTGAATTTTGGAGTTTTTCTTCCCATCTCTAAAATTTAAGAATTAATTACACAATTAATATATTTTCTGGAGAACTAATATTTAAACTATCACCTTGCTTTTAATTTAGTTATTGATTTTTAAAATTGTAAAATTTTGTTTCTCAATTATCAAATTTATTTCAAATAGGTTGTCGTAATTAATTTTTCTAAATGTAACAAATATTTAAAAGACTACATAATTATTTGCCGTCTAAAAAGTCCGCAAAATTTATTTGTGTCCTATCATTTTTAATTTGTAAACATTTAATGTTGCGAGAAATCAAACACCGCTCAAGTAAATTAGAGCTTCTCGGAAGTTCACTTAAGATACACTTAAAATGAATATTGTTTGATACTAATCATAGCAATATCACAAAAACAATATCGTATGACACTACTAGAAATCGAGTCTTCGGCAACGGCTATCAGCAACGGCCGCTCAAACCGTTGCTATTTGCAACGGCATTCTTACGACCGCTCAAGTCGTTGCAGATATGTTGTATCTGCAACGACTTTCTAACGGACACGCGAGTCGTTGCTGATGATTTTAATTATCAGCAACGGTTTTCTAAGTACAAGTGAGTCGTTGCTGATAATAAATTATTAGCAACGACTTTCTAACGGGTGAGTGAGCCGTTGCTGATAAGTTTATATAGGTCACAGACCGCGATCGCTCCTTCTTCCTCCCGCTACTATCGCCGCCTACTCCTCCCGCCTCTCGCCGCCGCTGCCGACGACGCCGAGTTGCCGCTGCCGACGCTGCCGTCCATCCTCGATCGTCGATTTCAGGTATTCATCGTCGCCCGATCGTCTCTTCCCATTGCGGCGAGCGAGAAATCCGATCGAAACCCTATTTTTAGGGTTTCGGTCGACGGTGGTCGGCCGATGGACGCCATTGGATCTTGTACAGTGTCCGGACACACTGTCCGGACATTGTACTCTAGCGCCGAAAATAGTAGATTAATTTTTTTTAATTTGTTAATTAATTATTTAATTAATTATTTAGATTAATTATTTAATTTGTTAGATTAATTTTTAGGGTTTAGATTAATTTTTAGGATTTAGATTAATTTCGAAATTATCCACTTCGGCATTGTGCCAGAATCGTTCACTTCAGACGCACGCCGGAATCGTCCACTTCGGACGCGCGCCGAAATAGTTCATTTTGGACTCCTGCCGGAATCGTCTAATTTGGACTCGTGTCGAAATTGTCCAATGTGGACTCGAACTATCTCGAAATATTTAAAAAATAATCATCCATCCGACGAGTTGATATGTTTCACGCACACATCGACGAGTCGGATATGATTTAGCAAAACCTTAGATCCGTTCGGGGATTGTATGTTCGTGTAAAAGAAGTAGATGATCTTTTATATGACGTACAATTCTTAAATTATCCCTGATTGGACAATTTGGGAATATAGTTATTTGAAAGATATCGGTGGATGTACTTATTTGAAAGATACATGAATCGTCTGAACAAAAAAGTAAAGAACACCGCAGCTGTTGAAGGATCAATATCTGAATTGTATATCATCCAAGAAATTTCAACATTCTGCTCATTTTACTTTGAATCGACAGTACAGACAAGATTTGATCGTCTTCCACGTAATGACGACGGGGGTGTTCGACATTCAGATGGACGTTTAAATATATTTTGTCACTCTGGTCGTGCTTTTGGTTCTCGTCCATCTCGACACTTAAGCGAGGAAGAATATCATTTGACACACTTGTATGTATTACTCAATTGTCCAGAGATTGAACAATTCATTGAAATATTTGACATTGAGATTGTGCAAAAATACTCTATTCACAACGATGAAGAATTGAAGAGATTACGGAATCGTGATTTTCCTACTTGGATTCAGACTTATAGCAAAGATCACAGAGCTGAAATAGATGAAAGAATATTTGAGTTTGTTAGTGGACCGTCGCGACTTGTGTCGTGCTATAGCAGATATTTTGTTAATGGGTATAAATTTCACACGGTTGAATATGCATTTACAAAGAAGACGATGAATGCTGGGGTCTGTGTGAAAGGGACAATCTATGTTGAATATGATATGGATTTTTATGGACTGGTTGGAAGAAGTTATAGGGTTGCACTACTTCGGCTTGAAATTAGTTATTCTATTTAAATGTCATTGGTTCGATACAACGGAAAGGGGCATGAAAGTTCATCCAAAATACAAACTTGTTGAGGTTAATTACAAATCTAAATTGGCAGCAAATGAGCCTTTTATATTGGCATCACAAGCCGAACAAGTATATTACGCGAAGTATCTGGCTCGAAATAAAGATAGAGCATATTGGTGTGTAGTCTGTAAGACAAAAGGTAGAGGAAAAATTAATCTGATAATAGGAGAAAACGAGCTGATACCTGATATGACAGATGATTTCTATCAAGAAGATGATCCTCCTGCTGTAGATCGTATTATTCCAATACTCGAGGATGCAAACACAACGTCAATTCAATTAGAAGTTGAATATGCTGATGATGACGATCATGAAATTGAGGAAGTTGGAGATGAAGAAGAGGAAGAAGAGGAAGAAGAGGAAGAATTCGAAGACTATTATTCAGATGATGAGGAATAATTGTAAAGTATATATTTTATTAAATATATCTCTACTATTTATACAATAATCTGATTATATGTCTATTCGACAAATATGTCTAGTCGTGGTTATCATCGCAGGAGAGATTTGGAGTCTCCGATCGGTAAGACTCCTACACTTACTCATGCTGCTGATCCTCCTGTTGCTGATCCTCATGTCGATGATACTGCCGAGGCTAGTATATCCAGACGCAGGCGGCCACGCGGACCGAACAGGTGGCAGCCTCCACCAGCCACAGAGTCACGTAGATTTATTAGCGTGATTGGGGAGCGATAATATATCATGAATTATGAATCATTACAAATTCATTATATCATAATATAATATTAAAATTTATTTTTGTTGTGCAGGTTCGAGCAAGAAGAAGTGCCGAGTAGCATTTCTTCTATTATTCGACGATACATGCACGGGGCATGGCCTACGTGGTCTCACGTGTCTATCGAGCACGTCGACATGTTATGGCGCGAGTTTGAGGCACGTATTATTATTATTTTTACATGCATGATGATTAATATTGGTACTGATATTATTAATCTGCAGGCTCGCTATACATGGGCTGAGCACCAAAGGCCCTTCATTTACGCTGCTTGGGAGGTTATTTCCCGGGCAAGGTACAACGAGCAGCTGGGGCAGGCCCGATCCCCGGCGATGGCACGAGCTGGGACTACTAACATCGCGGAGACTCAGGGATACGGCCCCGATTGGTTACTCCGGATATATGAGACCAACTCGTGTGAATATGGTCGACGGATCGATGGCAGAAGGTTTCTCGGAATGCGGCTAGAAATCACATGTCGTGGGAGCAGCGCGTCACACCGGCGGCTCTATTGCATTTGCAGTGCACGCGAACCGTATGGTAAGTATATCTTTTAATTATATATTTTATTTATTACTATGTGTACTAATTAATGTATTTATTTTGTAAATGTAGACGACGGTGTCGGATGACGGGACTGTCCAGCGACCCTCCCTGATGGCGGTGTTTGAGCGGACTCACCGTCGAGCACATGGGATGGGGGAGTACATCGACAACCGCACTGCATACATTATGGTAACTATATATATTGTTTAAATTATTCATTATATATTTATAATTTAAGTTTTATGATAAATATTAAACAAAAAATCAAACTCGAGTAGGAGACCTACAGCCAGACGGTGGTGCAGCGCGGGGGCACCCCCGAGGACTTTGACGCAGCAACGTGGGTCGAGGCCGCAGGTGGTTGGGACCATGGCCGCGTATATGGCTTTGCAGATAGTTGTCATGCGCGAGCTGTACTAGGGCCACTTGGGGCACCGATCCCTCCGGTCGCTGGTGAGCGGCCGTCCACCTCCAGATCCAGTTATGATCATAGTAGTAGAATAAGGACTCTGGAGGAGACGGTCGCGCGTCAGAGTTAGATGATGGCGGAGATGCATGCTATGCTACACAACATGTCAGGTCATCCCGAAGCAAGCATCTCTTCGGCATCATCTAATCCATCATCCTCGAGTCAGTCCACGCCGGTGTACACTCAAGCACTCCAGATCCCGCCATATGATCCAGACCATCCTCCATCGTTATCGTGAGATTTTTTTTATATTGACTTTGTTACTGAGATATTGGACTTGTTTAATTTATTTTGTTTGGATATTGATACTTCAATTTTGCATTTGAATAGTTTTTATACTATTGTGGATAATTATCAATATAAATATAATTATTTTGATGTATATCTTGGTGTATTTGTGATGTGTGAATGAATGTGTGTATGAGTGTATGAGTGTGTGAGTTATGTATCAGATAATGTATCGATGTATCAATGGAAATTTGAAATTTTAATTTTTTTCGTTACTAGGTTGACATCATCAGCAACGGCTTTCCCACGGCCATCCGTGGGAAAGTCATTGCTAAAAGTTTATCGAAAGCCGTTGTTGATGACCTACAGCAACGGCTTAGCAACGGGCTTTTACTAACGGCGTTGCTACGGGCTCACCAGCCTTTGCTATTAATGTTATCAGCAACAGCTCCGCGTCTGTGGCAAAACCGTTGCTGATAATATTTTTAGCAACGGCCCGAGCGCCTGTTGCTGATCCGTTGCTAAGTTATCAGCAACGCGATTTTCTGTCACGGCTCCATTGCAACGGCGCCAGCCATTGCACGCTGTTGCTGATGCCCATTTTTCTAGTAGTGTGATAATATAAACTATAATTTAAAATATTTAAATTAGTGTGTATATATATATATAATTTAGATTTTGGCCAGCATCATGAGCCGATTAAGAGTAATTTTAAGTTTGCATTTTCTTCATATAAACACAATGCTAGTTAAATATGATTGTAGATTTTATATTGCATGTTTACATAAAATGAAATAATTATTAAAAATAATCCTTGGCAAGATAATTAAGTTTTTAGGTATAAAACATAATTATGTCCTTGTTGTTATTTTGCATCAAGATCACTTCTCTCTCTTTTTAAAGTATATTACTTACATTGAGCCAGCTTTTGATAGTTCCTAATTGATTACAAATTTGATTATAGAAAACAGTAAAGTTTTTGTTTTAATTAACTGCAACAAAATTATTTGCAACATTTTATATTAGCGGCAAATGTCTAAATATTGCAAAATAAATTGCAACTTAATGTTTGGATGTAAAAAATACAAAGAAGCTAGACTCAATTCTTGTCAATCATCCAAATATTTATTTAAATTATAAGTTGCATATATATACTCACATATGAGTATTGTTTTAAAGCATTTTTAACTTGGAGGCAAATTAGATGTCTCTCGAATCAAATGACATATGTTAGTGAAATTAAACTAATTAATATTTTAACTCATTTGATCTTTTTTTAATTGAAAATAAAATTTGATTAAAAAAATATGGGTGTTGTGTCGTCCTCGAGAAAGATTGCATGAAACTATTCGTTGAGGCGCTGCGTCTTTGGATGAAATGACACAAAGCCGAATGGAGAGACAGGAGGAGAGGGGAAGGGAAGAGGTGTTGGGATGTTCCCGAAGAAAGGAGGAGGCACGATCGACGTGAGAGAGACTGATGAACAAAAACTGTCACACTTTTCGCCTCTCATGCCCGTGGATGTAAGAGACATGAGAGACGGATCTAAATATAATTATTCATATATATATATATATATATATATATATATACTTTCAATTTATTAAGAATGAAATTTCACTTTATAACATTTTTTTATTTCCCTTAATTGAAAATGTGATATTATTGATGTGTAATTTTGAATAAATAAATTAATTATGAAAAATAATTGTCATGTGATTATAAAATACATCATGATAATCATGTGAATGACATGTAAGTAAATATAACATATTTTTAATAACTTTATTTTTTGAATAACACATCAACAGAGTCACATCATCAATATGTTGAATTATGAATGATAATGTCATAAGGATATTTTATCTTCACATAGACTCATCCGTATAACATTTAATATTAATTTAAGTTTTTTCGAAAAGGCATAATTAAACAACATTTTTAATATATTTACAAAAACGCCTATATGTGCATAAGTTTGATATAATAGCTGAAATAGTAATTAAGAATTAATGAATAACTTTTTTTTAATCGAAAAATTAATGAATACCTTACTACTGCAAGATATATATATATATATATATAGCAATTAAATACAGTAGAGCTTGTCGATCTCGTCGATGTTCTCGTACCTCAATCTCCAATTATATATTCCGGCACGCATCGTATGGTCTGCTCCACGACTTGTTCTATCGCTCCCTTGTTCTGCCTTTACATCCACCGGCCATCGAGATTTTGGATGACTCGCGGTATTCACGGCGAGAAATGGGATATAGAACGTGGGGTTGGTGGCACTACATATTGACTGTTAGTGCCAACTTATTATATATATTGATAGTTACGATTAACTAAATAAAAATGTGGACCGTTGGATGCACTTAAATTTGATTTAAGATTTTTCCAATTGTCCATTAGAGTGTGAACTAACAAGATTTTTTTGGCATTCATCAATTACTAATTTAATTTCCTTATGTCCGTGGTCCACTAGTAACAGTCACTTATATGTCAAATGAATTCCTCCGCACTGAATCAAGAATCCGGAACGAATTCCTCCCGCACTGAATCAAGAATTTGGAACTTCCGAAAGGAGTTGGTTTTGAAACTTGAATCACTATCTTAGTATAATATTATTTTCCAATCAAAAATAATTTATCGTAAAATACAATAAAATTTAAAATCGAGAACACTTAAAGAAAAATCAACGTCAATTGCCGAGAGATTGAAAAAGATTATTGCCACTTGAAATAATTCAAATTCGAACGGATAAATACTTATTCAAAATATTAAAATTTGAATGATAACTATATGTTTAAAATTCAAAATAAAAAAAAATATTTTCGACGGTGAAGACACATCCATCCAAGTGTCAATCTTTAATTAATTAATATTTAGGTTAATTATCCATTGAATCGTCATGATTCATCATTAGTGGACTACCTAAAAATTAACATTTGACATCTTTGGAATGTTTAAAAATACTTTAAAAAACTTAAATATTTTTATATTGAAATATTCACCTTCTCAATTAACAAGTTATATAATAAAATATTTTTAAATGAAATTGTGATGCATTTTGATTATAGGTCCAAGTGATGGTGTATGCATTGGGGTGAGAGTGCTCTTTAGCTTGAAGCTATATGGCCATCAAATACCCTATTGAACATGCATTGTCTCCTTTTTATCTTGAAAATTGATTTGAAAGTCCTGATTGAAGTTTTGAACCGATCAATCACTATTATTGTCTCTGACATTTATTACTTGAAATCTGTAATATTGTGTGCTTCAACTTTTGTTTTAGAGAGGCAAAGAAAGCTATCAATTGGGCAAAAATATTTAAGAATGTTTTTGTTTAGTCACCTATTCGACCTTAGGATCTTGTTTGATGAGCATTTTGGCCCAGCACTAGTCGATTAATATAATATCTTTTTTCTCGATAAAAATTATATATATATATATATATATATGAATGTCTATAACGATATTTTTAATATTATTTGATTATATTATATTAATTTTATTACTTATATAAACAGATAATACATTATAATATAAAAATTAATTGTGACATTGTTATGAATTTCAGTCACATGTTACTTATAAAATTATGATTATACTTTCTTAAATACAACAATGGTTTTTTAATTAAAAAATGTGTGAAAAAAACCTTACCTAGAAAAGCTAAGTAGGTTACTTATAATATTTTATGAAAAAATATCATTGGAAAGCATAACTTTTCTCATTTTGTATTTTTTCTAATCAATCAAAACAAGAATAAAAAAAAAATTACTACTTGAAAAAATTACACTTTACATATGTTTTTATGTCAACTAATCAACCCCTAGATAAGATCAATTAGTACCATAATAAGCAAAAAAGTTTGCTAGCCAAACTTTATGAAAATCCACCTATGCCTATAAATTCCTAAAATTAGGGCAAGAATGAAAATAAGTCCTTATAACTAATTTTTTTAGAACAAGATTCTTCGCTTAACAAAAATAATATTCATGAAATTAATAATTTTAGACGAACCTATGCATTAATTAATATTTTTAAAAGGATAACAATGTCTAGTTATGTAAGAAAAACGTGGTAAATTAAACTTTGAAAAGATTAAACATAGGCCGGAGGGATATATATATATATAACTTCCCCTCGACGCCATTTAAGTCACGAGCCAGTGGTTGAATTGCGTGCGTATGCACGCAACAGTTGGGCTTTGCTCTGAAACGTGAAAGCATAATTTATTAATTTGTCTTCCTCCATCACGGGCCATAAATTAAGAGCGTGCGACGTGCGGCGAGACGTCCTCCCTGTCAACGTGAGTGACGTGTCATGCGCTGATAGGATTATAGGCATGTGTTTTTTTTTTACCAGGCATGTGTTATATGCGTGAAGATGAAGTCTGCTTCTACTAAAAATGCATGAGCTTAATTTGTAGACTGAACTAATTAGACAAACGTAGGTGCCGCGTGCTACGCTAATATTCGATTTCGATCGAGTCTAATTATTATGCATTTAAAAGTCATGGCGAATTACGTGACATGTGAATGTTGGTATAAAAAGACAAGAATCTTAATCAAGTGCTAAGAAAATTTCATGACTAGTTATTACTTGTAGCATACTAGCATGGCTCCATTTAGGCAGGTGACATATATATATAGCTAGGTGCGTGCCAAACTCACTGCATATAGATGATAATAATTAATAGTATTTTAATTTTTTTTAATAAATATTAATTAATAATATTTTTTAATCATTAAGCTCAAACATGCAAGAAGCCACATGTTACATGTAGCAATTAATTAGTCAGTTTTAAGCTAAAATGACAGTTTATATTGCAATGTTCACTTCTCCAAGTATTTTGACTTTAAGAGGAGGATGATGACAATGAATCCATCGAGAGATTAAAGAGGGGACAACTGTGAAATGTGAACACCACCCAGGAGCAAAACAAAGAGCTTGCTTTTACATTTATTACCTATATATAGGCTTTCTTTTTTCTTCTTCTTTCTAACAAAGTAAGCAATGAGTCATGATTAATTTAGACCGGTTAAAAATAATTTAATATTTATGCTATGGGTCAAATTATTTAATATTTATGTAAATTTTGAAATTTTTTAAATTATTCGGTCAAAGACCTCGTTAACTATTAAACCTAAAAAGTTCATCGATTCGGATATAACGAGCAGTCTATATTCTCACCACAAGCTTCCTTGGCAATCTATAACATAACAATGGCAGTCAAGCAGGAAATATCTCAAGTGAAGAATTTAATTAAGCACGGGTGCAAAGGTTGAAAACAATGAATAACTATCTAGCATGCATGAAAAATGAATGTTGTCAATAGAAATCCAAGTCAGTCTATACAAATGACAACACAAGGATATATCCGCGAAATCAGGCCTTAAAGAATAGTATGAGCAGACCAACCTGTGAAGATTGGCATCAACACAATCTCATGAAGCCTGCAATGTAGGAAACATATCAGAGAATAGATATCTAACTATATCAGAAATTAATAAAGATAAATCGGTTATATGAGACAGACATTTCACTGAATTCAACATGGAAGAGAACCTATATTTTCTGTATCTTAAATGTACTTCATAAGAAGACCATACCATGCTGTTACTTTAATCTTATCTCCAAAATTTCTACTATACTTGATTGATTTCAGGAGGTCTCTTATAGTTATATAGAACTTGTGAGCCAATTAGAAGATCTCTGCAAAAAGATTCACCATTTTCTTTTCTTTTGAACCAATTACTATACAAAAGCTGCAAAGAACCTTTCAGGGAATCCTGAAGCTAACATAATATATGGTAGTTGAGTGCCAAACAAGAGAGAATTGCTTGTATGTATGAATCAGCAAGAGTCTAAAAGGATCCTGTCTTTTACCTTCGTGCACAGTACTCTGTAAACTTATTCTTCAGTCAACGAAAAGCTCAAAAATATTTAAACAGAAAAATAACAAGTGATGAAAGACAAGCGAAAATGAATTTAACAGGGAGTATACCTCAAGATAGAATAACAAGAGCAAGGTATATGGATCCACAAAGAAATGTGAAAGATATTAAACCCCTGCAGACAAAAACCAATAATGCTCACTGAAGAAACAAGGACAATATGCCAGACAGAAAAAAAATAAAAAATGCTATCTCATTGTAAGTTTGACTATCAACAACAGATCTCACCATATAACCCCCCATGCAACACCATTACAAGGGCAAGGACAAACTTCAGCAAATTTCTCCGCATCACTCGAGTGAACTCTTCGAGAGATCAGATCGTCATAGATATCTATTATGGATAATAATTCAGAGAGAATTGAGGAGCAGTTGTATTGTTTTCTTATAACAAAATAATATCTAAAATCAATCTTACCATATACAGAGAATAAGCTGTTCATGACACCTGCATTACATAGAATCATGGGAAGTTATCATCTATTCAAGTTCTTGTATTTCTTCATGAGCAGAAGAAGTTAAGAAAGAAGAATGATACATACCTATAAACAGAATGACATAGTGAAGAGTGCGGACTGTTGTAGTTTCTTGCAGAAGCCAAACAACTCCGAGAAAAATGATAAAACCTAGAAACAACAGGAGCTAAGCAATTTTTATTAAGATTGCCATTCAACTTGTGGTTAAGTACAAGTAAATATATCATTGCACACCTATACAAAGTCCGCGAAGCAACCACTGCATGATCCGTCAACACAATCAAACATAATCACAGAAGAAGACTGTTGGTTAGGAAAATTGTGTATTATCTTTCAATCTAAAAGTTCTAATAATGCAAGTGGGAAAAAAGAAAATTAATTTAAAAGAAGTATTTTAGATAGTAACAACTATCAGCTGCTTACATTTTTGGCAACAAATAGTACAACTAACAATGCAAGAATGAAGCAACCAGCTGCAATTCTTGTTGTGAGAAGATTAGTAGATGCGAGAATGAAAACCATTCCCCAGAATGATGAACCAAGATCTTGGAGGAGATAAACAATATTCAACAAAAAGACATGATATTAGAAAATTTGTAGAGTAACTTTTATATCTACATCACTGGTTTAAGTGATTGATTCAATGCTCAAATTTTAGAGGAAAATAATTACATCCAGCTGGCAAAATGAACCAATAGATGCCACCACGAGTCTGTGTTTCCCCGCCCTCATTTGCATGCACGGAAATGCCCTCAACCTGCTCATTCGAAATATTTCAGTTGTGAATACTTCTCAGGTAGACATCATGATACTGTAGATATAATATAAGATAGCATCTATTAGTGTCTTAGTAAACGAACATGCATGAATAACAATCTGACTTAAACAATGTAATAGCAACATTATGAGTAATGCTAAGCTTCATGTCAGGGTTAAACATTTTAAGAATAACCAGCACTTCAGATATGTTGTCGAGGCAGGTCTTGAAGCTAAATCATTGTTCTACCATATAGAGACACTTTCCCAAGACTAGAGAAAATGTTACCAACAGAGAATTTAAGATGAGTGTTACTTCAAATTTAATGAGGAATAACTAGACATGGAGGAAAGAAAGAAAATGATGCATAAGGTGATGGAGATTAAGAATGTAATAAATCCTAAAATGCATTTATAAGACTATGAATGCTTAAACATGATTGAAATTTTAATTATGCTTTTCCATTCTACAAATAGAGGTTACCATAATCAGGGGCGAAGCCAGGAAATTATCTCAGGAGGGGCAAAATATAAAATCGCATATCACAAAAGCAATTACATAGTAAAAAAGTATTTTTAGGGGGGGGCAAATATAAGTAAATACTAATATAGATTAATGTATATTAATGTATATACCCAATGGAGGGACGCATTGGCCCCTGCCATTGACCATAATATTAGCTAAATGGCTATATTTTGTGTATTGTTAGTATTACTGGTTAGACTATCATTAGTTTCCACAAGCCTTAGCTCAAGAAATAGACATGGTATACTGATTTTTTTTAAATTTCCGTGAGAAAGCTACTTTACTTTAGAATTTTTTAAAAAAAAACTTACAGAATCTAGATTTCTAGTTGTTCATGTTTGGGCTTGTCAAGTATCAACCTTTCTAGCCTAGTCTCAGTTTGGTGATTGACTATACTACAATTTGATAGTTTTATTGAACAAAAATTGTAGTTTATACTTTTAGTATTAACAAATATTTTCACTTATTGCAGACAACCAATCTTCAAAAGAAATGATTTGAAATAGGTTGCTCACATCAAGTTGCCGACATTCATAACAGTACATTGAGCTAGAGCTCACTCCTTTCAGTTCATTGTCTAACAGTACCAATAGTTATGTACTTCAATAAGTTCAATCAGAAAAGCCCAAAAGTTTTAGTTGGAAATATTCTTGAAAAGAGGTCTATGATCTGAAGGCAAAGAATAAAGATAACTACAAGATGTTTAAATGATTGGAAGTGACTTTTTTCCTCATGAGAGGCGTGTTGTAGATTCACACATGTTATCCTCATAGCATCCTTCTATGCTAGTGTCAATGACAAGGTTTAGAAAAATAAATATATAGACCTTTCAAAATGACATACCAGATTATACTAATAGCACAAGGCAATACAATTAACTCAAATATGCACACAGCGTTCAGTCTAGACACAACTTCAAATGGTTTCCACAAATCCATGTTGATTAGTTTAAGTGACTTATGGCATGATCAAGTAACATAATGTGGTAAGAACTAAGAGGGAAATATCTAATTAATATTAAGCAGAAGGTATTTCCAAGCACAACAGGAATGCATCATAGATTCACTTGAAAAGAAGTATCGGACTCCCTTACATCACCGCAAGTTAATTTGCAGGCGAGAGCATGACTGGTTTCGTGTAGAAATACTGTGATGAGCTTGAAAGGTGTCAGCAGCACTGTTCTCCACAACTACAAGGAATCAGAAATAGAGACTCCAGCAGATCAGAAAACAGCAAGCAAGTTAGCAAGAGAGACAATCCAAGATCCGGTCAAAGGTAAATGCTCGTAAAGATCAAGTAAAAGAAGAATTGTCACGACAACGCCGTTTCAATTCCGTGGCATTCGCCACCAAAGCCGCAAACTTTATTCGATTCCTAATTTAAAAAGATCCAAAAGGCAAATGCTTTAGGCAGCAGAAAGGATAAGGGGCAGAATCGGCATTTGTGGGCTCGAGGTTACGAGCAAGAACTCACGGCGAGGATGACGACGGTGAATACGGCGACGGTTATGATGAAGGTGCCCTGGTCGTGATCGCAGCAGTGCTTGAGCTCCCAATTCGGCATCTCACCCTATCTGCTTCTTCTTCGCCTTCCCTCTTCTGTGGCGATAGCGACGAGAAATAAGAAAGAGCCCACATGAGTTTTTGGATCTGAGAAGACGGGAGAACCTGGATATTGCCGGGATAGAGAGGGAACGAGAACGAGCGGGACCGCCAGAAGGTGGAAGGGAACGTTGTCGAGATGTTACCGGCGGACACGGAAAAGGACAATTTCGTGATCAAATTTCGAAGTTTTCAAATGCCATACACTCCACACACACACACAGATTATGATGGTCAGCGGGGCAAGACTTGGAGCTTCTTCGTCTTCTTTGTTTCCGAAGGGATTTGTTTATGAAAATAATCCACTCCATTTTTGTTGGCGTTTAAATTTGATTTAAAATAAATAACAATTTACTATTCTATCAGAATGGAAAAGATAATTTGGGATTTTAAAAAAAAGTTAATTTCAATTTAGTTCTTTTTTAAAAAAAAATATATTATAATTCTTCGGATTTGTTTGGTGAGCCTATAAGCACAGCTCGGCCTAGCCACTCAATGACCCATATAGTATCGGGCTAGCAAGTCAGGCTCGAGGGCTCTGTCCAATCATCCTAAGAGTATTTTCGTCTTTAACCTATATCTGAAGATTCAAATATGATCATAGCATAATTAAGGAGTACAATTCGACAATTGACTCATTTAATATATATCCCTATGATAATTGAGGAGAAATCTCCGCCGAATAAATTTCACCACCCGCTTTATAAACCAAATCTCACATCTATATGTATCCTTCCGAATCCAATTTTTTACTGACACACTTTGAATACATTTTTACTAGAGAGTCCAAGTATTTTGCATATCATTCCAAAGTCCAAGTGTCATGAGTGCAACGTATTCTGTCTCAGACAAGAATAATAACCTAATTACGAAGATACAAACATTTGATTAATATAAAAAAGTCACGTGGTCAATCTTCTTGTCACGTAAAATTTCTTTCTATTCTTCTAGTAAAATCATCTAGTTTATCATCAATCCAATTTGTTTTTAAAAAATGTAAAACAACTATCTCGTATTATGAGTTTCGGCTTATTCTTAAAATTTTCAATTAAAAACTTTACTTTAATCTCTCAATATTTAAATTTTGATTTCAATCTATTCCTCAAATAATATTGAAAGTGTAAAACTTATTGAGTCCTTGGTCGGCGACTATTCTAATAAAATTTAGAAAAAAATAAGAAACAAAGGGATAATTTTACAGTAAAATAATGATCTGAATGAGGAAATGGCACTCAATATATTTCAATCAATACAATACATGCTGACATGCATATTGGTGAGAAATGTCATAGCATTTGGTCAAGATGCTAAAGTGAAAGTGAGTTTGAAATTTAAGAGAATACATTGGAGTTTTTTAAAATTATGAAACTAAATGAAAACCCACACAAAAATACGGTTACTATGCAAATATATTATTGCCATCCCTAGTTAGAAAGTATTTAAAATTCTTTCAAAAATATTAAGTTTAACCATCACTACTTTTTTTTTGTCAAAATATTAATTTTAACTACATAACGAGTGCGTAAAAAAAAAGATTATTTATTAAGAATAACACGTCATGATATCGATGATATGACACTTTTTAGAAATTTTTTTGTGAATAAGATAAATATTAGTCCTTTTTATTTACTTACTTGATATGTCGTTCAAGTGATTAGAGAGTGATTGAAAAATATTCTTACATGAAGTCAAAGTGATATGATCTTGTACGTTTTCTGCTCTGATGCAACTTCGGTGGGGGGCTTGCAAAGCCGGGCTCGAGTAGGTACCAACTTGGTTCATTTCGATCGGCATGATTTGAAATCGGTTCAATCTTAATTTGACTAGATTTGATATCAATCAAGTTTGTTGGAGTGAATTTGGCATGCTTTATACTGGTTTAACATGGTTCAACTTAACTCGGTCTGAATTGGCTCAAGGTCAAATCAAGTTAGTTTGGTTCAATTTGACGTAAATTAATCATGTATTTTAATTATACATTCTATATCATATCAAATTATTAGTAACTTAAACATATTTATTTAAAATTGCAAGAATAAAAAAATTGGATAGATTTGTTAAAATCCTAAAATTTCAACATATTCGTATAATAACATAAAAAATACAATGAGTAAATTGAAATTAAATAAACAAAATTTACCGCGTGGTGTTCAGAATAGAAATATAATTATAATTATATATCATCGCCTTTTGTTAAAATGACAGGTTGAACAGAGTTTCAAACGAAAGCATAATTTAGGATGCAAAATATGGCTAGAGAATTGAAAATTCCAAAAACAAATCTATGCTGTGGTTTGCAGTTAACCCCTTAATTTAGTTTCAGTATCGTTGTCGGTTTTTTCTACAATCCGACAAATTTTAAATTATAATTTATAGCGTGGCGTCTGACGATACAAACGAGGTGATATCGGAATCCGCACTAGTGAGATCGGTCTACGACTCAACGGGAGCAAAATAATACGAAAAATACTTCCCTGCACTTCATTTGTTACGTGGTGGGATCTACTACTTTTTATTAGGGGAAAAGGCTGTTGGCTGTTACAGAAGAAACGACAAATCTCTCACTAACCCAGTCGAAGGGTTAAATCCACATTGATGATGTCATCACTGATAATTACATAAGAAGACAGCAGGACACCCGATCCGAATGACACAATAAATAATATGATAAATTACACTAATATCCGATGAGATTTAGTAAATTAGTCTGACTCACTTTTATTTCTCCATGTTACAATCATCTCTCCTAAATAATATTTGAGTAATTTTTTTTGGAAAAATTTGTGTAATCTTATTTCGTAATAGGGGAAGTTTGTGTAATCTTTTACAAAATTCAAGAGGATTACAAGATAAAATTACAAATAGATAGGAGGTCAGTATAATTTTACTAAACCTCAAGGGAGATCAATGTATTTTACCCTAAATAATAAGGGAGAGAAGTATATTTTTTTTTGACTTTAGTCCTATAAAATTCATTTTGATATTTGCAGACTTATAAATTTGCTTCGTAGTACATATTTAGTTCTATCTGTGACGGTCTGTTAACTCTATATCAATGTGGACTAACGTTGTTCATTCACGTTGACAAATTTGATCATATAAGTTTTATTTTAAAATTTTCAGTCATATATGTTTGTCCCGTAGCACAAATTTGATTCTATATATTTGTCCCGTAGCACAATTTTGGTCCAATGTATTTGCCTCATAAGCACAAATTTGATCATATCTGTGATGGTCCGCTAACTCTCCGTTCACAAAAAAATAAACAACGTTATGTTCATGTTGACAGAGTTAACGGACTGTCATGAATATGACCAAATCTATGTTATGAAGCAAATTTATATATGTTACGGAGTTAACATACCAACTTGTATATATGTCGGTTTGTTATATAGATTTGATCATATTCACGACGGTCTGTTAACTCCGTCAACATAGATATAACATCGTTTATTTTTTCGTGGACGGAGAGTTAATGGACTGTAGTGGATAAGACTAAATCTGTGCTACAGAGCAAACATATTGGATCAAATTTGTGCTACGGGGCAAACATATATGACTGAATTTTTTTTAATGAAACTTATATGACGAAATCTGTCAACATGTATGAACAACGTTAATCCACATTGACAGAGAGTTAACAAACCGTCACGGATAGGACCAAATCTATGCTACGGAGCAAACTTATAAGATTGAAAATACCATAATGAAATTTATAGGACCAAAGTTCAAAAAATTGAAAACTTATAAAATCAAATATGCACTTCGGTTGGAAAATGCTTTGGGGACTTAGGGTTGTTCTGAAAGTAAAAAAATTATGTTGGAAACTTCTTAATCTTAGGCTCCCTACTTTTGAACGTCTGCACTGTTAAGGAATTACATCTGCTATTTTTTACCCGTTGTGTTCTGCTCCTGTAGAATCCTCTAATAATTTGTTTTTTTTTCTTTTTCACTCTCTAACTCGATTTGGAATTTGCTCTCGGTTCGAATTGGGTTGGGTTCCTTTTAATCGATCAAATTGGTTTTTGGGTAGTTGGTTGCAATTTCCAAGCACGGTTCATGAGGGTAGTCCGACGGTCTCGAAATTTATTGCGAATGCCTGTTAGGTTCATCTAGCACGCTAGAAATCTTAAGGTGCATGAGGCTAGGCAGTCTGTCACTTTCACCTTGGTGTCGAAAATTATAGCGTTCACATATGCCTTAGTGTCTTGTACGCAGTCTGAGGGATCTAGCAATAGTTCCACCATACTTAGAAAGTGGATTTCGCTGGCACCTAATTTGCTTAAAATTAATTGGGATGTTTCGCTTAATAATTCTGCAAGAGGTGTTGGTTTTGTTATACGCTCAAATTCTGGAGCTAGCTTGGGTAGGGGTTCAT
The DNA here is from genome assembly GCA_034359265.1 of Canna indica. NCBI lineage: Eukaryota > Viridiplantae > Streptophyta > Magnoliopsida > Zingiberales > Cannaceae > Canna > Canna indica. The sequence goes on along the minus strand of CP136894.1, from coordinate 69,703,102 downwards.
CTTATTTTGAGGAAGATTCAGTGTTGGTGCTGGAGGCCTTGGCGGTTCGTGAGTGTCTCGTTTATGCGATCCAAAATACAGTTCCTGATTTTGATATTGAGTCTAACTCAAAAAATTTGATTTTAGTAATTAACGCTGATATTTCCCCTCCATGGGAAATTGATTCTCTAATCTTGGATATCCGAACCTTAAGTTTGGAGTGTAGCTGTCGAAGCTTTTTTTTTTTTGCTTTAGAGAATGCAATAAAATTGCCCATTACGCAGCAAATAGTAGGGATCGTATTGGTAAGAATGGACTAGTGTGGTCCACTATTAGACCTCCAGAGGTGGAGAACATTTTGTTGCTAACTCTTTTGCTACTAGTGTTTAGCCATGTTTTAATATAGTTATTTCTTTATGGTAAAAAATTAGACAACAAATAGAGATCGTATCTGTAAGGATGGACGGGTGTGGTCCACTATTAGACCTCTGGAGCTGAAGGATATTTTGTTGTTGGCTCTTTTGTTGCCGGTGTTTTGCCATGTTTTAATATAGTTATTTCTTTATGGTAAAAAATTAATAATAATTACATAAGAAGACAGCGGTCTGATCGAGACAATAAATAATAATGTGTACCTTTTACTGAGCATCAAATCACCCTAAAGTGTGCATAGATACCAGGTAGGTTCGAAATCGATTAATATCTATTCGATTGGATCGTTTTCGAATAAATCCGAATTAAATTTGAGTAAGATCCAAGAAAAAAAATTAAAGAACCGATTAAAATTGATTTTAGTTCCGGATCCAATACGTCGAGTAGCCAAAATCGCAATCTATATCCTGGGACCTATAAATGAAGAGGTTCCAATAGAGTACCTTGAACATAAACCTTAGAACTTATAAATGAATAGATTCTAGTAGGGTATCCTAAAATCTGCAAATGAACATATTCAGGGTACTCTAGAACCTGCGGATTTCAACGGGGTACAATGGAACATGTTAATTAGCAAGTTTGTACCCTGAAATATGTTCATTAATCGATTTCAATAAGGTACTTGAAATTTGTATTGCACAATAAATTCTAAATATGATCTAATTTCAAGTTTCAATGCGATGGAATCTGAATCCAAAATCTAACAATCGATCTTATACATGATAAAATTCAAATATTATAAAAAATACAAAGTATCAGAACTGCTCACCCCTAAATCACCCTATTTGCATTTAGCCTCTCGCAATTTACACGCTCTTATGTGTTTCAACTTTTCCTCCATCTTTTTCCCACTGTGAATTGCTTCAAAAATTCACCTTCAAAACTCTTAAGATAAATTAAAACAATGAGGGGCATTTTGGGATGAAGCAAGAAACTGTCGCGATCTAGTGGGTCGACTGGCAGTATCAAGTAAAGACGTGTAATCAAAGGATTAAAAAGCAATGATCTCTTGTCCACCAAATCACTGTGGTCATCAATCTTAAAACTCCAAACTGCCTTTAAAAGGTACAAGTAGAAGTATCAGAACAATCTACCAACTCACCAAACCTTGAGCTAACATTGTGGTTGAACAGTTGAACTACTACACGAAAGAAAACTATTTTAAAAGTTGGATAAAGACTTACTATCATAATCTGTATGATGTTGAATTCATATGATCATGGCAAAAATCAAATCAATGCATGAATTATTTTGCCAATAAAGCACATGCGACTAATTGACGCGATCTGACTAGAAAGCCTGACTCAACAAACACAGAACTTTTAAAAAAGGAAAAAAAATAATCCAATCACACTCAATACTTTAAAAAAAATAGATCCAAAACACTATTTTATAGAACAAAGAATCATGGAAAATCTAAAATAGATTCAATATAAAACAAATCAACCGGGACTAACCCTTCCAATTTTACCCGACTTCGATTAAAATAGAATAATGTATAAAAAGTTAAGGCTGGTTTTGAGTTCAGCTTGTTTTTCATAAAACAAAAAAAATGCAAGCTGAGTCAAGTTTGGGGTGAAATCCTAGTAATCTATATAGGTGGAAATATAACAAAATCATTGTTTTTCTAATTAAAATTTTACAGTAGAATGAACTAATACAATTCCTATGCATGCTGATCATCTCTTCAAGCACACGTAACTTTTGACAATAAGAAACAAAAGGAACTAAGTATACTATAAATGAATACTTTTGATTGATTATTACTTCTCTCCAACTAGTTAAAATATACGAAAAAGTGTCAAATTTGCTCTGAAAAATGTGCAAATTTGCTCATTAACTATGTTTTTAATTAAAATTGCCCTTGACGTTACATAATTGAATCATTTTTGCTATTTTTATTAACGGAAGTCAACGTCAGCAAACGGAAGTCAACATGACAAGTGAAGCTTGGCCACATAAAATATCACGGCGAAAAATGACACGTGACAATTATGTACTCACAAGGGTAATTTTGGCCCAAAATATATTTAATGGGCAAATTTGCACTTTTTTTTAATACTTTAAGAGCAAATTTGCATTTTTTTCAATACTCCGGGGGCAATTTTGCACCCTTTTCAATAGTTCAGGAGCAAATTTAATCATTTTTTCTTTTATATATTACTATCATTAATGTGGTTCTAATTAACACTATAATTAAGAATGATGTTGATATCATCTTTACTGAAATCAAGAAAATATAAGCTTGACAATTATATTTTGTGTTGTAAGAATAATATTTTTTCTTAATTGTTTACTCAAAGATATGAAATATAACTTTAGTCACTTATCATTGTAATAAAAAACCAACCAACATAGTAGGGGGTGAGCTCGGGTCGGGACGGGTCGAGATTTGGTATGTCTCGGTCCCGTCCCGATTTTAAGTCGAGACGCAAATATGTGTCATAGTCTCATTTTCGAATATGAAGTATCCTGATTTTTGTCCCAGTACCGTCCCAATTTTGAACCGAGACAGGATTCTCCCCGAACTTTCGGGGCCGGTCAGACCGGGACGATCGGGACATCCCGACCCATTCTCACCCCTACAAGGTCTGACTGATCGGGACATCCCGACCCGTTCTCACCCCTACAACAGAGCCTGCGATAGTAACTATGAGGAACTACAAACTAAAAAAATAAAAAGTATCGTGAATCTTGTAATAAATACATAAAAGAGGGAAATTAATAAATAGATAAAAGAAGTAAAAGAAATAGCAAATGATATCAAGAGCCCAAATGTTAGCTAAATAAGGCAACACCATCACGGTTTACAAACGCAAACATTACCACTATATTACTAATAATTAAATTTAATCAAGTTTTTATTTTAGAAATCAAGATATATCTTTTTGAATATTGTTTTTGTTTCATCTTTAAAATCTATATTCCTTAAGAAATTCATTAAAATATTTGTTTAAATTCTAAGATAGAAGTCAAACTTGCATAAATCATGCAATGGACATAAAACATGTTGGCACCATATAGATTTTATTCAAGGAAAAATGACCAAATTTGCCCCTGAAGTACTGAAAAAAAATACAAATTTTCCCATAAAGTATGTTTTGGGCCAAATTGCCCATAAAGTATGTTAGTACATAATTGCCACGTGTCATTTTTTATTTTTCATCGTGACATCTTATGTGGCCAAGCTTCACTTGCCAGGTTGGCTTCCATTTGCTGACGTGGATTTCCGTTAAGAAAAAAGACAAAAATGATCCAATTATGTAACGTCGAGGGCAATTTTGGTTAAAAACATAGTTAATGGACAAATTTGCACATTTCTCAATACTTCATGGGCAAATTTGGCCATTTTCCTTAAAATATATTCAGAATAAACACTGCCACCAAGAAACAACATTACTTTATGCCATTGGCTTTCAAATAATCATACTCCAAAATGCAATAAACATAGATTTACGACGAAAACTGTCTCATTAAGCATAGAAGAAATATTTTTAAGTGCGGGCAAATAATGATACTAATGAATGGGTAAAACATCTTACTTTGTCGACATACATTCAGCTGAAGTAGAAAGGTGAAGACAATCTAGGTAAACAGGATCTAAAAAAAACTACATATAACAAAGTTGTTCAGTTGAATTAGAATTGATGAAATGAATAATAGTATAATACTACAAGTATTTCCTAAACAAATAGCCAAAATGATTCAACATAATGAAGCAAATGTTTGTTACTACTAACATATAACAGACATCTACACGATGAACCGGCCAATATACTTTATCACATACCCAATCAGCATCTACTGCAAATGAACTTTTTCATCAATAGACAAAAATCTAGCATGGTGGAGGTTACATGTTAAAAACTAGATTTATAAGAGTACCATCAGAATCCACTGATATACATCACTACTAACATATGACAGACATCTAATTAATGAGCCAACCAATATAAGAGACAGGAAGTTTATTATCAGTTGACAAAGTCTAGAATGTTTGAAAAGATTTCAAGGTAAAAAAACTGGATTTTTAGAGAGTGGAATCAAAGTAATTTCACTATCTTTAACAAAAAGCCCTATATTATAGCATCAAACCTAACTAAAAGTAGCTAGTAAAGCAATAAACTATATTAGAGCATCACTATATGATCTGAGGTATCAAAATTGCATGTAGAAATAAAGATGCTAACATCTTTAGCATCTCTTTATCATTCAAATTATCCAAATTACAGGCATCCTTACCTGATGGGTATGGTTCTGTCCGAAGTAAAGCCAAAAGTAAATAAAATACAATGCTGACCTTATTTCAAGTAGGAAAACTTTTATTTCAAGTTAATCTACACTAATGCACACTAATGGTTATACATTCAAGCCTCCATATAAAGAACATATACCCATCAACTTCTTATGTAAGTGAAGGTGAAGTATGATGAAACAGATACTTCTTCATTCTTTATCCATCATTCTGTGATTATAATTCCAAAATCCAAATTAAACTTACCAGTGACCAAAGGCACTCAGAAGTTATTTAAAGTTGATCTTTTTGGCACAGGATTCAATTCTTCGATTTTTGTACAATAGTATAACTTATGGATGTTCTAAGACAAATTCAGGATGCAATGCCTACAGCATCTCAGCTTGCAAACAATAACCGCTTTTAAAAATTACAGCTCAATCATTTCAGTATGCCCACTTCAAACTATAATGTGGCTGAAGGAAAGCTCATGGGGCAAATTACCCCTGCTCATTCCATCTGTCAAAGCACATAAACATCAAAATAATCCATTTTCTGCACTAGCACAAATTTGTGTTTGCCACGACATGGCAAATAATTTGAAGGAGGTGGAATACACTATCTAAGCTTACGATGACCAAATGAAACTACACGAGTGTCTAGGCACTTAATTTCCAAGTAAGCAAGTGGATGTAGACATGTAGTTGCATCCTCTATTTATCTCCATGTTGATCTAACAAGCACATTGTAGAACTGGATAAATAAAATATGTCTGTTATGATGTTATGAATAGGGGAATTATATAATTAAGTCAACATGACTATATATTTATACATCATCAAATGCTGGTTCACCAGGAGAATTATTTTACTTGGATATGATAAAATACCATTAGAAAAATTATAAAAAACTTAGATAACGAAAATCAACATAGATAGGATCCCTAGTAAAATGTGTTCAGTCCCTTTCTTTTGTGCAGCCCCATATTTGGTATTTTAAAATCTGTCCTACTTGCCGTTATATGTCGTAAGTATTCAATGTGAAGATATATATCCTACTTGCCGATGCATTATGTTGAACATGAGGTTACATAAATTACTGATGAAATCCATGTAAGTCATGATGCATTGCAAAGCATGGCAAAATCCACAAGGTCACTAAACAATGATCCACCTTATGAGTGCCAATTGTCAATGAAACTAATAATAAGGTTGAATTACGACAAAGAAACCTAAAAGAATAGTTTGTAATTGCTACCTCAGTAAAAATTTTGCAGCTGGAAAATATAATTTATCATGCGCATCAAAGAAAAACATTTATACTCCTCATCTATCCAAAATAACAAAGTGACCTCACAAATTTCCTAGTGAACGCTTAACATTAACTTGGTGATTGACATGAAGATTCTAAAAACTATATAAATTGCTCCAAATTTGTTGAAAATTCAACGTTTCTCGATTTAAAGTCTCTGATGCAGTCTCTTACCAACTAATCCTTCTAATTTTTCAGTGCAGCTTTTCTTCTGTTCTCGTCCATCTGCCCAAAAACCTTCATTGCGGTCATATTGTCATCAAAATATTGCGCATAAGGGTGGCCTTTCGGTACAAGCCTCTTGTACTTCTGGAATTGCTTCTCTGCCTCATCCTTCTTCCTCAACAAAGTGTATATGATGCCCTGACAAAGATAAGGCCGGAAATCCCTCGGCTCCTCCTTTACCAATTCTTGGTATATCTTAATAGAGTCCTCATACTTCCCCTCAATAACCTTAATCTGAGCCACCAGTAGCTTTAAGTCTCTCAAATCATTCTTCCTCCTAGCCTTCTTGCAGAGCTCCATCGTATCCTCGACCCTCTTCAAGATGCCGTCGAGCTCAACATCCTCCTCCGAGTGCGAGGCGGCCATCACGAGTCCATGATACGCCTCGACCAAAAACGGGTCTTTTTCAAGGAGCTCCTCAAACCCTCGCCTCGCGGTCTCCGTGTCGCCGCTGTAGCTCTGAAGGTGGGCCTTGAGGAGGGGGAGATCCTTCTCGTTGGGCTCGAGGGCAATGAGCCGGTCAACGATCTCGATAGCCTCAGCGAACTTCCCGCCCTTAATCTTGAGCTCCATGAGGGTGCGTAGGGACCGGATGTCATCGGGGTGGGAGTCAAGGCGCTCCTCGAGGATCCGCTCCTTCTCGGCGTCGGTGAGGGGGGTGGTATCGGAGGGATCTTTTGAGGGGAGCGTGTCGGATTGGGCGGCTGGGGCAGGAGGGAAAGCGGTGGATGCGGCGGCGAGGGCTGGAGCTGAGAGGCGGGCGAGGAAGAGGGCAGCGGCTGCGGCGGCGGTGGCGGCGGCGACGGAAGCGGTCTTGACGAGCGGGGAGATGGGGATTGGGGAGGACTTGGAGGAGGAGGAGGAAGCGCGGATGTAGAGAGAGGGTTTGGAGGAGGAGGAGGAGCGGAAGGGCTTGAGAAGAGGAAGAGATGGAGATGAGGCGAGAGATTTGGGGAAGAGAGAGAGGCGGAGAGGGTGGTGGTGGGTGGCGCCGCAGAGTGGCTCCATAGTTGGAACTCGGGGAAGAAGCAAATGGGGGCGAGGAGGAAGAGAGGAAGATGGCTAAACCCCTTTACGAGGGATAAAGAGTCGTCTTTTCTAAGAAGAAATATTATTACGCTGCCAAACAGATGAATCTCGGCGAAATTAATAAATTTAACCTAAATTTTAATTTTTATCAAATTTGATCCAAAGTTTCGAATTATTATCAAGTCAATTATATTCCATTCTCAAATAGATGTTAATGGAATAATTAGTTATTGAACGTTGTCTAAAGATTTAGGATTCGAACCCTAGTATGATATCCTATCGTGACTTTCTATCTTTGTTTAAAAAAAATAGAATAATTAGTTACAACTAATATATCAAAATTTTAATACTTATATGTGAATACATTGCGAATCCGCATCCATATCCGTATCGGCATCGCATGTGCGCCGATAGAAATTTTTTAAATCCATATATGCATTCATATTCATGTTATTTACGGATATGAAATAAATACGGTGCAAATACAATTTTTAGTTGACGAATGCGAATAAAATTATCATCTTTACATGAGAGCTATCTTGATTTGGCGATAATATGAATTACCAATAAATCGTTCGAACGAAACATGATAATGTGTGAGTCCTAAGAATTTAAAAAACACATTACATGTAATGCAGGTAGATTGTTGCATATCAAATGCTCCCTACAAAATAAGTTAGTTGCCGACATAGTGTTCTAGCCAATTCATGTGGGACGAATGTCGTGTTAGAATTTTTTTTTTTTTTTAATATTCGACTATATATATATATATAAAGTATTTAAAAAATAATATATTGGTTGATGATTTGGGCGTCACATCAATAACTAACTGTTTCATTAATATCGATTCGATGATACGATATAATTAATGTTAATTAAAAACTTCATATTAGTTTAATTAATTAATTATCCCAATAGATTAATAACAAAAGATGCATTTGATTTGCAATATATTTTAAGGTTTCAGCAATACGATCATAATATGTTGCATTATCTGATAGTACAAATTTGAACATCTAATCAGGCATCTAACATAGATAAAAATATTACATCATCATATTTTATGGAGAAGTCATTACTATCTTTTTGAAGAAAATCTTCAACAGAAACTAATTACCTAAATTATTTCATGTTAATTAATATCATATTTGAGCGGAACAATAATCTTTTTGTTCTTGATTGTGCAACTTGATAGATTGTTTTGCATTCAAATTAAATATTTTCTTAAAACATTGATGAGCAATTATCATTATTTATTATGTGTATGTTTATTTATTTATATAAATATAGTTTTTTTGTTTGTTGGCTAAGTAGTATAAATATATATATTTTTAGTACAAACAATAATAGATTATACAAACATTTTAGACAAATAAAAAAGGAGAACAAACATGTGCATTTTGTTATTTTATCAGGGCAATATTGGAAATTAAAGACAATGTTGTTAAATTCTCGAATGTGATAAATCAACTTGATTTCGATGAAATTAAATAAATTCTTAAATTCGGAAGCTAAATTAAGATTTTTGAATAAAAATAAACCCCAAACCTAAATTTGCCTCGTTACACTTCCATCAGGGAAGAATCAGTCCAATTAAACCGACCAATCACTACAACACAATTAGCTTATAAAAACACAAAAATAAAGATAAATTAAAATTTTATTTTTAAATATTTACATTTAAAAACTAATAAAAATAAAATTTATTCCTAATTAATCTCTAAAGATATATTGAAATAGCTTTAGAATGAGATCAATCAGCAACTTGTTTCTATAATTAAGAATTAAATCAATTAAGTGACTCTGTTGTTATTATTTCTATAGATATTTAAAAATTAATTAAGAGTCAATTTTATGTCTATTAATTTTTAAATGTGAAGATTTAAAAATAAAAATTTAATTTGTCTCTAATTTTTTGTCTCTATAGGTCCTATAAATTATTTTATAGTGCATCTAATGACCCACCGGTCTGGCTCAATAGAAATCCTCTAAAATCAAAACATAATAAACTTAAGGGTAATTACCTGAATACATTCAAAACTTTGGACATTGTCTAATTTGTAGTCAAATCCAAAATAATTCTAAATTATATCCAGAACTTTTACATTGATCTCAATTGTATCATCCCGTCATCTCTCCGTCGTTAACCCCGTTAACTTCATGACGTGGAATGCCCACGTGGAATAAAATAATATTATTTAACGCATCATTAAAAAATAATAATATTTTTTTTTAAAATTCTCATCTTGCCCCCTCTCGGTCCGCCCCCTCGTTGCCACCTCCATGACGAATCCCTCGGTCTCGAGATCTCAGCCCGTCTCCGCCGCTCCAGCTCCGGCACAGGTGACAATAACTTGACAACCTCTGCCACTACTGTTGCGGCTGCCACTGCTAGCAGAATCAAAAGATCGACGCCGACTTCGTGTTCACGCCGCTGACTCCGGCGACGATCCCATGCGTGAGGGAGCTGAAGGAGGCCGGGGTGGAGATTAGGTGGAAGAATGTGACAAATAGCTTCTTGGATATCACGTTTAGTAATGAAAGATCGGGAATCCATTTTGTGCAACCTAATCGTGTTCGAGCTCGTAGTCGTAGGCGGCGTCCAACGGAGCAGCGGCAGAGCCGTCCAAGCTGCCTCACCACATTTACTCCCATCGAAAGGGATCGATCATCATCCCCTAGTAGATAGATGCAAAGATAGAAGAAAGATGACACATGATCATTAACGACGAGATGTCATAGGTTGCGTGGTACTTCGAACAGAAGAAGTCGACCTCTCCTCCCTACCCACACCCCAGCGTCTTCCAGATCGTCGCCACCCTCTCCCTTCGCTCCAGACGTAGATTCAGTGACATCTGCGGTCGCCACGTGCTCGAACACTCTTCTATTGAGCTCTACTGGTTACTAGTAGGAGGCCGCATGGAAGATTTGCATGGTCGGTACTGGCCTTGGTGCAATCCGAAGAGGGCACTTCTATCACTTTCTACTGCAGCTCTTGAGTCGCACACAGGAGAACCGAAAGAGGGCAGACTTCCTAGACCAGTCCGAAGACTGGATTCCTCCATTTTGAGGAGGAATCCTTGGTCCTTGAGGGGCGCCTACGCCTTGCGGAGCTCGTAGTGGTAGGCGGCGTCCTTGCGCGAGTTGATGGTCAGCTGGCAGATGGGGTTGTCAGGTTGTTGTCGTCGGCACCAGAGCTGGAGCGGCGGAGACGAGCTGAGATCTCGCAGGTGAGGGATCCGTCATGGAGGCGGCGACGATGGGGCGGACGGAGAGGAGGCAGGATGAGACTTAAAAAATATTTTTTATTTTTATTTTTTAATGATGTATTAAAAAATATTATTTTATTTCACGTGGACATATTACGTCATGAAGTTAACGGGTCTGATGAAGGGATGATACAATTGAGATCAATGTCGAAGTTTAGGATGTAATTTGAAATTATTTCGGATTTGGCAATAAGTGAGATAATATCTCAAGTTCCGGATGTATTCAGATAATTAGCCTAAACTTAAGTAGATTAATCATGTTCTTTTAGTTTAACCATCGGTCCACCACAAAGTATAACGAAGAGCGTGCAGAACGCATCGTACAATGGATAGTGGACGCAATCCAATTACAATAAATGAGAAAAAAAACAAAGCTCAAAAATTAAAATCTAAAGTTAATGATTCTAAAAGAGGTAGAGAAATTAAATAACGGGGCTGCTACTATTTCTTCTTCTCCAACTCTTTTTGCACTATTCATTTTGTCAAGAAACTGAATGCTTCATATATATCACCAAAGAAAGAAAGAAAGAAATAATTAATATTTTAAGAAAAATTGACCAAATCACAACTAAGATTTAATATTTAACAAAATCATTTTTTTACCATTTGCTCAAATTATCCTTAATTTCTAATAACTCGGTCGATTTATTTATTTCATTGGTTTGATCATTTTTCCCATTTATGATAATAGATCTAAAAATCTAAAAATAAAATATTAGTTAAATGTTAATAATATGTAAGGACTTTGGTAAAAATTCTTTAAGGGTTCGTTTATGAAGTTCACATAGCTAAAAATCTAAAATTGAATATTAATTGTACTTATTTTGATGGTTATGAACTTCGGTCAAAAGTCTTTTAAGTGCTCTTCTATGCATATCAATACATAAGAAATTTCACATTTTACTTATTTATGAAATTCATAAAATCCCAAATATATCATTGTCAAATTGATGATAAACTTATTTTCTACTAAAATTAATCAATATAATAACCATTTGTTATATAAAAAAGTCATTGTGCTTTGATTCTCCGTTTAATATACTCTCAATTAAGAACTTCGATGAAAAATGAAGTGCTCTCTCGTGTAGTCATGTGCATTTTACTACATAGAAAATTTCATATTTTTCGCAAAGATCATAAACCTAAAAATCATACAATACCTTAACACAATATAAACTATAAAAATGTGATGTCCATGACCAAAAATATGGTATAATGCATATGCACGTATGATTGTATAAGCATATATTATCCTATCTAGTTTTATACTATATGCTAAATGAGATCAAAAGTAGGGTTAATTACATGATATAGTCTCAATTTTAGGAGTTTTTTCAATTATGTCTCAATTTTTTATTTGAATTAATTATTTACTCTAACTTTAATTGTGTTTTAATTTCTATCCCGACGTCAACTATCCGTTAATTTCACCGTTTACATTGCTGACTTGTATAAAAAATACTCCAATGCCAATGCCAGGTCAGAGTGCAACTTCTATGGACAGCCTGCTCATAGAAAACTTATGAACGAGTGGATATGAGCTTTAAACGACTGAATATGGATAGAAAGAAAATGAATATGTTCAGCGACCGATATGAATAGAAAGGGAACATATCCATTCACTTTCTATCCATGTTCAGTCGCTTGAAGTCTATATCCACTCAGTCCATAGAAACTTATATGGGCAGGCTGCCTATATAAGTTTTTTTCGCCAGTTCAGCTGATATGGAATGAAGATCGTGTGGCCCGCCACACTCTCCTTTTCCAGAGTGCTTAACTCCTCCTCCTTCGCCGCCCTCGCCCAGTTCTCCCACCATGTGGACACGACTTCTATAGTGTCATGGAACGCCTCCATCGCCGACCTCGCTCGCGTTGGGGACTCTGCCGACGCCCTCTGCGCCTTCGCATCCCTCTGTCGCCTCCACCTTCGCCTCGACCGCTCTTCCTTCCCCTTGGCCCTCAAGGTCGCCGCCGCCCTCGCCTCCCTCTGCGACGGACGAAAGCTCCACCTCCTCTCCCTCCGCCTTGGTCTCCTTCCTAACCTCTTCATCGCCTTCGCCCTCCAATCAGTGAGGCGTACAAAGATTCTTTCATCAAGTCGGCCTTTATATCCAGTGCACTCGGCCATCGCTATTTGGAAGGTGAATTTGCATTCTAAGGTATGGCTGATGATTAATTCTCTCCTATTTTCTCTCTGTAGTTCTGCTCCATTTTATCTCATGGCTAGATATTGAGATTGTGAATGATGTCGTCTTGGTTAATTAAACATACACCCAGAAGAATCACATGAAGCAAGTTGTTCACTTCCATAAGCTCATGGGGAATAGTAGTGAAGATAAATACACCAAGGATGGAACAATTGATATCCATGGGAATCCTACACAGGAAATTGGGGAGCTTGTTCTAGGTGAGTAATCCCCTAGTTATTGTAACAGTCTTAAGTACTCTTTAGCATATCAATATTCTCTTTTCAACTTCTGCAAGCTGATGCCATGAGATGTGTTAATTTCTTAAGCAAATGAATGCGGTGAAAGACTGGCATACTACGGGATGAGCACCAACCTGGTAAACTACAAGAAGGAGTGTGTCCACCAGGGGAATTCCACCTCAGCGAATAATGTCACAAGCTGGTCGATTTGGTACATGTTATCTGATGCCGCTGCTGGGGACATTCATTGTCGATGCCTACACTGGAAGATATTGGACAATTGCCAGCATTAGGATCGTCTATATCTTGGTAAGGATTCTTTATCGTTCTTGCATTGAAGAACATAGGTTCCATATACTTATCTGCTCGACTACACGGGTTAATACTATTGATGATGACAACATTGTCAAAGGCCTGGCACCTCATTGCCACAATGGCGTCTGTGGTGAACCAACAGAAGTAGAAGCTACAGTGGTCTTCGCGGCACTGTATCTGATTGCACTGGGAATAGGAGGAATCAAGCCATGCGTTTCTTCCTTTGTCGCGGACCAGTTCGATGGGGAGACTGTATCTGCTCGACGAGTCCACAGGACAACATTGCGATGGGGAGACTCATCGAATGCGCGACGCGCATCAGGGAGCTCGCGGCATTGGCGTACATGTCGACGAGGGCGGAGGCGATGAAGAGGTTAGGAAGGAGTCCAAGGCGGAGGGAGAGGAGGTGGAGCTGTCGTCCGTTGCAGAGGGAGGCGAGGGCAGCGGCGGCCTTGAGGGCCGGGGGGGGGGGGGGGGGGGGGGGGGGGGGGGGGAGGAGTGGTCGGGGCGGAGGTGGAGGCGGTAGAGGGATGCGAAGGCGCAGAGGGCGTCGGCGGAGTCCCCAACGCGAGTGAGGTTGGCGATGATAGCGTTCCATGTATGACACTACGGAAGTCTGATGTGGATTATTTTATTAATCCATCTTAATACTTTATTTTATTATAAAATAATATATATTTGATGACGTGGTATTGGAGTTTTTTTTTTTTTTTTTTATACAAGTCAGCAATGACATGTCATCGTTGAAACGGTGAAATTAACAAATAGTTGACGTTGGGATAGAAATTGAAATAAAATTAAAGTTGAAGTATATAATTGATTCAAATAAAAAGTCGGGACATAATTGAGAAAACTCCTAAAGTTGGAAATATACCATGTAATTAACCCTCAAAAGTATTACATCCTATTACTATAAAACTATGAAATATTTTAATAGTGCAATTTGAATTCGAAGTCGACCTCAATATATCACTACTGGAATTGTTGATGTTGCAGATTGAACTCAATATATCATTGTTGTACCATGTATTTTTCATGATATCCGGACTCTACCCAGTATAAGATCGATTCTTAGATTTTGCAATCGGACCATACCTTATTGGAATCTGAAACCAGACCCTAGTTCTCTGAGTATTTTATTGGAACGTATTCATTTTCATGTTCCATGTACAAGTTTTGAGTACTCTGTTGGAACCTGTGATTTCATGGTACATATTCTAACATAGTACCTTGAATTTGTACCTTGTTGGAACCTGTTGGATTTTGTTCATTTCAGGGTACATATTCTACAAGTTCCAACAAGGTATCTTGTTAGAATATTCCAGGGTACATGTTCCAATAGGGTACTTTATTGAAATATATTCTGGAATATGTAAATGAATAAGTTCCAATAATATATCATGTTGGAATCTATTCTGAAACATATAAATGAACAGGTTTCGGGTACCAATTCTTATTTTCATTTCGATTCTAGATACCTAATGTGTTGGACTTGAAATAAAAAATCGATTTTAATCAGTTCCTTTATTTTTATCTCGAATCCTCTTCGAATTTAATTCGGATAGGCTCGGAACCTACTTGTTCAGATAAATTTTAACTCATTTTGGATCTATTCGGTAGTCATGCACACCCCTAAAGATCATCGCGGACTCGGGAGCGGGAGGAAGAAGATAAAAGAATTCTTTTGTTCGAAAGTTAGAAGAAAAATACATGGTACACCAATTTCAAATGTTATGCTATATATCTATTACATCTCTAAAAAGTCCACGCTACCCTTGTGCTCCCAACATGAGTTTTATTTAGTATTTGCACACACTTGTAATAATTACAAGTGAATTAATGTATTATAGCTGATTGCGTTATATAATGTACTAATCAAGTGTACATCTTTATTGTTTATTAGTGCACTATTCACCATTAGGTTCAAATTTTTGTATAGTACGAATTAACTTTTTGTAATTAATATCACATGGAATTGATGACAAATTCAATATAACAGTTATAAAATGCAAGAAATTAAATTTAGACTAAAATTTGATAGTTTATATAAAGTACGAGTTACTTTTTAGATTAATCCATTTAATATCCCAATTGAAGTTGAGGTTTAAAGTCTAAAAAAATTCAAGATTCTAATATTTTAAAGAAATTACATTATTGATTTATTAATATGGTTGGTGGACTCATTTCAAACGCTTTGAATGAAAAATAAAAAGATAAAATAGACTGGAGACAACTTAGATAGAGTGATTCAATTTTTTATTCATGTGTAAAATAAACTTGAGTTTAAATCGAAAAGATTGAAAGTCCACTTAAAACTAGATACAATTTTGCAAGTGTTTTTATTAGTTAAGTATATAATTTAAAATTCTGCCTGGAATCCGACGCTTGATTTCTCAGTATGTTTTTGTCAAACTCATGAATAATGAATCATTAATCATAAAAAAAAATCAAAAGCTAATTCTTTTTAGTAAATCTGTCAGACAACCACGAGATCATCCAGTCAGGTAGATCACCGAACTGGAACGATCATCTACGGCTTCAATTCTCAAGAAATTTGAACCATTAATCACGCTCTAATCTCGTGGTCATGGTTCATCAACCAGATTATATTGACCGTCTCCTTTGCACTCAAGGATACAATTGTACGAGCCTATAAAACATATCCTGTTCAAGTAAGGTCGTGCCTCCTGAGCACTAGAGAGAACCTACCTAGTCCATTCTAAATAAATAATAAATAATGTGGGACTGGGATATATGGGTTATTCATTAGTCATCCAAAAAATGATAAAATTATACCCCTTATTTTTAAATTAAACGAATCACATCAAAAAAAAATTCTACAACATTTCTATATATCATTAAATTAATTTAATTGGATAAATTTTATATTAATGAATCAATGGACAAATAGGTACGGTTAGACTAAAATAATTTCACACTGATGAATCATTACAATGATTCAAATTTCAAATCAGACCAAAATTAAAGATAAATATGAAAATAAAAATAAAATATAGACATGAAATTTATTTATTTTTGAAAATTAATTCGATAGCTTATGCCAATTAATTAAACTAAGTATATTATATATTGAAATGTCAAAATCATGTATAATTATTTGATATAATTTTTCAACCAAATAATTTTCGTGAATTTAACGTGTGAAAAGAAAATAATATGATGATACCATGTTAAATTTTTGCCTCTGATATTGTCTCATTGACTCTTTAATCATGTGATGATATCATTCATCATTCATCTCTATCTAATCTAAGACTACAGGGATAATAAAAAATAAAAAAAAAATAAAAGTATTAAAGAAAATAATTAATATAATAGCGATAAAAAATAAAAAATAATAATAGCGAAATAAACAAAACTGAACACCTAAATAAGAAAATATGACGAACTTGGTTAGCTCGACTAATTATTAAGTTTTTGCAACAATTTATCAAAGTCATCCGTATAAATTCCAAAGTTTTAAAAATTGAATTATAAAAATTGATTAAATCTGAAACTAACATCAGACGATTCGGAGGCTTGTAGCACTAGACCAACTTCATCCGCTCTGGCCTCTGGATCAAGGAGACATGTAGACTTATAGCACCCCGAAATTAAGGCGATAACATGTTGAAGTTTTTTTATGTCATTAGTTCAAATAAAAACTATCAAAACCATGTCAAAACAGAGCACTAAGAATAAGATAACATGTTTATTTATTGGTGGATGTCTGGATGATAAGGAATTGGATTTATCTCCTATGTAAAACACATTCCTCTATAACAAACATGAAGTGAAATAATGCAAGTAATAAAATTATTTATCTTGTTCTAATGTTTGTGATCTAGACATCCACAGATAATGAGAAAGAATCTCAATGATGTGGTTTCTTGGTGCAAAGAGCATTTCCTTTGGCAATAACATAGAATATGATTCTACCTTTTTTTATTTGCTTTTAATATCAACAATTAATCAATTTGCATCCATCCAGATATTAATTTATTATTGCTTTAATTATATATGCCACTTCAGCATGTCGATATCCAAAATTTTATCTGATTTTAATTAATTTATATTTACGACTTATACAGAAAGCAATAGCGACTCGTTTGTGGATAGGATAAACCATAATACGGTAACAGATGAGAGAAAGAATGAATAATTTTTTTGTCTAGCATATGTCGATTTTTTAAAACAAAATTTAATTCGATAATCCAAAAAGATGAAAAAAAAAATGTTTGATTTCTCTACCTTCTTAAAATGGCACGTGAAGATATATTCTCCTTTTAAAATTAAATTAATTAATAACTTATCGAATTTATTATTTCTGAAAATCCATAGAATATTATTTGTTCAGCCTTGAGGATCGAAATAGTCTGATCCTATTTTGGTATCTCTCCTAGTCATATGCAACTCCAGCGATGGGGGACATGCAAAAGGCACTCTAACACTCAAGTTAGTAGGTCTTCAAGGTGAAGGTAATGTAACTAGAATTTAGGGTACTTGAGGCATGTCATGTCTATATTTATTGTAGGTGAAGGTGATGAGGATGTCCGATAATCACGCTGGGATATTACTTAGAATGAGTCGAGGCTGATCCCGTAGATAACAAGCTTGTAATGGTGTATATATCCCTCGCGATAAGTAAGGACGTGAATATCCTTATATGGCTGGGTGGAGCCATCGGGCAGAGCCGCTGGTTTGGCTCGATTTGAGTTCAAAAGTGCAGGGGTTGTTGGGTCTAACCCGATTCGACCGAATAGTACTAGTCTAGTCCACAACCCCCGACCTGATCAGTCGGAGTATAGAGGACTGTGTGCCAAGCTCTAAGTGATGTCGGCTTTTCCTACGATCTGAGGGATCTCGCGGAGTGTTCTACCAAGGTGTGTCTAGTTGTCATAGAGACCGAGTTCACTTATGAGCTGGTGCGTGGCGACCTGGCTTGGTTCAAGAAGGGTTGGACCGGCGTATCTTTATCGTGTTGTCCTGTGCCTCTTCGGTTTCTACGCTTAGCATGGAGGCTTCATAACTAGGATCTCTTTCTTTCATGTGGCGGCTTCTGATTGGCGCTTTCCTCCTCGTTTTGGAAGGGTGATCATGGTGGATAAAGTGTTCGCACAGACCTTACTATTTTGTAGGAAATCGCCATTTGGCAGGCTGATCGATTGGGATTTGCTTGTGGCGTGATTGCTGGCCGTCCAATGAGGGGTTTATTGCTTATAAGGCAATTTCATCCCTTTCGTTTCTGAACTTTTCCTCGCGCTTTTGGTGCCTGGTGCTTTGAGGCTTCTTTCGGCGACATACAAGTCTTTTTGGCTCCCAGTTTCTTTCGCTTCTATTGGAGTTTTTGCTTAGGTCGATGGTGAGAAAGAATCTGGGATCGGGTCAGAGGTTAGGCCACGAGGTAGGGCCTATGATCCTTACTCCCGAGTTTTCAAAGATACAATGACAAGGTTCGGTACTTCGGTGATAACCGTCCTGAGCAACATTCAAGCTTTCTAAGACAAGGTAAAGATTTCCTGCTACGATGATGAAGATTCCTATGATTGTCTCCTCTATTCCTCATTGGATAGGATTTTCCATCGTGGGGACTTCGAATCTGTCTTCATGTACCGGGTTCTATTTGAGGAACTTGGAGTTCAATTGCCCTTTAGAGAATTCGAGTGCGGGATAATAAACCAGGTGAATGTAGCCCCTTCGCAACTGCATCCAAATAGCTGGGTGGCTATTCACTATTTCGATATTCTGATGTGGTGTCTCGGGCTTGAGCCGAGTTTTTTTGTTTTTTTTTCTTTCAAATAGAGAGTTCCGTTAAGGGAGTAGTTCCGTGAAGGGAGTTCTAGTGTTTCTGTATCAGGGAAGAAGCTCTTCAATTCTTTTCGAATTTCTCATCGAAACTTCAGAGAGTGTTTCTTCAAGGTAAAGTCGAAGCCGCTCCTGTGTTCCTTTTATTTGGACTCTGATTTTCGAAATGAGATATTTCCTTTGTCCAGGACAGAGGAGCCCATGCCTATTGTGCACGTAGTGGAAGGAGCTTTTTCCCCTAGGGAGATGAGCATTATTTTCTGAGCAGGTGTGGTCCTTTTGAGCCTTTTTTCTGTAAAGAAATGTTGAAACGAGACCTGGAAGGGTCGCCAATTTCAGTCTATATAGCCATATAGGTAGGTGTTTTAAGGATGTTCTCCGGTAACCCTTGTTATCTCCTAGTATATCTAATGAAGAATTTTTCTTGTTGTAGGTAGAGTGTCTTCCATGCCGGAAGAGAAGATTTTTCGTGAATGCCTTAGGAGAGAGGGGGAGCACTCATGTGATTGGCAGAGGGAAGGATCTGCTGGTGGACGATTCTCCTTCAGGACCGAGCCAGGCGACGCTATTGCTAACTTCAGAGTTTCCGATGTTGGAGGGCTTGGAAGTTCAGGCTGCATGAGTCCCGAGCCCTCGATCTTCGAGAATAGTGGAGTTGTCTAGCCTATCCAGCTCGACTCCTCCTGCTCAGCTTTCACGGTTGGAGGAGCAGGCTGTGAGTCATCGCATTGGTAGAGGTCTATTATTCTGTGAAGGTACGAATTTATCCTGGTAGAGTCCTCGCACGAGTAGTTTTTGCAAATACATAATATGAATGGATGAAATTCTCAAATCCATAATAACGAACTCAAAATTCTCTTTTCTCCCATTTGCTCTACAGTGAGTGACGAAGCTTCGAGTATTCATTCCATCTTCATCTACATCACGGTGGTTTGGAGACGTCCAAAAAGCTCCGAAAGCAGGGGCGAAGTCAGAAAATTATTTTAGGAGGGACAAAATATGAAATCACATCTTATAAGGGCAATTACATGGTAAAAAGATATTTTTAGGGGGGACAAATATAATTAAATATTAATGTATATTATATATATGATAGTATATAAGTAATTGGAGGACCAATGTGAGAGGGGCAATTGCCCCCCTGTCCGAAAGAGATTGGAGCCTATAATATAAGGTAGTTCGAGTAGGGACAGAAGGAGAGGAACCTTTACTCATGGATGATTCCTTGTTGAGTCTATGGAAGGGTGATGGTCGAGCACTCAACTAGAGTTCGCAAGCGTAGGATCGAGCAGATAAGAGGTGGGTTAGAGATATAGGATTGTCAGAAGAATATGACATTCGTCTGATGAGAAATAAAAAGGAATATCGCAAATTCGCGTGGCTAAAGCTGAAGCAACAACTTTTGAAGCAACAGAAAGAAAAACAACGACCGAAGAGGGAGAGTCGGAGTCGAAAAGAGGATTCCTTACTTCTTTCTCTCATTCAAAACTGTGTCTTTAGATCTATAACATACTTTTTTAAATACCCAAAATATTAACTAAATTATTTTATTTATTTCAAAATAAGACTTTTGAGTGGCTCAATATGAAATCTATTTTTTATTTGCATAACATAAATTTATTTTTAGTAACTCATATAAAGTGTTATTAATTTTTAAAAGGATAAATATATTTTTCGTGGCTAAATAATAATAATAATAATAATAATAATAATAATAATAATTATTATTATTATTATTATTATTATTATTATTATTATTATTAATTTATCCTTTTCGTGGCTAAATAATAATAATAATAATAATAATAATAATAATAATAATAATAATAATAATTATTATTATTATTTAATCACAAAAAGATTTTTGCAAAAGTCTTTGAATACTTAAATTGTATATTTTTTATTAGGTGTAGTATGAACTTATTTTTTTTGCAATCCTATAATATTTTTATAGTTGCTAAACACTTAACTAAAATTATTTATTTTATTATTATTATTATTATTATTATCATCATCATCATCATCATCATCATCATCATCATTATTATTATTTGTAATACCCGATTTTTTTATAAAAATATTTATTTAATTATTCCAGCGAGACAATTTGATCTTTGCGTGCAAGATAATTTATTTATCTAGGTGGATTAGTCCTTAAACAAGTAGTTGGGTTCAAGACGAGTCTGGAGGTTCAAACAGAACTCAAATCGAACTTGTTTTGGTTGGGTTATGATTTATTTTAGATTTGACTTAAGTTAAGGGGCGCTTCAATCATTTGACGATTGAGATTTTAGTATATATACCTCATCCCTCAGTGTAGCTTGGCTCATAGCAGCCGCCGCACACCTCCCTTTGGGCGTCCATAGGAAGAGGCGCACACATGGAGAGGGAAGAAGAAAATTTCGGCAGACTGCTCCCTACAACGTCGGACGGACGTAAACTTCATGATCGGCGAAGCATTCGTGGTCGAATCGTTATGAAATTTGCACAGTAAGTTGTAGGCTTCTTGATTTACATTTTGATCGGTGGAGATTGGTTTTTGACGGCTAGATTTGTCGTTGTCATGGATTCTACTACATCGATTTTCACCAATTTGGGCGATCGGGACCCTATCATGGGGCTGATCGGGCTGAAATTTTGGGACCATGTTCGAGACCCCTTTCTCCTAGATGTGAACGGTGGAGATCGAATTTGGATGACTAGATCTTGGGTTACACAATAGGAAAGGAGAAGGCATGGGAGGATTCGGAACTCGGCAGGGCACCCGAACTTGTGGGAGCGTGGAGGACCATCTTTCTTTTTAATTTTCTTCTCCGGTGAGTGGAAAAAGTCCTATTTCCCTCATCTCCTTCATCTTGCCACCGCCCCTATGATAGGGGTTCTTCTCGAATTTTTGTATAGATTTTCTCGTATTGAATTCGAACAATAGGTTCATGGATTTTTGCTTTGTCGTTGTGAATCGTCGCTTCGGATTTGGGGCTTGGCCGCATGCTTCATGGTGAAATTAGAGGAGTCGTCACCCCCTTCTTCCTTGATCTTGATGGTTTCTTGGTTTTTTGATGGTAGTTCTTTGATCTTGTTGGTTTCTTGGTTCTTGATAGAAGGGAAAACTTGGGGCTTTAGGGTGTGTTGCCCCCTCCTAGGAGGTTCCCTAGGAACCCTAAGGGTTGGTCAACCCCCAATAAATTGTGTAGATGTTATTGAGACATGTTTAAACATAGGGACTATACATTAAGGAGAATTTCATATGTTATTAGGGCATGTACAAGTGTAGAGACCTATATTTAGGAAAAAGAATGAACCTAGATACACTTAGGGACCTTGGGACCTTAGGATGAATATTGTATTGAGACGGACGACCATATGAAGGACTTATAGGTGATGCCCCCCCCCCCCCCCCCCCCCACCCCCCTCGCTTTTAGAGCACTCGAGTAAAGGGTAGGTCGGCCCTAGGAGGTGCGGTTAGGGGTCACAAGGGGTTTAGTCTTCTATCGTGTATGCTCGCTATGTTTTAATACCTTGCATAAGGATTCTTCATGACTAATATTTTTATTTCTTACATGTTCTATTATGTTGATACATGCTTACGTCATGTGCTTGTGATGATATGCGGGTTGAGATATACTTAATTCCTCATGACATTTTTTATGTGATGCGCAGATATGATGTTATGTATATTCATGGCCTATGTGTATTATGTTTAATAATTATGTGGCATGAACATTATTACTTATAGACATGTGAGATATGATGTATGGCATGAGGACATGGAGGGGCCGAGGTATGACCATAGCATATTCCTTATATACATGTTATGTGGATGTATTATTCTTCTTAGTATGCTATGTATGTGTGTGTGTTGTGCTTGATGCATGATCCTGGAAGCCTCACTTGTGAGGGGAGGGTATACCCCAAAGAGACAATGTTGGCACTATTTCAAAAGTTTCAGCCGGTGAGGGGAGATCATATGCTAAAGAGACGGTTTGAAATCCCGACCGGTGAGGGGAACGTATGCCTCAAAAAGACGGTTCAAAAAAGCCCGTTCCGGTGAGAGGAGGGGTATGCCCCAAAGAGACGATCTTGGGCTAGGTGATAGTTCAAAGGCCACACCGACTACCTACCATATGTGGCTATGTGGGACAGACGGGTCCAGATTGACATATGTGTTGATGCATTTAGATATGTATTTTATACTTGGATGGCATATCTACTGTTGGTTGTGATATGATGTATAGGAAGATAGGTCTACATGTTATAATTGTTTATGAGATATGCTTTTATTGTTATATGCTTGTTTATATGCTGAGTTTAATTATGATGGATATGGTATTTTGGGGACTCATCTGCTCACTAAGTCCTAGTTGAACTTACCATCTTTATATTATCTTTTTCAGCACCTGAGCGTGATCAGAGAGATACTGAAATGCAGTAGAGCAGCTGGTGGCGGTAGGGACAACAGATCTCGTGACATGTCGTGGTCGAGGTGGATATCCAAGTATTAGATTTAATGTTTTCTTTTTTTTGTTATTGAGTCATGTGGACTTGGGGTAGATTTTATTCCACATTTTATGTTGAGGAGTTTATTCATGTTTTTAAAGACTTTATTCTTTAAGGGTTTGGTCATTTAAGTGTTTAACTATTTGGTTGATGAAATTATGGATATCATTTTTATGTTTTCAGTAGTCAAATAATTTTATAAAATATTCGCGTCTTATAATTGCATCTATAGTTTGGTTGGATTAGACTTCGGGGTACGTGGGGTACTCTGATCAATTATGTCGGGTTGGGGGCGTGACATTATTATCATCATCATTATCATTATCACTTAAAGATTTGTGCAAAGTGCTTAAATTACAAAGTGGTTAAAATTATTATTATTTTAGTTTCTTAGTCACAAAGACTTTTTCAATCATGAATTTATTTAGGGGATAATAGACTAAAAATTCACAATGTTTGCAAAAATTTTATGTTCTACTCGTGTTTTCAAAATTCACCGGTAAATGCACAACCTTTACATCCGTTTATATCATATACCAAATCGTCAAGCGCCGTCTCAACTTAGCTGACGTTGAGGTAAATGGCGCTCGTCTGGCCTAACAGCTTCCTACGTGGCTGATGGCCCCATATTTTTCTCTCTCTATTCTCTTCTTCCTCCTAAGCTGATGCCACCTTTTTCCATTGCTTCTCCTTCTCCTCCACCTCTTTCCATTTCTCCTTCTCCACCTCCTCCTCCTCCTCCTCCTAGCTCCCTCCCATGAAGCTCAACCACAAATCCCCAACCAAATCCAACCACCGGAAACCCAACCGCCGGAGACAACCATTTTAGGCTCCCTATCATCTCGATACCCAACCATCTCCCTCTCCAAACTTACTGCTTTAAGAAGCTTGCCGAGTTTTCCAAAGCCCCCTGCCTCATTATTGCCACCACCGGCAATATCTATATCTTCTCGGAGACCAACCTACTGTGCCGTAAGGCCGCCACCGGCTTGTCCAAGCTCGGGATCCAGCATGAGGAGATCCGAAGGCTTGAAAGGTCTAGTCTTGGACTGTGTTGTAAGGGACTTTTCAATTTGCCCGAGCAACGACAGATCAAGGTAGAATGTTCCCTACATATTTATAAATAAGTTTTCAAGTCCATGTAATTTTGGCTATTATTATAGTTCGTACTTGTAAAATCCTTTGTGCAATCCCGGAGGGCCCATGGTACTAGTTGGATGCATTTCGAGGTCATTCATCGCTTGGTGCGTGCGCAACGACAAAACGGAGCAGTTTTTCTGCATTCGTCATGGCCGTGGCCATGGAAAATCACCATCTCGCATGGCCACAATTTTGTCATGCTCCTCGTGTTTTTGAGAACCTTGGGGGTTAGGACTCTCATGTATAATGTAGGAGAGCGTTGGCAAACAAAGTGGTTGCCTTGGACGGAGACGAACAAGCGGTCCATATGGGCGTGCGACCAGTCGATCTTCGCCCAAGACAATTTGCGGAGCTCGTCCTACATCGGATTTTATATTTTTTTGCGTCCATAGTCCTGTAATAGTTTTTTTACTTTACACCTTCAATATCATTTGTCCAACATGGTCTTTTAGGGGCGCGGATATGGAGTGCGTGGTTGGCACGTGGACCAACGCATGCCCCGCGATGTTAAGCCGTGAAGCCCAATTCGGGACGGATTCGGGATGAAAGGCTTATCCCTTGCACGGGATGCAAGGGTGCCGCACAGGTTCTTCCGCACAAAATGATTGGCCCGTGATAGTTGGTATCAGAGCCAGAATTGCAAGCCTCTAAGTGAGGGAGCCCTCTATGTGGATATAACTGACGTGCATTCTGTCTATGGCGCTCGAGATGCGAATGCAGTGAAACTAGTCGATGGACATTCTGACTGTGGTATTCGAGGAGGCAAGCAGTCGATGATCGATGCGAAGACCATGACTTTTGCGCAGGGCAGATGGGCCTCTAAGACGCAAAGTCATTTGCACGCAGAGTAGATCTTTCATAAGACGCACAGTGGTGTGCAGAGCAGACTCTCTCATAAGACGCAAAGTTCTGCGCATAGCATATCTCTAGCAAGACGCATATTGTGTGCAAAGCAGACTCTCTCATAAGACGCGAGAATGGTGCGCAGGGTGAAGTCCCCTAAGATGCAGCGCAGAGCCGATTGCTCGTGAGTCGCCAAGGATTGTGCGCAGGGCGGATGTTCCCTAAGACGCAGTGTAGAGCCGATGGCTCGTGGGTCGCCAAGTTTGGGCGCAGGGTGTATGAGCCATAAGACTAGGGGTGGCAATTTTATCCGCATCCGCTAACTAAAAATTGCATCCGCACCGTATCTGATCCATATCCGCAAGTAAACATGGATATGGATACAGATTTAGAAAACTTATATCCGTGTGAATACGATGCGAATACTGATATGACTGTGGATCCACACCGTATCTGCACCGCCTATCCGCGTATCTGAATTACTATTTTACCCATATAAGTTATTAATATATATAAGAGCTCTATGGTAATTTCACGTCAAGATGAATTTTGAAGTATATTATATATTTATTTTGGATCAATGAATTGGTAATTTATTGATTTTTTAATTAAATATATTATTTGCATATTTTTATTAAATATGGTGCGGATACGGATGCGGTGCAGATATGGATATCCATATTCACATTCGTAGCGGATACGAATGTGCGGATATGAGGTGCGGTGCGGATACGGATAATGCAGTATCTGCATCGTGTTCGATCCATTATCAGCCCTACCTAAGACGCAGCGTAGAGCAGATGATTCGTGAGTCGCCAAGTTTGTGCACAAGGTTGATGACCCCTAAGATGCAGCAGAGCATATGGCTCGTGGGTCGCCAAGTTGGTGGGCAGGGCTGATGTTCCCTAAGTCGCAAGGTTGGTGCACAAGGGAAGATGACCTCTAAGACGCAAGATTTGTGCGAAGACCAGATGGCTCTTAAGACGCAAGATTGACACGTCCGAACCAAACACTAGTGAAGGACAACTGTGGTGTGACAGCAATGCTTTTAGTGCGGAGAGTTGGTAGATATTGTGACCCGGTTGGAGAAAATCCCTCAAGTCGTGGTTCGAGGAGCAGCGTAAGACTTGAAGCTCGTTGATATGGGCTCGGAGGAGGGCGCCATGACCTCTGCGGGGGGCGAGTGAGCAAGCGGTGATCCGTAAAGCTTGAAACTCGTTGAGATGGGCTCGGAGGTGGGCACCATGAATCCTGTGGGGGGGGGCGAGTGAGCAAGCAGTCATTGGCTCAAGACAGCGGTGGAGACAATACTCCAGTGTGGTTCGGCCACGGAACTACTCATCACTTGGGTGTTGCACAATGACACCCAGATGTTATCCGAGACAAGCATTGCTCGTATGCTCATTAAGTCTGGGACTTTTCATTGTCCAGCAAAACGGGACTTGGTTAATTGAGCAACCATTTCTCGGGTTCCTTCATGCAAGCATTGCTCAACAGCACTCATGTGCCCCACAAAGTCTAACACCCTTATAGCCCAACAACAACGAGACATGGTGAACCAAGTAGCTATTTCTCGGTGTCCATCCAAGTGAGCGTTGCTCAACGGCGCTCGTTTGCTCCACAAGTCTAGGACTCTCATTGCCCAGCAACAACGAGTTTGAGAATCTCAAAGCTCTTTCCCGCAACAACAGGAGATGATGAAACTCAACGATGTTCCAAGTAGTCATTTCCTGGTGGTGGACTTCTCGGCGAAACTTGACATGTTGCAACCCCACTGCGGTGTGTCGTTACTGGGGCGGTGTTCCCTTTGACTAATTGTGAAGATGTTATATTTTGGTAAAAATAAAATTAAAAAAATTCTAAAGGGTCTAGTTGTAAATTAAAGAGGTGTGGGGGGTTATTTAAAAAATTACCTTCCCACCACCTCAAAGCTAGCTCTTATACGAGCTGGCTCAGTCGTGTGTGAAGGGAGGGAAGAGGCGGTGAGATCAGCGTCGGAGGGTGAGGAATCAGAGGTTGGATCATCGTCGGCGTCATCGCTGGAGCCAAAATCTTGAGGTAGGAGTCTTTCCTCATTCCTTCGTTGTTTCCGTCATTTACTGAGGTGATCATCAACGAGATGGAATCGGAGACGAGGGAGGAGGTCGAAAGTGGTCGGAGGCCATCGGAGCACGGCCTGATGCCGCTGTGCGTCGGCACCGTTGCGCGCTGCAGCGGCCAGGCCGCGGTGTGCTGCGGCTGCGCTTTCCGGCGCTATTCGGAGCATCGCCGGGGGGCGTAGGCCGGTGGAGGAGGCGGTGAGTCCGCCGGGGTGGGTCACCGGTGGCAATGGGGCCGGCCGGCGACGAATTGGGGTGGAGGAAGAGGGAGTCGGGTGTGAAGCAGAGTAAGGGGGAGGAAGAAGGTGACGGGGATTTGGTGCAAGGGGTTGGGATTTGGTGCAGGGATAATTAGTATAGGTAATTAGGTATTAATAGTTAATTAATAATTAAGATAAATCATAAAATAAATTATTTGGTCGATATAGAGTTGTCAGATTGAGTTGGGGTGAACATCAATATTGTATATTTTCGTGTGCTGAACACGATGGTGGTGTCGGATTCTAGATCAGAGATCGTTTGGTATGACTTTTATATTTTTCAATATTTTACCATAATAAAAAAATATTAATTTAATTGGATAAAGAATTAAATATTATAAAAATAATATATTACTTTAAATGATGATTTAGGGGCAAATAGTTAGTGTTGGCTTGAGTTTGATTTTTGTTGTAGCCGATGAATAACTGTCGGGTGAAATGACGGAATTACCCTTTTGCCTCGATCTGCTTGATATTGCTTCTAATTCCATTGAACTCATGTTGCATATTATTGTTGGACATGCCATGTAGAGAAATATTGCATGTGTTACATTTTATTATCATATTGATGTTGATATTTGATCATGATATGTCATGCATGATATTATGTTGTTATTTACAGTGTTATTCTCTTGATCATGACATCATCATTCGGAGTTGTTATATTGTTGATATCGGTGATATTATGTTATTATCCATTGATCATGGTGATACACTTTATTGCATTGTTGGAGTTGAGTTGTCGACCTGGAGGCTACGACCTTAGAGATGACTTCGGTCCAGGACCATTTTATTGCGGTACCCTCTAGACATGGGTGAGGGTATGGATATTGACTAGTCACTTTGGGCACCTTCGGGTGTGGGGATGTCGGATACGATGTTCGTCGGGCTACCTGCTGGATGGGGTAGTCGCGTCATCGTTGGAACAGACGGTTGATGCCACTCTGCGGGTGGTAGAGTGCAGGATTTTTACCCAACGGTCCATACATTCGTTGATTTGGTCGACGTTGATTAGGAGTAGATGTGGAGCATATATATATATATATATATATATATATATATCGCTTTTGACTGCATCTTAGGCCATATTGTTGTTTACTGTTGAGTTGACACCTTATTCATGTCATTGATCATATTGTGGTACTCCTACTCAGCATTCGCTGACTCTTGTTGTTATTGCTTCAGACTTGCAGGGGTGAGCTGTTGATCTCTAGATCGATGTGTAGATAGTTGATAGACATCATGTAGATCTGGAGCTTTGATATGTCGACAGCTTTTGTATTTTGTCTTACCTTATCATCTTTTTATACTGATTTTGATACTGATGATTTTGGAGTTTTGTAAATATATATTATTAAATACGTTGTTTAATATTGTACCCGAATAAATAATATTTTATCGTATATATATATCATTCGGCTTTTTGATGTAATTATTTGTTTCATAATATGCTTGATTATGATTTGTGATATGTAAATGGTGATTTTCCTTCCGCTGCGTGGTTTTCGAGTCGCCTATTGTCGCGCTTCGGAACGAGGACGCCTCGGGGGCGTGGGGGTGGACCTGAACCAGGGCGTGACAGTATTTATTGGTATCATAGCATATGGTTTAAGGTTAGGTTAAGGTTAAGAGCTTAGGTGTCTTACCTTAGCGATAATATTCATGTGTGCGCTACGGCTAAGCAGGGCAGTTTTCCTACATTCGTAGTAGTCGTGGCCATGGAAAATCACCATCTTGCTTAGCCATGATTTTGTCATGCTCCTCGTACTTTTGGGAACCTTGGGAGTTAGAGGTCTCATGTATAATGTAGGAGAGCATTGACAAACAAAGCAATTGTCTTGGGCGGAGTTGAACGAGCGGCCCATATGGGCGTGCGACCAGTTGATCTTCGCCCAAGATAATTTGCGGAGTTCGTCCTACACCCGGTTTTATATTTTTTTTCATCTATAGTCCTGTAATTGTTGTTTTACTTTACGCCTTCAATACCATTCGGCCAACAATGTCTTTTGGGGGCGCAGACATGGTGCGAGAGGTTGGCTCGTGGATCAACGCATGCCCCACGATGTTAAGTCAAGAAGCCCAATTCGGGACGGATTCGGAATGATAGGCTTATCCCTTGCACGGGATGCAAGGGTGCCGCACGAGTTCTTCCGTACAAAATAATTGACCCGTGATAGTGTGCACCTCGGTGCTCCCCTCTGTCGACACGGAGAAGTCGACATACATGTACTCGGCGAAATGCTTGAAGAGATCGATGGTGGTGGCCAGAACTGGATCTCGGGGCTTCTTGTCGGAGTACCCGATCCAAACGTTGAGCGAAGTGAGGTTTTGGCGACCAAGCGGTGATGAGCTTCCCGCTCTTGAGATCGATGTCGAAGGGAGTCAAATCGATTGAGGGTTTTGAAATCGGGGAATCCACATCGAGACCGACATGATTGTGGCTTGGATCGCCTAATCCCACATCCATCCGATCGTCAAACTCGATCGCAATGATCGATCCATTGTCGGTGATGGGGGCGGCCAAGGAGTCGAACATGCCTAGGTAGCCGTCGGCGTTGCTGAGGGTGGAGTTGTCGAGGGGAGAGGAAGAAGGTGAGGTCATCGTCGGCGCCACGAGGGTCGAGGTTGGTGATGAAGAAGGAGAACTTGGTGGCGAAGGAATTGGATGCGTTGGCAGCGGGGTTGAGGAATCATATGGGGAGGGTGCAGATGGCAGTGCTTGCGTTGGAGGAGGACACGTCAGTCTCCCTGATGAGGCCGACGGTGCCATTCCGGAGGTATGTGTCACCGAGGAGAGTGAGGTTGAGGAATGAGAAGGAGGCGAAGTCGAAGTTGACGCCCATGGAAGAAAAAGAAACTAGCGATAGTTGAATCGAATCATACGCGAGGAACAACAAGTGGGTGCAACGAATTATGGCCACCATTGGATCGAGATGTGAAAAAGGGCCAAAATTTGGAGCAACAACAAGAACAAAGTCAAGAAGAGAGATGAAGATTGAGAGAGGAGATGGACATGATTGAGGAGGAGGAATGGAAAAAGGTGGCAGCAACGGGGAGGAAGGAGAGGAGAGAGAGAGAAAAAAAAGATGAAGCCATCAGCCACGTATGAAGCTGTCAGGCCAGACAAGCGCTGTTTACCTCCACGTCAGCTAAGTTGAAACGACGCTTGACGATTTGATAGATGCCATAAACATATATAAAAGTTGTGTATTTACAAGCGAATTTTGAAAACACGAGTAGAATATTAAATTTTTACAAACCTTGTGATTTTTTAATCTATTATCCATTTATTTAGTGAGTAAAAAGATTTAATTAAGTCTCTAAATTATGTTTCTTTTGTTAAGTATACCATGAATTTATTTTGATTATTTGAATTATTCTTATAATGTTTTTAGTAATAAAAAAATCAAGAAAAAAATAAATTTAACTATTAAAATAGTATTTCACTAAAAATATTATATGTATTACGAAAAAAAAAGAATATAATTTAGGCACTTAAAAATTTTGCAAAAATCTTTAAGTGACTAAAAAAATTCAAAAGCAATAATTTTAGCTACCTAAAAAATGTTTAGCCACTAATAAATGCTATAATGATTGCCAAAAAAATTAATTTATGCTACACTTAACTAAAAGATAAATAATATAAGCACTTGAAGACTTTTTCAAAAGTTTTTTACTGATTTAATAATAATAATAATATCCACTAAAAGTTAAAATACTATGAGTTATTTAAAATAAATTTATATTTTATATAAAAAATATTTTATTTTGAACCATCTTTCCAACTAATAAAAGTGAAAGAATCATATTTTTTGAAATTATTTTAATTACTTCAAAAAAATATTATGATCTGAAGTTATCCATATTATGAATTTAGGATATTACTCATTTTTAAATGGATAAGCATGTGATATATACTGATATGTATCACCGAATTTGCAAAGTTATCAATTGTAACACCTTTCTTAAGTCGCACTAATTTTACAGCAGATTAAAAGCCTTACAGAAGGAAACACATAAAAAAAGTGTTATTCTCCATTAAATGCGTTCAACACTCTCCTCTTCCAACTCCTCTTTTTAATCTCCTCCTCTCCCATTTATTGCTGTCTTTTTTCTCTATAAATACCCTTCCTTCAAACTCCTCTCTCCACCACTTCGCTCCTTCTGCTTCGTCTTCGGATACGAAAGTCGCGTCTCTTGGGTTTTGTGAAGAGATGGATATCGACCTGACGCCGCGGCTCTCGAAGAAATCGTACGGCGGAGATGGCGGCGCGTACTACTCATGGTGCAGCGAGGAGCTCCCGATGCTCCGCGCCGCCAGCATTGGCGCGGCCAAGCTCGCGCTGGAGAAGCGCGGCCTCGCGCTCCCGAGCTACTCCGACTCCGCCAAGGTCGCCTATGTTCTCCAAGGTTAGATCCAGTTGGAAAATCAAATCCGCCCTTTTTACGTTTTTGTTCGATGCTTGTACCGTCATCATTTTGTACCGATCGTTGGTTTTGGTTTAGGGTTACGAATTTACGATTTGTTTGTCGATCTCGCATGATATTGTGCGGAAAAAGCGTTTTGTGGTTAATTTTATTCTGGATTTGTCGTTAGTGCAGAATTTTTATTTGTTATTCAAAAGTTTTTTAGGTAAAGTTGTCGTATGTTGTGGCGATCGGCTTTTTCCTGGTGATTATTCTTGACACGATGTTTTCTTTTTGTTCCACTGGCATATGTTTTGTTGCTTGAAATGATTTGTGCCTACCGATGGAGAATCTTTATCTTCTAACTATACAAATAAAGTAATGCTAAAGCTTCTTCGATGTGGAAAGTTTAGTTATTGAGATGTACTATGTTTCACGATTATTAGATCCAAAAGAATGCCGGTTTAATTTTGTCACGTTCCGGGGTGAAGTAGTGAACTCTTGCCTGCATGCATGTTTATATATTTGATCTGATCAAATTCTACAGTTTGTATTCATTATGAAGATATTAACACAAGATTTAAAATATGGGTACCGGTGCACTGGTACTGGTGTTTTATCGGTATCAATACGTGCCGGTATCGAAAGATGATACCGGCATACAAGGTGCTGCAGCAGCACAAGTAAGGTGCAGTACGGTGTTGTTGCACCCATACTGGGCGGTACCTCTGTTATCAAGTTCAGAATCATCCGGTATGAGCGGTATTATGAAGTACTGAATGGTACGCCCAGAATGCACTGGTACACCCAGTACCCGGATACCGATTTTTGCGAGATTTAAAACCTTGTTTTAATAACATGCTTTACATTTTTCGCCTTAATGTAATTGTGAATATATGTTTTAGAATGCACATTTATTTTGTAAGACATTCCGGCATGAATTCTTGTCCTGCGTGATGCTTATATATTGATTTGATTAAATTATTCGGTCTGTCTGGTTTGTGATCATAAAATATTTTAATTCCTTCACGTGATTGTGAATAGTTGTTTTAAAATGTTCATTTATTTTATGACATTCGAGGATGAACTCTTGCTTTGCATTCATGTTTTATATCGATTTGATTACATTGCACAGTTAGTTTGGATTATGATGTCAACAGTATTACTGTTACTGCCTTCATGAAATTTTAAAATAGATGTTTTAAACTGTCCGTCTATTTAATTTTGCTTCCGAGATGCAATCTTAACTGCATGTCTGCGTGCACGCTTATATATTTATTCGATTTCATTATACAGTTTGTCTGGATTATGATGATACACATATTTTACTTTTACTGCCTTGTAATTATATATGAAATAAATGTATTTTATGCATGCAGATTGCAGTTAAGTCACTACAAAAATTAAATAAAAAACTGCACCATTTTAAATAAAAAAATCGGTGCTCGATCTATGTCAGGCAGGTGCCGGTACCCGAGAATGATTAAAAAAAATTAATATGGTGCTTTAAACTAGTACTCAAGTTTTTCTTGAAAAAATTAATGCTAAAAAATTTCAAGATTAGATGAATTGAAGATGCAATGCTTAGATTTGATGAATCATTCATCAATTATTTATAACTGCTTATGATGATTAGAGAATTTTTTTTACCAATGTGGGATCAAGGAGCTGATTTCTAAATGGAAACCACCACCTACCGTTAGAGGCACCGATTTCCTATAATCAGGCCATTAAGCGCCAATCTCCCGTGTAAGTTGTCGTCAGAATGGCTCTAGCGCTAGTATATGGCGCCAGTTTCTGAAAAATCGGTGCGTTTCCAGAAATAGCACCAGAGCCATTTTGGCGTCGGTTCCTCGTAACTGGTTTTGAAACCAGTGCCTGTGTGAGGCATCGGTTTCGAAGAGACGTGTTTTTTAATTTTTGTTGTAGCGAGTGATAGTAATGTATGTTCTTGTGTTGCTCTGATCTGAAACACTTACAGCACATAATAGTCTTTAGATTTGTTTAATAAAACAACTAGCTGTTACAAATTGTTTGACTCTTTTCCTGCGTAATTTGGTAGATATATCTTCTATATTTTTCTCTGCAATTAGGTAGATATGTCTTCTCTTCTTCGGAAAAAATAGATTGGTTTTACACTTTTGTGAAATATTAGTCAGATATCTGTTCACGTTTCTCCCTGTTTGACATCATCCTTTGTCTATCCGATTTGTTATCATCCTACTGTGTCAAAAAGAGTACAATTAATTAGGTCTATTTATGCCCCAAATATACATTTCCAAGTTGCTTTAGAGTATATAATCATGATCTGCTTTGCAAGTTTTTTAAAAATTCATTTTTCTTTTTTCGAACTCTATAGTTTTTATGTTCTCAGAGCTCTATTATATATCTTGTATATATTATATTAAATTCTTTTAACGGAAGGAGCATCATAAATCCATGACTAATCCAGTATATATCTTTATTTAATCACTTGTACTATAAGTATATTTTAGGATCTAATGCTTGGATTTTCCTAGTTTTTTGTTCAATTTAATTTGTTTCACTTACCCAATTATCTTTGCATGCATGTTATGATTTTTTGCACCCATTTTTGTGCAAAGGTTCCTCAAGCATGTCTGGTAGTTTATGAAATTTGTCTTAATTCTCAAATAATTTAAGCATCTGCCGAGTCCCTTCTTTTTCATGCAAACAGATGTGTGCATCAAATATTTGGTTATAATATATAATCACCGGAACACAAATATCATAATTATTTAATTGTTGTATTATGATTCAGAATAAATAAGACTTGTATCATCCTACATCATATTTGTTCTTGTCATTATTTGTTTCACAGGCAGTGGAACTTGTGGTATTGTTCTCCCAGAAGCCACCAAAGAGAAGGTGCTTCCAATCAAGAAGGGTGATGCCATTGCCCTTCCCTTTGGAGTTTTGACCTGGTGGTTCAACCCTAATGACACTGAGCTCGTAGTTCTCTTCTTAGGAGACACATCAAAGGGCCACAAGGCTGGGCAATTCACCAACTTCCCAGTCACGGGCACTAATGGCATCTTCACTGGCTTCTCCACTGAGTTTGTCGGTCGTGCTTGGGACCTCACCGAGGACGAGGCCAAGAAGCTTGTTAGCAGCCAAGCCAATTCTGGCATTGTCAAGGTGAAGGATGGCCAAGCCATGCCCGAGCCTTCAGCTAAGGACAGGGAGGGCATGGTCCTCAACTGCGAGGAGGCACCTCTCGATGTTGACATAAAGAACGGCGGCTGCGTAGTCGTGCTGAATACCAAGAACCTTCCTCTTGTGGGACAGGTCGGCCTCGGCGCTGATCTTGTGAGGATCAATGGCCATGCCATGTGCTCCCCTGGGTTCTCTTGTGACTCAGCTTATCAGGTCACCTACATTGTTAGAGGAAGTGGTCGTGTTCAGGTAGTTGGTGTGGATGGCAAGCGAGTTCTCGAGACACATGTGAAGGGTGGCTATTTGTTCATCGTGCCAAGGTTCTTTGTCGTGTCAAAGATCGCTGATGCTGATGGAATGGAATGGTTTTCTATCATCACCACACCTAAGTAAGCTTCTATCTCAGTATCTTCTTCGCCATAAATTGCTCAATCATTCTACAAACCTAATTATGATCACAATGCATGGCTACAAGCTTAGTTCTAACTATATTGCTTGTAAACTACAGCCCGGTGTTTTCTCATTTGGCCGGGAAGACTTCGGTGTGGAAGGCAATGTCGCCGGAGGTTTTGGAGGCTTCATTCAACACCACGCCGGAGATGGAGAAGCTGTTCAGGTCCAAGAGGACTTCCGATGAGATTTTCTTCCCTCCTCCAAACTAATGTAGGATTTTGTTCTTTTCTGGCTAAATAAAGCTCAGCATGAGTCGAGTGCGAGCACGACTTCACCTAGTTTGCTGTTTTAATATATCTCTACTGCGAGACTAATAGACTGTCTTTAGAATAACGGATGTTATGACCGACATACTCTATATGCGCTTTATTTGAATCAGCTTGTTTGGAATGAAAACAAAGTATAAAAGGAATTTCCTTTTCATAATTTAATTGTCTGGAATACAAAAATTATAAACAATAGTAATTGCAAAATTGAATCCATCCATTTCATATGTTATCATCTTTCTATCAATTCAAACTTCTTACATTTTATATTTGATTCAATAGTAATTGCTTGCTAAATGAAGACATTTGTATTCTTATTTATGCTTCGAAACAACATATATTCTTATAGGAAAGTTTCACATTCACCAAAGTAATAGATTTCTTATCATTCTCGTGCGAGAAATTTAATGGTATATTATATTGATATAATTTGAACTAAATTCAACCCTCTAAATTGTTCCATAAAAAAAACTACATAAATCTCTAAAATTAAGTAATCTGCTCTATCAAGTATCAGTGTAATCACAAATCCCCACCCCCGGGAAAATTCAACGCAAGAACAGCAAAAAAACATTACAACCCCCTCACAGATTTCTCACCCATGAATTCTGCGGAGAACTGTAAGCGCCATGAACGGCCGACGAAGGAGCCTGAAGCGGTCTCCACTGCGGCGGATTCCGCCATTGAGGCAGCGGAGGAGCCGCCGCCATAAGATTCTTCAGCAGCGGACCAGCCCCCAGCACGGCCTCCACAAACCTTCCTCTCTCCGGCAGAGGCCTCCCCACGGCGAGGCTATCGACCACGGCCGCGGCCTCGTCGTACGCAAATCCGCAAAACCCGCCATTGTCGGCACTCCGGAGCTGCTCCGGAGAGTTGTTGGAGTCTTGTCCGACACCGCCCAGGAGGATCTGCACCTGGTTTCTCGCTTCGTCCCGCTCCAGAGTTCGTACCTCGAGGAGGTCCACCAACTGCCTGATGTCTTCCCGGGCCCTTTGGCGCTCGCCGTGGGAGTTGAGCCTCAGTTCTTCCAACTCCATGGTGGTGCGGAGGAGCTCGCGCTTCAATTCGTCGATGCTCGGCTGCAGAAAGATTTCCACCGGTTGAAGAATGGCATTATATTGACGACGAAAGAAAGAATCTTGAACGCATTACCGACCTCGTGGTGATTCCAACAAGAATTCACGGCTGCCCCCGTGGAGAAGACATCTGCGAGGGACGCCATCGCTCGCAGGCTCTCTTCTGCTATCTCTACCGGCCTCTATTTTTTGCTGTCTCGTTCATATAAATGGAAAAGAAGGAACCTTTATTTTATAAAGCAAAAATATATAAAAATGAAATAGGAATTCGATTAAACGCAGGAATAGTAACATTTGGAAATATCTTTTTTTTTAAAAAAATGAATAATTTTGTTAGCTTCGTTTTCCTTCCTAAACTAGGAAAGAATATATTTGAAAATATTTTTACTATCTTTGCATCATTTTTTAATTCTTCAACAGGACAAAACTTTCCTTTTTAGATAATGATTATATTAAAGCATTAAATTGCAAATTATATTAAAAAAATATGTATACAAAATGCTACAATCAACAATCAAACTCTTAAATTTAGACAATATGGTAAACTCTGACAATGAATTAAAAAAGTCATTAATTTTATTTTAACAATTAAATGAAGGGAAAATTGCATCTATCAACCCCTCATAGTTCCTTGCATTTCCTTGTGTAAATTGCATGTAGATACTCTCTCGAAAACAAAGATAATGATTTTTCTTTGTGTATAGTTAAACAAAGCATTTCTTTAATTCTGATGAAGGTAAAAAGAAATAATCTAAAAAACTAGGTATAAAGTCCACACATGTAGCTCATTTACCATTTTACAATAAAATCCACTAGCTTTTATACAATTTTATTCAGATTTTCAATTTTTTCTAAAAATATAAAATAACTAACCGAATAAATATTTTAATCAAAAACTCCAAAGCCGAATAAATTAGTGTAAAAATAATATATCAAAAGATAAATAATAATAATAATATATTATTATTATTATTATTATTATTATGACAAAAAAGAAAAAGTTTAAACCTATCATTATATATTTTAATGTATACTAATATATGTTTAATTGATTTGGTTCATGATCTTTATTTTTTTCTCCGGAAATGCAAAATTTAACAAAGAAATTCCAAAAATCAAATTAGAAAAATGTTTGTATTAAAAAAATTAGAAAAATGTTTTAACAAATAATAAGATAAAATATGAAGTTACAATAATATTAAAAAATAATACAATGCGTAAAGATAAAGATAATTAATATTATGTATATATATAATATACAATATATAAATTTTTAAAAAAAGAAACATATAAGGAAAAGTAAATAAAAATAAAAATAAATGACAAGTGAACTGCATGATTAATTTTATATCGGGTGTGAGTTCACTGAACTCGCATATCATGATGTGTTTATCTCTTTCTAATTTTCTCTCTTTCTCTTTCTTTATTTAGTGAAGAGTTAGAAAGAAATAGATACATATTAAAGTGTGAGTCCAGCGGACTTGAGTCCAAGATAAAATAAATCGAACTGCAGATAGATACGAACTTTTCTGCCCAAAATTATGTTCATTTAATCTGACATATTTTGATTTACTTTTAATCAATGAACTGTGACCAATATTGACGTCAAACTTAACAGGAGGCGTTAATTTGTGGAAAAGGAACACAAATGACATGTTTAGCATATATTTTACATGATAATTGTATTAATTAGCAATTAATTTAGTGGGATCAATCAAATTAATTAAATCCCTAGCTAATTGAAACTACAACAATTTACCAAACTTGGAACCATAAGTTCCTAGCTAATTGATAAAAAAATTTAAACTGCAATTTTTTTTTATCAAAATCAAAATAAATTTTGATAATTAATGTACCATGAATGCTCTCATATGTTATTTTAACGAAATGGTAAAATAGCATATTGAGATTCTAAATGTCCTTAAGTCATTAGTAACCGGGGAGAGTAAAAGAGGAGCGGTGGATATTTTTGTAGATCGAGGTTGATGATGATGGTGCGCTACAATGATGGTTGTAGGAAAAAAAAAGGAAAGATTTTATATTAGTATGTTATTTCATCAAATTAAAAAAAAAAAAGAATATTTAATAATATTGTATTTTGTTAAAACTTCATACAAGGAAGGACACGTATATAGGTATAGTATCAAAATTAATTTTGACTTTGATAATTTTTCTTAAATCTATTTTTTATCCATTCAGTTCTGATTTTAATAAATAGTTGTTGAAATTAAATATCCATCTTTGTTAATGGGCAACTTGTTAATATGCAAAGCTTAGAAAACTAATATATACCCCTGACTAAGCTAGGGTTTTGCGAATTATGAGACATGGTCTATAGGTGCCTTATACAATATATTATGGTTTTAGGTCTTCTAATGTTAGAGTTGACCAATACCTTATAATTAACATTTTTCTCTAATAGTAAGATACTAGATCACATAAAATATGAAGATTTAGAACTAGATTTGTTGCTTGTTGCCATTAAACATTAATGATGGAGTTTTTTAAGTTTGTAAGTTTGGATTACGGAAGAAGCCATGAGTGACTTGACAAGAATAATAGGATTATATATTATTGTATTAATTAGCTCTAATTGATCAGGAGCATGCATATCTAACCTAGGGATTATAATTTAATTTGCTCAATGGAGATTTGTTCTATATAGTCTAATTAGGATCACCTCATCCTGTCATATTTGCACAATGAGTGGGAATAAAATTAAAAATTAAAGGTGGCGTGTGCTAATTAATTAGATAGAAAAAAGAGAAGAATTTATTAGACATAATTATTTTGCTTCGCATTTAAATGATAGGCTATAGAGGTGGTATTAGATAGGATTTATTAAATTTGGTATATATTCACCAGATACATTATTAATTTTATATTATTTTAATTTTATTTTTTTCAAGCACAATGAAGTAAAATTCATATTTTATTATATTCCTTTAATCCTATGAAGCAAATAAATACTAAGAGATTAAGATATTTCATTTTATATGGCACTAAGGTGAAATATTTTGAAAATTAAGCAATTAATCTAAATTCGAAATTTACCCAACTCAATTTGTGTGTTTTGTCCAATTACTTAGGATCCTTGGTGATATGGAAGATATTTCTTTGCGGATTTTAAGTTAATGTAATGATTAGATGCATGCATTATGGACGTATGCTTGCATGAATTTAAAATTTAATAAGTAATGTAATAATATAATGCAAGCTATTAAATTAATGATCCCTCAACTCTTACTGGAACATTTGTTTAAATCTAACTTCTTTGGTAACCATGCATGTTACCAAAACTACAAGCCATAACTCTCTCTCTTTCTCTCGTATTAATTAGACATTTTGTTGACGATTGATGGGGAGACAATTATTTACCGAGTGATTTGTTAATCAAGAAAATATTATTTGATATCTAACATTGTTTAAATAAATCATCGCATCATTTTTTTTAACAAACATAGAAAATCATAATAGATGATCATATTAGAACTTGAATCTTAAATTTTTAGACAGCATACAAGAGGTTACTTTTCCTTCAATGTTACTTATATAGTTCAATTAAATATATTGCGACAATTAGCGAATTAAAAGCGGTTAAAATTCAAGTAAGTTGTTACAAAAGGAGCCACGTACGGTATATGTTGGATGACCAAAATTAATTATCACGATTTAGTTGGCTTAGTAGCTTGATAAGCACACGTGAATCATTGATCCTAAATAATACAACAAGTTAATAGTAATGCACATATCAAACTTCATTAACCAACTTAATTTGCCATAACTTTAATTTGGAGTTTTTGTTAAGATCCAATTTACACAATCTAACTAAACCTTAATTCGAATAAAATAACTTATATATATATATATATATATATATATATATATTATAACTTGATGTGCTATAAATTTTAATTTTTTTTAACTATAGTCTTATATATAAATTTTATTTCAATATTTTCAATCCTATACATTTGCTCCGTAACACAAATTTGATCATATCAGTGACTATACATTAACTCTCCATCCACATGGACATAACGTCGTTTATACACATTGGCAGATTTGGTCCTATAAGTTTTATTTCAAAATTTTCAGTCTTATACATTTGCTCCATAGCACATATTTGATCCTATTCGTGATGGTCTGTTAACTCTCCATGCATGAAAAAATAAACATCGTTATGTCTATGTTGACATAGTTAACAGACCGTTATGGATATGATCAAATCTATGCAACGGAGCAAACGTATAGGACTAAAAATATTGAAATTAAACTTATATGACTGAAGTCCAAAAAATTTAAAACTTATAGGACTTCCATTACACTTCTACTCCTCGTAAGAAATAGGTAAATTTAACTTAATAATAATATATTTACTCGACAAATGTTACGACCTGCTTATAATACCTTGATTTACTTTCACATCGAAAATATATTAGATGTTTTCTTGCTTTATAAAACTTGATGGGTGGGGCTACCATTAACATCGACTTAAGCATTTTAATTAGTTAAATGATTAATTTGAGCTTAAGAAGTTGATGAGTCAATCATTCCATCATCACGTGAATTCTAACAAATGGTATATAAGATTATAATATCTTGATTTAGTCCCACGTCGAGAGTATATTTGATGTTGTATTGATTTATAATATTTGATGAGTGTGTTATCATTAATTTTGATTTAAACATTTTAATTAGGCTAAAGATTTAGACCTAACAAGTAAATCACTATTCCAAAAAATAACTCCATCTTGCTCAAAGTTATTTTTGAATATTATCCATCATCCATGTTATCGAAAGGATTAATCCTAATTAATTAATCTACTTAAGATCAAGTCAGAATGGGTCAACTGTGGGTAGCACAGTTGATGACAATATATTGTAAGTTGTCGGGAAATTTAGAATTCAAT
The DNA here is from genome assembly GCA_034359265.1 of Canna indica. NCBI lineage: Eukaryota > Viridiplantae > Streptophyta > Magnoliopsida > Zingiberales > Cannaceae > Canna > Canna indica. The sequence continues at coordinate 69,660,947 of CP136894.1, read as the reverse complement.
TCCTAGATTTCCTATCTATGTTAAAAAGAAAAAAAGAAAAAAGAAAAGAAAAGTTAGAATGAAAGCCCTGCAATTCAATGATAATACATATCTTGAATAATAATTAATTAATAAGGATTAATTAGAAACTAAAAAGTAGTCACATGGGCACCCTCAAAAGACAGTCAAATGCACTTGCTAAGTTGCTCCCCAAAGCAAGTCCAAATTAACTTCCTCCCCCGCGGAGAATCTGAACCCGGTCCACCAAAAACCCAACACTAATTACTCCCTATTTAGTATTTTCTTCTTAATAGCCCCTAAGTTGTACTTATCTTATCAGTCCCTATAAATTTATTATTCTTAATCACCGTCAAGTTCCACTACGGAGTTGTTATTATTATCAACACTACTCAACGGCTTTACCCGTCGACCTAATCTTCTTGTCTCCCCATATTAATTAATTAATTAATACTTCATCAATTAATTAATCAAGTCCGTCCCTATATCAACTTTAATTAGGTCCATATATATAAGGCAAAGTGCAAACACAGCCCTTATTAAGGGTTAATTTCAAGGAAATATAAAATCTAATTTACCATGTCTTAAAATTACATAATCATCCACTAAAATCAAAGTTAATTATTGCGTATATATGAAAAAGTAGTTTAATATAATTTTCCACTACAAAGGGAGGTCTAATGAATTTCAAAAGTTATTCCTTCGATTAATGCTTTTACATAAGAAGAATTTCAAAAATAGTCCAATGAGCGAATACTTGTGTGTCTTATCTGATGATCATAAGCATGGTAATTATACATGCTTTCGTTGGATATTATCTGCATTCGCATCATACTGAATAGCGACTGATGAGGGGAGGTGCCTACCCCTTATTTTCTCAAACGAGTTAAAGACAGTGTTAAAATCTCTCATGATGACCTAAGGTCCATCAACTAAGGGACGAAATGCAAGTAATTAATTGGTCCCACATCTGGCATCTATCTTGCTCTTCATTCATCCCATAAACCACAGTGAAGAAAAAAGTGACACTACTAGAAAAATGGTCATCAGCAACGGCTGATGCCGTTGCTGAGCCGTTGCTGAAGGGAATCAGCAACGGCTGAGCCGTTGCAATAAAGCCGTGACAGAAAGTCGCGTTGCTGATGACTTAGCAACGGATCAGCAACGGCCGCTCGGGCCGTCGCTCTAAACATTATCAGCAACGGCCGCTGGGCCGTCGCTAAAAATATTTTCAGCAACGGTTTTACCACGGAACCGGAGCCGTTGCTGATAACATTAATAGCAACGGCCTCGAGTCCGTAGCAAAGCCGTTAGTAAAAACCCGTCGCTAAGCCGTTGCTGTAGGTCATCAGCAACGGTTGTCGATACACTTTTAGCAACGGCTTTCCCACGGACGGCCGTGGGAAAGCCGTTGCTGATGACCCATACCTGCAAACAGAAATATTTCAAATTTGTAATTTCCGTTGATACATTGATACATTTATCTGATACATAACTCACACACCCATACCCTCATACACACATCACAAACATCTCATACACATTCATTCACACATCACAAACACACCAAGATATACATCAAAACAATTATATTTATATTCATAATTATCCACGATAGTATAAACACAATTCAAATGTAAAATTGAAGTATCAACATCTGAGTAACATAGTCAATATAAATTAAACAAGTTCAATATCTGAGTAACAAAGTCAATATAAACAAAATCTCACGATGACGATGGAGGATGGCCTGGATCATATGGCGGGGTCTGGAGTGCTTGAGTGTACACCGGCGTGGACTGACTCGAGGATGATGGATTAGATGATGCCGAAGAGATGCCTGCTTCGGGATGACCCGACAAGTTGCGTAGCATAGCTTCTATATTCGCCATCGTCTGACTCTGGCGCTCCATCAACTCAGTCTGACGCGCGACCGTCTCCTCTAGTGTCCTTATCCTATTACTATGATCATAACTAGATCTGGAGGTGGACGGCCGCTCACCAGCGACCGGAGGGGTCGGTGCCCCAAGTGGCCCTAGTACGGCTCGCGCATGACCACTATCTGCGAAGCCATATACGCGGCCATGGTCCCAGCCACCTGCGGCCTCGACCCACGATGCTGCGTCAAAGTCCTCGGGGGTACCCCCACGCTGCACCACCGTCTGGCTGTAGGTCTCCTACTCGAGTTTGATTTTTTGTTTAATATTTATTATAAAACTTAAATTATAAATATATAATGAATAATTTAAACAAATATATAATTACCATAATGTATGCAGCGCGGTTGTGGATGTACTCCCCAGTCCCATGTGCTCGACGGTGAGTCCGCTCAAACACTGCCATCGGGGAGGGTCGCTGGACAGTCCCGTCATCCGACACCGTCGTCTACATTTACAAAACAAATACATTAATTAGTACACATAATAACAAATAAAATATATAATTAAAAGATATACTTACCATACGGTTTGCGTGCACTGCAAATGCAACAGAGCCGCCGGTGTGACGCGCTGCTCCCCCCGACATGCGATTTCTAGCCGCATTCTGAGAAACCTCCTGCCATCGATCCGTCGACCATATCCCCACGAGCTGGTCCCATATATCCGGAGTAATCCAACTGGGGCCGTATCCCCGAGTCTCCGCGATGTTAGTGGTCCCAGCTCGGGCCATCGCTCGGGACCGAGCCTGCCCCAGCTGCCCGTTGTACCTTGCCCGGGAAATAGACTCCCAGGCAGCATAAATGAAGGACCTCTGGTCCTCGGCCCATGTATAGCGAGCCTGCAAAATAATAATATCAGTACCAATTCTTAATATATCATCATGCATGTAAAAAAAAAAATAATACGTGCCTCAAACTCGCGCCATAACATGTCGACGTGCTCGCTAGGCACGTGAGACCACGTAGGCCATGCCCCGTGCATGTATCGTCGAATAGTAGAAGAAATGCTCCTCGGCACTTCTTCTTGCTCGAACCTGCACAACAAAAATAAATTTTAATATTATATTATGATATAATGAATTTGTAATGATTCATAATTCATTATATATTACGTACCGCTCCCCAATCACGCTAATCAATCTACGTGACTCTGTGGCTGGTGGAGGCTGCCACCTGTTCGGCCCGCGTGGCCGCCTACGTCTGGATGTACTAGCCTCGGCAGTATCATCCTCATGAGGATCAGCAACTGGAGGATCAGCAGCATTAGTAAGTGCTGGAGTCTCACCGATCGGAGACTCCGAAACTCTCCTGCATCGATAACCACGACCAGACATATCTGTCGAACAGACATATAATCAGATTATTGTATAAATAGTAGAGATATATTTAATAAAATATATACTTTACAATTATTCTTCATCATCTGAATAATAGTCTTCGAATTCTTCTTCTTCTTCCTCTTCTTCCTCTTCTTCCTCTTCTTCATCTTCTTCATCTCCAGCTTCCTCAATTTCATTATCGTCATCATCAGCATATTCAACTTCTAATTGAATTGACGTTGTGTCTGCATCCTCGAGTATTGGAATAATACGATCCACAGCAGGAAGATCATCTTCTTGATAGAAACCAGGAGGATCATTTTCTCCTACTATCGGATCAATTTTTCCTCTACCTTTTGTCTTACAGACTACACGCCAATCTGCTCTATCTTTATTTTGATTCGATTCCGATTCGAATAGGCAAAATTTAGGAAGTACGTTACGCCTAATCGAAACTCATTCGTTAAAGCTCCATGATCAAAACGTCGGTACATCCAACTTCGATCAGCCGACATGATTCTGTCAATCAATGACAATTTCTTTGGTTAATGTCTTTAGGTGAGATGGTCCTATTCCATTCGGGATTTATGTTATTCGTACTGCACTTACGTTTTTATTTTAACTGTTAACTAATTATTCTAAATTTCGACAACATCTCCCTACAGTTCTCCGAATATGCATATCATCTGGGCGCGTATCGGAGAACAAGAGAGATGTTGCCGAAATTTAGAATAATTAGTTAACAGTTAAAATAAAAACGTAAGTGCAGTACAAATAACTATATTCCCAAATTGTCCAATCAGGGACAATTCAAGAATTGTACGTCGTATAAAAGATCATCTACTTCTTTTACACGAACATACAATCCCCGAACGGATCTAAGGTTTTGCTAAATCATATCCGACTGATCGATGCGTACGTGAAACATATCAACTCGTCGGATGGATGATTATTTTCTAAATGTTTTGAGACAGTTCGAGTCTATATTGGACGATTTCGCCGCGCGTCCGAAGTGGACGATTCCGGCGCGAGTCCGAATTGGACGATTCCGGCGCGCGTCCGAAGTGGACGATTCCGGCGCGAGTCCGAATTGGACGATTCCGGCGCGAGTCCGAATTGGACGATTCCGGCGCGCGTCCGAAGTGGACGATTCCGGCGCGCGTCCGAAATTAATCTAAACCCTAATAATTAATCTAACAAATTAAACAATTAATCTAAACAATTAATTAACATTTATAAAATAATTAATTAACAATTTCAAAAACAATATATATATATATATATATATATATATATTCCGGCGCCGGAGTCCACCCTCCGGCGCCGGCGTACAGTGGCCGGACACACTGTCCGGCCACTGTAGAAGGTCCGGCGGCGGCCATAGGCCGACCACCGCCGGCCGAAACCCTAGAAATAGGGTTTCGGTCGGATTTTAACATCTCCGGCCGAAACCGTATAGGCCGGCCGATCAACATACCGGCAGCAGCGGCAGCGGCGCGTCGGCGAGAGGCGTCGGCGTCGGCAGCAACGGCAGCAGCGGCGAAGTTCTCGGCAGGAGGCGGCGGCGGCAGCAGCGGGAGGAAGAAGGGTCGGGCGCGAGAGCGTGCCCTATATAAACTTATCAGCAACGGCTCACTCGCCCGTTAGAAAGCCGTTGCTGATAAGTTATCATCAGCAACGGCTCACTTATCCGTTAGCAAGCCGTTGCTGAAAATTAAAAAATCAGCAACGGCTCGCCTTTCCGTCCGAAAGCCGTTGCTGATAATTAAAATAATCAGCAACGGTTCGGTTTTCCGTTAGAACGCCGTTGCAGATACAGATATCTGCAACAGCTCGGGCGGCCGTAAGAATGCCGTTGCAAATAGCAACGGCTTGAGCGGCCGTTGCTGATAGCCGTTGCTGAAGACCAAGTTTCTAGTAGTGTGATAGCAGAATTTAGCACCACGACCTTCCCAAAGATAGCCTGATCTGATTTAGAAATAATTTGATAGTCCACTTCGGTAGGGTTCCAAGCTAAGCATATACGTCCATTCAGGGTAGAGTTGTGATTAAAGAAGTATTTCCAACCCCCGTGACAGATTGAATAATTTGATATGATATGTTGCACTTCACCTTTGTTTCAAGAAGCTATACAGAGTTGAGATTATTCAATGTAATGCTGCTTTGCACTGCAGCTCGTTGTGTCGAGGACATCATCGTGCCGACTTTATTTCTTTGAAAAAATGGATATAGATGTTGATATGGATATAAAAAAAATTATTCATGCGAATATGGATGTAAATTTGCACCGAATTTAATTCATATATATATATCGTATTATTCGTATATATAATTATCGTTTTACCCTATATATTATAACATATATATTATTTTAAATCATATATATTATAACTTATATAATTATTATTTTACCTCATCGATGCTTTATAAAATATATTATTTATTAATTCTCTATTAAAATATGGTGTAAATATGGATGTGAATATATGAAATGGGGTGCAGAAGTGAACAATGAAATATTTCACGCCATATTTAGTCCGCTACATCAAAACTTGAGATCGGTGTCCGTTGGTTAAATTTTGTGAAGGTGATAGCATAATTTTGAAATTATTTGATTAATCTTTAATAACGAGACATTGCTTCTACAAATTACCTTGTATCCACGCGGTTTTCTTAATTGTATATAGATTGTGCTCATGGGGGTAGCACGTGGAAGTACTATATTTTTCCACGGCCCTAAGTCTATGTTTTGAATTTTATATTTACAAGCTTATCGGAATCTAGGAAATGATACATGCAAAGTGAACTTTAGCGTTGTTCTTCGATTATGCTAATTAATTCAAGTGAAGATTGTTATATATGCAAGTTTTAATTTTTTAAATGATATAAACTACTATTTTTGTCGGCGCGTTTTGCGTAACGCGTAAGCAAAAAACGCTTCCAGAATTTTGTGTTAAATTCATTTTTAATTTGTTTAAGCTCAACTCTCTGCTGAAGCTCCTTCACATTTTTATGTTCCTAAAGCTATTGGGTCCTTACCTTTTTCATCATGATTTGGGCCTAAGAAATATTAGGGATTGTGTTAGGGATTGTGTTCTTTCTCTCTTAGGTTGATCGAGTTCTTCAACCTTTGGTGCATATTAATTAGATGTTAGACTAGTTGCCCCATGAGCTCGACAAGCACATCTACGGCATCACGCAATGTTCCAAAATGTCAGTGCAAATTGCTGGCTATGACATTAACAACGCCACTTCAAGGGAAGATGGCTATGTCCACAATAGGGATCCAACGAGGATTCTAATTTCTTCCAATGGGTTCTGTTATTGGTCTTTCAACTGATGAAATTTGATACGATCCATTCCCTCGGGACAGGACAAGGATTAGTGTTGTGTGTAAATGCGTCATTTGAGCGTGCTATATGTATGACACTCATTAAGTAGGTTATCTTTATGATGTTTATGTAATAGTAAACATCTAAACTAGAATGAGAAATAAATATTAATTAAATCAAGCATCATAATTTACATTATTTTTTTCTTCCAAGTAGATGAATATAATTGCATTTTTAAAATTAAAGATTAGTTTTTTTTTTCAAAAATTAAAGATTAGTTAATCAGGCGTTATATCGTGTCAACCATCTAATAAATGTCATACTAAGTTTTGATTGAATGACTACTTATCCTTTTGCTAACTGCTACAAGTTTAAAATTCAATCCATAATTCAATTACCAATGACACTTCCGTTACTTCCGTACCAACTAGCATAACATATAGATATATACAGTGGGTCTTATACCCTTTTTTACTTATTCGTTAGCCTTTGATTCAATTCAAAAAATTTATCATCAAAATCAAAGAACATGATGATTATCAAAATCAAATATTATAGATGAATCATTGTCATAAGCAATCTTAAAGCTGAATCGAAAACTAGAATATTAGGTAGAAAAAGATGATTCACATTTCTGAAGAAGCAACTTATTTTCGTATAATATAATTTCTATGGAAAATGCAAATAAATGAAAATGTATTGTGTAGACTTGCTAGTTTTCACATTCAATTGGCTTAAAGAAAAATTGCACTTCTCTGGCAGTCTCCCAAGTACCAAAAGTTAGTAGATATGCGCGCAAAAAATGATAAACCAAATAGAAGCTCAAAGCTGATCACCAACAAGCTTTCTGGTTACACCATAGAGAAAGAAGCAAACCCTCATAGGCATTATTTGAGAAGAGATCTTGCTAAGTGTTCGCGAGCTGTTGCTAGGGCTTGAGATATAGTCTGCAAAAGGTGAAATGCGTGCTTAGAGAGATGCTTAAACAGTATAAATGTCTCAGGTTGGTAAAGGGATGATCATATTTGGTTGATCATATAATCTGCAAAACAAAGTGAAATGCAACTATATATACAACTTTATATTTGTTATAATTGGGTTAGTTTTGATACTAGTTCCCAAAGGTTGTGAACTAATAATCAGAACCTGAATATTTTAGAAAAAGGAACCTAAAGATTAAGAGCGGAACCTAGCCACCAAGGACAGTTCCAATCCATATACCTTGGACCGCTACTTACACCTAATTCTTGTAACATTCTTACCTGTTCAGACAAGGATGTGGCTCCATCAAGACTATTTGCTGCTACTTTCGAAGCAATAATGCTTGGCTCTGTTTCCAGTATAATCCTGCATAGCATTATCATACAATAAAAAAAATGCATTGATAAAATTAGGACTTATTTGAATTAAGAGAGTTGGAAGGGCAGAGAAGGGAGGGGTTCATTTACCCCCTTTTTGGGGAACTTAATTTAAGTGACATGAAGAGGAAGGGAAGGATAAGTTATCCCTCCATTCCCTCCAATGTATGTGCTTTCCAATTCCCCAAAATTGGGAGAATTCATTTCCCTCTCCTCTCTCTCCCTTACTAACATGAAACATGTTTCCAAACAAGCCCTAATTCACAAATCATGGTTCCAGGAATCAATTTCTTTTCTAACTAATTTATAGTCTTCAAAAGGTCATTGTTATCAATTTCTTCTTACTTCAACATCTTTACAATCTAGGACATACTAAAAAAGAAGCAAAAACAAATTATGGAAGTTAAGGAGAGAGAAGTATCTTACCCTCCATCAACAATTTCATCAAGGCAAAGAAGGATCAAATCTAGATTTTCAAGTGCTGACCTCTTATCTACATTGTTCCTGTAAAAATACAATTAGTTAGTATCGTCAAAAAGTATATATAAGGGATGGAATGAATGGAAGTTCTGCTTGTTTCCCCTCCAAAAAGGGAAAAAAAGTGAAGCCGGAGAAACCTAAGAAGAATGCCAACTGAATCAAAGAATCCCTGAAGCACCGTGGCTATGATCACTTCATTCTCATCATCTCCTCCAGTTACAAAAAAGTGCAGGTCCTGAATGAATTTGTAGACAATAATGTACCCGTCAAGCATTGCTATCTCAGCTGCAATTTGACAAAATTTGAATTAGCATTGAATGAAAGCATAAATCTCAGTATGATAACAAATAATGTCTAAAATGGGCGACATTTCATTTCTTTTCTGATTGACAACTCAGTTGCTTGCAGTCAGATTAGTGTTAATGATTTGCTAAAGACGACAATTATCTGAATTATGCAAACAAAAAAAGCAATCAACATATGTTTTTTTATCTGTAAAGCAAGATGTTAAACATCATCAGGATGCAGCAAAATGTTCAATTGATCAATTGATCATAAAAACATCAGGCCACAGGATGAGTGGGTTATCTTACAAGAGATAGCTTGGATAAATATCAACTGATTCCTTTTCCCTTTGACATTGATAGACTAAATGCATCTAATGTCAATGGATGTTCTCTTAGTTAGATAGATAGACACACAGATAACTATCAATATGTAGTCACAATTTCAATTTATTTCACGCAAACAATCGGAAGCACAATTTCAATATGCAAAATTTTTAATGCAATTCATAATGGAAGTTCCTACCAGGGAGAAGAGCAGAGAAAGAATGTTACATTCAATTGTTCTTTCCTTAACCTAAATATATATATTTTTTAAAAAACATTTAAACAAATAAAGATACACTCTAATTGATAGTTGATAGAGCGTGTATTTTCAATTTAAAGATTTATTAACACAAATATGTGTGTTGGACAATACAGTGGTTTAAATGCATGACGAGTTCAAAAGTCGGAAATACAAATCATGGAAGTACAAGAAACAGATAGCAGTTGCACACATGTTACCTTCGGTCCTAGCATTTGTTTTCAGTGTCTTAGTAAAAACAGATTTCTCAAATGCCAATTTAGCGGAAAGCGTAGGCCAATCATCTGTGTAGTATTTAACAGCTACTCGTTTTCCCTCAGAGTCAAGCAGAAGAATATTTTTTATGGATGGACAAGAATCCTGCAAGTAGAAAAGACATAGAGAATGTAACTACAGGAAACAGCATATGGATGATTGTTGATTGATAAGCAGCTGCCAGCCACCACTGCTGGAGTGTTCCCTAAGAAAAAATTTCATTAGCATGAGCCTAGGTCATCAGAGTAAATATCAGACTGGTTGGACCCCCACTTGGGGCTAGTGGAAGAAGTCATGTTTCCTTCCAAAGGACAAAGATATTTAAGTAACAAGGCAAACATTGGCATGGTTCAAGTGGCACCTCAAGCCAATCATAACACTAATTGCACCAGAGAAATGGTACAAAGAAGAAATAGTATTCAATTGTTTGGTTGAGATTAGGAATAAACCCATAATAGCTATTTCCTTGTTTGGTTAGCATTAGGAATAAACAAGGAACAGATGAAAATGATCAAAATATATTGTTAACAATAATGAATATTTATACTCAAAATAATACGATTAAATTCTTATATATATTGAAGAGCACACAAGCATCAATAGTTGACATACCAAGAGAGGTTTAAGTTAAAAGTTTTTACTCTAGCATGTTAGAAATATAGACATCGACAATTAACATTCATAACAATGATAATTCATAAAATTGTGTTGCACTAAACTTAATGGAGCTTTTTTAATTTTTATGAAATGAATTTAGGAGCAGGAAACTATGTAGCAAAGGAAGATAAAAGTTATGACTTGTACTCATATCCAACAAGATTGAGGGAAAGCAGAACGAACCATCTGGATGACTTGGCTACAGGCTTGATGAATCTGAAAGAAATCAAGAAAAGTAGACGAGTTTTAGATTTTATCTCAATCACAATAGAATTTATACTTTATTGACTTGCATAGGAAACTTCTTTTGCTTTAGGTTTCTATTGTCCTAGTTACGAATCATTCGAATCATGGTATTATGGGCCATTCAGGATAATAATGAGTTGAAATAGCATTAGTTTTGAATTTCTTCAAGTAAATTGGCTGTTAGTCTGGTTTCGAAACTTGATATTAAATAAATATTGACTCTTGATACACAGTTCACCTATGGAATCTAGACCAAATATATCTGTTAACCATGGAAATCGTCTGTAGCTTTGGGAACAATGTATCAATAAACATATCAGGTTATGTGGCAAAAGAGAACATTATTCTGTAGATGATTTCACAAACAACTATATACATGAAGCTGAATAATCCAATTCATACCTTGCAAGGGCAGATCCAATGTTTGCAGGTGCTGTTCTTCCAATCCTGCACAAATTTAATAAAATGAATTAAACCAACATGGAGGAGAATAGAAAGATGAGGAAGGAGAAGACTTTGGAGAAGAAAATACAAGAGGGGAAGATCGGTGGAGAAGAGAGGCTGATTTGGGCGGATCTGTCGAAATAAGGGGTGGTTATGTGGAGAACAAGAAGAAAAAACAATAGGAGGAGAGAGAAGAGAAAGAAAGAAAAAGTTCAGAAAAGGAACGATTCCAGATCGGTGAAGAGGAAAGAAGGAGAAGAAGAAGAAAAGACGAAGGAGAAGGAGAAGAGGAAGAAGAAATAATTAGAAGAGAAAGGAGAATAGGGAGAAGAGAAAGAAGATGGTCACCTGAGGGAAAAGTGGAACGGCGTCGGAAAGATGTCGCGGAGGCGAAGACGCACAGATCCGGGCGCAGAACGGAGGAAAATAAAAAAACCCACGCAATCCCTCGATACGCAATACGATGGGTCCGGTTCCATCTCCCACTTCTTACATCTGACGCCACAAACACATAGCATATTTATTTCGTCCCATTTTCAACGAACTAAAAATATATTTATTAGAATAAAGAAAAATAGGATAAGGATAAATTTTAATTCATTACTTATGTAATGCATGAATTAAAAAAATAAAATTAATATTACATCTGATTTATAGTGAATTAAAAATTTTCATCTGGCATTTTATTTTAATTAGTTATCCAATTCAATCCAACTCAACGAAGCAAATAAATCATTACAATTTTGACCTGTATTTTTTTAATTCAATTCAATTTAAAAATTGAATATAAATATCTTGAAAAATGAGTGAAATTTGAAAAGTAATAAATTATTGAGAATAGAAGAAAAACATATTTTCTTAATGAAAATAAAAATTTTATTTTTTATTTTGAAGTAAGGATATATTATACTGAAATAAACACGAATTTATTTTTCTGGTTATAAATTTTTTTAAAAGGTTATCCATTATTTATCGAGAAAGTGATATTACTGTATATTTCATGAATTTATATTTGTGATAGATCATTTTAATTCAATTTTTAGTCAGTATTTTATTTAAAAAAATTATTATACTAAAATTAATTATTTGAATTTAATTTGTGTTTTTGATAATATTTTTTATAAAATAAAAAATTAATAAGAAGTATAATATAGTCAGTATAGATGATTAACATACTCTATTATTTTTTATTTTAGATTCTCAATTAAAGAAAATTCACAATCACATAGGTGCTCATAATAAATATCTTGATTGTCTCTATAGTGGGACAATCTAAAAGGGTGACATGTGATTTTATTAAAGAAAAGATGACAAAAAAAATTTATTATTGAAATAGGTCTTTGTTGTCGGCAAGTGAAAAGGAGATTCTCGTTAAAACAGTAGGTACTATCATTCCTATGTACTTTCTTGATTGTTTCAAACTCCCAAAGATATTACTAGATGATATTTATAAAATGATGGTCAATTTTTGGCGGGGCAGAGAGGAAATGAAAGAAAAATGCATTTGATTAAATGTACACCGAAATCAGAAGGTGGGATGAGTTTTAAAGATATGAAGACTTTCAATTTAGCTATGCTTTGTAAGCAAGCTTGGAGGCTTATAACAAAGGAGCACTCATTGTTTCACAAAATTTTCAAAAATAAATATTTCAGACATGTTTCTTTCATGGATGCTTCATTGGGCAACAATCCATCTTGTGCATGGAGGAGTTTATTAGAAGATCGAAAGGTGGTCAAAAAAAAGATTAAAATGACATATTGGTTATGGGGCAGCGGTTCGGGTTCAGTCCAACACTTGCTCTCTCATTTTTATCATTTTACTATGCCTCTAGGAGCTTGTTAGAATCTCAATTTTATTTTGGTGCGACATTTATTGAATTCGAATAGATCATGGAATGAGGAATTGATTAGACGTTATTTCACTTTAGGGGGTAGATGAAAATATACTCCAAATAGTGCCTACTTTACATAGTGGATAAGATACTTTGGACTTTGGATAACAAAGCTAGGTTGATATTATGTGTCAACAGGCAACAATATTGCCTTTCGTTTCTTTCATCCTCCTGCAGATGAGTACCCTATTTACTTGGCTAATAAGGAACTATGGAGATTTGTCTAGGACACTAAAGTGCCACCAAAAGTTAAAACACTACTATGAAAGTTAATGCATAATGGAGTCCATGTGCGACAGAAGTTGAGAGAGTGCTTTTCGCAAGTTGACTATCTATGCCCGTGTTGTAATAAGGAAGTTGAATATATTTAACATTGTTTCATATTTTGTGCTCAAGTCATTCCCTCTTTGGCGGGTGGCATCTTTCATAAACCAAGATTGGTATCTTTATTCAAAAAAAAATTTCTCTTAAAATGATGGTTGGAGTTGTGTAGAAAAGTGAAATTAGATCCTAATGGCAATGAAAATATGACTTTGATTGCTTTTTTGATTTGAAGAATCTAGCTCGTAAGAAATGTAAAGATTTTTGAAAATAAAAACACATATCCTCAGGAAACTTGGGCCTCGACTTTTTCTCTCAGAAGAATTTCGAAGGCCTAAGACTACCATCATTTCCCTCTCTTAAGTACAATTTTTAATTCGCATGATACATGTATTTCTTTGGTATTTCTCCACTTTTTCTTCCATGTTATTGTTCACATTGGTTATTTGTATTTGACCCTACGTGGAATTAATATTTACCTATCTTTGAAAAAAATTCACAATCATTAATAAAGTTCAATATATTATTCTATTTTTTTCAAAATTTTCTTTTAAGTACTCAATGAATGAATTAATTATTCAACTATATATTAAATAATTGATTTACAAAAAGTTCAAACAACTCAATGGAATCAATATAAATGATAGTAGACCCGATAATTCGTGTCATGCCGAAAATATTGAGCCGACCCTGCCCAGCCCAATTCGACCCTATAAAAGTTGGGGCCCGGAACCCCCTAGCCAGGCATGACACAAATAGTAAACGGGCCGGCTCGAGCCAACCCACTAGCATGATAACAAAAGAAAATCAAAATTGTGCTATTATGCTCGAATCGTATTATTAGGCTCGAATCGTGCTATCGGGCTCAAATCGAGCCATTGGAACTGGGTTCTCGGGGCGATTCGGGCCTGATAGCATGACATTTTTGACAATTAATAAATTTTCTTATTTAGCTATCGGGCCCGGATAAGCCTACACCGTATAGCCCGACCCCGCCCAACTCGATATTCTTTTAGCCTTATTAGGCAAATCCGATAACAGCTCGAGCACCGTAAGGATCGACCCGAGCCCGATTTTATTATGTGGGGCTGAGCCGAACTATTGGATCAGACCAAATATTGTCATGTCTAGACGATAGTGTACAAGACTTATAGGAATGAAATCAGCATAACATAGCATAGTTGATAGTATACAAAAATATATTAGGAAAGAAATAAACCTAATAGCTGAAATAAACGTGATAGCTCGGAGGTAAGAAATTAATAAAGATGCTTAGTATTTTTTTTACAGCAAAGATAGTATATACGGGTGTTTGAATCATATATCTTTCAGAAATATTCAAGATCGTTATGCTACTCACATATGCTTAATATTTAACTGTCAAAAATATGAGTGAATTAATAAAACGGATTTGGGCTTAATTAATTTTTTACGATATAATTGATAATTTTTAAAAATATTTATCAAATTATCTTTTATCATTTATTTTTAAAAGTTTTCAGGTCGCTTGCCCTAACAAGATCCGCCACTGGATCCGCCCAAGTCAGCCTCTCTTCTCCAGAGATCAAAGGGGGAAGAATCTGGTCTCGTGGATTCTGTCTCACGCGAAGATTCAAGCAAGGGCTTCGCTCTCACGGTTCCGCAACAGCAGCTTGGGCAGTAACTCGAAAGACGGCGGCTCGTGGCAGCGGCGGCACTCAGTTTTCTCCCTCTTCAGGCGACTTCACCGTAATTCTTCTTCTCTTCTCTTCCTCTTTGACTCCATCGTTACCCTCGGGTCTTCCGTTCTTCCCCAATCTTCTGCATGCTCCTTAGCCCCTCGCCTTAAATTTTATTAAAAATTCTGGTACAACAATAACCTGAAATTTCTGCTAAAAGTAGCTTTGTTCAATTGTTTAACTTTAACCTTTATGGATGTTTTCTGCTCATGGTAGAATGGATCAACGAAATTTCTCGTACTAATTGTTTAGTTGTCAATGCATCAATGAATCAGCGAATGATTTCTTAGAATGTTAAATCAATGTAGCATCACTTGGTGCTAATTGCTTATCATATGTAGTAATTTAAAACTAACGATTGATTATATTTGGTCTGAGACATGTCTTTCTACTTCTAAAATACTAGCACCTTTCTTCTCTCGGGGCCTAGGGAAATATGGCACCTTGGAGCGCCTCGCAGCTTTTGACAATATTGTTGAGCCAAATCGACACCGCAAGGAGTTCAGTTTTTGTCTTCTCCAAATTCCCTCTTTTGTTTGTTCTCATATTTTTTTCTTTGGTACATGTGGATTCGTTGGTTCTTCTATTCTTTCAATGGCAGTAGATCCAGGCGTGCATTTTGTAAAAGAATTATTAGAATCTATTCATTATATATATTGTCATTGTCTGAGTTCAATGTAAAATCTTTTTTTTGTAATTAAGTAAATTTTCAGTCTTAACCATCAAGTGAACTACCTAAGTTTAAATGTTTTATTTACTTGTTTTATATATGTTTTAGAATTTAGTTAGTATTTGAGGTAGAAAATATATATTTCATGTAAGTCATATGTTAATATATGATCTTATGTAGAATATGTTTTCAATAAATAATCAGTTACTAAGTGGCTTCGTCTAGTTGGTTGCTCAATGACTATATGCTCTTCCTTTTGAGTATCTTTTTTCTGTTTTATGCCCAGTCTATCTGGTTGTTGAGCCAAATTGACACCGCGATGAGTTCAGTTTTTGTCTTCTCCAAATTCCCTCTTTTGTCTGTTCTCATACCTTTTTTCTTTGCTACATGTAGATTTTTTGGTTCTTCTATTCTTCCAATGGGAGTAGATCCAGGCGTGCATTTTATAAAAGAATTATTAGAATCCTTTCTTAATATATATTGTTATTGTCCGAGTTCAATGTAAAATCTTTTTTGTAATTAAATAATTTTTCAGTGCACGAATTTTAACCACAAAGTGAACTACCTAAGTTTAAATGTTTTTATTTACTTGTTATATATATATATATATATTAGAATTTAGTTAGTATTTAAGGTTGCAATTATATATTTCATGTAAGTCATATGTTAATATATAATCTTATGTAGTATATGTTTTTAATAAATAACCAGTTACTAAGTGGCTTTGTCTAGTTGGTTGCTCAATGACTATATGCTCTTCCTTTTGAGTTTCTATTTTTCTGTTTTATGCCCAGTCTCTGGTTGTGGAACAGGACCCCTAATGGCAGCTGTTGCTTTCGTGCGTCTCTCTTCCTTGAGCTGTGGTGTGGGAGATCGCTGCCTCTCAAGCCCAACAAAGCATTGGAGCCAGAAGCGTTGCTTAAAGATACGTGCTTCTTCATCTAATCTTGACCCTAAGGTAATTTTTGGTACCATTGATCTCCAAGCACTTCTCTTCATGTTTTAGTATTTGAATCCAACACCAGTGGTCTCAGTCTCTTCATTTCTCTGTCCAATGTACATTTCATCTTTTGGCATTTGTAAGCTGAACCTTCTAATATCTCCAAAAAATCCTGAACCTTCCATTGCTTATTGCTATTTTTTTTCTTTTATGTAAAAAATGAATCATTCATTGTCAGAAAAGAGAAAAGGAAATGATTTTGGTAAATAAAAATGTCAAATTTAGGTTCCTGCAAAATGAACTAAAAGATATCCAAGTTTATTGATTTAGCAGTATAGCCATGTATTCTATCAGGTTCAGACCTTATTAGACAGTGTAAAATGGGACAGCAAAGGATTGGCAGTTGCCATTGCTCAGAATGTGGACACCGGAGCCATTCTGATGCAGGGGTTTGCGAATCGAGAAGCGCTTGAAGTTACTATTTCCTCTCGGAAGGCTACTTTCTACAGCCGATCGAGGTCATCATTGTGGACTAAGGGAGAGACTTCAATGAACTTCATCAATGTCCATGATATTTTTTTGGACTGCGATCGTGACTCAGTAAGCTTCGAAAAGGAAAGAATGAGATGTTTTTTTCTTTGCTTGATCTAAGATTTTACATGAGTCTAATATTTTTCATGTTAGATTATATATCTAGGGGAGCCTGATGGGCCAACTTGCCATACTGGAGCACAGACATGCTACTATTCATCAGTTTATGATCTTTTGGATGATTCAGAGGTTTGTGATGTTGACATACCTTATGACTTTTTGTGTTGCATTTTCTTTCTTCACTTTTTTCTTGGTTAAAGCAACTGAATAATAAGTTATAGTACTTGCTTTCTGATAATTATTCAGTATCATTTGGTAGTTTATCTGACTGATAATTTCTTGCAGTTTAAACAAGATCGGCTGGCATTGACAACATTGTACTCACTTGAGAATACAATCTCACTGCGTAAGCATGAAATTGATTCAATGGAAAATGGGAAACCATCTTGGACAAAGAAGCTACTGCTTGACAAAGAGCTCCTTTGCTCCAAAGTCAGGTGTGGATGCTGTTTCTTTGTTTCAATAGTATTAACATGTCTTATAACTGTTCCTGGAGACCCTGCTTGTGTAGAACTCGTAATTATTTTTTCTCGTTCTGAGAGGTTCCTTAAAAAATTATGATTTATGCTTGTAGTGGTTTATCACTCTTTCGTAGCTATCATTTGTTAGAGTTCAGCAAAGGGAAACTTGTGGTGTTAGTGTTAAGCCGCTGTTTGGCTAGGATATCAGTCTCAAGTGGAGATGGGAGAGGAGAATGGAATAGAAAATGAAGACCTTTTACTTGTTTTGGCTAGGATAGAAGTCTCAAGTGGAGGCGTGAGAGAAGAGAATAGAAGAGAAAAGAAAGTCCTTTTCCTTGTTTGAATAGGAGTGAAAGAGAAGGGAATTAAGTTTTTTCTTGTTTGGATAGAAAAATAAGGAGAGAAGGGAATAGTAGGCAACTAATTTTCCTCCACATTAGCAAAATCTATTTTGTGAGGAAGTGGGGAGATGAGAAACTAAGTCAGTAATAAAAAGAATATTATTCCAACGGTACTCTCATTAATTAATTTTAAGGATATTGTAGGAATGAAAGAGTATTATTCTCCCTTGTCTCCTTTTTATTATGTGGTTCATTTATTTCAACCAAAGATGGAACTTCGTTCCCTTCTTTTCCTTGTATCCAAACTAGAGAAGAAAACTATAAGCATTTTGTTTCTCTCTCTTCTCTTCCTCATTTTCTATCCCAACAGAACCAAATGTGAGTGAGACAAATATTTGATAGGATATATTATTTTTATAATTAACCGGAAACGTTTTCATGTTTGTGGGAGTTCACCTGCGATAGTGATCGCACCAGATTTCCCACAAGACATACAATTGAATTGCTCGATTTGCATTAAAACCAATTTCTCATTATATTCTGTAATATAGTGGATTTGCTAAACTAGAATAGAGCAATGTGTACCCACTAGAGAAATATTATGGTTGTTTTGTCCATGTGGAAGAAGGTTGGATTACTAGGATGATACTTAAGAAATTTAAGATGCAGAATAGTTTAGTTGGGCGAGATTCCTAGGTTCATCTCCTAAATGATTCCAAAATATTATATATATAACCAGCATAGAGATTCAACCATCATAATCCATTCAACAAAGATTTCAGCTGCAGTTCCTTCTCACCATGGTGGAGTTTGTTGCATCCACATTTCTATAAATTTAATTGTAAGAATTGTACAAGTTGCTGAAAGCAATATAAACAAATAGTCTGTGGAACTTGTTCATATTAACTATTGGCATTTTGTTTTTGATCGATTGTTTATCGTTTTTTTATCTGTGCATTGTCCAGAGAAGAATCAGGAGAACTTGTGCAAACATTGCTTGATAACGAGGACAAGAGTAGAACCGCATCAGAGATGGCAGATCTGCTATACCATGCCATGGTGTTGCTTAAGTTGAAGGACGTAAAAATGGAAGATGTACTTGAGGTCCTTAGGAAAAGGTTTTCAAAATCCGGGGTCGAAGAAAAGAACAGCCGAAAGAGTTCTCTCAAGCAAAGCTGAACACGTGTGTAGATGTAACAAGAAGGCCATTTCGGTCATTATCTATTCCCTGGTAATTTTCGGCACTTCAGTGTTTTTGAGGATATTACAATACAAGTGGTGCACCGTTTTGGTCCTTTTCAAGTACCTAAATAAAACTGGAGACATTATCAATGTTCCGTTAGTTACACATTTTCTTTGATTATTGGTGCATGTTTATTTTTTAATCTTTATAAAAGATTAAAAATTGGAGATGGCAAGGCTTGATTATTATTTTATTTAGGGAAAAAGGTTTTTTTTTTCCCATGTACTCTTCAAAATGGAGTAATTTTGCTCTTGTATTTTTTTCGGGGCCAAATTTTACTCTCGAACTACCTGAAAGATGTGTTTTTACTCTTACTTTTGACGGATATGTGACTAGGCAAATGGAACTATCAGTAGCCACTTAAAACGTGACATGTCATCAAACATAAAGTTTTTTTTAAAAAAAAACTGACGTGTAATACCACGTGGCTTACACATTAAACCTCGAATTCTTTTCCCCAAATCCGTCGATTGCTTCTTTCTCCATTTGCTAGGGTTTCGACGAACACCGGCGATGTCGCAATATGTAAGAAGCACTAGCTGCTCTCATACTCATACTTCAGCAACGCAGCACGGCCCTCCTAATCACAAGTATTGTTGCTGCGGATTAGAGGCAATAAGATTGATTTTAAAATCAGCTAGAAACCTAGGTAGAGTATTTCACAAATGCAGGTTTTTTGAATGGGAGGATGAAGATATGAGCAATGATGAAAAAAATGCTAGAGCTCCAACTAGCAATGCAATCCATTCAAAATGAAAACAGAGATTTGGGGGATATATGTGCTTTGCTTGAGGCAGAAAATGCAACTATACGCAACCACCTTGATTCTTGGAGATCAGGCACTGCCGAGGTAGCTCAAAAGCTCAGGCAGATGCGTTACCGTGAGCAATGGTGCATTTGAGTGTTGTGGGTTCTGTGCTCAGCCTTTGTTGGTTATCTTATAGCTAAGCTTGTACGAGGGTTTATGGGTTTATGCTCAGTCTTTTGAAGGCTCAATCTTTGTGATTCATATTGAGTCTTTTGGAAGCTCAAGCTTTGTGCATTTATGCTCACTAACAATTTGTATTTTTATGCTCAGTACTGTCAGTCTTTGTAAGGATTATTTTGTAAGCTCAGTCTTTACAACTATTTAAGGATTATATGTTTAAGGGTTTATGCTCAGCGTCAGTATTGTTTAAGCTAATGTAACGGATTGTTTAATGTGACCAATGTCACCATTTATGTACTGTAATTGATTGTTTAATGATCACTTGTTTACTGTAATTGATTGTTTACTGCTATAGTCATGCATTTGTTTAGCAGGTAGCATTTGGTTAGCAATTATATGATCAGTAGCATATAGTCCTGCATATAGTCCTACTATATTCCTGCTACAGTAGGAATATAGTAGGAATATAACAAGTGGCTGGTATCAAAAGCTAATGTCTATAGCAAGTACACACCTAATGTTGATTGTAAGCTAATGAAAAGCTAATGACTATAGCAGGTCTTAGAAACTGATACTTGCTAGTCTTAAAAACTGTAGGTCTTGCATAAATCATACACAAAAATTATACACTGCCACACCATAAAAATTATACACAAGTTGATATTTCATTTACTTCATTTGTCACACCAGTACTCACAATTACAAAATATATTTATAATTTGTCACATATATCCACAATGCCACACCAAAAAATTATAACATGGCTACAATGCCACACCAAAAAATTATAGATGTCCAAAAGATAACATCTATCAAAAAATTATATCTGACCACAACTCATTTGACAGATCACAACTGTCCAAAAAATCATAACTGTCTAAAGATCACAAATGTCCAAATTATAAATCTAATCTAACAGGTTTATTTCTCTTCCTTATTTCTTTCTCCTTCACAAGTGGTGATGGCAGATTTTATCTTCCTTATTTCTTTCTCCTTCGTAAGTGGTGATGCACTTTTGCTCTTCCTTGTTTCTTTCTCCTTCACAAGTGGTGATGAAATTTTTCTCTTCATTGTTTCTTTCTCCTTCGTAAGTGGTGATGCATTTTTACTCTTCCTTTTTTCTTTCTCATTCACAAGTGGTGATGCAATTTTTCTCATCTTTTTTTCTTTCTCCTTCACAAGTGCTGACGTAGAGACTGATTCCTTTCCCTTCCACTTAAGTCCACCAAGTGTGAAGCCCAAATCGATTGGTAGTGATGCCCCTGTCAATTGATCGCCAACAAATTTTATTGACCTTGCACATGTGGGCCTTCTATATTCCATCATGTACTGTAATCGAGCCTCCCTCTCATTAGGAATTGGCCTTTTAATTTCTGGATCTTGATCATGAGATGGCTATACACAAGAACCTTCATATTATTGCAATACACAATAAACTTCATATTAAATAACTTCAGATACACTTACCCTAAAATATGCTTTAGTCAAACCACTTGTTCCCACTTTCTTTTTGCCTTTCTCTATTGCCCTATCAGCCTCATTGTTATCCCCATGTGCAACTTCTTGAGATACACAACTTTCTTGTGTATGCATACCTAAATCTGGATATTCTTCAGCTTCTTGAGATACATCATTGGTTCTCTTAAACAAATTCTCCAGGTTTATAAATCTTTCAAACTCATTCTCAACAACTCTAGATGAATATGCTTCATGTGTTCCAACCTCAACATTATGTGAACAAGATGGATCTGTTTCTGCAGAATTCTGTGAAGAAAAAGATAACAAGTAAACAAGTACGTGAATAAGTTAATAACAAAGTATGTAAACAAGTAAACAGCATACCTTTTTTTTACAGTGCTTGATATTGTGACCTTCAGATCCACAAGATCTACAAGTGATTATGGTTTTCTTTCTGGATGCCTTCCATGTGCCCTTTCTATGTATGGTTTCATTTTTCTCTCTAACCTTATTAACATTGGGTTTGCCAGCTTACTTCTTAATAGGTGGAGGTTCCATTGGCAGACATTGATCAATTTTCTAAAAGTCTCTACCTCTAACTGGTTGCAATTTATGCAAGTAAATCAATTTATAAGTTTCTTTATGATACGACAATGAAATTTCCTTCATAGGATCTTTGTTCAAATATTGGAATGCCTTGATAGCACGTGGACAAGGAATCCCACACAAGTCCCAAGCTCTACATGTGCATTTCCTAGTTGATAAATTAATTGTGTGTCTATCTTCACCCTTAGTTATTCCAAAACCATTGTCTCCATTGAATTCCACCTTGCAAAAATGAGTAATCTTCAAATAATCTCTGTAAATTAACATACATGGTGGAGACCATTCAGATTTCCAACTCTCTACATATTTTTCATATTAAGCAAGTATATTCATCACCATCACTCTAATTTCATCCAGCATACAAATGATGGCCTTATGTCTAGCATCTCTTATCCAAGAATTGAATGACTCTGTGAAATTATTGTCAACTGTGTCATTCTTGCAGTTTATTGTAAAATAAGTCCTACACCATGTCTGTGGAGGGTACTTCAAAAGAGAGTTAGCAGCATCCACATTCATTCTCCCTATCTCCTTTAAATGATTCTTAAAATCTTCCTCATAAGTACTCGAAGCAGCTCACCAAAGCAACTTCTTATATTACCCCCCTCTTCATTTCTGGCACCAATTGGATTCTATGTGTCTTACACAAAATCTGTGGCTTGTTTCAGGAACCTTGGTTTTGACAACATCAATTAAACCCTGCATATGAAATTAAAACTTTGTATGTCAGAATCATTTAAATAAAATTAATCATAACTAATTTATTAGAGTCATATCTTCTGCATATCAGACATGAAAGTCATTCCTTGTCCATTTTCAAGATCCAAGCATCATGCCAGCAGTTTCAAAAATCAGTTCCAATTCCTTTTGTTCTCACTTGGCACAATTGCCCAAGCCATGGGGAAAAAATGGTTCATACTGTCTTGACTCACAACAACAAGTACATGTCCTTTGCACTTCCTATGTAAGAAAGTTCCATCAAGATCAATAAGAGGTCTGCATCTCTGAACATTCAACACCAATGCCTTGAAGCATACAAACATTCTATGGAAAACCCTTCTCCCCTCCCGCATAGCATCCCTACTAATATTAACCACAATTTTGCTCCCTGGATTAGAGTATCTCAACTCATGTGCATATGTCTCCAATATCCTGTAGTCATCTAAGTAATTACCCTCTACTTCAGTAAGTATTAGCTTCTTAGTTGCCTTCAATTTATGTTGAGATACATTCAAGTTCAACTCATTTGACACTTTAGCCCTCGTGGCCTTCAATTTGCATTTGGGATTATTCTGCACCCTAACTCTAAAATACTATGCCAACAACTTATAGTTTATCCTGGGATTGAAGTAATCAGTCATACAAGTGGGCTCTGAATTCAAGGTCTTCACCCTAAAACCTTCTCCTTTCCCATCCTTTGAAATTAATAAGACAAAGGGACAAGTATGTATACATATGTATCTAACTGTGTTTATATTAGACTTCACAATTCTGATCCCATATTCATTTGATACAGTATACATGTTAACAACTTTTTTGGATTCATCAAGATCCTTGTATATTTGCCTTGTTGTTAGTTCCTTATATGCTTCCAATTTCTCACTTATAATCCTCTCTTTTGCTTCCCAAATTTCTTGCATTAATTTAGGATCAGATTCACTATCATTATTGTGCTCATCATCATTTACATAATCAAGATCATCTGATGAGTCATCATCATCATCTATAATATCATGGAATTCATCATTGTCATCAACATCTTCTCCTACTTCATTAGCCCCAACCACATCTTGCACTTCATTAGCCCCAACATCTTCTTGTACTTCATTAGCTCCAACCTCCTCTACTTCATTACCATCATCAAACTGTTCTGGTTCACTAGCTCCAACTTCCATAGATTCATCAATTGACTTCCTCTTTTTAGTTTTACACTTAGCATGCTCAGACATTAATGGAAAATTAACAACATTCACTTCACATTGAAGAACAGCATAAAGTTTTAAGATGTCAAAGTCACTTGAAAAAATAGATTGCATGCATCTAAGGCCATGATCACCATTAATTTCATAAAACATTGAATTTCTCCTCCCATATGGTAGACATACAACAATTTTTCAAACATTTTCCTAATTCCTTCTCAAAGGTCGACAAAAGATCAAAATAGCACAAAAGGTCTAGGTCAATCAATTCATAATACATAGTGCATCCAATGTACTTTATGATTGGTTGTAAGACCCATTTACTAGCATAACAATACCAAATGAAGATCGATTCTACCATGATGCCTAAGATAAAATAAAAGGAAAACATTTTAATAACAAAACATCATCACATAACAAAGCATCGTCATAACAAAGAATCATCACAATTAGTTTTAGGCATACCGTGAAGTTAGCTTTTAGTCACTGATGAATCGAAGAAAATGCGGTCGGTCAAGAACCCTTTCAGCGATTCCACCAACGATGTTCAGAAGAAGAAACCAAAGATTCCTGATGCTGAGGTGAAGAATGCACAAGTATATCATCCCTTAGGTGAAGAAACACGCGATTCCTGGATCACATTACATGATATAAGTCAGATTTTTTAGGGTAAATAAAAACAAAACCTTGCAGATGGTGAGATGAAGAATGTCGTACAAACGATTCCTGATATTGAGGTGAAGAATGCGCTACCAATGAAACCCTAGTTGCAACATCGTTGGTGTTCGTCGTTTGAACATCGCTGGTGGAATCAAAACCCTAGCAGATGAAGAAAAAAGCAATCGACGAATTTGGGGGGAAGAATTCAGGGTTTAATGTGTAAACCACGCGAGATTATACGTCAGCTTTTTTTTTTTTATTTTTTAAAACTTTGGGTTTGATGACATGTCACATTTTAAGTGGTTACTGTTAATTTCGTTTGCCTAGTCATATATCCGTTAAAACTAAGGGTAAAAATGCACCTTTCAGATAGTTCGAGGGTAAAATATGGTTTTAAAAAAAAAGTACATGAGCAAAATCACTTCATTTTGAAAAGTAAGAAGAAAAAAAAACCCTTTTCCCTTTTATTTATTAACAACATTAAAATTGTAAGGGCTGGGATCAAATCTCACACTCACGTTGAGTGTTAGTGGCATATTTAATTTTTAGGAAAAAATAAATGGCCCATCCATTTAAATACTTATAAATAGAAGTTTTATTTCTTTTGATTTAAGAATCTTCTTGTCTCATCTAAGTTCAATACGATCCCATTGAACTATTGAAGCACATGCAAACATTAATTATATATATATAATTAATTTTTTGAATAAGTGAATATACATTAACTCTCAGGTTGGTTATTTAAATAATAAGATAAATTGTACGAAACCTCCATTGATTATAGGCGTTGTGCGCAATTTATAAATATTTTCAGAATCCTCCTTCACTTCAATAGTGGTGTGCAGATGCTACTTATGTTAACCTTCTGTTAATAAGTTAATGTTTAAATACTTCTATGTGTTGAATCCCTCTTCAAGATCTTTCTTTCCCTCAGTTGTGGTTTCCCAACTTAACCACGCTTTCCCTCGTCGCCCTTGGCCTTTGGGGGCCGCTGTTGGGAAAAGCAGATTGATTTCCTTCGCTCAAAATTTTTAACTTGAGCTCGAACTAGTTCGTTGGGCGATTCTGATGGAGATCTAGACCGTGACGAGCCTCCAACATGTAGTATTGAGTGGAAACTCGTTCAACAGATCATTTCTAGACCTCAAATCCTTGACTTCTCTTGTTGAATTAGACATCGATGGGAATCGCCTCGGCCCGAAATTCTCATCCTTTCAGCAATACGTCGTTTCGCTAGTTCTCAAGAAAAATATCTTTGGCGAAAAGATCCCGACGAGTCTCGTAGCATTTCATCAACTTAAGACATTGGATTTATCTTCCAATGGCTTCGCTAGGTGGATTACGCCATTACTATTTTCTTTACCATCAATGCAGAACCTTTATTTGTCCGACAACAAGCTCATAAAAGAAATCCCACACGATGTTTCATGCGGCAATGCACTCAGATTCGTCAATATCAGGAACAATCTCTTGGTTAGCGCACAAAAGTATTTGATTGGGGTTGCAGAAGAGAAAAGAGGGAAATGAAGGTCTCGTAGGGGGGTCCAATGCACAAAAGTGTTTAAACGTTAACTTACTAACGAAAAGGCTAACATAAGTGGCCTATGTGCACCACTATTGAAGTAAAGGGGTTTCAAGAATAGCTAGGTCTTGCGCACAACGCTTGTAATCAATGGGGCTTACGTATAATTTACCATATTATTTAAATAACTAACATGATAATTAATGTATATTCACTTATTCAAAAAATTAATTTTTTATATAAATATATTTCTGATGCTGACTAGGCGGCTACATCAACATATAACTAGGGCTGTTCACGGGTCGGGTCGCGAGTTTGGAGAAAAAATCGGCCCGACCCAATCAACAAACAAACGGGTCAGGTCGGGTAATCGGGTACCCGTTAAAAAAAACTTCTGAATGAGACACGTAGACGTGTGTCTCAACACCCGAGGCAATATGCGGCGCGAGCCGCGTATTGCCCTCATTACGTGAATTTGGCAGGTTTGACCCATGAACAACCCTACATATAACAGTTATATTAACAAACATTTGGCGATGGAATATACTTTATGTGAATTTGAAAGTTTAGGATAGATTAGATGTAAATAAAAAGTTGTGATAGATTTGTTAAATGACCTCATCAATTTTCCCAAGAAAAAATTACTCTTTTATCATGATAACGCAGCTACCTACAACCTCGATGGAACTTGAAAGATCAAAATTGATTTGTTTGAACTTTGAAGTTTGAAGTTGGTTGACATTCTTAAATCTAATATAGATACTAGAATCATTACTAATTTTACATTATGATTTATCTGATATCGATAGGAATGATATTGTGCATAAGACTAGACGACATTCTCCTAAGTCACTTGTTAGTCGAATTATGATGACCTTAATTTGCTCAAATATTGATGAATAATAACTATATGTGAAGGGAATGAAATAAAGACAACTAATAACATTTTAGTTTAGACCCCTCCGAAAGGAGGTTGACTCAAATATTTGAAACTACTCCCCCTCTTCATTGCGAGACTATTGTTGTTTTGCTTGTTTTGCAATTCATTGTGCAATATCATATTCAACGGACTTACATTGAACCGGACACAGAAGATGCCCCATGGAGATATGAGATATTATTTTGTAATATGTAAAATTTACTCTATGCTTGTAATCAAGTTAGAATAATTTTTGTTCATATCTAATAAAACAACCCATTAAATTATAATTTTTTAAAAAAAGATAGCAAACAACATTCCATTCAAGAGTTGTAAAGGAAGTACAGGAGGGAGAGAAGTAGGGAAAAATAACGAAAAAAATGAAAATTACAATCCACATTCACAGGCTAATCTAAACAACACATCGGTAAGGACGCAACAGAAGCTGCCAGTGACCGGTGGTTGACAGATAAATTTTGAAATATCCTTGTATTCTTTTCTTTCCACAGAAACCAGCACGAAAATAGAATTAGTCTAATTTTCCTCTTGTTGAGACAATCTTTTGGGCCAACTTCGTCTCCAGGGAAATGAGTGATGGGAAAGATCTTGTGTTTAATGATTGAAAGAAAACACCTCCATCCTAGCAAAGCAGAAAGAACAAGCTTGGAATAAATGTTCATGTGTTTCCTTACTCCCAGCACATAGTCATTAGTAATCCTCCATCTGACAAGTCTATTTTTAGTAGCAATCTCTTTCAAATCCAAATACATCCAAAAACAGAAATAAGGGTAGTCTGTGCTGCCAAATGAATCTATTGAATCTATCTGCAACTCCTTTGTATTTTTTTTTCAACTCCTATGTATTTGAATAGTCGGTAGAGACTTTGAGTTGAAAAGCCCCCAATCATTAGTCCACTTCAAGGGTGAGACATCTTCCCAGCCCAATGTAAATTGGCCTAGAATTTGTAAAAACTTCAATATCTGATTTTCCACAGGCATCCTGAGGTGGACAAGCTTTGCAGCCAGGATCAAATAATATTTTTATTTGAAAAAAAAAAGCTGGTCGCTTATAACGCCGTCATGTTACCGTAGAGATATAAATAAGCTAGAAAATATCGTAGAAATATAAATAAACAACATCTTCTAGCCACAATATCATATTAACGACCAAAAAAAATAAAGAAAATAAAAACCGCATAGAAAAATAATTGGCTTGCGGAGGAAGAAACGACCTCCTCTGTTTGTCGTCGAGCTCATCGCGCACGCGCCCGCCCGAGGAGATTGATCTCTGCTGTCGAGCCCTAAGTTTTCTCTTCGATCTTTGCGCTCATATTGCCACCTCCTCAGAAATGGTGTTGCTTTGTTTCCATCTAACTTTAGGGTTTGTCGGTCCCTTTTTTGCCTGTGCTTTGCTTGGATTTTTCAGTTCTTAATACATCGATCTGGAGTATGAAATTTCGTTGATCTCGCTCTCTTGTTGACGATTTCTTTTTTGGGATATGATTCGTTGTACTTGGTCAGCCATGCTAGTAGTATTTTGGATAGAGTTTGTGAATGGATCTGATCTGGTACATGCTCGATTCGAGTAGAAGTGGTTTTGTAGGCGTAGCCATTCTACTTTTGTAGAACTCGACATGTTGTTCCTTCTCGTGATGCTTTCGTCGGATAAAGTTACTGGAAGGATCATATGAAGAAGAAAAAATAATGTCATAAGAAATATTACATGAATTAAGAATACCAAAATATAAAGAAGTAATGGAAGATCTTACTTGAAGAGATAGAAATACAACGGAAGCAATTTTCTGGGTCTCCAGGAATAACTAGATCTTTCTCTACATCACTTTCTCAAAAGGCCCTGCTTTGATGGAAAAAGCAACAATGAGCTAGGGTTTCTAATCTCTGATTCTGTCATGTGTGTAGAGGGGACATAGCCTTTATTTATAATTGATTAAATGAGCTCTCTCCATCACGGGCTTCATTAATCGGGCATACACTTGACCAATCACACCAATCAAGGTTAAGTGTTTCGAGCTCAAGTCACATAGATCAAATTAAATGAGCCAATATGCATCTCAAATAGGATCATAAGATTAACTCGTTTAAATCAAAAATCACAATTGACTGTAGCCCACAAAAAGAATATTTAAAAATAAAGAAATATATATTTTAATTAAAAAATATTCTAACATTCTCCCACTTGAGCAAGGTCAATTGCATAACTATAATTTGAAAATATTCATTTAAAAAATGACTCTTGGGTTAATCACAAAAATATGATCACAAGAAAAAATATGATCCAAGATGCAACACTTATTATGATTCTTATCAACAAACCAATAATATTGGATCATAGCAGTCATTATGTCATTCCTAGACATAAGATTTTTCATGGTCACGAATACCACTGACATTGCCGACAATTGTCATTGGTGTGGAGTGTAGCATGAAAACAGCACTCAAAATGATCCAATAAGAATAATGTTATTTTCATTGTCAGTCCTCACACTTTCTCTTATATATATACCTTTCGGCAAGAGAAAGTGTAAGATTTCAAAAAATCATCATCTCCTTATACTCAAATATAGTGTCAATCAGTGGACTACTTGATTCATATAACATCGAGTCTCAAATATGTAAAACACATATTTATAAACAAGGTCATCAATGGACATCTTGATTCAAATGATACCAAGTCTCAAATATGCAAAACACATATTTGTAAACAAAGTCATGATGCCCTAGACTCAAATATAGTATCAATCAATGAACATCTTGATTCAAATGATACCGAGTCTCAAATATGCTAAACACATGTGTATAAACAAAACCATGTCCCTAGACTCAAATATGGTATCAATCAAGGGACAACTTGATTAAATATGACACCGAGTCTCAAATATGTTGAACATATTATTGTGACACACTACTAGAAAAATGGGCATCAGCAACGACTGATGCCGTTGCTGAAAATCATCAGCAACGGCGTGCAACGGCTGGCGTCGTTGCAATGGAGCCGTGGCAAAAAATCGCGTTGCTGATAACTTAGCAACGGATCAGCAATGGCCGCTCGGGCCGTTGCTAAAAATATTATCAGCAACGATTTTGCCACGGACGCGGAGCCGTTGCTGATAACATTAATAGCAACGGCTGGTGAGCTCGTAGCAACGCCGTTAGTAAAAGCTCATTGCTAAGCCGTTGTTGTAGGTCATCAGCAACGGCTTTCGATAAACTTTTAGCAACGACTTTCCCACGGATGGCTGTGGGAAAGCCGTTGCTGATGATGTGAATCTGGTAACGAAAAAAATTAAAATTTTAAATTTCCATTGATACATTATCTGATACATAACTCATACACTCATACACACATTCATTCACACATCACAAATACACCAAGATATACATCAAAATAATTATATTTATATTGATAATTATCCATAATAGTATAAAAACTATTCAAATGCAAAATTGAAGTATCAATATCCAAACAAAATAAATTAAACAAGTATAATATCTCAGTAACAAAGTCAATATAAAAAAATCTCACGTGACGATGGAGAATGGTCTGGATCATTTGGCGGGGTCTGGAGTGCTTGAGTGTACACCGGCGTGGATTGACTCGAGGACGATGGATGAGATGATGCCGAAGAGATGCCTGCTTCGGGATGACCTAACATGTTGCGTAGCATAGCATGCATCTCCGCCATCATCTGACTCTGGCGCTCCATCATCTCAGTCTGACGCGCGACCGTCTCCTCTAGAGTCCTTATTCTTCTACTATGATCATAACTGGATCTGGAGGTGGACGGTCGTTCACCAGCAACCGGAGGGCTCGGTGCCCCAAGTGGCCCTAGTACGGCTCGCGCATGACCACTATCTGCAAAGCCATATACGCGGCCATGGTCCCAGCCACCTGCGGCCTCGACCCACGTTGTTGTGTCAAAGTCCTCGGGGGTGCCCCCGCGTTGCACCACCGTCTGGTTGTAGGTCTCCTACTCGAGTTTGATTTTTTGTTTAATATTTATCATAAAACTTAAATTATAAATATATAATGAATAATTTAAACAAATATATAGTTACCATAATGTATGCAACGCGGTTGTCGATGTACTCCCCCGTCCCATGTGCTTGACGATGAGTCCGCTCAAACACCGCCATCGGGGAGGGTCGCTGGACAGTCCCGTCATCCGACACAGTCGTCTACATTTACAAAACAAATACATTAATTAGTACACATAGTAACAAATAAAATATATAATTAAAAGGTATACTTACCATACGGTTCGCGTGCACTGCAAATGCAATAGAGCCGCCGGTGTGACGCGCTGCTCCCCCCGACATGCGATTTCTAGCCGCATTCCTAGAAACCTCCTGCCATCGATCTGTCGACCATATTTCCACGAGCTGGTCCCATATATTTGGAGTAATCCAATCGGGGCCGTATCCCCGAGTCTCCGCGATGTTAGTAGTCCCAGCTCGTGCCATCGCCTGGGACCGGGCCTGCCCTAGCTGCCCGTTGTACCTTGCCCAGGAAATAGCCTCCCAGGCTGCGTAAATGAAGGGCCTTTGATCCTCAGCCCATGTATAGTGAGCCTGCAGAATAATAATATCAGTACCAATATTAATCATCATGCATGTAAAAAAAAATAATATGTGCCTCAAACTCGCGCCATAACATGTCGACGTGCTCGCTAGGCACGTGAGACCACGTAGGCCATGCCCCGTGCATGTATCGTCGAATAGTAGAAGAAATGCTCCTCGGCACTTCTTCTTGCTCGAATCTGCACAACAAAAATAAATTTTAATATTATATTATAATATAATGAATTTGTAATGATTCATAATTCATGATATATTACCGCTCCCCAATCACGCTAATAATCTACGTGACTTTGTGGCTGGTGGAGGCTGCCACCTGTTCGGCCCGCGTGGCCGCCTGCGTCTGGATGTACTAGCCTCGGCAGTATCATCGGCATGAGGATCAGCAATAGGAGGATCAGCAGCATGAGTAAGTGTAGGAGTCTCACCGATCGGAGACTCCGAAGCTCTCCTGCGACGATAACCACGACCAGACATATCTGTCGAATAGACATAAAATCAGATTATTGTATAAATAGTATAGATATATTTAATAAAATATATACTTTACAATTATTCCTCATCATCTGAATAATAGTCTTCGAATTCTTCCTCTTCTTCCTCTTCTTCATCTTCTTCATCTCCAGCTTCCTGTCGGACCGATTTCTTCTCCTTGTAACGAGGATGTTGACATACAGGGCATTTATCCAACTGCATATTTTCTTTATAGTATAAAATGCAGTTATTTTGGCACGCGTGTATTTTTTCGTACCCAAGCCCCAATTTTCTCATTAGCTTTTTAGTCTTATAAAAAGTTGGCTCAAACTTGTTATCAGTAGGCAGCATTCCATTAATCAATCCTACAATCTGATCATACGCAACCCCGCTGATATTACAATCAGCCTTAATGTTTAGGAGCTGTGTCATTGCTGAAAACCTAGTGTATTTAGGACAATTCTCATACAAAGGTTCATCGGCAGCTTTCAACATCTCGTAAAATTCTGCAGTTTCTTTATTCGGTAATTCAATCTCTACCGCAGTTTGTACTTCTGTGATATCAATTGATGTAGTATCTGGTGGGACTGATGTCTGAAGAACTAACCGATCAACATTATCATTCAGGTGGAATTGACCCCCAAGATTATCAAGTATCATAATTCTATAGGGATTAGATTGACTGGATGAAGAAGCACCAGCAGAGGAAGATTCACCATATGTTTGAACGACATGATTGCTCGACGTCCCGGCTTCGCGTGACTCCCCATGACAAGTCCATATAAAATATCTTGGTGCAAATCCTTTGCTATATAGATGCAGAGTGACAGTTTCCCGATCCAAAAATCGTCCAATCAAACAAATGCGGCACGGACATCGGATTTGATCACCGATGCTAACGAAATTCCGATTCGAATAGGCAAAATTTAGGAAGTACGTTACGCCTAATCGAAACTCATTCGTTAAAGCTCCACGATCAAGACGTCGGTACATCCAACTTCGATCAGCCGACATGATTCTGTCAATCAATGACAATTTCTTTGGTTAATGTCTTTAGGTGAGATTGTCCTATTCCATTCGGGATTTATGTTATTTATATTGCACTAAGTACTTATTTTAACCGCTAACTTCATTCTAAATTTCGGCAACATCTCCCTACAGTTCTCCGA
Source organism: Canna indica (assembly GCA_034359265.1). Lineage (NCBI taxonomy): Eukaryota > Viridiplantae > Streptophyta > Magnoliopsida > Zingiberales > Cannaceae > Canna > Canna indica. The sequence goes on along the minus strand of CP136894.1, from coordinate 69,627,563 downwards.
ATACGCATATCATCTGGGCGCGTATCGGAGAACAAGAGAGATGTTGTCGAAATTTAGAATAATTAGTTAACAGTTAAAAGAAAAACGTAAGTGCAGTACAAATAACTATATTCCCAAATTATCCAATCAGGGACAATTCAAGAATGGTACATCCTATAAAAGATCATCTACTTCTTTTACACGAACATACAATCCCCGAACGGATCTAAGGTTTTGCTAAATCATATCCGACTCGTCGATGCGTACGTGAAACATATCAACTCGTCGGATGGATGATTATTTTCTAAATGTTTCGAGTCAATTCGAGTCAATATTGGACAATTTCGACACGAGTCCAAATTAGACGATTCCGGCAGGAGTCCAAAATGAACTATTCCGGCGCGCGTCCGAAGTGGACGATTCCGGCACAATGCCGAAGTGGACAATTCCGACGCGAGTCCACTGAGGACAACTTTGGACTAATTAACAATATTTTAACTAATTAATTAATATTAATCTACATCATTTTCATTAATTTAAATAATTAACCTACCATCATTAAACATTAATCTAACTAAATTAAACTAAAAATTAATATAAACTCTAAAAATTAATCTAAATCCTAAAAATTAATCTAACAAATCAAACAATTAATCTAAATAATTAATTAAATAATTAATTAACAAATAAATAAATAAAAATTAATCTCCAATTTTCGGCGCCGGAGTTCGGTGGACTCCGGCGCCGGCGTACAGTGTCCGGACACTGTACAAGATCTGGCGGCGGCCATCGGCCGTCCACCGCCAGCTGCAACGGGAAGAGATGGCCGGGCGGCGATGAATACCTGAAATCGGCGATCGAGGACGGACGGCAGCGTCGGCAACGGCGGCGAGAGGTGGGAGGAGGAGGCGGCAGCAACAGTGGGAGGAAGAAGGAGCGGGCGCGATCTGCGACCTATATAAAGTTATCAGCAACGGCTCACTCGCCCGTTAGAAAGTCGTTGCTAATAAGTTATCATCAGCAACGGCTCACTTGTCTGTTAGAAAGTCATTGCTGATAATTAAAATCATCAGCAACGGCTCGCGTGTCCGTTAGAAAGCCGTTGCAGATACAACATATCTGCAACGGCTTGAGCGGCCGTAAGAATGCCGTTGCAAATAGCAACAGCTTGAGTGGCCGTTGCTGAAGACTCAATTTCTAGTAGTGACAATAAAAAACAAAATAAATGTATTATTAAGCATGCAGTAAGATAATATCTAACAATCATGCATTAAATTACTCAATAATTAGCATAAATAAACATAAAACTCCCATTAACCAAACACATCAAAAGAACTCAAAAAATGCCCATGTTTTCAATATGACTTTCAAAGACTATGGGCCTGAGTTCCTTGGTGAAAGAAATATGTTAATATAAAAATTATTTCTTTGTGTTCAATAATAATGTCTCATTATTTACAAGATCTCTAACTATCAAAATTTGATTATAAATGTTTGGAGTCTTATAATGAGATCTACAATGTGAAATCATATTTTAATATTTTTAGGTCAGATAGCTTGATATTCAGCTAGTTACTAATAGAAAAAATATTTTCCTCCCACTGACCTTCACATATATATTAATCAATTATTTTCTTTACATCCTATGAGTGTCACTATCTTATCAACAAGTAGTTTTTGAACCAATTAATTAATGAGAATGAGAACATATTCTCTCTGGGCAAATAAATTTTCTAGACCAACACACTCTAATAATTTTATCACAATATAATTAGAATGTGTTAGATTAAATTATAGGACATATAATAAAATTGAAATTGAGGCTAACCAAATATTACATATTCACCTTTGGGCAAAATATGCAATCATAAAATAAAGCCTCGATGAGTTAAATAATGAGAATACACTTATTTTCGAAAACCTTTGGGCAGACAGATTTCTAGATCAATGCACACTCTTCTAACTCCATTACAAAATTTTCAATTAAAATATCCAATAGTCCTCCTTTGGGATAAACTATTGAATAAATTAATCTGAAGCATTCCTCGTATGATAAGAAAAATCACTAATCACTACAAGTAATCCCACTTTTGCAGTAATTACAAGCAATAATCAATGAAAACACTTATACATGAATCAGTTGCCCACATGTCAAATATTCAAATTCATAATATATATTGCAAAATTGGTACAAGAATAAAGCACCGCAATTAATAATGAATTTAAATCGATGATCATTTCATATTATTATTTATGTTTATGTGGTTGTAAATTATGCCAATATCCCCACCTAATTTTAGCTATATTAGGTTTCACATATATAAAATGGCAACATAATTTGCAATAATAAATTAACATTCAAGTAATCCACATAATAAATCACATGAATTCTACATCAAGCCAAATGTAGCAAAATTTGAACATGATAATAAAATTTACATTAATAAATCATGAAATCAATCATGTTGGCAAAATTATGATAATAAATCAGCTATATTGTGTCAATTATGCAGGATTATTATAATATCAGGATAATAATACTGCATTATGCCTAAATTAACCAAAAAAATAAGTCTATTTATTGTGCGCAGAAGCAGCGGACTGAAAAATTGGAGAATGACCATTAATAGCATTAGTCCCATATTCAAGATCCAATAGCTCAGTTCAGTTCCAGCACAAGGTAGGAAGAATTCTATAGCCACATTAAATATTTAAAATACTGCAATATAATAAAATCGACGACAATAAATCACGTGATCAATTATAGCATGATATTTAATATGATAAATCATATGACGCATATTGGGATCAAAAGTCTGGTCCATAAATACACAAGGCTCCCAAAAATTAAATATAATGAAAAAGAATTTCAACATAATTTAAATATTGTAAAAGCACTTTCATGAATAGTAGATTTATTTAGAAAAATGACTCACAAGCGTTACTGGATTCAAATACATCCAATATGTATTAAAATGAACAACAATTCTATCATGTATCAACATTATATCAACTATGCATGAAGTAAAATATAGCATAGCATGAAATACAATGATAAAATAATTAATGAACAATAAATTAAGTCACTCACATGAGGCAAAATATGTCATGAAGTACAAAAAAAACAAATTGACATTCATAAATTTTGCATGAATTAAAAAATTAAATAATTATGTCAATACTTAAAAAAATGGCATAAATCAATTAGCCGCATTTCTATGTAGCATGACAATAAAATTGACAATAATAAATTAAAGTCAATTATAGCATGTGAGCAAAATTAACATGATAAATTAATCTATGTCATATAGACTCATGTGTGGGTAGATAATAATATTGTATTCAAAATTTCATGTCATGATCTAATTTTTAAGTAAATTGGTCAAAAACATAGTGAACCAATTAAAATTTCATAGAATTAAAATTGAACCAATCATAAAGGATCAATTAAGCATGAATTAAATGAAATTAAGCTGAATCAATCATAATTTCGGCGAACCAATAAAAAATTAAACTGAACCAGTCAAAAAATATGGTGATCTGGTTAAAAATAAGTTGAACGATTGCGAACCAAATGAAAGTGAGCTGAACCATTCATAATTTCAACTGAACCGATTGTGATGTAGAAATAAATCACTGAAATATGAATGAACCAATCAATTGAATCAAACCAAAACAATGAACCAGTTTAAGATCAGAAATAAATCGGAAATAAAATTGAATTGAACCCCACTTAATATAATTGAACCAGGCAATTGACCCAAATCAATTTAACCTAGAACCGGATTGAACCAAAACTGAAATAAACCTAGGTTCAATTAAAAGTCTGGACCGGTTTTAATAAAAAACTGTTGAACCAACATTTGATGGGCCCGCTGAGCAGGCCCGAGAGGCAGGGTCTGCTCGGCCCGCCGGGGCCTTGTGCTTGTTAGGGCACGGCGCAAGCAGCGCGGCACGCGCCCGCTTGCCGCACGCGGAGCGCCTGCTCAAGCTCGTGTCGTGCGGCAAGAAGCGGGCGCTGCATGCCTCGCGAGACAAAGCCGTTCGCATTAGCAAACCCCAGAGGTGCTCACGTCCCCAGGTGAGAAGCAACGAACTCGGCCCCTCTCGCTGACGCTTGGCAACCGCTCAGAAGCGAGCGCCGCTTGCATCAGATGAGGCCTCGCAATCGCGGTGCTTTCACGCCGCCACGACTGCTCGCTTCGCGAAACGCGCCCACGCGGGCCGCCCCGGACGAGACGCGAGCGCTGCTCACGCAACAGCGCAGCGCTCGCGTAAGCAGCGTGATCCCACACAGGCGACGCTCAACGTGAGCGGCTTGGGGCGAGTCGCGAGTGCCTCAGAGGCACAGCGACAAAAGAAAAAAGATGCATACCTTGAGAAGTGCGGCGCACGCTCGACGAGAAAAAAAGAAGCAAGACGCGGAACATTTATGCGTACAGAAATTAGAAACAGCGCACATGAATAGAGGCGGGATGCACACACGGAGACACAACAGGCAGGCACGATTGCAATAGACGCTCGGCGTTGATCGCCTGGTGACCTGCTATCCGCGGCAGTGTGTGCCGCATTCCACGCACGCTGAGGCACACCGAGATAAAAACGCCAGCAAAGAAAACCGAGACATGATAATGATTCATGAGTAAAAACATCTCAAAATCCATGATCTTATGGTGCAGGCGAGCAAGAAAATGACGCGCTCGCTGAGGGAGATGCACGGGGATCAAGGCAGATAAAACTTTGAAATAACAGCAACATGATACATATTTTCGATCAAGAACACACGAAACCAACCACGCATACCCATGCACAGCAACAAAATCCGAGAAAAAAAATTCATGTTCAGCGAACCACGAGCAATTCCACGCGGATAAAATTTTTGAGAAAGATGCACAGAACCCTATCGACTGAGAGCGATCACAAAAGGAGATGCAAAGCATCCTAGAAGCATAATAAAAAATATCCGAAAGAATAGATACGACGATCAACGGAAAGATTGAGAAACAAATTTCATATCTCAATATACGACTTTGATTTCGTGACTGAGGAGAACCGTCAGAAAAGCAAGATCTTCTTCATTGCTCGGTAAACTTAGCTTCACATTAAGTCCGCCTGTAACTCATCATTAGCTGGGTAAGCAACAGTCACGATGTTTTGAAAAACTTAGCTCCCATAAGTTGTTATTTTGATGTTGACTCCAGCTATACTTAGATTAAACTTGTGCACACAACCATGATGATACTTCTAATATGCATAAAGTGGTAAAGCCACACATCTCCCTTGAATTTTCTTCTGCTTGCAATGTGGCAAGTATTCATATTTTAAGGGTTGCTAATCTTTATTTTTAGGTTGTGCTTTCCTGCGGCAATGGTTCAGGTTTCAGTCAAATCATTCTGGTACCTTACAGATAAACTAAAGCCTCATTCTATTTCTCATTTTGGATTATTTAGATACCTCTATAGCTTATGAGTATTTCTTTAATACATTTTTAGCTCAATTGTTTCCTTCATCAGCTTGACCTGCAGTCAGTGGCGGATCCACTGCAGGCCCAGTGAGGGCCGTGGCCCCCATTGAGAAATTTTATCTTTTGAAAAAAAATTTATTGCCCCCCCTCACAAATCATACGCACAACTGCATATAATTACAACGGCACAGCGCACCGCGCACGCTGCGCAGCGTACCCAACGAAATCTAACTAAATCTTTTCCTTTAATGTTGCGTGTTTAACCTACTAAAATTTCACTCCTCCCCGCCTTCTCTCTCGGCTCTCGCTCGTCATTCCTCTCTCTCACAGTCTCGCTCATCGTTCCTCTCTCGATCTCTCTCTCAAATCTCAATCGCTCGCCCCACCTGCTGCTTGCCGCCGGCTGCCACTTGTCGTCGGGCTGCCGCTTGCCGCTTGTCGCCGGGCTACCGCCTACGGCCTACCGCTGTCCGCTGGGTTGCCGGCTTACCGCCTGCCTCCTACTGCCTGCTGTCGTCTGACTGCAGGCTGCAACGCCCGCCCGCTGCGGGCTACCGCCTGCCGTCGTCCGTCGAGCAATCGAGCTGCACCTGCCGCCTGTCGTCGAGCACTCGAGCTGCCACTGCTCGGCTGTGGGCTACCGCCTATCGTCGTCCGTCGAGCAATCGAGCTGCACCTGCCGCCTGCCGTCGAGCACTCGAGCTGCCACTGCTCGACTGCTCGCTGTTGCTGCCGCATGCCGGGATTGATCGCTGCCGCCTGCAACTGCCGCCGCTGCCACCTGCAACTGCTGTTGCCGGCTGCCGCTGCTGCCTGCAACTACCGCTGCCGCAGCTGTCGCTCGATGCTCACTGCTCGCTGCTCGCTGCCGCTGTCGCTGGACGCTCCTGCCGCTGCCCCGCTCGACGCTCGACGTTCGCTGTCGTTACCCCGCTGCCGCCTTCCGGGATTGATCAATGTCGGGGCTGTCGGCAACTGCCGCCGCCGCGCCGCTTCCGCCTGTAACAGCCGTTGTCGGCTGCCGCTCGACGTTAGCGCCGCTGCCGCTGCCACTATCGCTCGACGCTCGACGCTCGACGTTCGCTGTCGTTACCCCGCTGCCGCCTTCCGGGATTGATCAATGTCGGGGCTGTCGGCAACTGCCGCTTCCGCCTGTAACAGCCGTTGTCGGCTGCCGCTTGACGTTAGCGCCGCTGCCGCTGCCGCTCGCTGCAATTGTCGCTCGTCGGATCGTCTTCAATCTCCGCCGGACTACCGACATCCTACGGTATTTTTAGTTTATTTATTTTTTTACTTTCTTCGGGTGGTAAGACTGATATTTTTATTACAACATTATTAATTTTTTTAGCATTAATTTTTATTTCAGTATTATTAAATTTTATATTTTTAGCATTATTAATTATTTCAATAGTCTACCCATTGATTTATTTACTTTTGAAGCTAGTATTGATTCTTCCCGTGGCAACAACAAGTGTTGAAAGAACTTTTTCTACAATGAATTTTATAAAAAATAAACTACGTAATCTGATGGGAGATGAAGGGTTAAATGATTGTTTGGTTATATACATTGAGAAAGAAATATTTGACAATATTGATAACGAAAATTTTTTACAACGTTTTCAAAATATGAAGACTCGTCGAGGTCGACTATCAATATTAGTTTGCCCCCACTAATAAAATTTTCTGGATCCGCCACTGCCTGCAGTTGCATGTAGTTAGTGTCTGGAGTTGAAAACTTTACTCAGAGCGTCTAAAACATGTGGGAATAACTCCAGTCCTGATACAGTACTAATACGTAGGATCATTTGTTAATGAAATTGCCAGCATTATAAGTGATACCGAAAGTCATCTGGCAAAATTTTGATGAGATTTGTACTAGACACATCTTTCGCAAATGTAATAGGGATGTGCATTGTGGCATTCTGTATCCAATAGTGCTTGACAGAATGGCTTTCCTGAGCTGCTTATAATTTTTTGTGTTAGAGATTGATTCAAATTGGGTCCGAACCAATTTGCCAATTATAATCATGGGCATGGGAGCCCAGCCCATCATCTTCTTAAGATACCCATGTCAATATTGCAGCAGCACACTTCAGAAGTTTTCAAATTGATGATGTGGAAATCAAATATTGTTTTTGACTAGTCAAATGGAGAAAAAGGTGGAGGCATCACGTGAAGCCACCAAATATTTCAGCCATTCGATTAAATCAGACGGAGCAACAAATTCCTTGGAGATTTTTTTCTCCACTAAAGCAGGCATGAATCGGCTCTCCCCCTCTATTATAAATAGGGGTCTAATATGCAGTTCTAATATCATCCCACACCAAGAGAAAATCCCCCATATGAGAGTTTCAGATATCCAGAAAATTAAGAATGCCGCTACGACCTTTTTCCTAAGGAGTACCCCTTCTCAGTTTCTGACATACAACAACAGGAGTTCAGTTTCAAGGCAAGTCTCGCAGAGACAGTGCCTCTACTCCGTACCAATTTTAGTATTAATTAATTTAAGACAGTTTGTTATATTCTGAAGAGGATTTAGATTATTGCACTCTTATTGTAAAAGTTCTTTTCTGGATTTAATAAAGTCTCCATGTGGACGTAGGATCGGCACCCCGCTGAGTCCGAACCACGTTAACCCCATTGTGTCTTTTGTTTTTCTGCATTATTATTATCGAATTTGGTTTTTCGTTTTTCTCGTCGGGTTCGGATTTAATTTGTAGATCTCGTAGGAAATTATCCCAAATTTTCTAATATTTTGCATAATGACCTTCTGATTAAGCCCGCTGGATTTTTGTTTTAAATTTCAGAAAAAGATGCAGTAGAGGAACTGGTGTGCACTTAGCTAGGGGTGAGCATCGGTTCGGTTCGGTTCGGTTAAAAACCGAACCAAAAATTCGGTTAACCGAACCGAACCAAATAATTTTTTTAACTATTTACCGAACTGAAAAAATTCGGTTAATTCAGTTCGGTTAACCGAATTTTTGGTTCAGTTCGGTTAATCGAATTTTTTTTAAAAAAAACCATTTTTTTTTCAAAAAATGCATGTGTTAAGACTTGAACTCAATCACCTCATAATCAAATTTTAATTTTTACCCTTCTAACTATCTTAGCAAATATTACTATTAATTTATATATAACTAACACCTATTATATATATCAAATGTTAAATAAATAATATTACACAACACAAGATTTGAACCTAGGCAACTGAAAGCTTAAATAACACTTAACCACCAAGACAAATGCCAACATATAATATATCTATTATATATATTTGGTTAATTTGGTAAATTAATCGAACCGTCGGTTAATTTATCAAAGCGAACCAAAAATCGAACTCAAAAATTTCTTTAACTGGAAATTGAACCGAAATTAATTCAGTTCGATTAAATCGGTTTCGATTCGATCGGTTTCGGTAATTTGGAAAAGTTTGCTCACCCCCACGTTTAGCTATTGTTTTCAATCCTGCAGTTTGGTTACACTGTGATTACAGCATCTGCTGGCAATGGCGTTATGGAAATGAGGCCAGGATGAAGAATGCAAGTGAAGTCCTGGGCTTTTTCTACTGATAGACCTTCATCTCCTCTTTTGCAAACTGTTCTGGTCCTTTGTGGACAAATATTGTCTGTTCTAAATAATTTCGATTTCGATAAAGCTTTAACATTGCAGGTGAGTCGAATGTTTTTTTGTCTCACTGACTTCGTGGGTTTTATGGTTTAATTTAATCACTATTGAGTTTTCCTTAAGCATATCCAGTTGCTGTTTCAAATAAATAAATGCTGAAGAATCACGAAATGAACATTAAGTTCAATTACCATCACAAAATTTCTTTTCTGGAGCATAAGCTTATGAGTGTAATATCTCTCAGCATTTAAGACTAAATTTGTGCTATATCTATATTTTAATGTATATTTGTCCTCCGGTTTGCACATTATGTTTATAAAAAGATCATACGTCTACTTTGGTTTAATAAAATTACGAGAATATAATTTGGGTTGGAAATGGGATATTATTTGGCTGATTAATGCGGGGCTTAAAAAAAAATATATTTGGTAAAAATTATTGCCAACAACAGTTTATGATTTCCAAGAAATTCTATTACAAAGTATAAAAGATACATAAATAAAAAATTAACACTTGACATTTTTTAAAAATTTTCTTTGACTGTTATGGTTATCATTAGTTATTAAGAATTTTTAATAACCAAAATAAATTTGTTGCTGATAGCTTTTTGTATCTAATTCTAATTTCTAAGTTAAATTCTCACGCCCCCAAATCAACGCCGCACGACCGTGTTCTTTGCTCAACAGGTGGGTCCCGTCTATTCAATCAATCTCTCCAATCAAAAGACAGGTATAATATCGCGTGCGTAAAGGAAGCGTATGAAAATTATTGCTCTTTTGCTCAAAGCGACGCCGCTACCTAACGGCGTCATCAGAACTTGAAAGGATAGCGTGTTAGGCTTCGCTTTGAAGCGTGTCGCTTGTGACGCCCGTCACGTTATCGTTTATGTAAAATATTTACTTATCTTTTCTGGCCATGCTATCATAATTATTTGCGACCAAGAAAAAAAGAGAGAATAAAAGGAAGCACAGAGAAAAATAATTGGCTTCCGGAGGAGGAAAGGAGCGACTTCCTCTCGTTTTGTCGATCTCATCGCGCGCGCAGCGGAGGAGATCTCCGCGACCCTCTGAGCTTCTCGAGCTCTAAGTTCTCTCCCCGATCTCTGTGCTCAGATCGCCACCTTTCGCAGAAATGGTATGATGATCTCTCTAACTCTAGGGTTTGTCTATACCTTTTCCCCCTCTTTTAGCTCGATTTTTCGGTTCCTAATATGTCGATCCGGGACTAGGATATTTTGCTGACCTCGCTCTCTTGCTTTTCTTTTCTTTTTTGGGTGTGATTCGTTGTACCTGGTTCGACATGCTAGTAGTATTTTCGGATAGGATTAGTACATGGATCTGATCTAATACATGCTCGATTCAAGTAGCTTTTGTTTTGGAAGCATGGCGTTTCTGTTTTTGTAGGATTCTACATGTTCCTTCGCGGATGTTTTGCTGGATAAATTTGATGGAAGCACCAGATGGATTTCTGCGCTGTTTGAATTTTCTAATAAAGTCTATTTCTAAAATTTGTAATGCCAATCTTCCATTAATTTCCTTGGAATTCTTATTTACCATTTGGAAATTTCTTTTTATTTGTCAAACTTTGCTTGAAATTGCTGCATGTATTCGTGTGTTGTGTCGACAATCCAAAAGGCCAACGCAGCGTCCGGAATGGCGGTGGATGATGATTGCAAGCTGAAGTTCTTGGAGTTGAAGGCAAAGAGAACTCATCGTTTCATAATCTTCAAGATCGACGAGAAGCTAAAACAGGTCGTTGTTGAGAAGCTTGGGGAACCTAGTTTGGGCTATGATGATTTCGCTTCCAGCCTTCCTTCGGACGAATGTAGATACGCGATATACGACTTTGATTTCGTGACCGTGGAGAACTGTCAGAAAAGCAAGATCTTCTTCATTGCCTGGTAAACTTAACTTCACTTTGTATACATCATTTACATGTAGATTGCACCTTTGTGATTCCTTTTCATTGTTGTCCCCATTCATGTGTAGGTCTCCAGACACCGCTAGAGTGAGAAGCAAGATGCTTTATGCAAGCTCTAAGGATAGGTTCAAGAGAGAACTGGATGGTATCCAGGTGGAGTTGCAAGCGACTGATCCAACTGAGATGGGTCTTGATGTTTTCCGTGGCCGTGCCAATTAAGGACATCTGGTGTTGTTCTGCAGTGAAAAATTACTTCTTGCTGTCTGGTTGGTGTACTAAATTTTTCATGTGGGTTTGTGGTCAGGTTATGAAGATGCGCTATACTTTGATCTTTATGATACATTTTCCATTTTATCTCATGTTTTCTTTTCCATGCCCCCTATTGGATAAACATCTACTTGTAACCTACTTCAAACTAAAGGTATGTAGCTACTGTATGTTAGCTGGGTAAGCAACAAGCAGTAGCATGTTTTAAAAGATTTCTTAGCTCTGGCATTCTGATATTAACTCAATATTCGTGAGATTAGACTTGCCAGGATGATATTTTTACTGTGTAGTGTGTACGCATCTCCCTTGAATTTAATTATGTTGTGATGCGAGTTTATCATGTGCTTTTGTTTCTGTTTCTTCAGCTCACTCAACCTGTCCGATGTAGGTACCTGGAGTTGAAAATTTATTCAGTGTTTTAAGCCAAATTATGTGAGTTAGTACACTTGAAAGTCTGGGCAGAATTAAGTGTTCTATATCCTTTTTGGAATAATTCATGACTCCTGATACAGTATTAATATGTAGGAATTAGGATCCTTTGCTAAGGAAAAAAACCCCTTAGGAAATTGCCATCATTATCAGTAATGCTATTGCTAAAGTCATAATTTTGGTGTGATTTGTATTTCATACATCTTTAGCAAATGTAATAAGGATACTCTATAGATATCTTGTAGTAGCGTGGCTTGGAAGAATGCTTTCCTGAGTTCGCTCACAAAATTTTGCATATTGACCTTTTGCTAAGCTTTGTACTAGGAACTATTTGTTTAGCATCTTTTGTGCTTAAACAAAAGTTTTATTCTAAGACCAAAGTATTGAGTATGTAAGAAACAAAAGCCTTGTTAGGTAATTAGCGTTGATTTTTCAGGATGTTTGGTAAAATTAGTTGTAGCTATTAATTGCTAACTCATTGAATGTGCAAAACGAGAAATAAGAGTATCAGTATATTTTAGTCTTATTTGATAATTTATGTTGGATGTTTTTTGTTATTATTATTTCCAATAATATTTTTATATTTTGAAACATTTATTGTGTGAAAAGATAAACTAATTAAAAATTAATATATAAAATTGACATTCAAATGGCAAATAAAGGTTAGCTTTTTCTATTTTTTTAAATAAATTTGTTTTTATTAATTCTTCATTTTATCAATATATCACTTATTCACCTATGAATCAATTATAAAACTAATTGGTAATTTTGGCTGGTGATTGTATGTCTTTTGATTTTAAATTTCAAACTTCTTTTGTGAAAAAGTTACATGTTGAATTTTCTTAAAATTAGTGATTTATATGAATTTGCAATTAAGGAAATTCATTCTCACTCAGAATTAGCAATTCGAATGAGTCTGACTTTTAAAATGATTTCAAAAATCGTAATTTTTTTTAAAGAATTTGTTCTCAAACAAGTTTGTGAAAATGAAATTATTGAGATCGGTGAGTGACATTATTAAAAAATCAAATAAAAGAGATGTTATTGTTTGTGAATAATTAGGTGTATCTATAATTGAGAATAAAATGAGAATAAGTGATTCAGATAAATTGCCCCCCCTAAATGGCAGTGATTGATTCAACACAATTCAAGGTAGTGAAATAGTTGAGATTTTGTGGCGTTGTTTTTATTTTTAATTTTATTATTATATAATGGCAGTGATTCAACACAATTGACGGTAGTGAAAAAATTTAGAGAAGTACCCAAGCAAATCTTATCTCTTTGGAAACTCTGTGATAAACCTTGCATTAATGTTAGGAAATTGCATTTGTGATGTGACAGTAACATCCTAGGATTTGGTAAAAAATGGTGCAGGATTGGTGTTACATGTTTCGCCAAAAAGGATTGCACGTTACGTAAACTCAAATGCGAATGTGTATAATACTTGTAGGTAGGGGTGTAAACTGTAACTAGTAGGGTTGGCCCGGTGTTGGGAAAAACGGAATTATGGATTGGGGGAGAAGAGAAAAACCTTGAACTGCTACCCACTATGAATCTGCAAAATATATACAAAAAAAAGACTTGGCCCGGTCTTGGGTTAGTTAAAATCGAGTTGTGCTAGACTTTTGAATATATACATATATATAATTATAACCATAATTGAATAGTGTATATCCGGCTGAAATGGTTTACTTCACGTTGAATTGGAATTTTAAATATATATTTTTTTAGAATAAGAACCTGTCAGGTCTCTATACCTTTGGAGTTAGGATAAAGAAACCATCTCTAACCCAACCCAAATAATTTGTTGTTTTGGCTGTGAAGATTGAATGTTTTGCCTAGACACACTTTTTGCCCACATATATGTGACAGTCCGATATCTCATCAGAAGATGCTGAAGTTTGGGGGTGTCTTGTGAGAAGTTTAGAGCCATTTTTTGGCCACATATAAGATCCCTCTGCTCTTTAGAGACTTCATAGCTATCATTTAGAGCCAAAACACATCCCCCACTAAAGATTTCGTTGAGAGAATAACATGTCCTGCAATAATAGTAACATAACATTGAAAGTATAATGCATTTTGCAATATCGTGTAGCATAAAAGCAATGTCTGGCTATCCACATTTTCAAATGCATGCAAACTACAATATGTAATCTAAATGCTGCAAGTAGCATATGTAAGTCAACTTATGATAGTTATCTGTAATCTGTAAATAATGATATAAATTGTCATCAAAATCCATTTATAAAAATAAAATTAATTCATATTATACATAAATTTTGAAGTGTTTTCGTTTTAATTAATCCATATTAAGTTTGTAGGTGTAAGCACGACAACAGCTCTTCAGGTTATAAGTCTATTTATAATTTCTAAGACCTTGCTACAGATGGAATTTCTGATGAATGATCATTTGAGTAACCAAATGCCTGCAGATTACTAATTTATTTGCACGTAATCACACACCGTAACCACACGCCAAAACGAGAAGCGGTCACATGATGCAACTTCTTTCGATGAATTGAACACCTATAATCATTGAGTAATATAGACAATCAAAATAGACTTTTGACTCTGTAAAATGTTCAAGGAAGATTGTGAGATTGTGATGCAACAATCTAATGACCACCACCACAATCAATTCCCTCCAATTGTCTCTTCATCTTAATATTCTTCAGGGGAACTGTCAATAAATAAATAAATAAAGGAATAAAGGAATAAATGAACAAAATCAGCTGCTTATCTTATTCTTCGCAAGACACCAGTCCTCCATCAACAATGCTAAATCATTACTTTGTTTAACAAAGCAGACATGTATGACCACATCGCTTCTCGCCGGTACATCCTGCAACCATGCAGACAAATAAGTGGAAAATGTGAAAGAAAGGCATCAAGACTTCCAAACAATGAAGTATATGTATCACAGGTCATCCACGAACTTCTTTTCTCGATTCTGCTCACAACAAGGAACTACTAAAATGCTGGACGATATAAATGGACACCAACAGTATGTAAGAAAACTAAAATTAATTAAATTCTTAAATACCGACGCCAATATTTACATACAAGTGCCAATACCGGTATGTACTATTATATAATACCCGAAGAGTATATTGGATATTGTGTTGATTTATAAGGCTCGATGGGTGTACTACAATACTCCAGCTTAAGCATTAGGCCGGCGGTTAAGGTCTATGAAGTTGATTGGTGATAATTGATATTAGAGCAAGACCTAGCCCTTCTCTTGGTGAGAGAGCCTATGCGAGAAAGGGCTGCCCAGGTTGGGTGGAGCTGCTACTAGGCTAGGCCTCATATGTCATTGACTAAGGTGTGTATAGTTTGGTGCTATCGTGTTCGTTTACTTGGGTCTTGACAATGGCATCAAGACTCAAGTAGGTGATGATTATAACTTTCGCTCAAGCATTTTAATTAGGTCAATGGTTTGGTCCTATGAAATTGATGAGTCACTAATCCCATCGAGTGGGTTGTAACATATTGAACTCAATTGTTTATTAACTATCAATAATAATAATAATAATGTTGTCATACCGGCGTTTTTTTAGCACCGGTATGCAAACTCTTAAGTTTTTTTTTAATATATAAATTTACTTATCAGCACCAAAATGGTAACGGTATATAAATTTATTCTCTCCACCATTACGACGATGATACTAGCATTTTTTAGGAATCACTTCGCACATTTATATGCTTGTTGGTGTCGATATGTTAAACACAAATGGCGATAACAATTTTATAGTTTCTTGTAGTGCTTCTAGAACTCTGCATAGTATTCATTTGGCATTATGTGTTTTTCGGAACAAAAACATAAGCTGCAATATGTGATCATGTAAAGCAATCTAATCAGAAAACATCAACTTCGTTGACATGATTTGGTAAAAAGATATTTGTCACCATAAATATGAATGTAGCGAATAGCAATTTCTAGGTAAGCATAGTATAGAATACAAATATAAGAAAAATATGCAAATATGCAATAGTTTTGACATTAAACATAATAACCAAAGATTGTTTGAGTCTATGACATTGACTCCTTCTGTTCAGGCCACTGTAATTTGAGACAAATGAAAAACACAAGACTTAAGTTGCAAACTACATTTGAGAAGGAGCAATCGTTCACTTATTTGTGAGTTGTGACATAGACGTAACAACAATGTTAATGCTGCCTCTTATTATACGCATATTCTCTACCCTTTACTATTCTCTAACCTTTACTGAGCATGTTAGGTACTAGGCATCATTTTCTTTGAGATGCTTTCCAGGCACACTATGCAATAACTAAGTCCCATGTGATTAGGTAGAAAGGACCAGACTTAATACGTATATGAAACCGCTAACCAAATTGATCAAATTAGCATAGAGGTGGCAATGGGCCGAGCAAGCCCATCACGACCATTTTAGGGGAACGCGCTAGGTGGCTCCTTTGGGGCATGTAGGCCATGTCCGACCCAACCCGAGCTCGAGTCCAATCATGACCTTATTTTTTTAATTTCTTAATAATTTAAATTCTTTAAAATACTTAAAATATTTAATTCATTTTTTAATTTTTAATTATTTTAATATATATTCAATAATATTTCATATTTTAAATTATATTTTAATTATATTTTTATATTAATTTTAAATTATTTCCATGCCGACCCGAGTTCGTGTCCGGGCCATGGGTCGGGCTGACCCAAGGCACGACTCGAGGATGGTCGGGCCTGGCCTAAGACCGGCCTATTACCACCTCTAGATTAGCATAGCATTAGTAAATAAGAGTTTCCGGGGAAATCGCCTCATTGCAGACAATTTTCAGCCTTGCCAAAAGAGGATATCCAGAGAACCAAATGGTCAAATTAGCATAGCATTAGTAAATAAAAGTTCCTGGGGAAGTCGCATCATTGCAGACAGTTTTCAGCCTTGCCAAGGAAGAGGATATCCAGAGAACCTGTGTACTTTTTAACATGAGTTATCTGCACTTTGAGGGCATATCTGGAAGTAAACATGTTTATGATATACTAGAGCTGAAGATTACTTCCAAAATTGCACATTTCACAGTTCCAGAGTTAAATTACTCTATTGCCATTGTATCTAGAGTTGTACCATTGGAGTTTATATATGGCCCACTTAAATTAACTGTCTATGATATGGGCCTACCATGCCACATTATCCATGTGTGCTTTATCATCAAGGGAGTTATGTTCCTAATCAGTTTTCTAATAGGTTGTTGGTGGGTTGTTTAGGTTGTTAGTTTAAAATCACGAGATCATGGTTGTTTCATTGTTATCTTCTAGAATCATCTTAAGAGGCATTATAGTCTTTTGCTTTTGTCTTGAACTATCTATATAAAGAGGGGAGCATAATAAATGAAGGAAAATGAAGAAATTAAATCATTTCTCTTCCCTCCATTCTCTCTACCAGGTGTTGAGCTCTCTTGTTATAATGAGTTCAAGGAGATTGGGTGCTCTCTCCTAAATTGAGCCCTAGTTATCCCTTCCTATTCTCAGTTCCCCTTTCTTCCTGTTTTGCACCTGAGCTCAATCCTAGCTTTGTATCAGTCTATCTCAAACAAACTTGTGCTGAAGATTACTTCCAAAATTGCATGTTTTGTAATTAGAGATTTAAAATACTATGTTGTCATTGTCTTCGAGAGTTACATCACTATGGTTGGAGTTTATATATAGCCAGTAATATTCACTACTGCTTTGGTAAGATATCCTAATAAAAGTTGGATTTGATTCATCTCTATAAAAGAAAAGGAAAAATTACAATGATGAGCAAAAATCTAGACTAAAATGCATGTGACACTCACACAGATATCACAAAAACATGCAAGCTATACTAGATAGAAGTGGCAACTTTTCTTGGTCTAACCCAGTAACACAAGTGCAAGAGGTACCTGCAATAACTGCACCATGAACATTCCAAAATGGTAACAAATCTTGAATTTTGTCTTGAGATACTTTCCATCTCCAGTAATATGTATAATTGTTCCTGAGCCAGGACCTGAAGAAAATAATGTCCACTTTGTTGCATCTTTCCATATTTTAGGCCCTGGAGTTGAGTACATTATAGATAAAGATGCTTAGCATAGAAAACAGAAATGGATCCTCTCAATCATTTTTCTACAAGCCAAAAAAATGAGAAAAGAATACCTGTAGCTTCGGATAACTTAATGTTGCACAAGCTAAACAGGTTACAACCAAGTGTTACAAGTAGCTATATAGTTCATTGGTAAAAGCAACCATCCTGACAGCCTCTGAGCAATGCACTTGCTGAGAGCACAAACTTGCAAGTTAGTTCTCAAATGTGCCTACTCCATAAGAGATGCTTGTTTTCCTTTAACACCCATCAAGCATATACCATGAAGAAGAGAGGTGTATGTTGCCCAATTTGGCTTCACTTTGCCTCTTATCATGTTATTGTACAAAACAGAAGCCCTACTCAAATCACCATTTATGATGCAACCACGTATAAGTAAATTGTATGCTAATGTATCAGGCTTCAAACCCCTTCTAAGCATCTCATCCCATAGCTGAAAAGCTTCATTTAAATCACCTTTTTTGCAGTACTCATAGATTATCATTGAATAACTAATGCAATCAGGAAAAATATTATTTTGAACCATATGAGTAAGAAGTTTAACAGCATCCTGCATTCTCCCTATTCTGCAGAAACCTCTTATTATTAGGTTGTAAGTCACTGTGTTGGCTAAAAATCCGATGAGCATCACTCTGTGTAGCATTACAGCTTCAACCATATTTCCTTCTCTGGTAAGAAGGTCAAGAAAAGACCCATAGGTAAAGTTGTTAGGAAGGACACCACTAACTAGCATTTCTTTACAAAGCATCAATGCTTTATTGAAGAGCCCTGCTTTACAAAATCCATTTATTAGTGCTGTATATGTCACAACATTTGGTTGACATCCCTCAGAAGCCATTCTATTCCAGATAACTAAGGCTTCTGAGAAATTTTCTAGCTTTGAATACACATCAACTATATTTGTATAGAAAATGGCATCAGGCTTAATCCCTCTATCCATCATATCTCTAAACAACAGAGATGATCTTGCAGTATCCTGCAGCTTTAAAGATTCGGAAATAAGCACACTGTAACACACTAGATCCATGTTTACTCCCTTTTCCACCATTTCTTTCCAGACTTTGTGAGCATCATCTACTCTATCTTCTTTGCAGAATCCATGAAGAAGTGCACTGCAGCTCATCTCATTTAATATATGATGCTCCTTATGTAAATCACTCACAAATTCTTTAGCTTCAGCCACTCTACCTGACGTACACAAGCCAGTTATCAAGGGCCTAAAAGTATAATTATCTGGAGCAATGCCCTCCTCCACCATCCTGTCATATAACAGGAAAGCTGTAGTTGTATCTCCTATAGAACAATAACCTTCTATCAGGACATTATAAGTCACATTGTTTGGCATCACATTTTGCTCTAACATTTCATGAAACAACCTAGTGGCTTCTACCATCAATTTAGCACGACAAAATCCACTGATGAGGGCTGTGAAAGTATGAGTGTTCCATGACAAACCTTTCTCAGGCATCTGGTGGTGAAGCTTCAAAGCATTAGTCAAATCCCCTACCATGCAGTGTCCAGTTATTAATGAAGTATAAGTTGATTCATTTGGCATCACTCTTCTGTCAATCATCTCTCTAAAGAGAGTCTCTGCTTTGCTCAAATTCCCAGCTCGGCAATGCCCATTAATCAAAGAATTGTAGGGGTATATGGTAATGCGTAAACCTCCTTCATTTAATTTATCAAACAACTGGAGAGCATCATTCAGTTTGCCCCTTTTGCACAATGAATCGATCAATATTGCATAGGTAACATCATCCGGAGATAGTCCTTTCTCCTTCATCTTTGCAAAAAGGGACTCAGCCTCAGCAAATTTCCTACTCTTGCACAACGAATTGATCAAAGCATTATATGCAAAGAGATTGGGGATCAGTCCCAAGTTTCCTAGCTTATGGACCAAATCAAAAGCCTCTTCAACCTTCCCTTTTCTTCTCAATCCATCCACAACCGTAGAGGAAACAGCTTCAGTTGGTACAAAGCCTAAGGCAATCATCTCTTTTGTTGTTTCCACAGCCATTCCCAACTCTTCCACCTTGCAAAATCCGAGCACCAAAGTGCAGTAAGTCACATCATTGGCCTTCAATCCTCTTGCTACCAAAGTATTCTTGATCTCCACTGCTTCAGTAACCCGTCGATTCTTGCAAAGTCCATGAATCAACACATTGTAAGGGACGACACTAGTATTTGCCTCATTGGCTTCCATTTGGGCGATGATTGCTTTAGCACCAGTCAAATTTCTCAGCTCGCATAAGGCTCTCACTGCCGTTGTGTAGATGAAGACGTCCAGAGGGACGTTGGAGAGCACGGCCTCTTTGAACACAGCGATGGCCAGATCGAACCGTCTGGCCTTGGCCAACCCCTGCATGACGTCACTGAAGGTTCGGGACTCTAGGAGTATCCCGGCGCCGGCGGCGAGCCTGAGGGCCGCGAGGGCTTCCAAGGGGCGGCAGATCTGTAGGTAGGCCTGGACGAGAAAATCAAAGGCGAGGGTGTACATGGGGGCACCGCAGAGGCGGCAGGCCTCGTCGACGGAACGGAAGGCGTCGGCGGGGAGGATGTCGGGGCGGGAGGCAAGGGTGTGGAAGAGGGACGAGGCAGGCCAGCGAATACCGGAGCGGAGAAGGGCGTTGGCGAGGAGAGCGAAGGAGAGGGGCGAGTGGGAGAAGCGGAGGTGGAGGCCGAGGAAGTCGAAGAAGCGGAGGGCTATGCGGGGGTCTTCGGTGGAGCCATCGCTTCCGTTGAAGAAGAGAAGGAGGAGGCGCTCGACATGAGCTGGGCGGAGGCGGGCGGCGACGAAGGGGGAGGCGAGGGCTGTTCGCCAGATCTGCGGCGGCGAACGGAAGATGTCCCGCAGGATCTTGACAAAACCTTCGTCGCGCTCTCCCTCTCCACCACCTTCGTTGCGGTTGTAACGGAGAGGTGTGCAAGTGGTGGCGGCGGAGAGCTGACGGCCGAGGAATCGAGCCGGGATGACTAGCGGCGGATGACGACGCGGCCTCATCGTTCGGGCGAAGCCTAGCCCATGCATCCTGCATACATGGTGTTGTTGCTCGTCGCTCGACTCGAGTTCGCCATTCGGATTCGGGTTACCGTGCCCACGGCCCGGAGGTGGCCGGGCCTGGGCACGGCCCACCACCTCTAGGTTACCGCATGCATTGCAAAAGAAGTCTGTTTATTATTGTTAGGTCTACTAGGGGTGAGGACGGGTCGGGACGTCCCGGTCTGACCCGACTCAAAAAGTTGGGAAAAATTCTATCCATGTTCAAAATCGAGATGGGACTGGGATAAATATGTCTGTCCTGATTAAAAATTGGGATTGTACCGACCCGACTTGGTTTATAATATAAGTAATATTAAATAAAGTTAATTAATGTTCCTAGCTCAAACTATGATCTTTTTCATAAATCTAGCTCAATCTTTAATTTGTATCAATTACATACTGAACTATCAAATTGATATCAATTACAGTCCGATGTCAAATGCCCGTTAATGCAAATAGGAAAATTAATATATATATCCCAAACTTTGATCATTGTAATAAATCTATACCAACCTTTAATATTTCTCCCTAATTTATCCCAAATTTTGGGATTAACAACAAATGTCTCATTTGAAATTGAACTTAAAATTTAGATTACATTACAATTATAATCAATCCAAAAGTTTGAATTATATTTCTCTCTATTTTTTTAATAAATTTGACTATTACGTTAAAAAAAATTAAAACTTAAATAAAACTCATCTTTTTCATATATTTCTTATTATTTATTAAATATTTAAAATTTTGAAAATAATTTTATAATTATCTATTGAAATTGTATTTTAAAAAAATTAATTTTCTTATTAATTTGGTGAAATCAGATACGAAATTATCAGATAAAGTGAGAGTTTTTATGTATTTTAAAAAATTATTTATCTTCAAGAATTATAATTATTGTCAATCCCAAAATTTGGGATAGATTAGAGAGAAATATTAAAGATTGAGATAGATTTGTTACAAGGACCAAAGTTTGGGATAGATACATTAATTTTTTTCTATTTATATAATATTATAATATTTTTATTACATGACATGACACAAGTGATGATAAAAAATGTTTTTTTAGTTTGCTGAGTCAAATGCCACGTTAACCCCTAACGGTTACATTGACGGACATTTGACGTCGGGCTAGAATTAATATCAATCTGATAGTTCGGGATGTAATTGATATAAATTAAAGATCAGATTAGATTTGTGAAAAATATTATAGTTTGGGTTAGTTAAATTAATTAACCCTATTAAATATATACTATTATTTTTTGGCGGGAAATAATATTAATTATTTTAATGAAGATATTATTTTATAGAAAAAATAATATTAATAAATTCGGGACGTCCCGATCCCGTCCCGGTACCGTCTCAAAATATTCAGGACGTGACAAAATCGGGATGCTTCGTATTTGGGACCGGGACCGGAACACATATTTGCGTCCCGACTCAAAATTGGGACACGACCAGGACATACCAAATCTCAGCCCGTCCCATCCCACATTTTTTTCCTTTCCCAAAAGAAAAACATTCAAACAAGCTTATCGAATACCATAACCAGTAATTTCAAGATTGAATCAATCGATGTGCGCAAAGACTACCTAAACTACCAAGTGTGCACAAAACCCCCATCGACTACACTTTTTTGTTCAAATAACCCCCATATGTTAGTCCGCCCGTTAGTAACTTAACGATAAAACTCTCACGTGCGCAGAAACCCCCCCCCCCTAGTGTCACGTGGCAGCAATCTCCACCCTCCATCTCATCCGACGATCATTACTTTTTCTTCTACTCATCCCTTACCTACCTACACTCCTCCCCTTGCCCTAGACTCCACCACCGCTGTCGTCGACGGCGACGACCTCCTCCTTCTCCTCCTCAAGAATCCTCCCCCTTTAAAAGAAGAAGAGGAGACCTCCTCCTCCTCCGGCGGCGGCGACGACGGTGGAGTCTAGGGCAAGGGGAAGAATGTAGGTAGGTGAGAGATGGGTAGAAGAAGTAACGATCGTCGGATAAGATGGAGGGTGGAAATTGCTACCATGTGGCACTAGGGAGGGGGTTCTGCGCACGTGAGAGTTTTATCGTTAAGTTATTAACGGATGAACTAACATATGAGGGTTATTTGAACAAAAAGTGTAGTTGAGGGGGGTTCCATGCACACTTGGTAGTTTAGGTAGTCTTTGTGCACATCGACTATAGTCGAGGATGATTCCGTATAATTTATTCTAAAAAAACATCCATGATTTGGTGAACCCACTTTTAGCACAAGTGGTAGTAACACCCGGATATGTTGTCTATATGTCTTGGGTTCGATCCCTAGTTATAGTGCTTTATGTGCCTATTTCTACATCTATGTTGACGTCTTGTAATGTGTTTTGTGCATATATTGCCACGTGTACGCTTTGTAATGACCGTTATAAAGCCAAATTTAATAATAATAAAAAATAACATCAATTTTCTAGTATCTTCTACAACAATAGTACAATATCTTCAAATTTGACTCAATGAGGATATTCTGGACCAAATTCTAAGCAATGAAAGATAGGGCAGCCTGGATTGCAAAAGTCTCAAAGTGAAGAGCCAATGTACTTTTTAATGAGCCGAGATTCCACACATAAGCAAATTAGAAGAAATGCGAGCAATAATGCAAATGCCTCCAATGGAATCACAGTCACTCCTAAACCTATTACAACTAACATCGATCAATCCAATAGTTAGGAGGAATCTATTTAACATCTAAGGTTGCATTTGGTAGTTGATAATCAATCCAATAAGTCGTTTTCATCTTTCTGCTAACTCTCTCACCTCCCCTACCTCTCACTTCTTCCACGCCATCTATTCCACTCCAACGATTGACATCTTCTCCAACTCCAATGACAATATGATTATAATTATTCAAAATTATTTGGATGATATTTTAGTAAAAGATAGTTTGGTTGTTATACCTACATATGATAATGTACCAAATACTGCAATGTAATATTACCAGTAATTTAAAATGTGATAATCTATCTAAGTGATAATTTGAATTGCTTGGTAATCTACTTGAGTACAATACCAAAAATATTAGTGCAAACACATTCAAAGATTGATCCTGAATCAAATAATTTAACATTGCTACAACAATGAGTAAAATCCACATTAACAAAAGTATGTTTAATGGTCATAGGTAAATCCATCACACAATTATCAAACATCCCATAAATTTGAAAACCATATCCAACCCCATTTAAAAAACCACAATTAGTTCAAAATAACCGATATTCAAACTTATGCCACGTAGAACAAAGCGCTCCCACACATGATTGTTCATAGCCCCAAAAATAGAGCACGAGCACAGGTCGTCGACAACACGACCATCGACATTGTGCTTGGATCCATAGGCCATAAAGCCAGTTCTAATAAGGTCATAGGAGGCCACAAACTCACAGTAGGATCAAAAGGCCTAGTATGAAATAAACGATTCATATTAGGAATAATCGATGCAGCAGAATTATTTGAAACGAAACCCAATAGAAAAAATTCAGTTAAGGAATTCTTCAACTTCGCCGGACAACTAGATTCACGATATCCAACTAAACCACATAAATAATATACAAACAACAAAAACTTCGAAAACGATTTCACCAACCCAATTTCATGTCAAAGGGGGCAATAATGAATCAATTTCAATGCATACTCGACATATTTTCCTCATTCAAAATTGAATGAACGATCATCGATAGGTAAAAGCTTTCTTAAGCTATTTGCAAATAAAGAAACAAAGCCAAAAGTCTATCTTACATCTAAACCATTGTATTTTCTTAAAACAATTTTTTTTTTAATGAAAATATGATATACAAATAGGATAATTGTTGTATTTAATTTAATATTAAAACATTTTTATTATTGATGTGAGCATCTAACTTATAATTGACACTTAACAATGAAATAAGATTTTATTTGACAATTTGCAGTTAGTTTATTGTATTAGGAGGTGTTCGGTTCAAAAAAATAACTCAAGAATAGAATACTAATCCTAATGGTCTACTTATCACTTGTTTGGTTGTAAATTTTGAACAAAAGAAAGGTGAACAATAAGAAATAGAAAGAGAATATTTTTGATGGATAGAAACTACTACATCAATGGTAATTTTACTATATTGTAGAATTGATTAAAAAATATTCTTTTATTTATTTTATAAAATAAATTATTTAATATTCAATATCTGAAAAATATTATTTAAAATGGAAGTTATTATTTTATTTTTAATATATTGAAATTATATAAATATATTGGTTATATGAGCTATATATTTATGATACTTATGAATCAATTATAAAAAAATCATTGATAATTTTAGATAATGATTATAATTTTTATTATTTCAAATAACAAAAATATCTTTTGATCTTTAACTTTGAACATTTTTTTTGTGAAAAATTTACATAGAGAATTTTTGAAAATTAATGATCTTGGATAAATATGCTATAATTAAAAAAAAAGTTGATTATTAGATATTAAAATTAGCTATTAGTTTTAATCATGTTGATCGTCTTCACAAGTGGGATGAAGTTGACTTATAAGTCCTCGCCTTGATAGAAATTGGCACATTGCTCAAGAGTGACTACCATGCAAAAAGAATTTCTTTGGAGGGTCAGACAATTTTCTTCAATGCTCGGGTAAATAATATGATGTGTAAAAAGGCATAATTAACATGGGGGTGTTTAGTTCCCCACAAATGCAAATGCTAAAGAAAGCATTTGCATGCAAAAACAAATGACAACGAATGTGAGTTGCAACCTATTGTTTGGTTGCTGCAAGTAGATGTGCAATTTGTATTTGCAGATGTTTGGTTGATCGCAAATAGAAAAGATAAAGTTTGTTTCAGAAGAGAGAGAGGTTGCCATAGGCGAGAGAAAAACTATTATGAGCAAGAGGGCGATTGTTGCGAGCGAGAGGAAGAGAGAGGCTATCACGAGAGAGAGGAGGTTGTCGCAAGCGGGAGGAAATTGTCGCGAGAGCCGCGAGCGAAGAGGGAGGTTGTCGTGAGCAAGACGAAGAGAGGAAGCCGTATTATTTGAACTTGCGGACTTTTTAGATTGTAGTACAATTTGCAGTTTACAATTGCAACACGTAAAAATATAATATTGTAATTAACTTAATTGTAACTAATCAAATAATTTAATTGATCAAATATTATAAATATAAATGTCGAAAGCATATTTACATACAACTAAACAACCTCGTGGTGAAAAACATATCTCAAGAGTGTCGTTTTACCCCCTATTTAAACCCTTTGATCATCAACTACCATGAGTGACATACATGTGATCGCACATGTCTATTATACGTGTGGCCATGTAGTGTGGCATTACTATTTACCTTGGGGAGAGGTCATGTCCTAGATATGAGTATAAAAAATTTATCTTATGAATAGTTCATATTACAAATATGGGAGAAAACTTATATGACATTAGGCTCCATAAAATTTTTTATGGAGCTCGATTCAAAAAAATATTCCAGAAAGAGGGCGAAAGAGGTTATTGAGATGAGAGAGGAGTTGCGGCTGTCGGTGGTCCTTGTTGTTGACGGCGACGAACTAGAGTGAGGCGCTTCTTGTGATCGACGACGGTTCATGTGATCTCAATCGATCACATGTGATCCAGGCGATCAGAATGATTGTTAGGCGATCCGGAGGAGCTAGGCGATCGACGATGGAGCTGGGCGTGGGTTCCAGGCGATCGACGGTGGAGTTGGGCGTGGGTTCCAGGCAATCGACATTGGAGCTGGGCATGGGTTCCAGGCGATCGACGGTGGTGCTGGGCGATCCGGTACGGCCAAAAAGGTTGCTAGATCCTGACGACCAGAAACCTACTGCATTGGAGAAGTCTGTTGCATTGAAGAAATCCGCTTCAATAGAGGAATATGCTTCAATGGGGAGTCGTCTAAAAGAAGCTTCAATGGATAAATCTAATGTGAACCTTCTGAAGGCTGCTGCAAATGAGAAAGCACCGATTGTATTAGGTATAAAAAATTCAGTACCCGGTGAATGTAGTGAAAAGTATTCTGCTGTTAGTAGTCTGCACTTTAAATTGAATGTTGCTGCAATGAATGCTGTTGAAAATGTGGGGAATAAGGCGAGTGGGGAGATAAGGAGAGTGGGTATAAGGAGGTTGTGCATGCAAATTCAGGGGGTATTCTTTTCAAGGAGACTGTGGCAAATGCAGGTTGTGGTAAAAATGCAGGGGAAGAAGTTCTCGAAGGAGTAAACCATAGGAGAATACCTAGATCGAAGGAATTGCCGAACTCAAGGGCAAGTCTTTTCAAATTATCAGATAATGAGGTGAACTGGAGAAATTCGAAAGAGTTAGGTGAGAAAATTGAGAAGATTCAGAGCGATTCAAAAGGGAAGGTGAAGATTTATGCGGATGATCTCAAGGAGGCGAGAGAATGTTGCAAATTTACTTTGTATGGTAAATGTTTTGGCAGAACGCCCCCCTTTGAATTAGTTAAATCAATGATGCCAAAGATTTGGAAATTGCAATCGGATTGTAAGATCATTGATCTGTCTGCTGGATTTTATGCATTTATCTTTTCAAATGAGGAGTAGTTTTGGGGAGCTTTTTTAGGAGGCCCTTGGTTTCTAAGGAGCCGGGCGCTTTCACTGGTACCTTGGAGAGACAATTTCCAGTTGTTGAAGGAAAGAGTGGATTCAATCCCAGTATGGGTGCAGATGTTTGGCTTGCCGTACAAATATCTAAACTGTAGGGTTCTTTCGCAAATTCAATTGTGATTGGTAGACCTCTGAAAATAGATGAGTACTCTATGGCTGGCACAAGAAGAATGTTTTGCAAGGTTTGTGTTCTTCTTGACATAAAAAGCCATTGCAACAGAGATTCTGGATTGAAAGTGACAGTGGAACATTCTTCCAATCAGTGGCCTATGAAAATCTACTAGAAATTTGCTTTAGCTATGGAAAGGTGGAACATTCAGAGGCAATGTGTTACTTGAATGCTGAAAGTAATGCAAAAGGGAAAAGGAAGGAGACGAGGATGGTAGTAAGAGCAGATCGAAGGAAGCAAAAGGAGACTGCAGTTCAGAAGGACTTTTGGGTCCTTGGATTTAGGTACAAAGGAGGAGAAGATGCAATCTGAAATCAAATTTTGGTAATGGTATGAGAAATAATAACTCGTTTGTGATGCTGAATAACAGTCTTTGAGGATGACAATGGGGGCGATGATAAAAGGAACCGAGAAGGAGAAAATTACAAAAAATAGTTCTATGCAAAAAAGAATGGGAGTAGTGAAGGGCCAAAAAACTATCAGATAAGGATTCTATGAATAAAAGTAAGAATGTGGGGGATATAGTAATGAGTGAGGGTAATAATCCTTTGGGTGTTAAAGAAGTAGGGAGTTCATCTAAGGGCTTATTACTTGGGCAGGATAGAATTGTCATAGATAATCAGATAATGGAGGTGGATTGTAGTGAGGAGTTGAACATGAACTTCTCTTTTTCGGTTGAAAGAGAAGATGGTCTAGTAAAGAATGTGGAGATTGTAGAAAGTAGCATTGCAAGGCCTTCAGAAGAGATCGCTGAGAAGCTTGCTAAGGCATTATAAAAAATTATGGAGAATGAACATGTCAAAGAAGATTTCTTAGAAGCTGGACTAGATCCTGAACTTTCAAGAATTGGATGCAATGTGGGAGGAAAAGTGAGAAGAAGCTTCGGTGTTCCTGATGGCCAGAAATTGATTAATGTTCCAGTAGCATACAAAGGAACAAAGGTGAAAAAAAGAAGATATTCAAAGGAATGTAGTGCCTTAAGGGATGAAGGAGATCCAAGCTTGTCAACTGAAGAGGATAAAGATTGATTAGCATATCCAATGAGATTGATCACATGGAATATAAGGGGGGCTGAGAAAAAAAGATGCATTGGCATATCTCAGAGTAATCGTGGACAACAATAAAGTAGAAGTACTTCTTCTTCAAGAAACTTATTTAGATTTAGAAGAAGCCAACAGATTTTTGAAGAGATATAGTAGGAACTAGGTATGTGAAGTGGTACCAAGCCACGAAAGATTAGGGAAAATCATATTGCTATGGAAGAAGCAAAGTTTGAGTGACAGTGTGGTTCACAAGGATAGACAATCAATATCTTGTTTGATGAAAATGAGTAAAGGAAGAGTCTTTCTGCTGACAGAGGTGTATGCTAGCAATAATGTCACTATCAGAATTAGGATATTTGAAAGTGGACTCTCTACCTTGGATGATTTTGGGGGATATGAGCTGCATTATGAGCGGTGAGGAAAAAATAGGAGGCAAGGGTTCCAATGTAATCAGTCAACAAAGGATTTCAGTGCTTTTGTCACAAATGTAGAAATAATTGATGCAGATTTCATAGGCCCTAAGTTTACATGGACTAATAAAGGCCAAACACAAGTATGATTCAGGCAAGGGTGGACAAGATATTATTTAATGTAAATTGGTTTGAGTGGAATTTTCTAATTGAAGTGACTCATTTGCAAAGGGTGGCTTCCGATCACATGCCTCTTTTAGTCAACCGTAAACAAAAAAAGGAGGGATTTTGGAAAGGCAATTTTTTTATTTTTGAACATTTTTGGTTGAAATATGAGGACCTAGGTGAGGTGGTAAAATAGGTTTGGGACTCTAGAGGAATGGTGAATGTCTCTTTGAATGAAAGATGAATAGCTCTTGAGAAGGAATTGAAATAGTGGAATAAAACAAGAATAGGGAATCTAGAAAGGAACTTCAATATGGCATTAGAAGAAGCAAAGGAGATGGAGAAAAGAGAGGAGCTTTGTGGTTTTTCCGAGGAGGAATTAGTGAACCTAAGGGTTCTGCAAAAGAGAATTGATGCTTTAGCCAAACAAATTCATTTGAAGTGGTGGTCAAAAGCAAGGAAGAGTTGGGTTGAGGAGGGGGAAAAGAATACCAGATACTTTTATATTCTGGTAAAATTGAGGAGAAGAAGAGGTAATATTGAGAAGTTAGAATTGGAAGGCAAGATATTGACTGAGAATAAAGAAATTGTTGAAGGCTTTGCTAGCTGGTACATGGCTTTATGGAAGGGTAGCTATGGCAGTAACTTGGAGGTTGTAATTGACAATTTGAAATGGAATAAGATAAACAACAGTGAAGCTGATGAACTGAAGAAAACCTTTAAATTGTCGGAAATTTGGTTTGACATAAATGAACTAGGTAGAGGAAAAAGTCTAGGGAAAGATGATTTTATCATGGAATTCTATGTAAAGTGCTGGAATATCATCAAAAAAATTATTATGGAGGAGTTTAATAGTATCTTCAGAACTTCAAAAATTCTTAGGAAGTGGAAAGAGACTTTGCTTGTGATGATACCAAAGAAAGAAAACCCAAAGGAAATTGAAGACTTTAGACCAATTGCGCTTTGCAATGTCATATACAAGGTGTTCACTAAATTGATTACAAATAGAATAATAAAGGTTCTCCACAAGGTTATTGGTATGAGCAAACTGCATTCATCCCTAAACGAAGTATGCAGGACTGTATTCTTATGGTCAATGAGGTGGTTAGCTCATCTTTCTATTCAAAAACCAAAGCCCCAATTTTAGTGATGCAACTAGACCTGGAAAAAGCCTACGACATGACTAATTGGAGGATAATCTTCAAGATAATGAAGAAAGTGGAATTTCCAGATAAGCTAATAAGGTGAATAGAAAATTGCATGCAAGATGTGTGGTTTACTTGTAAAGTAAATGGAGAGTGTTATGAGATGTTTACAAGTGAGAAAGGAATCGGACAAGGGGACCCCTTGTCCCCTTGTCTTTTTATTATTATGGAACAACTATTGACTGAAATGTTGAACAAAGCAGTGGGAGACCAGAGAATTATTCCTTTTAAAATGGGGAATTGGAATTTGATTCATATTTTGTTTGCTGATGATATAATTTTATGTTTTCAAAGGAAATGAAAAATCTTGTAGGAATGTGAAGAGGATCTTAAGTTGGTATTGTGAGATAACTAGACAGAAAATAAACCAAACGAAGTCTAAAGTCTTCTTTCCAAAGCATTGCAAAGCTGAGTATAAGCATAAGATAAGGCAGCAGTTTGAGATGAAAGAATGCAGCTACCTAATGAAATATCTGGGAACCTTCATTTCTCCCAAAAGGCTTAGCAAGGAACATCATGATGTGCTAGTTCAAAAAGTGAAAAGTAGAGTGGAACAAATTGGAATTACTGAATTATGCACACTTAACTTTTTTCTTTATCTAGCTTATCCACTGGTTCAAATTCGAATTTGATCTCTTTTCATACTTCACAAGCAGCGGCTAGTTCAGGGCTCCATTTGCAAGCTTCACGGATAATTTCATTACCTTCACGAGCAAGATCACGTCACTCGTTACGAGCTTGTACACACGCTTCTAAAGCCACCCTATTAGCTACTACACCCGGTGCATTTCCCAAGGGTGTCCTAAAGTTCCCCCGCCAAATTGTAGTACAAAATCATTCCCAAAGATTTCGGTTAGAGCAAGCATATGCCAAACATGAATACCACCTGAAGCCACAGGTATAACACCTGGCATAGAGACCAAATCTTGAGTGAAAAAAATACTGCGACTTCGGTGACTTGGGCTAGTATTTTGGTATCACAAGCAGGAAAATGTACCTTACTAAACTAAATAGTTAGTTCAATTCATGTACACACTTTGATGTCTTCTTGGGTTAGTGATAAGGCAATAAAGGAGAGAGAAAGTTGAGAAAGGTTTCTTTTGGAACTCTAATAAAGATCGTAAGTCTGCTAAATTGATAGGATGGAAGTATCTGACTGAAAGGCTAAACTGATAGGATGAAAGTATGCGACTGAGAGCAAAAATTGGGGAGGGCTTGGTATAAGGGACTTACAGATTATAAAAAAAACTCTTCTAGCAAAAATGAAAAATGATACTGCCACTATTAAACAATGAAGGGATGAGTTGGGTGCAGTTGTTGAACTCCAAATACGGTAAGATACATTATTGGAAGGATATTAGCAAAGCCTCTTGGAGTATGAGAATGATTGTAAGCTTCATGGACAATCTTAAAGAAGGTCTGATGAAATATGTGGGTAATGGTATGCAAACAAAGATTTGGGAGGACCCCTGGATATCAAATATTCATATAAGTGGCTAAGTGCAAAAGATATGGGTGAGCATGGACCAGTTAATCGGTCCATTGACAATTTTATTAATCGGTCCATTAACTTCGGCTTTTCAAAATCATTAATCGTAAATCGGTCCATTAACTTCGGTTAACCGTCATTTCGGTTTCGATTTTTTCGATTTGATTAACCAATAATTTTCGGTTAACCAATAAAATTTTTTAACCTATCAATTTCTAAGTTATCTATTCTTCTCTTCCTAATTCCTATTCCTTTCTTTACTTGGATCCAAAAAAGAGATAAGCATCATGGTAATTGACAAGTAAACTAGCTAATTAATCCAATTAGTGAAAGCAATAACACCTCCTATTTCAGGTCATTTCACATATGTATCACCTATTTGGTCAACTACACAGATCCTCTATTATTTTTTTCAAGTGCAAGAAAGTAAATCCACAATGGGGATGGAGACACTTCCTCTTAGTTCTAGTTAACCCACTTTTACTAGTACTACATTATTACCTTAATTATTGGATATCACATGAAACAAGTATAAGAGAAATATTGAGTTGTATAAGCTGTGAAATTATAGTTAAACTTACCTTTCAGTTTGTATATTATTTCTAGTGATAAAAATGAGATGATGAGAATGCTAGTACCAAAAGTATACTTATTAGTTCAAGACATATCCTGTGTGATACTATTTATTCTACTCTGTTCTGATTTAACATAAAATAAACAGTTTATATCACTTGCTTAGGAATTATAACAAGTCATGTGTGTGCAAAATTTACTCAAACTCAATTAGCTATCCAACTATCTACTGATATAATTCAATTAGCTAGGAATTAGAACAAGTCAGGTGTGCATTATATCTTCATGGGTTAACTTATCAACAAAATCCTACTTTTAAACTTTGCATACGACAAACTAATTAGCATACAGCTAATGAAAGTTGGCATACAACAAACTAATTAGCATATACAGAGGACATTTTATCGTTTCTAATTATAATATGCTCATCTCCATAATCTGGAAGACTAGAGGCATGTGCTCTATAAAACTCACTCATGGCTGAGAAATCTTTTGCGAATTTGTTGAGACGCTTCGAAGAGATAAGTGAAGACTCGACATCAAATCTAAAAGAAAGCACCGAGGACCTCAGATGTGTTGTTTGTGGGTCACGAGATATGGGTGAAGTCATGGTCATTTGTGGTGATGAGGTTGGCACCATGGGATGCGGGATCGATGTCCATATTGATTGTTGTGATCCTCCGCTTGAATCTATTCCTAAAGGGGACTAGTTCTGCCCCAAATGCAGCAGTATTCATAACAAAAGTTAGATGTTTCTTCAAGGCTTGAAGAATACAAAATTACAAATAGTAGACTTGGATTACGAACATGATTACGAACCTGTTCTAGTGTTCTGGAGACGAAGAGGCTCTCCTCCTTGTCTTCCTCTCTTGGATTTGCAAATAGCAGTGGCTGATTTGCGAATACCAGTGGATGGATTCATATTTGCGTTGTCGACTCGCCGGTGAATCCAATTTCGGAGACGAAGAAGAGATGGGGAGAGACAGAGAGCATGTGCGATTTGGGAGAGCAAGTGTGGTGCGCAGTCGCTGGTGAACCCAGTTCCGAAGACGGAGAAAAGATGGGGAGAGGTGGGAAGTAGGACAACAGGTGCGGTGCGTCGACTCACCGATGAACCTAGTTCCAGAGACGGAGAAGAGACGAGGAGAGACGGAGTCGTGCGGTGGGGGGTAGGGTGGGTGGGGTGGGGGGGTGGGGACTTGGGAGAGATAGGGAGATGTGAAGTGGCAGCTATATATTGTATTGTAATTGAAAAGTAGATAGTAGAAACCTTAATATATTATTTAATAAATTATATTACATATATTAAAAAATATTAAACTGGTCGGTTAAATGAAATCGATGGACTTTTTACAACTCGGACTGAACCCGAAACCCGAATTTTTCAAAAACAAAAACCAAAATCAAAAAAATCAGTTTGATTTCAGACCGATTTTCCGTTTAACCAAAATTTCGATTTTGTTTGCTCACCCCTAGAAAAAGATGCTTACCAGTTCATTCATGAAGAGCAAATCAGAGAGGAACATCCATGGAAGCCATGATTGGGCAGAGATATGAAGACTAGGTGTGCTTGAGAGGGTCAAAGTCTTTATTTAGAAACTGTTATGGGAAAGATTACCTACTTCTAAGCATTTTAGTATAGTAATGAGGTTAGAGAGTGCTATGTATACAATCAAGGAGGGGGTGATTCAAAACACTTTTGTTTGAGTGTGAATTTGCAAAGAAGTATTGAGAGTATGCTCATGAGAAGTTAGAGATACGTTTCAAGAAGGGAGATAGATGGCATGATGGCAATGGGAGGAAAGAAGGTGAGGGGTATGAGGAGGAATCAGAAAGCATGCTGATAGCTTTAATTGCTATACCCATTTGGTTGTTGTGGAAAAACAGAAATGATTGTAATTTTGCTGGTAATTATGCAAGTATCAATAATTTGCGAAGGCTTTTAATTTGACAATGAAGTATAAACTGAAATGTAAAATCCCAAGTTCTCAGGAGATTGATACTAGTATTGAGAAATTGAAAGAAGAGCAATTGTTACAGCAACCAAGGATAGATGTTCCAAAACTGAGATGCAACTTGGATGGAAGGTAGAGAGGCTGGAGCTGGTTACATTATGTTCAATGATCATCTGGAGCAAATGTTTGACAATAACAAATTCAATGCTGAGGATGTTCTTGTTGTAAAGTTCTATGCAATATGATATAAGTTGGACGACGTAAGGAATAAGGGAATTAAGGGATTGAAACTCTTTTCTAATGATAAGAATGTGATTCTGATATTGAAAAGAGTGTATGCTGCTCCTTGATATCTAGCTAAGATATTTGGTGAATAAAATTCTAAGGTTGGGAAGTGAGGTAATTGTTTTAGAATGGATACATGTAAAGAGGGAAAGGAATGCTGGGCACATAGTTCTGTAAAGATAACTTTTGAGGGTAAGGAAATTGGTACCTGGACATGTAATGTAGGAATGTTAGATGAGGGAAGTGAGAATTGTATTGAGCTATGTAATAGATGTTTTGCTGATTTTTTGAATAAAGTATCATCTGGGAGGCATGAGTCTCCTCTTATTGTGAGAGGGCTCAAATCTACTTGAGGGATTGTTTTTTAATTTTTTTTCATGGAGCTCAATTTGGATGTTGACTGAGTCTTAGAATTTTGGTTCACTATTAGAGACCAAATGTTCACTCTTTTGTAGTATAAGTTAATTACTAGACATTTGAGATTCACTCTTGATTACAAAAAAATTACTTTAAAATGATCAAAGGTTGACACATGTAATCATGTTAACCTTGTATGCAACTTTTGTTTCAAGATAAATTAGATTTTTTTTTTTTTTGGTTCTCAACCGTCTTACATGTGTAACTCGACATTTTGGGCAGACTCAACGAGCTTGGTGTTAGTTCCTCCATACGAGAGAAAGATATCATTAATCTCTCCTCTAGTTCATGTGTTCATAACTTCACATCTTATAAGTGTTGCTTTATATAATAAATATGTGCTCTCAACATTAAATCGTGTATTTTTGTTTTGATTTATTTAGTTCTTTTTTTCCTTCTTATATTTGATATTGTATGAGCACGAAAACATAGTATCACACTTTCCAATATAAGATAAATCTTTAATCAAGTATTTCATGAATATAAGAATATCATAAATAAATTAGTAAGATAAGATCTTACTTGATGACGACATATCTGCAGCGGAATAAACTTCTGGATCTCCAAGGAAAGCCGGGTCTTCCTCCACAACACCGTCTCAAATGCTCTACTTTTGATGGGGAAAGCAACTATGAGCTAGGGTTTTTCCACACGGTGTATAGAGGGGACCTAGTCTCTATTTATAACTGATTATATGGGCCCGTCCATCACGGGCTTCATTAATCGGGCATACACTTGATTAATCACATCAATCATGGTTAAGTGTTTCAAGCTCGAATCACATGAATCAAGAACATATGATCTAACAGGCATCTCAATAATGGATCATAAGATCAAACCCGCTTTTATTAAATCAAAACATTACAATTGATTGTAGCCCACATATGAAAAATGAAAATATAGAATATTTAAAAAATATTCTAACATTCTCCCACTTGGGCAAGATCAATTGTAAAATTTTATTTTTGAAAAAATTTAAAAAACGACACTCGGGTTTAATCACATATTTCAAAAAATGTGACCACAAAATAAATAAATAAAATAAAAATGATCCAAGATGCAACACTTATTATGACTCATATCAACAACCAATGATATCGAATCATGGCAGCCATCATGACAATACTGGACATAAGACTTTCCATGGTCACGAATACCACTGACATTGCTGACAATTATCATTGGTGTGGAGTGTAGCATGAAAATAACACTCAAAATGATCCGATAAGAACAATGTTATTTTCATTGTCAGTCATCATACTTTCTCTTTTAGATATACCTTTCGGCAGGAGAAAATGTATGGTTTTTTTAAAAAAACCATCAAGTCCCTAGACTCAAAATTGGCATCAATCAATGGGCAACATGATTCACATGATACCGAGCCTTTAAACAAAAAACATGATGTCTCTAGACTTAAATATGATATCAATCAAGAGACATTCTGATTCAAATGATACTGAGTCTTAAATAATTATTGAACACATATATTAAATATGACAATATGATCTCAAAGGAAAAAGAGTTTATTATTGAACATGCGGTAACATAAACCTAACAATCATGTATCAAAGTGCTCAAAACAAAAGGAAAAATAACTCCCACTAACCAAACACATCAAAAGAACTCAGAATGCTCATATTTTCAGCATGTCTTTTAAAGACTATGGGTCTGAGTCCCTTGGTTAAGGGATCAGCAAGCATCAGATTTGTCTCTATGTGTTCAACTAAAATATCTCCTTTCTTTACAAGATCTCTAACAGTCAAATATTTCAACTTTAAATGTTTGGAGCCACTAGAGGTTTTATTGTTCTTCGTGAAGAACACAGCAGCACTGTTATCACAATAAATAGTAAGAGGCCTAGAAATAGAATCAACAAGATGAAGCCCAGAAATAAGATTCTTAAGCCAGACAGCTTGAGAAGCTGCAGCATAACAGGCAACAAATTCTGCTTGCATAGTGGAAGAAGCAACTAGAATCTGTTTCTTACTTTTCCAAGAGATGGCTCCACCAGCTAACATGAAAATATATCCAGATGTAGATTTTCTGTCATCAAGGCACCCAGCGAGATCTGAGTCAGAATAGCCTACAATCTTTAAATTTTCCATTCTTTTATACACAAGCATGTGTTCTTTAGTCCTCTGCAGGTATCTCATAACTTTCTTAGCTGCTACCCAATGATCATAACCAGGATTTGACTGATATCTGCCCAAGACTCCAACAATAAAAACAATGTCCGATCTAGTGCAAACCTGTGCATACATCAGGCTCCCCAGTGCACTATCAAATGGCTTGTCATTCATTTGACCCTTCTCTAATGCATTTTTAGGACATTGATTTTTGCTAAATTTATCGCCTTTAATGACAGGTACATCACCAGGCTTGCAATCTAACATGTTGAACCTTTCCAAAATTCGATTAACATAAGCTTTTTGAGATAATCCAAGCAAACAACGAGATCTATCCCTATGGATTTCAATTCCCAGTACAAAAGAAGCTTCACTCAGATCCTTCATATCGAAAGATTTAGTCAACATGAGTTTAGTTTCATGAATGAGAGCAAGATCATTTGAAGCCAGCAGAATGTCATCCACATATAATATGAGAAAAATTATTTTGCTCCCACTGACCTTGATATATATGCAATGATCAACTTTATTTTCCTCAAAACCCATGGAAGACACAATCATATCAAATTTCAAATACCACTGTTTAGAAGCCTGTTTCAAACCATAAATGAACTTCTTCAATTTGCATACCAAATGCTCACTGCCAGTTTTTGATAACCTTCAGGTTGTTTCATATAAACCTCTTCATAGAGATCACCATTTAAAAATGTTATTTTGACATCCATTTGATGTAACTCTAAATCAAAATGAGCTACAAGGGGCCATAATAATTCTGAAAGAATCTTTAGAGGAAACAGGTGAGAAAGTTTTATTGTAGTCAATGCCCTCTTTCTGGGTAAAATCCTTTGCAACAAGTCGGGCTTTGAACCTCTCAACATTACATTTGGAGTCCTTCTTGGTTTTAAAAATCCACTTACAGTCAATAGGTCTATAGTTTTCAGGTAATTCAACCAAATCCCAAACATCATTATCAGCCATAGAAAGCATTTCCTCATTCATAGCACATATTCATTTATCTGACTGTGCACAAGAAATGGCTTGATTATAGTCACTAGGATCAAGGACATCCCCAACATCATAATCATTTTCATTAAGATATACCAAATAATCATCAGGGATTGCAGATCGCCTTTCTCTAGTAGATCTTCTCACCGGCACAAGTAAAGCAGGTTCAGCAGGAAGCGGATCAACAATAGGATTAAGCGGATTAACAGCTAAAGGACTGTCCGAAGGAACATGGGAATGAGAAATATTATCATTATGACTAGCAACAGAATCACCTAGAACAAGTGACCTAAGATCATTGATAAAAGGAAGAGGTACTGATACATTAGTGACAGGTTCAGAATGAAGAGAATCAGGCTCAGCTACATCAAGTTCTAAAAACTTCGCTGTCAAAGACTCCACAATTTTAGTGCATCTGCTTGGACAATAGAAACGATAGCCTTTTGAATGATCTGAATATCCAATGAAAAAACAACGAATGGTTCTAGAATCAAGCTTTTTCTCAGAGGGATTATAGATTCTCACTTCAGCAGGACATCCCCAGACCCGAAAATGATTTAAACTAGGTTTTCTACATGTCCACAGTTCAAAAGGGGTTTTGGGAACAGATTTACTGGAGACACGGTTAAGAATATAGAGAGAGGTTTTAATGGCTTCGCCCCATAGAAATTCTGGCAAATTCGACTTGCTCATCATGCTCCTCATCATATCCTTAAGAGTGCGGTTACGCCTTTTAGCTACACCATTTTGTTCAGGACTACCTGGCATGGTATATTGAGGAACAATTCCACATTCTTGCAAGTATGAAGCAAAAGATCCTACATGTTGACCAGCAACACCATGTCTACCATAATACTCTCCTCCACGATCAGATCTCACTATCTTGATGACTGTTCCCAACTATTTTTCAACTTCGGTCTTAAACACTTTGAATTTATCAAGCGCTTCAAACTTTTCTTTAATCAAATAAATATAGCCATATCGAGAAAAGTCATCAATAAAAGTGATAAAGAATTTATGACCACAAATAGTAGGAGAGTAAGGTCCACTAATGTCTGTATGAATGATTTCCAATAGACTTGAACTTCTAGAAGCACTCTTTTTCTTGATTTTGGTCAATTTACCCCTAATACAATCAACACAAGTCCTCATATCTCCAAAATCTGAGATAGAGAAAATATCAATTTTAACAAGTCTTTCAATCCTTTCTTTAGAGATGTGACCTAAACGCTTATGCCATAAAAGAAAAGATTTATCTTTGATCCTTGATCTTTTAGCAATTTTGTTTTCAATGTTTAGAGATGTAGATGGACAATCAGGAGCTAATGACAACATATATAAACCATTAAATAAAGATCCACTTCCAATAAATTGAGAATTCAAAATAATATTCATATTGTCATTTCCAAAACTAAAATGAAATCCAAGTTTATCTAAACAAGAAACAGAAATCAAATTTCTCCTAAATGTAGGTACATATAAGGTGTCCTTCAGAACAAGTTCAAATCCTGACTCTAAAAACAATCTAATTAACATCTCCTACAGACTCCACAGTCACTTCAAGATCATTTCCTACTCTCAGTTTGCTTTGCCTCAGACTTGGTTTCCTCAGGTTTGCAAAAACCTGCATAGAAATAGCAACATGGGTTGTGGACCCGCTATCAAACCACCAAGAATTAATAGGGACATCAACTAGATTAGACTCAAAACAAACAAGGGCTAAGGGGTTACCTCCAGCTTTTTGCTTCTTTTCTAACCAGGCCTTAAACTTTGTACATTCAAACCTTTTGTGTCATTTCTTTTTGCAAAAGAGGCATCTGACAGATTTCTTAGTAGGGGCAGGCTTAGGACCTTCATTGGGGTTATACTGACCACTACCTTGTCCTTTATGAGATTTCTTCGGAGCAGCAGGTGAGAAATGCTTAAATTTCTTATGAGGCTTGCCAGAATGGGGTTTGGGATGAACAGTTAGAAGGGTTAGATAACTTTTTCTTTCTTAAGTTTATTTCTTCCTCAGCAACACATTTAGTAATGAGATCATTCAGAGTCCATTTTTCATTCTGGGTAATATAGGCAGTCTTAATTTGACTGAACTCAGCAGGAAGAGAATTTAGGGCATGAGGAACAAGGAAGAGGGAGTCATCTAGTTCAACTTTCAAGGCTTTAAGCTGGGTTTGAAGCATAACCATTTTCAGAATGAACTCTCTTACACCCCTAGTGTTATCATAAATCATAGTCGTCAATTCTTTCATTAGATATGCAGTCTCAGCATTATCAGCCACTTGAAATCTTTTCCCAATAGAATTAAGAAACTCTTTGGCATTTGAAGTATCAGACAATCCACTCATTAAATGTTCAGGAATAGTCCTTTTAATGGCAAGCAAGCTTAATCTATTGGATCTCTCCCACTTAGCTAATAGGTCTTTTTGATCAGGAGTGGCGGTTTGACCTTCAAGAATCACCGGCTTGTCTTCATGAATAGCCATGTCAAGATCAGCCATGCCTAGAGAGAATTCTATGTCGTGTTTTCACTTCTTAAAGTTTGAACCAGTCAACATATCAATAGAGGCATTGCAGTTGTTCATACTAAAAGTAACTGTGACAAGAATTGAAATACATTAGATTAAATTATAGGGCATGGAATATAATTGAAATTGAGGCTAACAAAATATTACATATTCACCTTTGGGCAGAACATGTAATCACAAAATAAAGCCTCAATGAGTTAAAGTATGAGAATACACTGATTTTCAAAAAATCTATCACCTTTGGGCAGACAGATCTCTAGACCAATGCACATCCTAATAACTCCATTTAATAAGACCTCCAATTAAAACACTCAATAATCATCATTTGGAAAAAACTATTGAATGAATTAATCTTCAGTATTCCTCATATGATGAGAAAATACACCACTCATTATAAGTAATCCCACTTTGGTGGTAATTACAAATAATAACTAGTGAAAAAACTCATCAGGAATCAATATTATGTCCTTTAAATTATTTCAATTCATAATATAGTGCAAAAATTGGTATGAAATAAAAATACCTCAACTGTTATGAATCTCCATTTTTAAGCATTCCCTAAATTATTTATATTTATTTATAAATTATGTCAATCTCTACACCTAATTGTCACAATATTAGGTTTGAGGTTTTATAAAAGATAACATAATTTACAATAATAAATTATCATGTATGAAATTTGCATAAATAAAATAAGTAATTATGCAAAAATATAA
The DNA here is from genome assembly GCA_034359265.1 of Canna indica. Taxonomy (NCBI): domain Eukaryota; kingdom Viridiplantae; phylum Streptophyta; class Magnoliopsida; order Zingiberales; family Cannaceae; genus Canna; species Canna indica. The sequence continues at coordinate 69,586,011 of CP136894.1, read as the reverse complement.
CATGAATTATAGTCAAATCATAGCAATTTAATTGCAACAATAATTCATAAATCAAGTCAATTGAAGTATGATTAAATCTATATATTGGCATTTATAATGTTCAAATTTTGAATCATTATAGCATGAAAAATCCAAATATATGCAGAAGAAATAATTCTGGTCTAAAATTTTATTGGGCAGATTTTTCAAAAATATTATATTTTTATTTGCTGTGAATCAAAAGAAAATAAATAAATAAATTCGGCCTAAAAATTCGGCCTGAATCAGTAATTAAAATTTTTCCTGCGTTGGGTTTGTAGTGCTGGGCTAGCAGCCCAGCCCAGCGACTCAGCCGACCGCTGCGGATCGGGTACATGTAGGGGTGAGCATGGACCGGTTAACCGGTCCATTAGCAAAAAAAAAAAACCGATCCATTAACTTCGGTTTTTCAAAATCATTAACCGTAAACCGGTCCATTAACTTCGGTTAACCGCTATTTCGGTTTTGGTTTTTTCGGTTCGGTTAACCGATAATTTTTGGTTAACCAATAAATTTTTTTAACCTACAAACATAATAATATTATGCAAATCATGTAGAAAAATCTAAATAAATAACGAATTCTCATTGAGAAAAAAGAAAAAAAAAGTGAAACCATTGAACCAAGATAATGTTCTACAAAAACTAATATTTTTATATATTTTTTTTTTATTTTTTTTTTATTTTTGTAAATATTTTAAATATTTTTTTTGATTTTTAATATTTTTTTAATATTTTTTAAATTTTTTAAATTTTTTAAATTTTTTTATAATTTTTTATAATTTTTTATAATTTTTTTTATAATTTTTTATAATTTTTTATAATTTTTCATAATTTATAAATCATTATTTTATATATATATATATATATATATATATAAATATATAAAATTAAAAATTAATAAATTATATCCAACCGGTCGGTTAACCGAAACCGGTGGACTTTTTACCTCTCGGACCGAAACCGAAAACCGATTTTTCCAAAAAAAAAAAAATCGAAACCGAAAAAACCGGTTCGGTTTCGAACCATTTTTTCGGTTAACCGGAAAACCGGTTTTTTTTGCTCACCCCTAGGTACATGGATGCGGGCGCCACCTGCGGTCAGTCGGGCGTCGCCCGCGTGCCAGTTAGGGCACAATAGACGCGGGCTCCGCCCGCCTGCCTCATCGAGCGCGCTGCTGACGCGGCGGTGAGCGTCCCCAGGACGCGAGCGACGCACTCGTTCGCTTGCCTTGAGCAGTGCAGTCGCCGAGGCGAAAAAAGGCAACCTACCGCGGCGCGGAAGCAGGTAAACAATAGGTTTTTTTTTTTGAAATATGCTAAGGTACATAATCAAAAAATCATATCATTGCTTTACCTTATAAGATCCACTCCAAATAAAATTACACAGCAGGGAGAGAACCAACGGATAAAAACATGATTCATCAAAAATATATAATATCCAGAGGATAATAAATTAATCCAAACAGAAAAATTGATTTTAATATATAAAAAAAACGATGAATCAAAATTTAAATAGATTATTCATCGTATTAAAATCATCCCATAATTATCATAAACGAATTCTTAAATTCATGAAAAAACAGCTCTGATACCAATTGTAAGACAAATATTTAATCAAGTATTTCATGAATATAAGAATATCATAAATAAATTAGTAAGATAAGATCTTACTTGATGACGAAATATCTGCAGCGGAATAAACTTCTGGATCTCCAAGGAAAGCCGGGTCTTCCTCCACAACACCGTCTCAAATGCTCTACTTTTGATGGGGAAAGCAACTATGAGCTAGGGTTTTTCCACACGGTGTATAGAGGGGACCTAGTCTCTATTTATAACTGATTATATGGGCCCGTCCATCACGGGCTTCATTAATCGGGCCTACACTTGATTAATCACATCAATCATGATTAAGTGTTTCAAGCTCGAATCACATGGATCAAGATCACATGAGCTAACAGACATCTCAATAATGGATCATAAGATCAAATCCGCTTTTATTAAATCAAAACATTACAATTGATTGTAGCCCACATATGAAAAATGAAAATATAGAATATTTAAAAAATATTCTAACACCCAACGGTCCATATTAGATTTAATGATAAATTACATTGATCTCCCCTGAGATTTAGTGAAATTACACTGATCCACTCTCTATTTGTCTAGGTTACAATCATCACCCTTGAGTAATCTTTGAGTAATTGTTTTAAGGGAAATTTATGTAATATTTTACAAAACTTAAGAGAGATTTGTGTAATCTTATTTCGTAATAAAGGAGGTTTGTGTAATCTTTTATAAAATTCAGGAGATCATAAGATAAAATTATAAATAAAGAGGAGGTCGATATAATTTCACTAAATATCAGAGGAAATTAATGTAATTTATCCTAAATTTAATAAGTCACAAGAACCACTTATCTTTGGCCCGTCCTATTTTCTTAATTTTATTTTTTTACCATTTGATTCTATCACCAAAATCCCAATGTAAGTGATTCCAATCAACACGTGGTCACCACAATTAGTTCTAGCAACATAGGCCTCTCAAGAGAATTTGAGGTTTAAAATAAAATTTTAATACGATGCATTTAATTTATTTAATAAAATTAATTTAAAAAATCATTTAAAATTTACCTTTTGAGCTTTTATTTAAAGATTGTAGTTGGCGGAACTAATAATAAAATAAAAAATTAATGCTTGAGTCTTTTTAGTTTAATGGGCGTAGATACTTGATTTCGGAGGTCAAAAACTCTTAATTTGCTGTCTTATCCTTGGATGTGCTTGTAATAGTTTTTGTAAAAATAAAATATTTTTAAACATTATACCTACATCAATTACAATATCAAAATATTGTATGCAATACGAAGTTAGTGGCGATTTTTTTTTTTGAAAAAGAAAATTTCGGAGATAAAAAGAAACATAATTTACATGTTCCATTTTTTTGAAAAATAAACCACATTGCTATACTTGAATTCTTATTGAGAACCAAGCTTAAACCATATTGAACCGAACCGGAGCTCCGGCTGGAAGCCAAAGTTTCGTCCGCGATTAAACAACGATAAAATAATATGTCTTGTCTAAACTTATCTAAGCCGTTGATTTGGCGAAGAGATAACGCTCAATTTTGCCAGCTCACCAATCCACCACTATCATATTGCGACCAATCACCGGCCAGTACTTTTGCCTATATAAAACTAGCGATACGGCATTTCCTCTGTGCCTTTCCGTTTCAGCCGAACTCGCACCTTTTCAGTTTCTTCCTCGTCTCCATTCCCTCGATCGTGAATCCGATGGCGCCCAAGGCCGAGAAGAAGCCCGCGGAGAAGAAGCCCGCCGCTGAGAAGACGCCCGAGGAGAGTGAGAAAAAGGCGGAGAAAGCCCCCGCCGGGAAGAAGCCCAAGGCCGACAAGCGCCTCCCGTCCAAGGACGCCGCCGCCTCCGGCGGCAAAAAGAAGAAGGCGAAGAAGGGAATCGAAACTTACAAGATCTACATCTTTAAGGTGCTCAAGCAAGTTCACCCGGACATCGGCATCTCCAGCAAGGCCATGTCGATTATGAACTCCTTCATCAATGATATTTTCGAGAAGCTCGCCCAGGAGGCCTCCCGTCTTGCCCGCTACAATAAGAAGCCTACCATCACCTCCCGCGAGATTCAGACCTCCGTACGCTTGGTTCTTCCCGGTGAGCTCGCCAAGCACGCTGTTTCCGAGGGGACTAAGGCGGTCACTAAATTTACTAGCTCTTAAGGGATCTGCGGTTGTGCGGTATTTTTGTTGACCTAGAAATTAGGGAAACGAAAAACGACAATACTTCCTTTCTTACCCCTCAGAATTTATCTTGCCTGTAGTTTCCATCTTTGATTTAGGTTTTATGTGAAGGAAATATCTCATGTGATGTAGTAATAGTATACTGGTTATTTGAATCAAAGAAGATGGTGACCTTCGTCCTTTGACATTGTGTGGTTCACAATATTGCTAATTTTGATGTGATGTTCCGTAATCCTTATTTAGTTTGTTCTTGCTTGCTATGTTTTTCATGTAATTCATGTAAAGCAGGTTATTTTGTTTCCTTATAATGGGCAATAAGTTACCTGATATCTATTTGTTGTCTCTTTGGATGATTATAATATGCTGTAATCAGTAAATTTATTCTGATAATGGCAGACATTGCTCTTATCCCTGCTTGCTACTTGTGCTATGACATTGCTCTTATTGCTCAGGTTGTGCAGGAAAAAACTACTACGGTGCAATGTCATAGAACAATATAACATTGAACCAATGTCATTTGTGCTATGCACCGTAGGGATTTCTATGGTGTCTTCCTGTAGGTTCACTTATAGTAGGCTCAAATTCATTAAGCCAAGCTATAGATTCACTTACATGTGATTTTCTTTTTTTGAGTGAATCTGAACTTAATATGTGTGAACATGAAGTAACAGAAGGTGAACACTTAAAAATGTATTAACTTATAAATTTTTGTAAGTGAATTTGAAATAAATGACTGAATCTGATTTAACTAACATTGGGTTTGTTCCAAGCGGGCATTGAGTCCATTAGATTCATATGCTCTACACATGACAAGTGACATTGCTGTGTTCCTTTAGTTTTTCTTAGAACACCGAGGATATTTTAGTAATTTTATTTTTTAATTAATTGTTACTACTCATTTCCCTCCCGCGGATGTAACTTCTTTGCCGTATCTTCTCTAGCTCGTCGAGCATTGCTCGCTCGCTCATGTGCATGTAGAAGGGCTGAACACCTTTTGCAGCACGAGCGTGGTGAAGAGGATGAGTTGCTTCGACATGGGCAGAACCAGTGGGCTAAGGGTGGTGATGTTGGTCTTTAGCGCCTCACCCGCCACCTCCATTAGGTCCTTCGATAGGGCGACACCGATCTTGCCGACTTCGTCCTCCTCCTGGAAGACGCAGCCGTAGGTGCACCCTTTCGAGCCCCTGTCGGTGCGAATCATGTGGATAAGCAGTTGATACTTGGAGCGACGACGCTCGGAGTGGCGGTTGGTCAATATGATGGCGGCGCCGACGACCAAGATGATGCAGTTTGATACGAACATTGAGCGGTTGCTCCTCATGTACCAGTTGAGCGTGATGTTCTCCATGCTCACCACCAAGGCCTAGGAGTTCCTACATGTGCACTTGCGTGTTAAGCAAATGAAAGCTAATCAAGAAGATGAAAATGACACCTGTTTTAGATCGACAAATAGTTGCGTCCGCGGGAGGGAGATGAGTAGTAACAATTAATTAAAAAGTGAAATTACTAGAATATCTTTGGTGTTTTAAGAAAAACTAAAGGAACATAACCGAGCTTGTCAAATGCAGAGTATGTGAGTCTAGTGGACTCACCGCCGGGATAGAACAAATCCTAACATTAAACTTAGGTTCATTGGTTCAATGTTAGTCACCTCAGGTTCACATATGTTAAGTCAAGATTCACTAAAGAAAAAATTATTGAATTTGTTTAAATCTGCCTACTATGAATGAACCTGCACGAGGGCATCATAGTAGTTTTGTTCGGTTGTGCATCTCTCGCAAACATCACAATTCACGAACATATATGATAGATTTTCTGAGATTAACAATCTGACCAAGAAATTATGTGGGGTTCCAAAATTTGCATTCTAAACCGCCTCAGGAGTTGAGAGTTTGATTGATATATAGATCAAAATCTCAACCATGCATTTTTAAAAATTCCATTCAGTTAGTTATCAGTACATTTTTCAAATAAAAAATTAATAATTATATTTATCAGTACTTATCATACTTGATCTAATCCATCTAATTAATCGCATAGGAATATGAAAAATCCACATACATATCACTATCCAAACCATGAATCCAAAGCAATCGAATTTGGCCTAAAATAATTTTGGGTTTAGGTCAGGCAAATTTTGGGCTCAAATTGCCATGTAATTAATTTGCGTTGGCCAACCAAACCAACGAAGAAGAGGATTCGCTTAAAGCAACCATTTTTTTTTTTGCCTCCGGCCACCTGCTCCTCTTCACATCACTACTATAAACTCTACCTGATACTCTCTCGCCCAAATATTATTCGATCGTCTTCTCCATGGCCTTCCCCTTCCCCATGCTCTCCGCCTTCCACCTCCGAGACTCGCTCCTCCACCGCTGGCCGCTCCTCGTCTACGCCGCCACCTGGACGGCCCTGATCACTGCCGCCGTCGCGGTGGCAGCTTTCTCCCCGGAGCTGGCCTTCGTGTGGGCGGTCTCGCAGACTTTGTCGTTCGCGGGGCCGTGCGGCGCTGCCTCTGTGAGGCTTCCGTTGGACGGGCCGCCGGGGGAGGTGGTGTGCGTGCCGGCCTACCTCTTCGAGCGCTCCAGCGTTGACGTCGTTATACCGCCGCTGTTCGCGGTGGCGGTGGTCACTGCCGCCGTTTGCGTCACGCGGGCCGTTGGGCCGTGGGAGGACGAGGAGGAAGAAGAAGAAGAGGAGGAGTTGGATGTTGGAGTGTAAATGTAATAGAAGTGGGCTTTGATTTTTTGCAAGTCAAAATACTATTGCTAATTAATTAACCATACGATGAGAATTAGGATTTATAGGCCATGTAAATTTCTAATCAATGATCTTATGCAATTTATTTTTATCTTAATTGAGATGGGCTGCACGCAGGCCATGGTCGCGCGTGGGTGGGGCCGTGATCATGCATGGATAAGGCCTCGGTCGTGCTTGGGGTGGGGCCGTGATAGTGCATGGACGATACGAGTGAGCAAGTACGGGTATTCTATATTTTTCATGATACTCAAATCGATCCTACCATGTATATGACCGATTTTAGGTTTAGACTCAGACCTTATCCTGTTGAAATCTAGAATCAGATCTTACCCGAAACCTATGGTGTAGTACAAGTTTCGGATACCCTATTGGAACCCGTAAATGACAGGCTTCGGGGTACAGGTTCCGGGTTTCCTGTCGGAACCTATTCATTTACAAGTTCTAGGATACTCGATGTGTTGGACTCGAGATCAGAATCGATTTTAACCGTCCTTAAGTTTTATCCTGAACCCTATCCAAATTTAATTCAGATCTACCCGAAACCTACCCGATCGGATAAATCTCAACCGATTTCGGGGTCTACCTGGTACCTATCCATACCTCTAATGGACAAGGCCAAGATCACGTGCGGGTGAGGCATATTTTAAAATTATTTTACAAAATGAAAGTAATAAAGTAAAAAAAAAAAAATTAGTGAAGGGAGCAACTTTAGGAATTTATTTCAATTGTTACTTATGCGGCCTCGAAGAGTTAACAATATATTTTTAGTACCTTATACATTTATTTATCTATTATAATAATTAATTATACCATTTAAACTTTTTAATTGCATATAATTAATTAATTAGGAAGCACATAACACTATAATTAACATGTCTTCATATTATCATGTAGTGTAAAATAATAAATTTATTTTTTAAATATAATTTGCATTGAAATTATATGTGCATAATATGTGATGATATTTGACTAAAAATACATTTATATTATCAGTGAAATACTATTCTCTTACTTGGTCGTATGATTTTCAAAAACAATAGATGAGCAATAGTTTATTTTTGGTGGCCTTAATTTTATTTCTCAAGTAATAATCTTCGATAATATCAACAATATAATTGATTCCATTGATTTTAATTTTGAATTGAACAAAACATTATATATATTGTCTCTTGATATAATTGAGCTATCAATTTCTATATAAATGTACAATGAATTTGATAATACTTTTTTTATTTCAAAAATTAATGAATGCTGTTTATTTCAAAACAATCAATGACACTTTACCACTTTTGCAATTAATTAAGTATAATTTTTAAACATATATAATTATATATATAAGTATTAAAATTTGATCATGATATAATTTAATTATAGATAAATATTAATGCCAATACTACACTTGTATGGTGAACCCATTGTAGCACAATATATTGATAGTAACATCTTATATACAATGTTCAAACTTCAAACCCTAATATAGTCGCTTAACTTGTATTTTCCGGTTTGTACGGTATCGTATATGCCTTGTGCGTTTGTAACGTTGGTTTGTTCATCCTTCCGTATGTGGAAGTGATTTAGGATATTTATCCAATTTAATACTTGGTTGTATTGTAACTCTGCTTTATTTTAGGAATGAATTCCGTCATCTTTTGGCAAAAAAATATATATTACATTTGTAAGCATATTATTATTTACAATTTTATATTATTTCGTTCTAAATAAGAATTAATTATTATATAATAAATTATGTAAATGTCTGAATAGTTTTATAAGGGAACTTTGATAATTTTATGGTGTTCTCAGTTTATACACTTTCCAAAAAAAGAATAACTAATTTTTAGTCTATATGTAATATTATATTATAGTTATTTTTTACTAAAAAGAAGAAAAGATTATCTTAATAATCGAATGGAACTAGGACATGAAAAATCTTATTGTACAACATTGGCAAAGTCAGGAGGCCATGGTGGAGTTCGAACAGTAGTGACTCTAGTGGCTCAAGCTTTATTTGCTGCACAGTTAGTGACAATATTACATTCTCTTAAAGATGATTTGAACAAGAATTTGACTACAAAAGTTGTATGTTTCTTTAATTTGTGGGAGAAGATTCCTCAAAGGACTAAATTGTTGAAGAGAGTTGTTCAATTGTTCAATAAAAAATCTCCAATTCAATAATTACACGAGAGAGATGATGAGAAGCTGTATATTGAAGTGCTTTTAAGACCGCTAAAGCCTCACAATAAGTAATAGGTTTGCTAGGCAAGTATTCAGATCCTGCATGCTCCCTAGGAGTTTCTCATTACCCAATCAGCTCCACCATTGTTGTCATTTGAGGAACCGTCACAGCTGATATTGATCCAAGGCTCAATTGGAGGGTTCCACTTAATTATGATTGAGTTTGGCAAAGTAATTCCATTATGTGTCTCATGAGGCAATACGGGGAAAGTTGCCCAACTTCATGCTGCCTTACATTCCTAGCCTACCAAAGGAACTAAATAGTGTTACCTATAGTGGCTCGAATAAAGCTATTGTAACTGTTACCAATAGCAAGGAGCCAAACACCCAACACCCGTTCTACTCTATTTGAAAAATCAATGTGCAGCATCTATTGAAGTTTAGACTAAACTCGAGAAGAATGAGAACATAAGAAGAAGAATAAGTGATTAGTGATTTCTTAATGGGAACCACACAGTGATACAAGGGTGAGGAGTAATAAAGCCCTATCTAACTAATATGTCCTTTTAGAAAGCCTATTATGAAAAAAATTCCAAAGAAAAATGTGAACCTTACGAGCAGTTGAAATTTTCCAAAGTTTAGGCCAAAGATCAAATTTTTCAATAGGAAAAAGGTCTTGGTTTTTAAGAAAAGTATAGGCAGATTTAGTGGTTTATACCCAATGCATGTTAATAGACATCATGATATGGAAATGTGGGTAATTCAATCATTTTAATAGCATTCCAACCAATTGAGCCAAAGGTATCAATACCAACATGATCATTCCAATTTCTTTCCTGCAAAAGATCAAAAACAGAAGTAATAGTATCCATATTTGTGAAAGAAGGCTTTAAAGCCAAAGGCAAATAAAAAAATCCAAGCATCAAGTAAGGTTGAAGTATTATCACCGGAGCCAATAACTTACTAAAACAAAAGTGAAAGTGAGCATAGGCTTGAAGAAATAATCTCCACGACTAGGAGGCTTTTAGGGGAGATTTGTACTCAATACAAAATTGACAAGTTTATATTTAAGTTTAACTAATTTCACTCGTAAGGTACTATGATTGTTAAGGTAAGCCAGAATTCTTTTGCATTGAAGAGCCATACTATTTAATTTTATATCCTCAATGTCCAGACCCACTCGTCTTTAGGTTTAGTAACAAAGAAAGGATTTAATGAGCTTATTAATTTTTCTAATACAATGATCAGACAACCAAGAAACAGGTAAGGAGTGCACAGGGATTGAGTTAAGCACATAATTAACGAGAGTAACTTTGCTTGCTTGGGAAAGATAACTATTTTGCCAAGATCCAATCTTAGCAGTAATGTGATCACATAAGTAGTCATGACAATTGGTTGGTGCTCTTCTGGGAATAGCTAGAGCACCCAAGTATTTGAAGGGAAATGAACCACTTTTGATGTTTAACTTATGACATTGATTGTTTGAGAGAAGGACTCTAATGTTTAGGAAATAAAGCTTTTGATTTGACAATTTGCCCGATTAGTTTTCCATAGTGAGTGAATATGGATTTAATACTAGAGAGGCTTTTATTAGTAGTTTTGCAACAATTAAAATGTCATATGCAAACATGAATAAGTGCTAAAGAGAGATTATTTTTAAAGGGGATAATTTGTTTAGTTCGAAGGTGAGTGTTTGAGAAACCAAGATATAAAGGAAGGTGGAAAATGAATCCCCTTGTCTTATACTTCGTTTAGAAGGAAAAAAGAAATAAAAATTATCATTAATTAGACATGCAAAGATGGGGAAAATAAATATGCATGCTTTAGTTATTTAAAAGGAAAATATAAAAAATTAAGACCAAGAAATTTTATCAAATGATTTTTCCAAATCAAATTTTAAAAGAATGCAAGGATGTTTTGCTTTTGATGTGAACATCTAACTCGTGTACAATTAGAATATTATCATAAATATTTCTTCCTTTGATAAAAGCAGACTTCTTTTTAGAAATTATAGAGAGAAGGCACGATTTGAGTCTATATATTGGCAAGAAATTTGATTAAGATGCAATATGAAAGGTTGCATAAAGCAATAGGAGACTTTGGGATTGCTACATTTAGGAATGAACGTAAGCATAGTTTTGTTCCAATTTGGAGGAATTTTAGCAAAGGTATACAAGATATTTAAGCGATTAAAGAATTCATTAGTGATAATGTGCCAATATTTTTTATAGAATTCAATTGTGATTGATGTCACAATATTATTTTCCCTTGCATGCAGGGAAAATAATATAGAGTTACAAAGACATCAGTTAAACAATTTAAGAATATAATATAGAGTTACAAAGACATCAGTTAAACAATTTAAGAATATAATATAGAGTTACAAAGACATCAGTTAAACAATTTAAGAATATAATATAGTTACACGCAGGGAAAATAATATAGAGCTACAAAGACATCAGTTAAAAGTAGGGCTTTATTCCAGATACTATTTGCAATAGAGTTACAAAGACATCTCTCCTGAAAATAGCAGACAAATTTGCAGTAACAGAGGAAATGATACCATTGGAGTTGCATCATCCATCACATTATTGGACGATTACCACCATAATCGAACTAAATCCCCACAACAGTAGAGCATACTTTAAGACGCAGTATTAACAATATTGTAGTAGTTGGAATCCCTTATGCTTTGACTTCTGCACTAAGTTGACTTACGATCTTTTCGCTGAAATCCCAGAGCTGTTTCTGCAATGCTTTGTCTCTGGCCATTTCACTTGGCAGCTCCTCGTTGCAGTCAAAGAAGTACTTCCCCGTCACACCCTTGAGACTTGGATGCAGTGCGACATAGCATGTAGTAGCTGCTCCCTGCACGTGAATCAAACAATGGCACGTGGAATTAGCACTTAAGCAAACTTTGACCGAACTGTTCTCATGCTGTCTTCTTTGGTTCGATGACCACCTTTACAAGAATCTTAACCGCAAATGAGTTTGGAATTAGGATTGAGTTTGGAGTGATGTTTGATGAGTAAGGAGAAAATTAACTTTCTTTTAGGGAAAAGTATAATAATTTTTTATAGAGGACTAGAGGTGCTTTATGCATACAATCAACCGAGAGTACCTGTGGAATATTCTTCCAGAAGATGTAGCTGAATGCTTTTAGAAACCCTGCAAGCAAGCACCGAGTTCCAGGTATGAGCTCAGAACATCTAGTTTTGTATAATAGACTAAAAGTGCTTCAAAAGTCTGGAAGATTGAAGGGACATACTCATAAGACGGTATGAGTGTCTCATCAGATTTGTCATGATCAGACCTGGATGAACTGAATTCACTGTAACCTTGGCACCATCTTCCTGTTGACCACAGATGTGCAAGAAAAATCATTTACAACAGGTCGTACAGCATTAACTATCTGAAATCGGTTAGATGGATTTGTCCCATTGTTGAGCTATGTTTAAGTCTAAAGTTCTAGTTTATTCTAAGGTTTATATCACTTTTTATTCTATCGAATAAAATGTCCTCAGGTCTTCCTCTATTCACAAATTGTGATTCTTTGCATAATTAATGCAAGTAATGATGCATCCTAGAGATCTGCATCGGAAGATTGAGTACCCTCAAACGCCTGGAGAGCTCATTAGCATGCAATATGTTAGCCAGTTTGGACTGTCCGTATGCCCTTTTATCTGAGTATCTGATGAAGCAAGAAGGGAATGGGAAAAAATAATCAGTTAAATAGAAAACTAGCCATTTTCATAATCTAAGAGTACTTGTTTGCCAGATTGCTAAGAGTCACTACTTACTCATGCTTGTCATTAAGTTCATTGAATATAATTCCGTCTTTGTAAGTATGAAGGTGAGCTATGGAAGAGAGATTTACTATACGGCCCTCAATTCCGGTCTTCTTTGCTGTCTTTTTCATCGTTTCAAGAAGAAGATTTGTCAACAGAAAGTGACCTGATGGAAAAAGAAAAGTCACAGTTGTGATATCTGCTAATGAGAATTAGTTACTGGGTTATGTTCAAAACTCAAATTTTGCATAGGAATTTTGACTTCAGTGTGATGATAATAATAAAGTACCAAGAACTCCCTAACTTTTTATTTAGTTATGTAGTCCTCACTTAAAAAAGAGAGTCACGGAAGATGATTAGAGAAGGGAAGAATACCTAGATGATTTGTGGCAAACTGCAGTTCTATTCCATCCACTGAAAGTTGATAAGGGCAAAACATGACACCAGCATTGTTTCTGAAAACAAAATATGGCAACAATTTCACTCAAAGCTGCAGCTGCGGTAAGATCAACAAGAGTAAATACCGATAGTAATTAACGGCATACATTAAGATGTTGAGAGGAAGATTCATGGAAAGGAAATTGTCTGCGAAGGCTCGCACTGACTTCAGCGAGCTTAGATCAAGCTCTAAGATATCAACCCGTGCCGCTGGAGCAGTCTGCAGGATGTGCTTCTTTGCATCATTTGCAGCTTTAATGTTCCTTGCAGCAATGATAACATGTGCTCCTCGAAGCGCAAAGACTCTTGCAGTTTCTGAACCAATCCCACTTGCACCCCCTGGATTGCAAAAATGCCCCTCAGCGATGTTCTTCAAATTTGACAATTCAAAACAAACAACCCAAATATATATAAAAAAGTTGAAACAAGGAATATCTAGTTGGAAGAAACAGCAAACTGGTACCAAACCAAAGTACATTTTTATGAATCAGGTGGACAAAACCAGCAAAGCAAGAGTAACATTAAATCAAAACTTATCCTTAATAGGTTCTTGAGTTCATGGCAGATCTTTCGGATATCCAGCTAATCAATAAATTTGGCTAATTGCAGTCAGAATTGACATCTGTTAACCTGCTAAAATTTAGTCTTGTAATATATTGAACTACCTAGTCATCTTGCTATGAGTTGCCTACCTTTATCAATAAATCTGCAAGGGATGCTGCAACAAGAACAACTCATTCAAGTTGTAAAGACCAAAAATAAAAATTCACTGGAAGGTGGATCATCCTGGATTACAGAGATGAAAGGTAGTAGTTTAAGAAATTAAAGTCAAATTTCGTAAAAGGTAAAATCAATACAAGAAAGACCGAACAGCTACTGCTATTACGTAAACCTAGAATGACCGATAACAAGCACTCATCTACCACAAACATCAAATTGAATGATCTGACAAAAATGGTAGCAACTCGTCGAACACAGACTTAAATCAATGTTTTACACGAAAAGAGCAAAAATCCAAGAAAATTCCTCACTGCCCAATCAAGAAACAATAAATGCACAGTTGAATAACTCCAAACAAAGCAATCTACCAAATAATCATGGACAGAGCCAGTTCACCGCTTCAAGGAATCGACGATCGTAAAAGAACCAACGAAGCATTGAGCAATACGCACTACAAGCAATGCGACCAATTAACAACTAGGAAAACAAAGAAAAATCTAGCCTTATGAAAAAACAACAAGCAATGAAGTAAGGAATAATTTATGAATAGTGGAACAGGAGATGCCAGACCGGTGATGATGACGGTGAGGCCGGAGGCGTCGATGCCCTCCGTCACCTCCTCGGCCGTGGAGGCGGATCCGAAGCCGCTCGGCCCACGCAGACCCGTTACCAATCTGAAGAGTCCCATGCTGCAGAAAGAGGTAGGTAGTGGGAATGACGGATGTGGGACGATATTTATGGCCGCAGGGCGGGTATGGACGTCGTGGTCACGAGCAACACTGGAGGGCAGATAGGGAGATGGAAGGAGGGAGTTAGCAGTTAATTAATGCAATCATGGGGGAGAATTTGGAATTGGCGATGGAGATAATAATTTTATTATTTTTAAACAAATAAAATAGGTGAAAAATAAAATTACCAATAGGAGAATTTTGGCAAATCATGAATATTTATAATATTTTATTAAAATCATAATTTTATTACGATATACCTAAATTGTCTCAAATCTCTTAATTTCTTTTTATATCCATTTTGAAAATTTTATGGGTACGTTTGCTTAGCGAAACTAAGCTGGTTTTCATAATTTCGATTTTAATATATTTATTAATAATAATTTATGATATATATATATATTAATTATTTCATCAATAAACAAAATTTGATGTCACGTCTCAAACTAACAATGTGCATGGGTACCGAATAGATTCGGAATTAATTGGAACTGATCCGATCGGGTAGGTTTTGGATAGATCCGAATTAAATTCGGGTAGAATTCGAGATAAAAATTAAGGAATCAATTAAAATTGATTTTGATTCTGGGTTCAACACATCGGATACCCAAATCGGAACCGAAATCAGTACTCGGAACCTATACCCTGGAACCTGTTCATTTACAAGTTCCAGGATACAAGTTTATTTATAGGTTCTGAGTATTCTGTTGAAATCTGTTATGGAATTGGAACATGTCCCAACATGATACCTTATTGAAATTTGTACTATGAAACTTGTAAATAAATAGACTCCAACAGGATACCCAAAATCGAAATCTGAATCTACGATTTCGAGTAGGGTCCAATTCCAAGTATCAACAAGGTATGATCTAATTTTAAAATCTAAGAACTGATTCTATACATGATAGAATCCGAATATTATAAAAATATAATATATCTGGACCCTCCCTACCTTAAACAGTGCAAATTTTATTATCCGCTGCCATTGCAGACTTGCAGTTGAGTCCGACCGCGCAGTGGTAGCGGTGGGTTTCTTAATGGGCCCAAGTTATGGCCAGGCTATTTACGGTTACTGTTGCATTTATTTGTTCGTGGTCCCACTGCAATAACCCAATGACAGAACTAGTAAGAAATGGGTGATGATAATAACATCCATCCCTCTCTGCATGCAGGCGTGCCAGCTCATTGAGTACAGAATTAATGTTGATAGCTGGTGAATATAGGTAAGATTTGGTAGGTTCATTATTATTCTTTTGCTTAACCATCTTAGTCCTGTAATCATGTTAAATATTATTCTCATCCCGTTATCTTGACTAAGGTCAATGCTCATGGAAGGAGCGAGTTAAATGTAGGTAAGAGGTAGACAGTAAGCTGGGAAATGGTCAACTATAAAAGCGCTCTTACAAGTATCGTATACTTCCTGTACCCGACCGACCTCACTCGAAGATGCTGACAAGCTGGGCCCACTTGTAGTGGGAAATCTGAGGGGAATGTGTGGGTAAGTACTCGCTTGTTTATGGAAGTACAGAAATATTCTCCTAATGACTTTTTTTCTCTAGTAACAGGGCAGTTTATACGGAAAGGTTGCTAATTTTTACTATTTTCTTTAGATGGCCCTTCACTTAGATTTTCTTTCCATCGTTATTTTTGTTATTACTAATTCGTCTCCGTGTTTAACCCGTGCAGATCCATGACCTAGATTTTGAATAAGGCAGCTTGTCTGGTGGGACAACACAATCGTCTTCCGAAGGTAACTGAAGGTGGGTGGGCACTGTTGCCTACCTCGAGCCGATGCAACCGTCCCAGCCACTTTCCCGTGGTGGATGGGCGCAGCCAGATGAATGCGTCTGGGCTGTAGCTCAGGTCTTGCTACGCACAAAAGTACAAAAATATTTTTAATATTTTTTTTTACAAATATTAAAATGTATCTAAATTTTTTTGATTAAAAATAACTCTTATATTATAGAATTAGGTATAAAAATGATCATATATGCAAACAATGTTAATAAAAGATTAATAAAACTGACGTGATCGATGACTGTGACTGATGACGTGGACATATGGCGCGCATTCATACAAAGACATTTTCTCATAAATACTAAAATATTTCTAACGTTTTCTCACAGGTACTAAAATGTTCCTAACATTTTCTCATAGAGACTAAAATGCCCCTAACATTTTCTCACAGGTACTAAAATGCCACTAACGTTTATTTTGAAGATAAATACCCCTAAAATTATTGATAATGGTACAAAAATGATATCCAAGCTAACTTCTGCTAAGTAAGACTTAACAGAGATGTCGTGGATGTTGATTAGGATGTTGATTTTACACGTGACACACATACAAAGAGCAACTTGTCACGCAAACGACACATAAGATACAACGTAGACTTGAGCGAAAAAATTAAAAATTCGATTAATCGAAAAATCGGTTCGAAACCGAATTGAATTTTTCTGTTAACCGATTTGAAGATTTTGGTTTCGGTTTCGATTTTTATTTTCTATTTTTTTTTTCGATTTCGATTTCAGTCCGCTTCTTTATCCCTCCATTAACGTTGTTATCCCTTTATTTACAAAAACCGAAACTGAAATCGAAAATCGAAAATTTAGAAAATAAAAATTGAAACTGAAATCGACGGATTGGTCAATCGAAAAATTTGATTTAATTTGATTTCGAACTAGTTTTCAGTTAATCGAATTTTTGATTTTTCTGCTGACGCCTACATTGTACCTTATGTGTCACTTGCGTGGCAAGTTGCTCTTTGTATGTGTGCCACGTGTAAAGTTAACATCCACGACATCTCCGTTAAGTCTCACTTAACATAAGTTAGCTTGAGTGTCTTTTTTGTATTATTTTCAATAATTTTAAGAGTATTTTAGCTCTAAAAAAACATTATGGACATTTTAGTACACATGAAAAAATGTTAGGGTCATTTTAGTACTCGTGAGGCTGTGAGAAAATATCTTGGTCTACATGTGCGCCATGTGTCCATGTCATCAGTCATGTTAGCTCCGTTATCCCTCCATTAACGTCGTTTACATATATGATCATTTTGTACCTAATTCCATAACGTAAGGGATATTTTTAATAAAAAAAAAAAATTATGAACATTTTAGTACCCGTTAAAAAATATTATGGGCATTTTTGTACCTTTTCCCTACTAGATTCTATGCGCTCAAGGGACGAGCTCATGTATAATGGAGTTGTGCTGAGCTCAACCCAAATATTTCACTGCTAGAATTTGGCCCAACTGCCATGGGCTAATAGCAACGGCCGATGATGTTGTCTCTATCAACAACAACTTAGCCAAGACTGCTGCGGTCGTTGCTAATATAACATCATTAGTGACGACCTAGCGAAGGCCTTATATCGTCGTCGCTGAATATAGCGACGTCCGCTCGAGCTTGGGCTGATACTAGCGCGATGGCCATTCTTGATAACTTGACATCAGTGACAACCGTGTCGGCCGTCACTGATAGCGTATGTCATTTTTCTATCGCTCTTCGAGGTAAGATCTCTAAATTATAACTTTTATTAATTGATAAATGTTCATTAGTTAGAATTTAACTAATGTTAATTGTACGATGTCATATTATCATGCTTTTAATTATACGATGCCATGTTTAAATTAATTAATTAGTTGAATTTATGTTAATTAACTAGCTAGATCGATCGATTTATAACTATAAATTGAAATTAATCATATAACTAACGAGTTGATACATGTTACGTACGTATCAACAAGCTAGACATGATTACGCAATATCTTAGATCTGTTCGAGAGTTGTATATATGTAAACGAAGTAAATAATCTTTTACACGATATACAACTCTTGGATTATCCCTAATCAGACAGTTTGAGAACATTGTTATTTGTATCTCACTTAGTTTTTTTTTAGCCCATATATCTTCATTCTAAATATTGGCTAGTGAATATCTCTAGTTCTCCAATACAATATGCTCAGATGATATGCATAAGTTAACGGCTAAAGGGAATACTTAGAGCGATATGAATAATATGAATCCTGAATGGAATAGGACCATCCCACCTATAAAGACGTTAACTGAAGATTTGATTGATTGACAGAATCATGTCGGACGATCGAAGTTAGATGTACCAACGATTTGATCGTGGAACTATAACTAATGAGTTTCGAGTAGACATAACTTATTTCTTGAATTTTTCCTAGCTATTCGAAAAGAAAATTCATTAGCCATGATAAAATCCAATGTTTGTGCCGCATTTGCTCGAATAAAAAATTTTTAGATCGAGAAACTATCACAATGCATCTGTATTCAAAGGGATTCACACTAAGATATAATCGGTGGATTTCTCACGGGGAGTCATATGATATCGGAACGTCGAGCGATCTTGATGTGAAAACTTATGGTGAATCTTCTAGTGTCAGTACTGTTCCTTTAGGTAATACTGGAAATCTGTACACAATAATGATACTTGATAGTTTTGGTGGTTAATTCCATGTTAATGATAATGTTCGAGCCAATTCCTGAGAGGTCAGTGGTGGATACTAGAGCAGTTGATGCTACAGAAGAACAACCTGTCGTGATAGAGATTGACTTACCGAATAAAGATGTCACATAATTTTACGAGTTATTGAAAGCCGTTGATGAACTTTTGTATGAAAATTATGATGAATACACTAGATTATCGGCAATGGCACAACTATTGAACATCAAGTCTGATTGCAATATCAGCGATAGGGGTGGCAATTGGAACGGGTTAATCGCGGTTAATCGGTTAACTGAATCGCAAAATCTGATTTTGGATAGTGGTTTTGCGATTCTGTTAGTAAAACTTAAAAACCACTTTAAATCGGTTCGGTTTCGATTATCGAGTCGCGGATAATCGATAACCAAAACCGATTATAAATTTTGGTTTCAGTTATCGATTAACCGCGGTTAACTGGTACCCGAAACCGTTTATAAATATCAACTATTAAATTGTAACCCGAAACCCATTACCACTTACCCATTTACCTTTTTACCTTATAACCTAAATTCTAAGTTTCTAAGTTATAACCCTAAATTCTAAGTTTCTCCATTTGGCACCGACTCCCTCTCCATAGCCCCACTCCCACTTGGCGACAGGCGACTCCATCTCGCGGCATCTCCCTGCGAGTCCCAGTTCGGCAATCCCCATTTCGACAATCCTCAGTTCGGCGATCCCTAGTCCATTCTATCTCTGGATCTCCTCCATTCGGCGCCAACTCCCCATAGCCCCACTCCCACTTGGCCACTCCATATCGGCATCTCCCTGCGACTCGCGACTCCCAGTTTGACAGTCCATTCCATCTCTGGATCTCCTCCATTCGGCGCCGACTCCCCAACTCCCCACACCATCTCCAGATCTCCCTATTTCAGCGCTAACTCCCCAGTCCTTCTCCGGACCCTGTGATTTCATCTGACCCTAGGTAATTTTCAGTTTAATTAATTGTGTTAATTAACTGCTCATGTATGGATTGATAATAATTTTAATGTATGTATGCGTTTAAGTATTTTGTATTCTAATCATATAGAAATCAGTATGGATTTCATGTATGCTCATGTATTAATTGCTCATGGATTGCTCATGTATTAATTGCTCATGGATTGCTCATGTATGGATTTCATGTACAATAAGATTTCATGTATGGCAATAGAAATTAGTATTATGTATTCTAATCGAGTCGGTTTCAGTTTCGGATATAAGTTTTTGAAATCGATCGGTTTCGATTTTGGTTTCGGTTATGGGGTGTTTAGTTCGGTTTTAGTTTCGATTAATCCCCAAAAATACAATTAACCGAACCGTTGTCATCCCTAATCAACGGGGTTCCATTTGATCGACTTGCAGGCTTTTTCCATCGAGCATTGCCTATTTAAATAACAAGTTATAACCAACTTCCTATAAGATGAAGAGAATAATGATAAAACTAAGGCTCGAGTACGAAATGATACGTGTGTACCCTAACAACTGTGTATCATATTATAAAGAAAATACATAGTTGAATGAATGCCCTGAATGTCATCATCCTCGTTACAAGGAGAGAACGTCGTCTTGACAAAAAAACATTCATTTTAAGGTGCTTCGTTATTGTCCACTGACTTTAAGGCTTCAAAGGTTATTCATGTCGGAAAAGACTGCTCAGTACATGAGTTGGCATGCAAGAAGCCATGATGATGCGGTAATAACTCATCTGTTTGACAGTGAAACATGAAAACATTTGGATATGTGTTATCCTTTGTTTGCTAGAGATGCAAGAAATGTGAGATTGAGATTATGCACTGATGGCTTCAATCCGTTTGGTCATTCGTCGACTCCTTATTCAGTTCGGCCAATGTTATTAATAGTTTACAATTTGTCGTCGTCAATGTGTATGAAAGATAAATTCATCTTTCTTTCAATGATTATTCCTGAAAGATGAGAAAGTTGGGTGCTACCCACATCGCGCATACTCGGGGATACGACCTTGAGTGGATACCAACAGATGTGTGGGACCAACTCGTGGATCATTGGTCATCGGAGGAATGGCAGGAGGTCTCCTAGATTGTGACTAGAAATCGTATGCCCGGGGAGGAGGGCTCGGGGGCTCGCCACACCGGGGGTTCTGTGTCATTCGTCGTGCACGAGCGTCACATGATAAGTTTATATTACAATTTAATTTTAATTATATATATTGAAGTTTTATATTAAATAACATATATGTTTTCTAAATGTAGACACGGATCGAGGAGGACGAGACTGTCCACCGTCCCTTGCCGATGGAGGTCTTCGACCGCACATATCACCGACAACACAACAACAAGAGACTAAATGAGAAAAAGTATATAGTTTAGGATATATTTAGGTAATTATTTAATTATATAATATTTGGTTGGATTGAGTAAAATTATAAGAAATTAGTAGGAATAAATAAAAAGTATGATTAGACAAAGAAAAATATTACTTGTTCAGTCGAAATTAGGAAGAAAAAAGAATATCTCACTACGAGATAATGCTTGATTATAAGCAGCTTGAGATCAGTGCCAATAGTCCAATTTATTTATTGTTTTTACAGAAATTTTGATTTAAGTATTGGCGCCATGCGGTAACATTGATAATGTTCATTATTGTGAGACTTTCTCTTTTGAACGTTGTTGTAATCCTACGTGGAAATATATCTGAACTACAGGCATAATTATAAAAATGAACTAGGCATGAAAGTTAAAAGGAAAAATAATCAAATTTATCTATGAAATATTAAAAAAATTATAAATTTATTCTTTAATTATATTTTGACCAAAATTACCATCGACGTTACATAATTAGATTAATTTTATCCTTTTTCTTAACGAAAATTCACGTCAACAAACGGAAGTCAACGTGATAAGTGAAATTCGGTCACATAAAATGTCACGGTAGAAAATGACACGTGACAATTATGTACTAATTAACAAGAGCGATTTTGGCCCAAAACATATTTAAGAGACAAATTTTTATATTTTTCAATACTTTAGAGGTAAATTTGTACAATTTTCAATACTTCAGGGGCAAATTTAATCATTTTTTTTGTATATATTATTATCATTAATATGGTTCTTATTAGGATATTTTTGCCCTCGAATTATTGAAAATGAGATAAAAATACTCCTAAACTCTTCTTTGGTTGATTTTTACCCTTAAATAAATAAAAACGGTTGAAAAATGCCCTCAAACTATTAGAAATGAGTAAAAACACTCTTAAATATTTTTTTGATAATTTTTTTACTCTTTTTACCCATGTCTAAAGGTAAAAAGAGTTTTTTTTCTTAAAAATGGGTAAAAATACATTTCTAATAGTTTAGGGGTAAAAATCAATTACTCTCGTTTTTCTAAGGATAAAAAATCTATCAAAAAATAAGTTTAGATGTATTTTTACTAATTTCTAATAGTTCGAGGATATTTTTCAATTGTTTTCGTTTGTTTAAAGGTAAAAATCAATCAAAGAAGAGTTTAGGAATATTTTTACCTCATTTTCAATAGTTCGAGGGCAAAAATCACCCTTAACCCTTCTAATTAACACGGTAAGAATGATGTTGATATCATCTTTACCAAAATCAAGAAAATATAAGTTTGACAATTATACTTTGTGTTGTAACTGAATTGTTTACTCAAATGTATAAATTATTAATTTTAGTCACTTGTCATTGTAATAAGAAACCAACCAACATAGTAGGGATGAGTTCGGGTCGGGATGGGTCGAGATTTGGTATGTTTCGGTCTCGTCCTAATTTTGAGTCGGGACGCAAATATGTGTCTCGTTCTTGGTCCCGAATATGAAGCATCCCGATTTTGCCCCGGCCCCGTCCCGATTTTGAACTAGGATAGGATTACCCTCGAACTTTCGGGTCGGGCCGGATCGGTTACTAATAATTAAATTTAATCAAGTTTTTATTTTAGTAATCAAGATATATCTTTTTGAATATTATTTTTGTTTCATCTTTAATATTTATATTTCTCAAGAAATTTACTAAAATATTTGTTTAAATTCTAAGGTAGAAGCCAAATTTGCAGAAATCGTGCAATGGACATAAAACACGTTGGATGGGCACCATATAAATTTTATTCAATGGAAAAATATCAAATTTGCTTCTGAAGTATTGAAAAATATGCAAATTTACCCCTAAAGTATTGAAAAATGTATAAATTTATCCCTTAAATATGTTTTGAGCCAAAATTACCCTTGTTAGTACATAATTGCCATGTGTCATTTTCCATCGTGACATCTTATGTGGTCGAGCTGCACTTGCCACGTGAGATTTCGTTTACTGACGTGAACTTCCGTTAACAAAAATAACAAAATTGATCCAATTATGTAACATCGAAAGTAATTTTGGTCAAAAACATAATTAAGGGGCAAATACCAATAGACTATTGTTTAACTATGTTTTTGCCTCTTAACTATGTTTAACATCAACTTTCCTTGTAGCCCACAAGAAAGTAAGATTGCTTCATGCGCACGGCCATCCTTTTAGAATATATGATATATAACCTATAATATAATAGGTAACTTAGATTTCTTAACTAAAATATATTATCTGGATAATATTCGATTAGATCATATAGTTTTTATTCTAAAGTAGAATTTGAACCCAAAAAATATAAACAATAAATAAAACTTATTCTTTTTTGATAGAGTTTGAGTTAATACCAATCGACTCATATTTTGAATCAGGTCAAGTAAACTGCTTTCTTTCTTTTTCAACCCCTATGAAGCACAATTAACAATGAAATTTAAAGGTCAGTTTTCTTAAAAGATCAGATCAAATTGTAAATCTTTCGATCTTTTTCTTTTTTAAAATTAAAGTTACTATGATAAAATGAAAAAAAAATTCTTGATAACAAATTAAATTTTAAAATATTAATATTAATTGTGAAATTCTAAATTAAATGTAAACTATAAAAAATAATATATAGGTTGTAGTATGAGATATGTCATCAAAATAATGGACATAAACCTATTTTTAATTTTGCCTTTAACTTGTCGACATGAAATATTGGATAAAAACAATATTTTAAAAAATTAATAAGCAAACACATGGAACAATCGTAATCTTCTTCCATCAAATTGATTCCATTGACATGAATGAGAATACAAACGGAACTGAATTTAAAAGTATCATTTTGATCATGTCACATTAATGAGCTATTAGAGCAATTAGATAATATCATGTTAACTAGGAGCCATGTGGTGATTACTTTATATACCACATGATGTATCAAATAAACTTTGCTCACGGTTGATGACAATATCTTCTATGTTTCTTAAAGGTCTAAGATTCAAATTCTCAAAAATAACTTGTTAATTGTCCTGATAAAAAAAGTTTGCAATTCAAGTTAAATTTAATATTTACCCATTAATAACTAACTATATAAATATTGATTCTTTTTGTACAAATGAACATTACATAATTGCATTAAGCTTAGATAAATGTCTTCTGAAATAATAGTTAGTAGAGAAAATCATACTTTTGATCCCTATAATTTGGGCCAATTTGATTTTTAGTCCCTACATTTGAAAAATTTAGTTTTTAATCCCTATAATTATACTTTGTTAGTCAGTCAATTCCTGTCGTCTATAGTTGACCTAATGCTATTAAGTTTTAGCTGACATGACACAATTATAAAAATCTTGGCTGATGATGTGGTAGGTGTCCAAAAATAAAATCATATATAAGGACTACAAGTCAAATTGACCCAAACTATAGAGACCAAAAGTATAATTTTTTTTATTCCAATTGCCACCTACACATCTCCAAATCGGCCTTTTCAGTTGTCTACCACCCTAAGATGCATGCCGACTCTTCTTCAGTTGTTCGCCCTCACCGCCGCCCATCCTCATGTGCCAGCGATGACCTCATCGGCACCGAACAACGTGAAGGCAACTGATCATGACAAATGCATGATGAAGAGGCACGTGATATGCTGCAAGTCGCACCTATTAGAACTCTACCGCGTCGCCTGCACTGTCGACCATCGCCGACGATTCATAAGACGTCTGCAATCGATGTCGAGGGCAAGTAGGAGGATCGAGCGATACGATCAGCTGCTGTCCATGCACGTTGACGACCATCAAGAATCGTGCACATAGAATCCAGCCTGCGCAGTCGACATATACAGCTGACTTGAATCCATTCATAAGTTAACTCATGGATTTGATTAAATCACACCCAAGGTGATCTCCCGACCCGCCAACTCAAATGTATGTCATGGTTCCTCGCTGAAACACCAAAATCAAATTATAATCAGCACAAGTATTACACATGCATTTGTGCGCATACTTGGAGAACAAGGGAACAAGGGAGATGAAAATTTTGCACTGAAGTGTAATTTTTTTTTTAACTACAACTAGAATAATTTTATTCTCAAACTATCCAATGATGGACTATTAAAAAATCGTATAACATCTATAATTTTATTCCCAAATTATCCAATCATGGACAATTACCCTCCTTGTCCTTTACAACAAAACCTGCACTACCATACAAGTCATCATAAAACGACCCATCACAATTTATTTTGAGTGTCCCATTTTCAAGGGGAATCCATTTGATGATTGATCGTTACTTTGTTGCATTTGGGATTATTGTTCCGCCAACGCAAATCACATAATTTGTAGTTTTGATCGTTACTTTGTAGTAGTGATTGTTACTTCTGTTGAGATTAATGTAGTATATTTTTATTCTCTTAATTTCTCGATCCACTTATCTAATATAAATAAATAAGGGGAAGTATTCAGTATAGTTTCAACTAATTAAAATTGACGTTCTTTTCATTAACTAGATGTATTTTCAAAAAAATTGAGAACTAGAGTTTGAAATTATGTTTTCGAGACGAACACTACAACATAATCGACCTATAGAGATACAAAATTAGAGACAAATTATATATATATATATATATTTCTAAATCTTCACATTTATAAATTAATAAACACAAAATTTGTTTCAAATTAGTCTCTAAATATATATAGAAATAACTTTAGAGTTAGATCAATTAAGTGACTTTATTGTTATTATTTTCATAGCTTAGAGTCAAATTCTATTAACTGACTCTGTTGCTGTTGTTTTAATAGATGCTAATATAGAACAAATTTTATGTATATTAATTTTTAAATGTGAAGATTTAGAAATAAAAATCTAATTTGTATTTAATTTTGTATTTTTATAGGTCGATTGTATTATAATGGAAGTTTGTATTTTTACTGAAACCAAATTAGAAAGTAATTTTTGCTAACCAAAATGACAGCAATAGTAATTTCTTGGATGAAAAAATTATTAGTTAAAACATAGTGAACATTGAAGTTTACAATTTTGAGGTCAGGCCAAACAGAAGTATCATATCAATCATTATTAGAGTAAATTTCACGTATGGTCCATCAACTTGACACATCTTAACTATTATATCATTCATCTTCATTTCATAAATCAAAACTCCTTAAATTTTGTAAAATATATATGATAAGCTCCTATGACCGGCTAATGCAGGTTTGATGATGTGGCAGCCACGTCATCTTTGAAAATTTTCATAGATGGTCCTTGAACTTGGCATTTCTTAAGTATTATATTTTTCATCTTCACTTTATAAGCCAAAATCAAAAAAAAATCATAAAATATACACAACATATACAAATAAAAAATTCATGCCCCGACCCGACCCGAAAAAATTCGTGCCCAACCCGGCCCAAAAAATTTCGTGCCCGGCCCGACCCAAAAAATTTCGTGCCCGGCCTGGCCCGAAAAAATTCTTGCCCGACCAGGCTGGCAAAAATTTGTGCTCGGCCTGGTCCGAAAAAATTCGTGCATTGCCCAACCTGTCCCGACCTAGCTCGGGCCGATCTGAAAAAATTTGTGCCCCGGCCCGACCCGAAAAAAATTCATGCCCAGCCCAAAAAAAATTCATGCCCAGCCCAAAAAAAATCATGCCCGACCCAATCTTGCCCAGAAAATTCGTGCATTGCCTAGCCTGTTTCGACCTGGCTTGGGCCGACCCGAAAAAATTCGTGCCTGACCCGGCCCAAAAAAATTCATGCACGACCCGATCTGAAAAGTTCATGCCCTGTCCTGCCCGAAAAAATTTGTGTCCAGCTTGGCTCGGAAAAATTCTTGCCCGGCCAGGCCGAAAATTTTTTGTGCTCGGTTCGACCTGAAAAAATCCGTGCTCGGCCCGACCCGAAAAAATTCGTGCATTGCCCAACTTGTCCTAGCCTGGCTCAAGATGAGCCAAAAAAATTTATGCTCTGGCCGACCCGAAAAAATTCGTGACTGCCACGTGATGAAACCTGCATTAGTCGATCATAGGGACTTATCATATATATTTTATAAAATTCAAGAGATTTTAATTTATAAAATAAAGATGAATGATATAATAGTTAAGAGTCAAGTGGAGGGACCTTACGTGAAATTTACTCATCATTATTATGATAGGTCCACGTGTTCTCGTAAAATTCAACAAATCCATTAATAATTTCATCAGGTTGATCAATTATTAAATGTTGTTATTCCATTATCTAATTATAACTAATATATTTCTGGTAGAACTTGATGTTTATTCTCTTCCTTAATCCACTTATCTGTAGCCTTAGTACCCCATTTCATTAATCCTCTCATTACTTGTGTAGGGAATGCCTGTGCATGGACCCCTAACATGATTAAGGCATAGAATAAATATTTCATCGGCCTGTCCCAATATGGTTAAAGCAGACAATAATTAGCCTTTCTTTTCGGTAGATCAAATAAATATCTGAATTTTAATATATGCTTTGATGATATATTACCTCATTCGTCTAATTAAATATGAAAAAAAGAAATGAGGCAGATAATAATAAGCATGCATAAGGCACGAGTCAAATACTGGGTAAAAAACTGAGATTGCACTGGACTCAATAAAGCCACACCTATAATTCTGATCATGCCTGTGATTTTTCTTTTATTACCAAAATTAAAAACTTATATTATTAAACTCTGATTATATTATTAAAATATCTGAATACAAAATAGCTTTCAATTCAGGAGGACGAATTGAGGACCAAATCATAACCTCATGATGACGACGAGCCTGAGTTGCTGCCCAATGAATAATTTTGTTTCTCTCTCGGTAGCAAAATAAGAAACTAATAAAATTACATTGTTCAGCAAGATGAAAAAGTATCAGCCACAATAGAATTGATTTTCCATGAAATATTTAACTTGTTATTTAGAGTATCAACTAAAATTTTGGAGTTTGTCTTCACTTGAAAACTCGGGAGATTTTATTCCAAAACGAACAGAAGATAATTTTTAATTGCCAAAGCTTTCAAAAATAGGACAGATTTATCCTCCACGTAAGAGCTAATAATAAAGATAGTGTCCATCCGATGATCGAATAATAAATCTAATTTTTTTTGTCATATTTAAAAAAGATGCATCATAATTATTTTAAGAATGCCAGGCGACGGTGGATGGAATTCATTTAATTGAGATAGAATGGGTAGTAGATTGAGTGAAGTAGTAACGAGTCTGGAGAATTACTTCGCAACGAATACATACAGGCTCATGAATTAATTAAGTACGTACAATGAATAACGTCATAATTAAGTGCAGTTGATCAATGAGCTCCAAAATATTGGTGAAGGCATTGAACACAAGTACGGTGGCACAGCAAAAGTACTACTTCGTGTGGCAACCAGCATTTACAATGCATATCTATCTTAAAAATACAGCCTAGTACAAAGTTTATTTATTGGTGAAGTGATTAACGATAGGAGACATGAAAACATAATTCACTGCCTTGTACGTGCCTTTGCATGCATGCATGCAATTACCATATATATATTAACTCTATTATACCATAATATTCAATTAATTAAGAACTTTACTTGTTTAATTAATTAGTTATTTATCAACACTAATTTATTAATTAATTATTTAATTAACAAATAAACAAATAATTATTTATTAAAATTAATTAATTAATAAATATATTAACACTAATTTATTCTTTGACTCACGTGGCTCCGCACAACTAAATATCATCGCACACTAGTATTGACTGCACAATCGTATTGAGCACATGCTTCACCTCATACAATCCGCTTAAGGGGCGCTTGGTACATTATCACTTAAAATTATTGAGAATTTAAATTATCATCCAGATAGATTATCACTTTTAAAATTACTGATAATGTCATTATCATATTTGGTATGTACTGCTAATCTCGCTAGTAATCCACATTATCTTATTTGGTATATAAAAAATTACTAGGAAACTTATATCTTTAACTAAAATACCTTCAAATAAAAAATATAAAATAAAATAAAAAAGAATAAAATCAAATAAAATCAAATAAAATAAAATAGAAAAAATAGAAGAAAAAATATAGGGATTACCAATTTACTATGAGATGAGGCAAATGAGATTAGGGGTGCATGGGTACCGAGTAGACCCGGAACCGATTGGAACTGACCCGATTGGGTAGGTTCCGGGTAGAACCGAATTAAATTCGAGTAAAATCCGGGATAAAAATTTAGAAACCGGTTAAAACTAATTCTGGTTTCGGGTCCAACACATCGGGTACCCGAAACCGAAATCGAAACCAGAATCGGTACCCGAAACCGAAACCAATACTCGGAATCAGAACCGAAATCGGTACCCGAAACTTGTACTATGGAACACTACAAGAAAACATAGCATCATTGACGGATTAATTTGTTGGTATTACCAAAAAAATTACCAACATATTAAAATATCGGTTGGCATAACTCAGCCTATAATTTTTTCCCCCTTTTATTTCAGTTGACCAAATATTTCCATCTACTAATTTACCAAAATATTATTTTCCCGCCCTATTTTTTTCAGCCGACCGAAATAAATCCAACCCTAATACTTCGACCTGACAAATCCCTTTTATTTTTTTCGCAGTCGACGACACCCCACGACACCTCTCTCTCCCCCGACACCTTGCCGCGACACCTCTCTCACCCGACACTTCTCTCATGCGACACATCTCACCACTAGAATATACCACATCAGCAACGGGGATCAGCAACGGCTGGAAGAGCCGTCAGAATAAGTCACGGCTTTGCGTCGGCCCAGTCGGCCATGGCTGATGTAACTAAATCAGTCGCGGCTCGCATACGACAGCACAAAGCGATCGCTCATAGATCATGACGCGCATGGCGCGTGAATTAAAATGGGTTAGTAGCCACGGTTTAGCAGGGGCCTCGTAGCCGTTGGTGATGAGAGTAATCGGGCGCGCGAAATAAAATAGGTTAGTAGCGACGACTCCTCTACGCCGTCGGTGATATGCGAAGTCATTAGCCACGGCTGGCTGCGACCGTCGCTTATTATTTAATGCCACGAACGCAGCGCGAATATATAACTCTCTTAACCGACGGCTCTGCAAGCCATCGATGATAATAAAGTTACATATCTACGGTGTTCCGACGGCCAATGCGTCGTCAGTGAAAATTCTTTTTATTTGCGTTCGCGCCCGATCCTTCCTCTTTCTTCCTCTTCCTTCTCTACTCGCCGATGTCGCCGCCGTCCGTCGCTGCCGAGTTGCCGAGGAGTCGTTGCTTGTTGCTGCCGCTGTCAATCGCCGCCAGCTTATTTCTTGGTTATTAGATGTTTGTTTTCAGAAATCTCTCATTGATGCATTATAGCTTGTGTATAACACATAAGATAGCAGTATTATGATATGCTAATGTCTTTTTTGCATTCAACTGAGCCACATTGTGATTCAACCGAGCCACATTCAACTGTTAATTTTGTTAAGCTATTCTAACTTCTGAGTATTCAAATTGTTTCTTTGCAAAAAAGATGGTTTACCATTTATAGTTAAATAGTGCTGGAAGCATGGTTGAGCATTAGATAATTTAGTTACAAACTTGGTATTCTTGTCATTTCATTGTCTCATTGTTTCTTTTGTTTTTACATGCAGGTAAAAAGAATGAAGTGCAAGGATCTACTTCTTGGAAAAAATTATCTTATATGTATTTTTGAAACAATCTTAATGCATTGAAACTTTGAAACAATGTAAATATTTGACTAGCATAATGTATTTCGAAATTAGTTGTATACAATGATTTACTTAAGTTTATGTGTGTGGATTTAAAAATACAATGGTTCATGTGTGATTTCAAAAATTATTTTTATGATTCGTGTGAATTATCATGGTTTGAGGATTGATTCAGGTACACAATAATGAGTAACTGATAGATTCTGTTGGTAATTTCAACGGATATACCAACAAAAATTTTTTGTTGATAATACCAACGCTAGCGAACATTGTTGGTATTACCAACGCAAATATGTATCCGTCGGTAATATCGACAGATATATATAATTGTTGGTAATACCAACAAAAGAAAAAATCTGTCGGTATTATCGATAGATTATTTAAAATTCGTCGGTATTATCGAGGAGCCATTTACCGATGGATTTTACCAACAGATACTCCGTCGGTAACAATATTATCGATGAATTTTCGGGTATTACCGACGAATTTGGTCCATTGGTGATACCTTATTTTCTTGTAGTGGAACTCAGTTCCATGGTACAGGTTCCCATAGAGGTACACAGGGTACCCTATTGGAATTTGTTCATTTATATGTTTTGTTCCAATAGGGTACCCGGGTACACGAACCTGTACCCTAGAACTTATATATGAACAGGTTCCAACAAGGTACTCGGAATCGGAACCGAAACTTGTGGTTCCGAATATGATCCTGTCCAGGTTCCAATAGGGTAGGGTCCGATTCTAAAATCTAGAAACCGGTCCTATATCGAGTAGGGTCCGGGTATTATGAAAAATACAGGATACCCAGACCCGCTCGATCACCCCTAAATGAGATGAGATGATGATTTTTTTAATGTCAAGAGAGGGTATTTTAGGGTATTTTTGTTAAAAATAAAAAATAATAACATTAACACCTTACGGATAATTCACATATATAGTCACCTCCTTCCTTAGTAATATAGATTATCATAGACATTCAAATTACTTAACAATAATTTATTTCAATTAAACACGATAATTTAACGAGGCCTAAATAATTTTAATTAAAATTTTATTTAAATTATCTCGTACCAAATATCCTCTTAACTACTTGTAGGCCGACAACACACGTTGCCTATATGCAACCCCTCACATTTTGAGTTGCCTCGCACAATCGTCGTTGAGCTATCAACAATAGTTCACGCAACCTTCACTTGTCAAAGTTGTCGGTGACATTGCCTTGCCTCTGCACAACCCTATCTTAGTCATCACTTGTCTTCGCACAATTGTGTTTGGTAGTTGGAGTATTAAATAGGAGTTATGGGCTACATATTGTGCAACTATACTTGAAAAATACTTGCATTAACAACTATGTTTTTATGATTATCAACTTATTGTCTCACGAAACTAATAGATTGATTTTATTTTTTTGCCTACTAAATTAAAAGTTTACGCTATTAAAAAATTTTGGTTCATGTTTTGCTACTATAATTGGTTAACATGTTCATGACCCAGCAAAAAAATTCATCGATCATAAATATGTTCATTTGTGTTTATGACTTGTCAAACATATTTATCTAACCTAATTTTATAGTTTATTTAGTTCATCATAATTACTAATATAAATGCAAGATATATAGTTGACCAAGACAAGTCATGTAGTGTACGTAGTGTAGTGTAGTTTGACTAAACATTAAATCGATTAATTTTATCCCGTTGGATCTCGTTTGAGATAGAGACCGTGATAATGATTTGACCAATTTAATTAATAAACAAATTTTATTCATGTTTTTTTAAATAAAAATAAATAATCATAATAAATAATCATACTAATTAGATATAAATCTTAAATTTCTAAGTAACACACGACATGTTGTACGTCATCAACTGTGCTATCCACGGTTGACAAAGTATTATTGTCATTAACATGTATATATACTTTAAGTCTCAAATTATATCAACTTAATTTTTTTTTTTCTTATTATAAAATTGGGTTAACAAATATATTTGAGATAGAAAGAATGCATGTAAGTTTAAAGTTTTATAAAATTAATTATGTAGACAAGGTTTGATCAAAATCTATTACCATATGGTTTTGGTTAAAAATTAAGATATTAGATTATATTAAATGCATACTAAATGAGATCATTTAATGTGTGTAGTCCCTGTTATGGACTAAACGATGAGTACTAAATTAATGGTGCATTAATTGTAAGATTATATCAAAGAATTACAGTTGAAGTGGATTATCAATCATTCAATCCTAGCAAATGCTGAGTTGTTGAAGTTTGTCCTCAAAAATAATATAACTTGTGGAAGTGGGTTTTTTTTCTTCTAATTTTTCCTATCAGAATAATAGCAAGCACGGAAGTAAAGTTATATACATAGTTTTATCTTGAAATAATTAAGAGCGAAAATGAAGATAAATTGTGCATTCATATAACTAGTATAATTTTATTATGTCTAATTTCGACCTCATTCCGGTAAAAACCCAACTTGAGTTATAATTTTTCTATTAATTAATCCACATAAATTTTATTTTTACTATTGAAAGTAGATTCCAAAGATATCTGGACATGCATAATGACAAAACTTGATGTGTACAGGCGCAGAAGAAGCTAATCCAGTATGGTCACTCATATTATGGACAGTGATAGGAAATGAGGGGACGAAAAACCCAGTGGTATCATGTTAGTGATTAATTTGGGACCATTATTAGGTGCGAGTTTAGTGGATTTGCATATTATTAAATGTCTTTCTCTTTTTATATATCTCTTCGTTAAATAAAAAAAAAATTAGAAAAAAAAAGGACACAAATAGAGTATCAACATAGAATCCATCCTATCCACTATTAAACGTGTTCCTCGTTGAATGCACGTATATAAATTCGACTTGGAGTGTACTTAATTGAATGAAATAAAATTATAAAAAATAAAATAAAATAGACAATAAATAATATTATCTTATTTAATTGATATTAGCTATAGACAAGAAATCTAGAGAAAATAATTAAAATATTCTTTAAAAAATATAAGAAGTTATATAATAATTATTAACAACATAATAAAAATATATATACTAACTTAAAATAATTTATTAATTTAAAATAATAAATAAGATTATTTATTTTATTTCATAAAAGTAATTGAATTAATCTAATTATCTATTCAAGATATATAATTATTAAAACTAATTTAATAATTTAATATTTATATTTTTATATAATATTATAAATATTGAAAGATAATATTAAAAATGTCATGAGAAATAGCATTCATCGAGTTGATGTAAGAAATAATATTTTTATTTATTTTCTACGACACTTATTCTTTTTCTACGACACTTATTCTTTGTCAACAAATTGTAATCAAATAAGAGAATACATATAATAAAATAATATTTCATTCATCTGTTCCATCTAATCAAATATCATCCAAGAGTTACTACTCGCAATTAGGGCGGTACATTTTGCTCAAATTTCGTCGAATGACGATACGACGAGATTAAGATGTCATTTCATCGGGTGGAATTTTATGATATTTTTAAAATACAATTTTTTTTAGTATATATTTAAAAAATCAATATAAAAGTGATATCAACTAGCTGGTCAAATAGTGATGAAACAATGAATTTTGTAATTAATGTTTTAAATAGTGACGAATTTAATGATTTAAAGTATGAATTGAGGTGGATTGAATGACGGATTTGAAAACTAATTCGTTAAGTTCGGAATATATTAGGTAAATATTAATCCCACCATTAATTGCACATGGAATGGAAGGAATAATAATTACTTAGGGCACATTGCACGTTATGGCACATGGAATAATTAATTGCAATCGAGCTTGGAGTAATTGCACAATTAATAGCCTTGTATATACCTAATTGAGATTTCAACCATAGTTTACATTATTTTACATAGCCTTGGAGTAATTTCCATATTTATAATAAGCAATTCAAAATTTTAATACCCAGGGCATAATGTATGCCTTCTTTGACTGTCATTTTAGCAATTAATAGCTTACAATCAATTAGTTAGAAATGCTAACTCTGCTCCGATAAAAATTTGAATAAACATACCCAAAGCATGATCAAACTTCCTTTAGATAAACGTACAAAAGATATTGCTATTAAATTTGAATAAACGTACACAAAGCATGATCAAACTTCCTTTAGATAAACGTACAAAAGATATTGCAAATAGCAATGGACACGAGAGACTTCTCTTAAGGGGCGTTTGGTTGTCCGTAAGTGCAAATGCTGCGATTCTAATTATAACATTTAGATAAAAAAATTATTTGATTGGCTGTAAAAGTCTTTTGCAGCATTTAGTAGTTACAACTTGTGTTTCTAATATCATTTATAGGCTGCAAATGCAATTGCAACCCAAAAAACCCGTAATACAAAATTGCGGACTGCAAATATAATAATTTAAGTATAAAAAAATAATTAATTTGATCGACTTAGAGTTGTCGGATGGATACGGGATAAATATCAAAGTTGTAGATTTTCGCATGCTGAACGTGATGGTAATGTCATATTTTAGATCTGATGTCGTTTGGTAAATTTTTTTATATTTTCAGTATTATACAATAATTAAAAATTATTAATTTATTTTGATAAATAATTAAATAATATAAAATATTTTACTAAATTAAATGGTGATTTAGAGTATAAAATAATATTATTATGGGTCGAATTGATTTTATCGTATTTGATCAATTATTGTTGGAGGTAAAATAATATATTTACCCTTTTGCCTCTATTTGACTAACATCTTCGTGCCTCCAATGGGCCGTGCTTGAATCGGCCTAGTCTCGAGCCCGATCAAGCACGTTACCAGTCAGGACATGTTTGCCACGACTCGGATTCCCAAAGGGGCGACCTAGCCCGACACGGGGGTTGCCGCTTCGAGCTCGAGTCGGTCCCGGGCTGGGGTCAGGTCAGTCCCAGGTTGAGCTTAGGCCAAACCAGTGCAAGGCCTAGCCTAGCGTAGTAGTGCCAGCGCTAGCCTGGCGCAGTAGTGCTAGGCTTAGCCTAGTGATGTCCAAGCTAACTAGGCATGGACTCAGTCCAATCGGGGCGGAGACCAGCATGGTCTGCCCTATTGGTTATCATGCTATAAGGTTGGATAAGACTTACATCCCTTGGCTCGACACGATAATGGGTGGCCCGAGCACGATTTTATCATGTTAGGCTATTAGACCGAGCCAAAATTACTAGACCTATATATGAAGATGCAAGTTGTAAGTGTAATTACAACTCTCATTTGCTGCCAACCAGACGCTTGCAAATAGAATTTGCAACTCTACCTGCGGGCAACCAAACATTAGGCTACAAATTTTATTCACGGGCATTTGTCTTTGCATGCAAAATACTTTTTGCAATATTTATACTTGCGGGCAACTAAACGTCACCTTAATTTCTTTTAGTTGTTTGTAATTCTTTCTTTGAAAATGATGTTAGGTGTATGTTTTGCACTCACCTTCCTATATTTTACTCTTTCATTCAAGCAATGAAATATGCTCTTTTTGGGAGAAAAAAAATTCAAATTTTTATTATTCATAATATACTTTTTGTACCCGGGTACTATTTTTGAAATTAGATTTTCCTCCATTAATTCTAAATATGATTCCTCCATTTTACAACTTAAATTTTTTGAATTTTTAAAATAACTCAAAATAAAATATTTTTTATTGTACATAATATAAATTTATTTTTAGCCAATTCCACCAATGCTTTAGTTTTTTTTAGCGAATAAACACTTTTTTAGTAACTAAAATTATTATTTTATTAATTTTTTAATCACTTAAACACTTTTTATAAAAATCTTTAAGTGTTTAATTTGTGTACTTTTATTAAAGTATATCATAAATTAATTTTTTTGACAATCTCTATTGTATTTTTTAGTGGTCAAATACTTTTGGTAACTAAAATTACTGTTCATTAGTTTTTTAATCACTTAAATTTTTTTGCCAGAGTCATTAAATTTCATTAAAAAAATATTATAGAGATGCCAAAAATAAATTCATACTAAATAAAAAACATAATTTGCACACTTACAGACTTTTAAAAATTTTATAAGTAACTAAAAAATAAAAAATAGTAATTGCAACAATAAAAAAAGTGTTTATCCACCAAAAATTAATATAGGGATCGCCAAAAAATTACATTCACGCCACACTTAACAAAAAAATACATAATTTGAGCACTTAAAGAATTTTGCAAAAGTATTTATGTAATTAAAAAAAAAAAAAAAAAATTTAACCACTAAAACGTATTTATCCACCGAAAAAAATAAAATATTTATATGGATTGCTAAAGAAGTACAATGAAGAGAACCATATTTATTAGGGTAAATTACACTGACCTCCCATCTATTTGTAATTTTATCTTATAACTCTCCGGAGTTTTGTAAAAGATTACACAAACCTCCCCTATTACGAAATAAGATTATACAAACCTCCCCTGAGTTTTATAAAATATTATACAAACCTCCTCTAAAAAAATTACTCAAAGATTACTCAGGGAAGATGATTGTAATCTGAACAAATAGAGGGAGGTCAGTGTAATTTCATTAAACCTCAAGGGAGGTTAGTGTAATTTACCCTATTTATTAACAGAGGGAAATTTAATTTTGAGAATATTTTGATATTTCAAAAAGTATATTATATATGGATTTGAAATTTTTGAGTTCATTATTATGGATCAATGAATTTCATCTATTCATACTATGAATTTAAAAAATTACTTAATTAATAGAGCAATTTTTTAGTGGATGAAATTATTATTTTCTTAAACTTTTAGTCAAAAAATACGAGAATAATGCGGCACCATGGAAAGCTTGGCATGAGTTGGTTACTTAACGAAGAAACCAAAAGAAAAATTATGGCATGAAGCAATTCTCCTGCATTAGTGATTGAAAATCATGGCAGAAACAAAAAAAAAAACCTCAACAGTGTAAGAGATCCAGAAGAAAGTTAGTATCAAGAAAAGATGTTCAATATTTTATGGGATAAGTGTCATATTTGCCCCTAAACTATTAAAAAATGTGCAAATATGATCTTGAACTTTTATTTTTTTCAAAAATATAATTGCCGTCCAAATTTTGGACCAAAAATGCTCCTCCTTCTAACGGTTTGACAAGTCAGCAAATGATTGCTTACATGGCAAGGATAAGGATCATATTTACCCCTAAAGTATTCGAAAAGGTACAAATTTATCCTTAAATTTTTATTTTTAAAAAAATATCCTCGCCGTCCAAATTTGGAGTCATATTTGCCCCTGAGGTATTTGAAAAGGTACAAATTTGCCATTGAATTTTTTTTAAAAAAATACCATCGTCGTCCAAATTTGGGATCATATTTGCCCTTAAAGTATTCGAAAATGTATAAATTTACCCTTAGATTTATTTTTAAAAAATACCCATGCCATCCATATTTGGGGTTATACTTGTCCCTAAAGTATTTTAAAAAGTACAAATTTGCCTTTATTTTTTTCTAAAAAAACCTCACAGTCCAAAATTTGGGTCAAAAATACTATTACTTGTAACGATTTGATAAATCAATAAACGATTGCGTATTTGTCCAATTATTTTGTTAACAACTTCTTTATTCTACTTATATATTTAAAATGTCTTGGTATGTAATGACTTATAAAACACAACCTATTAAAAATAATCTGACCGCAAAATACATAATGTTAAAAATGAAGTTAAACCTGTAAATTTGATAATAACTTTTCATATTATATCATGAAAGTCATTTACAGATGATTTTTTTGTCCTACGATCACAAAAGACATCTTATTGTAACCTATAAACATCAATCAGGTTCCATAAGATCTCTCTTTCATCTGTATCAAAATCAGCAAGTTGTTCCATCCCAAACTAAACATGGACAACATACATCCAATTCACAAAAAAATACATCAAACTGTTCAAAATCAACTAAAACTATTATTAGATTCAACAAAAAAACAAACAAGGATGGGATCTAATTCTGTGCGGATGCACTAGCTTTTTTGACCTTCAACTTCTCAATCTTCTTCTCTTTTGTAGATTCCAATTGGTTGCCACTGGTTGCAGCTCTCTTTTGTGATTTTTTCTTGCGTGGTGAGAAAGGTAGGTCTTTAGGGGCAGAAGCACCGGTTGAATCTCTAACAAATGGTATAACCCTTGTACCAATATTTTTTTGCAATCTCTTTCTCATCTCAATCCTTGTTTCTCTCTCAGATGGTATAAGATGCTTAATTTGCGGATCTTCCTCATCATCAACAAATTCAATGTTAAAAAGTTGAGATAGTGATACCTCAGGTAAAGTATCTTGATTAGGCTGCAAAGAAAAAAAAAGAAGACAAGTCCAAACAATTATAGCAACATAAATAATAATAGAAATCCAACAAAAAACATAAATAGCAGTAGAACAACAACAAAAATTTCAACAACAGAAACACATAGCTTAGCACATATTTCTTCAATTGTTTGTGACAACACAGTCATTTCCCAAACATCACTTTCTATCATAGGTTGCTTTTCTTTAGATTTGTCATTCATTGGCCTCTTTCCCTTTGATTTATCTCTTGATGTTTGAGAAGCATTATTTTGACTCTGCTGTGTTTGGGGTTGTGCAACTAAATGTTCATAATCTTCAATTTCTTGATCATGTTGTCTTTCATCATTTGCTTGATCTCTTGACCTCTTATTTGATCCTATGCTTATACCATCATTTGGACTCTTCAACAAAATTAATTTTAAATTGCTTAATCTTATTTCAAAATAAAATTGAAATGAATTAAGATAAAATAATTTTACCTTACGACATGATCCGGCATTGTGGTTTGGTTCTCCACATTTTCTGCATCTAACGTTAGAATCTTTTCTAGACACTTTCCATTCTCTCATTCTCTTTGTTGCCTTATTTTTCTCTTTAACCCTTTGCACCTTGGGTTTATCGGGCATCTTGACTATTGGTGGGGGTTCTATAGCATGTGAGTCTTTTACTTTCCAGAATTTTCTGCCTTTAACAGGCTGCAATTTATAACTGTATGTGATTAGATAAGACTCTTTGCTATAATACCAAGATATTTCCTTCAATAGATCTCTCTTAGTGTGTTGTATAGCTTTAATTGCATGAGGACATGGTATGCCAAACAAATCCCATGCCCTGCATGTGCATCTTTTGCTGTGAAGGCTCACTGTATGCCTGTCTTCACCTTTTGTCACTTCAAAACCCGAGTCCCCATTAAATTCAACAGTACACCCATGAGCAATATCTCTGAAATCATGGTAAAGAAGCATACAATCTGGACTGAATTCATCTTTCCAAGTCCCGACCTTATCTTCATTCTTCTTCAACCTATTCATCACTTTTATTCTTATATCTTCCAACATGCCTATGATTGCCTTATGTCTTGCTTCTAATATCCATGAATTGAAAGATTCAACAAAGTTATTGTCCACCATACCATTTTTGCATATTGTATCAAAGTATGACCTACACCATTTTTCTACTGGATAATGTAATAAATCCCTGACTGCAGTCTCAGAAAGTTTCCCCATCTGCCTAAGCATATCCTTAAATTCTTCTTCATAACAACTCCAAGCACACCACCACATTAGCTTTTTTAATTGTCCCTCTCTCCACTTGCTACACCAATTGGACTCAATATGCCTCATGCAGAATCTGTGGTGAGCATTAGGAAGCACATCATTCACCGATTCAAGTAGTCCCTATATAATACACAACAAGGGCCCGTTTGTTTTGTTAAAAAACGGGGGACTGGACTGGATTTTGGCTCTTGTCCCCCGTTTGTTTTGCAAAAAGTGGGAGGGACTGGATTTTAATTCCTGTTCGGGACAGGATTTTGAGCCAAATTGGTGTACCGAGAAAATTCTCGGTACACCAAATCTGGGCGGAGGACAACGAGGGAAAAAGACCTCGTTGCCCTCACTTGTCACGGGGTCTCTCTCCAACCCTAGCCGACATCTGCTCTCGCGACTCTCTCGCCCGACGCATCTGCTCTCGCGACTCTCTCGCTCTCGCGACTCTCTCGCTCTCGCGACTCTCTCTGCTCTCGCGACTCTCTCACCCGACGCATCTCGCTCTCGCGACTCTCTCGCCCGACGCTGCTCTCACCTCTCGCTCCACACCAGCTACTCTCTCTCACCCGACGCTGCTCTCGCCTCGACACCGACTGCTCGATATCGCCCGACTCTGCTCTCGCCTCTCGGCCGACACCGGCTGCTCTCTCGTCCGACGCCCGACGCCCTTTGCACTCGCCTATCGCCTCTCTCTTTCCTCAGGTATGCCTCTCTCGCATCTCCAGTTTAGTTGGTTCTTGCCTCTCGATTCTCGCCTGTGTGTTGATTTTGTGGCCTCACTGTGTGTCAAGCTTTCTGATCTACATTCGAGTGCCACCTTCTCGCCTCATTGTTGTTCGTTTGCTTGTGTAATTGTTGTTCGTTCATTGTGAAAAGGGTTGAATTCATTGTTGATTTTGCCTCATTGTGTATATATTCTCGCCTCATTTTTGATTTTGCTTGTTTAATTCATTGTGAAAAGGGTTGAATTCATCCTGTTCAACATTATGAAATGAAAAAAATTGGAAGCTTTATGTTTCAAAGATATGTATTTTCCTGTTTCAAAGATTTTAATTCATTGTGAAAAGGGTTGAATTCATCCTATTTCAAAGATTTTAATTTGGTTGATTTAAATATATTCAAATATATGTTGTATTTTCCTTGGTTGAAGGTTAAATTTTTGAGCTCAATCTTATTTAGCAACGTAAACAAGTCAAGCTCGAGTGTGAGCTCTATTAAGCTTATTTTGATGTTTCATTCCAAGGCATACAATGAGTTATTTTGATGTTTATTTAGCAAAGTGTGTGGTGGAACAGTCTTTTAAGCTTGTTTTGATCTCATCACATTCATTCATCCATGTTCCCTCATTCCAACTACTTATGTACTTGAAGCAGTAATTGAGTTCCTTCTCAAGCTTTTCCCAGAACATTTCAGACAAAATATGACTGGTGTTATAATTGCTATCATTGCAGACATAGTAGTTATAGGGGGCTACATTACTGTGTTTAGCTATATACCAGGTTGTTGGAAGCCTTCCCCATAGCAGTTTCCAGATGAAAATTTTTACTTTAGGAATGACTTTGAGATTCTAAACATTCTTCCAATTATGCTTTATTTTCATCTTATCCGTCTGCTGTTCTTTTATATAGTTGTAAGCTGATTTACAACTGAGATATCACCCCTGCCATCCAAGCTCCATATCCACTTATCTTTGATATATGAATAACTCATTGTATGGATTTTTCTTTAAGTTCATCATATAACTCATTGAATAACAAATGTAGCAACCCTAAGCCTTATTTTGATGTTTCATGGCATTTTGCATTCTTAGCTAGAGACTTACATAATGCAAAGTTTTGATTCCAAGCTAATTCTTTCAATCCGAGTTGATTTTCAAAGTTATTGTTGGTTTGTAATTCTTTAGCAATCTATATTCTTTTGGGAATGGAATTCATACAAATACTGCTATGATTTTGTAGGATTCTTTCTAGTAGAAGAAACATTTTGTTTTGTTCAGTGAACTCCCTTTTAGTCAATGAAAAATAATACTGGAAAGGATTCATACAAATACTGCATGTCATCTTTGGAAAGGATCGTGCCACTGGCCACGGTGCAGAGACACCAGCTGATGTGATAGAAACACAATCCTTACAATCTGAATGGGAAAATATGATGGAAACACAATCCTCACAACAACCTGAATCTCCAATGTCAAGAAGGCAAGAATCTCTAATCTCGAACATTGGTAGTCAATCCGAAGGAAGTGAGCCAAAAAAAAAGCGAGGCCGCATGAATGAAGTGGCAGATAAATTCATTGAGGTGTGGGAAACTTAAATGAGTTCGGCTGCTCGTGATATGCACACAGTGGCTATTGAGATGACAAAAATGAGAGAGCATATGGAGATGTCAACGTTGGTTGATGAAGTGCATAAATTGGGAATAACAGAGATGGAGGAAATGAATGTACTGAAAAAATTTGCAGAAAATACTCACTACACGACAATTTTCATGAGGATGGATGAAAGTAGAAGGTTGACTTTTGTGAAGTCAATTATGGGGATGTAGTTGAACACTTTGTTATTTTGGAATTGTGGTAGATAAATATTTTATCATTTTGTAGTTGAAGGTGTTCCAAATTTTATTTTTGAATTGTGTTTACTGTAGTTTTGATTGAATATTGTACCATTAAATCATGTTTTAACAAGTTTGGCTTTGTTAAATCATTTTGTAGTTGGGTGTCTGCTCACTGTTTGGCTTTATATGAATTAACAAGTTTTAATTGCCATATTCCTGTTTAGTATACTGTAACCTCATTCTGGTTTCTGCATAACCATGAGTTTGATTGTTGTCTGACTTTTACCTATATTCTTGAAGTCTGCCCTTATTTTATGTTGTAAATATTCTGGTTGTGCCTGATCCGTTGATCGGATCATATGTATCTGGATTCTGAAGTTTAGCTAAAACTGTTCAAGATCAGTAAATAGATTCTCAAATTGTAGTTCCAGATGGCATTGCATTATGCAATAGTTAGTCAAATACTCAAATGCTTGTTGTCGGATTTATTTATTGTTTCTGGACATAAACTGCTGCTTCATTTAGTTATGAGATTTTCTTACTTTAACTTGGCTTCTATGATCTATCGCAAATCACATTCTTAAGCAAGAAACTTTTCCCTGTGTTTGGTCTTCCCTGTGTTGATTGAAGCTTCTTTGATTCTTGGAACGGTATATAAATTATTTGATTACTTCTTCCACCATATGACCTGTACAAGCATCACTATTATTTGATTTTGAGCATCACCATTCAGATTCACGCTCAATAATTCTCAATAAAATGTAATTATTTTTTAAAATTTAAGACTAAGTAGGAAGACTTTTATGTTTAAAATTAAATTTGAGCATTAAAAATTTATAAGGGTATTTTGGTCATATTGTCTTGTACATGACTCTATTTTAACGAACCAAACGCAAGACGGGACTGGATATCGTGTCATGTTCTTAGCGAACCAAACACGGTATAACTACTATCCCAGGACACCTGATGTCCTGTCCTTGTCCCTGTCTGGTGTCCTGTGATGAGCAGTTTGCGAACCAAACGGGCCCCAAGTAAATAAATCTCAAAATAATAGTAATTATGATGTAAATAAATCACAAAAGAATAGTAATTATCTTTTGCATGTCAGATATAAAAGTGAATCCTTCCCCATCTTTCAAGTCTAAAGAGCTCTTTAGGCATTGAACAAACCAAGTCCAAGTACTCTTAGTCTCCTTGTCAATCACTGCCCAAGCAATGGGATAGAATTGCCTCATTGAATCTTGTCCAATAGCTACTAGCAGTTGTCCTCTAGCCTCGCCCTTAAGGAATGTTCTATCCATACCAATAAATGGCCTCAAATCTTGTTTCCAACCCATTTTTAGTGCATGAAAACAGGTATACATCGTGAGAAATCTCTTTCTTC
Source organism: Canna indica (assembly GCA_034359265.1). Lineage (NCBI taxonomy): Eukaryota > Viridiplantae > Streptophyta > Magnoliopsida > Zingiberales > Cannaceae > Canna > Canna indica. Next base: position 69,541,591 of record CP136894.1, on the reverse strand, counting down.
CATCTCTTAAGGCATCTCTTGATATGTTGACCACCACATTAGTTCTTGGATTGCTTTCTCTTAATTCTTGAGCATAAGCAATAATCTTATTATAGTCATCCTTAAAAGAACCTTCAAGTTGAGTAAGAATAGTTCTTTTAGCTCTTTTCATTTTTTCATATTGAACATTTAATTGAAGACCACTAGAAAGGTCTTTCCTCATCACCTTGACTTTCTATTGTGGGTTATTTTGAACCCTATTCTTGAAGTAATGAGCCAAAGTGAGGTAATCTGCCCTTGGATTCTCATATGATTTGTTGCAGTTGTGATTTAAGTTGAGGGTCTTGATCTTAAAACCTGGATTGTCACCATCCTTTGATATGTGGTAGACAAATAGGCAACCAACATCACATTTATACCTTACCCTTCCTGTATCACTCTTTTGCACCCTAAGCCCATAACCATTAGCTAGAGCAAAGAAATTTATATACTGTTTGGCTACCTTCAAGTCAGGAAATGTTTGCCCTTTATACAAAGTCTTGAAATCTTCCAAGTTGTCGGTAATCACTCTTCTTTTTTCATTTTTGATTCCATCTATTTCTTCTTGCCAACCAACATCAGAATCATATTCTTCAACATCAATTGCTACCTCAATTCCAACCCATGCATCTCTTTCTACAGATTCTCTCACTTCTTCTCTGTCAGTTGCATCTTCTCTTTGAATGTCATCCACAATCACTCATCTCTACCAACATCTACTAACATTTCCTCTCTACCTGCATCCACAATCACTTCCTCTCTACCAACATCCTCTATCACTTCCACCCTAGATGCAATCCTACTAGCCCTGGTTTTAAGCTTTACATGTTCAGTAATTTTAGGGGCATAGAGTGTAAGATTAGACTCATCCACTGCAAATATTTCCACAAAGTTGAATTGTTCTCCAACCAATTTTTGTAGTGCTCTAATGCCCTCATCTCCCTCTACTAAATAATACCTCTTCTCATCTACAACTAGTACTTGTTTGACACAACTAAACCCTAATTTGTTTTGAAACTCTGCTATAATGTCTAAATAGGAGAGTAAGTCAGCATCATATTTTCTCCACATACACACCTTCTTCTTTAAATATTTTACCTCCGGTGTAGTAACCCATTGACCACCATAATTAAATGCTAATTACACTAACACACTCATTATATCTACCACTGCATATGCCATAAGAACAAAAATCAATACATAGACAAAGAAAAAAAATAAAATAAAAATTTATAAATTATCATTCAAACGTGTGCCCTGTACCCATATTTAATTCCCCAACAACTACCCTTTACACTACATATCATCAGCATCTTAGACAAGTAAAGCATCTTAGAAATGTTGAGGGACCACTGGCGGTACATAATAATATTAAAATAAGACCAACAAAGATAATACCATTCACATGTTATCCACTTTTATATGTTAACTCGTCAGTGTCAATAACAAAACCCCAAAATTTATGAACATAAACCCTAGATATTTCTATTAAAATACAAATATAAAACGTACCTCAGTTATTGTGCCAATAGAAGTTGTTGAGCATATCCTTCCACTTCCTTTTCATGTAGATCAGTGATCGCTTGAGATCTTCTTTGTGATTATAGCATCGACAACTTCAAAGGTTTTTTTCCTTTCCTTTCGTTTGAGAGCCGATGAGAGAAGAGAGATATGATTTTTTTCTTTACGGTTTAGGATTTTTTTAGGATATTACAGTTTAGGAGATATGTATCATGATTTAGGGGTTATGTTTAAGGTATGATGTAGCTTATTTTATTTGCCACGTAAGCAAATAGGGTATGATGTGGTTTATTTTATTTGCCACGTAAGCAAACGTTTGATGACGTGTCAAACCGTTAGAAGGAGGGGCATTTTTGGTCCAAAATTTAGACGATGAGAGTATTTTTTTAAAAAATAAAAGTTTAAGAGCATATTTGTACCTTTTTGAATAGTTTAGGGGCAAATATGGCCCTTATCCCATATTTTATTGTCAATCATATTAAGTAAAATTGTTGATCATATAAAAAAACAACAGTTATTGTCCTAAATTTTTTTTCTCCTCCACTCAAATTTTCCCGGCCTCGATGTTTACGGATATATATTCTTCTACGTATACGCCGGGTAAATCATTATTTTATCTCTTCGTTTGTCTGATTTAATTGAGTTTATAGTATTTGATGATTTTGCTCTCGTTAATTCTTTGCATATTGTTATACATGCATTTTTAGGGATTAACATCAAGTCCTAACAACTATAACAAAAATAAATTGTTTTCACAAAATTAAAATGTTTTAAGCAGTTTATTTGGATGCAACTTCATTAAACCCACTAAGAAGTTGCATCAATTCAACCCAAATTCCAAGTGGGCTTGAACCCAATCTTTTCTCTCTCTTTTTTCAAAAAAATTATTTTTGCAGACCCAATGAATTGTATTTGAAATGGTACAAGATGCAAATGAGTTCATTCATATTTGGTTTGGTTGCTAGTGAGACTTCTCTCTATATATATTATTTGTTTAACTATTTAGTATTAATCTTTAAATTAAGAAAACTAATAAAGGTAATTATAAACATAAAGTTAACTTTATAAATTGGTTTTGTAATTTGATTATTTAAATCCGGATCAAAATTTACAAAACATCTATTTTGGAGATCTTTATGCAAGGATTCAAAATTTGAAAATGTCAAAAGTAAAATTGTCAAAATGAAAAATCTAGAAAAAAGCAAAATGCCAAGAGTTAACGTGGTTTAGACTCGATGGGGTGCCGGTCCTACGTCTTCGGGAAGAAGAGAACACTATTCATTATTATTTTGCATAGGAAAAATATCAATCCAGTCAATATAAACAAACCAAGAGGAGAAAACGGAAAACAAAAAGCTAAAATGAAATTGCTGCCCAAAAGAAAACTTATTGTCCTTACTTGCACTCTGCTAGATAATGGAAAGATGGAGTGACGATAAAATGAATGAGTGGTTATTAGATTGCACTTTGCCTCAACTATAGAAGTACTGCTCTCAAAAACAATATGTGCCTACTCTCTCTCTCTCTCTCTCTCTCTCTCATCTATTGTACTCGAAGTCTTTGATAGTGGCTCCTTTTTATAGATATTGGGAACAGACTACCCTTCCCAATAGATCGATGGAGATAACACCCAATAATTTGACGAATGATGAGGTCTATGCTTGCAATGGAGCATATCCTTACCGATGAGCTAATGATCTGTCGAGAAAAGAACTCAGCTTTGGCTGAGGGGCCGATTTTGTTGGCTAGAAAGTTGGATGCAATATTGGTCGAGAAGTTATTCCTCTAAGTGTAGGATAATATTCCAAAATGTGCATTGTCAGACAAGGAGATAAAGCTAGGAAGAATTTTGGTCGAAAGAACACTGCAAAACTCCACAAAAGAACGATGAAAAACTCCAAAAAATCTGGCTTGAGTTTTCCCGCCTTGTTCGAAAAGGGGAAAAAATCACGAAAAAATCGCGAGGAATATGAAGTTTGATTGGCCAATCGATGAGGGGCCCTCATGTGCTGCCTTTTAATTGAGTTGCTCGCTAATTTTTATTTTGACATGATTCAATTATCACCCATTCGGAAAGACATCTACTATACGATTGAGTTATTCAAGAACTCTTCAAACTTCCATGTCGGCGCCGGAAACAAAACAAGCCTTTAGCACGATGCATGGTCGGATGGTATCACACTGAAAGAGAAATACTCCAAGCTTTTTTCATTAGCAATATCCCCAAAAGTGCAGGTTGTGGATGCAAAGTAGTATGGTCCACGAGGCACAACTATTGGATGGAATATTCCATTCTCCAATTATGTACCCTTACTTGTGATCTTGAGATCATACAATTGGCTTTCTCCAAAGTTCGGGCTAGGATAGGATATCCTGGAAATGGACTCGGAACAGAGAATTCACCACGTGATCACTATACAGTCTCTTGAACTACAAAGGGGTCACATATATTAAAGCTCAGTACATTTGGCAAGAAGCATGTCCTAGAAGCATTTCCATTATGATTTGGTTCGCCATTCGCAATAGATTCATACTAAGGATCCGTTGATCACAAGAAATCTTCAGGTGGATCCAACATGCATTCTATTCAAATCAGCCCCGGAATCACACAAACACCTATTTAGCGATTGCGTATACACGAAACAAGGATGACGTAAGATGCTACATCTTTGTGAGTTTGCCTAATTTCAGCTACATTACACTCCTTGGCTTCGTACACCGGCTGATAATCAGAAAGAAAGTCTTAACAAGTTTAGAGCAGTGATGATTTGGCGCTAGAAGATTTGGAACGAGCGCAATGGTCGATGCTTTGAAGAAACCAAACACACAACATTTGAAATTGCGATCGAGGGTGCCATTCTTTTAAAACAGACTTTGGGCATGGGATAGTGTCATTTTCTTTATAGTTAGGGTTATGTGATGATTGTATATTTGTACTTATGGTCTTATTTTTATACTTGTGGTAATATATTGTCTCCCCTCCCTCTTTTCTTTCTCTCTCTCCTCCTCCCTTATTATTTGTATTTCTCAATTCTCCTGATAAATACAAGTTGCTATATATCTTACAAAAAAATAATAAATGAAACACCATTCCTGAACACCAACCTCCTTAGCCAGATTTTTAATGTCATCCACGAAATCAACTAGGAGCCAAGGAGGCTTATGTTTGTTGTTAAGAATGTTTATTGCTCTCTGGCAGTCAATTTTTTTTCCAGATGCTTCATGTTTAGTTCCTTTGTCCTCAAGAGACTAAGCCACATAGTCCAAGTTTCAACTACCAAAGGAGATTCCATTTCCTTCTCATTGAATTCCTCAAGGATAAGTAATCTTTTACTATTTTTAATACTGAAACCAAACCCAGCCTTCTTACTATTGATATCCAATGCAACATCACAATGAATGTGGAAATTGCCTCAATTAGAATTTACCACATCAGGGAGCTTTACATTAGGAGCACTTTGAGGTTTAGTAGGGCTCTTAGAAAGGAAAAGACTAGCTTGGTACACTTCATTGGTATTCATTGTTTCAACCATGGCTCTGAACACTAAAGAATTAGTCCCTGCACTTCCCTTGATGAAAGATAAGTTGTGGTAGGTAACCTTTTCCATAGCAGTTTCCAGCAAAAAACTTAATTTTTAGGAGAATATTCATCTTCCAAATTCTGGACCCATCAATGTTTACAGAAGTACTTACCTCCATTTTGCTTTTGATAAAATTGTAAGCTATTTTACAATTATGCTTACCTTTATCATTAAGATTGCAAATCCATTTATCAACCACATCATGTTTAGGAATATAAATTTGCCTAATGTTTTCAACCTTCGGAGGTCTTTAATAATTGGCTCTCATATTCCATTCACTGTTAGGGATATTAGTGATCCAGAAATCTCTTGAAATTGAGGTTTTCAAACCATTGCCAACTTTTATTTTCAGCCCCTCCTTTAAACCTTGAATTGCAGCATGCAAACCTTTGAATGATTTAGAAAATTTATGGGATTTATCCACAAACCAATGATGATAATCTTTATATCTGCTTCTCAAGAGATTAGCCCAAAGTCTATCTTTTTTATTCAAGAAAGGTAACACTCTTTTAACGTGAATGAAAATGTTGACAAAACTTAAATCTCTTACACTAAGACCTCCATTTTATTTACGAGCGATAACTTTCTCCCAACCTAAAGAGTGAAAACTGTCTCGGACTGTGATTTGTTGGCTGAGTAAAGTGAGATTGGTTTGTGTGTGCGCAGGTGCAGAGCTACACTTGGCAGAGGAAGATAATTGTCTCTTGCCAACAAATAATTTAGTGTTAAACCTCACAGAAAAGGATAATTTTGTCCCCATTCAATTCATGTTTTGTCATTCTTATTTATATTTTGTCTCCTATCTTGAAGAGAAAAAAAGTTTGCTCCAATCTTTTTGATTCCTGGCTCCCGCAGTGTGTGCTCCTTTTAACTACTCATTTCATACTTCGTAAGATTTGAATATTTTTAAGCTCGGAGATTAAAAAGAAATTTTTAAGAATAAAAAATATTAATAAAAGCCAATTTTGATTGTTTTTTGGATGGAGTCTTCAGTCTTGAGCAATATAATATTTGGTATAATTTCTGGAACATGTTGGGCTCATGGTTGAACCAAGCAGTCCAATTTAAGAAAAAAATTGCTAGTTTTTTATCTTAAGAAAGAGCAAGGAAGTTATTGTTCAAAGAAGGAAAGCTTTTTGACAGGAGTCAAAAAGAATCTGGAGTGGCCCGGTTTGGTCTAATCTGCTGTTCTCCGCAACAAGATTCTCTCTTGGCTCGGTCCGATTTCAAGATTCTCTCTTGGTCCGGTCTAGTTTAATCTACTTATTATCCGGCGGTCCGGCCGGCCCAATATGCGCTCTCTCTCTCTCTCTCTCTCTCTCTCTCTCTCGTCTTACCTCGTCTCTCCTTCGATCGGTCTTATCTTTCTCGATCTAGGTTTTCCATTGCACCTTCACCCACCGACAGCGTACCTCCCACCTTTCTTGGAATAGGAGATCGAGATCGATGGCAGACGCCTCCGCCTTGCGCCGCCTGCGCGACCTCCAATCGCGGCCGGGGAACAAGACGTGCGTCGATTGCGCCCAGAAGAGTCCGCAGTGGGCCACAGTCTCCTACGGCGTATTCATGTGTCTCGAGTGCTCCGGGAAGCACCGCGGCCTCGGCGTCCACATCAGCTTCGTCCGGTCCGTCACCATGGATGCCTGGTCCGAGGCCCAGCTCAAGAAGATGGAGGCTGGCGGCAACGACCGGCTCAATGCCTTTCTCGCTCAGTACGGCGTGCCCAAGGAGACGGACATCGTCGTTAAGTACAACACCCGGGCGGCCGCCGTTTATCGCGAGAGGATCCATGCCCTCGCCGATGGCCGCCCTTGGAGTGACCCACCCGCCGTCAAGGAAACCCTCAGTTCTGTAGCAAAGAAGCCGCCTTTAGGTCAGAGCGCCAGGAAAGGTGGTAACTTGGCAGGTGACGGTGGTTGGGCTAGTTGGGACAGCGAGGACTTCATGTCCTCTTCTGACATAAGGAAGAATCAATCAGTGAGTGATTTTAGGACTGAGAGCGGAGGGGAAAGAGGGGTGCAACCTCCGTCCAGATCTAGATCATCCGAGAATATCTACTCCAGGGCACAACTTGAGGCATCAGCTGCCAATAAGGACAGTTTTTTTTCAAGTAAAATAGCAGAAAATGCTTGTCGTCATGAGGGAATTCCACCATCACAAGGGGGAAAATATGTTGGTTTTGGATCGGCACCACCTCCTTCAGCTCAGCGGAACAGCCCTCAGGGTGATCTTCTCCGGGAAACAGTTTCTGTTGTTTCTCAGGTGAAGGGACTATCAATGTTCTAATAAATGGTTAATCATCTAGAATTCTTCCATTTACGCCATGCCATTATACGTACGATTGAACTTATTATTCAGTAAAATTAAATATTTCTTTTTGAAAAATAAGCTTTCATGATGGCAATGTCTCTACCTTTGTGCCCTCCAAAATTGTTTACTGAGCCATCCTCGCTAAATTCTTGTTATGTGGCATATCCTTTGGTCACAAAATAGTCTGAAAAATTAGAGGCTGTATTTTGTGTAGAATTCAGCATACTTTTCATCTATTTGTGTTGATGCTTACTTGCAACAAGTGTTGAGATTGTGTTTATCACCTAGAATTAATGCTTGCTTTGGTAATTTGTATCCGTGAAAGTCTACACTTTTTGTATCATGGTATTGAAATTTGACCTAGAATTCCAATGTAGGTGATACAATGATATTTTTCTTCTAAAGTTAATAGCCTCATAAAAGTTGTGCCAAATAGTATGTAAGTTTAATACATAGAATTTGTATTGAGAGTATGCTGAATTGCTGATGTCAATGTATTGGTGAATTTGGACATAATAACTTTATGCTAATGACTTTCCCCGCTGGAAGGACTGTCTGTCAGTCTGAGCTGTTTGGAAATTATGAAGCTTCTTTTTGGAGTATATGAGTTTAATTTTTTAGCTTTTTACTATTTGATTTGGAAAAGTACAGTATACATTATTACTGTGTACTCTTTATAGGGTTTGGGGCGACTTTCTTTTATGGCTACTTCTGCTGCACAATCAGCTGCCAATGTTGTACAATCAGGCACAAAGGATCTGACATCCAAGGTATTCTTCATTGTTTATCTAGATTTTGTTGGTTTAAGCTGTCATGTATATACTAAATCCATTCATTCTTCTCCGTGCAGTAATGATAAAAAGGAATTATGCATGGATTTTTGACTTAATCTGAATTTTAATGTTGCATGATGAAAATTTCCATGTTCTTTAATCTAGCCATATTACTTTTATGTAAGAGTTTCCGAGCCTTCTACTAAGTATACAACTTGGATTTGAATATTTTTGTTCTTTCGGGATATGCTTATTTTTGCTTCGAAGTTAATTCTGGAAGACTTCTTCATGTGCTTCATAATTATAAAGTCCAATAATTGTGCTAAAGAAAGATGAGTTCTTTATAGATGATTACTTAGTATAATTAAACTAACTTAACATTGCTACCTGGTGTTTTTCAAAAAATAGCTAAAAATATTAATTGGATCAATTTCAGTAATGAGTTGGTTTCTTCCATCTCTTTTAAAAATAACCAACACTATCATTATCCTAATATGTATATTCATGTGATTCAAGTTGCATTCATAGTTGTAAATGGCGCAAGGCGCACGGTTACGGCGCACGCCATAACGAGGGGAGACGCAAAAATAAAATATAATTATGAAATATAAAATGTACATATTTATAAATATAATTATAAAATGTAAATAAAATATAATTATGAAACTCTCAGCATGCTGAGAATTTCAGCATTCTCAGCATGCCGAGAGACTCTCAGCATGCCGAACAAAATTTTCACCTAAATAGGAGCATGTAGAATAGAAGGGACCGAGGAAAGACTGAATATTTCAAAAAAAAAAAACTGAAATCTTCAAAAAGGATAAAGGAGAGAAAGAAAACAAATATACCTGAAATATAGTGGAGAGGATCGCCGGAATCCGATGGAGAGGCGTCGGTATTCGATGGAGAGGCTCGCCGGAGAAGAGGCTTGTCGGGAATGATGCTTGCTGGAAAGAAGAAGATAAGAAAGGAGAAGAGAGGCTCGGGCAGTGGCCGGAAAAAAAGGTATGTTTTAAAAATTTCGGATGCCCTAAGTTAACTTAGGGCACCCGGCGCCACACATGAGTGTGGCACAAATGGAGTGCGCCTCGCGCCTCGGCTGAGACGCACGCCAAGGCCCTCGAGGTGCTAGGTTAGCGCCTCGGTGGAAAAATGGCGCGGGGGTCTGCGCCTGTGAGCGCTCCGCGCCATGGCGCGCCATTTCAAACTATGGTTGCATTTTCTTCAACCTTGGATTTAAATCTTATATCGTACTGAGCGTACTTGGTACTTGTACCATGGATTTAGAAAGCCGGTACTAGTACATGCATTGCACCACTTGTACTTGTTGTACTGGACGGTTATGCATTTTACCAGGTGTATCGGCTCGGTGTCACCCGACACAGGGTCTATATTGCGCGGTGCACCAGCGGCTATAAAAAAAGCTGTTGGAATTTTTTTATAGCCGGTCTCCAATGACTATTTACTGGTTTTTATCAGGTTTACTCCTTATTCTCCTTGCTATTTACTGTACTAGCAAATCTCACTTATAATCCTTAAGTGCTTGTTTGTTTCACTCGATTTGGAGGGCACTCAAATCCTATTTGCTGTTGATATCATGTATTGAAATAAATTCAAAATTATTTTTCTCATTATGAAAAAAAACTTTTAAGAGGCCATTGAGAACATAGTATTTGTGTATTTTTCATATATATATATTCTTAAAAAATTTTGGGAATATTTTGTCAAAAGTTATTATGTTAAAATTAATTATTTAAATTTAATTTCATAATTTTAAAATAAAAAGTTGGTAAAATTAAATAAGAGTGTTAAATTATTAATATGTTTCCTTTATCCTAAGCCAAAACAAACATAAGATTTAGGAATATGGTCTTATCCGATTTTCTTATTCGAGATCTAAACAAATGCGGAATAAGATATAGGATTATCTCGGGGGATTTTTTATTTTGATTAATTCCAATTGAATTCCTATATGATTGAAATGTTGTCTCGTGAAACAAACGAGCCATAAGGGTCTAAGACTTTAAAATTTCTCTCTGATATTACCAATATATTGAAAAATACTACCTAAAATATTCACATAAAAAACTCTGAATGAAAGTTCTGACAAAATATTATAACAATCAAGATATGGCAAAATGCATTTGTGTTCGATTAAAAATCATATTTAAGGAGATTTGACAAGACAATGCATTATTTATTATTGTTTAGTGTACAATAGTATATTTACATGCGCAACTTTATACAGTTGTAACCTGTTATAAGAAGTTAACTATTCAAATTTAATTGCTTTGCTCAAAACTATAAAGATTAAGAGTTTTATCTTTATCGAGTCAAATTGTATTGCTCCTCAATGATAATTTTTTTTCAGTAACCAGTATCTTAGGAGAAAAAGATACCTTCAGCAAAATAGATAGCTTTCTACTCCTAATCTCCATCTATGACTTTCAGCTGTTATTTTAATTGAACTAAAAACCACTGTACACCTTGCTGTTTGAGATACCTGTGTGTGCTAGGTGGCACTCATGACTTCATTGTTTAAAAATGGGAACTGTTGAAATTGTTACTTGTGCTGACTCGGAAGGCACCTCTATTTCCTGCATACTAGCAATTGCTAGTTATTGCCCTTGTGTTAATATTCTGTACCGACAAGAACCTTTGCTCCTTGCCTTTGATCCTCATTCAATTAATTAGATATCGTTTGGTGATTAGCTGGTAAATTTGAATCCCATCATTTGCACTTTCTAAATACAGATGAAGGAAGGAGGTTATGATCAGAAAGTCAATGAAACTGTTAATGTGGTTGCCACAAAAACTACTGAGATTGGGCAGAAGACATGGGGGATCATGAGAGGTGTCATGGCTCTAGCATCACAAAAAGTTGAAGAATACACCAAAGAAGGGATCAACTGGAAGGGGGATGACTGGCCATGGAAGGAGAATGAGGGAAATCCAGAGTTTCAACAAGATAACAGGAGCTGGAATTCTTCTGGGGAGAATTCAGGTAGACATTACAACTCTGCCAGTTCCTGGGATAATTGGGATGAGAAAGAAAGGAAGGAAGAGCATGAAAAGGGGAAGCAGAGTAGTGAAAGCTGGGCTGGCTGGGATGATGCGAAGGACGAGGATGGCTATGATAACTATGGTCGAAGCTCATTGAAAAACACTTCAAATCAGAACACAAAATCTGGTTCCACATGGAGTGAAGGTGGTTTCCTCTGATATCATTCTTTTTTTTCGATATGGTTTTCTTCCTTTTAGCATCAGAAGAAATGTGTGCGTGAAATACCAGTTTATATTGTTGATAACTTGGGGTTAATTAGCACCTGCAAATGTAATTGCTTTTAGCCTCAATCATCTGTATTCTGTTCTATAATATTTGCAAGAATAGAAGTTAATTGTGTTGATTCATTTTTTTGGGCAGTACTGCTGAAGGCAGGACTTGATTCCAAGTCCCTTTTCAAGTTCTTACAAGCTAAACTAGTAGTTGCCTTCAAACTGAACTGATTCATAATTAGTTCCTGCCTTTTGAAGGTTTTCTTCTGCATTGTCAAATTTTAACTTTTAGTTCGTTTGTTTCACTTATTTATTACTCTGCACCTTTAGGACAGGTTTGTTGGGATACTCAGACCTATACGAACTAAGGTCTGGATTCCCATTTATTGGATTTTGATAGTAAAAAAAAACATTTGAGTTAATTATAAGAATGGTTCCTGAACTATTGCAAAATCACAACTAAGTTTTTAGATTTTAAAAATTTTAAATTTCATTCACAATCTTCTTTTTTTCATTCTAAGGCCTACCATCAATTTATATATCACCACGCAATGCTGACATGATAATATTAAGTTCAATTGGTTATTATAATTATAGAAAAGTTTAAGTTCTTTATTCTATCACCGCACAATGTGAATCTACGTAAAATTTTGATGTTCATGTGTCTTATTTCTTTGTGGTTTGTGCTTGTTGCTGCTAAATTTTAGATAGGAGACTCGCTTTTCGTTGTTCGAAGTGCTTGAGTTCCATCTCCATGGGGGGATAATCATCGACTTGCTAATTTTATTCGATTTCAAGGTTGGTAAAGTCAAGCAGGTTGCAAATAGCAAATTGATTTGGTGTTCTGAAATCTTACACGTAAAGAAGGATTCAGTATACCTGAAATCTTACCCGTTAAAGAAGTTCAATCTATATGGGCATTTTTTTATAGGATAAAAGGAATAAGATAAGAAATGAATTTTAGTATCTTATTTATTTAGTGCATAGATTAGAAAAAAATGAGATTGTAAAAAAAATAAAATTAATGTTATATTTGGTATTACATCGGATTAAAAAAATCCTCTCTTAGTTGTTATCTATTATATATTATCCTATCGGTGAAATAAACGAACCATAATTATATTCTAATTATATTCTAACATCTTCCCTAATTATATTCTAACATATTCTAACATCTTCCCTCACGATCAAATCGGATGAGATGGTGAATCAAATTGAAATAAAACACGAGAAAGCAAACCAAAGGCCTCGCCTGACCTAGGGTCACGATCTCAAGTGGGCAGGCTGTGTGAGCCTACCGCAAAGACGATGAGACCTTAGAGGCTCGTCTCTTACGGTCACCTAAGCACGACATTCAACTCGCGTACAAATTACCCCACCACCTATCATGCAACAGCTCACATAAGCTTGTATAATTCACGAACCAGGAAGGAGTAGGCCATGAACTCATGACTTTCCAAGAGGCTAGTTTATGCTTATATTTTAACACCTCACTCAAACTTCACTCCCAAACTCAACAAACTCCACAATTTGCGCTTCGTCTTATCATATTTGAGGGTAAGAATAGGGGTTTTAAGGGCCTATTTGGTTAGCGAAACCAAGTCTATTTTCATGGTTTCGATTTCGCTGAAACCAAAACTGCTTAAAAACGTATTTGGTTCAACGTTTTTATAAAACTGAATCGAAATCAGAATAAAAACGAAACTAATTTTCTTAATAAAAATGAAAACATCGTAATGTTATTTTCTATGATTTCGAGATTGTCGATTTTGTTATCAAAATGCAGTGACAATTTTGTAATTATAAATATTTTTTTATAAAATTAATTAATTTAAAAATAAATCAAATTAGATTTAATTTTTAAAAATAAAAATGAAAATCATCATTTTCAACTCAAACTATTATCTTAAGTTTACAAATTAATTAAACCAATTTATATCTAATTGACTCAAACCTAAATTTTAAATAACTCAATTTTTTTAAAGTTGATCTATTTATAATTCAATCAAAATTAATTTTAGACCGTTGGACTTATTTTTTCTTTTTTCTAAAATTTTATAATAACTATTAATTAACTTTTATATCTAATTCAACAAAAAAATCTTAAGTTACTAATAACTTAATTAATTAAATCATATAAATATTTTATAGCAATATTAGCAAACATTGAATTTTATAAACTAATTAAACATTTAATTACCAGTAAAAATGTTCAAAAAAAATTAATATTATTTTTTATAACCAAATAAATATTCACTGGTTTCAACTAACTAAAACTGATGTTATTTTCATTAACCAAACACGTTTTCAGAAAACTAAAAACAAGAAACCAAATCAAGTTTTCGAAATCAAATTTTCAATTTCACTGAAATCAAACCAAAAAAATAATTTTCGCTAACCAAATAGCACCTAAGCTTTAGAGATCTCTCAAATTTGCGTACATTCTAATCTCTGTATATATTGATGGGAGCCTTCTCACGTACTAAAATTGTCCTTATCATTACCAATAATTTATTTAGTTCCTTCCAAATATATCAACATTTTTTATATTTTTGTTAATTTTTGAAACAATTCCTTTTTACAACTTCCAACAAGTTGAGCAGTCGTTAAACATCAAAAGAAATTCAAGACATTAGAGCAAGATATGCAGACATTTATTATTAAGGCAAGGAAATAATTAACTGCAGAGTAGAAACATACACAATTCTAGCTGTGTACAGATACAAATACATATATGATAATTACCTCAATATGGTGTCACTATTCTTCCATGGTAATAATATAATTACAGCATTTGATTTATTTTGTTTTCGTTTTAGTTGCACAAGAAAATTGTTTGCATTATTACACGTGTGTTTCGTATATTATATACATACCACATGCATCCTTTTAACATGGTTACACCTCATATTTACAAATGTTTAAGATATCAATGCAGCATATTCTACATAAATGAAATTGCTGCACACATCTGTGTATGAAGAACCATCCTACAAGTTGAATTACTTACATAACAGCAGCTGCAGTTATGTATTGTTCTTCAATTAAGCTTCCTTTCATCCATCTCCTAAGCATCTCCAGAGCTGCCTTGGGCTGATCCATTGGAACCATGTGGCCAGCATCAAGCATCTACACAAGCAATAGGCGACTAAGTTTATAGAACTTAGGCAATTTCACGTGAAGAATCATTGAGGATTTTTTTTTTTTGACCATAGAATCCTGTAATATGTATTCAAGAGTAATGAACCAATTACAGGTTAAGGGGAGAAGAGGAGGACCAAAGGGTCCAAAACAGGATAAAAAACATGAGTTAAAACAGAACAAGAAATTAAAAAATAACAGTCAGGACAGCCACAAAATATGAACAGAATCATTGAGGATTTAGTCTTCATGAATTAAAAGAAAGAAGCTTTGTAATTTGCACAAAATATGCATGCGACTATGTTCACTTGATAATTACTCTCAGACTGTTGGATCAAATTACTACAGATGAAATCAATAAACCGGCAAAGATCAGAACGGAAGGAAAAGGTACATGCACTCACCTTTAGGAAGCTCAGAGGCCCAGAAGTTTTCAAGACGCCAGCCTCTTTGCTGTCAACGGTAAATGGTGCCAATGGAGCTTCATTAAAAAGCTGACTACCTGACCATTCCATCGAGTTAACCCATCTAACATTTCCTGCAAAAAACCATATCCTCAGATCGATCACTAGGTCCAGTACATAGACATCACATCATGATAACATTCTTATATAGGATTTAACATGGCAAGCTCAGTTACATGAGCCCCTCTCTGCAGTACATATGATACATCTCCCTACTCTTCAACAGCATAAAAATTCCATCAAGAGGGTGCTTATATCCTCTAGTGGTATGTTTGCTTCATTGGATTGGAAAATAAATGAGAGAGGATTGAATATGAATTTTTGAAATCCGATGTACATCGGATATAATATTAATTTCATATTTTCTTCTAATCCATGCACTAAACAAACAATGAATATTAATTCATCCTTTATCCTATCCTCCCTTATCCTTATCCTGTGAAGCAAACATGCCATGCCCTAACAGTATATTGCTTTCATTTTTTTTTTTTGTCAAGTGATTATTTCCAGAAATTTTAATCAACACTTACAATATTAGATGATAGTTGGATTCGAACAAGAGGGTTAGACGATTAGTCTGATTCCATCAACACTTATAATCCTCTAATGATATGGTGAAATCTAATATTAAAATAATCAAGGCGGGTTTGACAACTAATAGTTGAGGGGGTGGTATTATCATTTTCAAAAATAGAGGGGTTGATAGTGTAATTTACCTAATTGTATACTTTTCTATCACACTGCCAGACTTATAAAGATTAAGATGTGTAGAAGAACATTCCATCATAGTTGTTAAATCGTGAATCGTATCGAGAATCGTTGGGCTAATTTTTGAATCGTGAATCGTACGATTCGGAAACATATAAAATTTATTTAAAATATAATAAAAATTACATATAAAGAATACAAAAATAATGAAAGGTATTTTAAAAAATGTATATATATCATATATCATTTAGGTAAGTAAAAATTTCAATGTAATTCTTAAAATATCATTATTTGTATTTGCAAATAAATTTATAAATTAAAAATTTGAAATTATTTTGAACCGTGAATCGTATCGAATCGTGAATCGTACGGAATCGCCCGATTCACGATCATCTACGATTCATAGTAAAAATTGAATCGCTGGCTCATTGAATCGTATCGAATCGTGAATCGTACGATTCTAACAACACTGCATTCCATATACATTATTGGTTCCATAGTATTAGTCAGTCATAACATTTTGATGTCTTTAACGGATCTTTCTCAATGTTTAAGAGAAAGAACTAATAATGTGCATTTTCAGTATAAAACTATTCCATATATCTAAATAAAGAAATTCCATGGTAAATAAAGAGTTCAAGTTAGATCAAACCAAAAATGACATATATAAGCAAGTATGGTTATCAATTGGATGTTCACAATTTACATATCCACCATCCACCTCCAAATGCTGGCTTAAATTGCTAAGCTATATGCACATTTAGTTATGTAGCTTAAGTTACTTGGTCAGTAATAGTCATAAAAGAGAAATGCTAAATCCTCCTAAGGTGCCTAATAATCCTCCTAATACTCACATATAATATGCCCATGATTGTTGATGAAATTACCACTCATGCCATTGTGAGTGGTTAGGAGGATTATTGGGCTGATTTTTAGGAGGATATAACAAAACTCATCATAAAATTGTTTTATATATATGAGTAAGTGCTTACCCAGCCAATTGCAAATAAGATCATATTCACCAGCATATATCAGCAATTGGATGCCATCCTCAAGAAGAGCAGGAATACCCACTTCGAAGTTCTTCATCCAGTCAGTAACCATGGCTTCATACACAAGAGGACTACAAGATACAAACTTCCTATTACCAACACCAAGAGCATTCCTTACAGAGTCCTGGTTCAGAAATTTCTCCATGTTTGAGAAATCATAACAGAGGCTCCCTTCACATTCTTTTCTGATATCATAGTACTGCAAGGGAAATGTGCAATTTAGACAATAAAGAGTGAGTACAATATAGTAAAATGAGTAAAGATGACAGGCAGCCAGCTACATTAATATTTCCAGCAAGAAGCAATATTGAGGTGAAGATGGAGTTGCAAACAACATAAGAAGCAGCACATGAGATAACACCAGAAGATCCTGCAGAAGAAACAATCAGAAATCAATATTTTATTTTACAACAGTGCCTATCTTTTTCAGCATTAAAGAAATATGATGCCAGAATGAACCAAATACCACAGAGTTTTATTCCAAGTTCACAAAGAGGATATATCTTGGTGATGCTAGTATGCGCTCTTTGACTAATAATACCCATCTCAAGTGCATAATCAGCATAAGCACCGTACTGGATTGCAGGATCTGTTAAACCATTGCCAATGGCAAAACCCTACAGGAAAAAGATAAACAATGCTCACTAAGTATTTTGCTTGGTAGAAACCACTAAAAATTGACAATGCTGAAACCAACAGTGATGTTAAAGCTTTTCTAAAAAGTTTTTTAAAAAAGGTGATGTTAAAGCAGGTTATAAGTTATCACTTGATATGTTAAATTCACTCCAGAGTTGGGTATGCACATCTAAAGTAATTTTCCATGTAATTACAAGCAGACTCTGCATGATACCTTTAAGTTTAACTGAAGGCCTTCTTTTTCTTTGTTTCCTCTATAAATTCTTTCAGCAGCAGCAGGGATATAGTGCCCTGCATATGACTCTCCAGTTATATAGAAGTCATTCTTTAGGAAATGTGAATGCTCCTTGAAGAAGGCCTACACTCCAGAGAAATACAAATAATACCATCTATCAGAATTATCAGTAATATCAATAATCGAAGCGTTATCTGATAGAAAGAAAGAACCTTATTTGAGAATCTAAAACATTACCTGCAAAAAATCATACAAATCGTCACTTACACCTTTCTCACCATACCGAAGGTCCCTTATGTCAGTACTATAACTAAACCCCGTTCCAGTGGGTTGGTCAACAAAGATAATATTTGAAACCTAGAGAAAAAAAATAAACATGATGAATATATCCACCGATGAAAACTATTATACCAAAAGAATCACAATTGTAACATACAGAACATATGAAGATATGTACCCTAGCTGACAGGTTAAAGAATATTTGTGGATAAATTTTTAAGATCATAAAGATAGGCTAACAGTATATTACCGTCATCATACTTCATTTGATTATTGTCATTATACTTCAAAATGGAACATCTCTATATTTAGATTTTCATTTCCTATAGTTTATGATCTCTGTCATTATACATACTTTTATTAAGAGAGCTTCCAAGAAAATTTACTGCATGTTCAGTATAAAATAGAACCATCTGTTATGAAAATGAACACTATACAGGAGATATAAGGGATGCTCAGGATGTTTTTACTATCTCATGTACCTCGGAAGAAAGTGAACAACCTGAAACATAAACATGTTGAAGTTGCAATAAAAAGATGTTTGTAACATTCATTAGATATCTCCAACTAATAAAGAACCACATCTTCAACTTTGCAGAGGTCGTGAGAACAGTGTTTACCCCTATTCAGCTTTGGCATTTGCTACCCATGTTCCAACATAATTGTGTCTAAATCTAGTTTGTATAACTTTTACTTGTAGACAAATGCATACAGTGGCAAACAATCTCAGGGAGGTGAACAAGAAACTTTTGAGCTATATAAGATTCAAAAAAAGAATATATGATTAAGAAGTTAATAGAAGTCACTGTCTTAACTTTCATAATTTTTGCAATCAAAACTGAATTTGCTAATGGAAATTATTATCGGCTAATGCTCTTTGTCTCCAGTTTGGATCAGAAGAACAGAGAGGAACATAATGGCCAATCATACATATGATTTAGATCCCTTGGCCAATAATATATGCACTTCATGATAATGAAGATTAATATTACTTGAGCTATACAAGATTCAAAAAAGAATATATGGTTAAGAAGTTCATGGATGCCACTGACTTAACATTCATAATTTTGCAATCAAAACTGAATTTGGTAATGGAAATTATTATCGGCTAATGCTCTTTGTCTCCAGTTTTGATCAGAACAGAGAGGAACATAATGGCCAGTCATAGATATGATTTAGATCCCTTGGCCAATAATATATGCACTTCATGATAATAAAGATTAATATTACTTAGAGCTATACAAGATTCAAAAAAGAATATATGGTTAAGAAGTTAATGGATGCCACTGACTTAATGTTCATAATTTTGCAATCAAAACTGAATTTGCTATTTGAAATTATAATCAGCTAATGCTCTTTGTCTCCAGTGGTCAGAAAAACAGAGAGGAACATAATGACCAGTCATACATATGATTTAGATCCCTTGGCTGATAATATATGCACTTCACTATGGCGAAGATCAATATTACTCATGGATACCCTACCTTGTCCCATCCATAGTCATTCCATATAAGTGACATGTTATCAGCAATCTTGAAGGGACCATTTTCATAGAACAGGGCTAGTTCGCTGCTGCACCCTGGACCTCCAGACAGCCAAATAACAACTGGATCACTACTACTGCCTCGAGATTCAAAGAAGAAATAGAACATTCTGCAGGAGATAAGAAGATACTTAAGAATCTAAAAAATGATATTGTTCCTTCTGTGGTGACACTATAGGGAACTGAAGCTTCACTAGCAGAGATGTTAAGTTGTAAACACAACTGTACATGCGCAAGTAGATGGAAAGAAAACTGACTATTTTTCTAAGACAAAAGCATTATTGCAAATTCATTGTATAGTGCCTGATTCCACATATATATATATATATATATATATATATATATATATATATATATAGTATTTCAATCCTAAAATTCTCCTTTACATAGCTCTTGGCAAATTCACAAATATAGCTCAGATCAACCTGTGAACCAAACCCAACAAGTTCAATACCATTTAAGTGCGGCAATGGAACAAAACAATATTGAAATCATCACCAAGACATTCTAAAGTCAAACTAAATACCAACCCACTTATTATTGAGGGAATCCAAGTCAGAAAGTCAGAATGTGTAAATCTCATTAGAAATCTGAATTACAGAGGGTATGTTTAAGTTGCCTTTCTCAATGACCATTTTTTTACAAATAAAATTTGGAAGATAGCTATTGATAACGAAGTTGCTCTCATTTAGGCTCAAAGGAAAAAAAGCTACTCTGCTTCTGATCTCAACCTACTTAGTTTCAGATTCTAATACAAATTACACATCTGAATTTCTCATAATATTTGTCAAACTATCTCGCCCGAGAAGCTTAGACTCAAATTGAGCTAGGAACCTTATAACTGACGTGTTCTCATGTGTATTATTTCCCAAAGTTCCACAAATTTTTAGGACAAGCACAAAAAGATTTAACTTTTACCGCAAAGTAATTTAACTAATAACTATTTTTGCACGGTTAATGGGCGCAAAACGGGAATTCTAATGCGAAGCTTTACCAAAATAGAACAAAGAGGCTTTGTAAAATCAATACTTGGCGGCATGAGTGTGTTCGAGGCGATAGTATCCGGCGTGATGGCCCAGCTGCTCGACGGGTATCTCCGATCCGCTCTCTCCTAGTATTCGTAGGTCCAGCCTCCGTTCGACGAGGCGAGGGCTCAACGGGTCCTTCACCTCAATCTCAGCTCCGAGTTGCTGGATTCCCGGAAGGAGATTAAGGTCCCGGATTAGGCTTTCCGCCGAGCGGAATAGGTTGCGAGGGTACGCTCGGCGAGGGTTAGGGTTGGAAGAAGAAGAAAGAGAAGCGGGCAGGAGGAGGACGAGGAAGAAAAAGTAGTGGCGAGGACGACTCTCCATCGTCCGGGTACTAAGATGGCAGCGAAGTCAATCTGCCGATGGTCGTCGGCGAACTCGCGTCTTATTAACGAAGTCGAGTGGCAGCAAAGATAACGAGGATGTATGCTTGCTTCAAAACAGGAAACACTAATTTGTCATGACGATTTCGCCAATGCCAAATGCCAACTGATAAACTTCAGTGCTCGCTGAATTAAGCCAACTGCATTTGTTGAAATTGGTACATCTATCAGCTGAAATTATTAACAAAATTAAAATATTTAAATATAAATTGATAATAATATATTCACTCAGTGTTATAAATTAACACAATATTCAATGTAATTTCAATATACTTTTAATTTGAAACTAAATCGAAATATTAAAGACAACATAAGTTAGTCATCATAGTTCAACAAAATTTATGCATTTCTCTTTAAATTTCAGTTCGATATATTATATTATATATTTCATCCGTTCCATAATAAGTGACTTTTGAGATTTTGATATATAGATTAAGAAAATTATTTAATAATCTAATTTCTAATAAAAAAAATTTTTGGAAATTGACATAGTGTGTGACCCTTAATATTTTTAATGAATGCTTTATTGATTGACCTTCAATATTTTTTTATATTGTATATTATTAATGGGAGAAACTTTTATTAGAGATTAAAATTGATAAAAAAAAATTAATACTATATTGAAAATCTAAAATATCATTTAATATAAAATTTTAAAAAAATCTAAAAAATCACTGATCATACGTCTTGCATGAATTTTTAAACTAAACTAATAACTAAATCAAATGAAAATGAATTCTCAACAATTTAAAATTTTATTTAACAATTATAATTGTTAATTGCCCAAATTCAGTTATACTATGTTATTTATAAACTGCACTTTTCTTTAAAATACTAATGATAAACTAAAAATAATTATTATGACTAGTAAATTTGTTTTTTAATGTAGAGAATTTTTTTAGCGTATAATGGGATTTGAACCCCAAAACTTTTTTTGATGCAGAGAACTTGCTTTCATACAATTTTTTTGTTTAATGTGATACTGATAAAACCTTTTGTTTTATTCTTAAACAATACCTGAATATTCGTTAATACGTAATTGATATAATAAAAATGATATATAATTATTTATGCAAAATATCATTATATTTACAAGACTATTGTGTATACAATAATAAGCTTCATAGATGGTAGATAATAATTATTGTAATTATTGGTTATCTAGCTGTCTAATATTTTTTGAACGATAACAATGATGTTAAATAACGTTCATCAATTCATTGGATGAATAATTAAGGATAGTTTTAATGCTAAATACAGGTACTTAATTTTTTTAATATAAAAGAATATATTTTCTAACTTAAATTTAAATTTAAAGGGATAAATAATATACAATAGTAATATTATCTAGGGACGTTTTTTATATAATCTTTTTGGGATAAACATTTTAAAAAGTGGTCATCTTTATAAGTTTAATAAAATCTAGTCAAGAAAATAATTTTTGGGACACAATTGCCCCCATTGATATCCGACCCGATGAAAGATATGTCTGTTTCAACAACCCGTCCAGGTGTTGACAACCTGGGACAACCTGCACAACTTGTCCATATGCCAACAAACAATGGACAATGACAACACACCCACCCTGGATGTCAACGACCCAAGACAACCTAGGAACACCCTCGTCCATATGCCAGCAACAAGGATCAAGAATAACACACCTCGCCTTGGATGTCAACAAACCTAGGACAACTAGGAACAACACGTCTAGGGTGTTGATAACTCTGAACAACCCGCTGATGAAGTCAACAACCTAAGATAGACAAAACACTACCCCGCACTAATATCTCTATTGCTTGTGTGATTTCTGTTTGTGCTACATATGACTTATAAGGAAAAGGAGAATCTAATTCATGCTAAAGATGATTGTGAGATGCCAAAGATGGCGCGATGAAATCGTGACGTGGGGCTGCACGTTGGCCACGATTGTTGGTCACGTAATGTTGGCTGGGTGATGGCCACTAGTAGGGGTGGAAATAGGTCAGACGGTCTGTCAAGGGCCTGTGGCCTAGCCTGTATATGGCCTGGCTAGTTTAGAAAACAAACCAGACCAAGGCTTTGAAATGAGCCTATTTTCCTTATCAGGCCAGGCTCAGGCTCAATTTAAAGCCTATTGAGCCTGATAGGCCGGCTTGGGTCTGTTAAGGTGATGTATATATAAATATATAAAATATAAAATATAATTTTATTTTATATTTATATTAAAATTATTTTAATGTAATAACTAATATTTTTTTAATTTAATAAAACACATACCACAGGCCACAAGCCAGACCAATATTTTGTATTAGAAGCAAGCTTCATTAACATGCCACAGGCTAGGCCAGACCAATGAACAGGCCAGGCTCAGGCCAAAATTTAAGCCTATAACAGGCCACAGGCCAGGCCCAGGCCAATTTTCTACCATATAGGCTTGGCCTGGCCTGGCCTGGCCTGCGCGGCAGCAGCACGCTGTGCCTCTAGCTGTAGTGACCCACTGTTGGCTGTAGCAACTGCAACCACTCTAGTCACGTTGGCCAGTATTGTGGGACGATAATCCCATCCCCAATCGGCTAGCGGTGGGGGTGAGAGAAGGGGGTGAGGGAGTGGCGAGGAGCGGCTACCGGTGGTGGATCCGACAAGGAGAGGGAGAACAAAAGAGGAAGATATATGAGTAGGAGACGGAAGAGCAAGAAGAGATAATGATGAAGGTTATTTTTGTTCATTCATATAAAATTTGATCAAAAGTTATATAGAGTATTAGTTTTTAAATTACTTATTCTAAAAGGGTTAATCCATGCAATTTCATCTATTATCTAAGGATATATTTATATTTTTAAAATGTTTTTTATAAATTAAATTTTACCTTGAAGAAGCACACCAACTCTACGGCCCAAACCCACAAGCCTACATATTCTTATAAATAGCAATTTGTTTTGCCGTTTTGGCATCAGCGAGGACGAAGTCGGAGAAGAGAACGAGGTAGTTTGATCCATGGCCGGTGTTTTCAGGAGGGAGTGGAGCCGCAACTGGCCCTTCCTCGTCGAATTCGCCATCACCGGAAGCCTCATCGTTAATTTCACCGCGGGCCTCACTGGTTTATACATCCACCCACCTCCATTCTGATTTCTGAGTCTTTTTACATCTTCGACTAATCCGGCCTAATGTTCGCCTTATTCTCCTTTTGATCCTTGATATGCAGAGGAGGATGCCAAGAACTCTTGGTTCGTGCAAGAGCACAATCGGAGGTAAGCGGATCCTCTAAAGCAACTTTTCCACGATTTTTTATGTTGGAATTATGATCAATTTATTTATTTTGGTGATCGAATATGTTCACTTTGTACCATCCTCTTGATCTTTTTGCTAATGTTGTTCTTATAATTCTCATCATAACACCATTTTTAGTTGCACAATAGTAATTGATGCCTTTGCTTTGCCATTTTATGTGGCCATATAAATAATAGGGTTAAGGGTGATTTTTGCTCTTGAACTATTGAAAATAGGGTAAAAATAACCCTAAATTCTTCTTTGGTTGATTTTTACCCTTAAACAAACGAAAACGATTGAAAAATGCCCTCGAATTATTAGAAATGAGTAAAAATACTCTTGAACTTTTTTTTGATAGATTTTTTACCCTTAGAGAAACGAAAATAATTTAAAAAATACTAGTATTTTTACCCATGTCTAAAGGTAGAAAGATTTTTTTTGCTTAGAAATAGGTAAAAATACTAGTATTTTTTAACTATTTTCGTTTGTCTAAGGGTAAAAAATCTATCAAAAAATAAGTTTAGAAGTATTTTTACTCATTTCTAATAGATTGAGAGTATTTTTCAACTATTTTCATTTGTTTAAGGGTAAAAATCAACCAAAGAAGAGTTTAGGAGTATTTTTACCTCATTTTCAATAGTTCGAGGGTAAAAATCACCCTTAACCCTAAATAATATGATGTGTATATGGCTCATTACCCTACATTGAATTCATTTGAAAATTTGGTCAAAAACAGCAATTTTAAGTGACTCAACAAATGAGACAATTGACTCGTTAATTAAAACTTTTATTTTGAATAAAATTTAGTACTAATTGTTGATTTAATAGTAATGGGTATTGAACTGTTTATTATAAGAGGTTCTATTCCATAGTCTTATGAGGTGTCACCATGGAGACATATATATTATATAGTGCATAACATTTTTTTAGTTGATCGAGTGGTTTAGATATAAGGTTTATTGTGTCTGAACCAAGGATTAAGCATGTTAGTTTGTTTTCTTCTTTTGTATCCGGACCTGTAATTATTCTTTCTTTATTAGAGTCGTTGTGTTCTTTTGCTTGTTTCAAGTCTTTTCAGACTTTTTATTTGCCCAACATATGAAATAGGAGTTGTTTTAAACATCAAATTTTCGATGGATCATATGTTTGGTAGTGTTTTCTAAATCTTACACAGAAAAGAAAGACTCCCCTACCTTGTATAGCTTACAGTAGAGCCTTATACTTTATTCTTCTTATATGAGATCCAATCCAACTTCATGGGCTTGAGTCAATCTGTTAACGCCTATCATCCGTTGAGCCTCACATTAGAGTTGTGCCACCTTCCTTTTCCCTTGTATGTAACATGGTCATTGATTTCTGTTGATTAGTAGGTATCTCCATGTTATTACAATTAACTTCTGCTTGGCCAACTTTCTTCCCTTTGCGATGTTTTGCACCTTCTTTTCCTAAGTTCAGGGTCCATGAAAATTGACTTAGAATACTCTTGATATTGCCATCTCTAGCTATGGTAGGAGTCTTCCATAGTTGCACACTGTTTCTCTCTCTTTGTGGAACAACTATATCTTTCTTTGACCAATAAGACATTGTAGTTTAAACACTAAATAAAGGGTCATGTGAACCAGCCAATTTGATTTGCAACTTGATGCTCAAATTAGTCTCTTCAGAACCTGGTTCCATTAGTTTGTAGCTATTGCTTTTCTAGCATTAAAATGAATGTTCTATTAGTACAAAACGCAGCTCCATTGTGCAAGGAAAATATACTATCGTATCCAGTGAGTTAATCAATGACAGTGTAATAAGAATCTCATTAACTATCCATAGGGAGCTTAATCCTAGTTTTCCTACAAGTTGTAAGCTTGCTTTCCCTTTGTTCTTGTCTATTATGCGAAGAGTGTGGATCCTGGTGTTTACTCTCCAACATGCTTCAGTTGATGATACCCAAATATTTTTGACACGTTTGGATATATTTTACTTATTTTGATTTTCCGCAGTGCATGCAACTAAAGACTAATGAGTACTAAACTACTAATCATGCTTTTCTTTTTCTAGGTAAGCATGTCATGGCTGCAGGTGTCAACCTGATGTGATGTTTTGACTGCTTTTTTCTGAGATGAAACTGGATTTCTTCTATTTACTTTTTGCTAAGTTAAATGTCTTACCTTGCAACAACTTGACATTAGTATTTCTATATAATTTTTTCAGGAAAAGAATCTTGCCTTCGTTTCAAGAGAATTGAACAGAATACAAATCTAGAGGGGAGAAATAGTGAAAATAAACATAAAGATGGATCAAGTTGGGTGATCTAAATACGCGCTTCTTTCACCGGTGCGCATCCACCAAAAGAAGGCAGGGGATTCATTTGATATACGAGAGATTCTTGTTTCTCAAACCTCCCCTCCATCCACACTTGCTTTCGTTCCTTCTACTTGAATTTACTTGGCACCCAGACGAGCCCACTATTGCACCTGAATTGGATCAAATTGAATGTGGCAGGACAAGCTAGCCACCTTATTCTGGATGCACCTTTCAGTCTCAAGGAGATTGATTCGACACTCAAAGATGTGGGCTCTTTCAAGGCACCATGGCAGATGGGGTACTCACCGAGTTCTTTACTTTCTTTTGGAGCACCATCAAAGAGGACTTGCTCAGAATTTTCACTGAATTCTATTCGGCGTCTACCGAGCTACGGCGAATCAATAAAGCCAACATTACTATGATACCTAAGAAGGCGGGAGCTGATTCTATTTCCGACTTCCGATCAATCAGCTTAGAGTATAGTGACATTAGTATTTCTATACTGGAAATAAGATCTGGTTCAGATGTTAGACAAATTACACTTCTTAACTAAGCTCAACATTTTTGTTCATTTGTCAATCTATCTTTTGTGGGTTCAATGGATAGTTTGCCCAAAATGTGGGATAACCATGGCATGTATCAGAGCATATGACTATATGCAGGGGCGGAGCCACTGTATTGTCAGGAGGGGCAATTGCCCCTCATGACATTGGTCTCTCCCTTAAACTTATATTAAATCTATATAATAATATATATTATATATATTAGTATTTAGTTATATTTCTCCCCCTAAAAATATTTTTTTATCGTATAATTGTCTTTCTGATATGCGATTTTATATTTTGTCCCTCATGAGATAATTTTCTGACTTCGCCCCTAACTATATGAACTTAAACTCAGCCTATTCATATAATAGTAATTTGTTGAATGCAACATTAAAAATAATAAAAATATTATATTTATGCCCATATATTACCATGCATATATAAAAATTACAGTTACAAATTGCACAAGTTTGTGTCCAAGTCTGATTTATTTGAATAACCTACCAATAGTAACTTGACAAGGGCATGATTTTTATGAAATCATGTTTTGCTTCATTTCTTATATTTGAATATTAAACATTACAATGCTGCAGATTTGGCTAGGAGTGTCGAGTGTGAGCATTAATTTTCCTAAATAGAGGTTCCATCTAAGACTCGACAAGTGAGCTTCTTATGGTCAACTAAAAAAGAAACCACTTAACTGCATTGTTTTCCAAAACATTCTTGTTCTTTCTCCCATGCAAGAAAATTCACGATGTGCTTTCCATTCCAGTAACCATATTATATATACCTCTTCATTGAGCACTTTTACCTAAATGACTTATTGCAGTAAATACCCAAACACTGCAAATGAAGCCTATAGATGCATCTAATCCAGCATAAATATGCATGCAACTACTCAGAAGCTAGGCTTAATTGGCTTGCTTCTTTGGCACACCCAATCTTTGCCGGAAATCTTCCTCCATGAGCGGCAGGCCCTCGCGCAAAGTTACGGTAGGCTTCCATCCAAGTAATTCCTTGGCCTTTGTAATGTCTGGCTTCCTCTGGCGTGGATCATCAGGAGTGTTGTCTACAATCTTCACAGGCACAGCTGGATCTATTAACTGAAATATTAAAAGAGTGAAATGTTGTTAGTCGAGAACCATATATTGGAGACAATACATACAATCAGCTACTTCAATGAAAATAGTAATCAAACATTGTATTGGATATGATTTACGAGGAGTATTCCGTGGTGGGTGTTATAAAGATAAGTTACTGCAGGTTTACTGAATGAGATTTACCTCCTTTACAGCTTCCGCCAGTTCCATCATTGTAAATTCACCTACGGCATGCAAATTAGTGTTGAAGAAAGGAGAAACATAAGATCTCAACATATTTGCATAAGACTGAAGACATGCAAGAGAGTAGGCCATCAATAGTTGAGTTAAGGAAAACCAATTTACCTGGGTTCCCTATGTTAATAGGACCCGTGTTGTCTCCTTCCATCAGCCGAATAAGACCATCAACCTTAAACGTTTGAAAAGGATACACTCAAACAATCAGTCATATTTCAGAAAATACTACAAATGGAGTTCTTAACTAAAGTATATGATATCCACCATGTCAGAAACGTAACAGAAGCTTCGAGTTTGTGTTCCTGGTGCTTGCACTGTTAGTGGCTCACCTCTGTGCATAATGAAGCAAAAGAGGGTAAAAAAGTTGAAATCATGACAACAACTACATCAAAGGGACACATGGAAACAGATGTAAGCATTGGCTATAAGAGTATTACCGAATTGCTTGAGCAATGAAGTTGCTGACTACACGGCCATCGTCAATGTTCATGCGTGGTCCATATGTATTGAAAATTCTAGCAATTCGAATTTCTGATAAAAGGGCGCAAAAATGTGGACATATAAACTTTGGAGGAGGTACTAGAATTATCATGCTAGGAACAAAGCTATATACCTAGTCCATGCTGCCTGTGATAGTCAAACATCAAAGTCTCAGCGACACGCTTCCCTTCATCATAACAACTTCGCACTCCTACAAGAAATCAATTCTAGAAATGATAAATTGACTAGAAAAACAATTTGCAAAGATCATTCCAATAATCTGAATCATATCGGTAGTCTAGTGTTTTATGTGGAAGCATGGAGGTAAGAGCATCATTTTCTTTTCAATGCTAAAATATCAGCATTTCCAAACACAATTACCATTTTCTTGTTTTAACTTTTCATAGTGCATCACTTTTCTCTTTTTTTAGTTGCAATTTTCACATATACAACATTACAACTTGTCAGGATCCAAATAAAGAAAATAGGAAAAAGCAAGTGTGTCCTTGCTATTGTACTCATCTTGATATTTATTCACCACATGTTGCAAACTAGAATATAATGCATAAGAGGAATCTCTTCTACTTTCTCGCTTCTGAAATGGAGAGCAGCGACCCTTCCTCGGAGTGGACCACCGTTCGTCGAAAGAGTGCCCGGAAATCAGTCTCCTTTGCTGACGCACCGAAACCATCCGCAGCTAGGTGGATATCATCAGGCAGATCTTTTGCTGAGACGCTAAGGTATTGTCCTCCCTCTCCATTGGCGAGCTGTCCCAAGCGCGGCCTGTCTTCGCGTCTTCCTGCCGACCCTGCCGATCCTCCACCATCCTTTGCGACTTTCTTCGCCCAGCTCAAGGAAGAAGGTAAATGTTTTCGTTGCTTCCAGTCGGGCCACTTCAATCGACACTGCCGGAACCGGGCTCGATGCTTCAAATGTCGGGGTGAGGGACACCTGGGTGCTGCCTGTAGGGTACCTTCACGCGTTGCTGTCCAACGTAACTCGACTCTGGTGCACGCGTCATCCCCTGCTACCATTACACCTAACATTAACTCTGCATCCCCATTTTCCACCAACGTGGCTGTTAGGAATTTACTGCCAACCACTTCACTTGTTGTGCCTTCAAATTCGACTCGCTCTGCACATCTTCCCTCCGGTGCGGGGGTGGGTATTGCTTCATCGGTGCCCACTATTGCTGAGAAGTCTAACATGGCAACCCGCACACCACTTCTAATGGTGTACATGCCGAACTCAGACTCTATTCACAGGCGGTCTCATTACCTTGCTACAAGGTGTATTCTGGTCCGGGTTAGAGGCAGGCTTGGGGAGAGGGCCGACGTAGCTGGTTTTCTTGCTCACCGGTTTAGGGATGTCGCGGTGCATGCTCGCAACTGGCGTCAACGTCGGATGCCTGATGGACGATACTTGATAACCACCACGGAGCACCCGGAAAGCTATTACAAATCATCCCTGCTGCGGCTTGGCAGAATTCAATGGGGAGATACTGAATTAGAAATTGAAGACTGGACTGCGGAACCCCCAACGACCATCATACCAGCACCTGAACTCAAAGTTGGTCTAGAGATTTGGGGGCTTCCGATGATCTATTGGAACACGGATTCCCTGACGGCACTGGTGAGCAGCTTCGGCGCGCTTGATTCCGTCGACGAAGATTCTCTCCGGTGGCATAAGCTTGAGGCGTGCAGGGTGATGATTCGCACTTCTGATCTTGCTCGAATCCCTCTATCGGTGCTCATCGATGATGAATGCTGTCGCAACAAAGTTACAATTCGAATCGATTGGCATTTTTGGATCTTTGACGATGACGCTTGTCCACATGGCTTGTCACTGGACAGTGAGGGCCTTGATGCCTCTGATATGCCGGAGAACCCGACCTACCAAGCATGGACGGCCCGAACTCCTCAAGCTTCGGCGACCCATCCCTTGCCTTCGTTGCCTTCTGGTAGTGGTTCCCCAAGGGGTCCTTCTTCGAGAGTGGATTCTCCTACCGTCGTGCCACATGAAGGGGTGTTTGGCCGCCTAAAATCTACTCTCTCTCAGTCAAAGGACTCTGAACGGCTGAAGGCGCCGGAGATTGGAGGGGACTTCCGATCACCGGCGATGTCGAAGGTCAATGCTGACTCAGACGCTTCCCTCGCACTATTCGGCAGCTCGGGGCTCGAGGTCTCTGCCTCCTATGGCGTCATTAATTCCCTGCCCCTACAACACTATCAATCAGCCGCCAGTCCCCTCGCAGTGACCACCGCTGATGCCGGCGGAGCTTTGATTGCTCGACCAGCGCCCCCCTGCGAGAAAGGACTTGACGCTGCCCTAGCGTCATGGTGGACGGTGGCCTTCGCTCTGCTGAGTTGGGCACACAGGGCTTTGTGTCGTCCATTTGCTTTAATGGGAACGGGTGCTCCTCAAGCTATACCCGTTTTGGATGATGCGGATTGTGATCAAATCCCTTTGGGCTCTACCGGATCCGCTGCTAATCGGGTATCAAATGGAAGACCCGTGACCCTTATTGACCTGGTGGATCATGATCAATCTATTGGGCATCATCTTAAGTTCAACGGGTCTGAACCCGCTTCTTCTCCCCAACATTTGAGGCGGTTTGAGGACTCCTCCCCGACGATGCAGGTGACTTGCCAGCCCCCTGAAGATGGTCCACCGAGCCCTTGCACAACTTCATTGTCTTCATAATTGATCACCTACCAACGCCGTCGGCCTCGCGGCGGTCACCCCCCAGCGTCGAAGGGTTGCTTGCTTCGCCGAAGCACGCGCTTGTTGTCACACGGTGCTCGGGGCGACTCGCTGAAACGTGCGAAGGATAGGAAGGCTCGGTTGTTTGAAAAACAACCGAGTAGATACTCCTCTTCCGTGGTGGAATCCTCTCCGCCGGCTCCGACTCTTGGTCTTCACACTTCTAGAATGATCAAAGACCTGCGCTCTTTGCCGTTTGCGGATCAAACGACGGCTATGGGCTTTCTAGGCAATATTACATCTTCACAATTGGAAGATGATTGCAACTTGCAGTTGGAGGGACGATATGAAGGATGGATCGGGGTCGTGTTCAGTCCGAGTCCGAGTATCAGTTTGTGTCGTAGGCGGTCAAATTTTTTTATGTGTGCAAACTTTGATATTATGTTTTGGAATGTGAGGGGGCTCTCCCGCCTCTCTAAGAGGTACATGTGCAAGAGAACATGTAAGGATTTGAATTGCTCCATTCTTGCTCTGCAAGAAACAAAATTGGATGTAGTTTCCTCTATTAAAATCAAGCAAATTTCGGGTTTCAAACACCCCTCCTACTTATGTTTGAATGTTGTTGGACTTGCGGGTGGACAACTCTTGATATGGAATGCTGATGTGTGGTCTATGAAGGATTCTTACATTGGAAATTTTCTACTTGCGGCAACTCTGGTTCTTAATCAAACGGGACTGAGGATCAAGGTGACATCGGTTTACGGCCCGCCTTATCACTCGGCACGCACTGATTTTTTTAGAGAACTCTCAGCTTTATTCAACTCATGTGCCGACCCTTTGATTGTTGGAGGTGATTTTAATGTGACGATGGGACTACATGAGCGTTGCAATTGCATTGGAAACTCACAGGATTCACAAAAATTCTCAAGAATTGTAGCAAGCTCTTGCCTTGTCGACCTTCCGATAGCAGGACTTCAATTCACCTGGAGCAATGGTCAGGCAACTCCTCACCTTGCAAAGCTCGATCGGGTCCTTATATCTAATTCAGCCACACAATTGATGCCTCTCGCCACTGTCCAAGGAGGAGAGAAAAAATTATCGGACCATCATTTCCTTCACTTCAAATCGCGGAACAAGGCTACTACCCGCACAAGAATTTTTCGTCTTGAACTTCACTGGTTCAAACAACCTGCTTTCAAAGAAGTAATCAACAAATGTTGGGAGTATTCTTTTCCCAACTTATCGGCACTGGACGCTTGGATCCATAGATGGAGGACACTGCGGACAACTGTTCGGCAATGGGCTGCTATTAATTTCAAGGAATCAAAAAGGAAACGTATCACACTAGAAGACCATGTGGCTGATTTTAGTAGGAAGGCTGATTCAGTGGGACTTAATGCACAAGAGATGGATGACTATCGCAAGGCCAAACTGAGTCTTGACAAGCTATATGACGATGAGGATTCTTATTGGCGCCAAAGAGCTAAACAAAGATGGGTGCGTTTTGGAGATCGGAACACCTGTTTTTTCCATCAATACGCCTCAATAAAAAAGAAAGCAAATTGGATTTCAATCATTGACACAAATAATGGAACCATTAATGAACCAAGTGACATCAGGACTGCATTCAGGAGCTTCTACAAGACATTGTTAGGCACCTCTACTCATCCAATGCTTGATCTTAATTGGGATTCTCTCCATTTCGATCAACAACTGGGATTCATGGATTTGGTTCCACCCTTCACTGAGGGTGAGATACTTCAAACCATTCGGGAATTGGGTTCATTTAAATCATCGGGCCCAGAAGGGGTGCCTAATGAGTTTTTCTTGCATTTTTGGGACACCATCAAGGAGGATCTCATTGCTATATTCTCAGAACTTCATTCACATCCAGCCAAGATCCAAAAGGTGAATAAAGCTCATATTATTCTCATTCCAAAAAAACCAGGTGCTCGTATTATGGAGGACTTTCGGCCAATAAGCCTTGAACATAGCATTATAAGATTTTTTTCCAAGGCACTTGCGCAAAGAATTAAACCTTTTATGGACAATCTCATTAGCAAGCAACAAGGTGCATTCACAGCTGGACGCAGTGCTCTTGATTGTTTTTTAAATGTTCATGAAACCGTTTGGGGTTGTCATAAAGCAAGAGAGGATGGCTTCCTCTTCAAGGTGGACTTTCAAAAGGCCTTCGACTCCCTCAATTGGGATTTCATCTTATGGATGTTGTATGTTCGGGGCTTCCCCACCCGATGGATTGAATGGATTAAAAACCTTCTCATTACGGACTCTTCCCTCGTGGTCAATGGCGAGCCTACTCTGATGTTTCGACACAAAAGGGGGGTTCGTCAAGGAAACCCCCTTTCCCCATACATCTTCAATATGACAATGGATTGCCTTTCTAAACTGTTGGACAAGGGGGTGGCTAATGGGTTGCTTGAAGGTGTTCTCAGCTCTCACTTTCCAGGGGGTGTCACTCACTCGCTTTTCGCCGACGACTTGATCTTATTCTCAACAAATTGTGATGCTGTCCTCTACAACTTAAGGCTCCTACTTCGCTGTTTCGGCTTGGCCTCGGGGTTAAAGGCGAACCCAAACAAAACTTGTGTAATCCACTTGCAAGACAATTCGGTGGCGGCTCAAACAGCAGCAGATTTTTTTGGATGCACCTCAGGTTCCTTTCCGTTAAACTACCTTGGCCTTCCTCTACGGATTGGCAACCTTCATAAAGCTGATTGGATGCCGCTCATTAATCGGATCAACAACAGGCTCAGTGGCCGGAAAGGACAACTTCTCTCAAGGGCGGGACGTTTAACTCTTATTAATAGCACTATTTCTAGTGGACCCAGTTATATGTTATCAATATTCAAAGCGCCTTCTTGGGTGATCAAAAAAATAGACTGCCGCAGAAGAAATTTTTTTTGGGTGGGGGCCGAAAATATGTCTACTCGAGGTAAATGCCTAATCAGATGGGACTCCATCGCTTGCCCTCGAGCTGAAGGTGGTTTGGGCATTCTCAACTTACATAACCACAATCTTGCTTGGTTAGGTTCATGGCTTTGGAAGTACATCACGCGGACTGACCTTCAGTGGATTGACATTATCCGAGCAACTTCTAGGGGTCATGGAGACTGGTATGATACTTGGAGCATTCATCATGCTTCTCCAATTTGGCGACATATCATCAAATTGCAACATATATTTAGGTGTGCTATCTCCTATTCAATTGGAGACGGAACAAGAATCAAGCTTTGGCTCGAACCGTGGTGCGGGAGTGAATGCTTGGCTGCCCGATTCCCTTAGCTCTTCAGATTTGCTAATGATCCTAATGTCAACATTGCGGATGCTAGAATATTGGATGATCAAGGAAATTTTGAAGGCTGGAATATTTCCTTCTACAACTATTTGCACCCTGCACTCCCTCAAGCTTTAATACTCGAGCTGGAACCTATAAAAGGCACAAGTGGTGATGATTTATATTTTTGGAAATGGGGGGCTGATAAGGTTTTCTCGACTAAATCACTTTACCGAGTCTTGAACTATCGAGGGTTGGAAGACCCCTCACATCGGCTCATTTGGCAAACCAAACTTCCACTAAAAGTTTCAATCTTTGGCTGGATTTGGATTCGCAAACGACTGCTAACTCAGGTGCGACTAGCTTCATGGGGGCTGAACATCAACACAAATTGTACGCTCTGTGAGTTGGAGCAAGAAACTCATAACCATATTTTCAACAATTGTCAATTCTCTCCGGACACTTGGCTCCGTTATCTCAATCTGTTGGGAATGCCCTTCTTTGAAAATACTTGGAAGCCTGAAGATTTGAGATCGAATCCGGACTTGCAATCTACTCTCAAAAGAACAAGGTTACTGATAGTCTGGAGCTGGTACATTTGGCATGAGAGGAACCTAAGGTGTTTTGAAGAAACTTCGCGAGGAGTTGAAGCTTTCACTTCCTCATTGCTCTCTTTCACTGATGTTCATGGGGTTGTATAGTGCTGTTTTAAAATGTTGGTCCAATTTCTGGACCTGTTTTTCTTTTTCTTTTTCTTTGTTAAACTTTTAAGATTGTAACTTTTAACCTCTCCTCCTCTCCCCCTTGTATTCAATTCTTACTCATGAATCGAATACTATGCTTTTAGTAAAAAAAAAAGAATATAATGCATAAGATCACTATCAAAGTCAGAGAAGCTTAAACAAATATGACTGCTAATAAATATGCAGAGAAAACGAAAATATGATCCAAGTATCCATATCCATAGATGATTAGACAAACCTATTGGGTTAACATTGCCCCAATACTCTTCTGTCTGAGGATGCTCAAGAGGATCACCATATACCTCTGAGGTTGATGTCAGTAAGATCCTGCAGTAATAATACATGGGAAGCAAAACCATGTTAACAGCAAAAAAGGTGCGATGTACAGTTATGAAATGAGAATATGTATATGCTTACCTTGCTCCAACCCTCTTAGCAAGTCCCAACATGTTTAAGGTGCCAATAACATTTGTCTTTATTGTCTGATATCAATTTAGGATAGTAACAGATTTTAGTTGAATTGTGCATAACGCAAGGACTATGAAGCTATCAAACAGATATTTGTGTTCCTGGTGCTTGCACTGTTAGTGGCTCACCTCTGTGCATAATGAAGCAAAAGAGGGTAAAAAAGTTGAAATCATGACAACAACTACATCAAAGGGACACATGGAAACAGATGTAAGCATTGGCTATAAGAGTATTACCGAATTGCTTGAGCAATGAAGTTGCTGACTACACGGCCATCGTCAATGTTCATGCGTGGTCCATATGTATTGAAAATTCTAGCAATTCGAATTTCTGATAAAAGGGCGCAAAAATGTGGACATATAAACTTTGGAGGAGGTACTAGAATTATCATGCTAGGAACAAAGCTATATACCTAGTCCATGCTGCCTGTGATAGTCAAACATCAAAGTCTCAGCGACACGCTTCCCTTCATCATAACAACTTCGCACTCCTACAAGAAATCAATTCTAGAAATGATAAATTGACTAGAAAAACAATTTGCAAAGATCATTCCAATAATCTGAATCATATCGGTAGTCTAGTGTTTTATGTGGAAGCATGGAGGTAAGAGCATCATTTTCTTTTCAATGCTAAAATATCAGCATTTCCAAACACAATTACCATTTTCTTGTTTTAACTTTTCATAGTGCATCACTTTTCTCTTTTTTTAGTTGCAATTTTCACATATACAACATTACAACTTGTCAGGATCCAAATAAAGAAAATAGGAAAAAGCAAGTGTGTCCTTGCTATTGTACTCATCTTGATATTTATTCACCACATGTTGCAAACTAGAATATAATGCATAAGAGGAATCTCTTCTACTTTCTCGCTTCTGAAATGGAGAGCAGCGACCCTTCCTCGGAGTGGACCACCGTTCGTCGAAAGAGTGCCCGGAAATCAGTCTCCTTTGCTGACGCACCGAAACCATCCGCAGCTAGGTGGATATCATCAGGCAGATCTTTTGCTGAGACGCTAAGGTATTGTCCTCCCTCTCCATTGGCGAGCTGTCCCAAGCGCGGCCTGTCTTCGCGTCTTCCTGCCGACCCTGCCGATCCTCCACCATCCTTTGCGACTTTCTTCGCCCAGCTCAAGGAAGAAGGTAAATGTTTTCGTTGCTTCCAGTCGGGCCACTTCAATCGACACTGCCGGAACCGGGCTCGATGCTTCAAATGTCGGGGTGAGGGACACCTGGGTGCTGCCTGTAGGGTACCTTCACGCGTTGCTGTCCAACGTAACTCGACTCTGGTGCACGCGTCATCCCCTGCTACCATTACACCTAACATTAACTCTGCATCCCCATTTTCCACCAACGTGGCTGTTAGGAATTTACTGCCAACCACTTCACTTGTTGTGCCTTCAAATTCGACTCGCTCTGCACATCTTCCCTCCGGTGCGGGGGTGGGTATTGCTTCATCGGTGCCCACTATTGCTGAGAAGTCTAACATGGCAACCCGCACACCACTTCTAATGGTGTACATGCCGAACTCAGACTCTATTCACAGGCGGTCTCATTACCTTGCTACAAGGTGTATTCTGGTCCGGGTTAGAGGCAGGCTTGGGGAGAGGGCCGACGTAGCTGGTTTTCTTGCTCACCGGTTTAGGGATGTCGCGGTGCATGCTCGCAACTGGCGTCAACGTCGGATGCCTGATGGACGATACTTGATAACCACCACGGAGCACCCGGAAAGCTATTACAAATCATCCCTGCTGCGGCTTGGCAGAATTCAATGGGGAGATACTGAATTAGAAATTGAAGACTGGACTGCGGAACCCCCAACGACCATCATACCAGCACCTGAACTCAAAGTTGGTCTAGAGATTTGGGGGCTTCCGATGATCTATTGGAACACGGATTCCCTGACGGCACTGGTGAGCAGCTTCGGCGCGCTTGATTCCGTCGACGAAGATTCTCTCCGGTGGCATAAGCTTGAGGCGTGCAGGGTGATGATTCGCACTTCTGATCTTGCTCGAATCCCTCTATCGGTGCTCATCGATGATGAATGCTGTCGCAACAAAGTTACAATTCGAATCGATTGGCATTTTTGGATCTTTGACGATGACGCTTGTCCACATGGCTTGTCACTGGACAGTGAGGGCCTTGATGCCTCTGATATGCCGGAGAACCCGACCTACCAAGCATGGACGGCCCGAACTCCTCAAGCTTCGGCGACCCATCCCTTGCCTTCGTTGCCTTCTGGTAGTGGTTCCCCAAGGGGTCCTTCTTCGAGAGTGGATTCTCCTACCGTCGTGCCACATGAAGGGGTGTTTGGCCGCCTAAAATCTACTCTCTCTCAGTCAAAGGACTCTGAACGGCTGAAGGCGCCGGAGATTGGAGGGGACTTCCGATCACCGGCGATGTCGAAGGTCAATGCTGACTCAGACGCTTCCCTCGCACTATTCGGCAGCTCGGGGCTCGAGGTCTCTGCCTCCTATGGCGTCATTAATTCCCTGCCCCTACAACACTATCAATCAGCCGCCAGTCCCCTCGCAGTGACCACCGCTGATGCCGGCGGAGCTTTGATTGCTCGACCAGCGCCCCCCTGCGAGAAAGGACTTGACGCTGCCCTAGCGTCATGGTGGACGGTGGCCTTCGCTCTGCTGAGTTGGGCACACAGGGCTTTGTGTCGTCCATTTGCTTTAATGGGAACGGGTGCTCCTCAAGCTATACCCGTTTTGGATGATGCGGATTGTGATCAAATCCCTTTGGGCTCTACCGGATCCGCTGCTAATCGGGTATCAAATGGAAGACCCGTGACCCTTATTGACCTGGTGGATCATGATCAATCTATTGGGCATCATCTTAAGTTCAACGGGTCTGAACCCGCTTCTTCTCCCCAACATTTGAGGCGGTTTGAGGACTCCTCCCCGACGATGCAGGTGACTTGCCAGCCCCCTGAAGATGGTCCACCGAGCCCTTGCACAACTTCATTGTCTTCATAATTGATCACCTACCAACGCCGTCGGCCTCGCGGCGGTCACCCCCCAGCGTCGAAGGGTTGCTTGCTTCGCCGAAGCACGCGCTTGTTGTCACACGGTGCTCGGGGCGACTCGCTGAAACGTGCGAAGGATAGGAAGGCTCGGTTGTTTGAAAAACAACCGAGTAGATACTCCTCTTCCGTGGTGGAATCCTCTCCGCCGGCTCCGACTCTTGGTCTTCACACTTCTAGAATGATCAAAGACCTGCGCTCTTTGCCGTTTGCGGATCAAACGACGGCTATGGGCTTTCTAGGCAATATTACATCTTCACAATTGGAAGATGATTGCAACTTGCAGTTGGAGGGACGATATGAAGGATGGATCGGGGTCGTGTTCAGTCCGAGTCCGAGTATCAGTTTGTGTCGTAGGCGGTCAAATTTTTTTATGTGTGCAAACTTTGATATTATGTTTTGGAATGTGAGGGGGCTCTCCCGCCTCTCTAAGAGGTACATGTGCAAGAGAACATGTAAGGATTTGAATTGCTCCATTCTTGCTCTGCAAGAAACAAAATTGGATGTAGTTTCCTCTATTAAAATCAAGCAAATTTCGGGTTTCAAACACCCCTCCTACTTATGTTTGAATGTTGTTGGACTTGCGGGTGGACAACTCTTGATATGGAATGCTGATGTGTGGTCTATGAAGGATTCTTACATTGGAAATTTTCTACTTGCGGCAACTCTGGTTCTTAATCAAACGGGACTGAGGATCAAGGTGACATCGGTTTACGGCCCGCCTTATCACTCGGCACGCACTGATTTTTTTAGAGAACTCTCAGCTTTATTCAACTCATGTGCCGACCCTTTGATTGTTGGAGGTGATTTTAATGTGACGATGGGACTACATGAGCGTTGCAATTGCATTGGAAACTCACAGGATTCACAAAAATTCTCAAGAATTGTAGCAAGCTCTTGCCTTGTCGACCTTCCGATAGCAGGACTTCAATTCACCTGGAGCAATGGTCAGGCAACTCCTCACCTTGCAAAGCTCGATCGGGTCCTTATATCTAATTCAGCCACACAATTGATGCCTCTCGCCACTGTCCAAGGAGGAGAGAAAAAATTATCGGACCATCATTTCCTTCACTTCAAATCGCGGAACAAGGCTACTACCCGCACAAGAATTTTTCGTCTTGAACTTCACTGGTTCAAACAACCTGCTTTCAAAGAAGTAATCAACAAATGTTGGGAGTATTCTTTTCCCAACTTATCGGCACTGGACGCTTGGATCCATAGATGGAGGACACTGCGGACAACTGTTCGGCAATGGGCTGCTATTAATTTCAAGGAATCAAAAAGGAAACGTATCACACTAGAAGACCATGTGGCTGATTTTAGTAGGAAGGCTGATTCAGTGGGACTTAATGCACAAGAGATGGATGACTATCGCAAGGCCAAACTGAGTCTTGACAAGCTATATGACGATGAGGATTCTTATTGGCGCCAAAGAGCTAAACAAAGATGGGTGCGTTTTGGAGATCGGAACACCTGTTTTTTCCATCAATACGCCTCAATAAAAAAGAAAGCAAATTGGATTTCAATCATTGACACAAATAATGGAACCATTAATGAACCAAGTGACATCAGGACTGCATTCAGGAGCTTCTACAAGACATTGTTAGGCACCTCTACTCATCCAATGCTTGATCTTAATTGGGATTCTCTCCATTTCGATCAACAACTGGGATTCATGGATTTGGTTCCACCCTTCACTGAGGGTGAGATACTTCAAACCATTCGGGAATTGGGTTCATTTAAATCATCGGGCCCAGAAGGGGTGCCTAATGAGTTTTTCTTGCATTTTTGGGACACCATCAAGGAGGATCTCATTGCTATATTCTCAGAACTTCATTCACATCCAGCCAAGATCCAAAAGGTGAATAAAGCTCATATTATTCTCATTCCAAAAAAACCAGGTGCTCGTATTATGGAGGACTTTCGGCCAATAAGCCTTGAACATAGCATTATAAGATTTTTTTCCAAGGCACTTGCGCAAAGAATTAAACCTTTTATGGACAATCTCATTAGCAAGCAACAAGGTGCATTCACAGCTGGACGCAGTGCTCTTGATTGTTTTTTAAATGTTCATGAAACCGTTTGGGGTTGTCATAAAGCAAGAGAGGATGGCTTCCTCTTCAAGGTGGACTTTCAAAAGGCCTTCGACTCCCTCAATTGGGATTTCATCTTATGGATGTTGTATGTTCGGGGCTTCCCCACCCGATGGATTGAATGGATTAAAAACCTTCTCATTACGGACTCTTCCCTCGTGGTCAATGGCGAGCCTACTCTGATGTTTCGACACAAAAGGGGGGTTCGTCAAGGAAACCCCCTTTCCCCATACATCTTCAATATGACAATGGATTGCCTTTCTAAACTGTTGGACAAGGGGGTGGCTAATGGGTTGCTTGAAGGTGTTCTCAGCTCTCACTTTCCAGGGGGTGTCACTCACTCGCTTTTCGCCGACGACTTGATCTTATTCTCAACAAATTGTGATGCTGTCCTCTACAACTTAAGGCTCCTACTTCGCTGTTTCGGCTTGGCCTCGGGGTTAAAGGCGAACCCAAACAAAACTTGTGTAATCCACTTGCAAGACAATTCGGTGGCGGCTCAAACAGCAGCAGATTTTTTTGGATGCACCTCAGGTTCCTTTCCGTTAAACTACCTTGGCCTTCCTCTACGGATTGGCAACCTTCATAAAGCTGATTGGATGCCGCTCATTAATCGGATCAACAACAGGCTCAGTGGCCGGAAAGGACAACTTCTCTCAAGGGCGGGACGTTTAACTCTTATTAATAGCACTATTTCTAGTGGACCCAGTTATATGTTATCAATATTCAAAGCGCCTTCTTGGGTGATCAAAAAAATAGACTGCCGCAGAAGAAATTTTTTTTGGGTGGGGGCCGAAAATATGTCTACTCGAGGTAAATGCCTAATCAGATGGGACTCCATCGCTTGCCCTCGAGCTGAAGGTGGTTTGGGCATTCTCAACTTACATAACCACAATCTTGCTTGGTTAGGTTCATGGCTTTGGAAGTACATCACGCGGACTGACCTTCAGTGGATTGACATTATCCGAGCAACTTCTAGGGGTCATGGAGACTGGTATGATACTTGGAGCATTCATCATGCTTCTCCAATTTGGCGACATATCATCAAATTGCAACATATATTTAGGTGTGCTATCTCCTATTCAATTGGAGACGGAACAAGAATCAAGCTTTGGCTCGAACCGTGGTGCGGGAGTGAATGCTTGGCTGCCCGATTCCCTTAGCTCTTCAGATTTGCTAATGATCCTAATGTCAACATTGCGGATGCTAGAATATTGGATGATCAAGGAAATTTTGAAGGCTGGAATATTTCCTTCTACAACTATTTGCACCCTGCACTCCCTCAAGCTTTAATACTCGAGCTGGAACCTATAAAAGGCACAAGTGGTGATGATTTATATTTTTGGAAATGGGGGGCTGATAAGGTTTTCTCGACTAAATCACTTTACCGAGTCTTGAACTATCGAGGGTTGGAAGACCCCTCACATCGGCTCATTTGGCAAACCAAACTTCCACTAAAAGTTTCAATCTTTGGCTGGATTTGGATTCGCAAACGACTGCTAACTCAGGTGCGACTAGCTTCATGGGGGCTGAACATCAACACAAATTGTACGCTCTGTGAGTTGGAGCAAGAAACTCATAACCATATTTTCAACAATTGTCAATTCTCTCCGGACACTTGGCTCCGTTATCTCAATCTGTTGGGAATGCCCTTCTTTGAAAATACTTGGAAGCCTGAAGATTTGAGATCGAATCCGGACTTGCAATCTACTCTCAAAAGAACAAGGTTACTGATAGTCTGGAGCTGGTACATTTGGCATGAGAGGAACCTAAGGTGTTTTGAAGAAACTTCGCGAGGAGTTGAAGCTTTCACTTCCTCATTGCTCTCTTTCACTGATGTTCATGGGGTTGTATAGTGCTGTTTTAAAATGTTGGTCCAATTTCTGGACCTGTTTTTCTTTTTCTTTTTCTTTGTTAAACTTTTAAGATTGTAACTTTTAACCTCTCCTCCTCTCCCCCTTGTATTCAATTCTTACTCATGAATCGAATACTATGCTTTTAGTAAAAAAAAAAGAATATAATGCATAAGATCACTATCAAAGTCAGAGAAGCTTAAACAAATATGACTGCTAATAAATATGCAGAGAAAACGAAAATATGATCCAAGTATCCATATCCATAGATGATTAGACAAACCTATTGGGTTAACATTGCCCCAATACTCTTCTGTCTGAGGATGCTCAAGAGGATCACCATATACCTCTGAGGTTGATGTCAGTAAGATCCTGCAGTAATAATACATGGGAAGCAAAACCATGTTAACAGCAAAAAAGGTGCGATGTACAGTTATGAAATGAGAATATGTATATGCTTACCTTGCTCCAACCCTCTTAGCAAGTCCCAACATGTTTAAGGTGCCAATAACATTTGTCTTTATTGTCTGATATCAATTTAGGATAGTAACAGATTTTAGTTGAATTGTGCATAACGCAAGGACTATGAAGCTATCAAACAGATATGACAGTCACGAGATTCTTAAGTAAAAGTTACACGAGTGTCTCAGAAAGGTTGTCTCATAATTGAACTGCTAATGACACACTCCACAAACCTTAACAGGG
Source organism: Canna indica (assembly GCA_034359265.1). Classification (NCBI taxonomy): domain Eukaryota; kingdom Viridiplantae; phylum Streptophyta; class Magnoliopsida; order Zingiberales; family Cannaceae; genus Canna; species Canna indica. The sequence continues at coordinate 69,497,851 of CP136894.1, read as the reverse complement.
TTGTACTTGTAAAAAATTGGAGAAGCAGGGCAAGCAAGATGATATATCTGATCAACTTCCACCAATAAAGGCTCCGTAACATCTACAAATAAGGGGAAAACAATTAGAATACGCTACCAAAAATCATGAATGACTCTCAAGCAAAATAATGTCAAATATGTAGTCAGAACTTATTCCATCTTTTGATCTTGTTTTTAAATTAAATTGGATAATGATAAGAAAAACCTATGAACATATTCAGCAATAATAATAAGTCAAGTTTGCCTACTGCAGATTTGGAAATATCTATTCACGGTGACAAGCTTTCATTTAGATAAATGTTACCGACATGCGAAAATTCACAATTTTCACCTAAATATGTGGGTATATCCCATTTTATTTACTCCAAGTTTGCATCAAACCCATACCTTGTATACCTAGGTAGCAAAACCACACTTTTCTCCATGTCACTGTCTCTAAGCTACATATGGAGGCTAAAGAATAAAAACATAAGAGAACTGAAAATTGATATTTTCATTAAAAAAAAATTAGATATCAAATTTTGCTTCCTATTTGTTATCATATTTGTTGTTCAAAGCCAGAATAAAAACATGCTGGTTATTCAGGTAACTATCGTGTATCATTTGTACTGTTGTTTAGTTTTCCAAGTGTCAACAACCAGGTCTCATATTGAAATTCGTTGTTGCTTACTTGAGTTATTAGTAAGAGCAATTAAAGATCTCAATTCAACAAAGGCAAAGGAAATGCAATGGGAGCAGCGGGGAGCTGGCATTCAAAATGAAGGGGGGGAGGGCAAAGAGGGGCAAGACGTAACCAGGGATTGCACGTGAGAGATACTTCTCATAAGGGTTGCATGTGGGGTCGGGGCGTCGATAGTTAGGCATGAGGTATGAGCACAACAAGGGTTGTTGCGCACAAGGTTAGGGCGTGAAGCAAATATTATTATAATAACAATAGTAATTTATTTTAGAGGGCATGGGGCAAATATTGAATATAGGGGGCAATCATGCCTTTTCCCCTATATATACAAGTGATTTTTTTAAAATGACAAGTGTCTATAGTGTAGCTTTGCCACCGAATCTAATTATATTATTTTTAATCAATTTATTTTTATTGATTACAGTTTTTCCAATTTTTTATTTGCTTTTACAATTTTCATTTAGCTAAAACTATTATTGGTGTTTAGAGAATTGTATAATTATTCAGTGTTTAGATTAATTGAGCAGAACCAAACAATTTTGATTAATTTCGCTCAAATTGATAATTGAAATTTGATTCATTTTAATTTTTTAAAAGTTCAAAATAATTCTTAGTTAAATTGATCACATCCATTATAATAATACAAATTTACATTCTTAATTAGCCTCTATCAAATATCATGTGTGAGAGAGGTAAATATCTTAATTTGGGAGGAAGGAAGAAGGGGGGGGGTTGGCAAAATTTCCCTTTCCCTATATACAAAGAGAAAAAGTTCAAATATGAGGGTGGGCAATTGCCCCCCCCCCCTTGGAAACGTAGCTCTGCCCCTGAATGGAAGTACTTCGTAATTGAAAGGCATTGGCATATCAAATAAGAGAAATGTGATACCATGTCTAATAAGCTCGAATCTTGGATGCCCAATCCACTTCTTGAGGTTGTCTTTGGATCCAGTAAAATAGTTATCAACGACTATTACCTACAGTTATCAGATATCAGAGAACATGCAATTACATAACTACTAATCATATGGGAAATGAACTATCGTTTAGGTAGTCCATGGAACACAGTTCACCTATTAATTAAAAGATTAGTAAATTAAATGAGAGAGTAAAAGTAACTGCCTATATATCCATTTTTTCTCAAAAGAAAAAAAAATCATTACATTAGACCAAGAAAGGTCACCTACAATGTCAGTTAAGGAGGTAAAGCTCCAGACCACACCCAAAAGTGCTGAGTATGTCTTTTTTTTTGAAAGAAAGCAATTGTATTCTATTCAAGAGTAGTGAATGGAATACAATAGAGGTAGAGGCAGGGAAGAGAAAAAACTGTACAGAGAGAAGGAAAGAAAGAACAGTAAAGACAGAGAAGTGTTGTGCCCACACACCCAGTACACAACAGCCCCTCACATTACAGGATCTGATAATTACAAGGGAAGCTCAGTAACGATAAAACAAAGGCTTCGCAGTTGGTTGAGGTCCCTTCAAAGCATCTCTTCTTCCGAATGGGCAGCATTACTACATTTTCTGCTAGAAAATAAAAAAGAGACTTGTGCCTAGGTATCCACTGTCACGTTAAGGCTATGCCATCCTAGTATAATAACAGAACAATTCTTAATATCCCAGATTAACTATCCATATATCCCATTTTACTACTCATAAGTCATTAATAGAGGAACATATATTTTATAGGAACTAATAGCAGATTCAGGTTTACTTTAGAAAACTACCATGCAGGTTATGTCAGCTAGGATTTGGAAGAGGGATAACTTTCCAAAATCCAAATGGTGAAAATTGCTACACTAAGATTCTGAGATAAAATAAAGCTGGCTGATCCTTTTCTTAGAAAAAATATTGCTATACTGACAACCGAGTCTTAATGTTAGCCAATAGATAACATCCAAATCCAGATTATGTATCCATAAACACTATATAAACAGTGACCTGAAGTCCAGAACTATAGTACCATTGGATGATATTAACATATCTTACAGACAAACCTCATTCTTCTCATTTTCCAAATCCACATTATGTATCCATAAACACTATATAAACAGTGACCTGAAGTCCAGAACTATAGTACCATTGGATGATATTAACATAGCTTACGGACATACCTCCTTCTTCTCATTTTCCATCAACTTGTCAACAAGATGGGATCCAATGAATCCAGCCCCTCCAGTAACCAAAATTCTCAGATTGGACTGCCATGAAAATAAAATATAAGCAAAAGTATTGATTAAAGAAACAATAACTATCAACAAAGGTGATATTTAAATGGACTTCAAAGGCCAATAACAGATGTGAACTGAGCATAATAAATTGATCGCTGCACTTACATTTTAAAGGAAAATGACTAAATCTAAACTGTGCAAAATACCGCAAACATAATAGTTTACAGTAAAATAAACACCAAGACTTCCACCAATCCTCAATAGATATTATCATATTACTAGTTCCGGAGACTGTTCTAAATTTGTGAAAACTCTTCTGCAGACCTGTATAAATCACTCCCATGCAGGATTCTTATGATCACAAACATAAAGAATATATAATTGAACCTGAGAAGTGGAAAACATGGTTAAAAACCTGGAAAAATTTGGAAAATCGAATTGGTGAAGGTAGTGGAGGCGGCCTCGTGCTAGTGTTCCGATCGCCGTTGGCAGTCTCCTTTGCCATTTCTCTGATCTCACCTCAAGCAGTCGATCTGCAACAACGTTTTCAAATCCATAAAAACTTCAGATCTCACAGAGAAATTAACAAAAGGGAGCAAAAGAAATAAAGATAACCTTCGTACCATTACAGACAACAAAAAAAACTGAAATTAAACGCAAAAAACCAAAATTTCTTTTATTCCTTTCAATTTATCCGAGAAACTAAGCCAAAACGGAACACTCTTGACTGTTGAATCCTTTATATGATGCGGGTGAATCGGACAAAAAAAATCTCCAACTGATACAATCAAAACATTGAACAGGGAGTAAAAGAAATAGCACGTCCAACGCAACCAAAATGACGAGAGCACCCGATCCAGGGTTGGAAATCTAGATCTGGAAGCACCAAATACTGATAAACAAACCATTTTTCTGTTTCCTACTTAGATTACCTCGATCAAACAAAGGAAGCACGATCAAGGGAGGTTTAGCGCTAGAAGATTAAAGACTTCAAGAACAGAGATGGAGGAGAAAGAGATTATTTATAGCATTTATTATGGGGTTTTGACAATTGTTGGGGGGGACGTACTTCAGCTGAGCTGGCGCCACGTGGGATGACGACCGAGGAAGGCACCGACTAATGACTCCCTTAGGATCGACCGTATTGTTCCAAACACCAGTCATGGGAAGGTGCCTTTCAATTGGCTCAACGATGCAGGCGGAAGTTTTAAAAGCCAGGAAATTTTCCTCATTCGGCGTTCTCGATGAGACATGAGATCGTCGCATGCTAAGCTGCTTCCGTAACCGTCGGATGCGAACTGTGAAGCGTTGCTGATGAAGAAATATCAACCCCCGTCCTTAGTAGAAAAAGTGCTCATGGAATCATGGATAGTACTTTTTCTATCCACCAACTGTTTTACCTTCTACCCTACACCGATAAAAAGGGTTGGGACCCGCATGAGGATGCCTTCACTCCTCCATATTGAAGTGAGGTACTATTGCATGCCTATTCCACTTCCACTGGCATGTTTCAAACCCTAATCGTCATGATCCCCAAAACTCTGCCTCGCTAATGATCTGGTGACACGATAGCGATCTTGTTTGCCGGGCCTTGTCAATGGCTTCGGCAAGGCGATCGCCCGGCGATGGCGAGATGTGATCGCTTGATGCAATCCGATGAGTGGTGAATGCCTCACCTATCTGAGACCAAAGTCGGAAATACTCCTGTTTCTAGAAGAACTTGACCGATATAGTTCAGTGATCGAGATGATGATTTGGCGACGACGACGATCTATTGGTGCGTACAATTCAATTTTTATCCTTTACCTCTTTCGATTCAATCTTGCTGTTACATAGTTGAATTCTGTTTATGTATATCTTTCATTACCAATTATTTCAGGGTTTCTCCAACTTGGAGGGCTTCATTTGCTCAGGCAATACTCATAACATATTCTGCAAATAAACTTATATCTCAACTTTCAAACTTCTTTTTTGTTGGAAGGATCCATTTCTCAAGCATTTCCTGCAAGTTAGTAACAAAAGTTACCGAAGTGATTTTCATCCTTTCTAATTTCTGATTTCGAAATTTGTTTACATTCGAATCACTGATAGAAGTTGAGGAAATCAAATTGATAATTTATGCAGTATTTGTATGATATAAAAGATCGCATAGCGGAGTGGATATCGCGTTAGACTCCGGATCTAAAGGTCGTGGGTTCGAATCCCACTGCGATCGGTTGTTTTTAACTCTATTGCATGTTTTCTTTGATGTTTTTATTTTCTTCAAGAAATTAGGACCACAAGATGTGGATATGACGGTGTGTCCCAAATTTCTCTGTGAAGGAGGTTGGTATTGTCTTTCAACTTGTTAAAATTGTCCTTTATTCTATTATCCTTATTCAGAATTGTTTTCAAACATAACGCACAGGTATGTCTTTTACCATGAAGGCATTAATGTTACTTTCTGCTGATATGGTTAATATTGTCTTTTAACTTGTTTTATTTGCTCTTTGTAGAGTTTAAAAATGATTGTCTTCAATCAGAAGATACTGATATGATGGTGCTCTAGTTTTTAGCAGGTATGCCCGATGTTAACTCTGTTTTGGCGTGATGTTAATTGTCTTTAGCAGAGACTGCAAAAGTAGGGTACTGGTGGGTTATGTCCAAGTGTTCAGCGTCTTTATGATGATTTGCTCACAACTCTCCTTATCTAGTTTAATGGTGTTTTTATCCAGATAGAAGTTTCGGTTAGGAGTGTTATGGATAGTTTAACTCTATCTTCACGATGGTGTGGGCATGGTGATGGCCTAGAACCGTAGAAATAAGAATTCGAAGGAACTCAGGCATTTTTGGCGTGTTCAGTTATTAATTTCCTTGTGCCAGCAATAATGGTGGCAGTGATGTATGTCGTGGTGCCCTATAATTATTAGTTATGAACCATGGCGTTTATTTGTGATGATAATATGTTGAGAACTTTGTTCTTATTTACATCAGTAGTCTGTTCTCTTATATGTTTCTGTGTGATTGTATGGACAATGTGGAGGGCTAGTTTTTTTCTCCATGAAGTAAATCTACTATCTGTTATATATGGTCATATATATGTTCATCGGATTGTGGGGTTTTATCTAATTCAATATTTATCAACTAATTATACATCTCATAGTAGGCCAAAATAAGGAATTCAAGTCAAGGTAACTGCTGCTCACAATATCACCTTCAAATTCAACCACTGATTCAAATCATAGAATGCTTCAGTGTGCAGATTTATCTAGGCAACATGTATGTTGTTTAGAGGTCTAGGGTTCAAACCCTAGTATGATTACTTATTATGACTTTCTATCTTTGTTATATAATATGTATATATATACCAAATTTTTAGCTGGACTACTGAAAATATACACCAAGTACATCCATTATAGGAGATGTTCACATGACATATCTCTCTAAAACCAGTTTAATATAAATCACGAGGAAAAAAAATCTCTTTTGAAAGCTTTACCTTTCTTCCATTCAAACTTATATATGATGGCATTGTTATACAATTTATCTTTTACTCTTGCTCTTCTCCTTTCCTTCAGTAAATGACTAATTGACTATTAACTATATGGCCATAACTTGTATCTTAGTATTCAAACATTGTCAGTCGACATCTCTCGCACCTGATTAGCGAAGGCCTTTGCAATAGAGCTGGCAATTTTTGCCTCGACTTGATAGCTCGGCTCAACACGTTAAACTCGGACTCGAGTCGATGCTTATCGTGACTGGGGTGTTATCGGGTCTGCTCGATAAGGCCTAAGTAAATATCGGGTCAAGTTGGGCCATGCGGTGTAGGCTCAACTCGTCCTGATAGTTCGATAAAAACTTTTATTCATTATCGAGATATTGGGCTATCGGGTCTGAATCGGCCCGATAGCCCGATTTAGGCCTGATAACAGTTTTAAATTTTCTTTATCGTGCTAACGGGCCAGCCCGTTTACTCTTCGTGCTTGGCCCGAGTTATGATATGCATATTTTCTATCTTAGGAAGCTTATTTTCATGTTTAAATTTGAATTAAATGCTTCATAATATATGAATTTTGTTATATTTGGTATTTAGGCAACAAAGCAAGGATCAAAATAAAAAAAAGAATATTCTTGCATGTTTTTGGAAGCTGAAATTTGGAAAGAAAGGAAACTTGGACCAGGTCAACTCTGCATAAGCTGTGGGCACGGCTTATTCAAGATACACGTGATAGAATTAGAAACTTACTAATTTCGGTGTTGATAATTTGTTTCCATATTTTTCTACAAATCTAGACTTTCTTTTTATGTCAAAAACATCAAACCAAGATATTTGGTCATTAGTTTATTGTCATTTAGGTTTGATTTGATTTCTCTTTTTCTTTTAGTTAGGTTTATGAATTCTCCTATACAAGGAGGAAAGTTGTAATGAACAAAAGAGTTTTAGTTTTGAAAAAATACCTAAATATAACATGTATTTTGGCATTTTTCTCATTTGTGGCCTATACTTTTATTTTTCTTAATTCAGACATACACTACGATATTTGTTTTAATTGTGGTATGTCGTCTAATTTTCGCCAGCAGCCGGGTTAAACTGATGACATGTCATGCCGGCGTGTAAAAAAAAATAATATTAAAATTTTATAAATTAAAATTTGTTCCCACTTATCTGTGTGTGTGGTGCCTCCTTCACTTTATCTTCCTCTTGCGTGCTGCTCTGTTGCTGGGACAGCCATACGAAGACGCAATGGGACCAGGAGAGTTTCCCAAAACTAGAACTGTGTTGTTGTCGCTGCCGCCTCTATTGGTGCAGCGGTTGGTGGCCGAGAACTTTCGTGAGCTAGTGCAACGGCTCACCGGCAAGCCTGTCAAGAGGACCCGCTCCAAGAAGAAGACAATGCTGCCACCATTGATGCCCACCGCTGAGACGACGTTGCAGACAACAACTTTGCACCAAGATGAAGATGATAATGATCAAAAGAATAAATAGAAAGGAGGTGAAGGAGGTGACGCGTATGAGACTCCAATTACGTGTGGCAATGGACCTTCGTAATAAGGTGGTGGAGGTGGTGAAGTTGCAGGTGGTTCAAACCATGGATGCGGTGGAGGTGGATATGGATGTGGTCGAGGAGGAGAATAATAATGCATGAAAGGTGGGGAATGAGGAGGTGGAGATGGAGGTGGGGATGGAGGCGGTGGCGGAGGAAGCGCCAGCACAGACGGCTTGCACCTAAACGAGCTACAATTGACTAGATGTGATAAGAACGACTTCATTGCTTGAATGGCCGCTGCCATGGTCGCTATGGCAGGCAATTTCTTTGATCATCGAAAGGTTGCACCCAAGCACTACGATGGCTCACCTATGAGAAATTGTAGGAAAAGGTGAAATTTTGCAGGTGAGGAAGGTCACAAATCGACTCCGCAATGCTCCCATACAACATATTGTGTGTGATATCAAGTCGCTTAAGACTAACCATGCTACCGATTTCCTCAGGTAGCAGCCCTAGCATCTGGTTGAAGTTGATGTCAAACACGGTGAGCTTTTCGCGGAGGCTGTTCTCAGGCGAAAGGCAGAACCAAAGCCCGTTGTTCATGAGGATGATCTCATTCAAGGTGTTCGACATATTGCCGAGGCTGGTCGGAAGGCATCTGCCGAAATGGTTGTTGGCCAGAACAATGATGGACATCGGCGAGTTGCTGATATTGTTAGGGATGTCAAACACACATCGGTTGTGGTTGATGAAGATGGAATCTAGTAGCTCGTCGAACAATTCACGAGGGACGCCGCCCTCGAACTCATTGAACTAGATGTCAAGAAACTTGAGCGCCATGAGCTTAGGGCTTGAATGAATTGAGGTTAAAGGAGGGGAAGGGAAGGGAAGGGAGGGGAAAAATTCCCCTTGTTTGGTTTTGTAATTTTAATGGAGGGGAAAGGGAATGGGGGAAATTATTTACCTTGGTTCCCTTCCAAACCTCAATTTTGTTTCGACCCCGATATGGAGAAATTATTTACCTTGGTTCCCTTCCAAACCTCAATTTTGTTTCAACCCCGATTTGAGATTGAATGGGGTGAATAAAATTATAAATTAAAAAAAAAATCGTCCAAAATAAATTTACGAAATTACCCTTATTGTTTTAATAAATTTACAAGATTTCATTTAAGCTTAGTGGCCTCTTCCCATCCATATTGCATACACATGACAAAATAGAAGAGGGAGTGATTGTGAAGTCTTGCCCCGCCTTTGTTCTGACGATCATCTTCTGCCTAATCCTAATATTTGTAGTCGGCCAAAGAAAAAAAGTCCTAATATTTGTAGGAATAGACATAGTAAAAAAACATATATAACACATAAATAAAAATGGTATAATTGTCTATTAAATAAAAGATTTTTTCTTTCCCCTTGCAAAGTACATTCAAACAAGGTTAATTTTTCTCCTTCAATCCCTTCCCTTCCCCTTATTAAACCATATCCAAACAAGATTAATTTTTTCCATCCCCTCCCCTCCCTTCCCTTCCCCTTAATGAACCGTGTCCAAACAGACCCTTAAGAAGAACTTTGGGGAACTTTCTGATGAACTGATTGTTGTTGAGGTTGATCTCAAAGAGGCGGGTAAGCTGGCAAAACTTGCGTGGAATGGTATCGCAGAAGCGATTGGAATTGATGTGGAAAAGAGTGAGGTCAGTGAGGAGACCGAGCTCCTCACGAAGGTACCAGCAATGTCGATATGGTTGGGGTCGATGCCGGCAACAACAGTGAGGGACTTGTTACAAGGGAGCTGGGCGCAGAAGACGCCATGGTAGGAGCAGACATTGGGGACAACCCAGCTGTCGATAAAATTTTGCGGATCAGAGGGGATGACCTACTTCCAAGCCCGGAAGGCAATGTAGGTGTTCCTGAGGTGAGGCTTTTTTCTAGGTTTTTGGAGGAGTGAGGAAGAGGAAGTGGGACCCATTTTTTAATTTATAAAATTTTAATATCAAAAATTATTTTTTATTACGCATCAGCATGCCACATCATCAATTCAACGGGATGCCGCTGGAAATGAGACAATATGACACAATTGAAACAAATATCGTAGTATATGCCTGAATTGAGAAAAATAAAAATACATGCCACAAATGAGAGAAACTCCAAAGTACATGCTATATTTATATTTTTCCCTTTAGTTTTTGAGTTTTCAATTTGGTGATATCATATGATGTGCGACTAATGAGCTAATGCCTCCCTTCTAGCTAAAGGTCGTTCGAAGTTCTGGTTCTACATATTGTGAGATCTTTTTATGCTTAAATCTTTTTGTTTTCTAGTATTCGTTTATTTCCAGCAGTACTCTTTCTATTGTCCCCTTTAATTGTTGGCATGTTACCTAGTTATTATGACAATAATTCACGTATCGGTACGACTATTTCATGTCGAAATTAGAGGCAATTAGTTGAGGTTAATTGTCATGCCCCTATATCCCGCAACCTATCCCATGCACATGTCAACTCAGAAATAAACATAGCAGAAATACGAGACAAATTTTTATTACAACTGAGAAATCAAATCAGTTTTCATTTTAAGAAATAAAGTTCAACAAGCCAAGAAGAGTGCAGAAATAAATGATGAAAAGTTTATCAGTTTTTCTCAAGAAGCATAATTTGAAATAAAACATATGAATGTCCCAAAGGACTACAACTTTAAGAATGCTAAAATACCAAGTGCATGATCAAATACTAACAAGACTCGACTACGAACCCTAACTAGGACTGCTATGGGATCAGTGGTACTCCTTTGCCCTCCAGCCGCGCCAAGTGCTCCAGTCTACCTCACTGGTCAGGCTCTGCAAAAAAAAAATAGAAAAGAAACGAGGGCGAGTTCAAAGGGACTCAGTGAGCGGTTCTACCAACCCCCACCACAAAACCAACCATAGAGATATTACATATATACATAAATATACATGTCTCATATAGGGAGAATGCAAAATTGGTGGTATTTCTAACTAACAGGCCACTTGGCCGACTCATGCCCAAAGGCAAACCTATTCACATAGAAGTGAATTTACAACAGACCTATCTGCCTACCCATGTCGTAAGGTATACAAGTCACTAACAATGATTATGAGGATAATCAGATTTTACCCATCCGAACTTATCCCATAACATACCCTTATGGTGCGTTTGTTTCGCAGGATAGGATTTCAGATGGATAGGAATTCACTTGGAATTAACTAGGATAAGAAACATGTGGGATAAGTTTATATCCTATCCCACGTTTGTTGAATTCTCGAATAAGAAGATAAAAAAGATAGGATTTTGATATCCTATGTTTGTGTTGACTTTGGATAAAAGAGTCGGATATTAATAATTTAATACTTAAAATTTAATTTTATCAAATTTTTATTTTAAAATTATGAAGTTAATTTTAAATAATTATTTTAACGTAATGATAATAATAATAATTTATAAAATATTCTTAAATATTGAATTTAAATTGACTTATTGCAAATATCCAAAATGACATGAGAAGAAATAATCCTGAGATTTTAATTCCCACCCTCTCAGGAGGATATCTATATCTCATTAGAACCAGATTTGGATCCGGTCATATCCAACTTAAATGATATCCGATGCTCGTAACAAACGGCGGATAGGATTTGATAAATCCTATCCACCAGTCATATCCCGTGAAACAAACGCGCCCTTAAAGAAACATATGAGAATAATCGGGGCTTACCCATCCGAACTATTCAAAAAAAAAGAGAATAATTGGGATTCACCCATCCGAACTTATTCCAAAAAAAAACGGGAATAATCGGGATTTGCCCATCCGAACTTATTCATTTTTAAACATAGGTTCGGATTTACCCATCCAACGTTCCGGGCTCAAGCTCGCAAACCGGCTCCTACCCGAGCCTCTCCACCGTTCATGAAAGATATGACGCCCACAAGACCTAAATCAAGTGTCATCCACGGTGTCCTAAGGGTGTTCTCACTGGAAAAATGCCGCTACACACTACGCCTAATCCCGACGCCTCAGACCAGCAATATCATCAACCCATGAGGGTTTGTTTCATGCAATTAAATTTTTTTGTTGGCTCTTTAACAGTTTATCATGTCTCTTAAATTTTAATTATACAATTAAAATTTAAATTCCCGAAATTAGATTTTATTTTAGGATTTTTTTTTCCAGCCTACTGTTTGAGCCCAATTCTGGTATACCCAAGCCGAATCTGGTTTCCAGAGTGTGTCCTATAGTTCCAGACCATATTTTTTGGTTAAAATTATAGATTACACGATTATATTCAGTAATCACTACGATTCACAATAGCAAATTCAAATCTCAGCATCATTAACAATAATCCAGCATGACATTTCAACATGATTAATTTCCAGCATGCTTAATTAGTTAAACCAAAAATCACAGCAATAATCATCCCAAAATATTTTATTGCCAAATCAGATTACATCCATCATATACAACGATTATTAAATCAAAAGCCTATCATCTAAACATAATTAGCATGCATCAAGTTCTTTTATCAACATCAAGATTCATACTTTCACAATTTAAAGAACAATCAAGAATATAACTCATGCCATCAAGATCTAAACTTTTCATATGAAATCATAGATTCAACATGCTGAGATTTATAATTTTGACATCACACATAATTCAACATTATAAGAACATAGCAAAGATTCAAATCAAGGGATTTAAAACTCATCAACATAAACATGCTCTCTTAGACAATTTCACAAACACTTTGAGGGCGCCTTCTTTCTCACCTTGGCCGAGCACCCCTAGGACAATCCTAGTGCTGCCGCACCACAAAGGGGGGGGTCCTTAGGACTCCTCTTATACGGCAATACAAGAAAGCGATGAGAAATCCCAAATTCGAACGGTGAAATCGACGTCTTTTCTCAAATTTCAAATAACGGCTCGAGAACACAAGAAACCAAAAAGGGAATAAGAAGGATGAACCACTCATTTGATTAGGAAGACGAAGGGAGAAAGAAACTCCCGAAGACGGCCTCCGAAATTCGGTACACGAGAGGCGGCGACGGCGGCTTGGCTCCTAAGGGGGGCGATGGCTCCAAAGGGGGGGAGGGGGGTGGGGGGGCTCGGCTGCCCTCTCTCTAGACGGCTTGTACGGCTTCAACAGGAGCCACATGGCCTATGGGGGGGGATTTATAATCCCCTCCCAAAGGACCCAACCCCTCTTTACATCCCTCCCCTTTTTCTAACCTGCATCCACCTCAAGCCCGGATCCAAACCCGTTAACCCCTCAACCCAAACTAACCCCATGCTCAACACAAGCACCATAATTATGTCCAAGCACATGCATTAAAAATTTATTGTCAAGTAAAGAAAACGCAAAATTTATATTTCTACTTACCCGAGCTCTCAAGCTCGCACCGGATCATGAGTCGACTCTACTCGATCTCGAATCAGCCCGCTAGACTGGCAAATAAATAAAAATGAATAATAGCAATTAACCATAATATCTCGGATATTACAATCCCCCCTCATTAGGGAAAAATCGTCCTCAAATTTTAGCAAAGCTTAAGGACTTACCAGATTCTCAAATAGCGAAGGATATCGCTCCCTCATATCCTGCTCCATCTCCCAGGTGGCCTCCTGCCTGGAATGGTGCTCCCAGCTGATCTTTACCAGAGGAATCTCCTTGGACATCAATTTACTGATCTGATAGTCTAGCACCTCAACCGGCCTTTCCTCATAAGAGATTGCTGAATCCATCTCCACTGCGGTAGGCTCAATCACATGGGACTCATCTCGGACATACTTCTTTAACATGGATACATGGAACACTGGATGCACTCGGTCCATACTGGGAGGTAAGGTCAACTCATATGTCACTACTCCCCTACGTTTGAGAATAGGGAACGGCCCAATGAACCTAGGGCGTAGCTTCCCTCTCTTCTCAAACCTCACCACCCCTTTCATAGGGATACATTGAGGAAAATCATGTCCCCCTCAGCAAACTCTACCTCCCTGGCCTTTCCATCAGCATACATTTTCTAGCGACTCTGAGCTGCCAACAACCTTTCCCTGATTAGCTTCACCTTTTCTACTGCCTCTTCCACCAGGTCGGGTCCCATCATAAGAGAATCTCCTATCTCAAACCAACCTACAGGCGACCTGCATCGCCACCCATACAATGCCTCAAAAGGAGCCATCCCGATGCTGCTATGATAACTGTTATTGTAGACGAACTCAATCAGGGGCAAGTGCCTCTCCCAACTGCCCTCCAAATCCAGGACACACGCTCTCAGCATGTCCTCCAAGGTCTGAATGGTCCGCTCCGATTGACCATCTGTTTGAGGGTGAAATGCAGTGCTGAATCGGACTTGAGTGCTCAACGCCTCTTGGAAAGACTGTCAGAATCGAGCTGCGAACTAAGTACCCCGATCTGAGATGATCATAACAGGGACACCATGATATGCGACGATGTGATCCAAAAACAACCTCGCATACTGCTCAGCTGAAAAGGTCATCCTGACTGGTATGAAATGTGCCGTCTTGGTTAGGCGATCCACCACCACCCAGATGGAATCATTGCCCTTCCCCGACTTCGACAACCCTGTCACAAAATCCATAGTTATCTTTTTCTATTTCCATTCCGATACCTCTAAGTTCTGGAGCAATCTCGTCGGCTTTAAATGTTCGGCTTTCACCTGCTGATATACTAGGCACTTAGACATAAACTCGCCACCTCTCTTTTCATGTCTTTCCACCAATAATTTTGCCTTAGGTCATGGTACATCTTCGTGGCTCCCGGATGCAAGGTGTATGTGGACCGATGAGCCATCTCTAGCACCTGCCTGCGGACCTCGTCCATGTTTGGCACCACTATCTTGTTCTTAAATCTCAGAACGTCCTCCGAGTCAATACCAAAACCATTATCAGTATCACCCCTCCTGGCCAGATCCTTAGTAAGTGCACAAAAAGCATCCTACTCATGCGCTGCTCACAGCATATCTACCAACGTGGACTGCACCCTCAGGTGAGCCACCAACGCACCAGAGGCTGACACTGTCAAGACTGCCCTGCCATCCAAACACATGGTCAAATCCTGGGCCAACAGCCTCCTCCTAACTGCCAAGTGTGCTAGACTGCCCATAGACTTCTTGCTCAAGGCATCTGCCAACACATTAACTTTTCCCGGATGGTACATGATCGTGCAGTCATAGTCCTTTAAGAGTTCAAGCCACCTTCTCTGCCTCAGGTTCAACTCCTTCTGGGTGAGCAAATACTTGAGGCTCTTATGATCAATGTATATCTCACAGGCCTCGCCATAAAGGTAGTGACGCCACAACTTCAATGTGAACACCACCGCTGTTAGCTCAAGATCATGAGTCGGGTAATTCTTCTCGTGGACCTTCAACTGACGGGATGCATAAGCTATGACCCTGCCATTCTGCATTAAAACACAACTCCAGCCGACTCGAGAGGCATCACAATAAACAACAAACCCTCCCGAGCCCGATAGTATGATTAGAACCGGTGCCGACATCAAACAGTCCTTGAGCTTCTGAAAGCTCTCTTCGCACTTATTGTCCCAAACGAACTTGACTTTCTTCTGAGTCAGACGGGTCAATGGCGCTGCAATCTTGGAGAAGTTCTACATGAATTTCCTGTAATAACCTGCCAATTCCAGGAAGTTGGGAATTTCTGTGACATTAGCAGACTGTTTCCAATTCTGAACAACTTTTATCTTTGCGGGGTCCACCTTTATCCCTTCCCTCGCACCACGTGGCCAAGGAACCCTACACTCTCCAGCCCAAACTCGCACTTGAAAAATTTGGCATATAACCTGTGCTTCCTGAGAGTCTCCAAAATCATCCTCAAATGCTCATCATGCTCCTCCCTGATCCTAGAATATATTAGAATGGCATCCATGAATACAATCACAAATCTATCCAGGTATTCTCTGAACACTAAATTCATTAGGTCCATAAATGCTGCTAGTGCATTTGTTAGCCCAAAGGACATAACCAGGAACTCAAAATGGTCATACCTCGACCTGAAAGCAGTCTTAGGGATGTCACTATCTCGGATCCTCAACTGGTGGTACCCTGATCACAAGTAAATCTTAGAAAACCACTGAGCCCCCTGAAGCTGATCAAACAAGTCATCAATCATGGGCAACGGGTAACGATTCTTCACTATCACCTTGTTAAGGTCCCATCCTTCTTTTTCATGAAGAGCACTGGAGCACCCTAAGGCGAAACACTCGGGCGTATGAAACCCAAATCAAGAAGTTCCTGCAACTGAGACTTCAACTCTCTCAACTCAACTGGTGCCATCCGATAAGGTGGGATGGAGATCAACTTTACCCTAGGCTGCAAGTCAATACAGAACTCGATCTCCCACTCTAGGGGCAAATTTGGCAACTGTTCAGGGAAAACATCGGTGAACTCGCATACCACTGGCGTCCCCTCAATATCACTGGCCGCACCTCCGCTTCCCTCTGCCACAAACACAAAGTCCAAGAAGGACTGGCAAACGCTTATAAGTAGCTTCCGGGCCTTGAGAGCTGAAATGGCCACCAACGAGTCTCCCATTCTCTCACTCTGGAAGGTAAACTTGGGCAATCCGAGCTTATTGAAGGTAACAGTTTTAGCCCTGCAGTCCACTGAGGTGAAATGGTCTACCAACCAGTCCATGTCCAATATCACATCAAGTTCCAGCATCAGCATGAATGTCAATTCGGCCATCAGTACATGCCTACAAACGACCACCTCGCAATCCCGAAAGATTGCCTCTGCCAGGACAATTCTTCTTGTAGTGCCCAACCTGTCCATAGCCAAAACATGCCTCTGATCGTCCAAAGCAAGCTCCTCACTGCTTCCTGTGACATTGGCTACACGGCTGCGGCTCAGGCCTCCGTTGTGAGCCTCCTGATAACGCCCCCGGTCCTGGACCCATGCGGCTTTTGACACTGCCATGTCCTCTGCCCTGCTGTGGATCCACCGTCGTGCGAGTCTTCTCAGAGTGAGCTGGTCGACCCCCCGAGTGCTGGGGCCGAAACTTTTTCTTCTGGGGTCCATTATGCCTGTCAGTTGGTATCAATGCCTCTTTCCGGAGCACCTCGTCCACCACCCGAGCAAAAGAAGTGTCATCCGTGTAATGGATAAGTCTGGCGATCTACGGCCTCAGCCCCTCAACAAACCTCTTGACCCTAGTGGTCTCTGTGGCTACCAAGGTAGGGTGGTACTTTGAGAGTCGAGTGAACTCCATCTCGTAGTCCATTACTGACATACTGTCGGTCTGGCATAGTAGCTCGAACTCTTTCACCCGCTTATCCTGGACGCTCAACGGAAGTACTTCTCCTCCATAGCGGCTCTAAACTCTTCCCAGGTAGGGGGTGGTGCACCTGCTGCTCTGCGGTCCCTCCAGGTGTGAAGCCAATCCTTGGCTGGTCCTCTCAGCTGTAACCCGATCATCCGAGCGGTAGTCTCAGAAGAACAATCGAGCTCCATGCACAGCTCAAAGCAATCCCCAAGGAAATTGGTGATCTCCACCCGCTGATCTGCCCCTGTAAACTCCGGTGGCTTGAATTTGACAAAATCAGCATACATGAGTGCTCCGTGAACTCTAACAACTGGTGCCAATAGCTCGACCACCTCCGATACCGCAAGTGCTGCCAACACCGATTGCGGCTGTTGTCTCAGTTCTTACTCCATGTGGAGTGCCTCAGTCAGCTCAGCCACTCGGGCCTACAACTGCACAACCATGGAATCCTGACCCACATCCTCCTGAGCCTGTTGCGCTTTCCCACGGCCCCAGCCTCGGCGCTCTGTGGAGTTACTGCCACTACTGCTCCAAGCGGCATTAAAAGCCTCCATCACTCAAGAATCATTAGAAAGAAAACATCATAATTAGATAATTCAATTCACCCTTGAATCTTAGAATAAACTAACCACATGCGGCGCTAAGGTGCAGTCTTAGCCCATTGATCTCATAACACAACCCTACCGTATACTGACACGCTAGCAATGCCCTATACGGTAACAGACTCTAGGTCGTTGTCAGACCAAATCACATGCTTTGATACCAAATTGTCACGCCCCATCTTAGGGTCACGTGACCGGCCAGGCTATACGTGCCTATACTCCGCAGCCTATCTCATGCACATGCCAACTTATAATAAAACATAGCGGAAATATGAGACAGTTTTATTATAACAGAGAAACCAAATCAATTTTCATTTTCATTTTAAAGGAGTAAAGTTCAGCAAGCCAAATAGAGTGCAAAAATTAATAAAAAGTTTATCAAATTTTTTTTCTCAAGAAACATAGTCTGAAATAAACATAAGAATGCCCCAAAGGACTACAACTCCAAGAACACTAAAATACCAAGTGCATGATCAAATACAAGACTCGACTACGACCCCTAACTAGGATTGCTATGAGATCAATGGTACTCCTGTGCCCTCCAGCCATGCCAAGTCCTCCAGCCTACCTCACTGGTCAGGCTCTGCAAAAAAAAACAAAAAAGAAACGAGGGTGAGTCTAAAGGAACTCAGTGAGCAGTTCTTCCAACCCCCACCACAAAACTAACCACTAAGATATAACATATATACATAAATACATTTGTCTCATACAGGGAGAATGCAACATTTGTGGTTGGCTAACTAACGGGCCATTTGGCCAACTCATGCCCAAAGACAAACCTATTCACATTGCAGTGAATTTACAACAGGCCTATCTGTCTACCTATGTCGTAAGTCATACAAGTCACTCACAAGGGTTATAAGGATAATCGAGTTTTCCATCCGAACTTATCCCATAACATATCCTTAAAGAAACATATGGGAATAATCAGGATTTATCCATCCGAATTTATTCCAAAAAGAAAAGAAAAAATCGGGATTCGCCCATCCGAACTTATTAAAAAAAAAACGGGAATAATTGGGATTCGCCCATCCGAACTTATTCCTTTTTAAACACAGGTTGGGATTTACTCATCCAACCTTCCGGGCTTAAGCCCGCAAACTGGTTCCTACCCAAGCCTCTCCGCCATTCATGAAAGATATGGCGCCCACAAGACCTAAGTCAAGTGTCATCCACGGTGTCCTAAGGGTGTTCTTACCGGAAAAATGCCGCTACACACTACGCCCGATCCCAACGCCCCAGACCCGTAATATCATCAACCCATGAGGTTTTGTTTCATCCAATTAAATTCTTTTGTTGACTCTTTAACAGTTTATCATGCCCTTTAAATTTTAATTCTACAATTAAAATTTAAAATCCCGAAATTACATTTTATTTTAGGGGTTTTGTTTTCAGCCTACTGTTTGAGCCAAATTCTGGTGTACCCAAGCCGAATATGGTTTCCATAGTGTGTCCTATAATTCCAGACTATATTTTTTGGTTAAAATGATAGGTTACTTGACTATGTTCAGTAATCACCACGAATCACAATAGCAAATTCAAATCTCATCATCATTAACAATTCAGCATGAAATTTCAGCATGATTAAATTCCAGCATGCTTAATTAGTTAAATCGAAAATCACAGCAATAATCATCCCAAAATATTTTATTACCAAATCAGATTACATCCATCATATACAACGATTATTAAATCAAAAGCCTATCATCTAAACATAATTAGCATGCATCAAGTTCTTTTATCAACATCAAGATTCATACTTTCACAATTTAAAGAACAATCAAGAATATAACTCATGCCATCAAAATCAAAACTTTTCATATGAAATCATAGATTCAACATGCTGAGATTTATAATTTTGACATCAAACATAGTTCAACATCATGAGAACATAGCAAAGATTCAAATCAAAGGATTTAAAACTCATCAACATAAACATGCTCTCTTAGGCAATTCCACAAATACCTTGAGGGCGCCTCCTTTCCCACATTGGCCGAGCACCCCTAGGACAATCCTATAGTTGCCGCATCGCAAAGGGGGGGGGGGGTCCTCGGGCCTCCTATTCTATGGTAATACAAGAAAGCGTCGAGAAATCCCAAATTCGAACGGTGAAATCAACATCTTTTCTCAAATTCCAAACAACGGCTCGAGAACACAAGAAACCAAAAAGGGAATAG
This sequence comes from Canna indica, assembly GCA_034359265.1. Lineage (NCBI taxonomy): Eukaryota > Viridiplantae > Streptophyta > Magnoliopsida > Zingiberales > Cannaceae > Canna > Canna indica. Next base: position 69,477,927 of record CP136894.1, on the reverse strand, counting down.
GAAGGGAGAACCACTCACTTTATTAGGAAGAAGAAGGGAGAAAGAAACTCCCGAAGACAGCCTTCGAAATCCGGCACACGAGAGGAGGCGGCTTGGCTCTTAAGGGTTCCGGCGGCTCCAAAGGGGGGGGGGGGGGCTCGGCTCCCCTCTCTCTAGATGGCTTGTGCGGCTCCAACATGGAGCCGCATGGCTTATGGGGGGGGGGGGGGGGGGTTATAATCCTCTCCCAAACCCTCTTTACAACCCTCCCCTTTTTCTAACCCGCATCCGAATACGCTAACCGCTCAACCCAAACTAACCTCATGCTCAACACAACTATCATAATTATGCCCAAGCACATGCATTAAAATTTTATTGTCAAGTAAAGAAAACGCAAAATTTTTCTACTTACTCGAGCTCTCAAGATCGCACTGGACCATGAGTCAACTCTACTCAACCTCGAATCAACCCGCTAGACTGGCAAACAAATAAAAATGAATAATAGCAATTAGCCATAATATCTCGTATATTACATTGATGTTCAACTCATACTAAGGAAATTCATGAACTAATTTGACATAGCATTGATGTTCAATTCATATCGGTCGCTTAGAATCAGTGATCCCAAGAATTTTAGCTATTGATATTTCCCTAGAATTTCTCTAGGATTACTAAACAATAAGGGTCTAATCGCAGCACTTGTTTGGATTAACCATAGGTTTAAAGAAGATTTTGGCTGCTGGCGCTTGTCTATAACCAAACTAGTTTGCTAGGAAATAAAAGACCGATTCTTTGTATCTGCGATCGATCCTATGAACCGAAATCGAAAACACACATTTAGCTAGGGTTTCCTCTCATTAATTTCTCTTCGATTTTATTTACTATTTTTATTTACATATTTTTGTATTCAATTAAAGCCCTCTCCTTTTTCCTTTCTTTTGGCTCTAATTTTTTGATTTTAAAAGAACTTGAAACTAATTAGTCTCTATGGATTCGACCCTACTCATCGCGACTACAAATCTCAAGGAAGTAGAAAATTATTTTTTGTAGATTCGACAATCATCACTGGGTCCCGGGCCCAAACTTTTATTGGCCGGGACGGGCACGATTTTTGTTCGGGCCGACCGACCCGACCCGATATCTACGGCCTGACACGAATTGTCGATCCTCTTCTACCTTGACCCTAGGCAATGACAACATGAAGTAGTCATTTATGATCGCTTTCAACATATTTTATGCGATTGAGAACACTGAGAAATGCTAAATCTGTCTAAAATAAATAAGTAATAATATTTAAAAATAATAATTTTAATTTCTTTTAAATAGTTATCAATAATTTATTTTAAACCAATAAAAAATCTTTAATTTCTTTGTGAAAATATTTTGCAACTATACTGTATCCCATTATTTTGATCAACAAATTAACTATCTTTTCATAAAAATATATACATGAAATTATACTTTCCAATAGTTTTAAATACTTTTCTATTGGATAATTAAAACCTAAAAGATATGTTTAGCATATATCGACCATTTTCATTATAATTTTTATTTTATTATTGTCACGTCTCCAAATCTGGGTCACGTGACCGACCAAGAATACCACACGTACCTCGAAGCCTAACTATACCACGACACAAAATGATCCATGAAAGGCAACATATAAAAAATATACTCAACAACTTTCAAAACACTAAACATGACAAATGAGACTAAATGGAAATCCAGGAGACTCAAATCAACATAAATATGTAACTCCATGATGAAATACATGACACGAATGCAAGACTCAAAATGCTAACACCAAATCCTACGACTGTGACTTGGGGGACGCCTCACTGAGCATGCACCGTCAGTCGCACCAACAAAGTACCACGTACTTCTAACCAGAACCTGCACACACAAGCAGGAGGGCGTGAGTTTATAAATCTCTCAAAATAATCATCAAGACGATATCAGGAGTATGAAAATCAAGTCAATACTCATGATATAAGTGTCCAATAGCTTATCATTCAACCACATGATATAGTAACATGTTATCAAAATCAAATGTACATACGAATGTAATGTAGCAACTCTAGTCGTTGCCAGCATTGACTGGGCACACATACTAGCCGCTATTTTGTAACCCCTCTAGTTATAGTTCGAACTACCTGGGTCCGTACACTACCCGTTGTCACATCATCCCCATAGCTCCTCTAGCCAACGCTAGCCACTATCACATCAACCTCGCAGCCCCTCTAGTCGTCACTAGCCGCTGTCATATAGCCCCTCTAGTCAATGCTAGCCACTATCATGTCACACTCATTGCCTCTCTAGTCGTCGCTAGCCGCCATCACATGGCTCCTCTAGTTGACGCTAGTCACTATCATGAATGGTTGCGAATATCTCCCCAACCAAACCACAATCACAACATGTCATATGAATGAATAATAGATGTAAAACAACATAGCATGTATATAGCAACATAAGTAAAGCACTTGTCGTACCCCGACATATCATCCGGCCACACTAGCTACTAACAAATCATGCATATATGTATCATCTAATCATACATTACAACAATTAAATAATAGTAAAAAAAAACTATGCATGAGAGTCTTAAGAAAACAACCCTTAGTAGGGGTAAAAACATGATTTTCCATCACTTAGTCTAAATCTGCAGTTTTAACACAAATTTTACTTTGTCGCTTTGTCTAGCATGTACATCCCTCAAATCCTAGTTTATTATCCGCCGAATTTAGATATCAAGCCATCTCTTAAATTCTACATGAATAAAATGATGATTTAATGAGATATCTAAATTCGGCGAATAATAAACTAGGACTTATCCTAGTTATAGTTTTAACCACTTATCCCAGAAGCCATCTCTTAAGTTCTACATGAATAAAATGATGATTCATCCTTGAAACATCGTGTCGAACTTGCCTACGCATATCTAGGTCTGCATGTGCAAATTTGTATAGATTCACTTAGTCATCTTACTAAGCATAGACGGCCTTTGAACCTCAGTTAATTTTCTGCTGAGCATAGACATCGAGCTTGGCTATGTACCCTACAAGCTATACCCAACATTTCTCTTGAGTAGGATGATGTCTCGCCCCCCGAACGGCGTGTCAAACTTACTTACTCAGATTTGGGACTGTCACGTGCAGAATTGCACATATTCACTTGGTCACTTTGGCAAGTATGAACACCCCTTAAATCTCAGTTTGTTCTCTGCTGAAATTATATATCGAGATTGGCTATATACCTTACAAGCTATTCTCGACATTTTTACTTGAGTAGGATGATGCCTCGGCCTCCGAACGTCGGGTCAAACTTACCTACTTCGATTTTTGAACAGTTTTGAGTGTCCTTAGGTTGGCCACTCAATTATCACTTCAAGCTTGATATTTCGCCTCCTAGGGTCGGCCAATCTGCCCGTCTTGGCCTTCATACAAAGACTCGATCAAACCACAAAGTTCTACAACCAAAGGATAAGTTCTTAGGCATAAACAAGGGGGTGATATATTTTGTCAAACAACTTGTGGGCACACACTTAGCCGCACCTTGCCCATGTCCACATGTGGTCCTAACCTGGTGGAATTCAGCCATCATCCTCAAGTTACAAATACTCTCGGCTGTCCCTTTCCATCTCGCCTCTCTCCCAACGCTACCCAACCAGCTACACGCCATACAATATCACACTAGGCATATACAATTTTAGATCTAAAGTATTCACCAGAAACAAGGCACAAATTTCAGTATGTATTCGCTAGTTGGGGCATATCACATAGCACTTGGTGGGTTGTCCAATCACACCCACCCAAGGCCGAGTGGCAGCCCCTAAGAGGGTAAATTCCAGCATTCTAGTTCCGAGGAATTTGCCACCCGCGGCCTCCAACCACCGTATGAAACAGATAACACAAATCCATGTCAAAATCAAAGAATTTCAGCTAATTTTCAACAGCAAACTGGCCATGGCAGCACCCTGCCGCAAGCCATAAAATTCAGCATGAATCATTGAGGACATGGCCTCTAAACACAGCAATCAAACACAAGATATACCGCAGAAACCAAAAGCGAATCAACTATGACACCAAAAACTCGGCCATAACAGCCCATAAACCTATCCGAAAATTTCAGCATGAATTCACCGAGAACTCGTCCTACAAACACCTCGATCAAATTCAACATAAAACCAGAAATCAAACAGCTCTAATCGCCTTGGGAATTTCGGCCACAACATCCCCAAATTCGAATATGAAAATTTCAGCAAAATCCACCAACAATCAGGACAAACGACAATGAAAACTCGCATAAAAACAACTCAAAAAACACTGAAATCATTGTTAACAAAAAGGAACATATCCGGCCTCAAACCAGTATTAAATTTCTGCCCTACATAGTTGGATACCTAGGGGGGGGAATCAAACATCAACCGGCCATAAACCATGAGATTTCACACACCAAAAGCAGGAAAATTAGGAAATTTGCATAAATACATTAATCAAGACAACTCTGGCCATTCCTATTGTGGCAAGCCACCAAGGTGCTACTGGCCAAGCCACTCACCTCTACTAATCCTTGTGGAAGAGAGCGTCCTGCAACCTTTGACGATTGCGCGCGCGACCACGAACCCTTGCGGTCGGATCTCCCCTCCTTGGTGCCACCTCTCCTCCTTGGAATGTGTGCTCCTCTTCTGCATTGGGAGGCGTGCACACGTGACTTCTCCTTTTAATTAATCACTTAAGATCCAAAAGATGTTTTTGCCCCTAACTCGAGTCCGCACCTAAGCTAGCCCATAGACTCGAATGAAGCACACCCAAAGTAGTATTGGACTCGACTCATACCAGAATTTAACAAATTATCATTTGTCTACGATTAATTTTCACGTTCACAAGTCGTACCTTCGATCACATTCTCTGTCGATCTCCACGACTCGCTCCAATGCGCAACCCGAGTCTCTGGCTGAAACCAACATGAAAACAAGGGTATTACAATTATTATCTAACAAGTTGCAACAATTCAAAAATTATATATCGTATAGTATCTTAGTCTAGTCTTATATCAAAAGTATATTGGATGTTGTATTGGATAATGTATGTATTAGCATTAACTTCGGCTTAAGTGTTTTCACTAGGCCAATGGTTCGAGTATATAAAGTTGATGAGCTAGTTATTCCTTCGAGTCGTGAAATACCAAATTTGAAATAAACACATGAGAAAGATAAATGTTGTTTTCTTATCTTTATTTTTGAAAATTAAAATGAATTCTACATTTGTGTAAAAAGTAATGGAATGTTTTTGAATTGCTAAGGTATAATTATAGTTACAATCATTTAAGTTCATGTAAAAAGTAACCGAATATTTTTCAATTGCTAAGGTATATTTCATATTCTTAAAACAATGGACAATCTTTTCATAATATTTCAAACATATTTGTATTTTCCTGATTATTAAAAGTTTACTTTGTATTATTTCTTGTGATAAACATACAAACTATACGATTGAATACAATTATCTCATTATCAATGAGTATAACATACACGACGACCACGACAATATAGTGGAGATAGAATGTACAATGGTGAAATTATATATTCTAACTTCTTGCCTTCGGCTCCTCCATTGTCAACAACGTTAGTATCCTTGAGAATATTGTCTGAAAGATAAAAAATGTTGTAATAGAAATTGTTAAAACACAAATAATCAAGTTAATATAATAGAAATTCTCTAATTAGATATATTGATGCATTGATTATGATAGCCAACTTAAAGAATAGAACAATCAAATCATTTCAAAAGAGAGCATTGAGATGAGATATATTTATTAGTTAACTTGTTTTTTTATATTTACAGTCCATAGATATCGTAAAATATACATTATTTTGTGAAGAAAATTAATAAATCTAATATTTATAAGAATCAAGAAATTTACTAACATGACCCTTGTAAAATTAACTCATCAAATGTTGTCGGTGATGTAGGAGCTATTTCACTAGCTATTGTTGGAGATAAAATTAGTGGCATAGATAAAAAGACAATTGTGACGAGACTAAGAAAAAAACTTCTTGCATCCATGCTAATCAAGCTTTTTTTATCAAAAAAGTATTTTTAATTTCAGTGACTCATTACCCTTCTCTATGAGTGATAAATATAGAATAGTTATGTTAACGCTAAACAAGTCTTAAATGCAAGGAACATACTTTATAGGCTTTCAGTTAAAATTTTAAAATTGTAATTATTGTATAAAATCAATACATTGTAGCGGTTGAAGCACATAATGATAGAGAAATAACATCATCATATAAACATCAATTAACATACATTTGTGGATCAACAATATATATTATTATATTTATTATAGATATGTATTGAATTGTACTGGTTGAATTTATACAAATTAATTAGTCTTCTCTCTTAAAGATTTTAGTGCTCACCATACAATATAATCAATAAAAATTTCTATTTGTAGCAAATATTTAATATATATATATATAATGTGTAATATAGGATAACAAAAGTTCTAGATGTGTTATGTATTATATATAAAATTTAATAATGTTTAATTCTTCTGGAATGTGGATGTTAATATCGATAATAAAAAGATTTTAATGTATGGTGTTTACAGTTTGAAAAAATTAATGGAAAACATATATATATTTGAAGAAAAAAATAACATTAGATTGGTTATCAAAAAATGATAATAAAAAGATTTTAATGTATGGTATTTACCGTTTGAAAAAATTAATGGAAAACATATATATTTGAAGAAAAAAATAACATTAGATTGGTTATCAAAAAATAATTTTGACGAATAAACTAAATAGTTAAATACTAAATAGAACAATTAATATTTAAAAATCATCATATAAGCTTTAGAAAAATACTTTTATGAATAAAAAATATGAACATGATATTTTTATTTTTTGTAAAAATTATAATATATTTTAATTGATGAATTTATTAATTTTACTAAGAATTTTGAAGAAAGTTCTACTGTTTATTTTTATTATTATACTTTTGAATTTCTAAGGTACACTTCATATTCTTGAGCCCAAGCGAGCACCACCCTGAGCCTAGGCGGCTGTGGTGCTACAGTACCGCCCAGTCTGGCATCGCCCCGAGCTCAAGCAGGAGGGCCGCTGCAGCGCTCGGGTGAGACACCACCACCCAGGCGGGTTGCTGCGGCAACCGAGTGGGGCCCTCGGCCTCGATCCGGGGCCGTTGCACCCAATCGGGGCAACGCTCACTACAACAAATCATTGATATTCCAACGTCATAATAAATTAACATTTCGACGCCAACAGCAGTCGAAATGAACATACTGACGCCAGTAAAAATAACGAAAATGAGTGGAATATGACGTGAGCCTATATGTCGAACATTTCGACGTCTGCTCGGGCATCAAAAGATTTTTTTTTTAACATACCAGCGTCTGTCAGATGCGCCATAATAATTTTTTTAAAAAAATAATAATAATAATCCTCGAATTCCGCTACAATGCAGCGGAATTCGAGGAGCCGCCGCACGCGGAATTGGAATTCTGCGTACGACGAAAATCAAAAGGCGCAGAAAATGAATCTGCGCCTTTTGGAATTCCGTCGCACGAGGAATTCCAATTCCGCATGCGGCGGATTTAGGGCAGGTGTGAATCCACGCTTGCTCGATTTTCGCCGCGCGGCGGACATCGAGCTGGCGCAAATCACATCTGCTCGATTTCAGCCACGTGGCGGAAATCGAGCGGCGCGTATCCGCGCCTGTTCAAAAATTAAAAAAATTAAAAAATATATTAAAATAGTAATAAATTTTAAAAATTTTGATATAAATAAAAGTTTTAAAAAATTACCAACCTTGTACAAAATTTAATATCTTGGATGAATTTGATAACCTGTAAAAAAAGAGAAGAAAATATTAGTGAAAAAAAGAAGAATAGAAATTAAAGAAATAAAAATGAAAATCGATCTCATCTAGCTTGAAGAGAGAATAGGAGAAAGAAGAAGATAGAAGAAAGAAGAAAAAATGAGGAAGAAGAAGAGGAAGAGAAAAAAAATGAAGGAATAAGTATAAATAGAAAAAAAAATAAAAAATTAATTTTTTTTTTTAAAAAAAACTACAATAGGCGGGAAATCTCCCACCTCCTGCTTGGGCGAGCGCGCCAGCACGCGCTCGGCCACTTACCCGCGCCAACTTGCGCGGATTAACGGGTTGGCGGGGCCAACCCGTGGATACCGGCGCCAAACATTTCGGTGCCTCCTGACAGCATGCACCGAATTTTTTCGCCGCCTGCTATCAGAAGTCGAATTTTTTCGACATCTGTTGTCAGGCGTCAAAATTTTTTCGCCGCCTTCAATAGACGTCGAAATTTATTATATTAATTTTTTTTAATAGTTTTACATTTCGATGCTCATAGTAAGCGTCAAAATTTTGGTGTCGATATATAACAATTTTGTTGTAGTGGCTGCTCCGACTGCGAGGCAGTCGCGGTGACGCGCGACTTGCCACAGCCTAATGTCGACGGTCTCTCCACGACCCTCGGTCACCCTGATCAGACGACGATGAGGCTTTAACAAGATAGGAAAACCTAGTTTTGGGTGAGGGGGAAAACCCTAGTTTTGATGAGTCGGGGAAGGAGAAGATTGTAACAATTAATAAATGTAACGGTGATATAATATTTGTAACAATGTCATTTTCATTTAAGGGTATTTAAATTTGCAACATTAATTGTTTTTAATGTTCGTATCAATGTTATAAACTAGTTAACGATGTTATGTTTTCATTTAAGGGTATTAATTGTTTTCATTTAAGAGTTTGGTGCTGGTGGTTGACATGTAGCAGTTTTACAGTTTTACAAACACTTGTAACTATTTTAATAAATGATTCATTTAAAAAAAATATTTTGGGGTTTTCTTCAAACTTATTTTGAGAGTCTGGATTATCAAACACATCCATATTATATATGATTTTTATTCGTCACAGTATTCTGAACGCAATTGTGGGGTTCATTTTCTTATATGTATTCTTATTTGTTAGATTTTGGAGCATTTTGTGTGATGTTTTATTATTTTTAATTATTTATTAAAAAATAATAATTTAGATCTTTGTTTGAAATTAATTTTGTATGTTTTCGACGTTCAAGTATGGGCATTTCATATATGATTTTTTTCGTCTCGGTATTTTGGATTTAATGGTGGAACTCATTTTCCTAGGTGGAGTTTGGATTGTTCGGTTTTACGGTGTTTTCAAAAAGTGATATTTCCATATTTATTGGATTTAATTAAATGAATAATTGAGCATGATATATGGTGTTAAAGTTGGTGTGAAGAGTGGTTATTGGAATAATTGAGCATGATGGTGTTAAAGTTGGTGTGAAGAGTGGTTATTGGGGTATAGTTGGTATCATGAGAGGATTCGATCATCCATACCCATGTGTTATTTACATAATTGGTGCTCTTATCTTATCTATTTTTTGGTGTGTGAATTCATTTCCTTTGGAGCTCTCTAATGCATGCATTTGAATTCATGAGCATATTGGCGTGGTAACTAAATTGTGATACATGTGTTATAGTAGATAATTGCATGAATTATGGTTACTGTGCATGTTATAATTGTTGGAATGTGTATGTTATCATTCATGGACATGTAATTGTTACACCCCAAAATCCAGGGTCACGTGATCGATTAGAGTACATGTTCGTACTTCAAAGTCTACCAACTCATGAAACTAAATGCAGAATAAATGTCATAAACATACGGAAACCATGAACATATGAATGCATGCTTTACTAAAAATATAAATATCAATTATGAGTACCATCCTTGTTTACAATTAACTCATGACCATATGCATACATGACACCTACAACCCAACTATGGCATGTCACGTCACGAGATTCACTGTCTGAGACTGCAGCCCCAGCTGCGCGCGCAACATGGGTACCACCATACCTCTATTAGTCAGGATCTGTAAAACAACAACAAAAATAAAGTGGTGAGTTCCAAAGGAACTAAGTGAGTGGCTCTACCCGAGCCCTCTACAAACTACCCCGAGCATAAACATAATCAAGCATAAATTATAATTATGGAAGTGCTGAAATATAATAACATGTGAGGAAATTGCATTCATCCACAAACTCGTACTCAGAACATAATAATCACTTAGCCCATACCGGCCCAAACATCCAAGCACAACAACCACTCGGCCCATACCAACCCAAACATCTCACTAGAACAAGCTTCCTGCCCGGGTGTAACACCCGTGAAAAAATAATTAATTTATTTTTTTGCCTCAACAGGAAAGCCATGATGCATGTCGGGGCGGGCCAAGTAAATCGCTGAAGGCCGCAATTAAGGGTATGACCCTTATGCATGAGTAAGATTATTTATTTAAATCGAGATGAAAAGTTAGGTTCGAGTCGAGTTCGACGATTCGATCGGAACTCGATTTGGACGAGTATATACTGGTTAAAGGGGATTCACTTGAGTTAAGGGAAAAAAGATAATTTAAAAGAAATAATAAAAAGAAAAAGAGGGATGATCAATGGGTGACGTACGGCTCTAGGGAGAACCGCACGCCGTCCAAGAGAGGGAGGAGACGCCACTTATTTGGTCGGAGTTCGTCGCCGCCGGTTGCCGTTGTCGCGAGGCGTCGTCGCTATCTTCTCCCTCTCATCTTCTTCTCCAATGTGAGTGGCTTAACCCTAGCCTTGTAGGAACATCCTCCTCTTTGTTGGCCGCATGAAGAAAACGGGAGAATATCTAGAAATTATTTTCCTATGCCATTTGGTGATCGATTTCCTTTGTTATGATGTTATTTCGGAGAGAAAGATGGATGAAAACCTAGAGCACCTAAAAGCAATTAAAGGAATTCCTGCTACGTCGTATGCTTACTAGGGCATCATGCGCCGTATGCCTGCTAGGGCATATATATATCTTATTATTTCTTTAAAGCTTGCCTTCTTGGATTCACACATGCCATCTTACTAGCTTCCACTTGTCACTTTATTTATTTGTGTTTCTTGGTCCTGAACGCATGGCTCCAGAAATTTGTTCATGGGTTGATTCAGGTGCTTTGTCATCTTTTGCAGTCAATTCCACGCACCATACATTCCAAAAGTGGTATTCATAATCTTCATGAAAGTATGGCTATATCTGCTCGTTGATAATGATCGATCCTCTTATTTATATTGTTATAACAATGTTTTGCTAGTGTATTGATTCTAATCAAATATCAACCTATGAGAAAATATATAATCAGATTAAGGTGAATTGGTCTAAATAACTTTAGTTCTTGATTACGTTGTCTTGTTAGGGAAAAATGTCAAAACATGACAACATATTTTGTAATTCATGCTTAACACCATAAGACAGTGGCCCTCTATAATAGTATGGAAATATACAATATGCTTCCAAGAACCTTAAGGAATAGAGGAGGGTAGATACTTGCTATGAAAAATCTTAGGGCCGACCCTAGAAATATGTTGTTATTATCATGATGATTATATTCATGTGGAGGCTATCGCATAAGATATGTAGATAATTCTATTGTACTTGTATATTGAATTCATGTTAGATAACAATGCCTAAATTGATCTCTACATTAATTGAGTAGTTGCTGGAATTTTATTTATATAGAATGTAGAATTTATTTAGTTAAATGCAGAAATTATGTATTTATTTGCTGAAAATTATTAGATAAATATAGTAATTAAATTGTAGCAATGTCTTATTTTTGGAACGCTGTGAATTAAAATGTAATTGCAGTAATTATCCACAAGGGTGTTAATTATAGAAGAAAACTTGTAATATTTATTGTGTATGAAAGATAGATAATATAGATGTATGTGACATGTAGAACATGAAATCATGATGTACCCCTACTAGTGGATGACGATAAATAGTAGAAATTAAATACTTAATTTCAAACATAGAGACATTAGAAGTAGGGACACAGAACTATGTCCTACGAGCATAATAGTCATACCTTGCACCCAATAAGGAAGGGTGGCATTAGGGGTTTGACGGAGAAAGCCTAGGATGGGTTGGGTACAGGCGTATGCCCAAGGAGTTGGATGAGTAGAGAATCCTTGGATGCACTGTATATTGTATATTGTCCTTGTGATGGCCGGCCTAAGCAGCGTACTCAGCAATGGATGAGAGGTCTTGAGATTGCACCAGTGAGGCACACTAGTGTTAGACCTGAGTTTGGGTTGGATGGACGAATCCCAACCCGATGTTAGACCTGAGTTTGGGTTGGATGGGCGAATCCCAACCCAATGTTAGACCTGAGTTTGGGTTGGATGTGAGAATCTCAACCCGGTTGGACGGGCGAATCCCAACCTAGTGGGGTACCGGAAGCTAGCTAGCCATCCTAGCTGAATGTCCCGAGGTTTTGCTTTATGCAGGTCAAGTTGATATGTGCACATTTGTGGAAATGAAATTGCATGCTTGTATGGCCAATTGTGGCCGATTATTATTCATGCTTGTATGGCCAATTGTGGCCGAGTATTATTCATGCATGTGAGGCCGGTTGTGGCTAAGTATTATTTACACATGTTGGCCAGAGATATGGTCGAATATTCCTTCTATGGTACGGGGCCAGATATAGTCGAATACTCATGTTTATACAGGTTGGCCAATCAACTAGATGTTGTATTAAATCCCTGAGTTTATCTGAGAATGTATTTCTTGTTATATACTTATGATTTGGGGTTTAGCTGGAGGTTCGATAGAATCACTCATTGAGTTCCTCATGGACTCACGTTTGTTTAATTTTTATTTTGCAGAGGCTGACCAGTAAGGTACCGGCTAGAGTACATGGCACAACTAAAGGGGCAAACAACACCGTTGATCTCATAGTAGACTGAGTTTAGGGAGTTGTAGTCGAGTCTTGGTTTTCTTTCATGCATAATGATATATTTTGAGATATTAGAGTCTGTAACTTCATTTGGACATAGATTTTTTCACATCAAAACTCTTACTTCATTTCATGATTAGCTTCCATTTTGTTTTTATATCTGTGTGGTTGTATGCATGAGTTAGGCTTCGGGATATTGACATATATACCATGGTCGGTCACGTGACCCTGAGTTGGGGCGTGATGCCGGACCCTCTAACTAGGATGGGCTACTAGTTTCGGTGCCCACTCCGGTTGGGAATAACCCTCCGACTAATGTCACTCGAGTCCATCGTCAACGTGGCTCACTAATGGCAACTCTCGACTGTATCCAAACTCGTCGAGTTGGGACCAATTGCCAAGTTGGTACGCTTCTCGGCCCGACCATCGTCCATCCACAACAAGAAACACAAGCAATGATGCTACATGCACCATACACACAGGTACATAAATATCTCACAGATGATTTTAATATTTTAGCCGACAACCCGGGTACGCGTCTATGCGCCCCAACCCGACCCTCTCTTGGGCCCAACTCCTCGGCTTTACATGTCATGACCCAAAAATATATTTCACTTAGATTCGATAAATTTCAACTTGTACCGAATAATTTCAGCATATAAAACTAATTCCAGCATGTATAAAAACAAATCCAGCACGTATAAAGATAATTCCAGCATGTATATCATACCACAACGTCAATTCCAGCCTACCTTATCATACAATGAAAAGTTCAGATTAAAGCATACCATATTATTCCACAAATTTTCAAATGTACTATGCCTAGTAATACTACAGAAATTTTCAGATTTTAGAATATTTACCATATTATATATCCTAGTTATCATCTATGATCATAATCATCCAGGTAAATATATGTTTAGGTAATTCATATAAAAAGGAATCTATACCACCATAACAATAATTCAGGTAAATAAGCATCCATGTAATTTATATGATAAGAAAAATCGAAACCACCACAATAACCTCGTGCATTCGCATCCAATCTATTTTGGCCTACCCCGACCCATATATAAATAACACATGCACAAGCAAGAAATATGAGTTGTAACATTGGACTACCACGAAACCAACAACCACAATCATAGGGGTCGGCCCTAACTTTCATATCACGTCTTCACCCTTACATCATGTTTCCACACCATTTAGACTATGATTGATCACTAAACTTACAGAAAGTAATCATACCTCAATCTAGACACCAAGGTGTTCAAGGTTAAGGATTTCATGAAGTCATAAAATCGGAACTTGTAGGGGTCGGCCCTAAGCGTAGGGTCGGCTCTAACCCCTAACTACACCCATCATCTTACTCATTGAAATCTAGGGCTTTCCTATTTAGAAACTAGTCAAGATCAATATAATATTCATCTACTCTAGCTAATACTGAAAAATATATTTTAAAAAAGACCTACCAAACAGCCTCCGATCAGAAATCGGACACCACCATTGCGTTCAGAACGTGAAAACTTATAACTTTCATATTCCCCTCGATCTCATCTGATGTCTCTAGGATCAATTTCAAAAATACCCCAATAATCTTCAAATATCAATCCATTTCTTACTGTACAACTCTCCTTTTAAAATATTTAATTAAAAATTTCATATCTCCACCTGCGACTCTGCGAGCGTCACCATCCCTGACTTGCCCCCTGCTCCTCTCGGCTCCACGCTCGGCAGCCTCCTGGTCGTCGGCGATCAACCTCCACTGGCCCCGCCGGCGCCTCCCACGGCCCCCAGCGCCCGTGGAGCACCGGCTCACGGCTTGGATGTCGCGGCGGCCTCCCCCGCCCGCAGCCGCAGCTGATGACGAACTCAGTGCGATCGCCGCACCGCTTCCGGTCCAACTTCTCTTCTTCCCATTCTTCCTTCGATCAAAATCTACTCTATACAGAGAATATACATAACAACAGGGAAAGAAAAGAACATGTTAAAACCACTCACAGTCAAAGAAGATCGAGAAGGAAGGTGCTCCTCCGAGTTCCTGCACCGACGATCACCGGCGGCAGCAAGCCCGACCACCAATTGCGCCTCCTCTTCCTTCACTCGTCGCCCAACCTAGGGTGTGTGCGACTCTTGGGGTCGCACGGTCCCTAGTAGCGCCTATTTTTTTTGTTAATTACAACAATACCCCTAAGCCTTAAGTAAGCCATATATGTATCTATACACACTCGATTCGAGTTCCGATAGGACCCCGGACTCGTCTCGAGTTCAACCTACATCTAACATCCAAACAACTTAAACAAAATAATTTTACTTGCGTGTAAAGACCGTACCTCAATTCGCGTCTTCCAGTGACTCGCTCGGTTTGTTCCGACGTGCATCCAAACTTTTGTGTTGAAATCACAATAATCAAAGCTAAATTTTCCACCGGCATTATAGTAATAACGGTTAAATTGTTACATTTGATGATATTAGAGTTGTATGATGTTGGACTGTTCATATTATGTTGGTGTTAGCTTTTGGTTCATGATTATATATATGGTCTTAAATTGAATTACATGAGATATCATTATTATGCATTTGTCAGTATAGTGTTACAAATGTATTGATTGTGTTAGGATGCATGTTGAAGTTGTTTGAGCTATATGGAGTATTATAGTGTTATAGTGTGGATTGCTGATCTATTTGCAACCCATTGAATCCGATGGAGTTCTTGGGCGGGGATATTGGTTTATCCAAGGATGTGCTACAGTGTGGAGGCACATGCGCAGTGCCTACAGGCTATCTTCGAATAGTTGTTCTCCATGTATGAGCAGACGAGGAGGACTACTCTCGGGGGTGTGAGAGTGCAGGGTGAAACCCAAGGAGCTTGTGTCCACTTTATGCTCTCGATTGGTAAAGATGATTAAAGAATTTAAGTGGAGTTTGATTAATAACTCACGGCTTATGGTATAGTGTTATTTGTGTAGTAGTTTGATGTTCGTACACTGATTATAAGCGATGGTGTTTATCCCTTTGATGCATTGTATGAGTTATGAGTTAGTGCTCATTGGCATGTGACAATAATGGTTAGGAGTTGAGTTAATATGCATAAATCATTATGCATCATTTTTATATGAGCTATTTATCTTGGTGCTTAGTCATATTGGCATTTATCCTTCTCAGCCTTTCACTGTCTTCATTTGTGTTTGATTCAATTTTGCAGGTGCGGGTTGGTACACTGGAGGATATCTAATTATATAGAGCATAGGAGGTGTGCTCTAACATTGACTCATTTCTATAGTGTTGTATCCAATTCCTATTATTGTATATTCGTTCCTTGTATAAAGTTTATGACTTTTGTTTTCAGTTAATCATTGATTTTAGTGTTTCGTGTTGTATAGTGCTCTCGTTGTTCGCTCTCCTAGGCAATATTCGCCTTAATGGGAATGACCCTAGGGAGTCTGACCGAAGGTATGCTGCTTGTGCTCGATTAATTTGATTTAATTAAGTGGAATACTCATCCTTGGGTTTAACTCGAGTCAGGTGCGAAAGTGTAAGGGGGGGTTGAATCATGTAACAGGGGTAATAAGAGAACTAAATAAATAAAGAGAAGAAGGTGGCGGTAGAGAGAGGAGAGGGCATGAGTTGAGAGAGAGAGAGAGAGAGAGAGAGAGAACAAAAAGAGGGGGTGCGGCAACTTGAAGAAGGATTCTGACGCGCGAAGATGAGATTTCAGGCTGCAATCATCATCGTCCATGCATGATTGAAGGAGGGCGTCAAAGGTTCTTCGAACTCAACTCGTAGGGTATCATTCAAGGTGAGTGAGGGCAACACCCTTGATGGTTCGCCCATCATAGGGAGGTGTCGATTGATCATGAGTAAATCGTTGATTTTATCGTGCGAAGAATTTTCGTTTGATCGCTGATCTCATTATTTTGGATGATGCTTTTCCTCTTGATTGATTGGTAGTAGGATTAGGGATTTCTTGGGGTTCTGACGGTTGAGGTTGTGGTAGGATTTATTTGATTGAAATGATGATCAGTACTATGCTGAAGTTTCCTGCGCGTTGGGCTAAAATCTATTGACTCTGTGGCTGGAATTTACCGCTCGAAAAGGGGTTGTGTATGTCTTGATTTCACTTGGAAAACTTCTAGGGATGTACGGGTTTTTGGTGGTGAAATTTTTGGATCGATTGGTTGTAAATTTTGAATAGATTCGTAGGCTGAAATTCTGCACACGCAGACTGAAAATTTCTACGCACATAGGCTGGACTTATCGGATTGTTTCGTTGAAGTTGCGAGCTGGAAAAGGGTTGGGAATAAGTTAGTTCCACCTGGGGAATGTTCAGAGAGTCTAGAAATTTTTAGAGGGTTGAATCGCTGCTGTAGGCTGCACTGCGATGCGAGTTTAGATGGCTGCACAAGGTTGCACTTACTTAAGCTGAAATCGCAAACACCAAGTGTTCGTCAAAATGCATAGCTGAAATGTAGTGCTGGAATTATATGAATTCAGGTGGTAATTACATGTTCATTTAGATAGTGTGACTTGTACATGATATGGTAATTTTTGGGAGGGTCGGCCTTGGATGAGCAGCCCTAGATTGGTTAGACAAGCGTGTGGCATGTTAGTGAAAATCTGAAATTTACGGTTGCAATCTATGTTATTTGCATGCTCACCCACCATGGAAATACTTATAATTTATTCAAAGTTGTTGCATAATAATGGTGTGTGCTTGTGTATTGTGCTTATGATATCGTTGGAGGGCATTCCTAACGATGGAGACTCGCTAGAGGGCTTTTCTAGCGTTGAGATATGTCGGAAGGCTTTCCCGATAGGAGAGGAAAATAGCACTAGAGGGTATTCCAAGGTTGTCTGTCCCATGGATGGGTACGTGCTGTAGGGCCTTCCTAGCACCCTACCCGGTGATGTCGTAGGTATGCGTTAGAGGGTCTTTCTTAACATCATCCCCGGCTTGTGTGCTTGTGTGATTGTATGTTTGCATACTACTAATGCATTACATTTCGCTTATTGAGATTTAATTCTTAGCATGTGGAAATGGTAGAGTAATGAATTGATTAATATTGGGTATGATTTCCTAGAGAATATAATTTGATGGATGAATTATGATAATACTGTCATGATCAAGTAGTGAACCAATTAAATATGATTGTGTCTTTTGAACATATATAACTCGATGGATGATTTTTAGGGCGGTTGTGAGGCCTGAAATATTCAATGAGTTCTTTGAACTCATGCGTGTTTGTTTTCTTCTGCGTGCAAGTTCTAAGCAAGAGGCACCTTATGTTGGTGAAATGACCACACTAAATGAGGGTGAATAGTATGTTAACTAAATCTTATCTCTTAAATCCAATTTTAATAGTTTCTTAAGTTACTTAGGCAATTCACAATTGACGACTAAATGCAGAAGTGATAAATAATAAAACAATTAATACAAATAAAATATCAATGCTAACACAAAGATTTATAGTGGTTCGGCCCCAATGCCTACTCCACTACCTAAGCACCCCACTTAGGATTTTCAAACTAAGTTTTACTAGATTAATCTTGTTTCCCTTACAACGAGGACTTTGACCCGAAGAGTCTTGCTCTCAACTTAAGGCACTTCCACACCTGGAAGTCTCCGCCTTCTTACCGAGAGTACTCTTCCATCTCAACCTAAGGGACAACTCAACTAATCATAGTAAACTAAGTTTACAATGGTGGGTTTAAACCTCAACACCAAGGCAACCACCAAGGCAACCAACCTAGCACTCTAGGTTTACACAAATTCAAATATAATGAAATAAATACCAAAATACAACAATAATGAGAGCAAATAATAAATAATACACACTTAGCTCTCAAACAAGATGTCCTAGCTCCTCTTGATGACTTGAAGATGAATCAAGGCAAGCTCAAAGTCAATCTCAAGATTTCTAGGCTCAAAGCTAGGGTTCTTTGCAAAGATGGTGGAAGAATTCTTGTAGAGATGCAAGGAGTGGCTCTTGAGGCTTAGAAGCATCAATCATAGGCTAGAAGTGAGTTTGGGATAGGTATAAACGGGTATTTATAACTCCCCAAAAGAAATGGCTCGTCAACGGGCGTATTTTTGCCCGTTGCCAACGCCCGATCGCTTGCCGATCGATCATCGATCGACCAATGGATCGACCGCCCAAACAACTGCGGCATTCTGTCGCTTCTGGGCGCACTTCGGTCGATCGACTAGTCGACCGAATTGGCTACTGCCAATTTTTCGCCACATTCGATCGACCGAATTGGCTACTGTCAAATTCTGGCATCGTTCGGTCGACCGAAATGCCTTCTCCTTTGGTCAGTCGACCGAACCTGGGCAATGCAGATTTCTTTGCTTGATTGCTCGTTTTGTTGTTCCGTCTTCGCTGAGTCTACTTATATAATATTTCTTAACTTTAAGTTAATAAATTTAAAACATAAATGTTATATAAGGATTACCCCCCATTTGGATTCAATAAAAATATATAAAAAAATCAAAATCCTTAACAATCAAAATCTATCTTGGGGTCTAGTACAAATTTTCAGAAAATAGAAATTTTCTAATATTTCGGGTCAAGTATGGGTAGGCTAAAGGCTTTCAAAAAATCATTTAAAATACCTTGTTATCTAGTTTTTACCCAATGAACAATTACCGTCATTTTTGTGTTAAAAAAATACCTAGGTCATATAGCTCTCCAAGGAGTTCCCTATGCTTAGTGAATTTCAGAACGATTTCCGGGTTTTCATGTTTTGGGATTCAAGTTTGGTTTTTGGGTTCTTTGAGTCATAATGAGGATTTGCAACACATGCTAGACACCCTAAACCTAAACTTCAACTTTCCGAAGAATCTCGAGCGTCAACGAGCATCTTTGCCGATTTCTCTAATTTTTTCGATCGGGGACGTCGTGCGCTAACTGACTTGGAACCTGAAAGATTTCTCAATGAAACATTAGTTGCATGTTTGTTATCATCAAAACCGAGATTAAGACCAAGATAGATTAAGACCAAGATTAACACCTTAGTGTCCTCGAAGCGCACGATTGGAGGTGCAAGCTTAGGGAGGAGTTCCATGTCGCAGTCGTAGGGAGTCTAGCCTATGGGTTATTCGCATGAGTCATGTGTAAAGAATACATTTGGAATATTGTAGTTTGATGTTGAGCATATTTATCTTTTAAGTCGTGGAGTCTGCATATTATGAATCTAAAATTCTACATAATAAAGCATGTTATTTTGTTATTATCATGTTGTGGTTACATGTAGTTAGGCTTCGGGATAGTGAGTGAGCTTTCCCGACTGGGTCACGTGACCAAAGTGGTTTTGGGGTGACATAATTTTAGTATGTTCTTAAATCTAACAAATTAATAAAAGATAAATATAAACTTTATATTAAAAAATATTGCCAAAAAAATATTATCATCATTCCATTGTTTTTTTTTAACTTTTCAGATTTTAAACCTTTTGAGCCATATCTTTTAGTAAACATTTATAATTTAAATTATAGAGCTCAAACTCGCTAAAACGATCAATATTAGAGGTGGGATCGTGCCCAAATGCGTATACAATTCAAAATTTTAAAGAGGGAGGGGGGCTCCATTCGGCACGAGGAATGCCCCTTTGGGCTTGGGATGCCTCAAATATTTAAAATATATAGTTTTAAAATTATAAAATAAAACTTAAATAATATAAACAATAATATAAAAATATCTACTAATAATTAATAATATTATATTATTATATTATAATGAAATCAAATAATATTGATAATATAATAATATAGTAAATTAATATATACTAATATTATAATATATTATAACAAAGTCAAACAATATAATATTAATATAGTAGTTAATAAAAATATAAAGTTGGGTCATGCTCGGCTCGACACGAAATGTGACAGGGTCATGCCAAATATGGCCCGAATCAAGTCGAGTTTATGCTGCATGTGAGTCGACTCAATCAATTTCCCCCTCTAGTCAATATCATGTCAAAATAAAATTGCATTCATTCTAGAGATGACAATTGGCTATACCCATGTTGTAATGGCTAGGGATGATAAAATTGCATTCATTCTAGAGATGACAATTGGCTATACCCATGTTGTAATGGCTAGGGATGGCAACGATTCCATTAATCGTATTCTTTATGATTAACAAAAATCGAAGCAAATCGATTATTCGTTGGATAAACGAAATCGATTATTCATTGGATAACCGAAATCGATTATTCGCTGGATAACCGAAATCGATTATTCGCTGGATAACCGAAATCGATTAGTTCAATTTGAATAGATAGGATTATCCATAACCAGATAACTGATTAATACATAAATTAAAAATCATTTTAAATAATTAGTTTATCAAGTATATGATATTAAATTATTAATCATATATAATAATTAATAAATATAATCCATTTTGGTTATTGACTATTCGTAGATAACCGGTAATCAAAATTGAAACTTATAATCCATTTCGACTATCGATTATTTGCTATGTGGTAACCGAAATCAAACTACAAATTCATTATCTGGAATCAAATTTTGCAATTCGACTAGTAGTGGCAAGGCGATGATCTCAAAATTAGTGGGTAATTTTTTTAATTATAATATCAAATAATATGTGAATAGAGTAATTTAAATAAAAAATATCAAATAAGATTTCAATACACATAAATTTTTTATTAATTCAAACTAAAGTATTTATGATAAATAAAAATATAAAATAATTACTTTTATAATTGTTCTTTGCAAGTTGCGATATTATAAAATTACTGCAAAATTAACTCATTATTATTAGCACAAGTAATTTATTTAAAATAAATCTAAATTATGTTATAATAATTAAAATTAACATAAGAATGAGCATATTGGCAAAATACTAAATTCAAAATCCAGCACGGATTATGGATTGTGGACTAAAACCAAACCTGTTAATACACTAGAACACAAATTATGCATTCAAGTGCAATGCTAATTTAGCTAATTTTAGCTTCTGCTTTGATATCAACACCTGATACTTTTTCAAGATTTCCATACCAATATACAACAATTGCATGTTCTGAACATCTGCTGCTGTTGTTCTAAGAATTGATTCTATGGTCATTTTCTACGCAGCACTAACGCAATAAGATAAGCAAGGGGATACTCAAAATTGCTGCACAAAGTTTCAACTCTAGTTTAACTCCCATCTCATGTAACCATCTGCAGAAAATAAGCCACTATTAGCTGGAAGTCAGTGGGTCTTCAAATGAATAAATGATGGTAATGGCCCCATCCTCATGGATCAGCACTTTGTCTACTTTTCAAACAAAAAGCCTAAAAAAAGAGAAACAATTGGATTGATGGCCTAATGGCTCATCTCACAAATGTGGAGAGTGAGATTAAATGTTGAGCAAAGGTAATCTAGATTTAGTCTCACATCCAGTGTATGTGAAAAATTATGTTAATTAATATACATCCGATGTATGTGAAAATTTATGTTGATTAATAAGATTTTATGTATATTACCATTAGTTTCAGCTTAAACATTTCAATTAAATTAGTGATTTATACTTATAAAGTTGATAGGTCAACTAGACAAGCCGTAGTAAGGTCTTTTATGAATGAAGCTTGCCACTAAATCAACACCATTTATTAATTCATACGTGTTTTTCATTTGAAGCAAGAGTTCAATAAGATCAGAAAATGTAAAAAAGTATCCTTCCAAAAGGAAACTAAAAAAAGATGAGATACTTGTTTATGAACATCTCCTTCAAGAGGCATCATATTATGTTATGCCCCCACCTAATCAGAGTGTGCTAAAAATCATAAAATTGATCTCCCAACAACACCAAGTCTCTAACCTTGATTTTTGGATATGGATAATGATTTGTTAATCTCTTTCTTTCCTTCATTAATTCATTGGATCCCGAGTTTGGTTCCTAGAAGTAGCTATTTGTAATGTTTTGGTTATTAGAATTTTGGGCCTACAATAGCTTGTGAGTGACAAATTGCTGTCATGTACAACTAATAGATATATTGAGTGTGCCATGATACTTGATATTTATTAACGATCCTCTGGTAGTAATTTTCTTGTGATTCATTTGTTTCACATGAGATAACAAATGAAAGAGAATTGAATAGATTTCAATTCGGTATTCAGGTCTGAATATATCATATAATATCAATTATATATTATTCTAATCCATGCACTAATGCACTAAACAAATAAGATATTAAAATATCCTATCCCCTTTATCCTATGAATCAAACATACCCTTAAGGTTCTTTTGTTTCGATGGATAGGAAAGGATAACAAATGAGAGAGGATAACAAATAAGAGAGTATTGAATAGATTTTTTTTAAATTGGAACATCAATTTTATATTCACCTCATCCTATTTTCTTCTAATTCATGGACTAAACAAATAAGGAATTAAAATTCATCACTTATCCTATGCCTTTATCCTATGAAACAACATGCCCTATTATTTTTAAAGTCATTGGGAATAAGGGATCTTGAGCTGGATGGTTCCTATCATAATATTCCTATGACTCACTGAGAAAGCTTGTCATACATTAACATACTTGAGTTATGACCAGTGAAAAGTGGAGATACAATTTAAAGGTAAACCCTGTCATTATTATGCTGTGGTTGGTTATATTCAGTAGAGCTAAAGCATAAATAACAACAACAAGAAGAAGAAGAAAGTTCAATAGGAAATTACTTGTTTGAAGTCAGTCAGCAAATGTCTCCAGCATCCTGGTTAATTTTTTTGAGAAGGTTCTTGGAGGGATTTAAGCCGTGGTGAAAATCTCAAAATAGGCTTCTCTGAACACAATTTATTTTTCTTAGCTCGAGGCTTTTCTCCAGCTTGGGAAATTGCACCTGTATCAAAACCTTAGGTTGTGAGTTCCAAGTGCAAAATTCTGATGGCTTAAACATCTTCACTTTAAGAGGTAGGTATGCTCAATAGTCAATATTTATTCACCTTGATCTTCTTCAATGGCATCACCATTGGATTTTCGAGTCCCTTTCTTAATTTGTGGTTCCCTATCAGTACTCACTGTTATTGTTGCAGAAGCAAATTCCTTTTTATTGTTCTCATCCTTCTTAGATGGAGCATCATGATCTTCTGTACCTTTTATATGGCTTTCATCTCCAAATGATAGGTCAATGTGAATGACTTCCCTTGCTATTCTTTGTCCAGAACGTGTTACTCTTGTACTTACTTGCCTGGAGTGCTCATTGGATGGTTCTTTGTCAATTGATTCTAAAATTTGATTTTTTGCTGATGAACGAGTTAAGCGTTTTGGAATTCCATGATTTAACTTCTCTTTTGTTGCCATCTCTGTGGAATAGTTGATATTACCTTCTTCTTTAGATGCTCTAACCGATTTCTTCAAAGAAGTAACTGAATCCGGAGAATCACCAAAAAGAGACCTTTTGGCACCCTTTCTACAAGCATTTATTGAACTTTTTACATCCCAGTCTTCAAGTTGTATGGCTTCTCTTGATTCTTTGACTAGATTTGGAAGTTCCATAACATCACTGTTGACATGTGCTTCAATCTGTATTGCGCCAACTTGTACCTCCTGATATTTCTCAACACTATGCTTCTTCTCATCTTCCAGTGGTAGGTCTAATAGGTGATCTTGCGACCAAAAAAATGAAGGTTCTTTCTCATCTACCACTTGTCCATGCAGTAAGGAAGCCAGAGCTGCACGTGCAGCAAGAGGACTGAGAAGAGGAGCATTACCAAAATGTTTCACAAGTCCTACATTGGCTTGTTCTTTGGTCTGGTTCCGGGTGATTCTTCTAGTGACATTTTGGCTTTTTGGTGGAACTGTTTCTTGTCTAAAGAAGTTAGCTGTAATCAGAAAATTATTTTAGCAGTGTAATACAATGTAAAGCTTACTCATAATAATGCATCTGAAAAATCTTGTCAATATGGATTCTGTGTTACAATAAATAATGATAGTGTCTTCTAACAATTAATCACATATGAATGCTGCATAATGATTTTCATGAAACATATAAAAAGTGCACAAAAACGTAGTTTGTTTATGATGAAGTTCCTCGAGCAGGTCTGTCAAATCAGCATATGATCCCCAAAATCATTACACAATCAAATCATGATAAGCTATTGTGCATTCTTTTTCATATTGCAAAGAGAATGTTCAAGACTTCAAGTCATTAATCTTAAGATACAGTCTTAACTTTAAAGTACTATACTTTCTTATTTCAATATCTAGTTGTTTGCTTATTGGGCCCTCATTTTATACTTCAACTTATCCCTGCTCGCTAACTACCAGAAGTTCCAATATCTTTGAGTTGAAAAATTAAAGACCAAAGAAAGTTGTACCTTGTATAAATTCCAAAGTCAAACCTTTTGAACATTCAGATTTATCAGCCAATTTGCTTATATCCTCCACTTGTTTTTCCAGCTCTACTTGGGCGTTAGCCTCACTACTAGTTTCCTCTAATGAACCAACAAATGGAGGAACTAACACATGATTAAGATTTTCCGAAGAAGCCAAGAATGCAGCTATTACTGGGTGTCCATCAATGTTTTTATCAGAGAGCTTCATAATTGACTTTGATGGAACAGTCGTTGTAATCCCCTTCACCATTGTTGTAAGCCACTTAACCTTGAATGTGCATCTGCATGGTAACCTGCCTGAGTGTCTCACCTTGTAAACCTGCCGCATCATTCAGAATGCCAAATCATATATGCCCCGAGAACTTATATAGAGGGAAATGTGAAAAAGGAAATGCACAGGTAGCTTTACTGTTCCACAATGCTAACTTCTTCTACCATCTACTACAAAAGCATAATTTCAGAAAAAAAAATGTCAAAAGATAACTTAATCATGAAAGAATATCCTGGAAAGATAACTTACAAAAAGAACTGACAAAACTAGGGCAAAAAGAGTCACACTGAGGTGTTTGATATTCAGAAAATATTGCTTTAATTAAAGTACTGAATTATATCAAATCAATCTAAAAGAAACTGAAATTATTTCATGAATGATTCCTATCTGCTGTTAGAGTAAACTTGTGTTAGGTATTGCAAATTAACTAGACCAAAATGAAGGCACTGTGAAAATCAATTTACGTCCCCTTTTTCTATTCATTTACAGAGCCTTTTTCGCATTTTTATCCCTCATTCAAGTTGAAGTTGGGAGCACCCATGCTATCATCAGGAAACCATGCCGTTTGTTCTGTTTCTCAATCTAGATTTACAATTCATATACATGTGACAAACATGTCACATCATGGCAACCTACCTAATGCCCGTTGGTCTGACCACATGCCAAATGATAAACATTCTACATCTATGTTGCTTATGGGGGAAATTAGGAAATAAATTGATATAGCTAGGGTCATGATGAGCACGTTTCAGTATAAGATCCAAACTCCCAAGTCTTGGTGAATCTTGAAATTCCTGCTAAATATCATAGTAATTGGCTGAGGTCAAGTTCAAGCAAAGGAGACAAACTTTCCATATACTAGGTTGGTGGGGCCAACAAAAAAATATACTATGGCCAAAAACTGAAAGGAATGAAAAAAGCTATTATGTTATTTGATTATAATCTTATATGACTTTTTGTTGAAACCTAAATAGAAATGAACTTAGACTATCACTTCTAGGTAATGAAGTTTACGATAGAATCACAGAAATCAGACAACAACTCCCACAAGCACGGACAAGGCTTTGCATAAATAACCAAAAATTTAATAAGTTCCATAACGGGCAACTCCTTTTCTCTTGCAAGATAAGTGCCAAACCTGTTCACTTTATTATATACTATACTAAGTCGTAAGGAACGAAGATAGCAAAACATGAACCTTGCAAATAGCAATTCTTTCGCGAGAAATAAATACCTTTTCTATAACAGCATCAAAGCACAAGCTCCCTGATTGCACATTGTTCATGGCAAGGACTTTTTCTCCTTCTTTGAGGTAAAAACAGTCACCATCTTTTAGAGGGATGGAACAAAATCGCAGACGCCCTATCATGTCTTCTCTTTTAGAGATGATATCTTCTTTATCACAACTTTTGAAGTTCAGCCTAATGCTTAATTTAGCATTACTTGAACTGCTCGGACACGCCATGTTTAAACTAATAAATCATTCAGAACCCAAGTGACTGTAAATTTATTGCAAAAACATGCACTATAAAGTTACTACCTAAATTGTGCACATTGATATGTGGATAGAGACAAGTGAATGGTTATTTTCATGTATTGATTCAAGTACTTCCTCTTCTTCTTATCTTTTCTAACTACCCACCCCTTGATATCATAGTCTTAGACAACAACTTTTGCTTGTCATCATTCCACAAACGAGAAATTTTGCATCGGAGATGATGAAACAATAATTTGCATATGATGTCTTAACTTTTTATGAAAAATTCAATAAGGAGCAATATATATCAAAACCCAGTAGAAGATTCAGTACTTCTACTTAACGAAGGGTCTAATAGACCCCAGAAACATGAGCTTATTGAAAACAAGCTCAAAACATTCTCACAACAACTAAGAGCGACCGAAAATAAGCCAATTGAATCAAATAGCACAAAATGCAAAATTCCCCATTTCCATCACTCAACACTCTTCACTGCAGCTGTGCTAAAAAAACGGTGAAAAAAACACTCTTCACAGCGTCTTCAAATAATCGAACTCTTTTCTATGGTACAAACTCAAAATTTGTAGAAGAATCATGGTAAGTTTAGCTCCAAATCACACTAAAAGGAGCAGTGATTCTCGAAATGCGAGGAAAGAAAGTAGGGACCTCAAGGAGACGACACAGGGATGCCAAGACCCGTCGTCCCTGCGCATCGCCTCGAAGACCTCTTCTCCGGGGTCCACGGCCTCCATTGGAGCTCCGATCACCGACCACTTCGGCTCTTCCCTTCCGTATTCCGATCAGCCGATGGGAGTGAAGATTTCGAGGACTACTTTTAAAGCTGACTGGCGTCCGAGTGTTCCACAATGCTACTTCAACGGATGTGATTCCCTTCATTCTACGGTTTGTTGATGGATAAATGGTGATGGTGGTGGGTTCAGGTTTATTATGTTGATCCTGCGGTTACGTGCAAGTGGGCTTTTGGTAATTTAGGAAGCTTCGCTCATGGGACGCATCCGCCCTCGGATCTTGATCAAGCGTTGGCTGTTCAACCAAAATAATAATCTTGTAAATTTCATAAAGAAAATTATGTTCAACTAAAAAAATTTTGTTAAATCGAATTTAAAATGAACTATAAATTTTTTGAGTGATTTAATAAAGGGAATTTTAAGAATTTTCCAAAACTATTATGATTTTTACATATATCCCTAAAGAAATTTCGATAAAACTTATCAAATATTTTTGTACTTTGCAAATTTCTCTGACAATTGCCAGGCAAGATGACAGCCTTCCATTTATTACTGCATTTATTCGTGTAAACTGTAGGTCCCGATTCTGTATGGATTATATTAAAATATTAGATAAATAGTGCATGGAACCCCTCCACTCTATAAGCTATTCGAATAATCTCTCTATTAACCCTCCTGTTAATAAGTTAATATTTAAAGTCATTTGTGAGAAATATCTTTTGACGAAACAATATAAAAAAAAATAAAACAAGCTGTCTAATTAATTTGTGAGAAATATCTTTTGACGAAACAATATAAAAAAAAATAAAACAAGCTGTCTAATTAATATGTGAAACATCTTTTAGAATGGGGGAGGAAGGAGAGGCGGCGGCGCCCGCCTGAGGAAATACATAGCAGCCACGTTGAGATGGCCTACAAGTTGGCCAACTGCTCCAGATCGAATGTAGTCGATACAAAGAAAAGAAGAAGAAGCGGCGGTGATGACGGCGGTGGAGTCTAGGGGAAGAGCAAGATGGAGGAGTCGAGGTAGAAGATCACCGTCGATGGAGTCTAGGGGAAGGGCGCACAGGGTGGATGAGTCGAGGTAGATGATGGATGGAGATGTGGAGAGTGCTGGTGGTAGAGGGGTCCTGAGCACACTCATATCAAGTACACATTTGGTAATTTAGGTAGATTTTGCTTGGTCTATAATCAAGAAGAATTCCGTATAATTTATCCTAAAATATATCAGTGATTTCCATAAGTGAGCTATTTGGCTCGTTATGTAGCGCTAAACATGGAAAGAGAGAGAGAGAGAGGTGAGTTTCTGTAACGTGCGTGGTCGCCACTTGTGTCTTCTTCCTCCTCCCACCTCGCTACTTATCACTATCATGAACTATAAGAAGCAAATAATTCTTCTCTTTCATCAGAATTATAACTAAAGAAAGCACGGGGAAAGAGAAAGACGACCACCAGCAAGCATGGCAGCTCATAATTAATCAACACCTGAAACCTGTCTTCGCCTACACCGTCGTCTACGTGAAAGACGTCGCCCAGTCCGTGGCCTTCTATTCCAACGCCTTCGGCTTCAACGTCCGTCGTCTCGATCACTCTAACAGGTATATCTTCATATATATACTCCTTTTTTCTTCGCGCGATCAATTAATCTCCAGCTTTGTAACTCCCTCGGTAACACCATGACTATATATATGGGCGCCGCGCGCGTGTTGCATGCGAAGGTGGGGAGAGCTGGACAGCGGGCCGACGACAATTGCGTTCACGCCGCTCCACCAGAGAGAGACGGACGAGAGAAGCGGCGCCGTGCGAACGCCGGCGGAGGAGGAGGCGGAGAGGGGCCCCGTGGACGTCTGCTTCGGCTACGCAGACGTGGACGCCGCCTACAGGAGGGCAGTCGAGAACGGAGCGGTGCCGGTGAGCCCGCCGCGGGAGAAGAGCTGGGGGCAGAAGGTGGGCTATGTACGCGACATCGACGGCATCATCGTGCGCATGGAGAGTTTTCTTGGCGGAGGATCTTCCACTGCCGCCTCCACCTCCCCGGCGATCTGAAAAGTAGCTTAATTTGTACTGAAGAGCGGTAAAGCAGGAATCTTGACCAGTTTACAAGTCTTCTTTGCTCTTCTTCTCATCTGTGTATAATAAGAAGCAATCAAATACTCTGCAATCTGTTTATATGTAGCGCGAGAGAGAAAATTATCCTTCTTTCACCTGCGCATCCATTATTATATTTTTACCCATCATTTTCCGATTGCAATTTTTATGGGCAGACGTTACATATGAACGAACCAGTGGATATGATGTTTAAGCGACTGAGCATATCCAAATATTCATATCCAAAAATAAATAAATATATTCATATCCGGTTTTTTTTTATCCATTCAATAGCTTAAATCTCATATCCAAATATTTATACTCATATAAGTTTTTTAAAATTATTCATCAACCAATATAAACTTCACACTAATTAATATATCTGAAAGTTACATAATTTTTTTCAAATCGAAATTTTTTTTACAGCGGCCGTTTATGCATACTAATTATTTTTTTAATCAAATTAAGGACACAGGCGCTGCATACCAATTATTCTTTTAATTAAATTAAGGACACATGCGTCATATCTTGGAATGGGCGCTTATTTTTAAGTGTTGGTATACCAATTTATCTCTTTTTTCTCCATTCTAATTTTTTCGAATTTTAAATTGCCAAAATTTTAATTTAGGTATCGATTGGAATAATTATAGTGATATGACTAGACAATAGTTTTTGGTTTGCAAAAAAAAATTAGACAAGACAAAATTCATGCGCTAAGATACTAATTAATAGGGTTCGTTACTTTAATTTAAAGTAATAAATAGATCGTATAAGTTTAAAAAATAATCGCAACGTTCGATCTAACTTAGAACTTAAGGGTGCAGAATTGGTTAGCCAAAAGTATTTTGTGTTTTTATTTTGAAGAAAACGAAAATGATTTTCTATTTTGATATTTTCGTTTTCTGAAATGCGTTTGGTTAACGAAAATAAAATATATTTTCGGAAAATTAAAAACTGTGAAAACTTGTTTGGTTATACAAAACAATGTTGGTTTTCAAAATATTTTTCAGTTGAAAATATGATAACTTGTTTGGTTTACCAAAATGACGAGTTTGTTTTCAAATTAAATGTGTATATAATTTATGATATTATATTTTAAATAAATTATTTGTATATTGTCAATATTATAATATTTAAAAATATTAAATATAATTTTTAAAGTAATTTAAGGTAATAAAAATATTTTTAATTAGATATTTATTATATTATTTTTAATATTATTTTTTATTATATATTTTTTTACGATGAATGAATGAGGTGTTTAAAAAAATTCTCAATTTTATTATAATCATTTGAAATAATATTGAAACTAGTATCAAGTATAGCTCAATTTGAAGAATTGGAATGATAGTTGTATCAAGTATCAAGTCAGATACAAACTTTGATAAGAAAGAATTCCTCAAATAAATTTTATTTAAAAAATTAGCATATACAAGTACGAGAAAGATACAAAAATTACACATAAACAAAAAATATTTCATATAGTACAATAAATTTTATCTCCTATTAGGTACAAAATAAATGATACATGAAATAATAATCTTGACCACCTCTTGCCGCATCTTCACTTTTATCTATGAGATCATCTTGTTAGTGAACAAAATATATGATTATTTGAATAATGCACCTCTCTAGTAAAAAATGAGATGGCTTCTCCAATTCTAAACCCCATGCCCCATGTATGACTTTGATATATGAAAAAAAAATAACTTGAAATAAAATCAAAAAAGTTTTGTCGACAAACTCAAAAATATGTTTTATATATTTTTTTGACAGTCTTACATTTATTTCAATTTTATCGAAAATAAATTAAATTAAAAATTAATTATTTAAAAATAAAAGTCATATATTTTATTAATGTAGGGCTGATTTATTGATGCAAACTATACTTTAAAATCAAAGTAGCAGCTCGCTGTAATCTATACTTTAAAACCAAATAGCAGCTCATTGTAATCTATACTTTTAAAATCAATATATAGCAGTTCACTTTAAAATCAAAGTAGCAGCTCATTGTAATCTATACTTTTAAAATCAACATATAGCAGTTCACTAAAATTGAAGTGAAATCAACATATAGCCAAAAATAAATTATACTTAAATTATGAAACAAATCAGCCCTGATCATACTGTAAATTATACTTAATCATGAATCAAATCAGCCCTGATCATACTGTAATCAGACATACTGTAAAAAGAGAATAGTAGTTCACCATATATCAATAGCAACTCAGTCATGAACTCAGTCAACAAGAAATCCAATAGTTCACCATATATCAATAACAACAACTCAACCATGAACTTAGTGAACAACAAATCCAACAATTGAGAGCTATGAACTAAGTCAACAACAACTCCAACAGTTCAGCATATATAACAATATACCAAATTAAATAGCATGAGACCATATCAAGATCCAACAGTTCAGCATACCATATAAAAAACCAACATCCAACGGTCCATCTCAAGTTTCATATAAATGTTGGGCAATGAAGGAAATGCGCATCACCATTAATTGATGATCGCCTCAAATTCATTGCCCACACAAGAACAAACCTGCCCATAACCGCCTCCAAAGCATACACAACAACCATAATTTCAACAACCATTAATCACTAACTAGCGAGAAATCGAAAACACATAAATAAAAACAACGATGCAGCTTTATTTGAATTTCAAGAAAGTCCACAATTTTTATAAAAAGGAAAAGTTGCTAACATCATCATAATATGAAACAACTCGAGATCAAAGTCGAATACATGCTTTTAAAACAAACAACTCTCAGTGTATGAAAACAACAGTCCTAGATATCTAGACTATAACTACTGGACACTACTACGAGATCGACCCCACTGCCTGCCCTCTAGCTGCACCATGACTCCAAGCCTCATCTCACTGATCGGGCTCTGCAAAATAAGAAAAATAAATCGTGAGTCCACATGGGACTCAGTGAGCGATTCTTTCGAACCTCCACGTAAATCCCTAATAATCACACACACACACACACA
Organism: Canna indica; assembly: GCA_034359265.1. Taxonomy (NCBI): domain Eukaryota; kingdom Viridiplantae; phylum Streptophyta; class Magnoliopsida; order Zingiberales; family Cannaceae; genus Canna; species Canna indica. The sequence goes on along the minus strand of CP136894.1, from coordinate 69,445,165 downwards.
CACATATATATATATAGCAGCATAATATAAAGTTAGGGGTATGATTTACATCTGATATGACAACCGACCTCAAGGGTCGTTCTGACCCTTGTTCTGTATAGACCATACATACATACAACCGACTATAATAGCCCAACTAAGCCACATGGCACCCGACCCTTAGGGCCTGCTCATGATCTAGTGGTTCAGCTATAACCAGTCCTACCACACAAAGATAGTAACATACTGGCCGTTCGGCCCACATAACACACAAGTGAATCAAGGCAATCTCCGGGTCGTCGACTAGGATGGTCTGCTAGTCTCCGGACACCTACCGGGTTAGGGACAACTAGTCCCACCCAACTGGGGTCTGACACCTAGCGGGCCCGCTGGTGCATCCTCAAGACCCAAATCACTGGCAGAGTCAAGGATTAGTCATTTCGACTATCCATGCTTCTCGGCAGACCATCACAATCACATCACACAAGCAAAGTGTCTAGAGTTTCCTTATATAAAATCCCGGGCGTCCACTCGTGTTCAGCCCTTTATTTTAGGCCTCACCATCCGCACACCACTACACACTGGTGGTTCCTTGAGTGTGTAACCTAGCTCGTCTACATTCGAGTTATCATAAGTAACACGTACTTTAGAATTTCCTACTAGTCATCTAACGTCAATTTCTACTTTTGCAAGTGTGAGCTACATGTCATAAGTGTAGAATATTCAAGTATTATGTGTCACAACCCTTAGGTTATAAGGAAGTTAACCTACCACTATTACCATGAGTAACCACGTACATGATTGCAACAAGTAAATAATTAAATTTTGCATTTAATCATAAAATTCCAGCAATGTAACATTAATTCTATCATGGCAATTCATTACTAATATTAGTAATTGATAAGGAAAAAGTCTTGGAAGTAATTGCTACCTTCTAATGTCGCTAAGTGTATGTGTACATACATGCACTAGGGTGATAGTTTTTCTTAATTGATGTCATTCCTAATTCTCTTCTTAATTCTACTTGCCAATCTAAGCAACCTTCATTTCCTATTGTTTTGAGTATTCCTAAACATGAAGTTTAGTTTCTAGAGGTCACCATATCCCCCATCCTTGCTCGGCTGAGACTTGAGCAAGGCATGCCTTGCTCGGCCGAGCCTTCAAGGATAGGAACAAGGGGGAAGGACTAACCCCAAACCCTAATATCTTATTTCCAATCTATCCTAATCAAGACATTGATCAAGCTGCACTCCCCTTGCTCAGCCAAATCATAAACATGGAGTTTTCCCTTTGCTTGGCCGAGCCTACTAGGCTCTAGAGGAGGAGTTTCAATCATCACTTTCAGTAAGTAATTTATAAATCCACTCAATATGGATTTAAGATCGTTCAAAGGGGGTTTACACCCGTCAAGGGAATTGGAGAAAATTTTGGCATGACCTTTTCCCTTTTCCCTTAACTCGGCAGCTCCTAAAACATCAAGAATCCGAAAAAAAACTGTGGAGATCCGGCGTAATAACAATTAAAACAGTGGTAAGAAGGTCAAGGTACCAAGAATCGACGAAAACTCGCGAGAAAATCGTCACCTAGCAGTCCTAGGGGTTCGGCTACCCGCCTTCCCCAATCAACGGAAAACAACCACTCACCTTGATTAAGGAAGAAGAAAAGACAGATATTGGCAATCTCGATCCTTCCGACGGCGACACGATTTCTGGCGCCGACCCAAGATCTCCCCTCCTCCCTCTCTTGCTCGGGTTGCGTGCGGCTCCAAGATGAGCCGCACGGCTATAGATGAGGGGTTTTATTCCCTCATCTACAAAAGACCTTTATGCCCTTCATCATGACTTAGCCCTTCCTCGTCTCAATCCGAGTCCGATTCGGGCTCCAATTCGATCTGCATACACGAGTCAAACTCGACCTTAATAAGACTTCTAATGCATAAAAGGAATGTCCATTTAACCAAATAAACTGCATAGGTCGAGTTATACCTTCTACTCGAGGCGATTTTCGAGGCTCGACCTGACTTACCCTTGGTCCGATGCGCTGCATCAAATAGATTTTTATATTAGGAAAATTTTGGGTCTTACACATTCTAATTTCACAAAACCGATATTTTGCATTAGAATATACACAAAAATAAATCAGGTTACACAAACTTAAAAGCAAAGTACAAAACTAATTAAGGTTACTACAAGTTAGTTACATGTCCCATTCTAATTCAATGTATATGTCTATTGGCCCAAAGTTGATCTGCAATATGTTCCCGAATTGCATGCATCACATTTTGAGATGATTCACCACCATATTGTTGTGATACCCTTGATCTTCATCGAAATTCAATTCAACAGTGCTCCATTCATCTATTACGGAATCTGAATTTCGATTCTTGATGATGAAGTTGTGTATGACACAACATGCTATTGCTATATTACTTTGCCTTGGTAGTCCATAATTTGGCATTTGCTTTAAAATAGGGAATCGTGCCTTAAGCAAACCAAAGCATCGTTCAATCACATTTTGAACCCTGATGAATGCATTTGGTTAAATAATTCTCTTTTGATAGATGGCCCTCTCCGACCACGGAAATCCGAACGATGGTATCGTTCACCCCTATAAGGGGCCAAAAACCCTCTTACGTTCGGATATCCCGCATCGACAACGTAAAACTCATCTACATAAATAAGACATGTTATTATTAGTATAAGTTCCTATCAATTGAGCTTGATATACACATTATCAACTATGATACCTTCATTTGGCATGGGAAAGTCTAAGTCGGCTGAGTATATTGTTTGGGAAAAGATTCGAGAGTCATTTGTCATCCCCTCCCAATCGGCCTTAACATGTGTAAACATCATGTTATGTGCACATGTTGCCATCATATTTTGCGTGGTTGTACCTTTCCGACCATGATATAAAACTTATTTATTGGCGGAGACACATGCCGAAATATGGGTTCCATGAATAGCACCGATGCAATTCTAAAAAATGGGAAAATTTTATTAGTAAGGAGACCCAAATCAGTTCATACCTTAAAATAAGAAAACCCACTAAGTTCATACCTTAAAATAAGGAAACCAGCGAGGATTCCCTTGTATCTCAGGTTGGACTTTACGGGGTTCTCGTGGTCGTATTAGTTGAGGGGCTAGACTCAAAATCGCATGTAGAACTTTCTTGAACCATTTGTGCACGGTTTCAATTGAGTGCTAGTAGCGTTCCGCCATAATTCGCACACGTTCATTGTGGCAAATAGTGAATAAGAACATTGCTACCCCTTCTTCAACTGATACTCTTTGATTTTCCAACCCAACCCTCCTAAGCCGTTGACATAGCCTTCTAAACAAGTCAGGCTCCATCCGCAAACTTTCATAGCAACGGATGCGAGAGTTTATCAACTCTTGAGTATATTCCGCACCCGATAATATAGATGTGCATATAGGTCTTGGTGGTGATTGAGCGACTTCAAAAAGTTCATCAAGTATAACTGCACCAACAAGAATTATCCCAGCTCTAATAAGTGCATCTCTCACCTCATCATTATCATCATTAGAACTCATTCTGAATTTAAAGTAAACTTAAATAGCAAACTAGACAGTAGGAACAAACTGAAATAACATAGAAGGAACAATAGGCAGGGTATGAACAACACTTAATGGAAGGAGTAAAGTTCAAGTTAAAGCAACCTACTCAAAGCAAACTAGACAGTAGGAACAAACTGAAATAGCAAACTAGATAGTAGGAGCAAATTGAAATAGCATAGAAGGAACAGTTGGCAGGGTATGAACAACACTTAATGAAAGCAATAAAGTTCAAGTTAAAGCAACCTACTCAAAGCAAACTAGACAATAGGAACAAACTAAAATAGCAAACTAGACAGTAGGAATAAACTGAAATAATATAGAAAGAACAATAGGCAGGGTATGAACAGTAGGCATAGAATGAAATAACAAACATCAAGTTCAAGTTCACAAACAGCACTTAATGAAAGCAGTAAAGTTCAAGTTAAAGCAACCTACTCAAAGCAAACTACAGGTTCAAGTACAGCCCCACATAGTTGAGCATTTAGTACAGCCCCACGTTAGGAGCATTTAGTACAACCCCACATTAGGAGCATTTAAGTTGAAAATATTTACATAAAATCGATGCTATATATTCCCACGCACCACGCTACAGCACCTTCATCGTCCAAAGCTGCAAAGAAACTGCGAGCATCGAGATTTTTTATTAAAAAATTTATAACATGGTTGTTAACATGAGCATCTAGGCCAAAACTCTGCAGCCTTAAAACACACGATGCGGGTGACTCGGGCACTACTTGAGGAGGACCAGTGGCACTTGTTTCCTTAATTACGATTCCACCCAACTTCTATTAGTGCAGTTGCAGCAGATATTGTTTGGGCCAAAACTTGAGACGAAATACCTCTTTTCTTGGATCGCCCACTACATGACCCCGATGGAATGTTAGGAGAGGGCCTATGCAAAAGGGGTTCTGGACCCCCACTTGAATATGTCCCCTCATTCTCAACTGCTCTGAATGGTTGTTTCCCTCGACCTATATCTCTAAACTCATTCTCAATCTGACGCTCCTCGTCCGAGTTCAATAGTGCTTGAGAAGAGGAACGAGCTAAGTGGCCCGTTGCTGACTGATTAGCAAATGCTAATTCCATCAGGTCATAAAACTTAGGTGGACCATTTTTGAACATTTTGAATGAATCTCCAAGAGTCTGCGAACCAATAATTTTTATTTGTATATTGTCGTCATAAGACTCATAACAAGGAAAACTACTAATAAAAAAGGACATATAGAAGACCGGTTCCCAGTTTCATCAGCTTCAATGATATTTGTATCAGGATTCTAAGTTACTCCAGTATGGTTAATTAGCTATTTGAAAGATCGATAAGTTCTATGAAGACGATATTTTTTTGTCTACACTTATCAAACCCAAATTTGCCCCCAAACTTTTCATCCAACTTATTACTAATCCCCTCCTAACTTTTCTTATCATAGTTGGTGGTACCACGTTGCCTTGTGTACTCCGCCAAAATTTTCAAAAATTCTTCAGTGACAACGTGGGCCCACTCAGCCACATTTTCTCTTGCTTTGCGGTGGCCACCCATGACTATTTCAAATGTCATGGTAAAAAATGATAGTAAAATGTCATAACAAGAACTATTTCATAACCAAAACAAAACATAACAGAACAAAACATGGTAAAATATGGTAGTAAAATATGATGGTAAAACTGATAACTAGAACTATTTCATAACCAGAACAAAACATGGTAAAATATGATAGTAAAATATGGTAAAATATGATGATAAAACTGATAACCATAACTATTTCATAACCAGAACAGAATAGAACACAACATGGTAAAATATAATAGTAAAATATGGTAAAATATGATGGTAAAACTAATAACCAGAACTATTTCATAACCAGAATAGAACAGATTTCTAAAACTGATATAAACATAAATATAGTATAATATCAAATTTCTAAAAACTAATCTAAACATAGACATTCAAACTGATCTAAAAATATAGTAAATATCATAACAATTGAACTATTTCATAGTAAATATCATATAAAAAACTCAACTAAACTGATCTAAATTAAAAAAATTGTCATATTTCATAACTAAAATATAACAACATACTATTTCATAACGGTAAATTATATCAACTAATTAAACTGATGTAAACAATCTGAAATAGTGCTCCTAATGATTATCATGATGTGCTCAACTATTTCAATCATGTAGGACTGATATATCATGATGATTCAATAAATAATTTCTAGCGACCTTTCAATCTTGTATAATTTCTATATTTAACCTTGCACAACTATTCTAAATTGTACTAAATTCTAATAGTAACTATGACACTGCAAAAAATATGAACTGGTCCACTTGAATTGGACCTACCAATAACCTTCTTGCATTCTATAGTGCTCCACTGAACAATAATTGAAATCTAAAGCCACTGGAAATATATGTTACCAGACAACAATAAAATGCTAACTAGACAACTGATTATGCCTCAAGCACTATGATGATCACCCTAATGATATTGGAATGGGAATATGTCTTCTTGATGCATGAGCAAGAAGATATGATGTTATGAAGAATTATCATGAGATAGTTTTTTCTTTTCCACTGATATGTGGGACCTCTGTATTCATTTCAATAGACATTATGTACCTCAATAATTCATCTTCTTTTTCACCTCTATAGCATAAAACAGAAAGCTTAAATAGTAATTGCTTACCTAGACTAACATTGATATCTATTCATATTATTTTCCTTTGAAAGTGAATGAACTCTTCAGAAACTAATAAAACATTCACACTATGATGTCAATATGTGATACCCCCCCCAAAAGATCTGGAGCAATAGCATGTGTTCTTCAACTTACTTGGTTGTCTAACCATGGTGTAGTTTACTCTCATAAATATTACATATATACACACACTATATTGATTTCATCTTTACAACCCTGTATATATCAAGGAGAAAGAAAAGAAAAGGATTCAAGTTTTCTATAGCCGTATCACCTCATCATGTGTTTCATGGATTATCTTTCCCTTCTCTGGACAGAGGAAGAGAAGAAAAGGGAAAGAGATCCTTAGCTAGGGATATCAACTAAACTGATCTAAACTATCTAAAATAGTGCTCCTAATGATTATTACCATACTATATCATGATGTGCTCAATCAATCATGCAGGGCTGATATATCATGATGATTCAATAAAAAAATATATGATATATGAAATTATAAAATACAGATATCATATCAAATTAAGGTGTAAGCATGCAGATATCATATCAAATTTGCAAGAACATGACACACATATATCATAAAATGAAATTAATCAAACACAACATGCAGATCTATAAACCTTAGATATGTAAACCCAAGAACAAAAAAAGAACAACACAAGAACAAAAAAAACAAGAACAAAATGAACATAGATATGTAAACCCTAGATCTATACAGAATAATATCATGCTAACAAAATAAAATCATGTTACAAAACAAATCATAGATCAGACATAACCATAAACCCGATCTGTCTACAAAACAATATCATACAAACCCTAGATTAAAAAAAACACAGACAAATAGATCAAACATACCATAAACCCTAAACCCTAGATAAAAAAAAAAAATAGAACACACGATGAAATCTTGTAAACCGAAGCCCTATATAGATCTGTTCACAAATCTATTCCTACAGAGCAAGAAGGGAAGAAGAAAGGCCAATTTTGATATTACCTACCCGAATTTTGCCGAAAGAGAAGTAGATCGCAATGAGGAACAAACCCTAAATCCGAAAGAAACCCTCAGATCTACTCATAGACGACAAAAAGGAAGAAGAAATGTGGGTTTCGAGGTTAGCTTGGACAGAGTTTGCCATCGATCGCGCCAATGGAGATCTCTCGGGAACAGATTTGACCTTTGAGACGACAAAAATCTCACCAGAGGGGGGCTGCTAGGGCTGGGCGAAAAGTTATCGCCGCGGAGGGGGTCTGCGCTAGGGTTCATATTCGCATGAGAGGTGTGCCGACTCGGGAGGTTAAACATGGATTTTCACTACTAGAAAATGGTTCTTCAGCAACGGCTATTAGCAACGGCCGCTCAAGCTGTTGCTATTTGCAACGACGTTCTTATGGTCGCTCAAGCCGTTGCAGATATCACATATCTGCAACGGCGTTCTAATGGACACGTGAGTCGTTGCTGATGATAAACTTATCAGCAACGACTTTCTAACGGTTAAGTGAGTCGTTGCTGATAAGTTTATATAGGGCAGGCGCGGGCACCCGCCCCCTTCTTCTTCTTCTTCCTCCCGTAGTCTCTTGTTGTGTTGTTTCGACGCCGATGATTCCGGCTACTACTGCCGCCGCCCCGCCCTCGACCACCGCCGCCTACCCTTCAATTTGAGGTATTCCTTGCCGGCTCATTCGCGTTTTCTGGCCTGTTCTAGGTAGATCCGGTCGAAACCCTTAAAATAGGGTTTTGGTCGATGGTCGCGATTGACGGCCGGTGCAGTGTCCGGACACTGGACGCCGGCGCCGGAAATGCATTATTTAGATTAAATATTAAATTTTTATTTAATTATTTAATTGTTAATTAATTATTTAGATTAATTATTTAATTAATTGTTTAATTTGTTAGATTAATTTTTAGGGTTTAGATTAATTATTATGATTTAGATTAATTTTTAGATTAATTGTTAGAGTTTAGATTAATTTTTAGATTAATATTTAATAATGGTAGATTAATTATTTAAATTAGTTAAAATGTTGTAGATTAATATTAATTAATTAGTTAAAATATTAATTAATCCGGAGTAGTCCTCATTGGACTCGCGCCGGAATCGTCCACTTCGGACTTGCGCCGAAATCGTTCACTTCGGACTCGCGCCGTAATCGTCCACTTCGGACTCGCGTCAGAATCGTCCATTTTGGACTCCCGCCGGAATTGTCTAATTTGGACTCGTGTCGGAATTGTCCACTGTGGACTCGAACTGACTCGAAACATTTAGAAAATAATCATCCATCCGACGAGTTGATACGTTTCACGTACGCATCGACGAGTCAGATATGATTTAGCAAAATCTTAGATTCAGGGGTTGTATGTTCGTGTAAAAGTATTACTCAGATGACGATGAATAATTGTAAAGTATATCTTATATTAAATATATCTCTACTATATATATAATAATCTAATTATATGCATATTTGACAAATATGTCTAGTCGTGGTTATCGTCGTAGGAGAGCTCCGGAGTCTCCGATCGATGAGACTCCAGCACTTACTCATTCTGCTGATCCTTCAGCTGTTGATCCTCCTGTCGATGATAGTGTTGAGGCTAGTACATCCTGACGTAGGCGGCCACGCGGGCCGAACAGGTTGCATCCTCCACCAGCCGCAGTGTCACGCAGATTCATTAGCGTGATTAGGGAGCGGTAATATATCATGAATTATGAATTATTAAAATTCATTATATCATAATATAATATTAAATTTTATTTTTGTTGTGCGGGTTTGAGCAAGAAGAAGTGCCAAGGAGCATTTCTTCTACCATTCGACGATACATGCATGGGGCATGGCCCACGTGGTCTCACGTGCCCAGTGAGCACGTCGACAAGTTATGGCGCGAGTTTGAGACACGTATTAAAAAATTTTTTATACATGCATGATGATTAATATTGGTACTGATATTATTATTTTGCAGGCTCGCTATACATGGGCTGAGGACCAAAGGTCCTTCATTTACACTGCCTGTGAGGCTATTTCTCGGGTGAGGTACAACGGGCAGCTAGGGCAGGCCCGGTCCCAGGCGATGGCCCGAGCTGGGACCACTAACATAGCGGAGACACGGGGATACGGCCCCGATTAGATTACTCTGGATATATGGGACCAGCTCATGGCATTATGGTCGACGGATCAATGGCAGGAGGTTTCTAGGAATGCGGCTAGAAATCGCATGTCGGGGGGAGGAGCGTGTCACACTGGCGGCTCTATTGCATTTGCTGTGCACGCGAACCGTATGGTAAGTATACCTCAATTTTAATTTTATATTTTATTTGTTACTCTGTGTACTAATTAATGTATTTATTTTGTAAATGTAGACGACGGTGTTGGACGACGGGACTGTCCAGCGACCCTCCCCGATGGCGGTGTTTGAGCGGACACACCGTCGATTGCATGGGACGGGGGAGTACGTCGACAACCGCGCTGCATTTATTATGGTGAGTATATTTGTTTAAATTATTCATTATATATTTATAATTTAAATTTTATGAAAAATATTAAACAAAAAATTAAACTCGAGTATGAGACCTACAGTCAAACGGTGATACAGCGCGGAGGCACCCCCGAGGACTTTGACGCGGCAGCGTGGGTCGATGCTGCAGGTGGCTGGGACCACGGTCGCGTGTATGATTTTGCAGATAGTGGTCATGCGCGAGCCGTGCTAGGGCCACTTGGGGCACCGACCCCTCCGCATGCTGGTGAGCGGCCATCGACCTCCAGGTCTAGAGATGATCATGGTAGCAAGATAAGGACACTGGAGGAGACGGTCCCACGTCAGACTAAGTTAATGGAGTGTCAGAGTCATATGATGGCGGATATGCAAGTTATGCTACGCAACTTGTCAGGTCATCCCGGAGCAGCATCATCTGATCCATCGTCCTCGAGTCAGTCCACGTCGGTGTACACCCAGGCACTCTAGACTCCGCCATATGATCCAGACCATCCTCCATCATCATCGTGAGATTTATTATTATTTTGTTATATTGACTTTGTTACTTCGATACTATATATATTTCTGTTTTGTTTTGTTTGGATATTGATACTTAAATTTTGCATTTGAATAGTTTTTATTCGATCGTGGATAATTATAAATATAAGTATAATTATTTTGATATATCTGGGTGTATTTGTGATGTGTGAATGGATGTGTGTATAAGTGTATGGGTGTGTGAGTTATGTATCAGATAGTGTATCAATGTATTAATAGAAATTTGAAATTTTGAAGTTTTTTCGATATCAGTATCTAGTAATCAGCAATGGCTTTCCCACGGCCACTCGTGGGAAAGCCGTTACTAAAAGTGTATAGAAAACCATTGCTGAAGACCTACAGCAACGGCTTAGCAACAGTCTTTCACTAACGGCGTTGCTACGGACATGTGGGTTGTTGCTAATAATTATTATCAACAACGAAATCCGGTCCGTGGCAAAACCGTTGTTGATAGTATTATTAGCAACGGCCTGAGCGGCCGTTGCTGATCCGTTGCTAAGTTATCAACAACGCATGTTTCTGTCACGGCTCCGTTGCAACGGGCGGAGCCGTTGCACACCATTGATGATGCTCATTATTCCAGTAGTGTTTGTTCAAATACCCAAAAACGGTTTGTTTTTTAGATAATCACAAGTTTGTCACTCTGCCTGTTTTCTGTTCTTGATGAAAACACAGAAAACATAGAATCAATGTTTTCTAATTCATGTACAAATCGTGTTTTGGAAAAAACACGTTCTGGCGAAAATAGCTGCCCGTTTTTCGTTGTTTCGCGCAACCAAACGCGTTTTTGGGCGTGTTTTCATTTTCAACAGAAAACCAAAACCCAAAACGCGCCCGTTTTGGGTAACCAAACAGCACCTAAATGATTTTTTGTTTTCACTTGACACCTTTCATCTCGGGTTTGGGCTAAAACGGTAACAAACTTGAATTTTCCAAAAGCAATTGGGTTATTGTAATCAAAACTTGAGAAAAAAAACAATAGTTCTAACCAAAAAAACATCAATTGTTCTTCAACACAAAACAAGTTTAAATAAATCATTACTACAAACTTGTTTTGTGTTGAAGAATAGTTGATGTTTTTTTGTTGGTTAAAACTATTGATTTTTTCTCAAGTTTTGATTATAATGACTCAATTACCCTTGGAAAAACTCGATATGTTTTGATCGGAAAAACTCGTCGGGTGATGTAAGTTGCATATTTTTCAGAATGTGGGATAGTTAAGTGCAACTTTTAAAAGGTTGAGGGGCAAATATTGCTTAGCTCTATAGTTGAGGGGGCAAATTATTTTTTACTCTTAAATTTATTGCCCAATATTACGTGAAATGAATAAAGGACAATGCTTTGTATTGTCTTGTACAATTATATATTGTACGTGATAGTTTACCAAATGAATAGACCCGCCCTAAATTTCTTTCGTCATATATATGATCTAACGTTAATTTAAAAATAATTAATGTTTAAAAATGATCTCATTCTAAATTTATCCCGTAAGAGATTTGATCGGTCCACTTAGTAGGAACAAAACTAATGTACGGCTTGTTGGCTTAAGATTTTCAACCTTGGTTTTAATTTTGGTTTTGATGATAACAAATATGGAACTAATATTTTATTGAGAAATCTTTCAGGTTCCATATCGGTTAGCGTTAGACGTCCGCGATCAGAAAAATCGAAGAAATCGAAGAAATCGGAGAAATCGGCAAGGACGCTCGTCGGCGCTCGAATTCATCGGGAAGTTAAAGTTTAGGTCTAGGGTGTCTAGTTTATTATGTAATCCTCATGATGATGCATAGGAACCCTAAAACCAAACCCGAACCCCTAAATATGAAAATTCGAAAACCGCCCTGAAATTCACTAAGCCTAGGGAGCTCCTTGGAGGGCTATATGACCTAGATAATTTCTTAACATAAAAAATGATGGTAATTGTTCCTTGGGTTAAGATTAGATTTTTTAGAAATTTTTTGAAGTCTTTAGCCTACCTATACTTGACTCGAAAAGTTAGGAAAATTTCATTTTCGGAAAATTTGTACTAGACCCCAAAAACTAGATTTTGATTCTTAAGGATTTTGAATTTTTAGATATTTTTATTGAATCCAAATGGGGGGTAATCCTTATATAACATCTATGTTTTAAAGTTATTAAAGTTAATAAATGTTATATAAGTAGATTTAGCGAAGACGGAACCAAAACGAGTAGAAAAACCCAAGCAAAATAGTAGACTGCCCTGCCCAGGTTCGGTCGACCGACTAGTCGACCGACCGAAGGTAAAAAGCGGTAGTAGCTACTTCGGTCGATCGGGCGATCGACCGACTGAGGCCAAAAATTGGTAGTAGCTTCGTTGATTGACCGGTCTGCGGATCACTAAAGCCGCAACTTGCATCGGTCGACCGAATTGCGGAACGCAGGAATTGCATCTGGCAGTCGACCGTACAGAGACATTAAGGTAGCAGTCGCTTGAACGGTCGATCGGTCGATCGACCGACCAATCGATCGAGCGATTGTAACGGATAGTTTTCTACCCGTTGAACTGTCGTTTCATTGAGAGGGTATAAATATACCTCATCTAACTCCTTTAATCTCGCTCTCTCACTCTTACAAATTTTATTGAGCAATTAAAAAGGGAGATTTGAGCCTTTAAAGGATCGATCAGCAGCGCTCTGTTCTTCCGTGAACATTTTCTCAGGCACCCATCTTTCTTCCTCCACTCTGGTTTTGATACGAGCTCTACCTCTTGATGAGTTGAAGGCGTTGAAGGCTTGGAAAAGAGCTGTGGTTCCTCTCTCATTTCTTAAGCTCTTTTGATTGTAATTTTAACTATTTATTTGGACCTATTTTTTATTTGAATTTGAGTTTGAGTAAGACCTAGATTGTTAGGTCTTGTTGTGTGAGTGGTTACCTTGCTGAGAAGATGTAAAGTCACTTGTGTAAACCTTGTTTTACTAGGATTAGTTGAGGTATCCCTTCGGGTTGAGGTGGAAGAGTGCTCTCGGTAAGAAGGCGGAGACTTCCGGGTGTGAAAGTGCCTTAGGTCGAGAGTGCGACTCTTCAGTCAAAATCCTCATTGTAAGGGAAATAAGAATTAATCTAGTAAACCTAGTTTGGAAATCCTAAGCGGGGTGTTTAGGTAGTCGAGTAGGCATTGGGGCCGAACTACTATAAATTTGTGTGTTTGCATTAATACTTTATTTGTGCTTAATTGTTTTATCTTGCTTCTGCATTTAATCGCACAATTGCAACTTGCCTAAACGATTTGAGAAACGAATAAAATCGAATTTAGGCTAATAAATTACACACTATTCACCCTCCCCCTCTAGTGTTGTCATTTCAACTACACGGCTGACCATCATTAGATTTCTACCATCATTAAATTTTAAAATATAAACTTTATATACTTATCTATTCTTATGGTCGGTAATTTTACCTGCATCAGCTAAGTAGAATTTGTATCCACATCACAATCAATCTAATACATATCATATGTGGATGTGGAGGTATATTTGCACCATATTCGATCTGCATCCACACCTTGTATATAATCACAATCTACCCAATAAGTTAGAATATATAGTTCAACATGAGGCTTGGTGATGGCTATCTAATCTGCAAATTATCCTAGTTTCAGATCGTGTTTGACTGAATATAGTTCAACATAAGGGTTGAGATTAGGTATCTTCATGACTACAACATTAAACCTCGTCAAATACCCTCTTAGTGATTCGTTCTATCCATGTATGATGTAGTTCAGGGCATCCTCGGACTTTGCATAGATCCTGGACGAGGAGAACTGATTAATGAAGGACTGGGGAACTCCTAGGAACTGTGGATGGAACTTGCAAGGAGAGTGGAAAACCATAAGAGGGTGGCCATTTCCAAGAAAGTAAGAACGTCGTTGAGGAGCATCATGGATCTGAACATCGTTACATGGGTGGTGGGATCACCCGTGCCGTCATAGGGGCAAAGAGTGGTCGATAGTTTGAAATTATTTGAGAGATAAGCTGTCATGATGTGCTCGACAAATGGTCATGAGTCGACAGGATGGTGATGGGTGGCCTCCATGGCTTTAGTTATCTCTCTCTGATGTTGTGTGTGGAAGACTTCATCCTCTCCATGTAACTATTGCTTTCATGCTATGACTGACGATGCTCGTGCTCACTTCGGTGTTGCTCTTTAAATTGTGTCAGTGCGTCAACTTGGGCGACCAACCTCTAATTTTTCTCCATGAGATCGTTGATCTTATGTCGTAACTCTTACATGGTCGGGTTGGTGGCGATCGAAACGTCGCTCCTGGCCGTGTTGGCGTCACGCGGTAGGGGGAACGTTATTGCTAGTTATTGTCGATTGTTGGCAGCAGTGTTGGCCTGACTCCGAGTATCAACCATGGTGGGGCAGGTAAGATTTACTCAGTCTCACAATGGGCGCCAAATGTTCTCGCTTGAGATCGAGACGCTACAAGTCTTCCTAGCTCCTAGCTAGATGTGGCTCCGAGGCGACCTGCAAAGACACTCTGACGCTCAAGTGAGGAGATATTCTAGATGTGTCTGTCAAATATTGGATTAGAAGAAGATACCTATAGGTGAATGATTTGGTTTATAAGGAAAGTCTTCAATGAAAGGTATTTCGGCGAGGATTTCTCCTTAATCGTCGCAGGGATATACTTTGAATGAATCAATCATCAAGTTTTGTCCCTTAATTGTATTGTGATTATGCTCAAATCTTCGGGTATAGGCAAATGCCCTTGGGGGTTCCCGAACGGAGCCTCCGGGTTCGGACTTGGACCAGCCCATCACGATCTGGATCCCTAAATGGCTAGGTCGAGTTATGCTTCATGAGCCTATCAAACGGGCTCAAGGAATTAGTATGGTCCAACCAGTAATATGGATAGTGGTGATACACATGAATGATGATGTATATTAAAAATATTTTTTTCCAAAACATGAAATTAATTAATTACTGAAAAATTAGGACCTGGTAGGTCCTGGTACATAAGGAAAATTAAGCTTCGGCGGTTGAATGATCGTCCAAATATTGGATTCCCCCTAACGGCGAGCTTTATTTGCAGCTCAATGTGCCGCTTTATTACATTCATAGTAGCAAAAAATGAAGTTACAACAAGGTATGAATTCTTGATAGACAAAAATATCATGTATTATATGTCGCGATTTTTGAGGGGCTAGAGTCTTGCACTACAATATGGAGATAAGGAGACGTGAATTCGACTCAATAGTGATGAATTGAAGCTTTTGCTGAATTTCATATTGTATGGAGTAAAGAACAACATAGGCTTCCGCAAGTATTGAGGAGCAAATGTCAACTAGGAATTAGCTTGCTGCATATGAGCAATTGCCTAAGTAATCTCGCACCACGAAACATGCGCCAACATCAGTGGTACTCCACGATCAATCACAATTGAGTTTGAGGCTACCAACTTCCGGGGGATCCATTTAAGAGAGTTTGTTAAGGTTAAATTTTTAGAGATTGGACCCTCAAGAAACATATGTTTAGAGTTTAATGCAAGATTGCAGAGCTTGATGCTGGTAGGACATAGTTGCCTAACAAGATGAATCCTCTCATTCCTAGTGTGTCAAGTGAACCAAAATGTAACAACAAGTAAATTCTTAAATGAGCAGAACCAGTGGAACTATTTGGCAAATTAAGCCAATCGCCATTTATTCAGTAGTCATGATTTTGTAGATTGAATTCTATTTTGGATTGCAATAGAGATTAAACTGAGGAACTGTATTGGTAATAAAAAAAAAGATGATTAATATTTTCATATGGATCCAGATATAATGGACATACAGTTGTAGAAGAAAGACCAATACATATTAGGTAGGATCTGGTTCGAAGTCTCCCATGAAGGAATTTTCTCTGAAACATTAATATTTTTGGCAGTAGCTTAAGTTGTCATTATTTACTTGGAGGTCATGACTTCTAAGGAATAAGTAGGTTGATCTTGCGGTAACGACGAATCCAAAAGCCTCTATATCCCATTACCAATTGTCATTATAGGATTGTACGAGTAATTTTATTTTTCTTAATGGATTCCCACAAAAAATGATGAAAATATATTAACTTAATTGTATCATTCCAATGTTGTCACAGAATTAAAACATCGAGATTAGAAACTTTAATATTAGCATTAACATTTGTGTAAGTTGGTTTTAGAAGCCAAAGGAAGATTCAGACATCAAGTATCATTTAGAATAGAGGTATTTTGGCCAGATCAACATATTTACTAAAACCAAATTCCAATTCAAACAAAGCTGAAAGAAAAGTCTCTAGGATTAGGCAGAATTCTTTTGGGATACTGATATAATTAAGGGAAAAGGTAAAAATAAATGTCTCTAACATTTTCTCACGAGTACTAAAATTCCCCTAAGGTTTTTTTGGATAAAAAATACTCCTGACAATATGGAATTGGGCACAAAAATTCTCTTATAGGTAAACGACATTAATGGAGGAATAATGGAGTTGACGTGGCTGATGACTGAGACAAATGACGTGGACACGTGGCACACATGCAAGCCAAGACATTTTCTCCAAAGTACTAAAAGGCCCCTGACGTTTTCTCACGGGTACTAAAATATCCCTAACATTTTATCACGGGTACTAAAATGCCCCTAACGTTTGTTTTGGAGCTAAAATACCCTTGTGGTTATTGAAAATCATCAATGACATCTTTGTAAGCATCCACGATATCTCTGTTAAGTCTCACCTAACAAAAGTTAGTTTTGTGTCATCTTTGTAAGCATCCACGACATTTCCGTTAAGAGAGGTTTTCTTGTGATTTCTTGAGAGCTATGCCATGGATTTCTTGTCAATTTAGATCTCTATAGGTTAATGCATGCTTGGTAATTAATTTGTGATTTTTAATTAGTTATCGTGTTTTATAAAGATTGGGGATTGTAATATCTTAGATATTATTATTAAATTCACATTATTGTTTGTGTTTGTCAGCCTAGTGGGCTAGTTCGAGGTCGAGCCGAGTCGACTCATGGTCTGGTGCGAGCTTGCGAGCTCGAATAAGTAGGAATATGAGTCATGCGATTTATTTTCCTGCGTAGATAATTTATTTAATTATTTTATTACGTGTGCTTAAATTATTAAATTATGTTGCATATGGGTGTGCATATAAGTGATGCTTGTATTTAGCATGGGGTTAGTTTGGGTTAGCGGGTTGCGGATCCGGGTTGATGTGAGTGAGGGTTAGGGTGTGGATAGGAGGCTTTTGAATGGGATTATAACCCCCCCCCCCTTTGGCTTGCAGCTCCCTATTGGAGCCGCCCAAATCGAGCTGCCCCTCTCCCCTTTCCCTTCTCTTGGAGCCACAAAGTGGAACCAAGCCGAGAGCTTAGCCGCCTCCCTTCCCCTCTCATCCTCCCTCTCCCTTGGAAGCCAAGTCGTCGCCCTCTTTCCCCCTTCTTGGAGCCCCCCCCCCCCCCTTTTCTTTGTCTTGGAGCCGAATGCTTGAAGGCCGAATTCGGAGGCCGCCGCTAGGAAGTTCTTCTCTAATTTTTTTTCCTAATCAAGGTGAGTGGTTTTACCCTCTCCTTTCTCGGGTTTTTCTCGTGTTCTTAAGCCGTTCTTGGAGGTTGAGAGTTCTTGTCGGATTTTTTCGTCGTTTCTTGAAGTTTCCTGTCGTTTCTTGTGTTGCCATGAAAGAGGAGGCCCGAAATCCCTCCTATGGGGCTCGACAGCCCTAGGATGACCCTAGGGGTGCTCGGCCAAGGTGGAGGAAAGGGGTGTCGTGCCCTCAATGTGTTCGATGAAATGCCTAAGAGAGGATTTTTGTTTATCATAAGATCTATACCTTGAATTGCTTATCAAATTAGGTTCTTGTATTATTGATGCGTGCTTTAAAAATTAAATATGTGATTTTTGGAATTTAGTCAAGTTTATAATAATAGAATTTGATCTTGAAGCCATGGGTGTGCTTGATATGGGTTTTTGATTATGGAGTTGGTTTCTTGTTTAAAAATTATCTTGATGCTCGCTAATCTTGGCTAAACAAACATGATTTAATTCTTGTGAATTTTGTCTCAATGTTATAATTCTGTTTTGAGAGTGATTAAGAATTTAATTTCTGTAAATTTTGGATTTATTTCCTTGATGTGCTGAAAATTCTTTTGCTGAAAACTATATGCTGAATTATTGATTTAGGACTGATTTTGAAATTCATATTGTGGTGTGTATAGTTTACTGAAAATAGTCGTGTAACCTATCATTTTGACCAGAAAATATAGTTTGGATCCATAGGACACACTCTAGAAATTAGATTCGGGTTAGATACACCAGTTTGGGGCTTAACAGTAAACTGAGAATAAAATCCTAATTTTGGTGATGATAAATTTTAATTACATAATTAAAATGCAAGGAGCAACATAATATGTTATGAATCAACAAATAAATATTATGAATGGAATAAAACCTGACGGGTTTATGACATTACGGGTCTAGGAGTTGAGATCGGGCATTGTGGAATTTTCCCAATAGAGACATCCCTAAGACACCGTATGAGACACTTGACTCAAGTCATATTGTGTCATATCTTCATGAATGGCGGAGAGGCTCAATTAGGAGCCGGATTGCGGGCTAGATCCGAAAGATTGGATGATAAATTCTCAATCTGTGAAACAAGTTCGGATGGGCAAATCCTGATTGTTCATGCGTATCTTGTGGAACAAGTTCAGACGGGCAAATTCCAATTATTCCCAAGATTCTATATTTAAAGGAATAAGTTCGGATGAGCGAATTCCGATTATTCCCGTGTTATCATTTTGGAACAAGTTCGGATGGGCAAATCCTAATTGTTCCTGTGTTTTCTCGTGGAATAAGTTCGGACAGGCAAATCCTGATTGTTCTCGAGTTTCTTTAAGGAATAAGTTCGAACGGGCAAATCTCGATTATTCCTGTGATATCTTAAAGGGGCAAGTTCGGACGGGCGAATCTCGAGTGTTCCTACACGTCTCGTTGAGTAAGTACGGACGGACAAATCTCGATTGCTCCCAAGTTTCTTGGTTATAAGATAAGTTCGAACGGGCCAATCCCGATTATCCTAGTAACCCTTGTATATGTCATGTTGTCTTAGGGCATGGTAGGCTTAGGCCTATTGTACTTCACCGATGGGGTGTTGGATGCCTTCGGACATGTGGTGGTCAGATGGCCTGTTAGCTAGTCACTCATTTGTGATCTTTCTTGCTTGAGTCAGGTGTTTTGCACTATGTTGTATATCTATGTTTGGTTTTTCGTATGGGTTGGTAGAACCGCTCACTGAGTTCTTTTGAACTCACCCGTTATCGTTTATTTTTATTTTGCAGAGTCTGACCGGTGAGGTGGGCTGGAGCACTTGGTGCGGCTGGAGGACAGAGAAGTCATATTGATCTCATAGCAGTGATAGTTAGGGGTCATAGTCGAGTCTTTGGTAGTTGTCATGCACCTGTGTTGGTGATTTGGAGTTGTAGTCCCTTGGTGACGTTTATGTCATTCATTTCAGATTTTATTTGTTAATAAGAACTGTTGGTCTGATTCATTTTATTTCCACACTTGAACTTTTTGATAAAAACTTTATTGTTTGAATGAAATCTGTTTTGATTTTTTTATAATAAAAAGATGTTTATTTCTTCCACTATATTTTATGAGTTGGCATGTGCATGAGTTAGGCTGCGGGGTATAGACACATATACCTTGGCCGATCATATGATCCTGAGTTTGGGGCGTGACAGTAAGCATCCACGATATCTCCATTAAGTCTCACCTAATAAAAGTTAGTTTGTTGTTATTTTTGTATCATTTTCAATAGTCTCATGGGTATTTTAGCTTCAAAATAAATGTTAGGGACATTTTAGTACCCATGAGAAAATGTTATGAGTATTTTAGTACCCGTGAGAAAACGTCGGGGGCATTTTAGTACTTAGGAGAAAACATCTTGGCTTGCATGCACGTCACATATCTACGTCATCGATCCCAGTCATCAGCCACGTCAGCTCTGTTATTCCTCAA
The DNA here is from genome assembly GCA_034359265.1 of Canna indica. Lineage (NCBI taxonomy): Eukaryota > Viridiplantae > Streptophyta > Magnoliopsida > Zingiberales > Cannaceae > Canna > Canna indica. Next base: position 69,424,884 of record CP136894.1, on the reverse strand, counting down.
TTAACGTCGTTTGCCTATAGGGGTATTTTTGTACCTAATTTCATAATGTAATAGATATTTTTTATTCGAAAAAACTTTAAAAATATTTGAGTATCCGTGAAAAAATATTAAAAATATTTTTGTACCTTTTATTCACTTGAGTACATTTCACCTTGACTAACTTAACCTAAAAAGAATCAACATCTTCCAAATAAGAACAAATACGCCTGATTTGAAGGGATTTAGCTTAAATCCTGAATACTAAGAGCACCACTATATTTCGGAAGTGTGAGGATACGCCAACTTAGCAAATGAAGACCCTTGGACTCATCTCTTGGACCAAATAAAATGTTAACTTTGAAGTAATATTATCAATATAATTATTTGTAATGCAGGAGACGGCAAGTGTATTAAAAATATTAAAATAATATTTTTAAGTTGAGATTCGATGTTCCCTTGGCATTGAGGGGCCACACTGATAAATAGACAGAAGCAGATCTATTTTTGGGGCTCTCTTTAAAATTGATATAAAAAATTATAACTATTAAATAAAATAAATAAATAAATAAATAAAGGGAAAAGATTAAAAAAAAAAATCTAATATTTTTTCACGAGTACTAAAATACCCCTAAGATTTTTTTGGGATCAAAAATACCTCTTACGTTATGAAATTGGGTACAAAAATATCTCTATAGGTAAACGACGTTAATTGAAAGATAACGAAACTAACGTGGTTGATGACTGAGATTGATGACGTGGACATGTGGCTCGCATGCAGGTCAAGACATTTTCTCGCGGGTACTAAAATGCTCCTGACGTTCCCTCATGGGTACTAAAATATCCCTAACGTTTATTTTAGAGCTAAAATGCTCCTGGAGTTATTAAAAATGGTATAAAAATGACATCAGACTAACTTTTGTTAGGTGAGACTTAACAGAGATATCATGGATGTTGATAAAGATGTTGACTTTACACGTGGCGCATATGCAGAGAGCAACTTGTCACATAAGCGACACATAAGAAATCAAAACTGAAGCTGAAATCGAAAACTGAAAATTTAGAAAATAAAAACCGAAATTGAAACCATCAAATCGGTTAATCGATAAAATTTGGTTAGGTTTTAAATCGATTTTTCAATTAATCGAATTTTTAATTTTTTTGCTCACCCCTACGATTGTGTGGCAAGTTGCTCTATGCATGTGCACCACGTGTAAAGTCAACATCTCTATCAATATCCATGACATCTCCGTTAAGTCTCACCTAACAAAAGTTAGTCTGGTATCATTTTTGTACCATTTTCAATAATTTCAAGAGTATTTTAGCTCCAAAATAAATATTAGGAATATTTTAGTACCCGTGAGAAAATATTAGGAGCATTTTTATACCCGTGAGAAAATATCTTAGCCTGCATGCACGCCACATGCCCACATCATCAATTCCAGTCATCAGCCACATCAGCTCTGTTATCTCTCAATTAACGTCGTTTACCTATATGAATATTTTGTATCCAATTCTATAATGTAAAAAATATTTTTAATCCAAATTTTTTTAAAATATTTTAATATTCGGAAAAAAAATATTATGCATATTTTGTACCTTCTCCGTAGATAAATTAAGTTGGTGATTTATGAATCAACGCAGATAAGATATTCACTCTATAATTTTTAAATCTGTTACAGGAAGGCTGTTGTTTTCAAGGTCCAATGGAGATGGCCGAAGTTTATCTATATATTAATTCTGACAGCTTTTTCAATTGACGGTTTAGATGAGAGCCGTGTCAAATTCAACTTGAGTCTTGCGTACCAAAGCGTTTCACACCCACAATTTCCAGATAATGCGCGACGGAAATTGTATTTATGAACGCCGCTCAATAACTCAGCATGATGAAACTGACTTGGCTTGGGTATCAGGCTCAAATTAATTAACCAAAATATCAGGAAATACCATTTACATAAAACTTGAACTGAGCCATTTTAGATGTATGAAATGTATGAGGACAAAAAAGAATATCTCAATAACTTGTCCTTGATTCGAAATCAAGATTTTTGTAATAGAACTAGCATGTCAAGTTTACATAGACAACAGATGGAAACCCATCTCTCCACTTGCCAGCAGAACAAAAACATTTCTGTTAGCAGGATTGAAAAAGATACAATATCATGCGACTATGATGCCGAAAGACCAATAATTGCTAAAATTCTCAATTGCGTTTGAAAAATCATCACATGGAATGAAAAAGAATTTTTCATATTGTGATTGAGCGTCAAGGAACACCAATCTGTCAACAAAAAACAAAGACAAAAGTTCCAATAGAAGTGCACACACTAAGGATGGTTTTTTTTCATTTCATAATTTCTTCTTTTATAATAGAGTTAGTAAATAATGGGAAATCTGCCATTGCATCCAACCAATACACACTAAATTTCTGCCTATCAAGTCAATAGAAGTTCATTGGCACCAAGATGAGGAGGGCGCATACACACCTGAACCTCATGTTCTTCAGGTCCAGCACCATGTTTAGGGACCATTATCTCTAAGACAGTTCCAGATTCATCATAGTAAGCTTCAAGCTTAGCATCTTCAGGAATTCTTGTAGGTAGTGGTATTTCTCTCACAAATTCCCCTGGAGGGCAATGCTCAGGGGAGGGATCAGTCAGCCTGAATGTTCTGTCATGTCTCTTTAAACAAGGCATTCGAGCAGTGCTGAGACATTGTATCTTGACTATGCCATGTGTAAGATTATTTTTCCAGGATACCTTCACACGTTGTCGGTCGGAGAAAGGCAAGCTAACCATGATCAAGTATCCTTGTTCATCCTCATATATTGTCTTTGCAGCAGTCACTGGTCCGCAAGCATGTTTCATTACACCGGTAAACTCATTTACCCATGATGGTCCAGCTCCATGAACTTCCATATCTTGAATCCTATCTAAATATGGATTACCAGATGCACAACCATCCTCATTCACCCCATGGGAAAAGAAATCCTTTCTGCGTTTGTTACACACAGGGGAAAGGTCCATACAATCTCCACTTGCATGATTTGTTGGCTGTGTTGATAAATTAAGACCCGAACCATTAAGTATTTTTTTTGAATTTGAATGTGATGTAATCTTCAAAGGAGGTGGAGGTCTCTCAAGCTCAAAATCAGTGCTGGGAAGATTCCTCCAGGATTCATAATCGCTAGCCTCCGGTGGAACTGAAAAGTTCTGGTCCCTGCCAGTGAGTTCCAACCACTTCTTCCGATCAGCTTCCATGACAACCAAGAGGTTAGGTGACCGGACCACTTCAATCCCATGGACACATTGTGGATTTGACAGCCCTCTGTACTGCTTCCTTTGCATCCGATGAGACCGCATAAAACCCTTATCAACACTGAAAGGAAACTGAGGTTCCCCTGGGCGAGAGTGCCCATTCATGTAGCTGCGCAGCTGCATCTTCCCCAACGCGTTCTCCGGCCGCTCCTTGAAGACCCACATGTACATGTTCTCCATGTCGTGCTGGACGAGGAACACATCAAGGCGCAGGTCGGACTTGTCGAATCCTGAGATGCCATTTGCATCGAGGATGATCTTGCTTTTGGGTTTCTCGACAAGGGCAGGCTTGAAGTAGTAATTGAAGAAAAACCATGCTCCCCATATGCTGTCACCTCTTTTGGCGCACTTGCGAGACCCGGCGGTGCTTGCCTTGGGGAAGATGTGAACAGGGTCGGGGTCGTAGACCTGAGGCCCGAGGCCGACATCCAACATGTCCAAAGGATCAGGATTCCATGGCTGCTGTGGAGGGGACCTGTCGACCGTGAGCGGAAGATTGATATCAGGCGGGCGGGAGAGGATACTCTGCTGGCGCTGTTGGATGATTGGGAGCTCACGGTCGCAATCGTCGTGGGCGGAGACAGCCATCCCCGGCGGGCCAGCAGGGTCCATCGAGAGGAGGGTGGAGGGACGATGGTGGAAGTGATGGTGGTGGTTCTCCATGGACAGAGCGGTGAGGATGGACTCGCCCATGGCGTGGTCTCGCTCGTCCCTCTCCGTCTCTTCCTCCGCTTGATCACCTCCTCGCCTCTTCCGTTTCTATCTATCTGGGGGGGTTGGAGAGCCGCAAGACCCAACAGAAGCATCCGATAAAAAACCCTTACAATTCCATTCCATAAATCCCCCCACTAAAAGCCCGAAGAAACCAAATGAAACCCTATTTCCTCCCACTCCCTACCCCCAAAGAATTAAAAAAAAATACAAACTTCAAACAATTTCTCCGACAAAACCGAGATAAAGACGGAAAAATCTAGATCAATGCGAACCCTTACGACCCCAAACCGGAAACAAAGCCTAGAACAAGTAGAAGGCGGAAATTTACCATCAAATCACCGCAAAAGTATCCGACAAATAAAAGGAGATCTAGACGACGAACAGAAATCGATGTCCGAAAAATCGACCGGAACGAATCAAAGCCTTGGTCTAACCCAAGAAATGAAAGGATTGCCGAAAATCTCTCTCAGATTATTACCTTTGGGAGCTCGGAGGAGAAGGAGAGCAGTCTCGAAGCTCCTGCGACAGTCGCCATCTCCATTCACAGGCGTAAGCGGAGCAAGATAACAAACGAGAGGACGAGAGGCGAGGACGAGAAGCAGGAAGAAGGCGAGACGACGACGGGGCCCGTTTAAGTAACGGTGGCTTTGGTCGCGGCCTCCACCGGATGAGCCCGATTTCGCCGTTAATTAACGGTAACGGCAAGTCTGATTAATTTTCATCTCAATTTAGGATAAGAATATACTTCTTACCTTCTTATTTAGTGTAAACACGGATTGAGCGACTAAGGTGACTAGGTGAGTTCGGGTAGCTATTAATCCGAGTAGGGGGAAAAACCCCAGTTAATGTATAAACAGAATGAAATATGTTATATTACAAGTTTACAACAGATTGAGTATTTTTTAGGTACCAAAATTATCCATTAAATTAAATAGTTATTATTCGGGTTCGAGTCACTTGCGGATAAGGTTGTCCATTGTTCGGGTCACACCAAACCAAACCCAAAAAATTGAACCAAAATTTTTAGTTTAGTTCGGTTTAGTTCAGTTCAGATGCCGACAAGTTCAATTTTTGAATTGAACCGAACTCAAATCAAAAACCAATATATATATATATATATATATATATATATATATATATATATATATATATATATATATATATATGAGCGGACCCACACTAGGGCCAAAGGGTCTGGCCCCCTAAAATTTTTCAAAATATCAGATATTAAATATAATTTGATAACTTTTAAAAATATATAAGATAAAATTGTATTACTATTATAAATTTTATTTTTTTTACTAATATATTCATAGTCTAGTGATTAATTATTTTGATATTTTGCTTATAGATTTTATGTTCGAATCTCATCTCTTGTAGTCTTGTCTTCTATATTCATTATTTATTTATTTTCATAATAGCTAAATATAAAATCCAATTTTTTAATTAAAAAATTCTAAAATTTTCTCTATTAATTTCTCGCTTAATTTCAAAATTTTCTCTATGATTGTGTGAACTTTTGTGTATGAGTTATTCAATATATGATTGAATAATTAATTTTCTCATCAAGCATCCAAGAAAATGAATAAAAAATATGTTATATTTTATCCATGATTATGAAATTTATTTAATTGAGAATTCAAATCTAAAATACATCTATATTAATTATATGGTACATTTTCATAGTGTCAAATTAATTTTACTTTTAATATAATATTAAGTACAACAAAGAGCAATTATTATTTTTTTGTATTTGTAATTTTGTTAATTTTTTACTAATTTTTTAGTTTTCTTCGTATACCTTCATAAAGTTGGCACTCAAGATAAGTAAGACGATGATCGCATCATAGTAGAGCTTGCTTTGAATAATTTAGATGAAAGAATTTTCACCAGAGCTTTAATTATTTTTAATTTAAATATTTTAGCAATATTTTTAAAATAGAAAAATAGAAAAAAAAAATTGTACTATTATAAGTTGTAATTTTAATTAAAAAAATTGAAAATAAAAAGTTAATATTTATTAAATTTTTATATCCTAAATTGAGCCCCCCTCATAGAAATTTCTGCGTCCGCCACTATATATATTAAAAAATGACTTCGACTTTATAATGTTGCTACTTGATTGGTTGGTTGATGTATGTGTTGTTTTTTTATGTTAGTGTGTACCGTGTGTGTTTCAGGTGGACTGATTCGATTTAGATATGTATTTCGTTTAAACATACTAAAATAGGTTATTTTAATTTATTCAATTTGAGAATCGAACCGAATCGAAAATAGTTGGTTTGATATGGTTCGGTTCATCTCATATTTAGTTCGATTTTTGATTTAATTTTTTATCCCTAAAAAATTTTGGTTCAATTCGATTTGAACCGAATGGAAGTACACCCCTACTTGCGGAGCCATGTAGAGGAGAGAGGGGACAATTGTTCCCCATCCTCAAATTTCAGTTTAGAGGAAAAAATTAAATTTATCCCTCTAATATATAATATTTGTTCACTCTTAATTTATATTTTACCTTTCTTATCTATATTTTGTCTTTTATCTTAAAATAAAAGAAAAAAGTTAGCCCTCATTTTCTTAATGTCGCTCCTCAGTGGTTCGAGTAGGAAAAATATTTGAGTTGATACTAGAGAGTTATATGGTTATTCAACTTAGAATCCAGACAATTGAATCACCTCGTTTTGATGCATCCAGATAATAAATGGATAAGTAGTTATAAGCCTTTTTTTTTTCTGGTTAATTCCGTTAACGGGTGCTTGGTTATAAGCTCCTTTCATTTTCAGAATTTTAATTCTATTTTTAGGGATTATCATCCCTATAATTAGGAGTCAATGGTTAATTAATCAAAATGATGAAAGTTTGACCTTGTAAGCTCATCAATGATATTGATGATATTCCAAATGGATAAGTTTGTGTATATATGATCATTGATAAGTCAAATATCAATTGGAAGTAAATAGTAACTCCAACAAAAGTCAAAGTTTGAAGAGAGGAAAACAAATAATGCAAGTTATATGCAAAGAATTAAAATTAATGAATTAAAATTAAATCTTACACGCTTATTGACTTGGACCATAAGTTATGTTGACCTCTACATGAATAATATAAATAATTTATGTTCTTGAATAAATACTTGAAGATAATGCTAGTTTAAGGAATGATAAGATCATGTATACTTGAGCTGTTATCTGGATTTTAAATATTATCTACAGGGAGTTTAGAAATCATATACTAGTGACTGACCTAATAATCCACATTAGTTTATCAATATATTCAAAATTTTCATGTATGTGTTTTCCTTCACCGAAAAAATTAATTAATTGGTCAACGTATAATTAATATTAAAATGAGTAATTTTTCAAAATCAAATTCTAAGAATTGAAAATTCTCGTATTCGAATTTTGTGAATCAAAATTTTCAAAATCAAAACCTAATAAATTAAATACCCATTTTACCCTAAGTTAAAGTCTCTAATTGATTAGAGACTTTTATCAAATATATATATATATATATATAAAATATAAAAATAATAATTTAAATTTATAAAATATTATTAATTATAAAAAATAAAATTTAATTCATAAAAAATATATGTGTGATATAAAAGATGTGATAGAGTCTATACAAATATTTTGAACAAAAAATATTGGCAAAAGTCTATAGTAGCTTTATAATTAAAAAAAAAAATAATGAAATATCTTTTTTTAAATACAAAAGATGTGCTGTGGTTAAAAAAAATATTTTTCATCAAAATATTTTATAATTTTTAATTTTAATTTAGTTTTATAGACTTCGTGCAAAAGTCTCTAATGAATTAAAAAATTTAAAAATATAGTTTTTTAGACTCTAACACTTCAGTTTTAATATAATTTTTTTATATAAATTAATTTTTTTAAAAAAAAATATTTTTTTTTTAATTTTTAACCAAGTTAGAGACTTTGGCCCAGGGGTAAAATATGTATCAAATCCACTATGTTACAATTTTGAAAATTTTGACTCCCAAAATTAGAATCTGGGAATTTCCCTCTCCCAAAATCTGATTTTGAGAAATTCCTCTATTAAAATTATACAATATGTTGTTATTCATAAAGTTAGAGTTTATAAATATTTAGATTGCGTTGGATACATTAATTACTTGATAATATTATGATGATAATTCACATTCCCACAATCTAATTTTATATTTTTTTCAACTTCACAAAAAATTGCCAAAAAATCTTTGTCAGAATTTGGTGGTACCTTGTGCAGAGAAGAATATATGAAAAAGAATGACATTGTTGAAATTCAAGATTATCATTGAGTGATAATCCGCATATTCATCTCCCACGGGGGCTATATATATTACCGCTCTAGTGGTAATGTGGATTATCGTAGTAATCTGAATTACCAATAAAATATCTGAACTAAACATGATAATTTATGGGTCCTGAAAATTTAAAAATCACATATAATGTAGATAGATTGTTACGTACCAAATGCCCCCCTTACTTGAAAGTGTAATTAGTTGTTGATAGTAAAAGATTTTGTTGTTAATTTCAAAGTATCATATTTCATATTTATCATTTTCATTCTAAAAAAATAGCATATTGATAAAAGTGATTTTTCATATAAATGATAAGTATGTTTGTGTGATTTTGTTTTCACACAATCAAATTGAAAAAACTAAAATACTAAGCGATCACTTAAAATGTGACTTATTATAAATTTAATTGCAACAAATGAATTAAATCTATTATGATTCATTTGGATGAAAAATGATTTTAGAGTAAAATTTGGATGAAGGAGTCTACGTGAGAATGAGATATTTGGTGGCATGATGAAATTAATACTAGACTAGGCTTCATATATCGTTGGTTTGAGAGTGATTTTTGGTTGTGTTGTACTTGAGTTTGATTTTGACGAAAATATCAAAATATAAGTATGAAAAATTATAGTACCCTGATTGAGTCCCACGTCAAGAGTGTATTGAATATTATGTTGGTTAATAAAACTTGATGTACGCACTATAATCAACTTCGGTTTAAATATTTTAATTAGGATGGTGATTAAAGTTTATGGAATTGATGAGGTAGTTAATTATCACATTAAACGAGTCTAACAAAATCTTATGTTTGATCAAATATAATTAATTTTTTTATAACATTATATATATTTACAGCTAACATAGGTGATCGAATAATAAAATTGCACCGAAAAAAATAAAAAAATCAATTAAGATGGAGTGATTATTTAAAATAAAATTAGCAAATTGGACTTAGCTTAGTTAGGTGAGGAAAATCAAAATTTTCAAAATTCAGACCAAGATATTCTTATGTTTTTTTACACCCTAATCTCACATGTGAAGATAATTTTCATAAATAAAGAACAATTTTTTGAACTAATGATTTATTGAGTTCTGAATATAACTTTTTTTTTGCTGGAATATATTTTTTATTGAATTCTGAATAAAATTACTTATCATTGACCATGAAAATTGAAAATGCTTCAAGCAATCACTTTCCAAGCACAAAGTTCCATGGATGATTGGTGAGCCTTTCGATAATTGTGAATTAGATCAAGATGAAAAGCTAAATTAATTAGAGCCAATTTGATGTAACACAACATCAATAATGTAATAATTTAGGCCATTTTGTGACCTTTAATCTTCAATCAAAGACAATAATTGCAATATTTTACTTCTATTGTCAAGTGGACCACTGGAAGACCAAAGTAAAGCTGCAACCTCACATTAGAGACCTTAAAAATACCCTCAAAAAGGAGAAAGCAAAAGCTTCTTGATCTGAATTGATTGCATTATTTAGGAGGAGATTCAACATCAAATTTAAGGTTCTTTTTAAAAAAAAATATCATTGAAAAGAGCACTAAAGATGATGTGATAAAAAACAAGTAGAGGACAACCTTTTCCATCTTGACATTATGGTGTAAATAGACAAGACAGGACATTAAAAATCAATGTTTTTTTTTTACTTCATATCGGACATTGAATTGATGGATCATTAATTTTCTGGTATGATCAATTTAGTCGGTTCAATGAGTTCAAATAAAAGATTAAAAATTTGAAAATTTTGAAAATAATAGTTTAATGAACTAAAGTCCGTTCTTGATCAATTAGTTTTGTTGGCTGACATTTGGGTTCATAGTTGAGCCGATCGAATCAAGTGGTGTGAATGTGTGATTAACGTTTAGTGATTGGTAAAAAAAATGGCACACAAGTTTAAGATCCCGTTTGATTAACGTAAAAAATAAATTTTCGTAAAAAATTATAATTCTCATAAATTATTTTCTTATTATATTTATTAAAAAATAGTTAAAATATATTTGATTAACAAAAAAATTAATTGATATGAAATATAATTTTTTACTCATAATATGTTTGATTGACATGAGTATTTTTTAGAAAGCATATATCAAATGATCAATATATTATTTTTTTTACTAATTAATATTTTAATATATATATAATATTTATTTATTATATATATATATTAATTTTTATTTGATACGAAAAGAATTGCATATTTTACTCAAAATAAATTAAAATAAAAAATAAGTCAATAATTTATTAATTATATAATCTCAAAAAATTGACAATATAAATTATAAATTTAGCATTAAATATAAATATAAGAGCACAAATATTTTTTTCTTTCAAAATATAACTCAAGAAGTACAACTTACCTAGGTCCCTCACTACAACACAATTGACCTATAGAGACACAAAATTAGAGACAAATTATATTTTTATTTTTAAATCTTAGACTAATAGACAAAAAAATTGTTCCTAATTAGTCCCTAAAGATCTATAGAAATAACAACAACATAGTCACTTAATAGATTTGACTCTAAGCTATAGAAACATCAGCAACATAGTCACTTAATTAGTCTGACTCTAAAACTATTTTTAGAGGTTAATTATGAATAAATTTTGTATCTATTAGTCTATAAATGTAAAGATTTAAAAATAAAATATTCGAACACATGAAGTAACTTACCTAGGGCACTACAACACAATCGGCCTATAGAGACAAATAATTAGAGACAAATTGGATTTTTATTTTTCATGGATATACTAAACAATAGTGGATATTAATACATCCCCTATCATATCATCTCTTATCCTATGAAGCAAATATGTCATAAGGAGACGTTTAGTACATTATCACTCATGATTATTGGGATCTAAATTATCATTCAGATAAATTATCATTTTTAAAATTGCCAGTAATTACTAGTAATCTCGTCAGTAATTTATATTACCTTCTTTGATATAGAAAAAAATTACCGAAAAACTTATATATTTAACTAAAATATTCTCAAATAAAAATAAATAAATAGATATTACCACTTTACTATGAGATGAGGCGAGAGTTTTTTTCCCTATGTTAATAGGGGTATTTTAGTGGGGGTATTTTTGTCAAAATAATAGCATTATCACTTTATTGGTAATCCAAATAGCCACTCCTCCATTGATAATATAGATTACTAGTTGAGTGATAATGTAGTTTACCATAGGTATTCAGATTATCGATAATCTATTTCAACCAAACATGATAATCTGGTGGGTCCAAGTAATTCTAATTCAAATTACCGATAATTCATCTGAATTACTTCATACTAAACGCCCCTTAATAAACATACTAATATCTCGAGATATCATAAACAATATCACAAATAAAAATAGCAATGAAATAATTAAGAAAAGCCTAAAAATACATGTACAATGTATCAACCTCAAAAGTTATTAGTTATATAACAATGTATTATGTATAATCACGTCAAAACAATAGGAAAAATACAAAAATTAAGATGATGACATTTCAGAATAGGGGTGTTCATTAGGTCGGGTCAACCCAATGAATCCGAGAATCCGACCCGACCCAAACTAATTGGGCTGAGTCGGATTCAATTTAATCAAACCCTATAATAATCAGGTCGAGTCTCTAGTTCAATATTTGGAACACGATATATGATCTGAGACCCGACCCAATGATCCGATATTTTTAAATTCTATATTTAAAAAATATTAAAATTTATCTCGAGAAACATGAGGTGCGTCTTCAAGAGACGTGCGCCCGTTTCGAGAAGCCACGGGTCGCATCTTCTTGAGACACCGCGTGTCTCAAGAAGACGTGTTTTATTTTTTTTAAAAAAATATATTCATTTTGTTAACGGGTAACCCCAACTACCCGATCCCACTCGATTTGGGATGGATCGAGTTCAAATTTTTCTACTTTCAAACCTGACCCGACTCAACTCATAACTCATTGGCTACAATGAAATTGATATGCAAGCTTGTGTTAACCGTTTTTCTCTGAGCTTTAATTTAATTTAATTTAATCGTACTTAATTATTCAAATAATTAAATTAATTATTCAAATAATTAAATTAATTATTTTAATTATTGTATAATATAGAAAAATATAAAATTCATGCTCAAATGACCTCTTATTTATTTACAAGAGTCGGTTCCTTTGATTCCAAAATAAATCACCGCAGAAAAAAGTGGGAGGAGTGAATTTTACAAATTAATCCCTCAAACATTCAAAACCGCAATTATGCCCTTATATAAGTATATTGGGCATAATATATTTGCCCTTATATAAGCTAAGCGCGGCAAATTATTTGTCTGTTTCAAGTGCTTTCTTTTAGGGATGGAATCTAAGAGGAGAGAATAAGAATAATATACAAGGGAAAGAATAAAATTGCCCGGTTATACCCTCGCGGCCAGCGCCTCAACCCCCGTCTATTATGACACCGCGCCTTAATTCTTGGCTCCATCACTAAATAATATGCGACTAAATCACTTGCGTATGATTGAATTAATTACTGATTTTGGTGACCTAGCTAATTAATATGATTATATCACTGATTTAGAAAAACTAATAATTTAAGTAAATTGATTCTTAATCAGACCACTCAAAGATGATGTGTCATCTTCATTTTTCATAAAATATAACTTCTTTCCGATCTATACAGAGTACAGACAAAAACCAGCTGAGTTGTGCATTGAATTTTCATAATATTTAAATTTTGGTGGGCCCATCAAGCGTAATTAACCCTCAGCGAGAGGTGCCCCAGGCAAAGTGCAAACAAAATACACAATAGATATTGTCACAGCTGCAAGCAAGGGGGTTATATAAAATATGCAATCAATCTAATCGTCACTTCTCGGCTTGACACTTTACAACCTCATCACAATAAAGAACAACATATCACAGATAACTCATTGTGATTGTCCAAGATAAGTCCCTCACAGCTTTTTCTAACGCTTAACACTTAAAAAAGCGCATCAAAAGAACCAATAACCAGCTCCTCAAGCATCAAAGGGGTCATCAGATAGAGGGGACGCCATAGTACTAATTAATGCATTCCGACATTGATAAAGCTTGCAGTACATAAAGGCATTACTCATGCACAACATACTTCGAAAATGCCCCGTTGCCAACCCAAAAGCCAGGTATTGGAAACTATGCATAATTCAATTCTTTTAAATGGTTCTTTCATTTCACATAACAAGACCAAAAATAGTTATTTAACAAAAAAATTACCGTATAGGGGTGAAGAGTCTGAATACCCTATATTTTTTATGATATTTGAATTCTACCATGTACGTATAGGATTGAATCTTAGATTTTGAAATCGGACCCTATCTTATTGGAACTTGAAACCGGACCCTACCATGTTGGGTTCCAAAACAAGTTCCAATACGAGCCAAAATAGATTTCAGATAGGGGTGAAAATATGTCAGGCGGCTTGTGGCCTGGCCTGTATTTGGCCTGACATGGCCTGTCTTATTTTAAAAAAAAAAATCATGTCAAGACTTTGAAATAGACATGTTTTTCTTAACAGGCCAGACCCAAGCTCAATTTAAAGCCTATTGAGCTTGATAGGTTGGTCTAGGCCGGTTAAGGTGGTATATATATATATATATAATATTATTTTATTATGTATTTACATTAAAAATTATTTTCATGTAATAATAAATATTATTTTAATTTAATAAAATACAAGCTACAGGCCACAGGCTACGGACCACAGGCTACAGGCCACATGCTAAAATTTTATATTAGAAGTAGGTTTTATAAAAAAAAATTATATTAGAAGCAAACTTCATAAACAAGCCACAGGCCAGGGCAGACCAATGAACATGCCAGACTCATGCCAAATTTTAAGCCTATAATAGGCTACAGGCCAGACCCAGACCAATTTTCTACCATATAGGCCTAGTCTGTTTCCACCCTTAGTTCCAGAACATATTTCATAACAGGCTCCAAGACAAGTTCCAACATGTTCCAGGGCAAGTTCCAACATGTTACAGGACAGGTTCTAGAATAGGTTCCAACAAATTCTAGTACAGTTTCCAGAATAGATTCCAATATCGGTTCTGAATATCGATTCTGATTTCGATTTTGATTTCGATTTCGGGTATTCAGAATGGTGGAACCGAAATCGGAATCAGAACCGAATTTAACAAATTCCTTGATTTGTTATTTGGACCATACCCGAATTTTTTTGGGTCTACTCGGAACCTACTCGATCGAGTAGGTTCCAACCGATTCCGGGTCTACCCGGTACCCATGCACACCCCTAATAGCAATCATACTTTTGATATAATATAAAATGGTTCTTTTTGAAATAAAAAAGCGCTAGTGGAGTTAGGTCAGACAAATCGTGTCGGGCCTGGCTCGAAAAAAAGTTGAGCCTAGAATCACTAATCCGACACATCACAAATAAGAACGGGCCGGCACGACTTGACCCGTTTAGCTCGATAACACGACAAAAAAAGATTTAAAAAAAATCGAGTTGAATTGGCTTAAACCCAATAACTAACGTGTTTTAAATTTGTTAATACCCGACTCGATAGTGTTTATCGAGCTATCGCGTCGGGCCAATAGCACTTGGACCGGTTCAGCCCGACACATTAAGGGTTCATGCCTTATCGGGCCAGCCCGATAATGTACGATAATACTCGATCTAAACCTGATTTTATCAGGCCAACCTATAATTGCCCAGTCTAAATGGAGTCGTACAAGATTGAAAAATTATTTTTATACTCTCGATCTAGTTTAAAACCTTTGAATAGCTCATTGTTTTCATCTGATATCTCTCTCTTATTTCGTGTCCCAAGTTGCTCGATAAATATACGACGACATTAAATTTATTGTACAGTGCTATACAAAATGAACGCATGATTATTCTTTGTATTATCGTATACAACATTGTCATGTATTGACCAATTTTGTACGACACTTTGCAAAATAAATGGACCAAAGTGTGTTTATTGCACTAAATAAAAAAATTATCATGTCATTCCAATGAATTTGAATTAATTTTTTTTTCTCAAAAGAATATGTTCAAATCAAATGTATTTAGGATTAAATAATTTAAATAGAGGATGCATCATTGTTTTAGATAATCTTTTTAAAACAATTTTGTATATTTTATACACTGAGTCCAAATAAATAACACTGTTTGATTTGAAAGATGTTTCTTCACAAATTTTAAAATTAAATGAATACTTTAGAAAGTTAAGAGAAAATTAATTCACGATCGATTATATTAAGTGGATAAATTAGTAATCTATTTCAACTAATATTACTTACCTTGAATTGTTATTAGGTTCATACTTATAACAAATAAATTAAAAATAAATTCAAACTTTAAGTTGATGAGCATACGGGTTAATGACACCGGATATCAGGATCAAGCTAGTTTTGCATTTAATTCTAATTGTTGACTTACATTTAATTCTAAGCTGAAATAGGATCTCGACAATCCATTATAAAAATAGACAATAGTTCTAGAGTCCTCCGAGGGCTCATATTTTGGAAGCCCGCATCAATATACCTGAATTTGTTGTCCAATGATCAATGTTGTTAAGTTTTGTTAAGTTTTAGTAACAAAAAGAAAAAAAAAATTATGATAAGCCGAAAGATAGTAGATCGCATCTGCCAAGGAGGCAGACGTTTGTGCTTGATATCATCAATAAAAACCCAACAATCAGATTGAACAATAAAATTGTCATATTAATGTATTGTTGAGAATTAACAACTTTAAAGATGACCATGACTTTGCAATGAATTAGTGACGAGGCTTGAATTAGTTTGGATTTCGCGTGATGACAATGACCTTGATAGTCTCTTACAATTAGGTCATTACTAGCTCAATCATGTTTTCATGAACCATCGTATTTAATCTTGAGGCAATTGTGATCCAACGGAAGTCATCACGAGGAGATAGGAAGAGTTCTAGTATTCCCCTCAAACACTTGTGAACAAAAATATGAATTAGCAAAAGCTTGAGTTTTATTCATTAGTACGAGGGGGTAAGCTGCCTAGAGCTATGTAGCATATCGTTACTAATAGACCATTCTCAAGAATTATTCGGCAACAAGAGCTAGTTACTAAACATCCATTTAACTCTAGCGGAGAAATTAAGACACAAAACCACATGAGTATGTTAAGTGATCAGTCGTTTTAGAAGCATTGCTAGAAATTAGATTTGAAAATACCAAAACGAAATAAATGAGATCTTGTCAGCAACCTACCATACAATAATTTCCATACAAAATTTTAATTTTTAAGGGCACATTTAACTTCCATAAACCCAACCATAAGCTAGATGATTCATCCGAAGGATGGTTTTGGTTCTTAAGAAATAAATATATAGACGTAGTGGTAATACCCAATATCTCGTCAACTCATATTCAACTATCATTAGAAGGAAGCTCAATCTCCTTGATGGTGACCCTCAAATAGGGCCAAACAATCCACACCTAGTCATGAATCAAAGCAAATTGTCACATTTGTGTCTTGAATTTTGATAAATCTGAATTATGACCTGACTTGAAGAACTAGCGGTGCGACCTAAATTGGATGAAAAATGAAGATTTATGTTGGTAGCAGAGAGCTTGGGCCGATAGGCCCAAGTTCGAAGCCCAACACTGATCTCGAGGGGGGGGGATGTGTGGGGGGCTTCGCCCCTCGCAGTATGGACCTGTTGCTTTATTATGTAATTTTGAGGCACATTTAGTCCAATTGAAATTTGGGAAAACACATAAAATTCCATGGGTTTGTAAAAAGGAGAGAGCTATACACTTTTCATCTTCATAGTGAAAATGCTCTGTGTTCTTGCCCGAGGACGTAGGCATCATCAGCCGAACCTCACTAAGTTTTTGTGTTTTTTTTTCTCTTATCTCTTCTTTGTGTGTATGATTATGTGTACACTTGACAGTATACGTTCACAAATTTAAGTTTACGGCTCATAGATTTAAGACAAATTTAGAATAGAGATTTGGTTTTTCGAAACGAAACAATGCATAATTGGACTCGAGGAATAATCTTCAAGACTAAGAACAATTATTAGGCACATTGTGAATGCAAAGAATTTACTAATTTATTACAACCAGCAAGTATACTAACTTACTTAATATGTTAAATTAATAATGAGCTGATGCATGAATATATATGTGAGCATTGAGCACCATCACAATACATGTTACTTGGAAAACGATAGTTAAAATCAAATCATTTGAAACTTATAAAATTGGTGATTAATCCTTATTTAGTCTTATTTATTATAATGTTGATTTTGTAAAAATAAAAAAATATATTATAGAATAGATTAACCAAATAAAACATAGTAGCTACTAGGGTAAGCATCAATCGATTTGGTTAATTAACCTAACTGAATTCTCGATTAATCGAATCGAATAAATCTTGATAACTCAAATAGATATATATTTTCTCAACCACTCAAGCAAATCATGCTATTTGATATAAGTTTTACTAACTTAAATTATATCTATAATTATAAAATAAAATAACTATTATACCTTATTAGGATTCGAACTTGGGTCGGATAAAAATATATCATCTTAACCACTTAGGCAAATAATAATATACAATAGAAAATTTTATTTTATTTAACTTAAACTAAGATTCGATTAATTTATCAACTTGAATCACAAATCGAAAACTTTAAAATTTTTAACCATTAATCGATAAATTTTATCCCTAGTAGCTAGCTCGTGAGATGATATGATGTTTGGTTTAGGGTTAAAATTCAATAGGTCAAAACTTTTTGATTAGGCTCCAAATGCAATCGAATTGGACTGAAACTTTTTGATTAGGTTAAAAATTTTGGCAGTTTCAATTTATATATATTGATTTTCTCAATTTCAAATAGAGCCAAATTCATTTTTTTTTCTATATAATCTTTTTCTTCACTAGATTTTTTTTAACAAAAATAAAAAATCACAATAGATGATCATACTAAAATTTGAACCCTAAATCTCTAGACAATACACAAAATATTACCACCAACTATGCCACTCATAGTTGGCTTTTGCTTCACTAGATTAGATTGAATTGAATTGAATAACAAATAAAACATATGATTGAATATGATTTTTAAATTCAATGTTTATTAAATATAATATTAATTATATTTTTTTAATCTTATTTTTATCTAATATATGCACTAAATAAATAATGGATAAAAATTCATATCTCATCCTATCCCCTTCGTCTTACTAAACAAACAAGATAATTTTTATAATTTTATCCATTAAATTTCATCATAATTAAATTATTTATTAAACTATATAATAATATCATATAACATGTAATAATTTAAATTAAAACAAAAACATCCAAGTATATCAAACCATTAAAAAATATAATATTTCATGTATATTACTTATATATCTATTTTTATCTAATATTTTTTGTAATATATAATATATAATATATAATTAATTTAAAATAGTTTTATTTATTATATTTTTATATTAATATTTCATTTTAAAATATGAAATACAAATTTACATTTTTATTATGTTATTATGAATTAGAATAAATTATAACATTATTTATTATTTCGCCTATAAATGTTAAGAAAAAAAATATTTTGATCATTTTTCTTTCTATTTCTTGTGTATTCTTTATGCTAACCAAGTAAAGTAATAATTATTCTATTTCTATCTATTCTTATTTCTAATCTATTTTGTTCCCTTTCCATTCCATCATATTTTAGTGGGCATATTATATTGTCTACAATTATTTATCAAATTCAGAACTATTAGTTCTCAATTGATAAAAATTAACTATAAAAAATTTATCAAAATTGAAACCAAATTTAACAGTGTACCATTAATATCACCGTATGTTGTTTTAAGAAAATAGAATATATTGAAACAACATATTGAATACATTTTTTTTTTTGCGTGAGATCCACTTCTTGGCGTATTCCCCTTCTCCTCCTCCTCATTTTCTAACTAGGCAGGGTCGAAATAAGGCACGTTTGTTTGCGAATTTTTTTAAGTTAAGTTTCGTTTCGTGAAAACTGAAATGGGTTTTCGAGTTTTCAATTTTTGATTTTGATTTTTTTGTTTAACGAAAATGTGTTTGTTTGACATGTCCCGTTTTCATGTTTCGCCACCACTCGTTAAGCTAGATTTTGTGAAAATGCGAAAAACTACTCAAAGTAGTTTTCGCAAATCAGTGTAAAATGGTGTTTTGCGAAACATGAACTGAAACTCACTCATGTTATTGTCAACAAAAAACATTTCGAGCTCGTTTTCGATTTCGGGAGAAAACGAAAATCGAAAATATGACTAACAAACACGCGAAAATCTTTTTTTAAATATTTTTCTCTTTTTTGTCTCCTCTCTCCTCTTCTTTCCCCCTATCCAAATTTTGATCTTCATGAATTCTTAAAACTACACATAGGACGTGTAGGGAGGAGAAAAAGAGTTCCAAAGATCCTTATAATACACCGGCGATGATGAGCTCAAAAGGCATTGATGGCGACGGAAAAAAGAGATGAGAAAAAAAAAGAAATTAGAATTTTTTATGTGTTTACTACGTTGTTTCACCGGGATGAATATTTTGAATAGTACTTTGTTTTATTTTTCTGTAGTTTCATTTTTTTTTCAATTTAGAATTTATAGTTCAGATTCGGCAAATAGCTGTATTTTCTATTAAAGACAAAATTTAACATATTAATTAATCACTTCAGACTAGTCGGCAAAATTAATTAATCTGCCACTAACACGCTCTAATCGATTCAAATTACTCAAAATTTACACTGCCCATGCCTCTAATTAGACAAGATTGCAAACTTGTTTAACCGGAAGTCCGGAACCCGATTCATTAATTAGCACGAGCTCAGCAGCTGTCGCGAAATAATCCACTTGCTTTGATTCAATTCAAGTCCATGCATCCAATGTCAGCGACCACGTGTCAGTCTGCCCGTCGTGCAGTCTCTTAACGGTCTCAACGACATTCCCGCCATGAGTTCCCGCCTAAAGACCTGCTCTCCCCCTTCTTCTCTCCGTCTCTCTCTATTACTACCCCCAATTAATTCCACTCTTTCCAAATACGTCTCTCTCCCTTCTACTCTGCTCATCTCCCATTGCTCTTCTCGAGTTGTTCTTCCCAGGCCTCGGTAAAGCATGGATGAGGAATACGACGTGATCGTGCTCGGCACCGGCCTCAAGGAATGCATCCTCAGCGGCCTTCTCTCCGTTGACGGCCTCAAGGTCCTTCTTCTATCCTTCCCATGACTCATCAAGGGATGCTAGGTTTTTAGCCTTGTTGTGTTTTTAGCCTTATTGTCATATGGAAATAAATGCTGGTTCAGGTCCTTCATATGGATAGAAATGACTATTATGGTGGGGAGTCGACATCCCTTAATCTTGTTCAGGTATCTGCCATGTTATTTTTATCTTGTTGATTATTTTCTAGAATAGCCAAATTGTTTTCCAGGTATTTATGCATTGCCCTGCTTGCTTTTGATGTAATAGTTGTGGAAGAGATTCAAGGGCAACGATAAGCCTCCAGAAAATCTAGGGTCAAGCAAGGAGTACAATGTTGACATGGTTCCTAAGGTGAGTTTAATTTCACTTCATCATTCTTCTTTGACACATTCATGGATGCTCTGATCTAAGTTTGCAAAGATGAACTTTATATTCTCGGTTCATTTTAGATGGTGAAATTAAGTTTTCCATTTATGTGTTGTGTGTTTCAAGAATTTCTTATGTTTTCTTTTTTTGAGGGGAAGAGAAGCTTATGTTAAACAAACTTAGGGGGCATTTAATTGCTCGCAAATGCATCAGTTGCAAGTGCATTTTGTAGACAATAATCTAACCGTAAGAATTTAGTTGACAAAAGTGAATCATTAGCTACAACTTCCCTTGCCACCATTGTCTATAAAAGGATTTCAGAACTTGAAATGGCCAGATATCGCACTTGGGGCCTTCCAATAATAGTTGAACAAGAAAACTTTTCTTTCTTTGTGAACATTGTAAACATCTTATTCTTTTTGAAATGAACTTCTTGCAATTTAGCCCATTTTGCTCTTGAGAAGAAAGGCTTCATAGAAATTATAGCCATCATACTTAACAGTCTATGATTTTCCTCAAATACTTGACAGTTTATGATGGCAAACGGCGCCCTGGTCCGTGTTCTCATCCATACAAGTGTTACCAAGTATTTGAACTTCAAAGCAGTGGATGGTAGCTTTGTGTACAACAAAGGGAAAGTAATAACAAAACTTGAAGTTTCATCTACATAATCTTCTTGTGTTTATTTAACTTCTCAAGTTGCTATGACCTATCTCAAATTTTTGCACTGCTTATTGGTCTATCAGATATACAAAGTACCAGCAACTGATGTGGAAGCACTGAAATCTACATTGATGGGACTTTTTGAAAAACGCCGTGCCAGAAAATTTTTCATTTATGTACAAGATTATGAAGAGGATGATCCAAAGTCTCATGAAGGCCTGGATTTGCATAAAGTTACAACCAAAGAAGTCATTTCGTATGCTTCTAAGATCTTCTTTTTCTTTTTTCTACATCTTTTTCTTTTGCATGAAGGTATGGGGAATGAACATATCATATTTGACATATCTAAGGCTTCAGAAAATAAGGAGATAACATGTAAATGTAAGGAAGAAAGTTTATATATACTCTATCATGCAGGATTGTATTGCTTTTAACGTAAACTCAAGTATGTTACTATGACACTCCAGTTTACTCCTATACATCGGAAATTCATGAATATTTGTTCAACTTATATGTATACAAATATCTAAATTTTAAAAATTTTGTGCATTCTAAGTTTCTGATTAAAGCTTTGCTCACTGTAGCAAATATGGACTGGACGACAACACGATTGACTTCATCGGGCATGCGTTGGCACTTCACAGGGATGATACCTACTTGAATGAACCTGCAATTGATACAGTAAAGAGAATGAAGGTGCTCTCTCTCTCTCTCTCATGTTCCTATTTTGTCTTAATTTCATTTTACATTTTAACCTTATAACTACAAATTAATTTCTTTGTTTTGATTCACTTGTAACTTTTCTATGTCTCTTTATGTACTCTTATTGTCTTATGAATTTCCAAATCACGAACATCCAAAAAAGGCAAAAAAAACCCACCATCAGCAAGCTGCAAGATTACACAGCACTGATTTAGTTGTGTGAAATGCTATGAAATAGAGAGAAGAGATCATATAACATGCATAAAGAAGAACATAAAAATTTAAATGTTTTTATCGATGCAACATAAGTCCATGGACAAAGGAAAAACTTTCCATTATCTACATGAAAAACAAAGATGTCTTAGATTTTTCTTTTTTGAACTATCTCGTAGTACTGTATATAAAAAGACAGTACAATCAGGAACAATGCCCTTGAGCTAAGGCAACTCATAAGTCATAACCATCTCTTAGAATTTTCTCATTAACCTCATAAATCAAGTAAACTTCTAACAGTCTAGGAGACCTCAAAAAAGAAAAATTACCTTCAATGAAGAGTATCAGCAGTGACTTTAAGATACTTTTATTTGTGTTCTAGCAATTGCATAAATATTTGAAGTCAGTAAAATTGCAGAAGTTATCACCATTTCTCTTATTCTTAATAGCTATATGCGGATTCTCTGGCACGCTTCCAAGGTGGTTCTCCATATATATATCCTCTTTATGGTTTGGCAGAGCTTCCACAGGTTTGTTTCATCTCTCACTGGGATTTTTTGTTGCTTAACTCCAAATAAGCTGAGGTTTAACAAGCCTTTTTCTATACAGGGATTTGCTCGTTTAAGTGCTGTTTATGGTGGCACCTACATGCTTGCCAAGCCAGAATGCAAGGTGATAAACTTTGACTTTTAATCTTATGAGTCAACTTAGGGCTTTCCAAAGTCCAATTCTCAGTTTAACCGGGAACCCAAACGAACCAAACCTAAGGTATGCCGTGGTCTGGAACACAGGTTGAGTTTGATGAAAATGGAAAAGCTTATGGCGTGACATCTGAGGGAGAGACTGCAAAGGGCAAAAAAATAGTATGTGATCCTTCTTATTTGCCTGATAAGGTAAGGAACCTAACACTATAGCAGCTTTCAGCAATTTAAAAGTATTGAACTGTTGATCTCTAATATTTCTGAGTATGTAACAGGTGAAGAAGGTCGGAAAAGTAGCTCGTGCTATATGTATAATGAGTCATCCAATCCCAAATACAAATGACTCACACTCAGTGCAGATTATACTGCCCCAGAAACAACTAGGTCGCAAGTCGGACATGTATGCTTCTCTTCACTTCTTGATGTTGTATGTTGCATGAACCTAAATGTGAAGTATGAAAGCAAATATTAAAATATTCAACGTCTTAGGATTATGGATAGGGTGGCTTGGCGTAACGGTAAAGTTATTCACTTGTGACATGAAGGTCATGGGTTTAAACTACGAAAATAGCCTCATATGAGAAAGACTGCGCACATTAACCTTTCCCAGAGTCCACAAAAGTGGGATTGCTCCGTGCACTAGGTCTCCCTTTCTTTAACACCTTAGGGTTATGAGTTTAAAATACAACTATGTTTTCTTTCGAAAAGAATTGATAGATACATGCAGAAATAGGGATAGTAATAGATCAGGTTTTATGGACCGACCATTTAATTTAGTAGTATATTTATGGAGATAATATTATGATGAGTTACACATCGTACAAGGAAAATACTTCACATTTATTCTAGCCAAACTACTACTATTTGGAGTCAGCTAAATGGATATTTTTTCATCATTAACTAATGTATAAGTCGAAATAATGATTCTATATGTACCCATTTTTGAGGAAAACTGCATTTGTTCTAATTCCAGGTATGTATTCTGCTGCTCTTACACACACAATGTTGCTCCAAAAGGCAAATATATTGCTTTTGTTTCAACTGAAGCCGAGACTGACAATCCTCAGACAGAACTGAAGCCTGGGATGGATTTGCTTGGGCCTGTAGATGAGACATTCTTTGACATTTATGACAGATATGAACCTATGAACAACCATGAAGAGGACAATTGCTTCATATCCACTGTAGGTTCGAGTGTGTAGTATGTTTGATCTCTCCTTTGGAGGCACTTCTGAATCATGTTTTGACTTCTCTTTGCAGAGTTATGATGCAACTACACACTTTGAGTCAACTGTGGATGATGTCATCTCCATATACAAAAAGATAACTGGAAAGGTAACTACTAACTCTTCAGTTCTTCAGTAAGATATTCTAGTCAGTACTTCAGTAAGATGATGCCGCTGTTGAACTTTGAAGTTTGACAAAAAAAAAGAAGAAAGCTAAAATTGCACAACTAAACATTCCAATCGGTTTCATGGAACAGGAACCAGACTTGAGCGTTGACCTGAGTGCTGCAAGTGCTGCTGCAGAAGACAATTAATCCTCCGTGTGGATGAATCCATAAAGAATGCATAGACTTCCCTACATCTTGTTCGTGTTATCTTTTTCATTGTTGGAAAGTAAAATGTATTTAATTTCTATTTAATATTTGCATTTATTTATAGCTCAACAGCGAGGAAAAAAAATCTGGAGCCGATCAAAATAGTTGGAGTTATCGGCTTGTTGTACTTGTTATGTTTGAACTAGTGAATTTTCGTATCACTTTTAAAGAGCCTTGAGGCTCAAGGCTTATAACTTTACCTTTAAACATGTGAAATTTATGTATCGGCCTAATAAACAATTTCTATTAGCTTCAAATGCAAACAAGGATACATGAGTTTGTGATCATTGGAGGTATCATCATATTTTTTTTTTTGAAATAGAACTATGTATTCGATTCATGAGAAAGAATAGAATACATCAGAGAGAAGAGAGAGAGAAAAAGTTAAAATACAAGATTCATAGAGAAACCCAACAACCAACATAGACCCATGATTAAAGGATCCTGTGAGAAGACAGGAAAGAGGTCATAGAGGAAGTAAGAACTACCACGCTCCTTGAGGAGCTCTCAAAACATCTCTTATTCCTCTCATGCCATATGAACCAACTCCAGACCAACAACACCCTAGCCTTGAGAAAGCATGATTTGTCATCCTGATTTACCCTGAGGGTAACAGCATTCCAGGTCGGTTCGAAGAAGGGCAGCTTTAATTGAAGAAGGTAACTATTCCAAGCAAGTTGGGAAAATTGACAAGTCGAGAACAAGTGATCGTGAGATTCCAGCTCTACTTCACATAGAGGGCAAGAAGCACTGACATTCATACCCCAACGAAGCAGTCTATCCCTTGTTAGCAACCGGTTACGCATCCAAATCCAGCCATGGATAGATAACTTTATTGGAATTTTTGTTTGCCAGATGAGTCGATGAAAATGAGCCTCTACCCCTCTATAAGATAAAACTTGATACATGGACTTAGTAGTGAAGCATTTGTCAGCCGACCACTGCCAGATAAGAGAGTCTTCACCTTCAGAGGATTGAATAGCCTCTAGCTCATGCACCATGACTTGTATGGAATCATATCTCAATAATGTAGAGAATGAGATATTCCAGCCTGCAAAGTTTCCTTGGTCATCTAATAGCCTGGCATCGGCAATGCTAATGTTCGGATCCGTTGCAAATCTGAAGAACTGAGGAAATTGTGTTGCTAGACTTTCACTTCCTCTCCATGGTTCACGCCAAAGGTTGATCCGCGAACCGATGCCCACTGAGTAAGAAATGGCATTTTTAAAGATTTCTTGAAGCTTGATGATATGTCGCCAGATTGGGGAGGCATGCTGACTATTCCAAGAGTCATACCATTCAGCGCGATCTCCGGAGGTCGCACGTATAATGGCAATCCATTGAAGGTCAGATCGAGTGATATACTTCCACAACCATGATCCGAGCCGAGCTAGGTTGTGATCATGTAGATTGAGAATTCCCAAACCGCCTTCGGAGCGAGGGCAAGTGATCGAGTCCCAACTAATTAGACATTTGCCGTGTGAAGAATTATTCTCCGTCCCAATCCAGAAAAATTTTCGCCGACGAGAGTCGATCTTTTTGATAACCCAAGTTGGGGCTTTAAAAAGTGAGAGAGTGTAGCTGGGGCTGCTTGAGATCGTACTGTTGATGAGTGTGAGTCGGCCCCCTCGAGAGAGAAGAAGGCCCTTCCACCCACTAAGTCTTTGATCTATACGATTAATGACGGATAGCCAATCATTTTTGTGGAGGCCTCCTATCCGCAGGGGCAGTCCTAGGTACGTGATCGGAAAAGCTCCCGCAGAGAAACCAAAGAAATCTGCCGTGTCTTGTGCTGCCAATTCATTCCCTTGAAGGTGAAGCACTGAAGTTTTACTTGGATTCGCGTGAAGTCCCGATGCAAGGCCAAAGCATCGCAGTAGAAGTCTCAAGTTGTAAAGGCCTACTTCATTATTAGAGGAGAAGATGACCAAGTCATCGGCGAAGAGAGAATGAGTGATTCCTCCATGGATGTAGGAACTGAGCACACCCTCCAGAAGTCCATTTTCCACCCCTCTTTCTATCAGAACTGAAAGACAATCCAAAGCGAGATTGAAAAGGAATGGAGAAAGGGGGTTTCCTTGCCGCACCCCTCGTCTATGTCTGAACGTCGAAGATGGCTCGCCATTGATGACTAGGGCAGATTCGGTGATGAGTAGATTTTTAATCCAATCGATCCATTTGTTAGAGAATCCCCGAGCGATCATCATCCGCAAAATGAAATCCCAACTGAGAGTATCGAAAGCCTTTTGAAAATCAATCTTGAATAGGAATCCATCCTCCCTATCTTTGTGGCAACCCCAAATAGTTTCATGCACACTTAAGAAACTGTCAAGAGCACTTCGGCCCGCAGTAAATGCACTTTGTTGCTTATTAATGAGGGCATCCATTAGCGGTTTAATTCTCCGAGCAAGTAGTTTAGAGAAAATTCTGATAATACTGTTCTCAAGGCTTATTGGCCGGTAATCCTTCATGTCGCGGACACCAAATTTCTTCGGAATCAGGATGATGTGAGCCTTGTTAACTCTTTGTAACTTCGCCGGATTTGTATGCAGCTCCAAGAAAATAGCATTAAGATCTTCCTTGATGTGCTCCCAGAATTGGATGAAGAATTCATTGGGTATTCCATCGGGGCCCGGTGATTTGAATGACCCCATTTCCTTAATTGTCTGAAGGATCTCCTCCTCGGTGAAGGGTCCATCCAACTCCCGCAGGCTTGGATTTTGATCTAGCTGAAGATAGTTCCAATTTAGATCCAACTGAGTAGGCGCGGGAATACCTAACAAAGACACATAGAACCCTCTGAAAGCATTTCTAATCGCTTCAGCTTCAACAAGAATACCACTTGGAGAGTCGATGGCTGAAATCCAGTTCCTTTTCTTGGAGATGGAAGCGCATTGGTGAAAGAAGCGAGTGTTCCGATCACCAAGGCTAACCCACCTTTGCTTCGCCCGTTGCCTCCAATAAGAATCCTCTTCGCTATAAAGATTATCTAGATTTACTTTGGTGTCTCGAAAGTCCGCCAACTCTTGATCATTTAGGCCCATTGAATCTGCCTTCTCATTGAACTTAGCCACCTTAGCTTCCAATTCAGTTCGTGCATATTTTGACTCCTTGTGGACTAGGGAAGCCCATTGACGGATAGTTCTCCTGAGGATCCTCCAACTATCATTCCAGTGTTTAATACCTAAATGCCTCGGAATAGAAGTGACCCAGCAGCTTTTAATCATTTCTTTGAAGGTCGGCCTATTAAACCAATGCAATTCAAGACGGAAAGGTTTGGATCTATAGCCGACCCTGATGTGGGATTTAAAGTGCAATAAATTATGATCTGATAATTTCCTTTCACCACCCTGCACCGACGCCAAGGGCATAAGCTGAGAAGCCGATAGGGAGATGAGAACCCTATCGAGTTTTGCCAATCGCGGGGTCGATTGACCATTACTCCAAGTGTATTGCAAGCCAGTTAATGGAAGATCAATAAGGCTAGAATTCGCAAAAATTCTAGAAAGCTTATGTGAGTCGCGGATGTTGCCCATGCAGTTTGATCGCTCATGCACACCCAAAGTCACATTGAAGTCCCCACAAAGAATTAACGGGTCAGAACACGAGTTAATGAAGGCTGAAAGCTCCCTAAAGAAGTTTGAGCGATCGGAGTGATGGGGCGGGCCATAAACTGATGCCACCATAATCTTCGTGGCTGATTGTTTGTAAATGAGAAGTGCTGCAATAATGAATTGACCGCTGAATGAAGTTTCAATCACCCAAATATCCGAATTCCACACTAATAGTTGCCCCCCCGCCAACCCAGTAGCATCCAAACATAGAAAACCAGAGTTTTTGAAGCCCGAAAGTTGTTTGATTTTGATAGATGAAACATCAGATAACTTGGTTTCTTGTAGAGCGAGAATTGAACAATTCAAGTCTTTACAAGATTTTTTACACATATACCTCTTGGAGAGGCGTGAGAGTCCCCTAACGTTCCAAAAAAACATATCAAAGATTGCTGACATCAGACAGAATTCCACCTACTTGAATCTAAAACACTAAAGAGGTCCTTCAAACATGGCCTCCTACTGCATTTGCACAAAGAGCATCCCAGTGCACTGTATTGCCTCCGCAGAAGCCCATAGCCACCGTCTGGTCTTCAATCGATAAGTGTCGGAGGTCTTTGATCATCCTTGTTGGCTGAAGTCCCAGGGGCTGTGACGAAGCTACCGACGGACGGGGTGTCCTTGCCTCTGAATTGTCGATTCTGCGATGTCTGAAGTCAAGGAGTCTAGCTTTTCTGTCGGATGCTCGCTTTAGGGAGTTGCCTCGGATGCTTGACGAGTGGAGACGAGCGCTGCGACGCAGTAAGCATGGCTTCGGAGTGGAAATCGAGTCACCACGGGGCCGCCTCTGATAAGGTATCATCATATTTGACTACCCTCATTTTGACTAAACCATTCAAAGCATATTGAGGAATGAACAACTAAGATTATTTTGTCTACCTCGTGTGTCTGATTGGTTCCTCAAAGGAGATATCCATAATAGAGAATAGAATCGTAGCTAGGGCTGTTCATGGGTCAAACTCGACCCAATGAACCCGAGAAACCGACCCGACCCAAACCAATCGGGTCGGGTCGGGTTCAAAATATTCAAACTCGATTATAATCGGGTTGGGTCTGGGTTTCAATATTTGAAACCCGATGACCCGAGACCCGACCCGATTACCTAATTTTTTTATTTTT
Organism: Canna indica; assembly: GCA_034359265.1. Lineage (NCBI taxonomy): Eukaryota > Viridiplantae > Streptophyta > Magnoliopsida > Zingiberales > Cannaceae > Canna > Canna indica. The sequence goes on along the minus strand of CP136894.1, from coordinate 69,395,362 downwards.
TATTTTTTTTCAAAAATATATTAAAAAATTAAAAAACTACTCGGGAAGACGTGTTCCCGAGAATACGCGGCCCACGTGGCCGCGTTTTCACGAGAAGAAGCGGCACAGGCTGCGTCTTCACAGGGAAAAGACGCGGCCACGCAGGCCACGTAATGGGGAATACACTGCTCTCTTGGGAAGACGCGGCCAGCATCGCATCTTCCCTCGGGTGTTGAGACGCGCGTGTCTCGTCCATTTTTTTTTCTTTTTCTAACTGGTACCTGATTACCTAACCCGACCTGATCCGATTTCGGGCGGGTCGGTTCGAGTCGGGTTCAAAAAAATTTACTTTCAAACCCGACCCGACCTGGTTGTTTGTTGGTTGGGTCGAGTCGATTTTTTCTCCAAAATCGATCCGACTCGACCCGTGAACAGCCCTAACCGTAGCTGAAGAAGAGATTGTTCTTATCTCACCTATATATAATAACTCCAAATGTAGTTTTTTCTCTAATACCGTTTCTCTCCAATCCCTCCCTATTCCTCTTTTCCTCTCTGTTAATTAAAAACTCCCAAATCATGCCAGGGGACATGAAAAAAAATTTATATCCCCATATCAGGCCAAGGGACAATAAGTATTTCTCCCCTGCCTCTCTTATCATTCCTTATGACCTATTTATTCTTTTGTTTGGTTGCACTTTATTGACAAAGAATAAATAAGGAATACTATTCCTCATGCACGGGGGAATACTATTCCTTACATCAACCCAAGAAATGTTATTCCCTATGACATTTTCCAACATTGTCTTTCAATATTTATAATACTACATAAAAATAAAAATATTAAATTAATTTTAATAATTGCATATCTTAAATATATAATTATTATTTTTATTTTTAAACATTATTTTAATTATTATTTTATATAGATTAATTTACTTTTTATGAAAATAAAATAAATAATAATATTTATTATTTTAAATTAATAAATTATTTTACATTAGTGCATATTTTTATTATGTTGTTATTAATTAGAATAATTATAATACAACTTATTGTATTTTTGAAAGAATATTATTCATTGTCTATTCCATTCCTTATCTATTCATATTCATTGTTTCTATTCCTTATGATTTTATTCCATCCAATCAAACATTACCTTACCCTCTAAATTGAAGGAATCATGAGGTTAGTTATTTGTTTAATTATAACATAACATTTTACAATTTTACTCTTTTTAGTCTTCAAACTAACTAATTAATTGAGGAGTAAGTTGGTACATATAAAAAATTGTGACTTTCCGCTTCTAAAGTAGAGATGGTTTTCCTTCCCTACCATTCCTCCCTATACCTCCCCTTCATCTCCCTTGATTAAAAACTTCCAAACTAGGCCTAATGTGTTTGGATGACGGGTTATAAAGTGAAGGAATGGATGAAAAGGGAAGAACAATATTTTTTTTAGGCCTACTTCGGGGGTTTTCAATCAAGGGAGAGGAAAGGAAGGAATAAGGAGATATGGTACGCGAGGGAAAACTACTTCTCTTAGAGTTATTAATAAGGCATCAAGGGAGAAGGGAAGGAATAGGAAGGGATGGAAGAGAGCTAGTAAGGGAGGAAAAACTACTTCTCTTATCTAAAGAGTTATCAACAAAGAGGGGGGGGGGGTATTTTTTATATATAAACCATCTTACTTTCTGGGTTGGATTAATACCTTTGGGCCCTACTGGATTAGGCTCAGAAACGCTCACACTCATGAACCAGACTCAAGTCAAGTCAGATAGTTAAGCCCGGGGCTCTACCCGGCAATACAAGGATACCCACATCCTCAATAATTACGAGAAATTCGTCATTACGAGCCTGACATCTCCATGATTAGTCTTGACCCATTCTGAGCAACATCCATGAGAGATTATCGGGCAGGATCATCGTCAAACTTCTCTCATCCTACACTATATACAGACACGACGCTCATCTGGTACCCTAGCTTCCTATTTATATTACCTCTACTTGAAACCCATTCTTACTTGAGCGTCAGAGTGTCTTTTGCAGGTCCCCCGTCAGAATTGCACCTGACTAGGAGACACATTGGACCGCGCCGTTCCAACTTCAGGCAAGAACATTGTATTTATTGTTACGTACTCGTTAGATGATATCCTCCATTTGAAGATTAATCCTAGGTGGGGCTCTCTGCATCCTTGTTGTGACAAGCAATATATCCAAACCACTCAAAAAGGAGGCGGCAAGTATGCAAAGGGCAATTGTTTAAGTGTTTTAATGCTTCAACGGAATCGCTTTTCTTTCAATAAACTCCATTGGTATCAACAAAGACAATTAAACTGTGGATCACTGCTTCTACAAATACAGCAACAGCATATTTGAAATTTTAATACTTGTGGTGATGTAACAATTCCTTCTATTAAAAAATAATGTAATTGAAAGGCAAGCTCAACTGTTAAAGTATAGTTCTAAAACATAACTACCAAACTCACTGGAAGACAAGAGAACTTGTGTCTATTTAGCAACAGCACTTCATACCACAACTCTCGTGATGAAAAGTAGTCAAATAAACATTGCAGCAACGAGCAACTAATATCAAAAAACCAAACTCTAGTACGCCCCTGCTTGATCAGGCTTATGCTGTTTTTGATTTGGAGAGAGCCTTCTTCCGCTGTCCAAGCATATATCCATACATGTGTGGACTTCCTGCAGATATTTTAATCAAGTCATGAAAATGGCATTAGAAGTGAGTAGCTTAGCTTGGATATGTAGAAACACAAAGAAACATGCCTGGGGCATAGATTGCAAGGCCAATAATTGATGCATAGAAATAATCAAAAGAGAAGTTCCATGTGTTGGGCATCCTGATGCAGTACTTCTCAGACGCCTGCAAATTTTTCAGATGAAGTTTAACAAGCAATCGCGCTCAGGAGAAAAGTTAAAAAAATAAGAAATGGTTCTAAGTTCTAACTAACATATACATTATAGGAACATGCTTGAATTGAATACCTTGATGTAGGGCAAAGCAATATATATGAGGCCAACCTCACTAGTGATGCCCGTTGGGTATAATATCAGAAATGAGCTGTATCTGCATACAGTGAATGACACTCAAATAAAGATACCTTAGAAAGGTAACATGTTTTAATTTTATTGACATTCCAATAAGATAACTAAGGCAAGGTAAGATGTTTTTATGTTGCCATGATACAAACAATTGCTCTATTATTGGACCAACCACTTACCTAAGCCACAACAACCAGGAAGGTGCAGAGCCAAGTGTTTCTTTCATGCCAAAAAAGGAATACCTAATAATCTGCAAAAAAACATAGAAAACATACCATTTTAATTTCTAGATTCCAGGGAAAAGATATATGGTCTAGAAGTGGATTGTTGCCAATACCAGAAGAAAATGATGGTGTTAATATAATTCAAATGAGAGGCAGCTATCATTTGCTAAATAATTGTCAGCTTAGACCAATGTTCATAGTATTAAATTGGAAATAAAACAGATACTTGCTGCGTGCAGAGTCCAGACTACAGAAACTACTTAATGCATAGTATACCCATAAACAAAAGTGGCATTCGTAAATAGAAAATTAGTATAGTTGGTTGTACGACTTATTAGAATACATAAAAATAACATTAGCCAATATGGCCATACTACGAACAAATTTTCAAAGAGGATATAAGACATGGCAAGTTCAGTGATCACCATCAACAGCAGAAGAAGATATCCATATTACCTAGATGTGGACTCTATAACTAAGAGAACCACATTCTGCACTCTTAGAATCTTGAAAGAAAAAGTTTGTTGCTAATTTATCCCTCGTTATCATCTTTCAAACTGATTGACATTTTGAACCAAAACCTCACTTGTTCCCCAAGGAATGCAAATCATACATAAACAAAGCAACAGTAAGCCTAGCAGCCTAGTATCATCCATTCTCCCTTCTACCATCCACGAACAGTTCCTCCACAGATTTTGTTCCTAGGACCAACTTTGATTCCAAGGACAACATCAGGATGTAAAATTTCGTCAGAGTTGCTGCTTAATTGTATTAAAAGGCACACGATTTCAGTATTCTGATCCTTCAAGTTGGATAAGAAACCATCAAATGAGCGGAACCTTTTTTAACAACTCCACACTGAACCTAATTACATGTTTTTACCTAGTTTGCTTTGTGAATATAGCAAATTACACTGTAGGATGGAACTGCACTCTTTTGGTTTGCCTAGGGAGATTATATCCAGTCTCAACTCTCAAGGCCTGATAGATTTTATCCATCTATATGCAAACTACACACATAACACACTAGCACTTTTTTTTTACCTCAAATCTGAAATGTGCTTCACATTCACAATGCTTCATGCTGTAAGCTGCTAAAACATATTTTTCCTAGTTCTCTCAAGTTAAGAAAAAAGACGGATTGAGGTCAATTTCCTTTATCTCTTTGCAGTCAGTTGAATATCTTGTGCACCAAGTCATCACCAACCTTCATTCATGAGTTTAAGATTGCAAGATTGCAGTTATGGTCCATGATTATATTCCTAATAGTCATAATCAAACTTCAGACTTTAAACCCTAACTCTTAATTATATTTAGTTGTATGATAATAAATTATATGACATTACCCAAATGAAAACCGTACCTCTGTGATAGACCAGCTGATAACCAAGGAGCTAACAAGAATATGTGTCCTCGTCTGCAAAATAGTCTTAGGAAGTTAGTTCCAAGAATACAAACCTAACTTGCCGTAACACCATGTTATTAAAAAGAAATGTTTGAAATGAATTTGCATCTTTACCTCGGGAAAGCTCCACAAGATGCCCCAAACAAGAAACAATCTCGATCCAATTTGTGGCAAGGTGGCTGAGACTGGCGATCTCACCAATCCTATAACAAAAGGGAAAATGTTGTTTTTTTGTTAACTGCATCCTCAGAATGAGAAGCTAGCAAGTGGAATTAGTTCCTTACCTACAAGGCCATGAACAATCTGGAAGAAGAAAAAGAAACAGAAGCTAGATCAACTTCAAGCACTGGCAAATGACTAAAAAATAAACGATTTTTACAAGGAAAACAACAAAACCTCCATGACCGCGGCGGTCTGCGCAAGCTGCAGAGGCTTCTCTACGGCGTCATACACCGTTGTAGGTCCGCCTTCTCTTAATGCCTTGATGGCGAAGTAGAAAACCTGAAGCCTACATCGATTCAAAAACCAAACACACACCACAACGAGGAGATTTCCACGATTAGAACGGATCAGGAAACCCCAGAGTGGGGAATCAAATAGAAAAGAAGGGATAAGATTACCATCCGAAGAACACGACCCAATTGTAGGCGGAGAGATAGATTCTGCGGAGGGTGGAAGGGAAGCCCGCCATGGGAGGTGCGAGATGGGATTACGATGGGGAATAGAGGCGGACACGAGAGATATGGGGTTCAAATAAGAGATGCAAAGGCGGAGGAGGAGGAAGAGGATATGGGTGGCAGAGTCGCTTGCATTGATGCAGATTAGGTGAGCGGATGAACCAACTGTAATGGTTTAAGAGAGCTTTAATGCTACCTTCGTCTTCTTCCTCGGCTCAACGCCCAGCACAAGGACTAATTTTTATTTATTTTGTATAAAATATTATATTAAATGAGCAGAAAAATAAGATTTGTTATTAAATATGACCCGCAAGTTTGAGCTAATAACATCTATGGCCCAATCTTTTTTCGTGGCCCAAACTTTCAATTATAGTCCAAACTTTTCAACTTATATTAGTTGTGTCCAATTGTTAACTTGGTATTAATATCTCTATTAGACTGATGATTAGAGATTAGTCATTTTTATTCCATTGTCCATGTCATAATAAAAATTAGGATTAATTAAGCTATATATCTCGATTTTTGAACATTTTCTCAATTATATTCCAAATTTTTAATTGTATTAATAATATACTCCAAGTTTAATTTTATTTTAATAATATCTCGTCGTGAATCAAATGTTAATTTTATTATTTACTCACCGATGTGACGTTGTTAATATGGATCAGTAGCTCATTCAACACAATAAATTATATTAAAAAATAAAATTGACACCTCATATCCCATCCACACCAACATGTAATTAACCTGTGGTCCACGTGAGCATATATGTAAATAACCAATGGTTCATGTCCACATCAACAAGTGATTCCTTTATTATTTACCAACTACGAACCACGGTTGATGTGGATGGAGACCATCGATTAATTATATGCTGATGTGGACGATGGACCATCGGTTAATTACATGTTGATGTGGACAGAGGACTACTTATTTTTTACCTGTTGATGTGGAGGGGGGGCTACTTGCTAAGGTGTCGATTTTATTTTTTGATATAATTTATTGTGTTGACTGAGCTGCTGATCCACATCAGCAGTGCTACGTCATCCCGTATACGGTAAAACTAATATTTCATTCATGGTGAGATATTATTGAAATGAAATTAAAGTTGAAATATATTATTGATACAAATAAAAACTTAATATATAATTGGGAAAAAGTTCAAAAGTTCATGATATAGTGTAATTAATCTTAAAAGTTATTGAACAAATTTATAATATTAAATTAAACTGGCAAATGATTGTTCATTTCATTTTGTCTTCAATTGTGTTGATTCAGAAATTCTATTAAATTTATTTAATAATTTTTATTATGACGTGAATAATTTAATTGGATAAGTGTAATTAATACTAAATCAAATTAATATAAATGTAATTTAATTAATTCTAAAAATAAGAAAGCCACACATTTTGATTGAATTAATACTAAATCAAATCAATATATTATCACATTTATAATAAAACATGAATAAATAGCTTATTGGGCTTCGGCCCGGCCTTTATACAAAAAAAATATAATAAAATATGTGTGTCCGCGTCCTGGTTGGAAAATAATTATTTCATCTGTGAAGTTATTGTTTTCTTAATTATTTTCTTAATTATTGTTTTTATAATTTTCTAAATTATAAATTTTTTGATGTGATTCGATTAATTTAAAAATAAGGGGTATAGTTCTATCATTTATTAATGATATGGATGACTTGATGAATAGCTCATATATCTAGTGCCCTTATTCACTAGTCCCGCATTAGTTGTTTATTTAGAATGGACTACATATGATGTTTGCTCAAGAGGCACGACCTTACTCGAACTGGATCTATTCTATAGGCTCGTACGTACAACTGTATTGGTTGATGAACCATGACTGCGAGATTAGAGCGTGATTAATGGCTTAAATTCCTATGGAATTGAAGTTGTAGATGATCGTTCAATTTAGTGGACTAATTGGACTGAATGATCTCGTGGTTGTCTGACAGTCACTTCAACCCATAACAATTGATGCATCATCAACACCAACATAAGTACACAACAATTAGGGCATCATCGTTCACCGCTTGTTGCCCTTAGCATCCACTCACTTGCTTGACATTCTCGCAATATCGCATATGCTGCGATCAACAACTAATTTCAAACCCCACCCTCCTCATATTTCCTCATTCGATTAATATATTAGATTTTTTTTTTCTATCCTCTTAATCGGATTCGAGTGCGATATAAATATTAGATTAAAATTCGATCAAAATTTTATCCACTCTTATCCGAGCAAATATATACAATCAAAAGGTGTAATGAGTGTTGAAGATAATGTAACACTTAGCTTCATGTTCGTATTTATCCTTTAGACTAGTTTGATTTATCACATAGTTAGCATTTATCCTTTTATTTAGTGGATATTTATCATGTTAGCTTAGTGGATAATTATCAGTTAATTATCGAGTCTTTAGGAGTTATCGTTGTGTCATGTAAGCCTATAAAATGTCACTTATTTTATGAATGAAACTATCTCTCCATTGAGCACCTCTCTCGTATTTATCCTGGCGTGTTCAACAACTGGTATCAGAGCCGGTGCGAGAGAGTGCTGGGAGGAGGAGAGATCGTTGTACCAAAGTCGGAGACAAGAGACGAGAGGGAGAGATTACGGAGAGAGTTCTCTGTTTTGAACAGAGGTAAAAAAAGGCGTCGCTGGGAAATTGAAGACCAAGCCGTCTCAGGTAGGAAGGGCGTGTGGCAGATCACGTCGGCCTCTTTCAGCGACGTAACGAAGAAGCCGCGTCTGAAGACATCTTCTCGATCAGATCAAGAAGAAACAACGCCTTCTTGAGAAAAGAGATCTGAATCTCATCTCCCGAAGCTCCCTATTTAGATCCAAATATTGATCGCCTTCATCATTAAGATTGCCAGCGGGATCCAAGTCGACCTACGTGAGCAGCTTCATCGTCAAGAGGATCATCGCCAGTCCGTGAGCAGCTTTATCTGCTGCTCTTGCAGAGAAGAAAGAGCCGCACCAGCTTTATCTGCTGAAGAGAAAGTGAACTTTTTCATTCGGCGGGGCCCACTTCGAAAGAATTGAATCAAACTTGTTTGCAGTGGGTCCCACCATTTTTTTCCATGCACGTGCCCTCCAGAGGAGGAGAAAAAGAAGATTAAAATTGATGGTCCCACTCCAAAAGTATTGAAGGAAGTAACCCCAACTTTATTTGATTTCTACGGCAAGATAAGAAATACACCAGCGGGCTCCACCTCTTATTTTTGACTTGGTCAAAATAGAAAGAGGAGAAGCATATGTAGGCTTATTTCCTTGTTTTACTTCCTTTTTTTTATTTCTAATTGAAAAAAAGGAAAGAGAGAGAGAGAGAGAGAGAGAGCAAAACAAGAGAGAAAGAGAGACATAGTGTCATCTCTGATCCACCAAACTGATTTCCGCTCATTCCGGTGACAATTCTTGTTGATCATCACATAGGGGAGACTGCGATTGTGGAAGAAGCACCGACCGACCCCCGTTTCTTCAGTAATAGTAGATCTCCGAAGTTGATTTTCAGAAGCAGTCGTCGCCTAGAGGAAGAAAGAGGGAGATAAAGAGACAGATTAGATCTCAAGGCCAAGATTTGTGGGAAGTTGTTAACGGGAGTGAAGTTACGCAGCCAGAAGACGATACAAATAGTGCACCGCGAAAGTGGAGAATCAAAGCTGGTAAGGCAATGTTTGTCTTGAAGACAATTGTTGAAGAAGAAGTGCTAGAGCACATTCAGGATGCCAAAGCCCCCCAAGAAGCTTGGGATACACTCACCAAGCTATTCAAAAAGGAATGACACAAGGCTCCAGCTTTTAGAAAGCGAGCTATTGTCGATAGCGCAACACGACATGACGATTGCTCAATACTTTCACAAGGTGAAGACGCTCTATCGGGAGATTGTAGAGTTAGATCCAAAAAATCCGATCGGGGAATCCAGGATGAAGAGGATAATCATCCATGATTTGAGGCCTGAGTTTAGAGGCTTTGTAGCTGTAGTTCAGGGATGACAAAACCAACCATCACTTGTTGAGTTTGAGAATTTGCTTGCAGGTCAAGAAGCGTTGGCCAAGCAAATGGGAGGAATTTCGCAGAAAGATGAAGAAGAAGCGCTCTACGTCAAGAAAAGTAGATGGAATTCCAAACAGTATGCTGATGGAGGATCTAAGAAGAATGAAGGTAAAGCGAAAAGTCGTGAAGGAGAAGGGAGCACTCGTGCAGGGGGAGCATCGAAGAAGCATGACAAGAAATTTGAATGAAAGTGCTATAATTGCGGTCAGATTGGTCATATGGCAAAAGAATGCCGATCGAAGAAAAGCTCGAGGAAGATAATGTTGTTACTTTCAAAGATGAGGAAGAGTGGGATGTTGAAAAGGTAGCTCTCACAACTATAGTATCTGATCAGGTAGAGGATGATTGGATCGAAAGCTCGGCTTGGTAAAGGAAGCTAGTGTTGAAGATAATGCAACACCTAGCTTCATGTTCGTATTTATCCTTTAGACTAGTTTGATTTATCACATAGTTAGCATTTATCCTTTTATTTAGTAGGTATTTATCATATTAGCTTAGTGGATAATTATCAGTTAATTACCGAGTCTTTAGGAGTTATCGTTGTGTCCTGTAAGCCTATAAAAGGCCACTTATTTTATGAATGGAACTATCTCTCCATTGAGCACCTCTCTCGTGTTTATCCTGGCGTGTTCAACAACGAGTTGGCAATAGCATGATGCGCATGTCTTGTAGAAAAGAAAAAAGAATAAAATGTTTGCAAGTTTGTAAAAAATTATGCTAAACTTCATTGTTTTAATACCATACCACTAATGTAATAAAATACTAAGAATTATCTAAATTTTCTCTAAATGATTTTATAAGTTAGCATATAAAAGCTTGAGCTTTTTACAAAATCCAAAATTATAAGTTCTAAAATGACAAAAATTAAATTGCAATAAAATGATCGACTGTCCTACTAAAAAATTTTACCTTTCGATTTTTTTTATGAAATTAATTATTCACGACTTCAACCCATAACAATTGATGCACCATCAACACCAACATAAGTACACAACAATTAGGGCATCACCGCTTGTTGCCCTTAGCATCCCACTCACTTGCTTGACATTCTCGCAATATCGCATCAGTTGCGACCAACAACTAATTTCAAACCCCACCCTCCTCAGATTTCCTCATTCGATTGATATATTAGATTAATTTTTTTTCTATCCTCTTAATCGGATTCGAGTGCGATATAAATATTAGATTAAAATTCAATCAAAATTTTATCCACTCTTATCCGAGCAAATATATACAAACAAAAGGTGTAATGAGTTGGCAATGGCACGATGCACATGTCTTGTAGGGAAGAAAAAGATAATAAAATGTTTATAAGTTTGTAAAAAATTATCCTAAACTTCATTGTTTTAATACCATACCACTAATGTAATAAAATACTAAGAATTATCTAAATTTTCTCTAAATGATTTTATAAGTTAGCATATAAAAGCTTCAGCTATTTACAAAATCCGAAATTATAAGTTCTAAAATGACAAAAATTAAAATTACAAAAAAAATGATCAAAACTAAAACCAACTTTTGCAATGTACCCTTAATGCCCTTGTATGTTATTTTCACCAAAACAACATATTATTCAACATGTTGTTTCACTTAATGCTCGTAATTTTTCAATGTATTATTTTGGTAAAACACCATATTAAACAAAAAAATCTTTTGATTATCTCTGCTTTGCCTGACATCCACTGTTTGACATCTTCTCTTTCCTCCTCCAGGTCGATTTCTAACCAATACAAGTTGAAAAGAAACTCCAAAATCCTTCTTCAAGAGTCTCCTCTCCTCTTATCTTCTCTTCATTCTTCTTTCTCCAAACTCTAGCCTTCATGAATATATTCCTAAGATTGCATCTACGATCTTATAAAGAGGAAAACATTAATTTCAAATGTCCTAGGACACTAGTGATTGCGGAAAATAAGAGATGAGGGGTGTGTTTTTGTCTATCGATGTAGGTGGTGATGATCCGCTCACAAGGCACTAGTGGCGATGGGGAAGAAAGATGAAGAGAAGAGAAATGAGCTGTATTTTTTGTGTGTTCAAATCATGGTTTAAAAAATCGCCTGAAATGGTACGGTAAGGGCGGTATACACCGGTTTTTGAGATTTTCGATATACGATATACCCGGTATTTAAAAATATTGGGTATATCATGTATACCGGGCGGTATATGACGGTATTTTGCCATATACCGCCCGGTATGAGCGATATCGAATGGTATGATAACTTTTAAACGTTGGTGTTGCCAATGGCGCTGAGCGCCGTTGGCAATGGGTGGCCTGTTGACAACATATTTCGGCATATACCGCCTGGTATGATAAACAGTGATCCCAAACGGTTGCCGTTTGGGGCCGGGTTTGGGGTGTTTTGGGGGCTATATAAAGCCCCCAAAACACTCCTTTCACTCTCACTCACCACTCTATCCATCAATCTCTCTCAATTTCTCTCAAACTCTCTCTCACACACATCTTTTTCTATTAAGTTCTACGTCAAAATTCTGTCGAAATTGCGTCGAAATCTCAAGCCGACCCCGCATGGCAGCACGGTCGTCGGTTGGAGAAGGCTCATCACTGGCAATGCCTCCATTGTAATATGATTTCACGTGGTGGAGGCATCACTCGATTGAAGCAACACTTGGCCGGAGGATATGACGACGTCGTCGATTGCTCCAAAGTACTGCCCGAAGTCCGAAAGATGTTCAAAGCGCAACTCAACAACAAGGAGCAACGTCTTAAGACTACAACTCAACAAGCCGAGTTCGACGGACGAGCTACCCAAGATGTCGGCGGTGGCCATTATGAGGCTCGAGGTGGCCATTACGATGCTCGGGGTGGCGATGACAACGAGGATCCGGAATTTAAAGCCGGCATCCGAGCTTCATTGGAACATGCTGCATTCGAACGAGATCGGATGTATTATCCCGGATCTCAATTCGAATATGGCGGCGACAGTGGCAGCGGTGGCATAAGCAGCGTCGACTCAACTTCGGCTGCCGGAGCAATGGACCGAAGCGATCCAATTCCCTCCTGTCCTTATATTGGTCGGAGTTCTAGCATGAGAGCACCTAAAACTCAGAGCAGATGAGACAGCAGAGGAGGCATTCGTGGATTCTTCACAAACCTCAGAGCAAGTGGTAGGAAAACTAATATTGATATTTCTGATCTTGATCCCAGGGCATTTCCTCCTTCATTAGCAAAACAACCGCGCATAGACGATGCTTGGGGCAAGACGAAGAAGTGGGAGTTGGGGAAAACCATCTCCAAATGGTTCCACTTCAGCCGGATTCCCGCAAATGCAGCCAACAACCCATACTACCGAACTATGGTGTCTACCATCCAAAAGGTAGGCTCAGGTATTACCCCTCCAACTCCGTATGAAATTTCAGGACCTTTCCTTGAAGAATAGGTCAATGAAATAAATCAATGGATCAACGAAATCAAGCGGCAATGTGGGAATTACGAATGCAGTTTGATGTGCGATAGTTGGACCGGGCCAACCCGAATGAGCATCATCAACTTCCTCATCTATTGCAACAGGAGGGTTATCTATCATAAGTCGGTGAACGCGTCTGATGAAGTCCATAGCACTGTCTACATCTCGAAGCTCATGAAGGAGGTGATCGAGAAGAATGGACCCCAGAACTTTGTTCAAATTATAACTGACAACAGAGCCAATTTCAAAAGGGCAAGTGAGATAATCGAACTGGATTATTCTCACAAATATTGGACTCCATGTGCAGCCCATTGTGTAGACTTAATGATGAAAGATATCGGTGATATACCGATGGTGAAGACGACAGTAAAGAAGGCGCAATAAATTACGCACTTCTTATACAACCACACATGGGTACTGTCACACCCCAAACCCAAGTGTGACCGGCTAGAGTACCACTAGTACCCCGAAGCCTACACAACATATAACTAAGAAATATTCCACTAAGACTACATCAAGATACCTCAAAAAAAATGCAGCAAAAAACATATTCCGAATAGTTTTATTTTTAAAAAGGAATTGAGTCAAATGAATAAAGTTTATCAAATCTGCGAGTCCTCAATAGAATGAAAATTTTGTTTGTTTATGGTATAGAATGCAGAATTAATACAACTCAAGCTTCACAGCTGACTCAGAAACTCTAAAGGACTCTCTACGACAAGAATAATACCCCTACGACCACGACATGTCACGAGCCACGCTGCTCCTGCCGCCACCAGCTGCGCTACTAAGATCCAGTACCTCTTTGATCATGCTCCGGAGCTAAAAAAAATATCAACAAAATAAATCATAAGTCGCTAGGACTTAGTGAGCAATATACCCTAAATCTACCATGCACATTATTCCAACATCATGTCTGTTTAAAAGCTGCAACTAAGGACGTATCCACTGTGACAATGCGAACTAAACACAACAGTGCGTTTAATGTTCGGCAGTCAGATATACAAGTACATACTGTACAACATCTATAATCAAGATGTACTAACCAAATGCACACTATAAGCATCGTCAAATCTGGGACCCATCGGTCCAAAAGTCTGGGATATGTCGGTCCATAAATCTGGGACCCGTCGGTCCACAACCAAAAGCACACCCAACCAGTCATATAGTCGATAGTAAATGTCTCAACGGTGAATGCAATAGTATATAAATCGAATAGCGACGAAATGAACAGCAGTAAACACCAGCTTAGTCAAGGCTAAGCTAATAGGAGTTTAATCATCTGTACATGAAGCCAATGGCAATGCCATTCATGGTACTTGAGTGGTAATTAAAAACAAGGGGTAAGAGGAAGATTTCATTCAAACATGATGAATCAATCAATGAAAGAAATATGTTAATAATTCAAGGAGGTAAATATGTAAGCCATGAAGAAGACCTCCTGCTATGAGGCCGGCGGTAGCCCCCAAATCACAAAGCCTAACTGTGAATGGAATTTAAATAAAACATACAATCTTCCACAAACATTACCCCTAGCATTGAACAATAGGAGATGAATTAGGTGGGAAGAAAAAAAGTTGTGAAACTTCCATGAGACAATTTGGTGGTACAGGGGACCGGCAACCGCCCACTCATCCAACGGAAATCGCTGGTAGCTGCCCCATTAATACCCATGATTTAAACCCGAATTTTTGAGGAGACAACAGATAATTCACAAATTGAATCAAATGCTAGTAAATCCACAAGATTTGGCGGCGGGTTGAGATTGACGAACAAGGGAAAAGAGGGTTTGGTTGCTCACCTAATTGTGTAAAGAAGGAAGGGAGTGGTGGAGGCCTTTGACGCTCGATTCCGACGAAGCACTCGCATTCTGACCGGCAATCTCCTTCTTGACAGGGACGCCGCCGCTTGGAGTCGGGTGGTGTCGTTTTTCGCCCTTCTCTCCCCCCAACCGCAGCCTTCAAATAAGGGGGGTTTAATATTTACATCAATTTACCTTTTTACCCCAGCTAAATGTCTAATAAACAATATAAAGAAGGTTCATTTTACGTCTTATTTGCGTTCTGATCGAATCAGTGAGTTTGAATCGAGGTCCACTCTCATCAAGACATGCTAAATTGCAAGAGTAATTATGAAATTTATTTATTTAATTAATTAAGAACTTACCAACATTTGCTCCGAAATTCCGTTGACTCGCTCAACTCAAATTTTCGTTTCCTTGCTACACAACCGAATAGATGAGAACAAATTATTTTTTCTTTTTTTTCTTTTTTTTCTTCTTTTTGTTATTACAGGTACGCGCCCTTATGAGAAAATTTACAGAAGGTATTTTTAAAAAATAATTTATAGTATTTATTTATTAATTAGTTTAGGACCTTTAGGTGATAATTACTAATAATAATTCTATATTTTAGATGAAATTCTTCGACTGGGAGCGACTCATTTGCAACCAACTTCATCGCATTAAGGTCGCTCCAACAACGTAAGACAGGCATTCGATCAATGTTTACAAGTGAGGAATGGTCTACATCAAGATATGCCGGAACTACTGATGGAAAGCAAACCGAGAAGTACATCCTCAACACGCGCTTTTAGGATTGCGTTGCAGAGATAGTCATCGCCGTAGAACTATTGTACAAGGTTCTACGACATGTGGATATGGAAAAGACGTCTCAAATGAGTCATCTCTACCAGTACATCCACCAAGCACAAGAAGAAATCAAGAGGGTTATGATTTCTCCAACCAAATATAAACCCTTCATCGACATTATCTCCCAGAGGTGGGAGGATCAAATGGGTCGTGACATACACATCGCGGGTAATTTTTATTTAATTTTCTAAAATCTATTTAATTTTAATTTATTATGTTAAATTACTTATTAAATTTATAATTTTTTTATAGTGTATTATTTAAATCCCGCATACCAGTATCGATATGATCTTAGAACGATGGATAGTTTGTTATATCCGCTTCGTAAGTTCATACAACGAATGTCGGCATCAACCAGAGAAGCGGCACAAGCTCTAAATGAATCAAGATATTTCCGAGATTCAAGTGGCAATTTCGGAGATACATTTGCAATATCGTGCCGAGATTCTATGGATCCAGGTAGATATTTTTTTTTCAATTTATTTATCAATGATAAAATTGGTAATCTCGTTACTAATATCAATTTTAAATCTATTGCAGTTGAATGGTGGTTGCAATTTGGAATCGAAGCTCCAACTCTTCGGAAGATTGTAACACGTATCCTCTCGCAAACCACATCATCAAGTGGATGCGAGAGAAATTGGTCGACCTTCGCCTTGATTCATACCAAGCCGCGCAACCGGCTTTCATATGCCCGATTAGAAAAGCTAGTATACGTTCATTACAACATGCGGCTTCGAATGCGGACATTACAAAATGAAGATATTCAACATGTAGATCCGTTCGATGTCGAGTTCGTCCAAGATGATGCGGACCTGATAATTGATTGGTGGAGTGCAATGGAGAGCGACCAGCCTCTTCTTGATGAACTAGACGAACCACCTCGGTCTTCACCAATTATATCTGATGCACTTGAGTCTAAGAGCCAACCAGAAGACATGGCCATTACTCCCTTGTACTCTCAACGAATTCGGCAAGCAAGACGCCGATCTGAATCGAACTCTCCATCTTCCCAATCAAAGGGAAAAAAGAAGGCAACATCTTCAAAGGCAAAAGGCAAAGCCAAAGGTAAATGACCAATTGATCCTTTGGATGCGATTGCAGAAGCAAAAGAGGACGAAGAAGACGAGCCATCCGTTCATAGCAGCAGCAGCAGCACAAAAGACAGAGGAGATGATGATGATGATGATGATGGAGCTGGTGGAGAAGACATCGTCGTGCCATCAACACTGTCACATGATGATCTATGTACAAAGGAGCAATACTTTGATCATGCCACCCAAGATGATGACCACAGTGCTAGAACCGGACAAACAACTCAGGTGTACATGAAGAGAGGTCTGCGTCGAGGAGGTGGACCGACAGCTTTGCAAGATTACCATCACGATATGATGAGTAGTTTGCAAGAGGTTTTTGAATCCACCTATTCTGTATCAGTACCTACTCAACTGATGATACAATGTCTAGTTCTTGAAATCCCAACAAAGAATCGCTAATGACAATGTGGTATAGTGGATACCAAAGAATTATGTCATGGGAAAATTTTCAAATATGAGCATTAGAGACCTACGGTATTGACCTTAGTCGTGTGTGTCCCGAAGCCCAAGATATGTATGGGTACGACGGACGTCATTCGTCCGCATTTTAAATATTGTATTCATGTATTTGATATTTGAATATTGATTTTAAGCATTTCTTCATCAATTATATGTTTATTGGAGATTTGGAGTTATTTCTTAAAAAAAAAAACATCACCGGTATGCAATTTCTGTACCGGACCGTACCGTGTGTCGGTACGGTATGGTACGGTACGGTATCAGTACCGGTACCGGCCGGCGACCGAAATCGATACCGGTACCTAGATTTTAAACCATGGTTCAAATATTGTTTCACCAAAATAGAATATCGATTATTCAATATTCTCTTTTGGTGAAACAACATACAAGGATGAGCATTGGATTTAAGGATACTTTGTAAAAAAAATTGATTTCAATTTTGGTCATTTTTTTACCGTTTTAATTTTTGTAATTTTTGAATATATAGTTTAGATTTTGATAAATTATTGTAAAAACTTAATAATTAGCTCCCCTAGTAGATTTGGATTTGATAGAAATGAACGGTGAATGATTTTATCACATGATTAAAGAGTTGGTCAATACTAATTAATGAGATAATATCATAACAAAAATCTAACATGAATTATCATGTTGTTTTCTTTCGTCACCTTAAATTCACAAAAATTATTTGGTTGAAAAAATATATCAAATAATACTATGCGATTTTGACATTCCAATATTTAATTTATTTAGTTTAATTAACTGGCTATCGAATTAACTTTCAAAAAAAAATGTCATTCCTATATCTTATTTTTATTTTCATATTTATCTTTATTTTTTGGTCAGATTTGAAATTTGATAATTTGGATTATTGTATTGATTCATGCAGTGTGAAATTATTTTGGTCCAATTGTCCCTATTTGTCCATTGATTCATTAGATTTGAAATTTGTCCAATTAAATTAATTTAATGATATATAGAAATGTTGTAGGATTTTTTCTGATGTGATTCGCTTAATTTAAAAAGGGAAAAGGTCTAAAATGGTCCCTAAACTTTTTCAGAATTTCCATATTGATCCCACAATTTCCTTTACTCAATTGGGTCCCTAAAGATTTGTAAATGTCACTTTGGTTCATGGTCATGACCCTGCCGTTAAAAAAATCCTATGTGGCTAACGTTCCGACGACGTGGCATATGATTTAGTTGACTTCTCTTACGTGTATTTAAAGATGCTTACGTGGATTATTTTATTATTTATAAAATAAAATAAAATTCACTTTTTTCTCTCTCCCTCCCACTATTGTCATCTCCTCCTCTTCTTCCCTCCTCCTCCATCGCCGTCGTCGCATCCTCCTCCTCCTCCTCCTCCTCCGCCGTTGTCGTCTCCTCTTCCTCTGCTGCCTCCTCCTCCTCCTCCTCCTCCTCCGCCACTGTCATTGCCTCCTCCTCCTCCTCCTCTGCCGTCGTCGATGTCGCCTCCTCCTCCTCCTTAGAATCACGAAGAATAGGCAAGGGGAGGCACTGCCTTCTCATCGAGGTTGAGCTTCTTAATTGCGAATGAACAGTAGTGATGGAGCAGGATGCAATGGGGAGTGGGTTCATTTGGTTTTTCCTGGATGTCTACATTCTTCAAAGTCTTTTAGGAAGACCCTATTCGTGTTCTTCTCTACTGATGGTGGGCAAAAGGCCGAGAAAGAGGCCTTGGAAGCTTCTACAAGCGTGTTTTCCTTCCTTGTCATTTATTGTTCCATGGCTCATTAAAGAACAGTGGCTAAGCTTCTTTATTTGATACCACCTATTCTTGAGATGCCAGGAAGAGATTTAACACTAGGAAGAACCAAATGAATCCACTCCACATCGCATCCTGCTCCACTACTACTGTTTATTCACAATTAAGAAGCTCAACCTCAACGAGAAGGCAGCACCTCCCCTTGCCCATTCTTCGTGATTCTAAGGAGGAGGAGGAGGCGACGGTGACAACGGAGGAGGAGGAGGCGACGGCAGAGGAGGAGGAGGAGACGGCGACGGCGGAGGAGGAGAAGGAGGAGGAGGATGCGACGGCGGAGGAGGAGGAGATGACAACAATGGGAGGGAGGGAGAAAAAAATGGATTTTATTTTATTTTATAAATGATAAAATAATCCACGTAAGCATCTTTAAATACATGTAGGCAAAGTCAACTAAATCATATGCCACGTCGTTGGAACGTTAGCCACGTAGGATTTTTTTTAACGGCGGGGTCATGACCATGGACCAAAGTGACGTTTACAAATCTTTAGGGACCTAATTGAATCGAAAAAAAGTTATGGGACCAATGTGAAAATTCCGAAAAAAATTAAGGATCATTTTAGACATTTTTCTCATTTAAAAATAAGGGGGTATAGTTTTATCATTTTATGGATGACTTGATGAATAGCCCATATATCTGGTACTCTCATTTATTGGTCTCACATTACCTATTTTTTATTTATAATGGACTACATTTTTTTTTCTCTTGCTCGAGAGGCACGACCTTACTTGAACAGAATCTGTTCTATAGGCTCGTACAACTGTATCCTTGAGTGTAAATGAGACATGCACTTCAATATGGTTGATGAACTATGACCACGAGATATAGCGTGATTAGTGGTTCAAATTCCTAGGGGATTGAAGCTATAGATGATCGTTCGAATCCGGTAATCTAACTAGATTGGATGATCTTGTGGTTGTTTGACATACTTATTAAAAAAAATTAGCTTCTGAATTCTTTTATGAAATTACTTATTCACGAGTTGGCCTTATTAAAAAACTTTAGCTTCCGAATTTTTTTAAATGAAATTAATAACTAATTATTCATGAGTTAGACAAAAACATACCGATAAACAATCAATTGAAAAAAAAAAATTTAAAAAAAAACAAATTTTATTTGGGCTAAAGACTGGCCCCTTAATCTCAGAAGTTTGATGTAACTCGGCTTGGATTATTTCTTTTCCTGATTTCTTTATATAAAAAAAATCAAACATTAGATTTCAGACAGAATTTTAAACTATATACTTGCTAATAAAAACTCATGCAAAACTAGATCTAGTTTTAATTGAATTTTCAATCTTTTCGAGTTTAAACTCAAGTGATTCAATCGATCTGAATTGAAAGTAAAATAAAATATTGATAAAAATTTGGATCACTCTATCTGAGTTGTCTCCAATATTTTGTGAATAAGTCGTTGAACTGATTCCACCAACCATATTAATAAATCAAAAATGTAATTAATTTAAAATATTAGAATCTTGAATTTTAAGACTTTAAACCTCAATTTCAATTGGGATATTAGTTGGATTAATCTAAAGACAATACTTTAATTCATATTTGACATATTTTAAATTGAGATTATTTTTTTAATATTTTAATGATAATGCATGGATCATTAGATTTGACATATTTCAAATTGAGATTATTTTTTCATATTTTAATGACATAGATAGAGTATTAGAAATTAAAATGAATTTCATTATTGTATTAGTATAATTAACTTTCATCATTTAAACTTGTTAATTAATTATTAGTCAAAATTGTAATAAAATATTAATGCAATACAAAATTATCATTTCCCTTGTTCTTTAATAGACAAACAATAACATCTTAATAGCCACCATCTCCATTCCTTTCCTTCAATGTCTCCACCCAATTCAATTGGTAAATTAGATTGGTATTGAATTGAATTAGGTTAAAACTATTTTTATTTTTATATTAACTTAATAATTTATCCCTTTATGATGATAATATTCATTTCTCGAGTTCATTATTAGAGATAGCTTTTAAAAAGGATCATACTAATGATGTATGTAGTGCTAGAAATATCTATGTGGTCAAAGGATCGTCTGTTCATATCATGACTATTGAAAATAAATCAAATTATTATATGTCTTAATTTTTTGACTTGTGCCCAACGGAGCCGATGTCTGAAGGATGAAAAATATCATTGATCATTTCTTATTTGATCTTTACACATACGCGAGGGAGGTAATAAAAAAAAGAAAAAATATGAGTTATCCTTTATTTTTCCTCAATAATAATTTTATACAATCATAATTCAACTATTACATCAAATTAAAACAAAAATTAGGTTGGATTAAATAAAAAATCATTATATATGGTAAGGCAGCATCACATACTATATAATATCTAATTATAAAATTAAAACTTTTTATAATATCAATATAAAATTTATACAAATATAAAATTTATTTAAATTAATAAAAAATTAAGTTAAATTTGGTTAGGTTGGATTAAATTGGTTTTACACGCATCACAATACCAGAGACCAAAATTTAACATGCATTATCATGTTGTTTTCTTTCCACACGTTAAATTCACATAAACTACTTGGTTCAAAAAAAATATCAAATAACACTACATGATTTTGACATTCCAATATTTAATCTATTTAGTTTAATTAACCGCTATCGAATTAACTTTTGAAAAAAATAAATGTCATGCTATATCTTTTTTTTTATCTTTATTTTTTGGTTTGATTTGAAATTTGATAATTTGGTTCATTGTATTGATTCATTAGATTTGAAATTTGTTCAATTAAATTAATTTAATGATATATAGAAATGCGGCTTAATTATGTTTTTAGTCCCCCAAAATATTATATATATATTTTTGTTTGGTCCCTCATTTTTTTTAAAAAATCATTAGTCTCTTAAAAATTATTTTCGTTTTCGTTTGGTCCCTCCGTTAACTTTTGTTGTTAAGTATCAATGCTGACATAGATTAAAGATAAAATAATGGACCAAACGAAAAAATGGAGGTCTTCACCCAATTCAATTGGTATTGAATTGAATTGGGTTCAAGCTATTTTTATTTTTATGTTAACTTAATAATTTATCCTTTTACAATGATAATATTCATTTAATGAATAGAGATAGCTTTTAGAAAGGATCATACTAATGATGTATGTAGTGATAGAAATATTTATGGGGACAAAGGATCCTAGCTCCTAATATGTTCATACCATGACTATTGAAAATAAATCAAATCATTATATTTCTTAATTTTTTTGATTTGCTCCTATCGGAGCCAAGGTCTAAAGGACAAAAAATCAGTCATTCACAGCCAATTGTAAAGGAATCTTCGAAAAATTAAGGATCATTAGTCCTTTCTTATTTGATCTTTACACATACGCGAGGGAGATAATAAAAAAAAGGAAAGAAGATGAATTTTTATTTTTTCCCTCAATAATAATTTTAATACAATCATAATTCAACTATCATATCAAATTAAAAAAAAAATTAGGTTGGATTAAATTAAAAAAATGAAGAAATCATTAAATTTGGTAAGGGTGCATCATACTATCTAATATCTAATTAAAAAATTAAAAAAATTATAATATCAATATATAATTTATCAATATATAATATTTATTTAAATTAATAAAAAAAATTAAGTTAAATTTGGTTAGGTTGGATTAAATTGGTTTTACACGCGTTACAATACCACAGACAAAAATTTAACATGCATTATCATGTTGTTTTCTTTCCACACGTTAAATTCACATAAACTACTTGGTTGAAAAATATATATATCAAATAACACTACATGATTTTGACATTCCAATATTTAATCTATTTAGTTTAATTAACCGCTATCTAATTAACTTTTGAAAAAAATAAATGTCATGTTATATCTTATTTTTATATTTATATTTATCTTTATTTTTTGGTTTGATTTGAAATTTGGTAATTTGGATCATTGTATTGATTCATTAGATTTGAAATTTGTCCAATTAAATTAATTTAATGATATATAGAAATGCGGCTTAATTATGTTTTTTGTCCCTCAAAATATTATGTTTTTTTTCCGTTTTGTCCCTCATTTTAAAAAAAAAATCGTTTAGCCTCTTAAAAATTATTTTCGTTTTCGTTTGGTCCCTCCGTTAACTTTTGTTGTTAAGTGTCAATGCTGACATGGATTAAGGATAAAAGGAAAAATTAATGAAAATGACCCGAACTTTGACGTTTTTAACTAATATGACTCATTCTTTTATTTGAAACAAATACAAATTCCAACTTTTGTAATTATAACAATTATATACTCACATTATATTTCTGTTTATTTACCCGTGATGTGCTGACGTGGAACACCACGTCACCACAGAAAAAAAAAAAATTTAATTCAGGATGTCACCTCATCATTAATCCTACCTGGCAGATTTTTTTAAAAAATTAGAAAAAAATTAACAAAAATGACCCGAACTTTGATGTTTTTAACAAATATGGCTCATTCTTTTATTTGAAACAAATATGTATTCCAACTTTTGAAATTATAACAATTATAGACACCCGTTAGATTTCTATTTATTTACCCATTATGTGCTGACGTAGAACGTCACGACATCACATAAAAGCTATTTTTTAAATTCAGGATGTCACGTCATCATTAATCCTACATGGTAGAATTTTTAAAAAAAT
This sequence comes from Canna indica, assembly GCA_034359265.1. NCBI lineage: Eukaryota > Viridiplantae > Streptophyta > Magnoliopsida > Zingiberales > Cannaceae > Canna > Canna indica. The sequence continues at coordinate 69,371,860 of CP136894.1, read as the reverse complement.
TAAAACTAATCCACGTCACCACCACATCTTAAAAACTTCAAACCTCATATCCGACCAAATTTAAAAACTAAAACCTACCACCCACTCGACTCGACACACTCGACAAATCCCTCGACGAAGGTGTTCTTGTCGTCGGCGCCTCACGTCGCATGCTATTGTCACCAACGCATCACCTCCACTCGTCTCACCTCACGTCACTTATTGTCGCCACATATACTTATTGTCGTCGCTAATATACAGATATTAGGTTTGAAGTTTTTAAGTTGTGCTGGTGACGTAGATTAGTTTTAGTTTTTTTAAAAAAATTCTGCCACGAAGGATTAATGATGACGTGACATCCTAAATTTAAAAAATAACTTTTATGTGATGTCGTGGCGTTCCACGTCAGCACATAATGGGTAAATAAATAGATATCTAATAGGAGTAGATAATGGTTATAATTTTAAAAGTTGGAATACATATTTGTTTCAAATAAAAAATGTGTCATATTTGTTAAAGACGTCAAAGTTCGGGTCATTTTCATTAATTTTCCCAAGATAAAATAATGGACCAAATGGAAAAATGAAGGTCTTCACCCAATTCAATTGGTAAATTAAATTGGTATCGAATTGAATTGGGTTCAAGCTATTTTTATTTTTATGTTAACTTAATAATTTATCCTTTTACGATGATAATATTCATTTCTCAAGTTCATTATTAGAGATAGCTTTTAGAAAGGATCATACTAATGATGTATGTAGTGCTAGAAATATTTATGTGGACAAAGGATCCTAGCTCCTAAGATGTTCATACCATGACTATTGAAAATAAATCAAATCATTATATTTCTTAATTTTTTTGACTTGCTCCTACCGGAGCAAAGGTCCAAAGGACAAAAAATCAGTCATTCACAGCAAATTGTAAAGGATTCTTCGAAAAATTAAGGATCATTAATCCTTTCTGGCTTTCTAATTTGATCTTTACACATACGCGAGGGAGATAATGAAAAAAGGAAAGAAGATGAGTTTTCCTTTTTTTCCCTCAATAATAATTTTAATACAATCATAATTCAACTATCATATCAAATTAAAACAAAAATTAGGTTGGATTAAATAAAAAAATAAAGAAATCATTAAATATAGTAAGGCTGCATCATACTATCTAATATCTAATTATAAAATTAAATTTTTTATAATATCAATATATAATTTATACAAATATAATATTTATTTAAATTAATAAAAAAAATTAAGTTAAATTTGGTTAGGTTGGATTAAATTGGTTTTACACGCGTTACAATACTAGAGACAAAATGTAATACCTGCGAAGTTATTAAATTTTTGCATATTAGTTTTTGCGGGATGAGCGTGACGCATAACGGCGTGTGCAGAGTTAATTGCGGTTGGGCGCGAAGTGAGGTGACACCATTGCTCAATCTAAATTACTTAAATTAAAATTAAGTTTGTGTCAAGTCTGAGCTGGGCTCGAGCCGAATCCGAGGGTGCGATCGGAGCTCGAATCGGACTCGTTTTGAGCAAGTTAGGTCGAGTTAAGTGATGAGGGTAAATTGGTAATTTAGGCAAAATAAAATAATATATAACTAGAGCCACCTAGGGCGTACGGCTCCAAGGAGGAGCCGCACGCTACCCAAGGAGGCATGAGGGAAAGGGATGAACCGAAGAGGGATCGGAGCTTTGACGGATCGGATTCGACGCGGGACTTCTTCATCGTCTTCCTCGTCCTTAATCCAATCCTAGGTGAGTGGTTTGCCTTGTAAATTTGAGGTTTTTCTTCCCTCTTTAGCCGCCCCTTTTGGTGATGTTTCATGCTATAGATTTCTTTGTTCATTGGTTTTTCGATTGGTTTTATCTACCTCAATCTATTCATTCTCAAAATCTGGCATCATCGTTGTCACTGTTGGCATCCTGCTTGTCATGAAAATGTTAAGTGCAGCCTGGCGTGTGATGAGGCTTCGCTGGATTGGGATTCTATAGTAGGGTGTACATAAGAGATGGATGCAAATTCTCCCTATTCCCATTGGTATTACTTGCTGATGAGGAAGGTTAATAAGAGCGATTTGATTCTGCTCTTTTTTATAGCGTAGTTTTGACTTTGAAAGTCTTCGTGAAGGACTGTAGTATGATGTAGATTCCTCAAATTAATTTTGTTCTTCTAGTTTAAGGGAAGGCCCAGGTTAATTCCTCTTAAGTATCTTGAGTTTAGTGTCATAGTTACTTTTCAATGCCATGTTATTACAGAATGAACTAGCATGAGTAAAGTTTCACTAATACATCAGATGATGTAACATAGTCTTTCTAATTATTAGATAATCATATATTGGGTATATATATTTGAATTAGCTTGTTTATCATCCCTAGAACAATTTATTTCTTTGCAAGAGATTAGGTGCGACAGCCCTAAAGCACAAATAGGGTATGTTTCACATAATGAGAATTGAATAGGCAATGTGTATTGTTTTTATTCCATGTTCATGTGCTGAAATCTAGTGTATATACATGCTGAAATCCACTATAACACATGCTGAGATGCACATGAGTACATGCTAAAATCATAAGTTTCATTTGTTGAAATTATATACCTAGGTGCAGAAATTGAATGATTATATGCAAAAATTATATTTCTATGTGCAGAAACTATAATTCTTAATTGCAGAAATTATATTTCTATGTGCAAAAATTATATTTCAATGAGCACAAATTATATTTCAATGTGCACAAATTATATCCCTATGTGCAGAAATTATATTTCTCTGTGCAGGAATTAAAATGTTTAATTGTTGGAATTACACATCTAGGTGCTGAAATTGAATTGCTATGTGGAGAAATTTCATTCTAAATTGCTGATAAAATATATAATTGCAAGCTGAAATTTTTAGAATGTTGTCCTAAACATTTTAGGGGATGCGCCTATATTACTATGAGTTGTAATGTATCATTAGGAATTTATTCTAAGGGCTTTTGTGTGATCACATAAGGGTATATCCCTCGAGTGAATATATGAGAAGTTAAACGTAGAGGGTTTGAGGTTCGGAAGTGAATCGACGTTCCGCAAGATGTGGGAAAGCAAGGAGGCTTAGGGGTTTGGTGGTTCTTAAAATTGATATTTATTGGGCCTTATTGAGCCGAGTGGTGCGTCCCACGCATGAGTTAGCAGTGGGCCTTATTGGGCCGAGTGGTGCGCCCCGCGCACGAGTTAGCATAGGGTCTTTCCCGATCGAGTTATGGGCACTGAGGCTAGAGAGTCTTCCTAGCTCAGTGAGCCCGAGTGACATGGGTCGGAGGACCTTTCTCGACCAAGTTATGGGCACTAAGGCTAGAGGGCCTTCCTAGCTTAGTGAGCCCGAGTGACATGGGTCGGAGGGCCTTTCCCGACCTAGCTATGGGCACTGAGGCTAGAGGGCCTTCCTAGCTCAGTGAATCCGAGTGACATGAGTCGGAGGGCCTTTCCCGACCGAGCTATGGGCACTGAGGCTAATGGGCGGAGTCAGTCTGTGTGGTGCACGTAGAGCACGAGTTACTAAAGTAATATGTACCATGACCATATCAGTCATTTGAACACATAGATAATTACTGCATTAATTATTTACATTGTTTGGCTTGGTGATGGTCGAGATGACCTCTCACTGAGTTCTTTTAACTCCCCATTCTTTTTTGTATGTAGTTTTGCAGAGCGTGATCATTGAGTTTGGCGCAGTTGGTGGCGGCGGACTCCGGTGGCGATCTCGTGAAACCCATGGGTGTAGTCGAGTTGAGTCGGATTTGAGTTTATTTAAGAGACATATAGTTTGTCTAAGCCTTGTAGTACTTGAACTTATGTAGTATTGATAGTTGGTTATATATGTAGTTTTTACTTAAGTTGATACAAAGTAGATGCTTTGATGATTAAGGTGTATGTTATGGCATCTTGACTTGATTATATTGCATGGATAATTATGTTTGTATGATTTAGGCTTCGGAGTGTCTGCCTGCACTCTGGCTGGTCGCGTGATCCGAATTTGGGGTGTGACACAAAAATTTAACATGCATTATCATATTGTTTTCTTTCCACACTTTAAATTCACATAAACTACTTAGTTGAAGAATAATATATCAAATAACACTACATGATTTTGACATTCCAATATTTAATCTATTTAGTTTATATAACTGCTATTGAATTAACTTTTGAAAAAAATAAATGTCATTCTATATCTTATTTTTATTTTTATATTTATCTTTATTTTTTTGTTTGATTTGAAATTTGGTCATTTGGATCATTTTATTGATTCATTAGATTTGAAATTTATCCAATTAAATTAATTTAATGATATATAGATATGCGGCTTAATTATGTTTTTAGTCCCCCAAAATATTATATTTTTTTCGTTTGGTCCCTCATTTTTTTAAAAAAAATCGTTTAGTCTCTTAAAAATTATTTTTGTTTTCGTTTGGTCTCTCCATTAACTTTTGTTGTTAAGTGACAATGCTGACATGAATTAAAGATAAAATAATGGACCAAACGGAAAAATGGAGGTCTTCACCCAATTCAATTGGTAATTAAATTGGTATTGAATTGAATTGGGCTCAAGCTATTTTTATTTTTATGTTAACTAAATAATTTATCCTTTTACGATGATAATATTCATTTCTCAAGTTCATTATTTGAGATAGATTTTAGAAAGGATCATACTAATGATGTATGTAGTGCTAGAAATATTTACGTGGACAAAGGATCCTAGCTCCTAAGATGTTCGTACCATGACTATTGAAAATAAATCAAATCATTATATTTCTTAATTTTTTTTGACTTGCTCCTATCGTAGCCAAGGTCTAAAGGACAAAAAATCAGTCATTCACAGCCAATTGTAAAGGATTCTTCGAAAAATTAAGGATCATTAATCCATTCTTATTTGATCTTTACAAATACGCGAGGGAGATAATAAAAAAAAGGAAAGAAGATGAGTTTTCCTTTTTTTCCCTCAATAATAATTTTAATACAATCATAATTCAACTATCATATCAAGTTAAAACAAAAATTAGGTTGGATCAAATTAAAAAAATAAAGAAATCATTAAATATGGTAAGGGTGCATCATACTATCTAATATCTAATTATAAAATTAAAAATTTTATAATATCAAAATATAATTTATACACATATAATATTTATTTAAATTAATTAAAAAAAATAAGTTAAATTTGGTTAGGTTGGATTAAATTGGTTTTACACGCGTTACAATACCAGAGATAAAAATTTAACATGCATTATCATGTTGTTTTCTTTCCACACGTTAAATTCACATAAATTACTTGGTTGAAAAAATATATATCAAATAACACTACATGATTTTGACATTCCAATATTTAATTTATTTAGTTTAATTAACTGTTATCGAATTAATTTTGAAAAAAATAAATGTCATGCTATATCTTATTTTTATTTTTATATTTATCTTTATTTTTTGATTTGATTTAAAATTTGGTAATTTGGGTCATTGTATTGATTCATTAGATTTGAAATTTGTCCAATTAAATTAATTTAATGATATATAGAAATGCGGCTTAATTATATTTTGTCCCCCAAAATATTATATTTTTTCGTTTGGTCCCTCATTTTTACAAATATTTATTTTAGTCTCTTCAAAATTATTTTTGTTTTCGTTTGGTCCATCTGTTAACTTTTGTTGTTAAGTGTCAATGCAGACACGGATTAAAGATAAAATAATGTACCAAATGGAAAAATGGAGGTCTTCACCCAATTCAATTGGTAAATTAAATTGGTATTGAGTTGAATTTGGTTCAAGCTATTTTTATTTTTATGTTAACTTAATAATTTATCCTTTTACGATAATAATATTCATTTCTCAAGTTCATTATTAGAGATAGCTTTTAGAAAGGATCATACTAATGATGTATGTAGTGCTAGAAATATTTATGTGGACAAAGGATCCTAGCTCCTAAGATGTTCATACCATGACTATTGAAAATAAATCAAATCATTATATTTCTAATTTTTTTGACTTGCTCCTACCGGAGCCAAGGTCTAAAGGACAAAAAATCAGTCATTCACGGCTAACTGTAAAGGATTCTTCGAAAAATTAAGGATCATTAATCCTTTCTTATTTGATCTTTACACATACGCGAGGGAGATAATAAAAAAAAGGAAAGAAGATGAATTTTCCTTTTTTCCCTAAATAATAATTTTAATACAATCATAATTCAACTATCATATCAAATTAAAACAAAAATTAGGTTGAATTAAATTAAAAAAATAAAAAAATCATTAAATTTGGTAAGGGTGCATCATACTATCTAATATCTAATTATAAAATTAAAAATTTTATAATATCAATATATAATTTAGACATATAATATTTATTTAAATTAATAAAAAAAATAAGTTAAATTTGGTTAGGTTGGATTAAATTGGTTTTACACGCGTTACAATACCATAGACAAAAATTTAACATGCATTATCATGTTGTTTTCTTTCCACACGTTAAATTCACATAAACTACTTGGTTGAAAAAATATATATCAAATAACACTACATGATTTTGACATTCCAATATTTAATTTATTTAGTTTAATTAACTGTTATCGAATTAATTTTTGAAAAAAATAAATGTCATGCTATATCTTATTTTAATTTTTATATTTATCTTTATTTTTTGGTTTGGTTTGAAATTTGGTAATTTGGGTCATTGTATTGATTCATTAGATTTGAAATTTGTCCAATTAATTTAATTTAATGATATATAGAAATGCGGCTTAATTATATTTTTAGTCCCCCAAAATATTGTCACACCCCAATTCCACAATGGTGTGACCGGCCAGGGTATACAAGCATACCCCGAAGCCTACTTAAATCACAACCACAGACCATATAGATAAAACAAACTTTATATTTCAAACTCCAACCACTAACAAATGGTTATAGAACAAAACAAATTCATCCTTTGATAAAGAAATCGCGGAAACATGAATGTTCAACCGGAATAAACTTTAAACAATGTTTGAAACAATAATTAAAATAAAGAATCCCTAGATGAAATGAAGTACAATAAGTCTTGATACACGACTCTCGTTAAATCCAACCACTACCCCAACTCTAACTTCGACTTATCACGAGATCAGTCCTGAACCTGCTGCTTCCAGCTGCGCTACTCCAACACTTCAGTGCTACTACTTGTCCTGACCTGGTGCTGAAAGAAAATAAGAATACAAAAGTAAGTCCACATTAGACTTAGTGAGTGGCTCGGTCCTGAGCCCACCACTGTCCACAGTTGACAGTTATATAATAATATAATGGCCGCATGATATATAACTTCCATAGTACAATGAATAAGTTTTTAACTCAGAATTGAATATTTTATTTATGTAAATCCAAAGCATAACTCAATTAATACGAGTCGGTCATTAGAACATGTCTAGTGAGCTTCCCGCCCATGGTTCCCGAGCTAGGTAGGCCCTCTAGCGTCGGTAACCCCAATTGGTTGGGAAAACCCTCCAACCAGAGCCACTCCGGGTCGGTCGTCAGTGTGGCTCGCTGACGAGCTTCCCGGTCCACACCTCCTCCGCTGATTAGCCCAACTGAACCCCCATCTCATCCACATACACAAACATGTACAACAAGAAAATAAATGCACCAACACCACAAGCACTTAATGTGAAACAATATTTCCACACCATATAATTCCAAGTACATATTTCCATACCAGAGCGTAGTTTAAATATATTCAACGGAATATCTAAATTTAAAGATTTCTACATGAAAGTCTAAAATTTATAGATAACATCCATGATACAACCTCTTTTACAAACAAGTTCAGTATCCAAATTCCTTTAGTTTTTACCTCAAGCTTTTCTAAAAGAACATTAAGAATACTTATACACTACAATTTAAATGTTCACATAATTCAAAGCTTAAATAAAGTTCTTATGCCAATTTAACTCACCATCACAGTAAATACTAAAATAAAGTGATTTAGGAATACAAGACATTAACAACCTCACCCTTATCTCCCTTCCTTCATCCCGCACTAACTTTTCCCAAACATATACTATTCTTCCGAACACCTACTGTTACAATCTTAATCAAACCAAAACTTATTGATTTCACATTTCCTTTAAAACTTACCTACATTATACAGTTACAAGATGAAGAGCAACATCAACAAAACAAAAATTAAAGCCTTGATAACTTTCTCCCTTGGCTGTCGCACATCCTTTACTCTTTCTTTCTTCCCTCATCCAAATCAATTTCTAACTCACACTGTTAACACTCAATCAACCACTACTTTTCTGATTTCCTAATTACATTTACCATCAGTTTATATTATGTAGCCACAAGGAGAAGCACATGACATATCAAAGAAAGCTTTCCAGGTTCTCCTTTTTGCCATACACATCGACACTTACCTTTTAACCATAGATTAGAATCTACCTACTAGAAACGCTATTCATACAACCAAGAAAGAAATCTAATTAACAAGAAATCCAAATGGGCAGTAGACGATCACTACATAATCAAATTCTCAATACTTAGTAATGTATACAATGAATCCCCAAATTTAATACAAGAATTGATACACTAAACCACCATCAACTCAATTGAAGCAGAGATCAAAATCATCAAGAAAATTTCAGATTTTCTTCAAGATATAGGGCGGAGGGTGAGGAAAGAAACTATAAGCCTTGGGCAAAAATTTAGCCACTCACCGGTAAGGGAAATCGAAGTGGAAGACGCTCTCCAAAGCCCTTGAGTCGATGATCACCGGCGACGGCAACACCACCGGCGGCAATCCTTCTTCCAACGCCTCCTCCGTCGCCCTCTATCACTGCCTCTCTTCTCCCCTTTTTTTTTTCTTTTAATTTTGGGTGTGTGCGGCTGTAGCAACCGCACACACCAAATAAACTTTTTTTTATTTTTACGATTCTACCCCTCACTTAACCCAACTGCGGCTTCTACCCAACTCGACCCACACTTGCCCAAATTAGATTCCAATCGAGTCGTCGGACTCGACTCAACTAATAATCCAAAACCTAAAATAAAATAAATAAAACAAAACACTAAACACGCGCAAAGGCCTCACCTTAATTCACATTATCCGACACTTCTTTCGACCCGCTTCGATGCGCATCCACATCGTCCGGCTGAAAATAACTAAATTAAATTATATAAAATTTACGGATATAACAAATATTATGTTTTTTCGTTTGGTCCCTCTTTTTTACAAATATTTCGTTTAGTATCTTAAAAATTATTATCGTTTTCGTTTGGTCCCTCTATTAACTTTTGTTATTAAGTGTCAATGCTGATATGGATTAAAGATAAAATAATGAACCAAATAGAAAAATGGAGGTCTTCACCCAATTCAATTGGTAAATTAAATCGGTATTGTGTTGAATTTGGTTCGAGCTATTTTTATTTTTATGTTAACTTAATAATTTATCCTTTTACGATGATAATATTCATTTCTCAAGTTCATTATTAGAGATAGCTTTTAGAAAGGATCATACTAATGATGTATGTAGTGCTAGAAATATTTATGTGGACAAAGGATCCTAGCTCCTAAGATGTTCATACCATGACTATTGAAAATAAATCAAATCATTATATTTCTTAATTTTTTTGACTTGCTCCTATCGGAGCCAAGGTCTATAGGATAAAAAATCAGTCATTCACAGCTAACTGTAAAGGATTCTTCGAAAAATTAAGGATCATTAATCCTTTCTTATTTGATCTTTACACATACGCGAGGGAGATAATAAAAAAAGGAAAGAAGATGAGTTTTCCTTTTTTTCCCTCAATAATAATTTTAATACAATCATAATTCAACCATCATATCATGTTAAAACAAAAATTAGGTTGGATTAAATTAAAAAAATAAAGAAATCATTAAATATGGTAAGGGTGCATCATACTATCTAATATCTAATTATAAAATTAAAAAATTTATAATATCAATATATAATTTATACACATATAATATTTATTTAAATGAATAAAAAAATTAAGTTAAATTTGGTTAGGTTGGATTAAATTGATTTTACACGCGTTACAATACCAGAGACAAAAATTTAACATGCATTATCATGTTGTTTTCTTTCCACATGTTAAATTCACATAAACTACTTGGTTGAAAATATATATATCAAATAACACTACATGATTTTGACATTCCAATATTTAATTTATTTAGTTTAATTAACTGTTATCGAATTAACTTTTGAAAAAAATAAATGTCATGCTATATCTTATTTTTATTTTTATTTTTTGGTTTGATTTGAAATTTGGTAATTTGGGTCATTGTATTGATTCATTAGATTTGAAATTTGCCCAATTAAATTAATTTAATGAGATATAGAAATGCGGCTTAATTATATTTTTAGTCCCCTAAAATATTATGTTTTTTCATTTGGTCCCTCATTTTTACAAATATTTCGTTTAGTCTCTTAAAAATTATTTTCGTTTTCGTTTGGTCCATCTGTTAACTTTTGTTGTTAAGTATCAATGCTGACATGGATTAAACATAAAATAACGGACCAAATGGAAAAATGGAGGTCTTCACCCAATTCAATTGGTAAATTAAATTGGTATTGAATTGAATTTGGTTCAAGCTATTTTTATTTTTATGTTAACTTAATAATTTGTCCTATTACGATGATAATATTCATTTCTCAAGTTCATTATTAGAGATAGCTTTTAGAGTGGATCATACTAATGATGTATGTAGTTCTAGAAATATTTATGTGGACAAAGGATCCTAGCTCCAAAGATGTTCATACCATGACTATTGAAAATAAATCAAATCATTATATTTCTTAATTTTTTTGACTTGCTCCTACCGGAGCCAAGGTCTAAAGGACAAAAAATGAGCCATTCACAGCCAATTGTAAAGGATTCTTCGAAAAATTAAGGATCAGTAATCCTTTTTGGCTTTCTAATTTGATCTTTACACATACGCGAGGGAGATAATAAAAAAAGGAAAGAAGATGAGTTTTCTTTTTTTCCCTCAATAGTAATTTTAATACAATCATAATTCAACTATCATATCAAATTAAAACAAAAGTTAGGTTGGATTAAATAAAAAAATAAAGAAATCATTAAATATGGTAAGGGTGCATCATACTATCTAATATCTAATTATAAAATTAAAATTTTTATAATATCAATATATAATTTATACAAATATAATATTTATTTGAATTAATAAAAAAATTAAGTTGAATTTGGTTAGGTTGGATTAAATTGGTTTTACACGTGTTACAATACCAGAGACAAAATGTAATACCTGTGAAGTTATTAAATTTTTGCATATTAGTTTTTGCGGGATGAGCGTGATGCATAACGGCGCGTGCAGAGTTAATCGTGGTTGGGCGCGATGTGAGGTGAGACCCTTGCTCAATCTAAATTACTTAAATTAAAATTAAGTTTGTGTCAAGTCTGAGTTGGGCTCGAGCCGAATCCGAGGGTGCGATCAGAGATCGAATCGGATTCGTTTTGAGCAAGTTAGGTCGAGTTAAGTGATGAGGGTAAATTGGTAATTTAGGCAAAATAAAATAAAATAATATATAACTAGAGCCACCTGGGGCGTACGGCTCCAAGGAGGAGCCGCATGCTACCCAAGGAGGCATGAGGGAAAGGGATGAACCGAAGAGGGAATCGGCCGGAGATCGGAGCTTTGTCGGATCGGATTCGACGCGGGACTTCTTCATCGTCCTTGATCCAATCCTAGGTGAGTGGTTTGCCTTGTAAATTTGAGGTTTTTCATCCCTCTTTAGCCGCCCCCTTTGGTGATGTTTCATGTTGTAGATTTCTTTGTTGATTGGTTTTTCGATTGATTTTATCTACCTCAATCTATTCATTCTCAAAATCTGGCATCATCGTTGTCACTATTGGCATCCTGCTTGTCATGAAATGTTAAGTGCAGCCTGGCGTGTGATGAGGCTTCGCTGGATTGGGATTCTATAATAGGCTGTACAAAAGAGATGGATGCAAATTCTCCCTATTCCCACTGGTATTACTTGCTGATGAGGAAGGTTAATAAGAGCGATTTGATTCTTCTCTTTTTTATAGTGTAGCTTTGACTTTGAAAGTTTTGGTGAAGGATTGTGGTATGATGTAGATTCCTCAAATTAATTTTGCTCTCCTAGTTTAAGGGAAGGCCCAGGTTAATTCCTCTTAAGTATCTTGAGTTTAGTGTCATAGTTACTTTTCAATACCATGTTCATTACAGAATGAACTAGCATGAGTAAAGTTTCACTAATACATCTGATGATGTAACATAGTCTTTCTAATTATTAGATAATCATATATTGGGTATATATATTTGAATTAGCTTGTTTATCATCCCTAGAACAATTTATTTCTTTGCATGAGATTAGGTGCGGCAGCCCTAAAGCACAGATAGGGTATGCTTCACATAATGAGAATTGAATAAGCAATGTGTATTGTTTTTATTCCATGTTCATGTGCTGAAATCTAGTGTATATACATGCTGAAATCCACTATAACACATGCTGAGATGCACATGAGTACATGCTAAAATCATAAGTTTCATTTCCTGAAATTATATACCTAGGTGCAGAAATTGAATGATTATATGCAAAAATTATATTTCTATGTGCAGAAACTATAATTCTTAATTGCAGAAATTATATTTCTATGTGCACAAATTATATTTCATTGTGCACAAATTATACTTCAATGTGCAGAAATTATATCCCTATACGCAGAAATTATATTTCTCTGTGCAGGAATTAAAATGTTTAATTGTTGGAATTACACATCTAGGTGCTGAAATTGAATTGCTATGTGCAGAAATTTCATTCTAAATTGCTGATAAAATATATAATTGCAAGCTGAAATTTTTAGAATGTTGTCCTAACCATTTTAGGGGCTGCGCCTATATTACTATGAGCTGTAATGTATCATTAGGAATTTATTCTAAGGGCTTTTGTGTGATCACATAAGGGTATATCCCTCGAGTGAATATATGAGAAGTTAAACGTAGAGGGTTTGAGGTTCGGAAGCGAATCGATGTTCCGCAAGATGTGGGAAAGCAAGCAAGCTTAGGGGTTTGGTGGTTCTTAAAATTGATATTTATTGGGCCTTATTGAGCCGAGTGGTGCGTCCCGCGCACGAGTTAGCAGTGGGCCTTATTGGGCCGAGTGGTGCACCCCGCGCACGAGTTAGCAGAGGGTCTTTCCCGACCGAGTTATGGGCACTGAGGCTAGAGGGTCTTCCACTACTAGAAAAATGGTCTTCAGCAACGGCTGATGCCGTTGCTGAGCCGTTGCTGAAGGGAATCAGCAACGGCTGAGCCGTTGCAATAAAGCCGTGACAGAAAGTCGCGTTGCTGATGACTTAGCAACGGATCAGCAACGGCCGCTCGGGCCGTCGCTCTAAACATTATCAGCAACGGCCGCTGGGCCGTCGCTAAAAATATTTTCAGCAACGGTTTTACCACGGAACCGGAGCCGTTGCTGATAACATTAATAGCAACGGCCTCGAGTCCGTAGCAAAGCCGTTAGTAAAAACCCGTCGCTAAGCCGTTGCTGAAGGTCATCAGCAACGGTTGTCGATACACTTGTAGCAACGGCTTTCCCACGGACGGCCGTGGGAAAGCCGTTGCTGATGACCCATACCTGCAAACAGAAATATTTCAAATTTCTAATTTCCGTTGATACATTGATACATTTATCTGATACATAACTCACACACCCATACCCTCATACACACATCACAAACATCTCATACACATTCATTCACACATCACAAACACACCAAGATATATATCAAAACAATTATATTTATATTCATAATTATCCACGATAGTATAAACTCAATTCAAATGTAAAATTGAAGTATCAACATCTGAGTAACATAGTCAATATAAATTAAACAAGTTCAATATCTGAGTAACAAAGTCAATATAAACAAAATCTCACGATGACGATGGAGGATGGCCTGGATCATATGGCGGGGTCTGGAGTGCTTGAGTGTACACCGGCGTGGACTGACTCGAGGACGACGGATTAGATGATGCCGAAGAGATGCCTGCTTCGGGATGACCTGACATGTTGCGTAGCATAGATTGTATATCTGCCATCATCTGACTCTGGCGCTCCATCATCTCAGTCTGATGCGCGACCGTCTCCTCTAGAGTCCTTATTCTGTTACTATGATCATAACTGGATCTAGAGGTGGACGGCCGCTCACCAGCGACCGGAGGGGTCGGTGCCCCAAGTGGCCCTAGTACGGCTCGCGCATGACCACTATCTGCGAAGCCATATACGCGGCCATGGTCCCAGCCACCTGCGGCCTCGACCCACGATGCTGCGTCAAAGTCCTCGGGGGTACCCCCGCGCTGCACCACCGTCTGGCTGTAGGTCTCCTACTCGAGTTTGATTTTTTGTTTAATATTTATCATAAAACTTAAATTATAAATATATAATGAATAATTTAAACAAATATATAATTACCATAATGTATGCAGCGCGGTTGTGGATGTACTCCCCAGTCCCATGTGCTCGACGGTGAGTCCGCTCAAACACTGCCATCGGGGAGGGTCGCTGGACAGTCCCGTCATCCGACACCGTCGTCTACATTTACAAAACAAATACATTAATTAGTACACATAATAACAAATAAAATATATAATTAAAAGATATACTTACCATACGGTTTGCGTGCACTGCAAATGCAACAGAGCCGCCGGTGTGACGCGCTGCTCCTCCCGACATGCGATTTCTAGCCGCATTCCGAGAAACCTCCTGCCATCGATCCGTCGACCATATCCCCACGAGCTGGTCCCATATATCCGGAGTAATCCAACCGGGGCCGTATCCCCGAGTCTCCGCGATGTTAGTGGTCCTAGCTCGGGCCATCGCCTGGGACCGAGCTTGCCCCAGCTGCCCGTTGTACCTTGCCCGGGAAATAGCCTCCCAGGCAGCGTAAATGAAGGGCCTCTGGTCCTCGGCCCATGTATAGCGAGCCTGCAAAATAATAATATCAGTACCAATATTAATATATCATCATGCATGTAAAAAAAATAATAATACGTGCCTCAAACTCGCGCCATAACATGTCGACGTGCTCGCTAGGCACGTGAGACCACGTAGGCCATGCCCCGTGCATGTATCGTCGAATAGTAGAAGAAATGCTCCTCGGCACTTCTTCTTGCTGGAACCTGCACAACAAAAATAAATTTTAATATTATATTATGATATAATGAATTCGTAAAATTCTGCAGCTTCTTTATTCGGTAATTCAATCTCTACCGCAGCCCCTACTTCTGTGATATCAACCGCTGTAGTATCTGGTGGGACTGATGTCTGAAGAACTGGCCGATCAACATTATCATTCAGGTGGAATTGACCCCCAAGATTATCAAGTATCATAGTTCTATAGGGATTACATTGACCGGATGAAGAAGCACCAGCAGAGGAAGATTCACCATATGTCTGAACGACAGGATTGCTCGACGTCCCGACTTCGCGTGACTCCCCGTGACAAGTCCATAGAAAATATCTTGGTGTAAATCCTTTGGTATATAGATGCAGAGTGACAGTCTCCCGATCCAAAAATCGGCCATTCGAACAAATGCGGCACGGACATCGGATTTGATCACCCATGCTAACGAAATTCCGATTCGAATAGGCGAAATTTAGGAAGTACGTTACGCCTAATCGAAACTCATTCGTTAAAGCTCCATGATCAAAACGTCGGTACATCCAACTTCGATCAGCCGACATGATTCTGTCAATCAATGACAATTTCTTTGGTTAATGTCTTTAGGTGAGATGGTCCTATTCCATTCGGGATTTATGTTATTCGTACTGCACTTACGTTTTTATTTTAACTGTTAACTAATTATTCTAAATTTCGACAGCATCTCCCTACAGTTCTCCGAATACGCATATCATCTGGGCGCGTATCGGAGAACAAGAGAGATGTTGCCGAAATTTAGAATAATTAGTTAACAGTTAAAATAAAAACGTAAGTGCAGTACAAATAACTATATTCCCAAATTGTCCAATCAGGGACAATTCAAGAATTGTACGTCGTATAAAAGATCATCTACTTCTTTTACACGAACATACAATCCCCGAACGGATCTAAGGTTTTGCTAAATCATATCCGACTGATCGATGCGTACGTGAAACATATCAACTCGTCGGATGGATGATTATTTTCTAAATGTTTTGAGACAGTTCGAGTCCATATTGGACGATTTCGGCGCGCGTCCGAAGTGGACGATTCCGGCGCGAGTCCGAATTGGACGATTCCGGCGCGCGTCCGAAGTGGACGATTCCGGCGCGAGTCCGAATTGGATGATTTCGGCGCGAGTCCGAATTGGATGATTCCGGCGCGCGTCCGAAGTGGACGATTCCGGCGCGCGTCCGAAATTAATCTAAACCCTAATAATTAATCTAACAAATTAAACAATTAATCTAAACAATTAATTAACATTTATAAAATAATTAATTAACAATTTCAAAAACAATATATATATATATATATATATATATATATATATATATTCCGGCGCCGGAGTCCACCCTCCGGCGCCGGCGTACAGTGGCCGGACACACTGTCCGGCCACTGTAGAAGGTCCGGCGGCGGCCATAGGCCGACCGCCGCCGGCCGAAACCCTAGAAATAGGGTTTCGGTCGGATTTTAACATCTCCGGCCGAAACCGTATAGGCCGGCCGATCAACATACCGGCAGCAGCGGCAGCGGCGCGGCGGCGAGAGGCGTCGGCGAGAGGCGTCGGCGTCGGCAGCAACGGCAGCAGCGGCGAAGTTCTCGGCAGGAGGCGGCGGCGGCAGCAGCGGGAGGAAGAAGGGTCGGGCGCGAGAGCGTGCCCTATATAAACTTATCAGCAACGGCTCACTCGCCCGTTAGAAAGCCGTTGCTGATAAGTTATCATCAGCAACGGCTCACTTATCCGTTAGCAAGCCGTTGCTGAAAATTAAAAAATCAGCAACGGCTAGCCTTTCCGTCTGAAAGCCGTTGCTGATAATTAAAATAATCAGCAACGGCTCGGTTTTCCGTTAGAACGCCGTTGCAGATACAGATATCTGCAACGGCTCGGGCGGCCGTAAGAATGCCGTTGCAAATAGCAACGGCTTGAGCGGCCGTTGCTGATAGCCGTTGCTGAAGACCAAGTTTCTAGTAGTGTTCCTAGCTCAGTAAGCCCGAGTGACATGGGTCGGAGGGCCTTTCCCGACCTAGCTATGGGCACTGAGGCTAGAGGGCCTTCCTAGCTCAGTGAACCCGAGTGACATGAGTCGGAGGGCCTTTCCCGACCGAGCTATAGGCACTGAGGCTAATGGGCGGAGTCAGTCTGTGTGGTGCACGTAGAGCATGAGTTATTAAAGTAATATGTACCATGACCATATCAGTCATTTGAACACAGAGATAATTACTGCATTAATTATTTACATGATTTGGCTTGGTGATGGTCGAGATGACCACTCACTGAGTTCTTTTAACTCACCATTTTTTTTGTATGTTGTTTTGCATAGTGTGATCATTGAATTTGGGGCGGTTGGTGGCGGCGGACTAAGGTGGCGGTCTCATGAAACCCATGGGTGTAGTCGAGTTGAGTCGAATTTGAGTTTATTTAAGAGACATATAGTTTGTCTAAGCCTTGTAGTACTTGAACTTATGTAGTAATGATAGTTGGTTATATATGTAGCTTTTACTTAAATTGATACAAAGTAGCTAGTTTGATGATTATGGCGTATGTTATGGCATCTTGACTTGATTATATTGCAAGGATAATTATGTTTGTATGGTTTAGGCTTCGGAGTGTCTGTCCGTACTCTCGCCGGTCGCGTGACCCGAATTTGTGGCGTGACACAAAAATTTAACATGCATTATCATGTTGTTTTCTTTCCACACGTTAAATTCACATAAACTACTTAGTTGAAAAAAAAAATATCAAATAACACTACATGATTTTGACATTCCAATATTTAATCTATTTAGTTTAATTAACCGCTATCGAATTAACTTTTGAAAAAAATAAATGTCATGCTATATCTTATTTTTATTTTTATATTTATCTTTATTTTTTGGTTTGATTTGAAATTTGGTAATTTCGATTGTATTGATTCATTAGATTTGAAATTTGTCCAATTAAATTAATTTAATGAAATATAGAAATGTGGCTTAATTATGTTTTTAGTCCCCCAAAATATTATATTTTTTTTCCGTTTGGTCCCTCATTTTTTAAAAAAAAATCGCTTAGTCTCTTAAAAATTATTTTCCTTTTCGTTTGGTCTCTCCGTTAACTTTTGTTGTTAAGTGACAATGCTGACATGGATTAAAGATAAAATAATGGACCAAACGGAAAAATGGAGGTCTTCACCCAATTCAATTGGTATTGAATTGAATTGGGTTCAAGCTATTTTTATTTTTATGTTAACTAAATAATTTATCCTCTTACGATGATAATATTCATTTCTCGAGTTCATTATTAGAGATAGCTTTTAGAAAGGATCATACTAATGATGTATGTAGTGCTAGAAATATTTACGTGGACAAAGGATCCTAGCTCCTAAGATGTTCGTACCATGACTATTGAAAATAAATCAAATCATTAATCCTTTCTTATTGGATCTTTACACAAACGTGGGGGAGATAATAAAAAAAGGAAAGTAGATGAGTTTTCCTTTTTTCCCTCAATAATAATTTTAATACAATCATAATTCAACTATCATATAAAATGAAAACAAAAATCAGGTTGGATTAAATTAAAAAAATAAAGAAATCATTAAATATGGTAAGGGTGCATCATACTATCTAATATCTGATTATAAAATTAAAAATTTTATAATATCAAAATATAATTTATACAAATATAATATTTATTTAAATTAATAAAAAAATTAAGTTAAATTTGGTTAGGTTGGATTAAATTGGTTTTACACGCGATACAATACCAGAGACAAAAATTTAACATGCATTATCATTTTGTTTTCTTTCCACACGTTAAATTCACATAAACTACTTGGTTGAAAAAAATATATCAAATAACACTACATGTTTTTGACATTCCATTATTTAATTTATTTAGTTTAATTAACCGTTATCGAATTAACTTTTACAAAAAATAAATGTCATGTTATATCTTATTTTTATTTTTATATTTATCTTTATTTTTTGATTTGATTTGAAATTTGGTAATTTGGATCCTTGTATTGATTCATTAGATTTGAAATTTGTCCAATTAAATTAATTTAATGATATATAGAAATGCGGCTTAATTATGTTTTTAGTCCCCCAAAATATTATATTTTTTCGTTTGGTCCTCCATTTTTACAAATATTTCGTTTAGTCTCTTAAAAATTATTTTCGTTTTCGTTTGGTCCCTCCGTTAACTTTTGTTGTTAAGTGTCAATGTTGACATGGATTAAAGATAAAATAATAGACCAAATGGAAAAATGGAGGTCTTCACCCAATTCAATTGGTATTGAATTGAATTTGGTTCAAGCTATTTTTATTTTTATGTTAACTTAATAATTTATCCTTTTACGATGATAATATTCATTTCTCAAGTTCATTATTAGAGATAGCTTTTAGAAAGAATCATACTAATACTACTGATGTATGTAGTGCTAGAAATATTTATGTGGACAAAGGATCTTAGCTCCTAAGATGTTCATACCATGACTATTGAAAATAAATTAAATCATTATATTTCTTAATTTTTTTGACTTGCTCCTATCGGAGCCAAGGTCTAAAGGACAAAAAATCATCTATTCACAGCCAATTGTAAAGGATTCTTTGAAAAATTAAGGATCAGTAATCCTTTCTAGCTTTCTGATTTGATCTTTACACATACACAAGGGAGATAATAAAAAAAGGAAAGAAGATTAGTTTTCCTTTTTTCCCTCAATAATAATTTTAATACAATCATAATTCAACTATCATATCAAATTAAAACAAAAATTAGGTTGGATTAAATAAAAAAATAAAAAAATCATTAAATATGGTAAGGGTGCATACTATCTAATATCTAATTATAAAATTAAAAAATTTATAATATCTATATATAATTTATACAAATATAATATTTATTTAAATTAATAAAAAAAATAAGTTAAATTTGGTTAGGTTGGATTAAATTGGTTTTACAAGCGTTACAATACCAGAGACAAAATGTAATACCTGCGAAGTTATTAAATTTTTGCATATTAGTTTTTGCGGGATGAGCGTGACGCATAACGACGCGTGCAGTGTTAATCGCGGTTGGGTGCGAAGTGAGATGAGACCCTTGCTCAATCTAAATTACTTAAATTAAAATTAAGTTTGTGTCAAGTCTAAGTTGGGCTCGAGCCGAATCCGAGGGTGCAATCGGAAATCGAATCGGACTCGTTTTGAGCAAGTTAGGTCGAGTTAAATGATGAGGGCAAATTGGTAATTTAGACAAAATAAAATAATATATAACTAGAGCCACCTGTGGTGTACAACTCCAGGGAGGAGCCGCACGCTACCCAAGGAGGCATGAGGGAAAGGGATGAACCGAAGAGGGAATCAGCCGGAGATCGGAGCTTTGCCCGATCGGATTCAACACGGGACTTCTTCATCGTCTTCCTCGTCCTTAATCCAATCCTAGGTGAGTGGTTTGCCTTGTAAATTTGATGTTTTTCTTCCCTCTTTAGCCGCCCCTTTTGGTGATGTTTCATGCTGTAGATTTCTTTGTTGATTGGTTTTTCGATTGGTTTTATCTACCTCAATCTATTCATTCTCAAAATCTAGCGTCATCGTTGTCATTGTTGGCATCCTGCTTGTCATGAAAATGTTAAGTGCAGCCTGGCGTGTGATGAGGCTTCGCTGGATTGGGATTCTATAATAAGGTGTACATAAGAGATGGATGCAAATTCTTCTTATTCCCATTGGTATTACTTGCTGATGAGAAAGGTTAATAAGAGCGATTTGATTCTGCTCTTTTTTATAGTGTAGCTTTGACTTTGAAAGTCTTCGTGAAGGATTGTGGTATGATGTAGATTCCTCAAATTAATTTTGTTCTCCTAGTTTAAGGGAAGGCCCAGGTTAATTTCTCTTAAGTATCTTGAGTTTAGTGTCATAGTTACTTTTCAATACCATGGTCATTACAGTTGGAACTAGCATGAGTAAAGTTTCACTAATACATCAGATGATGTAACATAGTCTTTCTAATTATTAGATAATCATATATTGGGTATATATATTTGAATTAGCTTGTTTATCATCCCTAGAACAATTTATTTCTTTGCAAGAGATTAGGTGCGGCAGCCCTAAAGCACAAATAGGGTATGCTTCACATAATGAGACTTGAATAGGCAATGTGTATTGTTTTTATTCCATGTTCATGTGCTGAAATCTAGTGTATATACATGCTGAAATCCACTATAACACATGCTGAGATGCACATGAGTACATGCTAAAATCATAAGTTTCATTTGTTGAAATTATATACCTAGGTGCAGAAATTGAATGATTATATGCAAAAATTATATTTATATGTGCAGAAACTATAATTCTTAATTGCAGAAATTATATTTCAATGTGCACAAATTATATTTCAATGTGCAAAATTTATATTTCTCTGTGCAGGAATTAAAATGTTTAATTGTTGGAATTACACATCTAGGTGTTGAAATTGAATTGCTATGTGCAGAAATTTCATTCTAAATTGCTGATAAAATATATAATTGCAAGCTGAAATTTTTAGAATATTATCCTAACCATTTTAGGGGTTGCGCCTATATTACTATGAGCTGTAATGTATCCTTAGGAATTTATTCTAAGGTCTTCTGTGTGATCACATAAAGGTATATCCCTCGAGTGAATATATGAGAAGTTAAACGTAGAGGGTTTGAGGTTCGGAAGCGAAACAACGTTCCGCAAGATGTGGGAAAGCAAACAGGCTTAGGGGTTTGGTGGTTCTTAAAATTGATATTTATTGGGTCTTATTTAGCCGAGTGGTGCGCTCCGCGAACGAGTTAGCCGTGGGCCTTATTGAGCCGAGTGGTGCGCCCCGCGCACAAGTTAGCGATGGGCCTTATTGTGCCGAGTGGTGCGCCCCGCGCACGAGTTAGCCGAGGGTCTTTCCCAACCGAGTTATGGGCACTGAGGCTAGAGGGTCTTCCTAGCTCAGTGAGCCCGAGTAACATGGGTCGGAGGACCATTCCCGATCGAGTTATGGGCACTAAGGCTAGAGAGCCTTCCTAGCTTAGTGAGCCCGAGTGACAAAGGTCGGAGGGCCTTTCCCGACCTAGCTATGAGCACTGAGGCTAGAGGGCCTTCCTAGCTCAGTGAACCCGAGTGACATGAGTCGGATGGTCTTTCCCGACTGAGCTATAGGCACTGAGGCTAATGGGCGGAGTCAGTCTGTGTGGTGCACGTAGAGTACGAGTTACTAAAGTAATATGTACCATAACCATATCAGTCATTTGAACACATAGATAATTACTGCATTAATTATTTACATTGTTTGGCTTGGTGATGGTCGAGATGACCACTCACTGAGTTCTTTGAACTTACCATTCTTTTCTGTATGTTGTTTTGCAGAGCGTGATCATTGAGTTTGGCGCGGTTGGTGGCGGCAGACTCCGGTGGCGATCTCGTGAAACCCATGGGTGTAGTCGAGTTGAGTCGAATTTGAGTTTATTTAAGAGACATATAGTTTGTCTAAGCCTTGTAGTACTTGAACTTATGTAGTATTGATAGTTGGTTATATATGTAGCTTTTTCTTAAATTGATACAAAGTAGCTAGTTTGATGATTAAGGCGTATGTTATGGCATCTTGACTTGATTATATTGCATGGATAATTATGTTTGTATGGTTTAGGCTTCGGAGTGTCTGCCCGTACTCTAGTCAGTCGCGTGACCCGAATTTGGGGCGTGACACAAAAATTTAACATGCATTATCATGTTGTTTTCTTTCCACACGTTAAATTCACATAAACTACTTAGTTGAAAAAATATATATCAAATAACACTACATGATTTTGACATTCCAATATTTAATCTATTTAGTTTAATTAACCGCTATCGAATTAACTTTTGAAAAAAATAAATGTCATGCTATATCTTATTCTTATTTTTATATTTATATTTATATTTATATTTTGGTTTGATTTGAAATTTGGTAATTTGGATCATTGTATTGATTCATTAGATTTGAAATTTGTCCAATTTAATTAATTTAATGATATATAGAAATGCGGCTTAATTATGTTTTTATTCCCCCAAAATATTATGTTTTTTTTCCGTTTGGTCCCTCATTGAAAAAAAAAATCGTTAAGTCTCTTAAAAATTATTTTCGTTTTCGTTTGGTCTCTCCGTTAACTTTTGTTGTTAAGTGACAATGCTGACATGGATTAAAGATAAAATAATGGACAAAATGGAAAAATGGAGGTCTTCACCCAATTCGATTGGTAAATTAAATTGGTATTGAATTGAATTGGGTTCAAGCTATTTTTAATTTTATGTTAACTAAATAATTTAACCTTTTACTGTGATAATATTCATTTCTCAAGTTCATTATTAGAGATAGCTTTTAGAAAGGATCATACTAATGATATATGTAGTGCTAGAAATATTTATGTGGACAAAGGATCCTAGCTCCTAAGATGTTCATACCATACCATGACTATTGAAAATAAATCAAATCATTATATTTCTTAATTTTTTTGACTTGCTCCCACCGGAGCCAAGGTCTAAAGGACAAAAAATCAGTCATTCACAGCCAATTGTAAAGGATTCTTTGAAAAATTAAGGATCATTAATCCTTTCTTATTTGATCTTTACACATACGCGAGGTAGATAATAAAAAAAGGAAAGAAGATGAGTTTTCCTTTTTTTCCCTCAATAATAATTTTAATACAATCATAATTCAACTATCATATCAAATTAAAACAAAAATTAGGTTGGTCATATCTGGTACCACAACCTGGTTCTTAAACCTCAGGACGCCCTCCGAGTCCACATTGAACCGATTATCTGCTTCTCCTCTCCTGATCAAATCCTTAGTGAGTGTACAAAATGCATCCTCCTCCTGCACTACCCGCAGTATGTCAATGAATGTGGACTGCACTCTCAAGTGAGCCACCAGCGTACCAGAATTTGATACCGACGAGACTGTTGCGCCATCCAAACATAGGGCCAAATATTGAGCCAATGGTCTCCTCCTGACTGCCAAATGCATCAGACTACCAATAGACTTCCTGCTCATAGCATCAGCTACCACATTAGCTTTTCCTGGATGGTACATAATCATGTAGTCATAGTCCTTCAACAGCTCAAGCCATCCTCTCTGCCATTTTGCATCAGCACACAACCCAAGCCGACTCGGGAGGCATCACAATAAACAACAAAACCTCTTGAACCCGAGGGTACTGCTAGAACTGGCGTCAACCTCAAGCAGTCTTTGAGCTTCACAAAGCTCTCCTCGCACCTACTGTCACATTCGAACTTGACCTTCTTCTGGATCAAGCGGGTCAATGGCGTTGCAATCCTGGAGAAATTCTCCACAAACTTTTTGTAGTAACCTGCCAACCCTAGAAAACTGCGAATCTCCAAGACATTAGTCAACATCTTCCGGTTCTGAAGTACCTATTTCTTTGCAAGGTTCACCTTTATTCCTTCCTTGGACACCACATGACCAAGAAACCCTACGCTCTCCAGCCAGAACTCGCACTTTGTGAATTTGACATACAACCTGTGCTCCATGAGAGTTTCCAGAACTACCCTCAAGTGCTCAACATGCTCCTCCCTACTCCTGGAATAAATCAAAATGTCATCAATGAACATAATCACAAACTTATCCAGGTATTCCTTGAACACTTGGTTCATCAGGTCCATAAATATTGCAGGTGCATTAGTCAGCCCAAATGACATCACCAGAAACTCAAAATGCCCATACCATAACCTGAAAGCAGTCTTAGGGACGTCACAATCCCGAATCCTCAACTGATGATACCCTGACCGCAGGTCAATCTTAGAAAACCACCGCGCTCCCTGAAGCTGATCAAACAAATCATCAATCATGGGCAACGGGTACCAATTCTTCACTGTTACCTTATTAAGCTGTCGGTAATCAATGCATATTCGCATGGACCCATCTTTCTTTACAAAGAGCACTGGAGCACCCCAAGATGAAACACTTGGGCGAATGAAACCCAATCAAGCAGCTCCTGCAACTGGGACTTCAACTCCCTCAACTCAGCTGGTGTCATCCGATACGGAGGAATGGAGTTCGGCTTCACCCCCGACTGTAAATTGATACAGAATTCGATCTCTCTCTCTGGAGGTAACCCTGGCAACTCCTCTGAAAATACATCAAAGAACCTGCATACTACAGGCGTCCTCCCGATGTCTCTGGTCACATCTCCACCTTCCTCTTCCACCGACACAAAAGCCAAAAAAATGACTAACACCTGTCGAACAATAACTTTCGGGACTTAAGAGCTAATATCGCCATCAACGACTCACCCCTTCCCTCACCCTAGAAGGTAAACTAGGGCATCCCGGGCTTACTGAAGGTTACAGTCTTAGCCCTGCAATCAACTAAGGCGAAATGGTCCGCCAACCAGTCCATGCCCAATATCACATTAAGCTCCAACATCGGCAGGAGTGTCAAATTGGCCATCAGCACATACCCATAAATGACAACCTTGCAGCCTCGAAAGACTATCTCTGCCATCACAGAAACGCCCGTAGGTGTAGACACCACAAGGGGCAATTCAAGCACAGAAGATATCCCTGACAACTTACCATCAACCAAGGCAGACACAAAAGAGTGCATAGCACCTGGACCGAACAAGACATATGTAATAGCTGAACCTACAACAAGGTTACCTAATACTACTACCCTTGATGCCTCAGCGCCCTCTCGGTTCATAGCGAACACCCGTGCAACAGGCCACTCTGAACCACCAGCTCACTGGCCTCCTCCCTGAGTCTGACCCCTCTGAGCTACGGAACCCACTGACATCGGTGTTTTTCCTCTTGTCTAATCAAGCTACTGGCTACCTCTTTCAAGACAATCCCTCCTGAAGTGCCCAACCTGTCCGCACCTAAAACATGCCTCAGAACGAAACCGCTCTTTGGTCGCACATAACCATGGCCCTTAAGCATAAGGTCACTCTACACCCATAATTTATATTTCCTGAAATCTAGGAGAAAGATCCTCCAATCAATCCAAAATTTCATCTATAGGGGAAATTTACTCTCAGCCAACCCCCCTGCAGATCCGTTCTGTAGAACTCTATCAACCGCCCCCCATGATCCCTAGGGCCACCCCAACTATATTGCACCATAAATATTTAACTCTGTGACGAGACCCAATGAATCATTCAAGATACTAAACCATCATTGCAAGGATCTCTAATCCAAGCACCCATACAAAGGTAGCCCCCCCCCCCCAAATGGTGCACTCTCTAGCACAGGGCCATTCACGGCCTCAAGCTGTGCTACCCTGGGACTTTCCCAGTTCCTCCTCCCTGCGAAGTGCCTCAACTAGCTTAGCCACTCGGGCCTGCAGCTGCACACCATGGGATCTGGTCCCACCTCATCCCGGGCCTGCGGTGGTCTACCTCGACCCCAGCCTCGGCCTCGACCTCGGCCTCGGCCTCGACCTCGGCGCTCAGTGGAGTTGCTATCACAACTGCTCCTTGCGGCATCCAAGGCCTCCGTCGATATGGAAACACCATAAAAGAAATAATTCAAGATTGAGCAATTAAATTCACCCAATATTTTGCAAACTAAACCACAAGTCGCGATGAGGTGCAGACTTAGCCCATTGATCTCATAGCATACCCCTATCGTATACTGACACGCTAGCAATGCCCTATATGGTGACTACTCGAGGCCGTAGTCGGACCGAACCACATGCTCTGATACCAACTTTGTCACGCCCCAACTTAGGGTCACGTGACTGGCCAGGGTATACGTGCCTATACCCTGAAGCCCAACTCATGCACATGCCAACATCATAAACAACAAGTAAATAACAACTTTTAATAATAAAAGAACCAAAACAGATTTTCATTTCAAAACAACAAGGTTTTAAATACATATCTCAAGTGCGGAAATAAATCGAAGAGCAACAATTTTTTTAATAAATAAAACTAAATAAAACGAGAATGTCCCCACGGGACTACAACTCCAAATACCAAAATAAAAGTGCATGACAACCTACTACATACTCGACTACGACCCATAACTAGGACTGCTATGAGATCATGTGGCTCCTCTGCCCTCCAACTGCGCCAAGTGCTCCAGCCAACCTCACCGGTCAGGCTCTGCAAAACAAAATAAAACAACGACAACGGGTGAGTTCAAAGAACTCAGTGAGTGGCTCTTTTCGCCCTCACAAATAAACACATAGATAACATAAATAAATTCTATCTCTAAAAAGGCCACATCACCAAAAATGTGACTAGCTACCAGGCCCGAAGGCCATCCATGCCCACGGCATCTAACTCTTCAAAGAGGTGCATCAGGCCGAAGCCCTACCATGCCTGAAGGCAACATCATCTAAAAATGTGCATCAGGTCGAGCCTTACCATGCCCAAAGGCAACATCACCATCAATAAGGTGCATCGAGTCGAATCCCTACCATACCTAGAGGCAACATTATCGTCAAGAGGTGCATCGGATCGAAGCCCTACCATGCCCAAAGGCAACATCACCATCAATGAGATGCATC
The DNA here is from genome assembly GCA_034359265.1 of Canna indica. Taxonomy (NCBI): domain Eukaryota; kingdom Viridiplantae; phylum Streptophyta; class Magnoliopsida; order Zingiberales; family Cannaceae; genus Canna; species Canna indica. Next base: position 69,344,167 of record CP136894.1, on the reverse strand, counting down.
GGGTCAAATCCCTACCATGCCCAAAGGCAACATCACCATCAAGAGATGCATCGGGTCGAATCCCTACCATGCCTAAAGGTAACTGCGCACATATCAGGATAATCGGGAAAGACCCTCCGAACTTATCCTGCAGGTTGGGAATTGACATCCAACCACACGGGCGTAGCCTGTAACCCGGCTCCTAAATGAGCTGCTACGCCATTCCCAAGGATATGGCGCATCACACATATCAAGATAATCGGGAAAGACCCTCTGAACTTATCCTACAGGTTGGGAATTGACATCCAACCACACAAGCGTAGCCCGTAACCCGGCTCCTAAATGAGCTGCTCCGCCATTCCCAAGGATATGGCGCATCGCACATATCAGGATAATCGGGAAAGGCCCTCCGAACTTATCCTGCAGGTTGGGAATTGACATCCAACCACACAGGCGTAGCCCGTAACCTGGCTCCTAAATGAGCCGCTTCATCATTCCCAAGGATATGGCGCATCAAGACCTAAGTCAAGATTCTCATACGGTGTCCTAAGGGTGTCCTCACTATGAAGCGTCTCAACACTTCAAACCCGACCTTTACCCCTTAGACCTGCAACGTCATGAACCCGTATGGTTTTATTTCATGCATACATTGTAAGTTGGTTCATAACATATTATGCTCACCCTTACACCCTATTTTAATTATAGAATTAAAATCTAGATCTTCTCAATTAGGGTTTTGTTTTAGGTTAATGTTCTGCCCAGAAGTGTTGTCTGACCCGAATCTAGTCTCCAAAGTGTATCTTATGTTTCCAAACTATATTTTCTGGTCAAAACGATAGGTTACACGACTATAATCAGATATCAGATCACATAATAACAGAGAAATAAAAAAATCAGTCCAGATTCAATAAACAGCACATAAATTTCAGAAAGCTGAAATTTCCAACACAACATGAATTAAAAATCCGAATTTTGTAGAATTAAATTCCTAAATTTCTAACATCACATATTCATATCATCAAACCAATCATGCATACAATCTCATAATTTTTATTTAATAAAAACTAACATATATATCAAGAATTCCTAAACCAAGAATCAAAGAAGTTAAATTAATTCTTTAGCATCAAGAACACCTAGAACTCCAAGATAGGTTTACACCCAAAATTCTCAATATTTAATTATAAAATCACAGATCTTCTCTTAAACATAAATTCCATGATATGAGATCAAAATTTAGGATCTAAGCATGGCATAGAAACTCGAAAAAATCTCAAGAACACAAAAGGACATTATCAAAATCAAGAATCCTCAAGGCGGCTTCAAGAAAACTCGAAGAAACCCCGAATAGGAGGGATAAAATCACTCACCTTGATTAGGAAAGTGATTTAAAGAAGAACTTCCAAGCGGCGATATCCAAATCCGGCCTCAAAGGGGGCGGCTCGACTCAACAAGGGAGAAAGAGGGGCAGCGGCTCAGCTCCTTTCTCAACTTTTTAGGTGGCTCCAAAATAGGAGCCACAAGCCATGAGGGGGGGTTTATACACCCTTCTCAACCCTAACACCTTAAACCATTAATTCACAACCCGCATCCACCTTAAGCCAAAATCAAAACCTACTAACCCAATAGACTTAAATAATTTAATTAATCTCATTCTAATAAATCACAAACAATTAATTAAATACTCATATGAACATAATTAGCAATTATGCACACACAACACCAAATTAAATGCTCTCAACCACCCAAGTCTAAAAATTCATAAATTTATATTATACTTACCCGAGCTCGCAAGCTCGCTCCAGATCATGAGTCGACTCGACTCAACCATGAACTAGTCCGCTAAGCTGGCAAATATACATAAAAGAAAAAATAATAAATTTAAATATCTGAGATATTACAGTAATTTGGATCATTGTATTGATTCATTAGATTTGAAATTTGTCCAATTAAATTAATTTAATGATATATAGAAATGCGGCTTAATTATATTTTTAGTCTCCCAAAATATTATATTTTTTCGTTTGATAACTCATTTTTTAAAAAAAAATTGTTTAGTCTCTTAAAAATTATTTTCATTTTCGTTTGGTCCCTCCGTTAACTTTTATTATTAAGTGTCAATGCTGACATGGATTAAAAATAAAATAATGGATCAAATGGAAAAATGGAGGTTTTCAGTACTCTTCACCCAATTCAATTGGTAAATTAAATTGGTATTAAATTGAATTTGGTTCAAGCTATTTTTATTTTCATGTTAACTTAATAATTTATTCTTTTACGATGATAATATTCATTTCTCAAGTTCATTATTAGAGATAGCTTTTAGAAAGGATCATACTAATGATGTATGTAGTGCTAAAAATATTTACGTGGATCCTAGCTCCTAAGATGTTCATACCATGACTATTGAAAATAAATCAAATCATTATATTTCTTAAATTTTTTGACTTACTCCTACGGGAGCCAAGGTCTAAAGGACAAAAAATTAGTCATTCCCAACTAACTATAAAGGATTCTTCGAAAAAATTAAGGATCATTAATCCTTTCTTATTTGATCTTTACACGTACGCGAGGGAGATAATTAAAAAAAGAAAGAAGATAGTTTTCCTTTTTTCCCTCAATAATAATTTTAATACAATCATAATTCAACTATCATATCAAATTAAAACAAAAATTAGGTTGGATTAAATAAAAAAATAAAGAAATAATTAAATATGGTAAGGGTGCATCATACTATCTAATATCTAATTATAAAATTAAAATTTTTATAATATCAATATATAATTTATACAAATATAATATTTATTTAAATTAATAAAAAAATAAGTTAAATTTGATTAGGTTGGATTGAATTGATTTTACACGTTCGAAACTCAACTTAACGCATCAAAATCAGGTTAAAAAAATTCACTTTTAAAAATCTAATGCATAAAAAAATTCAATTCAATTTAATTCAATTGTATTGGTTTAGTGGGATGGGAAAAATTTATGCATTATTAAGACCTATTTGGTTGGCGGGATAAAGAAGGAATACAATATTTTTTCTTCATATATCTATTATCTTTTGGTTATATTTTAAAGACAAGAAATATCTATATATAATATTCATCTACTTGGTGATGGATGAGGAATAACTATTTTTATCTATTTCTGATGATGTTTTATAATTTTGCCCATCAAAATTAGTTCTAATTACATAGAATATATTATATTATACCTATTTTATAATTCAAAGTTCAATATTTGCAATATAACATATATATTATATAATATTTTTAAAATGTGAAATATATAAACAATTTCAACTCACTTTAAATATATTATGTTATAGTAATATCATATTCATTTTTAAAATTATTTATTTACTTTAGAAATTATATTTGTTAATTGTTATATTCTTAAAAGTAATAGTTATTTATAAAATTTTGACTCAAAATTTATGTTTTCACTATGTTATTATTATGAATTAGAATAATTAGAATATCATAATAAAATTGTTAAGAATGATATTTTTATCGTTCTATAGAGTCATTGACTATTCTTCACGCTAACTAAATAAGAAAATATTTTTTTCTAATAATTATAAAAGAACAAATATATTTTTCTTTCTTTCTTTTTTTGTCAATTTCATTCATTCTCAATCTAACCAAACAAATCCTTAGTTCTCTACACTTTTTCTATGATGGTATGTTCTTGTAATTTCACTCCTCTGATGGGTGTTTATGAAAATATCCATTTATTAAAATTACACCGTTTACCCTTACACCGACCCGATCGCCGGCGCCCATGTCGGAACCCTAACTCTAGCCTCGAAGACGATGAGAAAGCCCCATGGCGTCGTCGATAGATTCCCAATTCATCCAAAATGGGTGGCGCTCCTCCTTGCAATCCCTCTCCTAACGCTGTCCCTCCTGCTCGTCGGAGCCCTCGGCCCACTCAAACCACACAGACACAGCCCCTCCGATCTCGAGCGCTCCTCGGGATATGAACGACTTCCGAAGCCCCCACGCCTCGCTTACATGATCTCCGGTACCAGGGGCGACGTCCGCCGGGTCAAGCGGCTCCTCCAGGCCGTCTACCACCCGTGGAATTTCTACCTCATCCACCTCGATTTCGCCTCGTCACCTGAGGAGCGAGCGGATCTGGCGAGCTACACCGCATCGGATGCCACGTTCCTCGAGTTCGACAATGTCCGGATAGTGAAGGAAGCTAATCCGGTGTCATCCAAGGGAGCAACCGTGATTGCTTGTACCCTCCATGCGGTGGCCATTCTGCTGAGGGAATTCGAGGATTGGAGTTGGTTTATTAATCTCAGCGCCGCGGATTACCCTCTGATGCCCCAAGACGGTATCTTTCCTCTTCTTTCCAAAAGAAAATTCCTTCCTTTTCTTAGGCTGCCTTTTTTTCATGTGGTAATTTTAGCATTGACCACTTGGTCGTTTCACCCACATTATAAACATTGAGTTGAGTTTTCCATTTTCAGAAGATGAGGAAACAATATTTTGATCCAAAACAGATGCACATTTCTTTGATATCTTGCATGTCTGTATTTCATACTGTCTTCTTTTCCTTTGTATATGCAGATATTCTTCATGTTTTCTCATACTTGCGAAGGGATTTTAACTTCATTAAGCACACAAGTGATATTGGTTGGAGAGAGTAAGTTCTGACCTACAGTTACTGGCTTTCTTCTTTAGCAAATCCCAGATTCTAGTTATCATAGATATGGTGCATGCAGGTATGAGAGGGCACGACCTATCGTTGTAGATCCAGGGTTTCATAGATCGAGTAAAACTGAGGTATTCTGGGCTAAAGAAAAAAGGAGCATGCCTTCTGCTTTCAAAATATTTGCAGGTAGTTACTTCGTTTTTATCATATTTCTGATAGCATATACTAATATTTGAAAGTTGAAACATTATGCTGGTTTCCTTGTCCAAAATAGCTCTTCTCGCTCATGCGATTTAATCCACTTTTGTATTTGTTAGATTTCTTCTAATCTCTATTTTTAGCTGCAACAATTATTTACAAACACAAACTTATTGCTCTGGAAAAAAATTGTAACTTCCATGGTTAGACTTCCATAATTCCTATTTTAAATCTTATATTATTAGAGACTTTAATTTGCAATAAGATCAATATGATTTTTTATAATTGATGATAGAAGGTTCCTTATGTACCATATTGAGTATCGCTAGCCATGTAATACATAGGGGTGGTCTTTGGTTTAAATGAACTAAATTGTAAGAGTAGGAATATATAAGAAATAGAATAAACGAGAAATATTATTCCATTGTTTGGTTAGCATTATGAATTGACTAGGAATAGCTATTCATTTGTTTGATTGATAGGAATAGCAATAGGGAATAACAAGAAAATTGATCAAAATATCCTTGTTAACAATATTGAACATCTATAACAAAATAATATATTGTACAATAATTAATTCTAATTAATAATAACATAATGAAAATATGAATTATTGTATAATAATTTTTTTTGAAACTCATATATTAATTTTAAAATAATAGAAATAATAGAAATTATTATTGATTCATCATACTTCAAAATCACATGGTTAAATCAATATATGAAAATGGTTTTGATATATTTAATATTTTTTATTTCATTGATGTAATTACTATAAATCTTGAAGGGTTGCATGAAAAGAACCATAAGGAATAGATAGGGGATATTGCTTGGTTTGAGGTAGGAGTATTCCTTGTCCTTCACAAATAGTGTTCTTGTCTATTTCATATGGCTCATCTATTTCTTGTCCAAAATTTGCAATCAAACAAGAGAATGTGTGGGCCACCAAGAATACTATTCCATTTCTCGTCTATTCGTGTTAACCAAACACCCCCATATAGAAATAAAGAATAAATTGCCTTGGAAGTCAAAAAAATAAAGGAGTGTATTTTCTTGACAAAGCCCCCAAAGGGAGCATATAAAACTCTGTGCAAATCAGGGTATATGTAGAAACATTTGAATCGCTTTGCTGCCCACACTCTAATACCAGCATCACCTTTTTTCTTCCGTGATTAATTCTTATTCACATGAGGTAGAATGAAAAGGTAGGAATAAATTAAGTCTCAGAGCGTATCTTTAACAAAAGAGACACTTCAAAATATTTTGCTTTGTAATGCTGTGTTGAATTTTACTAAATTCCATCAGTAACTTTCTAGCTCCTTTTCTTTAATTAGAATATGAACTAATACTTTTCAAATTAAGATATTTTTGAAGAATAAAGGTAACATTGAGTAGAGGTCATTATAGATTTGCAATCTTGAGGTAAAATTGTTAGAAGGGATAAAAATTCAATCATAGCCTCAACCTGAGCTTTTTGGATTATGACATTGCCATTTTATTTCGAAAATGAAGGTAATTCTGGTCTTTTGGTAGAGATCTGCTATATTGCTCTCTTCATTATTAGTACTTCTGTACTTGGCACACCTATGTCATTCTCAGCTTCATCTAGCAATAACTTAGTTCAAAAACAAATTACATTAACTATTAGACGTTGACAATGTTGTTAATACACTATTACTTGGTTATGAACCTTTTTTAACAAATAAGTAATTAAGTTTCTTGGTTAATGGAAGATTCTTCCTTCATTGTTATATTTTTGTTCAAGTGTTTATATAGAAGAATCTTCCCCTTATTAGTAGTCTTCTAATATTTCCAAGTAATTAAGAAGACTAGTTTCTATCATGGTCCTATTTATGATGAAAAATATTGCATAGTCACTTCTATTTGATTCTACCAAATCAAAACATCATGCCATTGTTGAAAAACATTGAGTTTCAGGCGTTCTTGCTTCTCATCTAATTTATAGTGCATTCTCTTGTGAAACCTTTATTTGTAAACTTCTTATTTTTCTTTTACTCTGATCTAGGCTCCTCACGGATGATCCTAGCACGGCCTTTTCTCGAATTTTGCATCTCAGGATGGGATAATCTTCCTAGGACATTGCTTATGTACTATACAAATTTCTTGTCATCCTCAGAAGGCTACTTCCATACTGTGATTTGCAACTCTAAAGATTTCCAGAATACCACAATCAATGATGATTTACGTTTCATGGTGTGTGATAATCCACCACGTTTGCACCCGATGAATCTGACATCAGAGCATTTCAGTCTCATGGTTGAGAGCGGAGCTCCCTTTGCACATTCTTTTGCTGAGGACTCTGTGCTTGAAAGGATCGACAGAGAGCTTTTGCAGAGATCCATTGACCAATTTACTCCAGGAGGATGGTGCTTGGGAAATCCCCTTGTTCCTAAGGATCCTTGTTCCGTGTACGGAAGACCCAGTGTCATACGACCTTCAGTAAATTCAAGAAGGCTGGAGACATTATTGGTGAAGCTTTTGGATCCAGATAATTTCAGGCCTAGACAATGTATATAACTTAAAACTGTTATACTGGAATATTGTAGAGTTCTCTTCGTCCAAAGCTGTGCAGATTTTTCGGCAATCAAACAGATCTCATGTTGTAGGTTCCTTGTAAAATGATAGCCTTCATAGAACTTCTATCTTGATGTTGATTTTGGCAGTCTTACAGAGATAGAACATTGCTGTTTTCTGAAGTCATGTAATTTGTTAGCAAACAAATCAGTACATAATTATTTCTTACTTCCTTTTAAAGCCAACAAAAACTTTATCCATTGTTATAATTTTGGAATTTAGCATTCTTTTCGATGTACATATTATAGTCATCAATGTTTTAAGTCTCAAAGAGTACTTATAGTGCTTGAAATTAATGTAACTGATATTATTATAGAACAAGTCATCCTTGTACCATTTTAAGAAAGTTATGTTTGTCAAATTAGGTATAATATTTTGAAATGGTACAAAAATTATAATATATTGAAATTTTGACAGGCATACGAAGTTGAAGAGAGAAGTAGAATAGAAGGTGGTGGTAGTGGTGGTGGTTTGTGGAAAGAAGAATATTTTTTCAAAAAAATGAAATCGACTCAGAATTTCACCATCCATGTAATATTATGTCTTTCCAAATTGACTACAAGACCTTATTGCAACACTTCAATTGTCACAAGAATAATTTAAGGACAAAAATAAAAATAGATGAACTGACGAACCTTTCAAGAATTAGTCCTTTTGAATACAATATATAAAACAGGCACACGAGTCACATAGAATTTAGGTGGTTATATTATTCGAATCCAAGTTGAAGTAATTCTTGTAGTTTGCTGTCATTCCTATTACCAACTAAAAGACTATAGCAAGTACCTACAGAATAATCACAACAGATGCATCCTCTCCAACTCTTCTAAATCATGATTGTTAGGATAACGCAACGCAGACAGCGCCGGAAGAACACAACACATGATTTTTTATTTATAAGGAACACAATACATGATTTAAACGTACATTATTGTGTGGTTCAACAAATATTGCCTACATTATTTCTAAAGGATTCAATGTCTCCGCGTTGAAGTTTATAATACTAACCTATATGGCAATATCGTGATTAGTACATTACCCAAATTTGAACTCAAGTGAATAAAAAAAATATGACTAGCTTCGTATTCCATAGTTGGCATAGCAAACATAATAATATTAGAATTCACACTTCTTGCTTGCTCGTAAGTTAAAGTGATAAAAGATGCTACATGAAAAACCGATGCTACTTGTCAATTACGAGTTCCATCCCTATCTTTTATGGAACATGAAGTATCACGAATTGGAACATCTTGTCCCACCTTCTAGTTTTCCAATTGTTCCTAGGAAAATTTTTGCTAAAATCATAGTTCACAAGAATCCGTGATCACACGGGAGAAATGAAAAATAATTAAACAACTCACTCGAGGAAAGAGAGATTAGCTCTCCAAACTTGGAAAATGTGCTAATAAGTCAATTGAGTCTGCAAAAATGATAGCGTGTAAATCTGAGATGTGCAGTATTAGGAAGAAACTGAGTTCATTGGAGGATATCACGAATCTCCAATAGAAAGGTCTGACAATAACATTCTTCATTCCCATGGCCAGAGTTGATTCCAAATTCTAAAGCCAAAATTGGCATAAATAGGTTAAGACACTTCCCAAATAAAAGCACTTCCAATAATAAGATAATACAACTCCGGGAGATGCAACTCATTTTCCATGACCATCCAAAGAAGTGGTACCCAGTTCAACACACAGTTGTTTCAATCCTGGTTCCCCCAACAAACTCAATGCAGCAAAACTGTAATATGAATGGTACAGATCAGGTAACATGTTCTCAGGGAATTTTGTAAAGCCACCATACTGTAGAAAACAAGAGAAAACTATTAGCAAGTCTGAGCCTATGAGGAAGAGCTTCATAATGTTGTAAGATTAACCTATACAGAAGAAAAGAACAAAGTTAGATTAGAATCAGCACCTTGGACTGGCAAGAAAAAAGAAAGTTCCGAAGAGCATCCTTGTCGATAAGTTCAAAGATACCTAACATCTTCAGTACCCCACCAACCCTGAGTTAGAAGCAGATGGCTAGTGAACATATATCAACAATTGATATGTCATTTAACAAACTAAGTGTGTGTTCTCTTACCAAAATGCATAGCATGTGTCACTGGGCTTGTTAGATCTACCTTGAAATCCTCCATTGATTGTTTGCTTCTGTAGTGGACAAAATTGGATTACTGGTTCTCAATATTTTAGTTATTATCAATGTCATATTTGTTATGTTCATAAAGCAAATGAATGAGTTTTCAAACCCCCATCAATATCCAGTCAGCCAATACAACAAAGTAGCAAATTAGCAATCTGGATTTGTATGGAACACATGTCATCATCAACAACAAGCTACAAATGGATTCATTCCAAGGCAACAAATTTATCTGACTAGATGCTTCCTAAAATATATAACATTGAACAATCCTTTTAAGGTTTTTGTACTCTATGAATGTAGAGATAACTAACTTCTAGGAAAACCATTTCACTGGCTACCATAAAATAGAGTACACAACACATAATGACTGAGAATTGATGCTTCAGATCCATTGTACCTGTAAGCTCCATTGCACTAGCAATGGTATATCTATCACCGTCTCTTTAGAACAAATTTTTGTTCCAACAAAACCCATTAGCTGAAGAGCTGCAACTCCGCAATAGGTCGCACCACCTGTGCCACTAAAACAATAACAAATAATGGGCTTCCAAAACAGGAACTTCCATCAAGCAGCATGAACAAAATAAAATAATGAAAAATTACTACATTTAGTCGTAACACATATAAACCTCCATTAAAGAAATACAAAGATTGTGGTGAAAATGATGGTCAACCTGGGAACATGCAACTTGAATAAGTTTACTAACCATGAGATTCTGAACCAGGTAATAAACCAAAGCCGCCATCATATGACTGCCAGCAATAGCAAAAAAAATTAGAGAACTTGAGCCATAAACCCACACGACAAAGGGAAAAGTATCACTTAAAATCAGAAGAAGTTTGCCTAAACCATGTAGGCCCCATCCCTACAGACCTGGCATTGAACTATATAGTCCTTGGCCATTTCTTTGTCAATTCCAGTCCAGTTATTGAGCATAGAACAGATGGCAGCTGAAAATATCAACCGTTTCCAACAAAATATTTAGTCAATGATAAAAGGAGGGAGCATATGTAAATGCCAAAAAAAAAAAACTCACCGGCACAGTAAACAAAGCGGAGATCAGTTTCTGCTCCAAAATGAATTGGCATAAAACTGTCATAGAAGTTAAATCCTTAATATAATAAAAACTAAAACTTTGTGTATAGCCATCAATTTGACATGAGATATTACTGTAACTATTCCCTTTCATGATTTTACACATCAAATGGAAGAACGGGTATTCTTAAGCAGCAATATACAACAATTCTACCGAAATGTCCTACCTTAGTTCACTACCGAAATGTCCTACCTTAGTTCGCTGTAGAATCTATATGCGATTAGACCACAATTATTTCCAAAGAGGTCACCTTTTTTACTCTTTATCAAGCATCATGCAGCTACGAAAATGACTTAGATTATTCAAAACTGTGAAAACAATCATCAAATAGCATGGAAATAAGACAAGAACATACATAACATCTACAATCATACTTAATTGTTATCAGATATGTCAGACATGTATCTGATAACAATTAAGTATGATTGTAGATATTGTATATGTTCTTGTCTTATTTCCATGCTATTTGATAGGGGTGAGCAAAATTTATCGATTAACCGAAAAACTAATTAACAGACCGAACCAAAACCGAATTAATCGAACCGATTTTTCCAATTAATTTTCGGTTTGGTTAGCGGTTAAAAAATTTAAACTTTTCGGTTTTCAGTTCGGTAAATTAACCGACAGTTGGATTAATTTACCGAATTAACTGAATGAAACGTTAAGTAAAATAACATAAGAATTTATATCATATAGTTTTATTTGCCCAACCGGTTAAGATTTTCTACTATTAATCCAAGTGTCCTAGGTTCCAATCTCGGTTAGGGGATAATTGTTGTTATATTTTATTATTACAGATATAGTTATGTTAGTAAGATTTATATCAAGTAATATGATTTGCTAAAGTGGTTAAGGTGTTTTATATGTGTTTGAGGGATCCATGGTTCGAATCTTGATAGTGTTTATTTATAGAATTTTTTTTGGTGAATTCGGTAAATTAACCAAATCGAAAAATTTTGTTACTGAACTGAATTAACCAAATTTTTTTTGATTCGGTAGACAGTTAATGAAAATTTTTAATTTCGGTTCGGTTAATTAACCGAACCGACCGATGCTCACCCCTAATATTCCGTCTTTTCTTTGTTTAGTCCATTGTATATCATGTGCGAAAGGGATGTCAAATAAGGGTCCCTGGATTTGCTTATCCTTAAAATTGTTTTGCTTTATCATGACATGTATGCAATGGTACATTGGTACCATCAAAAAATGACAAAGTTCAGTCTCCCAAGACATACTTTGTCAGAGTCCTGAGATTGAGATCTTGTTCTTGGTCTTGATACTTCTTGAATTGCCTCGGTTAGCCCTTGATCTCGAAACTGGATCTCCTCCAATCCAAGTTGGAGTAGATCCTTTCCTCTCTTCTTGCCTATGGTGAAGATTGGAAGAATCACAAGTGTAATTGAAATAGAGAAGAATAGAAGAATGGAAGAATAGAAGAATAGAAGAATAGAAGAAGAAAGAGGAGAGAAGAAGAATTAGAGAAGGAGACTTCTTTGTTTGAATAATTGTTGCTGCCCCATTACAAGACTCACATTTTATATCTTGAGATGTAACTACCTTCAAGTACAATCAAATGCCTATTAACTCCTATAGTACCAGTTATTATGAAAGGGTAAAAAGGTAAAAACGAGATAAGAGAATTGAATACATATGGCAATTCAATTTAAGGTATAGGTCCATAACATCACTCCCCCTTCCGAATAAGGCTTGTCCTCAAGCCAGGAAGCAGGAAAATCATGCAGCAAGGTTTTCTCTTTTTCCCATTAGGGTATTTCCGACTGATCATCTCCGTTGTCAATTTCATCCTCAGCTATGCAGTCAATCCAGAACAATCTTTTACATTTATGATCCTTGGAGAAAGGTTCATCACAATTAAAACATAGGCCCCTTGCTCTTCGTTCAGCTATCTCTGCAGTCGTTAATCTCTTAAATGTTGGGGCTGAAGAGTCGGTATAACTCTGGAACGTACCATTAACATGTTTAGAGTTGTCTACCCTGGGCAAAGGTGCCCTTCTTTCATAAAGTCGGGCTAGGCACATGGCCTCTAATAGATCCCCCGGACGATGAGCCTCTACCTCAATCTGAAGTTCAGACTGCAGGTCGCTGATAAAAAATTTCATTTCCTGGTTTTGAGTCAAATTTCCAACTCTAGAGAGAAGAAGCTCAAATCTGCATCGGTGCATTGGTAATCTGATACATTCCCTATTTGTCTCAGCTTAGCAAGTTCTCCCAACCTACTTCCTAGAACTGAAAGCCCAAACCCGAGATGACAGATATTTTTAAACTCCTCCCATCTTAAGTCAGGTCTGTTTTGTCTCACCTTAAAGAACCAAATCTGAGCCTCATCTTCTAGATGGAAAGATGCCAAAGTCACCCTCAATTCTTCCGCCACTTGTTGGTGTTGGAAGAAGCTTTCGCACCTACACAACCAAGCCAATGGATCTCCCTTGCCATCAAACTTGGGAAATTTCAGTTTGACATACCTAGGAAGGAGACAAGGGTTAGGAGACGTTTCTTCTATGATCTGCATGTAGTTTTCCTCCCCCGAATTCCTCCCTTTTTCTGCTATCTTCAATGAACCATCTGATATAGGCCTCCCATCCACTCCTTTGATCAGAACAGGATCCTTAAGGGATGGCAGTTTCAAGGATCTGAATTCCCGCTCCTTTGGAGTGGGTAATAATCCTGCTTCATTTAAATTTTGGGACCCAGCAGCTCCCAATTCTTCTCCAGGTTGTAGTCGGCTAGTCCTAGAAACTTCAGATTCAGCCACAATCCTCTCCAGGCGATTGGAGATATCTCTCTTTCAATCCGGATTGTAGCTTGGTCTTCTTCATACTTCTTGAGCATTTCTTGTTGACGGGTTCTCAGCAACTCTCGCTCCCTTCTAGCTGCCGCTTGATCCTCTTCGTATCGGTGTAGAAATTCATCAAACCTCTTGAAGAAGGCTTCTGCCATCTCTTCTTGAGGCTCTGATACCAATCTGTCAAAGTCCTAAGATTGAGATCTCGTTCTTGGTCTTGATACTTCTTGAATTGCCTCGGTTAGCCCTTGATCTTGAAACTGGATCTCCTCCAATCCAAATTGGAGTAGATCCTTTCCTCTCTTCTTGCCTACGGTGAAGATTGGAAGAATAACAGGTGTAATTGAAATAGAGAAGAATAGAAGAAGAAAGAGGAGAGGAGAGAAGAAGAATTAGAGAAGGAGACTTCTTTGTTTGAAAAATTGTTGCTGCCCCATTACAAGACTCTCACATTTTATATCTTGAGATGTAACTACCTTCAAGTACAATCAAATGCCTATTAACTCCTATAGTACCAGTTATTACAAAAGGGTAAAAAGGTAAAAACGAGATAAGAGAATTGAATACAGATGGCAATTCAATTTAAGGTATAGGTCCATAACATACTTCCATAGCGTAAATATATAAGGTCAAATATTGAGTTATTATCTCCGGAGATCTAGTTATCCATATTGTATCTGAATAACATTATTGAACAAGCAGAAGAAAATACGAAGGAGGTGCAGATATACCTCCCATCAGGTTGTTGAAGATTCCGCATTGATCTTGAGATTGCTTCAGGATTGAGATTTGACAAATCATGGCCTACCATCTTCAATATAGCAAGAGCACAATAAGTGCTTGCTAAGTGACTACAATTGCGAGAAGATATCTGTTCAAACAAAAAGATAAGAAACAAAAAATTGGAATAGAATACTGAAAGTGGAACCAGTTTACCAACAAAATATTGTACAGAAGTTTATTTGATGGGCTCATACCTTACTGGGGGGAAATTGAGAAGTTCTAGAGCCACAAAATCCATAAAATTCTCCTGACAATGTATTTGCTCACCCTTATTTACACATACTACAAATTAAGAAGCAAGTGAGTTTGTAGAGAAAGTTGCTGTCTAGAAAATTACCATTATCCAGGTCAGCCTCTGTTCTTGGATGTACTTGGAAGGACAACACCCAATTGGCTAGTTGATCCCTGTCAACCTAAATCATAATGATGCCCACATGAATAAGAAAACGCTGGAAGAAGGGTAGAATATCATTCAAATGTTTTATGATATGTAAGTTTCGAGAAGAAAATTTCTTGCTGCCACTATCAGCATAAGTGCATAACAGCCAAAGTCAACATTTCTTAGTAGCAGAGTGAATTACATGCTAATGTCATTGCACTTTACCAAAAAATCAAGCAGAACGCCTCTTTAGGTTTTTGTCACCTCACGATTAAATTTGTAACTATTTACCCAGCAACTATTCACGGCTATAATTACTCAATATAAAACTTCAAAATTCTTTCTTCCATGAAATACATGTTAGAACACGAGAATGGTCGCAGAGATCTCGTAACACAAATCAAAGTTCTTCAAATATATATATATAATAAATTCCTTCTTCATTTATAGTAGATGATGGCCTGTGCGGGCGATCTCCTAAAAAAATTATGGTAAGCGGGAAAGGTACCTACTCGATCGAGGGCGTTGAGGATGCTGAGGCCGGAAATGGCGAAGTAGGCGAGGGTGAGGCGGTTGATCTCCTGAGACTCGTACTCCGACGGCAGGCTGCCCACTGTCATTTCCAAGAAGAGAAGGTGGCGCTCCCACTCGAACCTCGCCGACGACGCCGGCGGATCCATTGCGGTGATCTCCCCCACCTTTGGCGAAACACCAGATTCCTTTGGCCTCTCACGTGCTCCACCTGTAGTCTGCGCTGCTTCAGATGCGACAAGGGCCATAACTCACAAGGCAATCTTCTATACGACGCTGGATCGAACAATAGCACCCGTTAGCCCGCTTCAGATCGGATAACAGGGATGGTTGGGTTAGATCAGGTCGGGTACCCGACTATCTGAACCAAAAAAAAGATATAGTTAAATCGAGCCAGTTCCAGTTCTTTTAAAAGAATAAACCAATTTCGGATCTGTTTTTAGGCATTACTCTGGGTGTCCGATAAAGCATATATAGTTTTGTAAATTTAAAACTTACAATATATTATTTATAGGGTTAATTACGTGATATATTTCAAATTTTGAGGAATTTTCTAATTGTATTTTAATTTTTATTTGTATCAATTGTATATTCTAATTATTATTTTGTATCAATTATATTACAACATCTAGGGGTGAGCAAAATTTCTCGATTCATCGAAATCGACCGAACCAAAATCGATTTAATCGAACCGAATTAATTTCGATTCAGTTTTCGATTAAAGAAAATTTTGAATTTTGGATTTCGGTTCGGTTCAATTAATTTACCAAATTAATCGAATATATATAATAACGGTTATATCAAATGTTGGTATTTGCCTTAGTGGTTAAGTGTAACGGTTATATATATATATAATATGTGCTAGTTAAAAATAAAATGATAATAAAGTTTGCTAAGATGGTTAAAGAGATAGAAATTAAAGTTTGGTTTCCAAATCTTTTGGTTCGATTCTCGATGGTACAACCTAACCGAATCGATGCTCACCCCTAAAAACATCAACCAACAGTTAATTTTATCGTTAAAGAGCTAATGTGACATTGCTGACGTGTATTACCACTCCACTCAAGCACTCAACGCATGAAAATGGAATTAAAGTTTTTTGTTGATATGTCATCACTTTATACTAATCAAAACTCTTATATTAATAACATTCCTTCCACGTCATTATTTTGCACCATTTTGCAACTGCCAACCAGGTCAATAGTTCAAATGATGACGTGACAATAAAAAATAGTAATAATTCCATTTTTATGCGACGAGGGGTGTTGGTACACGTCAGCAACACATCGTCGGCTCTCTAACGATTAACGTCGGAATATAATTGATACAAAATAAAAATTGAAGTACATACAAATAAAAAGTTGAAATACAATTGAGAAACCCTCTCAAAGTTGGGGCATACATGTGTTTCTCGCCTAAGATCGGAGACGTTGCAAGTCTTCCCAGCTCCTAATTGTGTGCGGCTCCGGGGCAACTTGCAAAGACATGTACTTTGACGCTCAAGTGATGAGATATTCGAGATGTGTCTATCTAAAAATTGGATCGAAAGAAGATACTTGTAGGTGCAAAATTTGATTTATAAGGTAGGTATTTGATGAAGGTATTTCGACGTAGATTTATTCTTAATCGCCGCGGGGATATACCTTGAATGAATCAATCATCTAATTTTCTTCTTTAATTGTGCTATATCATTCGAATCCTCGAATACAAACAAAAGTCGAAAATGCCATCGGGATGGCCAAGCAAAGCCTCTGGATCGAGCTTTGGTTGGCC
This sequence comes from Canna indica, assembly GCA_034359265.1. Taxonomy (NCBI): domain Eukaryota; kingdom Viridiplantae; phylum Streptophyta; class Magnoliopsida; order Zingiberales; family Cannaceae; genus Canna; species Canna indica. The sequence goes on along the minus strand of CP136894.1, from coordinate 69,327,216 downwards.
TAAGCACGGTCTGAACAACGAGGCCGAGCTACATCTCATGGGTTGGTCGGTTCAGGGCCATGGAATTAGTCTGGTCAACAACCTCTAAGCTTGGTTGTAGTCCGAGGATTACACGCTGAGCTTTAATCATGCGCCGACCTCCACTCACTTGTCGAGCTCTACTTGTGTGCCGAATTGCTACTCTGATCTTGAACCGAACTACCAACGTAGGCAAGCTCAGCGTATCGTGGTTCTAACGCTTTGTGGTGTTTAGATTTCCGCGCTATATAGTGCCTGCATGGAACAAGTGTCATTTCCATGCATCTGCTTCCCATTTTGTGCTTGTTTTTGTGAACATTAACTCTAGTAGTGGGCAATCATGATATGGAAATCCGATAATTGATTTTGAAGTGATTGAACTTTCGTTGTTGATGGAGTGTTCAATCATGATTTGTTACGTCGATTGGCCATGAATGTCGATCGTCGGATGGAGAGGTCATCACCTGCCAAGTTTTAAGACTCCATCTACCCTCTTATTTTGACACGTTCTGAAGTTGTAAAATGTTTATTGGAGACACATGACGATGAATTTTTATTTTTTAATGAAACTTAAAAATGTAAACTATAATATTTAGAATTTAAACATATTTTAGATAATAAGTATTGTTAGAATAGTGGATGATTAGCTTGAGTTACGGTTTGTGGACATGGGGTACCTATGGAAATATAGTTTATGCATTTTAAGTCATATATTTATGAAATTTATGTATTTTAAGTTATTAATTGATACTTAGTATTTTTGACATACTATTGATAATATACATTATTGCTCGTTATTTTTGGATATATGAATTTGTGTTTATATATTTTAAATAAATGTATTTGTTTATTTTTATGGATTTATATTTATGACAGAAAATTTTAATTTAATTTCAGGAGATATTTTATCAAAATTTACATGTTATTATGTTAACAATAATTATTTAAATTTAACTTTAATTGTTTTAAAATAAATTGGTAAAATTAATTTTATTAAATTATAATATTCAACTATCTAGTCTAGAGCCAAAATAAATATAAAATTAAAAAATATGTCTTATTCTATTTTTTATTCAAGATTTAAATAAATGCATAATTCTCATTATAGACTTACTTTACAGATTTTTTATCTCAATCAATTTTAATAGAATTTCTATTTGATTGAAACTTTTTCCTGCAAAAATAAATCAATTATCTAATATTTTCCATAAAAGATATAATTTTATTTTAAATTAAATTTAAACAACTCATCCATCTGGATCCAGACATTTGCCAACCACAATAGTGCGTGGTCTAAGAGCGAACGCCTCACTTTCCTCACCAACCACAATAAATAGATCCTACAAGCTTTTCGACTAATCCATACACGAGTAAAATAACGGGTTTACAAAATATGATAACAGAGCATTACTACTTTTTCTGAATGAGAACAGGATCCGTTCACGAGGTGCGCCGTGCTCGACTTTGCCTGCGCGTCTAGATCGCCTCCAATACTTACTTTTCTACTTGAGAACTCTACCGTTGTTGACTTGTTGTGTGGCTCCGACAATTTATGGACGGTGATGATTCAAATGGACAAATTTCATCTGAGAGTAGAAAACTAGAAATAACGGGGATCCTACAGCGAGGCATTGCCGCACAGAAATCGTTTTATGCGCAGCGCTGCAGACGATCGTGCCTCAACATCTCATAGAAGGCAACTTGAGTCGAACTCTTTCCCGCCTAAAAATAAGGCGATTTCGACCGTTCATATTTGATCGTGCCGTCCTCGCAACGTCATCGGAACATTCTAGAAATCCAGAATCAGTATATATCCCCCTCCCACATCCGCTATTTTTCCTACTCTCAACCTCACAAACCCTAGCGGCGCAATCCAAAGCTTTTTCACATCCTCCCTCGTTTCTCTCGTCATTTTTTTCCAGAGATAATGGCTGGAAAGGGCGAGGGACCTGCGATCGGTATCGATCTCGGCACCACTTACTCGTGCGTCGGTGTATGGCAGCATGATCGGGTGGAGATCATCGCCAACGACCAAGGGAATCGCACCACTCCCTCCTATGTCGCCTTCACCGACTCCGAGCGTCTCATCGGGGATGCTGCTAAGAATCAGGTCGCCATGAATCCTATCAACACTGTATTCGGTGAGTATACCCTTATTAATACGTTTACCTTGCATTTCATGAGGTATGCAATCGTGAATAATATGAAAATTTTGATGTTCTAGTCGTGTTAAATCTTAAATATTTTACTTTATTCCTTTTGGATCTTTTTGTTGTATTCTAGATCTAGGTTGTATACACTTTTTAATCATGATAATTGATACTGTACTTGATAGATCTATGTCCGTGAAAGCTTTATTATGTTCAGTTGCATAAGATCTTGTTGGAACTAGTTACTTAATCCGCTAATTAGATGCATATTGTAAGATCTAAGCCCTATAAGTTAATAGGACTTGCCTGATGCCCCAGATCAACACGTTGTTCAGGACTTTTTTTTCCTAATCATGTATTTAATTCCCTTTGCGAGTGAAAGTAGATATGGAGAAATTGTTGTTGTTTTAGTTGTAAGATGTTGAGACTTTTGAGTCGCATGTCTTTGTAACAACTGATCAGCGAGAATATTGTGCTTTAGCCCGATGACCACAATGTTTACCCCTTACTTTATATAGATGGGTATCTCTGCAATAGTTTTCAACCAGAGCAATTTTATCTATTTGAATAGGAAGATGGTTTAATAATATTTGATAAATTGATGTATGTCTGTTTTTGTTAATTCACGATACTGTATATAAATTGTTTTAAAAGTTTCTTTTGTTATTAATCATCTCTCTTATAGGCGGTTTGTTTCAGTGTCTCAATTCTCTGTCATAAAGGCACACCTTAGAGCCGATTCCCCTTTTTGATATACATAATTTATATAGCAGATTGTTGAACTAGTTAGGAATGTCTAAGGTTGATAAAAATAAACATGTAATGTCTCAGAAAGAAGTTGAACAAAAATAAGCATTGATACATATCTGATATTTGCAGTATTTGGCAATTATCAGTTTATTTGAAGCAAAATTTGTTTAACTCATGCAATGCATTTGAGCTTTGCAGTATCAAATTTGTTTGTTTGCTATTTTTTCTTGTAACGTTTCATAAATTACAATGTTTTTATTACTTTTATGTTTTATTGTTCTTTTACTTTTTTTTACTTATTTATGGCACTATGAATTTGCGTTTGCCATGGCTTTTAATGTCTAGAATCTCATTTTTCTTTCTTCTCCATCCAGATGCCAAGCGTTTGATTGGAAGGCGTTTTACTGATGCTTCTGTTCAAAGTGACATCAAATTGTGGCCGTTCAAGGTTGTTTCTGGCCCAGGTGACAAGCCAATGATTGCTGTCCAATACAAGGGAGAAGAGAAGCAGTTCTCAGCTGAAGAGATTTCTTCCATGGTTTTAATTAAGATGAAAGAAATTGCTGAAGCTTTCCTAGGATCTGTTGTCAAGAATGCTGTTGTTACTGTTCCTGCTTACTTCAATGACTCCCAGCGCCAAGCCACAAAGGATGCAGGTGTCATTTCTGGTCTTAATGTTATGAGGATTATCAATGAACCCACAGCTGCTGCCATTGCTTACGGTCTTGATAAGAAAGCTACTAGTGTTGGTGAGAAGAATGTTCTTATATTTGATCTTGGTGGTGGAACTTTTGATGTCTCTCTTCTTACAATTGAAGAGGGTATCTTTGAGGTTAAGGCTACTGCTGGTGACACCCATCTTGGTGGTGAGGATTTTGATAACCGTATGGTGAACCATTTTGTCCAAGAGTTCAAGAGAAAGCACAAGAAAGATATTAGTGGCAACCCAAGGGCTCTTAGGAGACTGAGGACTGCATGTGAGAGGGCAAAGAGGACACTCTCCTCTACTGCACAGACCACAATTGAGATTGATTCCTTGTATGAGGGCATTGATTTCTACACTACCATCACAAGAGCCAGGTTTGAAGAGCTCAACATGGACCTATTTAGGAAGTGTATGGAGCCTGTGGAGAAGTGCTTGAGGGATGCCAAGATGGACAAGAGCACTGTTCATGATGTGGTTCTTGTTGGTGGATCTACGAGAATTCCCAAAGTTCAGCAGCTATTGCAGGACTTCTTTAATGGGAAGGAGCTTTGCAAGAGTATTAATCCTGATGAAGCAGTTGCATATGGTGCTGCTGTACAGGCCGCTATTCTTAGTGGTGAGGGTAATGAGAAGGTCCAAGACCTGCTTCTGTTGGATGTCACTCCTCTTTCTCTTGGTCTTGAGACTGCTGGAGGTGTTATGACTGTCTTGATTCCCAGGAACACCACCATTCCTACAAAGAAGGAGCAGGTCTTCTCTACCTACTCAGACAACCAACCTGGTGTCTTGATTCAGGTGTACGAAGGTGAGAGAACTAGGACCAGAGATAACAATCTACTTGGAAAGTTTGAACTCTCTGGAATCCCTCCTGCACCTAGGGGTGTTCCTCAGATCACAGTTTGCTTTGACATTGATGCCAATGGCATCTTGAATGTCTCTGCTGAGGATAAGACAACTGGACAGAAGAACAAGATCACCATCACTAACGACAAGGGCAGGCTCAGCAAGGAGGAAATAGAGAAGATGGTGCAGGAAGCTGAGAAGTACAAGTCAGAGGATGAGGAGCACAAGAAGAAGGTAGAGGCAAAGAATGCTTTGGAGAATTATTCCTACAACATGAGAAACACCATCAAGGATGACAAGATTGCATCTAAGCTCGATGCAGCTGACAAAAAGAAGATTGAGGATGCGATTGAGCAGGCCATCCAATGGCTTGATGGCAACCAGTTGGCAGAAGCTGATGAATTTGAGGACAAAATGAAGGAGCTCGAGAGCATCTGCAATCCTATCATTGCCAAGATGTACCAGGGAGCTGGTGGTGACATGCCTGGTGGAATGGATGATGATGTCACCCCTTCAGCTGGTGCCAGCGGTGCAGGTCCTAAGATTGAGGAGGTCGATTAAGTGGTATATTGTCTCATTCCTAAGAGGCTGCTTGGTTAATGCAACTTTCTGCATATCTATTTGGTTCCGTAGAACTCTATCATGTTTTGAAACTATTTTGTTTGATCTTGGCCTTATCATAGGCCCTTTGATTTTTGAACTATATTATTTATTTTGCTCATTTACATACAGTGTCAACCTAAAGTAGCAGATGATGAGAATTTGTCTCATTCATTCAGTTAGCTTTCTTTTTTATCTATTACTATTGATGCTTATGTTTTCGTGTCTCACATTATTGGATGAACTCTAATTTCTGCCGAATTTAGAGTGAAACAACTATTTGCAGAAAATGATTACCTGATAAAAATCCAAGTGTTGTAGTAAAGGGCTGACATGTCAATTTCAACGTATTAACTTGATTTTTTTGTTCTATAATCAAGATATGCTGGATAAAATTAGTCCGTGCATGGTAGACATGCAATTGCTGCATAGTGCACCTTCGCAAAATTGCAGAATGCAGATCGTAGTATCAAGCCAACTATTCCATGCAAAATTGCTGAATCAATGCAAAAAGAAGATTTTCATCTAATGAACTACGTCAACTACTGTGAAGAGAAATTCGTCAAGCATCGCATACAGTGGTCGACTCTTCTGCGGCAGCTTCATAAGGTAAGCAACATGATACGAGAATGGAGTGCTTTCTACTTGGTCGATGATGTCTCCGATCCTGATAGCGTAGAAAATTGCGAAACGGTGGGAATCGATGCACAGGGGAAGCGTTTGATTGGATACCCTCTAAGCTACGTTGCATCTACGCACGGGACACACACACCAACTTTAAAATTTTATTGGACAAATATATATAGATAAATAATTTTTTTTTTAAAAAAATCATAATTTGTATTAATATATATCATGAAATTTTTATTGATATCAAATTTTAAATTTTCAGTATGAATAAATACTTATTATTTTTAAGTCTTTCCAAAAGCTTGAGGCACCATTTGTAAACAAAAATTCTTAGACATGTATTGACATCTCTACAAAAATTTTTAGGTTGACATATCTTAGTAGAAATAGTCATGTACTCACATGTAAATAAAAAGTTAACTAGAATCCTACTATCTTTTTCATCAATCATTATTGTTATCTTAATTGAAAAATATTATTCTCTCTAACTTTGGTTCATCAAGAAAAAGATTAGCAACTTCAATGATTTCATTATCTTCATTAATCGGTGAAAACTCATCAAGAGAAATAGAACAATCAAATGTTTCACATGAAATAAAAATAGAGCAATATAGTATCATTCAGAAAGCATACGGTCTCTGCCTCTTCGGAGGCTATTTCCACTTGACGAGGGTTTATCGACGAGGGTGGCGGCACGAGTACAGGTTCTCCAACTTGTTCGGTATCCGGAGGAGTGGCGGAGCGACGATTCTCATGGAGGAGCTGGCAAAAAATAATTGACTAGTCCGACACACGTGTTCGACATGCGTGTTTGAGCCGTGTCCAGGCAAAGAAAAAAAAAATTGACTGGTTAAAGCACTCTTGGACACGTCAGACACGTGTCAGACGAGTGTCTTCGTGTGTCGGTGTCTGCAACATGTCGGACACGCGAACACGATAGTTCTTGGAAGTATCAGTGCTTCCTACCCTCGAAGCAATACCAGCTCCATGGACAATGGTATAGTCAGAATTTAAAGAGGGACAGATTCAAATTGATATATAACAACACTATTAGGAATTATGCGATTTGCAATGGCAAAATAGTGGTCGCAAATGAGATGGGTCTACGACGGTCATGAATTGGCATCCCAACGAACGACGACATTATGACAGAAAGATTAACTATTGCAACATATTAATTAAATACATGATGGCAGAGTGATCATTAGTCAGAAATAATTGCTATGGAGCCCGGCTCCACAAGTGAAACACAAATCTCAAAGCTTGCTTTGAGATTTGTGTTTCTTTGAGATCTGTGTTTCACGAAACACAGATTTCAAAGCAACTTAAAGGTTGCTTTGAGATTTTCTACGGAGCCGAGCTTGTATTCTCACTAGTCACCATCGTGAAACTGTTAGACAACACTATTTCAGTTGCCGTTGAACCCTTCTCATCTCCCTCGCTCTCGATCGTCTTATTCTCCTCCGATCGCAGATCTCCACGTCTCCAACTACGACACACGTCTTCGGTGCTGTTGACATTAGCTTGAGGAAGAAGAAGGGTAAGCAGTGACGGGTATTACCTGACGCAAGAAGGGAAAAGACACATATAGGCTTAATGAAGAATATAGAACCAAATAAAGGAGAAGGGCAAAAGTGTATTTTCCATTTTTACCTCAAGTCATATAAATAGGATATTTCAAACTGAGAGAGAGATTGATTCTTTTTGAATTCGTTTTCCTCCTCAATATTTCTTCAGTTTTGAGAGATCATCTAGAGCATGTTCCAGATGAACCCAGTGTTGCTTTTGTAATCTTTTCGATCACTGATGAATTAACCATCAGTTGAATAAAGGTTGGTTGCATCTTTCTCTTGCGATTCTTCCTCGGCTCTGCTTCATTTCCGCGTCATGGTATCAGAGCAGGCTAATTGAGCGAAATATCAAACCTAGAGTTTGAGTTCTTCCCCAAATCTTGAGTTCTTCCCCAAATCAGATGGCAAGAAATCGCAGGACCAGATCGACACCCTCAGTTGTCGCTGAGTCTGTGAATCAAGATCAAGAGGAAAGCCGCGCCACATCTGATGCAGTAGGATATGCAAACGATCCATATCAGATTCATAGTAGTGATTCGCCAGGTATTTTTCTTGTTTCTGTGAAGTTAGTGGGACAAGAGAATTATTTGCCTTGGCGCGAATCCATGTTAATTTCACTATCTGCAAAAAATAAATTGGGATTTGTTGATGGCTCAATCCAAATGTCCGAAATGAACTCTCCAATGTTCAGCATTTGGAAACGCTGCAATGACCTAGTTAGATCCTGGATAGTACTGTCGATTGTCCCGGAGCTCACTACTAGTGTCATATATGCAAAGTCAGCATATAAAATGTGGTTAGACCTGGAAAACAGGTTCGGAAAGAGCAATGAACCCAGAATTTTTGAGCTGGAAGCTCAAATTTACACATTGAGGCAGGGAAACTTATCCATTGCTACCTACTTCACCAAGATAAAATCCCTATGGGATGAACTGGATGCAGTAGACTTGGATCTCGACTATGACTCTGACAAGGGAAGAAACAGAATTGAAAAAATGAGGCTGAGACAATTCTTAATGGGCCTAAATGACTCTTACATACATATAAGAGGTCAGATACTACTTATGAAACCACTGCCTGATCTTAATCAGGCCTATTCCTTGCTTAGTCAAGAAGAGTCGCAAAGGAAAATAGGCATGCAAGGAAATGCCTTGGTCGATAGTGTTGCATTGAACACATTCAAACAGTCTCAAGGGGCAATTTTTAGAAGTGAAAAGGGAAATGAAGGATATCAGCAAAGAAAATTCTGTGATTTCTGTAAAAGGGCAGGTCATACCCGAGAGAATTACTTTAAAATACATGGATATCCTTCTGGAAACAAGAATTACAAAGGGAAACAAAAATATCCTAATCAGTTCAGTGATAGACAAGTGAACAATGCAGTGATGGACAAACCTGAAATCAAGGAGGAAGACAAACCTGAGAGTTCATCAAACAAGAAGGAAGAAGGGAATCATGGTGGCTTCACTGAAGAGCAATATCAAACTCTGCTAGGATTGTTCAATAACAGCCTGAGCAACAAAGCAGTTGTCAATATGGCAGGTGAGTTGCTCAATAGAAATTCTAGAGGATTAGAAAAGAAATGGATATTAGACAGTGGGGCAACTGATCATATTGCCTCTAGTGAAATTGATTTGATACATACCTTCGAAACTGATAAAAAGGATAGAGTTTCATTACCCAATGGCACTTCAGTACCTATCACTGGTATTGGTACAGTGCATGTAAACAAACATATCCAATTACAGAATGTTTTATCAGTTTCTGCCTTCAAATGCAACCTGATGTCAGTGAGTAGACTGACTAAAAGGTTAAGATGTTCTATAACATTTAATCCTTCCCATTTCATCATACAGGACCTTGTTTCGAAGGAGGTGATGGGTACTGGTGATGAAGAGAATGGACTCTATGTACTGAGGGAAACCAAAGGAGGAGAATGCAGGCAAGAGAATGAAATTAGGGCAATGAACGTGAAGCTGGATACCTTGTCCTTATGGCATCTTAGACTAGGGCACATGCCATCTGATAGAATGAGAATTTTGTCTAAGTACTTACCAGATTTGAATTGTAATACTGACTTGTTTTGCAACATCTGTCTAGTTGCAAAGTTGAACAGATTACCTTTTCCTCAAAGTTTAAATAAAGCTTCTGATTGCTTTGAACTTATACACCTTGATGTATGGGGTCCTCATAGAGTTAAAACATTTGATGGTTGCTCATATTTCCTGACAGTGGTTGATGACTATTCTAGAGCTGTGTGGATATTCCTTTTCTCCTTTAAAGGCCAAGTCCCAGGAATATTGATAGACTTTGTGAAGATGATTAAGAACCAGTATGATAAGTGCATCAAAGTAATTCGAACAGACAATGGTTCAGAATTCTTTAACAGCACAGTGAGGGAATTTTTGGCTGACCAAGGCATTGCTCACCAAAGCTCTTGTGTGGAGACACCCCAGCAGAATGCTGTTGTGGAGAGGAAACACAAGCATCTTTTGGAAGTGGCCAGAAGCTTGAGGTTTCAGGCACAGCTACCTGAGATTTTTTGGGGTGAATGCATACAAACTGCTACATACCTAATCAATAGAATGCCAAGTGTCAAATTAGCAAACAAGAGTCCTTATGAGTTGTTATACAATTCTTCACCCAAGCTAGACCACTTAAGAGCTTTCGGATGCTTATGTTATACTAGCACATTGAGACATGGGAGGACAAAGTTTGATGCTAGAGGTAGTGAGTCTGTTTTCATTGGATACCCACAAGGCAAAAAGGGATACAAGGTATACGACTTGAAGACTCAAAGCATAACTGTGTCAAGAGATGTGATATTTGTAGAACACATTTTCCCTTTCAATAAGCACTGCATACAGGAGACTATATATCCAGTGCCAATGAATTGTGATGGATCAACAGATGAAGCCTGTTTTAGCACTAAAAATGACAAAACTGTGACACACAGCCCAAAAGAAGTGAGTCAAAACTCTATGCATGAAACATCTGCTCACAATGATGACAGAAATATGAGATTGCCAAATGAAGACACAAACAATACATCAGAGGGAAACAATTCAAATATCAATAGAGAAGTAGCTGAAGATACAAATCAGTCACCTGTTCGAAGGAACAAAAGGGTGATTAAGAGGCCTGTGAGGTTACAAGACTATGTGTGTAACCAAATGAGCAGCAATTCACCTCAGGATATCAAGAGAAGCCATGTTAGTACACCATATCCTATGATGAACTACATGAGACTAAACAACATTTCAGAAAACCATAAAAGGTTCATTGCCAACATAGATGTGAAACATGAACCAACCACATATGAGGAAGCAATGACAAACCCTGTATGGAGGAAATCCATGGAAGAAGAGTTAAAGGCACTCGAATTGAACAATACCTGGAATGTGTGCAAATTACCAGAAGGCAAAAATCCTGTAGGTTGCAGATGGATATATAAGATCAAATATAATCAAGATGGCACAGTAGACAGGTATAAGTCTCGGCTAGTAGCCAAAGGTTACACCCAAGTCGAGGGTGTTGACTACTTTGATACTTTTGCTCCAGTATCAAAGATGGCCACCGTGAGAATAGTACTTGCCATAGCATCAAGTTCAAGCTGGCCCATCCATCAACTTGATGTGAACAATGCCTATCTTCATGGAGAACTTGAAGAGGAAGTGTATATGAGACTTCCACCAGGGTATGGATCAGTCTCAGATGAAAAGGTATGCAAACTGAACAAGTCTTTGTATGGACTGAAGCAAGTTGGGAGACAGTGGTTTTCAAAGCTGTCGACTAGCATCAAAGAGAAGGGTTTTGTTCAAGGAAATGGAGACCCATGTTTGTTCATTAAAAGAAGTGACAACAGAATAGTATTAGCCCTCATCTATGTTGATGATATCATACTCACAGGTTCTGATAGTGAGGGAATAGATGAGCTGAAAAAATATCTGAATGACAAGTTCAAAATTAAGAACTTGGGGTCCTTAAAGTACTTCCTTGGATTAGAGATACAAAGGAGTGATGCAGGAATTCATATCTGTCAACGCAAGTACATTATGGACTTGCTATCAGACATGAAATTGGTAGAATGCAAACCCAAACCTACCCCAATGGCTTTGAATAGAAAGCATGATAAGGAGATAGCAGAAGCTGAAGAACCTTTTGAGGACAACTCAGCTTACAGACAACTCATAGGGAAGCTGCTGTATGTCACAGTTACAAGACCGGACATAATGTTCAGTGTCCATAAACTGAGTCAGCATGTCCAGAGCCCTACAGTGAATCATTACCTAGCTGCGTTAAGAATTCTGAAGTATCTAAAAGGAACTGTAGGTTTAGGGCTGTTCTACTCATCAGACTCTGATATGACCTTAACTGGATATTCCGACGCAGACTGGGGTGGCTGCAACCAAAGTAGACGATCAGTGACAGGTTACATCGTCAAATTGGGTTCCTCAATTGTCAATTGGAAGTGCAAGAAGCAGCCCACAGTTAGTCGATCTAGTGCAGAGAGTGAATTAAGGGCATTGTCTAGCACTACAGCTGAACTGATATGGATATTGAACCTCTTGACAGAAATCGGGGTACATCAACAAGGAACAATACCTTTGTTCTGTGATTCGCAAAGTGCATTACACATTACTCACAATCCTGTCTTCCATGAGCGAACCAAACACCTCGAAATGGATTGTTACTTTGTCCGAGAAAAGTATCAGGCCAAGATTGTGGAACCGAAATATATTCCAAGCGAGGAGCAACCAACTGATATTCTCACCAAAGCTCTACCTACACCTCAACATTGGAAGCTATGTTCCAAGTTGGGAATGGAGAATCCCTTCTCCATTCAACCAACTTGCCAGGGGAGTGTTGACATTAGCTTGAGGAAGAAGAAGGGTAAGCAGTGACGGGTATTACCTGACGCAAGAAGGGAAAAGACACATATAGGCTTAATGAAGAATATAAAACCAAATAAAGGAGAAGGGCAAAAGTGTATTTTCCATTTTTACCTCAAGTCATATAAATAGGATATTTCAAACTGAGAGAGAGATTGATTCTTTTTGAATTCGTTTTCCTCCTCAATATTTCTTCAGTTTTGAGAGGTCATCTAGAGCATGTTCCAGATGAACCCAGTGTTGCTTTTGTAATCTTTCCGATCACTGATGAATTAACCATCAGTTGAATAAAGGTTGGTTGCATCTTTCTCTTGCGATTCTTCCTCGGCTCTGCTTCATTTCCGCGTCAGGTGCCGCTCTCCTTCTCCCTCCTTTCCTTCCCCCTCTTCTCCTCTACCCCAACACGTGGTTGCAACGCCACAGGTGGAGAAGGGAGGAGGACATTGAGCTTCCTCTCTGGCCAATGATGGCCTCAAGGGGGGTGGCCTTTGTGTTTTATTATTTTATTATTTTATGTAATAATATTGGAATGTGAAAGTGCTACGTGGTTTTCTTGAATTTTACATTTTTAAGTATATATATAGATTATATTTTTTTTATTAATATTAATATATAAATTATAAATTTCTATTATCATTAATTATTATTATTATAAATATAAATTATAAATTATATATTGATTGCAATTATAATTAATAATAACTTTAATTATAAATTTATAACTAATTATGTTACAAATTTTATTTTTTTAACTTTTAAATTATAGATGCCGTTATTAATTTTATTTATAGTATATTAATAATGTTTAAAATTTTATAATTAACTTTTTTTATTTTTTATTTTTTTCAGGTGTTTTATATTAACAAGAAGTGTCCAGTTTTCATCTACACGTATGTTTGTTCAATATTTATATTAGTATGCATGTTTAATGTTTTTATAATAATTTTTATTTCATGTTTAATATTTATGTTATAATAATCATGTTAAATATTTTTTTTATTTCACGTTTCATATTGATGTTTAATATTTCATATCAATAATAATGTTAATATTTCACGCTTCATATTTTTATAGTAATTTATTATTTTATGTTTAATATTCATGTGATAGTAATCATGTTAAATATCTGGTCAATTTCATGTTTAAATGATATATATTGCATGTTAAATAAATAATTTAATAAGCAATATGTTGGTGGATTGTTTTGATTGGGTAATTTAGGAACAAAATTATCAAATTGTAGTTAGTTTTTTTTTCATAATACCAATTGTCACAAGGTTGAATTCTGGGCCCGAAATTTTCAACTTGTGATGGCAGCTCGCATCGATGATGATATATGATGGAGCAAACACAACACGCTTAAGAACATCAACTTACCCTGTTACCTTTGCATCAACGTGCATACATCCCTCTTTAATCTTTATAGTGACACGGGCGACCACCAGAGCCATCATGGCCGCACACCACAACAGCCATGGAGAGATCTCGGCCAGCCAACATGGCAGGGTCGATTGACTTGACACCCAACTGCTCAACTGTCATCAAATTGTCGACCTGGGCTTGAGTCCGACTGCACCGCACCCTAGAGTCGACCTGGTCGCGCCCAAGTCCTGGACTAGTCATGAGCACCCGCCCACATGATCAAATCTACTCGCCAAGTGTCTGGCCAATGAGGGCCAGTAATCGGGGCACATGCTCGACAATATCCGTTGTAACCCAATGATGCATTGATGCCTGCCGCAGCTGTCAATAAGAGCACCAATTGATGAGGTCCATTTTCATAGCGGCTAGATTGGGTCGCTATAGAGCTATTATTGGTCGGGCCAGGTTGAATCAGCATAAAATCTGATTAGCACTTGCAAAAGTTCTCTATCGGGGTTGGGCTCTGAAGAGCACCCTCCTACGATCAAGTTAATAAAGGGGAAGGGTAACAGAGCTAGTGGTATCTTTTTTGGTGTGTTGGAGGTCGATTCAGTATTGGCTCGGACTCGAGGCGATGGACTTTTCAAGCTTGTTGGGCCCAACATCTTTGATTGCTCGTGCTCAAGCTCGGATTTTGGGCTTGATCGGGCAAGAGCAGGAAGCCCCATCCAACATGCCGGGCTTTGCCGGTGGCTTCTGGATGTTGTGGGCTTGAGTGACATGATATTCCTCCATGGAGGAAGACAAGTGGCTTCTGGATGTTGTGGGCTTGAGTGACATGATATTCCTCCATGGAGGAAGACAAGGGAATGAGAAAGGGGTGAGGAGGTTTCCAGCAAGCAGGGATGAGGAGGGAGAAAAGGAGAGAGAAAATTTTGAATGGCACATTTCCTCAAGTTTGCTAGTCGAATTATTCAATCGATATAGAGACTCGTACTTGGACCTCGATTTCAGGGAAGCAGTTTAAGCATGGAACTAGACCTTCGAAAGAGCCAAGAAAACATGGTTTTATTCAACAAAAAAATCTCTGTAAACTCCTGATTAGAGTATTTTCTTTTTGCGATTCTTCGTTATTTTTATTGTTAGGAATCGACTCAAATTGAATTTGATCCAAATCCAACGAGCCCAGCCAAATTCGAATCAGAATTAATTTAAAGCCCTAGTGCAGGATTAAAAATAAATAGAAATTGCACATTTTATCTGGGCCGGCCCAGGAGATTGGGCCAAAGCCCAACTTCTCAAATATGGCTCATGTGCACATGAGCCAATGAGCCATGCCAAGTTGCAGCAAATGCTGCATGTTAAATTAGATGCCATGTACGGTTGCAGCATTGGATGAGTTTCATGGCAAACTTGGTCAAATATTCAACACATATCGAGCGCAAGAATCCGATGTCAACAATTAAGGAATTAAGAAGTGGAAGGATAAAGCTGCACACACTTAGGTGGACTACTTCAATATACACCTGCCTCGTTCTCGGTCAAAGCACCGGTATTGGGTCAAATTTTCACAGCAGCTGTCCGATTAAATCATGCGTCTTTCCAAGTTTCTTGCCAAAAATTTCTCCACCGAAGCAGCCAATAACTCGTCTCCAATTCCATTATAAAAGAGGTCTAATATAGTTTCAAATGATCCTCACGTGAGAATTTTAAAGATTCAAAAAACTAAATGTACCACTACGATCCTTTTCGAAGAAGTATCATTCTCGATTTCTGACATACAATAGCAAAAATTCAATTTTAAAACAGATCTTGCAAAAATAGTATCTCTATTCCGTACCGATTTCAGGTTCAATTTATTTAAAATAATTTATATTATTTTTAAAAAAAATTAAATTATTATCACTCTTATTGTAAAATTCTTTTTTTAGAATTAATAAAACAATTTTCTCTTCTCTTATTATAAGATTCTTTTTTAGAATTAATAAAACAATCTTCTCTTCTCTCCGTGGACGTAAAATTAGCAACCGTAAAATTATAAGGTTCGAATTTTGTAAATCCTATAAAAAATTACCCTAAATTTCCTAACACCTGTGCCTTCCCATTCCAAACTACATCAAAGCTAAATTAAAGATTTAAAGCCGCAGACATAACCTGGTCTAAGTCCAATTCACATAACTAGGCAGAGAAGCCGGTCATCTGATCAAATGTTCCGTCATCCTGTGATGCACACTATGCATAGTGAGATTTGAGAAGCTAATTTGAAAAGGTAAACATACACCATTTTGTAAAACCATATTGCAATAAACCCTAGATCATATTTTGAAACAAGATTGCAGCATCTACCCTCGAGTTCATCAAACATGCATGTTGTACAATGTTAACAAAAGATCCCCAAGATAAATGCATTAGAAATGGACTAGTCTGATAGGGAAGCTGTGCGTCCTCGGCACAAATATAAAAGCCAAGAATAAATACAGATATATATAAATACTAAATGGTTGAATGTATAATAATCTTCTCAATCCTAGATCAGAGCTTCATAACAATTTCTTCTCTAGAGATTAAGCTGACAATATTTCTCCCTATATTTATAAATTTCATTCAGCTGTTCATCAGGAACAAAATCTCCTCCGTTTCGATACCGATTACCATATTGTATACTCAGTGTGAAGGATTGCCGACAGCACTTGGATTATATGATATTGTACAAAACACGCCAGAACTCAACCAACATGATTGACAATATAATTGAATCGTACCAACTGATTGCGAACAGCTGAACATGCCCTGTAGATAGCAACTTCGTGAAGATTAAGATATAGGAATGAACTCATGACTTCCCCTCAAAGGCCAATCAACACGATTCAATCTTAGCTCCAAACGAGGCATTTCTTGGATGTTCTAATCCTTCGATTTTAGGAAGTCTAGGAAGTTACCAAGGAGACCCTTGTTGTATGGATTGGTGAACCTGGTCTCTAGGATAGGGCTCCCTATCAAAATGATAAGAAAATTTAATCATCAGCCAAGAAAATGTGATTAGTGCAGAAAATGAAACATGAACATACAATGGACCTGGTTGGTGCTCGATGACGAGTTGGAATTCAGGATATCTCTTCCAGTTAATCTGCATTTTCTATATCTAAGCTATGCACAAATACATACACTATATTCGTAGCAAAGTATTGTGAAATTAAGAGATCACAAATTACCCATTCCTCTGTTTTAATGTTGAAGCAGATGCAGTAAATATGCCATATCAGGAATACCAGCTTGTAAACAAGAGAAACGAGATGGGTTAGATGATAACTTGAACGTGCTTATACCCAAGACTCAATGAATAAAAAAGTCAAAACAAAATATCATTTCAAAAAATAACCAGATTCGAAAAATAACATGCAAGAGAGTTCAGCCGACATTTGGGATGAAGTTAATATTTCTGTTCAACACTAATTTTTTTACAAGCTTAGCATGTGTTGAGGGCAACTGATTTGCAAAGAGATGAAGAAACATAAGATCTTGTGAGAAAGTTATAGGATTAAAATTCATAATATCTTGTAAGAAAGTTAATGTTCTTGGAACTGCTAAATTAAAACCCCAATTGTCTGAGCAAAATAACAAATATAGATATTTGACTATAAAGCTATAAGCCTACATATTTTACTTGACTAAGAATTCAGAATTGCATGAAGACCTTTGAGAAAGGCAGGGTTTGAAGAAGGTGATGTAGAATAGTTTAACAGGGAAGTGCTGTGCAAACTAAGTAGATTATTGCATTGCTCATGGTCTTCATCACTCTGAGAAAGAATAAAGCTAGAAGATAAAGTAAGGTGAAAATTAGTCATTTTGGTCAACCACTATGAGCTTTAGATTGTTAGACTCTTGTCATGTTGCCATGAAGTCATGAGTTCAATCCATGCTTATAGCGTCTTGTATGCATGCTTACTTTTACTGATAGCACTGTTGTACGTATGATTATAATGACTCCTATAAGTCATTTAGTAATTCCAACAAAGAGCCAATACATTGTTAACCTAGTAAAATTTAACAGTGCAATGAAGTAACATGTCAATCTAGTGGGATTGAGTGAAACGAAATGCTGCAAATCTAAGTAACCTTATTGTTTTCCTAAAATTCAAGAAAAATGGTATCTTGCCCACTGAGTTACAGGTGGTCCATATGCTATCTGGTTTAGTAAAAGAATGTACAATGTTATGCACACTACGATTAGATGAGAAGCTCACGAATATAATTCAGAAGGAAAAATTTTCATAATCGAATCCGCGAATCCGAATGGTATTGCAATAAGTTGATGGCTCCAACTTTTGTACGAGTAACATAAGCATGAGGATCTAAATTAAAATAATCTGCAATTTATCAAGTATCAAGCTAAACAATTGCCAAGCACGTAATGGACATGTCGGACAAACCTGCCATAGAACCTGGAGGATACAGAAAAGCATTGTACCGATGACCAAGCTGCTAGTATGGATCCTCTGTATAATAAAGTTAGTCGCAATTTGCACATAGCATTTTTGCATGCAAATCTTGTTTACACTAAACATATATAACCAATTTGTACATAAACTGAAATTCTCTTACTGACAATAGTAGGGTACATTGCATGAAGAAACCAAAGTGCAACAATATTTGACATAAAAATTATAGAGGTGCCAAAACTACTGTAAAACATGCATTTATAATTCACAAGAAAAAGGATTATTGAACAAATAACTAAATTCCTATATTCTTTATCTATGTTGGTATGTCATGAAATGAAGCACTAAAATAGAACGGAACTTGAATAAGACACCCACAGCATCAAAACTCCAGTATTCATCTGAGAACTCATAACTCTTACAGAGTTCATGGCATTGTAGATTCTTATCAGTTACTAATATAAGCAACCATATAAAGTAATAAACAGTTATATGACTTATTTTATAAGCACAATGGAAAGAGAATACTGTGAGGATTTTGCGGATGATACCTCCATTCTCTGCGCATCTGCAGATATTGTGATGACTGTAAATGTGAAAAATAAGAAAGCATCATTCAACTGAAAAACTGTAAGGAGAGAGACTTGCACACTATATAATATAAGATTCAAATAGATGGACTCAATCCATGTTTAGGTATACAATTGCAGAATATAATACCTAAAGCTATCTTATAGTAGTTCCCAATTAAATCCAGTTTTAGAGTAACTTAAATTACATATCTTTCAAAAGTTTATACAAATACAGGGAAGAAAACAATTATCTTGAAGATCCTAAATTAAATGAGTGATAAGAATTATCATTGTACCAGGAAGCAAAATTATAAAGTTAAGAGAAACAGTATTACTAAGAGATCAAAAATCTTGAATAATAATCTAAAATATATTACTACAGATGTTGAACAAGATATCAAGTTTAAATGTAGGGATAATTTATTTTTAAGTATTTAAGTTGGAAATTCTGATAAATAGACGTGTACACTAAGGATATTTCAAGTTGGGGGTTAGGTTGAGTTTTAGACCAAATCCAACTAGACCTAAAAACATGACCTGAATTGAGCCAGCTGGGGCTTGTCACAAATAAGTTTCATAATGGTGAATTGGGTTTCAAATTAAATTTTGATTGCAATACACCAAGGTAACTTTTGGTACACACAATAGGTAAGTTCCTATAACTTCTTTTACTTCCCATGAATTTGATTCCCTTATGAACTTTCTCGGCCATGCCAAAAGCACGTTTGATCTACAGTAAGTGAATCATAACTTCCCATAAATGAACTTCCTACATCTTGTTTGGTTCAACTATTTACCTCACAAGATAGATTTAAATTGACTAATGTGCCCTCCACTTATAATTATGATATTAATTATAATAATATCATATTAATACAATATCTATATGATATAAATACTACAATTTATACTATAATATTAAATATATTGTTCAATAATAATATTAACAATATATTATGATATTAATATATTAAGATTAAGAATATGATATGATATTATAGTTTTTAGCTATATATTTTAGTTATATAATGGTTAAACAATACAAGTTTATCAACAAAATCATGATCTTACTTTCCTAAAAAAGAGGGCCATATGTTTTAAAGAACACACATGATGACATGAAGTAGAACTTACCTATGGGGGTTAGGTAAGCTACTTCACGCGTTACACTTCCTCCATTTTGCTTATAAACTATCAACCAAACAAGGAAAATTAAAGTTCTACTTCATAGAAAGTTACACTTCCCCCATTTTGCTTATAAACTATCAACCAGACAAGGAAAAAGTTCTACTTCATAGAAAGTTACACTTCCCCCATTTTGCTTATAAACTATCAACCAAACAAGGAAAAAGTTCTACTTCATACAAAGTTATACTTCCGACAGAACTTCCTATCAACCAAATGACTTTTAAATCAAGATGGGTCCAATCAAGTCTGGTTGCTTTTGGGTGTTTTGGGTCAAATTGTCCACCAGTCAAAAACATGAAAACCTAAGATACAACCCAAACAAAAATTTCAAAAATTAAAAAACTAGAGTGCTAACCCAAGATATCAAAAGACATGATTTTTAGGGCATTTTTTGTCGCATTCTTGGGTTTTTGAACGGGCCTACTAATATGTACACTTACCAAAAATACAAAAGAACTATGTAACAATTTATAATGCACAAGTGATCAAAATTGAAAATTTGTCTTTCTAGTATGAAATTCCGAAGAAAAGTTTAGTTTTTTCTTTTGTTGAAGTTCGTAGAGAAATAGAACCACGACGATAGAAATTAGTAGAAATGAGCAATAATGGATTGTGGAAATTCCTAAAAAATGAGTGAATCATGAGATTATCATAATTTATCGAGACAAAATTTAAGCAATGCTTTGTGTTTGCAGGTGGTTACGTACATTTAGTTGAACAAATTGTATAGGATGACTCTGCAATAATAAATCCAGCTAAAAGAACAACAAATAAACGGTGGTTTTTCTGACCTGCAGAGTAAAGAATAATTAGGATCAGTAAGTCAAACATTCTCGAAACTCACCCATATGTTACTGATGATACCAACTGTTAGTACCTATGCAATTCCCAAAAGCAGGACAATGGTGATCAAATCCCTTGACACTTGTCTTACAACTATTGCAATGTCTAATCCTTGAAAATGATGAAGATTTCTGCTAAGAAAAGGTTTCAAGATTGAAATTAATGGGAAAATGAACCATAAAAGCATTTTCCAAATAATTAAAATTCCCATTGCACAACTAACATGTCAAACAAATGGGTTTTGTAAAAGCAGTAGTATTGCACGATAACTAGAAAATGGTAACGAGCAAATGTTCATAATTACTATACAGGTATGTATATAAAAATTGGTGCTGTCTAGTAGCAATAATTAGATTTATGGGCTAAAGGAAATGAAAGAAAGACCAGAATTCACTTTGAACCTCATACGGAAGATTTAGAGCAGCAAAGTCATCTTGATCAGACTCTATAGGTTTAGAGCTATATGAAACCATTCCAGGATCACCAGAAAATATCCTGCAACATGGAAAAGGCACACAAATTAACAAGTGATGTTCATTTGCTGCTTATTAAAGCAACCACATTGTGTAATAAAACCAGCAAAACAAAATAGTATTGTTTGTCTTTCTGAGTAAAAACTTGAATAATCCTAAAGTTTCTCAAAAGAACACTAGTACATAAAGGGCACGTTTGGTACATTGTATAGTACTAGCATGTATAGTATTAGACTGTATTGGCTAGCTTGTAGTATAGTACTAGCCCGTATTGGAGTGTTTGGTGCAAACATGTATAATGAGTCTGTATAACTACTTAGTATTTTAATTAATGATTTTTTTTTTATAATACAAAAGAGGTGTTGTAGTTCAAAAAAATATTTTTCATTAAAATATTTCAGTTTTTAATTTAAATTTAGTTTTATAGGCTTTGTACAAAAGTCTCTAATGCATTAGAGAGTTTGAAAAAAATAGACTCTAACTTCTCTTTTTTATCATTAAAAAATACTTCATAAATTAAAATTATTATTATTATTATTATATATATATATATATATATATATATAAATTTTCGGAACATTACGTTCTGGATATGGGAATTTTCATCTTCAAAATCCGAATTTGAGAATTTCCACTTTCCAAAATTAGATTTTGGGATATTGTTGTTTTTCTAATACAGCCTAATGATGGGATCTAATGGTGTATTATTAATACACCATTTGAGGTACTATTTCTAATCCATGTATTAGTTAATACCCCATTTTAGATTTCCCAAACACTATATAATATTATGATAATATTATACATGGGAGTTATACCGGGTACCAAACGGACCCAAAGATCCGTGAATTTTCTATCTTCTTTTGGAGAATATTTATAATCATACAGGAAATGAAAAGAAAGACTACCTATGAAAGAGTACCATTTGATTCATCATCAACAATTACAGGAAATAAAACATACAGAAAATACACAAAAAAATTCATGGAAACTTTCATAGAAATGACATTATGTTCAAGCTGAATCACCATTCAACACGAGCAGTATTTAGTATCCAGTGACTATAATTTTTTTCTGGAATTTTGTAACTTAAAGAGAATAAACCAATCATTAAGTTGGGAATATCATTCTCTTAGGGAAAGTGTCAACCTTGTTCTCCATGTGTATTTAGACATTTCCCAATTAACTTCACAAGAAAATAAATAACAAGATATTAAATGGTAATCTAAATCCACAAATAGAAATGCACTTGTATACTTTACAAGAGTAAAAGCAGCCAATTGAAAGTTAACTATAATTTAAAGTAAGCAAGCATAAATGGAGCTTACCTATAAAAACCAAACAAAAGTAAAGCACATTCGGCATTGATGATGGCATCCAATAATGATGGGATAGCTGCAATACAGATAAATCGCATCTCTGAAATGAGTACACAAAGAATCTGGAAATATATAAAAAATGTTTAAATTTTAAACTACCTTGCCGTATCTTGGTGATATAAACTCCCCACAGGAATAGTATATTAAAGAGAACAAAAGCTGGAGCCGATGCGGACAGACCAAGCAGATGCCTCAAGCATCTGCCCAAGAGAATCGTCACCACCATAACCAAAGCTGCAGGATGGGATCAAAAATAGTTTCAGAAGGGGAAAAGAATATCTTTTTCTTCGACACCGCAAAGCACGCTGGTAGAGTTGAGACCTGCAATTGGGAGCATAGACAGGAGAGATAAAGAAAGGAACAGCCGGGGAACCATGGCGAGGGCGACATGAAAGAACAGGACGAGCGAGCCAGAGATGAGAGCAGATCCAATATGCTCAAGCGGCGATCTCCGCGGTCTTGGGAACCTGAGGCCCAGCATTATTCGTGTCCTTCAGATCCAAGCACCGACGTAGCCCCTTTTTATGCTTCCAACTAAGTTCATAACCCAGCAATCAATAATAAGTCAATCCAAATCGGAGCAAGCAAAGCAGCTCGCTACAGAAGATCCAGTCCGACGACCGATCCAGCTCGCTGCTAGGGGCGATCTCGCGAGGGATTCTGGAGGATCCACCGAGGGCAGGTCTGCAAAAAGCGAAAGAGATCTCAGCGGCATTTCGTCGAGCGAAAGACGGGCGTGGGAGGAACGGAAGAAGACGAAGACGAACGAGGCGGGGCATGCGGAAGCAGTAGAAGAGGGGTGCGCGCGCGAGGAAGGAGGCAACGGCAGCGACAGCGCAGGGGCGGGCGACGGCGTGCGCGTCGGTGGTCTGCCTCCCCCGAGCTTTTTGCTGCTGCGGGGGCTGCTGCAATCAAAATGGTCCATTATAATTACTGCTAATAATAATATTATGGCTATCCGCCTCTGCTTTCGTCGCACGCGACGCGATGTGACTGTAAAAGGGAAGCAGGTGGCGTTTTATTAATGTGCTCGGAGTACAGAAACGTGTTTCTTTAGTTTAATTGCTATGAGCAATTATGGCCTTGGCGGTCAAATCTGGGATACTAATGGTTTTAACTTCGCACTGTTTGCTTGACTTCACTCCGGAAATATAAATAACATTTATTTAATTCAAGTTATATATTTTAGGACTTTTAAATAAATATATTATGACTTAATTGGGTAATTATTCAAAACTGACCAATTTTTATCAAATTTCCACATTTAGCCCAATTTTGGCAATTTATAACAAATGTGGCTTCCTCAATTTTCCATGGACTTCTTCCTCACATGCGGACATGAATTTTTTATTATAAATATATTTGAGCAAATACTCAAATTCATAATATATGATTCAGACATTTTTGAATTCATAATTTTCTATTAAATTGGTCAGTTTTAACCGTTAATTTTTACGGCTAAGTATCATAAATTTGTTGATATGAGAAACATTCAGCTAATTAATTCACATGTACTTACTATGTCAGCTTGTTGATAAGAAAAGTCAATAAAAAAAAAGTTAATGTTCACAATTAGTATAAAAATTTAAACACAATGCCCGAATTGGTATAATTTTAAAAAATTGAATCATATTTGAGTAATTACCCGAGTTAATTATGATTTAATTTGAATAGAAATTGAGTTGGACAATAGAAGAATACATAATAATTGATTTTCTTTTAGTTGAATTAGGGTCTATTCAATTGATTTTGGTTACAAATCATAAAAATATATTACTTCAATATTCATAATATTCATGCTATACATGCTTTAGAGGGAACAAGACATGTAATTTGCTAGAAGGATACTATCACGAATCCATTGTCGCTGGTCAAGCCATTCGAAAAGTCCCTAATAATACTATCAAATATTAAATAATGTTGATTATTTTTTCGAATAAAACTTGTGCAATGCGCCAATGCCTCAGGCACCATCAAAGCATTCGCCGAGCAATATAGATATCTCACTTTTGTATTATATATTAATTTTTATTCAAATATACTCATCATATATATATATATATATATATATATATATATAATTAATGAGTATATTTGAATAAGCATGAGTATATCTATAATAAAGTCGAGTACTAAAACATAAGCCGAAAGACTCCAATAAAAAGGTAATCGGCTATCTATAAATCCAAAAGTAGATAGGGGAGTTGTGTTATTTTTGCTATATTATATTTTAAATTTGGGTGTTACTATTGATTTTTTTAGATGATAATAAAATCAACCCCATTATCTTTTGCATATTTTTTCCCCTGTATGCTAGCCTTAACTCTCTATATGAAGATTAGATGTCCGAGGGCTATCATTATGATTATCATCCTGGTCGAAATATATATATCAATAATAAAAATATTTTAACATCACATCATGGCTACTCTAGAATTATTATTGAATTAGATGTCGAGTGTAATGAATCAGATTGATAAGATTATATGTGTCTCCCATTTTAAAGGATAGTATTATCACTTATATAGCTTCACCGTATGGGAAAGGAATATAGTTGCAAATTATTTAGCTGAACACACGATGACGACTAATTCTAGTAAACTATGTTTACACAAGTACCTTTACTCATTCTACACCAAGGATACCACTTACAAATAAGACTTAATAGTAGGTCTTTTTACAAGCTTGAATGTAGTGAAAGAAATCACAAAAATATACAAGTAATAGAGCAAATAAATACTACAACAAATACTTAGCTCTAAACACGAGTCCTAGTTCCTCTTGATGTCTTGAGATGATGAATCGATAAATCTTGAAGGATAAATCAAGGTGTGTATCTTGGAAACTAGGGTTATCAAAAGAATGGCGCAAGAAAAGCTTTAGAATGATCAAGAATGACTCAATTAAGTTTTTAGAGTGACCAAAAGTCGTCGAGAAAGGCTTAGGCTTGGGTATTTATAACCCTTATAAGAAACGGTGCATCAACGGGCGGCTCAACGACCGTAAAACTAGTCGTTTTCGTCGTTCGATCGCATGTTGGTCGATCGTCGGTCAACCGATCGATCGACCGCCCGCGACCACTGGCCTTTCTAGGCTTAAATCGCTCTGTTCAGTCGACCGACGGGTCGACCGAATGAGTCTCGAGATGAGCGATCTGTAATCCGGTCGATTGATCGATCGACCGACGCAAGTCGCGACTTCAGCGATCCGCAGTCCGGTCGATCACTCGAGCGACCGCTGGCTCAATCCCTCTGTGCGGTCGACCGCCAAACGCGATTCTTCTTCTCTGCAATCCGATCGACCAATGAGCCTTCTGCCAATTTTTGGCACTGATCGGTCGACTGAAGTAGCCTATTGCCATTTTTTGGCGCTGTTCGGTCGATCGACCAATCGACCGAAATGGCTACTGCCATTGTTCAACATCATTCGGTCGACCGAACCTGGACTGGGCAGAGTGGTTTGCTTTGTTTTTTTGCTCGTTTAGGTTTCATTTTCGCTAAGCTTACTTATATAATATTTATTAACTTTAAAACATAAATGTTATATAAGAATTACCCTCCATTTGGATTCAATAAAAATATCTAAAAAATCAAAATCCTTAAGAATCAGAATATAGTTTTTGGGGTCTAGTACAAATTTTCGAGAAACAAAAATTTTCTAATCTTTTGAGTCAATTATGGTTAGGCTAAAGGCTTCCAAAAATTCCTAAAAAATACCTCATTATCTAATCTTAACCCAAGGAACAATTACCACTATTTTTTTTTAATGTCAAGAAAAGGTCTAGGACATATAGCCCTCCAAGGAGCTCCCTAGGCTTAGTGATTTTCAGGGCGGTTCCGAGTTTTTATGTTTTGGGGTTCTTATGCATCATAAAGAGGATTTACAATATACTAGACACTCTAAATCTAAACTCTCATTCTGGAAGATTCTCGAGCGCCGACAAGCGTCCTTGCCGATTTCTCTGATTTTTCCGATCGGAGACGTCGTGTGCTAACCGATATGGAACCTAAAATATATCTCATTGAAACATTAGTTCTATATTTGTTATTATCAAAACCGAGATTAAGACCAATGTTGAAAACCTTAAGCCAACAGACTAAGAGTGAATTTTCATGGAACGATCGTTGGTCACCTTTTTTTTAAAAAAAATAAAGATAGAAAGTCCCAAAAAGTGATCATACTAGGGTTAATTTGAACCTTAGATTTCTAAAAAATATACAATATATTGCCACCAATTGTGTTACTCACAGTTGACCCGATTATTGGCCACCTCATTTGCTTACTGTATTGAGGAATGATGCTAGTTTCTATATAGTTGTAACTTGTTATAATTTTCTTATTTTTTATAAAAAATATCTTGCTCTTGTTCTTCTAATTAGAATACTAGAAATATGTTATTCAGCAATGCCGATCAACAACGGCCGCTCAAGTCGTTACATTTTCTAAGACGTTCTTACGATCGCTCGGGCCATTGTAGATATGATATATCTGCAACGGCTTAGTTACAGTTGCTCAAAACATTGCTAACAAGTGGATGACGCGAACACGACACACAAATGAAATAATTTATTTGCAACGGCTTACTAAAGGCCGCGATGGCCGTTGTTAATGATATTATCACATTAGCAATGACTTATTTAAAGCTACTACATCTGTCACTTTTTAGTCGATCGCGTGCTCACGGGGCAAAAATAAAATACTTATCAACAAAGGCGTTGCAAAGGCCGCGTAGCCGTTGCTGATGATGTTACCTATCAGCAACGACGCTCTAACAGATGAGTGAGCTGTTGCTGATAAGTTTATTTAACTCGGCCCCAATCGCGCCTGCCCCTTTCCTCCTTCTCTTCCTTGCTTCTACCGCCGTCGCTGCCGATCTTCGCCCACCCGCCGTCGTCGCCGCCGCCCACCGTCGTCGCCCACTCCAGGTAATTTCAGCTCCCCCTCTCCTATACTAGGGCTGATCGAAACCCTAGGTTTAGGGTTTCGGCCGACGGCTGGAGCATTGTCCAGTGTTCGACGTATGTCGGACACTAGACGCCAGCGCCGGAGTCCTGTGGACTCCGGGGCCAGAACATTGAGTTAATATTTATGGTTTTTTTAAACCCTAATTTTTTTATTACTCCAATTAATTATATCTATTTAGATTAAATGTTTAATGGGTAGATTAGATTAATATTTAATATTTTTTTCAATGTTAATTTTATTAATGTTTACATTAATATTTAATATTTTTAAGGTTAAATATTTAATGCATGTTTAGATTAATTAGAATATTTTTTTGTTATATCTATTAATTAAGTTTAATTTAGATTAATTAGATTAATTTTATTGTTAATATTTAGATTTAGATTAATTAGAATCGTCCACTTTGGACTCGTGCCGGAATCGTCCACTTTAGACTCGCGTCGGAATCGTCCAATTTGGACTCGCTGCGGATTCGTCCACTGTGGACTCGAACCTGCATCCACAAATTTAGAAAATAATCATCAATCCGACGAGTTGATACGTTTCACGTACGCATCGGCGAGTCAGATATGATTTAGCAAAACCTTAGGATCCGTTTGAGGGTTGTATGTTAGTGTAAAAGAAGTAGATGATCTCGTTGTGTGAACGTCGATGATTGCAAAATATCAGGGATGAAGAGTCATGATTGTCATGTATTCATGCAGAGATTGCTTCCGATTGTATTCTGAGATCTTCTACTTGATAATATTTAGGGTCTGTTGACCGAATTAAGTATATTTTTTAGAAATATTTGTGCAAATGTTCTTCGAGTCGAAGATATGTCAGAACTTGCAGTAATATGTCACGCCCCAACTCAGGGTCACGTGGCCGGCCATGGTATACGTGCCTATACCCTGCAGCCTAACCCATGAACATATCAACTCATAATAAAAATATAGCAGAAAGAATAACAGTTTTTATTATGAACGAGAAAACAAAATAGATTCTATTTAAGAAGTAAAGTTTTTAGCAAAGTGCTTAAGGTGCGAAAATAAATAAATCAAAGTTCAACAGTTTACACTTAACAAATGAAATCTGAAAGAAATACATGAATGTCCCCAAGGGATTACAGTTCCATAATACTAAAATACAAGTGCATGATAAATCTACCAAAGACTCGACTACGACCCCTAATTAGGACTGCTATGAGATCAATGTGACTCCTCTGCCCTCCACCCGCGCCAAGTGCTCTAGCCTACCTCATTGGTCAGGCTCTGCAAAAAAGAAAAAGAAATAAACAACGGGTGAGTTCAGAAGAACTCAGTGACCGATTCTACCAACCCCCACCATAAAACCAACCACAGAAATAAGTGAACAAATGCCCCGATCTCATATAGGGATAATGCATCAAGAGGTATGACTATCTAACATGTCATATAACCATCTGTAATATCCTAGATATTAATATTAGTTTTCCATTTATTGTGTGTGTTTGTCAGCCTAGTGGGCTTGTCTGAGGTCGAGTCGAGTCGACTCATGGTCCGGTGCGAGCTTGCGAGCTCGGATAAGTAGGAATATGAATTATGCAAATTCTTTTCTTGCGTAGATGAATTCATTTAATTATTCCATTGCATGTGTTTGATTTATTTAATTATATTGCATATGAGTGTGCATGTGGTTGATGCTTGTGTTTAGCATGAGGTTAGATTAAGCTAAGGCGGGTTAGCGGGTTTGGATTCAGCTCGAGGCGAATGCCGGTTAAATGAAGTTAGGGTTGGATGAGGTGGGGAAGGGATTATAAAATCCCCCCTCCCTTGGCATGCGGCTCCCCATTAGAGCTACACAAGCCACTTGGAGAGAAGAGAGGAGCCGCCCAAGCCGCTGCCCCTCCCTTCCCTCTTTTGGAGCCGCCGAACAAGGCAGTCGCCAAGCTCTCTTCCACTTTCCCCCTCTTCTTCCCCTCTCTTTAGAGGCCAAGTCGTCGGCTTGAAGCATTGGAGCCTTTGCCCCCTTTTCTTGGTTGGAGCTGAGCCGCCCCTTCTTGAGGAGCCAAGCCGCTGCACCTTTGAGGCCGAATTTGGAGGCCGCTGCTTGGAAGTTCTTCTCTAATTCATTTTCCTAATCAAGGTGAGTAGTTTTACCCCTTCTTTCTCGGGTTTCTCTCGTGATCTTGAGCCGATTTGGGCATTGTATTTGTTCTTGTGATTTTTCGTCGAATCGTGGGTTTTGATCGTCGAGTTCTTGTGTCGATTTGTGGGAGGAGGGTCCGAGACTTCCTCTTTGTGGCTCGGCAATCCTAGGTTTACCCTAGGGGTGCTCGGCCAAGGTGGAAGAAGGGGTGCCCTCAAGGTGTTCGATGAAATGCTTAAGTGAAGATTTTTGTCTATTTTGATATCTATGCCTTGAATTCTTCATCAATTTAAATGTTTATAATGTTAATGCATGCTTGAAATTAAATCTGTGATTTTTGGAAATTAATCATATCTTTGAAAGATAAGATTTGATCTTGATGCTATGAGTGTTCTTAATATGAGTTCTTGATCACAAAGCTTGGTTCTTGATTAAAGATGGTTGTAATGCTTGTTAATCTTGTGTAACAAATATAGTTTTTATGAGATTTATCTCAATGTTATAATTCTAATATGATGGTAAATTAAGGATTTAATTTTTGTAAATTTTTGGATTTATTTCCTTGTTATTCTGAAAAAACAATTATGTTGAAAACTCCATGCTGAATTATTGATTTAGGGCTGATTTTGAAATACTAGTTGTTTTTGTATAGTTTACTGAACATAGTTTCGTAACCTATCGTTTTGACAAAAAAATATAGTCTGAATCCATATGACACACTTTGGAAGTCAGATTCGACTCAGGTGCACCATTTTTGGGCTCAACAGTAAACCTAAAACAAAATCCTAATATTGGCAAATAGAAATTTTAATTGAATAATTAAAATTCAAGGGACAACATAATTTGTTAAGAGCCAACAAATTAAATGATATGCATGAAATAAAACCTCATGAGTTTATGACATTACGGATCTAGGAGTTGGGGTCGACATTGAAATGTTGAGACGATTTCCAATAAGGATACCCCTAAGACATCGTAGGAGACACTTAATTTAGGTCTTGTTATCGTCATATCTTTATGAATGACAGAGAGGCTCAGATAGGAGCCGGATTGCGGGCCTGGCCCGGGAGATTGGATGATAAATTCCCAACCCGTGGAACAAGTTCGGATGGACAAATCTCGATTGTTCCTACGTTTCTTGTAGAACAAGTTCGGACGGGCAAATCCCGATTGTTCCCAGGATTCTATATTTAAAGGAATAAGTTCGGATGGACGAATCCCAATTATTTCTACATTATCTTTAAGGAACAAGTTCGGATGAGCGAATCCCGATTGTTCATGCGTTTCTCGTTGAGTAAGTTTGGACGGGCCAATCTCGATTGCTCCTGAGTGTCATTTAAAGAATAAGTTCGGATGAGCGAATCTCGATTATTCTTGCGTTTTATCTAGGGTTCTATTTTAGGATAAGTTCGGATGGGCCAATCCCGAATATCCTCATAACCTTTGAGTGAGTTATATGTGCCTTAGGGCACGGGTAGGCCGAGGCCTGTTGCATTTCACTACTTGTGGAGTGGTATGCCTTTGAGTATGTGTTGGCCAGTTAGCTTGTTGCTTAGTATTACCGCTTGATGCATTACCCTGTATGAGATAGTGGTATTCTTTATTCTGTTGTCTGCATGATTGATTTTTATGTTGGGGGTTGGTAGAACCGCTCACCGAGTTCTTTGAACTCACCCGTTGTCGTTTTTGTTTTATTTTGTAGAGCTTGACCGGTGAAGTGGGCTGGAGTACTTGGCACGGCTGGAGGGGCAGAGGAGCCACATTGATCTCATAACAGTCCTAGTTAGGGGTCGTAGTCGAGTTTTTGGTAGTTAGTCATGCACCTTTGTTTTGGTATTTTGGAGTTGTAGTCCATTGGGGACATTCATGTCTTTTATTAAAGATTTCACTTGTAAATGAACTTTGATATATTATTTCCGTACTTTACTGTTTTGTTTAGCTTACCTCTAATGAAATCTGGTTTGGCTTTTCATTTAAAAATAAAACTCTTTTCATATTTCCGTTATGTTTTATTGTTAATAGTTGGCATGTGCATGAGTTAGGCTGCGGGGTATAGGTACGTATACCCTGGCCGGTCACGTGACCTTGAGTTGGGGCGTGACACCATCACATACTCAAAGGCAAACCAACTCACTTAGTAGTGAAGTATAATAGGTCACAGCCTACCCATACCCTAAGGCAACAAATCACACTCAAGGATTATGAGGATAATCATACCCTTAAAGATAGCGCAGGAATAGTCGAGATTCACTCATTCGAACTTATTCCTTAAAGTATAGAAACTCGGGAACAATCGAGATTCGCCCATCCGAACTTGTTCCACAAAAAACGCATGAACAATCGAGATTCACCCTTCCAAACTTATTCCTTAAACACAGGTTGAGAATTAACCATCCAACCTTCCGGGCCAAGCCCACAATCCGGCTCCTATCCGAGCCTCTCTGTCATTCATAAAGATATGATGCTAACAAGACCTAAGTCAAGTATTTCCTACGGTGTCTTAAGGGTGTCCCTACTAGGAAATGCCACAACCACTATGGCCGCTCCCGACGCCCTAGACCCGCAATGTCATCAACCCATGATGTTTTATTTCATGCAATTAAATTTTTTAATTGACTCTTTAATAGATTATGCTGCCCCTTGAATTTTAATTCTACAATTGTCATTACCGAAATTAGGATTTTATTTTAGGGGTTTTGATTTTAGTTTACTGTTAAGCCTGAAACTAGTATACCCAAGCCGAATCTGGCTTCCAAAGTGTGTCCTTTGGTTCCAGACTATATTTTTTGATTAAAATGATATGTTATACGACTATGTTCAGTAAACTATATACATCATAACAAATATTTCAAAATTAGCCCTGAATCAATAATTCAGCATGAAGTTTTTAGCAAGATTGAATCTTTAGCATATCAAGGTAATTAATCCAAAAATCATAGTAATTATATCCTTAATTACTACCAAACCAGATTAAGACAGCACATACCAAAAATTAACATCTATTTGCTAGTCAAGAATTTGTATGCATCAACATTACTTTCTAAATCAAGAACAAAGTCTCATGATCAAAAACCAAACCAAGAATATAGCATGTCATCAAGATTGATCTTTCCACATGGAAAATATGATTTCATACGCGAAAATTAAATATTTAGATGGGAATCATGCATAGCATCATAGGAAACATAATCAAGATTAGGAATAGAAAGCCTAGACTTCGAAAACATCAAGAACTCCTCTTAGACATTTCATCGAACCCCTTAAGGGTGGCCCAATTCCCTCATTGGCCGAACACCCCTAGGGTAATCCTAGGGCTACCGAGCCCCATAGGGGGGGTCTTCGGGCCTCCTCTTCCATGGCAACAAAAGAAAACAACAAGAACTCTAGATTCGACGGAAAAAGCCAACAAGAACACCACGATTTCAAGAACGGCTCAAGATCACGAAGAGAAAATTTTAAAAAAGGAGATGTAAACCACTCACATGATTTAGGAAGAGGGGAAATAGGAAAACCCTTGATCGGCGGCCTCCGAATCCGGCCACAAGCACTCGGCTCCAACAACAAGGGAAGGGGGGGGGGATTTTATAATCCACCCTATAACCCGCACTCACATCAATCCGGATTCGCAACCCACTAACCCGTCTTAGCTCAACTAACCTCATGCCCCACACAAGTATCAAACACATGCAAACTCATATGCAACATAATTTAATCAATCAAACTATATAATTATAAACCATAATTTGACTTACCCGAGCTCTCAAGCTCGCACCGGACCACGAGTCGACTCGGCTCGACCTCGAACTAGCCCGCTAGGCTGCCAACACAAAACAAATTACAAAAATTAAAAATAATATCTCAGATATTACATAATATTGTTGAAATTGTATACAAGCTGGAGTAGTTTTTTCCTCCTGTATTTTTTAACTCGATGAGGCATCTACCGATACACTTGGCATACGAGGCATGAGTTGGTGACCCCGTTCAATACCGATGAATGTACTTATTTAAAAGATACATGAATCATCTGAAGAAAAAAGTAAAGAACACCACAACCGTTGAAGGATCAATATCTGAATCGTATATCATCTAAGAAATTTCACTACTAGAAATTGAGTCTTCAGCAACGGCTATCAGCAACGGCCGCTCAAGCCGTTGCTATTTGCAACGGCATTCTTACGGCCGCTCGAGCCATTGCAGATATATTGTATCTGCAACGGCTTTCTAACGGACATGCGAGCCGTTGCTGATAATGTTAATTATCAGCAACGGCTTTTTAACGGACAAGTGAGTCGTTGCGGATGATAACTTATTAGCAACGGCTTGCTAACGGACAAGTGAGCCGTTGCTGATGATAACTTATTAGCAACGGCTTTCTAACGGGCGAGTGAGCCGTTGCTGATAAGTTTATATAGGGCACGCGATCGCGCCCGACCCTTCTTCCTCCCGCTGCTGCCGTCGCCGTCTCTGCTCCCGCCTGTCGCCGCCTCTGCTCCCGCCTGTCGCCGCCGCTGCCGACGCCGACGACGCCGACATTTTCAAGTATACCTCGCCGGCCGGCCGTCTCTTCCCGTTGCGGCCGACGGGAAATCCAACCGAAACCCTAAAAATAGGGTTTCGGCCGGCGGCGGTCGGCCGATGGCCGCCGCCGGACCTTGTACAGTGGCTGGACAGTGTGTCCGGCCACTGGACGCTGGCGTCGGAGTCCGCCTGACTCCGGCACCGAAATTTGTAGATTAATATATAATTTTTTATTGTTTTTTAATTGTTAATTAATTGTTAATTAATTATTTAATTAATTGTTTAATTTGTTAGATTAATTAGTAGGATTTAGATTAATTTCGGAATTGTCCACTTCGGACTCACACCGGAATCGTCCACTTCGGACGCGGGCCGGAATCGTCCACTTCGGACGCGGGCTGGAATCGTCCACTTCAGACGCGCGCCAGAATTGTCCACTTCGGACGCGCGCCGAAATCGTCCACTTCGGACGCGCGCCGAAATCGTCCACTTCGGACGCGCGCCGAAATCGTCCACTTCGGACGCACGCCGGAATCGTCCACTTCGGACGCGTGCCGGAATCGTCCAATATGGACTCGAAAAATGTGTTTGATAATATTTTCAACACTTTGATGGATATTTCTGGAAAAACTAAAGATAATGTCAAAGCCCGACATGATATGAAAATACTCTGTAAAAGACCAGAGTTAGAGTTACAAGAGGTCAACAGATGATATCTGAAACCGAAGGCCCCATATGTGTTAAATAAACAACAGATCAAAGATGTTTGTCAATGGGTAAAAGAACTCAGATTACCCGATGGATATGCTTCAAACTTATCTCGATGTGTGAACGTCGATGATTGCAAAATATCAGGGATGAAGAGCCATGATTGTCATGTATTCATGTAGAGATTACTTCCGATCACATTTCGAGATCTTCTACCTGATAATATTTGGGATCCATTGACTGAATTAAGTATGTTTTTTAGAAACATCTGTGCAAATGTCCTTCGAGTCGAAGATATGTCAACACTTGAAAATAATATTATTGAAATCATATGCAAGCTGGAGCAGTTTTTCCCTCCTGCATTTTTTGACTCGATGGAGCATCTACCGATACACTTGGCATACGAGGCACGAGTTGGTGGCCCCGTTCAATATCGGTGGATGTACTTATTTGAAAGATACATAAATCGTCTGAAGAAAAAAGTAAAGAACACCGCAGCTGTTGAAGGATCAATATCTGAATCGTATATCATCCAAGAAATTTCAACATTCTGCTCATTTTACTTTGAATCGACAGTACAGACAAGATTTGATCGTCTTCCACGTAACGACGACGGGGGTGTTCGACATTCAGATGGACGTTTAAATATATTTTGTCACTCTGGTCGTACTTTTGGTTCTCGTCCATCTCGACACTTAAGCGGTGAAGAGTATCATTTGACACACTTGTATGTATTACTCAATTGTCCAGAGATTGAACAATTCATTGAAATATTTGACATTGAGATGGTGCAAAAATACTCTATTCACAACGATGAAGAATTGGAGAGATTACAGAATCGTGATTTCCCTATTTGGATTCAGACTTACAGCAAAGATCATAGAGCTGAAATAGATGAAAGAATATTTGAGTTTGTTAGTGGACCGTCGCAACTTTTGTCGTGCTATAGCGGATATTTTGTTAATGAGTATAAATTTCACACGGTTGAATATTCATTTACAAAGAAGACGATGAATGCTGGGGTCTGCGTGAAAGGGACAACCTATGTTGAATGTGATATGGATTTTTATGGACTGGTGGAAGAAGTGATAGAGTTGCACTACTTCGGCTTAAAATCAGTGATCCTATTTAGATGTCATTGATTCGATACAACAGAAAGGGGCATGAAAGTTCATCCAAAATACAAACTTATTGAGGTTAATTACAAATCGAAATTGGCAGCAAATGAGCCTTTTATATTGGCATCACAAGCCGAACAAGTATATTACGCGAAGTATCCGGCTCGAAATAAAGATAGAGCAGATTGGCGTGTAGTCTGTAAGACAAAAGGTAGAGGAAAAATTGATCCGATAGTAGGAGAAAATGAGCTGATACCTGATATGACATATGGTTTCTATCAAGAAGATGATCCTCCTGCTGTAGATCGTATTATTCCAATACTCGAGGATGCAGACACAATGTCAATTCAATTAGAAGTTGAATATGCTGATGATGACGATCATGAAATTGAGGAAGCTGGAGATGAAGAAGATGAAGAAGATGAAGAAGAGGAAGAAGAGGAAGAATTCGAAGACTATTATTCAGATGATGAGGAATAATTGTAAAGTATATATTTTATTAAATATATCTTTACTATTTATAAAATAATCTGATTATATGTCTGTTCGACAGATATGTCTGGTTGTGGTTATCGACGCAGGAGAGCTTCGGAGTCTCCGATCGGTGAGACTCCAGCACTTACTCATGCTGCTGATCCCCCTGTTGCTGATCCTCATGCGGATGATACTGCCGAGGCTAGTACATCCAGACGCAGGCGGCCACGCGGGCCGAACAGGTGGCAGCCTCCACCAGCCACAGAGTCACGTAGATTGATTAGCGTGATTGGGGAGCGGTAATATATCATGAATTATAAATCATTACAAATTCATTATATCATAATATAATATTAAAATTTATTTTTGTTGTGCAGGTTCGAGCAAGAAGAAGTGCCGATGAGCATTTCTTCTACTATTCGATGATACATGCACGGGGCATGACCTACGTGGTCTCACGTGCCTAGCGAGCACGTCGACATGTTGTGGCGCGAGTTTGAGGCACGTATTATTTTATTTTTTACATGCATATGATTAATATTGGTACTGATATTATTATTTTACAGGCTCGCTTTACATGGGTCGAGGACCAGAGGCCATTCATTTACGCTGCCAGCTGGGAGGCTATTTCCCGTGCGAGGTACAACGGGCAGCTGGGGCAGGCTCGGTCCCAGGCGATGGCCTGAGCTGGGACCACTAACATCGCGGAGACTCGGGGATACAACCCCGATTGGATTACTCCGGATATATGGGACCAGCTCGTGGGAATATGGTCGACGGATCGATGGCAGGAGGTTTCTCGGAATGCGGCTAGAAAGCGCATGTCGAGGGGAGCAACGCGTCACACCGGCGGCTCTGTTGCATTTGCAATGCACGCAAACCGTATGGTAAGTATATCTTTTAATTATATATTTTATTTGTTACTATGTGTACTAATTAATGTATTTATTTTGTAAATGTAGACGACGGTGTCGGATGACGGGACTGTCCAGCGACCCTCCCCGATGGCGGTGTTTGAGCGGACTCACCGTCGAGCACATGGGATGGGGGAGTACATCGACAACCGCGCTGCATACATTATGGTAACTATATATTTGTTTAAATTATTCATTATATATTTATAATTTAAGTTTTATGATAAATATTAAACAAAAAATCAAACTCGAGTAGGAGACCTACAGCCAGACGGTGGTGTAGCGCGGGGGTATCCCGAGGACTTTGACGCAGCAACGTGGGTCGAGGCCGCAGGTGGCTGGGACCATGGCTGCGTATATGGCTTCGCAGATAGTGGTAATGCGCGAGCCGTACTAGGGCCACTTGGGGCACCGACCCCTCCGGTCGCTGGTGAGCGGCCGTCCACCTCTAGATCCAGTTATGATCATAGTAGCAGAATAAGGACTCTAGAGGACACGGTCGTGCGTCAAACTGAGATAATGGAGCGCCAGAGTCAGATGATGGCGGATATACAAGCTATGCTACACAACATGTCAGGTCATCCCGAAGCAGGCATCTCTTCGGCATCATCTAATCCATCATCCTCAAGTCAGTCCACGCCGGTGTACACTCAAGCACTCCAGACCCCGCCATATGATCCAGGCCATCCTCCATCGTCATCGTGAGATTTTGTTTATATTGACTTTGTTACTGAGATATT
This sequence comes from Canna indica, assembly GCA_034359265.1. NCBI lineage: Eukaryota > Viridiplantae > Streptophyta > Magnoliopsida > Zingiberales > Cannaceae > Canna > Canna indica. The sequence goes on along the minus strand of CP136894.1, from coordinate 69,289,251 downwards.
GAACTTGTTTAATTTATATTGACTTTGTTACTGAGATATTGATACTTCAATTTTGCATTTGAATTGTTTTTATACTATCGTGGATAATTATCAATATAAATATAATTGTTTTGATGTATATCTTGGTGTGTTTGTGATGTGTGAATGAATGTGTGTATGAGTGTATGAGTGTGTGAGTTATGTATCAGATAATGTATCAATGTATCAATGGAAATTTGGAATTTTAAATTTTTTCGTTACCAGGTTCACATCATCAGCAACGGCTTTCCCACGGCCGTCCGTGGGAAAGCCGTTGCTAAAAGTGTATCGAAAGCCGTTGCTGATGACCTACAGCAACGGCTTAGCGACGGGATTTTACTAACGGCGTTGCTACGAACTCAGCAGCCGTTGCTATTAATGTTATCAGCAACGGCTCCGGGTCCGTGGCAAAACCGTTGCTGATAATATTTTTAGCAACGGCCCGAGCAGCCGTTGCGGAGCCGTTGCTAAGTTATCAGCAACGCGACTTTCTGCCATGGCTCCATTGCAACGGCTCGGCCGTTGCTGATGCGCTTCAGCAACGGCTCAACAACGGCATCAGCCGTTGCTGATGCTTATTTTTCTAGTAGTGTTTCAACATTCTGCTCATTTTACTTTGAATCGACAGTGCAAACAATATTTGATTTCCTTCCACGTAACGACGACAGGGGAGTTCGACATTCAAATGGACATTTAAATATATTATGTCACTCTGGTCGTGCTTTTGGTTCTCATCTATCTCGACACCCGTGCTGCAGTCATCATGGTAAGTATATTTATTTCAATTATGCATTATTTATTTATAATTTAAGTTTTAGAAAAAATATGAAACAAAAACCAAACTCGTGTAGGAAACCTACACTCAGACGGTGACGCAGTGCGGGGGCACCCCCGAGGACTTTGATGCAGGAGCGTGGGTCGAGGCTGCAGGTGGCTGGGACCACGGCCGCATCGATGGCTTTGCTGATAGTGGCCATGCGCGAGCCGTGCTCGGGCCACTTGGGTCACTGACCCCTCCGGTAGTTGGTGAGCGACCCTTCACCTCCAGGATTAATGATCAGAATATGAGGATATCAACACTGGAGGAGATGGTCATATGACAGAGTGAGATGATGGTTGAGATGAATGCCATGCTGGGACAGATGACAGGTCAGTCCAGCGATGTACACTCAGATCTATCGTCATCGACTCAGTTGACGCCGGTGTGCACTCAAGCACTCCATACCCCGTCGTATGATCCCAACCTTCCTCCACCGTCATAGCGAGCTTTTGTTGTTTTATGATACGTAGTGATCTTGGAGATACTTGTTACTTGATTAACTTGTTTAGATATTGATTCGTATCGTGTTGATATGATAGTTTTGATTTCGTACTATATATATTTATAATTATAAGTATAATTGTTTTGATGTATATCTGGGTGTATCTTTGATGTGTATGTGAATGGATGTGTGTATGGGTGTGTGAGTTATGTATCAGGTTATAAATGTATCAATGTAAATTTCTAATTTTGAAATTTCTCAGTTACAAGTTAACATCATCAGCAACGGCCTTCCCACAGTCGTCCGTGTGAAAGTCGTTGCTGAAAGTGTATCATAATACCTGGACCACAAACTTAAAGCCGTTGTTGGTGAACAGCATCAACAACCTTTCAGCAACGACTTAGCAACAACCTTTCAGTAAAGGCGTTGCAACGGCTCGGCGACCATTGTTGATGGCAATATCCGCAACAGTCCTCGCGCCGTTGCAGAATCGTTGCTAATAAAAGCTGTAGCTACAACCACACCTCGTTGTTGAGCCGTGGTTGATGATGTATCAACAACAGATGTAAGCTTTGTCTAATCTAGCGAAGAGTCACAATGATGAAAATAAACTCATTAGGAATTTTTTTACCGTCATTCTATTAACTCTGATCGAATGAAGTTTGTTGTTGCTTTGTCTAAACTATGATCTTTGGTAAAGATCTACGCAGAGTAATCATAATCAATTAGATTGACGAGTTCAAGTTCAAATGTCAAGCTTAAAATTTCTTGTAATAAATTGATCAACATGTTATAGTAGAGTCTTAACAAAGTTAGTCTAGAACCGAATGAGATTCAAAACTATCAAACATGTAGATTGTGATTAGATTTTCAAAACCTTAATTACTCACTAATGCATGCATAGAGAAGGCAAGAAGTTGATACAAGCCACAGAATCTCGGTTAGAGCTTTTGTGGACTAGCTCACCTCCTTGGGTCCCCTGATCTAGACCCAGAGTATAGTGTCTAGAGTGTTGGATATGCTTACTACTGTGGGTCGGCCTTTGTTCGATGAAATCGAGGATTCTTTCGGATGGAGATGGACTAGCATCGACACATTCTCTACTTCGTCTCTCTACAGAACGTTGAAACACAGTGGTGTCACTAGCAGAGTTAGCTTATCCTTGTGAAAGATCAAAGCCCCTTTAAAATGCGCATTCATCTATGGATCCAGTTGAAAGGTAGACTTCCTACCAAGGAATTTCGTGTTTGCTTATATATATATTTTTACTTGTACGACAGCGTTTGCAATGTATTTGGAGGCCAAGTTTCTCTAATAATATTGATCAGAATTCTATGAGATGGAACCATCATTTTTAGCACATCCCAATAATATTGGCATTAAAGAAAGAAATGCTTTTGTTGATTAGAATTTCTTGAGCTCACATCGTTGAAAAAGATGTCAATTGATCAATTTGCTGGCATGAAAGGTTTTACATAAAAACATCGGAGTTTTCAAAAGAAATGAAAGCATTAGCACATATCGGGGCCACATAAACAATAAAAATACCAAAATAATAGGAACCCTAGCTCTGTTGGTTGTAGGGATATATTCCGTATTTTATGAAGGCGAAATAGACTCGCAATGGCTAACAAGGTCATAATTATAGCAAATCGAAGTTAATTTTTTGTAAAAACTTGGTTGGAAAATTTCAAAGCCATATTGGCCGATCGAGACTCCTTGCTATAAAGGATAAATCAATCTATGTACACACATGGACATATCAACTCCTTTTGAAAGAGAAAGATTGATTATCAACACACAACAATTTATCAAGATATCTAGCTATCAAGGAAATGTAACAAAGTTATAGAGTTCTATAGGTAAACTGTAATACCCGAATTTTTTAAAAATGTTCATTTAATTATTCCAGCGGGATAATTTAGCCTTTGCGCGCAAAATGATTTATTTATCTATGTTGATTAGTCCTTAGACGAGTAGTTGAGTTCGAGACGAGTTCGGAGGTTCAAACAGAACTCAAATCAGACTTGTATTGGTCGGGTTATGATTTGTTTTAGACTTGACTTAAGTTAAGGGGCGCTTTAGTCATTTGGCGATTGAGGTTTTAGTATTTATACTTCATTCCTCAGAGGCGTGTGGCTCATAGCAGCCGCCACCACCCCACCCCCATTGAGAGGGAAGAAGGAAATCTTGGCGGACTGCTCCCTACAACTTCGGATGGAAGCAAACTTCACGATCGATGGAGCATCTATGGTCGGATTGTAATGAAATTTAGACGATAAGTTGTAGACTTCTTGATTTGTATTTTGATCGGTGGAGATTGGTTTTGGACGTCTGGATCTGTTGTTGTCATGGAATTATCGAAGCCCTATTTTGGTTTTTTTCTCCAGGATTCTGCTACGTCGAGTTTCTCCAAATTGAGTAATCGGGACCCTATCCTAGGGCTGATCGGGCTAAATTTTGGGGAGAATGTTCAAGACCCCTTGATACTGGATGTGAACGGTGGAAATCGGATTTGAACGGGTAGATCTTGGGTTACATGAGAGGAAAGGAGAAGGCATGGGAGTGTTCGAAACTGGGCAGCGCACCCGAAATTGTGGGAGCATGGAGGACCATCTTTCTTTTTAATTTTCTTCTCCAGTGAGTAGATAAAGCTCTATTTTCCCATCTCCTTCATCATGTCACCGCCCCTATGAGAGGGGTTTTCTCAGATTTTTGGATGATTTTTCTCGTGTCGAATTCGAGTAATAGATTAATGGATTTTTACGTTGTTGTTGTAGATTTCTTGGTCCGGATCTTGGGATCTTGGCCGCATGGCTCATGACAAATTTTTAAGGAGCCGCCACCCCTTTCCCTCTTGTCTTGATGGGATTCTTGATTCTTGATGGTAGCTCTTGATATTAATGGTTTCTTGCTTCTTGGTAGAAGGAAAAGCTTGGGGCTTTAGGGTGTGCCACCCCCGCTAAAGGGTTCCCTAGGAACTCTAAGGGTCGGCCGGCCCCTAATAACCCATGTAGAGGATCTTGAGACATGTTTAAACATTGAGACTACACATTAAGGAGATTTTCATATGTCATTAGAACATGCACAAGTGTAGAGACCTATAATTAGGAAAAGTAAGGAACTTAGGGGCACTTAGAGACATAGGGACCTTAGGATGAACATTGTATTGAGATGACCCGACGGAGGACATACAGGGGCCGAGCCCCCCCCACACCCCTCCTTGCTTTTAAAGCACTCGGGTAAGGGGTAGGCCGACCCTATGAGGTGCGGGTAGGGGTCACAAGGAGCTTAGTCTACTATTGTATGTGCTCGCTATGTTTTAATACATTGCATAATGATTCTACATATCTAATATTGTTATTGTTTACATATTTTATTATGTTGATACATGCCTATGTCATGCGCTTGTGATGGTATGCGGGTTGAGATATACTTAATTCCTTATGACATATTTTATGTGATGCACGGATATGATGATATGTATATTCATGGCCCGTGTGTATTATGTTTAATAATTATGTGGCATGAACATTGGTGCTTAATTATAGACATGTGAGATGTGATGTATTGCACGAGGACATGGAGGGGTCGAGGTATGGGCATAGTATATTCTTGATATACCTGTTATGTGGATGTTATTATTCTCCTAATTAGTATGCTATGTATGTGTGTGTGCTGTACTTGATGCATGATCTCGGAAGCCCCACCGGTGGGTGGAGGGTATGCCCCAAAGAGACGGTGTTGGGTACTATTATGAAAGTTTCGGCCGGTGAGGGGAGAGCATACCCCAAAGATGACGGTCCAAAATCCCGACCGGTGAGGGAAACGTATGCCCCAAAGAGAAGGTTCGGAAGAGCCCGTTCCGGTGAGGGGAAGGTATGCCCCAAATAGATGGTCATTGGCTAGGTGGTAGTTCGGAGGCCATACCGACAACCTACCCTATGTGGTTATGTGGGACCAACAGGTCTGGGTTGGCTTGCATGCATTTGTGTTGAGCCATTGGACATGTATTTTATACTTGGTTAACATTTCTATTGTTGGTTGTTATATGATGTACAGGAGAGTAGATATGCATGTTGATAATTGTTCTTATGAGTTATGCTTTTACCGTTATATGCTGGATTTATTAATGATGGATATGGTGATTTGAGGATTGATCTGCTCACTTATTCATAGTTGGATTTACCCTATATTATATTATCTTTTTAAGCAATTGAGCATGATTAGAGAGGTACTGGGATGTAGTGGCGCAGCTGGTGGCGGCAGGGACAACAGATTTCGTGATATGTCGTGGTCGGGGTGGATACCCAAGTACGTCTTAGATTCGTTATTCTCTTTTATTTGTTTATTTGAGTCATGTGGACTTAGGGTAGATTTTATTCTGCATTTCTATGTTGAAGAGTTTATTCATATTTTAAAAGACTTTATTCTTTAAGGGTTTGAGCATTTGAATATTTAACTATTTGGTTGGTGAATTTATAAATATCATGTTTATGTTTTTAGTGGTCAAATGGTTTTATAGAATGTTCAGGTCTTATAATTGCATATGTTGTTTGGTTGGGTTAGACTTCGGGGTATGTGCGGTACTCTAGCCGGTCATGCCCGAGTTTGGGGTGTGACATAAACCAGAAATTCAAATCCAAATCGACGCTATGGAAAATTGCTCAAACCAAGGACATTTCTGGTGCATTAATTGGATAACATCACCTTTGAACCACACACTATTCTTTAGAAAAAAGATGATTTTACGTTTTTAACTATCGCTTACGCCTAGATGGCATTAAGGGTTGTCCTGGATGACATTAAGGGTCGACCTAGATGGCATTAAGGGTCAAGAAAAGCCGAGGGCGTAGAAAGTTGAACCAAAAAGATTAATGATTCATTTCATCTCAAGAATATATATAGTGTATACAAGGTATGGTGCATATGAGGTATACAAGAACTTTTCCTTTACCAACAAGGAAAACCCTAATATAGTGTATCATCTAAAATTCTCCCTCAGATCGGTGCATAGATGTCAATCATGTCCAACTTATCACTTAGGAATTTTAACCAAGTAACACTAAGTGCTTTAGTGAAGATACTAGTTGTTTGTTCTTGAGAGGAAGTATGAAGAGTTATTGGGCCTAGATGGCATTAAGGGTCAACAAATCGAGGCTTGTTAGGGTTTACCCCTTTTAATACATGAGCCCATGAAGCTTTCTTGGTAGTGGGTCTAGTAGTAGAAGGAAGTCAAAAAGCAAGGGAAGAAGGCTTCTCAGACTTAGTATTGTTGATATCATCATCTCTCAATGCTGGAGTCCCTACGGGAATAATCGCTCCCTGAAGCTCCAGTACAAGAGCGAGAGATAATTGTCTTCTCCGAGAAGAGAGCAAGTTTCCCTTATCTCCATCATGCGGTACTGGCGAAGAGTGCTAGATCGAGGGGACATTCCCTAAGGGTATGTTTGGTTATCAAAATAGACGATGAATGAAATAGTTATTCCTCGTCTATTTTTATTACCATGTTTGGTTGGATTTTAAACATAAGGAATGACTATTCTTACTCTCCATCTACTCCTAGGATGCGTTTGGTTGGATGAAGTAAATTCATAAGGAATATGAATAGACAATGAATATGAATAGATCAGGAATAGAATAGACAAGAAATGGTATTATCTTGTTTGGTTGACATTGTAAATAGGTCAAGAATATTATTACTTTATTTGGTTAGCATAAGGAATAGATAAGAAATAGAAAGTTAAATGACCAAAATATTTTTTTTAATAAAATTGAATATATTTACTTGTAATAATAATATTTTATATTATAATTTATTGTAATTAATAATAATATAATAATAATCTAAAAAATAATATAAAATAATTTTTAAAATTTATTATTGAATATATTTTACTTATAATAATATAATATAGTATAATATATTATAATTAATAATAATATAATAAAATCTGAAATTAATATAAAATTATTTATTGAAAATAATATTTTATACTATATTTATTATATTAATAAATATAATTATTTAATTAATTAATATTTTAAATATATTTATTATAAATATCTATTATATTTATTATAATTAATAAATGTTATAAAAAATAAATTAAATTTAATATTTTTAATTTAATAAAAATAATTTTTAATTTAAAAAAATAATTTTTAATTTAATAAATAAATAAATTTTAATTTAATAAAATAAATAAATAAATTTTAATTTTAATATCTAATTTTAAGATGTGCAAGAATAGGACATAAGGGCCTGTTTGGTTAGCGAAACCAAGTCTGTTTTCATGATTTCAGTTTCACTGAAACCAAAACTGCTTACGAAAACGTGTTTGGTTCAGTGTTTTCGTCAAACTGAATCGAAACCAGAATGAAAACGAAACCAATTTTTTTAATAAAAATGAAAACATCAGAATGTTGTTTTCTGTGGTTTCGAGACTGTCAGTTTTGTTATCAAAATGCAGTGACAATTTTATAATTATAAATATTTTTTTATAAAATTAATTAATTTAAAAATAAATCAAACTATATCTAATTTTTAAAAATAAAAATAAAAATCATCATTTTTAACTCAAACTTTTATCTTAAATTTATAAAATAATTAAACCAATTTATATCTAATTGACCCAAACCCAAATTTTAAATAACTCAATTTTCTTAAAGTTGGTCTATTTATAATTTAATCAAACCTAATTTTAGATCATTGGACTTGTTTTTTTAAAAAAATTTATAATAACTATTAATTAATTTTTATATCTAATTGAACAAAACAAATCTTAAATTACCAATAACTTAATTAATTAAATCATATAAATATTTTGTAACCATATTAACAAATATTTAATTTTGTAAACTAACTAAACATTTAATTATTACTAAAAATGTTCAAGGAAAATTAATATTATTTTTTATAATCAAATAAATATTTACTGATTTCAACTAACTAAAACTGATGTTCTTTTTATTAACCAAACGCGTTTTCAGAAAACTGAAAACTAGAAACCAAAATCAAGTTTTCGAAACCAAGTTTTCAGTTTCACTGAAACCAAACCAGAAAATAATTTTCGCTAACCAAACAACACCTAAGATTTTCATTTGCGGTACAGAAAGTAGGCAACAGATAGTGTAAAATATAAGTTCTATGTTAATAAACAATATTGTTTGTTTGATTTGGCAATAAATATTTAATTCAAGAATAGCACTCGAGGAATACCATATCAGGACTCTATAAGAAAAGCACTTCTATTAATCTTATTTGTGTGATCAAAAAAGTGCTTGGGCTAAAATATTTTTCCAAAAACCGATGGGCACCCTTTTGCTCATTGGTCATATTCACATGGATGATAACTGCTTATATGATATACGAGCTAAAATATTTTCATACCACTTGCAAAATGTATCACTACCAAAACTATTGTAATTGGTAATATATGCTATTAGTTGCAGCTAAGTTTGGCGCATGCCGACTGCAGGATAGAAAAGATAGTTTTTTTTTTTTTTTTTTTTTTTTTTTTGCTAATCATCCGATCATGAAAAAATATCATAGAGTCATGGACCATGAAATATTTAGTGAATATAAAAAAAAATGTTCAAATCAAAATGTTCAAGTCATCACATAAAAGAGTCATTACATCTAAAAAAATTAAGTCATCATATAGTTCAAAGCATCACAAAACATCAACTAGAAATACCTCAACAATCCTCTAAAAAGATTTCAAGTCATTCAAGACGACGCTCTAACTGAAGTTGTAAAAACACATAGTAGCATTTGCAGTTCAGAAAGTTAACAAATACCCTCATATTCTCTTGAATTGATAGTCCTTCAACTTCATCAAGAACTTTATTAAATTCAAAATTTTGGTATTGCATTTCATCTGAACCGAAGTACTTACCCATATCTTTTCTTATCTCCATTAAATGAGTGTCCAATGCATCTGTGAGTCCTTCCTTCATCCAATCTTGATCAACCATTTTTCACCTCTGCGCTAGAGAGAGGTCTCGCGATCTCTCTGCGCCAGATGGGAAGTTACATCGCCATGCACGGAGAAAACGAAGTTGCAGGGGATGGTATAGACGACGAAAAGTTGCATGCGACGGAGAAAACCAAGAAAAGAAGATGGAGGAAAGAAGAAGCTTAATTGCACAGAGTTATCGTCGAAGTTGTCGCCGAGCTGAAGATGATCTCACGAAAGGAGGCGGGATGGTGTCATGACGGTTGGTATACTATATGTATACGTGAGATAATTTTTTCAAATAGTGATGGGTAAAATAGTAAAAAGGTATATGGAATAGATAAGGAATGTTATTATTCCTTGCCTTGACCTAGTGAATAATATTTTCTTTCCATCAGTAATATCATTCCCCATCTATTCCGGTGGTCCCACCTATTCCATATTAAGTTGGTGCAACCAAATATAAGAATAAAGAGGTGGAATACTATTACATTTCCCTTCTATTCCCTTCAACCAAACACAACCCTAGTAGATGGGAAATAGTTATTCCCTGCCTCAAGGAATAACTATTCCTTGTCTATTCCTAATAATATTTTTATTTTTGTTTACTGTAATCAATCTTAATTACATATATACATTATATTGTACATATTTGTTATATTTCTAAAATTAATATTTTATTTTTAAAAATATAAAATTTGTATTTTTATTATGTTATTATAAATTATAATATATATATTTTTCATTTTGTCTCTATTTTTATTATTTTAAAATAAATTATAATATAATTAGAAAGATAAGTAAAATATTATAATATTATTAGAATAGAATGTGACGCATGAATAAATTATAAATTAGTATAAGTAGTACTATTATTAAGAATAATACTTTTATTATATTATCTTTGAGGGCCGCTGGCCGTGCTTCCTACATCTCCTACCTGAGTAGGAATATATTCCCCCCAAGCATTCACATCTTTATTAATATCAACATTTGGAACCACATCCCCTTGCCTATTACAGACTTTGTAACTATTATATAGTTTTTTATACAAGTTGTCATCAAGACAAACCTGATTACCACTACAGCCCCAAACTGAATTCTGCTTACAATGTATCCCAATTCTAGCTAAAATGTATGCTTCCTTATTACCACTCCTACTTATATGCTTCCAACTACTAACAATGCCATCATTCCTCATCCTCTGCAGTTTGTTTATCAGATTGGAAATTCTCCAATGAGAAATCAGCTCCCACTTTAGTATTTTCACTAGCACCTCACAACCAGACACCACCTCAATGCCTTTCCGCCCTTTTTTCTTCACATGATCCAACCCATACCACATGGCCCTAGTTTCGGCCATTAAAGGGTTATCTGCAAAACAATATTTGAAACCTGCATATTGTCATTCCTCTTGTTTTCCAAACAGAAACCCCAACCCAACTTCCTTCTTCTCCATCTAGCTAGCATCACAATATACTTTATGCTTCTCAACCTGACCCTGCTCCCCACTCCTTGGCACACTAGTCATCCTTTTTGAAGCTTCTTTCACCTCTAAACAGTACCGCAAAGTATACATTAGAGCGAAATTAAACACATTCTTCAAACCCCACCTTTTATCATTAAATTTTGTATTGTTTCTGTTCTTTCAAATGAGCCACAGAGAATTAGCTATGAAAGCCTTCAAACTGATACTTGACACCTTATCATACTCATTTCCTTCTTACAGCCATTCTCCCTTCTTCCAATTCTGAAAATATTCGAATTTTATCCCAGATATTCCTCAGCCATTTTCCAGAACTTCCTTGCATACTCACATCTGAAAAATATATGATCTATTTGGTCCTCCTCCAACTTACACACTTGGCATTTCTCCACCTGCTCATCTTTAAAGTCTTTTCCAAAGCAATTTTCACACAAAAACTTTTGTATTTTGAGGAATTTTTAACTTTCATACTTCGCTCCAATTCACCGATGGTCCCAACTCCAGCTCCTCCTTATTTTTCAGAAACCAATAAGCATTTTTCAAAGTCATCTCTCCAGTTTTACTCTCCTTCCAAACCCATGAGTCCTTTCCTTCTTCCCCATCTACTAGGATACTGATAATTTTTTCCTACAAATCCTTTCCAAAATATTCATTCAACATACTCAAGTTTCATTCCTCCCCAGTCAGCAGCTCATTAACCCAAGTACACTTCTCTATCAGCTTACAATCAAAATATGTAGGCCAATACATTAAAGGGACCTCACTCAGCCATGGATCCCTCTATATGTCAGTATTTACACCATTCCCTATTCTTTTCCTCATGCCAGCCCTCAAAGAGATCATACAGTTATATATAGCCTTAGATATCCAAGACCCTTTCCACATTTTTGTTTCTCCTTCCATGGATGCCACACTCCATACTTACTTCTCATCATCTCCACCCATAGACAATTCTCACCATTCATTAAAGCAAACACCCTTTTTGCAAAGGTAGCTTCCTTCACAACAGATTGATCTCTCACTCCCTGTCCTCCTATCCTTTTGTTTACAGTCACCCTCTTCCAACTTAGTAGCCTAGCAGATTTCTTATTATTATCAGCCCCCCAAAAAAAATCTCTAGAGCACTTCTCGATCTTACTCACACATTTATCACTCACCGAGGAAGTAGATAGAGCATAAGTTGGCATAGAGGAAATCACAAAATTTATCAATATCCCTTTACTTGCCCGTGAGATTAAATTCTTAGCCCAACTATCCACTTTCTTCTTGACTTTTTCACTCAATATGTTTTGAAACCTGACTTTTAGTCTCCTTGGATTGATATAGGAACCCAGATACTGCATAGAAAATTGCCCTTCCTTCATTTCAAATAAAGAGCATATCTGATGCTTTATTGCAGGATTGCATTTTGCAGGGAAGAAGATTTCAGATTTCTTCCTGTTAACTTTCTGACCTGTGACTTCACAATAGATATCTAGTACCTCTTTCAACCCTTTACAAGATCTATCTGTCCATTTTATTGCAAATAGAATGTCATCTGCAAAAAGCTGATGACTAGCAATGGTTTCCTTAAAATGAAAAGACACAATTCTCCCATGTTCAACATAATCTTTTGTAAGAGTTGAGATGGCTTCTTCCATTAAGATGAACAAGTAAGGAGATAGAGGGTCTCCTTGCCTGATACCTCTATAACTCCTAAAAGTTCTTAAGGTCACACCATTTATACTGCAAACAAAGTTCACTTCCTCAATACAACATTTCATTCATGATATCAACACTGCAGGAAAATCCATCAGATTTAATATCTTGTATAATGCCTCCCATTCAACTATGTCGTAGGCTTTTTCAAGATCCAATTTCATCAGGATAAAAGGCTTCTTAGCTTTAGAATTGTAAAAAAATGTACCATTTTAGAAACCACTAGTACATTATCTTGAATATTTCTTTTAGGAACAAAGGCCATTTGTTCATTACTAATCACTTTATACAACACACATCTCAACCTCTTAGCTAGCACCTTTGCCACAATCCTATACACCACATTACAAACATCTATAGGTCTAAATTCCCGAAGTAATTTTGTCTTCTCCTTTTTTGGAATTAATACTAGTTTAGTATTATTCAACCCATCAGACATCACATTGTTTCTGAACAAAGCCTCCATCTCCTTCAAGATTATCCACTTCAAACATTCTCAGTTCTGAATATAAAACTCCACTATATATCCATCACTTTCAGGACATTTCCCTCTCGGCCAACTAAAGCATTCCACACCTCCTCCAATTGCACCTGCTTGCTTAGGAATTCCTTGTCAGTATCCGAAATGCATCTCCAACTTAACCTATCCAAGTTCTTCAAATTCAATTCTTTACTGTCATTTCTCTTCCATAAATTTTCATAGAAGCCAGCAAAAGCCTCAACCATCTCCTCTTCATCCTTAATTTCTCTATCCTCCATATACAGCACAGAAGTTCTGTTATTTCTTCTATTCAACTTCACCATGTTATGAAAGTACTTGAAATTTTTGTCCCCTCCCTCTATCCATTTTCTCCTTGATTTTGATCACCATTTAAGCTGAATTTATCTACTGATAGCCGTAACCTTTTGTACAAGATACTCATATACTTCATCTCATCTTCATTCAGCCCAATTTCTGCATCCTTAGTTTCCAGCTTGGCTAAACTTTTATTTGCTTCCCTCCACTTCTCCTCCAATCTGCCTACCACTTCCCTATTACATTTCAGCAATCTTTCTTTGATACATTCTAAACCCTCCATCAACTTACAATTGCTATCCCCCTTTTCCACCCAAAAATCAGCCACCACCTGATTCATTTCCTTATATTCCAACCAGAAGTGCTCATACACAAAACCTTTCCTTCTACATTTGTTTTCCTTTGTTCTATCACAGTCAATTATGGTAGGTCTATGATCTAAACCCATCAATTGCATATGTTTTACCTTGATAAGATAATCCCATTCCACCCATTTGATATTGTAAAGACATCTATCTATAGCCATGCTAGGATCCTCTTATCATCCTTTCTATTCTTTGAACTCAGACACTGACTTCTTCAATTGGAAAGGCCTACCTCCTCTCTTCTCATCTGCCTTAACTATGCAGTTAAAATCTCTAAATAATATCCAAGGTATATCGGGTATGACAAGCTCCCTCAGCCTGTTCCAAAGAGCCCCTCTAACCCTAGCATCAGTGCTAGCATGTATACCTGATATCAAAAAACACTTGCCATCCTTCAGCTCAACCACTGCATTCATTGTTTGGCTGTCTTTGAACACAATTCTAACCTTAAAACTCCTTTTCCTCCATAGTAATATTAAACCACCAGCTCTTCCTATACTACTTACATAGTCACCTTCCCACATTCTTCTTCTTTTCACCAGAAAATTTGTACTTTCTTTCTCATTCATGAGTTTCAGCCAGAAATATCAGCTCAACCTTATGCACCTCCACCATAGGCCAAAAATACTCATTTGCTTTGCTCTTCTCTGCCCCTCTAATATTTCAAGATAGGAATTTCATGATAAACTTCTATTTTTGCTATCACTTGCCTAAGAATTGTCTGGATCTCCATCATCCCCCTTTGCAATGACCTTACATGAGAATATTCTCTTCTTCGTTTTCATGTTACTGTAACCAATAGGAATATTCACTAGGCCAATAAACACCTTCCCTCTTCTAGCCTTTTGGCTACACACTACTCGACTTCTAGATACTTCAAGATCCATCCCCACTTCTAAGAAGTCATCTTCAGCAAATTCATTCTCCATTATTTTTGCAAAAGATGAAGAGAGTTTTTCTGATAGCTCATCCAGCCCCTTATGTTCTTTGTTCTCTGTCACAATTGATGCTTTTCCATTGACCTCCTTAGTTTCAAAATTCATCACCGCCTTTCCTTTATATTTGGAAATTAATTCAATTTTCATATCTTCCTCATTTCCTTTCTTCATTTCCTGCCCACCACTCTTTTATAATATTCAAAATCTTAATAGTAATATTTTATTCTTGAGCGGGGGATTGTGGACCCTAGTTAGCGCGGATTGGCGGAAAGCTTCGGGATTAGGCCAGAGTAAGCATTTAATGTATTAAAATTAAGGGAAATTTTATTTGTCTTATCTCTATGATTTAGCATGCTATGGTGATAGAGGGTCTCAAGGCAAATTTGGCGGTGTAATCGGATCTCAAATCGGAGTTAGATCGGATGAGTTATGGGATGTTTAAGTCAGATCTCTTAGGTAGGGGTATTTTGGTTATTTGGACCCAATCAGTATCTATAAATTAGACCCTAGGGTGTGCAGCTAGGGGTTTTTGAGCTGCGCGCCACCCGAGGTAGGAGAGAGGAGAGAGAGGGCACCGTCGAGGAGGAGGAGGAGCCGTCGGAGCTGGATTTTTGCGAGTTCGTCGGTGTGGACTAGGGGAAGATCCTGCGCGTCTTTTCCTTCCATTTTCTCTCCATCCGGTGAGTGGATTTAAGCCTTCTTTTCTCCAATACTTGATTCATGCCATTGTTTTTATGTCTCGGGGTTTTCGTCGATTTTTGACGCGTTTTCTCGTATCGGATCGGAAGTCGGATCGGTCCTCTCTTAATTGAATCATGTGGGTTACCTCATTTTGGAATAAAATATTGTTTTTTTTTCGTTTTCTTGGTTTTTTTCTTCTCCTATTGCAGCTGGCCAGTCGGCGCCGGCCGCGTCGGGAGGCGGCGCCCAGTGATCAGCGGTGCCCGGCGAGGCATCGCTGCCACGCGCGAGCAGCCCCACCACGCGGCAGGGCGGCCGCGTGAGGCACCGCCACCGCCACCGCCGCGTGGTGGCGGCGGTGCGCCGGCAGGCGCCGACGTTAGTGCCGGTGTCGGTGCCAGCGCCTCTGGCGGCCCGGCAGCGGCTGAGGAAGGGCGGCGGCGACAGGTGGGTGAGGAGAGGTGGAGAAGATGACCTAAGGTGGTTGAGTGAAATGGAGGGTTGAGATTGATTTGGGTAAGATGAAGGGTTAGATTGAGTTGGTTGAGATGAAGGGCTGAGATTTGATCTTGTGTAGATATAAGGCTTAGATTTCATCATATAAATGAAGGGATGGGATTGCATCAGGAGAGATGTAAGGCTGTGGATGCATCATGTTAGATGGAAGACCGAGATTGCATCAGATTAGATGGAGAGCTATGATTGCATCTGGTTAGATGGAGGGCTGTGATTGCATCTGGTTAGATGTAAGGTTATGATTGCATCATGTAGATGGAGAGTTGTGATTGCATATGATTAGATGGAGGGCTGTGACTGCATCTGGTTAGATGTAAGGCTATGATTTCATCATGTAGATGGAGGGTAATAATTACATCTGGTTAGATGTAAGGCTGAGATTTGCTTCATGTTAAATAGAGGATTGTGATTGCATCATATTAGATGGAAGATGGTGATGTGATCATGTTTAGATGAAGGGCTGAGATTTCATTACTGGTTTATTGATTGTAACACTGGTATATTGATTCATAGCAGTGATTTATTAAATAAATTAATGTATTTCTGTCATTATTCTAAATAATTATTTGGAGGCCTTAGAGTTAGCAAAACTATTCATGTTATATATGAATTTTCACCTAATCGACGTTCCAGATTCATTGGTGAGGTCTGTTTCACCATCAGACCTTTGGATTTTGAAAGTAGTGGGCGGATGTCGCCTCATTTTGCGTGTCAGGTTGAAAAATCATATTTTATATATTTTTATGATTCGATCTGAGATGATTCATGGATATAGTAGTTAATGAGGTGCATTTTACCCTAGATCAGTGATTTCTGTGACGAGTCATTTTATCATGTTCTAATTTATTGATTATAGTTGGGGTTTCTTTTGGTGCACTGCTTTCATGATACACGTGCATCCTTGCTTACAGTGCTATAATGCTATTTTATGATTGTTTATTTGTGCTGAGCATTCATAATTTATGAGCGTTGTTTCTACATATATATCTGTATGTGATTATGATATATGACAGGAGGAGGTGGAGGATGAGGTATGCACTTGACATACCCTTTTTGTTACTTGTTGATAGCACATCTTGTTTATATTTATATACTTGCATGTGTGGTGTTGTGATGTGCTTGTTTTATTTTTCGGAAGCCTCGTTGGTGAGGGGAGGGTATGCCCCAAAGAGACAGCGTTGGTCTTATTCCGGAAGTCCGGCTGGTGAGGGAAGATCATACCCCAAAGAGATAGTCCGGAGACCCGAGCAGGTGAGGGGAACGTATGCCCCAACATGCTAGCTCGGAAGATCCAGTGCTGGTGAGGGGAGGGCATGCCCCAAAGAGACGACACTGAGCTGGGTGGTAGTTCGACGGCCACCCGTCTACCTACCCTATGTGGCTATGTGGGACCGACGGGTCCGGAGAGCATGCATATGATTGGGGTGTTGCATTGCATGTATATGATTGAGGTGTTGCATTCATCCTTGGTTATGTTTATATTTATTGATGGATGCTTATACTTATTGTTGTGGATATGAGTAGGGTAGCAGATGGGTTACTGATGTTTGTTCAATCATTTTTAAAGATATTTTATACTTGTTGACGGATGTTGATTTCATGCATATGGATATATTATTGCTGATTTCTTTTGATATTGTTATTACGTTATTGATATCGGCTTTTGTATTTTTTATGCATGATGATTGATTTGGTGAATTGAGGACTGATCAACTCACTAAGTCCTAGTCGGATTTACCCCCCATTTATGTTCTTTTTCAGCACCTGAGTTAGATCAGAGAGGTACCGAGGTGCAATAGCGCAGCTGGTGGCGGTAGGGCAGCGGGTCTCGTGATATGTCGTGATCGAGGATGATATCTGGGTCATTTTAGTGTCTCTTGAGTTGTTGAGTCATGTTGACTCGGGTCGTGGTTTTCGCATTTTATTTTTATTTTGAGAGTCTTGTTTATTTATTTGAAATTATTTTTAATAAACTTGTCCAGTGTGTTCATATTGAGTTTTGATTTGGTTTGGTTCGTGATGTCATGTCTGTTCTTTTCAAAAAAAATATCTCCCACTGTTCAAGTTATTGTTGATTTGATGAGTTGGGTTAGACTTCGGGGTACGTGGCGTATCCTGACCGATCATACCGAGTTTGGGGTGTGACATCTTTTTTGGTACCTAATTTTTACCGGACTGAACCACCTTTCCTTCCATTTCCATCTCAGTAGCTTTATCATCCACCACCATATCTATTGTCTTTCCACTACTAGTCCCTTTCACCCTATATTCCATCTTCTTTTCTCCGACATTCACAGCCAAAACCCTTCCTTTGTCCCTACTATGATAGCCTTCCTCAAACATAGGATTATCCAATACCTTGAAAGCATTATTGTTTCCTCCTCCATTTCTTATGTTACTGTTATTGTTGAATCTTCTATTCTTCTTCAGTACCTAGATCCAAGGCCCCATCAAGAAGTCCTTTGCCATTTCAGCCATCTACCCCTTTCCATCACTGTCTTTTTTTTCATCTGCCTTTACCTTATACTCCCTTTCCTTGTCTAAACAAGTCTCCTCTCTATGCCCAATTCTTCCACAGGAATAGCATAATATAGGGATGTTTTCATATGCCACTGATTGAAAAAACTTCCCATTCTTAGTTTCCACCCATAATCCTTGCTCAAGAGGCTTCTTAATATCTAACATGACACATATTCTTGCAAATTTACCTCTAGTTCGTGCCATAGTGTATTCATCATACTTTACAAGTTTACCAATAACAGCAGCTAGAAGAGGAAGAATACTTTTATGCTAGAATTCAAACGACAAACCAGGTAATTGGATCAATGTCGGCACAATACTAATGTCTTCATTTAGGGGCTGGAAATTCTCTTTCTACTGTATCAAAGAAAGTGTTTGACCCCTAAAAAACCATGGACCACCAGTATACACTCTCCAATATTCCTCCTCATTAGTGAAATTAAAAACAAAAAATCCACCCGAAAGATCAACAATCTTACATTCAGATCTCAGATTCCAAATTTTAGGCATGAAAGATCTCACTAATTCTAAAGTAAGGGTACGCCGAAAGAATTTACCATATAATATCCATTTGCAGTCGCCCTGGCAATCTCCAGATCTTCATCCGCAATATAGACCCTGCCTTTTGCCCCTTCTTCGATCCTCGCAACCTTCTCCCTCCTTTGAGAATCCCCAGTCATCATCCTTCCTTGTCTTCCTAAAGAGACTAGCCCAAGAGCTCGGCACAGTCTCTCCAGATTTCCTCTCACTACCGTCCGATCTTCAGCTAGGAAGCCTTCCTCGACAGCTTGTCTTCTCCGCTTCAACCTCCACACCGGTAGAAGCAACCTCATGCGTTGGATCAAGAGGTTTCTTCGGCCTCGGGATTGAAGCCGACGCCGTTGACTGAGTCGCCCTATCACTCGCAATCATCGCCTAGACTATTATTCCAATCGATTTTTCTATTCTTATTTCAGTTTCAAAGATGATAATATAGTGCTTAATTAGTCCATTTATTTACATCAATTAAACAAACTAACAAAAATTTAAACATGTATAATATTCGGTGATACACAAATTTGAAACTAATTGAGTGAATCGAGTTTGCTTAATTAGGTATTTATTCGTATGTTATTTGGTTTTAATCTACTTAAAACATCATTCCAGAATTTGTCTCAAAACTCTCATCAATATTGAAACCATAATTGCATATAAAACACATCTACTATAAATGACCTAAAAATTCTCATCTCAAGCACTTGAACCTACTTCCACAAGCATAACAAGAGAATCATGATACTCAAATGGACTAAAATTAATTTGATGCGGATTCAACCAACGAACAAATGACTCCAACAATGGCTAAATAATCACGTGATGTGGTTATCGAATAGAAACCCAAGTGCGAGGTTAGATTGAAATTCGATCGAGTGCGACTTTCTAGCTTCGGTTGATTTCATTGCTAAATGTCCAAAGCTAATTTTTCTAATCCTTAGATTCATTTACTTCATTTAATTAAGTCAAGTTATTGATAGTCACTCATGTAATTACGATTTAGATGACTTTCAACAAATAATTACATTTTCAAATTATGTAATTAGTAAAATTTAAACGAAGAGAGATCATCATGATACCACTATGGTTGACAACGACGAACATAAGAATATTGCCCCTATGTTTTTTACCATTGTCGTGAATATATTCAAAACACTATATATATACCTTATTCAATTTTCATCCCAACGCTCACCGCAATATTTTAGTAATTTTTTAGATGAATGCATAATTATATTCTATAAGTGGACCAAAGATAATCTTAGGCATCAATGTCTCAGGATGACGTTCCATGCATCCCTAGATATTTTTGGTTGATCTTGAATTAATAAGCCATTAATGTCACCATCTACTAACCCCTGGTCATAAGTAATCAAACACACTATTGAATTGATTTGCTTTTAAATAGAATTTAACATGGCATTTAGTCCACCTTCCACTTTGATCCGACCCAAACCAACCTATTATATCTTAACATATATATAGGTTTGGTGTTGCTTTTGTAATGCAACTTTCTTTGTCACCAAAGACAAATATGTCATCATCCATCGTGTAAAGTTTCATTAATATGGTGGGAGCCTCAATTTTGACGTGTCATGTTTAATTTCCCATCTAAATGATTACTTTTATCACAATTAGGGTTTTAAGGTTATATATATTTGGCGTGTTTGATGGAATTTGATGAGCAAAATTATTAACAATGGGAGAAAAAGACAATTCAAAATAATTACCTCCCAATAACAACTCTAGTATAAAATAGATTCCTCCTATTTCGAGCTTTCTTAGATTAAATTGTGACGTTTTTTTTTTTCGAATTCCATAGATAGAATTGGATTGGTTCTGCATCATCGTGATGGTATATGCATTGCTGCCGATGATTTTTATTTGGAAGGGGATAATGCCCTCAGCTTGAATGCAAGACCATTAATTGCAGAGGGGGGCCTGTTCCATTGATCATGCATTGTCTTTGTATATCTTGAAAATGGATTCGAAAATTACGATAGACGTTACAACACATTGCCCTATTTTTGCTATTGTCTTAGACATTTTATTTCTCAAAAATCATTATAAAATCAGCAATAAATATGATGAGAGTATTTAAAGAGATTTTTATTTGATCATCTACTAGGCCTCCGAAACCGGAGATTATATTGTTTGATGACCATTTTGACATGATATTAGTCGGTTAATAAAATAAGTATCCTCTCTTTTTGGTAAAAAAATTATCAAAAATATAGTTAAAATTGGAAACTCACTTGATGAACATTTAAAAATAACAAATCATTAATCAATAATTAAAATAACAAAATTAACAATGAGCAATTTTGAAAAGATAGGCTTGTCCAATCGGGTTGACCCAATTCAAACTTAAAATCAAACTTTTTATAATTTTTAAACAATAAAATATTAATTGTAAAATATAACAAATATAATTTTTAATTAGTTAAATATGATTGTGTAATATAAATATATAACAAATATGTATAATATAATATATATTGTGTAATTAAGATTAATTACAATATAAAAAATTAAAAATATTATCAAGAATAAGTAATGAATAGCCTTGCTTAGTTATCCCTTGCATTGAGACTAGCAATAATTATTTCTAGTCTATTCCCGTGTATCATAAATAAAAGAGTTAATTAATGAATCTAGTCCAAACTATAGGAGTTTTTAATAAATCTAGTCTACCTTTTAATTTGCCCAAATTCTAGTCCAAACTATAGAATTTATAATAATTATATCCCGCCGTGAGATACCCGTTACATTAATTGTTAGTTGCTGACGTGGTTGCACAGCCAGCTTTTAAAAAATAATTTTTTATTCATTAGTTTTGCCACCTCAGTCTACACTATTCTAAAAAATAAAATGGTTAATTAATAAATATAGCCCAAACTATAGGGGTTTTAATAAATCTAGCTCACCTTTTAATTTGCCACAATTCTAGTCCAAACTATAGAATTTATAACAATTATATCCCACTGTGAGATACCTGTTACATTAATCGTTAATTGCTGACATGGCTACACAGTCAGCTTTTAAAAAATAATTTTTTATTCATTTTTTCATTAGTTTTGCCACCTCAGTCTATATTGTTCTAAAAAATAAAAAATAAAAAAAAGTTTTTTTGACAAGAGATTATGTCAGTCTTCTCCGTCAAGCTTCATGGCGTAGTACACGCACTGATCTCTCTGGCTTCTTCTTCTTTGCCAGCGGCATCACCACCACCACCATCTCGAGCACCATCGGGTGCCAGTACAACGCCGCCTCCACCTCGATGCTCCGCCAAAGAAGATGATATCCTTTGTCTGGTCCTTGATCTCCACGTACCCATCCGGGTGGACGACGCCCAAGTCGTCGATCAGGAATCATCGTTTGCCGCATCTGGAGCGGCGACATCGAGAGGTTAGCTTCCAAGCCTCACCAATCGTCGGACCCTGCTTGGGCGACCATTCGCTCGCGAAGCTCTGCCGGCGGCGGCTTTGGCTTGAGGGAGAAGAGAAGCTAACATAACCTGTTGTCAAAAAGGGTTTTGATGTTTTTTTATTTTATTTTTTAAAACAGTGTAGACTAGAGGTGACAATGGGTCGGGCCAGCCCATGGGCGGCACGGGCCCGGCACGGCTGTGCCCAGAAGACGGGTCGGGCTCGCCTTCTGGACACGTGCATCGTGTTGCACTTTCGGGCCGTGCCAGGCACGGCCCAGGCACGCATTGCCACCTCTACTTCAAACCTAGGTTCACTTTGACTTCTCAAGGCACCGCAATCGACGCTTAGCTCCTGGTTGATGGTGAAGTTGATAGATTTTAGGAGTTTTTCCTTTCGTTGTATTATAGTATATGCTTTCTGGTTCACTTGGTACGTTAAGAATGAGCTGGTCTATTCTGCTAGGCAACTTTCTCCAACTTGTCTTGTGTCTCAGTTATGACTCACCTGCGTGAGTGTACAAAGTTAGGATGTCTGAGGGCAATATTAATTAACATATCTACGATCAAATGGAATTCCTCTAAGCTTGATTTTATTAAAATAACTTGTGATAGATCAGTTAATAATACTAATGTTGTTTTGACTTTTATTGCTCGTGACTCCTCTGGAGTCTATTTGCGTTCTGAAGCTTGTTACTAGGGCTGTCCACTGTTCGGTTCAAACCGAACCGAAAAACCGAACCGAAATTTTCGGTTCGGTTCGGTTTCAACCATTGTAGGTTCGGTTCTTTGACCCGAACCGAACCAAAATTTGTATTTCGGTTCGGATTCGGTTCCCGGAATTCGGGAACCGACCCGAACTGAAAACCGAATTAATTAAAAAAATATTTTTTTTTTAATTTTTAACTGAATTAAGTAAATAAGTATTAAATAATTATTTTTAATTTTTAATTTTTAATCAAATTAATTAAAAATTCGGTTTTCGGGTTGAAAACCGAACCGAACCGAATTATTTCGGTTCGGGTTAAATCGGGTTAGGAAATGTTCGGTTCGGGTCGGGTTCCGGTTTGGGTAAAGAAAAAATTTCGATTTGGGCTTGTTCGGTTCGGTTCGGTTCGGTTCGAACCGAATGGACAGCCCTACTTGTTACTTTTACACCTCCTCCCCTGTGTAGGCTGAGGCTACCACTATACTTCATGGTCTGCAATATGTCATTAATCAACAAGAGATGACAGTGGTGGTTGAATCTGATTGTGCATTGGTCATTGATCGCCTACCAAACAACTTATCATCCCCCCCATATGGTGGCCATTATACAAGATATATATTCTCTTATTCCACAAATTCCAACGTGTAGAATTTCATTTGTACTTCGAAAATGTAATCAAACTGCTAACTGAGCTACAAACTATGCTCGATGAACTTGGACGACTCATATTTAGTCGTTCATTCATCCTCTCGAGCTTGATAATATGTTGTATTTAGACCTTCACATATTTTTTAATGTCCGTTAAATAATTTTGTTTTTATGTAAACAAATATAAATAGTTTGCAAAAATATATATATAGTAATATTCATTTGCATATTTGTTTTTAGGGTTAATTACTGAATATATCCTGCCTTTTGAGGTGTTTCCTAAATCTATCTTCACTTTCCAATTCTCTCAATTCAATACACGATTTTTCAATTTGTAACAAATCTATCACATCGTTAGCGGGACGTCACAACAGCCGTTTGGATGCTGACGTGGGCATGTTGATGTGGATCAAGAGTTCAGTCAGCATACGAAAATATTAATAAAATATTAACTTAAAAAATACGTACCCTGTCAACATTCTCATTTTTTTAAATAATTTTTTTGTGGGCCCCACCTGGCTCAATGCGAGCTCACCCTCACCCGCCTGGGACACAATGTCACCCGTGAGGCATTCGATGACACGGCCGATGCTGCCGAGTACTTGGCCAACAACGAGGGCACCTCCGTCCTCTTCAAGGTGCTCTCTACCTTCGCCTTCGGGGACATCAGCCAGCACCGCCATTGCCCCATCCGCCTCATCGACGATGCCAACGTTGGCACCGCCAAGCACTCCGAGTACACGTTCTATGTCGACTTCGAGGCGTCCATGGCGGAGACCCACATCCAGAATGTCCTTGTCGAGATCCAAGAATTCAGCTCCTTCCTTCGCGTCCTCGAAGACATGCACACGTAGACAGACTTGAGAAGTCAACATGAACAAGAAAGAGAGCTCGGATCACTCACAACTGTTCCTGATTCCAAACTAATCGCAAGACTTCCACGTCCAAAGACTTGAAAGCAAAGCAGACAATACAGTGATAGGCGGTACAAAGAACCTTATTGGCTATATTCATTCAAATTCCACAAGAGAAAAGACAAAACTCAGGCTACAGTATCTCTTCACAACCTCTATATAAAGGAAGAAGAGTGTATCAGTTCATCACAAATCAACCAATATTATTGAAGTATTATATAGAGACCAGAGAGTGAGAGGTTGGATGTCGATCATGGCAGCAAAACCTATCATTGCTTTATTGTTTTCTTTTCTTTTAGTCGCAGTTCCAATGAGTAATCTCTCTTTCTCTCCTTAGCCAATTCAGTTCAACTTAAGTTGACATCAATTTGCATCATGCATGTCCTTTAGCCTGTTCAATCTCTTATCGACAGCGAAATCCATCAGCGTCGGCTACGGGATGAACGGCGATAATCTACCATCGTCGAGCGAGGTTGTGAGCCTCTTCCAATCCAACTACATCGCGAGGATGCGGCTCTACGGCCCTGACCAAGCCGCCCTTCAAGCTCTCTGGAACTCCAACATCTAGGTCCTCATGGACGTCCCAAGAAACGACCTCCAGTCCCTCGCCTCTGATCCCTCTGCCGCCAGTTCTTGGATCCAGAACAATGCCGCCACCTTCTAGACCGACGTCTCCTTCCGCTACATCGCCGTCGGCAACGAGGTCATCCCCAGGAGACTTGCGCAATTCGTCCTCCCCGTCATGAGCAATGTCGCAGCCGCCCTCGCCACGATCGCCCTGCAGGACCAGATCGCCGTCGACATCGGCGAACTCGGCGAGTCCTTCCCACCCTCTGAGTTAAGGCGCCTTCTCCTCCGCCACGCAAGCTTACTTGAACCCTATAACGGAGTTCTGCTGCTCGTCAACATCTACCCTTACTTCAGCTACGTCGGCAACCGGGTTTGGTGGGGCCCACAAAAAAAATTAGTTAAAAAAAAAGTGGAGATGCTGATCGGATATTTTTCAAGTCAATATTTTATTAATATTTTCGGATGCTGATTGGGCTCTTGATCCATGTCAGCATCCAAACGGCTATTGTGACATCCCGTTAACGGTGGAATATATTTGTTACAAATCGAAAAGTGTGTATTGAATTGAGAAAATTTGAAAGTGGGGATAAATTTAGGTCTCGTTTGGTTGATATGAGAAGTATTTTTTTGCAAAAAATTATAATTTGCATGAATTAACTTCTCATGTATACTTTTCGGGAAGTACCTAAAAAATGTTTGGTTGACAAAAACTTAATTTATAGGAAGTGTAACTTTTCATATATAATATACTTGGTTGACATGATTACTTCATAGTAAGTACATATGAAATGACCAATATACTTTTTTTATATATAAATTAATATTTTAATTTATATGTATTAGTATATATGGAAAATGTCTAAAATGGTCCCTAAATTATTTCGGAATTTTCACATTGGTCCCACAACTTTTTTTCGGCTCAATTGGGTCCCTAAAGATTTGTAATTGTCACTTTG
The DNA here is from genome assembly GCA_034359265.1 of Canna indica. Taxonomy (NCBI): domain Eukaryota; kingdom Viridiplantae; phylum Streptophyta; class Magnoliopsida; order Zingiberales; family Cannaceae; genus Canna; species Canna indica. The sequence goes on along the minus strand of CP136894.1, from coordinate 69,263,252 downwards.
ATCCCTAGTCGTAACCCTGCCGTTAAAAAAAATACCTACGTGGCTAACGTTCCCGTGATCTGCACGAGACCACGAGCAGCTCTGATCCCTATACTGACCCTAGCTAGCCAATCAAGTGCATCTTCGGGCGAAAAAAGTTGATATTTTTTAACGGCAGGGTCACGCCCAGGGACTAAAGTGATAATTACAAATCTTTAGGGACCCAATTGAGCTGAAAAAAGTTGTGGGACCAATGTGAAAATTTCGAAATAGTTTAGGGATTATTTTATACCGTTTCCCTAATATGAAAAAAATAAATTTTATTTGTAAATTAATATTATAATATATATATATGTAAAATATAATATATTTTTATTATATAGAAAATAATTTTTATTTATAAATAATATAAAAAATTACATATTTTATTAAAATAAAATAAAATAAAATAAATTTGTGAAGAATTCAAGAATTATCTAATTTCATAATATTGATAACACAAATTATAAATTATATATTAAATGTAAATATGAGATTAATATTAACTTTTTTAAAAAAATACAATGCTGGAAGTACAATTTACCTAGAGTCTCCAAGGTAATTTACTTATTGTGTTTTGTAGAAAGTTGCATTACGAAGGAAGTTGTACTTTCTGTAATACGCAAGAAATGTATTTTTTTTTTTTTAGGGTTACATATTTTATCGAGGAAGTCATACTAAAAGGGAGTATAATTTTTTTTATATAGAAAATTATGTTAATTAAATGAGGTCTTAGGAAACACCTTAAATATTGGAATATATTTAGTAATTAATATTATTATTATTTATTTATTTTTTACTGCGTGGGTTGATCGTTGAAGCAGCCGTAGAAAATCAAGAGCAGGCTAAGTCTCGAGTAGTCGAGTACTTGTTTAAAGTCCAGTGAAGGAGTGCTTCCCCGAGACTTCTTCTCCCCTCCTCCCACCAACCCCTCGCCTCCGCAGCCGCGGCGGCTCAGCCCCGCCTCGCTCCGGTGGGGTGGTCGGAGGTCTCGGAAGCACCCGCCTCTACTGCCACCGGAGCTCGGAGAGGCAGGGCGGAGATGGGCCAAGGTCTGAGCTGTGCCAGCTCGAGCTACGAGCATGACTTCTTCGCTGCAGTTCAAGCCGGCGACTTGCAGGCGGTGGATTTCTCCCTGCGGGAAGATCCCTCCCTACTTCTACGGACCACCATCTACGACCACCTCTCCGCGCTCCACATCGCCGCCGCCAATGGCCGCGTCGAGGTGCGGTCTTTTCTCTTTGTCCGCGCTTCTCCTGATGAATCTTGGCTGATGATCGGGATTTTATTCGATTTGCGATGTGTTTTTCAGGTTTTGGCTATGCTTTTGGATCGATCTGCCATTCCCGATGTCGTGAATCGAGATAAACAGGTTGCTAAACGATTAAGAAAACTCTTTTCCCCTCAGAATTCACGATTTCCCTCTTTCCTGCTGAAATAATCCTTTTAGAAGACCTTCTTATTGTGATATTTGATGTTAATGTTAGACTCCATTGATGCTGGCTGCGATGCATGGAAAGATCGAGTGCGTGCAGAAGCTACTTGATTCGGGGGCAAATGTGAGTGAAGTTCCTACCTTATTGTCAAATTTTAATCTTTTTCCTCGGTTTCTATATGCTAGATTTTCTTGATTTTTTTTTAAAGAATACTGATTTTTTGCTACTTCTGTGTGGTTAGATCTTGATGTTTGATTCGGTTAATGGAAGAACTTGCCTGCATCATGCTGCTTATTATGGCCATTCAGACTGTTTGCAAACAATTCTGTCGGCTGCCAAATCCACACATGTCACGGATTCTTGGTGAGCCTCAAACTGATCCACTAATAATTCATCACTTGATTTTGGCTGAATGAATCAAGCTGCTAAGCTTCTTTATCTCCTGGTATCTGTGATTCCAGGGGATTCGCCCGGTTTGTAAACGTGAGAGATGGTACTGGTGCGACGCCCTTGCACTTAGCTGCAAGGCAAAAATGGCCCGACTGTGTCCATATTCTTTTAGACAATGGGTCTCTCGTCTGTGCTTCAACTGGTCGATACGGGTATTTTATAGACTGGTCTTTCTATTCATTCGGCCTATGTTCAATTCTGCAGATTGTGACTCAGCTGAGTGCTCAAGAGTTCCATAATTGCAGGTATCCTGGGAGTACTTCTCTGCACTTGGCAGCTCGTGGGGGAAGTTTGGATTGTGTTCGAGAATTACTTGCACGCGGTGCAGATCGACTTCAAAGAGATTCAGCAGGGTAAGAATGATTGTCCAATCTTTAGGCTTTAGGATCTGACTTTCTTGAAGTTGGTTTATGCTTGCGGCAGCTCAAGCGGTTATTAAAACATAATAAGCCAATTTACTAAATGATTTTAAATGGCTTCTTGATCATTTCTCAACGGTATCCAGGTGCCTTCATCAACTGGTATATTTATTGTAATTCATATTTTGCGTGATATTTTGTCCGAATAATCTATTAGCATGTGTTTAATGGCTAATGGAAATCGAACATAGGTCTTGAAATTGACTGGATTTTAGCTTTTCAATGTCTCTTTTAATAGGACCAACAAGTGGTAAGATGATCAAAAAAAATTTTGATAGCTGTTTTTACATATATGTATATTATAAAGCATTGCCTTCAATTTTTCTTCGGGATAATGTTTTGGCAATTGAATATACAGGAGACTACCATATGAGGTTGCACTGAAGCAGAATCATGGAACATGTGCTGCTCTATTAAACCCATCTGCAGCAGAGCCTCTAGTTTGGCCTTCTGCGTGGAAGTTCATAACTGAACTTGACCTAGAGACAAAGGCTCTGCTGGAGGCAGCTTTGATGGAAGGTAACAAGGAAAGGGAAATGAAGATATTGAAAGCAACAACACATTCCTTGACATCTCCTGATCATTCAGAAAAAGCATTTGATGATGATATTTCTGAGGTACTATATTTCCCTTTTTCCCTTCTACTGTTTTTTTTCCTGATTATGACAACCCATTTGGTCGCAATCTTTCTTCCAGCAATTTTTTATCATGTAGGGTAGCAGATTTTCCTCTCCATCATGTAGTATGATTTTAGGTGGAAGAACTTGGCTTGCTTGGAACATTTATGCATCTGTATTTATCTCTAATAAATACACTTACACTTTCATTCTTATGCAAGTGAATTATCAATTAGCAAAACTCAGTTTTTATATAAAGAAAGAATCATCTATATTTTGCTGAAGCTGTGATGTATTATCCTCTCTTTTTTTGTCGAGTCTTGTGGGACTACCATGCTGTTTTTTTTACTTGTTGAGTAACCTAAGAAGTTAAGTTAAGACACACCATCGTCTTACTCTTCATTGTGGCTGTTCCAGTTTTGGGCCACCACCTGTGATGATTCTTTTGTTTAGGTTTAGCCTACACCTCAGGTTCAAAGTGTTGCATGAGATGACTACCTCACCACTCCCTAACTGACATTCATGCACTACCTGATAAAGACAGAGTCAGAATATTCACTTGGCAAAGTTTCTTGAGTGTTAAATGGTTAACCTTTGTGCTTCTTTTGTCTATGACTAAAAAATTTAGAGGATATGCCAAAGATTAAAGATACAATATGCAGTTGTCTGATGATACTTCTTTGCTAATAAATTGGTTCATTTTATACAATATATTGCCACACCTCTTTGAATTTTTTCATGAAAAAAATGTTATTATAGGAGTGTGATGCAGAACTCTGCTCCATTTGTTTTGACCGAGTTTGCACCATCGAGGTTCAAGACTGCCGGCATCAGATGTGTGCCCACTGCACACTGGCCCTGTGCTGCCACAACAAGCCCAACCCCACAACCTTGTGCTTACCTTCACCTGCCTGCCCCTTCTGCCGCAGCAACATATCTCGGTTGGTAATCACCAAGGCCAGGGGTGCTGGTGATGACAACAACACTTCAAAGCCAAGGAGGTCAAGGAGGTTCCCTAATTGCAGTGAGAGCAGTAGCAGCTTCAAAGGTCTTTCTATGGGATCATTCAGAAAGATCGGATGTGGCTCAGGAACAATAACTCATAGCAGTGACATTCTGGACAAGTTTTAAAACGTTGCAGTGCACTTCACAAAAAGATAAGGTTTGGGAGTATAATACTATATGATGCTGAGGCAGCTGCAGATTCCTGAGTTCTAAATCATAATGAGAATATAGTGAAGCTTAAGCAGTGCTTTGATAGATTTTGAATTGGTAATTAGTATACTTAGCTAGAAGAAAGTGATGTCAACTCTACTGAAGGAACACTGTAGATGGATTCTTGGTATAGTAAAAAGCAGTACAATCCATGAGTGTCCTTCAAGAGAAAAGAAGTTGTAGCTTTGTCTATCTACTTTGGAGCAAGGTGATGCATGTACATGGGCACACCGCACATTGATTGAGAAGAGTCTTTTGGGTGTTTGGCCATCATGTGAACTCTTCCATGTAATTAAGCATGGGAAATGGGCTCCAATATTCTCAGTACTCTCTCTCTCTCTCTCTCTCTCTCTCTCTCTCTCTCTCTCTCTCTCTCTTTAATTATGCAAGCTTCTTATCAGTTGTCTCATTTCTCACTCTGACATGGGGTCAAGTCTTGTATTGCTGGATGCAGAGGTGATGCACTGTGGATTTCTTTGTTGATGTGGGGACAAACTGATGAGGCAAAAGCTAAAGATGGCAGCTTCTCTTATTTAGAGGGTATGTCTCCTAGCTGTGTGTGCTTGGGTCATATGTCTCACATCTTCTTTGACAGTGTCTATACCAATCATTTCACTGCTAAGATCCATGAACCCAGTTTGATAATAATCAATGCCTGAGAACTAGAGTGGGCCATCCTGTTCAATCACTTGCAGATCTGGTTTGAATTCAACTCAAAAACTAGCCTGGTCAAAAATTACTTGTATTTGTTCAACAAATTTAAAATAGTCATGATTTAAGAGTTAGGCAACATGACTAAAAATTGACAAAATAAATAGCATGACATCACAGCTAGAAATTGAGCATCGCCACGTTGTTTGCCTTCCCATAGTTCTAACAATATATAATTATGTTTTAGATTATTAAAAAATATATATTTTTTCATTTAGTCTTTTAAAATATTTTATTTTTTTCGTTTAGTTCCTTTTTAGTCCATCTCAGCATTCGTTGACATTTAACATCAAAAGTTAATGAAAAGTTAACGGAGAGATCAAACGGAAACGAAAATAATTTTTGAGAGACTAAACGGAAATTTTTTAAAAATGAGAAATCAAACGAAAAAAATACGATATATTGAAGGACCAAAAGCATAACTTGGACGATGTGCATATATATATAATCACAGGATTATATAATTTTATTTTCAATCTTTAATTTATAGTTGAACTAATACAAGATAGGATGACCTAATTGGAAAGAAAAAGAATTCAGTGCATTTGTCTGATTTTTTTAGTGACAAGCCGGGATGAGTTGGCGGGATCAGATGAGGAATTGTCACTATCTTTGTGTTATCTTCATTTCTGGAGCTGATGCAGGGTTGCTATTGTGGCCCCATTCATTTCCTAATCCACTAGAGCAATTCATCGGGGGAAGAGCTATGATAGGGATCGTGCTTGAAAGCGATGGATGTGAAAAAAAGCCCGGCATGCCTATCCCAAATTTGTTGTTTTATTTATCAAATAAAATCTTAATTTTAAATTATCTCCGGCAATTCTTTGGGAGAAGAGTTTTGGTTAGAGATGGCAATTGGTTGCCCCGTCCATGAGCGGCACGGACCCGGCCTGAGCGGGGCCCAAGGGACGGGCTCGGCTCATCCATTGGGGCACGTGGGCCGTGCTCGATACGGCCCGGTGTGTCGAGCCTGACACCACATACGTGTCGAGCTCGGCAGGCCAAAGGTTGGCATAGGCGCATGCCTAGGCATGTGTCAGGCTAGCATGGCGTCGGGTTGGCGCCAGGTCTCGCTTGGCGTTGGTTCGGGTTGAGCCCGAAGGGCGGGCCACGTGCCAAGGCTGGGCCTTACCAATGAAACTCTGGGCCGTGCCTAGCACGACCCAATTTTTCTCCGATCGTGCCAGGCACGATTCGACTGGGAATGGGCCTACTCGAGCTCGGGCCTAGGTCGACCCATGCACGACCCATTGTTACCTCTACTTTTGGTTGAATCCCATTGTCCAGGTCAACAAAGGTTAAGAACTATGAACGTGAGAAAAGCTCAGCCTACCTATATCTACATAGCACAAAAACGAAAATGTAAAATATTGCACGAAATAAAGAAATATTAATCTTATAAGATATAGGACATTGAAACGTTAAGAAAATTCTAAATAAAAAACATATTTTTATAATTAATATAATATAATAATTTTAAAAATATAATTATTTATACAATTATTTTATTCATAATATGTTCATATGTTTCACCTTATATTTTTCTACATCAATTTTTTTTCACTTTTTCTTTCCATCAATTTCAACATTGTATCACAGTGTATTCATAACAATTTTTGCACTATATCATAGTGTATCAACTCATAAATTTTTAAGATACGACCGAAAACTCTCTCAACAATTTTCGACACACGTTTTCCTTGAGGTTTCTAGGGGTTTTTGTTTTCAAAGTATTTTTGATACGGAGAAAAAAGCACCAATTGGAAGAAAATGAAATGGTTATGAAGTTAGAAGTCTAAAAAAAACTAGAGTATGAGCTCCAAATGCATATGTTCTACTTGTCCAATATCTAGTAATACTATTGCATTATGCAGTCAAACAAATTATTTAAATTTTCACAAACTTGTCCATAGATAGTGGAGAATGAAATTTATAAAAAGCTTTCACCGCAAAATAATGAGCATAGTATAAGTTACAAATTTACATTGACTTTATAAATATCTATCTCTGTTTTTAAATCTCGTTTAATGCACTATATAAGGATAGAATCAAATAATATTAATATAATAGGATAAAGATCTGCTAGTATAAGGGCTAACATGATATTTGATTTATCCTTATTGGAGATTTGATAGGATAACAACATAATTGTAATGTATTATTGATTGATCATCTTATGTTATCATGCTACATGATGCACCAAATGGATCATATATATATGTTCTTTATTGTGTCAATTTGATGCCATATTATTGGTTGTCTACTAGTTGATTTATTCAAAATTTTGGCAATTTGTTGAAATGATTCATACTTTGTGCTAACCATCCCAGTCGTCCATCCGTTTGTTATATTTGAAATTTTCCCAATCGAACGAATGATATATAGAAACATATGACGTGGTTTGATTAATTTAAAAATAAGCGGATATAATCTTATCATTTCTTAATGATATGGATAATTTAATAAATAGTCCGATATAATATAATCTTATCTTCTTTTAGTCCCACATGGGCTGGTATATGTAGGGGTGGCAATTTTATCCGCATCCGCTAACTAAAAACCGCATCCGCACCGTATCCGATCCATATCCGCAAGTAAAAATGGATACGGATACGGATATGGATTTAGAAAACTTATATCCGCGCGGATATGGTGCGGATACGGATATGGCTGTGGATCCGCACCGTATCCGCACCGCCTATCCGTGTCTCTAAATGACTATTTTGCTCATATAAGTTATTAATATATATAAGAGCTCTATGGTAATTTCATGTCAAGATGAATTTTGAAGTATATTATATATTTATTTTGGATCAATGAATTAGTAATTTATTGATTTTTTTTAATTAAATATAAAAATTTAATATCCATATTTGAAGCGGTGCGGATATCCGTATTTGAAGCGGTGCGGATATGAATATCCATATTCACATCCGTGGCGGATACGATGCGGATACGAATGGGCGGATATGGAGTGCGGTGCGGATACGGATAATCCGTATCCGCTCCGTTGCCGGCCCTAGGTATATGCACTGCATTATGTATTGTGCTGGTCGATGGTGAGGCACGACCTTACTTGAACAGGATCTGTTCTATAGGCTCGTACAACTGTGTCCTTAAGTGTTAAGAAGACGGGCAATCCAATTTGGTTGATGAATTGTGACCTCGAGGTCAGAGCGTGACTAACGGTTCAAATTCGTTCGGATTTGAACTGTAGATGATCGCATCAATTTGGCCTTTAAGCTGGATTGGTTGATCTCGTGGTTGTCTGACAGATTCATATTTTTTTTGGCTTTCTAAAACATGAAGTTCAAATAACGATGCAAATTTGCAATAAAGATTAATTTAACTATCTCATTTGTTTCATCGCATTTATATTTTTAGCGAATGAAAAAAAGAAGACAATAATAATCTTGGTACAAAATCCTAAAAATCTAGCCTACATTTATTTCAACGTCAAATAAGAGCAAAATTCTAATTCAGCTTTGGATTCATAAATAAATATATGTTAGCTATTACATATTTTTGTGAAAACAACTAAAAGTTAATCATTGTTAAAGATATAATATAGAACTCTACTACAGTTAGATGCCTAATTAAAACTTAGAAGATAATGGTTCGTAGTAGCGGATTTGTGACCATAGTTTTCTCTTTGATCTTTTTACATAACCATGGGATTTGTCATCATAGTTCTCTTTGGTCTTTTTACATAACCATTAAACAATGATTCGGCTGTATTTGTAGACAATTGATCTTAAAACATTAAGCATCCTTGTTAAGCTCATTGTTTACAGAGAATCTAATTGGTTCACAACTATCAAAAGCTTGCTGGTAGGTAAAACTTCATACATTATTTAATTAGTTCAATTGTGCAAAGATTTAGAGTGGCTTCCAATTTAGGTGGGACATCTGTCTCACTTTTTTTTTTTCAAAAAAAGTTCAATTGTGCAAAGATTTGATGATCAATCAACAAATCTGATGGGTCAATAAACATTACATCCAAATTACAGCAACATATTAAAATATAATTGACCTGCCAAGAACCAACTGCTGAATTCCGTAGCACTTGCTGATATTTGCACTTCGCAGCAATCTGCCACTTTGCTTGAACAAAATTTGCCAGAATATGTAGGCATGAAAATGTGTTAGGAAGATTGCAGCCATCAACGGATTTGCCTGCCCGTTTTTCTTCTAGGGACGTAGCTGGGCTGGTGTGTGATTGTTAATTTGCTTGCTACCATATAAATCTCTGAGTGCCCGGTTCATGCTCCCAGTGAAATGGTCGAAACAAGAACATGTATAGCGTGAAAATATTTACAATAGCATAAAGAGTGCCGATGAGTATCCAACTTTTAGTTTTGCCAATCCGAGAATGTAGAGCCAATAAATAGAATGGTATTGTGTAGTATCTGAACTCAATAAGTGGTGCAGGGACCAAAACTAGTGCAGTAGCAACAACATAAGAGAACACCCAGATTCTACTTTGACATTTTCCTGTCATTGAATATAGAGTTTTAATCTGTTGAAATTCCAGACGCAGGCATTACTAATAAGATTTCTTGAATCACTTACCTAGTATGCTGACAATGGAAAACCATGAGTGAACATAAAGTGGGATCAAAAGATACTTTATCATCCGATGAGACTGGATAAGCTTTCGCCAAAAATAGAAGGGATAGTGACGGTTGTCCGCTAGGAGATATGGATGGGCAATGCTGCATTGGGAAATTTAATTTGATAATGAGTACTTACAAGCAACAGCAAATAATGGCCTCAGGTTCCATGTTATGGCTACTATTAAAACAATGGAAGGTATCATCATGCACTTAATGTGCAATAAGTGCCTCCAGATACAGAAAAAAGGAAAAATAAATCAGTTTATGGTATCCTTACGCACTATTCACTAATTTCAACTCCTTATTTTCCACAATCTTTTATATTCTTCTTTCTTTCTCACTAACAAACTAGTGTTGTGTTATGTCATGGATAAACCTGTTAGCCATTTCATCATTCTACAATTGTGTCATGTTCGAAAATGGACAAGCAAAACTCTACAGATGTGCCAAATTAGATTTGTAAGTCAAAATCAAAGCTGATGTGCCAAACAAGATTTATGAGCCTCACCTGAAAAAGTGCACTGCAACGAATCCCGCAACAAGAGCCAATACTAACTGAGAAGAACGAATAATCTTATGCTTTCTGAAAGACTGAAATAGATTTGCAGCTTCTGTAAAATGCACAGGAACAAAAGCAGCTACAGAACAAAGACCAAAGTATAACATTTGGGTAAAGTGTGGAGATGCAGCATGAGCTTCTTTTGCACCTGCATTATTTGACGTACACTTTAGGTTCTCCAGGAATTAAACACTGCATTTGAAACCTAGATGTTTAAGCTTGCCAATAAACTCGGTACCAAGAACAATGCTCCCGTTCCAGATGACAAAAGCCACAAACGCTAACAATATCAAGAGAAATGGCAAAAATGCAATGATGACTTTCCACTTCAGACTCCACAACTTTAAAGCAACATTCAGGATCTCACCAAAAAAACCTGCTGCACAGATTAACTATATGATAGAAAGTCTTCAACAAAGAATAATTTATAAAGCAAGCAAGGCATACAAAGACAACTATTTCAGGCAATGCTATTCTCTTATACAAGACAAGATAAAGGTACCCTTTCAGTAATGATCTAAAGAATGGCCAATAGAACATTTTTGTTAGTAGCAATTTAAACTAAATAGTTGGGGTATATTAATTAGATTAGGAAAAGTTACAGCAGAGAGGATAAACTAGAATCAATATATCTCAAGAGCTAAGCTACCAATTGTGAAGCTGCTAGAAAGCATATAACCAAGTGGTTTAACATATCATCTTGTTAAAACCATAATACAACAAAATACTAAGATATAGTAATGAAATTTGTGATATTTGATATTATATAGCATGTTATTCTATGTGTGCAGTTAGTTAAAAACTAAGGAATCTCTAGGAACAAAAGCATTTTCAAAAGAAAAATGAAACTCAAATTACATGCTAAATCTATATGAAAAAGCTGCTAGCATACCTGTACTATTGTGCTGAGAAAAATCAGTTCCCCTGGAAATAGACTGTTTTTTACCATTAGTGGAGGAATTATGAATATTTCGCTTTCTCAACCCTGAAGAAATTGGACAACTCATATAGTTCATCAGAAAAGTATTGTCCTTGAGCATTGATTCATGTTTGTTCTGTAAAACCGGATCTTTTTCATACAACTCTTCAGCATAAGTAATAGCACTATTGGCAGCAATGAAGAGCATCCATACTACATTTGTTTGCCGAAACAGTATGGCAAATGCACCAAGCTGCATGGTAATGGTGCATAAGTACAGTGCATATGAAAAGAACCCTGCAGCTCTTTTTTTTCTCCTTTGTGTAAGCACATCAAAAGATACTTGCATAACAGATTTACAAAACCATCAATTCACAATTAAAGACAAAATTCAATGTCCATACTTAAAGTAGAATGATTTTAAGATAGCTCTTTCTTTGTTATAGATCAAAATAAGAAATCCTAGAGCTAACATGGCAGCATACACATATTGGTTACTTTTCTTAGATATGTTATTTCCGGGAGAATCACTTGTGAGCATCATTAAAACTAAATTTTACATCCAAGTTTTCTTGCATTTCAATATCTGTCTGTACTAAAACTATAAGCTAGGAAAATATACTAATTACCAGGACTGCTTCAATTTGATGACATAAAGGAACTTTCTTTTCTCATATGAAAAAACAAATAATAGCTTAATAAGATTCTTAATCATGGACCCATCTAGTTTTCAGAATATGCATCAATGAGGATACATTTAGGTGGGAATGAAAAACTAGTTTTTCTTAAGTGGACCCTACAAGGTGGTCATCTACAACAGTCTTCTATTATTTCCCCTATTCAAGTTAAACTTTACTATTTAAAAGATTCCAAAAACTTGCATCAATACAGTGCATATTGAAGTATGATAATCAATGCTTCATGCATATACACAAATAAGTATGAATGGATGTTCGTGCCCTTGGCTCTGATCACCTTCCTGACAGCCATATTTTGTTTTTTTAAGAACAAGATAACATAATGATTCTTAGATAGTCAAACAAGAGAAAAAGACACTGGAGTATAAGTTATAATAAACAGCCTCAATACAATGTAAAAAAAAGAGTACAACACAATTGAAAGTTCAGGTGAATATACTATTTGCAGTGGGAGACCAACTGGTTAGCAAGCCTCTAGTGAAATGCAAACATATTAAACAGCAAAGCATTTTGCAAGGTTTTATAATTCAATAATTATATTGACATGCAGTGGTTATTATGCAATTGAAAATTCATTTATGAGTTGCCGAGTCAAATACTACTGAAGTGAAAAAAAAACACTCCAGGAAGGATAAAAGGCAACTTTAACTTCAAAAGTAGAAATCTATACCATGGCACTGAGCCAATAACGGCTTTTCAGACTAGCCAGGTACATTGCAAGAACGGCAGTCAGTGAAGCTACATCTGTATAATACAGAAATGTGAAGAACCAGTGAAGTGGATATGAAGCTAGTATGATTGCATAAATTGTTGCTTTCTTTTCACCAAGATTAGGTCTTAACTTTATGAGCAAATCATAAATTAAAACACTGCAGATGATCGCCACAACGGCATTAGTAGATCGAAGAATGACAGTGGAACAGATTGAAGACAATGTAGTGGCCGCCTTTGCAAACCACATTGCTGGGAACAAAGAAGTAACATAGGCAAGCGAAAGGTAGTACCTGAAAAATCAAAAATAATCACAACGTTACGCATAAGTTGATCCATATACTTAACTCCAACTTTGTCAGAATTTAACTCAGAAACCAAAAATCCACAGTTGATTGACGTGGATTTCTGTAAGGCATCCTCGTGTTTTTGAAGAAAACAGCCCCTTATAAATTGACAAGCAACAACCCACAATTCATTGCTTGCTAAATGCTAACGCATTGGATTCACACTTAAAAGTAACAAATAGCTAGTGGGACTAAGTTGAACTTCTTAGCGCCTTTTATTATACTGAACCAAGAGAATTAATTCACAAGAAGACCGAAATCCAGCATTCATTCTTCATCACAAAGTAAAAAAGAAAGGGCAAAACTAACAACAAGACTGGAATATAGACAAAAACACAAAAAAAATCGAAAACTTAACTAAAGTAACTATCTTTGTCATCTAGTCATTATGAGCAATAGAAAAAAAGAGCGGATATGAACTAATTAGAGGGAGCGAATTCTCACAAGCCGGGAGGAGTTGTGATCATGGGATCCCAGGTCCGGAATTCCCCTCGGCAGTAGCGCTGCGCCTGAGGGATGTGGAAGATCTCATCCTGACAGTAGGGACTGAGAATGTAAAAGGTATATCTTTGAACAACTACCACACATCCTAAAAGACCAAGCAAGACACAATCGAGACCAGGGGATCGAGAGGTGCGGTACCATGTAGGGATCGGGGACGACGCGGTCGACCAAGATGGAGATCGGAATGGCCCACAAGCTGACCACCGCGGCAACAGTTAGTCTTCCCATTTGGAGCTCGGCTTCTTCCTCGACGAAGCCCTCGAGCGAGACCAGAGTACCTCCGAATTAAACCCTCGCGCTAATTTGCGAAGAGAACCCGTAAACTTCTTTAAACAAAAAGTTACAAATTGAACCCCCAACCTTTTTTATTTAATTATTCCGCTTCAAGGTTTTTCATCTCAATTTTCTTTTCTATATTTAATTATTCCTAGACTTTGGTTGACAAAATAGTGTCAGAAATTATATTTCCTAAGAAATAATGGCCAACAAATGGATAAATAAACGAAACTATAAACCAAACTGCGCTTCTTTGAGACTCGGTACTACTGACCGTCACCATTCTGATTTGCATAACTAGGGCCCATTTGATTCGCAAATTGCTCGTCACAGGACACCAGACAGAGACAAGGACATGACATCAAGTGTTCTGGAACAGTAGCTATACCGTGTTTGTTTCGTCAAGAACAGGACACGATATTCCGTCATGTCCTGCGTTTGTTTCGCTATAACAAAGTACTGTACATGATAAAATGACTAAAATACCCTTGTAAATTAGTCTTAAAACTGATTAATACGTAAAAAAATCTTAATATATAGTATCAAATATTTTTCAACTAATATATAGTTTAACTAATAAGTTTTCAACTAACCTAAAAGTATAATAATAGAATAATACCGAAAAATATAAAAATCATACCAAACGATCTCCAATCTGAAATCTGACACCACCATCGCGTTCAGCACGTGAAAATTTACAACTTTGGTATTCACCTCGACTCGATCCGACGACTCTACGATCAACTACAAAAATACCCCAATAATTCATAAATTAATCTAATTTCATATGGTACAGCTCTCTTCTTTAATTACCCAATTTATTAAATAAATACCCTCTCCCTCACTCGTCTCCCTCTCCACCCGACGCCCGCCCGAGCCCCGCCTTCCTCTGGTCCGCTCGGACCCACGCCGGTCGGTCCTCCCGGCCGCTGGCGATCACTCCCGGCGACACGATCCGACTCATCGCCAACCCCTTCTGCGTCTGATCCCGCCGCCTCCTCCCGTCCGAGCGCCGCCTTCCTCTGCTTCGCTCGGACCCACGTCGGCCGGTCCTCCCGGCCGCCGGCGATCATCCCGGCGACACGTCGGCCCTCTCCCCGACCTCTGCGATCAGTCCGACGATGGTGGCCCGGCTCCGTCGAAGGAAGGGGTAATTTTGACAATTGCAGCCCTTGTCCTCCGCCCGATTTTGGTGTACCGAGAAATTTCTCGGTACACCAAAACGGGTGGAAATCCTGTCCCGGACAAGGAGAAGTCCTTGTCCCGAAGCTTCTTTTGCAAATCAAACGGGGGATATGGGCGGATGTCCAGTCCAGTCCCCCGTTTTTTAGCAAACCAAACGGGCCCTAGGAATGACAATGATATCCATTTAAGTAAATATTCGCGAATATTTATTCGTTTATGATAAATATAAGGGTTAATATTTTATTCGCGGGATATCGTGGATAAATTTTTTTATCCATTTATTATATAGGACATGTACAAATATTATAGTATCTGTATCTGCGGGTATCCATTACCTGCGAATATAAGTATAATTATAAAAAGACCGTATGTTGTTGTTGATAAATGCTTAAAGACTTTATGTTGTTGATAATGTGTTTATCTACTCTCTTTTTTATCCTAGAACTTATGTTGTTGATATTTATTTTATTATTTTGAGTTTAAATTTTAATAAAATATTATAATTTATATTTTTCAAAGTGTCATGAATACCCGTCAATACTCGTGGGGATCCGTTCCTCCTTGGAGAATTAAATGAGTATCCATTATTGATACCCGTATGAAATTAAATGGGTATGAGTATGGGTATTATATATATTTTGCGGGGCGGATAGCGGGTGGGCACCCTCTGTATTCGCTCTGCCTCGTTGATATCCCTATGCAAACTAAAAAAATTATTCTATGGATCTTGGGGAAGATAAAAAAATATGCAATAGTGTCAAGATCTATATTAAAAAATAAAGAGAACATCTTCAAATTTCGAAGGAACCACAAGTATAGAAACTGTTAAAAAATCAATTTAATCATGTCATAATTTATATTGGATTTTCAAAATTTATTAACAGAGGATACACTTCTCATAAACTGCAGGAAATAATTTAACCAATCCCCTAAGTAAATTGTACTTTCTAATATTGTTTATTAAATGAGTGATAGTTATAGTTTCGAAAATAAATTATTTGATGAACCTAGAATTATCAATTGAGGCCGAGATGAATGATGAACTTATACATTTTCGCATGTCAAACACTATGGTTAGATCTATTTCTCCTCAGAAAATATTATTAGGACACCCTTTTAGTAGGTTAATTGTTGAGGTGTTTAATTAATAATAATTTGTTAAGTTGGGGATTTATTTAATATTAATTAATTAGTGAGAAATAATTGTAGTTTGGAGGGTGGATTGTGTTTGCGAGTCAGTTGTACCTTGTTCGTTGTTGATTTGTCGTCGAAAATAAAATAATAAAAATACCTTTTTGCATTCGATGTTTATTTTGCTTCTTAAGATTTGTTAAATTTCTTTTGCATATTATTGTTGGGCATACCATGTAGATAAATTGCATGTGTAAAATTTTATTGTTACTTATTGATGTTAATTTTTGATCTTGGTATGTCATGCTAGTTATGCTAGTTATGGTGCATTGAATTAATTATTTCATGTGTAATATCATGTTGCTATCTATGGTGTTGTCTTCCAATTTTTTTTCTTCAAATGTTGTCTCCTAGTCGAGCACATTGTTATCTGATTAATCATTTATCATTATCACATCGAGTTGTTGCTATATCGTTGATCATGTTGATGTTATTTTCTCTATTGTATTGATTATGCATGGTGATACCACATTGTTATACTTTTAGAGTAGAGTTGCATGGTTACTATCGACCTAGAGGCTACGACCTTGGAGATGACTTAGTCCTGGATCATCCTATTGTGGTACCCTCCAGAAATGGATGATGGTATGGATATTGATTAGTCGACTTTGGGCACCAAGTGTGGTAGTCGTATCATCGTCAGAGCGGGCAATCGATGTTGTGGGTGGTGGAGTACGAGATTTTTACCCAACGGTCCATTCACTCGTTGATTTGGTCAACATTGTCTAGGAGTATGTGAGAAGTATTTATTGTATTTATCATCTTTGGTTGCATCTTAGAACATATTATTATTTATTGTTGAGTTGACACTTGATATATTTTGTTGATCATGTTGAAATTCTCCTACTCAACACCTCTTAGTCTTCGTTGTTTTTGCTTTAGACTCATGGGGGTGAGCTGTCAGTCGTTAAATCGAGTCGCAAATAACATGTAGACTCCTAGTAGGCATGGAGCTCCGACATTGATTATTTTTGTATTTTATTTTATTTTGTCATCGGGAAATACCTAAATTATGAAATTATTTATTTTGGAGTTCATAATGCGTGGGTTATTAAATGCTTTGTTTAAACTTGAATTTAAATGAACCACTTCTTATCGTATGTATTGTCGTGTCAGAATTTTTTAATGTAATTATAGATTTTAATGATTTTTATGATAATGAATTGTAGTCGAGTGTCTGTTATCATGTTTCAGGATGAGACCGCATTGAGGTGTGGGGGCGGGCCTAGCTCAGGCGTGACAACATACTTAATTTACATTTAGATAAAAAAAAAATTAATTTGATAAGTTCATCATGCATATGGATTACCAAATCACTAAATCTTACACAATTATATTTGCGCTACTAAGAAAAGAAATGGAATAAATATTTATAGTAAGAAAAAAATTGTGTGGAAACTGTCTTAGAAACATGCATATTTTTTCATAATCATGCAATTAAACCAACAAGTTCTTTGAAACAGTTAATGTACAAAATTATACTGATATAAATAGATTCCAAAAGATTACAACCATGGTTTCAAATACCGTACCGTACCGTACCGCTCGGTACGACTGGTATTTATCGATTTTTGAAAAAAAAACTAGTATACGAGATACTCGGTATTGGGCGATACCGAGTATCTCGGTAAATACCGCCCGATATTGGCGGTATTTATCAAATACTGCTCATACTGAGTGGTATTTGATGTCATAGCGGGCGATACCGCCCGCTATGACCCAACGGCTCTTAAAAACAGCCGTTGGGTACTGTAGCAGAATGGTCGACCCGATTTGACCTATTTTGGGGTCTATATAAATCCTTCAAAACATACATTTCAGCTGAAATAGTGCCAAAATCTCGAGCGACCCCGCATGGCAGCACAGTCTTCGGTTGGAGAAGACTAATCACCGGTAATGCATCCACTGTAATTAGAGGTGGCAATGGGTCGTGCTTGGGCTGGCCCAAGCCCGGCCACCTTCGGGTCGTGCCAGGCACGACCCGACACCTCAAGGGGGAGGCCCAGCCCCGGCCTAAGCCAACCCCTTCGGGCTCAGGCTGGCCTGAAATATTAAAAATGAAAATTATAAAGACCAGCGATGACACTTGAATCATTGACCTTTAACTTCATTTGGGGTGAACTAACCACCACACCAAAGCTCTTTATATACATATATATAATATCACTGAGTAAAGTACCTATTGCTCGTGCTTGGTACAGAATACTAGGCTAAACCTAGGTGCAGACCAGGCTAGGCCTGGGTGGCGCCAGGCCTAACCTACGGGTGCAGGGGCAGGCTCGACCGTCGGTCGGGCTTGATTGGGCCCGCCCCTTGGGCACATGCGGGTCGTGCCCGGCCCGACCCAAAATTCTTCGAGTCGGGTCAGGCATGGCCCAGAGTCGAGTCGGGACCATGCCGTCCACGGGTGGGCCCGGCCCATTTCCACCTCTAACTGTAATATGATTTATCGTGGTGGAGGCGTCACTTGATTGAAGGCACACTTGGCCGGAACATCCGGCGACATCGTCAAATGCACCAAAGCACCGTCAGAAGTCCGACAGATGTTCAAAGATATGCTCATCAACAAGAAGGAGCAGCGTCTTAAGAATGCAGCTCAACAAGCCGAGTTCGACCGACGAGCTACCCAAGAAGTTGGTGATGGCCATTATGAGGCTCGGGGTGGCGGTGACGACGAGGATCCGGAACTTAAAGCCGGTATCCGAGTTTCATTGGAGCATGTTGTATTCGAACGAGATCGGATGTACTATCCCGGATCTCATTTTGAGTATGGCGGCGGCAATGGTAGTAGTGGCACAAGCAGTGCCGGCTCGACTTCGACTGTCGGATCAATGGACTGAAGTGATTCAATTCTCTCCGGTCCTCAAATTGGCCGGAGTTCTAGCATGAGGGTACCTCAAAGCAGAGGAGGCATTCGTAAATTCTTCACAAACCTCGGAGCAAGTGGTAGGAAAACTAATGTTGATGTTTCTAATCTTGATCCCAGGGCATTTCCTCCTCCATCAGCAAAACAACCGTGCATAGACGATGCTTGGGCAAGACGAAGAAGTGGGAGTTGGGGAGAGTCATCTCCAAATGGTTCTACTTCAGCCGGATTCCTGCAAATGCGACCAACAATCCATACTATCAAACTATGGTGTCTACCATCCAAAAGATAGACCCAGGTATTGCCCCTCCAACTCCCTATGAAATTTTAGGTCCTTATCTTGAAGCGGAGGTCGATGAAATAAAGCAATGGATCGACAGAATCAAGCGGCAATAGGGGGAGTATGGATGTAGTTTGATGTGCGATAGCTGGACCGGGCCAACCCAAATAAGCATCATCAACTTCCTCATTTATTGTAACAGGATGGTTGTTTATCACAAGTCGGTGAACTCGTCCGATGAAATCCATGACGTTTACTACTCTCGAAGCTGATGACGGAGGTGATCGAGGAGATTGGACCCCAGAATGTTGTTCAAGTTATAACCGACAACGGAGCCAATTTCAAAAGGGCAGGTGAGATAATTGAACATGATTATCCTCACATATGTTGGACTCCATGTGCAGCCCATTGTGTAGACCTAATGATGAAAGATATCGGTGATATACCAATGTTGAAGTCGACGGTAAAGAAGGCGCAACAAATTACCCGCTTCATCTACAACCACACATGGGTACATGCCCTAATTCAAAAATTTACAGAAGGTGGACCGACAGCTTTGCAAGATTACCATCACGATATGATGAGTAGCTTGCAAGAAGTTTCTGAATCAACCTACTCTGTATCAAGTACCTACTCAACTGATGATATAGGGACTAGTTCTTGGATTGCCAACAAAGAAACACTGATGGGTATATGGTATAATGGATACTAAGGCATGATGGCATGAGATCATTTCCAGATATGGGCATTGGAGACTTACGGTGTTGACCTTAGTCGTGTATATCCCCAAGATATGTACGAGTACGACGAACGTCATTCGTCCGCATTTTAAACATTGTATTAATGTATTTGAATCTTAAATTTAAGTATTTCTTGATCAATTATGTGTTATTGGAGTTATTTTTAACAACAAAATAAAAAAAAATCTATCTGGTATGTATTTTTTGTACCGGCTCGTACCGTGTGTCGGTACGGTACGGTACCGGTACATACCAGTATCGGTCAAAGACCGAGATCGGTACCGGTATTGGTATTTTAAACCATGATTATAACTACTCATAATTAATTCTCACATTTGATGTATGCTAATTTTCTCAATCATGCTTTTTTAAATAGCAAAATTAGATTCTGATGACAACTTAGTCTATTCTTTTTAAACTGGCTTTCCTGAGTACTAACCATAAACATAATTGCATATGAGATAGAGTTACCCTCTTGAGTGAATGATGACTCACTTTTCATGCACAATGATGATAATTATCTTGATAAGGTCATGCTGCTTAAATTTGATGCTTAGTTCTTTTGGAAAAACATTAAGCTGAATAATGACTAAAAAATAGATTAAAAAAATCCTCATCCACTTAAGAAGATAATATGGTAGGACTCCACTTATATATCCATCATTCAAACTCATTAAATAATCATTGATGAATAAATAAATCATCTATCATTTGATACAAAAATCTTGCCATTCAAACAAGCAAATCTATGATACATAGCTGAATGCCGTAGTAAGTTTTCAGATTTTGATCTCAATCATCTATACATTTGTACAGGTTTTACTAATATAAAAACTAATGTACATCAGTACACAAGATATTGATGACAAACCCCTATATGCAAATGATGGCAAACATCTTCAAGTCTGACAGAGCCAATCCCTTATCGCAAAACGGAGAGCGTAGTTCGGAGTAAGATTTTGGTGTGTCAGCTTCATATTGGTCATAGGAGAAGTATCCCGTCCGCTCTCAAGCCATCCTTGCAAAGCTTTCCCTTCGTAGGTAAATCCATCAGCTGCTACTTGAGGGTCATGCATGATTTCCTGCAATGCATACTAGCAACATCACCATAATTTCCAAGTATTAAGCTTTTAGATAGAATTGGCAATGATAAAAAGGCACAAGGTACGCGTCTTGTGTTTGAACTTTGAATCATGTCCATGCCCTCCACCCCTCCCCTCCAATTATATCAATTTCCAAGTATTAGGCTCGGGTCAATCAGGGAATGTTAGGAATATAGATAAATATTTCATGTTATTGTATTTAAACATTATGTGCAATGAACAACTACCAAGAAGGTAACAAAATTACAGACAACTTGTATTCGTTTTATACTTGCCTTAAGGATTGGGCACGAGAAGAATGAGGGTATTGGTCTTTCCTTTATTGTATGTAGCTGCTCCAAATCCTTTACGAGCTCAGGTGTCAATTCTGGTTGATCTTGAGCCTTCAGTTCGATGCATTGCAAACCAATCTCTGTGAGCCTTCTTGCCACAGCAGTAGGCCATTCACCGGCACTTGGATCCAAGATTGATGACAAATTCCCAGATGACATAGCTCGGCGAACCTCACTCTCAAACCCACTTGGTTTCCCAGTGAGCAACTGGAGAATTGTGATGCCAAATGAATACATGTCGGATTTTGTTGTCAACTCTTCACTCATTAGGTACTCTGGGTCGATGTAAGGGAGTGTACCCTGGGGCTTTAAGTAACGACATAAAAATGGGTTACGCTCTGTATCCTGCTCAACAAGATGGCATCTACCAAAATTTCCTAGTTTGCAAGTGTAATTGTAATCAAGAAAGATGTTCTCAGGTTTCAGGTTGCCATGAACAATTTTTTTGGGTTTGAGTGAGTGTAAGAAGAGAAGTGCACATGAGATATCAGATGCTATGTTGGTGCGGATTCTCCAAGTCATTGGAGGAGCGGTGGCTCTGCTGAAGAGGCAATCTTGGAGGGTTCCGTTTGGCATATACTCGTAAACAAGTGACAGGGCTTCAGGACACATACCAATTAGTGTCATCAGATGAGGGTGTCTCATTTTGCTAAGGACTTGGACCTGCAAAGACAGTAAAACTGATTCACTTAGCCTACAAATATAAGTAACTAAAAGAATTTTGATACAATTGTGCATCAGTGCTGAACCAGTAAGTAAATATAAGATTTTGGATCATCAGCAAATAGGGATATGGTCATCAGTCAAATGTCTTATAGAATTACAGGACCAAGTAATGGGAAATCACATTTCGTTGATCATATCATGCAACAGCAATTTAGAGTTTTGTGGTGGATTCAACTAGATACTAATTTGATGGTTAACATGATTTAGTTTATATGCATGTGCATGACAAAGTATACCTCCTGTTGAAACTCCACTTGGCTTTGAATGTTATGTTGATGCAACTTCTTAATCATCACAGTTTTATTCATAATTTCTCCCTTATAAAGACAACCACAGGCCCCTTGTCCCAACTTGAAGTTCTCTGAAAAATTGCAGGTAGCAGTTTGCAGATCTGACAAGGTAAACACTTCACAATAATACAAATCATCTGCATAAAAATTAAGCTGGCTCTGATTTGCGTTCAAGCCGTGACCACTGGTTCTCTTTTCAAACTGGTCCCCGTTATCCTCTTGCTGATTTATCTTCTGCCTTTCTTCCTTGAGAATCTTAATTGATGATTGAATGAGCTCTAACTCCCCTGCAGCTTCATCCCTGAGTAGTTCCATTTCATCGGCACGAGAATCTAGCATAGTTACAGTTTCCATGACATTTTGTAAGTCTCTCAAGGCCTCATCCCTTTGGTTTGCAAGTTTTTCACGCTGCAGCTGGATATTTCTGAGTAGATTTTCAAGCTCTTCTCTAACTTTGGTCTCATGTTTATGGGCAGATTCATAAGCTTTACCCTGGTTAAAATATGGCACAATAAAATGATTTCATTATCGAGCAATACAACATGTTCATTTTAGCACATATGAGAATGCATAGAATACAAATAATGAAAAGAGATATAGCAAAATAGCATCAAACTACTTTTTTTTTGGCATGAACTAATAGAATAGAAATATATCATTGCCTACTCTGTTAATAGCCTCTGCCACTTCGGACTCCAGCTGTTTCCGCTTAGCAAGTTCTAAAAATGCATCTCTTTTCAATCTTTCAATTTCCAATGTCACTTTCCTTAGCTGATCACATAATGCATCCTGCTCCAGCTCATCCTTCATAGAAACCAAGGTGAAAAATTATTTGAAACAATTTCACATGCTAGCAATAAAGCTGAATTAATGTTTATACACGAACCTTGGAGTTGATTTCTTTTGGAAACTCGGAATCAAAAGGTGAAGCATGCCATGAAGGTGCTGAGGAGAAATGTTCCTGTGAACTACATAAGTTTGTGAAGCATGTATCACTAGAGTCGTCGATTGAGACAACTGCATCATTAGGTTCATTCTGACACAAGCTGCTGATTCCTTGCACACTGGCACCAAAACCAGTGAATGTAAATCCCGCAGGAAGCAATAGCTCATCATTATGACTATGTGGATTTAACCAAATTCTCTGTCTACATGATGTTTCATCTGATCGAAGAACTGGCAGGCATTCATCTGTGAATTCACTAGCTTCCTTTGTCCAGATATGTCTACCTTTATTAACAAACCATATTTCACAGGATGGAGGCACATTTCTTGCAGTAAGAATTGCTTTGCTGGAGCTCCCTTTCAACTTGAAGCAACTGTAGTATTCCATTACATGTGCAGTAATCAGATAGGCGCATGTTTAAAGAATTTATCCATGCAGGGGCAAGAATGAGTGATATGCCTGTTGGCATTTGTAAGGTTCAATTAAACACATTAACTACTAAGTTAAACAGATTTAAACGCCAACAAAGCACCATGGATATGAATGGTCATGAACATGCAAAACACAAATCACTAGCTAAGATTTGCACTCAAGAGTTTAAATGTCAAGGTACAAAAATAAGCTATCTTCAAGATAAAACTAATTTCCAACTATAATCAGATAAGGCTATGTCTAAAGTTCCACATTTTTCAAGAATATGACTAGATTTACTACAGAAAAATTAACCAACAGAAAACCTTTAAGAATAAAAAACCACTTAATTATCTGAAACACAAATGAAAAAATCAAGAAAATACAGACATCCATGACCACAACTTACTTTGCTGAAGTTGATCCCATTACAAGCTTCCTAATCCCATATTGAGTCACTAAATCTACAATTCCATTTGTAATCTGATCAGTCTCAGTCACTATAAAGCTTGCATGCACCTGCATAGTTTCAGATATGGCAACGACGCCAGCAGTGAAAAAGTTATCTAAATGCTAGATACATTGCATAGTATTCCAATTGAATCTACCAAGTTTCAAAGATTGTAGTACTAGAAGTCTAGAAGTTATATATAGTTATACATATATACTAAAATAATATATTTATGTAACAAAATCAAATATATTTTTTCTAGTAAAGCATCCATAGTTCTTGTTTTAGATGGTAACATGAAACATTTTTCTTCATTTCAAGAACTTATATCTGTTGTATTTCAGTTTGAAATGCTTTAACTAAATCTTATGAATTATTATGGTGAAGAATATATAATTTAACAACCTTTCTAACTTCACTTTATTTAAAAAAGAAATCTTATTATTTTATATGTTCAATTGTAAATTATTTTTAAAAAATCTCTCACAAATCAAATCCTGTAGGTCTTGGTGATCCCAATTATATCATCCACAATTGATCTCAGACCTACTAAGATGGAGCTCCAGAATGATCAGATATACTTAGCACCAAAACATAGAAAGAATTTACGAAAATGTAAATATCAGTGGACACCAGAATTAGCAAGTATGTAAAATGGTAAATTGTAGAAGAGAAGTGTGAATAGTCCATGAATGCTACAAAAAAGCAAATAAAAATATGAACATAGAAGTACCTGTGCTTTATGGCAAAAACTCAAAAAACCTAGTAGTATTTTCTTTGTCTCTTCCCTTTCAATTCTACGGTATGAAGATAACAGGTTCTCATTAGCTTGGCTTGCAGGAATTTTTCCCACTGAACATTAGATCAGGTCATTTCAGAAATTAGAGTTACTCATAGTAAAAAGAAAAAAAGACACGTATTATCATTAAAAAAAATACAGATCAACAGAGAGAATCAAATTCTAGGACAAGGAAAAAGCACCAATATGACGAAGAGATGAAGATAAACATGTCAAAATGCTAGCTGATTTGAAGGGGGTACTATAAATTATGATAGGATCAACTAACTATTTTATAATAATTCCTATATGCATGTGCAAGATATATACATAGATTGGCTATAGATATAGGCAAATATATATGTTTCTCAACCTGGGCACAACAATCTACCTACAATATTGAATGTAACTTTGCAAGACAAGTTAAACTTCTAATACATAGGAATCATAATTAAAACTCAACTGTTTTGCAAGAATCTTTAAGACTACTCTTTTATGCTTTTATTGATTTCATGGCCATGTATCCATTAATCATTCTCTTTGGACTGGAAATTCTCAATCAAGCTTGAAATTTCCAGATCTGAACCAAAGGGTGTACCGCTAATTTACTAAAATTTCCATTTTTGACCAGAATTTACAAAGTATGCAAGATGATATCAGAATAATTCCATTCCAGAATTACAAGCTAGTCACCAAGGTTCTGGCAGAAGGCGCCCTCGAGAGCAATCCCTAAAACTGCTTAGAGCACTAGGCACTAAAAAAGTGGTTGCTTCATTCAAGCAAGATATCAGCTTCTTAATTATTACAATACTATATTATATGAACAAGTTATGTATTTATTAATATCGACTAAGTTTTATAATATTTAACTTAAATTCATTATCTCTAAAGTTTAACAACACTAGAAGCCTATCTTAATTCTTGCATATGATGTTACTAAACATCACATTGAACCTAATAACCTATTCTAAATCTAAACTCATCATCAAATTCTTGCAGTTATTTATCTATTAATAAATACATCTGCCTAATAATATTTACGGATAGAAACAACATACAACTGGAAAAAAAAAAGTAAGAAATTTAATATAGGTAAAACTTTAGTGGGGTCAGGGCTTTGGATGCCTCTCGCCTTGACCCAAGCAAGCACTTAAGCCCCAAAAGCTGTTGCCTGGTAGAAAGCACCTTACCTAGTCAAAAAGACAATCTCTAGCACCTTATCTT
Source organism: Canna indica (assembly GCA_034359265.1). Lineage (NCBI taxonomy): Eukaryota > Viridiplantae > Streptophyta > Magnoliopsida > Zingiberales > Cannaceae > Canna > Canna indica. Next base: position 69,237,233 of record CP136894.1, on the reverse strand, counting down.
AGTATCTTGACAACACTACTAATGACAAAAAATTTCATCCCCCTTGCTATTAGAAGACAAGGTCAGGCATGAGGCATCAGTTCAGATCAAACAAGTGAAGAAAGGTAACTTAAGCATAACAATCAATTTAATTATAAACCACATTGTTTCAAACTAAATTCTCATTCAATTCAAAAATTCATCATAGAATGAAAGTGCCATCAAATGCAATATGATTTTTCCTCTTAATCAATGAAAAAGGTTTTTCTCAAAAAAAAATCAATGAAAAAGGCCATTAGATCGATGAAGAATAGCTTCTCTTAGCTGAAGTTCAATGTCCTCTCATTCAGGACCTATATATATAACCATATTGGTATAGATGAGTCTATCCAACAATGATGATATTGGCACCTGCAACACAAGAGCCATCTTATTGATATGTTTTTGTGATTATCCAGCATCACTTTTGGCTCTCCTTTATAACATGATAGCAAAGAGTTTTGTTTTTCATTTAATGCATGTATCTTGAGACTACCCCGTTAATAAACTGATTTAAACCCAGTATATATTTATTTCTCCCACCCTCAGTATCCTACATTCCTACCATCAGGCATCAGGCCAGTTTTCACTCTATGCATAATCGTATTAGCCATTCAACAGCCATTTGCTTGTAAGTGAATCAAACCCTTTAAGAAGTTAATCTACCTTAGTACACTTCGTGCATGCTAGTCTTGCAGTAATTTAACTAGTAACATATAATTTTGATGGAAAGAACATTCTAAAGGTGATTGATTTATTAATCATTAATGATCAATTAAATTTGTGTCAATGTGTAACTAATTTGGGAAAAAACAAAAAGTTCCTTTATGTTGGACATAAATATTCTTAACTTTCTCTATCTCTTTTAGCTCGTAAAACTTTCTAACTAATTTTCTCTAGCTTTTCAACATTATCGTAAAACTTTCAAAAGCAAGCAATTTTTTTTTATTCACCTTTGACAGACACAGAACTACCTGCAGCTCAACTAAAGTTCTAGTCACCATCATCTTCTTTATATATATACAGCGAGCTCAATTAAAAGGATCCGATCAATTTTTGGCTATTTATAGTACTGCTCAACAAACATCATGTACTTTGTCATCCCCAATAGGGCTTATATACTCCATCAGCTTAATTACTGCAAAATATATACCATCAAAACTACTTTAGAAAAAGAGAGTGCGGATCATCCCAAATCTTCATTAGATATGTGCAAACCTAAAATCGACATCTTATTCTTATCCAACCAGAATCTACTCGAAAACCAGACACGAAATAAAAGATAATGCATCACAAGCATACAATAAATACCAATAATAGCAACTAAAACCTGACAAAGAAAACCACCTCAGCCAAGATGCAAAAGCATGAAAATAAAGAGAAAGAATATACATGCGATAACGAGCCAATAATCTGCAGATTAGTAAATTAATCCTAGTAGAGCATGAAACAAACAATAGTTGCGCTAGTTATCAAGAGCGAACCCAGTGAAGCATAAGCCAATCCAACAATACAAAAAGTAGAAGTGAACAAAAACCTATACATGTGATCAAGAGGGGAGAAAGACTAACGGAGAGTGGGGATCAACGGCGAAGGCTGGTGAACATGGAGCAGCCCGATCTCCCGGCACCCGAATCGGCGGAAGGCCCAGCGGAGCAGCCCCAGGGTCTTCTCGGGCGATCTCCCGACCGCCACGTAGAGCTTCCCGGAGAGGCCGTCCCGAAACCCGGGCGACGCGCGTTGCAGTATACACCGCAACGCCGCGTCCGAAACCGGGCCGTAGCGTTCCACTGCCGGGCTGCGCGGCGGCGACGGGCTCAGCACCTCCATTCCCGCCCGCGACCAAACCCCAAGGCAGCAGCTCCAAGTCGAACACGAGAGAGAGAGAGAGAGAGAGAGAGAGATGGCGGTGCCTCGAGCTTGAGCTTTTCTTACATCGGGTTGGTGGCGAGATAAGACGCGATACGCGTTCAACGTGGAGGAAGTAGGCGCCGACCATGTAACCTACCCCACCAGTGATTGGAAAATAATGATGGGCCCCGAGGACACCAGCCACAACGACAGTCGCGCGTGAATTTAATGGGAGCAGGAAGCAGTGCATCTATTCAATGAGCGGATCTTTAAGCATATTCCTCGTCGTGCTTTTCCACGGCTCATTAAACTAGTCGCCAGTCCTAAGTCTTGTTTTACATGCTTTTGTTTTGTGCTGTATCAAATGAGAAAATTGTTAAAATCATAAAATATTTATATGTTTAATTACCAAAGCTATATAAATACTTTCAATTTATTATCAAAATCATTTATTACAAATCAAAAGATGACGGCTGTCGGCCATCGAGGGTCGAGCTCAATGCTGACGTGGCAACTTCTATCTCAGTATCTCTATCTCGAGGTTGTGTGTTTTGTCCCCTTTTGGATTGGGATTAAAATAAATGCGTGGGAGTAAGAATGTGCTTCAAAATACGTTAGAATATATCAAATCGAATAGATTTAGAATCTGTTAGAATTTATTCGATCCGATAGATTTCGAATAAATTTGAAAAAATTCGGATAAAGTCCGGATAATAAATTAAAGAACCGGTTGAATTCAGTTTTAGTTCCACTATTTCGAGTATTCGGAATCAGAATCGGAACTAATACTGAAATCTGTTGGAACTTAGACTCCTATTTTAGAATCTGTTCTTAAATTTATTTTGAAATTTATTAGAATATATTGAAATTAGTTGGAAAAATGTATTGGAATATGTTTTGAAATTCTTAGGTGAACTACTATAATAACTTTTGGTTGAGGGTTTAGGATCAGATCAAACCTTATGTGAGGAAACTTTAGTTATCAAGATTAAATGCTCTAGGGTTTGGTGGATTTTGCTCTTGTTTAATCATCTTATATTGAGATCTTGATAATCTATATAAAGAATGAAAGTAATCTTCCTAGGGAGGCGGATTAGGTTATCCTTCTGCCATATGAGAAATCAATTAGAGGTGTTGGTTGGAGTAGGTAGGATGACTTTATTTATTTAATTTAGTTTTTGAAATAATCTTGTTATATATTGACCTTTTTCACAAGTAAAGCCATTATTTTTATCGTAAACATTAAATAGATTGATTGTGTGGGTCACGTACTGAGCCAATTAAATTGAATCAAACTTATTATTTTTATCGAGAACTAGTGAATAAATAGATTGATTGTGTGGGTCACGTACTGAGCCTAAATGGTTAAGAATTTGTTAGTTTTGCACAATTTTAAAGTACAACATCGGGCAACACCAATCGTCTTATACTTGTTTGCGAAAATATATTATGAACAAGATAAGAATAATATCTCAGGACAATACACCATGCTCATTTTCTCGTTACTTTAATTTAGAATAACAAGAGCATGTTACTTTAGTACAAGGTTGAAAATGACAAGAATAATCTTGTTCGTATTTTCAATATACGTAAAAAAAATTCAGCAATGCTCAATTTTCTCAAAATGGGTATATTCATATTTAAATAGAATAAATTTGGATTAAAAAAGAGTATATTTTGATAAAAAAATTTGGTATATGTATATATTTAAAAAGAATATAATTGGACCAAAAGAAAATATATTTAGACTCAAAAAAATATATTAAAAAAAAAAGGTATATATCTATATTTTGGTAGAAACTATGTGTGTATATATACACACATCTGTGTTTAGAGAGTATATATCTATATTTAGAGAGAGTATATTTGGATTAAAAAATATTAATGTATTCTGATAAAAATGAGATATGTTTATATTTATAGAGAGTATAAAAATTAATCTTTAGTCAAATGAAACACTATGATCATGTATATTTATTATTAAATCATGTATACTCATTATATTAGCAGGTATATTCAGTATGTGAGGCGGTGTAGTCGCATCGTCGACGATGTCGGGGCCTCCATGTTGCAACATATTAGTTAATTAATTACTCTACTTGTGATATAACTGTAATGGACATATTAGTTGGATTTATAATTATTATGTTAATTAAAATGAATATTTTATAATAATAATAATAATGTAAGATTTTGCTTGCTATATTTTATATGATAATATGTTGAACGTTGCCTAGATATTTATGGTTCGAATCCTAATATGGTCACCTATTATGATTTTCTATCTTTGTTAAAAAAAAAGATCTTGCCTGCTACATGTTATATGATGAAATGAACAAGAAATAATACACAAGGTATTTTCGTCAAATTATCTTATCATGTATTGTGATAATACGAAACGAACGCAAGTTAGTACTAAATTTGATATCCAATACCGTGTGAAACGAACATGAGATTATTTCATATGTTGTCTTGTACAACCTTATATCGTATTGACTAGTATTATTTTGTACTAGATAGTTAACGAAATGAACGGACCTAAATCAATTTTAGATTTGGTTTGAGTTTAAAAGTATTGACCATAATTGTGTGCATTAATTTCCATGTATAATATAAAAAAGGAGCTACATGAGTTGATAGATGATGTTAGTTTGTTCAACCTTGCTAATTAATTGGTTGTATTAATTTATATCTTGGTAGTACTTGTGCAAGGTTTGATGATTAATTGTTGCATCCCTAAGTTGGATAGTATATCATAAACAAACCATGTCACGAGGATATCCAAAGCATGATGCTGTAAGACCAAAATATAGAGAAATTAAAATATGTTATCTACAATTGAGGGCTGAGCCTGTGACTCACAATTGTGAGTCAAGTTGTTCAAAAGTAAGACAAGATCAATGACATGGCTACATTAGCAAATGAATTGGGTGAGGATCCTGTGTCCCGGTAGAGGCACCAAACAGGAGTTACCCTCCGTCAGTGTAAGGGTGGGTACCACGTGTCGGGTTTGACCACTAAAATGAGTCTTTTTCGTGTGCGCTGGATTGGTCGAGACAGGTGAGCACGAAGGAATGAATAATGTCAGAGGAATTATGGCAAAACCTAATTTTTATAGAAAAAAAGTTAAACAAAGATTTGGACCGCATAGATGTCATTTGACAGGAGACAGTCTCTTGTTCCATTATATTATATCCTTGATTTTTTTGAAAAATAAAATCATAATAGCTGGCCTACCTGCTACTTAGAATTAATTTGCTTCAAGTGAAGGTAGGATATTGTTTCTAAAAGTATTATATACATGACGGCTATACGCACAGCAAGAAAAGAGTTCGTTAAGAACACAATTCTTGGATGTTTTTATTAGTGTTCCGGATTTTTTCAAATCTTCATTATTTGAACGTTTTAAAAAATATTATTTTCTCAATTATAATTAGGGACATAATTTACAATAGTGTCTCAATTTTTTTCAACTATGAACGTTTTATTTTGAGCGTCTCAAAAATTTGGGACGCATTTTTTTCATGACGTCTCAATTTTTCCAAATGAGGGACGCATTTTTTCATAACATCTCAATTTGATTATATGAGATACAACAATAGTCTCACATTGAAAATTTCTCAAAAATAATTTATCATTTGGTTATATGGGATGCAACAATAGTCTCACACTAAAAACTTCTCAAAACAGACTTGACTATTTGATTATAAATATGGATGCATGTATATGCATAACTCAAAATATAAAATGCGTAAACCTAGTTGGTTCTAGTAAGTTAAGGCTCAGATCGGCTCAGGCTCGGTTCCTCTGTTTAATTTCATCCCTAAGCGCAACTAGAAAGTGTTTTCGTCAGAAATCACCGACGCCATTAATAAAAACATCGCGAGTTGCATTGGAGACGCAACTAAAATGCGTCTTTGCTAGAAATCACCGACACCGGGTCTTTGCGTCTCGAATATTTTTCGGAATATAATATTCTGATACGCTTATAAATGGCGTCGGTGAGTTAATTAGCGACACAAAAGAATGTCCTTAAGAGAAAAAAATGATGTCCTCGTGTGTCCAATTTGTTGTAGTGACGTATAGAAAAGACAAACTAGAAAGAATTCCAACTTAGGCTACTACTCTACCACTAGATTTATTATTGGCACTGCTTCATAAAAATAACATGGTCAATTAATTACACAGTAATTAATTATTCATTAAGTAAACGTAGATTAATTATGAGCATAATTCATTAATTAAGTAAACATAGACTATGACAGCCTTCTATATTCAATGCTGAGGGCAATATGCATTTTTCACATAAAAAATCAAAACTCTCGCTGACGTCATGGTTGACCATTACACGAGGACCATTCTACTTGCAGATGCAGTATTCCCATCGCTGCATGTTTCACGCTTCGAGAATAATGACGAAAGGGAGTGGGAAAATGAAATGGTAATGACAAACATGTGAATAAGTTTGAGAAAGATTGGATGCACATTCGAGATGTCAATGCAGCTGGTGTAAATAACAAGTGGCAATTTCCCCTAGAACTTCTTCGCAGAAAGTCACCTTGGCTTGAAAGAACTTTTGCTTTTTAGCAGAAGCAGACTCACCAGTTAAAGATTCCGTGAATAGGAGGGTAAAGATTGGAGACTTTTGATCAGAGTCAAACTCAATGAGCTCAGCAGGTAACACATGAGGGAAACGTGTGCCTAACTTTTGAGAGACATCCTGGAAGTCGAACTCAAGTTTTGAATCAGTGGAACTTGTTTTAGCAGCAGGTACTTGTTTTAGCTGTGCTCATGCGTTGGAACCCTGAAATTGTTGGCAAATTAAAAATATCTCTGAACCTGCTGCTTGAAGTAACTGAATTATAGTAGGAAACATAACTGTACCAAAAGCCAATGCAAGACCACAAGCCTTTTCTAAGATGATGGATGCTCTTGTTTGCATGTTGGAATCAAGTGATCTGAGAATGTTGTTAAAATAGTCATCCAGCATGGAAAGGTTATATGGTTTCCTTCTATTTTCATGGGTCAGAAACCTCTCCAATACAATTGAAGTGAACAAAGGCTGAGTGCATAATTTTACAAAAAATCACCACGAGAATACAAACCATCTCTACATTGATGGAATTGCTCACTTCTTTGTCAGAATCAACTTATCTGAGATAACTGATCAATAGTCATATAGCAAGATATACGTCTGGACTTCTGCCAAATTGTAATTTCCATCACAACCGAATTATGGTAATATACTAATATGCATCATTATTACCAAAAATCACCACAAGAACATAAGCCATCTCTGAAATGATGGAATCGCTTGTTGTCTCTCACAATGATCTCCCTGTTTACCACTTTCGAAACCAGCTTGGCAGCACTATGGCAATCTCTGCATATCCTTATGTTCTTGCACACTCTTATTTTCTTGTTCCCGGTAGTCTTCAACAGTCCGAAAGCTATTGCTTGTTTCTCGCTATGACCTCGCAACATCTTCAGTTTCTCCTCCTCTCCAACCTCATGCAGCACTGCACTGGTATCAGGAACATAGCCAATTCCACGTATCTTTTCCTCTAAAATACACCACATTTGATGAATCTCATCGAATTCTGGAAGCCTATTATCTCCTGACACAAAATTGAAGACTTTACCGCCGACATCAATCCAGCTAAAACCAGGGTCCTTGTGGAGGCCAACCTCCTTCATTCTGTTTCTGATTCTTCCAACACAATCCCACCTCTCTGCACCAGCATAAAGATTTGATGCTAAAACATAATGCTCAGCCTTGTCAGGCTCCAATTCTAATAGTTTCTCAACAACTCTCTCTCCCAAGCAAATATCTCCATGAGTTCTGCATGCAGAAAGCAATGCACTCCATATTCTACCATCAGGTTCTTCAGGCATCTCTTCAATAATCCTTGATGCTTCAGCCAATTTCCCTACCCGCCCAAGCATGTCCGCAACACAAGCATAGTGCTCCAACTTTGGCTCCATGCCATGCTTATTCTTCATTTCCTCAAAGTACCTTAGTCCCTCTTCGACCAACCCTGCATGATTGCATGCTGTTAAAATACCAACATAGGTAAAAGCATCAGGTTTCAACCCATGTCTTTCGATCTTATTGTATAGGTCTACAGCTTCATACCCAAATCCATTAATGCCATACCCTGTGATCATCACAGTCCATGAAACAACATCCTTGTCTTTCAAATTGTTGAAAAATGTGCGGGCTTGTTCTACAGAACCACATTTTGCATACATATCAATTATTGAGCTTCCAAGGAATGTGTCATCAACAAAGCCAGTCTTCAGCGAATGGCAATGTGCCTCTTGTCCTAACCGCAAGGCCGACAATTCGGAACAAGCCATAAAAGCACTGGTGGTCGCAATGACAGAAGGTTCATATCCATCATGTAGCATACGCCGAAAAAGATGCAGGGAGTCCTCTGGAAGTCCATTTTGGCAGTAGCCAGCAATCATGGCATTCCAAGAGATAAAATCCTTGTCCTCCATAGAGTTGAACAAGAACCTTGCTTCCTTTGCTTGTCCACAATGAATGTACAGTGACATAAGTGAAATCAAAATAAATGAGTCATTTTCCAAACCATTCCTCAGCACAAAACCGTGGAGAGACTTGCCACTGAGAAGATTTCGTAGATGTGCACAAGCAAGGAGCAAGCTTCCTATGCTAAACCAATCAGGTTCTAAGCCAGTACATGACATCTGAAGGAATAACTCTAAAGCCTTGATCGGATCACCATTCTGTGCATAACCACCGATTAATGCATTCCATGCACTAATGGTCTTGACCTCTACTCCGTTAAAGACATCATCTGCATAATCCAGCAACCCACATTTTGCATAAGCTGCGATCAGAGCATTTGGCACCAAGTCATTAGACTGTAGACCATTTCTAGTCACATAAGCATGAAGTTCCTTCACGGTTGGTAATTCTGATGGCCCCAAACAAGCAGGGAGAACATTCAAGATAGTCACTTCATTGGCTTTTATGCCCTCTGTGTGCATTTTACGAAGGAGATCCAAGGTCCCTTCTATATCTCCAATCCTTGAAAAACCACCTATCATGGCGTTCCAAGACACAACATTTCTCTGTTGGTTATTACCGAACAGGCATTGTGCATCTGATAAACAGTCACACTTTGCATACATGTCAACCAATGCATTGCTCACTCTGAGTTCGTGATCTAAATCCAACTTCACTGACAGCCCATGTACAGCCCTTCCCATCTCAAGCCGTCCCTCAACCGTGCACATAGGAAGCACTGTTACTACTGTAGCATCATCTGGTCTCATATTCTCTTCGTCAACCAGCAACATCTCTCTGAATAAATCAAAACCATCTTGTAGCAGCGCATTGTCAGAAAACACGGACATCATTGTGTTCCATGAAACCAAGTTTCTCTCGGGCATCGTCTCGAACAAATGAGCTGCATCGTCGATACAACCACACTTGCCATACATTGAAATGAGCGAATTATTTACAAAAGTATCAGAACCCAATCCGAGTTTCACGGCGACTCCATGCACAGCTTTGCCAGTCGGCACATCAGACATCCCCGCGCAAGACTTCAAGACGCAGGGGAGAGTGAAGTTATCAGGTCTAAGTCGGGTCACGTACATCAGCTGCAAGAAAGCATCGATGGCTTCGCCGAAAAGGTTATTACGGGCATAGCCGCTGATCAAGGCGTTCCATTGGAAAAGGTTCCTGTTTGGCAATTGGTCGAACACGCAGCGGGCGTCGTAAAGGGAGCCGCAGGCGAAGTACATAGTGAGGAGGCGGGTGGTGAGGACGGGGTTAGACATGAGGTCCTCAGAGGAGGCGACGAGGGAGTGTATGCTGCGTCCGAGCTCGAGTTCACCACGGGTGCCACAGGCCTGGAGAAGGAGCCCAACGCCGTCGGCGAGGGGGGGCAAGGCGGCAGGTTCCACGGCGAGGAGGAGGCGGAGGGCCTCGTCGATGCTGCCGCGGGCGCAAAGAACGGAGAGCTGCTGAGGGAGAGAGAGAGAGGGAGGCGGTGGGGCCTGGACATGGGGTGGGCATTTGGAGGTGGAGAAGGAGAGGGAGGAGGCGACCGCCGTGCTCCGCTTCTTATTTTTAAAGGATGCTCGTAACGTGTTTGTGTTTGGGAGGAGGCGACGGCGTTGGAGAGGGAAGATAGGAGCGGAGGAGATGTCTCTGGAGTTGGCTGCTGCCACCAAAACCGTCATCCTTCCCCGGTAACCTCACCTGCTGCGCTGCAGACTGCAGTGGGTTCTCCCTGTTGCAGAGGATTTGGATATTGCAGCTGGTTGATGGCTATTTTTCCTTCTTCTTTTTTTATTTTTCTAAAAAATATTTTCTTGATAAAACAAATTATTTGTTAAAGGTATAGAAAATATGCTGAAAATTTTAAAACACTTAAAAACTCAAAAGTCCAAGTATGTAAGCACCAATCCCAAAATTGATCTTTTATAATTTTTTATATTATTCAATGATATTTTTATATTATATCAAAATTATAAATGTTTATTACATTTTAAAATACTTATTAATTTATAATATTGATAATTGGATTGGACTAGAACTATTGGGCACGATCGAATTAGATCCATCAGCGTCCCACAACCCAACTCGAGCCGAATCAGACGGCTCTGCACGGCGGCTCCACCCTATCATATTCCTAAACCTGACTCGATCCGGATCAAACGACTCCACCCGATCATACGAGGACATTCACGTCATTTTCTATCACAATGGATACATCATTACAAGTCCATCATCTCCGTGATCAACCTCGATCTATTCTAAGCAATATCTCCGCGAGATTGCCGGACGTTGTCATAATCTCCAACTGTAATAAATACAGCTATAACACACCTCAGATATCCTAAGTTTCATATTTGTATTATTTTTACCTTGAATTCTTACTAATTTGAGGGTCTAAATATCTTTTGTAAGTTTCCCCTAAGAATTGCATCTAATCAAGAGAGATACTAAGTTGGATGGAGCTACTCTTATGATCAAACAAGACCAATAATAATATTCTCAGCTTTTATGAATTTTAAAATATATGAATTTAATACAGATTTCATGCTGGACTTGAGTATCATATGCTTGCAACGTGGCAACTGGACCCACTCCGTTCAAACTTTTGGACACGCTAAAGCATTATTGAAAAGAATAGCATCCCCTTGCTTTATAGATTAACCGATTAGTGTAATCATGATCATATCGATGCCCTAGTATTTCCTTAATTAGATTTTTAAGGAAATTAAGAAGCAGAGGTAAATTTGGCATTGGTAGAAATTATACGGGTTTCATTTATGGTTAGTTCTTTTTGCATTATTTTAAGACATAGTACAGAATAATTCGGAGCGTGCAAGGTACAAAATAGAACCGAAATCGGTTGAAACCTATCCAATTGAGTAGGTTTTGAATAGACTTGAATTAAATTCAGATAAGATCCAAGATAAAAACTAAGAAAATAGTTAAAATCAGTTTTGATTCTGGGTCAAACACTCGGGTACCGAAATCGATATTCGAAACTTGTACCCTAGAACCTGTACATTTACGGGTTCCAATAAGATATCATATTGGGATCTGTTCTGAAACTTGCAAATGAATATGTTTTAATAGGGTACTATGTTGGAACCCGTACCATGGAACTTATATCCTGGAACTTGTAGATGAACCCAACATGGTACCTGGAACTTGTACTCTGAAACCTATAAATGAACTTGTTCCAACAGGGTACTCGGTACCGATACTACACCACAGGTTTTGGATAGGATCTGATTCCAAATTCCAATAAGATAAGGTTTGATTCCAAAACCTAGGAACCAGTCCTATACATGGTAGGACCCGCGTATCATGAAAAATACATTGTACCCCAATCTCGCTCACCTCTAAGAATAATAGATGTCTAATATTCATTTGTAAAATATTATTATGGATATGACAACAACCATATCGTGAGATAGTACAATAAGATCCTTTTTCGTTTTACTCTAATTTGGAATAACAAAACACTACCACAATGATACAAGCCTAGAAAACTATCGCAATACCCTCTATTCACCTCAAACCCTAAGGCGTTTGTTTGCGCAAATATTTTTTGACTTTTCATTTCGTGAAAATCGAAATAGATTTTCGAGTTTCTGAATTTTGGTTTCGATTTTTTTGTTTGGCGAAAACACATTTATTTGGCATGTCCAAGTTTCATGTTTCGCGAATTGAAACCAGCGAAAACTTATTTATTTTGTGTTGATTTCGATGACAGTTTTCGGGATGAAAATTGAAATAATATTTATTTATCAAACATAATTTCAGTTTTAATGTATTAATTTATATTATTTTATTTATTATAATTTATCTAATATGATATCATTAACTCAAATTTAAAAAATATATGAATAATATTAATTAGTTAATAAAAATATTATGAATAATATTAATTAGTTAATAAAAATATTATGAATATTATTTAATTAGTTATTAAAAATTATTAAAATATACTTTATTATATTTTTTAATTTATAAATAGTTCAAAAATATATATATAAATAATATTAATTAGTTAATAAAAATATCAGCTAAGTATGAATATTATCATGAACTAATTATCAGTTAAATATTAACTAAGTATGAGCTACGTATCAACTAAGTATGAACTCTTTTTTTACCTAATCCAACTTAATAATGGTTGAAATTATTAATTTTTTACCTAACTTAATTTTATGAAGTGTGTATGAAATTATTGATGTTTCTTACATAGATATGCTATATATTTTTTGCTACTCAGACATGTTATCTAATAAGTATAAATATATTTGTTATCTAATAAGTTCGGTTCACTATATTACGTGTAAACATGTTTGTTATCTAATAAGTATGGTTCATGAACTTGGGATTAAAAGAACTGTAGTTTAATTAAGGACATAATAAGTGAGTATACTACTAATACAAGCACATCATTTATAAATTTACTCCATAAATTATTCAACAGTATAATTCAATTCAATATTACAGTATACTCCATAATTTTACTCCAACAACAAAAATTCTTCAATTCAACACAACAGCATCAATCCAATATTACAGTAGCTATATTACAACACTTCAGTAGTTCAATTCAATACTTCAACATTTACTTTAATTCTTCGGTAGCTATACTACAACATCATCAATCCAATATTACAGCAACAAAACATGTTCTTCAATTCAAATTACAGTTAATTCAGAACACAACAGTCAATTTAGAACACAACAGCCAAGCCAACACATGTTCATCATGACACCATCACAACACCATCATCGCACCACACATCATCATCACATATCACATTACAGTCATTACTGTTGTCAGTGAGAATCGTTGATGGAATATGATTTTTACCTTGTCCATCAACAATCCTCACGACTTTAATTATGATGGTAAAAAATTCATCTTATGAATGTAGGACAATGAAGGAAAATGTATATCAATATTATTGGGTGATTACCTCAAATTCATAGTCCATCAAAACATAGTTTGCACATTATCTCAAAACAACCAAAGTATAAAATCAACCACGCATTTATATAAGCACAACCATACATTCACAACCAAACAATGAAATATATAAGCACAACCACGCATTTATATAAAACCATAACTAATAATGGACAACATTACTTTACAACATTAGGAGGAAAGTGCTCATAACCATTGATTGATTATCGCATCCAATTTTTCGCCGATATAAAACGAAGTTAATCCAATGATAAGATAAAATAGTCAAATTACATTAGTAGTCCAATAAAGTATTTAGGTTTACATCATTAAAGTTATCTAACCTATTTAAACAAAAAAAAAATTACAATGAAAATAAGTACTATCAACCCCTTGCAACCCATGTCAATGAGCTTGTCCATTTTTGCCTCAAGTGAAAAGAGGTTCCTACTTTTTTGGTTCACTTCTTCTTCCTCATCGCGTATCGTCGTTACAATGTGAGTGATCCATCGGAAGAATTGACATATGGGAATGTCAATTTTGCCTCTATTTATGCAAGCCACATATAATCGGCCGAAATTTTTCTCACTTTCACTTATCCTTACTGCGGCTCGCAAATCGCAAAAACATTATCTGTTTTGATATCTCAAATACGTTTCACTTATTCAGGATGAAGAAACTGTCATACTATTTAATAAAACAAAAAATAGTATATATTATTGGTAACATACACTATTAAAAAAAAATCGAATTAACAATTAAGTTTATTAGAAGTGCAAGACATAGAATTCTATTACATGTTTAAACCTAATTAAAATATGGAAGGGCAATCAGCGTTGATGTGCCCAAAGTTGATTTGCAATCCCCTCACAAATGTTATGCATATCATTTTGAGTTGAAGAAGATTCACCTACCGATGATTCAATAGGGGGTGAAGATTGATCTTCATTATCAATAATAACTTGGCTCCATACGCAAGTTCTCGTAGCATCGTACAGGACTATGTATTAACTTCTACACATAATTCGTACCTCTCAAAATTGAAGTACACACTGCTCTTATTGGGGTTGGATTTTCTAATTCATCCAACTTATCCAATATATCCAACATGAGTAATAATACCAAGTCATCGAAAAATGTCTTCATTGCTATAAGATGTATGTGGAGGTTGATGACTCATTCTATGATAATTAAAAAATAAGTAAAACATAATGCATGAAAGAAATACATTGTTCAGTTCATAACCAAAGCATGAAAATAAAGCATGAAAATGAAGAAAGTATTGTTATACACATAGTTTAATCCGACATTATAAAAAATAAAATAATGTGTCACCCATGTAAACTTTTCATCCATTTCTTGAGTTGTTCGTCATTCAATGACATTACAAGTGATCGAGCATCTGGATGCTCAACCAAGTAAGTCATTGTCTTAAACAAGTGAGCTTCGAGTAGCCCTTTCACACTAGTAATTCGTCTAACACAATTTGGGGCGCTATATGGATTCGTGGGTGATGTGTACATTGAAGCTGCATCACTTCGACGGGCTGCATAGTGATTTGAAATAAGTTCATACAGCTTTTTCTTCTCCTGTTCTACAATTGATCTCGCCGATGATTTACCTTTTCTTTGCCGCGTGAGGAAATAGATGGACATCTATCTACCTCCTCAACACTATCAGCATCATCATCTTCCTCCACTAAGGACTCCTTCCCACGTACATTCGGATCCAAATATTCCTTCTCTAACATACGCTCTTCATCCGAATTCAATGGGTGTTGTGTTGATGATCAGACCATCCCACTAGTTGCGGAATGATTTTGAAATATCAATTCCATCAAATTATAGTGTGGTGGTGGCCCGTTCTTAAAGGGTTTGAAATAACTTTTTGTCGTTCTTTTTTGCACACGAAAATAAATATTCTAAAACCAACTAACTCAACCCCATTGATTAAATACAAAAAGACATACCGATGAGTTCCACACTGTTTCATCGACATTAATCTTCCCCGTGTCAGGATTTCATGTGATCACAGTGTGGTTAATCAAGTATTGAAAATGCTTATATAAACGAAGAAGTCGTGTTTTTTTGGACTTACATTTCTCCACACCGTAATTAGTCTCACACTTCTCATCCAATTTTTTTACTAATATCTTCTCATACAGTCTTATTGCCTAATTCAGCTTGTCTATTATGCAAGAGGTACAAAAATTCTTAAGTGACATTCTTTGACTAGAACTCTGACTTTTTCCTCGGATTCCGATGGCCACCCATATGTTCAACTTATTATATCTACTTGAAAATATATTTGTGAGATACGATATAATAACTAATAACAACATGACATAACTGATTATACATGAACTCATAAATAGTAAGAAAGAATACATAAACAAATATATAACATTAACAATGAACAAATAGATGAAAAGATAATTGATAATAGACCATCAAAGTAACACATGCAATATAACAATAACAGCTTATAACAGAACAATACATGAACATAACAATATACAAATGTCATACTAGCAGATACTAACAGCTTGTCTACTATGCAATATAACATAACAATATAACAAAATAGTACATGAACATAACAATATAAAGATATGATACTAGCTAAACAGTAAGATACCACATGCAATTTCAAAGTAACACGTGCAAATAGATAACTGATAACATATGCAAATATATACCACATGTAATTTCAAAGTAACATCAGAACAACAAGATACCACAGACAATTTCAAAGTAACTATAACATATGCAAATACAACTGAAATTGATTGAGTAGATTGAACTAGATTTGATAAACATAACTGAACAAATTGAACAAAATAAAAATAGATCAATCTGATAAAATATAGATCAACCTGATAAACATCAAAATCAACACAGGATAAAAAACATAACTAAACAGATTGAACAGATTGAACAAAATAAAAATATATCAACCTAATAAAAATAGATCAACACTGCTAAAAAATAGATTAAACAAAAAAATATTTGCATATGTTATCAGTTATGTATCAGCACATCACCGTAGATAAAAATAAATCTAATAATGTGTCAGCATATCAAAAATAAATTAATCAACCTGATAAAAATAGATCAACACTACAGATAACATTCTACGGATCAAATAATGTGCCAGTACATCAAACACTAATAAACATCAAACATCAACATTGTTTAAAACCCTAATAATGTGTCAGCACGACACATCAAACAGATCTAATCAAATGTTGGATTTCGGTTTACAAGTCTGCCACCGCCCGCTTCGGTTGGATTTCGCGTAAACCCGAATTCTACTCCGAGTAGAATCAGGCTTATGTATAAAATGTTATTTCGCGAAACGGGCGGCAAAATCTGACCCGATTTCGGTCAGCAAACATGATTTCGGATCGGATTTTCATTTCAAACGAAATGAAAATCTAAAAAGGGCCCGAACAAACAGACCCTAAATGATTTCTTGTTTCCACATGACATCTCTCGTCACGTCTTTGTTGTGATAATAAGGATATATACGACAAATAGGTGATAACACTAAATTTATTTTGGGTAATTACCTGAATATATTCTGAACTATCAACTTTGTTTCAAATGTATCATGAACATTCGTTTCTCCAAATTGCATCCTCAACTATCAGATTTGTATCAATTGCATCCCTCCGTCAAAATTTCATTAGCTACCCTGTTAACCGTGTGACGTGGCATGCACATGTGGAATAAAAAAATTATTTTTAAAAATTTAATTAATTTTTTTTTCAAATGTTGTTTTTTGCTTTTTCCACTTATACTTCATTAAACTTTTCAAACCATATATGTGATGGCTCCCTCGCTGGAGTGCTCTCCATTTTATGCCGCCGGCGACCGAGGACAACACCGGGCACCATCCAATAGAGAAACATCACTATCGTGATCCCCAACACAAATATAGTTCGAGCGACGACTGAGACCACCTCACTCCGAGACCACGGCGAGGAGGAGGAAGATGGCTGGGAGAGGGAGTAGGGCGATAGCGAGGGTTAGGACGAGGCGGACTAGGGCAGTGGGGAGGGAGCGGAGGGACGCTAGGAGCTTGACGGGGCGACCGTAGAAGCCGCAGTGAATGCTGCCGAAGGCGGCGACCGCAGCGGAGAGGAAAAGTTTGAAGCACACGTGTATGATAGAACATGTGTGTTTCTACAACTGTGATACAAAGGATGAAATGCACATGAACGATGGATTCACCATCGATCATGCGCCCACGCATTATTAATTGATGGATTCATCCATTTTGATGAACGATGATTGATGTCATCATCGCAGTTGTTTTCCTTTACTGACACATACAGAGGCCGATACGACGACGCAGTTCACGCCCGTCTGCAAGTACTATCCTTCTTCCACGGGCTTCTTTTATATCAAGTTCGCAGGCTTGCAAGTTCTTCTGTCAAATGTATGATTCTTTATATCAATTAATTATTGGAAACAAATTAGTAAATATATCAGGATAAATATATGTAATTATATTTCAGGTGTTGGTGAGTGGTGATGGTGACTCGCAGATCGCAGTGCTGAACCAGTACAAGGCGAAAGCAGAATACTTCCTCTGCGCATGCCTCCAGAAGAACAACGACGATAACGTCGACATGACTCTAGGTTTAATCTTTGAGCAATGAGAACTAAATCATCTTGTTTCATTATATAGATAAATAATTAATTAATCTCTTTGTTGGGGAATTAACATTTTGACAGGGGGTTTAATGTATTAAGGTATAGAATAGAGACGAGAGGTAGAAGATGAAGAGAAAACATTATGAGAAAAGAGAAAGTTGATGATTGTATTTGATGACCACTGATATATATATATATATATACAGAGGTTGTTACATTTAGCAGATGAAGGACAAGCATGATAAATGGAATAATACGCTAATGGAGTCATGCGTTGCAGGTGCTGTTGGAGTCATGCGCTGCAGGTGCTGTTGGAGTCATGCTAAGGTGGAAGATGAGGTGGAACTATTTCAAATTACTAGCCTTATTATGCCCCCGCAAGATAGGCAGGGTGTCACTACGCCTATCTTGGATCGTTGCTGAAGGAATTGTTGAGTCGAAACTATCTTGGTGTAAGAGTCTGCTAACTGATGCTGAGAAGATATAAACTGAATATTGAGTTTCTTGGCCTGAACTTGCTCTCGGACAATGTGATAATCCAAGGCAACATGCTTCATCCGACTGTGAATGATTGGATTTTGAGCAAGAGAAGTTGCACTCTTATTATCACGGTAAATTGTTGGAGCTAAGATGCTGCTAGTGAGCTGAAGCTCATGAAGCAGATTCATCAACCAGTTGACTTCAGCAGCAGTATTCAGCCTCCGTTGAAGATCTCGCGACGGTTCTTTGTTTCTTTGCTGACCAGCTAACAGGTGAGTTGCCAAGAAAAATTAAAAAACCTCCAGTAGAGCATCTATCAGTCTGGTCACCTCCCCAATAAGAGTCGGAGAAACCTATTACATCAGTATTTGAAGAAGATAATAAATGCAATCCAAAATTAACAGTATCTTTGAGATATCGAAGCACTCTTTTACAGGCTTTCCAATGTTCAACAGAAGGCTTTTGCATAAATTGAGAAAGTTTGTTTGTAATAAAGGAGATATCAAGCCTCGAAAAGGATAGGTATTGAAGAGCTCCAACCAAATGTCGATACTTAGTTTCATTGGTAGAAGAAAAACCATCATTGAGTTGCAGTTTTGAGGAAACAGCAGTTGGAGTGTGAACTCCTTTGGCTTCATGCATATCAAACTTATAGAGTAAATCCTCTATATATTTCTTCTAAGATAGAATAATTCCTGAATGATGATGAAGAACTTCTATACCAAGAAAGTAATGCAGAGGCTGCAACTCTTTGAGAGAAAATCTAGAAGCTAGAATTTGATTTATCTCAAATATTTTTGTTTGAGAAGAGTCGATTAAGATAATATCATCAACGTATAAAAGAAGAATAATAGTAAAATATTTGCCACGCAAGATAAATAATGAAGTATCTGTTCTGGAATTAATAAAACCAATGGAGCACAAGAACACTCGAAGCTCAGTGTACCACTGTCGAGGTGCCTGCCGAAGACCATATATTGGTTTGTTTAATTTGCAGACATACTGAGGATAAAGCTTATCAATAAAACCTGGCGGCTGGACCATAAAAACATCCTCATCAAGTTGACATTGCAAAAATGTGTTATTTACGTCAAGTTGAAATAGTGGCCAGTGAAGTGAACATGCAAGAGTTAAAACAACTCGAATAGTCGTAGGTTTTACGACAGGACTGAATGTTGAGTTAAAGTCTATTCCTGGTCGTTGAAGGAAGCCTTTTGTGACAAGTCGACCTTTGTAAGTTTGAACAGAACCATATGATGATTGTTTAATTCGAAAAACCCACTTGCAGCCCAAGACATTTCTTGCCATTCTTTGTGAAGAGCTGCTTGTTTATGAGAGCGTGGAATAATAGAACAACACAGTGCTGAATAATCAAGAGGATGACGTGGTTTAAAGATATTATTTTTGGACCTTGTGGTCATTCGATGACCCTGTTGCTCAGTTTGTAAAACACCTGGAGATGGCATCTCAGAAACATCTTGTGTTGTTGTCGGCAAAGAGGAAGACCGAGAGCTACTGTCGTTCAAGGGAGAGGATCTATTTTGATCGAGATTTGAAGGAAGTAGTGTTTGAAGTGTGGGGAAAGAAGGTGAGGTATTTGTGTCTACTGTGGCTGGAAAAGACATGCCGACATCAACCCATTCTATAACAATGGGTAATGTTAATTTAAACTGGTTCTGAGATAAGGATGCAAAGGGAAAATTATCCTCAATGAAGACAACATGTCGAGATAAAAATAGTTTTGAAGATGCAGGATCAAAGCATTTGTGACAATGATACTGAGTCGAGTAACCAAAATAAACACATGGTCTAGATTTTGGATAAAATTTATGAGAATTGTAAGGCTTCAACCAAGGATAACATAGACAACCAAATACTCTTAAGGAAGTGTAGTTTGGTGTCTCTTTAAACAGTTTGGAAAATGGTGAAGAATTATTAAGTATTGGAGTATCTAGACGATTGATTAAATAAACTGCATATGAACAAGCATGGTTCCAGAATTGAATAGGAACACTAGAGTGATGAAGAAGAGTAAGAGTAGTTTCAATTATATGTCGATGTCGTCTTTCTGCAACACTTACTCGTTGCGGAGTATAAGGGGGGGGGATTAAATGTTGAATGCCATTAGATGAAAGGAATTTTGACAAGCCTATAAATTCCCCACCACCATCAGAATAGACAGACAATATTGAAGTATGAAAGAACTTTTCAACCAAACTTTTGAAAGAGATAAAGACATCCAAAACATCGGACTTTTTATGTAAAGCAAACAGCCATGTGTAGCGTGTAAAATGATCAACAAATATTACATAAAAACGATGTCCTTCAGCTGATGAAGTTGGAGCAGGGCCCAAAACATCAGTATAGATGAGTTCCAATGGCTTAGAACTAGATAAGGTAGACTCAGCAAAGGGCAACCGATGGCTTTTGTTGCAGAGACACGAGTTGCAAAATTGCTGAAATTGAGTAGAATTTGAAGAAGGTAAATGAAATTGCTGAAGAATAGAATGTAATACTTTGACATGCGGATGACCCAGCCATTGATGCCAAACTGAAATGGAAGGAGACGTGGAGGATGTAGCTAAGGAAGCAGTAGGAGAAGGATCCTCGATCAATTCATAAAGATCATCCTTACTCGGGCCTTGAACAAGAAGAACTCCCGTGGTAAGATCCTTCACAACAAAATGATCAAGAAAAAATTCAATTGAGGCCGAATTTTGTTTACAAAATTGAGAAATTGAGACTAGGTTCTTTTTCATGTTTGGTGCACATAAAACATTCCTCAAAGAAAACTGTATACATGAGGAAGAAATAGATGTATGACTAAGGTGTGAGATTTTAATACCATTGCCATCACCAATAACAATGTCATTTTGGCCACTGTAATCAGAGAAAGACTGCAGATTCTTCGGTGAAGAAACAACGTGATTTGATGCACCAATATCAAGAAGCCAACCTGAAGAAGTCGACTGCTGTGGAGAGGTAAAATTAACCTGTGCTGCATTTCCAGAAGTTGATCTGCAAACCTTTGCAATATGGCCGAACTTGTCACAAAGATGACACTGAACTCGCGGACGATAAGTTGTGGTATTAAACGCAGGACCAGGACGCCATTGCTGTTGTCGTCCAGAAGTTGAAAATTTTGATGGAGGACGCCCTGAATATGGTCTCCAGGTCTGATTACCAAAAGTAGCTCTGTTAAAATGAGGCTGAGAGTATTGTGGTCACCAGCTTGGTGGACGAGGCTGCATAGGAGCTCGATAAACATATTGCACTGTTACAGGTGTGAAGACTGGTCAGTGCATTAAGAAAACTTCATGGCCAACAAGTTTATCGTACAGTTCCTCCATAGAAATGGGAGTATCACGAGTGCGAATAGCAGCACGAACATCATTATAATCTGCTCTAAGGCCACTCAAAATCTTAATGACCAGCGCTAAATCATTGAGTGGAGAACCATCTATAATAAGCTCAGTGGCTATAGATCGCACTTCAGTAAAATACTGAGTAATTGTTTTATCACCTTTCACAAGCTTTGCAAGAGAATCCTACAGCCCATAGATACGAGAGTAGGTTTTATTTGCAAACTGCTGCTCAATCTTTAGCCATGCATCTCTTGTAGTGGAAGATGTAGCAATGATCGGAGCAATGATTGAGTCGACAGAGGCCATTATAGCGTGTCGAATCAGTTTATCTTGACGAAACCAAGTTCGTCTTTTTGGATCATTAATAGGAGGAATAGAAGTTCCATCAATACACGAAAGAAGTTCATACTCGGATAATAGCAAGTCAAACTGAACCTTCCAAATCAGATAGTTACTACTACTAGTGAGTCTGAATGGAAGTTGCGCTAAGGGATTTATAGCAATAAACTGAGATCCTTCTGCCGAGGGATTAATGATCCCATTGCTAGATGAAGGAGAAGTAGATGAAATAGGAACTTCTGCCATCGAGAGGAACAAAGAAAGGAAGAAATTAAAAAGAAAAGAAAAGAAAAAACGAATGCTCGTTTAGAGCAAAAGGGGCTCTGATACCATATTAAGGTATAGAACAGAGACGAGAGGTAGAAGATGAAGAGAAAACATTTATGAGAAAAGAGAAAGTTGATGATTGTATTCGATGAGCACTGATATATTTATACACAGAGGCTGTTACATTTAGCAGACGAAGGACAAGGACGATAAATGAAATAATACGCTAATGGAGTCATGCGCTGCAGGTGATGTTGGAGTCATGCGCTGCAGGTGCTTTGGAGTCATGCTAAGGTGGAAGCTGAGGTGGAACTATTTCAAATTACTAGCCTTATTATAATGTACTTCCATGAGTGGCAAAACATGCAGTATGTTTCGTCAGTAGCATTTCTGATGGCAGTCTACTCTCGCCACTTGAAACGGGCTGGTGCAGAGCTCAGCTGCCCTCATGCAATCTTAGTTGTCACCCTTTTAAATAAACTTAATTGTAGAAACACACATGTTCTATCATCCACGTCCACGTGTAGAGCTCCCCCACGTTGTAGAACATCTTCCCCTTTAGGTGTTTGCGAACACCTCCCTCTTCTCGGGAACACCTTCGCGAACACCTTCGAGGCGTCGTGGGTGTTCGCGAACACTATATCCGAGCGGATGCCAATCATCCCCGTAGGGCCGCTCATGGGGAACGACGATGACAACAACGTCCGCGGTGACATCTTCAAGGCGGCGAAGGACTGCATGGACTGGCTGGACAGGCAGCCGCCGTGTTCGGTGGTGTATGTATCTTTGGGCAGCATGGTAGTGCTGGGGGATGAGGAGATGACGGAGTTGGCATGGGGACTCGTCGGCTGCGGCCACCCATTCCTGTGGGTGGTGCACAACTCGCGCGGGAGCTGCAGTGACGTCGGGGTTGGAGGCAGGGAGGAGGCGACGACGGGTGTAGAGGCAGGGAGGAGGATCGAGGATGTGGCGGCGACGACGGCGGCGGAGGCTGGGAGGAGGAGTGTTGAAATAAAATAAAAAAAAAAGTTTGAAAAATATTATTTTTTTAATTAGGTTTTAAAAAATAAATTTTTAATCCACGTATACATGCCACGTCACACGATTAACGGAGTAGCTGACGGAATTTTGACGGAGGGATGTAATTGATACAAATCTGATAGTTGAGGATGCAATTTGGACTAACGAAAGTTCATGATACATTTAAGACAAAGTCGATAGTTCGGGATATATTTAGGTAATTACCCGTTTATTTTTCAATGCTATAGAAAATGACCAAAGAATTATTCTTGTACTATCTACTATAATTTTATATTGTATTAACTTGCTTTGCAGTGTTTTTGGACAATTTGCAAAATGAATGAATCCTTAGAAATTATGTTGTTCCGCTTCACCATCAACCAATCTTATCATTCATAAATTTAAAATTTGTTTTTATTATCCTTTTAAATGATAGCTAATTATAGTAAAATAATTTTTTTAAAAAATAAAATTTGGTATAGCATCTTGACATTTTTTATAAACTAAATTCTCTTACAATATTTAAAATATATTATTGATTGCAACTTTCTATCAATTAGCTTCTTAGATTTTATTTCATTCAACTATTTAATGATCATAAAACTTACATTTAAATGAGTAATATATCCTCTACTTGAAACTATATTAACTACAATAATATCATATATAATGAAATAAAATAATACTAATATATAATAGTATTAAAACTAATAATATTAATAATATTTCATATTAAAATTAAAATATAATATAAATAATATGTATTGTATTGTAATTGTTAGCTATATATTTAATTTAATTCTAGCCGACGATGCAAAAAATGTATGTGAAACAATTAAATCTTATTTTAAAAATAAGATAATTTGTACTTTAATGTTTTATAAAACACATGAAGTAAAATTTACTTTAGAAAGACTAGGTAAATTATTTTTCCAATTTTGTAAAAAAATAGAACTTCCTAAAGAGTATGATTTTTTCTCATTTCGTTAACTTTTATCAAATAAACAGTACAAGAGATGAAAATTTTATTTTTTATGCACTTTCCATGTGATTTTATATTAACCAAACCGACTCCTATAATTTCTTCTTTAAAATATTCATCCAAACACTTCCAATTGTGAAGGTTTTTGAAGCTCATGAGATAGGCTTGATCTCAAGCTATAGTTTGGAACACCATTGTAATGAAGCTGAAGAAAAAACTCAGAACAAATAGAATGAAAAATAATGAAATGGTGAATGATTTTATTGCTAAGGTTACAAGAGTATATATAGAGCAAGAGGAGCTGCTACAAAACAAAAGAGGATAACAAACGTCTGTCCTTTCATGAAACAACCACGAGCTGACTGAGCTGACGTGGCAGGAGGTGCCTGACCACTATCTGGTTAGTGGGAAATGAATTGCTAATGTAGCAGATACAATATCGTGACCATTGTTTCTAAAGGGAGGTGCTTGTTGTATTATTTGCATTGATATCAAGAATTTCATGAATTTAAGAATATCATGATTAAATTAGTAAGATAAGATCTTACTTGATGACGATATATTTGCAGCGGAATAAACTTCTGGATCTTCAAAGGAAAGCCGGGTCTTCATCCATAACACCGCCTCAAATGCTCTGCTTTCGATGGGGAAAGCAACTATGAGCTAGGGTTTTTCCACACGGTGTATAGAGGGGACCTAGCCTCTATTTATAACTGATTATATGGGCCCGTCCATCACGAGCTTCATTAATCGGGCCTACACTTGATTAATCACACCAATCATGGTTAAGTGTTTCAAGCTCGAATCACATGGATCAAGATCACATGAGCTAATAGGCATCTCAATAATGGATCATAGGATCAAACCCGCTTTTATTAAATCTAAATATTACAATTGATTGTAGCCCACATATGAAAAATGAAAATATAGAATATTTAAAAAATATTCTAACATTCTCCCACTTGGGCAAGATCAATTGTAAAGTTTTATTTTTGAAAAAATAAAATTAAAAAACGACACTCGGGTTTAATCACATATTTCAAAAAATGTGGCCACAAAATAAAAAATAAAATAAAAATGATCCAAGATGCAACACTTATTATGACTCATATCAACAACCAATGATATCGAATCATGGCAGCCATCATGACAATACTGGACATAAGACTTTCCATGATCACGAATACCACTGACATTGCTGACAATTGTCATTGGTGTGGAGTGTAGCATGAAAATAACACTCAAAATGATCCGATAAGAACAGTGTTATTTTCATTGTCAGTCCTCATACTTTCTCTTCTAGATATACCTTTCGGTAAGAGAAAGCGTATGATTTTTTTAGAAAACCATCAAGTCCCTAGACTCAAAATTGGCATCAATCAATGGGCAACATGATTCACATGACACCGAGCCTTTAAACAAAAATTATGATATTTCTAGACTTAAATATGGTATCAATCAAGAGACATTCTGATTCAAATGATACCGAGTCTTAAACAAAAATATGATGTCTCTAGACTTAAATATGGTATCAATCAAGAGACATTCTGATTCAAATGATACCGAGTCTTAAATAATTATTGAACACATATATTAAATATGACAATATGATCTCAAAGTGCTCAAAACAAAAGGAAAAATAACTCCCACTAACCAAACACATTAAAAGAACTCAGAATGCCCATATTTTTAACATGTCTTTTAAAGACTATGGGTCTGAGTCCCTTGGTTAAGGGATCAGCAAGTATCAAATCTGTCTCTATGTGTTCAACTAAAATATCTCATTTCTTTACAAGATCTCTAACAGTCAAAAATTTGATTCTAAATGTATGGAGTCTTGTAATGAGATCTACAATGTGAAGTCATATATTAATATTTTTAGGTCAGGTAGCTTGATATTCAGCTAGTTACTAATAGAAAAAATATTTTCCTCCCACTGACCTTCACATTTATATATTAATCAATTATTTTCTTCACATCTTATTAGTGTCGCTATCTTATCAACAAGTGATCGATTTATGAATCAGTTAATCAATGAGACTATATTAGTTTTCGAAAATCTATCACCTTTGGGCAGACAGATTTCTAGACCAATGCACACTCTAATAACTTCATCACAATATAATTAGAATGTGTTAGATTAAATTATAGGGCATATCATAAAATTGAAATTGAGGCTAACCAAATATTACATATTCACCTTTGGGCAGAACATGCAATCACGAAATAAAGCCTCGATGAGTTAAATAATGAGACACTGATTTTCGAAAATCTATCACCTTTGGGCAGACAGATTTCTAGACCAATGCACACTCTTCTAACTCCATTACAAAACTTCCAATTAAAACATCCAATAATCATCCTTTGGGAAAAAACTATTGAATGAATTAATCTTCAGTATTCCTCATATGATGAGAAAATACACCACTCATTATAAGTAATCCCACTTTGGTGGTAATTACAAATAATAACTAGTGAAAAAACTCATCAGGAATCAATTGCCCACATGTCAAATATTCAAATCCAATATGTATTGCAAAATTGGTACAAGAATAAAGTACCATGATTAATAATGAATTTAAATCAATGACCATTTCAAATTATTATTTATGTTTATGTGGTTGTAAATTATGCCGATATCCCCACCTAATTGTAGCTATATTAGGTTTCAAATATATATAAAAATTGGCAGCATTATTTACAATAATGAATTAATATTTTAAGTAATCCACATAACATAAAATGAATAATAATATTATCACGTAAATAATAAATCACATGGATTCTACATCATGCTAAATGTAGCAAAATTTGAACATGATAATAAAATTTACATTAATAAATCATGAAATCAATCATGCTGGCAAAATTATGATAATAAATCAGCTATACTGTGTCAATTATGCAGTATTATTATAATATCAGGATAATAATGCTGCATTATGCCTAAATTAAGCAGAAAAAATAAGCATATTTATTGTGCCCAGAACTTTTATAAGCAGCGGACTGAAAAATTGAAGAAGGACCATTAATATCATTAAGCCCATATTCAAGATTCAATAGCCCAGTTCAGTTCCAACATAAGATAAGAAGGATTTTGCAGTCACATTAAAAATTTAAAATACTGCAATATAATAAAATTGACGACAATAAATCACATGATCAATTATAGCATGATATTTAATATGATAAATCATATGACTCATATTGGGATCAAAAGTCTAATCCATAAATACACAAGGCTCCCAAAAATTAAATTCAATGAGAAAGAATTCCAACACAATTTAAATATTGTATTCAAAATTTCATGTCATGATCTAATTCTAAAGTAAATTGGTTAAAAACATAGTGAACCACTGAAAATTTCACTAAATCAAGTTGAACCAATCATAAAAGGATCAATTAAGCATGAACAAAATATAATTGAGATGAACTAAACATAATACCAGCGAACCGATAAAAAATTAAGCTGAACCAGTCAAAAATATGATGAATCGGCTGAAAATTAAATTGAATCGATAAAAATTAAGACAAACCGATTGAAAATTAAGCTCAAATGATGCTGAATTGAATCTGGTTCAGATCAAATTTAATAGATTGGAGCTGGTCCATAAGTGATTTTAACTAAAATTAATCAATTACATGTGAACCGGTCTAATTTCAAGTAAACCAAATGAAAATAGGAAATAAACCGGCTGAAATCTTAATGAACCAAGCAATTGAACCAAGCCAAAAATTAATCAAACCATATTGATTGACGGGTGATATAGTGCTGAACGAGCTTCTGAACCAGTTGCAAAATTAGAAATAAACTGAATCATTATTAATTATTTCCTAAAAAATCGGTCAAAAGACCAAAATGACGTGCTACAAGTAGCCCGCGCCGGCTGACGTGTGCTGCAAGCAGCACACGCCTCGATCAGCTGCAGCAGATAGCACTTGATCGGGAGTACACATCAAAAAGATGATAACAGATATATTTCAGCCTTAATTAATGATAAAAATGAATTGATAATGCAGAAAATTCCAATTCAATCACAGCCATCAATATTACCAATATCCCTAAATTATTTATTTATAAATTATGTCATTCTCTACGCCTAATTGTCACAATATTAGGTTTGAGGTTTTATAAAAGATAACATAATTTACAATAATAAATTATCATGTATGAAATTTGCATAAATAAAATAAGTAATTATGCAAAAATATAACATGAATTATAGTCAAATCATAGCAATTTAATTGCAACAATAATTCATAAATCAAGTTAATTTAAGCATGAATAAATCTATATATTGGCATTTATAATGTTCAAATTTTGAATCATTATAACATGAAAAATCCAAATATATGCAGAAGAAATAATTCTGGTCTAAAATTTTATTAGACAGATTTTTCAAAAAAAAAAATATTTTTTTATTTGCTGTAAATTAAAATAAAATAAATAAATAGTTTGGGCCTAAAAATTTGGCCCAAATCAGCAACTCTTTATTATTAATATTATTATTTGTTTGCACTGGGTCTGCAGTGCTGGGCTCAGCAGCCCAGCCCAGCGACCCAGCCGACCGCAGCGAATCGGGTGCAGGATTACGGGCGCCACCAGCTAACAGACGGGCGTCGTGCCCGTTAGGGCACAACTCACGCGGGCACCGCCCACTGGCCTTGACGAGTGCGTTTCGCGAGACAACAACGGCGCACTCGACGAGGTCAGCAACGTCCAAGCCTTGGTGATAAGACTTGCTGACGCAAGCACTTGCTGCCCGCTCACCGAGCACAGAGATGAAACACGCATGCATTAATTAACGTTCTGCAAACTTTAATTAAATTGAATAAAAAAAAGAAAGAGCAAAACCACATGCTTTATTAATTTAAACAAACACATCACCGACTACAACTGTAAAGCATGATGTCATGTCATTTCAATAGGAGTACAACAATTAAATTAAAGCCATGCTTTGTGTTTCATGACATGAAACAAAACGAGACAAAATCTTTGATGAAGATACACATAAGAAAGGGAAAAATCCAGCGGATGCGTCATCAAATAGATATATAAAATCCTAAAAATCATAAAATTTTAAGATGGAAACTGAATATTTAACCGTGTAAGGCCAGCGGATAAAAGAACGCTTCGCTTGATGACGACGTAGAGCGGCGAATTAAAAAATAATATCACGTTTTGTTAATTTAAATCGGAATACCACTGTACATAGTCTTTAAAAATCAAATTATATTTTACTGTACAGGATCCGGATGATAATCTCTAAATAAAATTAGAGGACGAAGAGAAAGAATCAACGGATAAAAGCACGATTCAATAAAAATATATAATATCCGAAGAATAATAAATTGATTCGAACATAAATATTAATTTTAATATTCAAACACGATGAATCAAAATTTAAACAGATTATTCATCATATTAAAATCATTTCGTAATCATCATAAACGAATTCTTAAATTCATAAAAAAGGGCTCTGATACCAATTGTAAGACAAATCTTACATCAAGAATTTCATGAATTTAAGAATATCATGATTAAATTAGTAAGATAAGATCTTACTTGATGACGATATATTTGCAGCGGAATAAACTTCTGGATCTTCAAAGGAAAGCCGGGTCTTCATCCATAACACCGCCTCAAATGCTCTGCTTTCGATGGGGAAAGCAACTATGAGCTAGGGTTTTTCCACACGGTGTATAGAGGGGACCTAGCCTCTATTTATAACTGATTATATGGGCCCGTCCATCACGAGCTTCATTAATCGGGCCTACACTTGATTAATCACACCAATCATGGTTAAGTGTTTCAAGCTCGAATCACATGGATCAAGATCACATGAGCTAATAGGCATCTCAATAATGGATCATAGGATCAAACCCGCTTTTATTAAATCTAAATATTACAATTGATTGTAGCCCACATATGAAAAATGAAAATATAGAATATTTAAAAAATATTCTAACAACTCCCCCTCAAGATAGGCGGAGGGTCTCCGATGCCTATCTTGCTGCGATGATGAAGGAAAATAGAAGTCTGGACAATTTTGGTCAGAGAATTAGCTAACTGAAGAGAAGATGGAACATAGTGGACGCAAAACTTATTACTTTGAACCTGCTCTCTTACAAAGTGATAATTGATTTCCAAATGCTTCATTCGACTGTGGAGAATGGGGTTCTCTGAGAAGGCTGTTGTACTAAGGTTATCACAGAAGACTGTCGGGGTGGAAGTGCCAGAGAAGTTTAGTTCCTGCAGCAAATTCGTGACCCAAGAAATTTCAGCAGTTGCATTAGCTAAAGCTTTGTACTCGGCTTCGGTAGAAGAACGAGCAACGGATTGTTGCTTCTTAGTTGACCAACTAATAGCTGCGCCTCCAAGAAACAACAGGTAAGCTCTAGTGGAGCAGCGATCATCATAATCGCCTCCCCAATCAGAATCAGAATAGGCTATAATAGTGAGAGGAGCTGATGAGGATAACAGTAATCCTTGAGAGCATGTTAACTTTAGATATCGAAGCACCCTCTTGCAAGCCTGCCAGTGTTGTGTTGAAGATTTATGCATGAATTGTGACAATTTGTTTGTTATAAAGGATATATCAGGTCTTGTGAAGGAGAGATATTGAAGACTTCCAACCAGCTGATGATATTGAGTAGCATCTGTAGGAGGAGAACCACCATTAAGGTGAAGTCTGGTTGACAAGGCAGCAAGTGTTTTGATTCCTTTAGCATCCTGCATATTGAATCTAACAAGAAGATCATTAATATACTTTGTTTGAGATAAAAATATCCCTTAGCTGCTGTGAAGATCTTCAATACCAAGAAAGTAGTGTAAGTCTTCAAGATCTTTAAGAGAGAACTTGGCAGATAACAGCTTGTTAATTTCAACAAATTTAGACTTTGAAGAGCCTGTGAGTATAATATCGTCGACATAAAGAAGAAGATATATTCTGAAACTTTCACCATGCATATAGAAAAGAGATGTATCTGATTTGGAGTTGAGGAATTCGATAGAGTATAAAAAAGATTTGAGTTCATTGTACCATGCCCGTGGAGCCTGGCGAAGACCATAAATGGGTTTATGCAATTGACAAACATAATCTGGCCTGGCATTATCATTGAAACCTGGAGGTTGTTTCATATAGACAATCTCAGTAATTAAGTTGACCTTGAAGAAATGCATTGTTGACGTCCAATCGAAACAATGGCCAGTGGTGAGCATGAGCAATAGTGAGAAGAATTCTTATTGTTGTTTGCTTGACAATTGGGCTAAAAGTAGCTGTGAAATCAATCCTAGCCCTTTGATGAAAACCTTTTGCAACAAGCCTTCCTTTGTAGTTATCGATACTGCCATCTGGTGATTGTTTGATGCGAAACACCCACTTGCATCCTTTCACATTCTGATCAGCAAAGGGGTACTAAGGTCCAGGTGTTATTTTTATAAAGAGAAAAAATTTCCCTCTGCATTGCTTCGCGCCACTCTTGACATTTAACAACTTGTCAATAAGTGGATGGAACCTCATTCATGTGAGCTGTTATAGTTAGAGCTGAATAGTCTAATGGTTGTCGAGGTTTAAAAATATTATTTTGAGACCTGGTAATTATTCTGCGAGGTTGCTCAACTACAATATTTGAAGGAGAGAGTGACTGTTCTGGACTGGCTGAAATGGGAGAAGGCAGAATTGGTGAAGGACTTGCAGATGTACTAACAGGATTGCTATTTGTAGTAGGCTCAGGACTAGGAATAACAGAAGAAGACTGAATTGGGGATGGGTTTATAGTGATAGGAACATGAGAGATATGTGGTATTGGTGGAGGGTGTATAGTAGCTAAAGAACTGACAATAATCCACTGAGGTATGTTGTTTGGGGATATTCGAGTGAGGTTATTGTTATTTGAAGAGAAGAGAAATGTATCTTCAACGAACTTAACATGCCTAGAATGATGGACTGTTTGAGTGGATAAATTGAAGCAAATATGAGAATGGTATTTTGTGGAGAAACCAAGATAAGCGCAGGGAGATGATTTTGGGTCGAACTTGTGGGAAGTATAAGGCTTAAGCCATGGGTAACAAAGGCAACCAAATACCCATAAGGAAAGGTAATTTGGTTTCTCTTTGAACAATTTTTCAAAAGAAGAATTATTGCCAAGTTTGGGTGTCACCATGCGATTGATTAAGTAAACTGCATAAAGACAAGCATAATGCCAAAGTAAATGGGTGTTTTTGATTGATGCAAAAGTGTTAAGGCTGTTTCAATGATGTGTCAATGACGTCTCTGAGCAAAGCCAACTCTTTCAGGTGTATAAGGCGGAGATAAAAGATGCTAAATTCCATTAGCTGAAAGAAATTTAGACAACCCTAGATACTCTCTTCCTCCATGAGAGTAAGCTATAATGATAGAAGAATTGAAGTAATTCTCAACTAACTGTTTGAAGGAAGAGAAAACAGTTGTTACATCAGATTTTTGTTTAAGAGGAAATAACCAAATGTACCTTGTAAAGTGATTAACAAAGATCACATAATATTTGTAACCTTCACGCAAGATGATGGGCGCTGGCCCCCAAACATCAGTGAAGATTAATTCCAAAGGTTTTGAACTGGTTAAAGAGGAATGCAAATTAAATGGAAGTTTGGGGCTCTTGTTACAAAGACAAAAATTGCAAAATTTGAACGAAGTATCTGGACATGGTAAATGAAACTGAGATAAGGTAGTTTTAACAGTTCTGAAACTAGGGTGGGCGAGCCTTTGGTGCCAAGTTGCTAGAGATGGTGCAGGTGATTGAGCTGAGAAGAAATTAACTGGAGAAGCATCAACCCATTCATATAAATTGTTTCTATTTGGGCCTTGGAAGAGATATGCTCCCGTAGTCAGATCCTTGACAATGAAGAGATCAGGAAAAAATTCAATAGACGTTGAATTTTGCTTGCAGAATTAAGAAACAGATAATAGATTCTTTTTAATAGTTGGTGCACATAAAACCTCCTTTAGCAGAAAATTTCTATATGGAGAAGAAACGTCAGCATTACCAGAATGGGAGATCTTGATACCTGTACCATCTCCAAATAAAAGATTACTCTTGCCATTGTACTCATGAGAATCATGCAAGTTCTTGGGTGAAGAAGTGACATGGTTTGAGGCACCTGTGTCTAGAACCCAGGTTGAAGCAGGGTGTTGTTGGTCGTGTGCTGAGAAGTTGATTTGAGGAGAAGGAGTATAATAACATACACGAGCAGTGTGGCCAAATTGGTCACACAACTGGCATTGAACCCTTGGCCGAAAAATGTTGGACTGTTGTGGATGCCTCCAGGTGGACTGCTGAGAAAACCTGGGTTGAATAGGAGGACGAAAGCTCGGAGGGCGAGTCCAATTGGTGAACGACTAGCTTGGATATGAAGGACGAGATCGGCCTGGGATATTGGAGAATGGAGGTCGCCTGCTGTTGGTGAATTGAGTTGGATGTGAAGATCGCCAGTTTGCTCTTTGTCGATAGGTAGACTGCTGAGTGAACTGAGCAGTAACTACAGGGGTTTCTTGCCGATGAATAATGAATGCTTCATGGCCCAGAAGCTTGTCATACAACTCTTCCAAGGAAATGGGTGTATCCCTAGCTCTTATTGCTGCACTAACTTCGTTGAACTCAGGGCCAAGGCCACTGAGGATTTTGATGATTAAAGTATTATCTCCAATCGGAGAATCAGCAATAGCTAGTTCATTGGCTATTGATCGAACCTCACAGAAATATTGAGAGATAGATTTGTCCACTTTGACGAGTTTAGCAAGTGAGTCCTGTAATCCATAGATTCGGGATTGGGACTTGTTTGCAAATTGATTAGAAATTTTTAACCAAGCTTCTCTTGCGGTAGAAGATGTTGCAACAAGCGAAACTATGCTTTCGTCTATAGAAGCCATGATTGCATGGCGGATTAAACTGTCCTAGCGAAACCATAATCTCCTATCCATTTCAGAATCGGGAGGAGACGATGTGCCGTCGATAAAACATTGTAGATCATAGCCATGTAGAAGAAGAGTAAGTTGTGTTTTCCAAAGAAGATAATTGATGCATCCAGTTAATTTAATGGGGAGTTGAGCAGCAAGGTTTATAGAAATGAACTGTGATCCTGACGTCAATGGAGTTGAAACACCATGACCAGGAGATTCAACCGTGTTGGAGGATGTAGTCATTTGAAAAAAAACCAAGAGAGAAGGAACATGAGAAAAAAAGCACAGAACTGGAGAAAAAGAAAAGAACAGATGAAAGCTCGTTAGAGCAAGGAAGGCTCTGATACCATGTGAAGGTTTTTGAAGCTCTTGAGATAGGCTCGATCTCAAGCTATAGTCTGGAACACCATTGTAATGAAGCTGAAGAAAAAACTCAGAACAAATAGAATGAAGAAGAATGAAATGGTGAATGATTTTATTGCTAAGGTTACAAGAGTATATATAAAGCAAGAGGAGCTGCTACAAAATAAAAGAGGATAACAAACGTCTGTCCTTTCATGAAACAACCACGAGCTGGCTGAGCGGATATGGCAGGAGGTGTTGTGATCACTATTTGGTTATTGGGAAATGAATTGCTAATGTAGCAGATACATTATCGTGACCATTATTTTTAAAAGGAGGTGCTTGTTGTATTATTTGCATTGATACCAATGTCCCTACGTCCTCGAGTTATTGTCGAGTTTAAACTTGGTGTGCAAATATTGACTTTGATCCTTATTTGTTCATTATTATAATTTGACCGCTTAATTTTGAGAAGATAAAATTAAGTACTTCTTTATTTGAATTATAATAATGAAAAAATTTCAAGAGTCAAATTGAGTTTTGTACGTTAAATCGGGGGTGTGCACTGGTATCGAAAAGATTCGAAGTCAGTTGAAATCTACTCGATACAAGAGATTTCAGATAGATCCTAATTAAATTTTGATAGATTCTAAATAAGAAATTAAGAAATTGATGAAATATCGTTCTAGTTCTAGTTCCAGCATATAGAGTACCTAGAATAGAAATCAGAATCGATATTCATAACTAGTTATATGTTATGATATATTATTATATTCGTTATATTCTCTCTATCTTTTTTTTATATGCTTATATTAAAAATAAATTTTTATAATAAAAAATAATTTTTAACTTTATTTATTTATTAAAAAATGATATACGAAGAGGATGAAAAAAAAAAATGCTCCACTAATATTATAGAACTTATGGTGCATGTAGTACACGTTGATTCAAGTTCTAAAGCTAAAAAAAAAGAATTAATAATTTGAAATAAGCAAATCTTCTCCTACTTTTATCAGATTGTCTTTTATGTAAATACTAGAATCTCGTGATGGATTTGGCAGGCAAAAAAAAGCTCATCATCAAAAAACACATAGTGAGAAAGTGATAAGAGAAAGCCTCCACCGAACATCATTGACACGAAGATAAATAATGTTAAAGGAGGATAGTACATGATTGGCGGGACGGATGCTCAATGCAATTATTGGAGTTATAAACACAAGACAACATATATAGCTACTATTAGATTTAATTAGATATGAAATGTTGAGTTGTTCTACGTGGCAGCTCAGGTTTTAGGTTTTAGTACAAGCTACGGTAGAATCTCATCGATCATACCTAAATATATAGTGCTAAAGAGAATAATAAATTCTAACCTAACTACACTGGCATACCTCAACTAGAGATGGTAATTCTAATTCATGAGTAATTTGTGTTGATGCTTGCATCTTAAAAGTATTGGCTCCATTGGAGTGCGAAATATTATGTTAGGATATTATAGAAATTTTCTGCATGATCGACAAAATTTGAATCCGATAAGAGAAACGAAGAAAACCAAATCTGAAATCAAGATTGCGAAAAATAAAAGACACAAGAGGTTAACATGATTCGTACTCGATGGGATGCCAATCCTACGTCCACGTGAAGGAAGGAGAGACAAATTTTATTAACTTAGGAAAAGAATACAATCGCAAAACAAAATAATTAATAGCAAAATCTTCCTCGGTATAGTACTCAAGCTTTGCTATTGTATATGATTGAACTTTTCATAGTGCTTCTACTAGAGACTTGAGCATCGTTATCTCTTTAATATGTCTTTTCACCAATTTGCACTCTCTCTCAAACAAGCAATCGATAATGGTTCACCCACTCACGCATCGGTGTTTTGCCAAAGATTGTTGTTTGGATTTTATAGGTGAAGAGACCGACGTATGTAACCTTGTAAGCATACTGAGCAATAGGGAGCTTGATGTTTCCCAGATAGATAGTTGCCGTGTATATTCATCTTCAAGAATGGTGATGTAATTTGGTGTGTGGATTGTTGTTCGTTGCCTAAAGATTTGTCGACTAATGAGGACGATGACTGCATCCTCAACAATGGGGCGAGGAACGATATTCCTTGATAAGGCCTTCCCCCTCCATCCGATTGGTTGTGAAGGATGGAGCCGCAAAATAATGCTGAAGAGGGCATTGATTTTGACATGCATCAAAATCATTTGCAACTCCGCTTAGCACACAATGCGCAGCAATGGCTTGATCCATAATGTGTCTTAGTCAAAATTGAGAATATGTGCTACAATCTTAGCAAATGGGTTGCCGGTGAAAGGTTGCAACAAGAACTTATATATCTTCAAGTATGTGTCCCTCTTGTAGTAATTGTCAACATATTGGTCTGGTTCTTCTTTTAGCCAACGGATACATAAGATCGCATATACTTGCATGATATATATGCATGCTGGATAAATCCCAACGTTGACAAGAACAAGTTTGATTCATCAAATTAACAACATTTGTTTTGTCTAACGATTACACCGAAAACACCCAAAAAAATATCGGGTCGGGTCGGGCTAGGCGGTGTAGACCAGGCTCGGTTTGATAAATTTTTTATCAATTATCGAAAAATATCAAGCTCGAATCAGCCCCTGACATGTGCCTGATTCCAATGGCTCGAATCAGGCCTAATAGTACGATTTTGATTTTTGTTATCGTGATAATAGACCAAGGCCGAACCAACCTATTTACTATTCTTGTCATGCTAAGCCAGAGGTCTCGGGCCCAAACTTTTATCGGGCCGATCACGAATTTACTTGGGTCGAGCCAGCTCGGCACGAATTGTCGGGTCTAAGCACAATTTGGATTATCTTTTTTATGATAAATTATCTTGGTTATAACATGCAAAGCTAAAATTAAATATCTAAATACGAAGGCGGGCCCCTCCTGCAACTAAAGTCCTAAACGAGTAAAGATTATTTCAATGCGTCTCTATCCATAATTTATTGCAGAGACGTGGAAAGGCAGGAAGTATAGAAGTCCCCGCCCTCGATTCCCACGCCCGAGATCGAGACACGTGTACGGCTGATGATAGCACGACCACTCTATAAATGCCAGCCCTGGGAAGACTCCCCAACACACACGCAGTACTCGCAAAACCCCCCAAACTTTCTCTCTCAGTTCAACCGGAAAGCCGAGGAGCATGTCTTGCTGCGGAGGCAACTGTGGGTGCGGATCCGGCTGCAAGTGCGGCAGCGGCTGTGGAGGGTAAACTGAACCACGCCTGAATATTTTATTGGGGAATAAATGTCTCCTTTTAATTTCCATTATATATCCTGTGCTCATTTTCTCCTACTTTGCTGGAAATATGCTTTCAGATGCAGCATGTACCCTGGCTTGGCCGAGGAGAAGAGCACCACCACTCAAGCCACGGTCCTTGGAGTTGCACCTTCGAAGGGGTAATTAATTACAGAGCATAAGAGAAATCATTCTTGCCTTTTAAGGACGAGAGGGTTTGGCCCTCCATCCGTCCTCTGAGCTTGTCGATCCTCTGAGCTTGTTGATATTTTGTATGATGATCTTTTTGGGTCTGCTCTCGCAGGCTTTAATATAGTCTCTACTCTCCGGGGACAAAAAAAAATTCTTGCCTTTTAATTTCATCATCTGCTCGCCATGAAGCTTCTCCATGCTGATTATGTTGTCTTTGCTTCTGCAGGCACTTTGAGGAGATAGAGGTAGCTGCTGAGAATGGGGGCTGCAAGTGTGGTTCCAACTGCACCTGCGATCCCTGCAACTGCAAATGAAGACAGTAGTAGCATATGGGGATGTGAGAGAGAGAGAGAGAGAGGGGCAAGAAATTATGAGTTGTGGTGTTGCTGCTTGTAGTCTGAATCTAGAGATTGGGAAGTACTGCTGCTAGGAAAATAATAAGCCATGGCCTGTGTGAATTAACCCTAGATACCTCTGTCTCTCTCTCTCTAAATTTGGAATCCTTGATGTATTTGGTTTGCTGTGTGCTGCTAGCTAAAATATTAAGTAATGTGATGCTATTAATTAGTATGCTTGCGTTGTAAGAAAATCAGTATGGTTGATCTTATCGCTTGACTGGTGTCTGATTTTACCTGTTCTCGTTGTCTTCTTTTTACATGAGATGTCAATTGCCGCTTTGTCACTGTTTCCCGGTTACCTGCTGTTGTCATGGACTTTTCCATTTGCTTGGTGTGTGGGTGGCATCTTTTCGTTCTCTGCTTTCAGAAGAGAAAGCTTTTGGTAATCGACTTCTCCAGGCGTCTCCATCGCGCTGTCGGCCTGTCAGGGTAGGTTCACGTGGGAACAGTATAAAGTTGAATGATTGACGGCCATAAAATTAGGTGCGTTCATTGGATCGAGATAGCCTCGAGAAGACGCCAACCATTTTCTTTGTAAAAAAATATATTTATTTTGTTAATGGATGATCGGACTACCCAACCTGATCTGAGACGGGTCGGGTCAGATCGCATTGAAATTTTTTTACCCGACTCGGTTACTTTTGGTCGGGTAAGCCGATTTTTCATTTACCTTTAAATTCGATCAGACCCGATTATTTATTGGTCGGATCGAACTGATTTCTCATTTAAACTCGACTTGACTCTATTTGGTGAGCGGTGTTAAAAAATTAGTGAATTTAACTCATCTCAAAAGTTAATTTAAAATGAGAGAATTATTCAAATTATTTAAAAATTATTTTGATCATATTTTTAATCAATATGATATCATATGAACGATTTGCGAGTGACACAATATAACAACTTCAAATTTTAACAAACCGTCCTTACTAAAATGATAAATGAAGATGATTAATTTAGAAAATTAAGTGTAATTTGACATGCATGTGGACATATTAGTGCACAAATTAAGGAACTCAACTAAGTGCAATTACAAATACAAAAACTAGAATTGTGTTATGTTTTATTTTGCTCCCGAATAAATTAATAAATATGTTTTAAAAAATGCAAAAATGTACCAGGAATTTCCCTAATCAGGAAGAACTTTTTAAAAAATTGTTCTGTTCGAAATAGAAACTCCAAAAGTTTTAGAACCCATATGAAATATGAAAAAACTCAAAAATACCTTTTATTTCGTATTCTGATAATCTTTTCGCGTTCACATTATGTTTAAGAGTTTCATCGAAATTCTTAAATGTAACGATATCTCATTGAAAAATTTGATAAAATTCTAAAAAATATAAATAATTTATGAAAACATTATAATTGATATAAGCTAGGCACGTAGTTCATCAAATC
Source organism: Canna indica (assembly GCA_034359265.1). Taxonomy (NCBI): domain Eukaryota; kingdom Viridiplantae; phylum Streptophyta; class Magnoliopsida; order Zingiberales; family Cannaceae; genus Canna; species Canna indica. The sequence goes on along the minus strand of CP136894.1, from coordinate 69,197,214 downwards.
TTTCATGAAAAATTTTAGAGTTTCACAAAAAAAATTTAGATGCTCAATTACACTTCAAAAGACCACCAAGTGTGGAGCTGTTTGTTGATCGTTAATCTAGTTTACCTAGATTTGTTGGAAGCATGAATACTTTTAATTAAAATAAAGATACATAATAATTATAGACTTTGGGACAATTATTTTATGTCATGATATCTCTCACTTATATGTCATTGTTAAGATTCAAAACCCAAGTCATATCTAACATATATATCCACAATTATACTTAAGGCATGACATATAAGTTCTAGCCTATTACAAGTTCCATCTTATTTCTTAACAATCTTTCCTCATGTTAGACTTTGTCATGCATGGTGCTTACGATTAGATTATGCTTCAATATCATTTGTTCTCACTATGTGATAATTAATCTAACAACTTTATAAACACAGGTTACTAATCTATTAAAATACTTAATTTGAACATAATGATAATACACCCATTAAATCTTATTAGATAATACTATATCTAATATATTTTTGATATAAGACTAAAGCGGAGTATTATGTTTATACAAATAAAATATTTGATTAAAGGAGAGAAGTTGGAAAAGAAAAACATAAGTGAGAGAATTGAATTTTTTTTATTAGAATAAAAAATAAAGAGAAAAAAATGAAAGGAATTTTATTTTGGCATTGTAAATTTTTTTCTTCGAAAAATAAAAAAAAATGAGAAAATATGAACTAAAATGAGAAAATTATTATTTTAATACTATTTTCATATCTTGTTTTATTAAAAATTTTGATAAATTATTCTAAAAATATTTTTTTCTCTTTCTAATATGGTTTAACCATAAAAATATATTTCTTTCTCGCTTTTTTTCTTTTGCATCCAAATCCAAACAAGTGAAATTGTGAAAAGAATCATTCTTTGATTTTTTTTTTTCATGACTGCCAAATCACTCAAGCATGTATTGTGGCATAGAATTTGTTTTTTTTTTATACCATGGGTCGTATTATATAAGTACATAGACTAACACGTCATCATCTCACGTGATATGAATTGCAAGGAGACCACAATGTAATTAACTTAAAAGCCATGGCAACGTGTGTCTTACGGGGGTGGCAATTGAAATAAATTAATCGTGATTACTCGATAAATCGAATCGTAAAATTTAATTTTGGATAGTAAATTTGTAATTTGATTTTCGTATTCTATTTCGATTAGAGAATATGAAAATCTGAGTAAATTTGGTTCGATTTTCGTTATTGACTCGCAGATAATCGATATCCAAAATTGTTATAATTAATTATTTTAATAATTTTTTATATTTCATAATCCGATTTTCTATCCGAATTGAACTAACCAGTTTTGGTTATTCGCTAGATAATCGAAACTTAGTCGATTTCAGTTTTGAATACTAAATTTTAAAATCGAACAATTTCGATTTCGATTTTTATTGATCACAAAAAAATATGATTAACCTAATCGTTGCCGCGCCTGGTGCTGGGCAGTATGAACTCGTAGGTTTGCGCTTTAAAATTCATGTCACTAGCTATTAAATTACTAGTTTAGGATAATATTAAATAATTCACCTTTAAGGCAAGCAAAGATTTAATATCTTTTTGACAATTACGACCACATCTTTAGCTATAATGTCGCATTTAATTAAAGATGAAATTGATGTTGCTTTCGCTCTTCACGTCTACAAAGTACAAACGAGGAAAGATTAGATACTACTAGATTTATTGCATGCAAATTACGTTTTGCCCAACTAACAAGAGGGAGAAATAGCAAACCAATCGGATTAAGAAGACCCGATTTTTCTCAATTTTGATTTATGGGAGAAAATTTTGACTGTAATTAATATTTTTAAAAATTAAAATTAAATAGCACAATTTATATACCATAATATATTCATTGTTTATTCTTCCAAAAAGATAAAATAATTGCATTTGTATTATTAGATTATTATATTATAATATACTCCGTACTTGATTCTTTATGTTTTGAGTTATTTATTTTTGTATTCATATTAATTAATTGTACACGTAAACTTACAAATTATATTTCACCCATTAATCCGTTAATTATTAATGTGACATTACTAACATCGATTGTATTTTCATTAAAAAATTAAATAAAAATATTTTTATCCCAACTTGCCACTAAAAATCAATGTAATATTTTAAAATAAAATATCATGTAAAGTTGTTGAATTGGTAAATTTTAAATATTTTATACTTATAAATTAAATTTTTTTAAATAAAATTAGCAACACGAGCATGAAGGAGTACTCCATGAGTATGAGTGATAATTTTATCTGCATATGCCAACTAAAAATCACACATGTATCGTATCCAATTCATATACCATAAATAACAATCGATATGGATGCATATATGCATTTTAAAAAATTCTACCAGCGCGGATGCGGTGCGGATATAGATATGGATGTGGATCCGCACCGTATCCGCAACGCATATTTGCATACAAAAAAAAATTTACCATTTCACCCATATGAAATTACATATGGAATCCTACTAGATTACTAATTGTTATGAATTTTAATAATGTAAGTTATTAATTTTTTATTAAATATATTAATTATTAATTATATATTAAATGCGATGCATATGTGGATGCGGTGCAATTTTTTTGCATCTGAATGCGGTGCGGATATGAATATAAATATTCATATCTACAACGAATGCGAATATACTGTACAAATGTGTGGTGCGGATGCAGATAATAGAGTATATGCACCTTATACGATCCACTGTAATCCCTATCCACCCGATTGAGAGGTGAAAATTTTTGAACTCGATCCATCCGATTCGTGAACAATCCTACTTAGTGACATAATATAATTGTTACAATTCATTTTAATTGGTAGTAATAAAAAGAAATGGATAAATTTAATATAAAAGTAAAAAATTCAAAATATTTTAATCATAGGGAACAATTTTAGTTTTGTTACAAAGTGTTTTTTCAATAATTTCAACCAATATTCTTTAATGGAGAATCATCAGCACCACCCTACCCTAACACCAAAAAAAGAAGAGGCAAAGAAAGAAAAACTTTTGTAAAGATCCAATCACCTGGTTGAACAAATTGAGGGATTGATACCTTCAATGATGCCGAGTTGAGCGGTCCACACTCCGCAGCTCGATGAGCTTTAATCGGTGGAAACACTGTGCGTATAGCCAAAAAGAATCAAATTCACATGTCGACGATCAGCATTCAGCAATGCAGCATCTCAAAAGCCACACGGATCATATCATTTCAGGATAGCACAAGATATCCTTCCTACGTGGCAATTAGGTCGGATGTCCAATCACATATATATGCCTCGGGTTGAGATTGACACTACTGCCGTAGTGCCGTATTCCTACGTAGTGATGAAATCGAGCCACATGTATTGCACCCCTTTTATAAGACATTGAGTTTAATTGGATGAAGAGCCACTTGAGCTGTAGCCCTAGGTTGACTCGGTTGGCTAAGCTTGGTGGTGGCTGAAAGCCTGAAATATGCAGTCCAGTGAGTCATCCACCACCATTCTTATGCAAGAGTGCAAACGCGTTAATGAAATTAAAGGGCATAAATACACTGCAGCGAACCATTAACATTTTGACGGCAAATCAGTATAATAGATCGACGGCAACATCAGTCGAAATGACATATCCACACCTAGAAAAATGAAGGGAGCCGGAATCAGACATATCGACGCCTGAGCTGGCGTCGAAAACTCTTACATCAACGTCTGCAAAGGCGTCGATACAGGCGACAATTTTTTTTTTTAAATTTTGTTTTTTAATGTACCGGCGTTTGTCAGAGGCGCCGGTATATTTTATTTTCATTTTTTTAAAAAAAATATTTTCTGTGCCTGCTCGTTTTTCGCTGCTAGCGGAATTCGATGCTTGCATCATGGGCCGAAATTTGTTTTATTATTTTTTTTTCTAAAACTTTTCGGCGCAGGCCACTTTCGCGAAAATTTGCCGCCTATAAATGCAAGTTTTGTTGTAGTGATATGAATATATGAAAGAAGTCATTAAGCAGCTGGGAAACACTTAGAAGTCAACTTGAGAAAAATAAATAAATAAATAAAAAGCAAAATATATACGTATCTTGTTGGAGCAGAGTAGGGTTGCAAGTGAAATGGTGCAAAATATATACATTGCTTGAGCTTTCAAATACCCAACTCCTGTACCGTACCACAGAAGCACTCTTCATACACTGAAATGGTATGATTAGAATAGAGTTCTAATTAGTAGGAAGACGTTCACTAATAAAGAAATTAGATATAATAAAACGGAAGTTTCTTTTTTTCAGCTTTTTGCAGTGAACATCTTGATCTCCACTATCATGGATTTATTTGCGCGACGTCGGCGGATTCCAAGTTTGCACCATTCACCGGGGCAGCGAGAAGATTGCAGGATGATGAAGCCATGGACATAGATGTCCCCGCCTCGTCTTCTTCTTCTTCTTCCCCGACCCGATCTTCCCATCGTCTTTTATTCTTTTCTGATTTCGTCAACGGCAACGAGAAGGGGGCGCTGGATTCGTATGCACCCTTCACCGGCGCAGCAAGAACGTTGCAAGAAGCAGACGTCGTCATGCGTTCTGCATTATCTTCCTCTCCCCCGAGCAGACGGTGCCGTCGGATTACAGGTAAGCCCGTGTTCTTTTCCGATTTCGTCAATGGCGTGGACCAAGAACGCGGCGAGAGGGAGAAAGATAATGCCACGTGTGTGCCATTCACCGGCGTGGGGAGAAGATTGCTGGACGACGAAGACATGGATGTGGACGTCGCGAGCCCTTCTTCTCTGCCGAGCGGATCTTGCCATCATCAGCCGACGCAAAACATCGTATTCTTTTCTGAATTCATTGGCGATCCGCAAGAAGAGGCGGCGGCGCAGAAGCTGATTTCGTTTTCCGGCATTGCGAGGAGGATGAATGAGGTCACAGCTGCAGGGAGGGGAACGAAGAGGGGTAGGGCTGCATCCGGAGAGACGGAGGAAGAAGCACGGCATGACAGGAGGTGTACATTTTAGGATGCTATGCTTCCTTTAAAGGTGCACGGTAATCCAGTTAAATGACATAACTGGAAGTTTGAACGCAAAGAAAGCATGTAATGAGGCATTGAAACTCCATACAAAGTACTTGAACATGGTAAATCCCATTCCAATACATCTTAGCCTACAAAGTTCATTTATGGGACCTTACGATTCACTTACTGTAGATCAAACGTGTTTTTGGCAAGGCCGAGAAAGTTCATAAGGGAATTAAATTCATGGGAAGTAATGAAGTATAAGAAGTTATAGGAACTTACCTATTCTGTTAACCAAAAGTTACCTTAGTGTATTGCAATCAAAACTTAATTTGGAACCCAATTCACCATTACGAAACTTATTTGTGACAAGCCCCAGCTGGCTCAATTCAGGTCATGTTTTTAGGTCTAGTTGGATTTGATCCAAAACTCAACCTAGCCCCCAACTTGAAATATCCTTAGTGTACACGTCTATTTATCAGAATTTCCAACTTAAATACTTTAAAAATAAATTATTCCTACAATTAAACTTGATATCTTGTTCAACATCTGTAGTAATATATTTTAGATTATTATTCAAGATTTTTGATCTCTTAGTAATACTGTTTCTCTTAACTTTATAATTTTGTTTCCTGGTACAGAATGATAATTCTTATCACTCATTTAATTTAGGATCTTCAAGATAATTGTATAAACTTTTGAAAGAAATGTAATTTAAGTTACTGTAGAACTGGATTCAATTGGGAACTACTATAAGATAGCTTTAGGTATTATATTCTGCAGCTGTATACCTAAACATGGATTGAGTCCATCTATTTGAATCTTATTTTATATAGTGTGCAAGCCTCTCTCCTTCCTTCTTATTTTTCACATTTACAGTCATCACAAAATCTGCAGATGCGCAGAGAATGGAGGTATCATCCGCAAAATCCTCACAGTATTCTCTTTCCATTGTGCTTATAAAATGGTTGCTGACTAGTAAAATTAGTCATATAACTGTTTATTACTTTATATGGTTGCTGATATTAGTAACTGGCAGCAATTCATTTCACTCAATCCCACTAGATTGACATGTTACTTCATTGCACTGCTAAATTTTACTAGGTTAGCAATGTATTGGCTCTTTGCTGGAATTACTAAATGACTTATAGAAGCCATTATAATCATGCGTACAACAGTGCCATAAGTAAAGATAAGCATGCATACTAAATGAATTACTAACACATCTCGTTTCTCTTGTTTACAAGCTGGTATTCCTGATATGGCATATTTACTGCATCTGCTTTCAACATTAAAACAGAGGAATGGGTAATTTGTGATCTCTTAATTTCACAATACTTTGCTATAGAAAATGTGCATAACTTAGGTATAGAAAATGCTGATTAACTGGAAGAGATATCCTGAATTCCAACTCGTCATCGAGCACCAACCAGGTCCCTTGTATGTTCATTTTTCATTTTGTGCACTAATCACATTCTTGGCTGATGATTAAAGATTAGAACATCCAATCAAGGGTTTGAAGCTAAGATTAGAACATCCAAGAAATGCCAAAAATCCAAGAATTAGAACATCCAAGAAATGCCTCGTTTGAAGCTAAGATTGAATCGTGTTGATTAGCCCTTGTGGGGAAGTCATGAGTTCATTCCTATATCTTAATCTTCACGAAGTTACAGAAAATCCAAGAAATTACAGAAAATCCAAGAAAATATTCTAATCAAGAAATTACAGAAAATATCAGCGGTGCACCTTTAAAGGAAGCAGAGCATCCTAAAATGTACACCTCCTGGCATGCCGTGCTTCTTCCTCCGTCTCTCCGGATGAAGCCCTACCCCTTTTCGTTCCCCTCCCTGCAGCTGTGACCTCATTCATCCTCCTCGCAATGCCGGAAAACGGAATCAGCTTCTGCGCCGCCGCCTCTTCTTGCGGATCGCCAATGAATTCAGAAAAGAATACGATGTTTTGCGTCGGCTGATGATGGCAAGATCCGTTCGGCAGAGAAGAAGGGCTCGCGACGTCCACATCCATGTCTTCGTCGTCCAGCAATCTTCTCCCCACGCCGGTGAATGGCACACACGTGGCATTATCTTTCTCCCTCTCGCCGCGTTCTTGGTCCACGCCATTGACGAAATCGGAAAAGAACACGGGCTTACCTGTAATCCGACGGCACCGTCTGCTCGGGGGAGAGGAAGATAATGCAGAACGCATGACGACGTCTGCTTCTTGCAACGTTCTTGCTGCGCCGGTGAAGGGTGCATACGAATCCAGCGCCCCCTTCTCGTTGCCGTTGACGAAATCAGAAAAGAATAAAAGACGATGGGAAGATCGGGTCGGGGAAGAAGAAGAAGAAGACGAGGCGGGGACATCTATGTCCATGGCTTCATCATCCTGCAATCTTCTCGCTGCCCCGGTGAATGGTGCAAACTTGGAATCCATGATAGTGGAGATCGAGATCACCCTCTCTTGCAATCTGTGTGAGGCACGCCGAAATCGGAACCCCAATCTCATGGGAGTGAAGCGAAGGCGAAGGTGAAGAATAGGCGACCTCGAAACAGAAGAAATTAGTATTATTTTTCATTAATATATATAATGGGGATTTGGGGAATCAAACGGAGAAATTAAATAAATTATATGGGTTCTCCGATATGCATGACACGTCACAGTCCACCACAAAGAGATGTGATATGGTCAATGAGATGTTATTTCCCATTGCTTGGCCATGAAATTCTATAAGATATTTGACTGATGACCATATCCTAATTTGCTGATGATTCAGATTTCAGAATCTTATATTTACTTACTGGTTTAGCACTCATGCACAGTTACTTATATTTGTAGGCTAAGTGAATCAATTTTACTATGTTTGCAGGTCCAAGTCCTTAGCAAAAGGAATCGGTGGCCGGGAAGGTGGTGAAGGGCGACGAGCGATCGAATCATTGAACTGATGGCCGGGGAGGTGGTGCCGGGCGACGAGCGATCGAATCATTGAACTGATGGTTGGCGAGGCAGCTACAAAGGCATAGACATTGCAGCACGAGGTCCCCAGTCGCGGACTCCGACTCACATAGACGCGGAAACAGGCACATGTCTAAGTCATTAATTAAAGAGAAATTCATTTTGACTGTAGTAACACTCTTATAAGGGCAGAGACCACCTCATAAGAACTTCCAACTGAGTACTACTTCACCCCTTTTAAAGTCAAGCTCAGGTTGTGCATCAACAATTTTACTGCTTTGTTGAAACCCAGAGACAATTGGTTCAGCATAGGATTTAAGCTTCGTGGATAAGGGCAGAACCCAATTGGTGGGACATCAGCTATACCAAATTTCCTTGCTCCAAGATTATATAACGCATTGCATGTTAATAATATGTAATCAGCAATAAGTAGATAGAACATAAATGTTGCATTAATGAGAATAAAATTTTACTATGTTTGTTAGCAAAAGAAACCGATGGCCGGGAAGGTGGTGACGGGCGACGAACGATCGAATAATTGAATCGATGGCCGGCGAGGCAGCGACGAAGGCACAAACATTGCATTCATGAGAATAAAATTCAAGATAGATCACGTTAATATGGTTCTCATATTTTGAGATGAGCACAACAATAAACTGATCGCTCGAGGTTTTTTTTTTATAGAAAAGAACACTTGTATTAATCCAAAGGTGGTACAAGCTAAGGGAGGGAGGAAGGAGAATTTACAGGAAAAAAAACAGAAGAATATATACAAGAAAAACTAATCAGAATCAAAGAGGAGCTTGAGGTGAGCGGCCGCCTCAGAAGCAAGGACGGAGGGAGGTTTGGCAGAATGCTCGAAACAACACTGATTACGCTCATGCCAAATCTTCCACCTCCATACCATGATAGTGATGTAACGTCTCTTATTTGAAGATAAGCTTCCGTTCGAACTGGTCGCTCAAGGTTTTATTCTGAGCATTACTTTTGGCAAAAAAGGCAAAAATGTCATTGCCTCCAGAGCTGATGAGGAAGATGGATTTTGAAAGCAAATGGTATGTAGGTTCAGTAGCAATGTGTGTTACAATACTTGATTGCAATGTAGACAAGTATTGTGTTTGCTTTGTCAGGGTGATGGTGCTTCCCTGCTACATATATTAATCAGAAACAGATCAGTAGCAATTGTTTGAAGATATTGTTTATAAACAGAGAATTGAAGAACGGAGTTGAGTATCATGCTTACAGTCAGAATCAAGAATTCCCGATCCCCCGGCCAGACCCAAAATTTGCGCCTATTAATCCTCTATGGATTGGGTGGTTAGTATTGTTTGCAATGGAAAAAGAAAAGGTGGAGGGCTCCTCCTGAATCCCATGTGGATGGCTGAACATAAACATGGTAAAATTAGAGTTTTAACAGCTCGCAAAAGATGCAACAACTTTGCACATGTTTGATTAGACTCTGAAAAGAAACTTTATGAACCATGGATTGCTTATGAAGAGAAAACAATGTGATCAGTATAAACTTTGCACTTCAAGAATCATAATTGTGAATGTGGTGGTTTGTTTTCTCCTTTCATTTTCTCTATAATTTCACTTGGTTCCCTTTTTATTTCATGGTATATTGGTATCCAGCTCAGAGTGCACTAGTATTCTGTTGCTTCTACTTAAGTTTTCTTTCTGGCATCGTAGCTGATTTCCTGCCATATGATGACAACAAACCAAGAAGTGTAGTCTTACAAAGGTAAAAGAAAGAGGAAGTTTCAGAATATGATATGGTATTTATAGTCATAAGATTGATCAGATTCCACAATCAACCTCATTGCACAACCTGAATAGTAAAGATTTGGATTGATATTGGTATAGAGGATGAGCAGTGACTTGATAGTTTAAGAAAGTGGAGATAAGGACATAATATGTTAAAAGAAACAAAAGGTTACATTGAGCTTTTGCTAATTCCTGTATTTACTATGGGCTAAATTTAAACAGAAGGAAGCAGGTTGAAATTTTGAGCTTTTTTCATAATGAAACTTTCTTTCACCAAAACATAATTATATAATATGTTTAATTTCATATTAAAAAATACTCATCGATCAACCTTTAGAAGCAAACGACCCAAAAAAGAAAGTCATTTGCAAACTCTGTTGTTGTTCTTGGAGTGTAGCGAGTGATCTTTAAACTCTTTCATCAATAAGAAATATTTGTTTCACTTTAAAGCCTTTACCTTTTGACCACCTTTAACGTCAGACATCCACACACCATTTCAGCTTCGATTTTAACCCTTTTCCAATTGCATCATCAAACTACATATATACTAAATCAATGTTCCTTTCCGTTTAATGTTTTTAATTTACTACGAACTCACTGAATCACATGAATCCAATCATTTAAACATTGAATCTACATCCTAAAAACCCATCAACCCAAGAATTAAATCAATCTGATTCCGATGAGGAACTAAGCAAAAAACCCCAATGAGGCAAAACGTCATATACTTCAAGAACATAAGCAGCTAATTAACATCTATCACTTAACAAGGAAGTCGACACCATTGTAGCCATTGCTGAACCTGCCCGTGGGCCTCGAGTAAGGGAAGTCCATGCCATTGTGGGGGAAGTTGGCCTTGGCGTCGCTCCCCGGCAAGTAGTTATATTGTTGCCGACGTCGGCCGTCGAGTCCCCGAAGACGTAGACCGCCGGAATCTTGGCGGCTTCAGCTGCTCCAAGCGCAAGAACAGCAGCAAAAAGGACAGGCCATGGTTGGTACTTGGCTCAGCTGATACTATATATATACACTTTTTGGTGGCCCTGAGGACAATAGGACATGCAGCACAGCACCAGCACTGACTTTGAGCGAGCCAAAGAAAGCAAGATGATTTATTCTACGCTAGGTTCGAGTGCAAGTCGACTGGATTCGCACAAAGTATGTGTCTTTTTCTTTTTATCTTTTTATCAAATGAAGAAAAAAAAAGTTAGAGAGAGAAAGACACATGTGAGATACGAGTCCAATGGACTCGCACCTAACATAGAATAAATTTATTATGTGTCTTTCTCTTTTTATCTCTTCATCAAATAAAAAGAAAGAAGTTAGAGAAAGAAAGACACATGTGAGGTGCGAGTCCACTGGCTCGCACCTAGCATAGAATAAATCATTCGAGTAAAGCAAAGTGACATTGAAAGACACCGATGGAAAGCGATGGAGGCTCAAATAAATATCCAGATGGCCATGTTTTCTGAATCTCAATTAAATACCATGTGTTTATTGGATTTAAATATTCTAAAGAGAGTACATCATAACAATGTAAGGAGGAGCAATGTATATAACACGAGCAATTGGATTGCATTCTGTACGTGCATTCAGCATTTGTTCTCGATATGAAATAATACCTCTAGGGATGTATCAGTATTATTAGCCTATATAATACTAGTTTGTATTGATTAATTTATATAATATTAACCTGTATTATATTATTATTATACAACATTTGATGCACATATGTACTAGTCTGTATAGTACGTACTAGTATGTATTAATTAACCTGTACAATGCAATATAATATATATATTATATTATAATATAATGTAATATAATATACATTATACTATACTATTATATTATATATAATATATTGTAATAATATAATATAATATCATATAAAAAATTATATAATATATTTTATCATTAAAAATATTTCATAAATTAAAATTATTTTTTAAATATTATATATATATATATATTTTAATTTTTGGTCGGAGGTAGAATGAGTATCCAAAATATTAAAAGTTCTAGTCCATACTAATGAAGAGTTTTGAGAGTGTATTACTAATACACCTTATGCCAACTTATGAGGTACTATTTTTAGTGCAGATATTAGTTAATACACTTCCCAAACACTGTATAGTATTATGCTAATACTATACATGAGGCTTATATATGGTACCAAACAGACCCTGAATGTACTTAATGGGACGTTTGGTTGTCCGCAAGTACAAATGCTGCAAAATCTATTTGCATGCAAAAATAAATGTCCGCAAATAGATTTTGTAGCCTATCATTTGGTTGTTCGCAAGTAGAGTTACAACTTCTATTTGCAATTTGTATTTTACGAATTCTTTCGGATCAGGTCGGGCTGGGCACAAATATTTTCAGGTCTGGCTGAGCATAAATTTTTTCGGACCGGGTCGGGCACGAATTTTTTCGGATCGGACTAAGCCGGGCAAGGACGGGCTGAGTTGGGCTGGGCCGCGCACGAATTTTTTCAGGCCGGGTTGGGCCGAGCACGAATTTTTTGGGTCGGGCCGGAGATGAATTTTTTTGGGCCAAGTCGGGCACAAATTATTTGGGGTCGGGCCGAGCATGAACTTTTTTGGGACAGGTCGGGCACAAATTTTTTCGGGTAGGGCTGAGCTGGGATGGGCCGGACCGTGCACGAATTTTTTCGAGCCGAGCTGGGAATGAATTTTTTCGGGCTAGGTTGGGCAGAAATTTTTTTGGGCCGAGCCGTGCATAAATTTTTTCGGGCCAGGCCGGGCCGAGCATGAATTTATTCGAGTCGGGCCTAGCCAGGTTGGCCCGGGCTGTAATACCCAAAATCTTAATAGTAATATTTTATTATTGAGCGGGGGATTATGGACCCTAGTTAGCGCAGATTGACGGGAAGCTTCGGGATTAGACCCGAGTAAGCATTTAATGTATAAAAAATTAAAGGAAATTTAATTTGTCTTATCTATGTGATTTAGCATGCTAGGGTGATAGAGGTTCTTGACGCGAATTTGGCAGTGCAATCGGATCTCGAATCGGAGTTAGATTGAAAGAGTTATGGGCTGTTTAAGTCAGATATCTTCAGTAGGGGTATTTTGGTCATTTGGACCCAACCGGTTGTTGGCTTAAGATTTTCAACCTTGGTCTTAATCTTGGTTTTGATGATAACAAATATGGAACTAATATTTCATTGAGAAATCTTTCAGGTTTCAAGTCGGTTAGCGCTTGACGTCCCCGATCGAAGAAATCGGCAAGGACGCTCGTCGGTGCTCGAGATTCTTCAAGAAGTTAGAGTTTAGGTTTAGGGTGTCTAGATAAATTGTGTATCATCTTTATGATGCAAAGAACCCTAAAACTAAATCTGAAACCCAAAACTAAATCCGAAACCCAAAACATGAAAACCCGGAAATCGTCCTGAAATCCACTAACCCTAGGGAGCTCATTGGAGGGCTATACGACCTAGATAGTTTATTGACATAAAAAATGACGATAATTATTCCTTGGGTTAAAATTAGATAACGAAGTATTTTTAGGGATTTTTTGGAAGCCTTTAGCCTACCCTTATTTGACCCTTTAGCCTACCCTTATTTGACCCGAAAAATTAGAAAAGTTTCATTTTCGGAAAATTTGTACTAGACTCCAAAAACTAGATTTTGATTCTTAAGGATTTTGATTTTTTAGATATTTTTATTGAATCCAAATGGGGGGTAATCCTTATATAACATTTATGTTTTAAAGTTATTTAAGTAGACTTAGTGAAGACGGAACAAAAAAATGAACAAACAGAACCAAACTATCCAGCCCAGTCCAAGTTCGGTCGATCGAATGCTGCCAAAAACTGGTAGTAGGCAATTCGATCGACCGACCGGTCGACCGAAGTGTGCCAAAATTTGGCAGAGAACGCATCGGTCGACCGATCGATCGACCAGATTATAGATCACAGGAATCGCGTCTGGCGATCGACCCGTCGGTCGATCGCACAGAGACATTGAGCCAGCGGTTGCTTGAGCGGTCTATTGGTCGGTCGATCGACGATCGACCGACAAGCGACTGAATGACGATAACGGCTAGTTTTTCGCCCGTTGTGTTGCCGTTTCTTTGAGAGGTTATAAATATCCCTCATCTAACTCCTTTAATTTTTCTTATAGATTTTATTGAGCATTAAAAAGAAAGTTTTGAGCCTTCTAAAGATCGATTAATAGCGCTCTGTTCTTCCGTCAATATTTTCTCAAGCGCCCAGTTTTCTCCTCAACTCGGCTTCAATTCAAGCTCAACAACTTGACAAGTTGGAGGCTTGAAGGCTTGGAAAAGAGCACTGATTCTTGGTTTTATTCTTTAGCTCTTTTCATTGTAATCGTTATTGTTATTTGAACGTGTTTACTTATTGAAGTTGAGTTTGTGTAAGACCTAGTGTCAGGTCTTGGATCTAAGTGGTTACCTGAGTACAGAAGGTGTAAAGCCACTTGTGTAAACATAGCTTATTAAGATTAGTTGAGGTATCCCTTAGGGTTGACGTGGAAGAGAACTCTCGATAAGAATGCAGAGACTTCCGGGTGTGGAAGTGCCTTAGATTGAGAGTGAGTCTCTTTAGGTCAAAGTCCTCTTGTAAGGGAACCAATTTAATCTAGTAAACCTAGTTTGGAAATTCTAAGTGGGGTGCTTAGGTAGTGGAGTAGGCATTGGGGCCGAACCACTATAAATAATTGTGTTAGCATTGTTATTTTTGTGTATTGTCTGTTTATCTTTATTACTCGCTTCCGCACTTAGTCATTCGTTCGTAAATTGCCTAAGTAATCTAAGAAACGTCTAAAATTGAATTTAGGCTAATTAATTTAGTTAACATACTATTCACCCCCCTTCTAGTGTGGCCATTTCATCCAACACCGGTGTCTGTAAATTAGACCATGGGGTGTGCAGCCAGGGGTTTTGAGCCGCACGCCACCCGATGCAAAGGAGAGGAGAGAGAGGGCACCGTCGAGGAGGAGGAGCCGTCGGAGCCGGATTTTCGCTAGTTCGTCGGTGTCGATTGGGTGAAGATCCTGCGTGTCTTTTTCTTCCATTTTCTCTCCGTCCGGTGAGTGGATTTAGGCCATCTTTTCTCCAATTCTTGATTCATGTCACTGTTCTCATGTCTCGGGGTTTTTCATCAATTTTTGACACATTTTCTTGTATTGGATCGGAAGTCGAATCGATCGTTTTTTAATTAAACCATGTTGGAATAAAATATCATTTTCTTTTCTCTTTTCTCTACCCTCTTCCTGTGCATCTTGCCGGCAGGCACCAGTCGCGCAAGGAGGCGGCGCTTGGTGGGGCGCAGCGGCGGCAACGGACGCCGACGACGGCAGTGGGTGTCGACGAGGCGTGCGGAGGAAGCGGCTCCCGGTGACCAACAGTGCCCGACGTGGTGTTGTTGCCACGCACGAGCAGCCGTGCGGGGCGCTGCCACTGCCGCGTGGTGGCGGCGGGGCGTTGGCAGGCGTGGGCGCTGGCGCCAGCGACTCGGGCGGCCCGACGACGGCGGCTGGGTTGGGGAGGAGAGGAGGAAGATGACCTAAGGGGGTGAGTTAAATGGAGGGTTGAGATTGATTTGGGTAAGATGAAGGGTTGGATTGAATTGGTTGAGATGAAGGGCTGAGATTAGATCTTGTGTAGATGTAAGGCTTAGATTGCGTCATGTAGATGGAGGGATGAGATTGCATCATGATAGATGTAAGGCTGTGGATGCATCATGTTAGATATAAGGCTGAGATTTCATATGGTTAGATGGAAGGCTGAGATTGCATCAGGTTAGAGGGAGGGCTGTGATTGCATCTGGTTAGATGAAAGACTGTGATTGCATCATGTAGATGGAGAACTGTGATTGCATCTGGTTAGTTGGAGGGCTGTGATTGCATCTGATTAGATGTAAGACTATGATTTCATCATGTAGATGGAGGGCGAAAATTGCATCTGGTTAGATGTACGGCTGAGATTGCATCATGTTAAATAGAGGGTTGTGATTGCATCAGACTAGGTAGAAGGCTGTGATGTGATCCTGTTTAAATGAAGGGCGGAGATATCATTACTGATTATTGATTGTAACACCGTCATATTTTATTCGTAACAGTGATTTATTAAATAAATTAAGACATTTCTTTCATTATTCTAAATAATTATTTGGAGGCCTTAAAGTTAGCGAAACTATTCATGTTATATATGAATGTTCACCTAATCGACGTTCCGGATTCACTGGTGAGGTCTGTTTGCCATCAGACCTTCGGATTTTGAAAATAGTAGGCGGATGTCGCCTTGTTATGTGTGCCAAGCTGAAAAATCATATTTTATATATTTTTATGATTCGATCTAAGATGATTCATGGATATAGTAGTTAATGAGGTGAATTTTATCCTAGATCAGTGATTTTCATGACGAGTTATTTTATGATGTTCTAGTTCATTGATTTATAGTTGGAGTTTCTTTTTGCATTGTTTTCTTGATACACGTGCATATTTTCTTACAGTGCTATAATTCTATTTTATGATTGTTTATTTGTGCTGAGCATTCATGATTTATGAGCACTATTTATACATATATATCGGTATGTGATTGTGATGTATAACAAGAGGAGATGGAGGATGAGGTATGCACTTGACATACCTTTTATTACTTGTTGATAGCACATATTGTTCATACTTATATACTTGCGTGTGTGGTGTTGTGATGTGCTTGTTGCATTTCTCAGAAGCCTCGCTGGTGAGAGGAGGGTATGCCCCAAAGAGACAGCGTTGGCCTTATTTCGGAAGTTCGGCTGGTGAGGGGAGATCATACCCCAAAGAGACAGTTCGGAGACCCGAGCAAGTGAGGGGAATGTATGCCCCAATAGGCTAGCTCGGAAGAGCCAGTGCCGGTGAGGGGAGGGCATGCCCCAAAGAGACGACATTGAGTTGGGTGGTAGTTCGGCGGCCACCCGTCTACCTGCCCTATGTGGCTATGTGGGACCGACGGGTCCGAAGAGCATGCATATGATTGATGTGTTACATTCATCCTATTTTATTGTTGTGGATATGTTTATAACTATTGATGGATGCTTATACTTATTGTTGTGGATATGAGTAGGGTAGCGGATGTGTTATTGATGCTTGTCCGTTATTAAAAAAAAAAGATATTTTATACTTGTTGACGGATGTTGATTTCATGCATAGAGCTATGGATATATTATTGTTGATTTCTTCTGACGTTGTTGTTACGTTATTTATATCGGCTATATTGTGTTTTTATGCATGATGATTGATTTGGTGAATTGAGGATTGATCTACTCACTAAGTCATAGTTGGACTTACCCCTTATTACTATTATTTTGCAGTACCTGAGCGACTGGTGGCGGTAGGGCAGCGGGTCTCGAGACATGTCGTGATCGAGGAGGATACCTGAGTCATTTTAGTGTTTCTTTGAGTTGTTGAATCATGTTGACTCGGGTCGTGGTTTCCGCATTTTATTTTTATTTGGGGAGTCTTGTTTATTTATTGAACTCATTTTTAATAAACTTGTTCAGTGTGTTCATATTGAGTTTTGGATTGGTGTGGTTCGTGGTGTCATGACTATTCTTTTCAAAAAAAAAAAATCTTCCACTATTTAGGTTATTATTGTTTTGTTGAGTTGGGTTAGGCTTCGGGGTACGTGGCGTATCCTGGCCGGTCATATCGGGTTTGGGGTGTGACACGGGGCATGCACAAATTTTTTCGGGCCTAGCTGGGCAAGGCCGTGCACGAATTTTTTCGGGTTGGGCCGAGCAGGCCGGGCATGAAAGTTTTCGGGCCGAACTTGGAGCAATTTTTTTTATCCGCCCGGATACACATTTTTCGGGCTGGGCCGGGCATGAATTTTTTCGGGTCGGGCCGGATCGTTCACAAATTTTGAGCCGAGCTGAGTGCAAATTTTTCAGGTGGGCCGTGCACGAACTTTTTTGGGCCGGGCACGAATTTTTTCGAGTCGGGCCAAGTCGGGCCGGGTCGTGCATGAATTTTTTTTGGGCCGGGCCTGGAGCGAATTTTTTTCGGGTCGGGCACAAATTTTTTCGGTCCAAGTTGGGCCGAGCCGGGCCGGATAGTTCACAAATTTTTTCGAGCCGAGCCGAGCACAAATTTTTCAGGTGGGCTGGGCCATGCAAGAACTTTTTCGGGCCGAGCCGATCACGATTTTTTTCAGGCCGAGTTGGGAACAAATTTTTTCGGGTCGGGCCTGACACTATTTTTTTGGGGTTGAGCCAAACTTAGGCTCAACACGATTTGCCAAACCTAGTCTGATAAATTAATAATTTTTAATTTTTGTATAATACTAAAAATATATTTAAAAAAATATATCAAACGACATCAGATCTAAAATCTGACACTACCATCGCGTTCATTGCGTGATAACCTACAACTTTGATATTTATCCCATCTCCATCCGATGACTCAAAGTCGTCAAAATTAATTATTTTTTAATATTTAAGTTATTTTATTTGCAGCGCAATCTTGTATTGCGGACTATTTGGGCTGCAATTCCATTTGCGGCCCGCAAATAGAATTAGAATTACAAGTTGCAATTAGTAAATGCTACAAAATATTTTTACAGTTAACCAAACAAATTTGTTATCTAAATACTGCAACTAGAGTTGTAACATTTGCACTTGCAGGCAATCAAACGCCCCCATAAAGAAGTAGTTCTACAACTAGTGAACATATTTAGCTTGTATGCACTTGTAATGCATGAATGTACTCAAATAAGCAAATAAGCTTATATTCACTAGTTGTACTCATGTACAACTAGTGAACATATTTAGCTTATATGCACTTGTAAGCAAATAATGGAAAACATGTTATTTGGTGTTGATTGCTAAGTTCCGCTGGTGCACAGTAACTCTAACTGAAAGAGGGCTAAAAGATTGGAATTTGTAAAGTTACATTCATGGATCAAGTCCGTTTTGGATTCATGCAACTATGTGTCCATAAGATCAATCTATAGATGCCTACATGTTAGATAATGAAGACTGAGATAGTATTTATGTATCATCAGAGGCACTGTATTATAGATCACAGGAATCGCGTCTGGCGATCGACCCGTCGGTCGATCGCACAGAGACATTGAGCCAGCGGTTGCTTGAGCGGTCTATTGGTCGGTCGATCGACGATCGACCGACAAGCGACTGAATGACGATAACGGCTAGTTTTTCGCCCGTTGTGTTGCCGTTTCTTTGAGAGGTTATAAATATCCCTCATCTAACTCCTTTAATTTTTCTTATAGATTTTATTGAGCATTAAAAAGAAAGTTTTGAGCCTTCTAAAGATCGATTAATAGCGCTCTGTTCTTCCGTCAATATTTTCTCAAGCGCCCAGTTTTCTCCTCAACTCGGCTTCAATTCAAGCTCAACAACTTGACAAGTTGGAGGCTTGAAGGCTTGGAAAAGAGCACTGATTCTTGGTTTTATTCTTTAGCTCTTTTCATTGTAATCGTTATTGTTATTTGAACGTGTTTACTTATTGAAGTTGAGTTTGTGTAAGACCTAGTGTCAGGTCTTGGATCTAAGTGGTTACCTGAGTACAGAAGGTGTAAAGCCACTTGTGTAAACATAGCTTATTAAGATTAGTTGAGGTATCCCTTAGGGTTGACGTGGAAGAGAACTCTCGATAAGAATGCAGAGACTTCCGGGTGTGGAAGTGCCTTAGATTGAGAGTGAGTCTCTTTAGGTCAAAGTCCTCTTGTAAGGGAACCAATTTAATCTAGTAAACCTAGTTTGGAAATTCTAAGTGGGGTGCTTAGGTAGTGGAGTAGGCATTGGGGCCGAACCACTATAAATAATTGTGTTAGCATTGTTATTTTTGTGTATTGTCTGTTTATCTTTATTACTCGCTTCCGCACTTAGTCATTCGTTCGTAAATTGCCTAAGTAATCTAAGAAACGTCTAAAATTGAATTTAGGCTAATTAATTTAGTTAACATACTATTCACCCCCCTTCTAGTGTGGCCATTTCATCCAACACCGGTGTCTGTAAATTAGACCATGGGGTGTGCAGCCAGGGGTTTTGAGCCGCACGCCACCCGATGCAAAGGAGAGGAGAGAGAGGGCACCGTCGAGGAGGAGGAGCCGTCGGAGCCGGATTTTCGCTAGTTCGTCGGTGTCGATTGGGTGAAGATCCTGCGTGTCTTTTTCTTCCATTTTCTCTCCGTCCGGTGAGTGGATTTAGGCCATCTTTTCTCCAATTCTTGATTCATGTCACTGTTCTCATGTCTCGGGGTTTTTCATCAATTTTTGACACATTTTCTCGTATTGGATCGGAAGTCGAATCGATCGTTTTTTAATTAAACCATGTTGGAATAAAATATCATTTTCTTTTCTCTTTTCTCTACCCTCTTCCTGTGCATCTTGCCGGCAGGCACCAGTCGCGCAAGGAGGCGGCGCTTGGTGGGGCGCAGCGGCGGCAACGGACGCCGACGACGGCAGTGGGTGTCGACGAGGCGTGCGGAGGAAGCGGCTCCCGGTGACCAACAGTGCCCGACGTGGTGTTGTTGCCACGCACGAGCAGCCGTGCGGGGCGCTGCCACTGCCGCGTGGTGGCGGCGGGGCGTTGGCAGGCGTGGGCGCTGGCGCCAGCGACTCGGGCGGCCCGACGACGGCGGCTGGGTTGGGGAGGAGAGGAGGAAGATGACCTAAGGGGGTGAGTTAAATGGAGGGTTGAGATTGATTTGGGTAAGATGAAGGGTTGGATTGAATTGGTTGAGATGAAGGGCTGAGATTAGATCTTGTGTAGATGTAAGGCTTAGATTGCGTCATGTAGATGGAGGGATGAGATTGCATCATGATAGATGTAAGGCTGTGGATGCATCATGTTAGATATAAGGCTGAGATTTCATATGGTTAGATGGAAGGCTGAGATTGCATCAGGTTAGAGGGAGGGCTGTGATTGCATCTGGTTAGATGAAAGACTGTGATTGCATCATGTAGATGGAGAACTGTGATTGCATCTGGTTAGTTGGAGGGCTGTGATTGCATCTGATTAGATGTAAGACTATGATTTCATCATGTAGATGGAGGGCGAAAATTGCATCTGGTTAGATGTACGGCTGAGATTGCATCATGTTAAATAGAGGGTTGTGATTGCATCAGACTAGGTAGAAGGCTGTGATGTGATCCTGTTTAAATGAAGGGCGGAGATATCATTACTGATTATTGATTGTAACACCGTCATATTTTATTCGTAACAGTGATTTATTAAATAAATTAAGACATTTCTTTCATTATTCTAAATAATTATTTGGAGGCCTTAAAGTTAGCGAAACTATTCATGTTATATATGAATGTTCACCTAATCGACGTTCCGGATTCACTGGTGAGGTCTGTTTGCCATCAGACCTTCGGATTTTGAAAATAGTAGGCGGATGTCGCCTTGTTATGTGTGCCAAGCTGAAAAATCATATTTTATATATTTTTATGATTCGATCTAAGATGATTCATGGATATAGTAGTTAATGAGGTGAATTTTATCCTAGATCAGTGATTTTCATGACGAGTTATTTTATGATGTTCTAGTTCATTGATTTATAGTTGGAGTTTCTTTTTGCATTGTTTTCTTGATACACGTGCATATTTTCTTACAGTGCTATAATTCTATTTTATGATTGTTTATTTGTGCTGAGCATTCATGATTTATGAGCACTATTTATACATATATATCGGTATGTGATTGTGATGTATAACAAGAGGAGATGGAGGATGAGGTATGCACTTGACATACCTTTTATTACTTGTTGATAGCACATATTGTTCATACTTATATACTTGCGTGTGTGGTGTTGTGATGTGCTTGTTGCATTTCTCAGAAGCCTCGCTGGTGAGAGGAGGGTATGCCCCAAAGAGACAGCGTTGGCCTTATTTCGGAAGTTCGGCTGGTGAGGGGAGATCATACCCCAAAGAGACAGTTCGGAGACCCGAGCAAGTGAGGGGAATGTATGCCCCAATAGGCTAGCTCGGAAGAGCCAGTGCCGGTGAGGGGAGGGCATGCCCCAAAGAGACGACATTGAGTTGGGTGGTAGTTCGGCGGCCACCCGTCTACCTGCCCTATGTGGCTATGTGGGACCGACGGGTCCGAAGAGCATGCATATGATTGATGTGTTACATTCATCCTATTTTATTGTTGTGGATATGTTTATAACTATTGATGGATGCTTATACTTATTGTTGTGGATATGAGTAGGGTAGCGGATGTGTTATTGATGCTTGTCCGTTATTAAAAAAAAAAGATATTTTATACTTGTTGACGGATGTTGATTTCATGCATAGAGCTATGGATATATTATTGTTGATTTCTTCTGACGTTGTTGTTACGTTATTTATATCGGCTATATTGTGTTTTTATGCATGATGATTGATTTGGTGAATTGAGGATTGATCTACTCACTAAGTCATAGTTGGACTTACCCCTTATTACTATTATTTTGCAGTACCTGAGCGACTGGTGGCGGTAGGGCAGCGGGTCTCGAGACATGTCGTGATCGAGGAGGATACCTGAGTCATTTTAGTGTTTCTTTGAGTTGTTGAATCATGTTGACTCGGGTCGTGGTTTCCGCATTTTATTTTTATTTGGGGAGTCTTGTTTATTTATTGAACTCATTTTTAATAAACTTGTTCAGTGTGTTCATATTGAGTTTTGGATTGGTGTGGTTCGTGGTGTCATGACTATTCTTTTCAAAAAAAAAAAATCTTCCACTATTTAGGTTATTATTGTTTTGTTGAGTTGGGTTAGGCTTCGGGGTACGTGGCGTATCCTGGCCGGTCATATCGGGTTTGGGGTGTGACACGGGGCATGCACAAATTTTTTCGGGCCTAGCTGGGCAAGGCCGTGCACGAATTTTTTCGGGTTGGGCCGAGCAGGCCGGGCATGAAAGTTTTCGGGCCGAACTTGGAGCAATTTTTTTTATCCGCCCGGATACACATTTTTCGGGCTGGGCCGGGCATGAATTTTTTCGGGTCGGGCCGGATCGTTCACAAATTTTGAGCCGAGCTGAGTGCAAATTTTTCAGGTGGGCCGTGCACGAACTTTTTTGGGCCGGGCACGAATTTTTTCGAGTCGGGCCAAGTCGGGCCGGGTCGTGCATGAATTTTTTTTGGGCCGGGCCTGGAGCGAATTTTTTTCGGGTCGGGCACAAATTTTTTCGGTCCAAGTTGGGCCGAGCCGGGCCGGATAGTTCACAAATTTTTTCGAGCCGAGCCGAGCACAAATTTTTCAGGTGGGCTGGGCCATGCAAGAACTTTTTCGGGCCGAGCCGATCACGATTTTTTTCAGGCCGAGTTGGGAACAAATTTTTTCGGGTCGGGCCTGACACTATTTTTTTGGGGTTGAGCCAAACTTAGGCTCAACACGATTTGCCAAACCTAGTCTGATAAATTAATAATTTTTAATTTTTGTATAATACTAAAAATATATTTAAAAAAATATATCAAACGACATCAGATCTAAAATCTGACACTACCATCGCGTTCATTGCGTGATAACCTACAACTTTGATATTTATCCCATCTCCATCCGATGACTCAAAGTCGTCAAAATTAATTATTTTTTAATATTTAAGTTATTTTATTTGCAGCGCAATCTTGTATTGCGGACTATTTGGGCTGCAATTCCATTTGCGGCCCGCAAATAGAATTAGAATTACAAGTTGCAATTAGTAAATGCTACAAAATATTTTTACAGTTAACCAAACAAATTTGTTATCTAAATACTGCAACTAGAGTTGTAACATTTGCACTTGCAGGCAATCAAACGCCCCCATAAAGAAGTAGTTCTACAACTAGTGAACATATTTAGCTTGTATGCACTTGTAATGCATGAATGTACTCAAATAAGCAAATAAGCTTATATTCACTAGTTGTACTCATGTACAACTAGTGAACATATTTAGCTTATATGCACTTGTAAGCAAATAATGGAAAACATGTTATTTGGTGTTGATTGCTAAGTTCCGCTGGTGCACAGTAACTCTAACTGAAAGAGGGCTAAAAGATTGGAATTTGTAAAGTTACATTCATGGATCAAGTCCGTTTTGGATTCATGCAACTATGTGTCCATAAGATCAATCTATAGATGCCTACATGTTAGATAATGAAGACTGAGATAGTATTTATGTATCATCAGAGGCACTGTATTATAGATCACAGGAATCGCGTCTGGCGATCGACCCGTCGGTCGATCGCACAGAGACATTGAGCCAGCGGTTGCTTGAGCGGTCTATTGGTCGGTCGATCGACGATCGACCGACAAGCGACTGAATGACGATAACGGCTAGTTTTTCGCCCGTTGTGTTGCCGTTTCTTTGAGAGGTTATAAATATCCCTCATCTAACTCCTTTAATTTTTCTTATAGATTTTATTGAGCATTAAAAAGAAAGTTTTGAGCCTTCTAAAGATCGATTAATAGCGCTCTGTTCTTCCGTCAATATTTTCTCAAGCGCCCAGTTTTCTCCTCAACTCGGCTTCAATTCAAGCTCAACAACTTGACAAGTTGGAGGCTTGAAGGCTTGGAAAAGAGCACTGATTCTTGGTTTTATTCTTTAGCTCTTTTCATTGTAATCGTTATTGTTATTTGAACGTGTTTACTTATTGAAGTTGAGTTTGTGTAAGACCTAGTGTCAGGTCTTGGATCTAAGTGGTTACCTGAGTACAGAAGGTGTAAAGCCACTTGTGTAAACATAGCTTATTAAGATTAGTTGAGGTATCCCTTAGGGTTGACGTGGAAGAGAACTCTCGATAAGAATGCAGAGACTTCCGGGTGTGGAAGTGCCTTAGATTGAGAGTGAGTCTCTTTAGGTCAAAGTCCTCTTGTAAGGGAACCAATTTAATCTAGTAAACCTAGTTTGGAAATTCTAAGTGGGGTGCTTAGGTAGTGGAGTAGGCATTGGGGCCGAACCACTATAAATAATTGTGTTAGCATTGTTATTTTTGTGTATTGTCTGTTTATCTTTATTACTCGCTTCCGCACTTAGTCATTCGTTCGTAAATTGCCTAAGTAATCTAAGAAACGTCTAAAATTGAATTTAGGCTAATTAATTTAGTTAACATACTATTCACCCCCCTTCTAGTGTGGCCATTTCATCCAACACCGGTGTCTGTAAATTAGACCATGGGGTGTGCAGCCAGGGGTTTTGAGCCGCACGCCACCCGATGCAAAGGAGAGGAGAGAGAGGGCACCGTCGAGGAGGAGGAGCCGTCGGAGCCGGATTTTCGCTAGTTCGTCGGTGTCGATTGGGTGAAGATCCTGCGTGTCTTTTTCTTCCATTTTCTCTCCGTCCGGTGAGTGGATTTAGGCCATCTTTTCTCCAATTCTTGATTCATGTCACTGTTCTCATGTCTCGGGGTTTTTCATCAATTTTTGACACATTTTCTCGTATTGGATCGGAAGTCGAATCGATCGTTTTTTAATTAAACCATGTTGGAATAAAATATCATTTTCTTTTCTCTTTTCTCTACCCTCTTCCTGTGCATCTTGCCGGCAGGCACCAGTCGCGCAAGGAGGCGGCGCTTGGTGGGGCGCAGCGGCGGCAACGGACGCCGACGACGGCAGTGGGTGTCGACGAGGCGTGCGGAGGAAGCGGCTCCCGGTGACCAACAGTGCCCGACGTGGTGTTGTTGCCACGCACGAGCAGCCGTGCGGGGCGCTGCCACTGCCGCGTGGTGGCGGCGGGGCGTTGGCAGGCGTGGGCGCTGGCGCCAGCGACTCGGGCGGCCCGACGACGGCGGCTGGGTTGGGGAGGAGAGGAGGAAGATGACCTAAGGGGGTGAGTTAAATGGAGGGTTGAGATTGATTTGGGTAAGATGAAGGGTTGGATTGAATTGGTTGAGATGAAGGGCTGAGATTAGATCTTGTGTAGATGTAAGGCTTAGATTGCGTCATGTAGATGGAGGGATGAGATTGCATCATGATAGATGTAAGGCTGTGGATGCATCATGTTAGATATAAGGCTGAGATTTCATATGGTTAGATGGAAGGCTGAGATTGCATCAGGTTAGAGGGAGGGCTGTGATTGCATCTGGTTAGATGAAAGACTGTGATTGCATCATGTAGATGGAGAACTGTGATTGCATCTGGTTAGTTGGAGGGCTGTGATTGCATCTGATTAGATGTAAGACTATGATTTCATCATGTAGATGGAGGGCGAAAATTGCATCTGGTTAGATGTACGGCTGAGATTGCATCATGTTAAATAGAGGGTTGTGATTGCATCAGACTAGGTAGAAGGCTGTGATGTGATCCTGTTTAAATGAAGGGCGGAGATATCATTACTGATTATTGATTGTAACACCGTCATATTTTATTCGTAACAGTGATTTATTAAATAAATTAAGACATTTCTTTCATTATTCTAAATAATTATTTGGAGGCCTTAAAGTTAGCGAAACTATTCATGTTATATATGAATGTTCACCTAATCGACGTTCCGGATTCACTGGTGAGGTCTGTTTGCCATCAGACCTTCGGATTTTGAAAATAGTAGGCGGATGTCGCCTTGTTATGTGTGCCAAGCTGAAAAATCATATTTTATATATTTTTATGATTCGATCTAAGATGATTCATGGATATAGTAGTTAATGAGGTGAATTTTATCCTAGATCAGTGATTTTCATGACGAGTTATTTTATGATGTTCTAGTTCATTGATTTATAGTTGGAGTTTCTTTTTGCATTGTTTTCTTGATACACGTGCATATTTTCTTACAGTGCTATAATTCTATTTTATGATTGTTTATTTGTGCTGAGCATTCATGATTTATGAGCACTATTTATACATATATATCGGTATGTGATTGTGATGTATAACAAGAGGAGATGGAGGATGAGGTATGCACTTGACATACCTTTTATTACTTGTTGATAGCACATATTGTTCATACTTATATACTTGCGTGTGTGGTGTTGTGATGTGCTTGTTGCATTTCTCAGAAGCCTCGCTGGTGAGAGGAGGGTATGCCCCAAAGAGACAGCGTTGGCCTTATTTCGGAAGTTCGGCTGGTGAGGGGAGATCATACCCCAAAGAGACAGTTCGGAGACCCGAGCAAGTGAGGGGAATGTATGCCCCAATAGGCTAGCTCGGAAGAGCCAGTGCCGGTGAGGGGAGGGCATGCCCCAAAGAGACGACATTGAGTTGGGTGGTAGTTCGGCGGCCACCCGTCTACCTGCCCTATGTGGCTATGTGGGACCGACGGGTCCGAAGAGCATGCATATGATTGATGTGTTACATTCATCCTATTTTATTGTTGTGGATATGTTTATAACTATTGATGGATGCTTATACTTATTGTTGTGGATATGAGTAGGGTAGCGGATGTGTTATTGATGCTTGTCCGTTATTAAAAAAAAAAGATATTTTATACTTGTTGACGGATGTTGATTTCATGCATAGAGCTATGGATATATTATTGTTGATTTCTTCTGACGTTGTTGTTACGTTATTTATATCGGCTATATTGTGTTTTTATGCATGATGATTGATTTGGTGAATTGAGGATTGATCTACTCACTAAGTCATAGTTGGACTTACCCCTTATTACTATTATTTTGCAGTACCTGAGCGACTGGTGGCGGTAGGGCAGCGGGTCTCGAGACATGTCGTGATCGAGGAGGATACCTGAGTCATTTTAGTGTTTCTTTGAGTTGTTGAATCATGTTGACTCGGGTCGTGGTTTCCGCATTTTATTTTTATTTGGGGAGTCTTGTTTATTTATTGAACTCATTTTTAATAAACTTGTTCAGTGTGTTCATATTGAGTTTTGGATTGGTGTGGTTCGTGGTGTCATGACTATTCTTTTCAAAAAAAAAAAATCTTCCACTATTTAGGTTATTATTGTTTTGTTGAGTTGGGTTAGGCTTCGGGGTACGTGGCGTATCCTGGCCGGTCATATCGGGTTTGGGGTGTGACACGGGGCATGCACAAATTTTTTCGGGCCTAGCTGGGCAAGGCCGTGCACGAATTTTTTCGGGTTGGGCCGAGCAGGCCGGGCATGAAAGTTTTCGGGCCGAACTTGGAGCAATTTTTTTTATCCGCCCGGATACACATTTTTCGGGCTGGGCCGGGCATGAATTTTTTCGGGTCGGGCCGGATCGTTCACAAATTTTGAGCCGAGCTGAGTGCAAATTTTTCAGGTGGGCCGTGCACGAACTTTTTTGGGCCGGGCACGAATTTTTTCGAGTCGGGCCAAGTCGGGCCGGGTCGTGCATGAATTTTTTTTGGGCCGGGCCTGGAGCGAATTTTTTTCGGGTCGGGCACAAATTTTTTCGGTCCAAGTTGGGCCGAGCCGGGCCGGATAGTTCACAAATTTTTTCGAGCCGAGCCGAGCACAAATTTTTCAGGTGGGCTGGGCCATGCAAGAACTTTTTCGGGCCGAGCCGATCACGATTTTTTTCAGGCCGAGTTGGGAACAAATTTTTTCGGGTCGGGCCTGACACTATTTTTTTGGGGTTGAGCCAAACTTAGGCTCAACACGATTTGCCAAACCTAGTCTGATAAATTAATAATTTTTAATTTTTGTATAATACTAAAAATATATTTAAAAAAATATATCAAACGACATCAGATCTAAAATCTGACACTACCATCGCGTTCATTGCGTGATAACCTACAACTTTGATATTTATCCCATCTCCATCCGATGACTCAAAGTCGTCAAAATTAATTATTTTTTAATATTTAAGTTATTTTATTTGCAGCGCAATCTTGTATTGCGGACTATTTGGGCTGCAATTCCATTTGCGGCCCGCAAATAGAATTAGAATTACAAGTTGCAATTAGTAAATGCTACAAAATATTTTTACAGTTAACCAAACAAATTTGTTATCTAAATACTGCAACTAGAGTTGTAACATTTGCACTTGCAGGCAATCAAACGCCCCCATAAAGAAGTAGTTCTACAACTAGTGAACATATTTAGCTTGTATGCACTTGTAATGCATGAATGTACTCAAATAAGCAAATAAGCTTATATTCACTAGTTGTACTCATGTACAACTAGTGAACATATTTAGCTTATATGCACTTGTAAGCAAATAATGGAAAACATGTTATTTGGTGTTGATTGCTAAGTTCCGCTGGTGCACAGTAACTCTAACTGAAAGAGGGCTAAAAGATTGGAATTTGTAAAGTTACATTCATGGATCAAGTCCGTTTTGGATTCATGCAACTATGTGTCCATAAGATCAATCTATAGATGCCTACATGTTAGATAATGAAGACTGAGATAGTATTTATGTATCATCAGAGGCACTGTGTTCCCACTTCGATGGTCGCCTTGGAGCAGGCCGAAGGTTGTGCGGAGGTCATCGAGCCTTGCTCGCTACCGTCTTCATTTGACGTGGTGTTGGTTTATCTGGTTTGAGCGCAACTTACGTTGCTTTCAGCACTCTAGTAATCCAGTCTTTAGTGTCGCCTTAAAAGCTGCTGCTTTCTTCAGACTCAACTTGTAATCTTAATCATGTTCCACCTCGATCGGTGTATGAGGGTTGTACTTTAGCTTTTGTTTCTTTGGTTCTTTGACTTTTGTTTTACTCTCCTCCCTTCCCACTTGTTTTTGCTTCATATCTCCTGAAATGAATGCAAGGTTCTTTTCCTAAAATAAAATAAAATAAAATAAAATAAGAGGCACCTAAAGATAAAAGCATTACTTTAAAAATAAGACAAAGCTATATTTGCAGAATGATTTAATCATTAATCCATATAGTAGCTTATTCCAAAAAGGATGTCTATGGATCTTTCCCGCTTCCTTCTCCCATTCCTATCCATTGGTATAGTAGCTTGTTCCAAAAAGGATGTTTGAGTGGTACACAACTCCTGTTGTAGGCTTCTGTTCATAATCAAGCTGAAATATGATATTAAAACATGGGAGATTCAACGTACATAAGAGAATTGATAGGATAATTATATTGTAATATCCTAGATATTTAAGTTTATTATAATATTTTTCTTTCTCCTCATGTGTGTTTGCCAAGCTAGCAGACTAGTTCGTGGTCGAGCCGAGTTGATTCATGGTCCGGAGCGAGCTTGCGAGCTCGGGTAAGTAGAATATAAATTTATGAATTTATGAATTTTTAGGCTTGGGTAGTTGAGAGTATTTAATTTGGTGTTGTGTGTGCATAATTGCTAATTATGTTCATATGAGTATTTAATTAATTGTTTGTGATTTATTATAATGAGATTAATTAAATTATTTAAGTCTATCAGGTTAGCGGATTTTGGTTTTGGCTGAAGGTGGATGCGGGTCGTGAATTAAGAATTTAAGGGGTTAGGGTTGAGGAGGGTGTATAAAAATCTCCCTCATGGCTTGTGGCTCCTATTTTGGAGCCACCTAAAAAGTTGAGAAAGGGAGCCAACCGCCAAGCCAAGCCAAGCTGCTAGCCCCCTTTCCCTTTCTCCTTGGAGCCGCCACCCAGAGCTAAGCTGATCTGTCTGCTTCTTCTTCCTCTCATCTCCTCTCTGCTTTCTCTTTGGAGCCGAGCCGTCTGCTTCTTCCCCTCTCCCTCTCTTCTTTTCCTTTGGAGCCAAGCCGAGAGGAGCTAGTTGAGCCAGCCCCTCTCCTTCCCCTTTCTCCCTCTCTCCAAGCCGGCGGCTTGGAGTGAGCCGCCGCCCCTTGGAGCCATTTTTTGGGTTGAGCCGTCGGCCTTTTGAAGCTGGATTCGAGGGCCGTCGTCCAGGATTTCTTTCCTAATATTTTTCCAAATTAAGGTGAGTGGTTTACCCTCTCTCTTCGAGATTTTAATCGGATTTTTTGAAGCCGTTTGTGATGGCTCAGTATTTATTCCTTAATTTTGGATTTTCTTTGAGTTCTTGCCATGTTTTCTTGATGTGCAAGCTTTTTTTGTGTCATGTTGATGCTATTGCTATATTCAAATTTGAGAGTCGAATCTAAACTAGACAAGTTGCTTAGTCCTGTGAAGTCACCCTCGGAGTTGAAAACCACTAAGTTTTTTGCCTTGACCTACTAGTCTTAGCCTTTCCAAGGGGAGTTGCGAGAGAAAAGGCATTCAAGCAAAGGCATGCACACGATCAAGAGACATGGGCAATAGACGATCGAAAACTGAAACTCCCATCCTATATCGAGTCAGCAATAAATTACCAAGACTAGAAAGAGCGAGAAAGTAAATCATCGAAATGCCTAAGGAAAGCCCGCATAGTGACATCTATCCCATTCCTCTAAGAGCGCTTATGTAGCATATGAGAAAAAGCCCTTATAGGCAAAGATTGGGAGGGCAGGAAGAGACAATTCTACCCCGAGAACTCCGAGTACTTGGCACGCAAGAGCTTGAGTATCTCCAGTTTGATGAGTGGCTGGAAGAAGGACTGGCTGGCACTATCATCGGTGGTTAAAGCTCTTAAGGGTACCATTGGCATAGGCGGGTAGAGTTCACTTCAGGAATAGGGGTTGTCCGTTGCTTCTAGTTTTTGATCGAGTTGGTGTATTTATAATAGAAGAGAGTGGAACGGATAGAGAATCCAAGTTTAGTAGTACGTCCGGTTCACCAGGTTTGGGTTCTTGAGAAGGGGGTTCTTGATCCTAATGCTTGACTCTTGATTTAGATGTACGGGTTCTTGTTAATCTTGATTAAAAGCATAATTTCTGTGAATTAATTGATGAGATTAGTATTCTATTCTAATGGTAATTTAGGGATTAATTTCTGTTGATTTTTGGATTTAATTCTATAAGTATGCTGAAATTGCATGTTTGCTGGAATTGTATGCTGAGATGATGAATCTGTGCTGATTTTTAATTTATTTGCTGTGATGGGTGTGTATGTGTGAATATAGTCGTGTAACCTATTGTTTCGACCAGAAAATATAGGTTGGAAACATATGACACACTTTGGAGACTAGATTCGGGTCAGACACAACAGTTCTAGGCAGAACAGTAACCTAAAACAAAACCCTAATTGAGATTATCTAAATTTTAATTCTATAATTAAAATTGGATTTAAGGGTGAGCATAATTTGTTATGAACCAACTTACAATGTATTCATGAAATAAAATCACATGGGTTCATGACATTATGGGTCCAAGGGATAGGGGTCCAGTTTGGAGTGTTGAGACGTTTTATAATGAGGACACCGTAGGAGAATCTTGACTTAGGTCTTGATGCGTCATATCCTTGGGAATGATGGAGCGGCTCAATTAGGAGCCGGGGTTCGGGCTACGCCCAGGTGGTTGGACGCCAAAATTCCCAACCTATAAGATAAGTTCGGAGGATCTTTCTCGAATATATATTTTAGTATGTGTTGTTGCCTTCGGCATGGTGGGCTTTGGCCCGATGCACTTCTCTAGTATGTGCTGTTGCCTTCGGCATGATGGGCTTCAGTCCGATGCACTTCTTTAGTGTGTGTTGTCACCTTCGGCATGGTGGGCTTCAGCCCGATGCACTTCTTTGGTATGGGCTGTTGCCTTTGAGCATGGTGGGCTTCGGTCTGATGCACTTTTTTGGAGGGTTGGATGCCGTGGGCATGAGTGGCCTGTTGGCTTTTGTGACATTGCCTCCGTGGAGATAGATATATTCTTATTATCTCTGTGATGTTGATTTGTGGGGGTTGGTAAAATTGCTCATTGAGTTCATATGAAAGAAAATTAAAATTAAAATTCAAAATTAATTAAAATTTAAAAATTAAATTGAAAGGAAATTAAATTAGTTTTATATGAAAATTTGGAAAATAAAAATAATTAATTGAAAAATGAAATTTGCTACCATCGAGTAAAAAACGTCATGCTGAGAGCGATGAGCGAGGGCGAAAAATTTCAGATCTCGAGGTCAAAAAAGCTTCCCGATCGAACGCCTGGGAGTGGTCAATCTCTCTCAGGGGAGGTCAAACTTTCCGGTGTGGCTGCTGCTGTAGATGTGGAAGTGGGAAAAGAAGGGTTGAAGGAAAGAATCCCCAAAGAGAGAGGTCTTCCGAATACCTGGGGTAGCATGTTCAGATTATCGGATGAAGATTCAAATTGGAGATCTTCGAAGAAGATGGCTGAAAAGATTGAAAAGATTCAGGCAAATATGAAAGGGAGAATCAAAATCTCTGGAGCGGATTTGATGGAGGCAAGGAAGGGATGTGAACTGATACTATATGGTAAGTTCTTTGGTAGACCCCCCTCTTTTGATTCTGTGAAGTCGATTTTGCCGAGAATCTGGAAGTTAAAATCAGAATGTAATATTGTTGATCTCTCGGCTGGATTCTTCGCGTTTAAGTTCTTCAATCAGGAGGATTACTGGGAGGTGTTCTCAGGGGGTCCTTGGTTCTTGCGGGGATAGGCACTCTCTTTGATCCCATGGAGGGATAACCTCAGCCCCTAAAAGAGAAAATTGATTCCATTCCAGTTTGGATCCAACTTCGTGGTCTGCCGTTCGAATATTTGAATGGAAATATTCTGCCTCAGCTGGTTGTGGTAATAGGAAGGCCGCTGAAGATTGATACTTTCACATCTGCTGGTACTAGAGGAAAATTTGCTAGAGCCTGTGTGCTTTTGGATATCTGCAAGCCTTTGCAGCAAGGTTTTTGGATTGATACAGATGGTGGAAGTTTTTTTCAATCAGTAGCCTACGAGAATTTGCCTGTTATTTGCTTCAAATGTGGTAGAGTGGGGCATCCTGAAGCTGGGTGTAAGGAGCAGTGTATTGAACTGAAGAGTAGTGTGCAAAGTAACAGCGAGGTTAAGCAGCAAGAGAGTATGGACAGTGAGAGTTTGATGGGGCCATGGGTGCAGGTTCAAAGGAGAAGAAGGGGAGCTCAGAGGCAAGCTGACAACAATAGAAACATTGGGAAGAATCCTTTTGTGGTTTTGGATAACCTTGCTTTTGAAGAAGACAAAAGTTCTAAAAGTTTGAAGGTTGATTCATGGAAAAGCAAAAACATGAATTCGGAGGAGTTTGGGACTAAGGATGAGGTGGTGAAGACGGTGAAATCTAATTAAGCCATTATGGAGGTAGAGAAGGTGATTGGGAGCGAAGTGACTGAAAGGGGTGTGGGGAGAAATATTCCAAGGGAGGATAGGGAAAATAATTTGCTGCATGGTGGTACGAAGCCTTTCTGCAAGGCCACAGAGGCAAATTCTTTTGTCTTTGAAGCTAGGGAGAGAGTAGTAGAGGTGATGGATATAGAGGGGGAGGGAAATGGAAAAAAAAATGAGGCTGATGTATTAGCTGAAAAATTGACAAAAGCAGTTAAAAAAATTCTGGATAACAAAAAGGCAAAGGAGGATTTTCTTGATGAAGGTGTTGATCCTGAATGTTCAAGGGTCAGTGAAAAGGAAGGTTTTAAATCCAGAAAATGGATTAAGAAGGAGCCGAATTTATTCAATATTCCTATTGAATATAGAAGCGTGAAAATAAAGAAAAGAAGAAATTCCAAGGAAAGTAGCATGACAAAGGATGATGGTGACCCAATTGGGGAGGATGACAGTAGCAAGGACCTTTGTATTTGTTAACAATGAAGTTAATTTCATGGAATATCAGGGGGGGTCTGAAGAAAGAGGCTTTAGCATATCTTTGGTTCATGGTGGATAAGGAGAAGGTTGCTGTTGTGGTGTTACTAGAGACTCATCTTGAGCAAGAAGAAGCTGACAAATTTATCAGAAGATATAAAAGATATTGGGATGGTGTGGCTGTCCCAAGTGATGAGAGATCTGGTGGCATTATTCAATTGTGGAGGAGGGATTTGATAAATGTAGATGTTGTTTCTAGTAGTTGACAAGTCATCAACAGTACTGTCAGTTGGAGTAATAATCAACAGTTCTTATTGACCAGCATTTATGCTAGCAATAATATCAAGAAAAGAGCTGAATTATGGAATGTGTTAGGGGAGCCGGACTGTGGAGATGTGCCTTGGCTAGTGATGGGTGATATGAACTGTATAAGGGAGAGAAGTGAGAAATTGGGTGGCAGACCTTTCCAATATTCACAAGCTGTTGCTGATTTTAATGGTTTTATTACCAAAGCTGGTTTGATAGAGGCTGAGTTTAGAGGGCCTAAATATACCTGGACAAACAATAGAAAAGAGGGGTATCAAATCCAAGCAAGATTGGACAGAGTTCTACACAATGGGAACTGGTTAGATTGGAATGTAAAGATTGGAGTTGAGCACTTACAGAGGATTGATTCTGATCACAGGCCTCTACTAGTGAATTGTGTTATGGATGGACTGAAGTTTAGAAGAGAGAGAAGTTTCCTGTTTGAACAGGATGATTTCAAGGAGGTGGTTAAAGCTAACTGGCAGGATATATCAACCAGTGAGAGATCTATAGTTCACAAGCAGGATATGCTATCAAAAGAGTTGATTTTGTGGAATAAAAATAAAGTAGGGAACCTAGAAAGGAACCTTAATGATACTCTACTGAAGGTCAGAGAGTTGGAGGCCAGAGATGAAAGAGGAGGGTTAGCAGAAAGTGAAGAAATGCAGCTCAATATATTGTTAAGGAAGGCAGGTGCTTTATGTAAACAGATTCAAATTAAGTGGTGGTCTAAATCAAGGATGAAATGGATAGAAGAGGGTGAGAAGAACACCAGATTCTACCATATTTATGTGAAGATGAGGAGAAGGAAAAACAAAGTAGATAGTCTTATAGTGGATGATGTGAAGATTACTGACGAAAGTGAAATAGCAAATTCCTTTGCAGATTGGTATGAACAGCTGTGGAAACAACCTGTCAGAAGAATGACTTATGATGGGGAGCTAGAAAGTTTGAACTGGGCAATGATTGAAGTGAATGAGGCAAATGAATTGATAAAAGGTATTTGTTTGGAGGAGATATACTCGGCTATTTGTTTAATGGGGAGAGGGAAGAGTCCTGGAGCTGATGGATTTATCCTAGAGTTTTATTTGAATTGTTGGGATATCATAAAAATGACATTAAAAAAGAAGTTTGAGGCAATTTTGAAACAGGGTGTGATATCTTCAAGCTGGAAGGAAATAATTCTGGTTATGATCCCTAAAGTAGAAGCACCTAGGCAGATAATTAATTTTAGACCAATTGCTTTATGCAATGTGGTATATAAGATATTTGCCAAGGTCATTACAAACAGGTTTAGAAAAGTATTGGGGAAAGTAGTTGGACATGAACAGAATGCTTTTATCCCGAAGATTGTATAGTGATGCCTTCATGATTGTATAGTGATGCTAAATGAGGTGATAAACACTGTTCATAAATCAAAAGCAAAAGAACCTGTACTGATACTAAAATTGGACTTGGAGAAGGCCTATGACAGGGCTGACTGGTGCATAATCTTGAAGATAATGAAGTGTATGGGATTCCCTAGTATGTTCATTAAGTGAATTAAAGCATGCATGGAAGGGGTAAATTTCTCTGTGAAGGTCAATGGGGAGCAATCCAGAAGCTTTCGAAGCTTTAAGGGTTTAAGGCAAGGAGATCCATTATCTCCTTACCTATTCATTGTAATGGAACAGCTATTTACCAACATGTTAAATACTGCAGTTGATAAAAGGAAAATTGTGCCTTTTAAGCAGAATGAGATATCCCTGAGTCACATTCTATTTGCTGATGACATGGTTCTATTTGTGAAAGGGAGTAAGAATTCGTGTAAGAATCTAAAAAGACTGGTGGATAAATACTGCAGGTGGACTGGACAGAAGGTGAACAAAAGCAAGTCTGAAATATTTTTTCCAGGAAAATGTGATGCTGCGTACAAGCACAAAATTTGTCAATATCTGGATATTAAGGAGGGTAAGTATCCCATGAAGTATCTTGGTACGTATTTAGCACCAAAAAGGCTTGAAAATAAGTACCAGATGAAGTTGGCAAACAAAGTGAAAGGTAAATTTCAGTATTGGGCCAAAAATCAGATAACACAGGCTGGAAAAGCAGTGTTATTGAACTCTGTCATTAGTTCAATACCTGTTCACACTCTCTTATCTTCTTGGGTTAGTGATAAGGTCATTAACAGTATTGAAAAGATGGAAAAGGATTTCTTTTGGGCTACTAGTAATGAAAGACATTCAGCCAAGTTAATTAGCTGGAGAAAAGTGACTGATAGTAGAAGTAATGGGGGGTTGGGAATTAGAAATATCCATGTGATGAAGCAAGCTTTGGTGGCTAAGAGGGTCTTGCCTGTGCTTAATAAAGATGATGTTCTTTGGGTAAAGTTTTTAAATGCTAAATATAAAAACATGCATCCCTGGTTGGAAACTGAAAGCAAAGGTATTTCCTGGAACATAAAAGCTTTGATATCAGGAATGGTGGCAGTGAGGGAGGGACCGAGAATGGTGATAGGGGATGGAAAGGTAGCTAGTGTGTGGAATGACCCATGGTTCTCTGAGATACCTCTGAGATGGTGGCCTACCTATGCCAATGTAAATGAACTTGCAAAGTATGAAACTGTCAGCGAGTTGTTTAGAGAGGGAAAATGGAACATGGATTTATTGTCTCAGTGTTTTGACCTGTCTTTATGCAGAAGAATTGAAGATATCTGGATTGACACTGAACATAGAAATGAAAAGTGGGCTTGGAGCAAAAATGATACTGGAGCTCTAACAACCAAAAGAGCCTACCCTTTCATCAAAGGGATGGATGATAGGACGGAGGCTATCTGTTTTGATTGGTCCAAAATGTGGAGACTGAAAATGTCTGAAAGGATAAAAAAATTTATATGGAAGCTAATTTGGGGAAGAGTACCTACTTCAAAATGGTTTGGTAGGTTTACTGGTGCTGAAATTGAGAAATGTTTTGTATGTAAGGATGCTGAGGATGATATTAATCATTTACTGTTTGAATGTGAGGTTGCGAGTAGATACTGGAGTATGGCTGAAAGTAGATTGGGTATTGTTTTCAAAAAAAGGGATGAATGGACCAATGGTGGTTGGATGAATGAGGCCGAGGCTTTTGATTCTGATTCTGATAAGAAGTTATGTGTGTTTATTGCTAATTCTTTGTGGCTCATATGGAAAAATAGAAACTTATTGAAATATGAAGGAAAAGGGTACTCTCTGAATGCTATTTTTATAAATGCTTTCAATGAGACTTTGTCTTATAATAGGGAGGCAACAAATCTGAAGGACAAGGTGGCTATGAGACCTGGAGTAATTAATGAAACTGATGGTTACTTGGATACGGGAACTCTTACTATGTTTTGTGATGCAGCTTGGAAAGACTCATCTGAAAGTGGAGTTGGTTGTGTATTGACTGAATTGGGTAATTGGAAGTGTTTGAGTATGAGGAAGTTGATGACTGAAAGCCCTTTGAAAGCTGAGTTTATATCCATTTGGTTCGGCCTTGATAATGCAAGGAAAAAGGGGATTAAGGAGATGCTTGTTGCTTCTGATTGTTTAAGGGCTATTAAAGTGCTAAGGGGAGACTTTGAGGTGCCATGGAATCTGGTTAATTTGGTGAACAAAATACTGATGCTAAGTAAGGATGTGAGAGTGAAGAACTGGGTTCATGTAAATAGAAAAAAGAATGTAATAGCTCACAGTGCACCTAAGGCTGCTATGTGTGATGGTTTAGAAGGAACTTGGGTATGTGTTAGTAGCAAAATGGGAGGCCTTGAGGATGTAATAGCTCAATGTAATAGTTGCTTTACTGATTTCATAAATAAAATTTCATCTGAAGGTGCAGGCACTTGGGAGTAGTCAATTCTGGCAGGCTCTAGTTACTCGACCTCAGGGGATGTTGTAACCTGATAGATGTATGTTTTGCTTTAAAAAAAAATGAAATTTGCTTAATTAAATGGATATGAAAATATGAAAATATGAAAATTAATTTCCATTAATTAATAAGATTTAAATTAATATGCATTTAAATAATTAATAAATTTAGAAATTTATCATACATAATTAAAAGGATTCAAAAATTTAAAAATTAAGCATATTTACTTTAAAATTAAGTCTAATTAATTTAAATATAATTAAAAATTTAAAAATTAAGCATACTTAATTGGAACTAAAACTTGTTTAATCTTTTTCTTGAAAAATTTCCTATTAATCATACATAATTATGGAGGAAAAATAAAATTCAAAATCAAACATATATAATATAATATATAAGATTTGAAAATTAAACTAACACAATTTATTTGATTAAAATCAAATGAAAATTAATAAAATTTAAAATTAAGCATGTTTAGTTAAGCAGACTTAACATAATTCAAAACTTCACAAATAATTATTCATATTTGAAATTAATTAAATTTAAAATTTTAAAAATTAATCATAATTAATTGGAAATCAAGTATGCTTAATTAAATGAATTTGAAAAATTGAAATTAATTAAGATAACACAATTAATTTGATTAATAAAATTCAAAATTAAGCATATTTAATTAAGGGACATAATAAAATTTGAAACTAAGATTTAATTTATTTTTTTAAAAATCAAATTTTTATAAATAATTCTCAATATTTATAATTAATTAAATTTGAAAATTTTAAAAATTAAGCATGATTAATTGAAGGGAAAAATAAAATTTACCATTAATAAAATTAGAAATTAATTTAATATGGAAATTAATTTTTAAAATTAAATTAGAGAGAAATTAAAGTAGTTTAATGTGAAAATTAAAGTTGAAAATTTAAAAATTCAGCATATAAATATATATGAGATAAAAACAAAGGTAAAGAATTGAGGGAGTGGGGAAAATTTAGGCGGGAAGAAATTGTTTCTTGTTTATATATATATATATATATATATATTCTAATTTTATTTTTATATTAAAAAAATGATTTCAAACTTTTCTTTATTCTTAATTTCAGTAAATATGTAACAATATTATTATCTTTTATTTACTGCCCATTAAAAATTGATTTTTTAATATTCTTAATTTATTGAGTTCTTAATTTGATGCAATTTATTACATTTTAATAGTTCAAATTTTTGAAACTACTTTTTCAACTTTTATTCAATTTTTCAACTTTTATTTTTGTTATTTTTGTTTAGCGTTGCATAAAAAATCCAAAATTTTGAATATTTATAATTTCTTAAATTTGTTCTGTTTCTTAATTTTTCCATTAATATTTTTTTCTTCCAGATTATACATTTTTCAACGTCAATCCAAAACATCGAATTAAACGAAATCATGAATTAATAAATACATTATA
Source organism: Canna indica (assembly GCA_034359265.1). NCBI lineage: Eukaryota > Viridiplantae > Streptophyta > Magnoliopsida > Zingiberales > Cannaceae > Canna > Canna indica. The sequence continues at coordinate 69,157,402 of CP136894.1, read as the reverse complement.
AAATTTTGAGTTCAATAATATTTTATATGTCTATCTAAATTAGATTTGATTTTAATTACATCAGATTTTAAAATTGATTCAATTTTCTTTAAACTTTCATTAGAAAAACATGCATGATTTCATCATTTCAATTTTTTTCAATATACACTTTTTCACACTATATATTTTATATCATTTATTTTTTTTACTTTCTACTTTAAAATTTATTTTCTATATTATTATTATTATTATTTACTATCTATAATTTTTAATAAAATTTTAACTGAATTTTTATTTTGGTGGTATTAGTTCATAGTAACTTTTGATAAATATTTATTATTAACTTTTAAATTTTAGTTATAATTTTTTTTTTGCAATTTTTTGTCATGTTGATATATGAATTTTGTGGAAAATTAAATACTTCAAATTATACTAATATTGTTTGATTATATTATTAATTAAATATTTAGCCTTTCCTTAATTTAGTTTAATTTCTAAAATTTTCATTAAAGTTTTTGTTTTGTTTCTAAATTTTAAAATTTATAGGAAAAATTTTAAATCTCGAATGAATATAGTTGATCTAAACAAATAATTATATATATATATATATATAGGAAGTGTTGTCTGGCGAGTAGTTCGTCGGAGCCTTCATCGCTCAACCTTTTCTTTTTAGGTAATTCGCCGAAAAACTCTTAAAAAGGTAAGAATCGTTGAAAAACTCCAAGAAATATAGAATTAGTCTCGAACAACGAAAATGGTAAATCCTCTTAAATTTACATGTTACCCTACACTAATGACTTGAACGAAAAAGATAGGGAAGAATCCCACTTTGGAATGAGAAACCACTTTCAACCTGCGAGCACTCCGCCTTTACACGTCATGCATCTCCTCTCTCTCAAATCAACAATCCCAAAAAAAAGTGAGCATGACGATGAGACAAGTGTTGTATTTATAGATGATAAATTGCGTCTTTTCACGTAAAGCCCCTCAAATATGATAAACCTAAAAAAACTTCTAAAATTTCAAAATTTAAGCAACAATTAAATTTATAAAATAGGAAGAAATGTGGATATAACATATTTATTTCTATATTATTTACTACATATGGATACATATTACTTTTATATTAATTGGATATTCAAGTTTTTCATTAATTTTTTTGTATAGTTTGAGCATTTAACTTTTGCTTTCATTTAAGATAATACAGTGATATTAATAATATAATCTCGTGATACATAGGACAACCATACTCTGTTTGCTACCACCCTGGATTTAAAATTTTCAATACTTCTATCTGTTTTATTTTTGGTTCTGAATTGCTTCCTATGGCTCTTTTCTCAGGAGGCAATCTGCAAAGGATTCAGGTCTTGTTTTCCTCTAAGGCCTTTAGATCAGTATGCATAGAATCTATCCAAACTTGGCTTTGAATAGCTTCACCATATGTTTTGGGGTTGTGGAAATTGTCTAGGTAGGCAAGGAAGCTTTGGTGACCTTTAGGTATGTCAGTCAGGTCTACATATTGGTGTAGTGGATAAGGAGATGTTTTGGGTTTGACCAAGGGTTTTGGTTCAGTGACAAATGAATTGCAGCAGTAATCTTGGAGTTTCACTGGCTTTTGATGAATTCTTTGACTCTTTCTGATTGGAGGATTAATGGAAGGTGGTGAGATGAGAGGATTAATGACTGGTGATGAATCTTCAGTGACATCATTTCCAACAGAATTATGCACTCCTTACTTTTCTGAGCTATGCTCTTTTTTATCACTATTTTTCATTTCAGAAACACCATTTTCATCTAGATTCTTACTAACTTCAGTGGATGACTTTATAGAATGCTTGGTAGGAGCAATGTTTAGGTCAGAAAGTAGGTTATTTTGATTGCTTTGAGGAAAAATTGTTGAAATGGTAAAAATAGTTTTTCGAGGTTGAGCTCCACGATCAAAACGTCGGTACATCAACTTCGATCCTCCGACATGATTATGTCAATCAATGATAATTAATATCTTCAGTTAATGTCTTTAGGTGAGATGGTCCTATTCCATTCAGAATTCATGTTATTCATATTGCACTAAGTATTTTTTTTAATCGTTAACTTCATTCTAAATTTCGGCAGCATCTCCCTACAGTTCTTCGAATACGCATATCATATGGGCGCATATCGGAGAACAAGGGAGACGCAGTAGCCAAAATTTATGAATGAGTATCGGTTAAAAGAAAATAACTAAGTGCAATACAAATAACTATATTATCAAATTGTCCAATTAGAGACAATTCAATGATTGTATGTCGTACAAGAGATCATCTACTCCGTTTACACGAACATACAACACCTGAACGGATCTAAGGTTTTGCAAAATTATATCCGACTCGTCGATGTGTACGTGAAAAGTATCAATTCGTTGGATGGATGATTATTTTCTAAGTTTATGGATGTTGTCGCAAGTCCACAATGGCGCGAGTACACAGTGAACATCGGCGCGAGTCCTTAGGTTTCGACCCCAACACCGGCGACAACGTTCACAATGGTTTAATTTTTTCGGCTCAAGTATTAATTAACAAAAATAATTAACACCGAATCACTAACACTAATTAACATAAATAATTAACACTAATTAAAAGAAAATAATTAACACTAAATAACAAAAATTATTAGCACTAACACTAACACTAATTAACACTAACAATTAACCAAAATAAAAAATAAATAAATTAGGGTTTAATTAAACCCTAATCAAATGTGTTTAGGGTTTAATTAAACCTTAATAACATTTGATTAGGGTTTAATCAAACCCTAATAAAAAAACCTAATAGTGTGCTAACTGTGGAATCCGGCGTCAGCGTCCAAATGTCCAATGTCGGACACCAAACAAGGGTCTGGCGGCCGGCGGCCGACCGAAATCCTAAGGTTTCGGCCGACCCTAATAATGGAGAAGAGAAGGGGAGATTAATACCGGGAGGTGTGCGCGACAGTTGCAACAGGAATCGGAGGGTGCAGCGACGGCAGGTGCAACGTCGGCTACGACAGATCGAGGGCATCGACAGAGAAGAAAGGAAGCAAGAAAAGGGGGCGAGTGCGATTGAGTTAATTAAACTTATCACCAACGGCTCACCCATCAATTGGTAAGCCGTTGCATATTGTTAGGTATTAATTCAAATTGGATCTGAACCGAATTCAATGAGTCTGGCCGGATTCAAATCGAAATTGATTTGATCAAAATATGCTTGAAGTAAATTACCAATTTGATTGGACCATCTCAGCACCCAGAATAGGCCTTACTCTTGTGCAGCTTGCTCAAATTGAATTGCTCAAAATTGAGAAGAAATTGCATACACCAGCATGCATCACGTGAAACCAACCATGACCGAGCCTTATTTTTTATTTTTTATTTTTGGCAAATTTCTCGGTCAAAATTCGATGGATTCCCTTATTGATCAATTTGGAGAGATTTTATTGCACAGATTTCATGCACGTCCGACCAATGAGAAACTCAAATTTTTTCCAATAGTCCTAATTTTTCTCTTCGGACTTGCTCATCCCCTCGAGCATACATACATGTAATTTCTTTGAGGAGAATCATCCCACACTGAGAAAAATCGGAGAGCAAATTATGTGAAAGAATTTAGAGATCCAAAAAATTAAGAGTGCCGCTATGACCCTTTTTCAAGGAGTGTCTCTTCTCAGGTTCCGACATATGGCAGCAGGAGTTCAGTTTCAAGGCAGATCTTGTAAAGACAATGCCTCTACTTCATACCGATTTTAAGTACAATTTATTTAAGACAGTTTATTATATTCTGAAGGGGATTTAATTTATTGACACTCTTATTGTAAAGTTCTTAATTTTTCTGAAATTAATAGATCAGTCTCCTCTTTTCCCCGTGGACGTAGGATCAGCATCCCGTCGAGTCTGAACCACGTTAACCCCCTTGACTCTCTTATTTTTCATGCATTATTATTATAAAATTTGATTTTCTATTTCTCTAGTCGAGTTCAAAATTTGTCGATCCTGCAGGAAATTTCTCAAATTTCATAACAGTTGGTATCATAGCCTACTTCTCCAACCATGGCGAGCACCAAATTTAACATCGAGAAGTTAGACCGCAACATCAATTATGCACTCTGGTCTATGAAGATTAAAGCGGTCCTAACTTTGGAGAGGATACATGATGCCAATGTAATACCCGTAAATTTTTTTAAATTTTTATTTCAATATTTCAGCGTAATAATTTGGTCGCATGTCAGGGTGGGCTGGATGAAACGTCGGAGGGCGTGAATTGAAGATTGGCCTTTATGCGTAAGGTAATTAATCTATCTAAGTTTGTAATTAGTCTTTAGATGGGTAGTTAGATTTGGGACGAGTCCGGAGGTTCAAATGGAACTCGAATCAGAGTTGAATTGGTTGAGTTATGACTTGTTTTAGACTCAACTTAAGTTAAGGGGCATTGTGGTCTTTTGGTGATTGGGGTTCCTGTATTAATAGTTCATCCCTCAGGATAGCAGCAGCCACACACCCCCTTAGGCGTCCATAGGAAGAGGTGCACGCATGGAGAGGGAGGAAGGGAAACCTCGACAGATTGCTCCTACAGTGTTGGACGTCATCAAACTTAGCGATCGAAGGAGCGTCCGTGGTTGGATCGTATTGAAATTTGAACAATAAGTTTTAGACTTTATGATTTATATTTGGATCGATGGAGATTACTTTTGACGATCAGATCTGTCATTGTGATTAAAATACCGAGGCCTTGTTCTTGGTTATCTTCTCCAGGATTCTACTACGTCGAGTTTCGCCTAATCGAGCGATCGGGAGACTATCCTGGGTTTGATCGAACTGAAATATGGGGAGCCTGTATGAGACCTCTTGCTTCTGGATGGGAACGGTGGAGATCTGATTTGGACGGTTAGATTTTGGGATACACAAGAGGAAAGGAGAAGGCGTGGGAGGACTTGGAACTTGGCGGCGCACCCGAACTTCATTGACGCGAGAGCGTGGAGGATCGTCTTCCTTTCCAATTTTCTTCTCCGGTGAGTGGTTGAACCTTGTTGTGTAGGGTGAGGCCCTATGGCCGAACCATGTGTCAAGATGTGGATTTGAGATTTTTTCTTGTGCTTTCCTTCCGATTTGGATGTGTTCTTGATGCGTGGATTTGTATGCTATGATAGATTTCATGTTTCTTTGGTGGATGTTGGTTTTCTTGATGTTTAGGGGCCGACCGACTATGTGGAAATTGGGGATAGGTCATGCCAAAATTTCCCCCCAATTTATTTGGTTCCATTCATGATTAGATGACACCTCTTATGTGTTTAACCATGGATAGATTATGTGTATGGTTCATTGGATGTAGGCTTTGTTTCCCTAAGTTCTTAGGGCCGGCCACTTGGGGTTCCTCCCTATGGCAAGGGTTGGCTGAATGAAAGGAAGGGAGAGGAAACTCTAGATAGATTAAATTCCCAACTTTGGAAAGACTACAAGTAGATTTAAATCCCCGAAATTATGTGCAATTGTTGATTATTAATGGTAGGGTGTAAGGCCGACTACCCTAGGAGTGTTCCAAATTACTAGGGTCGGCTGAGTGGGGAAACTCGAAGCTCGGCTTTTAGCACAAATCATAATTTAGTAGGATTGCTTGGTTGCAATGAGAATTCATGAGTAAGAATTTATGTTGGCTATAGATACATGTTATTTAAGGATTTATACATGCTGAAATAGTGTATAAATACATGTTGGAATATTTTGTAATTATGCTGTATTTAACTTGAGGTGTTGAAATTAATTTTTATATGTTGTTTTTATCAATTACAAGTTGTATTTATCAAGAAGATACTGTATAATCCTTTATATGTTGTAATTAACAATTAGATGATGTATTTATTGATTATATGATGTAATTGTTAATATATATGTTGTAAGTGTCATGTAAATGTTGGAAGTACTCGACATAGGCATAAAAAATTTATATTCTCATGATAGGGAAGGATATTTGAGATAGAATAATCTAGCATGTGCAGAAGTAGTATATATTACAGTATAACATTCTCATGTGTGCAAGAAAATAAAATATGAAACGGGATGTTAATGCCCAAGGGAGGGCTGGGTTGGGCGCATGCCTGTGAATGATGATGTTAGCTAAGTGGAGTATTTATGTGCATTGTGTAGTGAGATTATTTGTATTGTGATTGATATGGCTGGGCTGAGAAGTGTCTCTAGCTAGTACAACTATTGCCCAACTCAGCGAGTGGTTGACGGGTCTTGAGATCTCATCAGTGAGCCACGCTGGTGTTAGACCCGAGTGGTAGGGGTCTTGAGATTGCGCTAGTGAGCCACGTTGGCATCTAGCTACATGAGTTATGCACAGAGAAAACTAGGTGTGGTTGGATTGGTCAAGTTAGGGGCCAAAAATTCTACACCTTGATGGTTATGGAGGGAAAGAGCTTATAAGTATTCTAGTTGTCTAGAAATGATTTGTTCTGCACTTTTGACAGAGCTCGGAGACCGAGGTGTCATCCAATTAGTGCGAACTGTTAGGGTTAATGCGTGGTGGGCATGTACAAATCCGATACCAAATTTCAGCGAGTTCTGAGTTGAGATGAGTTAATTGGGCAGTTGGCTAATTGGCTAATTATTATTATCAATTACAAGTTGTATTTATCAAGTAGATGTTGTATTAATCCATTATATGCTGTAATTAACAATTAGATGCGGTATTTATCAATTATATGCTGGAATTAATTATTATATGTTGTAATTGTAAATATATATGTTGTGAGTGTCATGTAAATGTTGGAATGACTTGACGTAGGCATAAAAAAATTATATTCTCATGTTAGGGAAGGATATTTGAGATAAAATAATCTAGTATGTGCAAAAGTAGTATATATTATAGTATAACATTCTCATATGTGCAAGAAAATGTGAAACAATATGTTAATGCCCCAGGGAGGGCTGGGTTGGGCGCATGCCCATGAATAATGATGTTAGCTAAGTGGAGTATTTGTGTGCACTGTGTAGTGAGATTATTTATATTGTGATTGAGATGGCTGGGCTGAGAAACGTCTTTAGCTGGTACAACTATTGCCCGACTCAACGAGTGGTTGACGGGCCTTGAGATTGCATCAGTGAGCCACGCTGGTGTTAGACTCGAGTGGCAGGGGTCTTGAGATTGTGTCAGTGAGCCACGTTGACATTAGACCCGAGTGGATTTGGGTGGGATGAGATATTCCCAACTCGGTTGGGCGCCGAAAATTAGTTGACCATCCTAGTTGAAGGGCCCGGGTGAATGGATTGTTATGTTTAGGTGTTGGTGATCGACTTAGTTATTTTTGTGGTGGTTATTGTTATTGTTGTTGATTTATATAGGCCGGATTGGGCCGAGTGAATATATCATTTTGTTAGGCCGGTTTGGCCGAGTGGTGATAGTGAATCCTAGAACTTATGAACTTATATTGGATGGTTATATGCTTTTTATTATTTACTTGGAATTTGAGTTGAGGTTCGGTAGAGCTACTCATTGTGTTCCTCATGGACTCATAGTTTTATTTATGTTTGTTTTGTAGAGCTCAACTAGTGAGGTATTGGATAGGTTGGCATGATGCGACTGGAGGGAGCAAGCTTGCACCGTTGATCTCGTAATAGGCCAGGTTGAGTCGTAGTCATGTAGAGTGCCCCTCTATTTCATGCATTGGAGTTGTAGCTTTGCTTTTGAAAATTTGGATTCTGTAGTCAAATTTGAACTTTCTCTATTTCATTTATAGTGGATTAGTAGTACATTTATTCAGATTTATTGATGTGTCTGCCTGGGTTGTGTATGCATATGTTAGGCTTCAGGGTATAGCCACGTATCCTGGCTGATCACGTGACCCTATAATTCGGAGCGTGACAAAGTGGTATTAGAGCATGGTTAGGTCCTGACTACGACTCAGAGTTTGGGTACCGTATGAGGCATAACTAGCATGTCGGCATATGGTGTGGTTGAGTTACGAGATCGGGCAGCCGAGTTTGCACACTAGCGCAACACGGGTGGTCAATTATTTAAGTTTTTGATTAAATTATTTAGTTGCGATTATGTCTTCTTTTTCTCTTAATGCTATGTGGTGGAAGCTTTTAATGCTGCAATTAGTGGCAGTGGAAGCAACTCCACAGATAGATAGGGCCAAGGCTGAGGCTAGGGCAGAGGTGGACGACGGGGCTGAGGTCATAGCAGTAGACGACCAGTTCAGGAGGGTCTAGGACAGAGTCCCAGGGTAGCATAGCTTGAGGCCGTGAATGGCCCTGTGCTTTAGAGCACACCATTTTTGGGGCTATCTTTGTATGGGTGTCTAGATTAGATATCCTTAGAAAGTGTACTTAGTATCTTGAATGATTCCATGACTCTCTTTATATAGTTTAAATCTCTATGGTGCAGTTTGGTTAGGGTAGCCCTAGGGATCCTAGGGGACCGGCTGATAGAGTCCTATAGGAGGGATTTGTAGGGGTTGGTTGATGATGAATTTCCCTTATGGACGAAATTTTGGATTATTAGAGAACTTTCTCCCCTAGATTTCAAAGAATATAATCGTGAATGTGAAACGACCCTAGGCTTAAGAGCCACGATTATGTGTGGCCAGAGTTGAGCAGGACCTAGAGTGGTTTAGCTCGAGGCTTTACTTCGGAAAGTGGTTAGTAAGTAGGTCGGTGGAGACCAGAATTTATTGTAAGGGTGAATGATCCTATGTCCCTAGTGTGTGGTTCCACACAGGATATTGTACTTGTTAAAAATCTCTCATAAATATGAGATTTTTATGACTTAAGTTCCTAGGGAAGAGACCATAAGTTGGGATAAAAGATCATGGGTCATATTGACGGTTGGTAATGGGAATGTTTCCATTTGAATGAAATTGATATTAGGGGTGTTGAATGAAAGCTAAGGGTATTTCACCTAGCAGGACAACCAACTCTTAGGGCCCTATTTGGCCACTCCCTAGAGTGAAGGGAGAGGATACGGTCGGTTATATTGTCCAACCCCATGTAGTCGAAATGGCAACACTAGAGGGGGGGTGAATAGTGTGTTTACTAATTCAATTAGCCTAAATTCGATTTTAATCATTTCTCAAATCGTTTAGGCAATTTACGATTGAATGATTTGATGCGGAAGCAATATAAACATTTAAGCACAAGCAACAATAAATAACAATGCAAACACAAGATTTATAGTGGTTCGGCCCCAATGCCTACTCCACTACCTAAACACTCCGCTTAGGATTTTCAAACTAAGTTTTACTAAATTAATTAGTTTCCCTTACACAGAGGACTTTGACTCGAAGAGTCGCACTCTCGACCTAAGGCACTTCCACACCCGGAAGTCTCCGCCTTCTTACCGAGAGCACTCTTTCACCTCAACCCTAAGGGACAACTAAACTAATCCTAGTAAAAACTAAGTTTACACAAGTGGCTTTACACCTTCACAACAAGGTAACCACTTTCACACAGGAAGACCTAACACCCGGTCTTCGTACAAACCCAAATCAAAGAAAAACAGTTCAAATAATAGATAAAAATTACAATGAAAATAGCTTAGAAATAAAACCAAGATTAAATGCTCTTTTCAATCCTTCAGAACCTCCAACTCGCCCAGTCGTAGAGCTCGAATTGAAACCCGAGTTGAGGAGCAGTTGGCGCTTTGAAGAAGAACTTGACAGAAGAGCAGAGCACGCTGCAATCGATCTTAATCGATTTTTGGAAGGCTCAAATCACTTCTAAATTACTCAATTAAATCTGTGAGAAATCAGAGAGAGAGAGAGAGAGAGAGAGAGGTTAAAGAGGTGAGATGAATGATATTTATACCCTCTCAAAGAAACGACAACTCAACAGATAGAAAACTATCTGTTGCAGACGCTCGGTCGATTGGCCGGTCGACCGACCGATCGACCGCTTAGAGCGACCGCTGCATCTTCTCTCTGTGCGGTCCACCGACAGGTCGACTGCCCAGACGCAAATCTGCGTTCCCTCAATCCGGTCGACCGATCGGTCGACTGACGCAGGTTGCGTCTTTAGCGATTCGCAGATCGGTCGACCAACCGGTCGACCGACAGAGCTACTGCCCATTTTGGGCTTTGGTCGATCGATCTGCCCGGTCGACCAAATTAGCTACTGTCGCTTTTCGACATCCTTCGATCGACCGAGATGGCTTCTGCTATTTTCTTAACCCTATTCAATCGACCGCCCGGTCGACCGAACCTAGGCTGAATTTGATTTCTTCAGCCTTCTTCTTCCACGCATCATTTCCGGATTCCGACTTTCAACAACCATCAACTTGGAGAGCTTTTCATTTGATCTTTGGACTCGTCTAATGCGACTTTGGTGCACTCATCGATCTTCAAGAAATTTTCGCGACGAACCCGAGTGCGACGATCAATGTCCTTTCGATTTATCGATTTCTCCGATTTATCCGATCGAGGACATCGAACGCTACTCGATATGGAACTTGAAAGATTTCTCAACGAAATATTAGTTTCATGTTTGTTATCATCAAAACCGAGATTAAGAAATTAAGACCAAGGTTGAAAACCTAAAGCCAACACCCCAGACGTAGAGAAACTATGGTCTATGTATGTCGGTTGTGATTAAGAGGTTTGGTGTTTGATGTTAGTGCTTGGAATCTTTATATTATATGTGTTAGCATCTATGTTTGGATCAAGTGGATTTAACTGGCAAAGTACCGCTAAGTTGTCTTGTCATACAATGGTACAAATGGGTATGTTTGTAGCTATCACCTGCACAGTTGTCTGTACTAGAAATCAATACTTTTATCTTGAATTGTGTGTTGAAATTTCTTGAAGTAGAGGTGGTAAAATTATGTTTCAAATGTATGGCAGGTGCATGATTTATGCATGAGGCACCACAGTTTACATACATTTCTTTTGGAATAGTCTACTTCATATGCTTAGTGGATTTACCTAGGACTGGTTTTGGTTGGTAATTGTGGTAGAGTACCCTAATGGGAGTTTAAGATCCAAGAGAGGGCCAGGATGGGGTGTTTATGAACGCACCCGAGGAGTTCGGCCTAATACCTTAACTATCAAAGTAGCCCTACTTATGAATCCGGTTTTATAATGTCTATGATATGGTAGACCTTAGCTATGTGGTAGTTAAGCAGTAGAGTAGTTGGTCACTGACAAGTCGGATCAAGAGTGGGTTTAGCACCGCCAAGAAACCAAAGTTAAGATGTTGGAATTAATTATGTAAACCATCTTTGTGAGACTGTGGTTGGTCACCACGAGGCGGGATAACGTAGCCTGGAACTTTAGGGATTTGTCTACCCTTAGGGTAGTCCCAAGTTGAGGATGAGGTGAATATGGAATAATTGGGTCTTGTGATGTCCTCATGGACTTCTTTTGCTAACTTTGGGGTGAATGTGTGCTTGGTGCAAAGCAACCCTATAATGGCATGGGTTGAAACTTTGGAACCCTAATGGTAGAGTTTTGGAAGGGAAGATTCCTCTAGGACTCCTTAGGGTGTGTGACTTGGTCCATGAGAGAAAAAAAAATCTATGTTTGTTGTTCTGGAGAATAAGGTGATAGGTAGTGATTGGAGAAGGCTGAGGTGTGGCCAAGGGCGTCGAGTTGCCTTAGGTGGAAGCCCATGGTATACGTTGAACTATGGCATAAACTTGCTCGTTCAGTCTGGTGAAATGCCACGCTCATAGGTTTATGTCCTATTCCTAATAATTGGTTTCCGAATCCTGGCATCTAGCTACATGAGTTATGCACAGAGAAAATTAGGTGTGGTTGGGTTGGTCGAGTTAGGGGCCGAAAATTTTACACCTTGATGGTTATGGAGGGAAAGAGCTTATAAGTATTCTAGTTGTCTAAAAATGATTTGTTCTGCACTTTTGACAGAGCTCAGAGACCGAGGTGTTATCCGATTAGTGCGAACTATTAGGGTTAATGCATGGTGGGCATGTACAAATCCGATACCAAATTTCAGCGAGTTCTGAGTTGAGATAAGTTAGTTGGGCAGTTGGCTAATGGGCTAATTATTATTTATCAATTACAAGTTGTATTTATCAAGTAGATGTTGTATTAATCCATTATATGATGCAATTAACAATTTAGATGCTCGAATAGATTATTATATGTTGTAATTGTAAATATATATGTTGTGAGTGTCATGTAAATGTTGGAATTACTTGACGTAGGCATAAAAAAATTATATTCTCATGATAGGGAAGGATATTTGATATAAAATAATCTAGTATGTGCAAAAGTAGTATATATTATAGTATAACATTCTCATGTGTGCAAGAAAATGTGAAACAAGATGTTAATGCCCAAGGGAGGGCTGGGTTGGGCGCATGCCTATGAATAATGATGTTAGCTAAGTGGAGTATTTGTGTGCACTGTGTAGTGAGATTATATATATTGTGATTGAGATGGCTGGGCTGAGAAGCGTCTCTAGCCGGTACAGCTATTGCCCGACTCAGCGAGTGTTTGACGGGCCTTGAGATTGCATCAGTGAGCCACGCTAGTGTTAGACCCGAGTGGTAGGGGTCTTGATATTGCGTCAGTGAGCCACGTTGACATTAGACCCGAGTGGATTTGGATTGGATGAGATATTTCCAACCCGATTAGGCGCCGAAAACTAGTTGACCATCCTAGTTGAAGGGCCCGGGTGAATGGATTTCCATGTTTAGATGTTGGTGATCGACTTAGTTATTTTTGTTGTGGTTATTGTTATTGTTGTTGATTTATATAGGCCGGATTGGGCCGAGTGAATATATCATTTTGTTAGGCCGGTTTGGCCGAGTGGTGATAGTGAATCCTAGAACTTATGAACTTATATTGGATGGTTATATGCTTTTTATTATTTACTTGGAATTTAAGTTGAGGTTCGGTAGAGCTACTCATTGAGTTCCTCATGGACTCATAGTTTTATTTATGTTTGTTTTGCAGAGCTTGACCAGTGAGGTATTGGCTAGGTTGGCATGACGCGGCTGGAGGGATCAAGCTCCCACCGTTGATCTCATAACAAGTCGGGTTGAGTCGTAGTCATGTAGAGTGCCCCTTTATTTCATGCATTGGAGTTGTAGCTTTGTTGTTGAACATTTGGAGTCTGTAGTCAAATTTGAACTTTCTTTATTTCATTTATAGTGGATTAGTAGTATTTTTATTCAGATTTGTTGGTTTGTATGCATGTGTTAGGCTTTAGGGTACAACCACGTATCTTGGCCGGTCACGCGACCCTTTAACTCCAGTCATGACAACCATCCTTGGTAAGGATAAAATGAAGGGGACCGAAGAGGAAAAAGAATACAAGGTGCAAAAGGCGATTGCAGTTTTGTACCTAAGCCTGTCAAACGAAGCACTTCAAGAAATTGCATCCTAGAAGACAGCTAAAAGTATTTGGGATAAGCTTGCATCCTTGTATTATGACACAACTCTCACTGGCAAGATGACTTTGAAACAGAAGCTCAATTTCCTGCGTGTGACAAAAGGCACATCAGTCAAGGAGCACATCAATACCTTTCAAACAATTATCATGGACCCGGAGAATATGAGTGTCAAAATCGAAGAGAAAGATAAGGCTTTATTCCTTTTATGTTCACTTCCTTCTTCTTTTTAAAAATTTTCGTGAAACTATGATTTTTGGAAAGACTACTATTACTCCAGAACATGTGATCACTGTGTCTAAGGAGCTTATGGACACGGATGTTACAACGAATTCCTTTGGTGGAAGGAAAGGAGAAGCTCTTTACTCTAAGGAAGCAGAAGGAGATAACAAATCAAATGTCACTTGTTATTACTGCAAGAAATAAGGTCACATCAAGTCAGATGTCGCAGTCTTAAGAAAAAGTTACAGTAGCAAACTAAAGGTAAAGACACACATATGGAGGTCTCTTATGCAGATTTTGAGAAAGTAGAGGTATTGGTCGTGACAGATGGCATATGCACTGCTAAGACGCACTATGGGTGACGATGGTCTCGTCGGCGACAACACACCTCAGGTCAAAATTCTTCTTCCTATTATTATGATATGTTTGATCATGCAAAATATAATCCAGGTCAGCAGGCGAACAGGTCAACCACCGGTAGCATTGATGAGTGGTTCTTGGATTTTGGATGTTCCTATCACATGACTCAACACCGGACAACCTTTGTGGATTATCGGCGCACTAATGGTGGAGTAGTTCGTGTCGGCAACAACGTACCTTGCAAAGTTGTCGGATTTGGAATGGTAAAATTAAAGTTTCATGATGGCTCGACAAAGATCCTAGCAAATGTTCGCCATGTCCCGAAGCTAGGAAGAAATCTCGTGTCTCTTGGAGTTCTTGACACTAGGGGCTACACGACATCCTCTGTAGGAGGAGTCTTGGACGTACATAATGGAACTATGACAGTAATGAAGGCTCTAAGGACGTTGAACAATTTGTACAAGGTAGACAGATCCATCTTTCGTGAAGCATTCCAGATTCCAAGGCAAAACACAACAAAATCGGACACCGGGTGTTCTACATGTATTAATTTTGCTTTCAGGGTAAGCCCTTCTCAGAGATACACAATGAAGGAGAAGACTCAGTGGACTATGTGGGTTCCTAAGTCCAAGCGGGAAGCTGACTTGGCCCACTTGAGCACTGATTCGACGTAGGCCCTGTACGGGCCTTGTGGGAGAGGACGACTTTGAGGACCACACTGGCTCCAATTTCATCAAAGGAGGAATTGTTAGGTATTGACTAAAACTGGATCCGAACCAAATCCAACGAGTCAGGCCAGACCTAAATCGGAGTTGATTTGATCAAGATATGCTTGAACCAATTTGCCAATTTGATTGAACCATGTTAAACCGGGCCTAATCAAAATCAACCATGATATGAAATTATGGGCCTTGAAGCCGAGCAACCAGAATAGGCCCTTATACTCTTGTTACATACTTAACATACTAAATGTGCAGCATGCTCAATTTCTTTTTTTTAAAAGGAAGGCTACTCAATCAGGTTTAAGCAGAGAGCCTTCCCCTCATTGGTTCTTATTAATCAAAATTGCATCAATACAGTGTTCATTTTGGTTTACAGACACAGCAACAGAAACTGAAACTACTTTATTACATTATTTACATACAATCTAAAGCATCACTACTCCTCAAACACTTCAAGCCCAGATTTCTCTCATCATCTGAAAGCTCCTTGTCCAAAGCATCCTTAGCAAGTATGTGTGCTCGAGTATTAAAGCTTCTCTTCACATGTATCCATTTCAATACCTCAACTTCCAAAGCTAAGCTCTTAATCTTAGCTATCATTACTGATATGTCCCAAGGAGCTTGGAAATAGCCTTGAAGAATTCTAACCAATCTATCACAGTCAGTCCCTGGATTCTTCTCATATTTTTTTTCCTAACATTATCCAGGCCTACCCAAATGGCCTTAGCTTCAGCATAGAGAGGATTGGTTGCAATTTCTATACTGCTTCCCTTTTCTAGGATGTTACCATCAGCATCTTCAATAAGAAATCCACATCCTGCTTTGAGGCCACCCTTCCAAGCAGCATCACAAAGAAGAGTAATATAGTCATGATTAATGTTTTCTGAAAACTTCTTAACCTTTTCAGTTTCAATACTGATATCATTCTTCTTAAATTGAATAGTTTCATTGTAAGCACTGTGAAACAAAGACAACACTTCTGCATTTACCTTCAAATTTACATTCATTTCTGCATTTTCATAACTGCCACCATGGAATGGCCATAAAAGCTTTTAAATTTGAAGCTGTTTCAGATTGAAAGTAATTAGCCTCTTTTAACCAATCTCCATACCTCCAATTTTGCTTATATCTGAAGTTAATATTAAACATCCTTTCCACTAGTTCCCAGTAATCTTTTGTTACCTTACAGTTGAAGAACAAATGATCAGTTTCTTCTTTGCAAAGATAACATTTGTCTGCTTCACATCCCGAAAATTTTCCAAACCAATCAGATGTAGGAAGCCTTCCCCAAAGAAACTTCCAAATAAACATCTTGACTCTTTGAGAAACATTAAGCCTCCAGATATCTCTCCAGTTAATTTGTGTATCTACAGTGATATTGTCTATGCTTCGTAGATGGCAATAAGCATTCTTGACTGTTAAGCACCCTTTCCAATTCTCTTCCCAAATCCATCTGTCAACACCCTCATTTTCATCAATTAGAATAGCTACTATTCTCTGTATCAGCAAACTTCCAAAGCAGTTCTCTAATACATTGACATTCCGCATTCCTTCTGAAGTAAGCTCATTTACTTTCTTGAATTTATCCAGCTCATTTGGATTTATGTAAGTGATCCACTTAGACAGAGGTAAGTTACACAGCCAAGGTTCAGTCCACATGTCTGTATTCTTCCCATTCTCAATTTTTTTTCTCAAGCCATACCTTAGTTTCAACATACTGCTCACAATTCCCCTAGCTGTCCAAGACCACTTTGTTTTTCCATCCAATTTCCAAGGATTGAAATCACTATATCTTTTAGATAAAAGATCAGACCAAATGAACCTTTCCTTATTAAGTAGAGGCAAAATTCTTTTAGCTTTTAAAGCATCCTTGGCAATGTCTAAGTCTCTTATACCTAGCCCTCCCCTACCCTTGCCAGCAGTTACTATCTTCTAGCTGATAAGTTTAGCTGACTTTCCCTCCTTTTTAGACTTCCAAAAGAAGTCTCTGATAATGCTGGTCAAAGTTTTAATTGTTCTATCACTTACTATTGAAGTAAGAAAAGAATAGGTAGGGATTGAGCATAGAGTAGAATTTATCAGGATGTGCTTTCCTGCTTGAGAGATATGGTTACCAGCCCACATGTCAAGTTTTTTCAAAACTTTCTCCACCAAAAAATGCTCATAGTTCCTGTTCAGATTTTTAGGACTTATGTAAGTGCCAAGATACTTCATAGGAAAAGAGCCTTCCTTCATGTTGAATAGCTGACATACCCTATGCTTTACCTTCACTGAACATTATTTTGGAAAAAATAACTATGATTTCCTTACATTAACTTCCCAGAAAAACCACAGTAGCAGTCCAAGGCTTGGGTTTGATGAATTTGATGAGTTTGTGAGTTTGATGAAGTCTACAACCATTGAGGGTACTTAGGTTTTTGAAGAGAAAAGATAGGTCCAAACACATCTAGTGAAGTCATCCACTATAGTTAGGAAGTAATTTTTGCCATCATAAGTAGGAATTTTATGTGGTTCCCAAACATCCATATGCACAACTTCAAAAGGAAATGATGTTCTATTTATTCTTTGAGAGAAAGGTTTACATGCTTGTTTTGCCAAAGGGAAAACATTATAAAAGAAATCTAATTTTTTTGTGCAATCAGGAATTACATCTCTAAGTAGTCTCAACTTATTCATGGACATGTATCCTAACCTCATGTGCCATAAGGACACATTATCTAAGGAGACTTGTGAAGCAAAAATTGTTGGTTTGCGGTTGCAAGATGAAGGAAATACTTCATTTATTATGATACAATCCATTTGTCAGTTGTCACTTTACCACTCCCCAAAGTCCTCTTCCCGATGAGGTCATGGGTTAATTTGCTAACAGATAAGAGATTAAACTTAAAGGATGGTACCAATAGAGTATTTTTAAGTTTAATGTGCTTACTAAGGTATGTTGTTCCTATTTTAGCTACACTGGTAGTGGTTCCATTTGGTAGTGAAATTTGGCTACAATGACTAGGCTTAGCTGAACTTTCTAAAACAATATTGGATGAGGCTATATGGTATGTGGCCCTACTATCCAAAATCCAAGAATCAAGTAAATTGCATGCTACTGAGCATAAGGATATACCTGCCATGTTGACTTGAGAGTTCACCCCATTTATGGCACACCTTTGATTCATAATATTTACCAGGGTGTTGTACTGCTCTTCGGTGAATTTTCCATGATTCTTGTCTTTATTTTGACTTGCATTTGTTCCTTCATCAGAAGCATCTGCTGTTGTGTTGTGAGTATTCTACACACTGTTTATATGCCTTTCATTTGTTGACTGACGTCCACTCAATTCTCCCATTTTTTGCTTTACCTTATAGAACTTATGGCCTGGTGGAAAACCGTGAAGCCTGTAGTATATATCCCTTGTATGCACTAGTTTCTGGCAGTAGTCACAGAACCTCTTCACAAAGTTTTGAGGCTTATTCTTTGCTGGTTGCTTATATGGGTGATTTGGGCCTTGATTATGATACTGATTTTGATATGTGGTATTTAAAGCTACACTTTCTATCTCTGTGCCAGCATTCCCAATTTGCCTATGAGATTCCTTTTGTTGTAGCATGGAATACACTTGAGTGATCGCTAACAGTGGATTCATCAGTAGAATTTGGCCCCTAATCCCAACATAAGGTAGACTCATGCAATCCCATCAGGAACTGCCTCATTTTTCCATTTTCACGATTCTCCTTACCAATTTTGCAATTGGAGAAAGAACTTGCATGAAGAGCGCCCATCTCATCCCAGAGGCTCTTTAGTTTGGTGTAATAAGCAGATATCTTCATATTTCCCTGCCTAGTGTTGCTAATTTGCAGTTGTATGTCAAATATGCGAGGCTCATTGCTTCACCCGAATCTGCCCTCCAGATCATCGCACCACATTTTGTGCATTAAATGTCGTAGATCATGCTAGGGCACAACTCTGAAGTTATTGACTGTAGCAACCAAGATCGGACCATATCGTCACATCGACACCATAATCTTTATTTGGGAGATGTCTCCTCGGGTTCTTCGATTAAACCATTCACAAAACCTAACTTATTTTTCGTCGAGAGTGAGATCATCTTAGATTCTCTCCACAACAAGTAATATCATGACCTTTAAGCTGAAATGAAACAATCGACATACCGGGATGATCATTTCCTTGAAGGCGATAGGGATTATCTTCTGCATCCATGGCCTCTGATGATGTGTCGTCCTCTTGGATGCTCCGCGAATCTCTCATGACAGATTTAGTTACCAATCCTCTGCGATTTCTGGCCATTGATGAAGAAGATCTGATCGCTTGCCTTCGATTAACCTTGATTCGCAACCCCGATCGTGTGCTTCGCGGATCAATTAACACTGCTCCGGTACCATGTTGCTAAATTAACATCTCACTCTAGAATTAAGATAGTGATGATTTTATTGAAGAGGATGCGAACTTTATTCAGAAGCAAGAAAGCTCTGTTTCAAATCTTACAACAGAGGGAAAGAAAGAACAAGTGAAAAATACATCTTGCTGCTAAGAATTATTTATATGTTCATTATTGACTAGTAAAATGTCAAAGCACGAAATTATCTTTGAATGCAGTATTTACAAGCTTTGTAATAGCAACTATTTATAAGTCTATGTACTCAATATAATCTCTTTGAGTCTACGTATAATTTGTCCGTTTCTTTCCCTATTATATATATATATATATACACATGAGAAAAATCTACGATATCGCTGATTCGGTTTTGCCCAAAGCAACTTTTCGTCTCACCTTCTATGGGGTCCCGATTAACTTCCTTTCAAAATCGGCAGATTCCAAGATTTTGCCGTTTAGCGGGGCGGCGAGAAGGATGCTGGATGCTGAAGCGATGGATGTCGACGTCGCAGTATCTTCTTCTTTTTCCTGCTCGACACAATCTTCCCATCGGCTCATGTTCTTTTTTGATTTCATCAATGCCGACGGGAAGGTAGGTCCGAATTCACTTGCATCCTTCATGGGCGCAGCAAGAAGGTTGCAAGATTTGGACGTGGCCATGCATTCTTCACCATCTTCCTCTCTGCCGAGCAGATGCCGTTGAATTACAGGAAATATCATTTTTTTTTTCATTTCCTCAATGGCGTGGATCAAGAATACGACGAGAGGGTGAAAGTCGATTCCAGGTGTGTGCCGTTCGCCGGCGTGAAGAGAAGATTGCTAGATGTCTCGGACATGGATGTGGACGTTGCGAGGCTTTCTTCTCTGTCGAGTGGATATTGCCATCGTCATCCGATGGAAAACAACTTTTCTAATTTCATTGGTGATCCACTAGAGGAGGCGGCGGGGGAGAAGCAAATGTTGTTTACAAAATTATTTAAGAAATTGAAAGTTAAAAGGTTTAAAAGATTCTGACATGTCACACAACCACGAGATCACCATAAATGTTTATTCAAGATAAGACATTAAAAGTTTCTTATGCAGTTCTTGAAGTCAAACAATTACCGTGCACCTTAAAGGAAGCAGACTAGCAGAGGATATATCTTCTTTCACCCTCTCGCTTGATCCACGCCATTGGGGAAATCAAAAAAGAAGACGATCTTTCTTGTAATCTGACGACATTTGCTCAGCAGAGAGGAAGACGGCAAAGTATGCATCTGCATCTTGCAACCTTCTTGCTGTGCTCGTGAAGGCTGCAAGAGAATCCGGACCTAGCTTCTCGTCGGCGTTGCCGACATTAGAAAAGAACACGAGCCAATGGGAAGATTGTGTCAAGGAGGAAAAAGAAGAAGAAGATACTACGACGTCTACGTCCATCACTTCAACATCCAGTAGCCTTCTCGACGTCCCGCTGAAAAAGGCGAAATCTTGGAATATGCTGATTTCGAAAGGAAATTCATCGAGACCCATAGAAGGTAAGGCGAAGACTAAAAGTTGCTTCGGGGCATAACTGAAGCATAGGAGCCAACCTCGTAGATTTTTCTCATGTATATACACATATATATAAGAGGACAAGTTATACGTGGACTCAAAGAGATGACACATTCATTCTAGTTCACTCACGTTGCAGCCTCCTCTAGCTTCTATCTTATTTTTTTTTTAAAATAAATAAATAAAGTTGGGTGGGGGGGGGGGGGGGGGGTTGGTTAAATTTCTAGTTGTAGAACTTTGCGGGTTGACTTTGCAAATTAGCGCGAGGGCTTAATTCAGAAGAAGAATTGTGGTCTCACTTTGCAAATTAACGCGAGGACTTAATTTGGAAGAAGACTTGTGGTCTCGCCCGATGGCTTCGTCTAGGAAGAAGCCGAGCTCCAAATGGGAAGACTAACCGCTGCCGTGGTGGTCAGCTTGTGGGCCATTTCCGATCTCCATCTTGGTTGATCGTGTCGTCCCCGATCCCTTCATGGTATCACACCTCTCGATCCATGCTCCCGATTGTTTGTCTTGTTTGGTCTTTTAGTTAAAGATGACAACAGAGAGGGAAGAGCGAAGGGTGTGTTCTGAAATTTTGATCATTTTTTTCTCAAGAATAATACCTTCGGTAGTTTTGAGCCCTCTCACCATAAGAGGAAACCCATCCCTCCCAAAGGATACTTAGTTCAAAAAATCAACAAAACATCTATTACAGAGTTCAATACAATCCTCACTTTCCTCAGCTAACATAACTACATTACATGTCCAGTTACCAGTTTCCTACCCTCAAAAGCTATCTTTGCAAGACTATATATGTGCCTAGCCATTCCTTTCCCTCTTTACATGAATCCATTCTAAAACATTTACCTCACTTCCCAACCTTAGAATTCTATTCACCAAATGTCTTTGATACCAAGGAGCAGCATACACTCCTTTCAATATCAGAATCACATTCTTACAATCAGAAAAGAGTTTCAATCCCTCAATTCCCTTCTTCCTTACGTTATCCAACCCATACCATATTGCATAGATCTCTGCAGCAAGAACATCTTCAGCATTGAATATGTTGTTGCCAAACATTTGCCCCAGATGATTATTGAAGATAATGTAACCAGCTCCAGCCTCTCTACCTTCCATCCAAGTTGCATCACAATACAATTCTAGGAAATATATCCTTTGTTGATGTAACAAATGCTTTCCTTTCCATTTCTCAGCCTAGTATTAGCCTCATGAGAACTTGGGATTTTACATTTCAGTTTATAGTCCATTGTCAAGTTAAAAGCCTTCATAAAGAACAGCTTGATAATTGCACAATTAATTGCAAACTTACAATCATTTCTGTTTTTCTACAACAACCAAATGGATACGACAATTAAAGCTATCATCATGCTTCCTAATTCCTTCTCATACCCCTCACCTTCTTTCATACAACTGTCATCGTGCCATCTATCTCCCTTCCCAGGGGCGGCTCAAGAGATATTGTGGCCTAAGGCGAAATTTTAAGATGAGGCCTTTTGGGCCTAATGAACAGATAGCCCTTGGACCGTTGGTCTTAATTGAAGATGGCATGAGCGTTGTCACTTAATTAAAGATTTGTATATATTAGGGATGTGCATGGGTATCGAGTTGACCCAGAACCAGTTGGAACCTACTCGATCGGGTAGGTTGCGGGTAGACCCGAATTAAATTCTGGTAGGGTCCAGGACAAAACTTAAGGAACATGTTAAAATCAATTAGTTCTAGGTCCAACACATCGAGTATCCGGAATCGAAACCGAAATGAATTAAGTAATGAGGTATTACGAAAAAATGAGTAAAAAATTAGATTGATCGAGAGAAAATATAAAAAAGTGAGAAATTAATAAAATAATAATGGACTAATTAATGAAAATGAGATAAAGATGATTATAAAAGATTAAATGACTTATTTGAGACCTTAATTTATAATAAAATAAATATAATATTCAATCATCGATCTAAGTACTTGGAGGCCTAAAATTTTGGAGGGCTTAAGGCAATGGCCTTTTTGGCCAAAGGGTAGAGCCGGCCATGTCCCTTCCTGAAACCAATCTCTAACTTCTCCTGAACATAATCCCAATACTTCTTTGCAAATTCACACTCAAACAAAAAGTGTTTTGAATCATCCTCTCCATGATTGTTGTGCCCGTGAAGGCTACAAGCGAATCCGGACCTACTTTCCCCTCGGCGTTGACGAAATCAAAAAAGAACATGAGCCGATGGGAAAATTGTATCGAGGAGGAAAAAGGAGAAGAAGATACTACGACGTCTACGTCCATCGCTTCAGCATACAGTAGCCTTCTTGTCGTCCCGCTGAAAAAGGCGAAATCTTAGAATTTGCCGATTTCGAAAGGAAATTCATCGGGACCCAGAGAAGATTAGGCGAAGACTAAAAGTTGCTTCGGGGCAAACCAAAGCAGCCAGCCTCGGCAATTTTATACGTGGACTCAAAGAGTATATATATATATAGGACGAGTTATACGTGGACTCAAAGAGATGACATATTCATTCTAGTTCACTCACGTTGCAGCCTCCTCTAGCTGCTATCTTATTCACTCACGTTCCAGCTCCAGCCTCTCTACCTTCCATACAAGCTACGTCACAATACAGTTCTCAGACATCTATCCTTTGTTGCTGTAACAAATGGTTTCTTTTCTATTTCTAGCCTCATGAGAACTTGGGATTTTACATTTCAGTTTATATTCCATTGTCAAGTTAAAAGCCTTCACAAATAACAGCTTGATACTTCCACAATTGCTTGCAAACTTACAATCATTTCTATTTTTCCACAACAACCAAATTGACGTAGCAATTAAAGCTATCAGCAGGCTTCTTGATTCCTTCTCATACCCCTCACCTTCTTTCATCCAACTGCCATCACACCATCTATCTCCCTTCCTGAAACCTATCTCTAACTTCTCCTGAAAATACTCCCAATACTTCTTTGCAAACTCACACTCAAATGAAAAGTGTTTTGAATCATCCTCTCCTTGATTGCTGCGCCCGTGAAGGCTGCAAATGAAACCAGACCTACCTTCCCGTTGGCGTTGACGATATCAAAAAAGAACACGAGCCGATGGGAAGATTGTGTCGAGGAGGAAAAAGGAGAAGAAGATACTACGACGTCTACGTCCATCTCTTCAGCATCTAGCAGCCTTCTTGTCGTCCCGTAGAAAAAGGTGAAATCTTAGAATTTGCCTATTTCGAAAGGAAATTCATCGGGACCCATAGAAGGTTAGGCGAAGACTAAAAGTTGCTTCGGGGCATAACCGAAGCAGAGCAGCCAGCCTCGACGATTTTTCTCATATATATATATATATATAATAGGACGAGTTATACGTGGACTCAAAGAGATGGCATATTCATTCTAGTTCACTCATGTTGTAGCCTCCTCTAGCTGCTATCTTATTCACTCACGTTCCAGCTCCAGCCTCTCTACCTTCCATCCAAGCTACATCACAATACAGTTCTCAGACATCTATCCTTTGTTGCTATAACAAATGGTTTGCTTTCTATTTCTAGCCTCCTCATAACTTGGGATTTTACATTTCAGTTTATACTCCATTGTCAAGTTAAAAGCCTTCACAAATAACAGCTTGATACTTGCACAATTACTTGCAAACTTACAATCATTTATGTGTTTCCACAACAACCAAATGGACATAGCAATTAAAGCTATCAGCAGGCTTCCTGATTCCTTCTCATACCCCTCACTTTCTTTCATCCAACTGCCATCATGCCATCTATCTCCCTTCCTGAAACCTATCTCTAACTTCTCCTGAACATACTCTCAATACTTCTTTGCAAATTCACACTCAAACGAAAAGTGTTTTGAATCATCCTCTCCTTGATTGCTGCGCTAGTGAAGGCTGCAAACGAATTCAGACCTACCTTCCCCGTCGGCGTTGATGAAATCAGAAAAGGACACGAGCCGATGGGAAGATTGTGTCGAGGAGGAAAAAGAAGAAGAAGATACTACGACGTCTACGTTCATCGATTCAACATCCAGCAGCCTTCTCGCCGTACGTCCCGTTGAAAAAGGCGAAATCTTGGAATCTGCCACTTTTGTGTCACGCCCCAACTCAGGGTCACGTGACCGGCCAGGGTATACATGCCTATACCCCGTAGCCTAAACCATGCACATGCCAATTGAACAATAAAATATAACGGAAAAAAAATAACAAGTTTTATTTCAAATGGAAAACTAAACCAAAAATCATTATAAGTAATTTTAGCAAAATAATAAGGTGCGGAAATAACAAAACAAGTTCAACTGTTCAATTACAATGAAATATGAAATAAAGACATAAATGTCCCCAAATGAACTACAACTCCAAAACACTGAAATATAAGTGCATGACTAACTACCAAAACTCGACTACGACCCATAACTAGATCTGCTATGAGATCAATGTAGCTTCTCTGCCCTCCATCCACGCCAAGTGCTCCAGCCCACCTCACCGGTCAAGCATTGCAAAACAAAACAACGACAACGGGTGAGTTTAAAAGAACTCAGTGAGCGGTTCTACCAACCCCCCACAAAAAAATAATTATAAATAGGATGCATAAAACAAATCTTCTGACTCAAGCAGGAAAAGGTCACAAGGAAGTGACCAGCTAATAGGCCATTTGACCACCACCTGCCCGAAAGCAACCAACACCAAAACGGTGAAGATCAACAAGCCTAAGCCTACCATGCCCTAAGGCAACAACACATATTAGGATAATTGAGAAGACCCTCCGAACTTATCCTAGTATAATAAACTCGGGAGCAATCAGGAAGGCCCTCCGAACTTGCTCCACGAGACGCGAAGGGACAATCGGGATTCACCCATCCGAACTTGCCCCTTTTTGATATCACATGAGTAATCGGGTAGGCCCTCTGAACTTGCCCTTTTAAGATATCACAGGAATAATCGGGTAGGCCCTCCGAACTTATTCCTTAAAACCACCTCGGGGATAATCGGGTAGGCTCTTCGAACTTATCCCACGAGGCCAAACCAGAACAATTGGGTTTAGCTCATCCAAACTTGTTCCACAGGTTGGGAATTAGTCATCCAACCTCCCGGGCCTAGCCCGCAATTTGGCTTCTCAACGACCCTCTCCGCCATTCATAAAGATATGACACAACATGACCTAAGTCAAGTCTGTCCTACGGTGTCTTAGGGGTGTCCTTATTGGAAAGCGTCTCAACACTCCAATACTCGACCCCAACTCCTTGACCTATAATGTCATACACCCGTATGATTTCATTTCATGCATAAGCTTTACTTGTTGGTTCATAACAGATTATGTTGCCCCTTTGCCCAATTTTAATGATGACATTAAAATTTAAATCACCAAGATTAGGATTTTATTTTAGCTTACTGTTATGCTCGAAACTGATGTATCTAACCCGAATCTGGTCTCCAGAGTGTGACCTATGTTTCCAAACTATATTTTCTGGTCAAAACGATAGGTTACACGACTATGCTCAACAAATTACAAACACCACAACAAGCAATTCAAAAACAGCACAGATTCATCATCTCATCATGAAATTCCAGCAACATTAAATTTTCAGCATAGCATGAAAATAAATCTGAAAATTCACAGATATTAAATCCTTAATTCACCAACATATCAGAATTATAACATTGGGATAAATCTCACAAAAACCATATTTGTTAAACAAGGTTATCAAGTACTACAATAATCTATAATCAAGAATCAACTTTTAAGATCAAGCACTCATATCAAGAATTTAGATTCAAGAACCTCATGCCTTCGAAATCAAACCCATCTTAGAAACACATGATATATTTTCCAAAAATCACAGATTTAATAACTAGCATGCATTTATATTTACAAGCATCAAGATTGATGAACAAATTGATTTATTGAAGGCAAGAATACCTACACCCTTCACATAGGCATTTCATCGAACACTTGGAGGGCACCCCTTATCTCCACCTTGGTCGAGCACCCCTAGGGTCACCCTAGGGTTTTTGAGCCTCATATGGGAGAGTTTAGGGCCCCCTCAAACACAGCACACAAAAAGAACGACGAGAATTCGAGAGATCGTCAGAAATAAATCAAAATCAACATAGCCTTCAAGAATGACTTCAAGAACTCGAAGAAACCCGAGAAAGAGGGGTAAAACCACTCACCCGAATAGGAAAGATGATGAGAGGGGAAAAGAGGGGCTGGCTCGGCGGCTCCTCTTGGCTCGGCTCCAAAGGGAAGGAAGGAGGAGAGGAAAGAGAAGGGAAGGACTCGGCGGCTGGCTCCAGGCGGCTGGGCTTGGCGGCTCCAAGAGAGAGGAAGGGAGGGGCGGCTGGCGGCTCCTGCGGCTGGCGGCTCCTCTCTTTTCCTCAATTAGCTTGTGCGGCTCCAATAGGGAGCTGCAAGCCCTAAGGGGGAATTTATAATTCTTCCCACCTCTTTTAACCCGCATCCACCTCAACCCGGATCCAATACTCACTAACTTCTCGACCCGCTAATCCACTAAGCTTAATTCAACCCCAATTAATCCCATGCTCCACATAAACATCCAACACATACACACCCATATGCGACATAATTAAATAATCATGCATACAAAATTAAATAAATTTATTTACGCAAGCAAAAATTTCTATAACACATATTTCTACTTACCCGAGCTCGCAAGCTCGCACTGGACCATGAGTCGACTCGGCTCGACCTCGAACTAGTCCGCTAGGCTGGCACACACACACAATAAATGGAAATTAGATTTAATATCTATGATATTACATTTTGAAAGGAAATTCATCGGGACATAGAGAAGGTTAGGCGAAGACTAAAAGTTGCTTCGGGGCGTAACCAAAGCAGAGGTGCCAGCCTTGTAGATTTTTCTCGTGTGTGTGTGTGTATATATATATATATATATATATAATCGGACAAGTTATACGTGGCCAGCCATTCCTTTCCCGCTTTACATGAATCCATTCTAAAACCTTTACCTCACTTCCCAACCTTAGAATTCTATTCATCAAATGTCTTAGATACCAAGGAGCAGCATACACTCCTTTAAATATCAGAATCACATTTTTACAATAAAAAAAAAGTTCCAATCCCTCAGTTCCATTCTTTGTTACATTGTCCAACCTATACCATATTGCATTAAACTCAGCAGCAAGAACATCTTCAGCATTCAATATGTTATTGCCAAACATTTGCCCCAGATGATTATTGAACATAATGTAACCAGCTCCAACCTCTCTACCTTTCATCCAAGCTGCATCACAATATATTTCTCGGACATCTATCCTTTGTCGCTGTAATAAATACTTTCCTTCTATTTCTAGCCTCTTGAGAACTTGGGATTTTACATTTCAGTTTATACTCCATTGTCAAGTTAAAAGCCTTCACAACTTTTAGTCTTCGCCTTACCTTCTATGGGTCTCAATGAATTTCCTTTCGAAATCGGCAGATTCCAAGATTTCGCCTTTTTTAGCGGGACGTCGAGAAGGCTGTTGTATGTTGAAGCGATGGACGCAGACGTCGCAGTATCTTCTTCTTCATTTTCCTCCTTGACACAATCTTCCCATAGGCTCATGTGCTTTTCTAATTTTGTCAACACCGATGGGAAGGTAGGTCCGAATTCGCTTGCAGCCTTCACGAGTGTAGCAAGAAGGTTGCAAGATGCGGACATGGCCATACATTCTTCACCATCTCCCTCTCCACCGAGCAGATGTCGTCGAATTATAGGAAAGATCATCTTTTTTTTCTTTCATTTCCTCAATGGCGTCGATCAAGAACATGACGAGAGGGTGAAAGATGATTCTAGGTGTGTGCCATTCGCTGGCGTGGGGAGAAGGTTGTTGGATGTCTCAGACATGGATGTGGACGTCGCTGTTGTGTGAAACTCGACACTAGAAGGGGGGGGGGGGGGGTTTGAATAGTGTCTGTCCCCTTTTTGAATTTTCTCCTTACTCAATTTTAACTCTACTTAATGCAATTCTTCTTTAATGGTTAATGTGATCACAATTCAATAGCAATGATAAAAGCTAATAAAGAAGCAATGCAAATAATAATATTTATAGTGGTTCGGCCAACCGCCTACTCCACTACCTTGGCTCCTTACCAAGGATTTCTAACCACTACTTTATAGAATTTATGTTTCTCTTCGAATACACTTGAGGACACCCTTCTCACCACTCGGAGAACACCTCAATCCTATTAACCTAGGCAAAACACAATTCTATAAATATATCCATAAGTGTTTCCTAGCACACCTAGCAAGCTATCTCAACTTTGAAAATAAGTTACAATAAAGTTCAAATACAAGGAAAGAGCTAAAGAATAAAAGATTGAACCAAGCTTCTTTCCACCGCCTTCTTGTCTTCAACTTGCAAGATGATGACTCCAAAGATTGCATCACAGTTGAAGAAGCAGAAGTAGCGCCTGGTTTTTTGATGTCGAAGAAGGAAGCAGAGGGCGCGCGAGAACTTGATAATATAAAGGCTTAAATGACTTCTTTGATTGCTCAATAACACTTGTTAAACATTTTAAAGAAGTTAGGTGAGGGGTATTTATAACCCCTCACCCGAACGGCCGGTTCAACGGGTGAAAAATCGATCATTGAAGTCGTTCGGTCGCAGGGCCGGTCGATCAATCGGTTGACCGACAGATCGACCGCCAGTGAAATCGCTAGCAACCTGTGAGAGCTTGGTCAATCGACGGGTCGACCAGCTACATTTCTTCTGACATTTGGTCGACCGACTGGCTGATGCTAGGGTCGTGATTTGGCTATGTCCAGTTCAGTCGACCGGTTGGTCGACCACTAGCGTTCTGTCCATTTTCGTCGTCCATCGGTCAACCAACCGGTCGACCGACGCAGCCCTGCACTTTTGCCTTCGCCAATTTCGGCCGATCGACTGGTCGACCGAATGGCTACTGGCCATTTTTACCGACATCTGGTCGACCAGTCGGTCGATCGAATGGACTGCTTACCATTATATTGCCTTGTTCGGTCGACCGACCAGTCGACCGAACCCAGGCTGAGGATGACTTCTTCCTTGGATTTTTACATGCCTTTTCTATGGGTTTGGTTACCAAGTTTCAACTTGGATAACTTTACAATTTTGGCTTGGGATAAACTATCCTAGGGACATATTACATTAATTCTACTTGATTTAATCCCAAGCCTTTCTTCAACGATTTCTTCTTCCGTTTCTTTGACGATCTTTTCCTTCGTCCTGTTTGAACGGATTTGGCATGCATATCGCAATCTCAACCTGAACTCAAAACTTCACACTTGGATTAAATACATATTTGTTATCATCAAAATAAAGATCGAGGCTAAAGAGAGACCCTTAAGCCAACAATCTCTCCCTTTTTGATGAGACAAACATAACATGGAATTTTTAAGAAAGCATAAGTATTTGTGAGTTTGAGTTAAGGCATTCAAGAGTTAGGTACCTTAGTATATGCATTCAACTATCTAACTTAGCATATGCATTCAACTACTTATAACTCAACCTATGCTCCCCCTATCAATGTGCATATTCAATTACCTATAACTTGACCTATGCTCCCCCATCAATGTGCATATTATTTTTAACTCCCCCTAACTATATATATCTTCCTCTTAACTATAAAACTCACACTAACTATATGTGTCGTGAAAACCAAGTGTGACCTTACTTTTTCTCCCCCTTTTGACATTAATAAAAAAGGGTAATAATTAAGATACAATTAATGAATTTCATCATAAAAACCAAGAAAGCCACAAAAATCAAATACCATCTACCACTATAGTCCTTCCTATTAATGTAAGCCTATAAAAGGCAAACACCAATATGTCGCAAAGCCCCACTACAGAGCAATACATAAGTGTGATGATACTTTAATAGAATGCAAGTTTTGAAAAATATATATATTTTGAAGAAAATACACTTTAATTACTCGGAAAAGCACAAATTCCTAATTGCATCCTTAAATTTGTGAAACTTTCTTCAACTAAGGGTTTTGTAAATATATCGGCAAGTTGTTTATCAGTTGATACAAATTCTACCGATATATTTCCCTTAGCTACATTATCCCTAAGAAAGTGATGTCTCAAGTCAATATGCTTAGTTCTAGAGTGTAAAATGGGATTTTTGATTAAGTTAATTGCACTAGTATATCACAATGTATGGGTATGGAAGAATACTTAAGTCCATAGTCTAAAAGGGTTTGTTTCATCCAAAGGACTTACGCACAAACAACTAGCCGCTACGATGTATTCCGCTTCGGTAGTTGAAAGCGCAACCGAGTTTTGTTTCTTTGAGAACTAAGAAACAAGACTTGCTCCTAAGAATTGACAACACCCACTAGTGCTTTTTCTATCTACCTTACATCCGACAAAATCAGCGTCCGAAAAACTAATTAAATCAAATGATGCATGACATGGATACCATAATCCTAAGTCAACCGTGCCCTTTAAATATCTCAATATGCGTTATACCGCACTCAAATGAGACATCTTAGGGCAAGATTGAAACCTAGCACATACACATACACTAAACATCATATCGGGTCTACTTGCGGTTAAATAAAGGAGGCTACCGATCATACCTCGATATTGTTTTTTGTCCACTTTAATGCCCTCTTCATCTTTGTCAAGCTTGATGGATGCGCTCATAGGTGTAGAAGCTATCTTGGCTTCATTCATCCCAAACCTTTTGATGAGCTTCTTTGTGTACTTGGCTTGATTGATGAAAATCCCATTGTTGGTTTGCTTGATTTGGAGACCAAGCATGAAGGAGAGCTCTCCCATCATGCTCATCTCAAATTCATCTTGCATATACTTAGCAAACCACTCACAAAGCATTTCCTTAGTAGCACCAAAAATTATATCATCAATATAGATTTGAACTAATAACATGTTATTCTCAAGGTGCTTAATAAAAAGTGAAACATCCGCTTTTCCTATATCAAAACCTTGTTCAATTAGAAAAATTGAAAGTCTTTCATACCAAGCCCTAGGGGCTTGTTTTAAACCATATAATATTTTTTTAAGTTTAAAAATATGATTTGGAAACTCAAAACTTTTAAAACCGGGGGTTTGTTCAACATAAACTTCTTCATTAATAAAACCATTTAAAAAAGCACTTTTTACATCCATTTGAAATAGTTTAAAACCCTTAAATTTTGCATATGCTAAAAGCATTCTAATTGCTTCTAATCTAGCTACGGGAGCATATGTTTCATTATAGTCTATTCTTCTTGTTGGTTGTACCCTTATGCCACTAACCTAGCTTTGTTTCTAATAACTAATCCCTCTTCATCTAGCTTATTTCTAAATACCCATTTGGTTCCAATTATAGTTTAATCACTACGTCTATGCACTAAGTCTCATACATCATTTCTATCAAATTGGTTGAGTTCTTCTTGCATAGCTAATACCCAAAACTCATCTTCTATAGCTTCCTTAATATTCTTAGGCTCTACTTGAGAAACAAAAGCTATATATTGGCATACATTTTTGAGTTTAGAACGTGTTACCACTCCCGTTGAAGGCTCTCCAATGACTTGGTACATTGGATGATCTTTTACCAATCGGTATCCTTTAGGGAGAGATGGTAAAGCTTCTTCTTCATCATCATATTCAACTTGAGGTTGATTTGAGGATCGAGGTTCTTCATGTTGGGTCTCCTCATTATATTCATCCTCCACTTCCTTATCATAAAGTGTGAGATTCTCAAGTTCCTCACCTACATTCACAATCTTGATATTTCTAGAAGAATCATTAGTTTAATTGAAAGTAACATACATAGATTCTTCAACAATCATTGTTCTACGGTTATAGACTCTATAAGCCTTAGAGTTAGTGGAATAACCTAGGAAGATTCCTTCATCGGATTTAGAATCAAATTTTTCTAAATTATCCTTGGTATTTAATATGAAGCATTTACATCCAAAAACATGAAAATATCCCACATTTGGGATTTTACCATTCCAAAGCTCAAAAAGTGTTTTCTTGATTTTTGGTCTTAATAAAACTTGGTTAA
This sequence comes from Canna indica, assembly GCA_034359265.1. Classification (NCBI taxonomy): domain Eukaryota; kingdom Viridiplantae; phylum Streptophyta; class Magnoliopsida; order Zingiberales; family Cannaceae; genus Canna; species Canna indica. The sequence goes on along the minus strand of CP136894.1, from coordinate 69,124,848 downwards.
GAATATAACACGAAGTATTTATGGCTTCGGCCCAAAAATATTTAGGCAAATTATTTTCGCATAACATGGTCCTAGTCATTTCTTGTAAAGTTCTATTCTTCCTCTCAACCATCCCATTTTGTTGAGAGGTCCTAGGGGAAAAAAATGTATGTTGATACCTAAATCATCACAAAACTCGAAAAAAATTTCTTTTTTAAATTCCCCTCCATTGTCACTCCTAATTTTCAAAATAGAAACTCCTTTTTCATTTGAAACTTTCTTTGCAAATTTTTGAAAAACTCAAAAGTTTTATTTTTCTTAGCCAAAAAGAAAACCCATGTAAATCTAGAAAAGTCATTAACCAATACATAGCAATATAACTTTCCACCTAGACTAGCTACATCACGTGGACCAAAGAGATCCATGTGCACAAGCTCAAGAATTCTAGATGTACTAACTTGATTAATACTATGAAATGAGGATTTTACTTGCTTACCTAGTTGACATGCATCACAAAGTTTATATTTTTCAAACTTTATCTTAGGTAAACCTGTGACTAATTCTTTCCTAGATATCTCTTGGATGAGGCTCATGCTAGCATGTCCTAGCCTTCTATGCCACAATCAAGAATCATTTTCCATGACAACTAAGCATCTAACATGAGAATTTGGCAAGACATTTTAATTCTAATGTGTATACATTTTCTTGCCTATTTCCAATGAACATGATATCATTTGAAGGTGTACTTCTAATAATACATTTAGATGCTTCAAAAATAATTATGTATCCATTGTCACATAATTGTGATATGCTAATCAAATTATGTTTCAACCCATCAACTAATAAAACATTTGTAATGCATGGGTAAGGGAGTATACCTATGTCACCAATGCCAACAATCTTACCTTTGGCATTGTCTCCAAATGTGACATGTCCACCATCTTTACTTGATAGGGTTGCAAACAAATTGATATCTCCCATCATGTGCTTTGAGCAACCGCTATCCAATATCCAAGTGCTCCTATTTGGTTGAGGATGCTTCTCCATCTACAGAAGGAGAAGAAACTTTCTTAGGTACCCAAATTTTCTTGGGTCCTTGAGTGTTAGTAAACTTTGGAACCCATGTGAATCTTGCATGTGGGTTCCTTCTCAATGCACAGTCCTTGGCCATATGACCAAAAATACCACAAGAAAAGCAATTTCCATTAAATTTTCTCTTTGTGTGTGTGTGAGCATGAGAGTGTGATGATTTCTCTTTATGGACAATCTTTGGCATGATATTTTGGATGGTTGTCATTTTTTCATTAAGCATGCAAAGTTCTTTTTTTAATGTTAGCATGCTATCATTTAAATGCTCTATTGTATCACATAAATACTTGTTTTCTTTTTCTAGTTTTTCATTGTCAATCTCTAGATTTTTCTTAGCCTTTTCTAGGATGCAATTTTCTTTCTTAAGATTATCTATTTCTTTCCTAAGATCATTGCATGAAAGTAATAAGCTATCATTTTCAATTTCTAAGGATCTATTGTCCTTTTTGAGATCTCTAAATTTTCTCCTAATTGCAATGAATTCATCATGCATTTGCTCAAATTTATTTTTCTCAAAAATAAATTTTACCTCATCATCCTTTGCCATCAAGCAAAGGTTTGCTTTTTCACTCTTTGTCTCTTCTTCACTTGACGAAGCCTCGCTTTCGTCCTATGTTGCCATCATTGCCTTCTTCTTCTTCTTGTATTTTTTTTCTTGTGAGGGTTGGAGGTAGTGGCCATCTTAAGAAGTGGGCAATCCTTCCTTAGGTGCCCGGTCTTGTTGCAATGGTAGCAAGTGTAGCCACCTCTTCCCTTCCGCATGCCTCCCCTCATGAAGCTCATGAATCTTCTTGTGAGCATCGTCATTTCTTCAAGATCATCCGTCTCTTCCTCGGATGATGATGACTCTTCCGCTCGATGTGATGCTTTTAAGGCAATGGCCTTGCCTTTGGGGGCATCTTCCTCTTGGTATTTCTTCATGTGGGTCTCATGTGTCATGAGAGACCCAATGAGCTCGGTGATCTTCAACGTGCTCAAATCTTTAGCTTCCATGATGGCTGTCACTTTGGGCTCCCAAGATTTTGGAAGGGAGTGAAGGAACTTCCTTACCTTCTCCTCTTCCCTTACCTCTCTACCAAGGTTAGCTAAGTTATTCGTAATATTTTGAAACCTTGCATGCATGGCATCAATAGACTCATGTGAAAGCATTTTAAATATTTCATAGTCATGCATGAGTAAATTAATTTTGGATTCCTTTACTTGCGAAGTCCCTTCATGGGTGGTCTCTAGGACCTTCCATACTTCGTATGCGGACTTGCATGTAGAGATCTTATTTAATTCATTAATTGATAGGCCGTAATATAGAGCATTGACGGCCTTGGCATTAGCATTAAAAAGCCTAATTTCTTCTTGGTTCCATTTATCCATGTCCTTATCGGGTTGTTTATACTCTACTAGGATCATCCTCCATACATCCATGCCTAAGGATTGAAGAAAGCCATTCATGCAAATCTTCCAATAGACATAGTTATTCCCATCGAATAGTGGTGGAGTATTAGTAGAGGACCCTTGAGCTAATTGGATTTCACTAGACATCTTGACTTGTAGGGAAGATGGTTAAATCTTAACCTACGACCTGGCTCTGATACCAAATGTTGTGAGAAATCCGACACTAGAAGGGGGATTGAATAGTGTATGTCCCATTTTTGAATTTTCTCCATACTCAATTTTAACTCTACTTAATGCAATTCTTCTTTAATGGTTAATGTGATCACAATTCAATAGCAACGATAAAAGCTAATAAAGAAGTAATGTAAACAATAATATTTATAGTGGTTCGGCCAACCGCCTACTCCACTACCTTGGCTCATTACCAAGGATTTTTAACCACTACTTTATAGAATTTATGTTTCGTTATGAATACACTTGAGGACACCCTTCTCACCACTCGGAGAACACCTCAATCCTATTCACCTAGGCAAAACATAATTCTATAAAGCTATCCCTAAGTGTTTCCTAGCTAGCACACCTAGCAAGCTATCTCAACTTTGAAAACAAGTTACAATAAAGTTCAAATACAAGTAAAGAGCTAAAGAAAAAAACATTGAACCAATCTTCTTTCCACCGCCTTCTTGTCTTCAACTTGCAAGATGATGACTCCAAAGATTGCAGCACAGTTGAAGAAGCAGAAGCAGCGCCTGGTTTTTTGATGTCGAAGAAGGAAGCAGAGGGCGCGCGAGAACTTGATCGTATGAAAGCTTAAAGGACTTCTTTGATTGCTCAATAACACTTGTTAAACTTTTTAAAGAAGTTTGGTGAGGGGTATTTATAACCCCTCACCCGAACAACCCGTTCAATGGGTGAAAAATCGATCGTTGAAGCCGTTTGGTCGCAGGGCCGGTCGATCAGTCGGTCGACCGACAGATCGACCGCCAGTGTGACCACTGGCAACCTGTGAGAGCTCGGTCGACCGACGGGTCGATTGGCTATATTTCTTCTGACATTCGATCGACCCATCGATCGACCGACTGGCTGAAGCCAAGGTCGCGATATGGCTATGTCCAGTTCAGTCGATCGATTGGTCAACCGCTAGCGTTTTGTCCATTTTTTCCGTCTGTCGATCGACCAACCGGTCGACCGACGCAGCCCTGCACTTTTGCCTTCGCCAATTTCGGCCGATCGACTGGTCGACCAAATGGCTACTGGCCATTTTTACCGACATCCGGTCGACCAGTCGGTCGACCGAACGGGCTGCTTACCATTATATTGCCCTTGTTCGGTCAACCGACCGGTCGACCGAACCCAAGCTGAGGATGACTTCTTCCTTGGATTTTTACATGCCTTTTCTATGGGTTTGGTTACCAAGTTTCAACTTGGATAACTTTACCATTTTGGCTTGGGATAAACTATCCTAGGGACATATTACATTAATTCTACTTGATTTAATCCCGAGCCTTTCTTCAACGATTTTTTCTTCCGTTTCTTTGACGATCTTTTCCTTCGTCCTGTTTGAACGGATTTGGCATGCATATCGTAATCTCAGCCTGAACTCAAAATTTCACACTTGGATTAAATTGATATTTGTTATCATCAAAATAAAGATCGAGGCTTAAGAGAGACCCTTAAGCCAACAGTCGTGAGGCTTTCTTCTTTGACGAGTGGATATTGCCATCGTCATCCGATGGAATACAACTTTTCTGATTTCATTGGTGATCCACTAGAGGAGGCGGCGGGGGAGAAGCAAATGTTGTTTAAGAAATTATTTAAGAAATTGAAAGTTAAAAGGTTTAAAAGATTCTAACATGTCACACAACCACGAGATCACCATAAAGGTTTATTTAAGATAAGGCATTAAAAGTTTCTTATGCGATTCTTGAAGTCAAACAATTACCGTGCACCTTAAAGGAAGCGGACTAGCAGATGATATATCTTCTTTCACCCTCTCGCCGTGTTCTTGATCCACGCCATTGGGGAAATCAAAAAAGAAGACAGTCTTTCCTGTAATCCGACGACATATGCTCAACAGAGAGGAAGATGGCGAAGAATGAATGGCCACGTTCGCATCTTCCAACCTTCTTGCTGCGCTCATGAAGGCTGCAAGCGAATCCGAACCTACCTTCTCGTCGGCGTTGACGAAATCAAAAAAGAACACGAGCCGATGGGAAGATTGTGTCGAGGAGGAAAAAGAAGAAGAAGATACTGCGACGTCTACGTCCATCTCTTCAACATCCAGCATCCTTCTCGACGTCCCGCTGGAAAAGGCAAAATCTTGGAATTTGCCGATTTCGAAAGGAAATTCATCGAGACCTAGAGAAGGTAAGGCGATGACTAAAAGCAGAAGCATAGGAGCCAACCTTGTAGATTTTTCTCATGTATATACACATATTATACGTGGACTCAAAGAGATGACACATTCATTCTAGTTCACTCACATTGCAGCCTCCTCTAGCTGCTATCTTATTTTTTAAAAAAAATAAAAAAAAGTTGGGTGGGGGGGGGGGGGGGGGAGAGGGTTATTTCTAGTTGTAGAACTTTGCGGGTTGACTTGAGCAACTTTGCAGCCTCCTCTAGATGCTATCTTCTTCCATACGTTGTCCAACCCATACTGTATTGCATAAAACTTTGCAACAAGAACATCTTCAACAATGAATTTGTTATTGCCAAACATTTGCCCCAGATGATTATTGAACATAATGTAACTAGCTCCAGCCTCTCTACCTTCCAAGCTGCATCACAATACAGTTCTTGGACATCTATCCTTTGTTGTTGTAACAAATGCTTTTCTTTGTATTTGTCAGCACTAGTATTAGCCTCCCGAGAACTTGGGATTTTACATTTCAGTTTATACTCCATTGTCAAGTTAAAAGCCTTCACAAATAACAGCTTGATAGTTGCACAATTACTTGCAAACTTTCAATCATTTCTGGTTTTCCACAACAACCAAATGGGCATAGCAATTAAAGCTATCAGCATGCTTCCCGATTTTCCTTCTCATACCCCTCACCTTCTTTCAGCCAACTGCCATCATGCTATCTATCTCCCTTCCTGAAACCTATTTCTAACTTCTCCTGAACATACTCCCAATACTTCTTTGCAAATTCACACTCAAATTAAAAGTATTTTGAATCATCCTCTCTGTGATTGATGCATCCGTGAAGGCTGCAAACGAATCCAGACCTACCTTCCCGTCGGCGTTAACGAAATTAGTAAATAACATGAGCATGTTTTCTTGTTGTTTAGATGACAACATGCTCCCGATTGTATCTTATTTGGTCTTTAAGTTATAGATGATAGAAGAGAGGGAAGAGCGAAGCATGTTTTCTGAAATTTTGATCAATTTTTTGTTCTCGAGAACAATCCCTCGGGTAGTTTTGAACCCTCTCACCATAATAAGAGATTCATCCCTCCCAGAGGATATGTTATTAAAAAAATCAACAAAACATCTATTACAGAGTTCAATATAATCCTCACTTTCCTCTGCTTACATTCCAACATTACATGTCCAGTTACCAATTATAGTTATACGTGGACTCAAAGAGATGACACATTTATTATAGTTCACTCAAGTTGCAGCCTCCTCTAGCTGCTATCTATTTTATTTTTATTTTTTTAAAAAGGAGTTGGGGCGGTTAAATATCTACTTGAAGAACTTTGCGGGTTGACTTCACAAATTAGTGCGAGGGCTTAATTCAGAAGAAGATTTGTGGTCTCACTTTGCAAATTAATGTGAGGGCTTAATTCAGAAGACGACTTGTGGTCTCGCCCGATGGCTTCGTCGAGGAAGAAGCTGAGCTCCAAATGGGAAGACTAGCCGTTGTCGTGGTTGTCAGCTCCATCTTGGTCGATCACGTCGTCCCAGATCCGTACATGGTATCAGTGTATCACACCTCTCAATCCATGCTCTCGACTGTGTCTTGATTGGTCTTTTAGTTAAAGATGACAAAAGAGAGGGATGGGACGAATGATGTGTTCTGAAATTTTGATCATTTTTTTTCTCAAGAACAATCCCTCGAGTAGTTTTGAGCCCTCTCACCATACGAGGAGTCTCGTCCCTCACAGAGGATACTTTATTCAAAAAATCAACAAAACATCTATTACATAGCTCAATACAATCCTCACTTTCCTCCGCTAACATTCCTACATTACATTTCATATTACCAGTTTCCTTACTCTCAAAAGCTATATTTGCAAGACTATGTGCCCAACCATTCCTTTCCCTCTTTACATGAATCCATTCTAAAACATTTTCCTCACTTCCCAGCCTTAGAATTCTATTCACAAAATGTCTTATATACTGAGGAGCAGCACACACTTCTTTCAATATCAAAATCACATTCTTACGATCAGAAAAAAGTTTCAATCCCTCAATTTCCTTCTTCCTTACATTGTCCAATCCATACTATATTACATAGAACTCTGCAGCAAGAACATCTTCAGCATTGAATCTATTATTGCCAAACATTTGCCGCAGATGATTATTGAAGATAATATAACCAGCTCCAGCCTCTCTACCTTCCATCCAAGCTGCATCACAATACATGCTGCAAGCAAATTCGGACCTACCTTCCCGTCAGTGTCGACGAAATCAGAAAAGAGCAGGAGCCGATGGGAAGATTGTGTCGAGGAGGTAAAAGATGAAGAAGATATTGCGACGTCTACATCCATCGCTTCAGCATCCAGCAGCCATAGCAGAGGAGCCAACTTCGTAGATTTTTCTCATATATATATATATATATATATATATATATATAGAGAGAGAGAGAGAGAGAGACATAATAGGACAAGTTATACGTGGACTCAAAGAGATGACATTCATTCTAGTTCACTCACATTGCAGCCTCCTCTAGCTACTATCTTATTTTTTAAGGAATTCAACATCGAAGAAGAAGGAGAAGATATACCTCGAACCGCGGTTGGTATGGCTGATCATATCCCCATCTTGAGACGCACACGTGCACGTTCTCCAACAATAGTCCACACCATGCACCTCGCAACAATAGGGGCAGCGAACACCGAGGCTCGTTGTGGCTCAACGAAGAAGCTTTCTCAATCTCGAAATTGGCCAAGGCAAGGTCAGCCCTTCCACCAAGAACCGAGCACCAAAGAGGGAAGGAGAGAGGATGAGAAAACACCGGAACTAAAGAGAAGAGGTGAAGATATATACCTCGCTGTCCTCTTGGACTCCTCCAAGAAGATGAAGATTGCGGCATACCCAAGAAGAGAACACCATCAATTTGACTTCACGAAAACCGAGGAAGGAGGATGTAGATGGTTGACCACCAATGGAGAGGAGGAGGAGTTCTTTGGAGACTTTCTCTTCAAGAAGCATCTAAAGAATCAAGTTCTTAATCTTCTCTAAGAAGATGAAGAACTAATTAACCGACCCCTCCCTATGGGGTGTTCGATCACTATATATAGAGAGGGGGCGGCTACAAGAGTAGACTCGGGCCCCTCAAAACTCCCTCCTCGGAATTCAAAATTCCGGGGTTTGCCTCCAAAAATAATTTATATTTTATTGGCTTCATAATTAATTCTAAATTAATTAAATCGAATTAAATATAAACTTTAATTTATCTTCATAAATTAAGAGCTTATAAACAAGAATGGTGATTATCTAAATAAACCAATCCCCTAAACAATAGGAAAGATGTTTATCTAAATAATTCGATTCTGAGAAAATATATAGGTCTCTTAGAGAACTTTTGTAAAGGACGGTTGTTTAGGAAGTTGCAACTGCTCTAATACTAGCCTATTGTAGCAAAGTAAGAACTAAAACAAAAAGACAATACAAATACAAGATATTTATTTACGCAGTTCAGTGACGACAAACCAGTCACCTAATCTGTGGGGCACTCACCAGACAGATACCCAATTCACTCTCTATAAGTACAATATAAGTCCTCTAAATTTCACACCCAAAATCCGACTACCAGTACTACAGTGAATTAGAAATAATAAAAACTTATTTGCTATTACAAGTAAATACCAATTTCCGCTCTATGACATCACAACCACAAAGTTCTGTCCTCCACACAGCCTCGTGTTGTAGTGAGTTGTCCGCCCGATATCCAATCTTCTCCTTGAAGATAAAAGGTTGTTGCCTCTTCTGCACTCGGCAGTATGCACTTAGCAGTTTCAACTCCTCTATATGTGGCAATAGTGTTTTCGCGCAATGGAGTTGTCGACAATAGATTTCTTCCCCAATATTTATAGGTGTTACTGGAAGATTACTGGAAGATCTAAATAAATGTTGACTTCAATCACATTCAATCACTGCCTTCTTCAATAGAAACCGTCAGCATAACTTAGGCGTTTAATTTACAAAAGATCATTTACGTAAATAAGAAACACCTAAGGAATAAGTAAAGAGAAACTCTTCGAAACTAAACTGACCAGGACAAAAAATAATGATAATTTAAATGTCCAGAATCAATTAACAAAATCATCATTAAACCAGAAGTTCATTAGTCATCAAGATCGTATTAGGCAGCCCAACCAGAATTCCTTTAAGACTATAAGCAGTTAAGACTGTGTCTTCACAGTTGAAACTGTCATCATCGCATAAGTAGAACTTTTACCATGTTGAATCTGAGAAAACACCAGAAGCTCATTTTACCAAATATAGCCAACAAACAAAAGTTGAATACTAACATTCTCCCTCTTTGGCTTATTTGGCAAAAACTCAACCTGTCATAAATAATGCTATAAAGAGAGCATAATAACTTAAGAGTTTTTTTCACAGATGTAACCATACATTCGGTCAAGATTAAATAGTTTTCAAACTTGAGCCATTACAGAGTTTAAAACTATTCATCACAGAAAAATAACCATTACCATCATAGAGTTCATATTCAGGCATAACAGAGTAGTTATAGAACTACCAACAACCACTACAAAACCAACAGACATACGACATAAACTGGTTCAGACTTTACCTCAGACCAGATCTTAACAAGACCAAACTCCATTTAATAAAAAATCACACACACATCTCCCCCTTTTTAGTCGAATAAGCCAAAGGGCCGGAACCAATCACTGTTACTCAAAAGATCAGAAGCTGCCTGGATAGGGCCAACCATAATCCTCTCCAGAAGACCAACAGGGAACCCCTTCATTACTGTCTATAAAATATTTGGTCATCTTTTTCTCAAGAGATATTACCTGTAGACGAAGAGTTGCCAACAATACTTGTGTTTTGAACAGTTCATCCCGAATGACCCTTTCTACACTAATTCCAAGAGCCGGATAGTACTCTAGTGTTGTAGATGCAAGCGTTGAAGTTATTTCAGCAGCAGTTGGCACAGAGACATTCAACCTACTGTCAATCTTGACTGCCATAGTTGTAGTTTTACCTTTCACTGACTCAGTTTTAGAACCTGTCTTTCCTGGAATTGAGTCATGATACTTGTCAGTTATAAAAATGGTCTGATCGAGAAGATATACTTGAAATATCGATTTCTTCTTTATCCTCCCCTCTGGACATAATTCCTCCCCCTCAGAAGATAACTCTTCTTCAGAACTAGGAAAAATAAAAATTGATGTGAGGGTTACGGATACAATACCTCTACCAGAGCATTCTATAGCATTTCCTTTCGATTTCTTTATTTGCTTTTGATCATGAGAGGTGGACGGAGATAATCTTTTATCAACGAATGGTGCTGGATTTTGTGTGTCGATAATTTCAGCAGGACTTGAGAACACCATCTCTATTGCCAAGGAAGCTTCCATCTCTTTCTCTAAGCTTATTGTTTTACCCTTTTACTGCTCTGTAATTGAAAATCAGCTTAAATAGATTGTGGAATGAAGGAAGATTGAGACTGTTGATTAAGTTCTCAAGAATTTGAACCAAGTTGCAACACATAAAGGACATAAATGATGACATATCTGTTCACATTCGCATTAAAGTACCATCTCCACCGAAAACTCAATGGTGAAGTTACAGTCACAAGAGAAACACCAGCTGAAAAAATTGATTATGTGAGAGAATAAATTTTTGAAAACCAATTTATTCATCATGTAACACACTATCCAAGGAAGATTTAGAAATTCTTCATATATCCTATTTAAAATAAGAAGAATATGTGACATGACAAATGGTCCTTGGGTAGAAAAAGATTTTGACTGCGTGGTACTAATGACATTTGAGAAGAAAGTTGCATCCTTATCCAATCTTATCTTTCATAAAGGAAAGCACACATGCGAACATTAAAAAAAAAGTTTCTCACTTACTTTATCAATCATCATTTAGAATCTTTTTTGAAGAACTGAAGATGTACCCACTATTCTCAGTTGTAGTGAATACCAGTTGCAACTGTTTCCTTTCAACTGGAACTTTAATCTTAAATCAAAGAGTTTAGCATGTGAATGCACAATAAAATCTTTAAAGTTTTGATAGAACTTGTTGTATCACAATAATGTACATTTTCTTTTTGATTGAGACCATATTCAAGTAACATACTCTTCATCTAAATTAAATGTGTACTGCAATTGCCTGCTGCCAAATAATTTGCCTCTGCTAAAGAAAGAGAAATAGAATTTTATTTCTTGATTAACCAGGTCACAAGATTTGATTCATCATAAAAACAATTGTCTGATGTACTCTTTCTGTCATCAATATTTCCAACCCAATATACATCTGAAAATTCAGCTAAACAAGGATTACAATCAATAGAATACCAAAGACCAAAATCCAAAGTACCTTTCACATATTTGAGAATTCTCTTAACAACTTGAAGGTGAGACTCCTTTGGATTTGTTTGATATTTGGCACACAAACCAATAATAAAGCATAAGTCAGGTCTGCTAGCTAGGGCTGTCCATTCGGTTCGAACCGAACCGAACCGAACTGAATTTGTCCAAACCGAAGTTTTTTTTATACTCGAATTCCAACCCGAACCCGAACCGAACTATACCTAAACCGATTTAACCCGAACCAAAATTATTCGGTTCGGTTTTCAACTCGAAAACCGGAATTTTAATTATTTTAATTAAAAATTCAAAATTCAAAATAATTACTTAATACCTATTTAAGTAATTCTGTTAAAAATTAAAAAAATAATATTATTTTTAATTAATTCGGTTTTCGGTTCGGGTCGGTTCCCGAATTCCGAAAACCGAATCCGAACCGAAATTCAAATTTTGGTTCGGTTCGGGTCAAAGAACCGAACCTACAATGGTCGAAACCGAACCGAACCGAAAAATTCGGTTCGGTTTTTCGGTTCGGTTCGGTGTGAACCGAACCATGGACAACCCTACTGCTAGCTGCCAATCATGTTTTAGTAGAGGGTGGGATCAACACTCTTCCCTTCATCATCATTGCATAGTTTCTCATGGGTAGAGATAGGAGTCCAAACATGTGAAATAAATTCTTAGCATATTTACTCTATGAAATGAATATTCATTTTTTAGATTGCTTGGCCGGTAGACTGAGAAATAGCTCATCTCAAATTCAGATTTCATGTCATCCATAAATTTTTTAGCAAGGAATTTAGAAGTTAAACCAAAAATAATATCATCAACATAAATCTGAACAATTACTAGTTGAGACTCCCTTTTCTTGATGAATAAAGTCTGATCAGCTATTCCTCTTTTATAACCTTTCATGAGCAAAAATTGAGTTAGTCTTTCATACAAATCTCTAGGTTCCTACTTGAGATCATATAAAGCTTTCTTTAGCCTATACACATGGTCAGGATGAGTAGAATCTTCAAATCATTTTAGTTGTTCAACAAAGACTTCCTCATTTAGAATCCCATTCAGGAAAGTTGTCTTAACATTCATTTGATAAAGTTTTAATTTCAAACAACAAGATAAGGCAAGAAGTAACATGATAGATTCCAATCTTGCAACATGTGCAAATGTTTCACCATAATTTAGACCTTCAACTTGATTGTAGCCTTGAGCAACTAGTCTGACCTTGTTTCTTGTGATGTTTCTTACTTCACCAATCTTGTTCTTGAAGACCCACTTGGTTCCAATTATATTAACACTTTCAGGTCTTGGAACCAATTCCCAAACATTATTTCTGACAAACTATTGCAGCTCTTCTTGCATAGTCATGATCGAGAATTCTTCTTGTAAAGCTTCCTTGATGTTTTTGGGTTTAATAGTTGAAGTATGGCAAGAGTATCTGATCATGTCTTGATCACTCTTCTTGGACTGATTTCTAGTCTTGACTTCTTCATGAACATCACCAATAACATTCTTCAAAAGATGATTCTTGAGAGTTTTTGCAGACTTCTCAGTAGCACTTTCCTTTTCTTGATCAGTGTCAGTCTCAGAGTCTGTTGTATTGGCAGTTTCAGCAATCTGTTTTACTGTCTTAGAAGGACTCTGGGCAGTCTTGTCAACAGTTGTATCGGTCTCTTCATCAATAGTTAGACTCTGGTAGAATTCTGAGTCATCTACTTTCACATTTGGTGACTCTATAATAGTTTGAGTGCGTTTGTTGTAGACTCTGTAGGCTTTGCTATTTGTTGAATATCCAATGAATATTGCTTCATCACTTTTGTTTTGCATCTTTCCGAGGTATTCCCTATCATTTAGCACATACCACCTGCTACCAAAGACATGAAAATATGTAAGGTTAGGCTTTCTTCCCTTCCATAATTCATAAGGAGTTTTTGTAGTCTTTGATCTGAGATATGCTCTATTTATAATGTAACAAGCAGTATTGATAGCTTCAGCCCAAAATCTTTCAGAGATCTTCTTGGAATTTAGCATGACCTGAGCCATCTCTTGGATAGTACGATTTTTCCTTTCAACAACACCATTATGTTGAGGTGTCTTTGGAGCAGAGAATTCATGAAGAATACCATTATCATCATAGAATTCAGAAAAAGATACATTTTCAAATTCTCTTCCATGATTACTTTTTCTTCTAATCACTTTAAGAATATGAAGTTCTTGTTCATTGTGGAGTCTTAGACATAAGGATTTGAAGTTGCTAAAGGCATTGGATTTTTCCCTTAGAAATTCTGTCCAAGTGAATCATGAGTAATCATCTACACAAACAAGGACATATTTTTTACCTCCAATGCTATCAACTTGCATGGGACCAACCAAATCCAGGTGAAGGAGTTCTAGAGGTTTTGAAGTTGTCATCAGTTGCAACTGCTTATGAGGCTGCCTTGTTTGCTTTCCTTCTTGGCAAGAGCCACATGCCAACTATAGTTCTCCAGTGAGTTTAGGAATTCCTCTCACAACTCCGGCATTAACAAGACTTTTTAGGTCCTGATAATTTACATGACCTAACTTTTTATGCCACAAGTTTATATCAGAGAAAATAACAGAAAGACAAATAGATGAGAAATCAATCTTGTAGCAGTTATCTCTAGATCTACTTTCTTAAAAAATTGCTCGTACCCTTCTCATCCATATGAATGTTCCTCTTAAATTTTGGGACGATGCAGTTCTGACTACATGTTATCTCATTAATCGAATGCCTTCCTCCATTTTACACCACCAATTCTCTCCTTTTTCCACGTGATGAACTTTATCGTCTTCCACCTCGCGTGTTTGGTTGCACATGCTTTGTTCATGACTTGTCTCCTAGTCGTGATAAACTCGCTCCCCGAGCTATTCGTTGTGTGTTCCTTGGGTACTCTCATCTTCAACGCAGGTAACGTTGTTACTATCATGACCTATGTCGCTCCTTCATCTTTGCAGACGTGATGTTTTTTGAAACCACCCCTTTCTTCACGAGTCAGTCCACTACTACCACTCTTGTTGAGGTTCTACCTACTCCTGCTCCATTGTCTCTTCTGGTCGATACTCCTACCACTCTTGTTGATGGTCTACCTATTCAGACTCGGCCACTCCAGGTTTATCGTCGTCGCTCAAGGTAGGTACATCCCTCATGTTCTCCCGACCCACCAGCTGCCCCTATGGTCTCGGATCTTCCACCCGATTTTGACCTTCCCATTGCCTTCAGTAAGGGTACTCGTCAGTGTACTACATCACACCCTATCTCCCGTTATGTTTCGTACTCTGCTATCTCGCCACATTATTATGCATTTCTTTCCTCCTTGTCTTCTATTTTCATTCCACAACACTTTTCAGAGGCACTTAAACATCAGGGATGGCATCAGGCTATGTTGGATGAAATGTTTGCTCTTCATGCTAATGACACTTGGATATTGGTTCCCCTTATGCCGGGAAAATCCATCGTCGGTTGCAAATGGGTATACACAGTTAAGATGTTACCAGATGGGTCGATCTGTTGATCGCCTTAAGGCCCCGCCTTGTTGCGAAAGGTTACACTCAGACTTATGGTATTGATTATTTGCATACTTTCTTTCCTGTGGCAAAGATAATATCTATTCGTTTGTTCCTCATGCTTGCAGTCATTCATGAGTGGCCACTTTATCAGCTTGACATTAAAAATGCCTTTCTACATGGTGATCTAGATGAGGAGGTATATGTGGAGCAACCACCATGGTTCATTGCTCAGGGAGAGTTTGGCCTAGTGTGTCGGTTGAAGAAGTCACTATATGGGCTGAAATAATCTCCTCGAGCATGGTTTGGCAAATTCAGTTATGTCTTACTCCAATTTGGGATGACCAAAAGTATATCATATCATTCACTTTTTCATCTTACTTTGTCCTCTCGGAGGTGGATTCTCCTGATTGTATATGTCAACGATATAATTATCACAGGGAATGATAGTCAAGAAATCCAAAGACTGAAACCCTACTTGCATCAGCAATTTAAGACCAAGGACTTAGGCAGTATGAAATATTTTTTGGGTATTGAGATAGCTCGATCTCACGAAGGTATTCATGTTTCATAGAGGAAATATGTGTTAGATATGCTTGAGTGTTATGCCCAAAAATCCTAAAATAATATTTTATTCTCTACCCGAGGACCGTGGGCCCGAGCAGCACAGATTGGCGTAGAGTCGCGGAATTTAATTCGGGTAAGCTTTATATATGGAAAAAAATTTAAGAAAAATATATTTATTTTATTTCTGTGATTAGTATGCTGGGATGATAGAGGATCTTGAGACGAATTTAGCGGTTCAATCGAAACTTGAATCAGAGTTAGAACGGATTAGATATGGGTCGTTTAAGTCATTTAACTTAAGTGGGAGGCATTTTGGTCTTTTGGACCCAACAGGGGTCCATAAAAGAGAGCCTGGGGCGTGTGGCTAGGGGTTTAGCCGCACGCCACCCAAGGCATAGAGAGGAGGAGAGAGAGGTGCTACCAAGAGGAGGAGGAGCCGATTCGGAGCCGGAATCCACGAGTACGTCGGTGTCGATTGAGGGAAGATCCTACGCGTCTTCTTCCTCCCCGGTTTCTCCAAAAAGGTGAGTGGGTTAGCCCTCTTTTTCCCCTTTTCCTCATCCATGCCACCCCCCTATGTCATGGGGATTTTGTCATTTTTCGGTGGATTTTTCGTGAATCGAATTGGATATTAGTATTGAAAATTTTATCGTGATCGCAACGGTTCTATCGAATGAATTTTTGGGCAATTGGCTGCCCTTTTTTCCTTGCTGTGCCACCCCTTCTCACCTTGGATTTCCTGATGAGATCTTGTTGATTCTTGATGGTTGTTGGTAGTTCTTGATGCTTGGTTGTTACCTTGATGAAAGGAGGAAGATGGAGTGAGTTTAGGGCATGCCGCCCCCTTTAGGAGGGTCCTTAAGAACCCTAGGGTGGCTGGCCACCTAGGGGGAGATTTTGGGAAATAAAAATTGAATTTTTATACCTAAGGGACATACTTTAGGGTACATTGAATCACTTCTACACTCTAGGGAAATTGAGTACCCTAGAGACACCTAGAGACCCTAGAACCCTAGGACAACTTTAGGGTAAGCCGACCCTTAGGGAACCCAAGAGGGCCGAACCCTCTTTGCCCCTAGAGCACTCGGGTACAGGGGTAGGCCGGCCCTAGGGTACACGGCTAGGGGAGAGCTAAGTCGGGCTTAAACTGCGTAGGGTAATTAAGAGGTGTTGTATTATTATCATCTTATACATGCTTATTTTTCCTACGATGTTTGGATGTGTTATACCTTATTCCCATGATCGTTGTGTATGCTGTGAATTCATGATTTGAGCATTATTTTATATATATATATATATGCATGGTTGTGATGTATTACGGGAGGAGGCGGAGATTGAGGTATGTCTTAGACATACCCTTATTTACTTCTTGTTCAGCACACCTTACCTTATGTTTATATCCCTGCGTGTGTGATGTTGTGGTGTGATTGTTGCATTTCCCGAAAGCCTCGCTGGTTAGGGGAGGGTATGCCCCAAAGAGACAGTGTTGGTCTTATTTCGGAAGTCCGGCAGGTGAGGGGAGTTCATACCCTCAAAGAGATCGTCCGGAAATCCGACCAGTGAGAGGAACGTATTCCCTAAAGAGACGGTTCGAAAGAGCCATGTCGGTGAGGGGAGAGCATACCCCAAAGAGACGAACTAGCTGGATGGTAGATCGGAGGCCACACTGACTACCTACCCTATGTGGCGATTAGGACCGATGGGTCCGGGTGAGCATGTGGATTGATGCATTGAGTATGTTTCTTATTTTATACTTGGTGGCATATTTCTTGCAGGTTGCTATATGAGGTTTAGGCGGATTGCCTTGCTAAAAACAAATGCTCCGAATTATGCTTTATTTCCCTATGCTCATATATGTGGTTATTTGATTATTGCATGATGATGATGATGATGATGATGATGATGATGATGATGATGATGATGATGATGATGTGGTGGTGGAAATTGAGGACTGATCTACTCACTAAGTCCCAGTCGGACTTACCCCTCATATTTGTTATTTTGCAGCACCTGAGCTAGATCAGAGAGGCACTGGGGTGCAGTAGCGCGGTTGGCGGCGGCAGGGTAGCGGGTCTCGTGACATGTCGTGGTCGAGGGGGATACCCGAGTCGTTCTTATTTCTTTTGAGTTGTTGAGTCATGTCGACTCAGTTTATTTATGTTTCTGAACTTTATTTGCTTGAGATGTCTTCTTTAGTAATTAAATTTTTGAAACCATTTTTGAACATTAGCTATTATTGAGTTGGTGATTGGGGTTTTGAAAATAAAAGTCTTTTCAAAAATCCTTGAAATGCTATTAAATGTTGAGGTTTGGTTTTGTTTATATGTGGTTTGGTTGAGTTAGGCTTTAGGGTATATGGCGTACCTAGGCCGATCATATCGGATTTGGGATGTGACATTGAGGAAGCAGGATTGCTAGAGGCCAAAGCAATTGATACCTTGATGGATCCAAATGTCAAGCAGGTACCAGGGGGAGCCAACATTTGGGATGATGAACTTAATGGCACAGAATTTTAACTGGAAGAAACTGTGGACAATTCAGGTGGCTGAAAAAAATCAAAGTGTTTTTGTGGAAGGTGATGTGGAAGAAACTGCCAACATCTGAATGGTTCCATAAGTTTACAGGTAGGGAATTGATAATTGTTTTGTATGCAAAACTGATAGTGATAATTTAGATCACATTCTGTTTACTTGTGATGAAATAAAAAGATTTTGGAAGTATGAAAAGAGGAAACTAAAAATTAGTTTCGAATATATGGAGGAATGAAATTTAGGGAAATGGATTCTGGAAGCAGATGGGTATGAAAAGACATCAGCACAAGACTTATAGCTTTCATAGCAAATGCATTTGGGCTCTTCTGGAAAAATAGAAACAGAGTGATACAACATGGAGCAAGGAAGCAATTTTCAATAAAGCTTACAAGGAAACAATTGCTTTTACTAAGATTTTGGAAATAGCACCTTTGACTGATACAGGAAGCAGAGATCTTTGTACTGAAGGATTTATACCTAAGAATGGAAAGAAGTACCTATGTGTTGATGCATCATGGATGGAAGGAAGAAGGATGGGGTGTGGTTTAGATAGCTTGTACTCTGAACGAGAGCTTATTTACACTATCTACTCTACCTTACAAAGAGACCGCCTATGTCAATCTGTGACTCCGTATGAGAAGATCTCGACTGATCCTTATTTGGTGTTAGTTTGTTTGGTTTGAACGTAATTTCAGAGCCTTCAGGAATGATGCTTCCCCTTCCTCGGTTCAATCCAGAGCACTATCGACTGATACCATGTTCTCTTCGTTCTGTTCTTGACTAGTTCCAGGACCTCTGTTTTTTTTTTAATTTGAGTCTTGGTTCGTTGTTTTATGTTGTTTAATTTCATTGTCTTTACTCTGCTTCTCCCCCTATTCTTGTCCTCTCTTCATACCTCATTGAATTGAAATACAGATTTCACTTTTTTTTTAAAAATGGTATGGCCTTGATAATGTCAAGAAAAAAAGGAGTGTACAACATTCAGGTGTGTTCTGATTGCTATAATGCAGTGAGAATTTTGGAAAAGAAATTGGGGCACCATGGCAGCTGAAGATACTAGTGGAAAAGATATGGGATTCGGCTTTGCAAACTAATGTCACTAGATGAAATTTCATTAGGAGAAATAGAAATGTAGAAGCTAATGATTTAGCTAAGGAATATTTAAGTAAAAATTGTAATGAGGTAGCTGTAAATATGAATTGTACTGAGAGGAAGGAGATATCCTTGTATAGATGCTGTAATACTACTGTTTTGAGTAATAAAATAGTTTGGTAGGATTGTCTTTTGATAATAAAAAAATGGTTTAACCATAAAAAACTTTCTTTCCCGTTTTTTTTCTTTTGCATGTGTTAAGCCCTAGAAAAGTATATCTTTCATTAACATAATCAACCTATAAATATATTAATACTATATTAATATAAGTTATCCTATACCCAACTTATATTAATACTATTAATATTAACAATATTAACACTCCCCCTCAAGCTGGAGCATAGATGTCTATCATGTCCAGCTTGTCACACAAAAATTTAAAACGAGTTGAGTTGAGGGCCTTGGTGAAGATGTCAGCAATTTGATCTTGGGATGAGGTGTGAGGTGTGATGATCTTCTTTGAGAGAACAACACCCCGAATGAAATGACAATCCACTTCAATATGCTTAGCCCTTTCATGGAAGACGGGATTGCTTGCAATGTGAATAGCTGATAGATTGTCGCAATGCATGATCATTGGCTCATCAAAGGGGAGAACCCAAGTTCCAAGAGAAGACTTTTTACCCACATAAGTTCACAAGTAGTGTGAGTCATGGCTCTAAATTCAGCTTCAGCACTTGAGCGGGCTACCACATTCTGCTTCTTACTCCTCCAAGTGACTAGGTTCCCACCTACATAGGTACAATAGCCTGAAGTTGATCTTCTATCATTAATGGATCTTGCATAGTCTGCGTCAGAGTACCCTTCTACTCTAATATGTCCATTTTTCTTCAACCACAAACCTTTCTCGGGAGACTGCTTAACATAGTATAAGATCTTTATCAAAGCATTCCAATGAGAACATTTTGGTTGATGCATAAATTGACTAATAACACCAACTGCATAAGAGATGTCAGGTCGAGTAACAGTTAGATAAATTAGTTCTCTAACCAATTTTCGGAACCTTAGAAGGTCATCAAACTCGCTATCACCTTCAGACCCAGATGTAACTCCAGAATCAATAGGGACATTAGCAGGTTTGCATCCCAGCATGCCAACTTCATTTAGAAGATCCATAGCGTACTTCCTATGTGAGAGAACTACTCATGCTTCATTATAGGCAAACTCAATGCCAAGGAAGTATCTCGGATGTCCCAAGTCCTTTGTTACAAAGTGACTTTTGAGGTGAGCTTTAACTTCCTCAATTCCATCATTATCACTGCTAGTGAGTAGGATATCATCCACATAGACTGCAAGTATTACACCGCCAGTAGATGTTTGTCGTGTGAACACAGAGTGATCACTTGCATTCTTTTAGGCCGATTGCAGATGCAATTTTACTGAGTTTGTCAAACCATGCCCTCGGACTTTGCTTGAGATCGTATATTGCCTTCTTTAGATGGCATACTAGATTCTCCCCATGGGCAACATACCCAGGAGGTTGCTCCATTAAGACAGACTCAGTTAAATCCCCGTACAGAAAAGTATTCTTAACATCCAGTTGATGCATTCACCAGCCCAGATTAATGGCAATTGAAATGAGAATTCTGACAGAATTGAGTCGGGCAATAGGGGAAAAGGGTCTCAAAGTAGTCAACTTCGAACTGTTGCGTAAAGCCTTTTGCAACTAAGTGAGCCTTATACCGCTCAATTGACCCATCCGGTAGATATTTAAGGTTGAACAGCCATTTACAAGCCACTGGTTTTGCTCCATGATGTAGTCTCACAAGATTCCAAGTACGTTGAGATCTAAGGGCATCCATTTCCTCATCCATGGCACCTTTCCATTTAGGATCAAGAAGTGCTTCCTGCTATGTTCTGGGAATAGAAACAGAGGATAGAGACAAGGCAAACTGACGAAGCGAAGGTGAGAGATGAGTAAAGGATATGTAATTGCTTATGGGATGAGAAGTACGTTTACCTTTACGTAGGGCTATAGGAAGTTCAGGTTCCAAGGAAGGATCTGGAGCACGAGGTGAAGGTAGTAGAGTACGCTGTTGGGAGACTCCACCTGTATCCTTGTGCCGCCTTTGATAAACAAGTAATGGGGGATCAACAGTAGATGGGGCCTCTTTTGGATTGATTGTGGTGGTGTTCGTAGGAGAGGGTGATGTGATAGATGGAGGAAGTGGTGGTGGATCTCTGACCGGAGTTAAGGGAATCGACATGGAAGACCAGTAGGGAGTGTCCTCGAAGAAAGAGACATCTGCAGAGGTAAAGAGTTTTTTGGAAACCGGGTCATAGCAACGATATTCTTTTTGAGTGCGAGAGTACCCAATGAATGCACACTTCACAGCTCTAGGGGATAATTTGTCATGACCTGGGTCAAGATTATGAACAAAGCATACACACCCGAAGGTTTTGGTGGAACTTTGAACAAAGACTGAGTTGGAAATAGGAGAGAGAAGGGTGTCATGTTCCCCAGAATCAAGGAAGGGACACGATTAATAAGATGTGTAGCAGTGAGGACAACATCCCTCCAAAGGTATCGTGGAACATTCATGTGAAACATCAGTGTCCTAGCCACATCCAGCAAAAGACAGTTTTTGCGCTCAGCCACCCCATTCTGTTGTG
Organism: Canna indica; assembly: GCA_034359265.1. Lineage (NCBI taxonomy): Eukaryota > Viridiplantae > Streptophyta > Magnoliopsida > Zingiberales > Cannaceae > Canna > Canna indica. The sequence goes on along the minus strand of CP136894.1, from coordinate 69,103,261 downwards.
AAGTGTAAGGACACGATGTCTCATGAATGATACCGTTGGAGGCACAAAATTTAACCAAACTTGACTGAATGTATTCACAAGCATTATCAGTGCGCAAAACTTTAATAGAGATACCAAACTGATTTTTAATTTCATAATAAAATATTTGGAATACATGACACACTTCAGATCGACACTTTAGCAAAAAAAAGCCAAGTCATACGACTATGGTCATCAATGAAAGTAACAAAATACTTGAACCCTAAACGACTCGCGTTATAAGACTAGGAACCCAAATATCAGAATGAATAAGTTCAAAACTAGACTCCCTACGAGGACTTGAGCTTTGTGGAAAGGACACACGATGGTGTTTGCCTAACACACAAGCTTCACATGTAAATAGAGAAAAGGATCTAGACTCGGGAATAGTGAACTTGAGCTTTTGGAAAGAAGGATGGCCTAACCGACAGTGCCACTGGAAAGCGGTAACAGAGTGATGAGCGACAAGAAAGCACGAGGACAACATGTAGATTCCTCCAGTTTTAGCTCCCCCGCCAATCTTCTTCCTCGTCTCTAGATCTTGTATCACACAATGAGAAGGGAAAAAGGTTATAGAATAATTGTGACTATTGGTAAGTTGACTAATAGAGAGTAAATTTACAAGAAACTTAGGAAGATGAAACACTCTACCTAAATCTAGGTTACTAGAGGTAGTAATAGAGCCAACGCCTTGCACAAGAGATGCAGAGCCATCAGCCAAGCGAACATGAGGTAGGCTAGATTCAGAGTAGAATTTAGAGAAAATGTGCCTATTACCTGACATGTGATTGGAAGCATCAGAGTCAATGATCCAGGACATACCAGAGAAAACAGCAGCAATCAGTCCCAAAGGAGGAGACAGCCATGGCCGAAGAAGTATTAGCCTATAGAAATTTTTTATACTCAGACTTAGAGACACTAATGGTTTCCTCATTCACATCACTGGAGGAGGTCATGGAGGAAGTGGCTACCTTTGGCTTAGGAGGTCTGCCAAACTTTTGCCAACACTTGTCTAATGAGTGATTTGATCTCCCACAATGTGTACAGGGAGGGAAGGAGTTTCACCCACGTCCACGGCCCTCAATTCTACCATCTCTGCCCCGACATCCAGCAAGGAGAGCAAAGTTATCACCAACATGATATAAGGCCTGAGTGGGTGTAAATTTCGTGACTCTGAGGATTCTGGTCATGGCACTGCTTAGATCAGGTATTGTATTATCTGCCATAAGCTGACTTCTTACCCCTTGGAGAGAGGTAGGTAGGCCATTCAAAAACTTTGCCACTAGAAATTCCTCCCTTTGCTTCTTCAGAATAGAGATATTGGCAACAAGTGGATGATATTCGGCTAGTTCGTAAGCCTTAGACTGGAGGTAGCATAATACTCCTGTACAGATCCACCTTCTTTTATTTTCAGATTGAACATCTCAAAATAAAGAGTGTAGATTCTTGAAATATTCTTATCCTGCTAGTAGGTCTTCCTCAAGGCATCCCACATATTCTTTGCTCTCGAGTGAAAGACCATAGTGGAGGCAATATGAGGTTCAAGACTGTTCAATAACCATGAGATGACTGCACAGTTACTTGCTTCCCAATCTGCAAACTTAGTAATATTTATTGGATCAGGAGAATCTTGATCAAGATGCTGAGCTTTCTTTTGTGATCCACATAGAACTCTGAATGCTCGTGCCCATACGAGGTAATTAGCACCATTTAATTTTACTGAGGTGCCAATAGAAGTGACCTTAACGTCTATTGCTGAATTTGACATGTTGATGTGTGGTAGTAATAGATAACAACAGGAAACAAGGAATTGAGATAGAGATGTAGGAACTGAGGAGACGAGGCTGATTCAAACCAGGCCGAGAAAGAGCACAGACACCACGTAAGGCGCGATCCCTAGGAACAAACAGAGCTGTAGGAAGACTGTTCACAGATCAAAACCTAGCCGACTTCCTCTGAAATCGGGTGCAGCAAATTATGAACGAAGGCAATCGGGTGCCTCCTTAAGCGTGACAATTTCCCGATGAAGAGATGAATCTCGAGAGACAAAGAGACAAGTGTGTGCAGTCTTCTTATTCGAGAAGAAGCAGCGATTCCAGCGATCAACTCCTGGATGCAGCGTGCTCGCAAGGACGCGCTCTGTGTCAAGTGGGGACGTGCGACTCTAGGCTCCAGGCTCCAGGCGTTGGTGCTGTCAATGATAGGCGAGTGGCCCCAACTCTTTGAGAGACACGTCGGATGATAAAATACGAGGAGAAGACCAGTACAGGAAACGAAGGTGGAGAAGAGAAAAAAGAAAAATGAGATAAAACCTAGGGCTCTGATACCATGTTAAGCCCTAGAAAAATATATCTTTCATTAACATAATCAGCCTATAAATATAGGCATACACAGTGAGACGTACAAGAGATAGAATATAAGTTATCATATACCCAACTTATATTAACACTATTAATATTAACAATATTAACAGCATGCAAATCCAAACAAGTGAAAAGAATCATTCTTTGATTCTTTTTCATGACTGCAAAATCACTCAAGGATGAATTGTGGTATAGAATTTGTTTTTTTTTTACCGTGGGTCGTATTATATAATTACATAGACTAACACGTCATCATCTCACATGATGTGAATTGCAATGAGTAGAGCTGGCAAAATATGGCCCGACCCGATAGCCCAAAAAAATATCGGGTTCGGGCCGATTCTTATCGTGCTTGGGCCGTTATTGGGCTAGCCCGATAAGGCCTGAAAAATTATCGGGTCGGGCCAAGCTAGGTAGTGTAGGTCCGGCCCGGCCCAATACCCCGATAAGGATTTGGACATTATCGAAAATATCGGGCTATCGGGTCCGAATCGGCCCCAATAGTCCGATATGGGCCCGATAGCCTGATATGAGCCCGATAATCCGATTATATTGGCATGATTTCAGCCCGATAGCACAATTTTGGCCCGATAAACTGTTTGGGCCTGATAATTCCATTTTCATCTTTGTGTTATCGGGCTAACGGACCGTGCTGGCCCGTTAATTTTTCGTGTCAGGCCGGGCTGAAGATTCCAGGCCCAAATTTTTATCGGGCCGAGCCGGGCCATGCACAAAAAATTTTCGGGCCGGGCCGACCCGAATTGCCACCCCTAGCAATGAGACGACAATGCAATTAACTTAAAAGCCATGGCAACGCTTGTCTCATGGGGTGGAAATTGAAATAGATTAATCGTGGTTAATCGATAAACCGAATCGTAAAATTTAATTTTGGGTAGTAAATTTGCAATTTGGTTTCGGCATTCAGTTTCGGTTAGAGAATATTAAAACCCGAGTAAATTCGGTTTGATTTCAGTTATTGACTCGTGAATAATCGGTATCTGAAACTATTATAATTAACTATTTTAATAATTTTTGCTATTTCATAATTCGATTTTCTAATCAGTTAACCGGTTAGTAAACAAATAATCTATTATATTTGAACCGAACTAACCGGTTTTGGTTATTCGTCAAATAATTGAAACTTAGCCGATTTTAATTTTGAATACTAATTTTTGAAATAGAACGGTTTCGATTTCAATTGACCAGGAAAATTACGATAAATCTAATCGTTGTCGTTCCTGGTGCTCGGCATTATGAATCCGTAATTTTGCGCTTTAAAATTCATGTCACTAGCTGTTAAATTACTAGTTTAGGATAATATTAAATAATTCACCTTTAAGGCAAGCAAAAGATTTAATATCCTTTTGACAATTACGACCACATCTTTAGCTATAATGTCGCATTTAAGATGAAATTGATGTCTACAAACTTGAGGAAAAATTAGATGCTACTAGATTTATTGCATGCAAATTAAGTTTTCCCACACTAACAAGAGGGATAAATAATCAACCATCGGATTAATAAGACCTGATTTTTCTCAAATTTGATTTGTTGGAGACAATCATTTGTTATTCTGGTATATATTTTTCTCAAATTTGATTTATTGGAGAAAATTTTGACTGAATTAATATTTTTTAAAAATAAAAAATAAAAAATATATCACAATTTACCATAATATCTATTACATTGTTTATTCTTCCAAAAAGATAAAATAGTTGCATTTGCATTATCAGATTATTATATTAAAATATACTTGATTCTTTATGCTTTGAGTTATTTATTTTTGTATTTATGTTAATTGTTAACGTGATATTACTAACATTAATTGTATTTTTCATAAAATATTTAAATAAAAATACTTTAGGGATTTCCCAAAATTGAATTTTTGGAGTTGAAAATTCTCATATTCGAATTTTGGGATCAAAATTTTCAAAATCAGAACCTAGTGGATTTGATACACACTTTATCCCTGGGCCAAGGTCTCTAACCAGTTAGAGACTTTGGTTAAAAATTAATATATATAAATTTTTAACCATATATATATATAGGGTAATTACCTGAATATATTCTGAACTATGGACTTTGTCTCAAATCTATCCTAAACTTTGACTTCTCCAAATTGCATCCTCAACTATCACATATATCAATTGCATCCCTCCGTTAAAATTCCGTCAAGTGCCCCGTTAACCCTATGACGTGGCATGTACACGTGTATTAAAAAACTATTTTTTTATTTGAAATTAATTTTTTAAAAAAAATTTAAAATCTTTCTAATATCCATATTAAAAAATTATTTTTTAAAAAAATAAAAAAATATTTTAAAAAATAAAATATAAAAAATCATTTTTAAAAAAATAAAAAATAAAAAATTATTTTAGAAAAAAAAAACTATACTGACTTGTCCACGTGTGAAGCACACGTGGACAAGTCTTATTGTCTAGGAAGATTTTTTTACATAAATAAACACAAACTAATAAAATAAATAATAAACTTTTTTTTAACAATAAATAAATATAAACACTCAAAATTGCATACTTTTTTTTAATATTTATTGTCCACGTGTGCTGGACAAGTCAGAATAGTTTTTTTAAAAAATAATTTTTTATTTTTTATTTTTTTAGTCCACGTGTGCCAGATATTAGAAAAATTTTGAAAAAAAATTAATTTTTAATTAAAAAATAGTTTTTTAATACACGTGTACTTGCCACGTCACAGGGTTAATGGGGGCAGCTAACGGAATTTTTACGGAGGGATGCAATTAATACAAATGTGATAATTGAGGATGCAATTTGAAAATATCAAAGTTCAGGATAGATTTGAGACAAAGTCCATAGTTCAAGATATATTCAGATAATTACTCATATATATAATTTTAAAAAATAATTTTAATTTATAAAAAAATATAATAAAACTGAAGTGTTAGAGTCTAAAAAATATTTTTTTCAAACTCTTTAATTCATTAGAGATTTTTACACAAAGTCTATAAAATTAAATTAAAATTAAAATTATAAAATATTTTGATAAAAAACCTACAAAACATCTTTTGTATTTAAATAAAATATTTTATTAATTAAAATAATTATTTTTGAATTATAAAATTATTATAGACTTTGGGCAAAAGTCTCTAATACATTAGAGACTTTCGCTAAAAGTCTATAAGGTTAAATTTAAATTAAAAATATTAAAATATTTTTTGTCCAAAATATTTTGATAGACTCTAGCACATTTTTTATATCACATATTTTTTTGTGAATTAAATTTTATTTTTTATAATTAAAAAATTATTATAAGCAAAAGTCTCTAACTCATTGGAGACTTAATTTTGTGCAAAGACTATAATAATTTCATAATTTTTTTAAAAAATATTGGAATTTATGAAATAATTTTCAATGATATAAAATATGTACAATGATCCCGAAAAATATTTTACATCAAAATATTTCATAATTTTTAATTTTAATTTTAATTTAAATTTATAGACTTTGTGCAAAAATCTTTAATGTATTAGAGAGTTTGAAAATATATTTTTTATACTCTAATATCTCCCTACATTATATATATAAATTTATAATCTAATATATTTTTTATATTTTTTATATACTACATTCCGATTTTGGGAATCAATTTCCCTCTATCAAAATTCGGTTTTGAAAAATGACTGAAAATACTTTTATCTCAACTTGCCACTAAAAATCAAAGTAATATTTTTAAATAAAATATCATGTAAAGTTATTGAATTGGTAAATTTTAAATATTTTATATTTATAAATTAAAAATATTAAAATAAAATTAGCAAAACGAGTAGGAAGGAGTATTCCACGAGTATGACTGACAATTTCACTACTAGAAAAATGGTCATCAGCAACGGCTGATGCCGTTGCTGAGCCGTTGCTGAAGAGAATCAGCAACGGCCGAGCCGTTGCAATAGAGCCGTGACAGAAAGTCGCGTTGCTGATGACTTAGCAACGGATCAGCAACGGCCGCTCGGGCCGTCGCTCAAAACATTATCAGCAACGGTCGCTCGGGCCGTCGCTAAAACTATTATCGGCAACGGTTTTGCCACAGACCCGGAGCCGTTGCTGATAACATTAATAGCAACGGCCGCTGAGTCCGTAGCAACGCCGTTAGTAAAACTCCGTCGCTAAGCCGTTGCTGTAGGTCATCAGCAACGGCTTTCGATACACTTTTAGCAACGGCTTTCCCACGGACGCCTGTGGGAAAGCCGTTGCTGATGACGTATACCTGCAACCAGAAAATTTGAAAATTTCAAATTTTCATTGATACATTGATACATTTATCATACATAACTCACACACCCATACCCTCATACACACATTCATTCACACATCACAAACACCTCATACACATTCATTCACACATCACAAACACACCAACATATATACATCAAAACAATTATATTTATATTGATAATTATCCACGATAGTATAAAAACAATTCAAATGCAAAATTGAAGTATCAATATCCAAACAAAATAAGTTAAACAAGTTCAATATCCAAACAAAAAATCTCACGATCACGATGGAGGATGGTCTGGATTATATGGCGGGGTCTGGAGCGCTTGAGTGTACACCGGCGTGGACTGACTCGAGGACGATGGATTAGATGATGCCGAAGAGATGACTGCTTCGGGATGACCTGACAAGTTGCGTAGCATAGCTTCTATATTCGCCATCGTCTGACTCTGACGCTCCATCATCTCAGTCTGACGCGCGACCGTCTCCTCTAGTGTCCTTATCCTATTACTATGATCATAACTGGATCTAGAGGTGGACGGCCGCTCACCAGCGACCGGAGGGGTCGGTGCCCCAAGTGGCCCTAGTACGGCTCGCGCATGACCACTATTTGCGAAGCCATATACGCGGCCATGGTCCCAGCCACCTGCGGCCTCGACCCACGATGCTGCGTCAAAGTCCTCGGGGGTACCCCCGCGCTGCACCACCGTCTGGCTGTAGGTCTCCTACTCGAGTTTGATTTTTTGTTTAATATTTATCATAAAACTTAAATTATAAATATATAATGAATAATTTAAACAAATATATAATTACCATAATGTATGCAGCGCGGTTGTCGATGTACTCCCCCGTCCCATGTGCTCGACGGTGAGTCCGCTCAAACACCGCCATCGGGGAGGGTCGCTGGACAGTCCCGTCATCCGACACCGTCGTCTACATTTACAAAACAAATACATTAATTAGTACACATAATAACAAATAAAATATATAATTAAAAGATATACTTACCATACGGTTTGCGTGCACTGCAAATGCAACAGAGCCGCCGGTGTAACGCGCTGCTCCTCCCGACATGCGATTTCTAGCCGCATTCCGAGAAACCTCCTGCCATCGATCCGTCGACCATATCCCCACGAGCTGGTCCCATATATCCGGAGTAATCCAACCGGGGCCGTATCCCCGAGTCTCCGCGATGTTAGTGGTCCCAGCTCGGGCCATCGCTTGGGACCGAGCCTGCCCCAGCTGCTCGTTGTACCTTGCCCGGGAAATAGCCTCCCAAGCAGCGTAAATGAAGGGCCTCTGGTCCTCGGCCCATGTATAGCGAGCCTGCAAAATAATAATATCAGTACCAATATTAATATATCATCATGCATGTAAAAAATAATAATAATACGTGCCTCAAACTCGCGCCATAACATGTCGACGTGCTCGCTAGGCACGTGAGACCACGTAGGCCATGCCTCGTGCATGTATCGTCGAATAGTAGAAGAAATGCTCCTCAGCACTTCTTCTTGCTCGAACCTGCACAACAAAAATAAATTTTAATATTATATTATGATATAATGAATTTGTAATGATTCATAATTCATGATATATTACCGCTCCCCAATCACGCTAATCAATCTACGTGACTCTGTGGCTGGTGGAGGCTGCCACCTGTTCGGCCCGCGTGGCCGCCTACGTCTGGATGTACTAGCCTCGGCAGTATCATCGGAATGAGGATCAGCAACAGGAGGATCAGCAGCATGAGTAAGTGCTGGAGTCTCACCGATCGGAGACTCCGAAACTCTCCTGCGTCGATAACCACGACCAGACATATCTGTCGAACAGACATATCTGTCGAATAGACATATAATCAGATTATTGTATAAATAGTAGAGATATATTTAATAAAATATATACTTTACAATTATTCTTCATCATCTGAATAATAGTCTTCGAATTCTTCTTCTTCTTCCTCTTCTTCCTCTTCTTCATCTTCTTCATCTCCAGCTTCCTCAATTTCATGATCGTCATCATCAGCATATTCAACTTCTAATTGAATTGACGTTGTGTCTGCATCCTCGAGTATTGGAATAATACGATCCACAACAGGAAGATCATCTTCTTGATAGAAACCAGGAGGATCATTTTCTCCTACTATCGGATCAATTTTTCCTCTACCTTTTGTCTTACAGACTACACGCCAATCTGCTCTATCTTTATTTCGAGCCGAATACTTCGCGTAATATACTTGTTCGGCTTGTGATGCCAATATAAAAGGCTCATTTGCTGCCAATTTCGATTTGTAATTAACATCAACAAGTTTGTATTTTGGATGAACTTTCATGCCCCTTTCTGTTGTATCGAACCAATGACATCTAAATAGGATCACTGATTTCAAGCCGAAGTAGTGCAACTCTATCACTTCTTCCACCAGTCCATAAAAATCCATATCACATTCAACATAGGTTGTCCCTTTCACGCAGACCCCAGCATTCATCGTCTTCTTTGCAAATGAATATTCAACCGTGTGAAATTTATACCCGTTAACAAAATATCCTCTATAGCACGACACAAGTCGCGACGGTCCACTAACAAACTCAAATATTTTTTCATCTATTTCAGCTCTGTGATCTTTGCTGTAAGTCTGAATCCAAGTAGGAAAATCACGATTCCGTAATCTCTCCAATTCTTGATCGTTGTGAATAGAGTATTTTTGCACCATCTCAATGTCAAATATTTCAATGAATTGTTCAATCTCAGGACAATTGAGTAATACATACAAGTGTGCCAAATGATACTCTTCATCGCTTAAGTGTCGAGATGGACGAGAACCAAAAGCACGACCAGAGTGACAAAATATATTTAAACGTCCATCTGAATGTCGAACACCCCCGTCGTCGTTACGTGGAAGACGATCAAATCTTGTCTGTACTATCGATTCAAAGTAAAATGAGCAGAATGTTGAAATTTCTTGAATGATATACGATTCAGATATTGATCCTTCAACAGCTGCGGTGTTCTTTACTTTTTTCTTCAGACGATTCATGTATCTTTCAAATAAGTATATCCAACGATATTGAACGGGGCCACCAACTCGTGCCTCGTATGCCAAGTGTATCGGTAGATGCTCCATCGAGTCAAAAAATACAGGAGGGAAAAACTGCTCCAGCTTGCATATGATTTCAACAATATTATTTTCAAGTGTTGACATATCTTCGACTCGAAGGACATTTGCACATATGCTTCTAAAAAGCATACTTAATTCAGTCAACGAACCCCAAATATTATCAGGTAGAAGATCTCGAAATGCCATCGGAAGTAATCTCTGCATGAATACATGACAATCATGGCTATTCATCCCTGATATTTTGCAATCATCGACGTTCACACATCGAGATAAGTTTGAAGCATATCCATCGGGTAATCTGAGTTCTTTTACCCATTGACAAACATCTTTGATCTGTTGTTTATTTAACACATATAGGGCCTTCGGTTTCAGATATCGTCCGTTGACCTCTTGTAACTCCAACTCTGGTCTTTTACAAAGTATTTTCAGATCATGTCGGGCTTTGACATTATCTTTAGTTTTTCCAGAAATATCCATCACAGTGTTGAAAATATTATCAAACACATTTTTTTCAATGTGCATGACATCTAAATTATGTCGAATCAATAATGAACTCCAATAGGGCAATTCCCAAAAGATACTTTTTTTCACCCAGTTGTGTGTTTGGCCAAAACCTGACACTCTTTCATTGCGACCAAATACTATATCTGGAAGTGCTGAAACACGTGCTAACATTTGTTCACCAGACAACATCGGTGGTGGCCCATCTCTTTCGACTCTGCCCTTAGTAAATTTATTACGATTCCTTCGATACTGGTGATTAACCGGTAGGAATCGACAATGACAATCAAAGAATGAGATTTTTCGTCCGTTCTGAAGACTGATTGATTTAGAGTGTTCCATACAATACGGGCAAGAGAGTCGGCCGTGAGTGCTCCAACCCGACAACATGCCATACGCGGGGAAATCATTGATTGTCCACAAGACCGCGGCCTTTAAATTGAAGTTTTGCTTCCGATGACAATCATAAGTGACAGCTCCCTCAGTCCACAATGTTTTCAATTCATCTATCAAGGGTCTGAGAAATATGTCAATTTCTTTTCGCGGACCCTTAGGACCCGGAATAATCATCGAAAGATAAATAAATTCATCTTTCATGCACATTGACGGTGGCAAATTATAAACTGTCAGCAGCACTGGCCAAACTGAATAAGGAGTTGTAGAATGTCCAAACGGATTAAAACCATCTGTGCACAATCTCAATCTGATATATCTAGTATCCATAGCAAATGAAGGATAACATGTATCCAAATGTTTCCATGCTTCACTGTCAGATGGATGAGTCATTACTGTATCATCACGACTTCTTGCATGCCAACTCATGTAGGGGGCTGTCTTTTTCGACATGAATAATCTTTGAAGCCTCGGTGTTAGTGGAAAATACCGAAGCACCTTAAACGGGATATTTTTCTGTCGGACCGATTTCTTCTCCTTGTAACGAGGGTGTTGACATACAGGGCATTTATCCAACTGCACATTTTCTTTATAATATAAAATGCAGTTATTTTGGCACGTGTGTATTTTTTCGTACCCAAGCCCCAATTTTCTCATTAGCTTTTTAGTCTTATAAAAAATAGGCTCAAACTTGTTATCAGTAGGCAGCATTCCATTAATCAATCCAGCAATCCGATCATACGCAACTCCGCTGATATTACAATCGGCCTTGATGTTTAAGAGCTGTGTCATTGCTGAAAACCTAGTGTATTTAGGACAATTCTCATACAAAGGTTCATCGGCAGCTTTCAACATCTCGTAAAATTCTGCAGCTTCTTTATTCAGTAATTCAATCTCTACCGCAGCCCCTACTTTTGTGATATCAACCGCTGTAGTATTTGGTGGGACTGATGTCTGAAGATCTGGCCGATCAACATTATCATTCAGGCGGAATTGACCCCCAAGACTATCAAGTATCATAGTTCTATAGGGATTACATTGACCGGATGAAGAAGCACCAGCAGAGGAAGATTCACCATATGTCTGAACGATAGGATTGCTCGACGTCCCGACTTCGCGTGACTCCCCGTGACAAGTCCATAGAAAATATCTTGGTGCAAATCCTTTGCTATATAGATGCAGAGTGACAGTCTCCCGATCCAAAAATTGTCCATTTGAACAAATGCGGCACGGACATCGGATTTGATCACCCATGCTAACGAAATTCCGATTCGAATAGGCGAAATTTAGGAAGTACGTTACGCCTAATCGAAACTCATTCGTTAAAGCTCCACGATCAAGACGTCGGTACATCCAACTTCGATCAGCCGACATGATTCTGTCAATCAATGACAATTTCTTTGGTTAATGTCTTTAGGTGAGATTGTCCTATTCCATTCGGGATTTATGTTATTCGTACTGCACTTACGTTTTTATTTTAACTGTTAACTAATTATTCTAAATTTCGACAGCATCTCCCTACAGTTCTCCGAATACGCATATCATCTGGGCGCGTATCGGAGAACAAGAGAGATGTTGCTGAATTTTAGAATAATTAGTTAACAGTTAAAATAAAAACATAAGTGCAGTACAAATAACTATATTCCCAAATTGTCCAATCAGGGACAATTCAAGAATTGTACGTCGTATAAAAGATCATCTACTTCTTTTACACGAACATACAATTCCCGAACGGATCTAAGGTTTTGCTAAATCATATCCGATTCGTCGATGCGTACGTGAAACATATCAACTCGTCGGATGGATGATTATTTTCTAAATGTTTTGAGATAGTTCGAGTCCATATTGGACGATTTCGGCGCGCGTCCGAAGTGGACGATTCCGGCGCGAGTCCGAAGTGGACGATTTCGGCGCGAGTCCGAAGTGGACTATTCCGGCGCGAGTCCGAATTGGACGATTCCGGCGCGCGTCCGAAGTGGACAATTTCGGCGCGCGTCCGAAATTAATCTAACAAATTAAATAATTAATCTAAACAATTAATTAACAATTATAAAATAATTAATTAACAATTTCAAAACAATAATATATATATATATATATATATAAATTCCGGCGCCGGCGTACAGTGGCCGGACACACTGTCCGGCCACTGTAGAAGGTCCGGCGGCGGCCATAGGCCGACTGCCGCCGGCCGAAACCCTAGAAATAGGGTTCCGGTCAGATTTTAACCAATACTCCGGCCGATCAACATACCGGCAGCAGCGGCAGCGGCGGCGAGAGGCGTCGGCGAGAGGCGTCGGCGTCGGCAGTAGCGGCGAGAAGCGTCGGCAGGAGCGACGGCGGCAGTAGCGGGAGGAAGAAGGGTCGGGCGCGAGAGCGTGCCCTATATAAACTTATCAGCAACGGCTCACTCGCCCGTTAGAAAGCCGTTGCTGATAAGTTATCATCAGCAACGGCTCACTTATCCGTTAGCAAGCCGTTGCTGAAGATTAAAAAATCAGCAACGGCTCGCCTTTCCGTCAGAAAGCCGTTGCTGATAATTAAAATAATCCGCAATGGCTTAGTTTTCCGTTAGAACGCCGTTGCAGATACAGATATCTGCAACGGCTCGGGCGGCCGTAAGAATGTCGTTGCAAATAGCAACGGCTTGAGCGGCCGTTGCTGATAGCCGTTGCTGAAGATCATGTTTCTAGTAGTGTTTTATCTGTATCCGCCAACTAAAAACCGCATATGCATCGTATTCGATCCATATATCGTAAATAAAAACCGATATGGATGTGGATATCATTTAAAAAATTCTATCCGCGCGAATGAGGTGGGGATACAGATATGAATGTAGACTCGCACCGCATACTCGCATACAAAAAATTATCATTTCACCCATATATAAATTGCTTAATATATATTGTATATTTAGGTTTTATGATAAATTACATGTGGAGTCTCAGTAGGTTACCAATTACATATTGAATCTTAGTACGAATGTGTGGTGTGGATGCGGATAATGGAGTATGTGTTGGCCTAAGGTTTTCTACCTTGGTCTTAATCTCAATTTTGATGATAACAAATATGGAACTAATGTTTGGTTGAGAAATACTTTCAGGTTCCAAGTCGGTTAGCGCACGACGTCCGCGATCGAAAAATTGGAGAAATCGGCAAGGACGCTCGTCGACACTCGGGAATCTTTGAGAAGATAGAGTTTAGGTTTAGGGTGTCTAGATAAATTGTAAATCCTCATGATGATGCAAAAGAACCCAAAAATTAATCCCGAACATCAAAATATGAAAAATCGTCAAATTAAAAAATAACCCTGAAATTCACTAAGCTTAGGGAGCTCCTTGGAGGGCTATATAATCTAGACATTTTCTTGACACAAAAAATACCGGTAATTATTCCTTAGGTAAAAACTAGATAACGATGTATTTTTAAAGAATTTTTGGAAGCCTTTAGTCTACCCATATTTGAATCGAAAGATTACAAAAATTTTATTTTTCGGAAATTTGTACTAGACCTCAAAAGTTAGATTTTGATTCTTAAAGATTTTAATTTTTTAGATATTTTTATTGAATCCAAATGGAGGATAATCCTTATATAACATTTATGTTTTAAAGTTAGTAAATGTTATATAAGTAGACTTAGCAAAGACGAAACCCAGAAATGTGCAAACAAGCAGAAAAACCAACCTAACCAAGCAGTCAGCCCAGGTTCGATCGACTAAATGTACGTGGTCAAAAATTGGCAGTAGCCAATTTGGTGAATCAGTCGGTCGATCGACTATTGCTAGGAAACGGCAGAAAGCCTTTGGTCGCTCGGTCCGTCGACCGACGATTGATCGGCAAGCGACCGACGATCGGTAACGGGCAAAAAACTACCCGTTGAGAAGAGGGGAGTTCTCTCTTCTCTTCATGATCTATAAATACAAGACCATAAGAGCCTTCCTCCCTAGATCTATGATTCTATTGAGCCATTCTTGATCATTCTAAAGCCTTTCTTGAGCCATTTCCTTGCAAACCCTAGTTCTTATTATTCAACCTTGATTTCGCCTTTAATGCTTTGAACAATTCATCATTGAAACATCAAGAGGAACTAGGACTCGTGTTTGGAGCTAAGTATTTGTTGTATTATTTATTTGCTCTATCGTTTGTGTATTTTTTGATTTATTTTCATTGTATATCACTTGTGTAAATCTAGGTAGCTAGGTTTGATTGAGTTTGTGGTTGTCTTGGTGTTAAGGCTTAAATCCACCATTATAAACTTAGTTTACTGTGATTAGTTGAGTTGTCCCTTAGGTTGAGGTGAGAGAGTGCTCTCGATAGGAAGGCGGGATACTTCCGGGTGTGGAAGTGTCTTCGATTTGAGAACGGTGGAAGTGACTTCGATTTGAGCGCGGAGATTTTCCGGTGTAAAGTCCTCTTTGTAAGGGAAACGATATAATCTAGTAAAACTAGTTTAAAAATTCTAAGCGGAGTGCTTAGGTAGTGGAGTAGACATATATTGAGACCCAATCACTATAAATAATTGTATTAGCATTGTTTATCTTGCATTTTTTATTGCTTATCATTTATATCTTACTTTCGCTTACTACTCGATTTATGAATTGTCTAAGTAATCAAGTAAACGATTAAAATCAAAATTAAACGACAAATTTAATTAACACACTATTCATTCTCCTCTAGTGTGATCATTTCACCAGTGCACCGTATTCTACTAACATCCCTATCCACGAGATGAGGTCAACCAATCTCCATGTGAAGTCCCTGATGGATTTTTTTACTGTTGTATAAGTATTAATTAAATAAAAAAATTTAAGATATTATTTAAATATTTAGAACACCATAAGTCAAGTTACTAAAAAATCTATTTAATATTTTATAAAAGATCACGTAAACATCGTTACTTATAATACTAAACAATTAATAAATGACTACTTAATGAACCTGAAATCTCGACACGAGCCAAACTATTTGGGTTAGGTCGGGTTGGATATAATCCGACCAAACCCAATCATAATTGGGTCGAATCTTGGATTTCAAAATTTGAAATCGGATAATCCGAGACCCGACCCAATGAATAGATTAGTTACATTTTTATAATTATTTTTAAAAATATTATATTAAAACATAATTAATTTTTTTAATTAATTTTAAAATATTTTTTCAAAAAAATTATTTTAAAAAAACTTATTTTTACCTAAGCAGGTAAACTCGATTACCCAACCCAACCATGCATGACTATACTCTGTCGGGTTGGGTCAGGGTTAAGAGGTGAAAAATTTTGAACCCGGCTCGATTATACTTGGTCAGGTTGGGTTAATTTTTTTTCTAAATCCGACTTGATCCGGTCCGTGAACGATCGTACTTAGTGACATAATATAATTGTTATAATTTATTTTAGTACTAATAAAAAGAAATGGATAAATTTAAGATAAAAGTCAAAATTTTAAAATATTTTAATCTTAAGGAACAATTTGAGTTTTGTTAGATAGTTTTTTTTCAATCATTTGAACCAATATTCTTTAACGGAGAATCATCAGCACCACCCTACCCTAGCAAAAATAAAAATAAAAAGGCAAAGAAAGAAGAGCAGTTACTTAGATTCATAATTTGGACACGGGATTTTCTCAGGTCTATAATATGAATTTGAATTTTCCCAAATTCATAATTAAATGACCAAAGTTTCAATTTTACCATTCATTTCAAAATATAAATTTTTTATTAATTAAAAATCTTTCTAAAAGTATTTAAGTGTTTCAAAATAAATAATTTTTTTTCAGCAATTCATATTAATATTATAGTAGATAAAAATTTATTTTAGTGGCTAATAATATTTTTTTAAAATATTTAAAATATTTTTTAAAATTTTTTAAATACTTAGATTATACACTTGTTAAGTAAAATATAACATAAATTAATTTTTTAACAATCATTGTAGTATTTTTTTAGTGTCTAAAAAATTTATTAGTAGCCAAAATTATTTTTATTTTTTATTTTTTAATGCAAAATTATTATAAAATAAAATAAAAAATATTATTATTAGCCACTAAAATAAATTTTTATCTACTATAATATTAATATAAATTATTGAAAAAAATATATTATGAATGATAAAAAAAATTATTTATTTTGAGTCACTTGAAGAGTTTTAGAAAAATATTTAATTAGTAAAAGAAATTATATTTTAAAATGAATGACAAAATTAAAATTTTGACTATTTAGTTATAAATTTAAAAAAAATTAATTTTATATTATGAATTTGAAAAAATCTCACGTCGATCGATATGGATAATTGCTCAAGAAAGAAAAACTTTTGTAAAGATCCATATCACCTGGTTGAACAAATTGAGAGATTGATACCTTCAATGGTGCCACTCAAATGATCCCGCAGCTCGATGAGCATTAATCGATAGAAACACTGTATAGCCAAAAAGAATCAAATTAATATCTCAGAAGCTTCTTGCTTGTAAAAGCCACACGGATCATATTAGGACAGCACATGATATCAGGGGTGCAAGTGACCAGAGTTGCTCCTGAACTACTAGGTATCTACTCGATGTTGAGCTTGACCTTGATCGAGCTTTAATCTCTGGGTTTGAGCTCAAGCTTTCAAATACCCAACTTGTGTACCACATAAGCACTAGTCATAAACTGAAATGGTATGATTATAATAGAGTTCTAATTACTAGGAAGATGTTCACT
Source organism: Canna indica (assembly GCA_034359265.1). NCBI lineage: Eukaryota > Viridiplantae > Streptophyta > Magnoliopsida > Zingiberales > Cannaceae > Canna > Canna indica. Next base: position 69,085,926 of record CP136894.1, on the reverse strand, counting down.
AATGAAGAAATTAGATAAAATAAAACGAAAATTTCTTTTTTCCAACTTTTTGGAGTGAACATCTCGATCTCCACTATCATGGATTTCTTTGCGCGAAGTCAGCGGATTCTAAGTTTGCACCATTCACCGGGGCAGCGAGAAGATTGTTGGATGATGAAGCCATGGACATAGATGTCCCCGCGTCATCATCTTCTTCTTCCCCGAGCCGATCTTGCCATCGTCTCTTGTTCTTTTCTGACTTCGTCAACGGCAACGGGAAGGGAGCGCTGATTCCTGTGCACCCTTCACCGGCGCAGCGAGAACGCTGCAAGAAGCAGACGACGTCATGCGTTCTTCGTTAACTTCCATTCCCCCGAGCAGACGGTGCCGTCGGATTACAGGTAAGCCCGTGTTCTTTTCTGATTTCGTCAATGGCGTGGAGGACCAAGAACACGGCGAGAGGAATTCACCGGCGTGTGTGCCATTCACCGGCGTGGGGAGAAGATTGCTGGACGACGAAGACATGGACGTGGACGTCGCGAGCCCTTCTTCTCTGCCGAGCGGATCTAATTGCCACCGTCAGCCGACGCAAAGCATCCTGTTCATTTCTGAATCCATTGGCGATCCTCGAGAGGAGGAGGCGGGGCAGAAGCAGATGCCGTTTTCCGGCATTGTGAGGAGGATGAATGAGATCACAGCTGCAGGGAGGGGAACGAAGAGGGGTAGGGTTGCATCGGGAGAGACAGAGGAAGAAGCACGGCATGCTCTGCTTATTTAAAAGGTGCACGACATGCTCTGCTTATTTAAAAGGTGCACAGTAATTGTTTGATTTCAAGAACCGCGTAAGAAACTTTTGATGTCTTATCTTGAATAAATAAATTTATTGTATGAATGAATTGATTCGATTAGATAGAGTGAATGGTGAAAATGGTCTCATCACATGATTAAGGAGTTTGGCAATAATAATTATTAATTTATGGCAGAGACAATAAATTTTTTAAAAATATAAAAAATTTGATTTTATAACAAGACATATATGAAGAATTAAATGCATAGAGCAGATCAAACTTAGTGCCTATTAAATTCACACAAATTGGTTGGTTGAAGAAACACATACATTTTTTTTTTGTCAGAAGATAACACGTGCATTAAATAATATAACATATATGGTTATTATGACATTGGAATATCCAATATATTTATTTTTTATTTTTAAGAAGATATCTCAAGACTTAATTTTTCATTTTGTAACATAAGACGATATCTCGAGACTTAATATTTCATTTTGTAACATAACAAGATATATATCTCGTTAACTTTTTGTTCAAAAAATTGTTAACAGGGATTAACAAAACATATATATATATATATATATATATATATATCGAAATTTAACAAGTTACCCATACAATTAAGAAGTAATCCAATTATACCCCCTTGTTTTTAGTTTAATCAAGTCACATCATAAAATTTTACAAATATTTCTATATGTCGAAAAAATAATTTCAACTGGACATTTTTTTACAGTAAAATATCAAAATAGTCATTGCTACAACCATTATACGTACAATATCCAACTGGACAAACTGGAATCCATGGAGACAAAATGGCTTTACGCTGCATAACTCATTATAATAATCCAAATAATTAATCAAATTTATGATAAAAAATACGAAACTAAAAATAAGGCAGATGCATGGAATTGATTTTTTTTAGATTTAAAAGCACGAAGTTCCATTTGATCTTAATCTTATCTTGGCTAATTAAAATAAATATATTGGATATTCCAATGTCATAATTGTGATATTATTTAATGTATGTGTTTTTCCAACCAAGCAATTTGTGCGAATTAATTTTTAATTCATGGGAAGAAAACAGTACGATAGTTAGTGCATATTAAGTTCTGTCTTTTGTGTGAATTTTTTCAACCAAGCAATTCACCGTTCACCTCAATCTAATCGAAATCTATTATTTATTCAAGATAAGATGCGGTTCTTGAAGAAGTCAAACAATTACCGTGCATCTTTAAAGGAAGCAGAGCATATTAGCCCTAAAATGTACACCTCCTATAATGCCGTGCTTCTTCCTCCGTCTCTCCCGATGCAGCCCTACCCCTCTTCGTTCTCCTCCCTGCAGCTGTGCTCTCATTCATCCTCCTCCTCCCAATGCCGGTAAACGGCGTCTGCTTCTGCGCCGCCTCCTCGCCAATGGATTCAGAAATGAACAGGATGCTTTGCGTCGGCTGACGGTGGCAATTAGATCCGCTCGGCAGAGAAGAAGGGCTCGCGACGTCCACGTCCATGTCTTCGTCGTCCAGCAATCTTCTCCCCACGCCGGTGAATGGCACACACGCCGGTGAATTCCTCTCGCCGTGTTCTTGGTCCTCCACGCCATTGACGAAATCAGAAAAGAACACGGGCTTACCTGTAATCCGACGGCACCGTCTGCTCGGGGGAATGGAAGTTAACGAAGAACGCATGACGTCGTCTGCTTCTTGCAGCGTTCTTGCTGCGCCGGTGAAGGGTGCACAGGAATCCAGCGCTCCCTTCCCGTTGCCGTTGACGAAGTCAGAAAAGAACAAGAGACGATGGCAAGATCGGCTCGGGGAAGAAGAAGAAGATGACGCGGGGACATCTATGTCCATGGCTTCATCATCCAGCAATCTTCTCGCTGCCCCGGTGAACGGTGCAAACTTAGAATCCGCCGATGTCGCAAAGAAATCCATGATAGTGGAGATCGAGATCACCCTCTCTTGCAATCTGTGTGAGGCACGGGAGTGAAGCGAAGGCGAAGATGAAGAAAAGATTAGTTCGGGCGAAACGGAAACAGAAGAGCCAGACTCGTAGTTTTTTTTTTCATATATATAATGGGGAATCAAACAGAGAAATTATATTATTTTTCATTAATATAAAGGGCAATACATTTCTTTTGGAGTAAATTACATCACAGTCCACCACAAAATATAAATTACATTTATTATTATTATTATTATTATTATTATTATTATTATTATTATTATTATTATTTACATGAATCATGTAAATAATAATTATTCATAATTCACCACATGGATCTAATTTTCATTTGAGCGACATGAATCATGACATGAATCTTGCAATGCATAATTCTGGATCAACCTCAAAGTTGCAGGTAAATCATAAATCCTTGGCCAATTTTTTAACTAGTAAGAACGTAGCAGATTGCTATTAGTTACAAATGAAAGTTAAGGCTATATTTACTAAAATGCTGCTATATGTAATTACTATACAGCATTTATTGTATGCTGATGTCTCACTTTTGAATGAATGCACTTCTGATTTCAGATTACCACCGGTCTATTTTAGCAAAGACAAGGAAAAGAAACCTGATCACCTCTAACATTCTTGAGAGCACTCATTTGACTATTCTTCACACTTGGATACTTGGAACCAAAGGCTGCCAGAGAAATGGAAAGCAAAGTTTAGGCCAAAGGAGGAGATGAGTTCAGGAACGTAGATTTGCACCTTAAAGGAAGAAAAGATGAGATCCAATTTAGCTGTGTTATTGCATCCTTAGATCCAGGTCAGAGGGTGAAGAAAGTCATTCAAGTCCGTTTACATCGTCATCTTTTGCCATTCAAGTTAGCTGTGTTATGCAATGGGAAAAAGTTTTTGACAAAGTTGTGGCCTGATATTGGATATTTTGTTAGACCACTCTCTATGAGCATGCATGAATTTGTAGATAAGGAACAGCAATTACCAGGGATGTGAGTATTCAAAGAGGTCAGTGGACTATCTCATTTGGTTTAAATAATTTCTGATGTCCTTTTTTCTATTTAGGATTATACTAAAGATCCAGATAGGAGATTTGTTGCTGATACAGTGGCTGCAATTGGGTTGTGCGCACAAAGGTTACCTATGATAGCATCTATTGCTTAGAAGGGCTTTTGGGGCTCACATTTCATGGTAACTTAAAATTATATATTAACTAAACTGATGGTTACAAGTTGTTACTAACAGCAATTTGGATGATTTTGCAGAGTCAATTAAAGCTTGATCGATGGATCGAGAAGCAGGTGTTTTGGTTCAAGCAATCATGTCAATTAAAGCTATAATAAAGCAAGATCCAACTAGTTATGAGAAGGTAGCTAACCGGATTATCATTCTACTTTTCAGACCCATTGCTTGATGAGTTCAGTTCATGAGCACTAGTTATGATGCCACTGGGATATTTCTTCTGCCATCTGGCTTAAGCATTAGAAGCTTCACTTGTTTTCCCTTGTTATTTCATGAATCCCACTGGGATATTATGTTTGCTATATTGGTGCAGTTGTTTCTAAATCCTTCAGCCTAGAGTTGTCATATATTTCCCCCTTATTGCTTTTTTTTTCTTACAGATTATGTGTCATGCTTATTCCAAGCTATATTGGTGCAGTTGTTTTTGAATCCTTCAGCCTAGAGTTGTCATATATTTCCCCCTATTGCTTTTTTTCTTACAGATTACGTCATGCATATTGATACAAGTCATGCAACTCTTAATCAATTATTTGGATTGGATCTGATCTGATCTATGCTTGTGGACCTAAGATAATTATTTAGTTGGAAACAGTGGATTTGTGAACAAAACTAGTTTATACTGGAAGTTTTAAGTTACTAAAGTTTAGATAAACGTGTAGAGGCCTTGGGTTCAGATTTCTTGTAAAGATCAAGCCAGGTATCTCTTTAGTTTTTTCCCCTGAAACCCAACTTCATAAGATCTACACACCTAGAAACTATTACAATGCGATTTTAGTTCATATTTTGATATCTATTGTTGCTTTGGAGTTACAAAATATATTATTAAATTTTGCTCACAAAGGTTGAATGACTTCACCATGAGTGTTGCTTTGATATTAGACCTTACTATTTTCTGGTTCATTTTTATTTATATGTTCAGAATTCTAGATTTATGTTGCTGGTTACATCTACTACATGCTTTTACTCTCTTCATTTGTTACAATTGAAGGTGATTCTCCGAATAAAAGACCCTGCAGCACGCACATTGATTATTTGGATTATAGGAGAGTACAGCTCTGTTGGACAGATTATTCCCAAAGTAGTACCAAGTATACTGAAGTATCTCGCATGGTGTTTTACTTCGGAGGAGGTTTGAGACAAAGCTTCAGATCCTAAATACTTCTGCCAAGGTCAACTTCAAAATATCTGTATTTGCTGTCTTAGTGTTACACTTGAGTGGATTATTTGTTCCCGTCATATTTAGGATTTAGCATGACAGTCTATTATTTGTTCCCAAAATCTTAGGCTATTAAAAAGGAGCACAATCTATTCATTTATATTATTAACACTTCCACTTGCATGTAGACGGGTGAACTAGACTTTCATCCATGCTGAACATGCTGACTAAATTAATTTTGCTGAGGTTTATTTTTAAAAATTATTGACACTTGCAGGATTCAAGTTAAGGGCCACTAACCATGCATGTTAAATTTGATTAACTGACCAACATTTTCAAGCTTTAGTTGTTAGGAAGGAGTCTATTCATTTATTTTCTTAACAATCATTATATGGTAACATTTTCTTCTTTGTTTGTTGATTATTTGGGTTGTTTGATTTGGTATTGGTTGATTCAAACCCAAAATTATTTTTGTCATATCCATATTACACATTTTTAAATAAAAAATGTTAGTTTGTTTCTAGTTAGTTAATGCACATTAAGCAGAATTGTATTTATGCATTTTGAGGATAGCAGAATATTTTCGTGAAGGTAATGGCAACACTAAAATTAACATTGCTATTTTCTTATTTCGTTTAGAGGATGTGATAAAGGTAAAGGAAAAAACATGAAATGATTTCCCTTTTGCTTGTCATTCATTCTATTTTCTAATTGTTCTTATTCTTCTTTAAACATTTAGTAGTTCCTACTTCCTAGTCAGTATCTGTAGTTTAGAAATTGATGTGATAGTGTAGCAATGGAAAGAACAGCACAATATATTGGTAAAAGCTACCTCCATCTAGTTATTACTCTACTTTATGACACTAGTAGTAGTATGATGCCTCATCATTAAAGTTGTCCAGACTAATTCGTTTATGTTGGTATTACTTTGCAGGTTATATTACATGCGCAAGGAGAATATTTGTTGACATTCAGAAAGATTCTGAGCTATATTATTGAATTGGCAAAGTATGACTTGAATTTTGATGTCCCTGATCGTGCTCGTTTCATTTTTAAACTTATGCCTCAGAGTTTAACTTCTCCATCTGACAAAGAGATGGAGTCATGCATACCCAAGAATGGGAGGATGCATCATTAGTTTGGGGAAAACATATTTAATGGAAGAACACATTCAACAATATTCTCAACAAAAACTTCCTGGATTTACCTACCGGGGTCTCTCTCACAGATAGTTCTTCATGCAGCTCCTGGTTATGAACCTCTTCCTAAACCTTGTAGCCTTCTTGATAATGATCTTAATCTCCAAAGAGGGCTGCTTAATGAGACAGAATTTCCTGCTACAAAAATGGCTAAGAACAATTCATTTGGAACAAATGACCCTGATGTGTCTTCTGGATCTTCAATTGAAGAAAGTGGCTGTGTCTATGATTCTCATCATTCTTCCATCAGCTCAAATGGTGAGGGGAATGAATCTGCAATTGATTCAAATGAAAGTGACAATGCTTCTGTCTCAGTTCTGCGTGATGCTCAAGATGGCAGAGAAAAAGCCCTAATTAATGTTTCTGATACTAGCGTTGATCACGATCTTGCAAGTCAAAGTTCCAAGGGAAATTTGTCTTCATTCATCTCTACAGATTTGGCAGAGTTGATGTCTAAGTCAGAACTGAATCATGGCTGGATGAGCAACCAGCTTCTACTTCAGTGAAAAAGCCTCCACAGCCTTCTTCTGGCAGAATATCAATTAACAATCTTAATTGTACTGTAAGACCAAAGCTCCACACTCTTCTCGATCCTACAGCTGGCAATGGCTTGAGAGTAGAATATGCATTTTCATATGAGATTTCAACTATATCCCCAATCTTAGTACTTCATGAAGTTTTTCTCGAGAACTGCTTTTCTGAATCATTAGTAAATATAGTATTGAAAGATGGGGAGTCTACTTTGGGTGTGGAATCTTCAGATCAAGTGATGGGAGAACCTGAAAGGTATTTATGTGCCCCATTTCTCAGCATTTTCTTTGTACTATTTAATTTGGACTCTTATTTTCAGTCTAGTAGAAATTACATCTTGTGGAATTTTTTGTTGCTCATATTACTTTTATAAACTCACATGTTCCATTTATCAACAGATAATATACCAGCTTTACTTGCTTTTGAAGAGATTGCATCCTTAGATCCAGGTCAAAGGGTGAAGAAAGTCATTCAAGTCCGTTTTCATCATCATCTTTTGCCATTCAAGTTAGCTGTGTTATGCAATGGGAAAAAGTTTTCGACAAAGTTGTGGCCTGATATTGGATATTTTGTTAGACCACTCTCTATGAGCATGCATGAATTTGTAGATAAGGAACAACAATTACCAGGGATGTTTGAGTATTCAAAGAGGTCAGTGGACTATCTCATTTCTTCTGATTTTAAAAATGTTCCTTGTTGATATCCACAGCATTTGATTAGTGACTATATTGGATATAAGGTACTTAAACACCTAATTATTAAAACAACAGAATCTTTTGGTTGATATTGTTAGAACTTTAGAAGTCTAAATATAGTCTCGTTTTAAGTCACCTCAAAAATGCAAATGAAAAAAATGAAAAATTGCCTACTTTGCCACTAATATATCCTTAAAGTTCTTATTAGTGCACTCAAATACACCAGGCAGCTCTGGACTACATGACTATCATAGCCAAAAGCGAAAAAGATAAAAAATGCAAGTGTCAGAAATATTCATATCTCACAAAATGTCTAATCGCATGGTATAGATATGCCCTCATATTTCATATTACCGCCCTTGTTGATCACTTCAGACATACAAATATACACTTCTTTCATGTGCACATATAGAAATATCACTATACTGCTGGTTCATATATCAACAGGAATGTAACAGGTTAAAAATTGTTACATTTCAAAAAAAAAAAAAACAGGTTATAAAATCTTTTGCTTGACAATGCCATTATTTTGGTATTCGTGGGCAATGGAAACAGTTAGATGATTTACCTAATAATTAGGATATGATAGAGGATGGGGTAGTCTTATAGTGTGATTACCTGGAACATAGAAAACATAGAATGACAAAGCATTTCTCAGTATTGAAATAGAAAAAGTTTATAGTTTGTATGAAATTAAAATGCCACTTTTTCAGCTAACTTACTTTCTTTTCCTGCTGTATTAAGTAGCTGATATTCCAAAATTATGTAACAGGTGCATATTCAAGGATCACATGGAGAAGATTGACAACCAGAAGGATGACAATTCATTTGATTCGGATAAAATTATTTTAGTTTCTAAAATTCTAGCATCTGAGGTTCTAAGCAATTCTAATGTTTCCCTTGTGAGTGCCGACATCCCAGTTCCCAGTTTCTTTTATCGATGATGCATCCGGTTTGTGCTTCCGTTTCAGTGGGCAATTATTGAGTAGCTCAAAGCCAGTCCTGTTTACTATCTTGGCTGAGGGCAAGTTCTCTGAACCATTGGATATCACAATCAAAATCAATTGCGAAGAAACAGTTTTTGGCCTAAACTTGCTAAACAGAGTGGCGGCATTTCTACAATGAAAGAAGGCATCCAACCTCTCCTTTCCAGTTTGTTTCCTCTCTCCAGACTTGGTCGAGGTACCCATTGTGATCTCTGATGAAAGCCACAATTTCCTCCATCAATATCCACTCAGCAGAGACGAAGACCTCGCAACGTCCACATCCATGTCTGAGACATCCATCAACCTTCTCCCCATGCCGGCGAACGGCACACATCTGGAATCTTCTTTCACCCTCGATCCACGCCATTGAGGAAATCAGAAAAGAAGACGGTCTTTTCGATCATCTGACGACGTCTGCACAATCTTGGAATCCGAAAAGAAGACGATCATCTTGCCACCCCGCTGAACGACGATCTTGGAATTCGCCGATTTCGAAAGGAAATTCACCATTTATAAGTAATTTTGTGTCCTGAAATTTTGTCAAATTAATTTACACTATTTAATTTTTAGTTTCATGATTTTTCATTTTATAAGTATTTTTTTGTCAAAGCGAAGCCGATTTAAGTAAAACCAATCAAAAATATTTTTAAAATATATTCAAATTCTTCATATATTTATAATTTTTATAAATTGATGTTAATTATGACATCGTGATGACGATATCATGATTCAATTCTAAATGAGCTTTCAATACAATTTAAGTCTTGTTCTTGGTTTTCTTCTTCATGATTTTTCTACGTTGAGTTTCGTCTAATTATGCGATCGGGACATTATCCTGTGGCCGATATGACTGAAATTTGGGGAGCATGTCCGAGACCCCTTGCCTCTGGATGGGAACGATGGAGATCTGTTTTGGACGGGTAGATTTTGGGATACACGAGAGGAAAGGAGAGGGCGTGGGAGGATTTGGAACTTGGCAGTGCACTTGGGCTTCGTTGATGGTGAGTGGATTTGGACCTCTCTCTTCCATGTTCATCACCCTTGCCGCCACCCCTTGGAATGGGGATTTTGTTTGATTCCGATTGATTTTTCTCGTATTGGAATCAGATTGTAGAACAAAGGATTAACGTCTTATTGTTGTGGATTTTTGAATCGGATTTGTGATCCTTTGCTGCATGGTTCATGGCCAATTTTGGTGATGCCGCCCCTTAATGATTCTTGTAGATGACATTGGAACACAGTATATTGTAGAGGCTTCACATTAGGGACTCACCTAGATGTTATTAAGATAAGATCAAATGTAGATACTTAAAGTTAGGAACAACATGGAACCTAGGTACACTAAAAAACTTATGGATTATTAGATTTACATTATAGGGTGGTTTCACCATAGGAAGGAGGTAAGGGGCCAAATTCCCCTTTGGGAAATATTCGGGTGTGGGTGGTCGGCCCTATAAGGTTAGGGACATGGGTTGGATGGACATTTAGCTAACTTTATACTAAACATCATGACATGTTATTAATACTATGTGTAGTTGTTTCTTATATGTTCGGATGTTGTGTTCTTATGATGTAGGTGATTTCTTCATGTTGAAAAATTGCTATTGTTTCATATGTCATTTCTATGTTATGCATTGGATAGGCAATTATGTTAGCATATGGACATGGTGGTATATGGTTATGTAGCATGTGAATATGATGGCATATGGACATGTTGGTATATGATTATGTAACAAGTGAATATGATGGCATATGAACATGTTTGGTATGTGGATGTGGAAAGGCCGGGGTACGACCATGGAATATATACATGCACGGGGGATATTAAGGACCCTAAAGGTCCTAGAGCATTTTTACTGGATATGTGGATGGTGCTTTTATTTCTTTATGATTATATTGATTATGCATGGATTGGGTGTGCTTGTGCTTGTGCTTGCTCTCTCTCTCCCACTTATGAGTTTCTGGATCGGGAAGCTCGTCAGCCGCCACACTGACGACTGACTCGGAGTGGCATGGGCAGGAAGCTCGTTGAGCCAAAGCCAGGCTCAGTGACCAACTCGTAGGACCGACGGGTCCCTGGATTATTGGACCGACGGGTCCCTGGATATACGACGGACGGGTCCTTGGACCGGGAAGCTCGTCAGCCCGCCACACTGAGGACCGACCCGGGTGGCTTGATTGGTTTTGGTGATTATGCATATTGGTTATTTTATATCATATCTGGATTGGTGATTATGCATACTAGTTGTTATATCATATCTGGATTGGTGATTATGCATACTTGTGGTTATATCATATATAGATTATTGGTGATTATGTATACCTGTTGCTATATCATATTTGGATTGGTAATTAGGGATGTCAACGGGGCGGGGCGAGTACGGGGGGTGCCTACCTGCTATCCGCCCCGCGAAATAAACGGGTACCCGCTACCCGTTTATTCCCCGCGGGTATCAAAAATGAGTACTCATTTAATTATCCACGGGGGACGGATACCCACGGGTATTAGCGGGTACCCATAACACTTTTTAAAAAATATATAAATTATAATAATTTAATAACACTTCAACTCTTAAGTATTTTGATAACAACTTCATTTTGATAAACACACAACATTTTAATAACAACATCATCATAAGATTTCAAAACATAAAGTATATGAGTATTGAATTAAGTTGAGGTTTTTTTAGTATATGCACAAAGGGTAATATTGTAATTTATTAATTCTCACGGGTAAGGGTACCCACGAGTACGGGTACTATAATATCAGTACCCGCCCCATATAATAAACGGGTAAGAAAAATTACTCACGAAATACCCGCGGGTAGGAAACTACTCGTCATAAACGGGTAAACACCCGTGGGTACCCGCCTAAATGGGTAATTTTGCCATCCTAATGGTAATTATGCATGCTTGGTACTACTTATGAGTTATATGCCTATCTTCTACTATATATATTTACTCGCTGGACTTATATTACTTGGATATGGTGGTTAGAGGACTGAACCACTCACTAAGTCCTAGTTGGACTTACTGTTTATTATGTTGTTCTTTTTCAGTATTTGAGCGTGATCAGAAAGGTACTGGGATACAGTAGCATGGTTGGTGGGGGCAGGGTTAGCGAATCTCGTGACGTGTCGTGGTCGGGGGTGTTTATCCAAGTCTATAAAAAGTTTTATATTTTGTCACAGCCCAAAACCTGAGCATGATTGGCCAAAGTACTACATGTACTCCGAAGCCTAACTCAATCATAAAAACCAACAATTACGAAACATTGCACAATTCATAAAGAAAACTAGTTTTCTTTCAATAAACATAATGGATCAAGATTCCAAAACCGATCAATAAATAATCTGAAGATTTCAAATGTGTAAGATTCATATAGAATAAATCAAGTAAACACAGACAGAGTTTTGACTTTCAAAATGCCGAAACAAAGTTTAGACACCAATCTATCTAAAAAGAAATATAAGTGACCCTACGGACTCAACATATCCCCCGACCACGATGTGTCATGAGACGCGCTGCTCTTGCCACCACCAGCTACGCTACGGTAATCCAGTACCTTTTTGATCTCGCTCAGGGGCTGAAAATAATAATATAAATCGTAAGTCTGCTAGGACTTAGTGAGCAATTATTCCTCAATCCATCATGTACATTAACAACAAGCAACAATGCATGATTATTTAAAATATAATTTAACGAATGCATCTATTATTTCTCATGCGAATCAAATTCAACAATATACGTATAACCCTGCATTCAAGCATATAATGTGTATAATATACATCAGTATTAACCATAATAGGAATTAAACATCTATAGCACCATCAACCAATCAAACAAGCCACCCGGGTTGGTCGTCAGTGTGGCAGTGCTGACGAGCTTCCCGGTCCAAGGACCCATCGGTCCTATGGCTGTTCATTGGGTCGACCCGACCCAATGAACCCGAGAACCCGACCCGACTCGACCTATTTGGGTTTAGTTGGGTCGGGTCGAGTACAATTTGACCAAACCCGACTATAATCGGGTCGGGTCTCGGGTCATCGGGTTTCAAATTCTAAAACTCAAGACCCGACCCGATGACCCGATTATTTATATTTTTTAATTATTTTTTAAATATTTATATTAAAAAATATTGTTAGAAACTCTTTTTTTATCTAAACTGGTAAACTCGATTACCCAACCCGAACCTGTCACACCCCAACTCAGGGTCACGTGACCGGTCAGGGTATACGTGCTTATACCCCGAAGCCTAACCCATGCACATGCCAACATCATAAACAACAATTAATAACAGTTTTTAATAATAAAAGAACCAAAATATATTTTCATTTCAAAACAACGAGATTTTAAATACATATCTCAAGTGCGGAAATAAATCGAAGAGCAACAGTTCTTTTAATAAATAAAACTGAATAAAATGAGAATGTCCCCACGGGACTACAACTCCAAATACCCACGGGACAACCTACTAAGGACTCGACTACGACCCCTAACTAGGACTGCTATGAGATCATGTGGCTCCTTTGCCCTCCAGCTGCGCCAAGTGCTCCAGCTCACCTCATCGGTCAGGCTCTGCAAAACAAAACAAAACAATGATAACGGGTGAGTTCAAAGAACTCAGCGAGTGGTTTTATCCGCCCTCACAAATAAACACAAAGATAACATAAATAAATTCTATCTCTAAAAAGGCCACATCACCAAAAATGTGACTAGCTACCAAGCCCGAAGGCCATCCATGCCCACGACATCTAACTCTCCAAAGAGGTGCATCAGGCCGAAGCCCTACCATGCCCGAAGGCAACGTCACCTGAAAATGTGCATCAGGTCGAGCCCAACCATACCCAAAGATAACTTCACCATCAATGAGGTGCATCAGGTCGAAACTCTACCATACCTAGAGGCAACATCACTGTCAAGAGGTGTATCGGGTTGAAGCCCTACCATGCCCAAAGGCAACATCACCATCAAGAGGTGCATCGGGTCGAATCCCTACCATGCCCAAAGGCAACATCATCATCAAGAGGTGCATCGGGTCGAATCCCTACCATGCCTAAAGGTAACCGCGCACATATCAGGATAATCGGGAAAGGTCCTCCGAACTTATCGTGCAGGTTGGGAATAGACATCTAACCACACGGGCGTAGCCCGTAATCGGGCTCCTAAATGAGCCGCTCCATCACTCCCAAGGATATGGCGCATCACACATATCAGGATAATCGAAAAAGGCCCTTCGAACTTATCATGCAGGTTGGGAATTGATATCCAACCACACGGGTGTAGCCCGTAACCCGGCTCCTAAATGAGCGGCTCCGCCATTCCCAAGGATATGACACATCGTACATATCGGGATAATCGGGAAAGGCCCTCTGAACTTATCCTGCAGGTTAGGAATTTACATCCAACCACGAGCTGCTCCGCCATTCCCAAGGATATGGCGCATCAAGACCTTAGTCAAGATTCTCCTACGGTGTCCTCACTATGAAGCGTCTCAACACTTCAAACCCGACCTTTACCCCTTAGATCCACAACGTCATGAATCTGTGTGGTTTTATTTCATGCATACATCGTAAGTTGCAGATTATGCTCACCCTTAGACCTCATTTTAATTATAGAATTAAAATCTAAATCATCTCAACTAGGGTTTTGTTTTAGAGTTTTATTTTAGGTTACTGTTCTACCCAAAAGTGCTGTGTCTGACCCAAATCTAATCTCCAAAGTGTGTCCTATGTTTCCAAACTATGTTTTCTGGTCAAAACGATAGGTTACACGACTATAATCAGAGATCAATTCACATAATAACAGAGAAATCAAAAATCAGCCCAGATTCAATAAACAGCACATAAATTTCAGAAAGCTGAAATTTCCAGCACAACATGAAATAAAAATTCGAATTTTACAGAATTAAATTCCTAAATTTCTAACATCACAGATTCATATCATCAAACCAATCATGCATACAATCTCATAATTTTTATTTAATAAAACTAACATATATATCAAGAATCAATAAAGTTAAATTAATTCTTTAGCATCAAGAACACCTAGAACTCCAATATGAGGTTTACACCCAAAATTCTCAATATTTAAATAATAAAATCACAAATCTTCCCTTAAACATAAATTCCATGATATGAGATCAAAATTTAGGATCTAAGCATGGCATAGAAAGCCGGAAAAATCTCAAGAACACAAAAGGACATTATCAAAATCAAGAATCCTCAAGGCGGCTTCAAGAAAACTCGAAGAAAACCCGAATAGGAGGGATAAAACCACTCACCTTGATTAGGAAAATGATTTAAAGAAGAACTTCCAAGCGGCGATATCCAAATCCGACCTCAAAGGGGGCGACTTGACTCAACAAGGGAGAAAGAAGGGCGGCAGCTCCTTTCTCAACTTTTTAGGTGGCTCCAAAATAGGAGCCACAAGCCATGAGGGGGGGGTTTATACACCCTCCCCAACCCTAACCCCTTAAACTATTAATTCATAACCCGCATCCACCTTAAGCCAAAACCAAAACCCGCTAATCAAATAGACTTAAATAATTTAATTAATCTCATTCTAATAAATCACAAACAATTAATTAAATACTCATATGAACATAATTAGCAATTATGCACACACAACACCAAATTAAATACTCTCAACCATCCAAGCCTAAAAATTCATAAATTCATAAATTTATATTCTACTTACCCGAGCTCGCAAGCTCGCTCCGGACCATGAGTCGACTCGACCCGACCATGAACTAGTCCGCTAAGCTGGCAAATACACATAAAAGGAAAAATAATAAATTTAAATATCGGGGATATTACAGAACTCGACCCGTGAACACTCCTAGTCGGTCCTATATCCAGGGACCCGTCGGTCCTACAAGTCGGGTGCTGATCACCTCTGTCTCAGCATTCTTTTCGCTTTTGTCACCCAAGTCGGTCGCCGATGTGGCGGTCAACGAGCTTCCTGGTCTACAACCACAAGCACAACCAATCAACCATATCGTCACCAGTAAATATCTCAACAGTGAACGTAATATTTCAAGAAGGCAAGTGTATGTCCTGGGACCCAGAGGTCCACACAATACACATATATTATTCCCATAGCTATACATTAGTCCGCACCACAATACATGATAACACGATCCACACAGTTATAAAGCAATTAAAGATATATCATGTAGCAATGAAATGATCAGCAGTGAAATACTAAAATAAATATCAAAGACACTTTGTGAAATCGCCCGCTCATCACCCCAATCATCTCCTCACATGGTCAACCCCTACTAAGTTTTCTCCCTTATAGTTTGGTGTCCCTAGGATATCAAATTAAGGAGACGTGGCCTAGGTGTATCTAGTTCTATAAGTTTTTCTATCTTACGTCCCTACGTCGTGCACACCCCGTCGAGTGCACATGAACCATAATGCAGTGGGGAATGTCTAAAAATGTCATATTCCCTTAACGAGACAGCTTGTTTACACCTAGGTTAGCAAGATCTTTAACAAGGCAGTATGTGCAGGATTAAAAAAACCGATCTCTATATGAACAATAGGCTTGTATACCTACAGTAAATTGTTTGCACCTAGGAAAATATGTCCTAAATTTGTATGCCTAAGGTAGGTTACATGCACCTAGAGAAATATGTCCCTAACCTAAGGAATTCATGGGCATGTATAGGAGGCTGTCGGAAACCCAATTCATAGTGTCTTGGGCGGCAATTTAGATCAAGAGGATGGTTTTCATGCAAGAATTAACTCATACTAATAGGGAAAAAAATGATTTAATCTATGGAAGATTACTGTCAACAACTCATGAAATAGATGAATTCATCCTTGAAGAACATCACAAGCACGGGAGGCCGGCGGCAGCATTGAACGGTGAGTAAAATCCAAGTAAAAGCAAGATTCCATACTAGCAATTATACCACAGCAGTGAGGAGCAAAGACAACTAATTTATGAAGGAATTATGTCGTCAATTCATGAGGAAGTCGAGTTAATTCATGAAGAAAAACCATGGCACAGGGGTTCGGTGGCGGCCCCATAAATCCGACAGGAAACTCTCAGCCGCAAATTTAAATCCTCATTTAAATTTTTTTCCCGACACATAAATTCTGTCGTCAATTCATGAGGAAGTCGAGTTCAAGCTTACCAAATTTTTCCCCGAAATTCCGCTAACTCGCTTAATTTAAATCCTCATTTTCCTGCTACGAAACCAGTTAAATATAATAAAAAAAAATCTTTTTGGTTATAACATATTTTCGCTGAGTCACGTAGACTTGGGTTTAGTTTTCTTATTTCCGCACTTTTGATGTTGAGAGATTTTATTATGTTAAACTAGTTTTCTTTCAAAAAGATTTTGAACTACTGCAGCTATTGAGTTATTTTAATTGATAGTTTGAAATTTACTCAGTTTATGTATTTCTGCAAATCGCATTGGTTTTATAAACTGTACATGTTTTGTGGTTTTATCTGGTTGTCTTGGTTCGATTAGACTTCAAAGTGAGTGGTACTCTGGCTAGTCATGCTCGGATTTGGGGTGTGACAATAATAGAAATATATTAGTTTGATTTGAAGTATCAATATTTTTTGCCACGTGTCATTTTTCACCGTGGCATCATATGTGGTCGAGCTTCAGTTACCACGTTGGCTTCTGTTTGCTGACGTGGACTTCCGTTAAGAAAAAATGCAAAAGTGATCCAATTATGTAACATCGAGAGATATTTTGATCAAAAACATTGTTAAGGGGCAAATTTGTATATTTTTTAATACTTCGGGAGCAAATTTGGCCCTTTTTCTTAAATTTTTTTTCTAAAATGCATATATGAACTTGATTATAAACAAAATTAGAAAAAATAATAATAAATATACTAAAAGATAATATGAACAATACTACCAAAAAAAAACATAAAATTAGATTGTACGATAAATAATAGATAGTTAATAATATTATAAATTTATAAAATAAATTTTCAAGTAAAAAGTAAAATAAAGGAAAAAATAATATATAATATAAAATATGAAAATGTGTATATTTATAAAGTATATTTTATATAAAAAAATGAATATTAAAATGTCCGGAAATTTTGGAAAGATAAAATCATGCAATTATTTTTAGAGAAATTTGCATCAATATAAAAATTTGATTACATTCAAATCAAATCAAATTAAAATTGAGATTTAGATAACCTTATATATTTTAAAATTCAAAATTTTAAATTTTTTAATGTAATAAGTTGAATCGAATAAAAATCTAAATAAATTAAACTAATTATAAAATTTCAAATTTTAATAGGTAATAAATAAAATATAATAATATTGTTAAATATCTATTAAAAATATATACTACCAAAATAAAAAATAAAATGAAATTTGAAATCAGAATTTTGATAACATAATAAGAACTCAAAATATAAAAAAAACAAAGAGTATATCATAATTAAATAATTATATGGCACAATCCAATTTAATTAATATTTTATTGAGGCTAGTTCAATTAGTAACCTTTCAAATTCAAAAGACATTAGTCAAAAGCATTAAGATCAGGATAAGAAGAAAGCAAAGGAAGCATTAAGTTTAATCCAATGTATTCTTGACAATTTTCTTTTAGATTTTGGCCAATTGAAGACATGTCTGAAAACAAAATCATCTCAAAATGAAATTAACAACATTCTCATTTGGTCTCAAATTATTGTGAATTCATAAATCTCCAAAATGATATTATAAAATTTCAAATTTTAATAGGTAATAAATAAAATATAATAATATTGTTAAATATCTATTAAAAATAATAAATATTAATACTAACTAAATAAAAAATAAAATGAAACCAGACCTACCTTTCCGTCGGCGTTGACGATATCAAAAAAGAACACGAGCCGATGGGAAGATTGTGTCGAGGAGGAAAAAGGAGAAGAAGATACTACGACGTCTACGTCCATCTCTTCAGCATATAGCAGCCTTCTTGTCGTCCCGCTGAAAAAGGTGAAATCTTAGAATTTGCCTATTTCGAAAGGAAATTCATCGGGACCCATAGAAGGTTAGGCGAAGACTAAAAGTTGCTTCGGGGCATAACCGAAGCAGAGCAGCCAGCCTCGACGATTTTTCTCATATATATATAAAATAGGACGAGTTATACGTGGACTCAAAGAGATGGCATATTCATTCTAGTTCACTCATGTTGTAGCCTCCTCTAGCTGCTATCTTATTCACTCACGTTCGAGCTCTAGCCTCTCTACCTTCCATCCAAGCTACATCACAATACAGTTCTCAGACATCTATCCTTTGTTGCTGTAACAAATGGTTTGCTTTCTATTTCTAGCCTCCTGATAACTTGGGATTTTACATTTCAGTTTATACTCCATTGTCAAGTTAAAAGTCTTCACAAATAACAGATTGATACTTGCACAATTACTTGCAAACTTACAATCATTTCTGTGTTTCCACAACAACCAAATGGACATAGCAATTAAAGCTATCAGCAGGCTTCCTGATTCCTTCTCATACCCCTCACTTTCTTTCATCCAACTGCCATCATGCCATCTATCTCCCTTCCTGAAACCTATCTCTAACTTCTCCTGAACATACTCTCAATACTTCTTTGCAAATTCACACTCAAATGAAAAGTGTTTTGAATCATCCTCTCCTTGATTGCTGCGCTAGTGAAGGCTGCAAACGAATTTGGACCTACCTTCCCCGTCGGCGTTGACGAAATCAGAAAAGGACACGAGCCGATGGGAAGATTGTGTCGAGGAGGAAAAAGAAGAAGAAGATACTACGACGTCTACGTTCATCGATTCAACATCCAGCAGCCTTCTCGCCGTCCCGTTGAAAAAGGCGAAATCTTGGAATCTGCCAATTTTGTGTCACGCCCCAACTCAGGGTCACGTAACCGACCAGGGTATACATGCCTATACCCCGTAGCCTAAACCATGCACATGTCAACTGAACAATAAAATATAGCGGAAAAAAAATAACGAGTTTTATTTCAAATGGAAAACTAAATCAGAAATCATTATAAGTAATTTTAGCAAAATAATAAGGTGCGGAAATAACAAAACAAGTTCAACTGTTCAATTATAATGAAATCTGAAATAAAGACATAAATGTCCCCAAATGAACTACAACTCCAAAACACTGAAATATAAGTGCATGACTAACTACCAAAACTCGACTACGACCCATAATTAGGTCTGCTATGAGATCAATGTAGCTTCTCTGCCCTCCATCCACGCCAAGTGCTCCAGCCCACCTCACCGGTCAAGCACTGCAAAACAAAACAACGACAACGGGTGAGTTTAAAAGAACTCAGTGAGCGGTTCTACCAACCCCCACAAAAAAATAATCATAAATAGGATGCATAAAACAAATCTTCTGACTCAAGCAGGAAAAGGTCACAAGGAAGTGACCAGCTAACAGGCCATTTGGCCACCACCTGCCCGAAAGCAGCCAACACCCAAACGGTGAAGATCAACAAGCCTAAGCCTACCGTGCCCTAAGGCAACAACACATATTAGGATAATTGAGAAGACCCTCCGAACTTATCCTAGTATAAGAAACTCGGGAGCAATCAGGAAGGCCCTCCGAACTTGCTCCACGAGACGCGAAGGGACAATCGGGATTCGCCCATCCGAACTTGCCCCTTTTTGATATCACATGAGTAATCGGGTAGGCCCTCCGAACTTGCCCTTTTAAGATATCACAGGAATAATCGGGTAGGCCCTCCGAACTTATTCCTTAAAACCACATCGAGGATAATCGGGTAGACTCTTCGAACTTATCCCACGAGGCCAAACCAGAACAATCGGGTTTAGCTAATCCGAACTTGTTACACAGGTTGGAAATTAGCCATCCAACCTCCCGGGCCTAGCCCGCAATTTGGCTTCTCAACGAGCCTCTCCGCCATTCATAAAGATATGACACAACATGAGCTAAGTCAAGTCTGTCCTACGGTGTCTTAGGGGTGTCCTTATTGGAAAGCGTCTCAACACTCCAATACTCGACCCCAACTCCTTGACCTGTAATGTCATACACCCGTGTGATTTCATTTCATGCATAAGCTTTACTTGTTGGTTCATAACAGATTATGTTGCCCCTTTGCCCAATTTTAATGATGACATTAAAATTTAAATCACCAAGATTAGGGTTTTGTTTTAGCTTACTGTTATGCTCGAAACTGATGTATCTAACCTGAATCTGGTCTCCAGAGTGTGACCTATGTTTCCAAACTATGTTTTCTGGTCAAAACGATAGGTTACACGACTATGCTCAGCAAATTACAGACACCACAACAAGCAATTCAAAAACAGCACAGATTCATCATCTCAGCATGAAATTCCAGCAACATTAAATTTTCAGCATAGCATGAAAATAAATTTGAAAATTCACAGATATTAAATCCTTAATTCACCAACATATCAGAATTATAGCATTGTGATAAATCTCACAAAAACCATATTTGTTAAGCAAGGTTATCAAGTACTACAATAATCTATAATCAAGAATCAACTTTTAAGATCAAGCACTCATATCAAGAATTTAGATTCAAGAACCTCATGCCTTCGAAATCAAACCCATCTTAGAAACACGTGATATATTTTCCAAAAATCACAGATTTAATAACTAGCATGCATTTATATTTACAAGCATCAAGATTGATGAACAAATTGATTTATAGAAGGCAAGAATACCTACACCCTTCACATAGGCATTTCATCGAACACTTGGAGGGCACCTCTTATCTCCACCTTGGCTGAGCACCCCTAGGGTCACCCTAGGGTTTTTTAGCCTCATATGGGAGGGTTTAGGGCCTCCTCAAACACGGCACACAAAAATAACGACGAGAATTCGAGAGATCGTCAGAAATAAATCAAAATCAACATAGCCTTCAAGAACGACTTCAAGAACTCGAAGAAACCCGAGAAAGAGGGGTAAAACCACTCACCCTAATAGGAAAGATGATGAGAGGGGAAAAGAGGGGCTGGCTCGGCGGCACCTCTTGGCTCGGCTCCAAAGGGAAGGAAGGAGGAGAGGAAAGAGAAGGGAGGGACTTGGCAGCTGGGCTTGGCGGCTCCAAGAGAGAGGAAGGGAGGGGCGGCTGGCGGCTCCTCTCTTTTCCTCAATTAGCTTGTGCGGCTCCAATAGGGAGCTGCAAGCCCTAAGGGGGAATTTATAATTCTTCCCACCTCTTTTAACCCGCATCCGCCTCAACCCGGATCCAATACTCACTAACTTCTCGACCCGCTAATCCACTAAGCTTAATTCAACCCCAATTAATCCCATGCTCTACATAAACATCCAACACATACACACCCATATGCGACATAATTAAATAATCATGCATACAAAATTAAATAAATTTATTTGCGCAAGAAAAAATTTCTATAACACATATTTCTACTTACCCGAGCTCGCAAGCTCGCACCGGACCATGAGTCGACTCGGCTCGACCTTGAACTAGTCCGCTAGGCTTGCACACACACACAATAAATGGAAATTAGATTTAATATCTATGATATTACATTTTGAAAGGAAATTCATCGGGACATAGAGAAGGTTAGGCGAAGACTAAAAGTTGCTTTGGGGCGTAACCATAGCAGAGGTGCCAGCCTTGTAGATTTTTCTCGTGTGTGTGTGTGTGTATGTATATAATGGGACAAGTTATACGTGGCCAGCCATTCCTTTCCCGCTTTACATGAATCCATTCTAAAACCTTTACCTCACTTCCCAACCTTAGAATTCTATTCATCAAATGTCTTAGATACCAAGGAGCAGCATACACTCCTTTAAATATCATAATCACATTTTTACAATCAGAAAAAAGTTCCAATCCCTCAATTCCATTCTTTGTTACGTTGTCCAACCTATACCATATTGCATTAAACTCACCAGCAAGAACATCTTCAGCATTGAATACGTTATTGCCAAACATTTGCCCCGGATGATTATTGAACATAATGTAACCAGCTCCAGCCTCTCTATCTTTCATCCAAGCTGCATCACAATATATTTCTCGGACATCTATCCTTTGTCGTTGTAATAAATACTTTCCTTTCTATTTCTAGCCTCCCGAGAACTTGGGATTTTACATTTCAGTTTATACTCCATTGTCAAGATAAAAGCCTTCACAACTTTTAGTCTTCACCTTACCTTCTATGGGTCTCAATGAATTTACTTTCGAAATCGGCAAATTCCAAGATTTCGCCTTTTTCAGCGGGACGTCGAGAAGGCTGTTATATGTTGAAGCGATGGACGTAGACGTCGTAGTATCTTCTTCTTCTTTTTCCTCCTCGACACAATCTTCCCATCGGCTCATGTTCTTTTCTAATTTTGTCAACACCGACGGGAAGGTAGGTCCGGATTCGCTTGCAGCCTTCACGAGCGCAGCAAGAAGGTTGCAAGATGCGGACATGGCCATGCATTCTTCACCATCTTCCTCTCCACCGAGCAGATGTCGTCGAATTATAGGAAAGATCGTCTTTTTTTTTTTTCATTTCCTCAATGGCGTGGATCAAGAACATGACGAGAGGGTGAAAGATGATTCTAGGTGTGTGCCATTCGCTGGCGTGGGCAGAAGGTTGCTGGATGTCTCAGACATGGATGTGGACGTCGCTGTTGTGTGAAACCCGACACTAGAAGGGGGGGGGGGAGGGGGTTGAATAGTGTCTGTCCCCTTTTTGAATTTTCACCTTACTCAATTTTAACTCTACTTAATGCAATTGTTCTTTAATGGTTAATGTGATCACAATTCAATAGCAATGATAAAAGCTAATAAAGAAGCAATGCAAATAATAATATTTATAGTGGTTCGGCCAACCGCCTACTCCACTACCTTGGCTCCTTACCAAGGATTTCTAACCACTACTTTATAGAATTTATATTTCCCTTTGAATACACTTGAGGACACCCTTCTCAACACTCGTAGAACATCTCAATCCTATTCACCTAGGCAAAACACAATTCTATAAATCTATCCATAAGTGTTTCCTAGCACACCTAGCAAGCTATCTCAACTTTGAAAATAAGTTACAATAAAGTTCAAATACAAGGAAAGAGCTAAAGAATAAAAGATTGAACCAAGCTTCTTTTCACCGCCTTCTTGTCTTCAACTTGCAAGATGATGACTCCAAAGATTGCAGCACAGTTGAAGAAGCAGAAGCAGCGCCTGGTTTTTTGATGTCGAAGAAGGAAGCAGAGGGCGCGCGAGAACTTGATCGTATGAAGGCTTAAAGGACTTCTTTGATTGCTCAATAACACTTGTTAAACATTTTAAAGAAGTTAGGTGAGGGGTATTTATAACCGGCAGGTCGATCGACAGATTGACCGCTAGATCGACCGCCAGTGAAACCGCTGGCAACCTGTGAGAGCTCGGTCGACCGACGGGTCGACCAACTACATTTCTTCTGACATTCGGTTGACCCGTCGGTCGACCAACTGGCTGATGCTAGGGTCGCGATTTGGCTATGTCCAGTTCAGTCATCCGGTTGGTCGACCACTAGCGTTCTGTCCATTTTCGTCATCCGTCGGTCAACCAACCGGTCGACCGACGCAGCCCTGCACTTTTGCCTTCGCCAATTTCGGTCGATCGACTGGTCGACCGAATGGCTACTGGCCATTTTTATCGACATCTGATCGACCAGTCGGTCGACCGAATGGGCTGCTTACCATTATATTGCCTTGTTCGGTCGATCGATCGGTCGACCGAACCCAGGTTGAGGATAACTTCTTCCTTGGATTTTTACATGCATTTTCTATGGGTTTGGTTACCAAGTTTCAACTTGGATAACTTTACAATTTTGGCTTGGGATAAACTATCCTAGGGACATATTACATTAATTCTACTTGATTTAATCCCGAGCCTTTCTTCAACAATTTCTTCTTCCGTTTCTTTGACGATCTTTTCCTTTGTCCTGTTTGAACGGATTTGGCATGCATATCGCAATCTCAACCTGAACTCAAAACTTCACACTTGGATTAAATACATGTTTGTTATCATCAAAATAAAGATCGAGGCTTAAGAGAGACCCTTAAGCCAACAATCTCTCCCTTTTTGATGATGACAAACATAACATGGAATTTTTAAGAAAGCATATGTATTTGTGAGTTTGAGTTAAGACATTCAAGAGTTAGGTACCTTAGTATATGCATTCAACTATCTAACTTAGCATATGCATTCAACTACTTATAACTCAACATATGCTCCCCCTATCAATGTGCATATTCAATTACCTATAACTTGACCTATGCTCCCCCCATCAATGTGCATATTATTTTTAACTCCCCCTAACTATATATATCTTCCTCTTAACTATAAAACTCACACTAAGTATATGCGTCGTGAAAACCAAGTGTGACCTTACTTTTTCTCCCCCTTTTGACATCAATCAAAAAAGGTAAGAATTAAAGTACAATTAATGAATTTCATCATAAAAACCAAGAAAGCCACAAAAACCAAATACCATCTACCACTATAGTCCTTCCCATTAATGTAAACCTATAAAAGGCAAACACCAATAGGTCGCAAAGCCCCACTACAGAGCAATACATAAGTGTGATGATACTTTAATAGAATGCAAGTTTTGAAAAACATATATATTTTGAAGAAAATACACTTTAATTGCTCGAAAAAGCACAAATTCCTAATTGCATCCTTAAATTTGTGAAACTTTCTTCAACTAAGGGTTTTGTAAATATATCGGCAAGTTGTTTATCGGTTGCTACAAATTCTACCGATATATTTCCCTTGGCTACATTATCCTTAAGAAAGTGATGTCTCAAGTCAATATGCTTAGTTCTAGAGTGTAAAATGGGATTTTTGATTAAGTTAATTGCACTAGTATATCACAATGTATGGGTATACAAGAATACTTAAGTCCATAGTCTAAAAGGGTTTGTTTCATCCAAAGGACTTGCGCACAAACAACTAGCCGCTACGATGTATTCCGCTTCGGTAGTTGAAAGCGCAATCGAGTTTTGTTTCTTTGAGAACTAAGAAACAAGACTTGCTCCTAAGAATTGACAACATCCACTGGTGCTTTTTCTATCTACCTTACATCCGGCAAAATCAGCATCCGAAAAACCGATTAAATCAAATGATGCATGACATGGATACCATAATCCTAAGTCAACCGTGCCCTTTAAATGTCTCAATATGCGTTATACCGCACTCAAATGAGATATCTTAGGGCAAGATTGAAACCTAGCACATACACATACACTAAACATCATATCGGGTCTACTTGCGGTTAAATAAAGGAGGCTACCAATCATACCTCGATATTGTTTTTTGTCCACTTTAATATCCTCTTCATCTTTGTCAAGCTTGATGGATGCGCTCATAGGTGTAGAAGCTATCTTGGCTTCATTCATCCCAAACCTTTTGATGAGCTTCTTTGTGTACTTGGCTTGATTGATGAAAATCCCATTGTTGGTTTGCTTGATTTGGAGACCAAGCATGAAGGAGAGCTCTCCCATCATGCTCATCTCAAATTCATCTTACATATACTTAGCACACCACTCACAAAGCATTTCATTAGTAGCACCAAAAATTATATCATCAACATAGATTTGAACTAATAACATGTCATTCTCAATGTGCTTAATAAAAAGTGAAACATCCGCTTTTCCTATATCAAAACCTTGTTTTAAACCATATAATGATTTTTTAAGTTTAAAAACATGATTTGGAAACTCAAAACTTTTAAAACCGGGGGGTTGTTCAACATAAACTTCTTCATTAATAAAACCATTTAAAAAAGCACTTTTTACATCCATTTGAAATAGTTTAAAACCCTTAAAACTTGCATATGCTAAAAACATTCTAATTGCTTCTAATCTAGCTACGGGAGCATATGTTTCATTATAGTCTATTCCTTCTTGTTGGTTGTACCCTTATGCCACTAACCTAGTTTTGTTTCTAATAACTAATCCCTCTTCATCTAGCTTATTTCTAAATACCCATTTGGTTCCAATTATAGTTTAATCACTATGTCTATGCACTAAATCTCATACATCATTTCTATCAAATTGGTTGAGTTCTTCTTGCATAGCTAATACCCAAAACTCATCTTCTATAGCTTCCTTAATATTCTTAGGCTCTACTTGAGAAACAAAAGCTACATATTGGCATACATTTTTGAGTTTAGAACGTGTTACCACTCTCGTTGAAGGCTCTCCAATGACTTGGTCCATTGGATGATCTCTTACCAATCGGTATCCTTTAGGGAGAGGTGGTAAAGCTTCTTCTTCATCATCATATTCAACTTGAGGTTGATTTGAGGATGGAGGTTCTTCATGTTGGGTCTCCTCATTATATTCATCCTCCACTTCCTTATCATAAAGTGTGAGATTCTCAAGTTCCTCACCTACATTCACAATCTTGACATTTCTAGAAGAATCATTAGTTTCATTGAAAGTAACATACATAGATTCTTCAACAATCATTGTTCTACAGTTATAGACTCTATAAGCCTTAGAGTTAGTGGAATAACCTAGGAAGATTCCTTCATCGGATTTAGAATTAAATTTTTCTAAATTATCCTTGGTATTTAATATGAAGCATTTACATCCAAAAATATGAAAATATCCCACATTTGGGATTTTACCATTCCAAAGCTCAAAAGGTGTTTTCTTGATTTTTGGTTTTAATAAAACTCGGTTAAGAACATAACACGAAGTATTTATGGCTTTGGCCCAAAAATATTTAGGCAAATTATTTTCGAATAACATGATTCTAGCCATTTCTTGTAAAGTTCTATTCTTCCTCTCAACCATCCCATTTTGTTGAGAGGTCCTAGGGGAAGAAAAGGTATGTTGATACCTAAATCATCACAAAACTCGAAAAAAATTTCATTTTTAAATTCCCCTCCATTGTCACTCCTAATTTTCAAAATAGAAACTCTTTTTTCATTTGAAACTTTCTTTGCAAATTTTTGAAAAACTCAAAAGTTTTATTTTTCTTAGCCAAAAAAAAAAACCATGTAAATCTAGAAAAGTCATCAACCAATATAGCAATATAGCTTTCCACCTAGACTAGCTACATCACATAGACCAAAGAGATCCATGTGCACAAGCTCAAGAATTCTAGATGTACTAACTTGATTAATACTATGAAATGAGGATTTTACTTGCTTACCTAGTTGACATGCATCACAAAGTTTATCTTTTTCAAACTTTATCTTAGGTAAGCCTGTGACTAATTCTTTCCTAGATATCTCTTGGATGAGGCTCATGCTAGCATGTCCTAGCCTTCTATGCCACAATCAAGAATTATTTTCCATGACAACTAAGCATCTAACATGAGGATTTGGCAAGATATTTAATTCTAAGGTGTATACATTTTCTTGCCTATTTCCAATGAACATGATATCATTTGAAGGTGTACTTCTAATAATACATTTAGATGCTTCAAAAATAATTATGTATCCATTGTCACATAATTGTGATATGCTAATCAAATTGTGTTTCAACCCATCAACTAATAAAACATTTGTAATGCATGGGTAAGGGAGTATACCTATGTCACCAATGCCAACAATCTTACCTTTGGCATTGTCTCCAAATGTGACATGTCCACCATCTTTACTTGATAGGGTTGCAAACAAATTGATGTCTCCCGTCATGTGGTTTGAGCAACTGTTATCCAATATCCAAGTGCTCCTACTTGGTTGATGATGCTTCTCCATCTACAAAAGGAGAAGAACTTTCTTAGGTATCCAAATTTTCTTGGGTCCTTGAGTGTTAGTAAACTTTGGAACCCATGTGAATCTTGCATGTGGGTTCCTTCTCAATGCACAGTCCTTGGCCATATGACCAAAAATACCACAAGAAAAGTAATTTCCATTAAATTTTCTCTTTGTGTGTGAGAGCATGAGAGTGTGATGATTTTTCTTTATGGACAACCTTTGGAATGACATTTTGGATGGTTGTCATTTTTTCATTAAGCATACAAATTTCCTTTTTTAATGTTAGCATGCTATCATTTAAATGCTCTATTGTATCACATAAATACTTGTTTTCTTTTTCTAGTTTTTCATTGTCAATCTCTAGATTTTTCTTAGCCTTTTCTAGGGTGCAATTTTCTTCCTTAAGATTATCTATTTCTTTCCTAAGGTCATTGCATGAAAGTAATAAGCTATCATTTTCAATTTCTAAGGATCTATTGTCCTTTTTGAGATCTCTAAATTTTCTTCTAATTGCAATGAATTCATCATGCATTTGCTCAAATTTATTTTGCTCAAAAATAAATTTTATCTCATCATCGTTTGCCATCAAGCAAAGGTTAGCTTTTTCACTCTTTGTCTCTTCTTCACTTGATGAGGCCTCGTTTTCGTCCCATGTTGCCATCATTGCCTTCTTCTTCTTCTTGTATTTTTCTTTCTTGTGAGGGTTGGAGGTAGTGGCCATCTTAAGAAGTGCGCAATCCTTCCTTAGGTGTCCGGTCTTGTTGCAATGGTAGCAAGTGTAGCCACCTCTTCCCTTCCTCATGCCTCCCCTCATGAAGCTCATGAATCTTCTTGTGAGCATCGTCATTTCTTCAAGATCATCTGTCTCTTCCTCGGATGATGATGACTCTTCCGCTCGATGTGATGCTTTTAAGGCAATGGCCTTGCCTTTGGGGGCATCTTCGTCTTGGTATTGCTTCATGTGGGTCTCATGTGTCATGAGAGACCCAATGAGCTCGGTGATCTTCAACGTGCTCAAATCTTTAGCTTCTATGATGGCTGTCACTTTGGGCTCCTAAGATTTTGGAAGGGAATGAAGGAGCTTCCTTACCTTCTCCTCTTCCCTTATCTCTCTGCCAAGATTAGCTAAGCCATTCGTAATATTTTGAAACCTTGCGTGCATGGCATCAATAGACTCATGTGAAAGCATTTTAAACATTTCATAGTCATGCATGAGTAAATTAATTTTGGATTCCTTTACTTGCGAAGTCCCTTCATGGGTGGTCTCTAGGACCTTCCATACTTCGTATGCGGACTTGCATGTAGAGATCTTATTTAATTCATTAATTGATAGGCCGCAATATAGAGCATTGACGGCCTTGGCATTAGCATTAAAAAGCCTAATTTCTTCTTGGTCCCATTTATCCATGTCGCCCGACGCAGCCCTGCACTTTTGCCTTTGCCAATTTCGGCCGGTTGACTGGTCGACCAAATGGCTACTGGCCATTTTTACCGACATCTGATCGACCAGTCGGTCGACCGAACGGGCTGCTTACCATTATATTGCCCTTGTTCGATCGACCGATCGGTCGACCGAACCCAAGCTGAGGATGACTTCTTCCTTGGATTTTTACATGGCTTTTCTATGGGTTTGGTTATCAAGTTTCAACTCGGATAACTTTACAATTTTGTCTTGGGATAAACTATCCTAGGGACATATTACATTAATTCTACTTGATTTAATCCTGAGCCTTTCTTCAACGATTTCTTCTTCTGTTTCTTTGACGATCTTTTCCTTAGTCCTGTTTGAACGGATTTGGCATGCATATCGCAACCTCAGCCTGAACTCAAAATTTCACACTTGGATTAAATAGATGTTTGTTATCATCAAAATAAAGATCAAGGCTTAAGAGAGACCCTTAAGCCAACAGTCGCGAGGCTTTCTTCTTAGTCGAGTGGATATTGCCATCGTCATCCAATGGAAAACAACTTTTCTGATTTCATTGGTGATCCACTAGAGGAGGTGGCGGGGGAGAAGCAAATGTTGTTTCAGAAATTGAAAGTTAAAAGGTTTAAAAGATTCTAACATGTCACACAACCACGAGATCACCATAAAGGTTTATTTAAGATAAGACATTAAAAGTTTCTTATGCGGTTCTTGAAGTCAAACAATTACCGTGCACCTTAAAGGAAGCAGACTAGCAGATGATATATCTTCTTTCACCCTCTCGCCATGTTCTTGATCCACGCCATTGCGGAAATAAAAAAAGAAGACAGTCTTTCCTGTAATCCGATGACATCTGCTCAGCAGAGAGGAAGATGGTGAAGAATGCATGGCCACGTTCGCATCTTGCAACCTTCTTGCTGCGCTCATGAAGGCTGCAAGCGAATCCGAACCTACCTTCTCGTCGGCGTTGACGAAATCAAAAACGAACACGAGCCGATGGGAAGATTGTGTCGAGGAGGAAAAAGAAGAAGAAGATACTGCGACGTCTACGTCCATCTCTTCAACATCCTGCATCCTTCTCGACGTCCCGCTGGAAAAGGCAAAATCTTGGAATCTACCGATTTCGAAAGGAAATTCATCGAGACCTAGAGAAGCTAAGGCGATGACTAAAAGCATAAGCATAGGAGCCAACCTTGTAGATTTTTCTCATGTATATACACATATTATACGTGGACTCAAAGAGATGACACATTCATTCTAGTTCACTCACGTTGCAGCCTCCTCTGGCTGCTATCTTATTTTTAAAAAAAAATATAAAAAAAAAGTTGGGGGGGGGGGGGGGGAGAGGGGGTTATTTCTAGTTGTAGAACTTTGCGGGTTGACTTGAGCAACTTTGCAGCCTCCTCTAGATGCTATCTTCTTCCATACGTTGTCCAACCCATACCGTATTGCATAAAACTCTGCAACAAGAACATCTTCAGCAATGAATTTGTTATTGCCAAACATTTGCCCCAGGTGATTATTGAACATAATGTAACTAGCTCCAGCCTCTCTACCTTCGAAGCTGCATCACATTACAGTTCTTGGACATCTATCCTTTGTTGCTGTAACAAATGCTTTCCTTTGTATTTGTCAGCACTAGTATTAGCCTCCCGAGAACTTGGGATTTTACATTTCAGTTTATACTCCATTGTCAAGTTAAAAGCCTTCACAAATAACAGCTTGATAGTTGCACAATTACTTGCAAACTTACAATCATTTTTGGTTTTCCACAACAACCAAATGGGCATAGCAATTAAAGCTATCAGCATGCTTCCTGATTCCTTCTCATACCCCTCACCTTCTTTCATCCAACTGCCATCATGCCATCTATCTCCCTTCCTGAAACCTATTTCTAACTTCTCCTAAACATACTCCCAATACTTCTTTGCATATTCACACTCAAATGAAAAGTATTTTGAATCATCCTCTCTTTGATTGCTGCATCCGTGAAGGCTGCAAACAAATCCAGACCTACCTTCCCGTCGGCGTTAACGAAATCAGTAAAGAACATGAGCATGTGTTCTTGTTGTTTAGATGACAACATGCTCCCGATTGTATCTTGTTTGGTCTTTAAGTTATAGATGATAGAAGAGAGGGAAGAGCGAAGCATGTTTTCTGAAATTTTGATCAATTTTTTGTTCTCGAGAACAATCCCTCGGGTAGTTTTGAGCCCTCTTACCATAATAAGAGACTCATCTCATCCCTCCCAGAGGATATGTTATTCAAAAAATCAACAAAACATCTATTACAGAGTTCAATACAATCCTCACTTTCCTCGGCTTACATTCCAACATTACATGTCCAGTTACCAATTATAGTTATATGTGGACTCAAAGAGATGACACATTTATTATAGTTCACTCACGTTGCAGCCTCCTCTAGCTGCTATCTATTTATTATTTTTTTTAAAAAAAAAGGAGTTGGGGCGGTTAAATATCTACTTGAAGAACTTTGCGGGTTGACTTCGCAAATTAGTGCAAGGGCTTAATTCAGAAGAAGATTTGTGGTCTCACTTTGCAAATTAATGTGAGGGCTTAATTCGGAAGACGACTTGTGGTCTCGCCCGATGGCTTCGTCGAGGAAGAAGCTGAGCTCCAAATGGGAAGACTAGCCGTTGTCGTGGTTGTCAGCTTGTGGGCCATTTCGATCTCCATCTTGGTCGATCACGTCGTCCCCGATCCGTACATGGTATCAGTGTATCACACCTCTCGATCCATGCTCTCGACTGTGTCTTGATTGGTCTTTTAGTTAAAGATGACAAAAGAGAGGGATGGGACGAATGATGTGTTCTGAAATTTTGATCATTTTTTTTCTCAAGAACAATCCCTCGAGTAGTTTTGAGCCCTCTCACCATACGAGGAGTCTCGTCCCTCACAGAGGATACTTTATTCAAAAAATCAACAAAACATCTATTACATAGCTCAATACAATCCTCACTTTCCTCCGCTAACATTCCTACATTACATTTCATATTACCAGTTTCCTTACTCTCAAAAGCTATATTTGCAAGACTATGTGCCCAACAATTTTTTTCCCTCTTTACATGAATCCATTCTAAAACATTTACCTCACTTCCCAGCCTTAGAATTCTATTCACAAAATGTCTTATATACTGAGGAGCAGCACACACTTCTTTCAATATCAAAATCACATTCTTACAATCAGAAAAAAGTTTCAATCCCTCAATTTCCTTCTTCCTTACATTGTCCAATCCATACTATATTACATAGAACTCTGCAGCAAGAACATCTTCAGCATTGAATCTATTATTGCCAAACATTTGCCGCAGATGATTATTGAAGATAATATAACCAGCTCCAACCTCTCTACCTTCCATCCAAGCTGCATCACAATACATGCTGCAAGCAAATCCGGACCTACCTTCCCGTCAATGTCGACGAAATCAAAAAAGAGCAAGAGCCGATGGGAAGATTGTGTCGAGGAGGTAAAAGATGAAGAAAATATTGCGACGTCTACGTCCATCGCTTCAGCATCCAGCAGCCATAGCAGAGGAGCCAACTTCGTATATTTTTCTCATATATATATATATATAGAGAGAGAGAGAGAGAGACATAATAGGACAAGTTATACGTGGACTCAAAGAGATGACATTCATTCTAGTTCACTCACATTGCAGCCTCCTCTAGCTACTATCTTATTTTTTAAGGAATTCAACATTGAAGAAGAAGGAGAAGATATACCTCGAACCGCGATTGGTATGACTGATCATATCCCCATCTTGAGACGCACACGTGCACGTTCTCCAACAATAGTCCACACCATGCACCTCGCAACAATAGGGGCAGCGAACACCGGGGCTCGTTGTGGCTCAACGAAGAAGCTTTCTCAATCTCGAAATTGACCAAGGCAAGGTCGACCCTTCCACCAAGAACCGAGCACCAAAGAGGGAAGGAGAGAGGATGAGAAAACACCGGAACTAAAGAGAAGAGGTGAAGATACCTCGCTGTCCTCTTGACTCCTCCAAGAAGATGAAGATTGCGGCATACCCAAGAAGAGAACACCATCAATTTGGCTTCGCGAAAACCGAGGAAGGAGAATGTAGATGGCTGACCGCCAATGGAGAGGAGGAGGAGTTCTTTGGAGACTTTCTCTTCAAGAAGCATTTAAAGAATCAAGTCCTTAATCTTCTCTAAGAAGATGAAGAACTAATTAACCAACCCCTCCCTATGGGGTGTTTGGCCACTATATATAGAGAAGGGGGCGGCTACAAGAGTAGACTCGCCCCCCTCAAAACTCCCTCCTCGGAATTCAAAACTCCGGGGTTTGCCTCCAAAAATAATTTATATTTTATTGGCTTCATAATTAATTCTAAATTAATTAAATCGAATTAAATATAAACTTTAATTTATCTTCATAATTTAAGAGCTTATAAACAAGAATGATGATTATCTAAATAAATCAACCCCCTAAACAATAGGAAAGATGTTTATCTAAATAATTCGATTCTGAGAAAATATATAGGTCTCTTAGAGAACTTTTGTAAAGGACGGTTGCTTAGGAAGTAGCAACTGCTCTAATACTAGCCTATTGTAGCAAAGTAAGAACCAAAACAAAAAGACAATACAAACACAAGAGATTTATTTACGCAGTTCAGTGACAAACCAGTCACCTAATCTGTGGGGCACTCACCAGATAGATACTCAATTCACTCTCTATAAATACAATATAAGTCCTCTAAATTTCACACCCAAAATCCGACTACCAGTACTACAGTGAATCAGAAATAACAAAAACCTATTTGCTATTACAAGTAAATACCAATTTCCTCTCTATGACATCACAACCACAAAGTTCTGTCCTCCACACAGAATCATGTTGTAGTGAGTTGTCCGCCCGATATCCAATCTTCTCCTTAAAGATAAAAGATTGTTGCCTCTTCTGCACTCGGTAGTATGCACTTAGCAGTTTCAACTCCTCTATATGTGGCAATAGTGTTTCCGCGCAATGGAGTTATCGACAATAGATCTCTTCCCCAATATTTATAGGTGTCACTGGAAGATTACTAGAAGATCTAAATAAATGTTGACTTCAATCACTGCCTTCTTCAATAGAAACCGTCAGCATAACTTAGGCGTTTAATTTACAAAAGATCATTTATGTAAATAAGAAACACCTAAGGAATAAGTAAAGAGAAACTCTTCGAAACTAAACTGACCAGGACAAAAAATAATGATGATTTAATTGTCCAGAATCAATTAACAAAATCATCATTAAACCAGAAGTTCATTAGTCATCAAGATCGTATCAGGCAGCCCAACCAGAATTCCTTTAAGACTATAAGCAGTTAAGATAGTGTCTTCACAGTTGAAACTGTCATCATCGCATAAGTAGAACTTTTACCATGTTGAATCTGAGAAAACACCATAAGCTCATTTTGCCAAATATAGCCAACAAACAAAAGCTGAATACTAACATTCTCCCCCTTTGGCTTATTTGGCAAAAACTCAACCTGTCATAAATAATGCTATAAAGAGAGCATAATAACTTAAGAGTTTTTTTCACAGATGTAACCATACATTCGGTCAAGATTAAATAGTTTTCAAACTTGAGCCATTACAGAGTTTAAAACTATTCATCACAGAAAAATAACCATTACCATCATAGAGTTCATATTCAGGCATAACGAAGTAGTTATAGAACAGTACCAACAACCACTACAAAACCAACAGACATAGGACATAAACTGGTTCAGACTTTACCTCAGACCAGATCTTAACAAGACCAGACTCCATTTAATCAAAAATCACACACACATCTCCCCCTTTTTAGTCGAATAAGCCAAAGGGCCGAAACCAGTCACTGTTACTCAAAAGATCAGAAGCTGCCTGGATAGGGCCAACCATAATCCTCTCCAGAAGACCAGCAGGGAACCCCTTCATTACTGTCTATAAAATATTTGGTCATCTTTTTCTCAAGAGATATTACCTGTAGACGAAGAGTTGCCAACAATACTTGTGTTTTGAACAGTTCATCCCGAATGACCCTTTCTGCACTAGTTCCAGGAGCCGGATAGTACTCTAGTGTTGTAGATGCAAGCGTTGAAGTTATTTCAGCAGCAGTTGGCACAGAGACATTCAACCTACTGTCAATCTTGACTGCTTTAGCTGTAGTTTTACCTTTCACTGACTCAGTTTTAGAACTTGTCTTTCCTGGAATTGAGTCATGATACTTGTTAGTTATAAAAATGGTCCGATCGAGAAGATATACTTGAAATATCGATTTCTTCTTTATCCTCCCCTCTAGACATAATTCCTCCCCCTAAGAAGATAACTCTTCTTCAGAACTAGGAAAAATAGAAATTGATGTGAGGGTTACGGATACAATACCTCTACCAGAGCATTCTGTAGCATTTCCTTTCGATTTCTTTATCTGCTTTTGATCATGAGAGGTGGACGGAGATAATCTTTTATCAACGAATGGTGCTGGATTTTGTGTGTCGATAATTTCAGCAGGACTTGAGAACACCATCTCTATTGCCAAGGAAGCTTCCATCTCTTTCTCTAAGCTTATTGTTTTACCCTTTTACTGCTCTGTAATTGAAATTCAACTTAAATAGATTGTGTAATGAAGGAAGATTGAGACTGTTGATTAAGTTCTGACTGCATGTTATCTCATTAATCGAATGCCTTCCTCCATTTTACACCACCAATTCTCTCCTTTTTCCATGTGATGAACTTTATCGTCTTCCACCTCGCGTGTTTGGTTGCACATGCTTTGTTCATGACTTGTCTCCTAGTCGCGATAAACTTGCTCCCCGAGCTATTCGTTGTGTGTTCCTTGGGTACTCTCGTCTTCAACGCAGGTAACTTTGTTACTATCATGACCTATGTCGCTCCTTCGTCTTTGCAGACGTGATGTTTTTTGAAACCACCCCTTTCTTCACGAGTCAGTCCACTACTACCACTCTTGTTGAGGTTCTACCTACTCCTGCTCCACTGTCTCTTCTGGTCGATACTCCTACCACTCTTGTTGATGGTCTACCTATTCAGACTCAGCCACTCCAGGTTTATCGTCGTCTCTCAAGGTAGGTACATCCCTCATGTTCTCCCGACCCACCAGCTGCCCCTATGGTCCCGGATCTTCCACCCGATTTTGACCTTCCCATTGCCTTCAGTAAGGGTACTCGTCAGTGTACTACATCACACCCTATCTCCCGTTATGTTTCGTACTCTGCTATCTCGCCACATTATTATGCATTTCTTTCCTCCTTGTCTTCTATTTTCATTCCATAACACTTTTCAGAGGCACTTAAACATCAGGGATGGCATCAGGCTATGTTGGATGAAATGTCTGCTCTTCATGCTAATGACACTTGGACATTGGTTCCCCTTCTGCCGGGAAAATCCATCGTCGGTTGCAAATGGGTATACACAGTCAAGATGTTACCAGATGGGTCGATCTGTTGATCGCCTTAAGGCCCCGCCTTGTTGCGAAAGGTTACACTCAGACTTATGGTATTGATTATTTGCATACTTTCTCTCCTGTGGCAAAGATAATATCTATCCGTTTGTTCCTCATGCTTGCAGTCATTCATGAGTGGCCAATTTATCAGCTTGACATTAAAAATGCCTTTCTACATGGTGATCTAGATGAGGAGGTATATATGGAGCAACCACCATGGTTCATTGCTCAGGGGGAGTCTGGCCTAGTGTGTCGATTGAAGAAGTCACTATATGGGCTGAAATAATCTCCTCGAGTATGGTTTGGCAAATTCAGTTATGTCTTACTCCAATTTGGGATGACCAAAAGTATATCATATCATTCAGATTTTCATCTTACTTTGTCCTCTGGGAGGTGGATTCTCCTCATTGTATATGTCGACGATATAATTATCACAGGGAATGATAGTCAAGAAATCCAAAGACTGAAACCCTACTTGCATCAGCAGTTTAAGACCAAGGACTTAGGCAGTATGAAATATTTTTTGGGTATTGAGATAGCTCGATCTCACGAAGGTATTCATGTTTCATAAAGGAAATATGTGTTAGATATGCTTGAGTGTTATGCCCAAAAATCCTAAAATAATATTTTATTCTCTAGCCGAGGACCGTGGGCCCGAGCAGCACGGATTGGCGTAGAGTCGTGGAATTTAATTCAGGTAAGCTTTATATATGGAAAAAAATTTAAGAAAAATATATTTATTTTATTTCTGTGATTAGTATGCTGGGATGATAGAGGGTCTCGAGACGAATTTAGCGGTTCAATCGAAACTTGAATCAGAGTTAGAACGGATTAGATACGGGTCGTTTAAGTCATTTAACTTAAGTTGGAGGCATTTTGGTCTTTTGGACCCAACAGGGGTCCATAAAAGAGAGCCTGGGGCGTGTGGCTAGGGGTTTAGCCGCACGCCACCCAAGGCATAGAGAGGAGGAGAGAGAGGTGCTACCGAGAGGAGGAGGAGCCGATTCGGAGCCGGAATCCACGAGTACATCGACGTCGATTGAAGGAAGATCCTACGCATCTTCTTCCTCCCTGGTTTCTCCAAAAAGGTGAGTGGGTTAGCCCTCTTTTTCCCCTTTTCCTCATCCATGCCACCCCCCTATGTCATGGGGATTTTGTCATTTTTCGGTGGATTTTTCGTTAATCGAATTGGATATTAGTATTAAAATTCTATCGTGATCGCAACGGTTCTATCGAATGAATTTTTGGGCAATTGGCTGCCCCTTTTTCCTTGCTGTGCCACCCCTTCTCACCTTGGATTTCCTGATGAAATCTTGTTGATTCTTGATGGTTGTTGGTAGTTCTTGATGCTTGGTTGTTACCTTGATGAAAGGAGGAAGATGGAGTGAGTTTAGGGCATGTCGTCCCCTTTAGGAGGGTCCTTAAGAACCCTAGGGTGGCCGGCCACCTAGGGGGAGATTTTGGGAAATAAAAATTGAATTTTTATACCTAAGGGACATACTTTAGGGTACATTGAATCACTTCTACACTCTAGGGAAATTGAGTACCCTAGAGACACCTAGAGACCCTAGAACCCTAGGACAACTTTAGGGTAAGCCGACCCTTAGGGAACCCAAGAGGGCCGAACCCTCTTTGCCCCTAGAGCACTCGGGTATAGGGGTAGGCCGGCCCTAGGGTACACGGCTAGGGGAGAGCTAAGTCGGGATTAAACTGCGTAGGGTAATTAAGAGGTGTTGTATTATTATCATCTTATACATGCTTATTTTTCCTACGATGTTTGGATGTGTTATACCTTATTCTCATGATCGTTGTGTATGCTCTGAATTCATGATTTGAGCATTATTATATATATATATATATATATATATATATATATATATATATTTATATGCATGGTTGTGATGTATTACGGGAGGAGGCGGAGATTTTAGGTATGTCCTAGACATACCCTTATTTACTTCTTGTTCAGCACACCTTACCTTATGTTTGTATCCTTGCGTGTGTGATGTTGTGGTGTGATTGTTGCATTTCCCGAAAGCCTCGCTGGTTAGGGGAGGGTATGCCCCAAAGAGACAGTGTTGGCCTTATTTCGGAAGTCCGGCAGGTGAGGGGAGTTCATACCCTCAAAGAGACCGTCCGGAGACCCGACCAGTGAGAGGAACATATTCCCCAAAGAGACGGTTCGAAAGAGCCGTGTCGGTGAGGGGAGAGCATACCCCAAAGAGACGAACTAGCTGAATGGTAGATCGGAGACCACACCGACTACCTACCCTATGTGGCGATTAGGACCGATGGGTCCGGGTGAGCATGTGGATTGATGCATTGAGTATGTTTCTTATTTTATACTTGGTGGCATATTTCTTGCAGGTTGCTATATGAGGTTTAGGCGGATTGCCTTGCTAAAAACAAATGCTCCGAATTATGCTTTATTTCCTTATGCTCATATATGTGGTTATTTGATTATTGCATGATGATGATGATGATGATGATGATGATGTGGTGGAAATTGAGGATTGGTCTACTCACTAAGTTCTGGTCGGACTTACCCCTCATATTTGTTGTTTTGCAGCACCTGAGCTAGATCAGAGAGGCACTGGGGTGCGGTAGCACGGCTGGTGGCGGCAGAGCAGCGGGTCTCGTGACATGTCGTGGTCGAGGGGGATACCCGAGTCGTTCTTATTTCTTTTGAGTTGTTGAGTCATGTCGACTCGGTTTATTTATGTTTCTGCACTTTATTTGCTTGAGATGTTTTTTTTAGTAATTAAACTTTTGAAATCATTTTTGAACATTAGCTATTATTGAGTTGGTGATTGGGGTTTTGAAAATAAAAGTCTTTTCAAAAATCCTTGAAATGCTATTAAATGTTCAGGTTTGGTTTTGTTTATATGTGGTTTGGTTGGGTTAGGCTTCAGGGTATATGGCGTACCTTGGCCGATCATATCGGATTTGGGATGTGAGAAGCAGGATTGCTAGAGGCCAAAGCAATTGATACCTTGATGGATCCAAATGTCAAGCAGGTACCAGGACAGGGGGAGCCAACATTTGGGATGATGAACTTAATGGCACAGAATTTTAACTAGAAGAAACTGTGGACAATTCAGGTGGCTGAAAAAAATCAAAGTATTTTTGTGGAAGGTGATGTGGAAGAAACTGCCAACATCTGAATGGTTCCATAAGTTTACAGGTAGGGAGATTGATAATTGTTTTGTATGCAAAACTGATAGTGATAATTTAGATCACATTCTGTTTACTTGTGATGAAATAAAAAGATTTTGGAAGTATGAAAATAGGAAACTAAAAATTAGTTTCGAATATATGTAGGAATGAAATTTAGGGAAATGGATTCTGGAAGCAGATGGGTATGAAAAGACCTCAGCACAAGACTTATAGCTTTCATAGCAAATGCATTTGGGCTCTTCTGGAAAAATAGAAACAGAGTGATACAACATGGAGCAAGGAAGCAATTTTCAATAAAGCTTAGAAGGAAACAATTGCTTTTACTAAGATTTTGGAAATAGCACCTTTGACTGATACAGGAAGCAGAGATCTTTGTACTGAATGATTTATACCTAAGAATGGAAAGAAGTACCTATGTGTTGATGCATCATGGATGGAAGGAAGAAGGATGGGGTGTGGTTTAGATAGCTTGTACTCTGAACGAGAGCTTATTTACACTATCTACTCTACCTTAGGAAGAGACCGCCTATGTCAATCTGTGACTCCGTATGAGAAGATCTCGACTGATCCTTATTTGGTGTTAGTTTGTTTGGTTTGAACGTAATTTCAGAGCCTTCAGGAATGATGCTTCCCCTTCCTCGGTTCAATCCAGAGCACTATCGACTGCTACCATGTTCTCTTCGTTCTGTTCTTGACTAGTTCCAGGACCTCTGTTTTTTTAAAAAAAATTGAGTCTTGGTTCGTTGTTTTATGTTGTTTAATTTCATTGTCTTTACTCTGCTTCTCCCCCTATTCTTGTACTCTATTCATACCTCATTGAATTGAAATACAGGTTTCACTTTTAAAAAAAAAATGGTATGGCCTTGATAATGTCAAGAAAAAAAGGAGTGTACAACATTCAGGTGTGTTCTGATTGCTATAATGCAGTGAGAATTTTCGAAAAGAAATTGAGGCACCATGGAAGCTGAAGATACTATTGGAAAAGATATGGGATTCGGCTTTGCAAACTAATGTCACTAGATGAAATTTCATTAGGAGAAATAGAAATGTAGAAGCTAATGATTTAGCTAAGGAATATTTAAGTAAAAATTGTAATGAGGTAGCTGTAAATATGAATTGTACTAAGAGGAAGGAGATATCCTTGTATAGATGCTGTAATACTACTGTTTTGAGTAATAAAATAGTTTGGTAGGATTGTCTTTTGATAATAAAAAAATGATTTAACCATAAAAATCTTTCTTTCTCGTTTTTTTTCTTTTGCATGTGTTAAGCCCTAGAAAAGTATATCTTTCATTAACATAATCAGCCTATAAATATAGGCATACACAGTAAGATGTATAGGAGACATAATATAAGTTATCCTATATCCAACTTATATTAACACTATTAATATTAACAATATTAACACTACCCCTCAAGCTGGAGCATAGATGTCTATCATGTCCAGCTTGTCACACAAAAATTTAAAACGAGTTGAGTTGAGGGCCTTGGTGAAGATGTCAGCAATTTGATCTTGGGATGAGGTGTGAGGTGTGAGGTGTGATGATCTTCTTTGAGAGAACAACACCCCGAATGAAATGACAATCTACTTCAATATGTTTAGCCCTTTCATGGAAGACGGGATTGCTTGCAATGTGAATAGTTGATTGATTGTCGCAATGCATGATCATTGGCTCATCAAAGGAGAACCCAAGTTCCAAGAGAAGACTTTTTACCCATATAAGTTCACAAGTAGTGTGAGCCATGGCTCTAAATTCAGCTTCAGCACTTGAGCGGGCTACCACATTCTGCTTCTTACTCCTCCAAGTGACTAGGTTCCCACCTACATAGGTACAATAGCCTGAAGTTGATCTTCTATCATTAATGGATCTTGCATAGTCTGCGTCGAGTACCCTTCTACTCTAATATGTCCATTTTTCTTCAACCATAAACCTTTCCCAGGAGACTGCTTAACATAGTGTAAGATCTTTATCAAAGCATTCCAATGAGAACATTTTGGTTGATGCATAAATTGACTAATAACACCAACTGCATAAGAGATGTCAGGTCGAGTAACAGTTAGATAAATTAGTTTTCTAACCAATTTTCGGAACCTTAGAAGGTCATCAAACTCGCTATCACCTTCAGACCCAGATGTAACTCCAGAATCAATAGGGACATTAGCAGGTTTGCATCCCAGCATGCCAACTTCATTTAGAAGATCCATAGCGTACTTCCTCTGTGAGAGAACTACTCATGCTTCATTATAGGAAAACTACTCATGCTTCATTATAGGCAAAATTAGTTTTTTAATACACGTGTACATGTCACGTCACAGGGTTAATGGGGCAGCTGACGGAATTTTAACGGAGGGATGCAATTGATACAAATGTGATAGTTGAGGATGCAATTTGAAGAAGTCAAAGTTCATGATAGATTTGAGACAAAGTCCATAGTTCAAGATATATTCAGATAATTACCCATATATATATAATTTTAAAAAATAATTTTAATTTATAAAAAAAATATAATAAAATTGAAGTGTTAGAGTCTAAAAAATATTTTTTTCAAACTCTTTAATTCATTAGAGATTTTTTCACAAAGTCTATAAAATTAAATTAAAATTAAATTTATGAAATATTTTGATAAAAAACCTACAACACATCTTTTGTATTTAAATAAAATATTTTATTAATTAAAATTATTATTTTTGAATTATAAAACTATTATAGACTTTGGGCAAAAGTCTCTAATACATTAGAGACTTTCGCCAAAAGTCTATAAGGTTAAATTTAAAATAAAAATATTAAAATATTTTTTGTCCAAAATATTTTGATAGACTCTAGCACATTTTTTATATCACATATATTTTTTTGTGAATTAAATTTTATTTTTTATAATTAAAAAATTATTATAAGCAAAAGTCTCTAACTCATTGGAGACTTTTGTGCAAAGACTATAATAATTTCATAAATTTTTTAAAAAATATTGGAATTTATGAAATAATTTTTAATGATATAAAATATGTACGATGATCCCGAAAAATATTTTACATCAAAATATTTCGTAATTTTTAATTAAATTTAAATTTATAGATTGCAAAAATCTTTAATGTATTAGAGAGTTTAAAAATATATTTTTTATACTCTAATATCTCCCTACATTATATATATAAATTTATAATCTAATATATTTTTTATACACTACATTCCGATTTTGGGAATCAATTTCCCTCTATCAAAATTCGGTTTTGAAAAATGACTGAAAATACTTTTATCTCAACTTGCCACTAAAAATCAAAGTAATATTTTTAAATAAAATATCATGTAAAGTTATTGAATTGGTAAATTTTAAATATTTTATATTTATAAATTAAAAATATTAAAATAAAATTAGCAAAACGAGTAGGAAGGAGTATTCCACAAGTACGACTAATAATTTTATCTGTATCCGCCAACTAAAAACTGCATATGTATCGTATCTGATCCATATATCGTAAATAAAAACCGATATGGATGTGGATATCATTTAAAAAATTCTATCCGCGCGGATGAGGTGGGGATACAGATATGAATGTAGATCCGCACCGCATACTCGCATACAAAAAATTATCATTTCACCCATATATAAGTTGCTTAATATATATTGTATATTTAGGTTTTATGAAGTCTCAGTAGGTTACCAATTACATATTGAATCTTAGTACGAATGTGTGGTGTGGATGCGGATAATGGAGTATGTGTTGGCCTAAGGTTTTCTACCTTGGTCTTAATCTCAATTTTGATGATAACAAATATGAAACTAATGTTTGGTTGAGAAATACTTTCAGGTTCCAAGTCGGTTAGCGCACGACGTCCGCGATCGAAAAATTGGAGAAATCGGCAAGGACGCTCGTCGACACTCGGGAATCTTCGAGAAGATAGAGTTTAGGTTTAGGGTGTCTAGATAAATTGTAAATCCTCATGATGATGCAAAAGAACCCAAAAATTAATCCCGAACCTCAAAACATGAAAAATCGTCAAATTAAAAAATAACCCTGAAATTCACTAAGCTTAGGGAGCTCCTTGGAGGGCTATATAATCTAGACATTTTCTTGACACAAAAAATATCGGTAATTATTCCTTAGGTAAAAACTAGATAACGATGTATTTTTAAAGAATTTTTGGAAGCCTTTAGTCTACCCATATTTGAATCGAAAGATTACAAAATTTTTATTTTTCGGAAATTTGTACTAGACCTCAAAAGTTAGATTTTGATTCTTAAATATGTTAATTTTTTAGATATTTTTATTGAATCCAAATGAGGGATAATCCTTATATAACATTTATGTTTTAAAGTTAGTAAATGTTATATAAGTAGACTTAGCAAAAACGGAACCCAAAAATGTGCAAACAAGCAGAAAAACCAACCTAACCAAGCAGTCAGCCCAGGTTCGATCGACTGAATGTACGTGGTCAAAAATTGACAGTAGCCAATTTGGTGGATCAGTCGGTCGACTGACTATTGCTAGGAAACGGCAGAAAGCCTTTGGTCGCTCGGTCCGTCGACCGACGATTGATCGGCAAGCGACCGACGATCGGTAACAGGCAAAAAACTACCCGTTGAGAAGAGGGGAGTTCTCTCTTCTCTTCATGATCTATAAATACAAGACCATAAGAGCCTTCCTCCCTAGATCTATGATTCTATTGAGCCATTCTTGATCATTCTAAAGCCTTTCTTGAGCC
Source organism: Canna indica (assembly GCA_034359265.1). Lineage (NCBI taxonomy): Eukaryota > Viridiplantae > Streptophyta > Magnoliopsida > Zingiberales > Cannaceae > Canna > Canna indica. The sequence continues at coordinate 69,040,939 of CP136894.1, read as the reverse complement.
ATTTCCTTGCAAACCCTAGTTCTTATTATTCAACCTTGATTTCGTCTTCAAAGCTTTGAACAATTCATCATTGAAACATCAAGAGGAACTAGGACTCGTGTTTGGAGCTAAGTATTTGTTGTATTATTTATTTGCTCTATTGTTTGTGTATTTTTTGATTTATTTTCATTGTATATCACTTGTGTAAATCTAGGTAGCTAGGTTTGATTGAGTTTGTGGTTGCCTTGGTGTTAAGACTTAAATCCATCATTATAAACTTAGTTTACTGTGATTAGTTGAGTTGTCCCTTAGGTTGAGGTGGGAGAGTGCTCTCGATAGGAAGGCGGGATACTTCCGGGTGTGGAAGTGTCTTCGATTTGAGAACGGTGGAAGTGACTTCGATTTGAGCGCGGAGATTTTCCGATGTAAAGTCCTCTTTGTAAGGGAAACGATATAATCTAGTAAAACTAGTTTAAAAATTCTAAGCGGAGTGCTTAGGTAGTGGAGTAGGCATATATTGGGACTCAATCACTATAAATAATTGTATTAGCATTGTTTATCTTGCATTTTTTATTGCTTATCATTTATATCTTACTTTCGCTTACTACTCGATTTATGAATTGTCTAAGTAATCAAGTAAACGATTAAAATCAAAATTAAACGATAAATTTAATTAACACACTATTCATTCTCCTCTAATGTGATCATTTCACCAGTGCACCGTATTCTACTAACATCTCTATCCACGAGATGAGGTCAACCAATCTCCATGTGAAGTCCCTCATGGATTTTTTTACTGTTGTATAAGTATTAATTAAATAAAAAAATTTAAGATATTATTTAAATATTTAGAACACCAAGTCAAGTTACTAAAAAATCTATTTAATATTTTATAAAAGATCACGCAAACACCGTTACTTATAATACTAAACAATTAATAAATAACTACTTAATGAACCTGAAAACTCGACATGAGCCAAACTATTTGGGTTAGGTCGGGTTGGATATAATCCGACCAAACCCAATCATAATTGGGTCGAATCTTGGATTTCAAAATTTGAAATCGGATAATCCGAGACCCGACCCAATGAATAGATTAGTTATATTTTTATAATTATTTTTAAAAATATTATATTAAAACATAATTAAATTTTTTAATTAATTTTAAAATATTTTTTCAGAATATTTATTTTAAAAAAACTTATTTTTACCTAAGCAGGTAAACTCGATCACCCAACCCAACCATGCATGACTATACTTTGTCGGGTTGGGTCAGGGTTAAGAGGTGAAAAATTTTGAACCCGGCTCGATTATACTTGGTCAGGTTGGGTTAATTTTTTCTCTAAATCCGACTTGATCCAGTCCGTGAACGATCGTACTTAGTGACATAATATAATTGTTATAATTTATTTTAGTACTAATAAAAATAAATGGATAAATTTAAGATAAAAGTCAAAATTTCAAAATATTTTAATCTTAAGGAACAATTTGAGTTTTGTTAGAAAGTTTTTTTTCAATCATTTGAACCAATATTCTTTAACGGAGAATCATCGGCACCACCCTACCCTAGCAAAAAAAAAATAAAAAGACAAAGAAGAAGAGCAGTTACTTAGATTCATAATTTGGACACGGGATTTTCTCAGTTCTATAATATAAATTTGAATTTTCACAAATTCATAACTAAATGACCAAAGTTTTAATTTTACCATTCATTTCAAAATATAGTTTTTTTTATTAATTAAAAATCTTTCTAAAAGTATTTAAGTGGTTCAAAATAAATAATTTTTTTTCAGCAATTCATATTAATATTATAGTAGATAAAAAAAAAATTTAGTGACTAATAATATTTTTTAAAATATTTTTTAAATTTTTTTTAAATTTTTTTAAATACTTAAATTATACACTTGTTAAGTAAAATATAACATAAATTAATTTTTTAACAATCATTGTAGTATTTTTTTAGTGTCTAAAAAATTTATTAGTAGCTAAAATTATTTTTATTTTTTATTTTTTAATGCAAAATTATTATAAATTAAAATAAAAAATATTATTATTAGCCACTAAAATAAATTTTTATCTACTATAATATTAATATAAATTATTGAAAAAAATATATTATGAATGATATAAAAATTTATTTATTTTGAGTCACTTGAAGAGTTTTAGAAAAATCTTTAATTAGTAAAAAGAAACTATATTTAAAAATGAAGGGCAAAATTAAAATTTTAACTATTTAATTATAAATTTGAAAAAATTTCAATTTCATATTATGAAAGAAAAACTTTTGTAAAGATCCATATCACCTGGTTGAACAAATTGAGAGATTGATACCTTCAATGGTGCCACTCAAATGATCCCGCAGCTCGATGAGCATTAATCGATAGAAACACTGTATAGCCAAAAAGAATCAAATTAATATCTCAGAAGCTTCTTGCTTGTAAAAGCCACACGGATCATATTAGGACAGCACATGATATCAGGGGTGCAAGTGACCAGAGTTGCTCCTGAACTACTAGGTATCTACTCGATGTTGAGCTTGACCTTGATCGAGCTTTAATCTCTGGGTTTGAGCTCAAGCTTTCAAATACCCAACTTGTGTACCACATAAGCACTAGTCATAAACTGAAATGGTATGATTATAATAGAGTTCTAATTACTAGGAAGATGTTCACTAATGAAGAAATTAGATAAAATAAAACGAAAATTTCTTTTTTCCAACTTTTTGGAGTGAACATCTCGATCTCCACTATCATGGATTTCTTTGCGCGAAGTCAGCGGATTCTAAGTTTGCACCATTCACCGGGGCAGCGAGAAGATTGTTGGATGATGAAGCCATGGACATAGATGTCCCCGCGTCATCATCTTCTTCTTCCCCGAGCCGATCTTGCCATCGTCTCTTGTTCTTTTCTGACTTCGTCAACGGCAACGGGAAGGGAGCGCTGATTCCTGTGCACCCTTCACCGGCGCAGCGAGAACGCTGCAAGAAGCAGACGACGTCATGCGGTCTTCGTTAACTTCCATTCCCCCGAGCAGACGGTGCCGTCGGATTACAGGTAAGCCCGTGTTCTTTTCTGATTTCGTCAATGGCGTGGAGGACCAAGAACACGGCGAGAGGAATTCACCGGCGTGTGTGCCATTCACCGGCGTGGGGAGAAGATTGCTGGACGACGAAGACATGGACGTGAACGTCGCGAGCCCTTCGTCTCTGCCGAGCGGATCTAATTGCCACCGTCAGCCGACGCAAAGCATCCTGTTCATTTCTGAATCCATTGGCGATCCTCGAGAGGAGGAGGCGGGGCAGAAGCAGATGCCGTTTTCCGGCATTGTGAGGAGGATGAATGAGATCACAGCTGCAGGGAGGGGAACGAAGAGGGGTAGGGTTGCATCGGGAGAGACAGAGGAAGAAGCACGGCATGCTCTGCTTATTTAAAAGGTGCACGACATGCTCTGCTTATTTAAAAGGTGCACAGTAATTGTTTGATTTCAAGAACCGCATAAGAAACTTTTGATGTCTTATCTTGAATAAATAAATTTATTGTATGAATGAATTGATTCGATTAGATAGAGTGAATGGTGAAAATGGTCTCATCACATGATTAAGGAGTTTGGCAATAATAATTATTAATTTATGGCAGAGACAATAAATTTTTTAAAAATATAAAAAATTTGATTTTATAACAAGACATATATGAAGAATTAAATGCATAGAGCAGATCAAACTTAGTGCCTATTAAATTCACACAAATTGGTTGGTTGAAGAAACACATACATTTTTTTTTTGTCAGAAGATAACACGTGCATTAAATAATATAACATATATGGTTATTATGACATTGGAATATCCAATATATTTATTTTTTATTTTTAAGAAGATATCTCAAGACTTAATTTTTCATTTTGTAACATAAGACGATATCTCGAGACTTAATATTTCATTTTGTAACATAACAAGATATATATCTCGTTAACTTTTTGTTCAAAAAATTGTTAACAGGGATTAACAAAACATATATATATATATATATATATATATATCGAAATTTAACAAGTTACCCATACAATTAAGAAGTAATCCAATTATACCCCCTTGTTTTTAGTTTAATCAAGTCACATCATAAAATTTTACAAATATTTCTATATGTCGAAAAAATAATTTCAACTGGACATTTTTTTACAGTAAAATATCAAAATAGTCATTGCTACAACCATTATACGTACAATATCCAACTGGACAAACTGGAATCCATGGAGACAAAATGGCTTTACGCTGCATAACTCATTATAATAATCCAAATAATTAATCAAATTTATGATAAAAAATACGAAACTAAAAATAAGGCAGATGCATGGAATTGATTTTTTTTAGATTTAAAAGCACGAAGTTCCATTTGATCTTAATCTTATCTTGGCTAATTAAAATAAATATATTGGATATTCCAATGTCATAATTGTGATATTATTTAATGTATGTGTTTTTCCAACCAAGCAATTTGTGCGAATTAATTTTTAATTCATGGGAAGAAAACAGTACGATAGTTAGTGCATATTAAGTTCTGTCTTTTGTGTGAATTTTTTCAACCAAGCAATTCACCGTTCACCTCAATCTAATCGAAATCTATTATTTATTCAAGATAAGATGCGGTTCTTGAAGAAGTCAAACAATTACCGTGCATCTTTAAAGGAAGCAGAGCATATTAGCCCTAAAATGTACACCTCCTATAATGCCGTGCTTCTTCCTCCGTCTCTCCCGATGCAGCCCTACCCCTCTTCGTTCTCCTCCCTGCAGCTGTGCTCTCATTCATCCTCCTCCTCCCAATGCCGGTAAACGGCGTCTGCTTCTGCGCCGCCTCCTCGCCAATGGATTCAGAAATGAACAGGATGCTTTGCGTCGGCTGACGGTGGCAATTAGATCCGCTCGGCAGAGAAGAAGGGCTCGCGACGTCCACGTCCATGTCTTCGTCGTCCAGCAATCTTCTCCCCACGCCGGTGAATGGCACACACGCCGGTGAATTCCTCTCGCCGTGTTCTTGGTCCTCCACGCCATTGACGAAATCAGAAAAGAACACGGGCTTACCTGTAATCCGACGGCACCGTCTGCTCGGGGGAATGGAAGTTAACGAAGAACGCATGACGTCGTCTGCTTCTTGCAGCGTTCTTGCTGCGCCGGTGAAGGGTGCACAGGAATCCAGCGCTCCCTTCCCGTTGCCGTTGACGAAGTCAGAAAAGAACAAGAGACGATGGCAAGATCGGCTCGGGGAAGAAGAAGAAGATGACGCGGGGACATCTATGTCCATGGCTTCATCATCCAGCAATCTTCTCGCTGCCCCGGTGAACGGTGCAAACTTAGAATCCGCCGATGTCGCAAAGAAATCCATGATAGTGGAGATCGAGATCACCCTCTCTTGCAATCTGTGTGAGGCACGGGAGTGAAGCGAAGGCGAAGATGAAGAAAAGATTAGTTCGGGCGAAACGGAAACAGAAGAGCCAGACTCGTAGTTTTTTTTTTCATATATATAATGGGGAATCAAACAGAGAAATTATATTATTTTTCATTAATATAAAGGGCAATACATTTCTTTTGGAGTAAATTACATCACAGTCCACCACAAAATATAAATTACATTTTTTATTATTATTATTATTATTATTATTATTATTATTATTATTATTATTATTTACATGAATCATGTAAATAATAATTATTCATAATTCACCACATGGATCTAATTTTCATTTGAGCGACATGAATCATGACATGAATCTTGCAATGCATAATTCTGGATCAACCTCAAAGTTGCAGGTAAATCATAAATCCTTGGCCAATTTTTTAACTAGTAAGAACGTAGCAGATTGCTATTAGTTACAAATGAAAGTTAAGGCTATATTTACTAAAATGCTGCTATATGTAATTACTATACAGCATTTATTGTATGCTGATGTCTCACTTTTGAATGAATGCACTTCTGATTTCAGATTACCACCGGTCTATTTTAGCAAAGACAAGGAAAAGAAACCTGATCACCTCTAACATTCTTGAGAGCACTCATTTGACTATTCTTCACACTTGGATACTTGGAACCAAAGGCTGCCAGAGAAATGGAAAGCAAAGTTTAGGCCAAAGGAGGAGATGAGTTCAGGAACGTAGATTTGCACCTTAAAGGAAGAAAAGATGAGATCCAATTTAGCTGTGTTATTGCATCCTTAGATCCAGGTCAGAGGGTGAAGAAAGTCATTCAAGTCCGTTTACATCGTCATCTTTTGCCATTCAAGTTAGCTGTGTTATGCAATGGGAAAAAGTTTTTGACAAAGTTGTGGCCTGATATTGGATATTTTGTTAGACCACTCTCTATGAGCATGCATGAATTTGTAGATAAGGAACAGCAATTACCAGGGATGTGAGTATTCAAAGAGGTCAGTGGACTATCTCATTTGGTTTAAATAATTTCTGATGTCCTTTTTTCTATTTAGGATTATACTAAAGATCCAGATAGGAGATTTGTTGCTGATACAGTGGCTGCAATTGGGTTGTGCGCACAAAGGTTACCTATGATAGCATCTATTGCTTAGAAGGGCTTTTGGGGCTCACATTTCATGGTAACTTAAAATTATATATTAACTAAACTGATGGTTACAAGTTGTTACTAACAGCAATTTGGATGATTTTGCAGAGTCAATTAAAGCTTGATCGATGGATCGAGAAGCAGGTGTTTTGGTTCAAGCAATCATGTCAATTAAAGCTATAATAAAGCAAGATCCAACTAGTTATGAGAAGGTAGCTAACCGGATTATCATTCTACTTTTCAGACCCATTGCTTGATGAGTTCAGTTCATGAGCACTAGTTATGATGCCACTGGGATATTTCTTCTGCCATCTGGCTTAAGCATTAGAAGCTTCACTTGTTTTCCCTTGTTATTTCATGAATCCCACTGGGATATTATGTTTGCTATATTGGTGCAGTTGTTTCTAAATCCTTCAGCCTAGAGTTGTCATATATTTCCCCCTTATTGCTTTTTTTTTCTTACAGATTATGTGTCATGCTTATTCCAAGCTATATTGGTGCAGTTGTTTTTGAATCCTTCAGCCTAGAGTTGTCATATATTTCCCCCTATTGCTTTTTTTCTTACAGATTACGTCATGCATATTGATACAAGTCATGCAACTCTTAATCAATTATTTGGATTGGATCTGATCTGATCTATGCTTGTGGACCTAAGATAATTATTTAGTTGGAAACAGTGGATTTGTGAACAAAACTAGTTTATACTGGAAGTTTTAAGTTACTAAAGTTTAGATAAACGTGTAGAGGCCTTGGGTTCAGATTTCTTGTAAAGATCAAGCCAGGTATCTCTTTAGTTTTTTCCCCTGAAACCCAACTTCATAAGATCTACACACCTAGAAACTATTACAATGCGATTTTAGTTCATATTTTGATATCTATTGTTGCTTTGGAGTTACAAAATATATTATTAAATTTTGCTCACAAAGGTTGAATGACTTCACCATGAGTGTTGCTTTGATATTAGACCTTACTATTTTCTGGTTCATTTTTATTTATATGTTCAGAATTCTAGATTTATGTTGCTGGTTACATCTACTACATGCTTTTACTCTCTTCATTTGTTACAATTGAAGGTGATTCTCCGAATAAAAGACCCTGCAGCACGCACATTGATTATTTGGATTATAGGAGAGTACAGCTCTGTTGGACAGATTATTCCCAAAGTAGTACCAAGTATACTGAAGTATCTCGCATGGTGTTTTACTTCGGAGGAGGTTTGAGACAAAGCTTCAGATCCTAAATACTTCTGCCAAGGTCAACTTCAAAATATCTGTATTTGCTGTCTTAGTGTTACACTTGAGTGGATTATTTGTTCCCGTCATATTTAGGATTTAGCATGACAGTCTATTATTTGTTCCCAAAATCTTAGGCTATTAAAAAGGAGCACAATCTATTCATTTATATTATTAACACTTCCACTTGCATGTAGACGGGTGAACTAGACTTTCATCCATGCTGAACATGCTGACTAAATTAATTTTGCTGAGGTTTATTTTTAAAAATTATTGACACTTGCAGGATTCAAGTTAAGGGCCACTAACCATGCATGTTAAATTTGATTAACTGACCAACATTTTCAAGCTTTAGTTGTTAGGAAGGAGTCTATTCATTTATTTTCTTAACAATCATTATATGGTAACATTTTCTTCTTTGTTTGTTGATTATTTGGGTTGTTTGATTTGGTATTGGTTGATTCAAACCCAAAATTATTTTTGTCATATCCATATTACACATTTTTAAATAAAAAATGTTAGTTTGTTTCTAGTTAGTTAATGCACATTAAGCAGAATTGTATTTATGCATTTTGAGGATAGCAGAATATTTTCGTGAAGGTAATGGCAACACTAAAATTAACATTGCTATTTTCTTATTTCGTTTAGAGGATGTGATAAAGGTAAAGGAAAAAACATGAAATGATTTCCCTTTTGCTTGTCATTCATTCTATTTTCTAATTGTTCTTATTCTTCTTTAAACATTTAGTAGTTCCTACTTCCTAGTCAGTATCTGTAGTTTAGAAATTGATGTGATAGTGTAGCAATGGAAAGAACAGCACAATATATTGGTAAAAGCTACCTCCATCTAGTTATTACTCTACTTTATGACACTAGTAGTAGTATGATGCCTCATCATTAAAGTTGTCCAGACTAATTCGTTTATGTTGGTATTACTTTGCAGGTTATATTACATGCGCAAGGAGAATATTTGTTGACATTCAGAAAGATTCTGAGCTATATTATTGAATTGGCAAAGTATGACTTGAATTTTGATGTCCCTGATCGTGCTCGTTTCATTTTTAAACTTATGCCTCAGAGTTTAACTTCTCCATCTGACAAAGAGATGGAGTCATGCATACCCAAGAATGGGAGGATGCATCATTAGTTTGGGGAAAACATATTTAATGGAAGAACACATTCAACAATATTCTCAACAAAAACTTCCTGGATTTACCTACCGGGGTCTCTCTCACAGATAGTTCTTCATGCAGCTCCTGGTTATGAACCTCTTCCTAAACCTTGTAGCCTTCTTGATAATGATCTTAATCTCCAAAGAGGGCTGCTTAATGAGACAGAATTTCCTGCTACAAAAATGGCTAAGAACAATTCATTTGGAACAAATGACCCTGATGTGTCTTCTGGATCTTCAATTGAAGAAAGTGGCTGTGTCTATGATTCTCATCATTCTTCCATCAGCTCAAATGGTGAGGGGAATGAATCTGCAATTGATTCAAATGAAAGTGACAATGCTTCTGTCTCAGTTCTGCGTGATGCTCAAGATGGCAGAGAAAAAGCCCTAATTAATGTTTCTGATACTAGCGTTGATCACGATCTTGCAAGTCAAAGTTCCAAGGGAAATTTGTCTTCATTCATCTCTACAGATTTGGCAGAGTTGATGTCTAAGTCAGAACTGAATCATGGCTGGATGAGCAACCAGCTTCTACTTCAGTGAAAAAGCCTCCACAGCCTTCTTCTGGCAGAATATCAATTAACAATCTTAATTGTACTGTAAGACCAAAGCTCCACACTCTTCTCGATCCTACAGCTGGCAATGGCTTGAGAGTAGAATATGCATTTTCATATGAGATTTCAACTATATCCCCAATCTTAGTACTTCATGAAGTTTTTCTCGAGAACTGCTTTTCTGAATCATTAGTAAATATAGTATTGAAAGATGGGGAGTCTACTTTGGGTGTGGAATCTTCAGATCAAGTGATGGGAGAACCTGAAAGGTATTTATGTGCCCCATTTCTCAGCATTTTCTTTGTACTATTTAATTTGGACTCTTATTTTCAGTCTAGTAGAAATTACATCTTGTGGAATTTTTTGTTGCTCATATTACTTTTATAAACTCACATGTTCCATTTATCAACAGATAATATACCAGCTTTACTTGCTTTTGAAGAGATTGCATCCTTAGATCCAGGTCAAAGGGTGAAGAAAGTCATTCAAGTCCGTTTTCATCATCATCTTTTGCCATTCAAGTTAGCTGTGTTATGCAATGGGAAAAAGTTTTCGACAAAGTTGTGGCCTGATATTGGATATTTTGTTAGACCACTCTCTATGAGCATGCATGAATTTGTAGATAAGGAACAACAATTACCAGGGATGTTTGAGTATTCAAAGAGGTCAGTGGACTATCTCATTTCTTCTGATTTTAAAAATGTTCCTTGTTGATATCCACAGCATTTGATTAGTGACTATATTGGATATAAGGTACTTAAACACCTAATTATTAAAACAACAGAATCTTTTGGTTGATATTGTTAGAATTTTAGAAGTCTAAATATAGTCTCGTTTTAAGTCACCTCAAAAATGCAAATGAAAAAAATGAAAAATTGCCTACTTTGCCACTAATATATCCTTAAAGTTCTTATTAGTGCACTCAAATACACCAGGCAGCTCTGGACTACATGACTATCATAGCCAAAAGCGAAAAAGATAAAAAATGCAAGTGTCAGTAATATTCATATCTCACAAAATGTCTAATCGCATGGTATAGATGTGCCCTCATATTTCATATTACCGCCCTTGTTGATCACTTCAGACATACAAATATACACTTCTTTCATGTGCACATATAGAAATATCACTATACTGCTGGTTCATTTATCAACAGGAATGTAACAGGTTAAAAAATGTTACATTTCAAAAAAAAAAAACAGGTTATAAAATCTTTTGCTTGACAATGCCATTATTTTGGTATTCGTGGGCAATGGAAACAGTTAGATGATTTACCTAATAATTAGGATATGATAGAGGATGGGGTAGTCTTATAGTGTGATTACCTGGAACATAGAAAACATAGAATGACAAAGCATTTCTCAGTATTGAAATAGAAAAAGTTTATAGTTTGTATGAAATTAAAATGCCACTTTTTCAGCTAACTTACTTTCTTTTCCTGCTGTATTAAGTAGCTGATATTCCAAAATTATGTAACAGGTGCATATTCAAGGATCACATGGAGAAGATTGACAACCAGAAGGATGACAATTCATTTGATTCGGATAAAATTATTTTAGTTTCTAAAATTCTAGCATCTGAGGTTCTAAGCAATTCTAATGTTTCCCTTGTGAGTGCCGACATCCCAGTTCCCAGTTTCTTTTATCGATGATGCATCCGGTTTGTGCTTCCGTTTCAGTGGGCAATTATTGAGTAGCTCAAAGCCAGTCCTGTTTACTATCTTGGCTGAGGGCAAGTTCTCTGAACCATTGGATATCACAATCAAAATCAATTGCGAAGAAACAGTTTTTGGCCTAAACTTGCTAAACAGAGTGGCGGCATTTCTACAATGAAAGAAGGCATCCAACCTCTCCTTCCCAGTTTGTTTCCTCTCTCCAGACTTGGTCGAGGTACCCATTGTGATCTCTGATGAAAGCCACAATTTCCTCCATCAATATCCACTCAGCAGAGACGAAGGCCTCGCAACGTCCACATCCATGTCTGAGACATCCATCAACCTTCTCCCCATGCCGGCGAACGGCACACATCTGGAATCTTCTTTCACCCTCGATCCACGCCATTGAGGAAATCAGAAAAGAAGACGGTCCTTCCGATCATCTGACGACGTCTGCACAATCTTGGAATCCGAAAAGAAGACGATCATCTTGCCACCCCGCTGAACGACGATCTTGGAATTCGCCGATTTCGAAAGGAAATTCACCATTTATAAGTAATTTTGTGTCCTGAAATTTTGTCAAATTAATTTACACTATTTAATTTTTAGTTTCATAATTTTTCATTTTATAAGTATTTTTTGTCAAAGCGAAGCCGATTTAAGTAAAACCAATCAAAAATATTTTAAAAATATATTCAAATTCTTCATATATTTATAATTTTTATAAATTGATGTTAATTATGACATCGTGATGACGATATCATGATTCAATTCTAAATGAGCTTTCAATACAATTTAAGTCTTGTTCTTGGTTTTCTTCTTCATGATTTTTCTACGTTGAGTTTCGTCTAATTATGCGATCGGGACATTATCCTGTGGCCGATATGACTGAAATTTGGGGAGCATGTCCGAGACCCCTTGCCTCTGGATGGGAACGATGGAGATCTGTTTTGGACGGGTAGATTTTGGGATACACGAGAGGAAAGGAGAGGGCGTGGGAGGATTTGGAACTTGGCAGCGCACTTGGGCTTCGTTGATGGTGAGTGGATTTGGACCTCTCTCTTCCATGTTCATCACCCTTGCCGCCACCCCTTGGAATGGGGATTTTGTTTGATTCCGATTGATTTTTCTCGTATTGGAATCAGATTGTAGAACAAAGGATTAACGTCTTATTGTTGTGGATTTTTGAATCGGATTTGTGATCCTTTGCCGCATGGTTCATGGCCAATTTTGGTGATGCCGCCCCTTAATGATTCTTGTAGATGACATTGGAACACAGTATATTGTAGAGGCTTCACATTAGGGACTCACCTAGATGTTATTAAGATAAGATCAAATGTAGATACTTAAAGTTAGGAACAACATGGAACCTAGGTACACTAAAAAACTTATGGATTATTAGATTTACATTATAGGGTGGTTTCACCATAGGAAGGAGGTAAGGGGCCAAATTCCCCTTTGGGAAATATTCGGGTGTGGGTGGTCGGCCCTATAAGGTTAGGGACATGGGTTGGATGGACATTTAGCTAACTTTATACTAAACATCATGACATGTTATTAATACTATGTGTAGTTGTTTCTTATATGTTCGGATGTTGTGTTCTTATGATGTAGGTGATTTCTTCATGTTGAAAAATTGCTATTGTTTCATATGTCATTTCTATGTTATGCATTGGATAGGTAATTATGTTAGCATATGGACATGGTGGTATATGGTTATGTAGCATGTGAATATGATGGCATATGGACATGTTGGTATATGATTATGTAACAAGTGAATATGATGGCATATGAACATGTTTGGTATGTGGATGTGGAAAGGCCGGGGTACGACCATGGAATATATACATGCACGGGGGATATTAAGGACCCTAAAGGTCCTAGAGCATTTTTACTGGATATGTGGATGGTGCTTTTATTTCTTTATGATTATATTGATTATGCATGGATTGGGTGTGCTTGTGCTTGTGCTTGCTCTCTCTCTCCCACTTATGAGTTTCTGGATCGGGAAGCTCGTCAGCCGCCACACTGACGACTGACTCGGAGTGGCATGGGCAGGAAGCTCGTTGAGCCAGAGCCAGGCTCAGTGACCAACTCGTAGGATCGACGGGTCCCTGGATTATTGGACCGACGGGTCCCTGGATATACGATGGACGGGTCCTTGGACCGGGAAGCTCGTCAGCCCGCCACACTGAGGACCGACCCGGGTGGCTTGATTGGTTTTGGTGATTATGCATATTGGTTATTTTATATCATATCTGGATTGGTGATTATGCATACTAGTTGTTATATCATATCTGGATTGGTGATTATGCATACTTGTGGTTATATCATATATAGATTATTGGTGATTATGTATACCTGTTGCTATATCATATTTGGATTGGTAATTAGGGATGTCAACGGGGCGGGGCGAGTACGGGGGGTGCCTACCTGCTATCCGCCCCGCGAAATAAACGGGTACCCGCTACCCGTTTATTCCCCGCGGGTATCAAAAATGAGTACTCATTTAATTATCCACGGGGGACGGATACCCACGGGTATTAGCGGGTATCCATAACACTTTTTTAAAAATATATAAATTATAATAATTTAATAACACTTCAACTCTTAAGTATTTTGATAACAACTTCATTTTGATAAACACACAACATTTTAATAACAACATCATCATAAGATTTCAAAACATAAAGTATATGAGTATTGAATTAAGTTGAGGTTTTTTTAGTATATGCACAAAGGATAATATTGTAATTTATTAATTCTCACGGGTAAGGGTACCCACGAGTACGGGTACTATAATATCAGTACCCGCCCCATATAATAAACGGGTAAGAAAAATTACTCACGAAATACCCGCGGGTAGGAAACTACTCGTCATAAACGGGTAAACACCCGTGGGTACCCGCCTAAATGGGTAATTTTGCCATCCTAATGGTAATTATGCATGCTTGGTACTACTTATGAGTTATATGCCTATCTTCTACTATATATATTTACTCGCTGGACTTATATTACTTGGATATGGTGGTTAGAGGACTGAACCACTCACTAAGTCCTAGTTGGACTTACTGTTTATTATGTTGTTCTTTTTCAGTATTTGAGCGTGATCAGAAAGGTACTGGGATACAGTAGCATGGTTGGTGGGGGCAGGGTTAGCGAATCTCGTGACGTGTCGTGGTCGGGGGTGTTTATCCAAGTCTATAAAAAGTTTTATATTTTGTCACAGCCCAAAACCTGAGCATGATTGGCCAGAGTACTACATGTACTCTGAAGCCTAACTCAATCATAAAAACCAACAATTACGAAACATTGCACAATTCATAAAGAAAACTAGTTTTCTTTCAATAAACATAATGGATCAAGATTCCAAAACCGATCAATAAATAATCTGAAGATTTCAAATGTGTAAGATTCATATAGAATAAATCAAGTAAACATAGACAGAGTTTTGACTTTCAAAATGCCGAAACAAAGTTTAGACACCAATCTATCTAAAAAGAAATATAAGTAACCCTACGGACTCAACATATCCCCCGACCACGATGTGTCATGAGACGCGCTGCTCTTGCCACCACCAGCTACGCTACGGTAATCCAGTACCTTTTTGATCTCGCTCAGGGGCTGAAAATAATAATATAAATCGTAAGTCTGCTAGGACTTAGTGAGCAATTATTCCTCAATCCATCATGTACATTAACAACAAGCAACAATGCATGATTATTTAAAATATAATTTAACGAATGCATCTATTATTTCTCATGCGAATCAAATTCAACAATATACGTATAACCCTGCATTCAAGCATATAATGTGTATAATGTACATCAGTATTAACCATAATAGGAATTAAACATCTATAGCACCATCAACCAATCAAACAAGCCACCCGGGTTGGTCGTCAGTGTGGCAGTGCTGACGAGCTTCCCGGTCCAAGGACCCATCGGTCCTATGGCTGTTCATTGGGTCGACCCGACCCAATGAACCCGAGAACCCGACCCGACTCGACCTATTTGGGTTTAGTTGGGTCGGGTCGAGTACAATTTGACCAAACCCGACTATAATCGGGTCGGGTCTCGGGTCATCGGGTTTCAAATTCTAAAACTCGAGACCCGACCCGATGACCCGATTATTTATATTTTTTAATTATTTTTTAAATATTTATATTAAAAAATATTGTTAGAAACTCTTTTTTTATCTAAACTGGTAAACTCGATTACCCAACCCGAACCTGTCACGCCCCAACTCAGGGTCACGTGACCGGTCAGGGTATACGTGCTTATACCCCGAAGCCTAACCCATGCACATGCCAACATCATAAACAACAATTAATAACAGTTTTTAATAATAAAAGAACCAAAATATATTTTCATTTCAAAACAACGAGATTTTAAATACATATCTCAAGTGCGGAAATAAATCGAAGAGCAACAGTTCTTTTAATAAATAAAACTGAATAAAATGAGAATGTCCCCACGGGACTACAACTCCAAATACCCACGGGACAACCTACTAAGGACTCGACTACGACCCCTAACTAGGACTGCTATGAGATCATGTGGCTCCTCTGCCCTCCAGCTGCGCCAAGTGCTCCAGCTCACCTCATCGGTCAGGCTCTGCAAAACAAAACAAAACAACGATAACGGGTGAGTTCAAAGAACTCAGCGAGTGGTTTTATCCGCCCTCACAAATAAACACAAAGATAACATAAATAAATTCTATCTCTAAAAAGGCCACATCACCAAAAATATGACTAGCTACCAAGCCCGAAGGCCATCCATGCCCACGACATCTAACTCTCCAAAGAGGTGCATCAGGCCGAAGCCCTACCATGCCCGAAGGCAACGTCACCTGAAAATGTGCATCAGGTCGAGCCCAACCATACCCAAAGATAACTTCACCATCAATGAGGTGCATCAGGTCGAAACTCTACCATACCTAGAGGCAACATCACTGTCAAGAGGTGTATCGGGTTGAAGCCCTACCATGCCCAAAGGCAACATCACCATCAAGAGGTGCATCGGGTCGAATCCCTACCATGCCCAAAGGCAACATCATCATCAAGAGGTGCATCGGGTCGAATCCCTACCATGCCTAAAGGTAACCGCGCACATATCAGGATAATCGGGAAAGGTCCTCCGAACTTATCGTGCAGGTTGGGAATTGACATCTAACCACACGGGCGTAGCCCGTAATCGGGCTCCTAAATGAGCCGCTCCATCACTCCCAAGGATATGGCGCATCACACATATCAGGATAATCGAAAAAGGCCCTCCGAACTTATCATGCAGGTTGGGAATTGATATCCAACCACACGGGTGTAGCCCGTAACCCGGCTCCTAAATGAGCGGCTCCGCCATTCCCAAGGATATGACACATCGTACATATCGGGATAATCGGGAAAGGCCCTCTGAACTTATCCTGCAGGTTGGGAATTTACATCCAACCACGAGCTGCTCCGCCATTCCCAAGGATATGGCGCATCAAGACCTAAGTCAAGATTCTCCTACGGTGTCCTCACTATGAAGCGTCTCAACACTTCAAACCCGACCTTTACCCCTTAGATCCACAACGTCATGAATCTGTGTGGTTTTATTTCATGCATACATCGTAAGTTGCAGATTATGCTCACCCTTAGACCTCATTTTTAATTATAGAATTAAAATCTAGATCATCTCAACTAGGGTTTTGTTTTAGAGTTTTATTTTAGGTTACTGTTCTACCCAGAAGTGCTGTGTCTGACCCAAATCTAATCTCCAAAGTGTGTCCTATGTTTCCAAACTATGTTTTCTGGTCAAAACGATAGGTTACACGACTGTAATCAGAGATCAATTCACATAATAACAGAGAAATCAAAAATCAGCCCAGATTCAATAAACATCACATAAATTTCAGAAAGCTGAAATTTTCAGCACAACATGAAATAAAAATTCGAATTTTACAGAATTAAATTCCTAAATTTCTAACATCACAGATTCATATCATCAAACCAATCATGCATACAATCTCATAATTTTTATTTAATAAAAACTAACATATATATCAAGAATCAATAAAGTTAAATTAATTCTTTAGCATCAAGAACACCTAGAACTCCAATATGAGGTTTACACCCAAAATTCTCAATATTTAAATAATAAAATCACAAATCTTCCATTAAACATAAATTCCATGATATGAGATCAAAATTTAGGATCTAAGCATGGCATAGAAAGCCGGAAAAATCTCAAGAACACAAAAGGACATTATCAAAATCAAGAATCCTCAAGGCGGCTTCAAGAAAACTCGAAGAAAACCCGAATAGGAGGGATAAAACCACTCACCTTGATTAGGAAAATGATTTAAAGAAGAACTTTCAAGCGGCGATATCCAAATCCGACCTCAAAGGGGGCGACTTGACTCAACAAGGGAGAAAGAAGGGCGGCAGCTCCTTTCTCAACTTTTTAGGTGGCTCCAAAATAGGAGCCACAAGCCATGAGGGGGGGTTTTATACACCCTCCCCAACCCTAACCCCTTAAACTATTAATTCATAACCCGCATCCACCTTAAGCCAAAACCAAAACCCGCTAATCAAATAGACTTAAATAATTTAATTAATCTCATTCTAATAAATCACAAACAATTAATTAAATACTCATATGAACATAATTAGCAATTATGCACACAAAACACCAAATTAAATACTCTCAACCATCCAAGCCTAAAAATTCATAAATTCATAAATTTATATTCTACTTACCCGAGCTCGCAAGCTCGCTCCGGACCATGAGTCGACTCGACCCGACCATGAACTAGTCCGCTAAGCTGGCAAATACACATAAAAGGAAAAATAATAAATTTAAATATCTGGGATATTACAGAACTCGACCCGTGAACACTCCTAGTCGGTCCTATATCCAGGGACTCGTCGGTCCTACAAGTCGGGTGCTGATCACCTCTGTCTCAGCATTCTTTTCGCTTTTGCCACCCAAGTCGGTCGCCGATGTGGCGGTCAACGAGCTTCCTGGTCTACAACCACAAGCACAACCAATCAACCATATCGTCACCAGTAAATATCTCAACAGTGAACGTAATATTTCAAGAAGGCAAGTGTATGTCCTGGGACCCAGAGGTCCACACAATACACATATATTATTCCCATAGCTATACATTAGTCCGCACCACAATACATGATAACACGATCCACACAGTTATAAAGCAATTAAAGATATATCATGTAGCAATGAAATGATCAGCAGTGAAATACTAAAATAAATATCAAAGACACTTTGTGAAATCGCCCGCTCATCACCCCAATCATCTCCTCACATGGTCAACCCCTACTAAGTTTTCTCCCTTATAGTTTGGTGTCCCTAGGATATCAAATTAAGGAGACGTGGCCTAGGTGTATCTAGTTCTATAAGTTTTTCTATCTTACGTCCCTACGTCGTGCACACCCCGTCGAGTGCACATGAACCATAATGCAGTGGGGAATGTCTAAAAATGTCATATTCCCTTAACGAGACAGCTTGTTTACACCTAGGTTAGCAAGATCTTTAACAAGGCAGTATGTGCAGGATTAAAAAAACCGATCTCTATATGAACAATAGGCTTGTATACCTACAGTAAATTGTTTGCACCTAGGAAAATATGTCCTAAATTTGTATGCCTAAGGTAGGTTACATGCACCTAGAGAAATATGTCCCTAACCTATGGAATTCATGGGCATGTATAGGAGGCTGGCGGAAACCCAATTCATAGTGTCTTGGGCGGCAATTTAGATCAAGAGGATGGTTTTCATGCAAGAATTAACTCATACTAATAGGGAAAAAAATGATTTAATCTATGGAAGATTACTGTCAACAACTCATGAAATAGATGAATTCATCCTTGAAGAACATCACAAGCACGGGAGGCCGGCGGCAGCATTGAACGGTGAGTAAAATCCAAGTAAAAGCAAGATTCCATACTAGCAATTATACCACAGCAGTGAGGAGCAAAGACAACTAATTTATGAAGGAATTATGTCGTCAATTCATGAGGAAGTCGAGTTAATTCATGAAGAAAAACCATGGCACAGGGGTTCGGTGGCGGCCCCATAAATCCGACAGGAAACTCTCAGCCGCAAATTTAAATCCTCATTTAAATTTTTTTCCCGACACATAAATTCTGTCGTCAATTCATGAGGAAGTCGAGTTCAAGCTTACCAAATTTTTTCCCCGAAATTCCGCTAACTCGCTTAATTTAAATCCTCATTTTCCTGCTACGAAACCAGTTAAATATAATAAAAAAAAATCTTTTTGGTTATAACATATTTTCGCTGAGTCACGTAGACTTGGGTTTAGTTTTCTTATTTCCGCACTTTTGATGTTGAGAGATTTTATTATGTTAAACTAGTTTTCTTTCAAAAAGATTTTGAACTACTGCAGCTATTGAGTTATTTTAATTGATAGTTTGAAATTTACTCAGTTTATGTATTTCTGCAAATCGCATTGGTTTTATAAACTGTACATGTTTTGTGGTTTTATCTGGTTGTCTTGGTTCGATTAGACTTCAAAGTGAGTGGTACTCTGGCTAGTCATGCTCGGATTTGGGGTGTGACAATAATAGAAATATATTAGTTTGATTTGAAGTATCAATATTTTTTGCCACATGTCATTTTTCACCGTGGCATCATATGTGGTCGAGCTTCAGTTACCACGTTGGCTTCTGTTTGCTGACGTGGACTTCCGTTAAGAAAAAATGCAAAAGTGATCCAATTATGTAACATCGAGAGATATTTTGATCAAAAACATTGTTAAGGGGCAAATTTGTATATTTTTTAATACTTCGGGAGCAAATTTGGTCCTTTTTCTTAAATTTTTTTTCTAAAATGCATATATGAACTTGATTATAAACAAAATTAGAAAAGATAATAATAAATATACTAAAAGATAATATGAACAATACTACCAAAAAAAAAACATAAAATTAGATTGTACGATAAATAATAGATAGTTAATAATATTATAAATTTATAAAATAAATTTTCAAGTAAAAAGTAAAATAAAGGAAAAAATAATATATAATATAAAATATGAAAATGTGTATATTTATAAAGTATATTTTATATAAAAAAATGAATATTAAAATGTCCGGAAATTTTGGAAAGATAAAATCATGCAATTATTTTTAGAGAAATTTGCATCAATATAAAAATTTGATTACATTCAAATCAAATCTAATTAAAATTGAGATTTAGATAACCTTATATATTTTAAAATTCAAAATTTTAAATTTTTTAATGTAATAAGTTGAATCGAATAAAAATCTAAATAAATTAAACTAATTATAAAATTTCAAATTTTAATAGGTAATAAATAAATTTAATAATATTGTTAAATATCTATTAAAAATATATACTACCAAAATAAAAAATAAAATGAAATTTGAAATCAGAATTTTGATAACATAATAAGAACTCAAAATATAAAAAAAACAAAGAGTATATCATAATTAAATAATTATATGGCACAATCCAATTTAATTAATATTTTATTGAGGCTAGTTCAATTAGTAACCTTTCAAATTCAAAAGACATTAGTCAAAAGCATTAAGATCAGGATAAGAAGAAAGCAAAGGAAGCATTAAGTTTAATCCAATGTATTCTTGACAATTTTCTTTTAGATTTTGGCCAATTGAAGACATGTCTGAAAACAAAATCATCTCAAAATGAAATTAACAACATTCTCATTTGGTCTCAAATTATTGTGAATTCATAAATCTCCAAAATGATATTATAAAATTTCAAATTTTAATAGGTAATAAATAAAATATAATAATATTGTTAAATATCTATTAAAAATAATAAATATTAATACTAACTAAATAAAAAATAAAATGAAACCAGACCTACCTTCCCGTCGGCGTTGACGATATCAAAAAAGAACACGAGCCGATGGGAAGATTGTGTCGAGGAGGAAAAAGGAGAAGAAGATACTACGACGTCTACGTCCATCTCTTCAGCATCTAGCAGCCTTCTTGTCGTCCCGCTGAAAAAGGTGAAATCTTAGAATTTGCCTATTTCGAAAGGAAATTCATCGGGACCCATAGAAGGTTAGGCGAAGACTAAAAGTTACTTCGGGGCATAACCGAAGCAGAGCAGCCAGCCTCGACGATTTTTCTCATATATATATAAAATAGGATGAGTTATACGTGGACTCAAAGAGATGGCATATTCATTCTAGTTCACTCATGTTGTAGCCTCCTCTAGCTGCTATCTTATTCACTCACGTTCGAGCTCTAGCCTCTCTACCTTCCATCCAAGCTACATCACAATACAGTTCTCAGACATCTATCCTTTGTTGCTGTAACAAATGGTTTGCTTTCTATTTCTAGCCTCCTGATAACTTGGGATTTTACATTTCAGTTTATACTCCATTGTCAAGTTAAAAGTCTTCACAAATAACAGATTGATACTTGCACAATTACTTGCAAACTTACAATCATTTCTGTGTTTCCACAACAACCAAATGGACATAGCAATTAAAGCTATCAGCAGGCTTCCTGATTCCTTCTCATACCCCTCACTTTCTTTCATCCAACTGCCATCATGCCATCTATCTCCCTTCCTGAAACCTATCTCTAACTTCTCCTGAACATACTCTCAATACTTCTTTGCAAATTCACACTCAAATGAAAAGTGTTTTGAATCATCCTCTCCTTGATTGCTGCGCTAGTGAAGGCTGCAAACGAATTTGGACCTATCTTCCCCGTCGGCATTGACGAAATCAGAAAAGGACACGAGCCGATGGGAAGATTGTGTCGAGGAGGAAAAAGAAGAAGAAGATACTACGACGTCTACGTTCATCGATTCAACATCCAGCAGCCTTCTCGCCGTCCCGTTGAAAAAGGCGAAATCTTGGAATCTGCCAATTTTGTGTCACGCCCCAACTCAGGGTCACGTAACCGGCCAGGGTATACATGCCTATACCCCGTAGCCTAAACCATGCACATGCCAACTGAACAATAAAATATAGCGGAAAAGAAATAACGAGTTTTATTTCAAATGGAAAACTAAATCAGAAGTCATTATAAGTAATTTTAGCAAAATAATAAGGTGCGGAAATAACAAAACAAGTTCAACTGTTCAATTATAATGAAATCTGAAATAAAGACATAAATGTCCCCAAATGAACTACAACTCCAAAACACTGAAATATAAGTGCATGACTAACTACCAAAACTCGACTACGACCCATAATTAGGTCTGCTATGAGATCAATGTAGCTTCTCTGCCCTCCATCCACGCCAAGTGCTCCAGCCCACCTCACCGGTCAAGCACTGCAAAACAAAACAACGACAACGGGTGAGTTTAAAAGAACTCAGTGAGCGGTTCTACCAACCCCCACAAAAAAATAATCATAAATAGGATGCATAAAACAAATCTTCTGACTCAAGTAGGAAAAGGTCACAAGGAAGTGACCAGCTAACAGGCCATTTGGCCACCACCTGCCCGAAAGCAGCCAACACCCAAACGGTGAAGATCAACAAGCCTAAGCCTACCGTGCCCTAAGGCAACAACACATATTAGGATAATTGAGAAGACCCTCCGAACTTATCCTAGTATAAGAAACTCGGGAGCAATCAGGAAGGCCCTCCGAACTTGCTCCACGAGACGCGAAGGGATAATCGGGATTCGCCCATCCGAACTTGCCTCTTTTTGATATCACATGAGTAATCGGGTAGGCCCTCCGAACTTGCCCTTTTAAGATATCACAGGAATAATCGGGTAGGCCCTCCGAACTTATTCCTTAAAACCACATCGAGGATAATCGGGTAGACTCTTCGAACTTATCCCACGAGGCCAAACCAGAACAATCGGGTTTAGCTAATCCGAACTTGTTACACAGGTTGGAAATTAGCCATCCAACCTCCCGGGCCTAGCCCGCAATTTGGCTTCTCAACGAGCCTCTCCGCCATTCATAAAGATATGACACAACATGACCTAAGTCAAGTCTGTCCTACGGTGTCTTAGGGGTGTCCTTATTGGAAAGCGTCTCAACACTCCAATACTCGACCCCAACTCCTTGACCTGTAATGTCATACACCCGTGTGATTTCATTTCATGCATAAGCTTTACTTGTTGGTTCATAACAGATTATGTTGCCCCTTTGCCCAATTTTAATGATGACATTAAAATTTAAATCACCAAGATTAGGGTTTTATTTTAGCTTACTGTTATGCTCGAAACTGATGTATCTAACCTGAATCTGGTCTCCAGAGTGTGACCTATGTTTCCAAACTATGTTTTCTGGTCAAAACGATAGGTTACACGACTATGCTCAGCAAATTACAGACACCACAACAAGCAATTCAAAAACAGCACAGATTCATCATCTCAGCATGAAATTCCAGCAACATTAAATTTTCAGCATAGCATGAAAATAAATTTGAAAATTCACAGATATTAAATCCTTAATTCACCAACATATCAGAATTATAGCATTGTGATAAATCTCACAAAAACCATATTTGTTAAGGAAGGTTATCAAGTACTACAATAATCTATAATCAAGAATCAACTTTTAAGATCAAGCACTCATATCAAGAATTTAGATTCAAGAACCTCATGCCTTCGAAATCAAACCCATCTTAGAAACACGTGATATATTTTCCAAAAATCACAGATTTAATAACTAGCATGCATTTATATTTACAAGCATCAAGATTGATGAACAAATTGATTTATAGAAGGCAAGAATACCTACACCCTTCACATAGGCATTTCATCGAACACTTGGAGGGCACCTCTTATCTCCACCTTGGCTGAGCACCCCTAGGGTCACCCTAGGGTTTTTTAGCCTCATATGGGAGGGTTTAGGGCCTCCTCAAACACGGCACACAAAAATAACGACGAGAATTCGAGAGATCGTCAGAAATAAATCAAAATCAACATAGCCTTCAAGAACGACTTCAAGAACTCGAAGAAACCCGAGAAAGAGGGGTAAAACCACTCACCCTAATAGGAAAGATGATGAGAGGGGAAAAGAGGGGCTGGATCGGCGGCACCTCTTGGCTCGGCTCCAAAGGGAAGGAAGGAGGAGAGGAAAGAGAAGGGAGGGACTTGGCAGCTGGGCTTGGCGGCTCCAAGAGAGAGGAAGGGAGGGGCGGCTGGCGGCTCCTCTCTTTTCCTCAATTAGCTTGTGCGGCTCCAATAGGGAGCTGCAAGCCCTAAGGGGGAATTTATAATTCTTCCCACCTCTTTTAACCCGCATCCGCCTCAACCCGGATCCAATACTCACTAACTTCTCGACCCGCTAATCCACTAAGCTTAATTCAACCCCAATTAATCCCATGCTCTACATAAACATCCAACACATACACACCCATATGCGACATAATTAAATAATCATGCATACAAAATTAAATAAATTTATTTGCGCAAGAAAAAATTTCTATAACACATATTTCTACTTACCCGAGCTCGCAAGCTCGCACCGGACCATGAGTCGACTCGGCTCGACCTTGAACTAGTCCGCTAGGCTTGCACACACACACAATAAATGGAAATTAGATTTAATATCTATGATATTACATTTTGAAAGGAAATTCATCGGGACATAGAGAAGGTTAGGCGAAGACTAAAAGTTGCTTCGGGGCGTAACCATAGCAGAGGTGCCAGCCTTGTAGATTTTTCTCGTGTGTGTGTGTGTATATGTATATAATGGGACAAGTTATACGTGGCCAGCCATTCCTTTCCCGCTTTACATGAATCCATTCTAAAACCTTTACCTCACTTCCCAACCTTAGAATTCTATTCATCAAATGTCTTAGATACCAAGGAGCAGCATACACTCCTTTAAATATCATAATCACATTTTTACAATCAGAAAAAAGTTCCAATCCCTCAATTCCATTCTTTGTTACGTTGTCCAACCTATACCATATTGCATTAAACTCACCAGCAAGAACATCTTCAGCATTGAATATGTTATTGCCAAACATTTGCCCCGGATGATTATTGAACATAATGTAACCAGCTCCAGCCTCTCTATCTTTCATCCAAGCTGCATCACAATATATTTCTCGGACATCTATCCTTTGTCGTTGTAATAAATACTTTCCTTTCTATTTCTAGCCTCCCGAGAACTTGGGATTTTACATTTCAGTTTATACTCCATTGTCAAGATAAAAGCCTTCACAACTTTTAGTCTTCACCTTACCTTCTATGGGTCTCAATGAATTTACTTTCGAAATCGGCAAATTCCAAGATTTCGCCTTTTTCAGCGGGACGTCGAGAAGGCTGTTATATGTTGAAGCGATGGACGTAGACGTCGTAGTATCTTCTTCTTCTTTTTCCTCCTCGACACAATCTTCCCATCGGCTCATGTTCTTTTCTAATTTTGTCAACACCGACGGGAAGGTAGGTCCGGATTCGCTTGCAGCCTTCACGAGCGCAGCAAGAAGGTTGCAAGATGCGGACATGGCCATGCATTCTTCACCATCTTCCTCTCCACCGAGCAGATGTCGTCGAATTATAGGAAAGATCGTCTTTTTTTTTTTCATTTCCTCAATGGCGTGGATCAAGAACATGACGAGAGGGTGAAAGATGATTCTAGGTGTGTGCCATTCGCTGGCGTGGGCAGAAGGTTGCTGGATGTCTCAGACATGGATGTGGACGTCGCTGTTGTGTGAAACCCGACACTAGAAGGGGGGGGGAGGGGGTTGAATAGTGTCTGTCCCCTTTTTGAATTTTCACCTTACTCAATTTTAACTCTACTTAATGCAATTGTTCTTTAATGGTTAATGTGATCACAATTCAATAGCAATGATAAAAGCTAATAAAGAAGCAATGCAAATAATAATATTTATAGTGGTTCGGCCAACCGCCTACTCCACTACCTTGGCTCCTTACCAAGGATTTCTAACCACTACTTTATAGAATTTATGTTTCCCTTTGAATACACTTGAGGACACCCTTCTCAACACTCGTAGAACATCTCAATCCTATTCACCTAGGCAAAACACAATTCTATAAATCTATCCATAAGTGTTTCCTAGCACACCTAGCAAGCTATCTCAACTTTGAAAATAAGTTACAATAAAGTTCAAATACAAGGAAAGAGCTAAAGAATAAAAGATTGAACCAAGCTTCTTTTCACCGCCTTCTTGTCTTCAACTTGCAAGATGATGACTCCAAAGATTGCAGCACAGTTGAAGAAGCAGAAGCAGCGCCTGGTTTTTTGATGTCGAAGAAGGAAGCAGAGGGCGCGCGAGAACTTGATCGTATGAAGGCTTAAAGGACTTCTTTGATTGCTCAATAACACTTGTTAAACATTTTAAAGAAGTTAAGTGAGGGGTATTTATAACCGGCAGGTCGATCGACAGATTGACCGCTAGATCGACCGCCAGTGAAACCGCTGGCAACCTGTGAGAGCTCGGTCGACCGACGGGTCGACCAACTACATTTCTTCTGACATTCGGTTGACCCGTCGGTCGACCGACTGGCTGATGCTAGGGTCGCGATTTGGCTATATCCAATTCAGTCATCCGGTTGGTCGACCACTAGCGTTCTGTCCATTTTCGTCATCCATCGGTCAACCAACCGGTCGACCGACGCAGCCCTGCACTTTTGCCTTCGCCAATTTCGGTCGATCGACTGGTCGACCGAATGGCTACTGGCCATTTTTATCGACATTTGATCGACCAGTCGGTCGACCGAATGGGCTGCTTACCATTATATTGCCTTGTTCGGTCGATCGATCGGTCGACCGAACCCAGGTTGAGGATAACTTCTTCCTTGGATTTTTACATGCATTTTCTATGGGTTTGGTTACCAAGTTTCAACTTGGATAACTTTACAATTTTGGCTTGGGATAAACTATCCTAGGGACATATTACATTAATTCTACTTGATTTAATCCCGAGCCTTTCTTCAACGATTTCTTCTTCCGTTTCTTTGACGATCTTTTCCTTTGTCCTGTTTGAACGGATTTGGCATGCATATCGCATTCTCAACCTGAACTCAAAACTTCACACTTGGATTAAATACATGTTTGTTATCATCAAAATAAAGATCGAGGCTTAAGAGAGACCCTTAAGCCAACAATCTCTCCCTTTTTGATGATGACAAACATAACATGGAATTTTTAAGAAAGCATAAGTATTTGTGAGTTTGAGTTAAGACATTCAAGAGTTAGGTACCTTAGTATATGCATTCAACTATCTAACTTAGCATATGCATTCAACTACTTATAACTCAACATATGCTCCCCTATCAATGTGCATATTCAATTACCTATAACTTGACCTATGCTCCCCCCATCAATGTGCATATTATTTTTAACTCCCCCTAACTATATATATCTTCCTCTTAACTATAAAACTCACACTAACTATATGCGTCGTGAAAACCAAGTGTGACCTTACTTTTTCTCCCCCTTTTGACATCAATCAAAAAGGGTAAGAATTAAAGTACAATTAATGAATTTCATCATAAAAACCAAGAAAGCCACAAAAACCAAATACCATCTACCACTATATATAGTCCTTCCCATTAATGTAAACCTATAAAAGGCAAACACCAATAGGTCGCAAAGCCCCACTACAGAGCAATACATAAGTGTGATGATACTTTAATAGAATGCAAGTTTTGAAAAACATATATATATTGAAGAAAATACACTTTAATTGCTCGAAAAAGCACAAATTCCTAATTGCATCCTTAAATTTGTGAAACTTTCTTCAACTAAGGGTTTTGTAAATATATCGGCAAGTTATTTATCGGTTGCTACAAATTCTACCGATATATTTCCCTTGGCTACATTATCCTTAAGAAAGTGATGTCTCAAGTCAATATGCTTAGTTCTAGAGTGTAAAATGGGATTTTTGATTAAGTTAATTGCACTAGTATATCACAATGTATGGGTATACAAGAATACTTAAGTCCATAGTCTAAAAGGGTTTGTTTCATCCAAAGGACTTGCGCACAAACAACTAGCCGCTACGATGTATTCCGCTTCGGTAGTTGAAAGCGCAATCGAGTTTTGTTTCTTTGAGAACTAAGAAACAAGACTTGCTCCTAAGAATTGACAACATCCACTAGTGCTTTTTCTATCTACCTTACATCCGGCAAAATCAGCATCCGAAAAACCGATTAAATCAAATGATGCATGACATGGATACCATAATCCTAAGTCAATCGTGCCCTTTAAATATCTCAATATGCGTTATACCGCACTCAAATGAGATATCTTAGGGCAAGATTGAAACCTAGCACATACACATACACTAAACATCATATCGGGTCTACTTGCGGTTAAATAAAGGAGGCTACCGATCATACCTCAATATTGTTTTTTGTCCACTTTAATATCCTCTTCATCTTTGTCAAGCTTGATGGATGCGCTCATAGGTATAGAAGCTATCTTGGCTTCATTCATCCCAAACCTTTTGATGAGCTTCTTTGTGTACTTGGCTTGATTGATGAAAATCTCATTGTTGGCTTGCTTGATTTGGAGACCAAGCATGAAGGAGAGCTCTCCCATCATGCTCATCTCAAATTCATCTTACATATACTTAGCACACCACTCACAAAGCATTTCATTAGTAGCACCAAAAATTATATCATCAACATAGATTTGAACTAATAACATGTCATTCTCAAGGTGCTTAATAAAAAGTGAAACATCCGCTTTTCCTATATCAAAACCTTGTTTTAAACCATATAATGATTTTTTAAGTTTAAAAACATGATTTGGAAACTCAAAACTTTTAAAACCGGGGGGTTGTTCAACATAAACTTCTTCATTAATAAAACCATTTAAAAAAGCACTTTTTACATCCATTTGAAATAGTTTAAAACCCTTAAAACTTGCATATGCTAAAAACATTCTAATTGCTTCTAATCTAGCTACGGGAGCATATGTTTCATTATAGTCTATTCCTTCTTGTTGGTTGTACCCTTATGCCACTAACCTAGTTTTGTTTCTAATAACTAATCCCTCTTCATCTAGCTTATTTCTAAATACCCATTTGGTTCCAATTATAGTTTAATCACTATGTCTATGCACTAAGTCTCATACATCATTTCTATCAAATTGGTTGAGTTCTTCTTGCATAGCTAATACCCAAAACTCATCTTCTATAGCTTCCTTAATATTCTTAGGCTCTACTTGAGAAACAAAAGCTACATATTGGCATACATTTTTGAGTTTAGAACGTGTTACCACTCCCGTTGAAGGCTCTCCAATGACTTGGTCCATTGGATGATCTCTTACCAATCGGTATCCTTTAGGGAGAGGTGGTAAAGCTTCTTCTTCATCATCATATTCAACTTGAGGTTGATTTGAGGATGGAGGTTCTTCATGTTGGGTCTCCTCATTATATTCATCCTCCACTTCCTTATCATAAAGTGTGAGATTCTCAAGTTCCTCACCTACATTCACAATCTTGACATTTCTAGAAGAATCATTAGTTTCATTGAAAGTAACATACATAGATTCTTCAACAATCATTGTTCTACAGTTATAGACTCTATAAGCCTTAGAGTTAGTGGAATAACCTAGGAAGATTCCTTCATCGGATTTAGAATTAAATTTTTCTAAATTATCCTTGGTATTTAATATGAAGCATTTACATCCAAAAATATGAAAATATCCCACATTTGAGATTTTACCATTCCAAAGCTCAAAAGGTGTTTTCTTGATTTTTGGTTTTAATAAAACTCGGTTAAGAACATAACACGAAGTATTTATGGCTTTGGCCCAAAAATATTTAGGCAAATTATTTTCGAATAACATGATTCTAACCATTTCTTGTAAAGTTCTATTCTTCCTCTCAACCATCCCATTTTGTTGAGAGGTCCTAGGGGAAGAAAAGGTATGTTGATACCTAAATCATCACAAAACTCGAAAAAAAATTCATTTTTAAATTCCCCTCCATTGTCACTCCTAATTTTCAAAATAGAAACTCCTTTTTCATTTGAAACTTTCTTTGCAAATTTTTGAAAAACTCAAAAGTTTTATTTTTCTTAGCCAAAAAAAAAAACCATGTAAATCTAGAAAAGTCATCAACCAATATAGCAATATAGCTTTCCACCTAGACTAGCTACATCACATAGACCAAAGAGATCCATGTGCACAAGCTCAAGAATTCTAGATGTACTAACTTGATTAATACTATGAAATGAGGATTTTACTTGCTTACCTAGTTGACATGCATCACAAAGTTTATCTTTTTCAAACTTTATCTTAGGTAAGCCTGTGACTAATTCTTTCCTAGCTAGATATCTCTTGGATGAGGCTCATGCTAGCATGTCCTAGCCTTCTATGCCACAATCAAGAATTATTTTCCATGACAACTAAGCATCTAACATGAGGATTTGGCAAGACATTTAATTCTAAGGTGTATACATTTTCTTGCTTATTTCCAATGAACATGATATCATTTGAAGGTGTACTTCTAATAATACATTTAGATGCTTCAAAAATAATTATGTATCCATTGTCACATAATTGTGATATGCTAATCAAATTGTGTTTCAACCCATCAACTAATAAAACATTTGTAATGCATGGGTAAGGGAGTATACCTATGTCACCAATGCCAACAATCTTACCTTTGGCATTGTCTCCAAATGTGACATGTCCACCATCTTTACTTGATAGGGTTGCAAATAAATTGATGTCTCCCGTCATGTGGTTTGAGCAACTGCTATCCAATATCCAAGTGCTCATACTTGGTTGATGATGCTTCTCCATCTACAAAAGGAGAAGAAACTTTCTTAGGTACCCAAATTTTCTTGGGTCCTTGAGTGTTAGTAAACTTTGGAACCCATGTGAATCTTGCATGTGGGTTCCTTCTCAATGCACAGTCCTTGGCCATATGACCAAAAATACCACAAGAAAAGCAATTTCCATTAAATTTTCTCTTTGTGTGTGTGAGAGCATGAGAGTGTGATGATTTTTCTTTATGGACAACCTTTGGAATGACATTTTGGATGGTTGTCATTTTTTCATTAAGCATACAAAGTTCCTTTTTTAATGTTAGCATGCTATCATTTAAATGCTCTATTGTATCACATAAATACTTGTTTTCTTTTTCTAGTTTTTCATTGTCAATCTCTAGATTTTTCTTAGCCTTTTCTAGGGTGCAATTTTCTTCCTTAAGATTATCTATTTCTTTCCTAAGGTCATTGCATGAAAGTAATAAGCTATCATTTTCAATTTCTAAGGATCTATTGTCCTTTTTGAGATCTTTAAATTTTCTCCTAATTGCAATGAATTCATCATGCATTTGCTCAAATTTATTTTGCTCAAAAATAAATTTTATCTCATCATCGTTTGCCATCAAGCAAAGGTTAGCTTTTTCACTCTTTGTCTCTTCTTCACTTGATGAGGCCTCGTTTTCGTCCCATGTTGCCATCATTGCCTTCTTCTTCTTCTTGTATTTTTCTTTCTTGTGAGGGTTGGAGGTAGTGGCCATCTTAAGAAGTGGGCAATCCTTCCTTAGGTGTCCGGTCTTGTTGCAATGGTAGCAAGTGTAGCCACCTCTTCCCTTCCTCATGCCTCCCCTCATGAAGCTCATGAATCTTCTTGTGAGCATCGTCATTTCTTCAAGATCATCTGTCTCTTCCTCGGATGATGATGACTCTTCCGCTCGATGTGATGCTTTTAAGGCAATGGCCTTGCCTTTGGGGGCATCTTCGTCTTGGTATTGCTTCATGTGGGTCTCATGTGTCATGAGAGACCCAATGAGCTCGGTGATCTTCAACGTGCTCAAATCTTTAGCTTCTATGATGGCTGTCACTTTGGGCTCCTAAGATTTTGGAAGGGAATGAAGGAGCTTCCTTACCTTCTCCTCTTCCCTTATCTCTCTGCCAAGATTAGCTAAGCCATTCGTAATATTTTGAAACCTTGCGTGCATGGCATCAATAGACTCATGTGAAAGCATTTTAAACATTTCATAGTCATGCATGAGTAAATTAATTTTGGATTCCTTTACTTGCGAAGTCCCTTCATGGGTGGTCTCTAGGACCTTCCATACTTCGTATGCGGACTTGCATGTAGAGATCTTATTTAATTCATTAATTGATAGGCCGCAATATAGAGCATTGACGGCCTTGGCATTAGCATTAAAAAGCCTAATTTCTTCTTGGTCCCATTTATCCATGTCGCCCGACGCAGCCCTGCACTTTTGCCTTTGCCAATTTCGGCCGGTTGACTGGTCGACCAAATGGCTACTGGCCATTTTTACCGACATCTGATCGACCAGTCGGTCGACCGAACGGGCTGCTTACCATTATATTGCCCTTGTTCGATCGACCGATCGGTCGACCGAACCCAAGCTGAGGATGACTTCTTCCTTGGATTTTTACATGGCTTTTCTATGGGTTTGGTTATCAAGTTTCAACTCGGATAACTTTACAATTTTGTCTTGGGATAAACTATCCTAGGGACATATTACATTAATTCTACTTGATTTAATCCTGAGCCTTTCTTCAACGATTTCTTCTTCTGTTTCTTTGACGATCTTTTCCTTAGTCCTGTTTGAACGGATTTGGCATGCATATCGCAACCTCAGCCTGAACTCAAAATTTCACACTTGGATTAAATAGATGTTTGTTATCATCAAAATAAAGATCAAGGCTTAAGAGAGACCCTTAAGCCAACAGTCGCGAGGCTTTCTTCTTAGTCGAGTGGATATTGCCATCGTCATCCAATGGAAAACAACTTTTCTGATTTCATTGGTGATCCACTAGAGGAGGTGGCGGGGGAGAAGCAAATGTTGTTTCAGAAATTGAAAGTTAAAAGGTTTAAAAGATTCTAACATGTCACACAACCACGAGATCACCATAAAGGTTTATTTAAGATAAGACATTAAAAGTTTCTTATGCGGTTCTTGAAGTCAAACAATTACCGTGCACCTTAAAGGAAGCAGACTAGCAGATGATATATCTTCTTTCACCCTCTCGCCATGTTCTTGATCCACGCCATTGCGGAAATAAAAAAAGAAGACAGTCTTTCCTGTAATCCGATGACATCTGCTCAGCAGAGAGGAAGATGGCGAAGAATGCATGGCCACGTTCGCATCTTGCAACCTTCTTGCTGCGCTCATGAAGGCTGCAAGCGAATCCGAACCTACCTTCTCGTCAGCGTTGACGAAATCAAAAACGAACACGAGCCGATGGGAAGATTGTGTCGAGGAGGAAAAAGAAGAAGAAGATACTGCGACGTCTACGTCCATCTCTTCAACATCCTGCATCCTTCTCGACGTCCCGCTGGAAAAGGCAAAATCTTGGAATCTACCGATTTCGAAAGGAAATTCATCGAGACCTAGAGAAGCTAAGGCGATGACTAAAAGCATAAGCATAGGAGCCAACCTTGTAGATTTTTCTCATGTATATACACATATTATACGTGGACTCAAAGAGATGACACATTCATTCTAGTTCACTCACGTTGCAGCCTCCTCTGGCTGCTATCTTATTTAAAAATATATATATATATAAAAAGTTTGGGGGGGGGGGGGGGGAGAGGGTTATTTCTAGTTGTAGAACTTTGCGGGTTGACTTGAGCAACTTTGCAGCCTCCTCTAGATGCTATCTTCTTCCATACGTTGTCCAACCCATACCGTATTGCATAAAACTCTGCAACAAGAACATCTTCAGCAATGAATTTGTTATTGCCAAACATTTGCCCCAGGTGATTATTGAACATAATGTAACTAGCTCCAGCCTCTCTACCTTCGAAGCTGCATCACATTACAGTTCTTGGACATCTATCCTTTGTTGCTGTAACAAATGCTTTCCTTTGTATTTGTCAGCACTAGTATTAGCCTCCCGAGAACTTGGGATTTTACATTTCAGTTTATACTCCATTGTCAAGTTAAAAGCCTTCACAAATAACAGCTTGATAGTTGCACAATTACTTGCAAACTTACAATCATTTTTGGTTTTCCACAACAACCAAATGGGCATAGCAATTAAAGCTATCAG
Organism: Canna indica; assembly: GCA_034359265.1. Lineage (NCBI taxonomy): Eukaryota > Viridiplantae > Streptophyta > Magnoliopsida > Zingiberales > Cannaceae > Canna > Canna indica. Next base: position 69,006,832 of record CP136894.1, on the reverse strand, counting down.
CATGCTTCCTGATTCCTTCTCATACCCCTCACCTTCTTTCATCCAACTGCCATCATGCCATCTATCTCCCTTCCTGAAACCTATTTCTAACTTCTCCTAAACATACTCCCAATACTTCTTTGCATATTCACACTCAAATGAAAAGTATTTTGAAGCATCCTCTCTTTGATTGCTGCATCCGTGAAGGCTGCAAACAAATCCAGACCTACCTTCCCGTCGGCGTTAACGAAATCAGTAAAGAACATGAGCATGTGTTCTTGTTGTTTAGATGACAACATGCTCCCGATTGTATCTTGTTTGGTCTTTAAGTTATAGATGATAGAAGAGAGGGAAGAGCGAAGCATGTTTTCTGAAATTTTGATCAATTTTTTGTTCTCGAGAACAATCCCTCGGGTAGTTTTGAGCCCTCTTACCATAATAAGAGACTCATCTCATCCCTCCCAGAGGATATGTTATTCAAAAAATCAACAAAACATCTATTACAGAGTTCAATACAATCCTCACTTTCCTCGGCTTACATTCCAACATTACATGTCCAGTTACCAATTATAGTTATATGTGGACTCAAAGAGATGACACATTTATTATAGTTCACTCACGTTGCAGCCTCCTCTAGCCGCTATCTATTTATTATTATTTTTTAAAAAAAAGGAGTTGGGGTGGTTAAATATCTACTTGAAGAACTTTGCGGGTTGACTTCGCAAATTAGTGCAAGGGCTTAATTCAGAAGAAGATTTGTGGTCTCACTTTGCAAATTAATGTGAGGGCTTAATTCGGAAGACGACTTGTGGTCTCGCCCGATGGCTTCGTCGAGGAAGAAGCTGAGCTCCAAATGGGAAGACTAGCCGTTGTCGTGGTTGTCAGATTGTGGGCCATTTCGATCTCCATCTTGGTCGATCACGTCGTCCCCGATCCGTACATGGTATCAGTGTATCACACCTCTCGATCCATGCTCTCGACTGTGTCTTGATTGGTCTTTTAGTTAAAGATGACAAAAGAGAGGGATGGGACGAATGATGTGTTCTGAAATTTTGATCATTTTTTTTCTCAAGAACAATCCCTCGAGTAGTTTTGAGCCCTCTCACCATACGAGGAGTCTCGTCCCTCACAGAGGATACTTTATTCAAAAAATCAACAAAACATCTATTACATAGCTCAATACAATCCTCACTTTCCTCCGCTAACATTCCTACATTACATTTCATATTACCAGTTTCCTTACTCTCAAAAGCTATATTTGCAAGACTATGTGCCCAACAATTTTCTTCCCTCTTTACATGAATCCATTCTAAAACATTTACCTCACTTCCCAGCCTTAGAATTCTATTCACAAAATGTCTTATATACTGAGGAGCAGCACACACTTCTTTCAATATCAAAATCACATTCTTACAATCAGAAAAAAGTTTCAATCCCTCAATTTCCTTCTTCCTTACATTGTCCAATCCATACTATATTACATAGAACTCTGCAGCAAGAACATCTTCAGCATTGAATCTATTATTGCCAAACATTTGCCGCAGATGATTATTGAAGATAATATAACCAGCTCCAGCCTCTCTACCTTCCATCCAAGCTGCATCACAATACATGCTGCAAGCAAATCCGGACCTACCTTCCCGTCAGTGTCGACGAAATCAAAAAAGAGCAAGAGCCGATGGGAAGATTGTGTCGAGGAGGTAAAAGATGGAAAAAATATTGCGACGTCTACGTCCATCGCTTCAGCATCCAGCAGCCATAGCAGAGGAGCCAACTTCGTATATTTTTCTCATATATATATATATATATATATATAGAGAGAGAGAGAGAGAGAGAGAGAGATAATAGGACAAGTTATATGTGGACTCAAAGAGATGACATTCATTCTAGTTCACTCACATTGCAGCCTCCTCTAGCTACTATCTTATTTTTTAAGGAATTCAACATTGAAGAAGAAGGAGAAGATATACCTCGAACCGCGATTGGTATGACTGATCATATCCCCATCTTGAGACGCACACGTGCACGTTCTCCAACAATAGTCCACACCATGCACCTCGCAACAATAGGGGCAGCGAACACCGGGGCTCGTTGTGGCTCAACGAAGAAGCTTTCTCAATCTCGAAATTGACCAAGGCAAGGTCGACCCTTCCACCAAGAACCGAGCACCAAAGAGGGAAGGAGAGAGGATGAGAAAACACCGGAACTAAAGAGAAGAGGTGAAGATACCTCGCTGTCCTCTTGACTCCTCCAAGAAGATGAAGATTGCGGCACACCCAAGAAGAGAACACCATCAATTTGGCTTCGCGAAAACCGAGGAAGGAGAATGTAGATGGCTGACCGCCAATGGAGAGGAGGAGGAGTTCTTTGGAGACTTTCTCTTCAAGAAGCATTTAAAGAATCAAGTCCTTAATCTTCTCTAAGAAGATGAAGAACTAATTAACCAACCCCTCCCTATGGGGTGTTTGGCCACTATATATAGAGAAGGGGGCGGCTACAAGAGTAGACTCGCCCCCCTCAAAACTCCCTCCTCGGAATTCAAAACTCCGGGGTTTACCTCCAAAAATAATTTATATTTTATTGGCTTCATAATTAATTTTAAATTAATTAAATCGAATTAAATATAAACTTTAATTTATCTTCATAATTTAAGAGCTTATAAACAAGAATGATGATTATCTAAATAAATCAACCCCCTAAACAATAGGAAAGATGTTTATCTAAATAATTCGATTCTGAGAAAATATATAGGTCTCTTAGAGAACTTTTGTAAAGGACGGTTGCTTAGGAAGTAGCAACTGCTCTAATACTAGCCTATTGTAGCAAAGTAAGAACCAAAACAAAAAGACAATACAAACACAAGAGATTTATTTACGCAGTTCAGTGACAAACCAGTCACCTAATCTGTGGGGCACTCACCAGATAGATACTCAATTCACTCTCTATAAATACAATATAAGTCCTCTAAATTTCACACCCAAAATCCGACTACCAGTACTACAGTGAATCAGAAATAACAAAAACCTATTTGCTATTACAAGTAAATACCAATTTCCTCTCTATGACATCACAACCACAAAGTTCTGTCCTCCACACAGAATCATGTTGTAGTGAGTTGTCCGCCCGATATCCAATCTTCTCCTTAAAGATAAAAGATTGTTGCCTCTTCTGCACTCGGTAGTATGCACTTAGCAGTTTCAACTCCTCTATATGTGGCAATAGTGTTTCCGCGCAATGGAGTTACCGACAATAGATCTCTTCCCCAATATTTATAGGTGTCACTGGAAGATTACTGGAAGATCTAAATAAATGTTGACTTCAATCACATTCAATCACTGCCTTCTTCAATAGAAACCGTCAGCATAACTTAGGCGTTTAATTTACAAAAGATCATTTATGTAAATAAGAAACACCTAAGGAATAAGTAAAGAGAAACTCTTCGAAACTAAACTGACCAGGACAAAAAATAATGATGATTTAATTGTCCAGAATCAATTAACAAAATCATCATTAAACCAGAAGCTCATTAGTCATCAAGATCGTATCAGGCAGCCCAACCAGAATTCCTTTAAGACTATAAGCAGTTAAGATAGTGTCTTCACAGTTGAAACTGTCATCATCGCATAAGTAGAACTTTTACCATGTTGAATCTGAGAAAACACCATAAGCTCATTTTGCCAAATATAGCCAACAAACAAAAGCTGAATACTAACATTCTCCCCCTTTGGCTTATTTGGCAAAAACTCAACCTGTCATAAATAATGCTATAAAGAGAGCATAATAACTTAAGAGTTTTTTTCACAGATGTAACCATACATTCGGTCAAGATTAAATAGTTTTCAAACTTGAGCCATTACAAAGTTTAAAACTATTCATCACAGAAAAATAACCATTACCATCATAGAGTTCATATTCAGGCATAACGAAGTAGTTATAGAACAGTACCAACAACCACTACAAAACCAACAGACATAGGACATAAACTGGTTCAGACTTTACCTCAGACCAGATCTTAACAGGACCAGACTCCATTTAATCAAAAATCACACACACATCTCCCCCTTTTTAGTCGAATAAGCCAAAGGGCCGAAACCAGTCACTGTTACTCAAAAGATCAGAAGCTGCCTGGATAGGGCCAACCATAATCCTCTCCAGAAGACCAGCAGGGAACCCCTTCATTACTGTCTATAAAATATTTGGTCATCTTTTTCTCAAGAGATATTACCTGTAGACGAAGAGTTGCCAACAATACTTGTGTTTTGAACAGTTCATCCCGAATGACCCTTTCTGCACTAGTTCCAGGAGCCGGATAGTACTCTAGTGTTGTAGATGCAAGCGTTGAAGTTATTTCAGCAGCAGTTGGCACAGAGACATTCAACCTACTGTCAATCTTGACTGCTTTAGCTGTAGTTTTACCTTTCACTGACTCAGTTTTAGAACTTGTCTTTCCTGGAATTGAGTCATGATACTTGTTAGTTATAAAAATGGTCCGATCGAGAAGATATACTTGAAATATCGATTTCTTCTTTATCCTCCCCTCTAGACATAATTCCTCCCCCTAAGAAGATAACTCTTCTTCAGAACTAGGAAAAATAGAAATTGATGTGAGGGTTACGGATACAATACCTCTACCAGAGCATTCTGTAGCATTTCCTTTCGATTTCTTTATCTGCTTTTGATCATGAGAGGTGGACGGAGATAATCTTTTATCAACGAATGGTGCTGGATTTTGTGTGTCGATAATTTCAGCAGGACTTGAGAACACCATCTCTATTGCCAAGGAAGCTTCCATCTCTTTCTCTAAGCTTATTGTTTTACCCTTTTACTGCTCTGTAATTGAAATTCAACTTAAATAGATTGTGTAATGAAGGAAGATTGAGACTGTTGATTAAGTTCTGACTGCATGTTATCTCATTAATCGAATGCCTTCCTCCATTTTACACCACCAATTCTCTCCTTTTTCCATGTGATGAACTTTATCGTCTTCCACCTCGCGTGTTTGGTTGCACATGCTTTGTTCATGACTTGTCTCCTAGTCGCGATAAACTTGCTCCCCGAGCTATTCGTTGTGTGTTCCTTGGGTACTCTCGTCTTCAACGCTGGTAACTTTGTTACTATCATGACCTATGTCGCTCCTTCGTCTTTGCAGACGTGATGTTTTTTGAAACCACCCCTTTCTTCATGAGTCAGTCCACTACTACCACTTTTGTTGAGGTTCTACCTACTCCTGCTCCACTGTCTCTTCTGGTCGATACTCCTACCACTCTTGTTGATGGTCTACCTATTCAGACTCAGCCACTCCAGGTTTATCGTCGTCTCTCAAGGTAGGTACATCCCTCATGTTCTCCCGACCCACCAGCTGCCCCTATGGTCCCGGATCTTCCACCCGATTTTGACCTTCCCATTGCCTTCAGTAAGGGTACTCGTCAGTGTACTACATCACACCCTATCTCCCGTTATGTTTCGTACTCTGCTATCTCACCACATTATTATGCATTTCTTTCCTCCTTGTCTTCTATTTTCATTCCATAACACTTTTCAGAGGCACTTAAACATCAGGGATGGCATCAGGCTATGTTGGATGAAATGTCTGCTCTTCATGCTAATGACACTTGGACATTGGTTCCCCTTCTGCCGGGAAAATCCATCGTCGGTTGCAAATGGGTATACACAGTCAAGATGTTACCAGATGGGTCGATCTGTTGATCGCCTTAAGGCCCCGCCTTGTTGCGAAAGGTTACACTCAGACTTATGGTATTGATTATTTGCATACTTTCTCTCCTGTGGCAAAGATAATATCTATCCGTTTGTTCCTCATGCTTGCAGTCATTCATGAGTGGCCAATTTATCAGCTTGACATTAAAAATGCCTTTCTACATGGTGATCTAGATGAGGAGGTATATATGGAGCAACCACCATGGTTCATTGCTCAGGGGGAGTCTGGCCTAGTGTGTCGATTGAAGAAGTCACTATATGGGCTGAAATAATCTCCTCGAGTATGGTTTGGCAAATTCAGTTATGTCTTACTCCAATTTGGGATGACCAAAAGTATATCATATCATTCAGATTTTCATCTTACTTTGTCCTCTGGGAGGTGGATTCTCCTCATTGTATATGTCGACGATATAATTATCACAGGGAATGATAGTCAAGAAATCCAAAGACTGAAACCCTACTTGCATCAGCAGTTTAAGACCAAGGACTTAGGCAGTATGAAATATTTTTTGGGTATTGAGATAGCTCGATCTCACGAAGGTATTCATGTTTCATAAAGGAAATATGTGTTAGATATGCTTGAGTGTTATGCCCAAAAATCCTAAAATAATATTTTATTCTCTAGCCGAGGACCGTGGGCCCGAGCAGCACGGATTGGCGTAGAGTCGTGGAATTTAATTCAGGTAAGCTTTATATATGGAAAAAAATTTAAGAAAAATATATTTATTTTATTTCTGTGATTAGTATGCTGGGATGATAGAGGGTCTCGAGACGAATTTAGCGGTTCAATCGAAACTTGAATCAGAGTTAGAACGGATTAGATACGGGTCGTTTAAGTCATTTAACTTAAGTTGGAGGCATTTTGGTCTTTTGGACCCAACAGGGGTCCATAAAAGAGAGCCTGGGGCGTGTGGCTAGGGGTTTAGCCGCACGCCACCCAAGGCATAGAGAGGAGGAGAGAGAGGTGCTACCGAGAGGAGGAGGAGCCGATTCGGAGCTGGAATCCACGAGTACATCGGCGTCGATTGAAGGAAGATCCTACGCATCTTCTTCCTCCCCGGTTTCTCCAAAAAGGTGAGTGGGTTAGCCCTCTTTTTCCCCTTTTCCTCATCCATGCCACCCCCCTATGTCATGGGGATTTTGTCATTTTTCGGTGGATTTTTCGTTAATCGAATTGGATATTAGTATTAAAATTCTATCGTGATCGCAACGGTTTTATCGAATGAATTTTTGGGCAATTGGCTGCCCCTTTTTCCTTGCTGTGCCACCCCTTCTCACCTTGGATTTCCTGATGAAATCTTGTTGATTCTTGATGGTTATTGGTAGTTCTTGATGCTTGGTTGTTACCTTGATGAAAGGAGGAAGATGGAGTGAGTTTAGGGCATGTCGTCCCCTTTAGGAGGGTCCTTAAGAACCCTAGGGTGGCCGGCCACCTAGGGGGAGATTTTGGGAAATAAAAATTGAATTTTTATACCTAAGGGACATACTTTAGGGTACATTGAATCACTTCTACACTCTAGGGAAATTGAGTACCCTAGAGACATCTAGAGACCCTAGAACCCTAGGACAACTTTAGGGTAAGCCGACCCTTAGGGAACCCAAGAGGGCCGAACCCTCTTTGCCCCTAGAGCACTCGGGTAGAGGGGTAGGCCGGCCCTAGGGTACACGGCTAGGGGAGAGCTAAGTCGGGCTTAAACTGCGTAGGGTAATTAAGAGGTGTTGTATTATTATCATCTTATACATGCTTATTTTTCCTACGATGTTTGGATGTGTTATACCTTATTCTCATGATCGTTGTGTATGCTCTGAATTCATGATTTGAGCATTATTATATATATATATATATATATATATATATATATATATATATATATATATATATATATATTTATATGCATGGTTGTGATGTATTACGGGAGGAGGCGGAGATTGAGGTATGTCCTAGACATACCCTTATTTACTTCTTGTTCAGCACACCTTACCTTATGTTTGTATCCTTGCGTGTGTGATGTTGTGGTGTGATTGTTACATTTCTCGAAAGCCTCGCTGGTTAGGGGAGGGTATGCCCCAAAGAGACAGTGTTGGCCTTATTTCGGAAGTCCGGCAGGTGAGGGGAGTTCATACCCTCAAAGAGACCGTCCGGAGACCCGAACAGTGAGAGGAACATATTCCCCAAAGAGACGGTTCGAAAGAGCCGTGTCGGTGAGGGGAGAGCATACCCCAAAGAGACGAACTAGCTGGATGGTAGATCGGAGACCACACCGACTACCTACCCTATGTGGCGATTAGGACCGATGGGTCCGGGTGAGCATGTGGATTGATGCATTGAGTATGTTTCTTATTTTATACTTGGTGGCATATTTCTTGCAGGTTGCTATATGAGGTTTAGGCGGATTGCCTTGCTAAAAACAAATGCTCCGAATTATGCTTTATTTCCTTATGCTCATATATGTGGTTATTTGATTATTGCATGATGATGATGATGATGATGATGTGGTGGAAATTGAGGATTGGTCTACTCACTAAGTTCCGGTCGGACTTACCCCTCATATTTGTTGTTTTGCAGCACCTGAGCTAGATCAGAGAGGCACTGGGGTGCGGTAGCACGGCTGGTGGCGGCAGAGCAGCGGGTCTCGTGACATGTCGTGGTCGAGAGGGATACCCGAGTCGTTCTTATTTCTTTTGAGTTGTTGAGTCATGTCGACTCAGTTTATTTATGTTTCTGCACTTTATTTGCTTGAGATGTTTTTTTTAGTAATTAAACTTTTGAAATCATTTTTGAACATTAGCTATTATTGAGTTGGTGATTGGGGTTTTGAAAATAAAAGTCTTTTCAAAAATCCTTGAAATGCTATTAAATGTTCAGGTTTGGTTTTGTTTATATGTGGTTTGGTTGGGTTAGGCTTCAGGGTATATGACGTACCTTGGCCGATCATATCGGATTTGGGATGTGAGAAGCAGGATTGCTAGAGGCCAAAGCAATTGATACCTTGATGGATCCAAATGTCAAGCAGGTACCGGGACAGGGGGAGCCAACATTTGGGATGATGAACTTAATGGCACAGAATTTTAACTAGAAGAAACTGTGGACAATTCAGGTGGCTGAAAAAAATCAAAGTATTTTTGTGGAAGGTGATGTGGAAGAAACTGCCAACATCTGAATGGTTCCATAAGTTTACAGGTAGGGAGATTGATAATTGTTTTGTATGCAAAACTGATAGTGATAATTTAGATCACATTCTGTTTACTTGTGATGAAATAAAAAGATTTTGGAAGTATGAAAATAGGAAACTAAAAATTAGTTTCGAATATATGGAGGAATGAAATTTAGGGAAATGGATTCTGGAAGCAGATGGGTATGAAAAGACCTCAGCACAAGACTTATAGCTTTCATAGCAAATGCATTTGGGCTCTTCTGGAAAAATAGAAACAGAGTGATACAACATGGAGCAAGGAAGCAATTTTCAATAAAGCTTACAAGGAAACAATTGCTTTTACTAAGATTTTGGAAATAGCACCTTTGACTGATACAGGAAGCAGAGATCTTTGTACTGAAGGATTTATACCAAAGAATGGAAAGAAGTACCTATGTGTTGATGCATCATGGATGGAAGGAAGAAGGACGGGGTGTGGTTTAGATAGCTTGTACTCTGAACGAGAGCTTCTTTACACTATCTACTCTACCTTAGGAAGAGACCGCCTATGTCAATCTACGACTCCGTATGAGAAGATCTCGACTGATCCTTATTTGGTGTTAGTTAGTTTGGTTTGAACGTAATTTCAGAGCCTTCAGGAATGATGCTTCCCCTTCCTCGGTTCAATCCAGAGCACTATCGACTGCTACCATGTTCTCTTCGTTCTGTTCTTGACTAGTTCCAGGACCTCTGTTTTTTTAAAAAAAATTGAGTCTTGGTTCGTTGTTTTATGTTGTTTAATTTCATTGTCTTTACTCTGCTTCTCCCCCTATTCTTGTACTCTCTTCGTACCTCATTGAATTGAAATACAGGTTTCACTTTTAAAAAAAAAATGGTATGGCCTTGATAATGTCAAGAAAAAAAGGAGTGTACAACATTCAGGTGTGTTCTGATTGCTATAATGCAGTGAGAATTTTGGAAAAGAAATTGAGGCACCATGGCAGCTGAAGATACTATTGGAAAAGATATGGGATTCGGCTTTGCAAACTAATGTCACTAGATGAAATTTCATTAGGAGAAATAGAAATGTAGAAGCTAATGATTTAGCTAAGGAATATTTAAGTAAAAATTGTAATGAGGTAGCTGTAAATATGAATTGTACTAAGAGGAAGGAGATATCCTTGTATAGATGCTGTAATACTACTGTTTTGAGTAATAAAATAGTTTGGTAGGATTGTCTTTTGATAATAAAAAAATGATTTAACCATAAAAATCTTTCTTTCTAGTTTTTTTTCTTTTGCATGTGTTAAGCCCTAGAAAAATATATCTTTCATTAACATAATCAGCCTATAAATATAGGCATACACAGTAAGATGTATAGGAGACATAATATAAGTTATCCTATATCCAACTTATATTAACACTATTAATATTAACAATATTAACACTACCCATCAAGCTGGAGCATAGATGTCTATCATGTCCAGCTTGTCACACAAAAATTTAAAACGAGTTGAGTTGAGGGCCTTGGTGAAGATGTCAGCAATTTGATCTTGGGATGAGGTGTGAGGTGTGATGATCTTCTTTGAGAGAACAACACCCCGAATGAAATGACAATCCACTTCAATATGTTTAGCCCTTTCATGGAAGACGGGATTGCTTGCAATGTGAATAGTTGATTGATTGTCGCAATGCATGATCATTGGCTCATCAAAGGAGAACCCAAGTTTCAAGAGAAGACTTTTTACCCATATAAGTTCACAAGTAGTGTGAGCCATGGCTCTAAATTCAGCTTCAGCACTTGAGCGGGCTACCACATTCTGCTTCTTACTCCTCCAAGTGACTAGGTTCCCACCTACATAGGTACAATAGCCTGAAGTTGATCTTCTATCATTAATGGATCTTGCATAGTCTGCGTCGAGTACCCTTCTACTCTAATATGTCCATTTTTCTTCAACCATAAACCTTTCCCAGGAGACTGCTTAACATAGTGTAAGATCTTTATCAAAGCATTCCAATGAGAATATTTTGGTTGATGCATAAATTGACTAATAACACCAACTGCATAAGAGATGTCAGATCGAGTAACAGTTAGATAAATTAGTTTTCTAACCAATTTTCGGAACCTTAGAAGGTCATCAAACTCGCTATCACCTTCAGATCCAGATGTAACTCCAGAATCAATAGGGACATTAGCATGTTTGCATCCCAGCATGCCAACTTCATTTAGAAGATCCATAGCGTACTTCCTCTGTGAGAGAACTACTCATGCTTCATTATAGGAAAACTACTCATGCTTCATTATAGGCAAAATTAGTTTTTTAATACACGTGTACATGTCACGTCACAGGGTTAATGGGGCAGCTGACGGAATTTTAACGGAGGGATGCAATTGATACAAATGTGATAGTTGAGGATGTAATTTGAAGAAGTCAAAGTTCATGATAGATTTGAGACAAAGTCCATAGTTCAAGATATATTCAGATAATTACCCATATGTATATAATTTTAAAAAATAATTTTAATTTATAAAAAAAATATAATAAAACTGAAGTGTTAGAGTCTAAAAAATATTTTTTTCAAACTCTTTAATTCATTAGAGATTTTTTCACAAAGTCTATAAAATTAAATTAAAATTAAATTTATGAAATATTTTGATAAAAAACCTACAACACATCTTTTGTATTTAAATAAAATATTTTATTAATTAAAATTATTATTTTTGAATTATAAAACTATTATAGACTTTGGGCAAAAGTCTCTAATACATTAGAGACTTTCGCCAAAAGTCTATAAGGTTAAATTTAAAATAAAATTATTAAAATATTTTTTGTCCAAAATATTTTGATAGACTCTAGCATATTTTTTATATCACATATATTTTTTTGTGAATTAAATTTTATTTTTTATAATTAAAAAATTATTATAAGCAAAAGTCTCTAACTCATTGGAGACTTTTGTGCAAAGACTATAATAATTTCATAAATTTTTAAAAAAATATTGGAATTTATGAAATAATTTTTAATGATATAAAATATGTACGATGATCCCGAAAAATATTTTACATCAAAATATTTCGTAATTTTTAATTAAATTTAAATTTATAGATTGCAAAAATCTTTAATGTATTAGAGAGTTTAAAAATATATTTTTTATACTCTAATATCTCCCTACATTATATATATAAATTTATAATCTAATATATTTTTTATATTTTTTATACACTACATTCCGATTTTGGGAATCAATTTCCCTCTATCAAAATTCGGTTTTGAAAAATGACTGAAAATACTTTTATCTCAACTTGCCACTAAAAATCAAAGTAATATTTTTAAATAAAATATCATGTAAAGTTATTGAATTGGTAAATTTTAAATATTTTATATTTATAAATTAAAAATATTAAAATAAAATTAGCAAAACGAGTAGGAAGGAGTATTCCACAAGTATGACTGATAATTTTATCTGTATCCGCCAACTAAAAACCGCATATGCATTGTCTAAGTAATCAAGTAAACGATTAAAATCAAAATTAAACGACAAATTTAATTAACACACTATTCATTCTCCTCTAGTGTGATCATTTCACCAGTGCACCGTATTCTACTAACATCCCTATCCACGAGATGAGGTCAACCAATCTCCATGTGAAGTCCCTGATGGATTTTTTTACTGTTGTATAAGTATTAATTAAATAAAAAAATTTAAGATATTATTTAAATATTTAGAACACCATAAGTCAAGTTACTAAAAAATCTATTTAATATTTTATAAAAGATCACGTAAACATCGTTACTTATAATACTAAACAATTAATAAATGACTACTTAATGAACCTGAAATCTCGACACGAGCCAAACTATTTGGGTTAGGTCGGGTTGGATATAATCCGACCAAACCCAATCATAATTGGGTCGAATCTTGGATTTCAAAATTTGAAATCGGATAATCCGAGACCCGACCCAATGAATAGATTAGTTACATTTTTATAATTATTTTTAAAAATATTATATTAAAACATAATTAATTTTTTTAATTAATTTTAAAATATTTTTTCAAAAAAATTATTTTAAAAAAACTTATTTTTACCTAAGCAGGTAAACTCGATTACCCAACCCAACCATGCATGACTATACTCTGTCGGGTTGGGTCAGGGTTAAGAGGTGAAAAATTTTGAACCCGGCTCGATTATACTTGGTCAGGTTGGGTTAATTTTTTTTCTAAATCCGACTTGATCCGGTCCGTGAACGATCGTACTTAGTGACATAATATAATTGTTATAATTTATTTTAGTACTAATAAAAAGAAATGGATAAATTTAAGATAAAAGTCAAAATTTTAAAATATTTTAATCTTAAGGAACAATTTGAGTTTTGTTAGATAGTTTTTTTTCAATCATTTGAACCAATATTCTTTAACGGAGAATCATCAGCACCACCCTACCCTAGCAAAAATAAAAATAAAAAGGCAAAGAAAGAAGAGCAGTTACTTAGATTCATAATTTGGACACGGGATTTTCTCAGGTCTATAATATGAATTTGAATTTTCCCAAATTCATAATTAAATGACCAAAGTTTCAATTTTACCATTCATTTCAAAATATAAATTTTTTATTAATTAAAAATCTTTCTAAAAGTATTTAAGTGTTTCAAAATAAATAATTTTTTTTCAGCAATTCATATTAATATTATAGTAGATAAAAATTTATTTTAGTGGCTAATAATATTTTTTTAAAATATTTAAAATATTTTTTAAAATTTTTTAAATACTTAGATTATACACTTGTTAAGTAAAATATAACATAAATTAATTTTTTAACAATCATTGTAGTATTTTTTTAGTGTCTAAAAAATTTATTAGTAGCCAAAATTATTTTTATTTTTTATTTTTTAATGCAAAATTATTATAAAATAAAATAAAAAATATTATTATTAGCCACTAAAATAAATTTTTATCTACTATAATATTAATATAAATTATTGAAAAAAATATATTATGAATGATAAAAAAAATTATTTATTTTGAGTCACTTGAAGAGTTTTAGAAAAATATTTAATTAGTAAAAGAAATTATATTTTAAAATGAATGACAAAATTAAAATTTTGACTATTTAGTTATAAATTTAAAAAAAATTAATTTTATATTATAAATTTGAAAAAATCTCACGTCGATCGATATGGATAATTGCTCAAGAAAGAAAAACTTTTGTAAAGATCCATATCACCTGGTTGAACAAATTGAGAGATTGATACCTTCAATGGTGCCACTCAAATGATCCCGCAGCTCGATGAGCATTAATCGATAGAAACACTGTATAGCCAAAAAGAATCAAATTAATATCTCAGAAGCTTCTTGCTTGTAAAAGCCACACGGATCATATTAGGACAGCACATGATATCAGGGGTGCAAGTGACCAGAGTTGCTCCTGAACTACTAGGTATCTACTCGATGTTGAGCTTGACCTTGATCGAGCTTTAATCTCTGGGTTTGAGCTCAAGCTTTCAAATACCCAACTTGTGTACCACATAAGCACTAGTCATAAACTGAAATGGTATGATTATAATAGAGTTCTAATTACTAGGAAGATGTTCACTAATGAAGAAATTAGATAAAATAAAACGAAAATTTCTTTTTTCCAACTTTTTGGAGTGAACATCTCGATCTCCACTATCATGGATTTCTTTGCGCGAAGTCAGCGGATTCTAAGTTTGCACCATTCACCGGGGCAGCGAGAAGATTGTTGGATGATGAAGCCATGGACATAGATGTCCCCGCGTCATCATCTTCTTCTTCCCCGAGCCGATCTTGCCATCGTCTCTTGTTCTTTTCTGACTTCGTCAACGGCAACGGGAAGGGAGCGCTGATTCCTGTGCACCCTTCACCGGCGCAGCGAGAACGCTGCAAGAAGCAGACGACGTCATGCGGTCTTCGTTAACTTCCATTCCCCCGAGCAGACGGTGCCGTCGGATTACAGGTAAGCCCGTGTTCTTTTCTGATTTCGTCAATGGCGTGGAGGACCAAGAACACGGCGAGAGGAATTCACCGGCGTGTGTGCCATTCACCGGCGTGGGGAGAAGATTGCTGGACGACGAAGACATGGACGTGAACGTCGCGAGCCCTTCGTCTCTGCCGAGCGGATCTAATTGCCACCGTCAGCCGACGCAAAGCATCCTGTTCATTTCTGAATCCATTGGCGATCCTCGAGAGGAGGAGGCGGGGCAGAAGCAGATGCCGTTTTCCGGCATTGTGAGGAGGATGAATGAGATCACAGCTGCAGGGAGGGGAACGAAGAGGGGTAGGGTTGCATCGGGAGAGACAGAGGAAGAAGCACGGCATGCTCTGCTTATTTAAAAGGTGCACGACATGCTCTGCTTATTTAAAAGGTGCACAGTAATTGTTTGATTTCAAGAACCGCATAAGAAACTTTTGATGTCTTATCTTGAATAAATAAATTTATTGTATGAATGAATTGATTCGATTAGATAGAGTGAATGGTGAAAATGGTCTCATCACATGATTAAGGAGTTTGGCAATAATAATTATTAATTTATGGCAGAGACAATAAATTTTTTAAAAATATAAAAAATTTGATTTTATAACAAGACATATATGAAGAATTAAATGCATAGAGCAGATCAAACTTAGTGCCTATTAAATTCACACAAATTGGTTGGTTGAAGAAACACATACATTTTTTTTTTGTCAGAAGATAACACGTGCATTAAATAATATAACATATATGGTTATTATGACATTGGAATATCCAATATATTTATTTTTTATTTTTAAGAAGATATCTCAAGACTTAATTTTTCATTTTGTAACATAAGACGATATCTCGAGACTTAATATTTCATTTTGTAACATAACAAGATATATATCTCGTTAACTTTTTGTTCAAAAAATTGTTAACAGGGATTAACAAAACATATATATATATATATATATATATATATCGAAATTTAACAAGTTACCCATACAATTAAGAAGTAATCCAATTATACCCCCTTGTTTTTAGTTTAATCAAGTCACATCATAAAATTTTACAAATATTTCTATATGTCGAAAAAATAATTTCAACTGGACATTTTTTTACAGTAAAATATCAAAATAGTCATTGCTACAACCATTATACGTACAATATCCAACTGGACAAACTGGAATCCATGGAGACAAAATGGCTTTACGCTGCATAACTCATTATAATAATCCAAATAATTAATCAAATTTATGATAAAAAATACGAAACTAAAAATAAGGCAGATGCATGGAATTGATTTTTTTTAGATTTAAAAGCACGAAGTTCCATTTGATCTTAATCTTATCTTGGCTAATTAAAATAAATATATTGGATATTCCAATGTCATAATTGTGATATTATTTAATGTATGTGTTTTTCCAACCAAGCAATTTGTGCGAATTAATTTTTAATTCATGGGAAGAAAACAGTACGATAGTTAGTGCATATTAAGTTCTGTCTTTTGTGTGAATTTTTTCAACCAAGCAATTCACCGTTCACCTCAATCTAATCGAAATCTATTATTTATTCAAGATAAGATGCGGTTCTTGAAGAAGTCAAACAATTACCGTGCATCTTTAAAGGAAGCAGAGCATATTAGCCCTAAAATGTACACCTCCTATAATGCCGTGCTTCTTCCTCCGTCTCTCCCGATGCAGCCCTACCCCTCTTCGTTCTCCTCCCTGCAGCTGTGCTCTCATTCATCCTCCTCCTCCCAATGCCGGTAAACGGCGTCTGCTTCTGCGCCGCCTCCTCGCCAATGGATTCAGAAATGAACAGGATGCTTTGCGTCGGCTGACGGTGGCAATTAGATCCGCTCGGCAGAGAAGAAGGGCTCGCGACGTCCACGTCCATGTCTTCGTCGTCCAGCAATCTTCTCCCCACGCCGGTGAATGGCACACACGCCGGTGAATTCCTCTCGCCGTGTTCTTGGTCCTCCACGCCATTGACGAAATCAGAAAAGAACACGGGCTTACCTGTAATCCGACGGCACCGTCTGCTCGGGGGAATGGAAGTTAACGAAGAACGCATGACGTCGTCTGCTTCTTGCAGCGTTCTTGCTGCGCCGGTGAAGGGTGCACAGGAATCCAGCGCTCCCTTCCCGTTGCCGTTGACGAAGTCAGAAAAGAACAAGAGACGATGGCAAGATCGGCTCGGGGAAGAAGAAGAAGATGACGCGGGGACATCTATGTCCATGGCTTCATCATCCAGCAATCTTCTCGCTGCCCCGGTGAACGGTGCAAACTTAGAATCCGCCGATGTCGCAAAGAAATCCATGATAGTGGAGATCGAGATCACCCTCTCTTGCAATCTGTGTGAGGCACGGGAGTGAAGCGAAGGCGAAGATGAAGAAAAGATTAGTTCGGGCGAAACGGAAACAGAAGAGCCAGACTCGTAGTTTTTTTTTTCATATATATAATGGGGAATCAAACAGAGAAATTATATTATTTTTCATTAATATAAAGGGCAATACATTTCTTTTGGAGTAAATTACATCACAGTCCACCACAAAATATAAATTACATTTTTTATTATTATTATTATTATTATTATTATTATTATTATTATTATTATTATTTACATGAATCATGTAAATAATAATTATTCATAATTCACCACATGGATCTAATTTTCATTTGAGCGACATGAATCATGACATGAATCTTGCAATGCATAATTCTGGATCAACCTCAAAGTTGCAGGTAAATCATAAATCCTTGGCCAATTTTTTAACTAGTAAGAACGTAGCAGATTGCTATTAGTTACAAATGAAAGTTAAGGCTATATTTACTAAAATGCTGCTATATGTAATTACTATACAGCATTTATTGTATGCTGATGTCTCACTTTTGAATGAATGCACTTCTGATTTCAGATTACCACCGGTCTATTTTAGCAAAGACAAGGAAAAGAAACCTGATCACCTCTAACATTCTTGAGAGCACTCATTTGACTATTCTTCACACTTGGATACTTGGAACCAAAGGCTGCCAGAGAAATGGAAAGCAAAGTTTAGGCCAAAGGAGGAGATGAGTTCAGGAACGTAGATTTGCACCTTAAAGGAAGAAAAGATGAGATCCAATTTAGCTGTGTTATTGCATCCTTAGATCCAGGTCAGAGGGTGAAGAAAGTCATTCAAGTCCGTTTACATCGTCATCTTTTGCCATTCAAGTTAGCTGTGTTATGCAATGGGAAAAAGTTTTTGACAAAGTTGTGGCCTGATATTGGATATTTTGTTAGACCACTCTCTATGAGCATGCATGAATTTGTAGATAAGGAACAGCAATTACCAGGGATGTGAGTATTCAAAGAGGTCAGTGGACTATCTCATTTGGTTTAAATAATTTCTGATGTCCTTTTTTCTATTTAGGATTATACTAAAGATCCAGATAGGAGATTTGTTGCTGATACAGTGGCTGCAATTGGGTTGTGCGCACAAAGGTTACCTATGATAGCATCTATTGCTTAGAAGGGCTTTTGGGGCTCACATTTCATGGTAACTTAAAATTATATATTAACTAAACTGATGGTTACAAGTTGTTACTAACAGCAATTTGGATGATTTTGCAGAGTCAATTAAAGCTTGATCGATGGATCGAGAAGCAGGTGTTTTGGTTCAAGCAATCATGTCAATTAAAGCTATAATAAAGCAAGATCCAACTAGTTATGAGAAGGTAGCTAACCGGATTATCATTCTACTTTTCAGACCCATTGCTTGATGAGTTCAGTTCATGAGCACTAGTTATGATGCCACTGGGATATTTCTTCTGCCATCTGGCTTAAGCATTAGAAGCTTCACTTGTTTTCCCTTGTTATTTCATGAATCCCACTGGGATATTATGTTTGCTATATTGGTGCAGTTGTTTCTAAATCCTTCAGCCTAGAGTTGTCATATATTTCCCCCTTATTGCTTTTTTTTTCTTACAGATTATGTGTCATGCTTATTCCAAGCTATATTGGTGCAGTTGTTTTTGAATCCTTCAGCCTAGAGTTGTCATATATTTCCCCCTATTGCTTTTTTTCTTACAGATTACGTCATGCATATTGATACAAGTCATGCAACTCTTAATCAATTATTTGGATTGGATCTGATCTGATCTATGCTTGTGGACCTAAGATAATTATTTAGTTGGAAACAGTGGATTTGTGAACAAAACTAGTTTATACTGGAAGTTTTAAGTTACTAAAGTTTAGATAAACGTGTAGAGGCCTTGGGTTCAGATTTCTTGTAAAGATCAAGCCAGGTATCTCTTTAGTTTTTTCCCCTGAAACCCAACTTCATAAGATCTACACACCTAGAAACTATTACAATGCGATTTTAGTTCATATTTTGATATCTATTGTTGCTTTGGAGTTACAAAATATATTATTAAATTTTGCTCACAAAGGTTGAATGACTTCACCATGAGTGTTGCTTTGATATTAGACCTTACTATTTTCTGGTTCATTTTTATTTATATGTTCAGAATTCTAGATTTATGTTGCTGGTTACATCTACTACATGCTTTTACTCTCTTCATTTGTTACAATTGAAGGTGATTGTCCGAATAAAAGACCCTGCAGCACGCACATTGATTATTTGGATTATAGGAGAGTACAGCTCTGTTGGACAGATTATTCCCAAAGTAGTACCAAGTATACTGAAGTATCTCGCATGGTGTTTTACTTCGGAGGAGGTTTGAGACAAAGCTTCAGATCCTAAATACTTCTGCCAAGGTCAACTTCAAAATATCTGTATTTGCTGTCTTAGTGTTACACTTGAGTGGATTATTTGTTCCCGTCATATTTAGGATTTAGCATGACAGTCTATTATTTGTTCCCAAAATCTTAGGCTATTAAAAAGGAGCACAATCTATTCATTTATATTATTAACACTTCCACTTGCATGTAGACGGGTGAACTAGACTATTTCATCCATGCTGAACATGCTGCCTAAATTAATTTTGCTGAGGTTTATTTTTAAAAAATTATTGACACTTGCAGGATTCAAGTTAAGGGCCACTAACCATGCATGTTAAATTTGATTAACTGACCAACATTTTCAAGCTTTAGTTGTTAGGAAGGAGTCTATTCATTTATTTTCTTAACAATCATTATATGGTAACATTTTCTTCTTTGTTTGTTGATTATTTGGGTTGTTTGATTTGGTATTGGTTGATTCAAACCCAAAATTATTTTTGTCATATCCATATTACACATTTTTAAATAAAAAATGTTAGTTTGTTTCTAGTTAGTTAATGCACATTAAGCAGAATTGTATTTATGCATTTTGAGGATAGCAGAATATTTTCGTGAAGGTAATGGCAACACTAAAATTAACATTGCTATTTTCTTATTTCGTTTAGAGGATGTGATAAAGGTAAAGGAAAAAACATGAAATGATTTCCCTTTTGCTTGTCATTCATTCTATTTTCTAATTGTTCTTATTCTTCTTTAAACATTTAGTAGTTCCTACTTCCTAGTCAGTATCTGTAGTTTAGAAATTGATGTGATAGTGTAGCAATGGAAAGAACAGCACAATATATTGGTAAAAGCTACCTCCATCTAGTTATTACTCTACTTTATGACACTAGTAGTAGTATGATGCCTCATCATTAAAGTTGTCCAGACTAATTCGTTTATGTTGGTATTACTTTGCAGGTTATATTACATGCGCAAGGAGAATATTTGTTGACATTCAGAAAGATTCTGAGCTATATTATTGAATTGGCAAAGTATGACTTGAATTTTGATGTCCCTGATCGTGCTCGTTTCATTTTTAAACTTATGCCTCAGAGTTTAACTTCTCCATCTGACAAAGAGATGGAGTCATGCATACCCAAGAATGGGAGGATGCATCATTAGTTTGGGGAAAACATATTTAATGGAAGAACACATTCAACAATATTCTCAACAAAAACTTCCTGGATTTACCTACCGGGGTCTCTCTCACAGATAGTTCTTCATGCAGCTCCTGGTTATGAACCTCTTCCTAAACCTTGTAGCCTTCTTGATAATGATCTTAATCTCCAAAGAGGGCTGCTTAATGAGACAGAATTTCCTGCTACAAAAATGGCTAAGAACAATTCATTTGGAACAAATGACCCTGATGTGTCTTCTGGATCTTCAATTGAAGAAAGTGGCTGTGTCTATGATTCTCATCATTCTTCCATCAGCTCAAATGGTGAGGGGAATGAATCTGCAATTGATTCAAATGAAAGTGACAATGCTTCTGTCTCAGTTCTGCGTGATGCTCAAGATGGCAGAGAAAAAGCCCTAATTAATGTTTCTGATACTAGCGTTGATCACGATCTTGCAAGTCAAAGTTCCAAGGGAAATTTGTCTTCATTCATCTCTACAGATTTGGCAGAGTTGATGTCTAAGTCAGAACTGAATCATGGCTGGATGAGCAACCAGCTTCTACTTCAGTGAAAAAGCCTCCACAGCCTTCTTCTGGCAGAATATCAATTAACAATCTTAATTGTACTGTAAGACCAAAGCTCCACACTCTTCTCGATCCTACAGCTGGCAATGGCTTGAGAGTAGAATATGCATTTTCATATGAGATTTCAACTATATCCCCAATCTTAGTACTTCATGAAGTTTTTCTCGAGAACTGCTTTTCTGAATCATTAGTAAATATAGTATTGAAAGATGGGGAGTCTACTTTGGGTGTGGAATCTTCAGATCAAGTGATGGGAGAACCTGAAAGGTATTTATGTGCCCCATTTCTCAGCATTTTCTTTGTACTATTTAATTTGGACTCTTATTTTCAGTCTAGTAGAAATTACATCTTGTGGAATTTTTTGTTGCTCATATTACTTTTATAAACTCACATGTTCCATTTATCAACAGATAATATACCAGCTTTACTTGCTTTTGAAGAGATTGCATCCTTAGATCCAGGTCAAAGGGTGAAGAAAGTCATTCAAGTCCGTTTTCATCATCATCTTTTGCCATTCAAGTTAGCTGTGTTATGCAATGGGAAAAAGTTTTCGACAAAGTTGTGGCCTGATATTGGATATTTTGTTAGACCACTCTCTATGAGCATGCATGAATTTGTAGATAAGGAACAACAATTACCAGGGATGTTTGAGTATTCAAAGAGGTCAGTGGACTATCTCATTTCTTCTGATTTTAAAAATGTTCCTTGTTGATATCCACAGCATTTGATTAGTGACTATATTGGATATAAGGTACTTAAACACCTAATTATTAAAACAACAGAATCTTTTGGTTGATATTGTTAGAACTTTAGAAGTCTAAATATAGTCTCGTTTTAAGTCACCTCAAAAATGCAAATGAAAAAAATGAAAAATTGCCTACTTTGCCACTAATATATCCTTAAAGTTCTTATTAGTGCACTCAAATACACCAGGCAGCTCTGGACTACATGACTATCATAGCCAAAAGCGAAAAAGATAAAAAATGCAAGTGTCAGAAATATTCATATCTCACAAAATGTCTAATCGCATGGTATAGATATGCCCTCATATTTCATATTACCGCCCTTGTTGATCACTTCAGACATACAAATATACACTTCTTTCATGTGCACATATAGAAATATCACTATACTGCTGGTTCATATATCAACAGGAATGTAACAGGTTAAAAATTGTTACATTTCAAAAAAAAAAAAAACAGGTTATAAAATCTTTTGCTTGACAATGCCATTATTTTGGTATTCGTGGGCAATGGAAACAGTTAGATGATTTACCTAATAATTAGGATATGATAGAGGATGGGGTAGTCTTATAGTGTGATTACCTGGAACATAGAAAACATAGAATGACAAAGCATTTCTCAGTATTGAAATAGAAAAAGTTTATAGTTTGTATGAAATTAAAATGCCACTTTTTCAGCTAACTTACTTTCTTTTCCTGCTGTATTAAGTAGCTGATATTCCAAAATTATGTAACAGGTGCATATTCAAGGATCACATGGAGAAGATTGACAACCAGAAGGATGACAATTCATTTGATTCGGATAAAATTATTTTAGTTTCTAAAATTCTAGCATCTGAGGTTCTAAGCAATTCTAATGTTTCCCTTGTGAGTGCCGACATCCCAGTTCCCAGTTTCTTTTATCGATGATGCATCCGGTTTGTGCTTCCGTTTCGGTGGGCAATTATTGAGTAGCTCAAAGCCAGTCCTGTTTACTATCTTGGCTGAGGGCAAGTTCTCTGAACCATTGGATATCACAATCAAAATCAATTGCGAAGAAACAGTTTTTGGCCTAAACTTGCTAAACAGAGTGGCGGCATTTCTACAATGAA
Source organism: Canna indica (assembly GCA_034359265.1). Classification (NCBI taxonomy): domain Eukaryota; kingdom Viridiplantae; phylum Streptophyta; class Magnoliopsida; order Zingiberales; family Cannaceae; genus Canna; species Canna indica. Next base: position 68,983,728 of record CP136894.1, on the reverse strand, counting down.
AGAAGGCATCCAACCTCTCCTTCCCAGTTTGTTTCCTCTCTCCAGACTTGGTCGAGGTACCCATTGTGATCTCTGATGAAAGCCACAATTTCCTCCATCAATATCCACTCAGTAGAGACGAAGGCCTCGCAACGTCCACATCCATGTCTGAGACATCCATCAACCTTCTCCCCATGCCGGCGAACAGCACACATCTGGAATCTTGTTTCACCCTCTCGACGTGTTCTTGATCCACGCCATTGAGGAAATCAGAAAAGAAGACGGTCTTTCCGATCATCCGACGACGTCTGCACAATCTTGGAATCCGAAAAGAAGACGATCATCTTGCCGCCCCGCTAAACGACAATCTTGGAATTCGCCAATTTCGAAAGGAAATTCACTAGTTATAAGTAATTTTGTGTCCTGAAATTTTGTCAAATTAATTTACACTATTTAATTTTTAGTTTCATGATTTTTCATTTTATAAGTATTTTTTTGTCAAAGCGAAGCCGATTTAAGTAAAACCAATCAAAAATATTTTTAAAAGATATTCAAATTCTTCATATATTTATAATTTTTATAAATTGATATTAATTATGACATCGTGATGACAACATCATGATTCAATTCTAAATGAGCTTTCAATACAATTTAAGTCTTGTTCTTGGTTTTCTTCTTCAGGATTTTTCTACGTCGAGTTTCGCCTAATTATGCAATCGGGACATTATCCTGTAGCTGATATGACTGAAATTTGGGGAGCATGTCCGAGACCCCTTGCCTCTGGATGGGAATGATGGAGATCTATTTTGGACGGGTAGATTTTGGGATACACGAGAGGAAAGGAGAAGGCGTGGGAGGATTTGGAACTTGGCAGCGCACTCGGGCTTCGTTGACGGTGAGTGGATTTGGACCTCTCTCTTCCATGTTCATCACCCTTGCCGCCACCCCTTGGAATGGGGATTTTGTTTGATTCCGATTGATTTTTCTCGTATTGGAATCAGATTGTAGAACAAAGGATTAACGTCTTATTGTCGTAGATTTTTGAATCGGATTTGTGATCCTTTACCGCATGGTTCATGGCCAATTTTGGTGATGCCGCCCCTTAATGATTCTTGTAGATGACATTGGAACACAGTATATTGTAGAGGCTTCACATTAGGGACTCACCTAGATGTTATTAAGATAAGATCAAATGTAGATACTTAAAGTTAGGAAAAACATGGAACCTAGGTACACTCAAAAACTTATGGATTATTAGATTTACATTATAGGGTGGTTTCACCATAGGAAGGAGGTAAGGGGCCAAATTCCCCTTTGGGAAATATTCGGGTGTGGGTGGTCGGCCCTATAAGGTTAGGGACATTGGTTGGATGGACATTTAGCTAACTTTATACTATACATCATGACATGTTACTAATACTATGTGTACTTGTTTCTTATATGTTCGGATGTTGTGTTCTTATGATGTAGGTGATTTCTTCATGTTGGAAAATTGCTATCGTTTCATATGTCATTTCTATGTTATGCATTGGATAGGTAATTATGTTAGCATATGGACATGGTGGTATATGGTTATGTAGCATGTGAATATGATGGCATATGGACATGTTGGTATATGATTATGTAGCAAGTGAATATGATGGCATATGAACATGTTTGGTATGTGGATGTGGAAAGGCCGGGGTACGACCATGGAATATATACATGCACGGGGGATATTAAGGACCCTAAAGGTCCTAGAGCATTTTTACTGGATACGTAGATGGTGCTTTTATTTCTTTATGATTATATTGATTATGCATGGATAATTGGGTGTGCTTATGCTTGCTATCTCTCTCCCACTTATGAGTTTATGGACCGGGAAGCTCGTCAGCCGCCACACTGACGACTGACTCAGAGTGGCATGGGCAGGAAGCTCATTGAGCCAGAGCCAGGCTCAGTGACCAACTCGTAGGACCGACGGGTCCCTGGATATACGACCGACGGGTCCTTGGACCGGAAAGCTCGTCAACCCGCCACACTGACGACCGACCCGGGTGGCTTGATTGGTTTTGGTGATTAAGCATATTGGTTATTTTATATCATATCTGGATTGGTGATTATGCATACTAGTTGTTATATCATATCTGGATTGGTGATTATGCATACTTGTGGTTATATCATATATAGATTATTGGTGATTATGTATACCTGTTGCTATATCATATTTGGATTGGTAATTAGGGATGTCAACGGGGCGGGGCGAGTACGGGGGGTGCCTACCTGCTACCCGCCCCGAGAAATAAACGGGTACCCGCTACCCGTTTATTCCCCACGGGTATCAAAAATGAGTACTCATTTAATCATCCACGGGGGACAGATACCCACGGGTATTAGCGGGTACCCATAACACTTTTTTAAAAAATATAAATTATAATATTTTAATAACACTTCAACTCTTCAAGTATTTTGATAATAACTTCATTTTGATAAACACACAACATTTTAATAACAACATCATCATAAGATTTCAAAACATAAAGTATATGAGTATTGAATTAAGTTGAGATTTTTTTAGTATATGTACAAAGGGTAATATTGTAATTTATTAATTCTCACGGGTAAGGGTACCCGCAGGTACGGATACTATAATACTAGTACCCGCCCCATATAATAAATGGGTAAAAAAAATTACTCACGAAATACCTGCGGGTAGGAAACTACCCCTCATACCCGTCATAAACGGGTAAACACCTGTGGGTACCCGCCTAAACAGGTAATTTTGCCATCCTAATGGTAATTATGCATGCTTGGTACTGCTTATGAGTTATATGCCTATCTTCTACTATATATATTTACTCGCTGGACTTATATTACTTGGACATGGTGGTTAGAGGACTGAACCACTCACTAAGTCCTAATTGGACTTACGATTTATTATGTTGTTCTTTTTCAGCATTTGAGCGTGATCAGAAAGGTACTGGGATACAATAGCATGGTTGGTGGGGGCAGCGTTAGCGAATCTCGTGACGTGTCGTGGTCGGGGGTGTTTATCCAAGTCTGTAAAGAGTTTTATATTTTGTCACAACCCAAAACCCGGGCATGATTGGTCAGAGTACTACATGTACTCTGAAGCCTAACTCAATCATAAAAATCAACAATTACGAAACATTGCACAATTCATAAAGAAAATCAGTTTTCTTTCAATAAACATAATGCATCAAGATTCCAAAACCGATCAATAAATAATCTGAATATTTCAAATGTGTAAGATTCATATAGAATAAATCAAGTAAACATAGACGGAGTTTTGACTTTCAAAACGCCGAAACAAAATTTAGACACCAATCTATCTAAAAAGAAATATAAGTGACCCTACGAACTCAACATATCCCCCGACCACGACGTGTCACGAGACGCGCTGCTCTTGCTGCCACCAGCTGCGCTACGGTAATCCAGTACCTTTCTGATCTCGCTCAGGGGCTAAAAACAATAATATAAATCGTAAGTCCGCTAGGACTTAGTGAGCAATTATTCCTCAATCCACCATGTACATTAACAACAAGCAACAATGCATGATTATTTAAAATATAATTTAACGAATGCATCTATTATTTCTCATGCGAATCAAATTCAACAATATACATATAACCCTGCATTCAAGCATATAATGTGTATAATGTACATCAGTATTAACCATAATAGGAATTAAACATCTATAGCACCATCAACCAATTAAACAAGCCACTCGGGTTGGTCGTCAGTGTGGCAGTGCTGACGATCTTCTCGGTCCAAGGACCCGTCGATCCTAGGGCTGTTCATTGTGTCGACCCGACCCAATGAACCCGAGAACCCGACCCGACCTATTTGGGTTGAGTCGGGTCGGGTCTCGGGTCATCGGGTTTCAAATTCTAAAACCCGAGACTCGACCCGATGACCCGATTATTTATATTTTTAAATTATTTATATTAAAAAATATATTTATTTTTAATTATTTTTAAAAAAAAATAAAAAAAATATTGTTAAAAACTCATTTTTTACCTAAACGGGTAAACTCGATTACCCAACCCGAACCTGTCACGCCCCAACTCAGGGTCACGTGACCGGCCAGGGTATACGTGCCTATACCCAGAAGCCTAACCCATGCACATGTCAACATCATAAACAACAAGTAAATAACAGTTTTTAATAATAAAAGAACCAAAATAGATTTTCATTTCAAAACAACAAGATTTTAAATACATATCTCAAGTGCGGAAATAAATCGAAAAGCAACAATTCTTTTAATAAATAAAACTGAATAAAATGAGAATGTCCCCACGGGACTACAACTCCAAATACCAAAACAAAAGTGCATGACAACCTACTACGGACTCAACTACGACTCCTAACTAGGACTGCTATAAGATCATGTGGCTCCTCTGCCCTCCAGCTGCGCCAGGTGCTCCAGCCCACCTCACCGGTCAGGCTCTGCAAAACAAAACAAAACAACGACAACGGATGAGTTCAAAGAACTCAGCGAGTGGCTTTATCCGCCCTCACAAATAAACACAGAGATAACATAAATAAATTCTCTCTCTAAAAAAGCCACATCATCAAAAATGTGACTAGCTACCAGGCCCGAAGGCCATCCATGCCCACGACATATAACTCTTCAAAGAGGTGCATCAGGCCGAAGCCCTACCATGCCCGAAGGCAACGTCACCTAAAAATGTGCATCAGGTCGAGCCCTACCATGCCCAAAGGCAACATTACCATCAATGAGGTGCATCAGGTCGAATCTCTACCATACCTAGAGGCAACATCACCGTCAAGAGGTGTATCGGGTAGAAGCCCTACCATGCCCAAAGGCAACATCATCATCAAGAGGTGCATCAGGTCGAATCTCTACCATTCCCAAAGGCAACATCATCATCAAGAGGTGCATCGGGTCGAATCCCTACCATGTCTAAAGGTAACCGCGCACATATCAGGATAATCGGGAAATGCCCTCCGAACTTATCATGTAGGTTGGGAATTGACGTCCAATCACACGGGCGCAGCCCGTAACCCGGCTCCTAAATGAGCCGCTCCACTCCCAAGGGTATGGCGCATCGCACATATCAGGATAATCGAGAAAGGCCCTCCGAACTTATCGTGCGGGTTGGGAATTGACATCCAACCACACGGGCGTAGCCTGTAACCCGGCTCCTAAATGAGCGGCTCTGCCATTCCCAAGGATATGGCAGATCGCACATATCGGGATAATCGGGAAAAACCCTCCGAACTTATCCTGCAGGTTGGGAATTGACATCCAACCACACGGGCGTAGCCCGTAACCCGGCTCCTAAATGAGCCGCTTCGCCATTCCCAAGGATATGGCGCATCAAGACCTAAGTCAAGATTCTCCTACAGTGTCCTAAGGGCGTCCTCACTATGAAGCGTCTCAACACTTCAAACCCGACCTTTACCCCTTAGACCCACAATGTCATGAACTCGTGTGGTTTTATTTCATGCATACATCGTAAGTTGCAGATTATGCTCACCCTTAGACCCCATTTTAATTATAGAATTAAAATCTAGATCATCTCAATAAGGGTTTTGTTTTAGAGTTTTATTTTAGGTTACTGTTCTACCCATAAGTACTGTGTCTGACCCAAATCTAGTCTCCAAAGTGTGTCCTATATTTCCTAACTATGTTTTCTGGTCAAAACGATAGGTTGCACGACTATAATCAGAGATCAAATCACATAATAACAGAGAAATAAAAAATCAGCCCAGATTCAATAAACAACACATAAATTTCAGAAAGCTGAAATTTCCAGCACAACATGAAATAAAAATTCGAATTTTACAAAATTAAATTCCTAAATTTCTAACATCACAGATTCATATCATCAAACCAATCATGCATACAATCTCATAATTTTCATTTAATAAAAACTATCATATATATCAAGAATACCTAAACCAAGAATTAAGGAAGTTAAATTAATTCTTTAGCATCAAGAATACCTAGAACTCCAATATGAGGTTTACGCCCAAAATTCTCAATATTTAATTATAAAATCACAAATCTTCCCTTAAACATAAATTTCATGATATGAGATCAAAATTTAGGATCTAAGCATGGCATAGAAAGCCGGAAAAATCTCAAGAACACAAAATGACATTATCAAAATCAAGAATCCTCAAGGTGACTTCAAGAAAACTCAAAGAAAACCCGAATAGGAGGGATAAAACCACTCACCTTGATTAGAAAAATGATTTAAAGAACTTCCAAGCGACGATATCCAAATCCGGCCTCAAATGGGGCGGCTTGACTCAACAAGGGAGAAAGAGGGGTGGCAGCTCCTTTCTCAACTTTTTAGGTGGCTCCAAAATAGGAGCCACAAGCCATGAGGGGGGGGGTTTATACACCCTCCTCAACCCTAACCCCTTAAACCATTAATTCATAACCCGCATCCATCTTAAGCCAAAACCAAAACCTGTTAATCCAATAGACTTAAATAATTTGATTAATCTCATTCTAATAAATCACAAACAATTAATTAAATACTCATATGAACATAATTAGCAATTATGCACACACAACACCAAATTAAATACTCTCAACCACCCAAGCCTAAAAATTCATAAATTTATATTCTACTTACCCGAGCTCGCAAGCTCGCTCTGGACCATTAGTCGACTCGACTCGACCATGAACTAGTCCGCTAAACTGGCAAATACACATAAAAGTAAAAATAATAAATTTAAATATTTGGGATATTACAGAACTCGACCCGTGAACACTCCTAGTCGGTCCTATATCCAGGGACTCGCCGGTCCTAAAAGCCAGGGACCCGTCGGTCCTACAAGTCGGGTGCTGATCACCTCTGTCTTAGCATTCTTCTCGCTTTTGCCACCCGAGTCGATCGTCGATGTGGCGGTCAACAAGCTTCCCGGTCTACAACCATAAGCACAACCAATCAACCATATCGTCACCAGTAAATATCTCAACAGTAAACGTAATATTTCAAGAAGGCAAGTGTATGTCTTGGGACCAGAGGTCCACACAATACACATATTATTCCCATAGCTATACATTGGTCCGCACCACAATACATGATAACACAATCCACACAGTTATAAAGCAATTAAATATATATCACGTAGCAATGAAATGATCAGCAGTAAAATACTAAAATAAATATCAAAAGACACTTTGTGAAATCGCCGGCTCATCACCCCAATCCTCTCCTCACATGGTCAACCCCTACTAAGTTTTCTCCCTTATAGTTTGGTGTCCCTAGGATATCAAATTAAGGAGACGTGGCCTAGGTGTATCTAGTTCCATAAGTTTTTCTATCTCACGTCCCTACGTCGTGCACACCCCGTCGAGTGCACATGAACCATAATGCAGTGGGGAACGTCTAAAAATGTCATATTCCCTTAACGGGACAGCTTGTTTACACCTAGGTTAGCAAGATTTTTAAAAGGCAGTATGTGCAGGATTAAAAAAACCGATCTCTATATGAACAATAGGCTTGTATACCTACAGTAAATTGTTTGCACCTAGGAAAATATGTCCTAAATTTGTATGCCTAAGGTAGGTTACATGCACCTAGAGAAATATGTCCCTAACCTAAGGAATTCATGGGCAGGTATAGGAGGCTGGCGGAAACCCAATTCATAGTGTCTTGGGCGGCAATTTAGATCAAGAGGATGGTTTTCATGCAAGAATTAACTCATACTAATAGGGGAAAAAATGATTTAATCTATGGAAGATTACTGTCAACAACTCATGAAATAGATGAATTCATCCTTGAAGAACATCACAAGCACGGGAGGCCGGCGGCAGCATTGAACGGTGAGTAAAATCCAAGTAAAAGCAAGATTCCATACTAGCAATTATACCACAGCAGTGAGGAGCAAAGACGACTAATTTATGAAGGAATTCTGTCGTCAATTCATGAGGAAATTGAGTTAATTCATGAAGAAAAACCATGGCACAGGGGGTCGGCGGCGGCCCCATAAATCCGACAGGAAACTCTCAGCCGCACCATCAAATCCATGCTTTCAACCGGATTTTAAAGAAATATCAAGGATTTCACGAATTGAATCAACAACCAGTCGATCAACAAGAATTATGGCAAGAAATCCACCAAGAATCGGCGGCTGCTTGAGGTTAATGAACAAGGGGGAAGGGGTTTCATTACTCACCTTTTTTGCAGGAAAAGGAAGGGAAAGAAGAAATAGAGGACTCCCAACGCTCGCCTCCGACGAACTCGGCCACACGAGTCGCCGGCCGTCCTCTTCCCCTCACGCGCCGCCACTGCCTCTTGTCAAGATCGGGTGCCGTGCGGCTTCCCCCAGCCCCACAACCCTTTTAAATATATTGGGATTTATTTTAAACCTCAATTTATATTTTTACCCCTTATTTACCATCCGACTAGCTAGATCCACTAAAGATCAATTTTAAGTATGATTCAAATTCAGATCGAACCGAGTTCGTCTCGAAATCTACTCTCATAATCACATGTCAAATTACAGAAATAATAATTATAGAATTTTTTCTAAATTTTTCATAAGTTAAAGCTTACCCAAAAATAAATTTGAAATTCCGCTAACTCGCTTAATTTAAATCCTCATTTTCCTGCTACGAAACCAGTTAAATATAATAAAAAAATCTTTTTGGTTATAACATATTTTCGCTGAGTCACGTAGACTTGGGTTTAGTTTTCTTATTTCTGCACTTTTGATGTTGAAAGATTTTATTATGTTAAACTAGTTTTCTTTCAAAAAGATTTTGAACTACTGCGGCTATTGAGTTATTTTAATTGATAGTTTGAATTTACTCAGTTTATATATTTCTGCAAATCGCATTGGTTTTATAAACTGTACATGTTTTGTGGTTTTATTTGGTTGTCTTGGTTCGATTAGACTTCAAAGTGAGTGGTACTCTGGCTAGTCATGCTCGGATTTGGGGTGTGACAATAATAGAAATATATTGGTTTGATTTGAAGAATCAATATTTTTTTCCATGTGTCATTTTTCACCGTGGCATCATATGTGGTCGAGCTTCACTTACCATGTTGGCTTCTGTTTGCTGACATGGACTTCCGTTAAGAAAAAATGCAAAAGTGATCCAATTATGTAACATCGAGAGATATTTTGGTCAAAAATATTGTTAAGGGGCAAATTTGTACATTTTTTAATACTTCGAGAGCAAATTTGGTTCTTTTTCTTAAATTTTTTTTCTAAAATGCATATATGAACTTGATTAAAAAAAATAGAAAAGATAATAATAAATATACTAAAAGATAATATGAACGAATACTATCAAAATCAAAATAAAAAACATAAAATAAAATTGTACTATAAATAATAGATAGTTAATACTATTATAAATTTATAAAATAAATTTTCAAGTAAAAAGTAAAATAAAGGAAAAAATAATATATAATATAAAATGTGAAAATGTGTATATTTATAAAGTATATTTTATATAAAAAAATGAATATTAAAAGGTCCAAAAATTTTGGAAAGATAAAATCATGCAATTATTTTTAGAGAAATTTGCATCAATATAAAAATTTGATTACATTCAAATCAAATCTAATTAAAATTGAGATTTAGATAACCTTATATATTTTAAAATTCAAAATTTAAAATTTTTTAATGTAATAAGTTGAATCGAATAAAAATCTGGATAAATTAAACTAATTATAAAATTTCAAATTTTAATAGGTAATAAATAAAATATAATAATATTTTTAAATATCTATTAAAAATATATACTACCAAAATAAAAAATGAAATGAAATTTGAAATCAGAATTTTGATACATAATAAAAACTCAAAATATAAAAAAACACAAAGAGTAAATCATAATTAAATATTTATATGGCACAATCCAATTTAATTAATATTTTATTCGGGCTAGTTCAATTAGTAACCTTTCAAATTCAAAAGACATTAGTCAAAAATATTAAGATCAGGATAAGAAGAAAGCAAAGGAAGCATTAAGTTTAATCCAATGTATTCTTGACAATTTTCTTTTAGATTTTGGCCAATTGAAAACATGTCTGAAGACAAAATCATCTCAAAATGAAATTAACAACATTCTCATTTGGTCTCAAATTAATGTGAATTCATAAATCTCCAAAATGATATTATAAAATTTCAAATTTTAATAGATAATAAATAAAATATAATAATATTGTTAAATATCTATTAAAAATAATAAATATTAATACTAACTAAATAAAAAATAAAATGAAATTTGAAATCATAATTTTGATAATATAATAAGAACTAAAAATATATAAAAAACAAAAAGTAAATCATAAATTTGATAATTAAATATTTTAAAAAAGAAGAAGATGAAAGGGCAGGCCAGCACTACTGCCCTTTCTTTATACTTAATAAACTGCAGCAATTAGTTATTGTATTTCTTTTTAAAAATAGAAAAAAAAAATGAAAAATAACGACAACAAATGCAAAATTACTACCATGTGGCAGTTGAAACAATGAAGATAGCTCAACCAAATCAGCACGATAACCAAAGGCAAAGTGGGAAATATAGATAAAAAGTAAAAAAAATAAAAATAAAAAATAAAATCATGGAGAGAGCGGGGAGCTCCTCTGTACAGATTCCACCCTAAACTTCTAAAATTACTATACAGTAGATGTGCATAATTCACTTGTGTAAAATTATATATTAATAGTCATATAAAATTTTAATATCATATTTAGACTAAAAAATCACAAAGTTTCACAAAAATTTTCGTGTTTTCAAAATTCTCTTTTAAATGCATATAGTTTTCGATCTGTTGATGTCATCTACCAATTTATCAAGCACCGTCTTAACTAAGCTGGCGTGGAGGAAAACGGTGCTCACGTGGCTGACAGCTTCATACGTGGTCTGCCACGTACAACTAGGCATGGTTAATTAAATTATTTAAAACTCTTTTACCATTTCGAAACCTTTGTTACCCCAAAAGTAACTTTTTACCCGTTACCCCAATTCGAAACTCTCATAGCGGGCGAATTAGTCGGCGATTAGGGCTGTTCTCCGGGCGATCTTTGGGCGGGCGAGCGTGGTGGCAATCTCCAAGCGTGAAGTTTGGTTCTGTGGTCCCCTCTTGTCTCTCGGCGAAGGTGAGTTGAGTTGTTTAGTGTGTCGTGTTTGATCTTGTGTTTTTGTATTCTACCAAATAAAAAATCTCATTTTGTTGCCTTCGACCACTTGTCTCTATGTTGTCTTTCTCTCAGCAACAGTAAGTGCAATTGTGGTCCTCTTGTTTTTTTTATTTCTACCACAGTAAGTTCAATTGTGGTCCTGAGCTTAACAGGATGACCGGTTGCTTTAATCTGCGTTTGAGCTGATGGAAAGATTGTGTCGAGGAGGATAAAGAAGCAGAAGATACTGCGACGCCTACATCCATCGCTTCAGCATCTAGCAGTCTTCTCGTCACCCCGCTGAAAGGGGAAATATTGGAATCCACCGATTTCGACATTGGGACTCAGAGAAGGTTAGACGAAGACTAAAAGTTGCTCCGGGACATAACCGAAGCAAAGCAGAGGAGTGGGAGTCAACATCGTAGATTTTTCTCATGTATATATATACTAGGACAAATTATACGTGGACTCAGATAGATGACATGCAAATTCATTCAAATTCACTCATGGCCTAATAATTTTTGTTAGATTTTTCTAATTTTTATAATGTATATATATAATTGTCAAATTTTTCTAATTTTTAGTTTAATAATTTTTATTGTATAAGTAAATTTTTGTCATAGCGAAGTGAATTAAGTAAAACCAATAAAAAATACTTTTAAAAAATATTCAAATTCTTTATATATTTACAATTTTTATAAATTGATATTAATTATGACACCATGGTGATGTCATCATGATTGAATTCTAAATGTGCTATCAATACAATTTGATCCAAAATTTTATAATACATCAATGTTTATCTAATTAAAATAAGACATTAATAATTAATATTGAAATGAAAAACTAATTAGAGTATATATAAAATTTTTGAAAGTTTAATAATTTTTCATTGTACAAGTAATTTTTTGTCAAAATGAAGTGTATTAAGTAAACCGAATCAAAAATAATTTTTAAAAATATTCAAATTCTTTATATATTTATAATTTTTATAAATTGATATTAATTATTACACCGTGGCGATATCATCGTGATTGAATTCTAAATGAGCTTTCAATACAATTTGATCCAAAATTTTATAATACATCAATGTTTATCTAATTAAAATAAGACATTAATAATTAATATTGAAATGAAAATCTAATTAGAGTATATATATAAATTTTGAAAATTACTTTTCCCGTTAGTTACTTAGTATTTAAATAAAAAACAACTTAACAAAAATTAGTTTTTGATTTATATATATATATATATAAACATAATTTGAATGGACTATTGAACTGTATTTTTAAAAGGATACTTGCTAACCCATCAGATCAAACTAACCTAAAATAGTTGAATTTCTCAAATTGAATTCAAATTTAATTTTTGATTTATAATTTACTAAAATAGTTAAATAATCATATGACACAATCCAATTTAATTAATATTTTATTCGGACTAGTTCAATTAGTAACCTTTCAGCATCAAGATCAGGATAAGAAGAAAGCAAAGGAAACATTAAGTTTAATCCAATGTGTTCTGACAATTTTTCTTTTAGATTTTGGCCACTTGCAGAAATGTCTGGAAATAAATCATCTTAAAATTAAATTAACAGCATTCTCATTTGGTCTCAAATTAATGTGAATTCATAAATCTCCAAAATCAAATTATAAAATTTCAAATTTTAATAGATAATAAATAAAATATAATAATATTGTTAAATATCTATTAAAAATAATATATTTTAATACTAACTAAATAAAAAATAAAATGAAATTTGAAATCATAATTTTGATAATATAATAAGAACTAAAAATATAAAAAAACAAAAAGTAAATCATAATTTTGATAATTAAATATTTTAAAAAAGAAGAAGAAGAAAGGGCAGCCATCACTGCTACCCTTTCTTAATACTTAATAAACTACAGCGCTAAACTGCTATATTCAAATTACTATCACGTGCCAGTGGAAACAATGAGAAGGCACTTCAACCAGATCAGCACGGTAACCAAAGGCAAAGTGGGAAACATAGGTAAAAAGTAAAAAATTATAGTAGATGTGCATAATTCTCTTGTATAAAATTATATATATTAATAATCATATAAAATTTTAGCATCATATTTAGACTAAAAAACCACAAACATTCACAAAATTTTCCGTGTTTTCAAAATTCTCCTCTAAATGCATATAGTTTTCATCCGTTGATGTCATCTACCAATTTATCAGGCACCGTCTCAACTAAGCTGATGTGGAGAAAAACGATGCTCACGTGGCTGACAACTTCATACATGTCTGCCACGTACAACTAGGCATGGTTAATTTAATCATTTAAAACTCTTTTACCGGTTCGAAACCTTTTTTACCCAAAAAGTAAATTTTTACCCTTTTACCCCAATTCGAAACACTCTCACAGCGGGCGAATTAGTCAGCGATTAGGGCAGGCAATTAGGGTTGTTCTAGGCGATCTCTGGACGGGCGAGCGTGGTGGCGATCTCTAGACGTGAAGTTTGGTTCTATGGTCACCTCTTGTCTCTCGGCGAAGGTGAGTTGAGTTATTTAGTGTGTCGTGTTTGATCTTGTTTTTTTGTATTCTATCAAAAAAAAATTCTCATTTTGTTGTCTTCTACCCCTTGTCTCTATGTTTCCTCTCTCTCGGCGACAATAAGTCAGGTTGTGCTCCTCTTTTTTTTTTTAAATTTCTACCACAGTAAGTTCAATTATGATCCCGAGCTTAACAATATGACTGGTTGCTTTAATATGTGTTTGAGCCGATGGAAGGGTTGTGTTGAGGAGGATAAAGAAGAAGAAGAAGAAGATATTGCGACGTCTAAATCCATCGATTCGGCATCTAGCAGCCTTCTCGCCGCCCCGCTGAAAGGAGAAATCTTGGAATCCACTGATTTCGACATCGAGACCCCACAGAAGGTTAGGCGAAGACTAAAAGTTGCTTTGGGACATAACCAAAGCAAAGCAGAGGAGTGGGAGCCAACCTCGTAGATTTTTCTCATGTATATATATACTAGGACAAGTTATACGTTGACTCAAAGAGATGACATGCACATTCATTCAACTTGACTCATGTTGCGGCCTAATAATTTTTTGTTAGATTTTTCTAATTTTTTTAATGTATATATATAATTGTCAGATTTTTCTAATTTTTAGTTTAATAATTTTTTATTTTACAAGTAAATTATTGTGAAAGCGAAGTGAATTAAGTAAAACCAATCAAAAATACTTTTAAAAAATATTCAAATTCTTTATATATTTATAATTTTTATAAATTGATATTAATTATGACACCGTGGTGGTGATGTCATCGTGATTGAATTCTAAATGTGCGTTCAATACAATTTGATCCAAAATTTTATAATTCATTAATGTTTATCTGATTAAAATAAGACATTAATAATTAATATTGAAATGAAAAACTAATTAGAGTATATATAAAAATTTAAAAAACTACTTTTCCAATTAGTTTACTTAGTACTTAAATAAAAAACAACTTAACAAAAAATAGTTTTTGATATATATATATATATAATTTGAATGGACTATTGAATGTGTTTTTAAAAGTATACTTGCTAACCCATCAGATCGAACTAACGAAATAGTTGAATTTCTCAAATTGAATTCAAATTTAATCTTTGATTTATAATTTACTAAAATAATTAAATAATCATATGGCACAATCCAATTTAATTAATATTTTATTCTGGCTAGTTCAGTTAGTAACCTTTCAAATTTAAAAGACATTAGTCAAAAGCATCAAGACCAGGACAAGAAGAAAAAAAAGGAAGCATGTTTGGTTAGCGAAATCATATTTGTTTTCATGATTTCAGTTTCACTGAAACCAAAACTGCTTACGAAAACGTGTTTGGTTTAGTGTTTTCGTGAAACTAAATCGAAATCAGAATGAAAACGAAACCAATTTTCTTAATAAAAATGAAAACAACATAATGTTGTTTTATGTGGTTTCGAGACTGTCGATTTCGTTATCAAAATGCAGTGACAACTTTGTAATTATAAATTTTTTTATAAAATTAATTAATTTAAAAATAAATCAAACTATATCGAATTTTTGAAATAAAAATAAAAATCATCATTTTTAACTCAAACTTTTATCTTAAATTTATAAAATAATTAAATCAATTTATATCTAATTGACTCAAACCCAAATTTTAAATCATTTAAATTAAAAATAACGAAATAGTTGAATTTCTCAATTTTCTTAAAGTTAGTCTATTTATAATTTAATCAAACCTAATTTTAGATCATTGGACTTATTTTTTTTTTGAAATTTTATAATAACTATTAATTAATTTTTATATCTAATTGAATAAAAAAATCTTAAATTACCAATAACTTAATTAATTAAATCATTTAAATATTTTATAATCATATTAACAAATATTTAATTTTGTAAACTAACTAAACATTTAATTACTACTAAAAAATGTTCAAGGAAAATTAATATTATTTTTTATAATCAAATAAATATTTACTGATTTCAACTAACTAAAACTGATGTTATTTTTATTAACCAAACGCGTTTTCAGAAAACTGAAAACTAGAAACCAAAACTAAATTTTCGAAATCAAATTTTCAATTTCACTGAAACCAAATCAAAAAATAATTTTCGCTAACCAAACAGCATCTTAAGTTTTATCCAATGTGTTGCGATAATTTTCATTTAAATTTTGGCCACACGCAGACACGCTGAAAACAAAATCATCTCAAAAATGAAATTAACAACATTATCACTTTATCTCAAATTAATGTGAATTCATAAATCTCCAAAATCAAACACACACACAACTTTTGATATGAAAATAATATTTAAATTTAAAAGAAAACATACACTTTGGGTAAATTACACATGGATACTCTTCAAATTTTAAAATCACTCAATTCTCTCTCACGTTGCAACATATGCACCGGCTGAGCTACATGAAAGCGAAAGCCAAAAGAGGGAAGTACCCCCTTCCAATTCACGTTGCAACATATGCACCGGCTGAGCTACATGGAAGCGAAAGTCAAAAGAGGGTAACTACCCCTTCCAATTCAATGCATATATATATATATATATTAATTTTATAAAATAATTCAAAAACCATTATCTAAAGTTAAAGAACGCATTTCCAAATTTTATCCTCACAACTCATGAAAACTTGTTGAGAAAGAATTGTAATTTTTTAAGTTTAAAAACTTTGAAGTTATGTTTTTATATTTATGAATTATGTATGGATAATATTTATATATTTTTATATATAATATAATAAATTATTTTTGAAAAATATATTTAGTTATATTATCAATTATAATATTGTAGATGATGTGTCGATTTAAGTCTTTCCCCAATTTTGATTTCTCATCTAATGTAAATTTGATTACAGATATTTTTAATCATAAAAAAATATTGTATATCAACAACCATTTATGAATATGATAAAATTAATCCACTTGTTGGTTCGATAGATTGAGGTCGAGCTTCAACTTTTATTTTTAACTAGTGTGTCTCCTTATGGCGTCGGTTTCTAATAAAATAAAAAAAGGAATTTCAATGTCTCTCGGATATATAATTTAATATTTTTGATTTGAATGTATATCAAATTTTAGACATTTGGGATCACATATTTTATTCGAATTTGAGGATTTTAAAAAATTTAACTAATTTAAATATTCATTTTAATTTGAGTGAAATTTCTTTAAAATATTTGAATTGATTAAAATATTAGTTTCCATGTATTATATATGAACATATTATATAAAACTAATTTATTCAAATCGACTAAATTATATTCATTCGAGATTTTAATTTTTTATTATAGAATGCAAAATTTATAACTAAAAAATTTAATGAAAATTTGTCACGCTCCAACTCAAGGTCACGTGACTGGCTAGGGTATACATGCCTATACCCCGAAGCCTAACTCATGTGCATGCCAACATCATAAATAACAAGTAAATAGCAGCTTTTAATAATAAAAGAACCAAAACAAATTTTCATTTCAAAACAACATGGTTTTAAATATATATCTCAAGTGCGGAAATAAATCGAAGAGCAACAATTTTTTTAATAAATAAAACTGAATAAAACGTGAATGTCCCACGGGATTACAACTCCAAATACCAAAATAAAAGAGAATGACAACCTACTACGGACTCGACTACGACCCCTAGAACTACTATGAGATCATGTGGCTCCTCTGCTATCCAGCTGTGCCAAGTGCTCCAGCCCACCTCACCGGTCAGGCTCTGCAAAATAAAATAAAACAACGACAACGGATGAATTCAAAGAACTCAGTGAGCAATTTTACCAACCCTCACAAATCAACATCACAGAGATAACAAAAATATGTCTATCTCTACAGAGGCAATGTCACAAAGGTGTGACTAGCTACCAGGGCAACAGACCACCCATGCCCATGGCATCTAGTTCTTCAAAGAGGTGCATCAGGCCGAAGCCCTACCATGCCCGAAGGCAACGTCACCTAAAAATGTGCATCAGGTCGAGCCCTATCATGCCCAAAGCCAACATCACCATCACATAGGTGCATCGGGTCAAAGCCCTACCATGCCCAAAGGCAACATCACCATCAATGAGGTGCATCGGGTCGAATCCCTACCATACCTAGAGGCAACATCACTGTCAAGCGGTGCATCGGGTCGAATCCCTACCACGCCCAACACTACTAGAAAAATGGTCATCAGCAACGGCATCAGCCGTTGCAATAGCGCCGTGACAGAAAGTCGCGTTGCTGATGACTTAGCAACGGATCAGCAACGGCCGCTCGGGCCGTCGCTCAAAACATTATCAGCAACGGTCGCTGGGCCGTCGCTAAAAATATTATCAGCAACGGTTTTGCCACAGACCCGGAGCCGTTGCTGATAACATTAATAGCAACGGCCGCTGAGTCCGTAGCAACACCGTTAGTAAAACTCCGTCGCTAAGCCGTTGCTGTAGGTCATCAGCAACGGCTCTCGATACACTTTTAGCAACGGCTTTCCCACGGACGCCCGTGGGAAAGCCGTTGCTGATGACCTATGCCTGCAACCAAAAAATTTGAAAATTTCAAATTTCCATTGATACATTGATACATTTATCTGATACATAACTCACACACCCATACCCTCATACACACATTCATTCACACATCACAAACATCTCATACACATTCATTCACACATCACAAACACACCAAGATATACATCAAAACAATTATATTTATATTCATAATTATCCACGATAGTATAAACACAATTCAAATGTAAAATTGAAGTATCAACATCTCAATAACATAGTCAATATAAATTAAACAAGTTCAATATCTGAGTAACAAAGTCAATATAAACAAAATCTCACGATGACGATGGAGGATGGCCTGGATCATATGGCGGGGTCTGGAGTGCTTGAGTGTACACCGGCGTGGACTGACTCGAGGATGATGGATTAGATGATGCCGAAGAGATGCCTGCTTCGGGATGACCCGACAAGTTGCGTAGCATAGCTTCTATATTCGTCATCGTCTGACTCTGACGCTCCATCATCTCAGTCTGACGCGCGACCGTCTCCTCTAGTGTCCTTATCCTATTACTATGATCATAACTGGATCTAGAGGTGGACGGCCGCTCACCAGCGACCGGAGGGGTCGGTGCCCCAAGTGGCCCTAGTACGGCTCACGCATGACCACTATCTGCGAAGTCATATACGCGGCCATGGTCCCAGCCACCTGCGGCCTCGACCCACGATGCTGCGTCAAAGTCCTCGGGGGTACCCCCGCGCTGCACCACCGTCCGGCTGTACGTCTCCTACTCGAGTTTGATTTTTTGTTTAATATTTATCATAAAACTTAAATTATAAATATATAATGAATAATTTAAACAAATATATAATTACCACAATGTATGCAGCGTGGTTGTCGATGTACTCCCCCGTCCCATGTGCTCGACGGTGAGTCCGCTCAAACACCGCCATCGGGGAGGGTCGCTGGACAGTCCCGTCATCCGACACCGTCGTCTACATTTACAAAACAAATACATTAATTAGTACACATAATAACAAATAAAATATATAATTAAACGATATACTTACCATACGGTTTGCGTGCACTGCAAATGCAACAGAGCCGCCGGTGTGACGCGCTGCTCCCCCCGACATGCGATTTCTAGCCGCATTCTGAGAAACCTCCTGCCATCGATCCGTCGACCATATCCCCACGAGCTGGTCCCATATATCCGGAGTAATCCAACTGGGGCCGTATCCCCGAGTCTCCGCGATGTTAGTGGTCCCAGCTCGGGCCATCGCTCGGGACCGAGCCTGCCCCAGCTGCCCGTTGTACCTTGCCCGGGAAATAGACTCCCAGGCAGCGTAAATGAAGGACCTCTGGTCCTCGGCCCATGTATAGCGAGCCTGCAAAATAATAATATCAGTACCAATTCTTAATATATCATCATGCATGTAAAAAAAAAAAAATACGTGCCTCAAACTCGCGCCATAACATGTCGACGTGCTCGCTAGGCACGTGAGACCACGTAGGCCATGCCCCGTGCATGTATCGTCGAATAGTAGAAGAAATGCTCCTCGACACTTCTTCTTGCTCGAACCTGCACAACAAAAATAAAATTTAATATTATATTATGATATAATGAATTTGTAATGATTCATAATTCATGATATATTACCGCTCCCCAATCACGCTGATCAATCTACGTGACTCTGTGGCTGGTGGAGGCTGCCACCTGTTCGGCCCGCGTGGCCGCCTGCGTCTGGATGTACTAGCCTCGGCAGTATCATCCTCATGAGGATCAGCAACAGGAGGATCAGCAGCATGAGTAAGTGCTGGAGTCTCACCGATCGGAGACTCCGAAGCTCTCCTGCGTCGATAACCACGACCAGACATATCTGTCGAACAGACATATAATCAGATTATTGTATAAATAGTAGAGATATATTTAATAAAATATATATACTTTACAATTATTCCTCATCATCTGAATAATAGTCTTCGAATTCTTCTTCTTCTTCCTCTTCTTCCTCTTCGTCATCTTCTTCATCTCCAGCTTCCTCAATTTCATGATCGTCATCATCAGCATATTCAACTTCTAATTGAATTGACGTTGTGTCTGCATCCTCGAGTATTGGAATAATACGATCCACAGCAGGAAGATCATCTTCTTGATAGAAACTAGGAGGATCATTTTCTCCTACTATCGGATCAATTTTTCCTCTACCTTTTGTCTTACAGACTACACGCCAATCTGCTCTATCTTTATTTCGAGCCGGATACTTCGCGTAATATACTTGTTCGGCTTGTGATGCCAATATAAATGGCTCATTTGCTGCCAATTTCGATTTGTAATTAACCTCAACAAGTTTGTATTTTTGATGAACTTTCATGCCCCTTTTTGTTGTATCGAACCAATGACATCTAAATAGGAACACTGATTTCAAGCCGAAGTAGTGCAACTCTATCACTTCTTCCACTAGTCCATAGAAATCCATATCACATTCAACATAGGTTGTCCCTTTCACGCAGACCCCAGCATTCATCATCTTTTTTGTAGATGAATATTCAACCGTGTGAAATTTATACCCGTTAACAAAATATCCGCTATAGCACGACACAAGTCACGACGGTCCATTAACAAACTCAAATATTTTTTCATCTATTTCAGCTCTGTGATCTTTGCTGTAAGTCTGAATCCAAGAAGGGAAATCACGATTCCGTAATGTCTCCAATTCTTGATCGTTGTGAATAGAGTATTTTTGCACCATCTCAATGTCAAATATTTCAATGAATTGTTCAATCTCTGGGCAATTGAGTAATACATACAAGTGTGTCAAATGATACTCTTCATCGCTTAAGTGTCGAGATGGACGAGAACCAAAAGCACGACCAGAGTGACAAAATATATTTAAACGTCCATCTGAATGTCGAACACCCCCGTCGTCGTTACGTGGAAGACAATCAAATCTTGTCTGTACTGTCGATTCAAAGTAAAATGAGCAGAATGTTGAAATTTCTTGGATGATATACGATTCAGATATTGATCCTTCAACAGCTGCGGTGTTCTTTACTTTTTTCTTCAGACGATTCATGTATCTTTCAAATAAGTACATCCAACGATATTGAACGGGGCCACCAACTCTTGCCTCGTATGCCAAGTGTATCGGTAGATGCTCCATCGAGTCAAAAAATGCAGGAGGGAAAAACTGCTCCAGCTTGCATATGATTTCAACAATATTATTTTCAAGTGTTGACATATCTTCGACTCGAAGGACATTTGCACAGATGCTTCTAAAAAACATACTTAATTCAGTCAACGGACCCCAAATATTATCAGGTAGAAGATCTCGAAATGCGATCGGAAGTAATCTCTGCATGAATACATGACAATCATGGCTCTTCATCCCTGATATTTTGCAATCATCGACGTTCACACATCGAGATAAGTTTGAAGCATATCCATCGGGTAATCTGAGTTCTTTTACCCATTGACAAACATCTTTGATCTGTTGTTTATTTAACACATATAGGGCATTCGGTTTCAGATATCGTCCGTTGACCTCTTGTAACTCCAACTCTGGTCTTTTACAAAGTATTTTCAGATCATGTCGGGCTTTGACATTATCTTTAGTTTTTCCAGAAATATCCATCACAGTGTTGAAAATATTATCAAACACATTTTTTTCAATGTGCATGACATCTAAATTATGTCGAATCAATAATGAACTCCAATAGGGCAATTCCCAAAAGATTTCGGTGCGAGTCCGAATTGGACGATACCGGCGCGCGTCCGAAGTGGACGATACCGGCGCACGTCCGAAGTGGACGATTCTGGCGCGCGTCCGAAGTGGACGATTCCGGCGCGCGTCCGAAATTAATCTAAACCCTAATAATTAATCTAACAAATTAAACAATTAATCTAAACAATTAATTAACAATTATTAAATAATTAATTAACAAATATAAAATAATATAAACTATATATATATATACTAAATTCCGGCGCCGGAGTCCACCCTCCGGCGCCGGCGTACAGTGGCCGGACACAATGTCCGGCCACTGCAGAAGGTCCGGCGGCGGCCATCGGCCGACCACCGCCGGCTGAAACCCTAGAAATAGGGTTTCGGTCGGGTGATTTCCGCCGGCCGCAGGGAAGAGACGGCAGCAGGGGAGACTTACCTGAACAAGTCGGCAGCAGCGGTCGGCGTCGTCGGCGTCGTCGGCGTCGTCGGCGTCGGCAGCAGCGGCAGCGACGGCGAGTGGCGTCGGCAGGAGCGGCGGCGGCAGCAGCGAGCAGCGGGAGGAAGAAGAGTCGGGCGCGAGAGCGTGCCCTATATAAACTTATCAGCAACGGCTCACTCGCCCGTTAGAACGCCGTTGCTGATAAGTTATCATCAGCAACGACTCACTTATCCGTTAGCAAGCCGTTGCTGAAGATTAAAAAATCAGCAACGGCTCGCCTTTCCGTCAGAAAGCCGTTGCTGATAATTAAAATAATCAGCAACGGCTCGGGTTTCCGTTAGAACGCCGTTGCAGATATAGTTTTCTGCAACGACGCGGGCGGCCGTAAGAATGCCGTTGCAAATAGCAACGGCTTGAGCGGCCGTCGCTGATAGCCGTTGCTGAAGACGAAGTTTCTAGTAGTGCAAAGGCAACATCACCATCAAGAGGTGCATCAGGTCGAATCCTTACCGTGCCTAAAGGTAACCGCGCACATATCAAGATAATCAGGGGCCCTCCGAACTTATCCTGCATGTTGGGAATTTACATCCAACCACACGGGCGTAGCCCGTAATCGGTGTCGTAAGGGTGTCCTCACTATGAAGCGTCTTAACACTTCAAACCCGACCCTTACCCCTTAGACCAGCAACGTCATGAACCCGTGTGGTTTTATTTTATAAATACCTTATAAGTTGGTTCATAACAGATTATGCTCACATTTAGACCCAATTTTAATTATAGAATTAAAATCTAAATCATCTCAATTAGGATTTTGTTTTAGGGTTTTGTTCTGGCCAGAAGTGTTGTGTATACCCCGAATCTACTCTTCAAAGTGTGTCCTATGTTTCCAAACTATATTTTCTGGTCAAAACGATAGGTTACACGACTATAATCAGAGATCAAATCACGTAATAACAGAGAAATTAAAAATCAGTCTAGATTCATTAAACAACACATAAATTTCAGAAAGCTGAAATTTCCAGCACAACATTAAATAAAATCCGAATTTTGCAGAATTAAATTCCTAAATTTCAAACATCACAGATTCAAGTCATCAGGCCAATCATGCATACAATCTCATAATTTTTAATAAATAAAAACTAGCACATATAACAAGAATTCATTAATTAAGAATCAAGCATTAAGATCAAGAACCCCTTCTCAAGAACCCTTAATTAGTCATTATCAAGATCATAATCCTACCACATGATTTTTACCAAAATTACAGATTTAATTCTAAACATGGAATCCACAAATCAAGAAATCAAATTGGGAGAATAAATCATGATTTGCACATCAAAAAAATATGGCAATAACTCGAAGAAAATTCAAGAACAAGGCATAAATACTGAGTCGTCATGAACGGCTTCAAAAAAATTCGATTAAAATCCTGAAGAGAGAGGGTAAACCACTCACCTTAATTTGGAAAAATATTAGGAAAAAAATCCCGGACAACAGCCTCGAATCCGGCTTCAAAAGGCCGACGGCTCAACCCAAAAGCATAGCTCCAAGGGGAAAGAAAAGAGGGAGAGGAAGCAGGCGGCTCGGCTCGGCTCCAAAGAGAAAGAAGGAAGAGAGGAAGAGGAAGAAGAATCTGGTGGCTTGGCGGCTGGCTCCCTTTCTCAACTTTTTAGGTGGCTCCAAAATAGGAGCCACAAGCCATGAGGGAGAGTTTTTATACACCCTCCTCAATCCTAACCCCTTAAACCCTTAATTCACAACCCGCATCCACCTTAAGCCAAAATCAAAACCCGTTAACCCGATAGACTTAAATAATTTAATTAATCTCATTCTAATAAATCACGAATAATTAATTAAATACTCATATGAACATAATTAGTAATTATGCGCAAACAACACCAAATTAAATACTCTCAACTACCCAAGCCTAAAAATTTATAAATTTATAAATTTATATTCTACTTACCTGAGCTCGCAAGCTCGCTCCGGGCCATGAGTCGACTCGGCTCGACCACGAACTAGTCCGCTAGGCTGACAAATATACATAAAAGGAAAAATAATAAATTTAAATATCTGGGATATTACAAAATTTATTAATCAAACTAAACTAAAGAAAAAAAATAAAAATTTATGTAATAATATAATTGAAATATATTGGTTTGATTTGAAGTATCAAATTTTTTTTTCTAAAATACATATATAAACTTGATTAAAAAAATAAAAAATAAAAAACAAATTTAGAAAAGATAATAATAAATATACTAAAAGATAATTTGAACTAATACTACCAAAATAATAATAAAAAAATTAAAATTGTATAAGAAATAATAGATAGTTGATAATATTATAAATTTAGGAAATAAATTTTCAAGTAAAAAGTAAAATAAAGGAAAAAATGATATATAATATAAAATGTGAAAATGTGTATATTTATAAAATATGTTTTATATAAAAAAAAATGTATATTAAAAGGTGTGAAAATTTTTGAAATAATAAAATCATGTAATTATTTTTGGACAAATTTGCATCAACTTAAAAATTTGTTTACATTCAAATGAAATCTAACTAAAATTGAGATTTAGATAATCTTATATATTTTAAATTTTGAAATTTTGAAATTTTTAATGTAATAAATTGAATCGAATAAAAACATGAATAAATTAATCAAATTATAAAATTTCAAATTTTAATAGGTAATAAATATAATATAATAATATTGTTAAATATCTATTAAAAATAATATATTTTAATACTACCAAAATAAAAAATAAAATGAAATTTGAAATCATAATTTTGATAATATAATAAAAACTAAAAATATAAAAAAAACAAAAAGTAAATCATCATTTGAAATCATAATTTTGATAATTAAATATTCTAAAAAAAGAAAAAGGAGAAAGGGTAGCCAGCACTGCTACCCTTTCTTTATAATTAATAAATTGAAGTACTGAGCTGCTGTATTTTAAAAAAAAAAGAAAAAAAGAAAAAAAGAAAAAAAAAACCGAAAACAAATGGGCTCCTCCGTGCAAAATCCACCGTAAACTTCTAAATTTACTATACAGTTGATGTGCATAATTCTCTTGTATAAAATTATATATTAATAGTCATATAAAATTTTAACATCATATTTAAACTAAAAAATCACAAAATTTCACAAAATTTTCCGCATTTTTATAATTTTTCTGTAAATGCATATAATTTTCATCCGTTGATGTCATCTATCAATTTATCAAGCACTGTTTCAACTAAATTGACGTGGAGGAAAACGATGCTCACGTGGCTGACAGCTTCATACGTGGCCTGCCACGTACAACTAGGCACGATTAATTTAATCATTTAAAACTCTTTTATCGTTTCGAAACCTTTTTTGTCCCAAAGGTAATTTTTTACCCTTTTACCCCAATTCGAAACCTACGAATTAGTCGACGATTATGGCAAACAATTAGGGTTATTTTGTAGACGATCTCGGGGGGGGGGGGGGGGGGGGGGGGGGGGGAGCGTGATGGCGATCTCCAAGTGTGAAGTTTGGTTCTATGGTCCCCTCTTGTCTCTCGGCAAATGTGAGTTGAGTTGTTTAGTGTGTCGTGTTTGATCTTGTGTTTTTGTATTCTATCAAATAAAAAATCTCATTTTGTTATTTTCTTCCACTTGTCTCTATGTTGTCTCTCTTGGCGACAATAAGTCTTGTTGTGGTCCTCTTTTTTTCTTTTCTACCACAGTAAGTTCAATTGTGGTCCCGAGCTTAACAAGATGACTGGTTGCTTTCATCTACGTTTGAGCCGATGAAAAGATCGTGTCGAGGAGGATAAAGAAGAAGAAGATACTGCGACGTCTACATCCATCGCTTCGGCATCTAGCCGACTTCTTGCCGCCCCGCTGAAAGAAGAAATGAAGCAAAACAGAGGAGTGGGAGCCAGCCTCGTAGATTTTTCTGATGTATATATATACTAGGACAAGTTATACGTGGACTCAAAGAGATGACATGCACGTTCATTCAAGTTCATTCAAGTTCATTCAAGTTGTGGCCTAATAAATTTTTGTTAGATTTTTCTAATTTATATATATATATAATTGTCAGATTTTTCTAATTTTTAGTTTAATAATTTTTTCATTTTACAAGTAAATTTCTGTGAAAACGAAGTGAATTAAGTAAAACCAATCAAAAATACTTTTAAAAAATATTCGAATTCTTTATATATTTATAATTTTTATAAGTTGATATTAATTATGACACCTTGATGATGTCATCATGATTGAATTCTAAACGTACTTTCAATACAATTTGATCCAAAATTTTATAATTCATTAACATTTATCTAATTAAAATAATACATAATTAATATTGAAATGAAAAACTAATTAGAGTATATATAAAATTTTTAAAAACTACTTTTCCGGTTAGTTTACTTAGTACTTAAATAAAAAACAACTTAACAAAAATTAGTTTTTGATTTATATATATATATATAATTAATTTGAACGGACTATTGAATGTGTTTTTAAAAGTATACTTGCTAACCCATGGAACTAACCTGAAATAGTTGAATTTCTCAAATTGAATTCAAATTTAATCTTTGATTTATAATTTACTAAAATAATTAAATAATCATATGGCACAATCCAATTTAATTAATGTTTTATTGGGGCTAGTTCTGTTAGTAATTGTCAAAAGCGTCAAGATCAGACCAAGAAGAAAACAAAGGAGGCATTAAGTTTAATCCAATGTGTTCCGACAATTTTCTTTTAGATTTTGGAGATATGTCTGAAAACAAAATCATCTCAAAATGAAATTAACAACATTATTATTTGATCTCAAATTAATGTGAATTCATAAATTTCCAAAATCAGACGCACACACAACTTTTGATATGAAAATAATATTTAAATTTAAAAGAAAACATACACTTTGGGTAAATTACACATAGATACTCTTCAAATTTCAAAACCACTCAATTCTCTCTCACGTTGCAACATATGCACCGGCTGAGCTACATGGAAGCGAAAGCCAGAAGGAGGTAATTGCCCCCTTCCAATTTAATGTGTATATATATATATATATATTAATTTTATAAGATAATTCAAAAAACATTATCTAAAGTTAAAGAACACATTTCCAAATTTTATTCCCATTTCTCGTTTCTTTCTCTTCGCTCAACATTGTATGAATTACTTTATCTCCTCACTCACATCGCCACGCTCTATTACCCCCGAGGCTCGATCCTAGCCACATGTGACTGTCACACCCCAAACAAGGGATGGCGTGATCGGTCGGGAATACACTCGCGTACCCCGAAGCCTCACAATCAAACAGACATATGGCAAGAACACAACTGCAATGCATATATATAAATATGAATTCAAAGGTTAATACTACAACATAACGACATGAGATCACGATACAGATGCAAATGT
This sequence comes from Canna indica, assembly GCA_034359265.1. Lineage (NCBI taxonomy): Eukaryota > Viridiplantae > Streptophyta > Magnoliopsida > Zingiberales > Cannaceae > Canna > Canna indica. Next base: position 68,956,042 of record CP136894.1, on the reverse strand, counting down.
CTCATAAGAGACTACCAGTACTACAGAAATAACCAGATGTAAAATAAAAGAAATATGACTCCATGACTCTCTAACTACGACTGGGAAAATCTTCCTGCTAAACTTACGCCGCCAACTGCATTAGACTTCATGAGCCGCACCTGAACCTGCACACAAGCAGGAGGGCATGAGTACATAACTCAGTGAGTGGTTACCCACCCTCAAGTAATAGTAATTCACAATAGCACATAGTTAATTAGGGAACAATAATGTGTATAAAAAAAATATTCCAATATCATTCCTGACTCAACAGTAAAATGATCACGGTGTTACACCACAGAGAATCATACCATCTACTGACGCATAATAAGCACAATAAGCACCATATGTCTAAAAAATGGAATAAGCATAACAACTCAATGAACATAACAAGCCCATCCTGGCTTCACCTTAGGGACCCGCACACTAGCCGCCACCTACCCCTCTAGTCGCGATCCATCACAAGTCGGGAATCTCCCTCCGACACATGCCACATAAAAGGGTAACTGTCAAGGTGGCCTCCTGACATGTTACTGAGCCCAGGTCCGTCTCTCCGGCTTCATGCCGTCACCGGATGGGTTCTTTCTGGATCCGTCTCTTTGGGACTCTTTCCATCACCGGTCGGAATCTCATATTCCCAACCTCGTCTCTTGGGGTATTTCCCGCCAACGAGTGGGTTTCCATAGCCGTCTCTTTGGGAACCTGCCCATCACCGGTCGGAATCTGACACTCATCGCAGTAGTGTATATCAGGCTTTCCATAGCAGCAAGAGTATACACATTGAAATAACTCATTTCTCAAGTAATGCTAGGCTAGTTCTGAACACTTAGCCAAATTTCTGCACTGTTCAAATGTTAACAGGTTCACTTTTGTCACCTCTACCAAACCAATAATTCTAAGTGAAATGGCTACGGAACTCACCAAATGGTCAAGCTAGTATATAACATACCAACTAACCCCAAAGCTTCGAACCATTTGGGCAACCAACTGCTATTATCCCTAAATATAAGAACTTGAACTGAAAGTTCTACACCATTTTAAACCACAAAAGTAAAAGAAAGTATACATGACATGGGTCAAGGATTGCTCTGCTCATAGTCAACCATAAAATAATACATGCATTTATTAAAAAGTTTGAACCATGATTTCAAACACCAAATAGACATCGTTTTTGAATGGACTGGTAGATATTTTTTCCTTTTCTTTTAAAGTGATGCTAACAGACAAATTTACTATACTACCCATAAAATATTGGCTCAACAAGTAAAAAAAATTGGTATCACGAAGGTATCTAAAATTTAATCTCCATTAATTAACTGTGTTTGATAGAGAGGTAACCACAACTATGAACTAAAGTTGTTTTGATTGTTGACCATGCAATATCAGCTTCGTTGAAAATCTCAACTGCTAAGTTTTGGTAGCTTCAAAACCATACAAGCATTGTGGTAAATATGGAAGAGGCTAACAATACTAAGTACTAGTTCCAGGAAAATTTGAAATAGAAATAACCAATGAAAAATAAGATGAGGAGCAAGCATCTAAGTAATTCTGACATGTTGAAGGAAGTAAATAGTTGTCACAAGCATTATGAACTATCCAAAATATGAATCATCCACCACCGAATCACCCACCATCTAAATAGAGTAATACTTATTCATTTACACTACAAATGTCCACTTAAACTTAAAGCATAGTTTAACTTTTCGTGCCAAAACAATTACACTAACTGTAGATGCTAACCAAAAGAAAATAAAAATAAAACTAAGAATAAAGTCTTGACAACCCCTTTTGACAAACAACCTGGTTCCATCCTGATTCTATCACTACACGGTTAAACATAATCCTAGATGTGCCTTAACGTCCACTAGATTAAGGACTCAATTATACCCTCATCCTAATCCATTTTAATGCAACAATGAATTATTCAACAGTAAATTCAAAAGAATAGATATCACCCGCTAATTAACTCTACATGAAACATCACCCTAAAGATAGGTTCGGCCAGCCCTAGGTATTCCCTAGGCCACCAAATTCCCTTTTTCCTATGATCATTCTTTGCCTAAGAAATTTACAGTACCAGCTGAGTCTACCCATTATTAAATTAACACCACTTTTCAATCCCACACACCTATAACCTGCGGCTACAGAAGAAAGGAAAAGCACCCTATGTTTAAGGTTTCAAGTTGACACATATCACACCTTAAATATGTAGGAGAAACTCAATTGAGAAGAAAGCAATTCCGCCATTTTCTTTACCTCCTACCCTGTTCGGTCAATCCCTAAGGACCTAGGGTTCTTTCTAAGGGTTGTCATCTACCTCTTCTCAACCCAAATACAACAAACATACCACAGATCACCCCATAAGGTATAAATCAAGAAGGAAAACTAATAAGCGAGGAAAAATTTCAGATTTACAAACTTGGAGAGGGGTGGCTGCAAAGAGGGAGAAAAATCCACGTCAAGGGCTCAAAATCCACTGACCTTGAGATGAAGGAGAGAATAGCGGGGATGAAGCCTCGCGGTAAGAGACTCCAGCGACGGTGGGAATTCCGGCCAAAAAAGGGTGTCTCCTCTTGCGTCCTCCACTAGGTCTGCGTGAGCTCCCCTTGGAGCCGTACGGTTGCCCATGGGTATTTATATTTGTATATATTTATATTTTTATTTTTAACTCCAAAATTACTAAGTTACCCCTCCAAGACTTGAGCGGACTCAAGTAGCCCATAGACTCAACCAAACCATGCCTTGCAAGGCCCCGAACTTGACTCGAACCCAACACAAATCCAAAGTCCAAAATCAACCTATAACAATCAAATTAGTACGAGTATTATAATATTTCCCCCTTAAAGAAAATTTTGGAGTGAGAAAAGAATTTATCAATACATCAAACAGGCAAGGATACATCTCTTTCATTTTAACAATAAAACACTGAGCTCTCCACAGAGACACACTTGGGCGTACAAAGCCCAGATCCAATAGATCTTGCAACAAAGCCTTAAGCTCTACAGTCCACTGACCCAAAAGAGTGCATAGCACTAGGATTGAACAACACAAAAGCTGAACGGAAACATACTGTTAAGGTACCTGATACGTCTACTTTGGACACCTCCGCGTCCACATGTGCTAATGCAAACACCCGAGCTGGGACCCTCCCGGAATCGGTGGTGCGCTGCTCTTTGCCCTGGGTCTGACCTCCCTGTGCTACTGAAACGGCCGATACCGGTGTCTTTCCCCTAGAAGGGGTTGATCTCTGCACAACACCCTCGGACAATCTCTCTTGTAATGCCCCTCCTCTCCACAGCCAAAACAAACTCCTGTGCGCCCTTAACAAGGCCCTCTGTGCCTCCTCCCGCACCGATCACAAGGTACAACCTCTGTCCTCTGCTGGGACACTGATGATGCAGTCCGATGGCCAAAATTGGGTCCTGAGTGTCCCCTGAATCCACCCTGCCCTCTAGAACTGCTCTGTCCTCCACCTGGATGTCGAAAAAATTCAGCATGCGACCCCTCTGAGTGCGTATGTCTAAAACCAGAATCACGGGGCTTGAATTTCTTTGCAGGAGGTCCATCCCGGCGTACCCTGGGCATCATACTCTCCTTTCGCATAGCCTCATCTACCACCTGAGCAAAGGTGGTATTATCGGTGTAGTGCACCAGTCTGCCAATGTCCAATCTAAGTCCCTCTACGAATCGTCGTACCCAAGCTGCCTTGGTCAACACAATCAGCAAATTATAACACGATAGTCTGGTGAACTCCATCTCGTATTGCTGCACCGTCATATCTCCAATCTGCCTCAATTGCTCAAACTCCCTCGCTCGACCATCACAAACACTACGTACGATGTAGATACTGCTCGATCATTGCACCCTTGAGCTCCTCCCATGTGGGCAAGGGTGCATCAGTCCCTTTGCGAGCCTTCCATGAGTGCAACCAATCCTTGGCTGGCTCTCGCAGCTGCAATCCTACCATCTGAGTTGCAGCGATAGAAATGCATCCCAACACCTCACACAGCTCATAACAATCACTCAAAAACCCAATGACCTCCACCTTCGGGTTGGTGCCCATAAACACCAGCGGTCTTAGACTAACAAAATTCACGTAGGGCATTCCACCCTCAGACAGCTCTCTACGATCCACGGTCCTTACCACTGGCGGAACGGACCTTCACACAAATGGATCAATCGGTACTGGAGGAATAAGCAGCGGACATTGATTCTGCTGCCTCATCTCCCGCTACGGAGCTCCTCCACTAACTAATACTACCAAAATAAAAAAAATTAAATTAAAATTGTATAAGAAATAATAGATAGTTAATAATATTATAAATTTAGGAAATAAATTTTCAAGTAAAAAGTAAAATAAAGGAAAAAATGATATATAATAAAAATGTGAAAATGTGTATATTTATAAAATATATTTTATATAAAGAAAAAATGTATATTAAGAGGTGTGAAAATTTTGGAATAATAAAATCAAGCAATTATTTTTGGACAAATTTGCATCAACTTAAAAATTTGATTACATTCAAATCAAATTTAACTAAAATTGAGATTTAGATAACCTTATGTAATAAGTTGAATCGAATAAAAACATGAATAAATTATTCAAATTATAAAATTTTAAATTTTAATAGGTAATAAATAGAATATAATAATATTATTAAATGTCTATTAAAAATAATATATTTCAATACTAGCTACCAAAGTAAAAAATAAAATGAAATTTGAAATCATAATTTTGATAATATAATAAAAACTAAAAAAATAAAAAAATAAAAAGTAAATCATCATTTGAAATCATAATTTTGATAATTAAATATTTTTAAAAAAGAAAAAGAAGAAAGGGCAGCCAGCGCTGCTGCCCTATCTTTATAATTAATAAACTGTAGTGCTGAGCTGCTGTATTTTTTTAAAAAACAAAAAAAAACAAAAAAAAACAAAAAAAAACAAAAAAAACAAAAAAAATGCCAAATTACCGCCATGGGGCAGTAGAAACAATAGGAAGGCAGCTCAACCAGATTAGCACGGTAACCAAAGGCAAAGTGGGAAATACAGATAAAAAAGTAGATAAAGGAAAAAATAGAGAGAGCTGGGAGCTCCTCCATACAAAATCCACCCTAAACTTCTAAAATTACTATACAAGTATACAGTAGATGCGCATAATTCTCTTGTATAATCATATAAAATTTTAACTATCATATTTAGACTAAAAAATCACAAAATTTCAAAATTTTTTTTCGTATTTTCAAAATTCTTCTGTAAATACATATAATTTCCATCTGTTGATGTCATCTACCAATTTATCAAGCACTGTCTCAACTAAGCTGACGTGGAGGAAAACAATGCTCACATGGCTGACGACTTCATATGTGGCCTGTCACGTACAATTAGGTACGACTAATTTAATCATTTAAAACTATTTTACCGTTTCGAAATTTTTTTTTACCCAAAACGTAACTTTTTACCCTTTTATCCCAATTCGAAACACGCTCACGACGGGCAAATTAGTTGGCGATTAGGGCTGTTCTCCAAGCGATCTCTGGGCGAACGAGTGTGGTGGCGATCTCCCGGCATGAAGTTTGGTTATGTGGTCCCCTCTTGTCTCTCGGCGAAGGTGAGTTGAGTTGTTTAGTGTGTTGTGTTTGATTTTGTGTTTTTGTATTCTACCACATAAAAAATCTCATTTTGTTGTCTTCTAACACTTGTTTTTATGCTGTCTCTCTCGGCGACAATAAGTGTAGTTGTGGTTCTCTTGTTTTTTAATTTCTACCACAGTAAGTTCAATTGTGGTCCTGAGCTTAACAGGATGACTAGTTGCTTTAATCTGTGTTTGAGCCGATGGAAAGATTGTGTGGAGGAGGATAAAAAAGAAGAAGACACTGCAACGTCTACATCCATCGTTTCGACATTCAACAACCTTCTCACCACCCCGCTGAAAGGGGAAATCTTGGAATCCACTGATTTCGACATTGGGACCCCGAGAAGGTTAGCTGAAGACTAAAAGTTGCTTCAGGACGTAATCGGAGCAAAGCAGAGGAGCTAGAGCCAGCCCGTAGATTGTTCTTATGTATATATATACTAGGACAAGTTATACGTGGACTCAAAGAGATCGCATTCATTCAAGTTCACTCACGTTGCAGCCTAATAAATTTTTGTTAGATTGTTCTAATTTTTATAATGTATATATAATTGTCAGATTTTTCTAATTTTTATTTTAATAATTTTTCATTTTACAAGTAAGTTTTTGTCAAAGCTAAGTGGATTAAGTAGAACCAATCAAAAATACTTTTAAAAAATATTCAAGTTCTTTATATATTTATAATTTTTATAAATTGATATTAATTATGACACCGTAGTGATGTCATCATGATTGAATTCTAAACGAGCTTTCAATACAATTTGATCCAAAATTTTATAATTCATTAATGTTTATCTACTTAAAATAAGACATTAATAATTAATATTGAAATGAAAAACTAATTAGAGTATATATAAAAATTTAAAAAACTACTTTTCTAGTTAGTTTACTTAGTACTTAAATTAAAAGCAACTTAACAAAAATTAGTTTTTGATTTATATATATATATAATTTGAACGGACGATTGAACTGTATTTTTAGAAGTATACTTGCTAACCCATCAGATCGAATTAATCTAAAATAGTTGAATTTCTCAAATTGAATTCAAATTTAATTTTTGATTTATAATTTACTAAAATAATTAAATAATCATATGGCACAATCCAATTTAATTAATATTTTATTCAGGCAAGTTCAATTAGTAATCTTTCAAATTTAAAAGACATTAGTCAAAAGCATTAAGATCAGGATAAGAAGAAAGCAAAGGAAGCATTAGGTTTAATCCAATGTGTTTTGACAATTTTCGGTTAGATTTTGGCCTCTTGCAGACATGTCTGAAAATAAAATCATCTCAAAATGAAATTAACAGCCTTCTCATTTGGTCTCAATTAATGTGAATTCATAAACCTCCAAAATCAAATTATAAAATTTTAAATTTTAATAGGTAATAAATAAAGTATAATATATTGTTAAATATCTATTAAAAATAATATATTTTAATATTAACTAAATAAAAAATAAAATAAAATTCGAAATCATAATTTTGATATTATAATAAAAACTAAAAATATAAAAAAACAAAAAAAAAATCATAATTTGAAATCATAATTTTGATAATTAAATATATTTTTTTTAAAAAAAAAGAAAGGGCAGCCGACGCTATTGCCCTTTCTTTATACTTAATAAACTACAACGCGATAATAATAATAATAAAAGCAAAAAAATGTAATACATGTTAAATAATAATAATAATAATAATAATAATAATAATAATAATAATAATAATAATAATAATAATAATAATAATAATAATAATAATAATAATAATAATAATAATAATAATAATAATAATAATAATATGTGTATTGTTTCAGCGGATTGCGCGTGACGCGAGATGACGCGTGCGGGCTTGAGCGATAGCGCCTGACTTGAGGTGAGACCAAGTTACTTTGAAATTTTCTTAATTAATTGTTTTAGTTGCGTAAATTTTTATGTGTCATGGAATTAAAGAGGATTTCGAGTGGAGTTTGACGGTCTAACCGAAACCCGATGCAGACTTGAATCGAGTAAAAAAGAGGTGGTTTAGTGAATTACTTGAGTTGGGGACAGTTTAGTCATTTCCCCCAGTGAATAAAATAAAATATATAAGTAATTGGGGCGTCGTACTGTCACGGGCCAATTATTTTGTGCGGAAGAACCTGTGCAGCACCCTTGCATCTCGTGCAAGGGATAAGCCTGCCGTCCCGAATTGAGCTTCCCGACTTAACATCGCGGGGCATGCGTTAAGGGACGTACCAATCTCGAGCGCCATATCCGCGCCCCCAAAAGACCATGTTGGCCGAATGGTATTGAAAGCGTAAAGTAAAATAATATTTACAGGACTATGAACGCAAGAAAGCATAAAATCAGGTGTAGGACGAACTCCGCAAGTTGTCTTAGGCGAAGATCGACTGGTCACACACGCCATATGGGCAACTCGTTCGTCTCCGCCCAAGGCAACCGCTTTGTTTGCCAACACTCTCCTACATTATACATGAGACCTGTCACGCCCCATTCTAGGGTCACGTGACCGGCCAAGGTATATATGTCTGTACCCCGAAGCTTACCCCATGCATATGGTAACTCAACATCGCAACATAAAGGAAGATAAACAATAATTAAATAAAAGCCAAACTTTTATTGAAGGAACCAAATAAGAAATAAATATCCAAAAACAAAATGAATATTGTCCAACTTAGCAATCCAAATTTTCAAATAACAAGAATAGAAATAAATGTCCCAAAATTAACGGAACAAAAGTCCAAAGGACTACAACTCCAACAATCAACCCTACATCAATATGCATGAACGACAAATAACATAACTCGACTATGACTCCCTAAACTTGGTCTATCATGAGATCAATGGTACTCTTTGCCCTCTAGCCACGCCTGTGCTATAGCCAACACCTCAGTAGTCAGGCTCTGCAAAATAGAAAAAAAAACCAACGTGAGTTCAAATAGAACTCAGTGAGCGGTTCCACCGAACCCCCGCAACCAATCCAACCATAATCATATAACAGTGTATCCATCCTTATGCAAGAAAATAAAATCAGTGGTTTTGCATTATATCAGGCCGTTCGGCCACCACTTGCTCATAGGCATTCCATCACATAGACATAAATATATCGGTTGGGATTCGCCCATCCGACCTATTCAATTATTCTAAGGTTGGGATTCGTCCATCCAACCTAACAATTATGCAACGATTAGGATTTGCCCATCCGACCTTCCAGACATATATATGCTTGCAACCGGCTCCTTTTCGAGCCTTTCCACCATTCCGGAGGAGATATGACACCATGACAAGTCCTACCCGTCAAAATATCTCTATAAACCGTTTGGTTTATTAAATGTCAAAAGTGTAGGAGCGATGTCCTGAGAACGTTCTTTCTGGGAATAATCATAACATGCATATTTCCATTCCCAACGTTCTAGATTCAGAGCAACCATACTAAAGTGTATTAGAATGAAACCATTGGTTTACAACATTTAAAGTTTTATTTCTGCCCTTAGAAAATTAATTCTACAATTAGAAATTAATTCCTGCATTTGAAGTCTTAATTCTGTAATTAGGATTTTCAGCCTACTGTACATAGTCCGTTTTTAGCCCGTACACCTTGAATTTGATTCCCGGAATGTATTCTATGGTTTCAAACTATAATTTCTAGGCAAACCGATAGGTTACATCACTATGTTCTGACATCAACTCGCAATTTAACAGGAGTATAAAATCTCAGCACCTCTACATCAAATTTCAACGCATATACACTAAAGATTTCAACATACTATTTTAGAAAATTTCAGCATTTGCTCATCATGAATCTTTAAATGACAGGATCAGAACAACAAAATTATAGAGCATAACTCATGCATCAATTTCCATCAAATTGAAATTAAACATATCAAGATCTTTTGAATAACTATGGGAGTATGGGATCCTGGAATCTTGCATTACTTGGTAAAGTAAAAACACTATTCGGAGAAACAACACTCACCGTTAGAAGAGCTAAAGTAATACATTGAAATAACCATTGAAAGAGGCACAGTCTTGTTTATTAAAATGTTTCGCAGTAAGGTTGAATTGCTTCTAGATTTCATGCCAAAGGTTATTAAAAAAAATCATAGAGGCTGGGTGGAAAAAACGTGTGGTCCGCCGCCACTATTACTGTCACCAAAAAGGCAAATTGGAAGAAATCTAGGGATTTACTGTACCATGAATTACTAAGGACATCAACCATAATGTTCTAATTTTGTGGGGAAGCGGTAATGTGCGGTATCAATTTGCCCTTCCCTGTGCGAATAATTGCAGTCACAACTCAGCCGTGTTTTGCCCTAAGGACACGCCGACTATTGCTCTAGCCTAAACATCGTACCATTGATTTAAGTCCTAAAGATTTTGACACACAAAAAAAAATCCACGACAAGATAATTTAAAGAAAGGGGGACAGCGGCTTGAATCAAGAACAAGAAGGGAGAGAAGTTAAATCACTCATCTTTGCAAAAAAATATGAAAACAAGAAGACGAGATGAATCCCCACATGCGATCTCCGACGACGGCGAGCAAAATTTGGCTAGGGGGAGGATTTATAATTCCTCCCCTCGTTACTTAATTCTCCTTTGTCAACCCTACCCCTCCAACTAAACCCGCATCCAAATTGAGCCCTGATTGAGCCTGCAAACTCGGCTCAACTCGAAACAAACCCAATAACCCATACACAACACATGAATAATAATTAAGAGCATATAACTATTACATACTCACCCGAGTTCTCAAATTGGCGCCCGATCGCAACTCGACTCAGCTCGACCCCGGATTAGCCCGCTAGAATAACAACAAAAATATTAATTAAAATTTCGGGTATTACAAGACCCCTAACCCCCAAGTGCCACCCCAAGGTTCCCAAAATATGAGGAGCATGACAAAATCGTGTCCAGCCGAGATGGTGATTTTCCATGGCCATGACCATGCAAAATGTAGAAAAACTACTCCGCTTAGCCGCAGCACATCGTTCTCGCTCCGCTCAACGTCCACTGTTCCCCTCGCGTAGTGCAACAGTGTTTGCCCAGCCCATGGCTAGAGAAACGGAGTTGTTTAACCCAATTCACCTAGCCACGGGCTCAAATGTGCACCATGCATCAAATGACCTCGAAATGCATCCAACTCGTACCGTGGGACCTCGGGGATCGCACAAGAGATTTTACAAGTACGAACTATAATGAAAGCCAAAATTACATGGACTTGAAAATATATTTACAAACATGTAGGAAACGTTCCGCCATGATTCGTCGTTGCTCGGGCAAATCGAAAAGTCCCTAACAACCTCCCTCACTTCAAGCTTCAACGTCATCGTCGAACTCACCTCGGCCGCACCGCCTTTCTGCATAGGCCGCAATCGCTAAAGTGATGTCTTTACAAGTAGTCAAAGGGAATACCGCCTGAGTAACGAGACACCGCAGTGGGCCGCAACATGTCGAGTTTCGCCGTGTGAAGTACGTCACCAGGAAATGACTACTTGAAACATTGTTGAGTTTCATCATCTCCTGTTGTTGCGAGAAAGGACTATGAGATTCCCAAACTCGTTGTTGCTGGGCAATGAAAAATCCCAAACTTGAAGAGCATACGAGCGCTGCTGAACAACGCTTGTCTCGGGTAACATCTGGGTGTCATTGTGCAACACCCAATTGATGAGTAGTTCTTTGGCCGCACCACACTATAACATTGTCTCCACCACCGCCTTGTCCGGCCTTGCAGAGTTGGAGGTACTAGGGTAAAAATGGGAAAAGATCTCCATGGATTTTGGTGACTGGTATGTCTAGGTCAAGAAATGGTAGTGACCCATATGTGTTGTTGTAGATCAACTCCCTAAAGTTTAGCAATTCCTTTTAGGAGATCATGGGTACTCATGTGAGGTTCAATACCGCCTTTTTCTTCTATAGAATCTAGAGGACAAGGTGAGAGCTTGTGTCTTTGGACTTAGAGGATGGTTGGGAGAAATACATGCCTTTGGTAGAACTTACCTATAATATCAGCTACCATAGTAGCATTGGGATGACACCATTTGTAGTCCCGTATGGGCGTAGATGTAGTTCCCCGATGGGCTAGTTTGAGGCTAGTGAGACTCAGATAATTTGACCAGACTTAGTGTAGGATGTAGTGGATAAGGTAAAAATGATTAAGGAGCAGCTCTTGACGACTCAAAGTCGTCAAAAGGTGCATGCTGATAGAGAAACACGTCGAGATTCTAGATAGGTAGGCTCGGAAGATTAGGTCCAAAGAGGTCTCCTTGGTAAAAGTCTGTTGGGAGGTCAGGCAGGATATGAGAGAGAAGTACTCGTACCTTTTTGATGTCGATGTGAGCTTCTTTTCTTCATCTCAAAATCTGAGGATGAATTTTATTTAAGGGGGGATGAATTGTTATGCCCAAAAATCCTAAATAATATTTTATTCATAAGCAGGGGACCTTGGGCTCGAGTTAGTGCGGATTGGCGTACGTAGAGCCGCAGAATTTAATTCGGGTAAGGTTTAAATATAGAAAACATTTAGAAAAAATCTATTTGTTATGTTTTTGTGATTTAGCATGCTAATATGATAGAGGGTCTCAAGAAGAATTTAGCGGTTCAATCGGAACTCGAATCGGAGTTAGAACGGGTTAGATACAGACTATTTTAAGTCGGATAACTTAAGAAGGGGTTTTAGCCGCACGCCACCCGAGGCAAGGGGAGAGGAGAGAGAGGGCACCGTCGAGGAGGAGGAGGAGCCGCCAGAGCCGGAGTTCCATAAGTTCGTTGGCGTCGATTGATGGAAGATCCTATGCATCTTCTCCCTTCCTGTTTTCTCCAAAGAGGTGAGTGGATTTAGGCATTCTTTCCACCAATTCTTGATTCATGTCATTGTCCTCATGACTCAGAGTTTTTCGTCAATTTTTGACGCATTTTCGCATATCGGATCGGTTGTTTCTTGATTGAACCATGTTGTTTATCCTTTGAATTAATTATTCCTTTTTTGTTCGTTTCTCTCTCTCTCTCTGCATCGTACCCCCCCCCCCCCCCCCTTTGTTACCATCGGCTGCAGTGTGGGTCGGCTCTGCAACCTCTCGGTCGGCGCTGGCCGTGCCGAGTGGTGGCGCCCGGCGAGGCACTGCGACGATAATGGCACCTGGTTAGCAGCGGCACCCGGTGTGTCGTCGCTGCCACGCACAGGCGGCCACCGCCGCACGATAGCCCTGTAAGGGCAGTCGCGCAAGGCGAAGGGGCCGCCACCACCGCGTGGTGGTGGCGGTGCGTCGGCAGGCGCCAACACCAGCTCTGCCCGATGACCTAACCGGCCGGAGAGGGAGGTGACAACGGCTGTGTCATGGGGAGGGGGAGGAGAAGGTGGATGGGATACCTAGATGGGATGATTTAATGGATGGCTAGGATTTGATCTCATGTAGATGTAAGACTATGATTGCACCATGTAGATGGAGGGTTATGATTGCATCTTGATAGATGTAAGATTATGATTGCACCTTGTAGATGGAGGACTGTGATTGTATTTTGATAGATGTAAGGCTGTGATTGCATCATGTAGATGGAGGGCTGCAATTGCATCTTGATATATAGATGTATGGTTATGATTGCACCATGTAGATGGAGGGCTGTGATTGCATCTTGATAGATGTAAGACTATGATTGCGTCATGCAGATGGAGGGTTGTGATTACATCTTGATAGATGTAAGGCTATAATTGCACTATGTAGATGGAGGGTTGTGATTGCATCTTGATAGATGTAAGACTGTGCTTGCATCATGTAAATGGAGAGCTGTGATTGCATCACTACTAGAAATTGAGTCTTCAGCAACGGCTATCAGCAACGGCCGCTCAAGCCGTTGCTATTTGCAACGGCATTCTTACGGCCGCTCGAGCCGTTGCAGATATGTTATATCTGCAACGGCTTTCTAACGGACATGCGAGCCGTTGCTGATAATGTTAATTATCAGCAACGGTTTTTAACGGACAAGTGAGCCATTGCGGATGATAACTTATTAGCAACGGCTTGCTAACGGACAAGTGAGCCGTTGTTGATGATAACTTATTAGCAATGGCTTTCTAACGGGCGAGTGAGCCGTTGCTGATAAGTTTATATAGGGCACGCGGTCGCGCCCGACCCTTCTTCCTCCCGCTGCTGCCGCCGCCGCCTCTGCTCCCGCCTGTCGCCGCCACTGCCGACGCCGACGACGCCGATGCTTCCTCCTCCCGCTGCCGACGCCGACGACGCCGACATTTTCAGGTATACCTCACCGGCCGGCCGTCTCTTCCCGTTGCGGCCGGCGGGAAATCCGACCGAAACCCTAAAAATAGGGTTTCGCCCGGCGGTGGTCGGCCGATGGCCGCCGCCGGACCTTGTATAGTGGCCGGACAGTGTGTCCGGCCACTGTACTCCGGCGCCGGAATTTGTAGATTAATATATAATTTTTTATTGTTTTTTAATTGTTAATTAATTGTTAATTAATTATTTAATTAATTGTTTAATTTGTTAGATTAATTAGTAGGGTTTAGATTAATTTCGGAATTGTCCACTTCGGACGCGCGCCGGAATCGTCCACTTCGGATGCGCGCCGAAATCGTCCACTTCGGACGCGCGCCGGAATCGTCCACTTCGGATGCGCGCCGGAATCGTCCAATATGGACTCGAACTATCTCGAAATATTTAGAAAATAATCATGCATTCGATGAGTTCATATGTTTCACGTACGCATCGACGAGTCGGATATGATTTAGCAAAACCTTAGATCCGTTCGGGGATTGTATGTTCGTGTAAAAGAAGTAGATGATCTTTTATACGACGTACAATTCTTGAATTGTCCCTGATTGGACAATTTGGGAATATAGTTATTTGTACTGCACTTACGTTTTTATTTTAACTGTTAACTAATTATTCTAAATTTCGGCAACATCTCTCTTGTTCTCCGATACGCGCCCAGATGATATGCGTATTCGGAGAACTGTAGGGAGATGCTGCCGAAATTTAGAATGAAGTTAACGGTTAAAATAAGTACTTAGTGCAATATAAATAACATAAATCCCGAATGGAATAGGACAATCTCACCTAAAGACATTAACCAAAGAAATTGTCATTGATTGACAGAAACATATCGGCTGATCGAAGTTGGATGTACCGACATCTTGATCGTGGAGCTTTAACGAATGAGTTTCGATTAGGCATAACGTACTTCCTAAATTTCGCCTATTCGAATCGGAATTTTGTTAGCATGAGTGATCAAATCCGATGTCCGTGCCGCATTTGTTCAAATGGACGATTTTTGGATCGGGAGACTGTCACTCTGCATCTATATACCAAAGGATTTGCACCAAGATATTTTCTATGGACTTGTCACGGGGAGTCACGCGAAGTCGGGATGTCGAGCAATCGTGTCGTTCAGACATATGGTGAATCTTCCTCTGCCGGTGCTTCTTCATCCAGTCAATGTAATCCCTATAGAACTATGATACTTGATAGTCTTGGGGGTCAATTCCACCTGAATGATAATGTTGATCGGCCAGTTTTTCAGACATCAGTCCCACCAGATACTACAGCGGTTGATATCACACAAGTACAAACTGCGGTAGAGATTGAATTACCGAATAAAGAAGCTGCAGAATTTTACGAGATGTTGAAAGCTGCCGATGAACCTTTGTATGAGAATTGTCCTAAATACACTAGGTTTTCAGCAATGACACAGCTCTTAAACATCAAGGCCGATTGTAATATCAGCGGAGTTGCGTATGATCAGATTGCTGGATTGATTAATAGAATGCTGCCTACTGATAACAAGTTTGAGCCAACTTTTTATAAGACTAAAAAGCTAATGAGAAAATTAGGGCTTGGGTACGAAAATATACACGCGTGCTAAAATAACTGCATTTTATATTATAAAGAAAATGTGCAGTTGGATAAATGCCCTGTATGTCAACATCCTCGTTACAAGGAGAAGAAATCGGCCCGACATAAAAATATCCCGTTTAAGGTGCTTCGGTATTTTCCACTAACACCGAGACTTCAAAGATTATTCATGTCGGAAAAGACAGCCCCCTACATGAGTTGGCATGCAAGAAGTCGTGATGATACAGTAATGACTCATCCATCTGACAGTGAAGCATGGAAACATTTGGATACATGTTATCCTTCATTTGCTAGGGATACTAGAAATATCAGATTGGGATTGTGCACAGATGGTTTTAATCCGTTTGGACATTCTGCAACTCCTTATTCAGTTTGGCCAGTGCTGCCGACAGTTTATAATTTGCCACCGTCAATGTGCATGAAAGATGAATTTATTTATCTTTCGATGATTATTCCGGGTCCTAAGGGTCCGCGAAAAGAAATTGACATATTTCTCAGACCCTTGATAGATGAATTGAAAACATTATGGACTGAGGGAGCTGTCACTTATGATTGTCATCGGAAGCAAAACTTCAATTTAAAGGCCGCAGTCTTGTGGACAATCAATGATTTCCCGGCGTACGACATGTTGTCGGGTTGGAGCACTCACGGCCGACTCTCTTGTCCGTATTGTATGGAACACTCTAAATCAATCAGTCTTCAGAACGAACGAAAAATCTCATTCTTTGATTGTCATCGTCGATTCCTACCGGTTAATCATCAGTATCGAAGGAATCGTAATAAATTTACTAAGGGCAGAGTCGAAAAAGATGGGCCACCACCGATGTTGTCTGGTGAACAAATATTAGCACGTGTTTCAGCACTTCCAGATATAGTATTTAGTCGCAATGAAAGAGTGTTAGGTTTTGGCCAAACACACAACTGGGTGAAAAAAAGTATCTTTTGGGAATTGCCCTATTGGAGTTCATTATTGATTCGACATAATTTAGATGTCATGCACGTTGAAAAAAATGTGTTTGATAATATTTTCAACACTTTAATGGATATTTCCGGAAAAACTAAAGATAATGTCAAAGCCCGACATGATATGAAAATACTCTGTAAAAAACCAGAGTTGGAGTTACAAGAGGTCAACGGACGATATCTGAAACCGAAGGCCCCATATGTGTTAAATAAACAACAGATCAAAGATGTTTGTCAATGGGTAAAAGAACTCAGATTACCCGATGGATATGCTTCAAACTTATCTCGATGTGTGAACGTCGATGATTGTAAAATATCAGGGATGAAGAGCCATGATTGTCATGTATTCATGCAGAGATTACTTCCGATCGCATTTCGAGATCTTCTACCTGATAATATTTGGGGTCCGTTGACTGAATTAAATATGTTTTTTAGAAATATCTGTGCAAATGTCCTTCGAGTCGAAGATATGTCAACACTTGAAAATAATATTGTTGAAATCATATGCAAGCTAGAGCAGTTTTTCCATCATGCATTTTTTAACTCGATGGAGCATCTACCGATACACTTGGCATACGAGGCACGAGTTGGTGGCCCCGTTCAATATCGGTGGATGTACTTATTTGAAAGATACATGAATCGTCTGAAGAAAAAAGTAAAGAACACCGCAGCTGTTGAAGGATCAATATCTGAATCCTATATCATCCAAGAAATTTTAACATTCTGCTCATTTTACTTTGAATCGACAGTACAGACAAGATTTGATCGTCTTCCACGTAACGACGACGGGGGTGTTCGACATTCAGATGGACGTTTAAATATATTTTGTCACTCTGGTCGTGCTTTTGGTTCTCATCCATCTCGACACTTAAGCGATGAAGAGTATCATTTGACACACTTGTATGTATTACTCAATTGTCCAGAGATTGAACAATTCATTGAAATATTTGACATTGAGATGGTGCAAAAATACTCTATTCACAACGATGAAGAATTGGAGAGATTACGGAATCGTGATTTCCCTATTTGGATTCAGACTTACAGCAAAGATCACAGAGCTGAAATAGATGAAAGAATATTTGAGTTTGTTAGTGAACCGTCGCGACTTGTGTCGTGCTATAGCGGATATTTTGTTAATGGGTATAAATTTCACACGGTTGAATATTCATTTACAAAGAAGACGATGAATGCTGGGGTCTGCGTGAAAGGGACAACCTATGTTGAATGTGATATGGATTTTTATGGACTGGTGGAAGAAGTGATAGAGTTGCACTACTTCGGCTTAAAATCAGTGATCCTATTTAGATGTCATTGGTTTGATACAACAGAAAGGGGCATGAAAGTTCATCCAAAATACAAACTTGTTGAGGTTAATTACAAATCGAAATTGGCAGCAAATGAGCCTTTTATATTGGCATCACAAGCCGAACAAGTATATTACGCGAAGTATCCGGCTCGAAATAAAGATAGAGCAGATTGGCGTGTAGTCTGTAAGACAAAAGGTAGAGGAAAAATTGATCCGATAGTAGGAGAAAATGAGCTGATACCTGATATGACACATGGTTTCTATCAAGAAGATGATCCTCCTGCTGTAGATCGTATTATTCCAATACTCGAGGATGCAGACACAACGTCAATTCAATTAGAAGTTGAATATGCTGATGATGACGATCATGAAATTGAGGAAGCTGGAGATGAAGAAGATGAAGAAGATGAAGAAGAGGAAGAATTCGAAGACTATTATTCAGATGATGAGGAATAATTGTAAAGTATATATTTTATTAAATATATCTCTACTATTTATACAATAATCTGATTATATGTCTGTTCGACAGATATGTCTAGTCGTGGTTATCGACGCAGGAGAGCTTCGGAGTCTCCGATTGGTGAGACTCCAGCACTTACTCATGCTGCTGATCCTCCTGTTGCTGATCCTCATGCGGATGATACTACCGAGGCTAGTACATCCAGACGCAGGCGGCCACGCGGGCCGAACAGGTGGCAGCCTCCACCAGCCACAGAGTCATGTAGATTGATTTGCGTGATTGGGGAGCGGTAATATATCATGAATTATGAATCATTACAAATTCATTATATCATAATATAATATTAAAATTTATTTTTGTTGTGCAGGTTCGAGCAAGAAGAAGTGCCGAGGAGCATTTCTTCTACTATTCGACGATACATACACGGGGCATGGCCTACATGGTCTCACGTGCCTAGCGAGCACGTCGACATGTTATGGCGCGAGTTTGAGGCACGTATTATTTTATTTTTTACATGCATATGATTAATATTGATACTGATATTATTATTTTGCAGGCTCGCTTTACATGGGCCGAGGACCAGAGGCCATTCATTTACGCTGCCTGGGAGGCTATTTCCCGTGCGAGGTACAACGGGCAACTGGGGCAGGCTCGGTCCCAGGCGATGGCCCGAGCTGGGACCACTAACATCGCGGAGACTCGGGGATACGGCCCCGATTGGATTACTCCGGATATATGGGACCAGCTCGTGGGAATATGGTCGACGGATCGATGGCAGGAGGTTTCTCGGAATGCGGCTAGAAACCACATGTCGAGGGGAGCAGCGCGTCACACCGGCGGCTCTGTTACATTTGCAGTGCACGCGAACCGTATGGTAAGTATATCTTTTAATTATATATTTTATTTGTTACTATGTGTACTAATTAATATATTTATTTTGTAAATGTAGACGACGGTGTCGGATGACGGGACTGTCCAGCGACCCTCCCCGATGGCGGTGTTTGAGCGGACTCACCGTCGAGCACATGGGACGGGGGAGTACATCGACAACCGCGTTGCATACATTATGGTAACTATATATTTGTTTAAATTATTCATTATATATTTATAATTTAAGTTTTCTGATAAATATTAAATAAAAAATCAAACTCGAGTAGGAGACCTACAGCCAGACGGTGGTGCAGCGCGGGGGTACCCCCGAGGACTTTGACGCAGCAACGTGGGTCGAGGCCGCAGGTGGCTGGGACCATGGCCGCGTATATGGCTTCGCAGATAGTGGTCATGCGCGAGCCGTACTAGGGCCACTTGGGGCACTGACCCCTTCGGTCGTTGGTGAGCGGCCGTCCACCTCTAGATCCAGTTATGATCATAGTAGTAGAATAAGGACTCTAGAGGACACGGTCACGCGTCAGACTGAGATAATGGAGCGCCAGAGTCAGATGATGACGGATATACAAGCTATGCTACACAACATGTTAGGTCATCCCGAAGCAGGCATCTCTTCGGCATCATCTAATCCATCATCCTCGAGTCAGTCCACGCCGGTGTACACTCAAGCACTCCAGACCCCGCCATATGATCCAGGCCATCCTCCATCGTCATCGTGAGATTTTGTTTATATTGACTTTATTACTGAGATATTGAACTTGTTTAATTTATATTGACTTTGTTACTGAGATATTGATACTTCAATTTTTCATTTGAATTGTTTTTATACTATCGTGGATAATTATCAATATAAATATAATTGTTTTGATGTATATCTTTGTGTGTTTGTGATGTGTGAATGAATGTGTGTATGAGTGTATGGGTGTGTGAGTTATGTATCAGATAATGTATCAATGTATCAATGGAAATTTGGAATTTTAAATTTTTTCGTTACCAGGTTCACATCATCAGCAACGGCTTTCCCACGGCCGTTCGTGGGAAAGCCGTTGCTAAAAGTGTATCGAAAGCCGTCGCTGATGACCTACAGCAATGGCTTAGCGACAGGATTTTACTAACGGCGTTGCTACGGACTCAGCGGCCGTTGCTATTAATGTTATCAGCAACGGCTCCGGGTCCGTGGCAAAACCGTTGCTGATAATATTTTTAGCAACAACCCGAGCAGCTGTTGCGGAGCCGTTGCTAAGTTATCAGCAACGCGACTTTCTGCCACGGCTCCATTGCAACGGCTCGACCGTTGCTGATGCGCTTCAGCAACGGCATCAGCCGTTGCTGATGCCCATTTTTCTAGTAGTGCATCTTGATAGATGTAAAGGTATGAATGCATCATGTAGATGGAGAGAATCCTGATAGATGTAAGGATATAATTGCATCATGTAGATGGAGGGCTAAGATTGTATCTTGAGATTGCATCATGCTAGATGGAAGGCTGAGATTGCATTAGGTTAGATAGAGGGTTATGATTGCATCATATTAGATAGAAGGCTGTGATTTGATCCTATTTAGATGAAGGGCTGAGATTTTATTATTGATTTATTTGAATTGTAACATCGTCATATTCATTCGTATTAATGATTTATTAAATAAATTTAAGATATTTCTTCTATTATTCTAAATAATTATTTTGAGGTCTTAAAGTTAGTAAAAATATTCATGTTATATATGAATTTTCACATAATCGACATTCTGGATTCATTGGCGAGGTCCGTTTTTCCATCAAACCCTCGAATTTTGAAAGAAGTAGGCGGATGCCTCCTTGTTTTGCGTGTCGAGTTGAAAATCATGTTTTATATGTTTTTATGATTTCAATATGAGATGATTCATGATTATACTATTTGATGAGGTGAATTTTATCCTAGATCAGTTGTTCATATGACGAAATATTTTATCCGATTGTTACGTTCCATTAATTTTACTGTTGTAGTTCCTTTTGCACTGCTTATATGATACACATGCTTCTCTTCTTACGATGATTGGACTTGTTGTACTTCTATTTCATAATTGTTTATTTATACTAAGAATTCATGATTTATGAGCACTATTTCTATATATATATGTGTGTGGTTGTGATGTATGGTAGGAGGAGATAGAGATTGAGGTATGCCCTTGACATACCATTTATTACATGTTGATAGCACATCTTGTTTATGCTTATATACTTGTGTGTGTGGTGTTGTGATGTGCTTGTTGCATTTTCTGGAAGCCTCGCTGGTGAGGGGAGGGTATGCCCCAAAGAGACAGTGTTGGCCTTGTTCCAAAAGTTCGGCTGGTGAGGGGAGATCATACCCCAAAGAAATAGTCTGGAGACCCGATCGGTGAGGGGAACGTATGTCCCAACGAGACAGATCAGAAGAGCCAATGTCGGTGAGGGGAGGGCATGCCCCAAAGAGACGACACTGAGCTGGGTGGTAGTTTGGCGGCCACTTGTCTAACTACCCTATGTGGCTATGTGGGACCGACGGGTCCGGGGAGCATGCATATGATTTTGGTGTTGCATTTATCCTATTTTTATTGTTATGTATATGATTATACTTATTGATGGATGTTGTTGTCATGAGTAGAGTAGTGGATATATTATTGTTGATTTCTCTCGACATTGTTGTTACATTATATATCTGTTATTTCGTTGTTTATGCATGATGATTGATTTGGTGGATTGAGAACTGATCAGGGGCGGACCCACACTAGGGCCAAGGGGGTCACTGGGCCCCCCTGAAATTTTCCAAAATATCAAATATTAAATATAATTTGATAATTTTTAAAAATATATAGGGTAAAATTGCATTTTTATTATTAATTTTAACTTTCTTCACTAATGTATTCATAGCCTAGTGGTTAGTTGTTTTGATTTTTTGCTTATAGATCTTAGGTTTGAATCTCATCTCTTGTTTTCTATATTCATTATTTACTTTTTTTTCGTAATGACTAAATCTAAAATTTCTCTATTAATTTATCACTTAACTCCAAAATTTTCTCCATTAGTTTTTTACATCTAAAGCTCTCATGTTGGTTTAATTTATTTCTAATATTTTTTTCTATGCTATTATCCATGCTCATACTATAAAGTTGTGTGAACTTTTGTGTATGAGTTATTTAATATATGATTGAATAATTAATTTTCTCATCAAGCATTCAAGAAAATGAATAAAAATTATGTTATATTTCATCCATGATTGTGAAATTTATTTAATTGAGAATCCAAATGTAAAATACATCTATATTAATTATATAATACATCTTCACGGTGTCAAGTTAGTTTTTTACTTTTAATGTAATATCAAGTACTATTAATGCAACAAAGAGCAATTAATTTTTTGTATATATTTGAAATTTTGTTAATCTCTTACTAATTTTTTAATTTTCTTCGTATAGCTTCATAAAGTTGGCACTCGAGACGAGTAAGGCGACGACCACATCATAGTAAAGCTTGCTTTAGATAATTTAGATGGAAGAATTTTCACAAGAGCTTTAATTATTTTTAATTTAAATATTTTAGTAATATTTTTAAAATATAAAAATAAATTTGTACTATTATAAGTTGTGATTTTAATTAAAATTTTTGAAAATGAAGAGTTAAAATAATATTTATTAAATTTTTATATCTTAAATTGGGCCCCCTCATTGAAATTTCTACATTCGCCAATCATCTGCTCACTAAGTCCTAGTGGACTTACCTCTTATTTTCTGATGTTTTTCAGCACTTGAGCGAGATCAGAGAGGTACCGAGGTGCAGTAGCGCGGCTGGTGGCAGTAGGGCAGCGGGTCTCGTGACATATCGTGGTCGAGAGAGATACCAGAGTCGTTTAGTGTCTCTTTGAGTTGTTGAGTCATGTTGACTCGGGTTATTGTTTCTGTATTTTATTTTATCTTTGTTCTAGAAATCTTAGTTATTTTTTTGATTCTGAACTCCTTTTTAATAACTTGTTCAACATATTCTTATCTAGCATTTGGTTCAGGATGACATGTCTATTCTTTCAAAAAAAAAATCTACTGTTCAAGTTATTATTGTCGTGTTTGAGTTGGGTTAGGCTTCGGGGTACGTGGCGTATCCTGACGGTCACACTAGATTTGGGGTGTGACAAAGTCACGATCTTCGCATCGATCAACAAATGCTTGCCTCCTCGAATACCACAGTCGGAATGTCTGCATCGAGGGCTTCTCCAATTGGAGCTTGCAATTCTTACTCTGATACCAATTGTCACTGGTCAATTATTTTGTGCGGAAGAACCCGTGCGGCACCCTTGCATCTCATGCAAGGGATAAGCCTACCGTCCCGAATTGGTCTTCCAGACTTAACATCACGGGGCATGCGTTAAGGAACGTACCAACCTCGAGCGCCATATCTGCGCCCCTAAAAGACCATGTTGGTCGAATGGTATTGAAGGCGTAAAGTAAAACAATATTTACAGGACTATGGACACAAGAAAATATAAAACCATGTGTAGGACGAGCTCCTCAAGTTGTCTTAGGCGAAGATCGACTGGTCACACGCTCATATGGGCAGCTCGTTCGTCTCCGCCCAAGGCAACCGCTTTGTTTGCCAACGCTCTCCTATATTATACATGAGACCTCTAACCCCCAAGTGTCACCCCCAAGGTTCCCAAAAGCACGAGGAGCATGACAAAATCGTGGCCAGCCGAGATGGTGATTTTCCATGGCCACGGTAATTTAGAATGTAGGAAAACTGCTCCGCTTAACCGCGGCACATCGTTCTTGCTCCGCTCAACGTCCACTGCTCCGCTCGCACAGTGCAGCAGCATTTGCCTAGCCCATGGCTAGAGAAACGGAGCTGTTTGCCTAGTTCGCCTAGCCACGGGCTAAAATACACACAAAGCATTGAATGACATCGAAATGCATCCAACTCGTACCGTGGGACCTCGGGGATCGCACAAGAGATTTTACAAGTACGAACTATAATAAAAGCTAAAATTATATGGACTCGAAAACATATACAAACATGTAGGGAACGTCCTGCCATGATTCGTTGCTCGGGCAAATCGAAAAGTCCCTAACAGTACGGCTGCTACAGCCACACGGAACCTGAGACGCAAAAATACAAAGGAGGCGAGCGAGGGCTTTGGGTGGAGGAGAAATTGGCTGGAGTTCGCGAGCGAAATGGAGATCAGACGTTGCGGAAAGCAAGGATATCGTCTTCCTTCCATTCTTCTTCTTTGTGAGTGGATTCTCTTCACCCTTACTCTTCTCTCTCATTCTTTCATGTGCCACCCACTGTTAAGAGAATTTTGGAGATTTTCTTGAGAATTTTTGGTTCCTTCTTCAAGTGGATCATGAGGATGAACTCTGGGTATTAATTTTTTCCTAGAACTAAAGATTTAATTAGCAAACCTAGGTGTTGAGTTTGCACAATGCGGTGCCGCCTGCTATTAGAAGAAAATTTTGAGAATTTCTTGTGTCAATGGAACTTAGGTTTGGCTTGTGTACAGGAGTATATTTTATAGACTAAAGCTGATTGTTTGGAGATTTCATGGTATAGAAAACCCTAATCTTTTAATTCATTTCAATTGGCTGAGCGTTCCTTTTTTTTCTTTTTCTCTTGCAGCCGCATGGAGTAAATGAGAGGTTGATCAATTAATTCGGTCAACAAAATCTGTATCAGTGGGGTTTCATGACAGTAGGTGTAGCACTCTTGTTGTAGGTAAAAAGGTGAATGGGAACAGCTAGAGGCCATGTGCCTCATGTTTCATTTTATTTTATTTTATATATTTTTTCCTTTTTGGTGGCTGTTGGATGCGGATTGAATGATTAAGTGACGGGGGAGTCAAAGATATTGTAATTTTATGCTGAAAAATGAGATATAAGTGACGGGGGAGTCAAAGATATTGTAATTTTATGCTGAAAAATGAGATATATATATGCATGCTGAAAATGAGATGCATGTATGTTCGATTTATATACTGAAAATGAGATGTATGTACGCTGATTTTATATGCTAAAAAGGAGACGTAATGATGCTAAAATTACCTAGTTAATTGATGCTGAAATTGACATGCATGATGCTGAAATTACCTAGTTATGTAGTGCTGAAATGAATTTATAAAAGTGCATAAATTTCATTAGGTGTAAGATGAGATTTCTTTGAATTGAAGTATTAAAATTTAGTTTATCTGTATGCTGAATATGGTAGTGCAAAGATAGAGTTTTTCATATGTTGGAATTTCACGTTGAGTTGCTGAAAATTTGTTAAATACATGCCGAGATTGATTCTGTTGTAGGGTTGTGAGTTTGTTGTGTAAGATATCGATGTAATCTATTTATCTTCATGTACACTATATTTTGGGAACATAGAAAATGCTTTGGTGATCTGACCAGTAGAGTGAGGGTAGAATATAGATGGTTATAGTAGGTTGGAAATTGTCATGTGCGTGTTAAGCGAGCCGGGTTGCGGGCCCGGTATGATATTTCTTGATTCGCAGTAAATACTAGAAATTTTAACCCGATATCAGTAGTAAAGTGAGCTTTTGCATGTTGACATGAGGGTATAGCCTTTAAGTAGACAAATTAGAAATTTAATGCGGAACGATTGAGGTCCGGTGCAGACCGACATCCCGCGAGACTTATAAAAAGAGTGTTTGGGAGTTTGGGAGTTCTCTAAGTTGATGTTTATTGGGCCTTATTGGGCTGAGTGGTGCGCTCCCCCCCCCGCATGAGATGATATTGGGCCGCATATTGGGCCGAGCGGTATGTTTAGCGTACGAGTGATCATGGGTCGGAGGGCCTTCCCGACCAAGTTAGGGCATTGATACTAGATGGTCTTCCTAGATCAGTGAGCCCGAGATGGGAGTCTAGCTGGGGTGGCCGGCCTAGCAAATACTTTGAGAATGGTGATTGGACATTTAGAGAACATACTCATGTGGAGTCTGATGAGAATATTCTTCTTATTTAATTATTCTGTCATCTAAACTCACTTTATCCATTGCATTACTTGTTATCTTGCTTCCACTTGGTGAAGGTTGGGTGACCACCCACTAAGTTTTGAACTCACTCTTGTTGTGGTGTTTGTTTTGCAGAGTGTGAACGTTGAGGTATGACACAACTGATAGCGGCGGACTCCGATAGAAATCTCGTGAACTGGTTGGCGTAGTCGAGTCGAGTCAAGTTGTGTTAAAACTGAGTTCTTTATGACATTTGATGTATTAGAGTTGTAGACTTTATTTCTTTAACCTGCCTGCTAGTATACTTGTCTTGTGCTTTGTTTGGACTTGGTGTTGAGATACTACCAACTACTCAAATTTATGTCATAGAACCTTTATTTCCGATTGTTGGTGCATTTATTATCTAAGCATTTGGTTTAGGCTTCGGGATGCTTGACTGCACTCTAGCCGATCACGTGACCCAATTTTGGAGCGTGACAAAAAAAGAAAAATACGAAAACAAATGCCAAATTACTCCAATGTGGCAGTGGAAACAATGGGAAAGCAGCTCAACCAAATCAGCACGGTAACCAAAGGCAAAGTGGGAAAAATAGATAAAAAGTAAAAAAGGAAAAAATGGTGGAGAGAGCTGGGAGCTCCTCCCTACAAATCCACCCTAAACTTCTGAAATTACTATATAGTAGATGTGCATAATTCTCTTGTATAAAATTATATATTAATAGTCATATAAAGTTTTAATATCATATTTAGACTAAAAAATCACAAAGTTTCACAAACTTTTTCGCGTTTTAAAATTCTTCTAAATACATATAGTTTCCATCTGTTGATGTTATCTACCAATTTGTCAAACACCGTCTCAACTAAGCTGACGTGGAGGAAAGCAGCGCTCATGTGGCTGACGACTTCATACATGGCTTGCCACGTACAACTAGGCACGATTAATTTAATCATTTAAAACTTTTTTACCGTTTCAAAACTTTTTTTTACCCAAAAAGTAACTTTTTACCCTTTTACCCCAATTCGAAACACTCTCACGGCGGGCGAATTAGTCGGCGATTAGGGTTGTTCTCTAGGCAATCTTTGGGCGAGCGAGCATGGTGGCGATCTCTAGGCGTATATACCATGGGGGAAAGATGTTATTTCATTCTCAAACAGAGTATGTGCACGGGCACATGAGCTTAACAGAGGAGAGCACTGAGAAAATGTCAATGTCTAAGCTCAAATCAATCTTGAATGATTTAGGCTATGGTTGACCTCAAAAAATGTGATATCAAATTCCAAAACACAACCTCAATACTGGGATTATGGAATTAGAGACTAATAGTCAGGTCATGGAGATGGCTGAGCATGGGACCAGTGCTAGCATGATTGATGTGTATGTAGAAGCTATAAAGGAAAGACAGGACACAGAGGATGATGATGAGAGAATTGGTGTGCAAGATGGTGTTCCTGAATATGATGATTTTGATTATCTCCTAGAAACTGATGGCTTTGAGAGTATGGATGATGATGACTTTGTGGTTGCAATGAAGAACATGAGAACTTATAACCAACTGGAGAGAAGAGTTCTGATGAAAATCCTTCGACTCCTAATACTAGTGAAAATGAGTGTGAAGGGAGTAAGGGAAAGGAGAAGAGAGTTTACTTCAATCATAAAAAGATAAAATCATGTGATCCTTTTTCTATGAGAATGTGGTTTGAATCACATGTTCAATTCAAATATACAGTACAAGACTATGCTATTATTGGTGGTTTTAACATAAAATGAAGGAGGTCAGATAAGGATAGATGTGTGGTCGTGTGTATTGGGGGTTGTGATTGAACTATTAAGGCTAGTATATATATATGACACATAAGAAGAAAGCATTTACGGTCAGGGAATACAAGAAGGAGTACACATGTACTAGACCTACTAGGAATAGGCAAACCTCATATTAGTGGTTTGCAAGACATTATTTGGAGAGATTTAGACAATACAAATTGGGGGTGATGGACATGTTGTTAGATCTTGATAATGACTATGACATCAAGGTTAGCATAGCCACTTGTTACAAAGCAAAGAAATATGCATGGAAGATGATGCTTGGAACTTTAAAAGAGCACTACAATTTGATTCTTTCATACATGACTGAGTTAAAGAAGGTGAACAGGAACAACTTATTTGATTTACAAGTTGAGAGAGCTCCAAGCTTAGAAGTCATATTCAAAATATTTTATGTAGGAAGAAGAAAACTATATTTGAATGAGAACAAAAGTATATGATCTTTTGTTGTTAAACATCTGATGTTGTTGTGGAAGATTATTTAAGTTTGTGGTAGTAACTCTGAATGGTTGTTGTTGAACATCTGAATTGTTATGACTTTGTTGTATTGTGACTTTGTTGGAAGTAGCTATGTATTGTGACTTCGTTGTGGAAGTTTTTTTATTATGTGGTCATGTGGTTATAAAATGTTCATTTTGTGAATTGAATGTAATCTGAAGTTTTTTGGTATATACTTTGTTCGAATATAATCAGAATCATTAATGTGAATTTACATATTGCTATGTGTCAAAAATTGGTAAATCGTAAAATTTTGTCAAACTATGTAATTTTTTTTTGTCAAAGTTTGATAAAATTATGTGATTTTTAGTCTAACATAGTGACATACAAGCTGAAGTTGAAGCTATTTTTCATTACTAATAGAATAAACATGTTTTTTTATCTTACATCAAGGCATTCAACAATTTCTTTTCATTCTTTTCACTAAAAACCACTATACTGACAATAACACCAAATACAATCAAGAGGATCATGCATACATGGATTTTCATCATTGACACCTCATGTACATCTTTATGCATCTTCACTTTCATCCTCAAGTCATTTAATTCTTCTTCTAGTGAATTGTTCATTATTTCCATTGATTGAACTTTCTCTTCCAGAAGCTCAATTTTCATCATATTAACTTCATCCCTCTCTTCTAATAGTTTAATATGCTCAACCAAACTCTTCTTCTCGAGTGTTAAAGAGCACAATACATCTTTAGTGTACCCTTGGTCCTTTGGATAATACCATTCGAAAAAACGACAATCCTCAACCTATAAAAACTTCAATAATTAACACTATAAATATTAAGATGCATTTACATCAAATAATATCACGTACCGGCCAAAATCTTCGTCCCAGATTCTTCTGGCTCCACGAGGTCAAAAGTTTAACATTCGTTCCGTGTCTGCAAAGAATTACTCTTAACAACGTAGAATCAATAGAAGTTTCGCCGATCTCCATACTTGACATCTTAGCTTCGATCGGCGATGCCCTAATTGGTCGATCTTCAGCAAAGAAAAAATTAGGGTTCTTATTGGGGAAAACATGTGACCTCGATTAAGTGGGAGTGGAGGGTAAAAATGACTAGATAACCCCCGTAAAGTGGGAGAAAATGGAGGGCAAAAATGTGATCTAGTCTAACTAGTTGTGGGTGGTAGGCCACATATGAAGCCATCAGCCATGCGAGCACTGTTTTCCTCCACGTCAATTTAGTTGAGATAACATTTGACGAATTGGTAGATGACATCAACGGATAAAAACTATATGCATTTACATGAAAATTTTGAAAATGCGAATAGAACTTAAAATTTTATAATTTTTTAGTCTACAAACTCTAAACTATATAATTACATACTAAATAGGACTTTGAGCAACAAGAGAGGCAACCCGAAAGTACACAAGAAGTTTGAATAATTCTAAAGGTTTGAAAGTGCTTTCTAAAAGTATATATAATTAATGACAATTATAATAAGATTGCATGCATGCACATCAGAATTATTATTGTTTAATCTTTCAATTACCTCTCTCTCTATCTCTTGGATGTCTTCACCTGTTATTTCGTAACCATATATTTTATCTCCCAATTAATTTAATTATGACCATTAATTTGGCATGCTTGACTTGTCCAAACATAAACATTTCAATGCTAATACATGGTCAAAGGCAAAAAGACCCTATCCACATTTATGCATTCCAAATGTCATCAAAACAGAAGTTATCGTCCATTGGATCATTATTTTCTAGGTACATCTGATCGAAAAAACTTAATCGATTTAATTAACTTGATTTGTTGTCTAATCTTACGTGATCTTAGCGCACATGAAATTAATCAATTAGAAATAAATCATAAAAACTTATTGTTATTATGATTACAATGTATTAATCATTTGAATGTAGGGAGTGGGGCATTATGTTATGCAGTAGATAATGTAAAATCAATATGTGAAATGGTAAAAGTAGGAGTCGCATGTACTATTTCTAATGTACTTTGGATTGTAGCCGGAATCATCTATAAACTTTTACTATTCATTGGATTTTTGTAACAACGTAAAAGGTTAATTAATTTGAGCTATGATCCTTAATTTCCAAAAGCTGTTTCGATGTTAATTAATATGAAAGAGTGTGTTTCTATTATTAGTCGGTGCTGAAGATAGGGGTGAGCATATTCGGATTTCTTGTATTTTTTATAATATTCGAATCATATCGTATATGATTGATTCCTATGAGTATTGGAACAAACCTCATCCTGTTAAAGCATAGAGATATACATTACTCGAAACCTGTAGTGTAGTATCGGTTCTGGGTACTCTATTGAAATATGTTCATTTAGAAGTTTCAGAGTACAAGTTTTGGGTACCCTGTTAAAATCTATTCATTTACACAAGTTCAATCAGGTTTCGAAATATGTTCCAACATGGTACTCTATTGGAACTTGTACCTTAGAACTTATAAATGTATATATTTCGGATATTGGTTTCGATTCCAAGTATCCGATGTGTTGGACTCGAAACTAAAATCGATTTTAATCGATTCATTAATTTTTATCTAGAATCCTACCAAAACTTAATTAAGATTTATCAAAAATTTACCCAATCGAGTAGATTTTAATTCGTTCCGAGTCCATCCAGTACTCCTGCGTATCCCTAACTTAGAGCACCAAAAGTAATATTAACCCAACTAAATATACTTGCGACTATTTTTCCCACTCTTTACTTTTCCTACCTCGTTTTATTAATTTATTAATTTGCCAACAGAAGCACGCAACAGCGGCGGCTGCAAGTCCACACACATCATACCACCATTTAAAGTCAACACCGCCGTACGATTCCCATCCAACGGCCACTCCTCCACCTACTGCACTATAATAATAAACTATTATTATTGTCATATCTACGACGAACAAAGGTCCGTTCGCCCGCCAATCGTGGCGCGAACCAACAACACGGATGCTGTTTTAGATTAGATACAGGCTATAACGATTCATCAATAGAACCATGCCACATACTAAATTATGTTACGTGGCTGCTTTCCATCGTGTTTGAAATTTAATATTTATTACAAACACGATAGTGAATCATAGATCGACCTCCACGCTACTACGGTGAAAAGTCTTGTCGAAGCGAAGGGGTTAAATACTTCAATAAAGAAGCGAGAGAAAGGAGCCACCTTTTGGCGTTCCTCTCCTGGTCACTTTGCGCCGCCGATCCTTGCTCCCGGTGCTCAATCTGTGCTGCCAGTTCGGCTGCTGGAGATCGGTTCCGGCGAGTCGTAGAGGTCGGTGTTCGTTGTTGGCTTTACTCCACTAGGTTTTGAGCTTGGAGGAGAACTAGATTGGATTTTGCTATCGCTGTTTGGGGAGCCAATAGGAGAGCGAGCCGGAGCAGATATCTTTGCGGCTCGGAGTGTTCGAGATGGGGAACTGCTGGGGTGGTCCGGCTAAGGCGGTTCCATTTAGTAGCTTTTTTTCTTCAGGTATGAGCAAATTGATAATTAGAGTGAGTTATGAGTCCTATGATTCTGTCCGAGCTGAGTAGGAGCATAGAAATTCAAAGTTCGAAGCTTGAGTTTGTTTCTACTGGGACTGATCCTTTCGGAGTTCCCAAGTTTCTATGTTTGTTTTTTAACTACCTATCCACGTTTATCAATTTATTGGATAATGATTTTTTTTAGTTCTGAATGTTTAGCTCTCCAACAATACTTTTAACTTCTTCTTTCGTTTTTGCTGAATCCAGAGATCTACTACTTTTAACTTCATCTTTTGTTATTGGATAATTAATTGCATATTTCTCTTTCTAGGAGATATTGTGGATTGGTTGTGATATTATCTTCTCGAGAAAAAAATGTATTAGCGTATGATTAAGAGCAGTTGCTATCCAATGGTTGCTTGTCTTAAATTTCATTGTTACCTTAATACAATAGTACTCCCGGGAATATACAAGGATTTTGACTTATGGCACTTTTGCAGAAATGTTAGGTCGTTTGATTTTGTCAATGGTTTGGATGAAATGAAATGTCAATTTGTAAAGATTTCCTACAACAAATCTGGTAGATGTTTCTTTGAGTACAATATTACCTTCATGAATCATGAAATAATTGTGGTTGACTAATTATCTTGGTTTGGTTTGGTTTGGGATCTCAGTCCATGGAGTGGTCTGCTGCAAGCTTTTCACTTTATAATTTATTTATTTATTTCTGTGGTTTATCAGGAGATGCTGTCTCATGCCTAGGAGTGAACTCCAAAAGTGCTAGCAGGGACAGAAAGAAGTTGAGTGGTTCAAGCAGTAAGGTGTCTGCAGCATCTGTGCCTCCGACACCTCGTAGTGAAGATGATATCTTGCAGTCAGTGAATGTGAAGAGTTTTACATTCAATGAACTGAAGACAGCCACTAGGAACTTCCGACCAGATAGTATGTTAGGGGAGGGAGGCTTTGGTTCAGTGTTTAAGGGATGGATTGATGAACAAACTTTGGCAGCTACCAAACCTGGCACTGGATTGGTTATTGCTGTGAAGAAGTTAAATAAGGAAGGCTTGCAGGGTCACAAGGAATGGTTGGTAAGTTTCCTTTTCCACTTAATTTGGTGAATCCTATCTTTTTCATTTTCTTTTGGCAATAACTTGATCTGGATACTATGTCTATTCAGTTCTTGGACTTAGAAATATATATATTAGTGAGAGTTGATCATGGCCCTACTCTGCATTCTGCGGTAAATGTGTCAATTCTTTCAATTTATGATTAATTGAATGAGCAAATCCCTCTATCTTGTAGGCAGAGGTAAATTACCTTGGTCAGTTGTCGCATCCTCATCTTGTAAAGCTTATTGGATACTGCTTGGAGGATGAACAACGGCTTCTTGTGTATGAATGTATGTCTCGCGGGAGCTTGGAGAATCATCTTTTCAGGAGTAAGTTTATTGGATAAATTGAAAACTATGTCTTTACTTTCTGCTTCTACAATAAATTTCTCTGAGATTTTCCACCATCCAGTATTATTGAACTATATGGTGCAGTAGATCATTATTCTTTGTAATTTGATGATGGCACAGGAGGCTCATATTTTCAACCACTCTCTTGGAACCTCCGTATGAAGATCGCTCTGGGCGCTGCAAAAGGGCTCGCGTTTTTGCATAGCGACAGGGCAAGAGTCATATATCGTGATTTTAAAACCTCTAACATTCTTCTAGATTCTGTAAGTGATTTGGTTTTTGTCAATATGTAAACCAACATAATTATAGACACTCACCACCTATTGCTCTTGTTCTATATATACAGAACTACAATGCAAAACTCTCGGATTTTGGATTGGCAAAAGATGGCCCTGATGATGGTGAAAGCCATGTCTCAACGAGGATCATGGGAACATATGGATATGCTGCTCCTGAGTACCTTGCAACAGGTGATCTTCTTGCACATGCTGAAGTTTAATTCTCCACCAGTGTTGGGAAAGTTCAAGTTGTAGTTTGGGTTGCTATTTATTTGCAAATTACTAACTCTTTGACACACACAGGCATGATCCTAATGGTCAATTTTTTTAGTCATTTAGTTGATATTCTAACATGTAAATTAAATGGAAGGGAAATTGATGTTATTTTATGGAGTGTCCTACTAGTTTATTCATGGGCCTCCTACATTGAAAAGATCATCCTATACAAGCTTATATGAGCATACTGAAGCATGACAAACTACTGATGCAAATTTTGTCAATTTTCATTTGTAAGGACATTTGAGTACCAAAAGCGATGTGTACAGCTTTGGAGTTGTTCTTCTCGAGATGTTGATTGGCCGACGTGCCATAGACAAGAACCAACCACCTGGAGAGCACAATCTAGTGGACTGGGCAAGGCCTTATCTTACAAGCAAGCGAAAGATCTTCCGCATCCTGGATGCACGATTGGAGGGGCAGTATTCACTGGAAGGAGCACAAAAGGCTGCCATTCTTGCACTCCATTGCTTATCATCGCAACCAAGGCACAGGCCAATAATAGATCAAGTGGTGTCTGCACTACAACAGCTTCAGGATGCCAAAGACATAGGAAGAAATCCACAGTATGAACAAAAGCCAAATGGTCAAAACATTGGTGACAATTCAAGCAGGTTGGTTAGGAGGAGATCAGAAGAAATTGTCAAAGGAGAGGTTGCTCATCCTACGCCCTCAGCTTCCCCACTTCACACTAAGTGAAGACTGAAGAGAAGTCTCATGTGATGCAACTTCTGATAGAAATAGTAGAGAGAAAAAAACGAAAACATAAAGCTGTGTTATACTTGCAAGCTCAGTTTGATCAAGTTAGAAAACAAAGATATTAAACAACACAAAAGAAAGTTGTTTTGTGTCCAAGGCAAATTTCAGTTTGATCAAGTTAGAAAACAAAGATATTAAACAACTCAAATTCATCCGTTTTTCTTCAATTTTACCTTCATACAATTCCATTGTTGTTTAAAATTGAAGTGCCTCAAAATATAACTTCCCTTCTACCAATTTTGGGTACCAATCTATCCACTCTATGAATAACTATGCTTGGAGTGTGAAACCAAACTGGATGAAGTATCTTGTGAAAACAAAGGGGATAAAAAGAGAATACCAATCAGTCCAACTTGGATATGCTTGGAGTGGGAACCTAAATTGGATTCAGATTAGGTTGAATAATCGGATTCCGAATTCTATTGTCATTTCTAATTTAAGACATTAAATATCAAATTCCGAATTTAGATCTAATGCTTTTTGTATTGTATTAAAATAAGAGCAATTACTCAAATCCATAATTTGGACATGGGATTTTTCCATTTTCATAACATGGATTTGGATTTTCCCAAATCCAAAACTAAATGACCAAAGTTCCAATTTTACCATTCATTTCAAAATATAGTTTTTTTTTACTAATTAATTTTTTTTAAAAAAGTATTTAAATGACTCAAAATAAATAATTTTTTTATTATTCATAATATTTTTTTCAGCAATTTATATTAATATTATAGTAGATAAAAATTTATTTTAATGGCTAATAATTTATTTTTATTTATAATAATTTTACACTAAAAAAAAAAATTGGCTACTAATAAATTATTTAGAAACTAAAAAATACTACAAAGATTGTTAAAAAATTAATTTACGTTATATTTTATTTAACAAGTGTATAATTTAAGTATTTAAAGATTTTTGAAAAATATTTTAAATATTTTAAGAATAAAAAAAAATATTATCCACTAAAATAAATTTTATCTACTATAATATTAATATGAGTTGCTGAAAAAAAATTATGAATAATAATAAAAAATATTTATTTTGAGTTATTTAAATACTTTTTAAAAAGTTTTTAATTAGTAAAAGAAAACTATATTTTGAAATGAAGGGTAAAATTAGAACTTTGGCTATTTAGTTATGGATTTGAGAAAATTCAAATTCATGTTATGGATATGAGAAAATCCCATATCCAAATTATGGATTTGAGTAATTGCTCTTAAAATAAAGAAGATAATTTTATCTTCATATTTGTATTAAGTGCTAAATTTATACTTTATATTATTGATATTGTGAAATTAATTGAAAATCCAAATATGTTAATCATGACCATTGTATCTAGATTTGATATCAATTTTAACTCGCATAAGCGATCGAACTAACTTTCGAAAAAGAATTAAATGTCATGCCAATATCTTATTTTTATTTTCATATTTCTCTTTATTTTTATTTGCAGTGTGAAATTATTTTGGTCTAAAGGTCCCTAATTGTCCATTGATTTATTAGATTTGAAATTTATCCAAGTAAATTTATTTAATGATATATAGAAATGTTTGTAGGATTATTTTGATGTGATTCTGTTAATTTAAAAATAAGAGGATATAATTTTATCATTTTACTGATGACTAATACTCTCATTTATTAGTCCCACGTTACCTATTGCTTATTTGGAATGGACCATATATATATTGTCTCTATTGCTCAAGTGGCACGACCTTACTTGAACATTATCTGTTCTCTAGGCTGGTATAGGGGTGTAATCGAGCTGAGTCGAGCTTGCGCTCAAGCTCTGCTCGTTTAAGAAATGTCGAGCTCGAGCTCGAACTTGAGCTAGATCGAGCTTCAATATCTAGGCTCGAGCTCGGCTCGTTTAGGCTCGTTTATTTTTCTCAAGCGTGATCGAGCTCGTTCAAGCTCGATTAAGCTCAGCTCGACTCGGGTTTATACTCAACCCCATATGAAATATTAATATTTATATAATTATATATAAATATATGAAGCTCGATTAGGCTCGCGAGCTGCTCGAGTCGAGTATTACTTAGCTCCAGCTCGAGTTTTCATCGAGTCGATCTCGAGTAGCTCACAAGCTGCTCGGCTCACTTACACCCACTCGTACAATTGTATCCTTGAGTGTAAATGAGACATGCAATTCAATCTGGTTGATGAATAATGACCACGAGATCAGAGCGTGATTAATGGCTCAAAATTCATAGGGGATTGAAGCTGTAGATGATTGTTCCAATTCGTTGATCTAATCGGATTGGATGATCTCATGGTTGTGACATACTATTAAAAAAATTTAGCTTCATAATTTTATTTTTGAAATTAATTATTATTATTCATGAGTTGGACAAAAACATACCGAAAACTAAAAAAAATTAGCTTTTATTTTTTTTTACGAAATTAATGATTAATTATTCATGAGTTGGACAAAAATATATTAAAAACCAATCTGTTTAATAAGAAGAAATCAAAAGTTGGATTTCAGGCAGAAATTTAAACTATATAATTACTAAAATCTAGATTGAATTTCATGGGAAGTACTCAAGTTAGTCAAATATGTTGTAGGGGGTAATCCATGTAAAGTGTAACCTTTAAACAAATTAATTGAAAATGTGGTTTTGGACATGCATATGAGCCCATAACAAAACTAAAAATAATACTTCGATTTGGGCCTTGAGTGGTTGTCAAACAATGGGCCATAAATCACATAAATATCATGACTCGTTATCCAGCTCCCTCCTTTTGTTTGCTTCTTCACGCCATAGCGGCTCTTCATCACGCTTGTTCCGCCCCTCTCGCACGCATCCTGCGCTTCCGTGCCGCTTCCTCCATCTCCTCCTCCGCTCCGGTGCGCTTGCCCCGAGCCGACTCCCGCGTGCTACTCGGCTTGTCTGAGCCGGAGCTCCGCCAGCTCGCCCTCGAGTTCGGGCAGGTAATCTAAGTTGATGCCTGTCACCTGTTTGTTTTTATTCCTCAACAAGAAACTTCGATGTGGTTTCTTCTCTTTCTCATTTTCGTCTTATTGAGCGTCGTTTGGCACAGCAAAGTTATCGTGGGAAGCAGCTTCATGATCTGCTGTATAAGACCAAAGTGAAAGAAATCCAAGACTTCAGCCACTGTGGGTGTCTTCGCTGAATTTCTTACTTTCTTCTCGTGGAAAATGAACCAAAGGATCTCAATTTTCTTGTTCAACGTGTTTTTACTCGTTTTATGCTGTTCTTTTGGTTCAATGTTCTTGTTCATTTTTGTTAATCGTTATGAATTTCCATTCGAAAGCGGCGGATTCCAAGAACGCCGTTGAGCGGGGTGGCGAGATGACCTGTCTTCTTTTCGGATCCAAGATTGCACAGATGCCGTCGGCAAATCCATTTAATTACGTCGGATTGGCAATATTCACTCGGCCATGGGATGTCTACGTTCATGTCCGAGCTGACATCCAACAACCTTGTCCCCGCACCAGAGAAGGGCACAAATGTGGATTTATTTTCGCCCACTCGCCGGCGTGTTCGACTATTTGGGTGGATGGTCCAATAAAAAAAAGAAGATCTGTTGGGACGTCCACGTCCATTGGTTCGATTATTTGGATGGATGGTCCAATAAAAAGAACACCATCGAACCGATGGATGTCGACGTCGCAGCAGCATCTTCTTCTTGTTTATCCGGTTTATCCTCGTCGACGCAATCGACACAATCTTTCCATCGGATGATGTTCTTTTCTAAATTCGCCGTCAATGCCGATGGGAAGGTAGGTCCGGAGGGCGTAGCAAGAAGGTTGCAAGATGCGGACGTGAACATGCATTCTTCGCCATCTTCTTATCCGACCATGTTCTTTTTTGATTTCCAAGAACACGGCGTAAATCAAGAACACGCCGGCGAGAGGGCGAAAGAAAATTCCACATTTGTTCCTTTCTCCGGCGTGGGGAGAAGGTTGCTGGATGTTTGCTCGGACATGGATGTGGACGTCCCATGGCCGAGTGGAAATTGCCATCGTCATCCGACGGAAAACACAACTTTGTGTGCAAGGAGGGAAACAAAGAGGGGTGGAGGGCTGCATCCGCACCGACGGAGGAAGAAGAGGATCCTCTGCTAGTCTGCTTCTTTTAATTAATTTTGTTTGACTTCAAGAACCACATAAGAAACTTAAACTTTTGATGTCTCATGATTTGCTGAATGAATGAATGGATTGGAACTCAAATCTAATTTTCATTGCAACTTTTGCTGAATGCGTAATTAACTGGATTTGCCGAAGCATTGTGACAAATGAAGCGGCCAGAGCCCATAAGAATACGTACTGCTAGTAACACAATCTAAAAGGATGTAAGTTGACCGGGCCCAGAATAGCAATTGTTATCCTTCCAAGCTCCACTATAAAAGAGAAACAACTCATCTCCATTAGGTTGGACTATGCACATATTCATCATGTAAATTTCATTTGTCTTAACTCGTAACATTCATCTTGCGAATAGATTGCTTCCCATTATTATTGGTCTGATTAAATTCAGCCTAAAACCCACAAATCACAGATGTAATACCTTACCTTTAGACTTATAAAAAAAAAATCACATTCATCTTGCGAATAGATTGGTTCCCATTATTATTGGTCTGGATGATAGAGCCGTTATAAGCTCTATGGAAATCGACCTTACAACAGGTACACAACTGGCATATACTGCGCCAGACATCACCATAAGTATTCATGATTTCAGAGACCATGTACAACTGGTCCTTCAGACTCACGGCTACCAAGGCTGGCAAGGAGGGGAGAGTAACCTCCTCCTATCAAGATCGCTAATTGGGAGACTGTCTAACAGCAGTCATACCAACTTTCGTTACAACGTCCAGCACGTTGCCGATCACTTAGCAAGCAGAGGTATACGAGCTATACCCGGACAAGTTCGATCTACTGAAAGTCTTCTAGGAAGACAATGGATCGTGAGACCTGCTATCTTAGCTACTACCCAGAATCCTCAAACAACCAGTATTAGAACCAGGACGGATGGATCTCTTGCAGTCCAATTTACTGACTACATCGCAACAAATACTGCTACACTAGCTGACGTATCAGATAACGAAGACACAGCTATGGATCATGAGCTAGCAATGATGATGACCTGCGAATGGGATGACTCCGATGAACTCTATGAGTCAGAAGATGAGGATTTAGGAGTGTTACGACACCTTATGTCCCTTCAAACAGATGATAACTACCAACCAAAGAAGCAACAAAGAGATTGGGAAGATGAGTTTGACCCATCATCCCTCCCTAAATGGGATACTTCGGAAGATTCAGATGAAAATTGGGTCAACCCAATTTTTTTTCAGGAGGGTAAGGAAGAAGAAGCGGACAACGATGAAGCAGATAACGCTAATAGCGATGAGGATGAAGATGAAGGAATTTATTTTCCTAATAGCAGCGGAATATATTATTCCTATTTTGAAGAAAATATTGACCAAACAGCAACAGAAGCAGCATATACTGCAGAAATGGATTATCATTAAATTCAGCCTAAAACCCACAAATCACAGATGTAATACCTTACCTTTAGACTTATAAAAAAAAATCACATCATTTCTGTGCTTCCAAGGAGTATCATAACAACAACATTTCAAGCTTATATGTCTTTTAAAGTGGATTCTAAGGAGTATCATAACTGGTTGATCTACTTGAACTCATGAAACTTTTAAATCAAGCTCATAGACTACGTTTTTTTATATTAATTTATCCCTAGATATTTCAATAATCTCACCAAAGAAAGGGAGGAATAATAATATTAGCTAGGCTTTACATCAAGCTTGTAACTTTTCTTTTTGAGAAGGAGAACCCTGCATTCTATTCAAGAGGTATGAAAGGATGGGGGAGAGAGTACAAAATAAGTTGAAAAGTAAATAAAATACACTTACAGTTATCCTTTTTTTATTCCAATGCTGCCACAAAAGCTAATACCTGCGATTGTCAGAAAACAATGGAGTCCATGAATTTCTAATATACAGGTTACTGAAATTTCATGTTAGAAATTTGATAAATGTTGTTGGTATGAGCCTGTTCTCACATAAAAGTTCCAGCAAATCTAAGCAATTGTCTTTGAATGAAAAGCAGGAGCTTTGGCATATAATTCAACATCTTTGGTTAAAAATTTGGGGGAATACCGCTTTTTTGTATGGTCTTCTATATTCAGAACCTTCAATTGGATTGAAAGGAATCAGATTCACATGATATCCTCGGCCACATGTATGAATCATTTCAGCAAGTTCTACTGCATGCTCTATTCCATCATTAACACCAGCTGCTCCATATACATATGAAAGCAAATCGTCAGTGAAACACAATTCAAACTAGTTTATCTTCTTGCTATAAATCAGATGCAGATGCAAGATTAATTCAAGCGAAGTACCTAAAAGTGTATACTCAAAGGTAACTCGGCGTCGAGTTTATGAAAAACAATATTTCCAGTCATCAATAAGAGCATTCAAGGGGTAAGACTTCGCACTTGGGACTATTGTTTCACGGAGTTTCTGGTTAGGTGCATGTAAGCTGAAGATTCATAAAGGCAAATCAATTAGATCAATAGTGTAAAAACAACAAACAAAATAGGTGCACGTGAAGCATTCAAGGGATTGAAGAAGAGGACAGATCTGCGCATTGTTTGGTCAAACCTTGGGCTGCTTCCTCTCCCTGCTTTGGAAGGTCTTGAGGAGGCATTCTCCAAGGAGGAAATTAAATCTGCTATTGATGACTTGGGCTCTTTTGAAGCTCCTGGGCCGGATGGTTTGTCCTCTGAGTTCTATCGTTCTTACTGGGATCTTATTCAGGATAATGTGTGTGGCATTTTTGAGGAAATTTATCAAAGGCAGGAGGTCCTACAACGTTTCAGTCTTGGACACTTGTTTTGATTCCAAAGAAGGACAAGGCTTCTTGTGTCAAGGATTTTAGACCGATAAATCTTGAAAATAGCATTACTTGCATTTTTTCTAAAGTGTTGGCCAATCGGCTAAGACCTCTTGTTCAAAGCTTGATTGGCGAGAAGCAATGTGCGTTTATGCCGGGAAGGAGCACTTTGGATTCCTTTATAGGAGTCCACGAGACGGTATGGACTTGCAATCAAGCGGGTGAGGATGGTTTACTTATTAAAATTGATTTTGAAAAGGCTTTCGACTCGGTGGGCTGGAAATTCATTCTTGAGCTTCTCGAGATCCGTGGCTTCTCTTGCAATTGGAGATCTTGGATTTCTCATCTCCTCGATATTGATTCTTCACTGCTCATTAATGGTATTGCGGGTAGAAGTTTCCATCATAAGTGTGGGATGCGTCAAGGCAATTGTCTTTCTCCAATCCTGTTCAACTTGGTGATGGATTGTCTCTCTAGATTAATTGATATGGCTACATGAAACGGATTCATCAATGGCTTGTTGGGGGACCATCTGGTTGAGCCTATCACTCATTTCATCTTCGCGGACGATCTTGTTCTTTTTTGTAAGGCCATAGGAACCTTCTTCTGCTCCTTAACTGTTTTGAACTTGCGGCCGGTTTAAAGAATAACTTTGAGAAGACTTGCATTTCGAGCATCCTAGGTGATCCTCAGACGGATGCTCTTTGAGCTGGTGATTTCGGATGTCAAACTTTACTCTTCCATCTGAAATATCTTGGTTTACCATTACGTGTTGGACGTCTTCATAAGGCTGAGTGGCTTCAGTTCACTGCTCGTATTGTTGCACGACTAAACAATTGGCAGGGACAGTTGCTATCTCGTGCGGGCCATCTAACTTTGATTTATAGTACTATCACTGGTTCTACTTCATACCTTCTCTCCTTGTTCAAAGCCCCATGCTGGGTCATTAAGATGATTGGTCGAAGAAGAAGAAATTTTTTTTGGGTAGGAGCGGAGAATACTTCGATTCAGGGAAGATGTTTGAATGGTTGGAACAATATTACCTGCTCCAAGGAAGATGGTGGCTTAGGAATTCTTGACCTCACGGCCCACAATTAGGCTAGAATCGGCTCTTGGCTTTGGAAGATTATGCAGGGTGGTGACTTATTCTGGATTCGCATTATTTTTTAGCTCTTTGGCTGTTACAGATTATGGAATCGTCCAAATTTCCTGTGTCAAGCTTCACTAGTTTGGAAGGATATATGCACATCTTTTGAGTTTATTTTGGCCGAGTCTTCTTATGTGGTTGGTAATGTGGAGCGAACTAAATTATGGACGGATTGTTGGTGTCAGGGCAGCAGTTGTCACACCCCAAACCCAGTATGACTGGCCAGAATACGCCACATACCCCGAAGCCTAACCCAACTCAAACATAACAACAACCCGAACAATGAATTTTTTTTGTTGAAAAGAATAGACAAAACATCACGAACCTAACCGAACCAAAACTCAATATGAATACACTGAACAAGTTATTAAAAACGAGTTCAAATAAATAAACAAGACTCCTAAAATAAAAATAAAATGTGAAAACCACAACCCAAGTCAACATGACTCAACAACTCAAAGAGACACTAAAACGACTCAGGTATCCTCCTCTATCACGACATGTCACAAGACCCGCTGCCCTACCGCCACCAGCCGCGCTACTGCACCCCGATACCTCTCTGATCTAACTCAGGTGCTGAAAAACAATAGTAATGAGGGGTAAGTCCAACTAGGACTTAGAGAGAAGATCATTCCTCAATTCACCAAATCAATCATCATGCATAAAAACATAAATAGCCGATATAAATAACGTAACAACATCGTTAGAAGAAATCAGCAATAATATATCCACAACTCTATGCATGAAATCAACATCCATCAATAAGTATAAGATATCTTTAAAAATTCCGGAACAAGTATCAGTAACACATCCACCACTCTACTCATATCCACAACAATAAGTATAAGCATCCATCAATAAGTTTAAGCATATCCACAACAATGAAATAGGATGAATGCAACACCTCAATCATATGCATGCAATACAACACCTCAATCATATGCATGCTCCCCTGACCCGTCGGTCCCACATAGCCACATAGGGTAGGTAGACGGGTGGCCGCCGAACTACCACCCAGCTCAATGCCGTCTCTTTGGGGCATGCCCTCCCCTCACCGGCACTGGCTCTTCCGAGCTAGCATGTTGGGGCATACGTTCCCCTCACCTGCTCGGATCTCCGGACTGTCTCTTTGGGGTATAATCTCACCTCACCAGCCGAACTTCCGGAATAAGACCAACGCTGTCTCTTTGGGGCATACCCTCCCCTCACCAGCAAGGCTTCCGGGAAATGCAATAAGCACATCACAACATCACACACGCAAGTATAAAAGTATAAACAAGATGTGCTATCAACAAGTAATAAAGAGTATGTCAAGTGCATACCTCATCCTCTACCTCCTCCTGTCATACATTACAATCACATATAGATATATATATATATATATAGAAATAATGCTCATAAATCATGAATGCTCAGCACAAATAAACAACCATAAAATAGAATTATAGCATTGTAAGAAAGGATGCACGTGTATCATGAGAGCAGTGCAAAAACAAACTCCAACTATAAATTAATGGACTGGAACATGATAAAATAACTCATCCCAGAAATCACTGATCTAGGATAAAATTCATCTCATTAACTACTATATCCATGAATCATATCAGATCGAATCATAAAAATATATAAA
This sequence comes from Canna indica, assembly GCA_034359265.1. NCBI lineage: Eukaryota > Viridiplantae > Streptophyta > Magnoliopsida > Zingiberales > Cannaceae > Canna > Canna indica. The sequence goes on along the minus strand of CP136894.1, from coordinate 68,911,750 downwards.
ATATGGTTTTTCAACTTTGCACGCAAAACGAGGCGATGCCCGCCTATTGTTTTCAAAATCCGAAGGTTTGATGGTGAAACAGACCATGCCAATGAATCCAGAATGTCGATTAGATGAAAATTCATATATAACATGAATATTTTTGCTAACTTTAAGGTCTCGAAATAATTATTTAGAATAGTGAAAGAAATATCTTAATTTATTTAATAAATTACTGTTACGAACGAATATAACTGTGTTACAATCAATAAATCAGAATGAAATCTCAGCCCTTTATCTAAATAGGATTACATCACAGTCTTCCATATAATATGATGCAATCACAGCCCTCTATTTAACATGATGCAATCTCAGCCTTACATTTAACCAGATGCAATGATCGCCCTCCATCTACATGATGAAATCATAGCCTTACACCTAATCAGATGCAATCACAACCCTCCATCTAACCAGATGCAATCACAGCTCTTCATCTACATGATGCAATCACAACCTTACATCTAACATAAAGCATCCACAGCCTTACATCTATCATGATGCAATCCCAGCCTTTCATCTAAATGATGCAATCCTAACCTTACATCTATCAAGATGCAATCTCATCCCTCCATCCACATGATGCAATCTAAGCATTACATTTACACAAGATCAAATCCCTGCCCTTCATCTCAACCAATTCAATCCAGCCCTTCATCTTACCCAAATCAATCTCAGCCATCCATTTCATCTCATCTCCCTTAGGTCATCTTCCCCATCTCCTCCCCAAACTAGCCGTCGCCGCCACCGCGCACCATCGAGGATCCGGCCGGACGAGGTCCTCGCCGGGTCCCTCGCTGTCCGACGATAGCTTGCCGCCACCTGGCTCTCGGCGGCAGCCCCAAAGGCAGCGGCTAGGCCGCAGGGGCGTATGCAGGATTTTGAAAATGAGGGACATAAAAAAATTTAAAATTGAACTTATTGTGTTTAGTTACCATTTGGGTATGATTGTATAAAAGTATCTTTAACATAAGACAACCAAAATATATAGATCAACAAACCAAAAGAGAAGCGACCTACTACATCTCACAATTGTCCTCTATGACTTCTCATATTTTGAAAACGACTAATGATAGCATCATTAGTAACCTTTGAATACATTTCAGCCTCTATAAAAGTTACTAAAATATCATTCAAGAGTTGATCGCTCATACTATTGCGCACTCTATTCTTCACAAAGCTCATTGCTGAAAAAGCCCTTTTCACACTTATTGTCTCCACTGGAAGAGTCAAAGCTAACTTCAAAAGCAAATAAACTTGAGAAAACACTATGTGTTTTTTTGTCTCAACAAGCTCCACAGACAATTCACTAAGCTCATTGAGTGCAAAAAATCACTCATCACTTTGCATATCATAAATAAAGCTTTCAAGTTGAAACTCAAGAGCCAACAAATCAATAGGTGGAAACTCATTAGGATAAAATTTCGCAAGTTTCACCAACTTTCCCTTGTCAAAATTAGCAAATGATTCTTTAGGACTCAAGCAAGACATACCAATAAGTAACTTTGAGTTGACCTCATCAAAACGATTATTTAGCTCTTGAAGTTGTATATCAATCACCTTTAGAAACACTTCAACTCGAAAATGGAGCAAATTTGTGACTTGTTGAATTCCCCTCTTTGTTCTCCCCCATGGAGCAGATGCATCATCCATTTAGGAACTTCAATGTGATTCCTAGCACAAAAATCACACATTTTATCCATAAGAGATTCCCATCCCTGTCTCTCATCATCTATAATCTATTCTTAGTTGATATAACAAGTGACATAACATTGATTATATCTTGATCTTTACGTTGTAAAGATAGATTTAGTTCATGTGTGAGACCAAAAATAGACATCATCAGTCGAGACACAAAGATAAAGTGAAATGACTCTAAGTTGTATGCAATAGATTGAGCTTTTATCCTGTCATTTGAATGCGAGCAGATTTCTCCAAGTGTGCGAAGCACACTACATATCGACGAAAACATAGTATGGATGCTCAAAAGTGTCTTATAGTGGGATCCCCAATGAGTATCACTTTCAATTTCCCCCAATGAGTATCACTTTCAATTTCACCAACACATAGTATGGATGCTCAAATCAATTTCCAAATTTAAACCACTTCCACTTTCAATTTCACCAACACATAATGCTTCTGCAACTAGTTCTGCTTGCTTTACTCGAAGCATTTCCTCCCGCTTACAAGAAACTCCGATTACATTCGACAAGTTTGTAAGTTGCTCAAAAAGCCAAACACAATCATCGTTCTTTGAACAACATCTACAAGTGTCAATTGAAGTTGATGGGCAAAACAATAAACATAATAAGCAGATGAAGTTTCCTTCTTGATCAAAGTTTTAAGGCCATGGATTTCACCTTTCATGTTACTAGCTCCATCATAGCCTTAGCCTAAGAATTCTAGATGGACTCAAAGAATGCTCCAGTAGTAATGAAAAGATTGAAGTTTTAAGAGACATAGCAGTAGTATCAGAGACATGCACAAGTCCAAGTAACCGCTCAGTTACCCTTCCACATCTATCAACAAAACGCAAACATATAGCTAATTGCTCCTTCTGAGATATATCACTTGACTCATCAACTAATATAGAAAAATATTCATCACCTATATCATCAATAATGGCTTTTGTTGTTTCCTTTGCATAAGCACTGATGATGTCTTGTTGTATTATAGGAGCTATCAATTGATTATTTCCTGGAGAATTCTTCAAAACAACACTATCAACATCATCACTTCGTTCGGCATACCACGACAAAAGTTCAAGAAAATTCCCTTTATTGCTTGATGTTTCACTTTCATCATGACCACGAAAAGCCAAACCTTGATGAAGAAGAAACCTCAATACATCAATTGAGGCGGTTAGACGAGTTCTATACTCACGTTTTGCTTGATCAGATTTCTTGTAATAAGCGGTTTGGATTGAGCACTTTTCATTCATTAAATCCTTACACTTAATCCAAGCTTGATTATGAGCACTTATGAGTAGATCGACATGTTTATTATATCTATCTATTTTGTGCCAACTATAAAATCCTCCATTAACAAATGAATCACCACCTGTAGCATTTTCGATCTCATTCTTGAATAAGTAACACCACAAGCAAAACACAACATCTGCGTCCACACTATATTCCATCTAACTATAATTCTTATACCAATCTGAATTAAAATCGTCGTAATGCTCCTCCAACTTTTTTGAGAGGATATTGCTCCATATGAGGCCGACAAGGACCTCTTTGTAGATATGCCATCCTTACTTCATCCCGAATATTCAGATGAAAATTCGAGATCTTTCTCCTTAATCCAAGATCAGATTAAAGTGAATTAATGTCAAACACACTTGGAATAGGTTCATTAGCTTATGGAAGAGTCTGCTCAATAGCTGATGGAGGAATAGGCTCATTAGCTGATGGAGGAATAGGCTCATTAGCTGATGGAGGAGTAGACTCATTAACTGATGGAAGAGTAGGCTCATCAAAGGTTGGAGTTGATGAAGAAGACTCTTGTCGTTTTCGTTTATGATATCGTTCAAATATGTTTTTAAGCATGGTCTCATATAACAAGTGTCTCAAAATGAGGCACTAAATGGATTTTTGCTCTAAACTACAATAAAGCTAGTGAAAGTCAAAAACTAATAGTTGAAAGGGAAGAAACTAAAAAATATATTCCTTGCCTAATAGAAGAAGCTAATAAAAACATCTAAAATGAAATAAATATCTATTGTACCTTAATTGAATTTTCTCTAGATTTATTCAACAATGATAATACAATTTACATTTAAATTTAGGTCCCTTAACAAGGAGATTATTGTACAAGCTCAAATATATATAAAGAGAGCAATAGCCAACAAATGTCTTGCAAATAAATTGTCACATGATGTTTGATCGCATTTATACATTTTTTTGGTCAAGCTCAGTTATACTTCTATATTCTAGCACCTACCTTGCATATGCACTTTGGACTTGGGACAATTTAAAATTTTCACAATTCTAAACTAATGTGACAAGAAAACTGATGAAAAATTTCCATAAACCAGGTAAGAATTAATATGTAATTTGATGAAAATTAATTTTCTTTTGACAAGGATACCTGGTTAAGGCTCAAAGCCTTGAAGAATATGGATAGACCAAAATCAATGATCTTGAGTGGCGAGTTCTCCTTCCCGTTGACAAATAAAATTCTTAGGCTTGAGATCCTGATGCATCACCCCAAGAGAATGACATGCCTAATGCTCTTCTCCAGCACTCCAGTAGGCAGCACGTCAATGGCAAAGGGGGAACTTAGTGGGGATGTGATGGGAACCATTAGGATATTTAATTCTTTTTTACAAAAAATGGTGGAAAATGGGGGACAAAATGTCCCCCATTTACATAGGTGCATACGCCCCTGCTAGGTCGACTACCCCAAGGATCGGGCAGTCGCCCAGCCACTGGCTGTGCCTAGCGGCACCGACCTGGACAGGCCAGGGCCCGACCAGCGTCGCCATCGCCGGCCTGGCCAGGCCACGACCTGACCCATCTCCGCCTAGCAGCGGCCATCCCTAGCGGCGGTTGTACAAGGCAGCAAGGATTTTTTTTTCTTATTATTTTCTTATTATTTTTTTACCAACAAAGGAAGAACCACGATTTTTATTTTCGATTCGATACGAGAAAAACGCGCCAAAAATCGACGAAAAACCTCGAGACATGAGAACAACGACATGAATCAAGAATTGGAAAAAAGAAGGCCTAAATCCACTCACCGGACGAGAGAAAATGGAAGGAAAAGACGCACAAGATCTTCCCCCGATCGACACTGACGAACTCACGAAAATCCGGCTCCAGCGGCTCCTCCTCATCGACGGCGTCCCTCTCTCTCCTCTCTCCTTTTGCCTCGGGTGGTGTGCGGCTAAAACTCCGGCCGCACACCCCATGGTCTAATTTATAGACACCGGTTGGGTCCAAATGACCAAAATACCCATACCCAAGCTATCCGACTTAAACAGCTCATAACTCACTCGATCTAACTCCGATTCGAGATCCGATTGCACCGTTAAATTCGCCTCGAGACCCTCTATCACCATAGCATACTAAATCACAGAGATAAGACAAATACAATTTCCCTTAATTTTTCTACTTTAAATGCTTACTCGGGTCTAATCCCGAAGCTTCCCGCCAATCCATGCTAACTAGGGCCCACGATCCCCCACTCAAGAATAATAATATTATTAAAAAAATTTAGTATTACAGCAGTCTTGCGCAGAGATATCCGCTTCTTTTTCAGAACTCGGAGCACCCAAACTGCTTCATTGCTGAAGCAAAACGATTTAATGCTACGGATGTCTGTAATGGTTGGAACATTAACTTCCGATCATTAGTTGATGCTGGCTCCCTCAATTCTCTGGCTGTGGATCTGGAATTAAGGAGCAACACTCTTGATGATGCTATCCTTTGGAAATGGGAAGCCGGTGGGGTTTTTTCAACTAGCAATTTGTATAGGATTTTAACTTTCCGAGGGATCTTGGATAGGCATTACAAGCTGATTAGGAGATCTAATCTACCCCCCAAAGTCTCTATCTCTGCTTGCATTTGGGTCAGGAACAAACTTTTAACCAGAGATCGATTGATTCGTTGGGGAATCAATTCTGATGCAGTTTGTGTCCTTTGCTCGGATCAACCTTAAACTCACTCCCATCTTTTTACTTCTTGTCCTTTCACCTGTTCGGGTTGGCAGGTCCTTCTTGCAATTAGGAGGATTAATTTTATACCTCTCTCCTCCCTCTGTATTGATGATCAACTTACTTACCGTAAGCGATCTTTGGAAAAGCTGTGCATTTTGTGGAGTTGCATGGTTTATCTGGCATGAGAGGAACACCAGGTTGTTTCAATTAAAAAGCTCCTTGGCACAACTCATTGCTGTTTCGGCAGACAACTTTATTAGTCTCTATTGCTCTTAATTGTAGCTGGATTTGTGTTTGGTTGGGTTGACTAGTCATGTTGACCTCTTGTTTTTATTTTAATGTTTTTCCTCACTCTCTCTAATTGCTGTAATCTTTCATTGCTCTTGAATTGAAATAGGCTCTTTATTTTTTTTACAAAAAAAACTAAACAAAAGCCAGTGTAATGGTAATTCATGCCTAGTTGTCCAGATTAGTGAAGAGAAGTCAACTGGCCTGGTACTACTAGTTTAGAAGTTATTAATGTGGCAAAAAAGGTGGTTTTTATCACATTCCAAACATTATAGCATGCTTAACAAAATAACACGAGAAGTGTTACTTTTGCTAAACGCAAAAAATTTACATGACAAGGATGGTTCAATTTTTGAATGCCATCTGCACTTTGGATATTAGCTAATCTATAGAATAAATGCACATCTTGCAATGATATAGAATATGATTGGATATCACACGGCTATTACAAGGTTAACATGGAATATGCAACTATCAAAACCACATACTAATAAAGGGAGTAATATGGACTTTATTCCATGTAAAGATTTAGTTGACTTGGATACAATTTCTCTTTGGGAAAAGAAAAAAGTCTTAAACATCAGAAATGATTATTATGAAGGGATCCTACCTCACAGCCAATGTTGATTGAAGCTTGTATGTTGCCAACATCTTAATTGTATTTGGTACACCAACTGTTGATATTGTCATCATCCTTTGCACAATTTGCACATCCTTGAGGCATTCCAGATAATATATAATGATGAGAAATAATAAATTCTCCTACACAGGATCTTAAGAGATGGCATTGGCAGACCTAAAAGCACTCATTTTGGCTCTGCAAAATGCTTTAACATAAACCAACAGAATTTTAAATAAACATGTAGTAAACACGTGTTTGAAGAATTATTGCAATCGTGAGGAACTACATTTAGTTGTGTCTCGATTAATATCTTGTTGGCACTGATATTAAATATAAGCAAATCGTCAAACCTTATTCAGGCATGTGTGTGCTGCAAGTACTGACTTGAGATTCAACATTGGTTCACCCATCCCCATGAATACAACATTTGTGACCCTATGCTTGAAGAGCTCCTCGATAGCCAATACCTATATCCACAATTAGGTTTACTAGAACTCAAACAAAGAAACTTCTAGGAGAACTTGAAAGCTGATTTCTATATATGAGATCCAAGAGGAAGACCGCAGCTGATCAATAATCTCATGTTGTTGGAGATTTCTTGAGTAGCCACGCTTCCCAGTAGCACAAAATGAGCAGCGCAAGGGACAGCCAATCTTTGTTATTTTGCAAAATAAAGAAAAAAATGTCAAACTTTAAAACACTTGGAGAGTGGATTTATATGAAAATATTATTTCGAAGGTTATATATCACAAGCAGAGGAATAATGTTCAGTCGGTAAAAAAGAAAAGAAAAACATGATGCGATAATCATCCAAGTTGGAACCTTATACCTGTGATGACACACAAGCCGTAAGGCGGAAGGGACCATTATCATCTTCAACAGGTATTCCTACAGTTTCAATCAATCTATTGTCCTCCAACTTTATAAGTATCTGCAAGGTCAAAATAGCATGGTGGAACAGATTAGTACAGAATATGTAGTAGATTGTTACCTCATTACAAGAGAATCATGTATGCTAAAGGTACAATTGAAGGGAAAAAAGCAACAGATTGAAGTCTTATCTAGAAACCAAGAAACAGCTAAAGCATTTGCTACCCATCTCTGTTTGTAAACATGATACAGGCAACTACGGCTCCAATGCATATCACTTAACTAGCAGTTCTATGCAAATAATTATTAGCAAGAAATACATTATTGAACCCGTTGGTTACCGCAATGAGGTTCATTCTGGTTTAAATAAATTATTAATTTATTGTACATTTCTTTACATTTGGGTGCCAAGTATTACTATACAGAAGTATCCTAAGCAATTCATTGTTCTAGTGTTCTACATAGATCAGGACTTCTGGTTCACATATAACATTTTCATTGATGTCAAATATGTTCCAGTAAAGCACAAACTATACATAACAGAACCTCCTGATCCATTAATTTGGTAGCCCAAAATCTTCCAATGAAATACTCATTTTTCCGCACTCAGGGGCACAACCCTTCAATCTTCAAAATGAGAATGGACGTGTGAGAGTTATATTTGCAAGCTCCCTAACCAACAAGATCATGTACAAAGGAATTTCTCCTATTTCTACCTGTAGCCTACTTAAACATATTTATTAAAGCTTAGATAGTGGAAACAGAACTTTCAGGAAACTATATCTTCTAACTCCGAATGAGGGCATCAAACTCATAATGTAAACATGCATTGTGAATACCCCAATCAGTAATGCATTAAGTTCAGTATATTGCTCAAGGAACTGTTAGAGATTGACTCAAATTGGGTCCGAACCGAATCCAAATCGGAGTTGATTTGATCAAGATGTGTTTGAACCGATTTGCCAATTTGATTGAACCATGTTGAACCGGACTCGATCAAAATAAACCATGCATGGGAGCCCAGCCCACCATCTTCTCAAGATACCCATGCTAATGTTGTAGCAGCACACGTAAAAGTTTTTAAATTGATGATAACTTCAAAAGTTTTCAAATTAATGATGTGGAAATCAAATATTGCTTTTGACTAGTCAAAGGGAGAAAAAGATGGAGGCATCACGTGAAGCCACCAAGCATTTTGAAAGTTTCTTTGGTCAAAAGAAGCATTTCAGCCATCCGATTAAATCAGACGGAGCAACAAATTCTTTGGAGATTTTTTCTCCACTAAAGTAGGCATGAATCAGCTCTCCCACTCTATTATAAATAGGGGCCTAATATGCAGTTCTAAGAGAATCCCACACCAAGAAAAAATCTCCCCATATGAGAGTTTCAGGGATCCAAAAAATTAAGAGTGCTGCTAAGGCCCTTTTCCTAAGGAGTGCCCATTCTCAGTTTCTGACATAAAGCAGCAGGAGTTCAGTTTCAAAGCAGATCTTACAGAGACAGTGCCTCTACTCCGTACCAGTTTCAGGTTCAATTAATTTAAGACAGTTTGTTGTATTCTGAAGGGGATTTAGATTATTGTACTCTTATTATAAAAGTTCTTTTCTGGATTTAATAAAGCAGTATCCTCTTCTCCCTGTGGACGTAGGATCGGCACCCCGCCGAGTCCGAACCACGTTAACCCCCTTGTGTCCTTTGTTTTTCCTGCATTATTATTATCGGATTTGGTTTTTCGTTTTCCTCGCCGGGTTCGGGTTTTGTAGATCCTGCAGGAAATTACCCCAAATTTCCTAACAGGAACTGATATCACAAAACAAAATAAGTTACATTCTAGTTATGAGAGATCTAGTTTCAAAAATCTCTGCCCTTTGTGGTAATATTTGTTGCATAATTCGTCATGATAGCTCAATTGCGAGTTGCATATTCATAAATTAATGAAATACTTAAGAACTAAAGTGAGTTCTTATAGTATAGTACATCAGTAAACCACCAGACCAACAACTGGAGGAAAGAAAGGAGAAAAACAAAAGGAGACATTGTCACCTTAGAGTGCCATCGGCTGCAGAAACTACATGGTGAACGGGAGATCTTCCAACCTTCCACCCAGCTCCTCAAAGACTATCCCAAAATGCTTGTGGCACTGTCAAAGAAAAATATAACATGTCTCTCAATGCATGTCCCGAAACGCTCTAATATAGAGGTCATGATTCATCACGCTCAAATGGATTGAATCCATTTGAGCCAACATGTAATATCATACTCTTAATGCCAAAAAAAGGGCCGAGTAAATTAGATTTGAGTTCCAATCCATTCATTCATTAGCAAATCATGAGACATCAAAAGTTTAAGTTTCTTATGCGGTTCTTGAAGTCAAACAAAATTAATTAAAGGAAGCAGACTAGCAGAGGATCCTCTTCTTCTTCCGTTTGTGCAGATGCAGCCCTCTACCCCTCTTTGTTTCCCTCCCTGTACACAAAGTTGTGTTTTTCGTCGGATGACGTTGGCAATATCCACTCGGCCACGGGACGTCCATATCCATGTCCGAGCCAGGGGTGTATGCACCTATGTAAATGGGGGACATTTTCTTCCCCATTTTCCACCATTTTTTGTAAAAATATATATTAAATATCCTAATGGTCCCCGTCACATCCCCACTAAGTTCACCTTAATGGACCCCACCCCACCCATATCCCACTCATATGCCCTAAGACGCCCAGACGCCGAGAGCATGAGACGCAGCTCTGGCAATTTCCGCTTGCAGAGCCATCTCCGGTCTCCGTTGATCGCCGCCGTCTCCGATCTCCGCTGATCGTCGCCGCCCACCTGCCTTCTCATTTTTCTTCCTTCCCCTCTATTTCTCTCCGCTGCCTGTGCCCTGTTGGCTTTGCGCCTTTGCCATTGACGCTGTTGCCTACTAGATTGCTGGAGAAGAGCATTACGCATGTCATTCTCTTGGGATGATCATCAGGATCTCAAGCCTAAGAATTTTCTCTTTGTCAACCGGAAGGAGAACTCGCCACTCAAGATCATTGATTTTGGTCTATCCATATTCTTCAAGGCTTCAAGCCTTAACCAGGTATCCATGTCAAAAAGAAAATTAATTTTCATCAAATTACATCTTAATTCTTACCTGGTTTATGGAACTTTTTCATTAGTTTTCTTGTCACATTAGTTTAGAATTGTGAAAATTTTAAATTGTCCCAAGTCCAAAGTGCATATGCATGGTAGGTGCTAGAATATAGAAGTATAATTGAGCTTGACCAAAAAAATGTATAAATGCAATCAAACATCATGTGATAATTTATTTGCAAGGCATTTGTTGGCTATTGCTCTCTAAATTTATATATGTTTGAGCTTGTACAATAATCTCTTTGTTAAGGGACCTAAATTTAAATGTAAATTGTATTATTATTGCTGAATAAATCTAGAGAAAATTCAATTAAGGTACAATAGATATTTATTTCATTTTAGATGTTTTTATTAGTTTCTATTAGGCAAGGAATACATTTTTTAGTTTTTTCCCTTTCAACTATTAGTTTTTTACTTTCACTAGCTTTATTGTTGTTTGGAGCAAAAATCCGTTTAGTGCCTCATTTTGAGACACTTGTTATATTGAGACCATGCTTAAAAATATGTTTGAACGATATCATAAATGAAAACGACAAGAGTCTTCTTCATCAACTCCAACCTTTGATGAGCCTACTCTTCCATCAGTTAATGAGCCTACTCCTCCATCAGCTATTGAGCAAACTCTTCCATCAGCTAATGAGCCTATTCCAAGTGTGTTTGACATTATCTGATCATGGACCCGAATATTCACGATGAAGTAAAGAGGGCATATCTACAAAGATGTCCTTGTCGGCCTCATATGGAGCAATATCCCCTCAAAAAAGTTGGAGGAGCGTTACGACGATTTAATTCAGATTGGTATAAGAATTATAATTGGATGGAATATAGTGTGGATGCAGATGCTATGTTCTGCTTGTGGTGTTACTTATTCAAGAATGAGATCGAAAATGCTACAGGTGGTGATTCATTTGTTAATGGAGAATTTTATAGTTGGCACAAAATAGATGGATATGATAAACATGTCGGTCTAGTCAGAAGTGCTCATAATCAAGCTCGGATTAAGTGTGAGGATTTAATGAATGAAAAGTGCTCAATCCAAACCGCTTATTACAAGCAATCTGACCGCTTATTACAAGCAATCTGATCAAGCAAAACGTGAGTATAGAACTAATCTAATCGCCTCAATTGATGTATTGAGGTTTCTTCTTCATCATGGTTTGGCTTTTCGTGGTCATGATGAAAGTGAACATCAAGCAATAAAAAGAATTTTCTTGAACTTTTGTCGTGGTATGCCGAACGAAGTAATGATGTTGATAGTGTTGTTTTGAAGAATTCTCCAGGATATAATCAATTGATAGATCCTATAATACAACAAGACATCATCAGTGCTTGTGCAAAGGAAACAACAAAAGCCATTATTGATGATATAGGTGATGAATATTTTTCTATATTAGTTGATGAGTCAAGTGATATATCTCAGAAGGAGCAATTAGCTATATGTTTGCGTTTTGTTGATAGATGTGGAAGGGTAACTGAGCGGTTCCTTGGACTTGTGCATGTCTCTGATACTACTGCTATGTCTCTTAAAACTTCAATCTTTTCATTACTATTGGAGCATTCTTCGAGTCCATCTAGAATTCGAGGCCAAGGCTATGATGGAGCTAGTAACATGAAAGGTGAAATAAATGGCCTTAAAACTTTGATCATGAAGGAAACTCCATTTGCTGCGCCCATTTGTTCATTGTTTGGCCCATCAACTTCAAATAACACTTGTAGATGTTTGTTCAAAAAACGATGATTGTGTTTGGCTTTTTGAGCAACTTACAAACTTGTTGAATGTAATCGGAGTTTCTTGTAAGCGGGAGGAAATGCTTCGAGTAAAGCAAGCAGAACTAGTTGCAGAAGCATTATGTGTTGGTGAAATTGAAAGTGGAAGTGGTTTAAATCAGGAAATTGGTTTGAGGAGGCTAGGTGATACTCGTTGGGATCCCACTATAAGACACTTTTGAGCATCCACACTATGTTTTCGTTGATATGTAGTGTGCTTCACACACTTGGAGAAATCTGCTCGCATTCAAGTGACAGGATAAAAGCTCAATCTATTGCATACAACTTAGAGTCATTTCACTTTATCTTTGTGTCTCGACTGATGATGTCTATTTTTGGTCTCACACGTGAACTAAATCTATCATTACAACGTAAAGATCAAGATATAGTCAATGCTATGTCACTTGTTATATCAACTAAGAAAAGATTGCAGATGATGAGAGATGAGGGATCAGAATCTCTTATGGATAAAGTGTGTGATTTTTGTGCTAAGAATCACATTGAAGTTACTAATATGGATGATGCATATGCTCCATGGGGGAGAACAAAGAGGGGAATTCAACAAGTCACAAATTTGCACCATTTTAGAGTTGAAGTGTTTCTAAAGGTGATTGATATATAACTTCAAGAGCTAAATAATCGTTTTGAGGAGGTCAACTCAGAGTTACTTATTGGTATGTCTTGCTTGAGTCCTAAAGAATCATTTGTTAATTTTGACAAGGGAAAGTTGGTGAAACTTGCGAAATTTTATCCTAATGAGTTTCCACCTATTGATTTGTTGGCTCTTGAGTTTCAACTCGAAAGCTTGATTTATGATATGCAAAGTGATGAGAGATTTTCTACACTCATTGAGCTTAGTGAATTGTCTGTGAAGCTTGTTGAGACAAAAAAACACAAAGTGTTTTATCAAGTTTATTTGCTTTTGAAGTTCAGTCAAGCTGCTATTCTATTTTTTTTCTTTTCTTTTTTTTATTAATAATTAGTATTGAAATGAAAAATTAATTAGTATATAAAAATTAAAAAAGTCACTTTTCTACTAAGTTTACTTCCAACTTAATTAAAATGAAATTAACAAAAAATAATTTTTGATTTATGTAAATGAAAAAAATATTTCGCTTGAGGGCTTGTGTCGAGGAGGATAAACCGCAACGTCTCGCCGCCCCGCTGAGGGCTTGTGGTCTCGCTCGAGGGCTTCGCCGAGGAAGAAGCCGAGCTCCAAATGGGAAGATAGTCCTCCTTGGCCCTCGTCGATCGCTAGTCGCCAACAACTGTTGCCCGCCTGCCTGAGTCCCCGACAGGCCAACAGTCATCCACTCCTCCCTACAGACCTCCGGACAATCTTCCTCGCCTACTGTCCTCCTCGCCAACGCCAACAACTACCTACCCGCCGGCGATCCTCCTCCCGACAGTCCTCCCTCCCTCCACTCCTCGGCAAGACGCCAACAACTGCTGCCCACCGAAATCATCCTAATTCCTAATCGGTGAATGTTTGATTGATATAGATTTGATAATTTTTTATTGATATAGATTAAGTGTTGTAAATTTGTAATATATCAGAGTATTTTGATTTTTGATGTATTTTGAATTTTTGATTGATAATTTGCAATGTTGTAATTTAATGATATATATATATATGATTTATATAGACATATATAGATACTGATATAGTGATATAGATTAAGTATAATTGATAAGTGTATATTAAGTATAGAATTATAGATTAGTTACTTTGATTGTTTAGATTAAGTATACTTTGATTGATAATTTGATATAGTTGTTTGATTGATATAGATTAAGTATAGGATACTTGTTTAACAGTTGAAGTATACTTGATTGGTACTTGATAAATTATGATTAATTAATGGATAAATTACACTGACCTCCCATGAGGTTTAGTGAAATTACACTGACATCCCCATTTATAATTTTGTCTTGTAACCCCCCTAAGTTTTGTAAAAGATTACACAAACCTCCCCTATAACGAAATAAGATTACACAAACCTCCCTGAGTTCTGTAAAATATTACACAAACCTCCCCTAAAAAGATTACTCAGGGGAGGTGATTGTAATTTGGACAAATAGAGGGGAGGTCAGTGTAATTTACCCTTAATTAATAGTAGATTGTTATTTGATTGAATTAAGGATAAGTTAGTGGCTATTGGTGATTAAGTTGATGTCTTATTTTTTTCTTAGATGTGTGATAATATGGAAGTAGAACAAGAAAGGATAGATGAAGCACCATCTACCAAGGAAGGTGAATCAAGAAAAGCTGATGAGGCAGAGGCACCACTTCCAAATAAGAGGGCTAGTTCTAAAAGGTTGGTTGTGTGGACACACTTTGAAGAAATTTATGATGTTCAAGGTGTCTGAAAGGGCAAGTGTTTATATTATGCTAAAGAGTTTTATTGTGATGTTAAGAAATATGGCACAACTTCACTGCACAACTATTTGAATAATTGCAAGAAGCACCCACATAGTGTAGAAATTAGACAGAAGCAATTATCTTTGCAATCATCAATTGGGGATGATAATATGGGGATGTTAAGTACTTGGAAGTTTGATCAAGAGTATAGTAGAAAGTGTCTTTCATTGATGATTGTTCTTGATGAGCTTCCATTTAGATTTGTTGAAGGGGAAGGGTTTAAAAAGTTTGTGTAAAATTTAAACCTCAAGTTTAAAATGCCTTCTAGATGGATGATAAAACGGGATTGTTCACGTCGACATCCATCGATTTGGCGTCCAGCAGCCTTCTTGTTGTGCCTGTGAAATGCGAAATCTTGGCTGCCGATTTTGACATCGGGACCCAAGGTTAGGCAAACTGGCGAAGAGTAAAAGTTGTTGCCTCGTAGATTATTTTTCTCATCTATATATATACTGCATAAGTAATACGTGGACTCTCATTTAAGTTCAGTCAAGCTGTTATTCTCTTTTTTTTTTCTTTTCTTTTTCTTATTAATAATTAGTATTGAAATGAAAAATTAATTAGAGTATATAAAAATTAAAAAAGTCACTTTTCTACTAAGTTTACTTCCAACTTAATTAACATGAAATTAACAAAAAATAATTTTTGATTTTTGTAAATGAAAAAAATATTTTGCTTGAGGGCTTGCGTCGAGGAGGATAAACTGCGACGTCTCGCCGCCCCACTGAGGGCTTGTGGTCTCGCTCGAGGGCTTCGCCGAGGAAGAAGCCGAGCTCCAAATGGGAAGATAGTCCTCCTCGGTCCTCGTCGGTCGCCACTCGCCAACAACTGTTGCCCTCCTGCCTGAGTCCCTGACAGGCCAACAGGCCTCCACTCCTCCCTTCAGACCTCCCGACAGTCCTCCTCGCCTACTGTTCTCCTCACCGACGCCAACAACTGCCTGCCCGCTGGCGATCCTCCTCCCGACAGTCCTCCCTCCCTCCGCTCCTCGCCAAGATGCCAACAACTGCTGCCCACCGAAATCATCCTAATTCCTAATCGGTGAATGTTTGATTGATATAGATTTGATAATTTTTGATTGATATAGATTTGATAATTTTTTATTGATATAGATTAAGTGTTGTAAATTTGTAATATATCAGTGTATTTTGATTTTTGATGTATATTGAATTTTTGATTGATAATTTGCAGTGTTGTATATATATATGTGATTCATATAGACATATATAGTTAAATATATAGATACTGATATAGTGATATAGATTAATTAAGTATAATTGATAAGTATATATTAAGTATAGAATTATAGATTAGTTACTTTGATTGTTTAGATTAAGTATAGGGTACTTGATTGATAATTTGATATAGTTGTTTGATTGATATAGATTAAGTATAGGATACTTGTTTAACCGTTGAAGTATACTTGATTGGTACTTGATAAGTTATGATTAATTAATAGTAGATTGTTATTTGATTGAATTAAGGATAAGTTAGTGGCTATTGGTGATTAAGTTGATGTCTTATTTTTTCCTTAGATGTGTGATAATATGGAAGTAGAACAAGAAAGGATAGATGAAGCACCATCTACCAAGGAAGGTGAATCAAGCAAAGCTGATGAGGTAGAGGCACCACTTCCAAATAAGAGGGCTAATTCTAAAAGGTTGGTTGTGTGGACACACTTTGAAGAAATTTATGATGTTCAAGGTGTCTGACTAAAGAGTTTTATTATGATGTTAAGAAACATGGCACAACTTCACTTCACAACCATTTAAATAATTGCAAGAAGCACCCACATAGTGTAGAAACTAGACAGAAGTAATTATCTTTGCAATCATCAATTGGGGATGATAATATGGGGATGTTAAGTACTTGGAAGTTTGATCAAGAATATAGTAGAAAGTGTCTTTCATTGATGATTGTTCTTGATGAGCTTCCATTTAGATTTGTTGAAGGGGAAGGGTTTAAAAAGTTTGTGTAAAGTTTAAACCTCAAGTTTAAAATGCCTTCTAGATGGACGGTATCACGGGATTGTTCACGTCGACATCCATCGGTTCGGCGTCCAGCAGCCTTCTTGCTGCGCTCGTGAAAGGCAAAATCTTGGCTGCCGATTTCGACATCGGGACCCAAGGTTAGGCGAACTGGCGAAGAGTAAAGGTTGTTGCCTCATAGATTATTTTTCTCATCTATATATATACTGCATAAGTAATACGTGGACTCTCATTTAAGTTCAGTGAAGCTGCTATTCTCTCTTTTTTTTCTTTTCTTTTTTTCTTATTAATAATTAGTATTGAAATGAAAAATTAATTGGAGTATATAAAAATTAAAAAAGTCACTTTTCTACTAAGTTTACTTCCAACTTAATTAAAATGAAATTAACAAAAAATAATTTTTGATTTATGTAAATGAAAAAAAATATTTCGCTTGAGGGCTTGTGTCGAGGAGGATAAACTGCGACGTCTCGCCGCCCCGCTGAGGGCTTGTGGTCTCGCTCGAGGGCTTCGCCGAGGAAGAAGCCGAGCTCCAAATGGGAAGATAGTCCTCCTCGGCCCTCGTCAGTCGCCACTCGCCAACAACTGTTGCCCGCTTGCCTGAGTCCTCGACAGGCCGACAGTCCTCCACTCCTCCCTTCAGACCTCCCGATAGTCCTCCTCGCCGACGCCAACAACTGCTTGCCCGCCGACGATCCTCCTCCCGACAGTCCTCCCTCCCTCCACTCCTCGCCAACCCGCCAACAACTGCTGCCCGCCGAAATCATCCTAATTCCATATCGGTGAATATTTGATTGATATAGAATTGATAATTTTTTATTGATATAGATTAAGTGTTGTAAATTTATAATATATCCGTGTATTTTGATTTTTGATGTATTTTGAAATTTTGATTGATAATTTGCAATGTTGTAATTTAATGATATATATATATATATATATATATATATATATATATATATATATATATATATATATATATATATATATATATATATATATATATATATATATATATATGATTCATATAGACATATATAGTTAAATATATAGATACCGATATAGTGATATAGATTAAGTATAATTGATAAGTATATATTAAGTATAGAATTATAGATTAGTTACTTTGATTGTTTAGATTAAGTATACTTTGATTGATATACTATTATACTTGATTGATACTTGATAATTGGTTTAACTGTTTAAGTATAGATTAAGTATAGGGTACTTGATTGATAATTTGATATAGTTGTTTGATTGATATAGATTAAGTATAGGATACTTGATTAAGTATAGGATACTTGATTAAGTATAGGATACTTGTTTAACCGTTGAAGTGTACTTGATTGGTTCTTGATAAGTTATGATTAATTAATAGTAGATTGTTATTTGATTGAATTAAGGATAAGTTAGTGGCTATTGGTGATTAAGTTGATGTCTTATTTTTTTCTTAGATGTGTGATAATATGGAAGTAGAACAAGAAAGGATAGATGAAGCACCATCTACCAAGGAAGGTGAATCAAGCAAAGCTGATGAGGCAGAGACACCACTTCCAAATAAGATGGCTAGTTCTAAAAGGTTGGTTGTGTGGACACACTTTGAAGAAATTTATGATGTTCAAGGTGTCCAAAAAGGCAAGTGTTTATATTGTGCTAAAGAGTTTTATTGTGATGTTAAGAAAAATGGCACAACTTCATTGCACAACCATTCGAATAATTGCAAGAAGCACCCACATAGTATAGAAACTAGACAGAAGCAATTATTTTTGCAATCATCAATTGGGGATGATAATATGGGGATGTTAAGTACTTGGAAGTTTGATCAAGAATATAATAGAAAGTGTCTTTCATTGATGATTGTTCTTGATGAGCTTCCATTTAGATTTGTTGAAGGAAAAGGGTTTAAAAAGTTTGTGTAAAGTTTAAACCTCAAGTTTAAAATGCCTTCTAGATGAATGGTAAAACGGAATTGTTCACGTCGACATCCATCGGTTTGGCGTCCAGCAGCCTTCTTGCTGTGCCCGTGAAATGCGAAATCTTGGCTGTCGATTTTGACATCGGGACCCAAGGTTAGGCGAACTGGCGAAGAGTAAAAGTTGTTGCCTCGTAGATTATTTTTCTCATCTATATATATACTGCATAAGTAATACGCGGACTCTCATTTAAGTTCAGTCAAGCTGTTATTCTCTCTTTTTTTTCTTTTCTTTTTTTCTTATTAATAGTTAGTATTGAAATGAAAAATTAATTAGAGTATATAAAAATTAAAAAAGTCACTTTTCTACTAAGTTTACTTCCAACTTAATTAACATGAAATTAACAAAAAATAATTTTTGATTTTCGTAAATGAAAAAAATATTTCGCTTGAGGGCTTGTGTCGAGGAGGATAAACTGTGACGTCTCGCCGCCCCACTGAGGGCTTGTGGTCTCGCTCGAGGGCTTCGCCAAGGAGGAAGCCGAGCTCCAAATGGGAAGATAGCCCTCCTCAGTCCTCGTCGGTCGACACTTGCCAAGAACTGTTGCGCGCCTGCTTGAGTCCCCGACAGGCCAATAGGCCTCCACTCCTCCCTT
Source organism: Canna indica (assembly GCA_034359265.1). NCBI lineage: Eukaryota > Viridiplantae > Streptophyta > Magnoliopsida > Zingiberales > Cannaceae > Canna > Canna indica. The sequence goes on along the minus strand of CP136894.1, from coordinate 68,892,398 downwards.
CAGAGCTCCCGACAGTCCTCCTCGCCTACTGTCCTCCTCACCGACGCCAACAACTGCCTGCCCGTTGGCGATCCTCCTCCCGACAATCCTCCTTCCCTCCGCTCCTCGCCAAGACGCCAACAACTACTGCCCACCGAAATCATCCTAATTCCTAATCGGTGAATGTTTGATTGATATAGATTTGATAATTTTTGATTGATATAGATTAAGTGTTGTAAATTTGTAATATATCAGTGTATTTTGATTTTTGATGTATTTTGAATTTTTGATTGATAAATTGCAGTGTTGTAATTTAATGATATATATATATATATATATATATATATATAGTTAAATATATAGATACTGATATTGTGATATAGATTAAGTATAATTGATAAGTATATATTAAGTATAGAATTATAGATTAGTTACTTTGATTGTTTAGATTAAGTATACTTTGATTGATATACTATTATACTTGATTGATACTTGATAATTAGTTTAACTGTTTAAGTATAGATTAAGTATAGGGTACTTGATTGATAATTTGATATAGTTGTTTGATTGACTTAGATTAAGTATAGGATACTTGATTAAGTATATGATACTTGTTTAACAGTTGAAGTATACTTGATTGGTACTTGATAAGTTATGATTAATTAAGGGTAGATTGTTATTTGATTGATATTTGATTGAATTAAGGATAAGTTAGTGGCTATTGGTGATTAAGTTTATGTCTTATTTTTTTCTTAGATGTGTGATAATATGGAAGTAGAACAAGAAAGGATAATGAAGCACTATCTACCAAGGAGGGTGAATCAAGCAAAGCTGATGAGGCAGAGGCACCACTTCCAAATAAGAGGGCTAGTTCTAAAAGGTTGATTGTGTGGACACACTTTGAAGAAATTTATGATGTTCAAGGTGTCCGAAAAGGCAAGTATTTATATTGTGCTAAAGAGTTTTATTGTGATGTTAAGAAACATGGCACAACTTCACTGCACAACAATATGAATAATTGCAAGAAGCACCCACATAGTGTAGAAACTAGACAGAAGCAATTATCTTTGCAATCATCAATTGGGGATGATAATATGGGGATGTTAAGTACTTGGAAGTTTGATCAAGAATATAGTAGAAATTGTCTTTCATTGATGATTGTTCTTGATGAGCTTCCATTTAGATTTGTTGAAGGGGAAGGGTTTAAAAAGTTTGTGTAAAGTTTAAACCTCAAGTTTAAAATGTCTTCTAGATGGACGGTATCACGGGATTGTTCACAACTGTATAAGGATGAAAAAGCAAAGTTGAAGATGTTCATTAGAAATAATTCACAGTCTATTTGCATTACCACTAATACATGGACTTCTGTGCAAAATTTAAATTACATGATTGTAGCTGCTCATTTCATTGACAATGGTTGGAAGTTGAATAAAAAGATTTTGAGTTTTTGTTCAATTAGCAGTCATAAGGGTGATTAAATGACATCTGAGCTTGAAAAGGTGTTGAAGGAATGGGGCATTGAAGAAGTTTTTTCTATATCAACTGATAATGCTTCTTCCAATCAGAAAATGATTGATATATTGAGAAAAAAATTTACAGTGACACGAAAAGTTGTTACAAGTGGTAAGTATATGCATGTGAGGTGTATTGCTCACATATTCAACTTAGTGCTTCAGGAATGGTTGAATGATGTGAAAACTTCTGTGACAAAAATTAGGAATATAATTAAATATGTTATATCATCACCTGCTAGATTGAAGAAGTTTAAGGAGTGTGTTGATTCTAAAGGTATAGAATGGTCCAAGTCATTGGTTTTAGATGTGCCAACTAGATGGATCTCCATTTATTTGATGTTGAGCTCTGCTCTGAATTATGAGAGGGCATTTGATGTTTTTGAGAGTGTAGAGCCATACTTTAGGGTTGAAGCAGAATCAGATGATCAAGGGGGGTGTCCCTAGTTTTATTGATTATCATTTGATTAAGAGGATGGCTAACATGTTGCATCAGTTTTATCTTGCTACTCTACGTATTTCTGGTTCCATTTATGTCACTTCTAATAGTTATTGGACTGAAATTAGTGACTTAGATGTTAAATTATCTGATTGGAAAGAAAGTGATGATGTTCAGTTGAGAGATATGACAATGAGTATACAAAGCAAATTTGACAAGTATTAGGGGGATTATGATAGAATGAATAAACTGATTTTCATGACTTCAGCTCTTAATCCCCGTGAAAAGTTTGAATATATGGAGGATGTTTTACAACAAATTTATGGTGATGAGAAGGGTAAGCACCTATTTGATGGTGTGAAAATTGTCATGTCTGAGTTGTTTGAGGAGTACAAAAAGAACCTACAACATGATCTTAACTCCTCATTTATTACCCAACCAACCTTAGTCTCAACCGGTGAGGGTATGGAGCAAAGAGGCTTTCTGAAACAAAGGATCAAGCGTAAAAGGGTAGAAAGTGGGACAGTTGGAGATAGAAAAACTGAATTGGATATGTATCTGAATGAAGCTGCATATGAGGATGATAAAAGGGACTTTGATTTGTTGAAATGGTGGAAGCTTAATTTTGAGAGATTTTCGATTTTGTCAAGTATGGCTCGAGATATTCTAGTTGTCCCGGTTTCTATAGTGGCTTTAGAGTCCGCATTTAGCACTAGCGGGAGAGTGTTTGATCCATTTAGGAGTTCTTTAACTCCTAAGATTGTAGAAGCTTTGATATGTACTCAAGATTGGTTTCGACAAAGTTATGAGCATATAAAGGTTGAAGAAGATTTGGAAATGATTGAGAAGCTTGAGGATGGTGGGTATTTTTTTAAAATTCTTATCATTTAACTTATTTAATGTTTGTTTATTTTAATTATTTACTTAATTTATATCTATCTATTAGAAATGGAAAAGTTCAATCAAAAAGATAGTCAAGGGACACAATCAAGTGCAAATATGGGAGTATCATCATCTAACGTAGACATCATAGACTTACATGAATGAGTACGGTAAATATTAATTCAATTTTTAGATATTTTTAATGTTAGTTACAATTTTAATATATTATTGACTTCTTTGTTATAATTTTTATTTTGTAGGTTGAACCGTTGAAGACTTGAAATGTGGAATGAAATTTGATTATGTATTTTGTTGTAATTTTGGTTATGTACTTAGTGTAATTTTATCTTGTAGGTTGATTGGTTGAACTTGTATCTTGTATGTGACTTGTGGACTTTGGACTTGTGGATGTACTGTGATTCGTGGACTTGTAGTCTTGTATGTGACTTGTGGTTGTAGACGTTGGTATTTTTGTATTGTGGACTTGTATATGAAATTTTCATTTTTTTATGTATGTTGAATTATGGAGTTGAAACTTTGAATGATAGTGAACGGATAATATATTTTGGGTTAAATGGGTTAAACAGATCGAGACTCGATTTTTTAAGGTTATTCGGGTCAAGCCCCGATTAAAAAATCGGGTAGGGTCGGGTATATATATTTTTTTGGGTTATACCCTGTCGCGCCCCGACACGGGCCCGCCCCCGGCGGCCCCGTCCCGAGACATAGCGATGACGACTCCAACACCGTGCAGCGGAAGGAAAAGCCACAAATCATAAAATAAAACAACAACATTAAAGCCAATAATTATAATCCATAAGTCCGACGGTACATACAATAAGGAACAGTCTGATCAAATACAAGATTTGACAAAATATCAAATAGTTCTACATATTACAGCTCCAAAATAATGATATCAAGGTTTAGAGTTATAAGGCGATAGAACAAAACATAATACAAAAGTAGTCGCCATCAGAGCTCCACATCTACGACTGTCTACTAGCTGTCTAAAAACTATCTACACCTCGATCTACAAATCGACCGCTCATCCCTGCAAGTCTGAAGCAAAAACAATGGAGATCAGCGGATGCTAAGTAGGAGAATCACAATATGATCAACAAGCATCAAGTGTCAACTCAACAATGAACAACAACATGGCCTAAGATGCAGTCAAAGGCAATGAACACAACAAATACTCCTCATCTACTCCTAAACGACATCAACTGAATCATCGAGCATGTGAACTGTTAGATAAAATCCTCGCACTCTACTATTGGGTGAAATGACACACTAGAGGGGGGGTGAATAGTATGTTAACTAAATCAATTAGCCTAAAGTCAATTTTAGACATTCTTATATTACTTAAGCAATTCACAAATCGAGTAGTATGCGGAAGCAAGATATAAATTATAAGTAATAAGAAATGCAAATAAAACAATGCTAACACAGGTATTTATAGTGGTTCGGCCCCAATGCCTACTCCACTACCTAAGTACCCCGCTTAGGATTTCCAAACTAAGTTTACTAGATTAATGATATTTCCCTTACACAGAGGACTTTGACTCGAAGAATCGCACTCTCGATCTAAGACACTTCCACACCCGGAAGTCTCCGTCTTCTTACCGAGAGTACTCTTCCACCTCAACCTAAGGGACAACTCAATTAATCCTAGTACACTATGTTTACACAAGTGGCTTTACTCCTTCTACACCAAGGATACCACTCAATTACAAGACCTAACACTAGGTCTTCTTACAAGCTCAATTATAATGAAATAAACAACAAAATACAACAATAATGAGAGCAAACAATAAACAATACACACTTAGCTCTCAAACAAGATGTCCTAGCTCCTCTTGATGACTTGAAGATGAATCAATGCAAGCTCAAAGTCAATCACAAAGTTTTTAGGCTCAAAGCTAGGGTTCTTTGCAAGGATGGCTCAATGATTCTTGTGGAGATGCAATGAGTGGCTCTTTGAGGCTTAGAAGTATCAATAGTTGGCTAGATGAAGGATTGGAATGGGTATTTATAAACCCCCATGAGAAACAGCACGTCAATGGGCGTATTTTTGCCCGTTGGCGATGCCCGGTCGATTATCCGATCGACTGCCCAATCGACCGCGGCATTCTGCCGCTTCTGGGCGAGCTTCGGTCGACCGAATGAGTCGCGGCTTCAGCGATCCGTGATTCGGTCGACCGATCGGTCAACTGAAGAACCTACTGCCATTTTTTGGCAACGTTCGGTCGACCGAACTGCCTTCTCCTTCGGTCGGTCGACCAGTCGATCGACCGAACCTGGGCGGGGCAGTTTTCTTTGCTTGGTTCGTTTTTTGGTTTCGTCTTCGCTAAGTCTACTTATATAACATTAACTTTAAAACATAAATATTATATAAGGATTACCCCCATTCAGATTCAATAAAAATATCTAAAAAATAAAAATCCTTAAGAATCAAAATCTAGTTTTTGGGGTCTAGTACAAATTTTCCGAAAACGAAAATTTTCTAACTTTTCGAGTCAAGTATAGGTAGGCTAAAGGCTTCCAAAAAATCATAAAAAATATCTCGTTATCTAATTTTAACGCAAGGAACAATTACCGTCATTTTTTATGTCAAGAAACTATCTAGGTCATATAGCCCTCCAAGGAGCTCCCTAGGCTTAGTGAATTCAGGGTGGTTTCCGAGTTTTCATGTTTTGGGTTTCGGGTTTAGTTTTAGGGTTCTTTACATCATAAAGAGGATTTACAACATATCTAGACACCCTAAACCTAAACTCTAACTTCTTGAAGAGTTCAAGCGTGTCGACCAACGTCCTTTCGATTTTTCGATTTCTCCGATTTTTCCAATCGCGGACGTCGTGCGCTAGCCGATATGGAACCTGAAAGATTTTCTCAACGAAACATTAGTTCCATGTTTGTTATCATCAAAACCGAGATTAAGACCAAGGTTGAAAACCTTAAGCCAACATCTACCACCTGCAGAATGACATCAACCGTCTGCTCCAAAGATGATGCGACTACCCTCACCAAGCAGGTAGCCCGACGAACGTCATATCTGACATCCTCACACCCGAAGGTGCCTAAAGTGACTAGTCAATATCCATACCCTCACCCATGTCTGGAGGGTACTGCACCGAAATGGTCCTGGACCGAAGTCCTCTCCAAGGTCGTAGCCTCTAGATCGACAACAACCATGCAACTCGACTCCAAGAGTGCAACAAGCTATATCACCATGATCAACAATATAACAACAACTCCAAGTGATAACGACATGAACAACATGCTAATAACATAACATCATCATGATCAATATTATAACAACTCCAAGTGATTATAACATATCAACAGGATAATAACATGCTCAATAAGTAAACGACACCACATATAACAACATGATATGTGTACGATGACTAATCAAATGCACCATAAGATTAGCATAACATACTATGATCAAGAATAAACACCAATAAACAATAATAAAATGTAACACATGCAATTTCTCTACATGGCATGCCCAACAATAATGTGCAACAGGAGTTCAATAAATATTAAGAAGCAAAACAAACATCGGTAGCAAGTGTATTTTCATAATTTATCTCCGATGACAAATCATCAGACAAGGGACGACATACTTGCAGGCTCAACCCATCACCAAAACTACCAATATTTCACACTAACTAACCCACTAATTTTCAGACTAATAATTTAATATTATTTAAACATCTAAGCAATCAACCTACTAGAAGGGAATTCTAACAATATTTTCTTGGAAAACTGACCCTACCATCGCGTTCAACACATGAAAATTTACAACTTTGGTATTCACTTCAACTCGATCCGACGACTCTACGATCAACTACAAAAATACTCTAATAATCTACAAATCAATCATATTTCATGCGATACAGCTCTCTTCTTTAATTAACCTATTTATTAAATCAAATAAATCTAAAATAACCCTCTCCCTCACTCGTCTCCTGCCCCCCGACCTCCCTGCCACGATGCCGCCTCCCCTGCTCCACTCGAACCCATGCCGATCGGCCCTCCTGGTCGCAGGTGATCGCCCCGACTGTCTTGTCAGCCTCGTCGGCCTCTCCCGCGGCCCCCGACGCCGAAGGGACACCCAATCTCTCTCTCTCTCTCTCTCTTCACGCCCCTCACCTACAGCTCGCCGCCCCCTCCTCTTCCGGCCAGCCACCTAATCATCGTCGACCGGCGACTCCACAGCCCTGCCCTCTCCTCGACCCTCCGGCCTCGCCCAATCCCACGACTGATTGAGTGGCAGCCCAAATGGCCCGCCCCGGCAGCGCTCGACTGCTCGGCGCCGCCATCGTTGCGCAATCTGCGTGTGGCAACCCTCTAGCTGGTCGACCACGGCATGGCAGCCCGCAACCACTACACACGGCCGCTGCGTGACATTTGCACGCAGCCAGCCTGCGTGGGCTACGGCGGAACCATCTCTTCCCCTCGTCTTCGTCGTTAGATTCGTCAGAAATAACAACGGAAGTAAAGCAACGAAGTGGATGAGATCTCCTACCTCGATTCTGCGACTCCGGCGACAACGAGCTCCACCGGTAATACGCGCGCTGACTCCTCCTTCGCCTACAAGTTCTCCTCCCTCCTCTTTCTCAACCTCCCACCACGATAGCTCTCCCTCTGTTAAAACCTCTCACCTCACCATTACCTGCAACCCCCATGCCTACCCACTTCTCAACAATCGAGTGGATGATTTGTTTTTTAATTAATTTAATTTTTTTTATATTGGTCATAACATACCTGATCGGGTCGAGTATTGACCCGACCCGCCCGATGCTCAGCCCTACGATAAAGAGGCGAGAGAAAGGAGCCACCTTTTAGCATTCCTATCCTGGTCATCTTTGCGCCACTGATCCCTGCTCTCGGTGCTCAATCTGGGCTGCCAGTTCGGTTGCTGGAGTGGAGATCAATCCCGGCGAGTCGTAGAGGTCGGTGTTCGCTTTTTGCTTTACTTCACTAGGTTTTTAGCTCAGAGGAGAACTAGATTGGATTTTGTTGTTGCTATTTGGGGAGCCAATAGGAGAGCGAGCCGGAACAGATCTCTTTGCGGCTCAGAGAGTTCGAGATGGGAAACCTTGCTGGGGTGGTCCGGTTAAGGCGGTTCCATTTAGTAGCTTTTTTTCTTCAGGTATTAGCAAATTGATAATTAGAGTGATCCTGTCCGAGCTGAGTAGGAAGCATAGGAATGCAAAGTTCGAAGCTTAGGTATAGAGTTCCCAAGTATAGAGTTTCTATGTTTGTTTTTTAACTACCTATCCACGTTTATCAGTTTATTGGATAATGTTTTTTTTTAGTTATGAATGTTTAGCTCTCCAACAATACTTTTAACTTCATCTTTCGTTTTTGCTGAATCCAGGGATCTGCTACGAATTTGCTTAAGGTTATAACCTTAAATCTAAAGATATCTTATCATCTCAAATTAAAAAAAGAAAGAATGTATCTTTTCATCTCTGATTAAACAAACGTAGATTTTCTTTCTTTTTTGAGACTGAATTAATTGCATATTTCTGTTTCTAGGAGATATTGTGGATATATTGGTTGTGATATTGTCTTCTTGAGAAAAAAAAATGTATTGGCGTATGATTAAGAGCAGTTGCTATATACCCAATGGTTGTTTGTCTTAAATTTCATGTTAGAATATTTTTTTAATTAAAATATATATATTTTTTATTTTTAAATATTTTTTTATGGGCTACGATCAATTATGATTTTTGATCTAAATGGATTAATCTTATGATCCTATTTGAGATGCATATTGGCTCATTTAATTTAATCCATACGACTTGAGCTCGAAACACTTAACCTTGATTTGTGTGATTAGTCAAGTGTAAGTCCGATTAATGAAGCCCGTGATGGAGAAGGCCAATTTAATCAATTATAAATAGAGGCTAGGTCCTCTCTACACACAATGTGAGAATCAGGGATTAGAAATCCTAGCTCATTGTTGTTTTTCCCATCAAAGCGGAGCCTTTTGAGAAAGTGATGTAGAGAAAGATCTAGCTATTTCTAGAGATCCAGAAAATTAATTCCGCTGTACTTCTATCTCTTCAAGCAGGATCTTTCTTTTATCTATTTACAATTAATATTCTTAAATTCATATAATTATTATGACATTAATTTTTTCTTACAATTGGTATCAGAGCCATATTTACATAAATTAAGAATCCAATATATATATATGATGATTTATTCATTAAAAAAACCGGTGATTTATTGATGTTGCATGTGAACTTGATGTTCCGTTCATGTTTATTTATAAAAGAGTAATGTTATATTCTCCTAATATGTGCTAATAATCCTCCTAACATTCACAATGACATGAGTTATAATTTTATCAATAATTATGAATATTTTATTATACGTAGGTGTTAGTATGATTATTAGGCACATCAAGGATATAGCATTTTTCATCTTGGATTGATGCCACCTTTTAATTAAAACAGCACAGTAATTATTGTTTCTTGAACACGTTCCTTTTTGATGCTGTAATAATTTTTCCGCATTATCACGTTCCTTTTGATGATGTAATAATTTTTTCACATTACCTTTTGGTCATTACGCTGAACCTATCTGCACCTCGCGTGTCGTGCTGCCGTCGTATGGCCTGCAGCACTGCTGAGTTGCATCACGAGTTAATTGTGGTGACTGAACATTTTTTTTTATAGTCTTCATACATTTTGACTAATTGATGTTAAGATTTGTTTATTAGAATTTTCTACATTAAATTAATTCATTCTTATCATTAATTAATGCTGGAATATAAACTGTCATCCTCTTTTTGCTATGCACGTCGACCATTAATTCATTCATTCTCACCATTGTAAGGCGCTGCGTGCACCGTGAGGTTCGCCAATTTTTTTCCTTAAAACTAGACGTTTGATTTAGTCTTTTGACCGACTTTTAGGAGATTAAGTTGCAAGATTATTTTACGTGTTCTCATCGATATTTTAGAAAATAATTGATCATGATTCGATCTATTGGACTGGGAGCAAGTCCTATTTTGCATGGGCTCACGTCGATTTATTTTTCAACACAATTTTAACCGATTCACTTGATTTTTCATCGGTTCACTAAATTTTTTGATTGATTCAATTTAAATTATATTTGATTCAGCTCGTTTACATTTGATTCATGATTGATTGATCCTTTTATGATTGATTCAATTTTGGTTCAATGAATTTTTTATTAGTTCATTATATTTTGATCAATTTACTTTATAATTAGATTATGGCATGAAATTTTGAATACAATATTATTGTCGACCACTCATGGTCCTATATGAACATAACATATATTAGTTTATCATGCTAATTTTGCTCATATGTTATAATTAACCTTAATATGTTATTGTCAATTTTATTTTGTTGTTATGGTACATATGTTGTACGTAGAAATGTGGTTTTATTTATTTATGTTATTTTTCTACATATTGACTTAATTATTTGCTTTTTTAATTCATGCAAATTTTATGAATGTCAATTTATTATTGTACATCATGACATATTTTGCCTCATGTGGGGTCATAAAATGTTGATTTATTATTTTGTCATCGTACTTTATACTATGCTATATTTTGCTTCATGCATAGTTGATATAATGCACATGATAGTATATTGCTCGTTTTAATACATGGATGTATTTAGACCCAATAATATTTGTGGATCATTTTTTTAAATAAATCCACTATTCATGAAAGTGTTTTTACAATATTTAAATTGTATTAGAATTCTTTCTCATTGTATTTAATTTTTGGAGCCTTGTGTATTTATGAGTTAGAATTTTGATCCCAATATTTATTTATTTTTGTCGAATTTTGATCCCAATATGAGCCTTGTGATTTAGTATATTAAATATCATGATATAATTGATCACATGATTTAGTATATTTATATTTATGTGGATTACTTGAAATATATATTAATTCATTATTGTAAATAATGCTACCATTTTTTATATATATGAAACCTAATATCGCTACAATTAGGTGGAGATATTGGCATAATTTACATTCACATAAATATAAATAATATTTTGAAATGATCATTGATTTAAATTCATTATTAATTATCGTACCTTTAATTTTGTACCAACTTTGCAATATATATTATGGATTTGAATATTTGACATGTCAGCAATTGATTCATGTATAAGATTTTTCACTGATTATTGCTTGTAATTACTGACAAAGTGGGATTATTTGTAGTGATTAGTGATTTTTCTTACCATACGAGAAATGCTTCAAATTAATTCATTCAATAGTTTATCCCAAAGGAGGATTATTGGGTGTTTTAATTGGAAATTTTGTAATGGAGTTAGAAGGGTGTGCATTGGTCTAGAAATCTGTCTACCCAAAGGTGATAGATTTTCGAAAATCAGTGTATTCTCATTATTTAACTCATTCAGATTTTATTTTGCGATTGCATGTTCTGCCTAAAGGTGAATATGTAATATTTTATTAGCCTCAATTTCAATTATATTACATGCCCTATAATTTAATCTAACATATTGTGGTGAATTTATTAGAGTGTGCGCTGGTCTAGAAAATATGTCTGCCTAAAGGGGACATGTTCTCGAAAACTAATGTATTCTCATTGATTAACTGATTCATAAATCGATCACTTGTTGATAAGATAGTGACACTCATAGGATGTGAAGAAAATAATTGATTAATATATATGTGAAGGTCAGTGGGAGAAAAATATTTTTTCAATTAGTAACTAGCTGAATATCAAACTATCTGATCAAATTTTTTACAATTAGAGATCTTGTAAATAAGGAGACATTATTGTTGAACACATAGAAATAATCTTTATATTAGTATATTTCTTAACCAAGGGACTTAGCCCCATAGTCTTTGAAAGACATGTTGAAAATATGGGTATTTTGAGTTCTTTTAATATGCTTGGTTAGTGGGAGTTTTGTTTTTTATTTATGCTAATTATTGAGCAATTTGATGCGTAATTGTTAGATATTATGTTATTGCATGCTTAATAATACATTCATTTTGTTTTCTATTATCACAATTATGTGTTCAACATATTTAAGATCCGGTATCATATTGAATCAAGTTATCTCTTGATTGATACCATATTTGGGTCTAGTGACATGATGATTTTAGTTAACCATATACGTTCAACATATTTAAAATTCGGTATCATATTGAATCATGTTATCCCTTGATTGATACCATATTTAAGTATAGGGACATATTGGTTTTCTTTATGCACATGTGTTTAATATATTTGAGACTCGGTATCATTTGAATCAAGATATCTATTGATTGATATCATATTTGAGTCTAAGACATCATGACTTTGTTTATAAATATGTGTTTTGCATATTTGAGACTCGGTGTCATATGAATCAAGTTGTCCACTGATTCACACTATATTTGAGTATAGGGACATGATGATTTTTTGAAACCATACTCTTTCTCTTACCGAAAGGTATATATAGAAGAGAAAGTATGAGGATTGACAATGAAAATAACATTAGTATTGTTGGATCATTTTGAGTGTTATTTTCATGCTACACTCCACACCAATGACAATTGTCGGCAATGTCAGTGGTATTCGTGACCATGGAAAGTCTTATGTCCAGGAATGACGTGATGATTGCTATGATCCAATATTATTGGTTTGTTGATAGGAGTCATAATAAGTGTTGCATCTTGAATCATTTTTGTTTGTGATCATAATTTTGTGATTAACCGAGAGTCATTTTTAAATGAATATTTTCAAATTATAGTTTTGCAATTGACCTTGCCCAAATGGGAGAATGTTAGAATATTTTTTAATTAAAATATATATTTCTTTATTTTTAAATATATTTTTTGTGGGCTACGGTCAATTGTTGTTTTTGATTTAAATGGATTAATCTTATGATCTTATTTGAGATGCATATTGGCTCATTTAATTTGATCCATGTGACTTAAGCTCGAAACACTTAATATTGATTGGTGTGATTAGTCAAGTGTATGCCCGATTAATGAAGCCCGTGATGGAGAGGGCCTATTTAATCAATTATAAATAGAGACTAAGTCCCCTCTACACATAATGTGAGAATCAGGGATTAGAAACCCTAGCTCATTATTGCTTTTCACATCAAAGCAAAGCCTTTTGAGAAAGTGATATAGAGGAAGATCTAGCTATTCCTGGAGACCCAGAAAATTGATTCCGCTGTATTTCTATCTCTTCAAGTAATATCTTTCCTTTATCTATTTACAATTGGTATTCTTAAATTCATGTAATTATTATAGCATCAAATTTTTCTTACATTTCATTCTTACCTTAATACTCCTTGGGAATATTCAAGGATTTTGACTTATGGCACTTTTGCAGAAATGTTGTTACATAGGTCGTTTGATTTTGTCAATGGTTTGGATGAAATGAAATGTCAATTTGTAAAAATTTCCTGCTACAAATCTGATAGATGTTTCTTTGAGTACAATATTGCCTTCATGAATCATGAAATAATTGTGATTGACTAATTATCTTGGTTTGGTTTGGTTTGGTTTGGTTTGGGATCTCAGTCCATGGAGTGGTCTGCTACAAGCTTTTCACTTTATAATTTGTTTATTTATTTCTGTGGTTTATCAGGATATGCTGTCTCATGCCTAGGAGTAAACTCCAAAAGTGCTAGCAAGGACAGAAACAAGTTGAGTGGTTCAAGCAGTAAGGTGTCTGCAGCATCTGTGCCTCCGACACCTCGTAGTGAAGATGATATATTGCAGTCAGTGAATGTGAAGAGTTTTACATTCAATGAACTGAAGATAGCCACTAGGAACTTCCGACCAGATAGTATGTTAGGGTAGGGAGGCTTTGGTTCAGTGTTTAAGGGATGGATTGATGAACAAACTTTGGCAGCTACCAAACCTGGCACTGGATTGGTTATTGTTGTGAAGAAGTTAAATCAGAAAGGCTTGCAGGGTCACAAGGAATGGTTGGTAAGTTTCCTTTTCCACTTAATTTGGTGAATCCTATCTTTTTCATTTTCTTTTGGCAATAACTTGATTTGGATACTATGTCTATTCAGTTCTTGGACTTAGAAATATATATATTAGTGAGAGTTGATCATGGCCCTGCTCTGCATTCTGCGATAAATGTGTCAATTCTTTCAATTTATGATTAATTGAATGAGCAAATCCCACTATCTTGTGGGCAGAGGTAAATTACCTTGGTCAGTTGCCGCATCCTCATCTTGTAAAGCTTATTGGATACTGGAGGATGAACAATGGCTTCTTGTGTATGAATGTCTCGCGGGAGCTTGGAGAATCATCTTTTCAGGAGTAAGTTTATTGGATAAATTGAAAACTATGTCTTTACTTTCTACTTCTACAATAAATTTATCTGAGGTTTTCCACCGTCCAGTATTATTGAACTATATGGTGCAGTAGATCATTATTCTTTGTAATTTGATGGTCGCACATGAGGCTCATATTTTCAACCACTCTCTTGGAACCTCCGTATGAAGATCGCTCTGGGCGTTGCAAAAGGGCTCGCGTTAGCATAGCGACAGGGCAAGAGTCATATATCGTGATTTTAAAACCACTAACATTCTTCTAGATTCTGTAAGTGATTTGGTTTTTGTCAATTTGTAAACCAACATAATTATAGACACTCACCATCTATTGCTCTTGTTCTATTTATACAGAACTACAATGAAAAACTCTTGGATTTTGGATTGGCAAAAGATAGCCCTGATGATGGTGAAAGCCATGTCTCAACGAGGATCATGGGAACATAGCATCATGGGAACATATGGATATGCTGCTCCTGAGTACCTTGCAACAGGTGATCTTCTTGCACATGCTGAAGTTTAATTCTCCACCAGTGTTGGGAAAGTTCAAGTTGTAGTTTGGGTTGTTATTTATTTGCAAATTACTAACTCTTTGACACACAGGCATGATCCAAATGGTCAATTTTTTTAAGTCATTTAGTTGATATTCTAACATGTAAATTAAATGGAAGGGAAATTGATGTTATTTTATGGAGTGTCCTAATTGAGAGTATATTCATTCTTTCTCATCTTAGTTTATTCATGGGCCTCCTGCATTGAAAAGATCATCCTATACAAGCTTATATGAGCATACTGAAGCATGACAAACTACTGATGCAAATTTTGTCAATTTTCATTTGTAAGGACATTTGAGTACCAAAAGCGATGTGTACAGCTTTGGAGTTTTTCTTCTCGAGATGTTGACTGGCCGACGTGCCATAGACAAGAACCAACCACCTGGAGAGCACAATCTAGTGGACTGGGCAAGGCCTTATCTTACAAGCAAGCGAAAGATCATCCGCATCCTGGATGCACGGTTGGAGGGGCAGTATTCACTGGAAGGAGCACAAAAGGTTGCCATTCTCGCACTCCATTGCTTATCAACGCAACCAAGGCACAGGCCAACAATAGATCAAGTGGTGTCTGCACTACAACAGCTTCAGGATGCCAAAGACATAGGAAGAAATCCACGGTATGAACAAAAGCCAAATGGCCAAAGCATTGGTGGCAATTCAAGCAGGTTGGTTAGGAGGAGATCAGAAGAAATTGTCAAAGGAGAGGTTGCTCATCCTACGCTCTCAGCTTCCCCACTTCACACTAAGTGAAGAGAAGTCTCATGTGATGCAACTTCTGATGGAAATAGTAGAGAAAAAAAAGGAAAACATAAAGCTGTGTTATACTTGCAAGCTCATTATCTTTTCGTACATATTCCTTCTTTTGGATCATCATGTTGACATTATGTTCATATATTATATATCACTTTTTACACTCAAGTCAATTGTCCAATTAAAAGTTCATATCAAGGACAGCTGATGTTACAATGATTGAAGGTTCCTGCTAAAATGTGGCAGTTAAATTTGACTATATATTATTAGTGAACAAAGACAATGAAAAGATCTTGAAGTCAAATTATTGATAGATGCTGAACTTTTAGGCTGCTTATTCATGGCTTTCCTTTACTGTTTGAACAATTAAAAGTATTGTTTCTGTGTGTAAGGCAAATTGCAGTGTGATCAAGTTAGAAAACAAAGATCTTAAACACCTCAAATTCATCTGTTTTTCTTCAATTTCACCTTTATATAATTCTATTGTTGTTTAAAATTGAAGTGCCTCAAAATATAGCTTCACTTTTACCAATTTTGGGTACCAATCTATCCAATTTTGGATAGATTGGAGTATCTTGTGAAACAAAGGGGAAAAAAGAGAACATCAATCTAATTGAAATTTGTTCAATTAAATTAATTTAACTATATATATATATATATGTGTGTGTGTTTTTTTTTTTTAAGGATTATTTTGATGCGGTTATTAAAAATAAGGGGATATAATTTTATCATTTTACGGATGACTTGATGAATAGCCCATATATCTAGTATCCTCATTTATTAGTCCTACAATACCTGCTGCTTATTTGGAAAGCATTACATATGTTGTCTCTATTGGTCAAGAGGCACGACCTTACTTGAATATGATTTGTTCTTAGTAGCGGATCCAATATAGACCCGTGGGCAGGGTAGTGATTTTTTTTAAAAAAATTCATAGTACAATACCTTAATTGTACCAAGCTTGGAATCTTTAATAAGCCCTTCTGGGTCAACTGGTCAAGGGCATGGAACGATGAATAATAGACTACGGGGATGAGAGGGTCAAAGAGAAAGAGAGGGTCATTCAATTCATTAAGGTAAGTTTTGATAACAAAATTAACAAATTTTATTGCCTGATTTGAAATATGATTGATTACATGTTTTAATTAAACTAAATGATGAAATGATTTATTAGAAGAAAAGTATATAATTACCTAATAATTTTTCTTGTTTAACACAAATTATTTATATTATATATTTTTTTTAATGGTCAAGATACCAAAAAAAATTCTAATAATTTTTGTATTTTTTATTTTTTTAAAGATAAATGAAAAAAAAATAAAAAATTTGTCGAGTAGAGAACTAGATTTATGAATAATTCATTTAACAATTAGATACATAAATAATTATTTAAATATTTTTATAAGAATAAACCGTCTCCATCGTGGCGCAAATTTGAAAAGTGAACTTTTGAAAATTTATGTATTAATTTGTCTCCACTAGTAAAATTTTCTTGATCCGCCACTGTCTCTTCTATAGGCTCGTACAATTGTATTCTTGGGTGTAAAGGAGACAGACAATTCAATCTGATTGATGAATAATGACCACGAGATTAGAACGTGATTAATGACTCAAATTCCTAGGGGATTGAAGTTGTACGTTCCAATTCGTTGATCTAATCGAATTGGATGATCTCATGGTCGTTTGACCTACTACTAAAAAAACTTAGCTTCAAACTTTTTTAAGAAATTAATGATTAATTATTCACGAGTTGGACAAAAACAATACCGAAAACCAATATGGTTAGGAAAAAGAAATCAAACGTTGGATTTCAGGGAGAAATTTAAACTATATAATTACTAATAAAGAAAATTCAGAATGAATTTCTTGAGAAGTACTCAAGTTAATCAAATATGTTGTAGGAAGTAATTTAGTGTAATTTTTAAACAAATTAATTGACAATGTGGTATTGTACATGGATTTGGGCCCACAATAAAACTAAAAATAAATACTTCGATTTGGGCCATAAATCACATAAATATCAAGACTCGTTATCCAGCTCCCTCCTTTTGTTTGCTTCTTCACGCCATGGCGGCTCTTCATCACGCTTGTTCCGCCCCGCTCGCGCGCGTCCTGCACTTCCGTGCTGCTTCCTCCATCGCCTCCTCCCCTCCGGTGCGCTTGCCCCGAGCCGACTCCCGCGTGCTACTCGGCTTGTCCGAGCCGGAGCTCCGCCAGCTCGCCCTCGAGTTCGGGCAGGTAATCTAAGTTGATGCCTGTCACCTGTTTGTTTTTATTCCTCAACAAGAAACTTCGATGTGGTTTCTTCTCCTTCTCATTTTCGTCTTATTGAGCGTCGTTTGGCACAGCAAAGTTACCGCGGGAAGCAGCTTCATGATCTGCTGTATAAGACCAAAGTGAAAGAAATCCAAGACTTCAGCCACTGTGGGTCTCTTCGCTGAATTTCCTACTTTCTTCTCGTGGAAAATGAACCAAAGGATCTCAATTTTCTTGTTCAACGTGTTTTTACTCGCTTTTATGCTATTCTTTTTTTGTTAATCGTTATAAATTTGTGGTTTTGGTTGTATTTTATCGCATCCTAGACATGCATTGAGAGACATGTTATATTTTTCTTCGACAGTACCACAAGCATTTCGGGACAGTCTTCGAGGAGCTGGGTGGAAGGTTGGAAGATCTCCCGTTCACCATGTAGTTTCTGCAGCTGATGGCACTCTTAAGGTGACAATGTCTCCTTTTGTTTTTCTCCTTTCTTTCCTCCAGTTGTTGGTCTGGTGGTTTACTGATGTACTATACTACAAGAACTCACTTTACTACTTTAGTTCTTAAGTATTTAATTCATGTATGAATATGCAACTCGCAATTGAGCTATCATGAAGAATTGTGCAATAAATATTACCACAAAGGGCAGAGATTTCTGAAACTAAATCTCTGATAACTAGAATATCACTTATTTGGTTTTGTGATATCAGTTCCTTGAGCAATATATTGAACTTAATGCATTACTGATTAGGGATTCACAATGTTTCCATTATGAGTTTGATGCCCTCATTCCGAGTTAGAAGATATAGTCTCCTGAAAGTTCTGTTTCCACTATCTAAGCTTTAATAAATATGTTTAAGTAGGCTACAGGTAGAAATAGGAGAAATTCCCTTGTACATGATCTTGTTGGTTGAGCTTGCAAATATAACTCTCGTACGTCCATTCTCATTTTGAAGATTGAAGGGCTGTGTCCTGAATGCGAAAAAATGAGTATTTCATTGGAAGACTTTGCGCTACCAAATTAATGGATCAGGAGGTTCTATTCTGTTACTTCTGTATAGTTTGTGCTTTACTGGAACATATTTGACATCAAAGAAAATGTTATATGTGAATCAGAAGTCCTGATCTATGTAGAACAATGAATTGCTTAGGATACTTCTGTATCCTAATACTTGGCACTCAAATGTAAAGAAATGTATAATAAACTAATAATTTATTTAAACCAGAATGAACCTCATTGTGGTAACCATCGGGTTCAATAATGTATTTCTTGCTAATAATTATTTGCATAGAACTGCTAGTTAAGAAATGGGCACATTTGCTGATATGCTTTGGAGCCATAGTTGCCTGTATCATGTTTACAAACAGAGATGGGTAGCAAATGCTTTAGCTGTTTCTTGGTTTCTAGATAAGACTTCAATCCGTTGCTTTTTTTCCCTTCAATTGTACCTTTAGCATACATGATTCTCTTGTAATAAGGTAATAATCTACTACATATTCTCTACTACTCTATTCCACCATGCTATTTTGACCTTGCAGATACTTATAAAGTTGGAGGACAATAGATTGATTGAAACTGTAGGAATACCTGTTGAAGATGATAATGGTTCCTTCCGCCTAACTGCTTGTGTGTCATCACAGGTATAAGGTTCCAACTTGGATGATTATCGCATCATGTTTTTCTTTTCTTTTTTACCGACTGAACATTATTCCTCTGCTTGTGATATATAACCTTAGAAATAATATTTTCATATAAATCCATTCTTTAAGTGTTTTAAAGTTTGACTTTTTTTCTTTATTTTGCAAAATAACAAAGGTTGGCTGTCCCTTGCGCTGCTCATTTTGTGCTACTGGGAAGGGTGGCTACTCAAGAAATCTCCAACAACATGAGATTGTTGAGCAGGTGTGGTCTTCCTCTTCGATCTTATATAAAGAACTCAGCTTTCAAGTTTTTCTTGAAGTTTCTTTGTTGAGTTCTAGTCAACCAAATTGTGGATATAGGTATTGGCTATCAAGGAGCTCTTCAAGCATAGGGTCACAAATGTTGTATTCATGGGCATGGGTGAACCAATGTTGAATCTCAAGTCAGTTCTTGCAGCACACACATGCCTGAATAAGGTTTGACGATTTGCTTATATTTAACATCAGTGCCAACAAGATATTAATCGAGACACAACTAAATGAAGTTCCTCACAATTGCAATAATTCTTCAAACACGTGTTTACTACATGTTTCTCTAAATTCTGTTGGTTTATGTAAAAGCATTTTGCAGAGCCAAAATGAGTGCTTTTTGGTCTACCAATGCCATCTCTTAAGATCCTGTGTAGGACCTTGTTGATTGTCTAGGTGTTTCTTATTTATTATTTCTCATCATTGTACATTCTCTGGAATGCCTCAAGGATGTGCAAATTGGGCAAAGGATGATGACAATATCAACAGTTGGTGTACCAAATACAATTAAGATGTTGGCAACATACAAGCTTCAATCAACATTGGCTGTGAGGTACGATCCCTTCATAACAATCATTTCTGATGTTTAAGACTCCTTTATTTTCCCCAAAGAGAAATCGTATCCAAGTCAACAAAATCTTTACATGGAATACCAAGTCCATAATTCTATTACTCCCTTTATTAGTATGTGCTTTTGATAGTTGCAGATTCCATGTTAACCTTGTAATGGCTGTGTGATATCCTATCATATTCTATATCACTGCAAGATGTGCATTTATTCTATAGATTAGTTAATATCCAAAGTGCAGATGACATTCAAAAATTGAACCATCCTTCTTGTCATGTAAATTTTTTGCATTCAGCAACAGTAACACACTTCTCGTGTTATTTTGTTAAGCATGCTATAATTTTTGGAATGTGATAATAACCACCTTTATTGCCACATTAATAACTTCTAAACTAGTAGTATCAGGCCAGTTGACTTCTCTTCACTAATCTGGACAACTAGGCATGAATTACCATTACACTGGCTTTTGTTTAGTTCTACTACATGGAATTGAGCTTCATGTACACCTATTTCGTTTGTTGTTTTTACACTAATGATCTAATTGATTTGCCTTTATGAATCTTCAGCTTACATGCACCTAACCAGAAACTCCGTGAAACAATAGTCCCCAGTGCAAAGTCTTACCCCTTGAATGCTCTTATTGATGACTGCAAGTATTATTTTTCAGAAACTGGACGCCGAGTTACCTTTGAGTATACACTTTTAGGTACTTGGCTTGAATTAAACTTGTATCTGCATCTGATTTATAGCAAGAAGATAAACTAGTTTGAAATGTGTTTCACTGACCATTTGCTTTCATATGTATATGGAACAGCTGGTGTTAATGATGGAATAGAGCATGCAGCAGAACTTGCTGAAATGATTCATACATGTGGCCGAGGTTATCATGTGAATCTGATTCCTTTCAATCCAATTGAAGGTTCTGAATATAAAAGACCATACAAAAAAGCGGTATTCCCCCAAATTCTTAACCTAAGATGTTGAATTATATGCCAAAACTCTTGCTTTTCATTCAAAGACAATTGCTTAAATTTGCTGGAACTTTTCTGTGAGAACAGGCTCATACCAACAACATTTATCAAATTTCTGACGTGAAATTTCAGTAACCTGAATATTAGAAATTCATGGACTCAATTGTTTTCTAACAATCGCAGGTATTATCTTTCGTGGCAGCATTGGAATCAAAAAGGATAACTGTAAGTGTTCGGCAAACACGGGGGCTCGATGCAAGCGCAGCTTGTGGACAGCTAAGGAACGAGCATCAAAAAAGTCCACTGGTTGAACCTTCTACTGTTGAACCCCAACTGATGCCCATCTGATAACCACATGGAGTTCAACGTAAAAAGCTATGTTTGAGCCCCCTTCCACACACCTCCCAATGAGAGTGTGCCTGAGGAAGAAATGAAGGCTTCCTTTGAAGATATATTACCTGTTGGAGAGTCTAGATAAAGAGCAAGAGGCACATTGATTAAGCATACGGCATGGTTGAAGAGTATGGAATGCTAATTCATTCATGGAAATGATAGAGCAAAATTTTTGCAAAGCAAAACCCAGCTTGAAGAGTAAAATCCTCAATTATAGACATATTATGTTGTCGTTGGATCAAACACCAAAGATTGTAATAAGTTACAAGCTTGATGTAAAGCCTAGCTTATATTATTATTCCTCCCTTTCTTTGGTGAAGTTAATGAAATATCTAGGGATAAATTAATATAAAAAAACGTAGTCTATGAGCTTGATTTAAATCTTCATGAGTTCAAGTGGATCAACCAGTTATGATACTCTTTAGAATCCACTTTAAAAGGCATATGTTCTTGTGAAATGTGGGTTGTATTTCTTATTGTGAACCAGTATTGTCCTTTGGATTTGACATCGTTTGAGGATATTAGCACAATAATACTTTCTACTAAGCTGAATTTTATTTAAGTTTTTTGTTTGTTTGTGGGAGTTAAAATGAAAAAATCTCTCAGCCTCAGAAGCTTAATTGCTATTTCTCTGGAAGCACAGAAATGATGTGATTTTTTTTTTTCTGATAAGTCTAAAGGTATTACCTATGTGATTTGTGGGTTTTAGGCTGAATTTAATCAGGCCAATAATAGTGGGAAGCACTCTGTTCAAGATGAATGTTAAGAGTTAAGACAAATGAAATTTACAGGACGAATACGTGCATAGTCCAACCTATTGGAGATGAACTGTTTCTCTTTTATGGTGGAGTTTGGAAGGATAACAATTGCTATTCTGGGACTGGTTACATCATTTTAGATTGTGTTACTAGCAATATTCTTATAGTTATGGGCCCTGCCCGCTTCATTTGTCATAGTGCTTTGGTTGGAGACCATTTGGAGGGCCTTGCACAAGGTTATTTACTTCGTAGGATAAATGAGAATAGAATAAGGAATAAATTAATATTTATTATTTGAGGATAGAATAAGAAATAGATTAATATTTATTATTTATTTTAATACATGAATTAAAAAAATTATGAATAAAAGAATATAAAATTAATATTATATTTGATGCACATCGGATTTTAAAAATTCATATACAATTCTCCCTTCTTTATTATCCAATCTCATCCTATTCTAACCTATCCAATGAAGCAAACATAGCTATTTTTAATAGTGAACAATAAAAAGTGCTCTAGTTGAAGATATTAAATTTTAAATGAGAGATTTGGAAAATTATTGTTGTTGTTGTTCTCATATTTCTATTAATTTTGTTCAAATTAAAATCCAACTTAACCTGCTCTAGTTGAAGATATTAAATTTTAAAAGAGATTTGAAAAATTGTTGTTGTTGTCGTCATATTTCTATTAATCTTGTTCAAATTAAAATTCAACTTAACCTGGATCTAGTTCAACAGAAAATTCAAAAATATCAACCCAAATCGAAACTCAGTTGAACCAGATTTAATTTTAAAAAAAGTACGGAACATATAAAACGACAGTATTATGCTTCTTTTAAACACAATAAACGATTGAAACACATAAATATTAAATGAACCCAATAAAATTATGCATTAAACACATAATAATCATTATACTCAGAAATCAATTGAGTTCAAATCTTTTGAGAAAGTTTGGAATGTAGTAAAACAACAAAGTTTTGCCTTTTTTTAGTGCAATAGTCGATTCTAACACTAATATTAGATGACTCAATTAAATTATGCATTTAACATAATATTCAATATATTCAGAAATCGATACAATTTTAGTCTTTTAAAAAAGTTTGAAACTTCATCGATTTTGGAAGTATTTAATACATAATTTAATTAGGTTAATTGAATATTATACGTTCTAATCGTCTGTTGCTTCTAAAAGAAGCACAATTAACCTATTTTGCGTATACCAATTTTCTCCCATTTAAAAGAGAGATACGATTAATCTAATTTGTAGGAATATATACAGTTAAATTTAACTAGTACTAGATACATGTAGAGATCAGCTTTTGACATGTGTTTCCGACCCGATAATTTCAAGTTGAAGAACCAACTTAACCCAACTTCGGAAAAAGAAGCAATGACCTAATTTGTGTTGGAGCGAGCTCTAAGGATCTTTTTTGCATCAATTTTTCAATTTTTTTATACTTTTATTTAATCTTTAACAAAGTTCAATAGTATTATCTAATCAAATTGAAACGAACCAAACTAGTATGATTTGAAAAATTTATATTCTAATTTTCAAAATCACATATGTATATTATTAATTTTTTTAAAAAAATATTCAAGTTTTTTTAGATCTGCATTGAGAACTCCAAACTGATCCAAATAAACTTGGATAAAAAAACTGAAATCCAAGCAACCCCCAAAGTATCTAGAGCTGGATCACGTCAGTTTTTGTTTTGTTTTGTTTCTTTTTGGCACAAGTTGCTTTTAAATATTTAACAAGTAGACATAATGAATTTAATTACTGATAAAAGAAAAGTGAGTACAAGAGTCGTCCTTGTTGATCTTAAAAAAAAATGAGACGAGAATAATTGTCAAACTACTAAAAATTAGTAAACCCGGAAAACAAATAGATTCCACCATGTTCGTTAAACAAATAAAGATATCATCTATAAATTCATCATATCACAAAATCTTCAGCAGCATAAAATATATTAGGTACAAAATTGTGGTTTTCATCAGAGATCACAATGGGTAGGTACCAAGTCTGGAGAGGGGAAACAAACAGGGAAGGAGAGGTTGGATGCCTTCTTTCATTGTAGAAATGCCGCCACTCTGTTTAGCAAGTTTAGGCCAAAAACTGTTTCTTCGCAATTGATTTTGATTGTGATATCCAATGGTTCAGAGAACTTGCCCTCAGCCAATATAGTAAACAGGACTGGCTTTGAGCTACTCAATAATTGCCCACTGAAACGGAAGCACAAACCGGATGCATCATCAATATTAAAAGAAACTGGGATGTCGGCACTCACAAGGGAAACATTAGAATTGCTTAGAACCTTAGATGCTAGAATTTTAGAAACTAAAATAATTTTATCCGAATCAAATGAATTGTCATCCTTCTGGTTGTCAATCTTCTCCATGTGATCCTTGAATATGCACCTGTTACATAATTTTGGAATATTAGCTAAACTTAATACAGCAGGAAAAGAAAGTATGATAGCTGAAAAAGTGGCATTTTAATTTCATACAAACTATAAACTTTTTCTATTTCAATACTGAGAAATGCTTTGTCATTCTATGTTTTCTATCTTCCAGGTAATCACACTATAAGACTACCCCATCCTCTATCATAACCTAATTATTAGGTAAATCATCTAACTCTTTCCATTGCCCAAGAATACCAAAATAATGGCATTGTCAAGCAAAAGATTTTATAACCTGTTACAATCCCGTTGATATATGAACAGCAGTATCGTGATACTTCTATATGTGCACATGAAAGAAGTGTATATTTGTATGTCTGAAGTGATCCACAAGGGCAGTAATATGAAATATGAGGGCACATCTATACCATGCGATTAGACATTCTGTGACATATGAATATTACTGACACTTGCATTTTTTATCTTTTTCGCTTTTGGCTATGATAGTCATGTAGTCCGGAGCTGCCTGGCGTATTTGAGTGCACTAATAAGAACTTTAAGGATATATTAGTGGCAAAGTAGGCCATGATTGACACGCCTGTATATTGGGGACTAACAAATGATCTCATTCTAAATACAAGCTAGATTTGACTTTAAATTTATTGGGGTAAAATTTCTCAATTTGGCATGAGCTTTTAAGGCTATAACTAATGTGTCCCAATCTTTAATTTTCACTAATTTGATTACAAACTTGAAAGACTTAAAAGTGGAAATTGCTGCTGAGCTACTTGGCCATCCAATGTATCATTGTTGGTTAAAACCACATTAAAGTTTGTATGGTTGCTTTGTTACAAGTGGATATTGCCACATCATCCAGAACCCACATTAAAACTTTTTAAAAGAGTGCAAAACATTAATGTATAATTTTCACTTTCATACTTTGCGCCCTTAGGTTTATAGCATTTTTTTCTTTTTTTCTTTTATTTTAAAAAATAAACTATGAATATAGGTCCTAGATGACATGGCACTATGTCCACTTCTAAAGAAACAACCACATAGTCATGCCAACTTAGCATTACAATGGGTAATTGGATGTCTAACTAACTTTTCCGACCACAACTAACACAAATTTTTTTAATGAAAAATTAAAGGCCGGGCCATATTTGTTAAAATCTTGAAAGTTTTAGACGGTCATATTTAGCAATTTTTCATTTTTTTCATTTGCAATTTTTAGGTGACTAAAAACGAGACTATATTTAGACTTCTAAAGTTCTAATAATATCAACCAAAAGATTCTGTTGTTTTAATAGTTAGCTGTTTAAGTACCTTATATCCAATATAGTCACTAATCAAATACTGTGGATATCAAAAAGGAACATTTTTAAAATCAGAAGAAATGAGATAGTCCACTGACCTCTTTGAATACTCAAACATCCCTGGTAATTGTTGTTCCTTATCTACAAATTCATGCATGCTCATAGAGAGTGGTCTAACAAAATATCCAATATCAGGCCACAACTTTGTCGAAAACTTTTTCCCATTGCATAACACTGCTAACTTGAATGGCAAAAGATGATGATGAAAACGGACTTGAATGACTTTCTTCACCCTTTGACCTGGATCTAAGGATGCAATCTCTTCAAAAGCAAGTAAAGCTTGTATATTATCTGTTGATGGTGGGCTATGGAAGAAAAAAATGGAACATGTGAGTTTATAAAAGTAATATGAGCAACAAAAAATTCCACAAGATGTAACTTCTACTAGACTGAAAATGAGAGTCCAAATTAAATAGTACAAAGAAAATGATCAGAAATGGGGCAGATAAATACCTTTCATGTTTTCCCATCACTTGATCTGAAGATTCCACACCCAAAGTAGACTCCCCATCTTTCAATGCTATATTTACTAATGGTTCAGAAGAGTAGTTCTCGAGAAAAACTTCAAGAAGTACTAAGATTGGGGATATAGTTGAAATTTCATATGAAAATGAATATTCTACTCTCAAGCCATTGCCAGCTGTAGGATCGAGAAGAATGTGGAGCTTTGGTCTAACAGTACAATTAAGATTGTTAATTGATATTCTGCCAGAAGAAGGCTGTGGAGGCTTTTTTACTGAAGTAGAAGCTGGTTGCTCATCCAGCCATGATTCCAGGGCTGACTTAGACATCAACTCTGCCAAATCTGTAGAGATGAATGAAGACAAATTTCCCTTGGAACTTTGACTTGCAAGATCGTAATCAACGCTAGCATCAGAAACATTAATTAGGACTTTTTCTTTGCCATCTTGAGCATCATGCAGAACTGAGACAGAAGCATGGTCACTTTCATTTGAATCAATTGCAGATTCATTCCCCTCACCATCTGAGCTGATGGAAGAATGATGAGAATCATAGACAGAGCCACTTTCTTCAATTGAAGATCCAGAAGACACATCAGGGTCATTTGTTCCAAATGAATTGTTCTTAGCCATTTTTGTAGCAGGAAATTCTGTCTCATTAAGCAGCCCTCTTTGGAGATTAAGATCATTATCAAGAAGGCTACAAGGTTTAGGAAGAGGTTCGTAACCAGGAGCTGCGTGAAGAACTATCTGTGAGAGAGACCCCGGTAGGTAAATCCGGGAAGTTTTTGTTGAGAATATTGTTGAATGTGTTCTTCCATTAAATATGTTTTCCCCAAACTCATGATGCATCATCCCATTATTGGGCATGCATGACTCGATCTCTTTGTCAGATGGAGAAGTTAAACTCTGAGGCATAAGTTTAAAAATGAAACGAGCACGATCACGGACATCATAATTCAAGTCATACTTTGCCAATTCAATAATATAGCTCAGAATCTTTCTGAATGTCAACAAATAATCTCCTTGCGCATGTAATATAACCTGCAAAGTAATACCAACATAAACAAGTTAGTCTGGCCAACTTTAATGATGAGGCATCATACTACTACTAGTGTCATAAAGTAGAGTAATAACTAGGAGGTAGCTTTTACCAAAATATTGTGCTGTTCTTTCCATTGCTACACTATCACATCAATTTCTAAACTAGAGATACTGACTAGGAAGTAGGAACCTACTAAATGTTTAAAGAAGAATAAGAACAATGAGAAAATAGAATGAATGACAAGCAAAAGGGAAATCATTTCAAGTTTTTTCCTTTACCTTTATCACATCCTCTAAACGAAATAAGAAAATAGCAATGTTAATTTTAGTGTTGCCATTACTTCATGAAAATGTTCTGCTTAATGTGCATTAACTAACTAGAAACAAACTAACATTTTTTTATTTAAAAACATGTAATATGGATATGACAAAAAAAATTTGGGTTTGAATCAACCAATACCAAATCAAACAACCCAAATAATCAACAAACAAGGAAGAAAATGTTACCATATAATGATTGTTAAGAAAATAAATGAATAGATTGCACTCCTTCCTAACAACTAAAGCTTGAAAATGTTGGTCAGTTAATCAAATTTAACATGCATGGTTGGTGGCACTTAATTTGAATCCTGCAAGTGTCAATAATTTTAAAAAATAAACCTCAGCTAAATTAATTTAGTCAGCATGTTCGGCATGGGTGAAATAGTCTAGTTCACCCGTCTACATGCAAGTGGAAGTGTTAATACTTAATAATATAAATGAATAGATTGTGCTCCTTTTTAATAGA
This sequence comes from Canna indica, assembly GCA_034359265.1. Taxonomy (NCBI): domain Eukaryota; kingdom Viridiplantae; phylum Streptophyta; class Magnoliopsida; order Zingiberales; family Cannaceae; genus Canna; species Canna indica. Next base: position 68,863,978 of record CP136894.1, on the reverse strand, counting down.
GTAAGATTTGGGGAAAGTTGGAAATTTTATCAAAGTAAACAATGACAAAGATTAAACAACCAAAGACAACAACAAAATGGGAGAATAATACAATACAATAATAAATAAAATTTCAAGATTGTTATCTCCAAATCAAACAGATTGCAAGAAAGCACAAAATTATCCAACTCTAGATATCAATACAGATAATAGACTGTCATGCTAAATCCTAAATATGACGGGAACAAATAATCCACTCAAGTGTAACACTAAGACAGCAAATACAGATATTTTGATGTTGACCTTGGTGGAAGTATTTAGGATCTGAAGCTTTGTCTCAACCTCCTCCGAAATAAAACACCATGCGAGATACTTCAGTATACTTGGTACTACTTTGGGAATAATCTGTCCAACAGAGCTGTACTCTCCTATAATCCAAATAATCAATGCGCGTGCTGCAGGGTCTTTTATTCTGTCCAAGTGGCAAGCCAATCGGACAATCACCTTCAATTGTAACAAATGAAGAGAGTAAAAGCATGTAGTAGATGTAACCAGCAACATAAATCTAGAATTCTGAACATATAAATAAAAATGAACCAAAAAATAGTAAGTTCTAATACCAAAGCAACACTCATGCAGTGTTGTCAAATAGCGGCCATGGCGTGGCGGATTTTGCTAAATCTGCCACACAGAAACTGCAACATGCGGTTTCTGTGTGGCGCTATGGCGCCCGCCATCCGCCATGGCGCCATGGCGGAAATGGCACTACTTCAACCTTTTTTTTTAATTTTTTTTTAAAGTAAGGGTGTTTGTGTAATTTTTTTAGAAGGGTTAAAATTAAAACCCTAAACTTCTTCATATGGCTGGCGGCTGCTCCCACTTAAAAATTTTCCACCAGCGCCTGCTCCATTCCGGCGATGAAATCCGGCGACAAAATCCGGCGATGAACTCCGGCAAGGAGTTCCGATGGAAAAATAACAATTTTTAATGTTTTTAAAGGTATTTCTCTCCCATTCACTTCTCTTCTTCATATCATTAATTTTTTCTTGTTTTTTAGGTTATTTCCTCTCTCTTTTCTCTCCCATACATATGTGCAGATTTTTTTTCCGATTTTTTCGATTTTACTTCTGTTTTCTTTTCTATCGATTTTACTTCTGTTTTCTTTTTTTTTCTTGTTTTCTTTTTTTCCTCTTTCTCTTCTGTTTTCTACTTTTCTTTTTTACTTATGTTTTTTTTCTTTCTTTCTTATTTGCGGCTCCTGTTTTTTTTACTTCTGTTCAATTCTTTTTTTTCACGTCTGTTTTTTTTTTTTCTGTTTCTTTCTTTCATACTTTTGTTTTTTTCCTATTTCTCTTCTGTTTTTTAGTTCTATACTTCTGTTTTTGTTTCTTTCTTTCATTTTATTCATTTCTGTTCATTTTTCTACTTATGTTTTTTATTCTGTTTCTTTCATTTCAGTTTTCATTTGATCATTTGAATGAGAGCTTCTCATTCAACTTTTTTAAAAAAAAATTCTGAAAATGTTGATGTTCTTATTAGTGCTTACTGCTTAGTTGTAGTTATATGTATATATATATATATATATATATATATATATATATATACACGGCCGCCATGCTTCCGCCATTGGCCGCAACGCCATCCGCCATATCTGTATGGCGGATTTTTGGCTTTCCGCCATGAGCCACCATCCGCCATTAATAACACTGCACTCATGGTGAAGTCATTCAACCTTTGTGAGCAGAATTTAATAATATATTTTGTAACTCCGCAGCAACAATAGATATCAAAATATGAACTAAAATCGCATTAAAATAGTTTCTAGGTGTGTAGATCTTATGAAGTTGGGTTTCAGGGGAAAAAAACTAAAGAGAAACCTGGCTTGAGCTTTACAAGAAATCTGAACACAAGACCTCTACGTGTTTATCTAAGCTTTAGTAACTTAAACTTCCAGTATAAACTAGTTTTGTCCACATATCCACTGTTTCCAACTAAATAATTATCTTAGGTCCATAAAACATTTATCCACAAGCACAGATCAGATCAGATCAGATCCAATCCAAGTAATTGATTAAGAGTTGCATGACTTGCATCAATAAGCATGACACATAATCTGTAAGAAAAAAAAAGCAATAAGGGGGAAATATATGACAACTCTAGGCTGAAGGATTTAGAAACAACTGCACCAATATAGCAAACATAATATCCCAGTGGGATTCATGAAATAACAAGGGAAAACAAGTGAAGCTTCTAATGCTTAAGCCAGATGGCAGATGAAATATCTCAGTGGCATCATAATTAGTGCTTATGAACTGAACTCATCAAGGAATGGTCTGAAAAGTAGAATGATAATCCGGCTAGCTACCTTCTCATAACTAGTTGGATCTTGCTTTATTATAGCTTTAATTGACATGATTGCTTGAACCAAAACACCTGCTTCTCCATCGATCAAGCTTAAATTGCTAATGGATGACTCTGCAAAATCATCCAAATTGCTGTTAGTAAAAACTTGTAACCATCAGTTTAGTTATTATATAATTTTAAGTTACCATGAAATATGAGCCCCAAAAGCCCTTCTAAGCAAGTAGATGCTATCATAGGTAACCTTTGTGCGCACAACCCAATTGCAGCCACTGTATCAGCAACAAATCTCCTATCTGGATCTTTAATATAATCCTAACAGCACAACTAGAAAAAAGGACATCAGAAATTATTTAAACCAAATGGTTATAATAATATGCAATGAAGATGCACCATTCCATGAACTAAAAGACAAATATATCCTGAAGCTATCTAATCAAGAAACCAAATAGCCTAAAATAAAACACATGATATTGCTCTCAATAGGGGGTTACAACATGAAAACTAAGTATGTCCAGATGAAGTCTTTCTTTATGCCTGTGATAAGCAAACCTCAAGATAATGCCCTACCACTCACTTTCACTTATCTAAAAAACAGTTCACAATTTTATTTTGGATGAACCTAAAAAAAAGGTAGAAATAGCTTGACTTGAAATTTCCATATGCAAAACACAATATAGAGACCCTAGGAAATTAAGAAGCTACAACACATTAGATAATTTCATCACCACTGAACCTTCACTAAACACATTTTCTTTTCCCTTTCTTGATGCTTGGTAATATAATGTATCAATTCTTCAGCTAGACATTTCTGATTCTTTGATAAATATATATCAATCAAAGTAAGCAACACATCCAGATCAGCAAAAGGCATATCCTTTGGCTCCAAGTTTCTAGAAAGTCCACTAAAACCAGAACTCCATTGAAAAACAAGGAACAGTAAATGTGTGTTCACTTTGTACTTATACAATCAAATAATCAATTACTTATTCTTCAGTTTACCCTCCAAAAGTTAATAACATAATGGTCCAGCTTTCCTATTAAATTGGTGGCACAGCTGATCTCTGTTAGCAATCTATTTATAGATGTCTCGGATAGTATTCATATAACCAAGATACAAAAGGATGAAGGCTCTGATACACACAAAAACGGACCTTTTCCATTTGGTCAATCCTACACGGCTACACCATAAATGAAGCAAACATAGATATGCTAGCTTAATATATAATATGAAACACACACTGAGAAGTACCTGGAACTCCTCCAAAATATTTGATATGGATGATTCTGCAGCAATAGTAGATAATATCTCAAGCTTCAAGGTTTTGATTTGATATGGATCAGAGCTACATACAAAAAAGTCTTCATAGTACGGTGAAAAAAATGAAGGAGCTGCTTTGGAAAACACCAATATGTTACAAAGAATCTGCAACAAACAACAAATGATGAATCAACCTGATTCATTCCCATCACAAACAAGTGGAGCAAAAGACAAAACGAATACACTCATAGAACAATATCTTCCTTTACATATCAACTGGGCCAAATGATAATAAGATGAACATGTGAATTATATGAATTCAAGGATGTAAAAGACTGCAGAAGGTATGCAAAAAGGATATATCTAATAAGCAAAGATCATGTCAGGCATTAAGTGTTGGATAGAGGTAGAAACTTATGGAGAATTCCTAGTCAAAACAGTTCGTCACAGATCAATGTTACAACTAAGGTTTAAAAAATCGCCCGAAACGGTATATACCGGCCGGTATATACCGGTTTTTGGGGATTCCGGTATTCGATATACCCGGTATTTGAAAATACCGGGTATATCATGTATACCGGGCGGTATATGGCGGTATTTCGCCATATACCACCCGGTAAGGGCGGTATATGTATTATACCGGGCGGTATATGTATTATACTACCCGGTATTACACGATATCGGTTTTTTTTTTAGAGTTAGATATAATTCTAATAATACAATTGATGAATAAATGCTTAAAATCAATATTCAAATGTCAAATACATGAATACAATGTTTAAAAGCCATTTGGTACTGAATTAGGGTTTTTCATAGATACAAAAGAATCATTACATTGGAGTTTAAAAGAAAGCCATTTGGGTCTAAAAAATCTCCGGGGGCTCTGCCCCCACACCCCTGGCCCCTTGACCCCCGCCCGCTAACCGGCTAGCGGGACCGCCGAAGACTCTGCGTAGCGCAACATAAGACGTAGCGCAACATCAACTAAGATGATGAATATCATGAGTTGGTACGTCTTATGTTGCGTACCAACACATGGTATTAATTCTAATGTTATTCTCTTGTATCTATGAAAAATCCTAATAGAGTACCAAATGGCTTTTAAACATTGAATTTATGTATTTGACATTTGAATATTGATTTTAAGCATTTATTCATCAATTATGTATTATTAGAGTTATATCTAACTTAAAAAAAAAAAAAAAAAAAAACGGTATGCTATTTTCCATACCGGACCGGACCGTGTGTCGGTACGGTACCGGTTTCGGCCGGTGACCGAAATTGGTACCGGTACCGAGATTTTAAACCATGGTTACAACAATTGAAAATCTCTTATGATTTACCAAAATAAATTTAGTTATCAAGTTTAGAGGTTGTAGCAGACAGCTGCAGTGATCTCCCATAATATGACAATATGACTATCAAAATTCTAGACTACTAAATTGATGCATGTAACAACAACATGAATGAGATTGCATTAGCTTATCGTCCGTGAATCCCTGACACTACTAGAAGATTAGACATACCATGAGTCAAAATTTGAAAATTAAACAGCAGAAGATATCTAATAATATAATAATTTGACTACAAAATTAATAATTTTGTGGATCCCTTGCGGACAAATGTAGTATATGTGTCAATCTAAAGCATTATCTTCCCTACTTCCTCAGTTTCCTTCTCTCCTCTTCATAGCAAAATTCAAAAGGGCTTAGCTATATGTAATATATGCAAGCCCCTCCCTCATGCACATAAAAGCAAAGATGTTAAGCTCTTTGTTAAGATGGAAAAAGTCATTGCATATAATGACAAGACATTTAACCACAAAATTAGTGAGTACTCAGATTTTGCAAGATGCAACTCTAGCAAAGCTCAAGCAAGGAAAGGACCTATTTAGGGTTTAGGAGAGACATATTTATTAATAATTTAAATTCATACATTAGCTTAGTTATGCTTTGTTATGATCTTCGGGTAGTTGAGGCATTAATAACTTTTTAGGCACTAGAACTGTTGGTGAGCACTTTTAAAAGAACTTCGCTAGGAAATCACCTATTTCTTGGAAAAGTGCAAGTTAAATTGGGTGATTACATTGGAAAAACAGTATTCAACTTTGAGACTCAACAATAAGCAAACTACCCAAGGCAAACAACCATTATAGAGCAGAAACTATTCTCATGAGGCTGCAACAAAAATAATGGGGAATTCAGTAAAACTAAGCATGTCAGGCACAAAGCTAGGCAGACAAACTTCACAGTGCAAGTTCAACAAAAAGAATACAAATGAGATAAGAATTGAAATTATGAACCATTGCTGGAATCAAAGTAGGGCTGATCCCCTCCCAACTCAATCCTAACTAATTAAATGGAAATATTTTTTTTAAAGCTTTTTCTTGTTATGTGTTTATCCACAAATCATTTCATAGTAGATTCTTCACAAATATTGACTCTTTAGTACAAAAATGGACTTGACAAGCAAAGAGCAGAAAAAAAAATACTAGAAGACCACAAATACTAGATGGAGAAAAAGATGTTGGCAGTTAAGGAAATGATAAAGTTAATAAAGCAGATATGAGAATCTGAATTTGGTTTGAGGGGCCAAAGAAAAATGGGATATTATCAAATAATGAAACACAAAAGATAAAATATCATTTAAGTGATGCCAATGTCAAATGCATCATTTTACCTTGCAATGGAAAGATGAGCTGTCCGTCTGAACAGTAGGGAAAGGAGAGAAAAAAACAGCTGATGGTACTTCTAAATTTCAAATAGGTAGATAATCAAATTTTAGATGCATACAACTACAATTTTTTGAGAGAGACTATATAAATACAAATTGAAAAGGCAACAGTTTAATCACATAAGACAATTTGCTAATGATAAAATTTGAAATAAAACTTACTACATATTTGGAGGCTTGAGATGATCTTAGAATAAACAAAATGGGCTTGACAATCCTTTCAATTTCCTTCCTTGGGGCCATAATCCAATGAACCCCTGCAGCTGCAAGTACAACTGCACTGTTATGACTCCATAGTAAAGGTGATGTGCATCGCAAGAGAATGTCGACATCCTCATTGGTGCTGGAAGTTAGTGAGAGGTCCAAATTATCATCTTCACTATTTGTGCATCCAACCTGGGTAAAACTGCCCCTTTGTCCTTGTATGTAACATTTGCACATCAAGGTAACCATATTGGGGTCACATGCCATGTCCATCTCAGAGCCATGCTGATTATCCAACCCACCACTAAATGGTGCAAAATCCTCACCACCTCGGAAAGTTAACATTGAATTTGGACTAAACATAATGGACTCTTTAACAAGTCCATGCCTTGCTATCACATATCTTAAGAGAATCTCAATTAGAACAATCTGACCCCACTCTTCAATATCTGGTAGTGTCTCACATAACCTTCTAAAACTTTTGGCAATCAGAAATAGACTGTTTGGGCAAACAGATTTGAATGCAGCAGCAGCAGCTTCAACAACTCCAAGGGAATGGTCATTTAACAAGACATCTACAAGCTACAATGAAGGAAAAAGAATAGAATTAATTAAAAGAAATACTTTTTTAATGGTTGTTTCTTACTTGGACGGAAGGGGAGGCAGAGACTAGAGCTAACCTCCTCAAAAGAAGTGATGTCTTCATCCTGGTGCAAATCATATAATTTTGGAAGTGCATAGGCAGCACATTTCCTTACATAAGCAGATGGATCTCTAGCACACTTAGTAATAGCTGCCAACACAAGTGGTGCTACAGCATGCAAACGGATTCCAGCCATAGTGCGAAGGGCCCATGCTCGAACTAAAGGATTTGTATCCGACAAGTCCTTTTGGAAACAGTTGATAGATAAAAGAGCTTCATTCTGCCTCCTGGAAAAACCAAGAAAAGAGACTTGAAGTAGGTAAGTGCTGGATCAGCTTCATTTTGTTCATCGCCCTTATTGGTATCTCAAGCGAGAGAAGGGGGGAGGGAGGAAGGGATCAAGAAGAGGGTGAAATGCATATTCATTAGGCAAAAAAGATCATAAAATAATTGTAGTAAGGAATGGATATAAAATTTTACTAAACTGTTGTATCAATGAACATATTTTGGAAAGATCAGAGATGATATAAACTGAAGATGATGAATTTTCTTTTATCCTAGTTTGCACTTCTTTTTTGAGAAAATAGAAAAATTAGAAATCCATTTTCAGCTTTGTTAAGAATATGAAACCATAGATTCGTTCATTTCTTCACAAAAAGGAAAACTTAGATGCATCTATTTCACCACCATAGCCTATAACCTAATTTAGCATGAAAGTTCTAGTCACTGCGATCTAGTACGAGTATAATTAATCAGCACAAAGATAATGAAATTCAAACACGGGGGAATATTCCCAAATAAGTTACCCATAGGGTTTTGGTTTCCCAAAAAGATGTCCCTTCTGACTTTAGTTTACTAAACATTGAAGAGCAGTGAAGAGAGGAAGAGCAAACTTACTTTTCGGCGTAATGAAGTAGGTACAGATACACGAGTTTCTTGACCTCCAGTGACTGCGATGCAACATTCTTGACAACCTAAAGATATGCAATACCAGAATTATTCAACAATATCAATCCCCCGCCCAAATCGAGTAGACTGATGAGGATCGACAAGACAAATGAGTAAGAGCACAGCACAGTAGATCCAGACCTGGGGGAAGAATTGGGAAACGTCAGAGCCCTGGGCGAGGAGGGCGAGAAGTCGCTTGAGGGCGTCGACCTTCTCGGAGTCAAAGCGGCTGTCGAGGAGTGGTCCGATGCTGACATCATCAGGGTCATCGTAAAGGTGGGCGTCAGTGCCGATGCGGAGCACCAGCGACGACGCCTTGCTGAGGCTCTCTGCCGTTGCCCCGAACTGGGGAAACATCGCCTCCTCGCGGGCGTCCCTTGCTGCCGCCGGGATCCGTCTCTCGCTCCACCGACGTGCCGCGGCGGCAACACCCAGCACGCAGAGGCAGATGGAGACCGGGTTTCGATCAACCGACGAACGATAGCAGCGTACCGTTAGAAAGCTTGTGGTGCTTTATGATGAGTGCTTAGCGATTAGGCTTCATGTCGTGTTGAAAGCCTATAGACAGCCGGATATTCGTCCACAGCCTTCATTGAGTCATTCACCGCTAAGGAGTCGGCAAATAATCGGGTAATGCGGGCCGAATCTTTTCCATGTTTGATCCATTAGCCCAATTACTTAAGACCGTCAAAACCCGCCTAACAATACATTAAGGTAATTTAAATAAAATAAAAATAAAAATAAACCCAACTTTGATCTATATTTTCACGGCTTTTATTTTCGTCCTTGTAATTTCGCTCCGTGAGAAAATTAGTTCTTGTCGCCACCCCAATAACTAATAGTATTATCTTCAATCCCGTGTGGCAATATATTATTGACATGTCAATTAAATTCATTTTATCCCTTCACATATCATTTAAATTATTTATTTTATTTAACCTTTTAAAAAATTAAACATTGCTTAATGCATTATAAATCCATATAAAACCCTTAACGTATGTATAAACTAAAAAGTTGTTCAATCAATATGTATGAAATATTGAAATGCTTCCAAAATTTGAAAAATAATAAATAGAATATAAAAACTTAAGCCCGTCGAAACCCACCTAACAATACATTAAGGTGTTAAAAAAAGGATAAACTCAATTTTGGTATCTATATTTTCATAACTTTTTAATTTTGATCTTTATAATTTAAAAGCTTTTAGTTTTTGTCATTGTAATTTCACTCCGTGAGATTAATTCTTGACGTCACCACAATAACTAATAGTGTTATCTTCAATCCCGTGTGGCAACATATTGCTGACATGTCAATTAAATTCATTTTATCCCTTCACATGTCATTTAAATTATTTATTTTATTTAATCTTTTAAAAAATTAAAAAATTTAAACATTGCTTAATGCATTACAAATCCATATAAAACCCTTAACGTATGTATAAACTAAAAAGTTGTTCAATCATGATGTATGAAATATCGAAATGCTTCCAAAATTTGAAGAATAACAAATAGAATATAAAAACTTAAATCATGAGAAATTTTGTGCAAAAATTGATCCTAACGATGATAAGAATACTCGAAATTTCCACCGTAATTAAATAGGAAAATTCATAAACGGAATTTGATTGAATTAGAGATAAAAATTAAATAAGTAAATAAACAAAAGAGGACTAAGACAAAAAAACATAAACCCTGGGATCTATCCTTCCATCACAGTCGTAGAACTAGGACCTCTTCTTCTAAGATCACTCCTCTCCTTGAAGTCGCACAATTGCTATTAGAGATGACCATGATATTGATTTTTAGGTTAGGATTTGGGAAAAAGAAGAGAGAAACGTTTCGGAGGTATTTCCTTGAGATGAAAGGCTAGCTTACCTCTTTCTAACAGGGAAGACCTTTATATAATATATCAAGGGAACGAGTAGTGACTTTGAGTAACAAGGTTTTCAATTAATTTTTGATGTGGAAAATAGAGAAAATGATGTAAATGATGTGTTAAATGATCAAATGAGTTTTAATTAACATGTCAGCAATATATTTGCCACGTGGGTTTAAAGATAACATCGTTAGTTATTGGGGTGACAGCAGGGACTAACTTCCCCACATAGTAAAATTACGAGAACAAAAACTAAAGTTTTTAAATTATAATGACCAAAAATAAAAAGTCATTAAAATATAGGGATCAAAATTAGGTTTAAATCTAAATAACGTGTCAATGGATATTTAATTGACACGTCAGCAATATGTTCACACGCGAGATTGAAGATAATACCGTTAGTTATTGGGGTGACAACATGGACTAATTTTCTTACGGAGTGAATTTACAAGGACGAAAACCAAAATTTTTAAATTATATGGCCCAAAACCAAAAGACTGCGAAATATAGAGACCCGATAGCCCGACACAGGCCCGACACGATAAAATCGTGCTCGGACCGACGACCCTTATCAGGTCGGCACAAGAACTGCCCAGCACGAACCATCATCATGCCGGTCCGGCCCGATAGCTCGATAAGGTGTATTAATTAGATATAATTTTCTAAACTCCAACCTATTCCATTCACATTTCAAATAAATTTTTGTATTTATATTTGATTAAGGTTTAGTAATTTGAATAAGACAAACCAGAAAATCAATATGGCAAAATTAGATATTGCCATATTAGATATTTTCTTTCCTCAGAGTTGTCTTGCAAAACTCAAAGAGGAAATTGGCAAAGTGCTTAAAATAAAAGAAGATTGTTTTCCTTTAAAATACCTTGGAGCCTTCGTTGACTCTAAAAGGCTTGCCTGTAATTATCAGAATATAATGGTGGACAAGGCTTCTTCGACAATTGAAAATTGGGCTAGTAAACATATTTCCCAAGCTGGTAAAATAGTATTACTCAACTCAGTGGTCAATTCTATGCCTACACACACTATTTCTTCTACCTGGATCAATAAGAAGGTAATCAACAGATTTAAAAGTATATCTAAAACCTTTTTATGGAGTTCAAGCACTAAGAAAAAAGTTTTTCACCTGATGAATTGGAACACAGTCACTTCTAGCAAACTCAATGGTGGACTTGGAGTCAAGGTCTCAAGGACATTAGCTTATCTAGGTTTTCTCTACAAGCTATAAAAGTTCTCTCTTTCCTCAACCAAAAAAATCATTCTTGGGTCAACTTGCTCAACAAGAGGTATGGTAATTACCACCCCTGGAAGGAAATAAACGCTTCTAAATTTTCTTGGTCTTTTAAAAGTTTACATTGTGCTATCCAGAAGCTTAGGGATGGTCTTTTGAAAAAATTTGATAATGGAAAGGACACAGACCTGTTGTATGACCCTTGGCTGGGTTGCTTACCTATTTCTAAATGGCCCACTTTTGTTGATATCAATAATCTCACTTTTTTCTAAAGTTTCAAACCTAATCAGTGGTTCTGAATGAAATTCTGACATCATCAGTTTACTCTTTGGGGACTTACAGTCAAGGAACATCCACCATATTTATATCCCAATGAGAGATACTAATGACAAATGGATTTGAGCTTTGAATGCTAAAGGTAAGTTTAGTTGTAAAATTGTTGTACCTATATGAAAGGTAAACAATGTTGGGAAGAAAAGTCAGTATTCAACTAATCTTTGGAACTCTAATGCTTTGCCAAAAATTAAGATTTTTGCTTGGAAATTATTAGTGAAAAGGTTGCCTACAACTGACTATCTATCCAAGTTCAGTAAAGTCGGTTCAAGTTCTTATTTTCTATGTAAAAACAGTATGGATTCTCTGCACCATATTTTCTTCAATATATTGTTCTTTTTCCTCTTTATTTTGGGAGAAAGCAGAACAACTATTGAACTTCAAATTCTCTTTAAAAGTAATTGGCACAAAGGTGATTGACTGTATGAGGGTGAAAACCTGGATAAAACAAGTAGATATAAGCTGACTGGTTTCATTGCAATTGGATTTTGGCAGATTTGAAAGAATAGGAATAATTTATGTTTCAATGGGAAAGGCCGGTGCAATTATTAACTCTCTTCTTTATAGAGCTCTTGCTGAAGTTCAAGTTATTTCCACTCCTTTTATTGTTAAAAAGCCAGTGGTGAAGTCTCGTGTGAGTAATGTTCCTGGAGTCTTGCATACTGTGAGTAGTATTACATCTTCTAATTATTCTCAAATCCAAGGGGCTTCTTTCAACATCTTCTATGATGCAGCATGGTTTTCCTCTAACAGTGTAGCTGGCATGGGTGTTTTTATCTCTGATTTGGATGGTAAATTCTTATTTGAAGATTCCTTCTCTAAGTACGTAGAATCTCCATTATATGCCGAAGTTTGGGCAATCTGACTTGCGGTTAATAAAGCCAATTCTTTATGTCTGAGAAATATCAAGTTGTATTCTGATTGTCAAATTGCAATTGACCTCTTAAACCTCAAGTCAAAACCTCCTTGGTCCCTTAAAAAGAGCTAATTGCAGATATTTTAGATGTTGTTGCAGTAATTAATGTTTGTAGCTGGAAACATATCAATAGAACCAGCAATTTTGATGCTCATAACTTGGCCAAGAAAGGTCTATCAAACAAGGATGTTGATTTTGGAAATCATTATCAAGTTTCGAATAGGCAGAATAACCTATGCAATGTTCCTTTATGCTATACTCTCCTAAAGCATCTTTGCAAATTTGAGACCTTCAACCTCAGTCTACTGCTCACTCCTATCCTTTGTGCAGGAAAGGTTTTGATTCAAGTGAGATTTCCCATGAATCAGTTCCTCCTGATACCTTTCTGCTGAAAGCTCAAGATTTTCCATGAAATAGTTCCTCCTGCTTCAAATGTTTGCTTTGATGCTCCTGTATTGTCTTCGGTTAAGGCTTCTATTCCCCTTTCATTCAATAAAATAGCTCCTTACAAGGGATATACTCCTACTCATATGGCTGGCAAGGGATGCACGGCCAGGGCCCTCTGATCCCTTTTCCCCGCCAATGAGTAAGAGGTGACCTTTTTGGGTTTTTTTTTTTATTTAAAAAAATGAATAAGACATGGCTAATTGAAGATCAAATTTTAATTGTATATAATGTATATAATAAACCTTAAATCAAGCATAATGATCACTCTCATCTCATAATGTTATCGAGCCCGGTTCATGATGTCGAGGTAAATCGAGCTCGATTCTTTATTAGGCTGAATCGAGCTTGATTCTTTATCGGGCACGACTCGATAAGTTGATTTGATCCAAATTCATTTTTTTAGGTTATCGAGCTAAACAAGTCGTGTTGTGTCGGCTCATTTAATGTTAGAGTTGTGTCAGGCTTGGGATCCCAGACCCGAATTTTTATCGGGCCGGACACGATTTCTTTTCGAGCCGACCCGTTACTTCAGCTCGGCACGAATTGCCAAGTTAGGCCTCCTATACAATATCCACCTTAATAGGGATGACCGTACATAGGAGTTGACAAATTGATATCAAAACATGATCTAATCCTAGGTATGGTGAGGAAGCTTATATGAGAAATGATTGCTCGGAGATGAGGTCGCTACAAGGATAGGCCTCACATGTTGTTAAGATGTATGTGGCTTATGCTATGTATTGCATCGACTCGGATCTTGACAATAATGACATCAAGACGTGAGAATAATTAACTTTAGCTTAAATATTTTAATTAGGCTACAATCGTTAAGCTAATTATCCCATTGAGCAATGTCATAATATATTCTAGTCTAATTTATCATGTGTTTCAACTAGCATTCAGGGTGAGCAAGTTCAGGTACCTTGTGTTTTTTATGATGCCTAGACCGGTAGACCCTACCACGTATAGAATCGATTCTTAGGTTTTGAATTTAGATCTTACCCTATTGGGATTTGGAATCAAACACTACCTAAAACCTGTACTACATCATAAATTTCAGGTACCCCTATTGGAACCTATTTATTTTTTCTTCTCCTAAATAAGACGAATTTTTTTATTATAAAAATTATTTTAAAATATAGATATATTAAAAGAGGCTATGAGAGAGAATATAATATATATATATATATATATATATATATATATATATATATATATATATATATAACATATAACTGGTTCTAAATACGGGCTCCAATTTTGATTTTAGGTATCATGTATACTGAAATCAGAATCGGAACAAAATTTAACTGATTCCTTAATTTCTCATCCAGATTCCCTACTTGAATTTAATTAAGGTCTACTCAAAACTTATCTATCGGGTAAGTTTCAATAAATTTCGGGTCTATTCGGTACCGGTGCACACCCCTAACTAAAGTAGGCATGCCCCACTCATTATCATCCTGTCACTTGGTGATAGTCTTCACCGAAGTCTTGGTGCAGCCCTTCTCAAGAGGTGACAAGTTTCCCATTTTATCAATTTCAAAGTTGAGTTTTTAATTTTTCTTTAAATTGATTTCAATAAATGTTATTCTTATCGTATATCCTTAAGTTATTTAAATATACAAATTATTAGTTTACATTTTTTATATAATAAAAGTATCTATATTGCTGAACTTATATTTTTTAATCTACTTTATTTTAACAAGTACACTTGTCATTAGAAATTTTTCCACAATATTTTCAATAAAAATATAGTTAACGATTTAATCATTTTAAAGATATTATTATTTAATTATTTTTTAAATTTTAAAATCAAACAAATATATTTTTTTGTAAACTGAATTGAATTTGGATATTGTTATACTTGAAAGTAGAAAAGGTAGAAATATAATAATAAAAAATGGAGAGGATGAAAATATAATTTAATTAGTCATAATATTATCTTATTTACCCTGCAAATGGAACGATCATAGGAGCAGGAAATTAGGCTAAGTACAGAAAATACTTGTTGGTCATAAAATTAATTTATGGGACCAGCACAGTGCCTTATTCTGAAGAGTATCAGCGTAGGATAATACACATGCAATCCGGACGGTACAACCCAAATTTTAGGACCATTGGGAAAACCTAGTATAACTCTGTGGTAGCAAAATTTCTTGAACAAGGGGGAAAAGATTTCTGAAAACAACAGCAGAACTAGATTTATCCCTTTCTCTTAAACAATGAGTTTTAATATATATAGAGAGAAATTAATAAAAAATTTAAGGATGGTAATTTAAATTGGTTAATCACCGTTAATCTATTCATTAAACAACAAAGTTCGATTAAATTTGCAGTTCAATTTTGGTTTCAATGAGTAAATATCAAAATTTACTTGAATCCTCGGAATAATTAGTAATCGAAGTCATTGGTTGATTATTACATATTTTTATCAAGTATTATTATTAATAGAATAATTATATATTAATAAATTAATAATCGGCAACCAATTATGTATTAATAAAATATCACTACTAGAATATTGACTTTCACAGACGGGTCTCACTGACGGCCGCCCAAGCCGTCGGAAACATCCACAGTTTTTCGACGGCCGCACAAGTCGCGGCTGATGTGACCGTCTCAGACTGTCACTCATAGTCGATGGCGCGCACGGCGCGCGAAATGAAAAAAGTTATCAGCCACGGCATAGAGTGGGCGAGTTGGGGTGTCAGTGATATTAATTAGTCATTAGCCACAACTGAGAGCGACCGTCGGTGATAAAATGATGGCGCGCACTCAGCGCGAAAATAAAAAACTAATCACCAACGGCTTAGAGAGGGCTGCTTATGTCGTCGGTGATATAGTAAATAATAATCCACGATTCACCGACGACTGACGGACCGTTGGTGAAAAAGGATTTTATTTACGTTCGCGCCCGACCCTCTTCTTCTCCCGCTCTTGTTTCTACCGCTCTCTGTCGAAAAAACACTGTCGAAGCCGCCTCACTGCCGTCACTGAGTTCGAGCCGCTGATCGTCGCCCATCGCCCCAATCTCTCCGTCGCCTTCTCCCTCGTCGACGATCGCCTTTTCCCTCGCCGAAGACCGTCGTCGCCGCCTTCAGATGAGTTCTTCTTCATCCCCTCTCCAGCCGACTGGGGCCAAAACCCTAGGTTTTGGTCACCGCCAGCAGTACCTTATCTTTTTATTATTGTTTGTTAATTAGTTTTTGTTTAGGTTTAAATGTTAATTTAGGTTTAGATTTAGATGTTAATTTAGGTTATTTTTCTGTTGTTAAAATTATATGTTAATGTTTTTTAATGTTAATTAGATTTAGATTTATGTTATATCTGTTAATTAATTTTAGTTTAGATTAATTGGATTAATTTTAATATTAATTTTTAGATTTTGATTAATTAGAATCGTCCAATGTGGACTCGCACCGAAATCATCCATTGTGGACTCGCTCTCAAATCATCCACAGTGGACTCACGCCGAAATTGTCCACTTTGGACTCGCGCCGAAATAATCCACTATGGACTTACACCGGCATTCACAAATTTAGAAAATAAATTAATCATGACGAGTTGATATGTTTCACGTATGCATCGACGAGTCATTATAATTTTGCAAAACCTTAGATCCGTTCAGGGGTTGTATGTTCGTGTAAATGAAGTAGATGATCTTTTATACGACGTACAACCCTTGCATTATCCCTAATTGGATAATTTGGGAACATAGTTATTTGTATTGCACTTAGTTTTTTTAGTCATTATTCATTTTTAAATTTTATCTTGTATCTCCCTTGTTCTCCAATACGTGCCCAGATGATATGCGTATTCGGAGAACTGTAGGGAGATGCTGCCTGAAGTTAATGATTAAAAAAAAATACTTAGTGTAATATGAATAACATAAATCCTGAATGAAATAGGATCATCTCACCTAAAGACATTAACTGGAGATATTGTCAACTTTTTGACAGAACATGTCGGGCGATCGAAGTTGGATGTACCGACGAATTCATTGTGGAGCTATAACAGATGAATTTCGAGTAGTCACAACTTACTTCTAAAATTTCGCCTACTCGAGTAGGCTCTGAGCCGCGACTGATAGCTTAATTTCAGCGACAGCCCTCTCGGCTGTCGCTGATAATTACTTGGGACGATCGCCCCTGGCTGTCACAAATTATCTGAGATGCACACATAAGCGATGGTGTGTTGCCACGGCGTGCGCCATTCGTGATAGTCGTCATCGACAATTCAACAACGACATGAGACATCGATGACAACGACAATTCTAGTAGTGTATAATTTTATAAAATATTATTAATAGTATATATATATATAACTGATTATCTGATTAATAATAGGAAGGGAAAAGGTCTAAAATGGTCCCTAAACTTTTTTAGAATTTTCACATTGGTCCCACAACTTTCTTTTGAGTCAATTGGGTCCCTAAAGATTTGTAAACGTCACTTTGGTCCCTGATCGTGACCCTACTGTTAAAAAAAAATCATATGTGACTAACGTTGCGACGATGTGGCATTTGGTTTAGTTGACTTTGTTTATGTGTATTAAAAGGTGCCTACGTGTCTGATTATAAATTATCACATGAAGATGGCTTATAAATGAAGAAACCCTAAATCACCAATGCAACTAGATTTCTCTGTAACAATGGCGATCGTCCCCGATGTAACTAGCAACAGCGCCCAACGAAGCACTAGTGCAATGTGTAATGGAGCTCGACACGAACAATATTGTGATTGTGGAGGCCAAATTGTGACCTACACGTCACGGAAGGGTCTTAATAAGGGTCGGCGGTTCTATAGGTGTCCCAATTTCCGGGTAAGTATCTTCTTCCAAGGAATTATGGTGTTGTAAATTTGGAGCTTGAAACTAATTTGTGTGCCACATTGGCTCAAAACCATTTCTAGGAGCGTTGGTCGTGTCAGTTCTTCGAATGGCTTGATGAGCCGGTGCCGCAATGGGCTCAAAACCATTTCCAGGAGCTTCAAAGGACGACAGCTGCCACGAGGCTTTACAAATTGATGATGATGATTTTGTGGGGAGTGACAACTTTTTTAATACTTATTGTAGTGATAATTATATCTAGGAATTGAAGTGGTGTTGGTTGTGTGGGTTTAGGTTAATGGTATGAACAATGATTATTGTAATGAAGATACCCTTTTGAACTATCTGTAAACTCTTTTACTTCAATGAAGCTACCTTTTTTGAACTATTTTATTGTAGACTATCTGAACTTTAGTGCAATGAAGTGTGATTATGCAACTTGTCTGTTTGAAGGACCAAAGTGAATGTCCTCGGATAGTTGAGGGACCAAAGTGACAATCATCAGACAGAAAGTAACAGAACACTGTCAAGTACAATAACAAGTAACATAACACTGTCAAGTTTATGAAACAAGTAACACATGCACTGTCAACTAAACAAAACAGAAAGCAAGTAAATATAACACTGACAAGTTTATGAAACAAGTAACACATGCACTGTCAACTAAACAAACAAGTTAATAACTTTGGACCACCAACAAAATAGAAAGCAACATAAAGTATCTCCTCCACTTCATTGGGGACTGTACAAAATAGAATCTGTCCATCATAAAATATTAAAAACACCCCTTAAAGTATTCATTACAGTAGAACCACATGAGTTTGTCACTTTTTTTTTGGGACTGTACTTATGAAATGGAACCTTGACCTTAGCTACGCAACCCTTCTTCCTGGGTGTCACCTGTTGAGGCTGTGAAGACTGTGAAGGTTGTAAAGCTGCAATAATAGGATCAACAGCTTGTGAAGCTTGAGTTGAAGGCTGTGAAGCTTGAGTTGAAGATTCATCGGCTTGAGTTTTTTTCTACTTTGAAGCTTTGGGCCTAGGTTCACATACTTGATTCTTACATGTTCCTTTATTATGCTCATAGTTTCCACAATTTGCACAAATTGTTGAGCTTCGATTATAACTCTTCTTCCATTTATTCTTCAAAGCAGACTCATCCACATCTCTTCTTCTAAGTTTTTTTGGTCTTTCAATTGGTACCCTATAAATGGGAGGAATTATGGTGGGCATGTCATGGACGGGAACCTACATGTTTTCCTCATTTGTAGGGTTAATTGAAGCTGCATAGCAATGCTCATATGTGTCAATTGAATAGCAATTCTCCACAAATTCTTCAGGATCTTCATTGTGTGCATAGATAGCATACACAACATGTGGACATGAAATCCACACAAACCCCACAGCCTGCATGAACAATCTCTAGTTTCCAGATCAACTGTAAACTGTACCATATCAAAATTACTCACCTCATATTTTGATCCCCCTGCCCATGATGCTCTCCATTTGGCAGATTCCATCACATGTTTTTCAAGTCTTTTCCTTAGCCTTGGGCAAATCTTGCTACTCCCTTTGTACCTCTCACACAAAATTTTGTTCTTTGTAAACCTTCTCATCAAGTACTCTCTTATCCAGTTCATTAAGCTAATGACAGGCATCTCCCTGGCCTCCAAAATTTTGCCATTGAATGATTCTGAAATATTGTTCTTTAAAATGTCACACTTACTCCACATACTGAAATGAGATTTTGCTCATCTCTTTGGTTCATGTTGCATTAACCAATTATGGGCATCCATATTAATCAGTTGCAGCTCCTTCATTTTCCTCTGCCATTCAGCCACATAAGTAGCCTTAGCTGCTGCTATAACTGCTATAACTGTAGCCCCTCCATAATATTTCTTCAGATTTGAATAGATATGCCTCAAGCAATATCTGTGTTCAATACAAAGAAAGACTTTTAATATTGGTACCAGACTCTGCAGGAAGGGACAAAAGTGATAACAAATAAGTTAGTTGATACATAGTTGAGGGACTAAAGTGACCATTACCTTTTGCATATCTGAAATAATTATCCATCCTCCATCTCTCACTAAATCATACAATAGAAGCTCCACAAACCAAGACCATGATTCCTTGTTTTCACTTTCTACCATAGCTACAGCCAGAGGAAAATATTAATCATTAGGATATCTCCCAACTGTCACTAACAGTATTCCACCATATGTCCCCTTCAAAAAACAACCATCTAGACCAAGTATCGGTCTACATGAAGTTAAGAAACTTGCAAGCAAATGTATATCCTCTGAAAGTGTCTTTGTCCTGCATTTGAGGTTGTAGGTTTTGTCTTTATGATTATTGTAGTTCTAGGATTAATCCTTCTTATCTCAGAATAAAACTTATACAACTTCTCATATTGCTTGCTTACATCACCATCAATCTTCTGCTTAGCAATTTTTCTAGCCCTTACGGTCTTAGAAAGAGTGATATCAATAAAATAGTTTTGTCTTATTTCCTCAACTAGTCTCCTCAATTTCAAATCATTGTTTATGGTCATTGCATTTTGTATCTTCTGAGCAACTCACTTACTGTTCAATATCTTACCGTTATGGACTCTTGAACTGCTTGTCATTTAAGGTTTTAATTTGGTAAACATCATTCCTACCAATCCTACTACACAAACACAGCCAACTACATCATTCTTTGCAAACAACTCTACACCTCAACTTGTCATTCTTCTTATATCTTATTTCATAACCATGCAACCCTGAATATATTTTGAATGCATCCATAAACTGCTCAGTTGTTGAAAATTGTATACCCAGCTTGAACTTGAAATTGGGTCCCATATATGTTGGCTTGTATTTGCAATCTTGCCTCCTCCCCTCATTCTCACTATCATCATCAGAATACAACTGCTCAGATTCTTGCTCTGACTCCAGATGTTCATCCTCAGTAATATTTGGTTCTAATATTGTTCTAGCACCTGTGTTTGTGCTCGGTTGGGGCCTGGTGCCTTGCTTCTTGTAGTAAATGGGGAAACTTCATTGACAGTAGCATTAATGTAGTCCCCAAAGTGATCATCATCCTCAGAATCATATATTAAAATTCATATCCTCTAAATCATCATCCACATCAGCCTCACTTTCAGCCACATTCTCACCCACATCAGCCTCATTTTCAGTCACATCAACCAAATTCTCACTCTCATTGTCATCTTCGTTCGCAGCAGCATTCTCAGTCTCATTTTCAGCCACATCAGCCACCTTCTCACCCACATCAGTCTCATTTTCAGCCACATCAGCCATATTCTCACCCTCATTGTCATCTTCATTCACAGCAGCATTCTCAGCCTCATCTTCAACTTCTGTCAACTTTACCCCATCGCAGTTACCACTTATTACATACAATTTTATTTTCTTTGAAGCCAGACTAAGAGCAGTCCTCCCTAGAATTGCAGCATGTGTATCATTCTTCACTTCCTCTAACCCTAGCTCCAATGGGTAAGCAGGTCTACAAAAGTATAAGTTTACATAACCTTTGTATCCCAATTCCCTCAAAGCATAAGTTATTTCTTGTATGGATCATCTATCCAAATCACAGTTACATAAACTATGCATTGTCCCCCCCACATATTTCATATACTCTCCATCAATAAAGTGGCCACCATGATGTATTTCAATAGTAAAAAGAGCATCCAAATCACCTAATGACAAACACAATCAGTGCATAGGATTTACCAAAACACACCTAATCAAAAAAATTTACCAAAATAGAAAATTTACATTGATAGTCAAGGGTTTACCGTCTTTGACTATCGGGTTGAAAGGTGGTAGTGGTGAAAGAGTTGGAATAATGGGTTGCAAATTGGTCCTCCTTCTTTTGTGACACCCTTGCTAATTTCTTGAAGTCCTCGTCATTCTTCTCTGGTTCGCTCCTTCCTTCTCGATCCTTTGGTGGTCCTCCGGTGGTCCTCGTCGACAGTGAGGGATTTAGAAGGGCGAGTGTTAGGGATTAGGGGTGAGGTGCGTTTTTGAGGAATAGTTCGTCCGTCGAGTATTATTAAGTTTAGGGGGATTATGTGATAATTTATAATCAGACACATAGGCACCTTTTAATACACGTAAGCAAAGTCAACTAAATCAAATGTCATGTCGTCGCAACGTTTGCCACGTAGGATTTTTTTTAACGGTAGGGTCATGACTAGGGACCAAAGTGACGTTTACCAATCTTTAGGGACCCAATTGACTCGAAAAAAAGTTGTGGGACCAATGTGAAAATTCCGAAAAAGTTTAGGGACCATTTTAGACCTTTTCCCTAATAGGAAACATGGTAATCGCAAAACCAATTAGATCGATTCGATTAAATGTCGGATATTTAACAGGTAAATATAAGGGTAATTACTAAATATATCTCGACTTTTGAGGTGTTTTCTAAATCTATCCTCACTTTTCAATTTTTCCAATTCAATACATGACTTTTCGATATGTAACAAATCTATCCCACCGTTAACTGGATGTCACAACAGTCGTTTGGATACTGACGTGGATCAAGAGCCTAGTCAGCATTCGAAAATATTAATAAAATATTAACTTGAAAAATACTCAGTCCTCTACCGATCGAATCCGTCGACAGAGAAAGGGAATCCGAGAAATCGAAGAAGAAGACCAATATTTGTAGTGAATGCCGCAAATTCCATCTTAAAATTCGCATATTTGATAGATTCATCATTGGATGCTCCCCCTCTCGCATCATGGATCACCAAACCCTAATTGCCTTCCGCCTCTATCCCCGCATTTGCCCCTTATGTTGCTGACCCTCGGCGCCCCCTGGTGCCGCTCCATCAAGCATCGTCTCAACCTGGAAAGTGATACTGTTGTCCCTTCCTCCTGCGGCGGAGATGGTGATGTCGTCGCCCACATAGACGTTGAGAACGAGGTGACCGCCCTCTGGGAGATGGTGGTGAACCAGCAGCTGACGATCTAGGAGTTGTGTGCAAAGCTCGATGAGGAACATAGCGTCGCGGCCTCTGTGACCAGTGAAACCATGTGGATGATCCTTCGCTTGCACCACGAAAAGGCCGAGGCCCAGATGGAGAAGATGGATCATGACCAGCAGGAATTGCTCGCCCTCG
This sequence comes from Canna indica, assembly GCA_034359265.1. NCBI lineage: Eukaryota > Viridiplantae > Streptophyta > Magnoliopsida > Zingiberales > Cannaceae > Canna > Canna indica. The sequence continues at coordinate 68,841,071 of CP136894.1, read as the reverse complement.
AGGACCTCCTCTTCAAACGCGACGAGATCGTTCAATCCCTCACCCTCCAGGTTCAGGCCTATAGGCATCGTCTCCTTAGCTACGGGGTCAACCCCAACGATGTGGACACTGGAGCTGCCCCAATTGGGTTTGATTGGGCCCACAAAAAAAAAATAGTTAAAAAATGAGGATGCTGATCGGGTATTTTTTAAGTTAATATTTTATTAATATTTTCGGATGCTGATTGAGCTCTTGATCCACGTCAGCATCCAAACGACTGTTGTGACGTCTTGTTAATGGTGAGATAAATTTGTTACAAATCGAAAAATCGTGTATTAAATTGAAAAAAATTAAAAAGTGAGGATAGATTTGGGAAATACCTCAAAAGTCGAGATATATTTATTAATTAACCCTAAATATAATTGGTTTTAGCTAGCGATTTTAAAAATTAGTTGATTTCATTTTCAATTTCGAGCATCAAATATTTAAATGATTTCAATTTCAGTCATCCATATGCTTAATCGGTCATGTATTAATAATATATATATTTTAGAATTGATTATCTCTATAGTAATAGGATACCAAATAATCACATTTATCTAAACAGATTTGATTATTTTGATTAATCATCGGGCATTCAACAGTTAGATTATATAATCAGTTTAAAAATATAGGTCAAAATTTGAATTTCAATAAAATTAATGACCACATCACTTCATTGAAAAGAAATAACATTTGAATTATGATAAATTTGATTGAAATGGTCATTTGTTTCATAAAAAATGAGGGTTTTAAGGTAATGACAAAATATATTAACATAGCAAAAAATAAAATTAAGGCCCTTCGTGATTTGCTCGAGTTAAGTAGTTGTTTGGTTATCTATAAATAGTCTTCTAGCATTTACATTTGCAACATTTGCTCAATTAAATTGTTTGGTTAATTGTAATTGAGTTAATTGCAACATTAGACATTCACAATTGCAGGCTGCAAAATAAATTGCAGCTCAAAAAACTCGCAAGTTGAATTTGCAATCTACAAATGATAGAGTTTCCTCTCTTCCTCTCGCTCACAATAATCTTCCTCTTCGCTCATAACTCTTGCACTAGTCTCCTATCGCTCACAACAACCTTCATCTTCTCTCACTTGCGACAATCTTTATATTTCTCTCACTTGCGAAAGCTTTCTCTCGCTTGTGATAACCTCTTTCTTCATCTCGCTCGCGACAATCTCTATCTTCTATATTTGTGGTCAATCAAATACTGCAAATAGAGTTTGTAAATCTATCTGCGGGCAACCAAATAGTAGGTTGCAATTTTATTTTGCAGGCATTTACTTTTGCATTCAAATATTTTTACAGTATTTACATTTACGAAGTACCAAACTCCCTAAATGAAAATTGAACCAAACTAAAAATTTTGATTGTTGGTAGAAAAAATGGTTTGATTTAGGTTGAGAATACATTCCAAAAGAAATAGTATATATTTAATTTATTCAGATAATAGTATTTCATAATACAAATAATATAATTTAAATATTGGTTTGATTCAATAATTCTTTTTTCCATTGGATACTCTAATAAGTCCCCAAAATTATAAACAACTAAAATAAGTACAAGAATATATCATGATAAAAACTCTTGGAAAGAAGCTATCAATGTATTAATAAGTTAGCAAACTAGTGGAGAAAGAGACGAACATGAAGCATGCAAGCATTTAATTCCATGGCAGGTTCTTGCCAATTTGATCATTCCCCCCACATGAAAACCAAACCCTAGAACCCAACAAAGCCATGTGTGAGAGAAAACATGTTCGGCAAACAGTTTCATGTTTTGTCCTCCATGTTTTGGCATCCACATGCCTAGATTTATCGTTCTATGCAAAAATCCAATCTGCAATCAACAAGTTGCTGACCATATTTATAGCAAAGTTTTTTATACGAGAGAACTAGACACTGTTATGATACTAATTATAGTATATTAATTTTATAAATTTTAATAATTCACTCAATATTTTAGTTGAAATTAATAATAATGCATTCATCATATTATATCATTAAACACAATCTTATATATATATATATATATATATATATATATATAATTGTGTTATATATATATACGGGTTGTGTGGAACGAGGGTTATTGGTTCAATTAAAATCACTGTAGAATCTAAAATTGAATTGAGGCTCTTGTGTTGTGATGAATCCATCCTTCAAATAAATGACTCTTGGGATTTATTTATTATCATGTTTAAAAAGTAGAGAGAAAAAAAAGAAAGTGGCAAAAGAAGAAGAGAACAAAATAATGTCTTCCCTGTTTATTTAGAAAGAAAAGAGAAATAAATAATCTAGAGACCCATTTAGAAATAAAGAATCTAAAGAAATAATTTAGTTGGTGGTAATATATTGTATGTTGTCTAAAAATTTAGAGTTCGATCTCTAGTATGATCATCTATTGTGAGTTTTGCCAACTGTGGATAGCATAGTTGATGGTAACATGTTGTAAGTTGTTTAGAGATCCAGGATTTGATCCCTAGTATGGTCATCTATTATGACTTCATATCTATGTTAGAAAAAAAAAGAAATAAATAATCTAAAAAATTTTGGTCCAAAAATTAAATAAAAATAAAAGAAAAAGAGTTGCACTTCCTATATTATATTTTTTTTAAAAAAATCAATGTTAGTCTCGCATTTGCATTTAATGCATAATTTATAATTTATGTTGTCATAATATTGATATTCGATAACCTTTAAATTCTTCACATATTTATTTTATTTTAATTTATTTTTAGCAATGTGTAATTTTTCATATTAACTACAAATAAAAATTATTTTTTCTATATAATATAATAAAATATATATTATATTAATTATATATGAAAAATTATATTATATATATATATATAATTTATTTTTTTTCATATATACTAATAAATATAAATTAAAATATTAATATATAAAAAGAAATGTATATTGGTTAATTCATATGTACTTCATAGGAAGTACTTATGTCAACCAAACACTTTTTAGGTACTTTTCGAAAAATACATATGAAAAATTAATTCATGAGAATTATAACTTTCTGTAGAAAATTACTTCTCATGTCAACCAAACGAGACATTAGTCAACGACATGTAAGGTCTAACCTAGTAGTCTTTTTCACATAGGCTTTCTCACCAAGTCATTGATTAAATTCTACTATGATACCCATTATCACCTATAGCCTTTAATCACTAGTCTAATGCTGAAGCTAAAGTTGATAATAGTATACCCATCAAGTTTCATTAACTAACACAACATCCAATGTATACTCACGATGTGAGATTAAACCAAGATATTACGATCTCCCTCACTTGTGTCTTGACGTAATCATCAAGACCTCGCTTAAGTCTTAACACATATGCCAGAATCATTGTCACACCCCAATTCTAGACTGGTGTGACCAGCCAGGGTATACAATCATACCCCGAAGTCTAACTCAAAATCACAAACCACATAGATAAATCAAACTTTTATTTTATTAAAACGCCAATGACTAATAAAATGATATAAACGAAACAATCTGATTCACTATTAAAGAAAGTGCGGAAACATGAATATCCAACTGAAACAAACTTCAAAGAATGTTTTAAAACAATGAATGGAAAAGAGAAATAATAAATATCACTACAGGGCTCTCTCTAAACCTGACCACAATCCTAACTCTAACTCCAACTTATCACGAGATCTGCCCTGAACCTACTGCACCCAGTTGCGTTACCCAGTACTCCAGTATCGCTACTGATTCTGACCTGGTGCTAAAAAAAATAACAACAAAACAAAACGATAAGTCTACATTAGACTTAGTGAGTGGCTCGGTCTTGAGCCTACCACGGTCCACAGTTATACAAGAGTATAAAATGCATAATAATAACACAATAGATAATTTCTATAACATAATCCAACCAGTATCAAGGTATAAGAATAACCTTCTTAAATCCAGAAATAATCATTTTATCTAGAAAATTCCAAAGCAGTCCATATATAACTCATAGAGAAAAGAAACCACACATTTACACAAACATATTTCCAAACAATACGAGTCGGTCACTAGGACATGCTCAGTGAGCTTCCCGCCCATGGTTCCTGAGCTAGGCAGGCCCTCTAGCCTCAGTAACCCCCAATTGGTTGGGGAAACCCTCCAATCAGTGTCACTCTGGGTCGGTCGTCAGTGTGGCTCGCTGACGAGCTTCCCGGTCTACACCTCCTCCACTGAGATCAGCTCAATTGAACCCTCATCTCATCCACAAACACAAGCACATTACGAATAAAAATAATGAACGCACCAATACCATAAGCATTTAATATAAACCAGTATCCCTACACCATTTAATACCAAATGTCTGTATCATACAAGAGTGTAGTTTAAAATTTTCAAACTGAATGAAATATCTAAATTTAGATATTTCTACATGAAAGTCTAAAATTTTAGATAACACCCATGATACAACCCCCCCTACACAAGTAATCCTACGGTATTCTAATTTATTGAGTCTCTACTTAACACACACACACACAAAAACATACAAAAGATTGTGTAATTGTTAAACTCTAAGAGTATACTAGAGCTTAAGGCATACTTTAATCTTTTCCATACTAATACAAACACACCAACAGTAGATGCTAATCAAAGATAACATAAATGAAAAAAATTAAGATTAAAGCCTTGATAACCCCCACCCCCACCCCCCTTTGGCTGTCGCACAACCCTTCTTCTTCTTTATTCCTTCATCCAAATCAATTCCACTGCTTAATAATTATATATTGAACCCCAAATTTAACATAAAAATTTACACAATAATCCATCATCAAATTCCATTGAAGAGGGTACTAAAATCATCAAGAAATCAACAAGTTCTTCAAGACATGGGGCGACAAGGGAAGGGAAGAAACCATGAGTTTTGGGCAATGATTTAGCCACTCACCGGCAAGGGAAAGCAAAGTAGAAGACGCCCTTAACGTTCCTTGTGCCGATGCTCGCCGGTGTCCGCAACTAATCTGACGGCAACCACTCCCGTCGCCTCCTGCGTCGCCCCCTTGTCGAGTATCGCATTTCTTGGATGCGATGTGTGCGGCCCTAGCAACCGCACCATCCAATAACCCCTCTTTTATATTACGTTTCTACCCCTAACTTAATCCAACCCCGATTTCTACTTAACTCAACCAAAACTTGTCTGAATTGGGTTCCGATCGAATCGTCGGACTCGACTCGACTCGATTAATGCCCAAAACATAAAATAAAATACTAAACACGCACAAAGACCTCACCTTAAATCATATTATTCGACACTTCCTCTGACCTGCTCCGATACGCATCCATATTTTTCCACTGTAAATATTTCAATTAAATTAGGAAAAATTACGAGTATCACAATCATATCCAAGACGGCGACATGCGAGAGGTTTAGCCTAGTAGCGGCAGTCCTTAATTTCTTACGTTAGCTCCCTCATCATATATAGATTTTTTAAAAATGTTTAAGCCGAAGTTAATCATCTCCCTTGAATCTTGATCACTATCAAGACTAAGTTAAAACAACGATATAATAGAACCACACGCACTTAGTCAGTGATATCTAAGACATAGCCTAGTAGCCTTTAAACATAGTCTTCCTTACCCACTCGAGAACTAAATTCTACTATAATACTCATCATTACCCATCAACTTTATAGACTTTAATCACTTTCATAATGCTTGGTGAATTTGATGATACAAACTACACATTTACCCTTATGTTTTAGAAGGAACAACTACTCATGTTTATATGATTATATAGCACATTTATTTAATCAAAAATATATTTTTAAGATATTTTCTTTCCTAACGTGACATATTAATCCATATTCTATTTTTTCACACAAATATAGAGTTAATTAGGACCTTTGAGTAAATTATACTTTTACTCTTTCTATTTTATCCTTGTTATATTTTCACTATCTTTATGTTTGATAATTACATTTCACCTCCTCAACTACCAGTCATCGATCTTCTAAATTATTTTAATAATAATAGAATGTATCACATCATCATAAATATATTGTTGATGTAGATTATTCTATATTTTAAATATTTATCATAATAAAAATGATTAAAATTTGACAAAATGCTCAAATCAATTTGTAAAATTTAAAAATTTGACCATTAAAATTAATTTAGTAAATATAAGAAAATCTACATCATCAACTTATGGTAACATGGTAAAATTTATTATTAAGTAATCAAATTGATCGATGATTGATAATTAATAGGGGTGACAATTTGAATTGGTTAATAGCAATTAACAGATTAATCAAATCACAAAATTCGATTACATATAGTAATTTTACAGTTCGAATCTATTTCGATTAGTAAAATTGAAAATTCGATTTGATTCGTTTTAATTTCAATAACTACTTCGCGGTTAACCGATAACCCAAAATCAGTTATAAATTATTATTAATTATATAATTTAATAATATAAATAATTGCTCACTAATTTTTTATACAAGAACTATATATATATTCAATTGATTATCCATTTAAAAATCGTATAACCAATTCTATCTGATCTTATTTGTTTGGTTCAGTTAATTGTTGAATATTCGACGATTAATTAATTTTGGTTCTGAATATTAATTTTTTAATCGAATGATTTTAATTAGTCGATTCCCAAACGATTTCAATTTTAATTATCTAAACAAAATCCGGCCATCCCTAATAATTAAGGAGAAGATGGCATTATCCGAGAGTGAATCTAAGTATAGTCATTATTTAGTTGATAGAAAGTCAAGTGAAAAGCAAAACTTAGAACTTATCCAAACTCATAGATGAGTTTTTCTTCTTGTGTTTTGTAGCATATAAATGTACAATAATACTTATTTTTTAAAAAAAACTTAATTAACGTACTACCAACCAAATATTTTTCGGTATTTCCTTATATTTATATATATTAATTCTACATCAAAATCTTATAAAAGCTTGTATTGATCAATAAGACTTGATAAATATACCGTCAGTTTAAACATTTTAAGCCAATAATTGAAGTCAATGAAATAATTATCCCAAATGACAAATGAGTGATCCACTTTTTCCCGCTTATTGGTTGCCTCATGCATCAAGCGTAGACAAGGATCCAAGTGATGTCCTACGTCTAGTCCGTGAACTCGCGAATTCCGAGTCGATTTCACCTGGATTTAAGATGCTAAATAAAAGCAAACAGTGAAAGAGATAACTTGAAATATTAGAGGGGCAAATAAAAAGGAGGCTCTACCTTACCTTTGGGTTATCGTGAAACGGAGAAATATTGATTTGATAATTCTTCAAGAAACATACCTGATCAAGAAAGAGGCTGAAAGCTTTTTGTTCAAATACAAGAGGGGATGGGATGGAGAATTTGTGGCAAGCAATGGCAGATCAGAAGGTATTATGATAATGCGGAGGAAGAATTACGTGGAACCTAAACCTTAAACCCTAAACTATATATATATATATATATATACTAATTCACGAGAAGTACTTCCACGTCAACTAAACAAGATATTAATTCTACATCAAAATCTTATAAAAGCTTGTATTGATCAATAAGACTTGATAAATATACCGTCAATTTAAACATTTTAAGCCAATAATTGAAGTCAATGAATTAATTATCCCAAATGACAAATGAGTGATCCACTAAGATGCTAAATAAAAGCAAACAATGAAAGGCATAACTTGAAATATTAGAGGGGCAAATAAAAAGGAGGCTCTATCTTACCTTTGGGTTATCATGAAACAAAAAAATATTGATTTGATAATTCTTTAAGAAACACACCTGATCAAGGAAGAGCTAGGCTGAAAGCTTTTTGTTCAAATACAAGAGGAGATGGGATGGAGAATTTGTGGCAAGCAATGGCAGATCAAAAGGCATTATGATATTGTGGAGGAAGAACCGTGTGGAAGTTAAATGCATTCTAAAAAATGACCAAAGTATCAATTGCTTGGTAAAGCAAAGGAATGGAGTGGTGTTTTTACTCTCGGGCATATAAGCTAGTAAAAATTACAAAAAGGGAACTTTTTATGGGAAATGTTTAAAGAATTGGATACAAAAAGGTTGCCATGGTTATTAGCTGGTAATATGAATTGTGTAAGGGGAGAAAGTGAGAAACATGGGGGAAGAGAGTTCTTCTTTTCTAAAGCAGTGAAGGAGTTTAATGCTTTCATTCATGCAGCTGGTCTTTTGGAAGCAAGCACTAGGGGTCCTATCTTTACATGGACAAATAACAGAAAAAGCTCTGCAAGGATTCATGCAAGGTTGGATAGAATCCTTTATAATGATAAATGGTTGGATATGAATATGAATATCAAGGCTGATCATCTGTAAAGGGTTGGCTCAGACCATAGGCCAATTATGTTCAGCTGTAGCAGAGAATTGAAAGGGAGAAAAGGAGCAAAATCTTTCATTTTTGAACATTTTTTGTTCGAATGCAATGAGCTCTTTGAGATGGTAAAGGAAATTTGGAAAGGAGTTAGTACGAAGGATTTGAATATTCAGAAAAGAACAACTGATGTTTTGATTAGTTGGAATTAAAAATAAAATTGAAAATCTGGAAGGTGTTGGTGAAATGGCCACACTAGATGAGGGGTGAATAGTGTGTTAATTAAATTTATTGTCTAATTTTAATTTTAATCGTTTACTTGATTACTTAGGCAATTTACAATTGAATGACTAAATGCGAAAGCAATAAATAATAAAACAATTAATACAAATAAAATATCAATGCTAACATAAAGATTTATAGTAGTTCGGCCCCAATGACCACTCCACTACCTAAGCACTCCGCTTAGGATTTTCGAACTAAGTTTACTAGATTATATCGTTTCCCTTACATAGAGGACTTTACAACCGAAAAGCCTCCGCTCTCAAACCGAATGCACTTCTACACTCGAAAGTATCACGTCTTCCTATCGAGAGCACTCTCCCACCTCAACCTAAGGGATAACTCAACTAATCCTAGTAAACTAAGTTTATAATAGTGGGTTTAAGCCTTAACACCAAGGCAACCACCAACTCAATCAAACCTAGCAACCTAGGTTTACACAAATGGTATACAATAAAAATAACCAAGAAAATACAATAATAATTGGAGCAATAAACAAATTAAACTATACTTAGCTCCAAAAGAAACTCCCTAATACTCTTGATGCATTGAGAAGATGAATCTTGAAGGTTCAAAGGCTAGATCAAGGTTTTATCATGGAAACTAGGAATTGCAAAGAGATGGCTCAAGAAATCCTTTAGAAATGATCAAAAATGGCTCAATGGAAGCTTGGATGATGGGTGGAAGGCTTGCTAAGGCTTCTATCTATAAGCCTTGAGGAGATGGCAGGAAACGACCACCTCAACGGACGAAAAACTAGTCATTTTCGTAGTTCGATCGCAGGTCCGGTCGATCGTCGGTCGACCGACCGAGCGACCAAAGGCATACTGCCATTTTCTGGCACACTTCGGTCGACTGACTTGCCTATTGCTAGTTTTTTGGCAGTATTTGATCGACTGAAACTTGGCAGACTACACTGCTTGGTTTCATAAATATTATATATGGATTATCCCCTATTTGGATTCAATAAAAATATCTAAAAAATCAAAATCCTTAAGAATTAAAATCTAGTTTTTGGGGTCTAGTATAAATTTTCGGAAAACAAAAATTTTCTAATCTCCCGGGCCAAATATGGGTATGCTAAAGGCTTCTAAAAATTCCTTAAAAATACCTCGTTATCTAGTTTTAACCCAATGAATAATTACTGTCATTTTTTGTATCAAGAAAATATTTAGGTCATATAGCCCTCCAAAGAGCTCCCTAGCCTTAGTGAATTTCAGGGCGATTTTTGGGTTTTTATATTTTGGAGTTCAGGTTTAATTTTTGGGTTCTTTGCATCATAAAGAGGATTGCATCACATTCTAGACACCCTAAACCTAAACTCTAACTTCCCGAAGAATCCCGAGCAACGACGAGTGTCCTTGCCGATTTCTTCGATCGGGGACGTCGAGCGCTAACTGACTTGGAACCTGAAAAATTTCTTAATGAAACATTAGTTCCATGTTTGTTATCATCAAAACCGAGATTAAGACCAATGTTGAAAATCTTAAGCCAACAGAAGGAAATCTGAAAGAGACTCTTCATAGGTTATCTGAATTGGAGAACAAAGATGCTAATGGCTGGATCACTGAAAATGAACTTGTAAACATGGAAATACTGGCAAAGAGGGCAAGGGCATTGACAAAACATCTTCAAATCAAATGGGGGTCAAGAGCAAGAGTAAATTGGATGGAAGAAGGAGAGAGAAATACCAAATACTTCCATAACATTGTTAGATTAAAGAGAAGAAAAGGTAGAGTTGAATGTCTTGAAATAGATGACAAAAGTGTATCAAATGACTCTCAAATAGCTGAAGGCTTTGCTAGGTGGTACGAGGAACCGTGGAAGGATAATGACAAAAGTACGAGGGATGAAAGCACCATTAACTCAGTTGATTGGCAGAAGATATCTTTCACCGAGGCTAAATTGCTTGAAGAGGAATTCAAATGGGAAGAGATAAGGAAAGATGTGAATACCTTGGGGAGAGGCAAGAGCCCAGAGAGTGATGGTTTCATATTGGAGTTTTATCTGAATTACTAGGAAGAAGTCAAAGAAACAATGAAGTTTGAATTTGATAAGATATATCAGTTTGGACAGATACCTGCATAGTGGAAGGAGACTATTCTGGTTATGGTTCCTAAGGTGGAAAAACTAAGAAAGGTCACTAAGTTTAGACCTATAGCACTTTGTAATATCATTTACAAAGTTTTTGCTAAGGTTTTGGTGAATAGGATAAGGAAAGTTCTTTATAAAATCAAAGGAGTTGAGCAAAATGCATTTATTCTTGGTAGATGTTTGTATGATAGTGTTTTAATCTTGAATGAAGTTGTTAATACAACGAACAAATCCAAGGCAAGGCAACCTTATCTGATATTGAAGTTGGACCTGGAGAAAGCATATGACAAGGTTGAGTGGGATATAATCTTGAAGATTTTGGATAGAATGAGGTTTCCAAGCAAAGTCAGAAAAGGGATTGCTGCTTTCTTTAGAAGAGGTGACTTATACTTGCAAAATAAATGGAGTTAACTCTAGAAGTTTTAGAAGCTACAAAGGAATTAGACAAGGAGATCCATTATCTCCTTATCTATTCATAGTCATGGAGCAATTACTATCAGATATGATAAACAAAGCTGCTACCCAAAATAAGATAGACGTGTTCAATTTAGGGAAGGTGAATTTAAGTCATACTTTATTTGCTGATGATATAGTGATATTTATTAAAGAAAATAAGAAATCTTGTAAAAATCTGAAGTTGCTATTGGAGAACTACTGTCAGTTTACTAGTCAAAAATTGAATTTTGAAAAATCAGTTGTTATGTATCCTGAGAAATATTCTGCAGGAGTAAAGCACATGGGTGAGCAGATCCTAAATATCAAAGAAGGTAGATATCCTCTAAAGTATCTGAGAACCTATATTGCTCCAAAAAGACTTGAGGAGAAGTATCAAATGAAGCATACTTCAGAAAGCAAAGGAAAAAATGGATACCTAGGCTGGTAACCAAATAGTCTTAGGTAGGGAAATGTGTTTTGCTTAACTCTATGGTGAATTCAATTCCAATGCACTCACTGATGACTTCTTGGGTGAGTGAAAAAGCAATCAAAGAGATAGTAAAAATTGAGGGGAAAAAAGGGGGCTAATTAGAATGAAAGAAAGTCTGCTAGACTGATAAATTGAAAAGTGGTCACTAATAGCAAAACCAATGGAGGATTGTGGATTAGGGATCTACATATTGTTAAAAAGGTTGTCATGGCAAAGAGAGTTCTTCCAATACTAAATAAGGAGGACCACGTGTGGAGTAATATTCTTAAGGGTAAATTACACGGAACCCCCCTCAACTATAGTCGATATGCGCAAAGACTATCTAAACTACCAAGTGTGCACAAAACCCTCCGCGACTACACTTTTTGTTCAAATAACCCTCATCCGTTAGTCTGTCCGTTAGTAACTTATCGATAAAACTTTCATGTGCGCATAACCCCCTCCCCAGTGCCACGTGGCAGTAATCTTCATCCTTCATCTCATCCGACGATCATCACTTCTTCATCTGCCTATCCCCTTGCCCTAGACTCCACCGCCACCGCTACCGCCGTCGGAGGAGGAGGCGACGACGGCGGCGACGGCAGCGGCGGTGGAGTCTAGGGCAAGGGGATATGTAGAAGAAGTGATGGCTGTCGGATGAGATGGAGGGTGGAGATTACTGTCATGTGGCACTGGGGAGGGGGATTCTACGCACATGGAGATTTTACCGTTAAATTACTAACGGATAGGCTAACGGATGAGAGTTATTAATTTAAATAAAAAGTGTAGTCGCGGGGGGTTCTGTGCATACTTGGTAGTTTATGTAGTCTTTGCGCACATCGACTATAGTCGAGGGGGGTTCCGTGTAATTTACCATATTCTTAATGAAAGGTATAAAAGATGGCATCCATGGATGTTGTGAAAAGGTAAAGATTTGTTCTGGAATGGAAAAAACATTGCTGAGAGCATGCATGTGCTTAGAGATGGGCTGAGAGTTGCAATTGGAGATGGAAGAAAAACTAAAGTACGGTCTGATCCTTGGTTTTCAGTTTTGCCAATAGACAAATGGCCTACGTTTGTTAATGTGCGGGAATTGAATAAGATAGAGTGGGTTAGTGACTTGATAAAAGAAGGAGCTTGGAGCAGAGATGTTTTGTTATCATTTTTCAGTATGGAGATGGTAACTTTGATTGAAGATATCAGTATCAACAATATGGGCAGGGAAGATAAATGGATGTGGACCTTTGGCTTAGATGGGAAATTGTCAACAAAAGGAGCTTATTGCTTTATGAAAAATGAAATGAAGGAAGAAGAGAGAAAGGAAGTGGAATGGAGGGAAATTTGGAGGATGAATATACCTGAAAGAGTCAAGATATTCATCTGAAAATTGGTGTAGAATAGGCTGCCAACTGCTAAATGGTTCAGTAATTTCACTGGAGTAGATAGCTATATATGAATGTCATGTTTGTAATGCTGGTGAGGACGAGAGCACTCATATCCTTCTAAATTATAATGTGGCTATAGAATATTGCAAGTTGGTGGAGGAGAGATTGGGAATCAATTTTGAACCTAAGGATGATTGGAATCTTGGAGGATGGAAAAGAGAAGCAGTGAAATTTATGAAGAAAACTGATGGTAAATTAGGGGAGTTTATAGCTAATTCCTTGTGGCTGCTTTGGGAAAATAGATGCCAAGCAAAGTAGGACTAAACAATTTGTTTGTAAAAGCTATCAATATTACAATGGAATACAATAATGTTAAGAAGAGTAAGATAGCAATGAGGAATAGGGAACATGATATAGCTGAAAAGGGCAGAGGAGGGATATTGTTAAGAAATGCTGGGAGCCGAACACCGTTCTGTGATGCTAGTTGGAAAGAAGGTTCAAAAGTTGAATTGGGATTTGTTGTTATTGATCATAGCAAATGGACACTGATTGGGGCAGAAACTGTTATTGCTACTAGTTCACTGAAAGAAGAATTATGTGCTATCTGGTACGGGTTAGATAACGTGAGGGAAAAAAATATTGTCATTGATAATGTATGCTTTGATTGTTCCACTGCTATTAAAATCCTTAATGAGGAAATTGAATGTCCTTGGAACCTCAAAAATCGGGTTGAGGATATACTGCAACTGGGCAGGGAAGCTGGAGTTGACAAATGGTTATATGTAAGCATACAAAGCAATGGTATAGCGCATGTTGTAGCAAGGATCGATTTGTATAAGAGTTTAACTGGTATTTGGAGTAGTAGAACTAAGGTTGGCAACGGATCGAATACGGTGCGGATATTGTATTATCTGTAATCGCACCATAACCTATATCCGCACATTCGTATCCGCACCGTATCTGCTACGGATGTGAATATGGATATCCATATCCGCACCTCTTTCAAATGCGGATATCCGCACCGCATCCGTATCTACATCGTATTTAATAAAAATATTAAAATAATATATTTAATTAATAAATTAATAAATTACCAATTCATTGATCCAAAATAAATATATAATATACTTCAAAATTCATCTTGACATGAATTACCATAGGGCTCTTATATATATTAATAACTTATAAGGGGAAAATAGTAATCCAAATACGTTGATAGGCGGTGCAGATATGGTGCGAATACGGTGCGGATCCACAGTCATATACGTATCCGCATCGTATTCGCACAGATATAAATTTTCTAAATCAGTATCCATATCCGTTTTTACTTACGGATATGGATCGAATACGGTGCAAATGCGGATAAAATTGTCACCCCTAAGTAGAACAAGATATTGTGATGAGATAGAGAATGTAACTCACTCTTGTAATGAACTCTTTTATGAGTTTTTGAATAAATTGAAACCGAGGAAGAAATATACATCTACTTCTAGGACCGGCGAAGGAAGCACGGCTATAGCCCAATGCTCCTTTTACTCAGAATTAGAGTAGGTGGTGACCTAACTTTTGGTTGTTTTTTTTTTAAAAAAAAAAACTAAAGTTCTTAGATATCTTAAAAATATGTTGGACTTCACATTTATAAAGAACAAAGAAATGAACTAAAGATAGTCTGACCAAAACCAATCATCTGAATAAACCAACCCAATTAGGCTTTTTTGGATTGATTCGATCAACACAACATTTTAACAAACAAAATGTCTAACGCACGAAGAAAAATGTACCACTCTATCGCGCAGTAGCAATAAGAAAGCAAGTCAAAACTAAACATTGAGACGCCAACTCGCCGAGGGATTGAATTTTAATTACAACCCAAGTGAGAAACATCAAACACCAACCACGATGTAATCAAAATTGGACAAACTTGCTGATAAGATCTTGAATTGACCAAATTGTAGATAGAGCAAGAAAGAAAGAAACTCTCACAGAACTCTTATTCAAGAAGCAAAGAAAAAGGTTTTCCCTATTACAAACTAACACAACTTAAAGGAACAGCAAAATTAACTAAACTTAGTTCTATCAGTTTTATATAGCTTCAATGGTTATTTAATTGTCTTCATTGTCACTTATGCCCTTAGCATTAGTGAATGTTTAGGCATTTATTTAAGGCTACATATGTAATTACACAAAGGAATATAATGAATTAATGCTTCAATACTATGCCTCAACACTCCCCGCTCAAGCTAGGACTGGAGAAAGGGTTCTCCAGACCTAGCTTGCTGACCATTTGTTCATATAGATGTGCAGGTAATGCCTTAGTAAGGATATCAACAAGTTGATCCTTTCCCGAGATGTAAACAGGCTTTATAATTCCTTGTAAGTATTTCTCCCTTGCAAAGTAACAATCGATGTCCAAGTGTTTGGTTCTTTCGTGATAAACTGGGTTTTCTGTAATGTGTATTGCACTCTTGTTGTCACAGTGTACAGGAGCTGGAATTTTGATGGAGATTCCCAATTTTGTGAACAGTTTAATGAACCAAGTGATCTCAGCTGTTGCACTTGATAAAGCTTTGATTTCACTCTCTGCGCTTGACCTGCTAATGGTGGGTTGTTTTTTACATTTCCAACTCACCAATGAAGGTCCGAGCTTTACAAGATATCAACTTACTGATCTTCTAGTGAGGGGACAGCTTCCCCAATCTGTGTCGCAGTACCCTACTAGCTGCAGTGGTGAATTAGAAGGGTAATAAAGTCCCATACCTGGTGTCTTCTTGAGATACTTCAGCACCCTCATTGCAGCTTTGAAATGTATTTGCTTTGGTGCTTGTGAGAACTGGCTCAATGTATGCACACTGAAGGCTATGTCAGGCCTTGTAATTGTTGTGTAAAGTAGCTTACCAATAAGGCTCTTGTACATTAAACTATCAGTCAATAAAGTATCAATTTCAATAACTTCATTTGTCTAACTTGATATTTACCTGCATGGGGTGTCTTTTGGTTTGCAATTCTTCAAACCCATATCTTCCAATAAGTCTGCAATATATTTTCTTTGAGACGCATGTACCTGCCTTTGTTCTGTGCACTTCTAAACCAAGAAAGTATGTTAAGCTTCCTAAATCTTTTATCTGAAACTGATCATTGAGAAACTCCATTAACTTGTTTATTTCACCCATACCAGTTCCTGTTAATATGATATTATCCACATATATCAAAATAATAACTTTCTTGTCTTTGATGTCCTTAATGAACATACAAGTGTCGGTTATGGACTGTGTGTAGCCTTTGGAAATTATGCTTGTTGATAGCTTGGCAAACCATTGCGTTCCTGCTTGCTTTAATCCATATATGGATTTTATCAATCTACAAATTTTATTATCATTTGTATTTCCATACCCTTGTGGTTTTCTCATGTAAACTTCTTCATGAAGATCTCTATTAAGGTATGCATTGTTGATGTCAAGTTGGAACAAAGGCCAATTTTGTGAAGCAGCCAAAGCTATAAGGGTTCTAACAGTTGTCATTTTCGAAACTGGGGCAAAAGTTTCTTGGTAGTCTACCCCTTCAACTTGTGTAAACCCTTTTGCTACCACTCTTGACTTGAATTTTTCAATGCTACCATCTGGTTTGTATTTGGTTCTAAAAACCCATTTGCATCCTATTGCTTTCTTCCCCTCAGGCAGCTCACATAAGACCCATGTTTCATTCCTTTCAAGAGCTTCAAGCTCATTCTGCATAGACTCTATCCATACCTTACTTTGGACGGCTTCACCATATGTTTGAGGATCTCTATTTCTATCAATGTAGGTAAGGAAGCTTTTGTGGTCATGATGTATTTTGGTTAGGTTCATGTAGTTTTGGAAAGGATATGGTGAGGTGTGGTGGTTGTCTTTAGGTGTAGTAGATGAGGTTAATGAGCTGCAACAGTAATCATGGAGATTTATGGGTTTTTGATGTATTCTTTTGCTTCTTCTAACATGAGGTTGATTATTTTCAGGTGAGCATGGCTGATGGTTAACAAAAAAAGGGGTTTGGGAACTGATATGCTCATTTGTAGAGAGATGTTCTTCTTAATCATCATTACTTTTTGAGGTTTGAGATGACTCACTATGTGTGGATGACTCAACTAGATATTCATCTAGTTGTTTGGTTGAATTTCTGTCATGTAAAAGGGGCAATTGTTATCGTCGAAATGAGTGCTAGGGATTTGAAAGATGGTTTTTGATGGTGTTGAATTGTCAAAAGGATAAATGTGTTCGGCAAATGTTACATTCCTTGAAATGACAATGGAATGAGTTCTTATATCATAAACTTTATAGCCCTTTTTGCCATATGGATACCCTATGAAGACACATTCTCTAGCTCTTTCATCAAATTTAAGTCTTCCTTGTTTGAGAGTGTTGACATAGCATAAGCAACCAAAAGACCTTATGTGAGCTAGGTTTGGTGCTTTCTAATATAATTTTTCACAGGGACTCAAGTTGTCTATGCTAGAGCTTGGAATCATGTTTATGGATGTTAGTATGCAATCACCCCAAAAAGATAGAGGAAGCTTGGATTGATACTTGAAACTCCTAGCTACATTTAACAAGTGTCTATGCTTGCATTCTACTATGGCATTCTGTTGAGGAGTTTCTACACAAGAACTCTGGTGGATAATGCCCTAATCAGTTAGGTAAGTGTTTAGGACTATATTGAAGAACTCACTTCCATTGTCAGATCTTAGAATCTTTATGTTCTTCTTGAACTGGTTTTGCACAAGCTTTATGAAATTGATGACCAAGTTGGGAACTTGATTTTTGGTGGAGAAAAGGAATGTCCAGCAACATCTAGTATAGTCATCCACAATAGTTAAGAAATATCTACATCCATCATAAGTAGGAATCTTATTAGGACCCATACATCAAAATGAACTAGCTCAAATATTTCAGAAACTTTATTTGAACTTTGAGGAAAAGGTAAAGCACATTGTTTGAAAATAGGACATACATTGCAATATAATGAATCTGCTTTGTCTAATTCAGGAATCACATTTGATATTTTTTTTATTTTGTCTACTGATACATGTCCTAAACGCATGTGCCACAAAGCAAAGGAATTCAAAGAAACTTTGGAAGCAAAGATACTTGTTTCATATGGAAGTTGACTTGAAGGTTTGGATGCTCCATTCATATAGTACAGCCCATTTTCCTCTCTACCACTCCCCAAAGTTTTCTTCGAGATGAGGTCCTGTATGATGAAGTTTTCAAGGTTAAATGTGATGGAATAGTTGAATTCTTTAGTGAGCTTTCTCATAGACAATAGGTTAAATCTAAAGGATGGTACTGACAATGTGTTGATGAGTTTGACATGTTTGTTTAAATGAGCTGTTCCTATTTGGGTTACATTTGTGGAGGTTCTATTTGGTAAAGATACTTGGCTATTTTGGATTGGGATGGATGGACTATCTAAGGTGATGTTAGCTGAAGCTATGTGATCCGTGGATCCACTGTCCACAATCCATCCATTAGATAATGAATGTGCATGAACAAAAAGGAATACTTGTTATACCTGCCATGTTCACATAATGCTGACTTGAGCTACTTTGATTTATCATGCTCAATAGGATTTTGTATTGATCCTCAGTGAAGCCTCTAATCATTTTCTCCTGCTCGGAATTGCTTTCTTTTGCATTCTCAGCTTGGTCATTGCTGTCGGCCATTGACATTTGTACATTGTTTACCAGTTTATCATTTGCCATGTTGCCACCATTCGACTCATTCATTTTCATTTTCCCTTTGTAAAATTTGTGATCAAGGGGGAAGCCATGAAGCTTGTAACACACATCTTTGGTGTGTCTGGGTCGTTTGCAGTACTCACAGAACTTCTTACTACTGTTCTGAAACTTGTTTTTTTCGAACCTTTGATTGTAATTTTGGTTCTGATAGCTGTTGTTGAGGGCTACACTCTCAATTCCTTGGCTTAAGCCTACTCCGACATGTCTCTGTGTCTCTTCCTGCTCAAGCATAGAGTACACTTGAGCAATTGACGGCAATGACTTCATCAATAGAATTTGGCCCCTAATTCCTACATAAGACTCGTTGAGTCCCATTAGAAATTGCCTAAGTCTGACCTTTTCCATATTTTCCTTGCCTATTTTGCAATTGCAGTAAGAGCATGCATCAATTGCGTCTAGTTCATCCCAAAGCCTTTTCAGTTTAGTGTAATACATGGAGATAGTCATGTTGCTCTATTGCATATTGCTGATTTGCAATTGTATGTCGAAGACCCTGGGTTCATTACAGCGAGCACCGAACCGATCCTCTAAATCATTCCACATAGCATGAGCTGATTTGGCGTAGATTACGCTTGGGCTCAATTCGGGAGTAATTGAATGCAAGATCCATGAACGGACCATATCATTGCATCTTCTCCAGAGCTTGTGTTGATTTGAAGCTTCAAACGATTCTTCGATGGCTCCAGTGACGAACCCTAATTTGTTCTTCGTCGAGAGGGAAATCAACATTGATTCTAGGGGTGGCAAAATGGGCCGGCCCGCAGTTAACGGGCCGGGCCGGGCCGGCACGATAAGGTGGCATGCCGGGCCGGGCCGGCACGATAAGGTGGCATGCCGGCCCGGCCCGCTAACTCAGTGGGCTGGAAATTCCTGGCCCGGCCCGCAATATTTTGCGGGCCGCCCAGCACGGCCCGGCCCGCGAGCTCTCTTATTAACTAAAAAATTTCTAAAAAAATTGTAAAAAAAATAATTTAAAATATTTGAGAGACTAAATAAGCACCAAATATGATATTTCACATGAAAAATTCCATAGATTAACTTCACCTTCAATTTTAAAGCACTAAACAAGCCCTAATCTAGACTTAATTCTTTTTTATATATGTTTAGCGGGCCAAACGGCCCGGCCCGCCCCGATAAGAGCCAGCCCGCGTCGGCCTGCAATGTTATCGGGTCGGGCCGGGCCGGCCCGATAAGCTTATCGGGCCGAATTTTTCGGCTCGGCCCGTAGTTACCGTGCCGTGCTCGTGTCGTGCTATCGTGTCGTGCCTATTTTTGCCGCCCCTAATTGATTCTCTCCACGGCAAGTAATTTTCATGACCCTTGAGTTGAATTGAAACTAGCAACATACTAGGGTGATCATTGCCTTGTAGGTAATATGGATTATCTTCGATTTTTGCGACATCCGATTGAGTACCGCTTCCCTGAATGCTCTGCGATTCTCCCACAACTGACCTAGCAGCAGATCCTCTGCGATTTTTGGCCATCTGTGTGGATCGATCGCCTAATCTGACTTAGGTGCGCGTCTTTGGATGGGTGATGAGCTTCGATCGATTACAGTTGCTCTGGTACCATGATAAGATCTTGAATTGACTAAATTGTAGATAAAGCAAGAAAGAAAGAAACTCTCACAGAACTCTTATTCAAGAAGCGAAGAAAAAGGTTTTCCCTATTACAAACTAACACAGCTTAAAGGAATAGCAAAATTAACTAAACTTATAGTGTGTTTGGTTGGATGAAATGAATTCATAAGGAATAGGAATAGACAGGGAATAGGAATAGACAATGAATGAAATAGATGAGAAATAGTATTACCCTGTTTGGTTGACATTGTAAAATAGGTCAAGAATAGAATTACTTTGTTTGGTTAGCATAAGGAATAGACAAGTAATAGAAAATTAAATGACCAAAATATCATTATTAATAAAACTAAATATATTTACTTTGTTTACTTAACACAATGAATATACAATAAATTAAAAGGAAATGACTTAAATCCCCTCCTAAAAATATAATAAATTATATTATAATTTATTTTAATTAATAATAATATAATTAAAATATGGATCAATATAAAATAATTTATTAAGTTAAAATAATAAAAACTCTATTATTTATTTTATTTTCATAAAAAATAATTGAATTTTCAAAAAATAATTATTAAAATATTATTTAATAATAAAATAATAATTATCTATTTAAGGTATATAATTATTAAAAATAATTTAACAATTTTATTTTTATATTCATATTATAAATATTGAATGATAATATAAAAAAATGATCAAAATGGTCCTTCTAAAAATATAATAATTTATGTTATAATTTATTTTAACTAATGACATCATGATAAAAATATAGATTAATGTAAAATAATATATTAATTTAAAATAATAAAAACTATTATTTATTTATTTTCATAAAAAACTAAATCTTAAAAAATTTATTAAAATGATATTTAATAATAAAATAATAATTATATATTTAAGATAAAAAATTATTAAAATTAATTTAATAATTTAATTTTTATATTATTATGTAATATTATAAATATTGAATGATAATATAAAAAAATATCATAAGGAATAGACAATGAATATTATTCTTTGGGTTGAGATAAGGAATAGTATTCTTCATGCATAGGAAATAATATTTCTTATCTATTCTTTATGGCTCACATATTTCTTATTTATAAGTTGCAACCAAATAAGAGAGCATAGGGAATAGTATTTTATTCCCCCTCTATTCCATCTAAGGGTGAGCATCGATTCGATTCGGTTAAAAATCGAACTGAATCATCGGTTAACCGAACCGAACCAAAGGAAATTTTATAACCGTTTATCGAACCAAAAAAATTCGATTAATTCGATTCGATTAACCGAAAAGATTATAAAAAATTCAAAAAAAAATTCAAAAAACATACATGTGTTAAGACTTGAACCTAGACATTTGGCAACAAAACTTTAATTTCTTGGGTAAATTACACTGACATCCTCTGAGGTTTAATGAAATTACACTAACCTCCTCTCTATTTGTCCAAATTACAATCACCTCCCCCGAGTAATCTTTTTAGGGGAGATTTGTGTAATATTTTACAAAACTCAAGGGAGGTTTGTGTAATCTTATTTCGTTATAAGGGAGGTTTGTGTAATCTTTTACAAAACTCATGGGGGTTACAAGATAAAATTATAAATAGAGGAGAGATCAATATAATTTCACTAAACCTCCGGAGATGTCAGAACCTAGGCGGGTGGAAAGCTTAACATTACATTTAACCACCAAGGTAAATACCAACATCCAATGTAATTGTTATTATATATATATATTCAATTAATTCGGCAAATTAATCGAACCATCGGTTAATTTATCGAACAGAATTGAAAACCGAAATTCAAATTTTTTTTAACCAAAAACCGAGCCGAAATTTATTCGGTTCGGTTAAATCGATTTCGATGAATCAAAGAATTTTGCTCACCCCTAATTCCATCCAACCAAATACTACCTTAGTTCTATCAACTTTATATAGCTTTGATGGTTATTTAACTGTCAACAATGAAATGTCACTTATGCCCTTAGCATTAGTGAATGTTTAGGCATTTATTTAAGGCTACATATGTAATTACACGTAGGAATATAATGAATTAATGCTTCAATACTATGCCTCAATTGCACACTTAGTTATTAAAGTTAAAGGACGGACAAGGAGTGAAGTAATTTGGGACAAAATTGCAGTGGTTGGCGAGTCGGTGCATCAGGAAAAGCAAGGAACGCAGAAGACACAGGGCGCGTGCATGGTCCACACATTACGCACAAGGGTTCACATGCTTTTTCTATTATTTTATTATTATTATTTTTTACATTTTTCTTCAGCAATGTCTTTTTCCAAGGCTCGGTTGAGTAAAAGGCCATTGACTTTGCATTTTGTCCCCACCATCTTGTCTGCAAGTTTAACTTTTGCAATTTTTTCTTTATTATGAAAACTTCACTTTTGCAATTGGAGGTAGTAAATTAAATAAACCCCGTTTATGTAATTATCCCAAGCTCTTATGTTAATAGCTAGGCATATATAACCAACCGTAGGTAGTACTATTGGTGATAACTTGTTGATATTACCTAAAAATCTAAAATTTAATTCCTAATATAATCACCTATCATGACTTTTTATCTTTGTTATAAAATAATAATAATTAGACATATATAGACCGAGACTTAAGTGGTCAATTCATTCTACAAACTACAAAGAACTCTTCTCCTCCTCTAATCCTTCTGACCCCTCTCATTCACTAAAAGGTCTGTCGCAGACAGTATAAGCACGAATGAATCGATGGCTTCTCCGACTAGTAACAATAGAAGAAGTAAAAATAGATGTTTTCTCCATCAAAGGCGATCGTGCCCCTAGTGAAGATGGTTTTATAGGAGCTTTCTTTCAAACATACTGGGACATTGTAGGTTAGAATATATACGAGGCTCCTGGCCTCCTGCAAGGTCTGAACCACACCCGACTTCCTAGCCCTCATCCCGAAAGGTTGGAATGTGCAAATAGTGAGACCAATCCGTCTTTGCAATTGTCTATACAAAATCTTCTCAGAAATTTTGATGTGTAGACTTCAAGGTATAATGCCTAAGATTGTCTCCTCAAACCAAAGCGCATTTATAAAATGTAGATTGATCTCTGATAACATTCTGGTGGCACACGAGATCATGCATCACTTAAGGAGTAAGCCGATCAATTCCATAAAAGAAATGACCCTCAAACTGAATATGAGTAAAGCCTATAATCGTGTAGAATGATCATTCCTCCGATTCAGCCTGTGAAAGATGGGTTTTCATGAGCACTTCACAGAACTTCTTATGCAATGCATATCCACAAGGACCACAACGTCCTTCTCCATCCTTTCGAATGACCTAGTGTATGATTATTTCAGACTTGGCCAGGGCCTCCGATAAGGCGATCCATTATCTCCACTGTTATTCGTCTTGTGCATGGAAAGCCTTACCTTCTTGTTAAACAAAGAGAGCCATCAGCACCGCCTCCAAGGGATGAAGTTAGTCGCCTGGCACCACCGATTACCTCCCTATTCTTCGCATATGACATTATACTATTTGGCAAAGCAGATGGGCATTTTGTTGAAGCTTTCAAAAGTACTTTGAATTCCTTTGAATCTTTGAGTGGGCTGAAAGTGAACTTGGAGAAGTTGGCAATGTTCTTCTCTCAAAATACACCTCATCGGCTCCGAACTCAGTTAGGTAACATGTTGAATATTCGACACATTGGTGCACAAGACCATTACTTGGGTCTTCCTTCTACTGTTAATTGATCCAAGTGAGCTTCCTTCGAGTTCATCATCTTGAAGATAAAGAACAAGATGGAAGGATGGAAATCACATTTTCTCTCCCGTGCAGAAAAAGCCACCCTCATAAAGTCCACCATCTCGACCATTCAAACTCATGTCATGTCTTGTTTTCTTTTGCCGAAAACCTTGAAGGAGAAATTAAATAGATGTTGCAAAAACTTCTGGTGGAGAAATAATAGAGAGAAACGATCCATAACCTAGGTCGCGTGGAGCTCTCTATGTCGCGAGAAAAAGGAAGGAGGTCTTGGCTTCAAAGATTATCACCTATTCAACCTGGCCTTACTAGCGAAATAGGCTTGGCGTCTCCTAAATACTCCTTCCTTGTTCTCTCAAGTCATGAAAGCAAAATATTATTCCCACTCTTCTGTGCTAGAGACGATTAACGATTGTAACCCCTCCCGAGGATGGAGAAGTATATTAAAGGGAAGATATATTACTCGATCGGGGATGCTATGGAACATTGGATCATCTACAACTCTCTCGATGTTTCACACTCCATGGCTTCGTACGGCTCATCTTTTACCATAGCAGGCTTGCAGGAGAATACACCAGCTCCTAGTCTGATTTTGGAGTTTATGAACAGACAAACAAGCTTGTGAAAGGCTACAAAAGTTCGATCCTTCTTTCCCTAATCTCCGACAGATTGTATTCTTGACGTGGAAATCTTGCATGGCAGAGATAAACCCAAATGGCCACACTCAAACACTAGTATCTATACTGCAGAGTCTGGATACAAATGCCTGTTGGATAAGGAGATGCAGGATTGAGCACATAATATACATCACAAGCAACTTTGGTACAAAATTTAGAAGCTCAAAGCTCCTCTTAGACTAAAGTTTCACTACAACACAATTGACCTATAGAAACACAAAATTAGAGATAAAATATATTTTTATTTCTAAATCTTCACATTTATGGACTAATAGATATAAAATTTGCTCCTAATTAGCCTATAAAGATCTATAGAAACAACAATAATATAGTCACTTAATTGATTTGACTCTAAGCTACAGAAACACCAGCAACAGAGTCACTTAATTGATCTGACTCTAAAGCTATCTTTAGAGACTAATTAGGGACAAATTTTGTGTCTATTAGTCTTTAAATATAAAATTTTAGAAATAAAAATCTAATTTATCTCTAATTATGTACTTCTGTAGGTCGATTGTGTTATAGTATTTTTCTTTTGGCGGTCATGTAGGGATGCACTCCCTGTCCGACGTAAACTCAGCAACAGAGGAATACCCATCCAAGAGATCTCATGTGCCCATTGTTCTTCCCATCCAGAATCGGCAGTGCATGTTTTTTTTTCTCCAATGCAGATGAGCGTAACAAGTATAGAGCAACATCCCTCTTCCTTGTCCGCCACTTCACCCAATCAACTCGCCAGCGGAAGGATGGGAGTAGAGGTGGCAACAGGCTGGGCCAGCCCATGGGCGGCACGAGCCCGACCCAAAAAATTTTGGGCCTGGCCTGGCCGGCACAACTGTGCCCAAAAGACGCGTCGGGCTCGCCTTCTGGGCACGCAGGCCGTGCTAGGCACGGCCCGCGCACCATGCTATGGGCGAGCACGGGAGGCCTGGCGTGCGCCAGACGTAGGTCGGCCCGAGCCAAGTCTGGCTCGGGCCGACTAATATATTATAAGAAAAAAAAAAAAATTCCTATAAATACCTCATCTCCTTCTTCATTTCTTCTATCTTTATCTTCAACTCTTTCTCTCAATCCTCAACTTTCAACTCTCAACAATCTAAGTTCATTTACAATCATTCTCAACAATATTTTAAACTCATCAAAAAGACAAGGATTCAAGATTGTTATTAATTTTTTTTAATCTCTTCAATTTGTTTCATTGATTAGTATATTTTTTATATTTTTTATATTTTTTATTTTTACTAATGACGGATGGAGATTTTTCAAATTATACTCCACAAGCTGGATCAAATATGTTAGAAGAAATGTCCCCTGCTACTCCTACCACTCCTACCACTCAACAAAATCAAAACATAGAGATAAGTCCATCTATTAATTTATGTCCATCAGGTAGAAAAAAAAGTATGGTTTGGAAATATTTTGAAAAAAAATTTAAACCTGATGGCACCATAACAACAGCCCGGTGCAAAAAATATCAAAAAATTCTTTCGGCTTCAACAACAGGAGGAACTAGTCATCTATTACGTCATGCAAAGGGTCATGACACTAAGGTTGCACAAGCTCAACAAATTCTTAATTTATCTTCTTCTGGTTTAACAACTTTTTCGTATGATCATGATTTTCAACGTCAAGAACTTGCAAAATTAATTGTTCAAAGTGAATCTCCTTTTAGTTTTGTTGATCAACCAAAATTTTCTTGTTGGATTCAAAATACTTTACAACCAAAATATAAAAAAAATACTCGAAATACAATGAAAAGTGATGCTTTAAAATTCTTTTTTGTATATAAAGAAAATATAATGACTAGTTTTTAAAATAATAAATCAATTTTTTTTTTTAACATCTGATGTTTGGTCTAGTCAACGTACTACTAATTCTTACACTTGTGTTACTGTACATTGGATTGATGAAAATTTTATTTTGCAAAAAAGATTAATTAGTTTTAAAGTTTTTGAATATCCATACACTTCTATTGCTATTTTTTCTGCTATTAAATTTGTAACATCTTTCTATAATATAAATGATAAAAAAAATTCGATTAGTTTTGATAATGCTAATACTAATAATGATGTTATTTATCCCCTTATACAGTTATTTAAGCCAGTATTAGATGGTGAATTATTTCATGTTCATTGTATTTGTCATGTTTTTAGTTTATGTGTACAAGATGGTTTAAAACAAGTATATATACATGTAGAAAAAATAAGAGATGTTATTAGATATATGCGTCTTCAAAAGCTAGAACACAATAATTTAAAAAATTATGTCAATCTTTTAATAAACTATTTAAAAAATTTAATGGTGATGTTATTACTAGATGGAATTCAACATATCTTATGCTTATGTCTACTATAAGATATCAAGAGATCCTTATAATATTTTACTATCAAAATATGCTTTGATCCAATTAATAATAATAATTGGTTAGTTACTAGACATATTACTCAAATTTTAGATCTTTTTAATAAAGCTACCGAACAACTTTCTGATGCTTATTATCCTACATATAATTTAACTCTTTTACATATAGTTCGTATTAGTGAAGTATTTTCTTCGTATAGACATTATCCTTTATTTGCACAAATTATTTCTTTAATGAAATCTAAATTTAAAAAGTATTGGTCAAATATATCTACTTTATTTTGTTTAGCAATATGTTTAGATCCTAGAATGAAAATTGATGGTTTAAATATATTGTTAAATGATTATTATAACAATATGGAATTAGATAATGTTGAAGAAAAAAAATTAAAATTTCGAATTTATTGAATTCTATGTTTGTATTTTACGCTTCAAATTTTGGTGATACAATTACAAATAAGACAACATCTTCTTGTTCTAGATTAAGAGATGATGGTGAAAAATAATATTAATTCTCAACTTGGTCGTAGAATAAAAAAAATTAAATCTACTAATTTTAATGAATTACTTTTTTTTCTAGATCATAATCATTCAAAAGAAATAGATGATAATGAAATTTTAGCATTGTGGAAAAAATAAGAAAATTTGTATCATATTATTTTCATCATGACACGTGATATACTAATTGTTCATGTGTCTACAGTAGCTTTCGAGTCTTGTTTTAGTGTAGGAAATAGAATTCTCGACGAAAAAAGGAGCCGAATGAGTGAAGAAACGGTTGAAATGTGCATTTACTTAAAAGACTAATTGGATGCTGAAGATAGATTACAAGATAAGAGAGAACACGACACTTCATCATCGGGAGAGGAGGAAGCTCAAACAAGCGAAGCTGGTGCTGCTGGTCTAAGTACAAGTTAAATCACCGGGACTACGGGTAATTAAAAATATAAAAAGAACTACGTAGACCTGATCCTTCTATAATTAATCATTGGGTAGTACAAGTTTAGCTATAGAAGGTACGTAGGCAATCTTTTAAGGTGCGAACTATTATAATATTAAAAAAAAATATTTTATCATTGGATGAATATTTTTGTATTAAAGATAAATAAAAATTTAATTATAATTTGATTTTTTAAAATCTTTTTATTAATTTGTACTGCGTTACAATGTTACATATAAAAAATGTGTTAAAAAAAATATAATAAAGTTCAGTACAATGATTAAGCTATTTCAAATAAAACTAAAGATCCAAGTTCAAAACTCACCCGTAAGTCCGTAATCATTAATTTTAAAAATTAAATTTTAAACCTTTAAAATTTTAAAAATTTAAATTTAATTAATTAATTAATTTTCGGGCCGGCCCGAGCCTAGCTGGGCAGGCTCGGGCCCCGGGCTGGGCTTGGCTGCCACACATTTGGGCCGTGCCAGGCACGGCCCGAAATGTGGTCGAACTGTGCCCGGCCCGAGCACGGCCCGTTGCCACCTCTAGTTGGGAGTCCCTCTGCAGGATCCGAAGCCAAGAGGTGCACATGAATGAGTTCTTTGGCTGGGTTCTCTAGAGTATTTGGAAGAGCAGAAATGATAGATTATTTAAATCCATTTCTCGGTCAACAGATGATATGGGCAGTATGTAATTTTACACTAACCTCCCTTGTGATTTAGTGAAATTACACTGATTTCTCATCTATTTATAATTTTATCTTATAACCCTCTGAGTTTTATAAAAGATTACACAAGCATCTCATATAACGAAATAAGATTACACAAATTTTTTCTAGAAAAATTACTCAGAAAGGTAATTATAATTTGAACAAATAGAAAAAAAATTAATATAATTTTACTAAACCTCAAAGAGATCAATGTAATTTATCCTTATTTTATTTAAGTTTCCTTTCCTATGGGAAGTGACGTTGGATGCGTTAGTGTGATGTATCTTAAAACATATTTAACCCTCGTTTTATAAATGAACTCCTCTATCTTCGGAAAAAAAGAAAAAAGAAAAAAAAGAAGGCATATCGAGGAACTCAAGCATTCCACAAAAATAATACACACATTTATGTAATTATCACAAGCTCTTAACTAATTAGGAAAAGATAAATGTATCCACTTATGACTTAATTAATTATCACATCATTCATGAGATACAAGTACAATCACAATGAGACAATTAATGACAATAATAATAATAATTAATAATTAATCTAGATGATGATATCTTAATTAAGCAGCTGCGGGCTACATGCACCACTTTGGTCTGCAGCCACTTCAGCTGCTGCCTTAATCTCAATCGCTACTACCTAATTAAACACCATCAACAACATCATTACACTCCTTAATCAAACACTCAACTCAACACATAGCAATTAACTCCCACAAAACACTCTTTAATTGCCTCGTTCTTCTCCTTCTCCTTCTCGAGCTAGCCTTCAACTCCATGGCTGCGGAATTGGCATGTATGTAGTAGTAGTAGATGCGCCAGGTGTTCGATGGCGGATCGGGGGAGGGCTTCAGACCCTGAAGTTCTTGCCGGAGAAGGTCTGGCCGAACTGCCAGTTGGCGGGGGCGATGTTCCAAGAGGTGGAGGTGCGGTGGTCGCTGCCGGTGACGCGGAAGGAGATGGCCTGGCCGACGAGGACGGCGTTGGACTGCCAGTTCTGGCCCCAGTTGCGCGACATGGGCATCCATCCGGTCCGAGAGCCCTTGACGCTGGCGCGGACGATGTCGCCGGCGCCGGCCACGTTGGTGATCAGCACCAGGTTGAAGTACATGTGCCCGTTGATGGTGAACCGGATCCCTCCCGCTTTCCTGCACGGCACCCTGCGGCACAAACACGCAAAGGTCATTTCATCGAAGAGCTCGCCGGCGCCCATCCTTTCGCTCGGAAGGAGAGAGGGAGCACAGAAATGGTGGGCCTGGTGGGCATGTGCCTCTGTCCATAGCTCGCCCTCCCACGTTTCACGCGGCTTCGGAACGCGTAAACTCATGAGAGAGAGAAGAGATCACGGGTGACGGGGTGTGTGTGAGAGAGAGACGATGTGGTGTTGTTGAAGAACATATCATGTGGACCATGTGGTCAACAAGGAGGGACCATTAAATGCGCTTGCAGTGCACGGTGGAAGAAATAGGAAAAAGAAAAGGAAGGAACGCCATTACACCAACCGGATCTGCATTTTCGTGTCTTTTTGCTGATATATTTATGGGATTTTGCGATCCATTTAGATAAATGACATGTTTGTTCTCTTGTTTCTTTGTTGTTTACAGTAAACAACACTTTCATCTGGGCTAATCAACATTTTAATTAAGCACTGTACGGATGAGCTATGCAGGGGTCTGTCCACTGTGAGAATTAAACGAATACCTAACGTGCACATTTGTTACTGTCAACTAGAGAAACAAAGCAGTAAATAAAGAGAAAGAAGAGAAGAAGTAAGGTGGCATGCTTACCGGCGGTAGGAGACAGGGACGATGCCTGCGCGGTACTCGGCGATCTTGAGGAACATGGGCATGGCGAGGTCGAAGTGGGGGCGGGGTGGGTTGCACCAGCCGCCGTTGTCGGAGGGGAGGGCGTAGTTGGGAGGGCAGAAGTTGGTGGCGGTGATGAGGATGGAGGGACTGCCGCCCTTGCACCACCGCGGGTCGTCCGCGCACTTGATCTCGAAGCACGCCCCGCAGCTGAGCCCGTCGTTGAAAAGCGCCGTGCTCAGCGCCGCCGTCTCTACGCCGTATCCCTGGCTGTAGAGGTTCCCGTACCCACACGCTCCTCCTGCATCCACAACCAAAGAAACGAGTTTGAGCAGCCAAAATAATGCAGGCGAGCGGCGGCGCCGGGGAGGAGAGAAGTGCACGCACCCATTGTGCCGGAGGCGTCACTGCCTCCGTAGAAAGTGGCGTGAGCGGTCTGCCACGGGCTTCCGGTGTAGACGCCGGGGATGCGGGCGTCGGCGATAAGCGCGGAGAACGCAAGCAGGACGACGGCCAGGACCGTTACCGCCATGGCGCCGCGGGAAGCCATGATTGAGAGCGAGAGAGAGAAAGAAGAATAAGAAGAAAGGAATGGAGAGGAAGTTGGGAGGCAGGTGGAGTACTTAAAAGCGAGTGAGGCGAGATGAGTGAGAAATAAGCGAGTAAGGAGGAGGAGGACGAATAATAATGGCGGAGGGGAGTGTGCGGCAGTGAGTGAGTGACAAGAAGAAATTAATGCCCTTTTCTGATAGCCTAATAAAACCGGTCCCGACCGGTTGAGTCATGTGCGGTTTGGTTGGACCGGTTTTAATCTTTTTGGTGTAACTTCTAAGAAAATAAAATTCAAGTAAAATCTATTTGGATTTTATGACTTGCGGCAGTGGCAATAGATTGTGAAGCTTGTCCGGTTGCGACGGGGAGGGATGGGCAACGCGAGGGGAAGCGGAACAGAACCGAACGCAGGCGCATGCGACGACAATATACGAGGAAAAGAACGGAGGTACAGTGGCCGAAGGACGGTAGGAGACAGACGTTCGGAGTGGGTCCGGTACTAGCTATATTTCTTTATAGAACCGTTGCTTTGGACGGATCCTTTGCAGCTCTTTTTGTATAGGGAAATCTTGCAACACCAACGGGTTAATCGCAAAGTGTCACTGTAGATGTCCCATCGACTTGTCGGTGTTCACTGAAAATTAACGGTAGCAATTTAGCAAACAAATTTTTCCGTCGATTTTGATACATTTTTTTTTTGTTTCGATCAATCCAATTTGATCCTCACTTCTAGTTTTTCTTATCTACCGTACTCAGTCAATCCAAGATACAATAATCGTGTTTTACTTAGGTTTACTATTTGTCAAATCTTTTTTTTTTTTTTGAAAAGGACGTAAATATTTATTGATTCTCATGTCTAAATAATAAGTGTTTCGTATGTAGTTGAAAATGGATAAAAATTCTAAATACTATGTACTTCCATTTTGGGATAAAAGTGGAAATTGAAACAAAATAAAAAATTTATTTTTTTTATGGTCCAAACAAATTAATAGAACTTTTAAATTTTAAAAGCCAAATTGAAATTATACTTGTTCTCGCACGAAGTCGGGATGTTGCAAGCCTCCGCGTCTCCTGATCCAACACAGCTCCGGTAGTGACACGCAAAGATACGCTGACGCTCAAGTGAGAGAGAATCCTATATGCATGATGGGTATAAAAATTGGAACATAGAATCTACTTGATATACGTCGTGTCTATTTTATGAGGTAAGTTTGGGTATTTGACGATAATGTTTTTCAGAATCTCGCGAGAATTATCCTAAATGGATCGATTGTTATCCCTTATATCGCATACTCATTAATTATTGTCGAATCTTTGTTTGACCGAATGGAGTCCTGGGCTAAGTTGTAGTTGGTTCGATCTGAGTCTAGCTCATGAGTTGAGGAACTTCTAGACCTAGGTTGTTGTAATACTTGCGCCAATTTTAATCAATTTCGCTCATCGGAAAAGCCAAAATGCGAGTAAATCGTCGGAGGGTGTGACATGAGGTATGACCCTTGTGCGCAATGAAGTTATCTTTAATTAAATCGAATTGGACTTTGGGTTCGAGTCGATCGGGT
Organism: Canna indica; assembly: GCA_034359265.1. Classification (NCBI taxonomy): domain Eukaryota; kingdom Viridiplantae; phylum Streptophyta; class Magnoliopsida; order Zingiberales; family Cannaceae; genus Canna; species Canna indica. The sequence continues at coordinate 68,808,351 of CP136894.1, read as the reverse complement.
CCGAGAGTCGACTTGTACGCAACTTGGTTGAGCTGAGAAATCAACTTAAGTTAAGTCTAGTTAAAAGGGGGGGTATATATGTAATTTTGGATTAAAACATGATAATATAAAATACCTAGAGGTGACTGTATGGCTCCCAGGAGGAGTCGCACGCACCCCTAAGCGGAAGAGTCACTCTTTTGGTGTGGCCGAATTTCGTTGCCGGAAGTCGTTCTTCACGATGTTGTACCACCATCTTCTTCTCCTTCATCTCCAAGTCCAAGTGAGTGGTTAAGAACTTTTCCCTTTTCCTTGGCCAAGCATGTGTAGGGTAGGAAGCTATTTTGAAATTTTTGAGAAAAATCTCGTTCTTGATTGAAATTTGTATGAAATTTTCAATTTCTCTGGAGGATATGCTTCCATGGTTGATTGACTACTGTGGAACAGTCGTGTAACCCAATTTGTGGTCGGCCCCTTTGTGTAGGAAGGTCCTAAACTGGATCGAAATTGTTTTGGGGAAAGAGATGATGAAATTTCGATATTTTGTACACCTTATTCATGTTTCACTTTGGTTGATGTGTGAATGGGAAGAAAAGGGAAGTCCTTGAGGGGTTACGGGTGATGAGTGGCCTTCGGGCAGTTAGCTATAAGGGTCCTGACCCTGAAGTTTTGGGTTGAATAAGTTGTGGGAAGCGACATTGTGGTGCATGAACTTTATTCGAAGGATTTGGCCTTTGTACCCATTCGGATAGGTTTCCTAAGCGAGGGAGGGACCTCTTTAGGGCCGGCCCTTCATGGGGCTTTGATGGCCTATTGGATTGAGTTACGGAGAATGAAGCATGTATGCTCAAATTTTATTCTCTATACTCAACTTACATGTCTACACCCCCTTCCCAACGTGGTTGACCGTAGAAAGTAGGAGTGTCATGGTGTCATGAAACTGTAGGATAACACCTCGGCCACTTTAGGACATAAGATGGTGAGGTTATATGGACATTTCGCATTATGGACATGATGTGTGATGTAAGTTGCTGAAACTTTCAGCCTAGTGTGCTCAAATTTTCAGCACTAGTTAATTGGTTTTCAACAATCTGAATTTCTCTCTTGGGCATACTGAAATCTGATGTTAATGAAGCTACCCTTAAATTATGCAAACTTAAATTTCTATGTCGCTCATCTTTTGAAATGATTGTGGTGCCTTGAAACTAAATTTTTTAGCTTGAGATGCTGAAAAATCATCAGCTTGACATATAAATCTTGTACGCTGAAAATCTCCAGGTTAACGAGGATTTCTGATGCTTATAAGATAGCTTAAGGACCATGCTTAAGGGTCCAAAGATTTTCGAGTTTAGTGGGGAGTTTTATGGGTCGAACTAGTGAATGGTGATAAAGAACAATATGTTGAAACTTTCAACGTTGGACTGAAATTTTCATGTGTAGAAATCTTTCTTACTTCATCATTTCGGATGAGATATTAAATCTGAACTTATATTGTTCTTGATGTGAGGGTGGTGCGGTGGGTGGCCGAGGGCTTGGAGCTGAGAATAGGCCGAGTTGCGTGTGTCTACGCACGCACTCGGAATACTTGATAGAAATCGCACTCACCAAGTATGGCAATACAGGACATATAGTTTATTTCTTTTACTACATATGTGCTTGTGATTGTGCTTGATAGATGGCCGGGCCGAGAAGCGTGTTAGCATGTGAAGCTAATGCCCGACTCGGCGAATGTAATTATTGGTCGGGAAGCTCGTCAGAGAGCCACACCGACGATTGACTCGAAGTGACATTAATTGGTTGGATGCATATTACCAGCCATAGGGGGTTACCGGGGCTAGCTGGTCATCCTAGCTCAGAGGGTTTGGGGCAGGAAGCTTGCTAGGGAGCTATCCTAGTGACCGACCAGTATGATTGCTTACTTGCTCTTTTTGTGATTTTGGCCAAGGCTAGCTGGTGTGGATGTGTGTGCGAGTGCGCACGAGATGTGTACATGGATAATTATATATATGATCATGATGGTTTATTATGTGTTGGTTTACGTTTACGTCATGGTTAATTTGATTATTATATGCTTTGGCTTAGCAAGGGTTCGGTTCGAGCCACTAACTGGGTTCGTTTGAACTCACCACTCTCTTTCATATTTTTATTGCAGATCCTGACTAGTAGAGGTACGCTTGTACCTATGTGGCATGGTTGGGGGTTGCAAGCACAGGCAGAAGATCTCGTGATGCGTCGAGTCGTAGCCATGTCGTAGGGTGTCTTTATATAATTGCATTTAGAACATACATTTTCATTTGTAAAACTTGGTTCAAGTAAACATAAGTGTCTTGTCATCTCATTTGATATATGTATTATTTTGATAATTCCTTTTTGCATTTGCATGTGTCGTGATGGTAGGCTTTAGGGTACAAGTTCACATTCTAGTCGGTCACACGATCCTGAGTTTTTGGAGCGTGACACTTGGTTGGGCTCAAAAAAATATTCTCGTCCATTACCATTTTGAAAAACATTTTTCTTTTAATATATATTCCTAAAAAATACTAGATACCGTAAGAGAATTAAGATATATATCAAGGAAATAATAAAATATAATAATTATATAAATTAGAAGAAAAGCGAAGGTATACATTTGTTAGGAGAAGTAGACACTCAAAACTCTTTTCTTTGCCTCCATTAATTTTTTTTTCCTTATGAAAGTGAACTATGTAAAGCGACTAAACCATGGAAAACTTTACAAATGAACCCAAGCAATTAAATAAACTTCATTAGACTTGTTTGTTTAGTGATAAAAGTATAGTCTTATATGATACAATATTATTCAATTTTTTATTTGGAAAGACTTTCAAAGAATGATCATGATTTATAATGATAATCTCATAATTTAAAAACTATGGATTTTGATTTTTGACCAAGTTTTTAAACCATGAATTTGACAGTTACTCATGGTTTAATTAAATTTTATTTCTAAAATACTCTCACTCAAGATAATTTCTTTTACGTACTTTATTTATAGGGGTGGCAGTGGATTTCTGTAAATGAGTATTTCACCTGTCCCAGACCCTGATAGGTCATTAACTGGTTTTGCTCGTTGATTTTGAGGTGAAACCCCTGTAGGGGTTGGAAAGGGTTTAGGATTTTAGTCTCAAACCCGTTAAGTATAAAGTTATCAAAATATTCTTTATATTATCCATATGTGCAGAATAATTTTATCTTTTTAATTAGGCTTCAATATTTTTTTTCTCATTTTAATTAATTAGGGTTTCAAAAATATTTTACACCTACACGTTACACCCTAACAAGTAACACCCAGTCACCAATTAACTCACCTGTCATCCATCCCCGTCGATCGCCCATCCCCATCGCTCGACACCCATCTACAGATCTGCTTCTCTGCCTCTCTCACACTGTGACATGGCAGCCGCAACGCCGCAGACTTCCGTCTTTCCGCTCTTCGCTTCAACCTCCACTAGCACATGATTATTCCTTCTCTCACCGACGCCGAACTATTTTTTTATCTCTCTCACACCATCACATGGCAGTCGCACCGCTGCAGACCTCTGTCTCTCCGCTCTCCACCTCTCTCCAACGGGCACCGTTTGCTCCTCTCCTTCCTCTCTCTCTCACAAATCTTTTTTACACACATGGTGATTTTTTTATATGTTTCTTGCTCCTGTCCTTCTGCTCTCCCATGCTCCACTATAACACAGTCTGTGATGCTTCCACTGTAACACGGTCTTTGGAGCAGGTGGAAGCATTGCTAATTTATTCTCATTTTTTTATAAATTTTATTAACGGACGAAAAGCGAGTACCCAGTGGGTACCCGCTAAATTAGTGTGAAGTGTTTGAGAATTTCCTTCAAAATAGTAGCGGGTTTGGAACGGATTTGAGATTGAGTTTCTTAATGGGTATGGGTATATAATGAACTTCGCCGTCCCAAATTCTCCCCAGTTCTATCCATATTTATTTACTCATATCAAATTATATTTATTTACTTATTGTTCTTGATCGGCTTAATCAAAATTTCGTTCTTCTCCGAGTTGCTACCATTTTAATCGTACCATACTATTTCATCTTTCCAAACAGGATAAGAATAATTATAGTATCATATAATACATTACTCAAATATGTTGTGATGTACCTCGTCAAAACAAGACCTTAGATCAAGATTGCTAGATTCCGGGATGAAACAAAAGCCGATGTGGAATTCATCATCAGATATCAAAGTCGTTTTACTCAGATGTTGCCACTTCAAACCACAGACATTGTAGCATTACTTGAAAGACTTAAACTGTCATTTCAATTATATTGAATCATCCGCATTGCTGAAGCACCTCGATTATTCTAATGCACCCCCAACATGGAAGTTCAGTAATATATATTATTTCATTACTTCATCAATGGTCTCGCAAATTAATTTTTTAGCATTTCTCTTTCCCTCTTGTAATAAAGTTTCTCGATGCGCAGCAAAAACTGCTTTATAAATTCATTGGATGTTTGATCCTTTAATTGTCCTTCGGACCCTGAAAAGTCTAATTTTTTTGGATTGAGTTGGTCATTCATCTGTTAATAATGCTTGAGCGCGCTAAGCCGTAATTTATTAGGTGCAGATGGAATTTAATAATTTAGGTAGAAAAATATAAGTTTAGGGATGAATGAGTCCGAGTATCATGTATTTTTTATGATACCTGAGTCATATTTTGTAAAAGGCTGATTCATAAGTTTTGGACGTGAACTCCACTCCGTTGGGACTTGAAACTGGACCCTATCTAGAACTTGTGATTTAGCACAAGTTTCGAGTACCATGTTAGAACTTGTAAATGACATGTTCCAGAGTATATGTTTCGAGTATCCTATTGAAACTTGTTCGTTTACAAGTTTCATAGTATATGTTCAGGATGCCCTGTTAAAATACATACCTTGGAACTTATAAATAAACAGGTTCCAGTGTATAGGTTTTACCGATTCTAATTTTGGGTATTGTATGTGTTGGACTCGGAACCGAAACTGATTTTAACTGATTCATTAAATTTTGTCCCGGACCCTATCCTAATTTAATTTGTGTGAGTATATTTGAAACCTACTCGATCGGATAGATTTCAACTGGTTCCGGATCTATTTGGTACCCATGCACACCCTATACATTTGAGAGCTTCAAATCAAACTTGAACACACAAATAGTTATATCTAAGCATCCATATAAATAACTACTAACATATCTGAAGATTAAAATTCAAAAATAATAATAATTTAATTACAGATTTTCGTCACTTATGTTTACAAGGAAGCATGAAAAAATAAGAGAAAGAAAAGGAATATAAGAAAAAGAAAGAATATTGTAGAGAAGAGATATTAGATATTTTCATTGATTTTATTTACCGTGAGTACGGGAGCGAAAGGAACAATTTTTAGCATTGTTTATTAAAAAAGAAAGAATGAAAAATAATTGACAGCTTATATAGCAAAAGTGTTATTGTTAATTTTTATAATGTATACTCTTTTTAAAGATCAAAATATATAAAATAAAAATTATATAAATAAGTTAATCGTTTATTAGAAATATTAATGTGATTATTTTTTTTTCTTTCAAAGAAGAAAAAGCATATATGCAAATGAATGCATGTCAAGCGCAAAATGAGTTTGTCTAAGCTTTTGTTGGGCTAGGTTTAGTGGCTTTTTGTGAGACAAAACTTGGATCACTTGAGGCGGAGACAAGGCAAAGGTGGTGAGATGAGCACAAGAAGTAGTTCATGATGCAAAGGTTGATTGGCACATGCAACACAGTCGTGGTGGAGGTAGAGGTGAAGTAATGAGCACAACAATTTGCGATATAGAAGGAGCTAAGATGAGTGTGATAAATGATAATTAGACTTTTCATAATGGATGAGTCGAACGACACCATATGGTGAAGCCGTGAAGGAGTCGACTAGAACAAGAGTCACAGTGGAGGTGGAGAGCCGAATACGAGATTAATGGGTGGAGGCAAAGGTGTTGAAGTAATGAGCATGAATAGCAATTTGTGATGTAGGATTGCAAAAGCATTAGTTGCTAATCAAGAGCGCCAAGTACGAGTTGCAACTCGCGATGCATGATCTTAGATCATCACAACTTGCAATGGAAGAGCCCAAGGCACATATATGATGGGCTGAGAGATGAATTGTCGTGGTTGTCAAAGACATGACATAGGTATATATCGAATGAGTTGTTAACGAGGTTAATATGTGTTAATTATAAATTATAGTTATATTTCTTAAAATTTTTAATAGATGTCACTATTTCCAACCTAGATCCATCATTGCTCACAGGATGAGTGTTTATTTTTATGATCAAACTTTTTAAGCATTGCATCTCTGCATAAATAAAAGTTTTTTTTTTAACAAAAAGACTAGACTAGGCTAGACTTTGTTTGGTTTCCGTGAGTAAGAGAGACAGAGGTTTCTAGACGTGCACCTTCGCCACTTCAAAACAATACATTGTCTTGTAATTATAGAACTTGAATTGTTGAATTGAAATTACAACAACTAAACAGTATATATATCTCTTTTCAAATTACAAAGCTCAACTATAACTCCTTCCCTACCTTCATTGATTAATGCTTCTTTAGCTAAACAATTTGCTTCCTCATTTCTATTCCTCCTTGAGAAGTTCCGGTCAATTACATTTACATATATTTAAAGCCAGCTTTATGACATTGTTCACCAAAGGTTTTGTTTGTTATGAAATTCTAACTTTCATTCTTAGCATTTCACAATCTGAACATGAAAATTTTGAAAAAGAAAAATTTCACATTGTCCAAATCATATGAAGTGAATTTTTAGGTATTTATAAACATTTTCTTTTCAGTATCATCGTACTCTCCTTAGCTATAATGAAATCATATCTCATCTACAATCCTTCCTTCCAAAATAAAGTAAATGAAGAATTTTATCTTTGTATGTCATGACTGATTGAATAATTAATCCATAATATTCAAGTAAAAGATAATGACAATATTTGTCTTATCAACTAACCCCGAAAGATATAATTTGCTATGATTTTTTTTTGACTTAAGATTAAACTAAGATATTATATTACATATTTTACTTTATAAATTTTATTTTCCTAGCTTTCTATTAAATAAAGTTTGAGGGTTTTCTCGGAAATTCCTCCCAATTCCTTCAAATCGATTAGGTTCCAAATTGACTTATTTTCATATTTGATTTGCTCATACTCTACATCAGCAAGAGCGAATAAAATGTGCAAATTAATTAGTTGGCAATTGGTTCAAATCAATTCATCATTTTGTTGGCATGCGCTTGTCAATGTGCACTCGAGACAAACCATTTGGCCCCAATTTGGAAATTGTTGTACGGACAAGCCACTAAATTGGTCGGCCACATTCATATCCATTTATTATAATAAATCATAATTATGCTTAAATCATAATCTTAATAATTCGTTTCTTTCTATTTCAATAAATGTTTTTAAATATGTTTTCATTTAAGTTTTGGACTACACAAGTATACAACTGCATATATATTAAGATTTTTCTTTAGTATCAAGATTTTGAACATTATTTCATATATTGTATTGTGCAACAAGCTGCAAGTAATAAGAATTTATTCGTTTTAGCTCTTGAATATTAAGAATATTGAGTAAAATTGTTTCAATTTTATTTCATGATTAATATATTTCAAGTTACAAATTATTTTAATTAAGGTCATTTTTATCTTTAACTTATATGATTAAATTAATTAAACAATTTTGCTCCACAAAAAAATTAAAAATATATTCTTAGAAATAAATTATGAAAAATAAACAACTTCGTAATTATAATAGTAAACTCAACCATAATAATTCAAATATTAAAGTACCATCCAAACAATAAATTTATAATTTTTTAGAGTTTTTATTCTTAAGAAATAAAACTCTCCAAAATTATTAATTTTGAGAATTTTATAGTTATTATCAAACTCTATATAGTATAAATGATGAAAAGGGCATGGTGGTGAAGTTTGATATTTGTTGTGATCTTTCTTCTTTATTATAAATATTTTTAATGACCTACTGATTTTATTTTAATTTAATTCAAGTACTAGTATTTAAAATTTGAAAAAAAATGATGATTACCTAAATATATCCTAAATTTTATGAGTTTTCGTAAATCTATCAAAAAAATTTATTTGTTCAAATTGTATCATATACTATTATATTTGTGTTAATTAAATCCTCCCGTCAATTGTCAGTGGACAGTCCGACAAAAGATGACATGACATGCTGAGTAATCGCTGACATGGACAAAATAATAAATTTTTATATTAAAATATTTAATAAACTTCATGTCATTATTTGTTTCTAGCATGCCACATACATTATTTTAATTTTAATATAAGAATTTTAAGTATTATTAAAATATCACATAATATAATGAGTGAAGTAAATTAAATATTTTAATATAATTTATTTTTATCAATGTCAGCATGTCATATCATCATTTTATCATTTTAAAGGGGGCAACTGACAGACATTTGATGAGAGAATTTAATTGATACATATGTGATAGTATATGATACAATTCGAACAAATAAAATAATGAGATAAATTTACAAAAACTCGTAAAATTTATGATACATTTAGGTAATTACTCAAAAAAAATATTTACAACTAATATGTGAGACTAGATGCGCAAATTAAGGATTGAATTTAACGTTAATTTAATGAGTTTTTTATATATGTATTTTTCAACAAAAACAAACTAAGCTAAATGCTTGCGTACATTATCACTTTAAAAGGAGGGAAAATCGATAAGAGGTCATTGATTATTTCAAAGAAAGAGCCACCGTTTATCTTGCCGTGAGTGACGAGCTAATTTGCAACTTTGTTCTCATTTCTACCAATGAAATGAGATTAATTCTATGTCGGGTACCCATGATATATTTATCTTTCTCTGACTTTCTCTTTCTTTATTTAATGGAGAGATAAAAAGAGATATACATATATTGATGTGCGAGGGACTTGAGTTCGACATAAAATAAATCATAAAATGAAATTTTGGTCGAGTAAAAATTGTGAATATCATGCATTAATTATATTCCTAATGGATCAAAAAGGAGCGATCCATTTATTACACATAATAGTTATAAGTTTCGAATCGGATGCAATAATGACTATTTAAGGGATGCTCTTGTGCATGCAATAAGGTAAATTTTTAAGTTAATGCTTCATTGAGAAGGGCAGAACCGCATAACTATTAGGAATATTTAGGAGAATATTTAAAACTAATTAATGATTTACTATTATGATATATATATATATATATATAATAAAGATAGAAAATCACAATAGATGATCATACTAAGATTCGTATCTTAAATTTATAGACAACGTTTAATATATTCTCATTAATTAATTGTATTATTCATGATTGACTTATTATTACGATATGCTCCATAAAATAATTGATTCTTCAAATTAATCTATAGTCCCAAATTATTGACTTCATTAAAATATTCAAAACCAAAGTTCACACCACTGTATGTGGACCAGTGGACTTGTTTCAAATTAATTAAAACATTTTAATTATCTCATAATATATCTTGTTCAATGAGGCTTTTACTCTTGTTGAGTTGAACGTGTCTTTGTCATAGACCACTTTGGTAGGACTCGAGAGGGTAAATGAATTCCTCATACTGTGCTCTCGGCCCTCACTCTTTTAATTAAGTGTTCTTCCCTATTCGGATCGGATCTTAAATAGCTACCCAGGACCGTTACTTTTTTCTTTAAAAAAAATATTTAAGTAATTCAATATATTTAATGATATGCAGTCTACACAAAAAAAAGTTATTTATATACATCCAACCATTTGAATTTATTTTGTATTTGATTCTTATCAACTCATTTAAATAAGGGTGTGCATCGGTGTCGAGTAGATTCAAAATCAATTAGAACCTACCTGATCGGGTAGGTTCTGGTATATTTGAATTAAATTCGAATAAGGTTCGAGATAAAAATAAAGAAATTTGTTAAAATTAATTTTGATTTCGGGTCCACCACATTGAGTACTCGGAATCGAAATCGAAATCGGTATCCGAAATTTGTACCTTGGAATCAAGGTACAGGTTCCAACATGATACTATGTTGGAATTTATTTTGGAACATATACTGAAACCTATTGAAATTTGTTCTGAATTTTATTAGAATTCTATTCTGGTAAGGTCCGAGATAAAAATAAAGAAACTTGTTAAAATTGATTTTGATCTCGGGTCCACCACATTGAGTACTCGGAATCGAAATCGAAATCGGTATCCAAAATTTGTACCTTGGAACATGTACTGGAACCTATTAAAATTTGTTCTGAATTTTATTGGAATTCTATTATGGACCTAATCTGTCTTGGAACCTGTTGGAACTGTTCTGGAAGCTGTTGAAACTTGTTCTGGAATAAGTTTCAACATGATATCCGAAATCGAAACTGAAACATGTGATTTTGGGTAGGATACGATTTCAAATTCCAACAAGATATGATCAGATTCTAAAATATTAAAATCAATCCTATACATATTAGAATTCGAATATCATAAAATATACAAAATACCCCGACCCCTCGGCCCTACTTTTAAAGGATTGAATGAGATTTTATCTGCCCTAAAAATTGAGTCAGCCTAAATTCACAATGAGATAATATAAAATCATCTGTTAAATAAGATTTGAGTAGATTAATTTAAATCAAAGTTAAATAATATTTTTTATTCTTAATAAATGATATAATCTCGCATCACAGGAGAAAAAACTATAATCAAAATTTTTGAAATGCCGATAGCAGAGGCATGGGCATTTAATGTAAGGATTATTTTTTAAAAAATATTAGTGTGAGTACTAGCGCATGTATCTCAATTTATTCTCTATAAAATTTTTGTTTCAATTTATTGGATTTCTAAAGGATCTAAATTTTAATGTATTCACGTATGAATGCTGATTTTTAAATTAAAAATGATGGTGTTTTTCTTTTAAATTTATCCTAGTGCAATTTCAAATCATTTTGTTTCAAGTAACAAATCAAGCGTTAACAAATTTTTAGAAGTCTTTTGTTTTCTTTTTGATAAAAAGTATGCTTAAATATATATAGTTAATATGTCGTGTTCTAATCTTAGAATTAAAAATATTATCTTTTCTATGTTAATGTAAGGTTGGAATTGGACTTTAGAGTTTTAGAGGGACCTGCCACCCGTGAAAAGTTGTGAAGACTGTGGTGTCTAAACTTTGTAGGGTAGCGTAAAAAACGGGTAGGGACTACTTCTAAATGCTACACCTTAATGTTTTTTACATAATTTTTTTTTTTCAAAATCCTAATTAGGCAATGAACCCATTGAATTATCAATATTTTTTTTTTCAGTTCAATCAGTTTAATAAATTAAATGAAATTATGAATAACTAAGTTTGATAAAAACTAATCAGGTTGATTCAATTAGTCATGTTTAAAATTTTTAAGTGACCATCATCGACGATGTATTTGATGAGATATTTAAAAAGGATAGAATGCTTTTTTGTTACAATTCACTCTATGAATTAATTGGTCCATCAACTTTAATTCATAGACTCAAATCATCAACCTAATAATTATTCTTACTTGAGTCTTAATTTCATTGTCAAAATTGAAATCAAATCAACACATAACACAAAATTATATAGATCTATCATAGCCAACTACTTTAGTCCAACTCGGGGCTATCCTTTCTTATAGGGTTGTTCATGGGTCAAACCCGACCCAATGAACCTGAGAAATCGACCCGACCCGACCCGAACCAATCGGGCTAGGTCGGGTAATCGGGTCGGGCCGGGTTCAAATTTTTGAAACCCGATTATAATCGAGTCGGGTCCGGGTTTCAATATTTAAAACCCGATGACCCGAGACCCGACCCAATTATCCGATTTTTTTTATATTTTTTAATTATTTTTAAAATATTTATATTAGGAAATATTTATTTTTAATCATTTTTAATTTTTTTAAAAAAAAAATTATTGTTAAAAACTCAATTTTTTCCTAAACAGGTAAACCCGACTACCCGACCCGACCCGACCTAGGTCGGGTCGGGTTTGAGAGGTGAAAATTTTTCAACCCGACCCGATTATACTTGGTCGGATCGGATCGATTTTTTCCCTAAATCTGATCTGACCCGACCCGTGAACACCCCTACTTTCTTACATAGCTCCCCCATCAAGTTGAGGACAAGGTCATGCTAGCTCAAATATCAATTATTACTAGTTAATTTCATAAGCCTTATATATGCACTAGCTGGTCCAATACTTAAATTAAATTAATAGTAGTACATCTATTAGGTTTTATTAATCAATATAACATTTCATATACTCATAATGTGTGATGACTAAACTATGGTACTATAATATCCCCTACTCATGTCCTTGTTAAGACTCAACTTAAGTACTAACACATATATTACACATATTCCCACAATTGCACCCAAGTCGATGACATGTGAGATTTAGCCTAGTAAAAATTTTATCGCATATCTGGACAACTCTTTCTCATATATGTTGGCTCCCTCACCATTGATCATGCTCTAATATCATTTATAATGACATATTTGATGTGATAATTGACCTATCAACTCATTCTAACAATGTTGTGTCCCTTATTTTTTTAAAAATTATCTATCATGAGCCCATGTCATCTCGTATCCATGTCATTGTACCCATACAAGTGAAATGTGGGCCTCTTATCAAGAGACAAATGTTAAAGGACATGACTCTATTAAATCATTTCATCTCCGTATAGAAAAATAATTAAATTAGTTTTATATCATTTTCAATTTCATGCACTTAATTAGAGTGAGTTTTGAAATAGACTTTGTTGTATTCATGAAAGGATCCGTCTCCAAAATTCCTTTGAAAATAATATTTTTTTTATTTTAGTGTTCCATGCAATATTCCATTGAGATACCATTGTTCTAATGCTTTACTAGCTATTTTTTTTTTTATAAATCTAAAAAATGAATATGTTAGTTTTCAAACCAATTTTTCTATAAATGCCGCAAAGATATAATAATTAATACCCCATAAAAAATTATTTACGTACAAATTAACTTGGCTCTACCTAGATCGATGTTGCCTAAGAAATTTTAGAATCTTTGAAGCAAATCTTATGTTTCAACCTCTAGTGGACATATTATTAGTAAATTCATTTGATGAGAATCTAGTGAAATTTCAACATCTAGCTCATATATATATTCAAAGTATATATGTAGCATCATGCTATGCTATGTATATATAACTCATAAACCTACTACCTAAAGACATCGTTTCCTGAGGTATTGTATATAAAATGAATATCGTACTCTCTCATAATTTAATTAATTATGTGGCATTGCAATTATGGCATACAACGCGTACAAGTAGACAAAATATTGATACTTAAAATAAATAAAAAAATAAGAATTTATTAATCCTTCACACGTAGATTCGCATGCCTTAGTTTATGGGGAACATCCGAACATGGATATGTCCTTCCACGTGTTTGGTTTGGTGGCTTGCCTCCTTTTCATCACATTAATGCCATGCTGGGCTTCATGTGCTTTGTTTCACTAATTAATCATCAACATCGTCATCATCATCATTTGGATAAATCATGTTTTTAATATATGTGATGACAAAAAACTTTAAAGAGGAATTTTTAAAATTGAAGGTAAAGCTTAACCTAACCATATATTTAATTTGATTTTTGAAATGTAAATTATTTATTTTATTTTATTTTAGGATTTTAATTACCCACTTTCTCTTGTGTTATATCCTACAATTTATTGGGAGCTTTTCTGTAAATATAATTATTGTCGAGAGGCTTTTTTGCAAAGGTGTAATCTCCTAAAATAGAGCATCACATGATTCCTGTGTACGTGACAGCTGGCAGCAGCTATTTGGTGGGGAGTCTCACGTGGCAGAGGGGGGCAATTTCATGTGACATCATGCATCATTTGCATGTCCATGTACGTATCTCTGGTCTCACGAAATCATTATGTTTCAAGTAATTGAAGTAGATGAATGTTGGATAAACTAATATTCCCTTAACATATATTTCCTTTGTGAATTGCAAGGGATAGTATTAAGGATGAACTTGATTAAGATAATATTAATTAACTGAAGAAGCATGCATAGAATTGGTGGCCTAAAGAGGCATGCAGGAGACAAATATTAATATAGGTGATAAAATTAATCATTTATATATCGAGATGGATAGAGTGATGCATCATCATGTTTGCAGTTTGCTTGCTCTTTTATGCTAAAACAAAACTTTGTCTGTCATGCACATGCATGCATAATGAATGTATTGGCCTAATTAATCATGCAGCACTCTGTCAATCTAACACGAATTCCGAGGTCATCCATTAGGGCTAGGATTTCATGTGACCGAGCCATTTTTTGAAGTACATGTTTGGTTGTTAAAGCAGATGAAGAATCAAATATATAAGAAATAAGAATGGGCACAAAGAATAACAAGGGAGGACAATAGTAACTTTTTTGTTTGCCTATCCCGGGTAATATTTTTTTTAATTTTGTCAATTATAATTAATCTTAATTATACAATTATATTATATTATTATATCTATTTATTATATTTTTAAAATTAACATTCTAATTAAAAATACAAAATTCACATCATTATTATGTTATTATAAATTATAATCTCATTTATTATTTTAATCATTCTATCTCTATTTTCGCAGAGATAAAGAATTTTATATCCATATTCATTTTTTTTAAAAAAAATAATCAATTCGTGCATGCAGTACGATTGCGAATAATACATAGAGAATGTGAGTATAATCGTCATCCCTATGTCCAACACGTGCTTAAGTGAGATTTGTCTAACGCAACAACATATAGATGATTTTTAGGCACGTTCATACAACATGTACTAAAAGACACAACTAAGAACTTTTGACGTGCATAGATGCGAGAATTATACGCATAAGACATATTTTATAAATCGTACAATGACGTGAAAAGATACAAAAAATACGATAACACGAGCTTTTTTATATTGGTCCACTAAGGGAGTAAAGCTCTTTCAATAATAATTTTTTTCATTCTCGAGATTCGAACATAAGATCTTACTTAAAAGGAACAAGTGCCGAGTCACTTGTACCTACCACCATTGACACAACTCAAAACTAATAAGATAAACATCGATTGGAAAACAACTATAATTAATTAATTAATTAATTAAAAAATTGATGGCACAAAAATAATTTTAAAAAAAATAATTTAATGCACGGTAACCAATTGGCATTAGACAAAACTATTCACTTCCATGCATCCCTTCCGTAAATAACTTCTTGAGTTCTCGATAGGAGTTAATGCTTGCGATGTGAAACCCTAACAGAGAGGCGACAGTCGCCTCCCTCCCCCAGCGGCCTCCACCCCACGATCCCCTTGATCCTCTCCCCTCTCTGTGTCCCCCTCCATCAAGCGCATCATCTTCGCATGCTTCCCCTCTCAAGCCGGACCTAGCGAACCCCCCTTCCCCTCAGACCTCTCGAACCGACGGATCTTCGGCCATCAACGCTGCTTTGTCTTCAATCCCTTCTCGGGATGCTACCACCGGTTCGTCCAAGGTCGCGCCTCCCCCAAAGCCCCTTTCCTGGGCGCAAATGCTCAAAGCGTCGAACCCTACCGCCTCCAATCCTTTGTAGGTTTCAACCCTTTTCAAGATTCAAGCAGCCACCATCGACCGTGTCCGGTTCTCGGAAGACTAGATATTTGCCTGGCGACAACCATGGGAGTGTTTCTTTATTGGAAATTTCTTGGTAAGCCCCCTTCACTTGAGTCCATTTGGAGATGGGCTTCTCAAATTTAGTTGGCTGTCAATTTTTAGCATGTGATGGATTTAGACGACAATTTCTTCATTTTTCGCTTCTGTTCGGTTGGAATAGCGAAGGCAATTCTTACTAGCGGCCCTTGGTCGCTTCGAGGGGATGTGCTTTGCCTAATCCCCTGGAAGCTCTTTGTTCAGACATTGGAAAAAAATGTTTAACATCGTCCCTGTCTGGATTCAAATTCATTCATTACCGATGGAATTTTGAAATCGTGATTTGGTTGCCCTAATTGCTAATTCTTTCGGTAATACTTTACGAGTTGATGATCGATCTTTCTTGTTTGAACGTGGTTGATACGTGCGTTTTTGTGTAGAAATTAATCTTGATGTGCCTCCCCATTAAGGAGTTTGGCTTGATATCGGTGATGCCTCCATTTTTCTTCCAGTTACTTATGAAATTTTGCATGTTGTATGCTTTCAGTGTGGTTTAGTTAGCCACAGGGAAGATTCATGCTCTCGGGTGAAAACCAGAGTTTCCAATGTTGATTGTAATAATTCTTTTAATAATTATGTTGCTTGTAATGTTGTTAATTCAAATGTTGTCAATGCTTGTAATGTGAATGTTGATAATGTTGATTCAATGTTAATGTTAAAATCAACTCTTCCTCGTCTTCTCCCCCCCCCCCCCCCACCACCGCTGCCTGAGCCCACTTACGAACGTTGGATTCAAGTCCCCTGGCGACAAGATAAGCGATGATGTAATTCACATGCTCGTCCTAATATTCCTACCAAAGACAAGGATTTGGACCCTGGCCACCATAGGCTTATGCGGCAATCCCCATCTCCTTCCACAAGCCCTTCTCCTATTCGCAATAGTTCAAGGCCCTCAAATAATTTTGTTAGGCCTACCCAACCTCCTACCAAGCCTTCAGGTGGTTTCACTTCTACATCCCCTCCCTTACACCCCCCTTCCTCCATGTCTAAAGCCAATAAGGAACCCCCTCCTTCGACTGCCAATTATATGGATGGTTGCACCATCTCAGGTTTCTCCTCTTCCAAACCTACTTCCCCCAAATCTTTTTCCCATTTTGCTAAGGAAGTTTCTCTAATATTCAAATCCAATGCCCCTCTCAATCCTAGCATCCCAAAAAGAAGAAAGATTCTAGGACTAAGAAAACCAATTCTTTTAGTACCACCCTGCCTTCTCAGCATAATCTTAAAGGGCTTAGGGCTGGTACAAGTAAAGCCAAGGTCAACTCTTCTACCTCTCCTCCTGTCCCTGCTCCTCCATCCCCATGTTCCTCATGTTAGGGGGGCTTGGAGATGCCCTATTAGAGAATGTATCTTCACTCTTCTTAGGAATTCCCAAACTTTGGTCATTACCTTGCAAGAAACTCACTTTAAGGATTCCAAATCTACTAGATTCATTCGTTCTCTTGGTGAAACTTGGGATGGATGTTTTTACCCAGTAATGGAGCCTCGGGTGGTTTAATCACTGCCTGGAATAAGACCTATGTTCAAGCCCATTTCATCTCTATGAACTCCCAAATCATCTATATTGTTCTCAAAATTAAAGATTCTGAATCCTTCATTCTCTCTAACACTTATGTTAGTACTGATCCCAATCTAAGGAGCTCCCTCTGGTCCTCTCATAAGAATACTGATCTCACCCCTTTTCCTTGGATCATCATGGGAGATTTCAATTGCACTCTCTCCTCTGATGATAAGTTAGGTGGTTGGCCCTTTAGATATTTCATTAGTAGTAGTGGTCTTATTGATTTAGGTTTTAAAGGTAACAAATATACCTGATCTAACAATAGACAAGATCTTGCTAAAATTCTCATTATATTGGATAGGGATTTTGCAAATGTTGTATGGTTGTCTTTCTTTGAAAATGCTTATGTGACTGACTTTAATAGACTCACTTCTGACCATAGACCCATTACCACCCCCATTCCCCTAGAAAAGTAGATCAAAAATAAATGCTTCAAGTTTCAAAACTTTTGGACTGAATATACTGATAGCATAGAGGTTGTGAATTCTACCTAGAACTCCCCTTTTCCATCCACTAATCACTGATATTCCATCTTCAACTCAAATCTCTCCAATACCAGGAGTGCTCTTGCTTACTGGAATAAGCATGAGCTTGGTAAGCTTGAGGACAGTCTTAGCAACACTAATCTTGATATTGCTCAACTTGAGTCCTCATTCTCCTCTCTTCCTCTATCTCTCCACCTGGAAAAGCTCCGGGCCCTCCATAATAAAGGTATTGCCCTACAAAGAGAAATATGTATAAAATTATGGTCCATAGCCAAATGTAAATGGCTTCGGGATGACAAATACAATACTACTTATTTCCATAGGCTTGTTACCATTCGTAAAAGGCTCAATCTCATCTCCTCTATTACTACCTCCTCTGACCTTATTCTCTCTAGTGAGAAAGACATCCTAAATAAATTTGTCTTGCGCTACTCTAACCTTTGGTCACCTTCTTCTTCTCCTTCCTCTTATAACTCTGCCTCTTGGCCTACTTTCTCAAAGCTTTCCCCCAGCCTGGCCGACTCCCTTATTAAGCCTTTCTATGATTTAGAGATTTGGCAAACCATCAAGTCCCTAGGCAATGGAAGAATCCTTGGGAATGGTGGCTCCACTGCCGAATTCTTTAAGCACTATTGGGTTATCATTGCACTACTAGAAACTTGGTCTTCAGCAACGGCTATCAGCAACGGCCGCTCAAGCCGTTGCTATTTGCAACGGCATTCTTACGGCCGCCCTAGCCGTTGCAGATATCTGTATCTGCAACGGCGTTCTAACGGAAAACCGAGCCGTTGCTGATTATTTTAATTATCAGCAACGGCTTTCGGACGGAAAGGCTAGCCGTTGCTGATTTTTTAATTTTCAGCAACGGCTTGCTAACGGATAAGTGAGCCGTTGCTGATGATAACTTATCAGCAACGGCTTTCTAACGGGCGAGTGAGCCGTTGCTGATAAGTTTATATAGGGCACGCTCTCGCGCCCGACCCTTCTTCCTCCCGCTGCTGCCGCCGCCGCCTCCTGCCGAGAACTTCGCCGCTGCTGCCGTTGCTGCCGACGCCGACGCCTCTCGCCGACGCCTCTCGCCGCCGCGCCGCTGCCGCTGCTGCCGGTATGTTGATCGGCCGGCCTATACGGTTTCGGCCGGAGATGTTAAAATCCGACCGAAACCCTATTTCTAGGGTTTCGGCCGGCGGCGGTCGGCCTATGGCCGCCGCCGGACCTTCTACAGTGGCCGGACAGTGTGTCCGGCCACTGTACGCCGGCGCCGGAGGGTGGACTCCGGCGCCGGAATATATATATATATATATATATATATATATATTGTTTTTGAAATTGTTAATTAATTATTTTATAAATGTTAATTAATTGTTTAGATTAATTGTTTAATTTGTTAGATTAATTATTAGGGTTTAGATTAATTTCGGACGCGCGCCGGAATCGTCCACTTCGGACGCGCGCCGGAATCATCCAATTCGGACTCGCGCCGGAATCGTCCAATTCGGACTCGCACCGGAATCGTCCACTTCGGACGCGCGCCGGAATCGTCCAATTCGGACTCGCGCCGGAATCGTCCACTTCGGACGCGCGCCGGAATCGTCCAATTCGGACTCGCGCCGGAATCGTCCACTTCGGACGCGCGCCGAAATCGTCCAATATGGACTCGAACTGTCTCAAAACATTTAGAAAATAATCATCCATCCGACGAGTTGATATGTTTCACGTACGCATCGATCAGTCGGATATGATTTAGCAAAACCTTAGATCCGTTCGGGGATTGTATGTTCGTGTAAAAGAAGTAGATGATCTTTTATACGACGTACAATTCTTGAATTGTCCCTGATTGGACAATTTGGGAATATAGTTATTTGTACTGCACTTACGTTTTTATTTTAACTGTTAACTAATTATTCTAAATTTCGGCAACATCTCTCTTGTTCTCCGATACGCGCCCAGATGATATGCGTATTCGGAGAACTGTAGGGAGATGCTGTCGAAATTTAGAATAATTAGTTAACAGTTAAAATAAAAACGTAAGTGCAGTACGAATAACATAAATCCCGAATGGAATAGGACCATCTCACCTAAAGACATTAACCAAAGAAATTAATTGTCATTGATTGACAGAATCATGTCGGCTGATCGAAGTTGGATGTACCGACGTTTTGATCATGGAGCTTTAACGAATGAGTTTCGATTAGGCGTAACGTACTTCCTAAATTTCGCCTATTCGAATCGGAATTTCGTTAGCATGGGTGATCAAATCCGATGTCCGTGCCGCATTTGTTCGAATGGCCGATTTTTGGATCGGGAGACTGTCACTCTGCATCTATATACCAAAGGATTTACACCAAGATATTTTCTATGGACTTGTCACGGGGAGTCACGCGAAGTCGGGACGTCGAGCAATCCTGTCGTTCAGACATATGGTGAATCTTCCTCTGCTGGTGCTTCTTCATCCGGTCAATGTAATCCTTATAGAACTATGATACTTGATAGTCTTGGGGGTCAATTCCACCTGAATGATAATGTTGATCGGCCAGTTCTTCAGACATCAGTCCCACCAGATACTACAGCGGTTGATATCACAGAAGTAGGGGCTGCGGTAGAGATTGAATTACCGAATAAAGAAGCTGCAGAATTTTACGAGATGTTGAAAGCTGCCGATGAACCTTTGTATGAGAATTGTCCTAAATACACTAGGTTTTCAGCAATGACACAGCTCTTAAACATCAAGGCCGATTGTAATATCAGCGGAGTTGCGTATGATCGGATTGCTGGATTGATTAATGGAATGCTGCCTACTGATAACAAGTTTGAGCCTACTTTTTATAAGACTAAAAAGCTAATGAGAAAATTGGGGCTTGGGTACGAAAAAATACACGCGTGCCAAAATAACTGCATTTTATATTATAAAGAAAATGTGCAGTTGGATAAATGCCCTGTATGTCAACACCCTCGTTACAAGGAGAAGAAATCGGTCCGACAGAAAAATATCCCGTTTAAGGTGCTTCGGTATTTTCCACTAACACCGAGGCTTCAAAGATTATTCATGTCGGAAAAGACAGCCCCCTACATGAGTTGGCATGCAAGAAGTCGTGATGATACAGTAATGACTCATCCATCTGACAGTGAAGCATGGAAACATTTGGATACATGTTATCCTTCATTTGCTATGGATACTAGAAATATCAGATTGGGATTGTGCACAGATGGTTTTAATCCGTTTGGGCATTCTGCAACTCCTTATTCAGTTTGGCCAGTGCTGTTGACAGTTTATAATTTGCCACCGTCAATGTGCATGAAAGATGAATTTATTTATCTTTCGATGATTATTCCGGGTCCTAAGGGCCCGCGAAAAGAAATTGACATATTTCTCAGACCCTTGATAGATGAATTGAAAACATTGTGGACTGAGGGAGCTGTCACTTATGATTGTCATCGGAAGCAAAACTTCAATTTAAAGGCCGCGGTCTTGTGGACAATCAATGATTTCCCCGCGTACGGCATGTTGTCGGGTTGGAGCACTCACGGCCGACTCTCTTGCCCGTATTGTATGGAACACTCTAAATCAATCAGTCTTCAGAACGGACGAAAAATCTCATTCTTTGATTGTCATCGTCGATTCCTACCGGTTCATCACCAGTATCGAAGGAATCGTAATAAATTTACTAAGGGCAGAGTCGAAAGAGATGGGCCACCACCGATGTTGTCTGGTGAACAAATGTTAGCACGTGTTTCAGCACTTCCAGATATAGTATTCGGTCGCAATGAAAGAGTGTCAGGTTTTGGCCAAACACACAACTGGGTGAAAAAAAGTATCTTTTGGGAATTGCCCTATTGGAGTTCATTATTGATTCGACATAATTTAGATGTCATGCACATTGAAAAAAATGTGTTTGATAATATTTTCAACACTGTGATGGATATTTCTGGAAAAACTAAAGATAATGTCAAAGCCCGACATGATCTGAAAATACTTTGTAAAAGACCAGAGTTGGAGTTACAAGAGGTCAACGGACGATATCTGAAACCGAAGGCCCTATATGTGTTAAATAAACAACAGATCAAAGATGTTTGTCAATGGGTAAAAGAACTCAGATTACCCGATGGATATGCTTCAAACTTATCTCGATGTGTGAACGTCGATGATTGCAAAATATCAGGGATGAAGAGCCATGATTGTCATGTATTCATGCAGAGATTACTTCCGATCGCATTTCGAGATCTTCTACCTGATAATATTTGGGGTCCGTTGACTGAATTAAGTATGTTTTTTAGAAGCATCTGTGCAAATGTCCTTCGAGTCGAAGATATGTCAACACTTGAAAATAATATTGTTGAAATCATATGCAAGCTGGAGCAGTTTTTCCCTCCTGCATTTTTTGACTCGATGGAGCATCTACCGATACACTTGGCATACGAGGCACGAGTTGGTGGCCCCGTTCAATATCGTTGGATGTACTTATTTGAAAGATACATGAATCGTCTGAAGAAAAAAGTAAAGAACACCGCAGCTGTTGAAGGATCAATATCTGAATCGTATATCATCCAAGAAATTTCAACATTCTGCTCATTTTACTTTGAATCGACAGTACAGACAAGATTTGATCGTCTTCCACGTAACGACGATGGGGGTGTTCGACATTCAGATGGACGTTTAAATATATTTTGTCACTCTGGTCGTGCTTTTGGTTCTCGTCCATCTCGACACTTAAGCGATGAAGAGTATCATTTGGCACACTTGTATGTATTACTCAATTGTCCAGAGATTGAACAATTCATTGAAATATTTGACATTGAGATGGTGCAAAAATACTCTATTCACAACGATCAAGAATTGGAGAGATTACGGAATCGTGATTTCCCTACTTGGATTCAGACTTACAGCAAAGATCACAGAGCTGAAATAGATGAAAAAATATTTGAGTTTGTTAGTGGACCGTCGCGACTTGTGTCGTGCTATAGCGGATATTTTGTTAACGGGTATAAATTTCACACGGTTGAATATTCATTTGCAAAGAAGACGATGAATGCTGGGGTCTGCGTGAAAGGGACAACCTATGTTGAATGTGATATGGATTTTTATGGACTGATTGAAGAAGTGATAGAGTTGCACTACTTCGGCTTGAAATCAGTGATCCTATTTAGATGTCATTGGTTCGATACAACAGAAAGGGGCATGAAAGTTCATCCAAAATACAAACTTGTTGAGGTTAATTATAAATCGAAATTGGCAGCAAATGAGCCTTTTATATTGGCATCACAAGCCGAACAAGTATATTACGCGAAGTATCCGGCTCGAAATAAAGATAGAGCAGATTGGCGTGTAGTCTGTAAGACAAAAGGTAGAGGAAAAATTGATCCGATAGTAGGAGAAAATGATCCTCCTGGTTTCTATCAAGAAGAAGATATTCCTGCTGTGGATCGTATTATTCCAATACTCGAGGATGCAGACACAACGTCAATTCAATTAGAAGTTGAATATGCTGATGATGACGATCATGAAATTGAGGAAGCTGAAGATGAAGAAGATGAAGAAGAGGAAGAAGAGGAAGAAGAGGAAGAAGAAGAAGAATTCGAAGACTATTATTCAGATGATGAAGAATAATTGTAAAGTATATATTTTATTAAATATATCTCTACTATTTATACAATAATCTGATTATATGTCTGTTCGACAGATATGTCTGGTCGTGGTTATCGACGCAGGAGAGTTTCGGAGTCTCCGATCGGTGAGACTCCAGCACTTACTCATGCTGCTGATCCTCCTGTTGCTGATCCTCATTCCGATGATACTGCCGAGGCTAGTACATCCAGACGTAGGCGGCCACGCGGGCCGAACAGGTGGCAGCCTCCACCAGCCACAGAGTCACGTAGATTGATTAGCGTGATTGGGGAGCGGTACGTAATATATCATGAATTATGAATCATTACAAATTCATTATATCATAATATAATATTAAAATTTATTTTTGTTGTGCAGGTTCGAGCAAGAAGAAGTGCCGAGGAGCATTTCTTCTACTATTCGACGATACATGCACGGGGCATGGCCTACGTGGTCTCACGTGCCTAGCGAGCACGTCGACATGTTATGGCGCGAGTTTGAGGCACGTATTATTATTTTTTTTACATGCATGATGATATATTAATATTGGTACTGATATTATTATTTTGCAGGCTCGCTATACATGGGCCGAGGACCAGAGGCCCTTCATTTACGCTGCCTGGGAGGCTATTTCTCGGGCAAGGTACAACGGGCAGCTGGGGCAAGCTCGGTCCCAGGCGATGGCCCGAGCTGGGACCACTAACATCGCGGAGACTCGGGGATACGGCCCCGGTTGGATTACTCCGGATATATGGGACCAGCTCGTGGGGATATGGTCGACGGATCGATGGCAGGAGGTTTCTCGGAATGCGGCTAGAAATCGCATGTCGGGAGGAGCAGCGCGTCACACCGGCGGCTCTGTTGCATTTGCAGTGCACGCAAACCGTATGGTAAGTATATCTTTTAATTATATATTTTATTTGTTATTATGTGTACTAATTAATGTATTTGTTTTGTAAATGTAGACGACGGTGTCGGATGACGGGACTGTCCAGCGACCCTCCCCGATGGCAGTGTTTGAGCGGACTCACCGTCGAGCACATGGGACTGGGGAGTACATCCACAACCGCGCTGCATACATTATGGTAATTATATATTTGTTTAAATTATTCATTATATATTTATAATTTAAGTTTTATGATAAATATTAAACAAAAAATCAAACTCGAGTAGGAGACCTACAGCCAGACGGTGGTGCAGCGCGGGGGTACCCCCGAGGACTTTGACGCAGCATCGTGGGTCGAGGCCGCAGGTGGCTGGGACCATGGCCGCGTATATGGCTTCGCAGATAGTGGTCATGCGCGAGCCGTACTAGGGCCACTTGGGGCACCGACCCCTCCGGTCGCTGGTGAGCGGCCGTCCACCTCTAGATCCAGTTATGATCATAGTAACAGAATAAGGACTCTAGAGGAGACGGTCGCGCGTCAGACTGAGATGATGGAGCGCCAGAGTCAGACGATGGCGCGTCAGAGTCAGACGATGGCGAATATAGAAGCTATGCTACGCAACTTGTCGGGTCATCCCGAAGCAGGCATCTCTTCGGCATCATCTAATCCGTCGTCCTCGAGTCAGTCCACGCCGGTGTACACTCAAGCACTCCAGACCCCGCCATATGATCCAGGCCATCCTCCATCGTCATCGTGAGATTTTGTTTATATTGACTTTGTTACTCAGATATTGAACTTGTTTAATTTATATTGACTATGTTACTCAGATGTTGATACTTCAATTTTACATTTGAATTGTGTTTATACTATCGTGGATAATTATGAATATAAATATAATTGTTTTGATGTATATCTTGGTGTGTTTGTGATGTGTGAATGAATGTGTATGAGATGTTTGTGATGTGTGTATGAGGGTATGGGTGTGTGAGTTATGTATCAGATAAATGTATCAATGTATCAACGGAAATTAGAAATTTGAAATATTTCTGTTTGCAGGTATGGGTCATCAGCAACGGCTTTCCCACGGCCGTCCGTGGGAAAGCCGTTGCTAAAAGTGTATCGACAACCGTTGCTGATGACCTACAGCAACGGCTTAGCGACGGGTTTTTACTAACGGCTTTGCTACGGACTCGAGGCCGTTGCTATTAATGTTATCAGCAACGGCTCCGGGTCTGTTGCAAACCCGTTGCTGATAATAGTTTTAGCGACGGCCCGAGCGGCCGTTGCTGATAATGTTTTGAGCGACGGCCCGAGCGGCCGTTGCTGATCCGTTGCGAAGTCATCAGCAACGCGACTTTCTGTCACGGCGCTATTGCAACGGCTCAGCCGTTGCTGATGCTCTTCAGCAACGGCTCAGCAACGGCATCAGCCGTTGCTGATGACCATTTTTCTAGTAGTGTTGGCAATAACTTCTGTCAATTTATTCATGAATTCTACCATACCAGTGTTCTCCCCCCTAACCAGAACCAGATATATTGACCTTTATCCCTAAGGTTAAAAACCTCAAGCTTGTCAAAAACTTCAGACCTATCTCCCTCTGCAATCTACCTTATCACATTCCTTCTAAGCTTCTTGTCAATCGACTTAAATCATGTCTAAATGAGCTTATCTCCAATGAACAATATGCATTTATCAAAGACAGAACTATTCATGGCAACATTCTCATTGTTCAATAATTAGTTCATTCCTTCTATGATTTCAAGAGTACTAATCCTTTCATTATTGTCAAGCTTGACCTAGAGAAGACTTTTGATACCCTTAGCTAGGATGCTATCCTCAAGGTCCTTTCCCTGAACAACTTCCCTCCTCAATTCATTAGATGGATTCATTCTTGTATCTCTTCTGCTCAATTCTCTTGTCAGGTCAACTCCCTTAAATCTTCCTAGTTTCTCTTCTTTAAGGGTCTTAGACAAGGGGACCCTATCTCCCCCTTCCTTTACATCATCAGTCACTTGATATTTGCAGATGGTGTTATTTTGATTTTCAAGGCAAACAAGAAAAGCCTGGATTCTGTCAAGCACATTTTCTCCACCTATGAAACTCTTACCGGTCAGAAAGTAAATCTTTCTAAATCTGAAATCTATTTCCTTAAGCATACTCCCCCTACCGCCAAAAATAGAATTTATCAACACCTTAATGTCCAAAGGGTCATTTCCCTTTAAATATCTAGGTGTCATCATATCCCCTAGAAAGCCCTCTACTGAGTCATATAGCTTCTTGACTGACCATATTGGAAATAAGCGTGCTAGTTGGCAATCTAGTCTTCTTTCCCAGATTGGGAAGCTTGTCCTCATTAATTATGTTATTAATGAAATTCCAACTCACACTCTTGTTGCTTCTAGAGCTGTTCATGGGTCAAACCCGACCCAATGAACCCGATAAACCGACCCGACCCGAACTAATCGAGTCGGGTCGGGTTCAAATTTTTGAAATCTGATTATAATCGGATCGGGTTCGGGTTTCAATACTTAAAACCCGATGACCCGAGACCCAACCCGATTACCCAAATTTTTTATATTTTTTAATTACTTTAAAAATATTTATTTTTAATTATTTTTAAAAAATTTTAAAAAAAATATTGTTAAAAACTCATTTTTTACCTAAACGGGTAAACCCGACTACCCGACCCGACCCGACCCGACCCGATTACACTTGGTCGGGTCAGATCGATTTTTTCCCTAAACTCGACCCGACCCGACCCGACCCGACCCGTGAACACCCCTAGTTGCTTCCTAACACTAGTGCTGATATCTTCAAAAAAAATTGAGTCTAAGATTAGGAAATTTTTTTGGGATAAAGATCTACCATCATAACATGCACCTCATAAATTGGCATACTATTACTCAACCCAAATCTCTTGGAGGCTTAGGTATCTAGGATTTGCACCTTAAGAGCATGGCCCTTCATGCTAGAAGGATCCATCTTGTCACGCCCCAAAATTGGGTCACATGATCGACCAGAGTGCAGTCAAGCACCCCGAAGCCTAAACCAACACACACACGCATTTTAAACATGAACATCTTGAAAGCAAAGTTCTATGACATAAATATGAAACAGTTAATAATAACTCAATATCGAGTACAAAATCCATAAGACAGGTACTCCAACAATAAATCTCAAACAAGAGTCTACAACTTTTAAAACACACCAAATGTCATAACAACTCAATTTTAAATATTAACTCAACTCAAATCAACTCGACCACGTCAACCAGTTCACAAGATCGCTACCGGAGTCCGCTGCCATCAGCTGTGTCGTACCTCAGAATCACGCTTTGCAAAACAAACACAATAACAAGGGTGAGTTCAAAACTCACTGAGTGGTCTCCCAAGCTTCACCAAGTAGAAACCAGTTGAATATATTAAGTTGAATCAGTAATGTAATATATTAAGTGAGTTCGGATGCTAGATTAAATAAACAAGTAACATATCATGATCCGACTCTATAGGAGTTTGTCATCTAAATAACCACCCCTTATTTATGGAGTATTTACTAGGCTTATCACCCCTAGCCAGTCTCCCAACTCGGGCTCACTGACCTAGGAAGGCCCTCCAGTATCAGTGCCCAGAACTCAGTCGGGGAAGGCCCTCCGACCAGTGATCACTTGTACGCTAGGTGTACAACTCGGCCCAATATGCGGCCCAACATCACCTCGTGCGCATAGCGCACCGCTCAGCCTGTCTGGCCCATTATCATCTCGTGCGCCATGCGCACCACTCGGCCCAATGAGACTCATTCTTTTGACGTAGAGGATTACCAAACTCCTAAGCCTGCTTGCTTCCCCATATCTTGCGGAACGTCGGTCCTCTTTTGAACCTCAGACCTTATATGTCTAACTTTCTCAAACATCCACTCAAGGGCTATACCCTCATGTCGACACGCAAAAGCTCACTTACTATTATTATCAAGTTAAAGTTTCAAGTATTTATAGCGAGTCAGGAAACGTCGTACTGCAAGTTTCAAGTTTTAAAGAGAAAAAATATTTAAAACATTTGAGGGTGTAAAAATTAATGTTATATATATATATATATATATATCAAGACTCAAAAGTCTAAACTAAAAATTTAAAAAATCAAAACCGAAATCAAAACCGTTGAATCGATTAATCAAAAATTTAGTTCGGTTTAGAATCAATTTTCTTGTTAATCAAATTTTTGATTTTTTTCCTCACCCCTACTGTCCATGTTAAACTTATGTATTATCTCCTTCTCATTGGGGCTTAATCTATCATACATGGATGCGGATAAAAATCAAGATCTTTATGATCATTCTTAAGCACTTCCCACTTCAATCACTTACCCAACATTAAGGTACTATTGGTACATTATTGAATCGATATAAGGAATATCAATCTTTGAGAATTTTGTCATCATCCAATTGTTCTCGAATTGGTCCATTCAATGGCTCGAAATATAACAATATGATAAAAGAATCGAATCCCATAATCCCAATTAAGGATTTGTTGAGTCCTTTAGGCACTATTGAACCTAAAATAGCAAATTTCTATTCATTTTATCATTTAATTTACTTATAATCAAATCTTGAAATATTTACTGCATGATAATTTTCAAGAGACTTTTCAAGTACTTGAAGTACTTAAATATTGTTTAATAGATGAAAATATAAGGGTTTATAATCCCAATCCATGCAGTGACATCGTTTGGAAGTTATCCTATAGATGATGTATCTATGCTTGTTCGAAATACGAATCATAGTATTCATTCTTATGGGAATGAGGATGAAAAACGAGAGATACTTTTTCTAGAAATATGGACAAACGAAAGTTTAACTCCTAAGAAAGCATTTTATGAAGCTTCTCGTAATTTGATTTATTTATTTATTCCTTTTCTCCATACTGAGGAAGAGGATATTAATTTCAAAGAAAATAAAAACAAGTTTACTCTATCTCTTTTTACCTTTCAAGATAAATTAACTAATATAAAAAAAATAAAAAAATTCTATTGAAATGTATTTTTATTGACCAATCGGAATTACCTTTTAGGACCTATAATTATTTGAAAAGATCTAATATACATACACTATTAGACTTTTTGAGTAAGAGTCAAGAAGATCTTATGAGAATTGAATATTTTCGCATGGAAGATATATCAAACACTCTATCAAAGCATTTTGCAATTGATTTACCTAAGAATAAATTTTTATTTTAAATTCATTATAATTATTTCATTATATTTTTCTAATAAAAATAGAAATTAAAAAAAATATTTTTTATCTTTTTGGCACAATGAGTTTTTTCTAAGAATGATAATAATCAAATGAATGTATCTAAAAAATAGTGACTTCATGTCCTATTAAATTTTCTTTTAGTGGGTGTAATTCAACTTTACAAAAATTGGATAGAGGAAAAAAAACGTAAAATTAGTTTTTTTAGCCCCTTTAGATATTTGGAATAACGAAGTGAAGATGTGAGAAGTACTTTGTCATTTGGTATCATTGCATTTAATTTCCTTTATATTCTTTTTCTTATTTGTCATATCAATTAATTAGCATAGAAATATCATTTCCTTTTTGGTCTTTTATCCATTAAAAAATATATTATAATAATCAATTTACGGCGATTCAACCGTTGCAAAAGTATATAATAGAAAGCAACAAAGCAAGAGACAAAATACAAAAAAAAATAAGAACAAACACGAGGCAAAATTTCATGTGGTTAGACAAAATTGTCTGCGTCCACCACTACACAGAAAATTCACTGTTAATTTTTTTACCAAAACAAGACATCAAACTTTATTGATAATAAGTCAGTCCAGTATAGTCCTCATACATAATTGAATCTAATTAAGGAGGTCTAAACGTAACTTTATTTGATGCACAGTGGGAAACTTTATTCGCTTCTCCCTAACAAAACAAAATACCAACTAAATTACATTGTCTTCTAATATCTGAAACCACCGAGTGAATATGCCAAGGGATAGGCTTGTTTTGTAGCAAAATGTCCACGAGAATTTGTGAATCAAATTCAATCACAAAATTAGACAATATATATTCAATTGCCAAGTTTATGCTTTCCTTAATTGCAAACGCCAACGGTAAGATATCCCCTCGATATATGATTTTTGCATATAAGCACTCACCATTTCTATTCGTCAAAATAATTCCACCTGCAGAATTCAAAATGCATGCATCACAATTTCTATTCGTCAAAATGCATGCAGAATTCTAATGGTCTTGATAGAGGTTCCCTCAGATACATTGGTTCTAAAATGATCCCACATAAAAGTAAGATATTAATCACAAGACTTCCTGGAGTAGGCTACCTAACCTCATGCACAACACAGTTCCTAGCATGCCAGATGAACTAATAGGTGATGGCAATGGTAGCTCTACAACATTGTACAATCATCTTCACAGGCTGGGGCACAGTAAGCGAGAGCCAAGCGCCAAACACCTAGTTAACCCTATTCGAGAGATCAAGATTAAGTTTACTCAATAGGTTTCAAACAGTTGCAGAAGATTGGCATTTAAAGAAAATATGATCAATAGTTTCAATTTCCTCGGAGCAAAGAGGGCATGAAGAATTAAGGATTAGACCAAAGCTATTTAACCTTTGTTTGGTAGGCAATCTACAATAGAGAAGCTTCCAAATAAAAACTTTAACTTTGGGAGAAGTTTTCATATTCCAAATTCAATTCCAAGAAAAATTACTCATACTGGGATTTTGATCATGGCTTCTAGGGAACCAGTATGCATATTTGGTGGTAACTCTACCTCTAGTGTCTTTCATCCAAATGTAGTTATCCTCATCGGGATTATTAGGTAGATGTAATTTAGTAATGAAAACCCACATATCATGATCAAATAAAACATGCCCAATTTCATCATTCCATTTCTGATTAACATCAATTCAAAAACATTATTCAAACTACTTACAACATTTATATCAAAAAAGTGTAGGTTTCAATTGTAAAGAAGTATCAAGAATCCAATGATCAAATAAAATAGAGCATGAGATTCTAGAATTCACAAGTTTAAGAAAATCAGGAAATAAATAATAGAAAGTCTGACTAAAAAGTTTCCAAATCCAAGATTTTAACACCACTACTGTGGCTACTCAAGCGCAAGTCATGATACTTAACAAGCACAGTTTTAACTCAAAGGCTACCAGACCTATGAAGATAATCAGAACAACGATTAGCTTGCAAAGCTAAACTTTTAGTTTCAAAGTCATGAAGGCCTAAGACACCTTGAGATTTTGGTAAGGTTACATTGTCTCATTTTATTAAATGAATACCGTTCTTAGAACTAGCATTGCTCCAAAGAAAATTTTTAATTACTTTTTTTATTTTTCCGAAACCATCAATCAACAACCAAGAGACAGCTAAGGCATGGAGGGGTAAAGAATTCAAAACAAAGTTGATCAACACAATTCTCCAAGAAAGATAATTTGTCTTCCAGGATCCTAATCCTAACCTAGATGTTATTTTGTCAACAATAAAGTTGTGAGTGTTGGAAGAGGGTTTAAGCCCCCCAAGTACTTAAAGGGAAATTTTCCATTTTTCATACCTAGTAAAGAGCAAATTCTACTAACAGTGTCACTATTGGTAATTGGTATGCTTTGGAAAGAAAATTTCATGACTTATCTAAATTCACAAATTGACCAGTAATAGATTCATATTTTTGAAAAATATATTTGATTATTTTTAGGCTCTTGTTATTAGCTCTAAAGGCAAGCAAAATATCATCAACATACATACGAGGCTAATTTGAACAGTATTTTTAATCTTAAAAGGGAACTTGTTTTTATTGTTCACAATTGAATTTATCAAATTTGTCAAAATTTGAGCAATTAACACATAAATATAGGGTGATAAGGGATCACCGTGTCTGATGCCTCTATTAGAAGAGGAGAACGAAGATAATTGATTATTAATTAAGCAGGAAAAACTTGTAGTAGATAAAGTTTTTTCTAAGTCAATTTTAATAATGACAAGGATTCTTGCCTCTGGTATCAAATAGAGAATGAGTTAATTCCTGAGCAACAAGAACATATCATGGATGCTTCTGTCTTTAATAAAGATAGATTGCTAAAAAAAAAACAAGTTAGGAATAATATCTTTTAATCTATTCGCCAAAAGCTTAGACACAATACGATACGAGAGATTACATAAAGCAATTGACGTAAAATCTTTCGCATGAGTGGGATTAATGCATTTCGAAATAAAAATCAAAACAGTCATATTCCAATCAAGAGGCAAAAAGGCATTATCATAAAAAGTAGACAAGCAATTGATAAAATATTTCCAATTAATGCCCCAATCAGTTCACAAAATTCCCCAATGAAACCATCCAAACCAGGGCTTTTACTATTTGACATAGATTTAGTTAGACTTCAAACTTCATGCAGAGTAAAAGTAGCAAGAATAATCATAAAGTCATAAAAATGAAGCATAGCAGCATTACAAGAATAAAGTCATAAAAATGAACCATAGCAAAATTACAAAAAGCTCTATCCAATCTAATTTGAATCTTAAGAGAGTCATGTCTATTGTTAGTCCAGGTAAAAGGATTACCAACAAAACCCAAATCAATTAAACCATTTGAATACACAAATTCACGGAAAGCTAAAACATTCTTATTTAAACGAAAAGGTAACCCACTCCTCTTCTCATTCTCATTTAAAACGCACTTAAAATCATCACAAACAAACCAAGATAAAAACTCAGATCACAAGAGAAACTATTTGGAAACTCAGATCGAGTATTCAGGTTGGTACTAGCATAAACATTTGAGATAATAGAAGGCTCGTGATTATCCAAACTTAAAATAGCCGAATGTATAGATAAAACCTGAGCTTTAATAGTAATGGTATTCCAAGCTAAATTAAGCCCACCCAAAGCTCCATCTGAAGAGCAAGCCACGCCTTGTCAATTTCACCCGAAGGAGCAAATTAGCCTAGAGGCGCAGTTTTCATCAAGTGCTATTCCTACAAAGCAATAACATGCAGTGACATCCAAAGAAGAATTACGGATAGTCAAAGAAATAAAGTCTCTTATTGGTTTTCTCCATACCCCCGGCATTCCAGCTAAGCAAATTCATTCAAAACTAGGTTGGGGTGGAAGGACTTGTTCAAGATCCATATAAGAGGATAAATCAGGAGAGAAAAGTTCCCCATTGGTACGTCTAAATCTCTTAGTTTTACTAGTCACGACATTGAAGATGAAATATTAGGAGGCTTGGCAGACTTGGGAGCTTTGTGATTGTTTCTCGAGTTAATCTTCTGTTGAACATCAGATTTATGAGCAGCAAAGACAAGGCTTAATTCATTGGCCATTTGTTCAACAGTGCGCAGAGGATTGATTGCAGAAGTTGGTTTGAGTCTAAGTTAGGTTTGTTTGTTTAGGGTGAGAGGTATTAATCTTTTGGAAGGTTAAGTCAACTCTATTAACATGTTCGGCTTGACCATGATTAGAGTTGAAATTCGAATTCGTTATGATCGTTTGAACGAGCATGCATCCCAAAATCAATTACATTATTATTATTTATTACATTAGAATGAGAAGAGGAGGCACAATGAGAAGAGGAGGCATGCCTGTAAAGAGGGCGACCATTATTACGAATATTTGAATTGATCACAACAGGCATGGTATCCCGAGAAATATGCATGGGAGAATGCGAAGATCGTGCATGTAATCTCTCCTCGGGCTTGGAGTCTGCACCAGGATTCATGTGTGAGTCACGTGGGCCAGGTCATCCGCGGATGCGCCCAGGATCGGCATTAGCAGCGGCTCGCGGGCGGTCCTCGCTACTCTGCCGATTCCGATGTCTCCTGGTTACCTGAACCCATGGACCACAAATTGAATTTGTCAAAGACTCTTTCGCCGGAGAATGATCACTAAAAACCACATCATTGTTTAAATTCGAAATCGAAGAGCCAGAATTAACAGAAACATTCGAAAGATTAGAACTCCCAGCTAGTTCTTTAGAAACAACATTATTTGTGGAAATCTTTAAAGGGCATTCAGCTTCATGATGACCAATCACACTACAAGAGTAACAAATCGTAGAAAGGTTTTCATAAGAAACTAGTTGAAAAATCTCATGATTAGGAAAACCAATCCAAAGACCTTATCGAGATCAAGCACAGAAACAAAACCAACCGAAGACCAGATGCGTTTAGCCCACAAAAAAACAATCGCAAGAGGAGGGGGTTTACCAATAAATTTTCCGATTAAAATAGCCTCCCACGGCTCACTCCAGGAGCGCACTTGCTCCGGCGAAAAATGAACAACATCAGAAGTACTCGAACAGATTTTTTGTAGGGTTGGGTTAGAGCATACCTTAGATCGGTCGGACGACTCACCGCGAAGAAGCTGCACCCACGAAAGAGGGGCACGAGATCTGCCAGAGGTGCAACTAGATTCATGCCATGAGAAGGAGGGCGGCTCTTGGGATCTCCATACGGTGGATCGGGGGAGGGGGACGTTCGGGCAGAGGGAATCGCCTCAGACTCGTCCAATGTCGCCATCCCTATTTTCTGCACTGCTAAAATGTTATATAACAAGAATTACAATGTATTCAATAACAACATTCACCTTTTATAACATAGAAGGTTGTGGCAAATAGAAAATACAATTGCCTTAAAGAGAAAGAGTTTACCTAGTAATGCTCCTGATCATCTTCTCCTGAATCATATTATTCTGCTTGATATTTTCGAATATGAGTGATCCTGAGTCATATTATATTGTTTGATACTTTCAAATACTCAACCAGCTTACCGAGGAACATGTCAAAATTACAATCCATACTCCTTTAACATTGACATCTCAAATTTAAATATAAATGCCAAATCAATAAAATCTTCCCATGATTGACTCCCAAGTCCCAATACAAAGAATGTCCACACAATTAAAAAAAAGAAGAAAAAAAAAGATTACAATGCAAGAAGATAAAAAATGACAATTTGCCAAGCGGAATCAAATGTACCTTATGTTACACAAAACAAAATGCTCAGCAAATTCAGCGAACAATAATACAAAACCATCCCTTCTAACTTTCTATTCACCCCACCAGACGTGTGCAATCACAAAAGACTGTTAGTGAAAGCCTCCTTTATAATTTTCTTTTCCCCAGTGAATTTTTATTCATTATTGTTATTAATTATTATAGTAGAACCGGCAAAACATTTGTCCTCCCGGCTCAAAAGAATAAATAATGGTGTGCGTGTATTTATATACAGTGCACAAAAATTGGTCAACTATTTGACCTTGTAAGTTTGTTGGATTTTGAGGGGCTTTTTACGTGGTGAATTGGATTCATTCTGCTGTATTGGTAAAAGAAAAAAAAAAGAAAGAAGAAAGAGAAGGATGAGGTTTAAGCAAGAGATTGAGAGTTGGCTTGCTGCCGAGACCAGTAGGCATGGGCCAAGAGAACCCGGTCCAGAAGCTCCTGTGGAACCGGTTCACCTCTTCTTTGCTGTGGGGAGATCTTTGCCGTGTGCACTAACGTCTTCCACTTGTCCTGCGTCAGATAAAAATGATAATTGAAGAAACATGAAAAAGAAGGTCCATGCAGTCCATCCTGAATTGAGTAAAACTTAAATAACGAAAACTATATATAATTGTATATTTCAACTCGAACAGGTGGAACTGATTTAATTTGGAATTGAACCAAACCCAAACCATAATTCTCAGAGTTGATTTGGTTTGAAAAGAATATCAATTATGTAGACCAATTTAAAATATTGCTAATAACAGCTTCAAGAAAATATTGCAAAAAAATACAATTTAATTTTGAAAGTAGGATAAATTGCATGAACATGTCTATACTAAGGATTAATTTCAAAATTATAGTTCACCTCTCAAAATCCAATGAACTCAACACCTCCTCCGGCACCTGTGGAGATGAATTGAGACATGAAATTGAACAAAGGATTTTCATCCAAATGATATATCATGGAAAAATAGATTGTCAATATAGATTGCAATTAAATATGGTAGTTTAGATTCTTGCATTAAAAATACAAATATTGATAATATAATAAGATTGACTCACCAAAACACCACCAAAAGTTGTGTATCTTTATAATTAGCCCTTACTATATGAAGTGTTTATACAATTCCTAAAACAGAACCAGTTTGTATCTTTTCCACTTGATTCTGTTTGAATTTAGAGAAAACAAACTAAACCAAAACCATAGAACTCACACGAAAAAAAAAAGAAACTAAGCCAAACCAAAAGATGGTTAGGTTCAAGTTATTAGATTGTATCAATTACCTTGAGATCTACATAGGTCCGATGCTTTGCATGCTCAAAGGCGTGAAGTTTGACATCTCGCCATCTGGAGAAATAAACACAACAAAAAGACAGTTTTCACCAAGATTTAGAACCTTGGATTCTGCACTGGTCTAATCTAAAACTATTATCTGTTAATTTAAAAATGTAAATATTAAGAAATAAAGACAATAATACGATAATAGAAAACATTGACTTCATCCAACTTGACTTGATCCAAGAACACCGAAACCTGGTCCAATCCAAGTTAGGTTGGGATTTTTCTCCAATCTGGATTACAATGTTGGATTCCTTTTCCTCACTAACCAGTTTACATCCTAGCTCATAGTGGCTAGTCCTTATGAGATTTAAAGCTGCATAACTCACCTTCCCGTCCCTAGTTTTTCAACAGCCAAAACTAGGGCTTCGACTTCAGAAACAGAGAAGGGCCTTCGAACCCGGCGTCGAGTAGCTTCAATTCCCTTGGGCTTATGTTGTTGCGAATTAACCATGACCAATCCATCAGTTTTAGATGTTACAACTAGAGACAGCAAGTTTGACACTTTGTTCTCCGAAGATGATGCATTCACTGGAAACTGGCCAGTGTCGTAACCATTCTCATGGCAAGCCTCTATAGATTGAGTGGCACCAGGTGTAATTGTTGAGGTAATCCTACTAAAAGCAAAAACCTACATCACTTATGATAATAACAACAAGAAGCTTCAATAATTGCTACAAGGAAATACATTAATTCCTTATGTTAGAAAATCAGCCTAGGATTTAACTCCACCCAAAACCTAGATCAAGGGGGACTGGGAAGGATTGTCCAATCTATTTAAAGGCTATGTAGACCACAACCTCAAGCAATATGGGAATTTAGCACGCCGCCCTCACGCACAAGATCCATATCTGGAGCGTGAAGCTCTACACAACTATAGGTTTAGCTCTTATACCATGTTAGAAAATCAGCTTTGGACTAACTCCACCCAAAAGCTAGCTCAAGGGGAGGATTGTCCAACCTCAAGCAATTTATTTAAAGGCTATCTAGACCACAACCTCAAGCAATGTGGGACTTTAACGTCTTAAAAGCTAATATGTTAGCTTATCAAATCAGATGCACCCCCAAACAAGTAGGGTTATCCCCCCGCCCTCAATGAAATTTTAGGTTTTTTATCCATCAGGTCAGAAGTTGAGTTTTTCTCTAATTGAATTTCTCTTAGTCACATTTCAAATTTTTATTTCAAAACTCAAAAAAAGGTAATTTGGCTGTACTTCTATTAAAAATTTAAAATGTACATGTACACATTATGAATAAAAAATTACAAAAATCTAAGTTAACCCATATTAAATCAGTCTCTACCTAGTAATTATAGTTTCAAAAGATGTCTAACCCAAAATTACCTAGGTATATCTTCTGAAGAGCGACCAAGACTGAGGAAATGAGGGTCTTCAGAACCAGGGAGATGTTCTTGAGCCTCTTTAGGATTTGCTTCCAATCTAAACATTAATCTAGCGCCATGAGAAATCCCAGCCTCAAGCAAGGTTTTGTCATCATCTCCAACCATCTTTCCTTGAAGAATAACATTCACATTCAATCCACTTTCAAGGATATCAATTAAGGCCTCCACTATTCTTCTCTGTATAATATCCATATCAAATATTGCACAGAATTAAACATCATGCATCATTTTGAAAAATGCGCTTAATTAATTAAACAAATAATTGATAATCTAGTTAATGGATAAATAACATATTCATTGGATCCCATATAATGAATCAAATACATGCTTTTAGCTAGAAAAAAACTACCTTATACCATATGGTTTGAGATATAATATGGTGCCTCCAATAGTGAATACCCTCTGTATATTGAAATCTACCACACTAATGGACATTAATGTTATAAAGAGATTTTCTGTATAGTATTTCGATAATAATTTTAAACAAAATTAATGAACATCGATACTGTGAGGCACAAGTAGAAGATGGGGAAGAAGGTCCCATTTTTTCCTTAATCCGCTTCATCTTGCACTATACATGGGACAGAATATAATGCAGAGATGAGGAATGTGATCCCTACACCCTGCTACAATACCACATATTGTCATCCCTATATGTGGTATTGGTATAAATCCTATACTACAAGTAACTAAAATGTGTTGGTCCTTCTGGATTTTTGGGCATTTTTACAACAGGCAATAACAGTTACCAACGAGACCTAGGCTCATCTATCATGTATAGCTTTTACCATCTCTCTTTGAAATAAAAAGGTTTTCCATCTTATAGATGTTTACTTTTGCTGTGAGGGATTGAGGGTGCCTGAGAACTCCTTATCAGCCTTCCTACGATTGTACTTGAAGTAAGGGAACATCAAGTGGAATCCTTAGGAAAGGGATCTTGTCAATACCTGCATGGAAGGATGGAATACTCCTTAAGACAATGACTAGGTTCTTCCAGATTAATTCTTCCAACTTATGTCTTATTTATTCTTATATGCTAATCACTATTATGTTAATTGAATTAAAAATTTCTTTCCTAAGGATTTATTGAATTAAAAATATCTAAGTTAATATTAAATAATAAAGTAAACAAGAAATCTCAGTCTCAAGATACAATCATAAATCATTGGGGTTTCAAGAACAGTTTTATATCTAACGCAGACATAACTCTATAAACATCACATTGAATTCAAGATACATATCTTTAACTTTTCAAAGCTTTTGAGATAGTTATAAAGGATTAATTTATCAAAAATGAATAACGTATATACCTTTAGGGAACCAACTGTAGCAGTTTCAGTAACCTCAATAACAAGTTCTGGCATTTCACAAGGCTTGATGATTAACTTTACTGAGAAAAAGAAAAAATAGCATTAGGAGATGATCTTGTCAACAGCATAAAGGGTGACAAATATGTGGTAGATTGAGTCAAAACTTTACCAGGGTTATCTGATGATTCAAAGCCTGCTTTGTCTCCTGTAATGGCAGATGATGTACTATCATTTGCTGCAAAGGTTAAAAGAAATTGCTCAAAAGATATGCAACAAACCATATTATATATATGCAACAAACCTCCTTAAGAAGGCATACATATTATATATATGCAACAAACCTCCAGACAGACTCGAAATTGAATCATTCGTTTCTAACTTGATCCCTACAGCACCAGCTTCTATTGAACAACCATCAGACAATTTCCTTTTCTTTACACTGGAACTACCCTCCGTTTTATCCCAAGTGTTATAGAATCTCTTCAGAGGTAAAGGAGCCTTCTGTTTCTCATCTGCAACATGAAGGAAATTGAGTAGTGCTAAGTATTTCATTTGTAAGACATAAACTAGCAACAAGTTATAGAACATATATTTATAAGTGTGATTCTTTAGCCTGTCAATTATGGGTGTCCATAAAATCTGAAAATCTGACTTGATCAGAGAATTGACTTTTTGAGATTTCTTATTTTCATAAATTCAAGTTCAACTTGAATCTTAGGGTGTGTTTAGTACATGTATTGGACACGATAGTACAAGCAGTCAATACAAGTACAAGACAAGTCAATACAAGACAAGGAGTTGTACCATGTTCGTTTTGCAAAACAGTGGACATGAAAATTAGTGTTGTTCTACATTTGTTTCTTGTTAACAGGACAATACATAGAGACCAAATACCTTTGACAAATTATGAAAACAAAAATTGTATCATAAAAAATCAAAACAAAAAAATAAATGATGCATGTATTTTATTCCAGGGACAAGCATGTAATAAAAGTCTATGTGTTCTTTTTGTTATACCATGATTTTTCACAATACAATGAACGTATAAGTTCTTCTGTGAGTCCCACCATTTTTTTTCTTGTACTTGTGACAAATTTTGCGGACCAAATTTTGCGTACCGTATTTTTAGTGGTACGAAACGCACCCTTAGATTTTCTTATTTCAGAGCCATCTAACCCGAAAACACATATTTTTCCCTAAATCAACCTGCCCATTGCAACCCCAATTTAACAAACATATATGTTTTGGAGCCAAAAAATGATGCAATCAATTAGTAGAGTCAAACTAAATTACTCGAAACTCACCACAAACCTGTGAAACATATTTCACATGAATCTAACCTGGCCCAACCCAGGTCCAGTCATGTCTTCACAAAACTGGATCATGTCTCAGATATGGGTTGTGTTAAACATAGGAACTCACAGTTGACTCTGTGCCTATGGGGTCTAGATCACCCCAAGTTACCAATGGAACTACAATAAAGAGGACCATTAAAAAGATACAAGGGGCATTCCCTTAGATACTTAAGTTAGAATAACTCAAATGCGGAGTAAAGGGTGCCATGGAAATGATGTACGTTCTCATGGACCTTCTCATGGAGGATGATACCTCAATTTGTAATCATTCTAATATTCCTGACCTACAACCATCCTCCCGAAGAAGGTAACTTATTAACATAGTAGTCTTTACTCCACACTTCAATTATTCTGATTTGAGCATTGGAGTAAGCACCCCTTGGGTCTTTCCAGTGACCCTCTTCTCTGCAGATCAGTTGGTAATTTCGGATGATTGAGATTCCGTCAATCAAGAACCGTCAGCAGCAGTTATATGTCATACAACAAATATTGATATCTAATAGGAAGGGAGAAGTGTGATCTAAAATTTACTGGGTTAGTCAAATTCAGAACAGGTAAAACCCCAACTATCCAGCCATCAAGAAGAAAGAGGAAAAAACAAACAATATATGTATCACACTTGGGTGTCTCACCATCCTTCAGTTTACTTTGAGATACTTTCTGGAACTTAGATGTTAAATGCTTCCTTATCCTACAATCACCCACATCATGCAGCCTGCAGCTCTCATTAGAATCAAGAGTAGTAGGGTGAGTACATATAGAGAATTTTTCATCATCTTTATCTGCAGAAAAGAATATATCATCTTTTCTCCTGTATGATGGACCTGCAACATTTCCGCAATAGCCAATAAAATCTTTTATTTCATATCCAGGCATTAGCTCAGCTTGCAGTTCCGTTTTGATTTCATCATGTTTAAATTCATGTGATTCCATATAACTATGCAACTTCCCCTTGCTGCATTTAGCATTCATATATGATATTGACTTCTCAAAAGGAGGAGGAAAGTGCGATGTTCTTGAGACCTTTGGCTTTTCAAAGGCATCATCATCTTCAAAGTCACTACTGCTTAGCTTATGAAAACCTTCAAGTTCAAATAATTTCTCCTTATTTTTCTGCTCTTGTTTGACAGTATCCATCGATGCAATAGGAATATATTTTCCAGTAGTATTACATCGAGTCTGTGACTTTTCCATTTCCAAAACTGCAGCTGCAGCTGTGACAAGCATATCAAATGCAGACAACCGGTTTTTCTCAAGCTTTTTTACTATTTGGCGCTTCTGTGTTACTGAACGCTTTCCCTGTTGATGTGTAGGGATGAATAAGAGACCCCAAAAGGGGGGAGAAAACCAAATTAAGACATAATATACCTTAGGAATATGTGGGCTGCCACGGGCATAAGAATGTGATTTCTTCTGCTGTCCTGTATCCAAAACACTCATGGCAAGATAAAAACTTCGGAATTCAAGACAAGCAACGTTGTTTCAGCAATCTGCCATGAAGAACAAGCAGCAAGGTCTCAAAAAAAGGGAATGTTATTGAAAGCATAAGAAAACAAGAAAGAAAAAATTGGGAACGATAGTAGTTGGCAAACTGCAAAACCTTGAGAAAAATATGTGCATAGGAAACTACCTATCCAGTTTCAATATTTCCACAAAGATTCTCATTAATTAACTTAAATTCTTCATGCAGTGAAAAATGGTTCACAATTTTTTTTTCAGAAAAATACTCTTATTCAATGAAGGAGAAAATTTAAACATCAGAGAACTCTAACAGCTTGTGTAGAAACAAATTCCAAATAACAACTGAATTTTCAAATTGTAAACAAAGGAATTCATTAAACCATGGAACTAGCATTCCAATACCATGTTTTCTTTTCATTCCAAACAAGCTTTAAAATGAAATGATTAAGGCCTCGTTTGGTAGGGCTAATCTAATTAAATTACGTATATGTTCTGTTCGGTTGTTTTAGAACACATTAATAGAAGAACCATTTCCAAATTCCAACCTTGTCTTTCCTTGATAGGGTTAATGAAATTCAATTACATATGGTCATATGTTATGTTCCGTTGTGTTGGAAAACATTTGTAGCGAGAAGGAAAGGAGGGGAGGGATGGTAAAGTGAGGAGGGCGGAGAAATAATTTATTCCCCCAAACAAAAGTTCCCAGGGGAGTAAGATTTCTGCACATTCTCTTCACATCATCAGAAACAAGTTCCCAAGCAAAATGGGCAACGAATTCATCCCCTTCCGGCTCTTTCAAATCCCTAATTGAGGAGGAAAGGGAAGGAATCATAAATTCTCCAAAATGGAGGGAATTGCCCTCCAAATGCAATTCCCAAACAAGAAATAATGAACCCCTCCCCTCTTCTTTTCTCGAAATTCCTCAATTCGGTAACTGCAAAGGCACAAATCGAATCGGAATGAATTTAATTAACAGAAAGCAACGGAGAAAAACTCCAACATTTTGCTTAAAAAGTGTAAGGGGGATTCAATACCGAGATAAACCAACTGGATCGAGAAGCAGGAAGCACCATCACCACTTTCTTCCTCCCTTTCGTTCCACCTCTCTTTCTGTTCTGGGTGATATAATTATAAAACCATCACAAATTATGCTTAAACCCCCGCTCATATTTATAACCTCAGTATAAATCATATGTCCCGGTGTTCTTTTCCCAAAATAGAAAATTTCCGGCATTCAACCTATTAAATTAAACTAATAATTATCCAGCAATTTACTTTGCCGAGAAATGAAAATAAAAATAAAAAGCGTGGATGAGGACAAATTATAATATTAGTTTCTTATCTAACAAAAAAATCGGAGCTTTATTCTTCCGCATGTGGATCGAAGTATATATATTTAGTACTCATCATTTGACTGATTCATTCTTCCGTGAAATTAGACAAAGAAATCATATTTATAAAATTATTTAAATGCAATAGTTAATCTAAAAATTAGCAAATTACCACGAGAGCCTTCATTTTGGTTCACTCCTTGTGTCAAGAGATTCCTCCTATTTCATTTTATTTTTGAAGGCTACAAATGTATTTAATGTAATAAATTTAAATATCATAAAAAGTAACATCTATTTTTTAGTAACACATTTGTCAAATGTAGATTTTTTGGAAGTATTTTTTTACAACTTTCAAGAACTGCACATACAAAAATGATTTTGGTATGTTGATTTTTTTAATGGTGTTTATTAATTTAAATTATTTATAAATATTTAACAAATGGCGAAGTATTTCAGTTGAGATAGTTGACTCATTGAGTCAAAAATATCTAGTTAATTTAATTATTAATGTAGCACTTTAATACATAATTGAGCAGCTTAAAATATGTAAAATTCCGATTTACTACTATGTTACGTGGAAACTTATATTTAAAATATATTTTAAATTTATCTTAATTATTTAATAAATATATTTTGAACAGCATAAATGTCCTTCCATTATTTGTCATCTAGTTATTAAATGTTAATATCGATAAAATAAATTAAGAAATTATAATAATATTTTAATATATTTTTATTAGTATGAAAAGGATGAAAGAGTATATCATCGAAAATGTTAAGATAAATATTATTGTAAAGTAAAATATTTTCTATTATGAATAATTGTCGATTAATCAATTCTAATTTGTTATTAACAGATAAAACCTTATATAAAAATATAAAAATTGATTTTACAAAGTAGCCATAAATATATAAATCAAATTGAATGGTATATAGGTTAATGTATAGGTATTCAATAGAGCATTTAACAAAAACATTTAGACCTATTCAATTTCAAAAAAAATGCCCAATTCTCAAATGTCCTTGTTTAAAAAAAAAATTAGCACAGATGTCATCGTTACATTAAAGCACTCTATATTCTTCGGTGTTATTTGGTTGACACAATTTTGTGCGGAAAGTTATACTTCTCAAGAAGTTATATTTTTTATCTTATTTGATTGACATACTTCCTGCATTTTACAAAAAATATAATTTTCTCAGAAAGTGTAAGTACTTCCTGCAAA
Organism: Canna indica; assembly: GCA_034359265.1. Lineage (NCBI taxonomy): Eukaryota > Viridiplantae > Streptophyta > Magnoliopsida > Zingiberales > Cannaceae > Canna > Canna indica. Next base: position 68,763,606 of record CP136894.1, on the reverse strand, counting down.
ATGCAATAAGTAACTTATCTAGGAGGACCTAGGTAAGTTGCACTTCATGTGTTGTATTTGAAAGAAAAATGTAATTGTATCCTCATATTTACATTTAATGTTGTACTGGACTAGTACTATAGGCCCGGCCGGATTAGGCCCAAAAGCGCTCATACTCATGAACCATACTCAAGACAAGTCAGACGCAACCTAGCTCGGCGGCTCCACCCGACTATCAAGGACACTTGTGTCCTCGTTAATTACGAGGGATTCGTCATTTACGAGCCCGACATCTTTGGGATCAGCCTCGACTCATTCTAAGCACATCCCTACGAGATTATCAGGAGGCATTATCGCTAGACATCCCTCATCCCGCACTATATATAGACACGATGCTCCTCAGGTACATCTAGATTCTAATTTTTATTATGTACCCTCACTTGAAATCCTTTCTTACTTGAGCGTTAGAATGTCTTTTGTACTCGAAGTCAGACAAACGCCGCGGCACATGGGCAACACCGTAATAGATACATTCCCCCGCTACATGGAAATATTAAAACAGTGATGAGTGACACTCTGATACTTGCCAATCTTTCACCAGAAGAATCTTAATGCCTGATCAATGACCTTCAGGCGGAGAACCAATGGTTAGCAGTCTCAGGTCGAGGCGTTGAGGCGATCCCGAGAATAATACACAGTTGAACATGAGCGCCACCGCTCAAAATGCGATGAGGACATCAACTTAGAGAGATCCGAAAGACTGACTTCTGTCTCTCAGGATGAGATTTGTCGTACCCATCATCAGTGAGAACGGGAGGACACCAGGGTTGAGCTGGGGTTGCTTTCGCATGTCTCGTCCTAAGCTTGGTTCGAGATTTTCGGCTGACTGTTTGTTCTTGTCACTGGAAAGTGGTTGCGGGTTGATAAGCTCATTCCTTGGTTCGATCATCTTTCGTTTGAGGCATTCATTGTAGCACCATCCGGCTTCCTTCTGATCGACATGCAACACTCCTACCTATATTTTCGAGACAGGGATTTTTATTGCTATATGAGAAGTAGATACGACAGCCCTCAGAGTATTTAAGAACGATTGTCCCAATATCATATGATATGGGTTGAGAATGTTGATGACAAGATATTGTACATCGATCGTCTTTGCTTTGGGTTGAGAGTCGAATGCCATCCTCAGCCATATGACTCCTCAGACATCGGCCCTCTCTCCTGATAAACTGTAATATCACACTTTAGTCCCACATAGGGACAATATTGTATGTGTTGTTGGCTTATAAGGCTTGATGAATGTGTTACCATCAACTTCAACTTCAGCTTAAGCATTTTAATTAGACCAATATGTTGGTCTATGAAGTTGATGGGTCATAACAAATGGTATCAAAGCATGACCTAAGGCATGACCCAGGTGATGAGGTGGAGCTGCTACTAGGCTAAGCCTCACATGCCGCTGACTTGGGTGTGATTATATGCTATGTGTTAGACTCGAGTTGGATTTTGACGAGGACATCAAAACATAAGTGGGGAAGATTATAGCTATTACTTCCACTCGATCATCTACTAATTTCAAATTAATCTCTCACCTATTGATGCAGGCAGAATTAATGCAAAAGTCTAAAATGCTCTTATTCCCGAGCCTTATTGATGCAGGCAGAATTAATGAAAAAGTCTAAAATGCTCTTATTCCCGAGCCTACAGGCCCAAACTAGAGAACGCTTAGCCTGGCCCGAGCCTAATTTTAGGCGTATACGAGGGATCGCGTCAAGCAGAGTTCGATCCGGGCTGCAGGTGATAACATTCATCTCTCTCTCTCCGCCATGGCAACCACCGTCCGCTTCCTCCACTTCCATCCTACCCTGGCTTCTACTCCCCGCCTCAAACCCAGAACCTGCCCTTCCCTCCAGCCTCTCCTCGCGCTGCCCTCGGCCACCGCTCTATCCATCTTGCCCAACTCTTCATTCCCCCTCAAACTCTCTCTGAGACCCAACCACAAACACCTCGCGCCACCTCCCAAAGCCCTCTCCGAACCCTTCTCTCTCCCTGTTCCGCCCCTCGATCTCGATCGCGTCACCCCCCTCTCAGTCTGCAGGTGGTCCGCCGTCCTTGCCCTCGCCTTCTTCGCCGCCAAGAAGGCCGTCGCTATCCTCACGAGCCCCTTTTTCTGGACTTACTTCAGCTGGACCTGGATCTTCTGGCCCTGGATCGCTGCTGTCGCCCTCGGCGCCTACGGCCTCTTCTGCTTCCGCAGGTACTCCTTCGGCCGCGCCTCAACTTTCGAGCAGCTCGCGGTCGTCACCGCCGCCGTGGCCTGGCTCACCGTCGTGCCCCCGGCTCACTTCAATGGCTTCCTGGAGGGATGGCCCGTCGCCCTCTTTTTCATTTACCATTATTTCTTCTTCTTCGAGTCCTCCGTTCGCCGGCGACTCTACGGCGATCTCTACCCCCGACCGCACGACCCCAAGTGGGACGTTCACCTCCCCCGTCTCTTCCAGGTCGGCTTCGCGGTACTTGTATCAGTTGGCCACTGGCTCGCAGCATACGAGGGGCCAGAACTCCACTTGATCTCCGGCGGGTGGGCCAATGCTGGGATCTGGGTTCTGGTTTTAGTGACGCTTTTCATGCGCTACCATTCTATTCTATATCTGGCGAAGTATTCGGAGAAGGTGGCAGTGCCGATGGAGGTGGTGCAGTTCGGTCCATATAGATGGGTGCGGCATCCCATCTATGCGTCCACTATGCTGCTGTTCGCGCTGCATTGCATCACTCTGAGAGCGCCACTCAGCTTGCTGTTCGTTGTTGCCGTTTGTGTGGTGTACTATGGCCGGAAGGGGGAGTTGGAGGAAGCGTTGATGTTGGAGACTTTTGGAGAGAGATATAGAGACTACATGAACAAGGTTAGATATAGGTTAATTCCCTTTGTGTATTAAATTGTAATTTAGTTTTTGATGTTTTTCAGACCCAATTTATTGAAATTTTGTTCCGTCCTAGTTAAGATTGGCATGTTAAAGAATGGAATTTGCAACTTTTGGCTGATCATTTTGTTTAAAGTTTTCACTCTGAAACCTTTTTTTCTCTTCCTGATACTATTAATGTGCTAAAATCATGAAATTATATTTTAAATGCCTATCTTTGCAATTTTGAGTCTTAGTAGTAAACTTTGCTACACTAGGTCATAATTCTGTAAATTACTTTCAGTAGATGTGCCCTCAGCAATTTACACCATTTTGAGATGACAATTTACTAAATTGAAGCCCAATTCCCAAGGAGGGGTTCCTAATTCTTAGATTCATGATTCCTCCTTCAATGCCAAGCAACCAGCAGGGGCTTTTACTCTTGCAGCTAATGTACTTCCTTTAGAATTTCCACCCAAGGATATCTTCTAGCTTACACCAAATATCCATAACGAAATTCCAGTCATTTTTGTTTAAAGCTAGACAAACATGTGTTATCGTTAAATGCTTCTTTCCTTTTAGGTCTATGGTGTGAACTCATAATATATATGAGTCAAGCCATCCTCTTTCTTGTTCAAAATACTATTCCTAGAACTAAATTTCACTTTATTGTTGGAAATTAGAAGTGTAATACAGGTCTTCAACTTTATAAATAGTCGACTGTTAAGAATTTAGATAAATGCATTGGGTTGTTTCTGCAGTTGAAGTTTTTAATCTTAACAGTTTAAGCTTTTGAGATGCATCACGCCAAATCATGTATTAGATAAACTAATATAATCTCATAGCAGGCATCCTATGTTCAACTCCCACCGAATCATGTATTAGATAAGTTAAGTCATTTCCATGTGTTGGGCTTGGAACAATCCATTTTAGCAGTTTAATCTTTTGAAATAGTGGCCAGCCAATTAAATTTAACATGGTATTCAAGCAAGATGTTCTTTAAATTTAATCCTACCTCCATCACATGTTGGGTTTTGAGCCAATTCAGTCCACCATCATACACGTGAATAGTGGTATGAATGCAAATATTTGGTCATTTCTTAATGACTGAAAGCTTCTGGGATACATATACACGATCACTCAATTAAACTAACACTAATTAAAGGTTATATTCCTTGTTTTTATACAAAATCATGCATTGAGAACTTTATTTCTTTTCAGATATGTGTCATCAGATATGAGTAGGAGATATACACTAATTATCGTCTTTCTTCTTGTTTTCAAGTCAATGAAATTTTTATTTGTTGGGCATAAATGCTTCTGAGTTGTGCTGGACAGATTATGAACTGTTTTGTTTATTATCTGGCATTTTTCTAAATGAAGGGACGGGATGGATTAAATTACGTTCCCATCTTTGGGTGATTAACACATTGGCCAAGAAGGTCAATGGGCATGCTGCTGTATTTGGGTTACTCCGAAATCCTGAGCATTACCCCAATGTATAAGCAGTACCTGTATTCAATCTTCCAGTAAGAATTTAACTAGGGATTTGATTTTTATCTGAGGTCTTTCTAATGATGATCTATGGATATAATAAAATTTAGGTTAGATTTCAGCTAGATGTACACGAAGACTTGAAATATCAAAACTGAATGAAATCCAGGGAAAGAACAATTTGATCATAAGATGAATTTATGACATACATGGAAAACGTAAAAGTTATCTTTGTTTAAATTGTCAACTTTAACGAAATTGTCAATTGTGGCCAATTCTTTGATTGGTCTCAATTGTATATATAAACGTCTGAATTGATTTCAATAATGGCCCCTCGTCTACTAACCGTGAGATCGCCCGTTAACTTGATGACGTGGCGAATCGGAAATAATTTTAAAATGTCGCCACGTTAGAATGATACATGTAGACATTCAAAAAGTTTTATATTCCTTTCCCCCCTCGACCACGATGCCGACGCACCCTCACCGGCCGCTACCACCTCCCTTGCCGGCCGCTACCACCTCCCTTGCCGGCCGCTACCACCTCCCTTGCCATGACACGTCTTCGCCTCCGATCTCCTTCACTGCCTGCCCAACCACGCCGACCCGTCGGAGCCATCAAGCCACCCGTCGTTGTTTCTGTTGATGAGCAAGATCGGAACAGGGTCCTCGTTGAGCATGGAGGCGACGACGGAGAACTTGTCGTGCCGGTGGAGGTGCTACTGCGCTCAATAACCCACCATATCGAGGCTTCTTCCGGTATTCCCGGAGGTTGCCGGAATTGCATAACTCCGTGGCGAAGTTGAGAGTGGTGCCCCTGTCGTCGTTCGTCCAAATGTTATACATCAGATTCCTCGGCAACCGCATGATAATGTTTCTAGTGGAAGAAGAAGTGAAGGGGGGTGTAGAGGAGTGTTTACCCGGCTCGGATTGGTTTTGGCTCGGCTAGGTTGGGGTTTTATCCGACTGGGATATCTCTTTACCCGATTAGGATTTCTTTCTACTCGTCTAGGATACCTCTCTACCCGATTAGGAAAGAGGTCTACCCGATTGGGATTTTTTTCTACTTGTCTGGGATATCTCTACTCCCTCCTTCATGAGAGAAAAAGAATTCTACTCATCTGGGATATTTCTACTCCCTCTTCATGACCTTCGGTTCAAACCCGTTCTCGTCTGGGATATATCTACTCCCTCCTCTTCATGACCTTCGGTTCAAATCCCTTCATCCCGATTGGGGACATGTCCATGTCTGTCCATGTATGTCAGCACTTCATCCTTTTATTACTTCGGTTCAATAGAATTGAAGAAGCCACTGCTATTAGACAGCTGACCAGGAAACCAAACAGTCTAATTCTTGTTAATGTTTTGCTGAGTGAGTTATGCAAGGCAAGAAAACTGAGCGATGCTTTATTTCAGTTGCAAGATATGGAGCATGATCCTTAAAATTATTCGGGCATCATCAGTCCTCCCATTTGCACAAAGACCATTAACAAGAGAATCACAAGTCTCTTTACTTGGCTGAAGTTTCTTGTGCAGCATCTCAACGTGGAAATCAAGTGCTTGATCAAATGCTTCACAGAGGCAAAACCCATGAATGACTGAACTGTAACTCTTCTCACTTGGAATGTTGCCCTTTTTTAACATTACATTTAGAAGATCAATTGCTTTGTGCATTCTGGCATGCATACAAAAATGTTGAATCAAATCATTGTAGTCAATTTTCATGGGAATTAGGCCCTTTTTATTCATTCTATCCAGAAAATCATAATAAGTGTTTTTATCAGGAAAAATTTGTTTCTCTTGCATATCTTTTAATAGAGTTTCCACAATAGAACTATTACCATTTTGGAAGAGATGAAATATCAAAATGTTATATAGACTCAATTCTGAGGATTCATCTCTGTGCTGGATAGTATCTTTGAGTCTCAAAGCATGAGATATCAATCCATTCAAGAGCATTTGACACATAACACTCCGGTAGCCTGAAATAGAAAGGTTACCGTGTACGCTTATCAAAGTACCAAGCACAGCACATGCTTTCTGTAGATCATTTGTCAATGCAGAAAATTTTCAATAACGTTGGCGCCGGAGACGAAGATGTTGTGGGCGTCGATGATGTTGACTCGAATGTACCATAGCCTCGACGTGTGGTAGACCTTAGGCCAGTTGTAGGTGCTCAGAATCTGAGTGTCGATGGTGTCCGGCTCCGCCTCGTCGGAGAAAGTGGCGAAGGTGAAGGCCTCGTCGGCTTGGGTCTTGTACCATACAACGAGGATCAGCTTGCCTCTATATGCCTTATCCCCCTTCTTGTCCTCCAGAGCCGATACTAGGAATGACAATAATACCCATTTAAGTGGGTACCCACGGGTATTTTACCCGTTTATGACGGGTATGAGGGTTAATATCCTATCCGTGGGGATTTCGTGGGTAATTTTTTTAGATGTTTATTATATGGGGCAAGTACGGATATTATAGTACTCGTACCTGCGGGTACTCGTTAGTCGTTACCCGTGAAAAATAAGTAAATTACAAAAATATCCCTTATGCATGTACTAAAAAACTCTAACCTAATCCAATTCCACCACCCCCACTACATTGTGTTTATATTTGAAGACCTTAATAAAATATTATAATTTAATAAATGGGTATCCGTCAATATCCGTGGGGATCCATCCCCTTGCGGGGAATTAAACAGGTAGCGGGTACCCATATGTTTCGCAGGGCGAGTAGCGGGTAGGCACCCCTCGTACCCGCCCCGCCCCGTTGACATCCTTAGCTGATACCACTCGAAGGCCAACGGGCTGTCGGGGGGAACACAGAGGGGTACTTCGTTAAGCTCGACGGTGACGCGTCCGACGAAGTCGTCCACGCGCACGAAGAGGTACTTCGTCTTCTCCACGAGGTCGAAGGCGCCCAGCTTCTTGCTGGGAGCAATCTTTGAGTTGGAATCCTTGAGCGCAGAAGCGTCAGAGAAGATGATTATAAAAGTGGGTTCAAAAATATGTTGACGTGTATCATTCTGACGTGGCTATATTTTAAAATTATTTTCGGTTCGCCGATCTCACGGTTCACGGACGGGGGGCCATTATTGAAGCCAATTCGAAAGTTCAATTGTATACCAATTAAAGGATTGGCCACAATTGACAATTTCGCTAAAGTTTGGGCCATTTTCATCTAATAACCCTTGTTTCAATCATAATGTGCATGCATTTGATATGACAGACCTACTGAAGTTCCAAAATATTATAAATATTTTATGTGCTGATCTATTTCTTTTATGAAAAAAGACCTTAGTTCTTATGAGCAAGATATATTTAAGAGATGCATTGCACATTTGTTAAGTTATACAATCATAATGCTATTTATTGTCATGGGCTTGAACTTGATCGCTTAAAATTGGTTTAAGAGATCATGAAGAAAAATTTGACCAGAAATATTTTTATTATTGCATAAAATTTGTCTCGGAAAGCTGGTTCTTGTTAATTACAAGTCAGATAGTAAAAGCAGATATTCAACAATTATAATCGATGAGTGGAACAATGCCACTAGAGAGTTAAGATGAGCATAATAGCTGAAGGATGCACCTGTTGCTTGTTATTTCTGTTGATCCTCACAATTTGTTTGTTTGGTGGTTAATTAATCATAATGGATATATTCAAGTAGGATGGATCATTCTCCGATTACATGTATGTATAAATTAACAATCTAAGGCCTGTTATGAAATAACAAACTTATATGCAGCGCTATAATATGGATTTGTAATGATGTGTACATGTATTGCTGCTATATAGATGGGTGATAATAGCTTGTGATGTGCTTTCATGTAAAACCATAAATTATATACATCAAAATTCCTGAAGGAATGCTATATGCTATGGTGATTTACATCCATCTGTAGCACATGCTGATTTACATCCATATGTAGCACATTCTGTTATCCTACATCTCACGATATACCTTAAATGGGATCCGGAGAAACCTCATTTTACACTCAGTTCAGGAATCTGATTCGTAAGGTTGGGGATGTAGCACTTCCTCTACTTCATTGTCACTCATAACTCTTGGTTTTTCATCCTAGCATCTACTAATTTATGACTCACAATCACAAAATGCTAGAAAGTATACCTAAATCAAGGTAAGATGAGTTGAGGGGGCTCCAAGAAAGGGTAGAGGACGGGGAAGATGCTTGTGATGATAAATTATGGTCATTTGATGGTGATATTGTGTTGCATGGCTTTCTCACCAGCAAGGGCACAACATCTTCCAGTAGTCCTTGTGATCCATGCTTGACATCCTCAAACACATCCTGCATACTGTCATCTACAATGTCTGTAGTCTTGTCAAGCCCTTGGCTGCCTGATTCACCTACTTCAGGCTTTGATTGTTGTGTCGCCAATATCAGTGGGCTCTCCACTGTGGGCTCCAGTGAAACATAATCTGGAACTTCGGCCTCTATGCTTGATTGAAACTTTTGCTTCTTTGCTACATGATTTCTAGCATAGATATAATCCTGGGGCCGAGATAACAGGAAGTGCGAGGTGTAATGGAGGTGGAGACCTTCATATGTTATAATGAGCGTCTCTGGATCTTCCAAGGACCTCTCCACTTGCTTCTTGGCATTGCACCGTGGGTTAGTGCACCTGTAGTAACTCCTGTGAAACAGCAAGGCAAATTGATTCTGCTCTCAGATGAAGTCACCTCCGTAAGTAAATATGAGTTTATTTTGGTTAAGGTTTCCATTCTCGCCTGTATAAGCATGCCATGTATACTAGCAGGTTGTCAAACTAAAGGAAATAGCAGTTGAGCTATTTGATTCAAGTTAGCTAGTAAAAAGCAGATACACCCATTATTTAATTTCCTCCTACTGGAATTAGAAACATGTCTTTGTTTGGAGTGTGGTGGTAGAATGCATTACTGTTGGAGATAAATGGAAAAGTTTATATGGAATGATCGATTCTTTTGTTCATGTTGGTGCTTCACTTGTTACAAAATTTGTAGTTGTGGTAGGTGCAAGTTTAAATGATCTTCTGGAAGAGTGAGAAATTTAGGTGAAGAGGAAATGAAACATCCTGAAGCGGGAGATGCTTTTCTTCTTTTAGGTGACAACCAAATTTATTGTTTTGGAAATCTAATTGACTTTTGGTGGTGGAGACATGCTGGCAATATGATTATAGAAGCATTTCAATTTATGAAGGAATGATACATTAATAAAAAGGCTTATAGAATTGGTTATGTGTAATTTGCTCGAAGAGATAATCTTCATATGGCTTTAGGTGCTTTTTTTTTTCTAAATGGAGTTGTAAATAAATGATATTTTGGGATAATGAATCTCTCTGGGGACAGTACGTAGTAGATGCTGATTGCGACTTAATGCTACTACAAGTCTAAATTGACCACTAATATTATTCTAAATGCCTACATGATTCATGTTTTAGTCTAACACATTGGATTACATATGTTATCAAAATTGTATCTAGTTTAATTTTCAATGTTTTAAACCGTGATAATATATATTTTTATTTGAATTGGGATAAGTTAAAAATTGTCCATTTAATACTTTATTTTTGTTAAATAAATATATGAGATTGGGCAGGATGCCATGGCTAATAGAAGCAAGGATTCTGATTCCTCATCATGTCTTCTAAGAATGCTATTCAACGGTGAAAATAGACATACATTTGTCCCAATATATTATAAATGTGGGTGAGTAAAAGATAAATTATCCTCCTTCTAGCATGGTACATCACCTGCCCCCAATAAAGCTTCAAATAGAGATATTATATCTTAACAGAGAAATCGAAATACTGTCATTTTCTCCCCTTTGTATCTTCATTTATTTTCCTTGTGGCAGTAAAGATTACATTATTTGAGTCCAGAAGTAACTTTTGTTTTTTAATTAGGTTTTTTTTGAAGAGATAAATAGTTCTTATCCAATTTAGGGAAAGACCTGAGAAATCACCTGGGGTTGGGACTGTTCTTGATAGATTTCTGCCCATACTTCCTCCACTTGTAGCCATCATCAACAATCCCATTGTCACACATCTTCATCCTAAGTGTGTATTTGCTGTCCATTTTCCCAAAGCTCTTCTCTGGCAGAGAAAACCTGCAACTAGAAGAGATTGGTCAAATTGATGATTCATCTTCTGCCACGAACACAAATGGCCAAAGTGAGAAACCTATGTTTCAAGTTCTTGATCTGTACCGGTTGTTCAAATTGCCGGAGACTGTAGGAACTCTGGTGGACAGTGCACTCTCGACATCATGGATCGTTGGACCAGAATAGACTGTAGAGACGAGCTTGTTGATGATTGATTCACGAGCATTGGGTTCAGACTCTGTGGCCTCTGCGGTTGTGAAGAGAGGGGTCTTCTCATCTAAGAGCTCCCTTATGAGCTCCTCTGCTGAAGGCTGGAGCCAACTCACCTCTGTTTCATTGAATTCCTCCATTTGTGTCTTCTGCTATGAGAGAGGAATGAGAGGAGTTTTTTGGAAGGAAAAAGATGCAATGTAGCCTTGGGAGTGTTTGCTTGCAAGAATGCTCATGTTTTTATAGTGTGAGAGCACATAGAATTACCCTTTCTTCACCAAGAGAACCTTTTATTTTCTCTCCACTAGTGAGCATTTGTGGAACTGATGGGAATCGATTATTGAATGTGGTGTTCACTTGACCCAATAGTAGCAATTTAACTAATGCCAGTGGTCAACCACTAAAGTGTGATTTGATGGACTATTCAACTAATGCATGAACCATCTTCATGAACCATATAACCAGTGCCTTTTGAAAATTGAATTAGACTGATCAATTTCGGTCCTGTATTCAATTCAGGTTATGCTCAGAAGCTGGCTGGTTAAAAAACAAATTGATCGAGTAGTTTTGTTTTTTTAATTTTCATTCTTTTTTGCCACTTAGATAAGATTGATTGAATCTGTGTGGTCCAATCGGTTCAAGAGTCGGTTTGTCATCAATAAAGTCACTAAAAAGTTGATCAGCTCATTGAATCAAGACTCAAGAGAATGTAGGTTTCATTTGGTTCATCTATCACTGAGTGAGTCCTCTTTATTTCGAGAAGTGCCCTTAAATAGCAAAATACAAATCAGGATATTGCCCTAAACCACAGAAGTGGGGCAGCTGGGTTTACTAACTTTTCTTTTCCTCCACCAAGAAAGCACAACAGTGGCAGAAGGAATCTGATAATTGATTTCTTTCACCTACTTCTCCATCAACATAAACCAATTAATCACCTCACCCTAAAAGAGTAAACTTACCATCTCAAGCACAAAGAAAATTAACAAAGGCAATTAGGCAAGCAAATGGTAGTACTGCACTGCTCAAGTACACACATGTGACATAACATGCACGCCAGTGTGAAAACTTGCTTATAACGAGTCCTTAAGTCACGTTGCATGGAGGGAGGAGGGGATTTACTTTTATACGTAGGTTGACTTTTAGAATGAGAACAAAGGCCATTAAATTTACAGGAGGGGGCAATTAATTAAGGCGTTGACCTGCAGTCGTATACGGCGAGGAGCGATCACGGAGGGGTTGGACTGTTGTGGTGGAGGGGAAAGGGAGACGTGCGCCTACGTGTCCATCCCGCGTGGAGAAGGGCAGAAGTCAACGGCCGTGGCGGCGGATGTGGCGTTTACTTTCGGGGTGTGGTATTTGTATACTAGATTTTGTGGGATTACTTCACGTGAGATATATAAATGATAAATGCAGCAAGCTGTTGGATTTGTCTCCTTATGCGATCGTCTGCGATCTCCAGGCTGTAACTATTTGATCCATGTCAGAGGCTCGAGTCAATTTACATGTTATGAATGGAACATGATTCATAAGAAGCGCCCTTCGTGTAAGCCTACTTAAAGCGCTCCACGTCAGCCTATTTTATCATCAACACTCACTAATCTCAAAGCAATGTTTCTTCTTTACATGTCTTTCCGCTCACATCGTAAGGTAATTATATATAAATTAAATATGCATATTTATACGGAGAAAATTAGCGTTGGAAGAATTTTATCACCTTAGTGAGCCAACCCAAAAAAGTTCGTACGGGATTATGAACCCATTAGTAGTTTAGTGATACATATTTTATTATATTGTCAATAAGCCTGAGATTCAATTCTCAATTGTATTGTTTTATGCAGCTTTTCACATCTTTATACGTCTGGTAAAATATATCTTATGCGTATAATTTTTTTATAAAATAATTATTTTTAAAAAACTCTTGCTTGCTCCATTTGAAATTGTAAACTCCACTTTATCTATAAACATATTTAACATTATTAATTAATTTGAGACATTCGTAGTAGAGGGAAGAGGAGAAGAGGTTAGTTTGATAATAAAATCATACTTTTTGGTCCCTATAATTTGAGCCAATTTGGCTTTTAGTCTCTACATTTGAAAATTTTAGTTTTTGGTTCCTTTAATTATACTTTGTTAGTCAGATAATCCTTGTCGTCTATAGTTGACCTAATGTTGTTAAGTTTTAATTAGGAGCGGCAAAAATGGGCACGACACAAGCATGATCCGATAATTGCGGGCCGGACCAAAAAATTTAACCTGATAAGCTTATTGGGTCGGGCCGGGCCGGCCCGTTTGACCCGCTAAGTATTTAAAAAATAATAATTTTAAGTATAGTTTAATGCTTGTTTAGTGTTTTAAAATTGAAGGTGAAGTTAATCCATAGAGCTTTTTATGTGAAATATCATATTTGATACTTATTTAGTCTCTCAAATATTTTAAATTAATTTTTTACAAGTTTTTAGTAATTTTTTAGTTGATAAATGGGCTCGCGGGTCGTGCCGGGCTGCCCGCAAAATATTGCGGACCAGGAATTTTCGGCCCACGAAATTAGCGGGCCGGCCCATTTTGCCACCTCTACTTTCAATTGATGTGGCATATTTATAAAAAATGTGACTAATGACGTGGTAGGTGTCCAAAAATAAAATCAAATATAGGGACTAAAAGCCAAATTGTCCCAAACTATATGGATCAAATGTATGATTTTCCCTTTTTTATTCCAACTGCCACCTGCACATCTCGAAGCCGGCCTTTTCAGCCGCCTACCACTCGAAGACACATGTCGACTCCTCTTCAACTGCTCGCCCTCACCGCTACCAATCCTCATGTGTCGGCAATGACCTCGTCGACACCGGACATCGTGAAGGCAACCGATCATGACAGATGCATGATGAAGAGGCACATGATATGATGCAAGCCACGCCTATCAGAACTCGATTGTGCCACCTGCATCGCCAGCCATCGCCGACGATTCATAAGACGCCTACAACCGGCATCGGGCGACCTTTTCCCGTACGTGAAGGCAACATATGAATTAGACCTTTGCCCACGATTTTTGATGGTGAACTTGACTATTCTTGGCGGTAAGCGAGACTCCATTCGCAGGCTAGATTCCATGCACACGATTTTTGATGGTCGACAGTGTGCATGGAGAGCACCCGATTGCACCCTCGGTCCTCCTACTCTAATGACTGCATAGAGTTCTAATTCATATGTTGACTATTTTTGTCGAGCTTCATTCAACTTCTCACTAAAATATTCAATAGGTCTGCCTTCTTGCATCAAGACTGCACCAACCCCAGTCTTGGAGGCATCAGTTTCTACTTCAAATATCTTGTCAAAATTTGGAAGGGCTAACACTAGGGCTTATCTTAGTTTCCTTTTCAGAATGTTGAAACTTCTCTCTTGCTCTCCTATCCACACAAATTGTCCTTTTTTCAGACTGTTAGTTAAGGGACTGGCTATGTCACTGAAACCCTGATAAACCTCTTGTAGAAAGTGGCTAGACCTAGGAAACTTCTTAGCTCTATAATGTTTGTTGGTGAATTCCACCCTATGATGACCTGCACTTTTCTAGGATCAGTATGTATCCCTTCTACACTAATGACAAAGCCTAGAAAGAGGAGTTTCTCTGTGAAGAATTTACACTTATGGAGGCTCAGGAAAAGTTTGTTTTCTCTTAAAACTTGCTGCATTGCTTGGAGTTGTTCTTTATGCTCTCCTTCTTCTTTACTAAATATTAAAATGTCATCAAAGTAAACTACTACAAATCTTCCCATGAAAGGTTTCAAATCTGATTCATCAATCTCATGAAGGTGCTGGGAGCATTGCATAACCCAAACGACATTACCATCCATTCATATAAGCCTTCTTTGGTTTTAAAGAATGTTTTCCATTCATCACCCGGCCTTATTCTTATATGATGATAACCACTTTTAAGGTCTAGTTTTGAAAAGACTTTTGACCCTTCGAGCTTATCAAGCATGTCTTCCTAACCTGGGTATGGAAAATCTATACTTAACAATAATTTTATTTATGGCTTTGTTGTATATGCACATTCTCCAGGTGTTATCCTTTTTTGGTACTAGCAGTGCCAGAACTGCGCAAGGGCTGGTGCTTTGTCGAATCAACTTCTTGTTGAGCAAATCTTCAACAATACTTTGTAATATATCATGCTCCCTTGGACTCATTCTATAGTGAGGGAGATTAGGCAGTGTAGCACCTGATAGATAGTCTATGGAGTGCTTGATGTTTCTCATAGGAGGTAGTTCTGAAGGCAACTCAGGAGGATGCAAATTAGCATACTCTTCCAAGAGTGGTTTCACTATGTCAGGTACTGACAGTGTTTCAGTTGGCTCTGAATTTTTCAAAACCAAAGCCAAGATTATGTCTTTGCACTGAAGAGAAACTTCTGAAGTATGATTTGGTGATTGCATACTGCTGTTATTAGTTGAGCTCTTGTGACTGACAACTGAGGAAGTCTTGGCACAAGGTATTGGATCCACTGGCAGTAAAATTAGCCTCTTCAAATGAGTAAGTGTTGAGTTTATAATTGTGTTGAACATCCATGTCATACATTCAAGGTCTTCCTAAGAGAATAAGTCATGCATCCATCTCCAAGACATCACACAAAATGTTATCCTTGTACATTGAACCTATAGAGATAGGAACAAGGCTTTGATGTTTTACTGTGATATCATATTCCTTTTTTAACCCATCCTATTTTATAAGGGTTCGGGTGTGGAGTGGTAGTCAACTTCAGTGCATTTACCATTGCTTTTGACACTATATTTTCACTACTCCCCCATCAATAATAAAATCACATACCTTTTCCTGAATTGTACATTTGGTTCTGAATATTTCATTTCTTTGGGAAAAGGATTGTTGCTTCTCATTGATTAGTAACTTCGGTAGGATGCATATCAAAGGGTCTTCTTCATCACCAACCAATTGTGTTTCCTCTTCTCCCGCAGGCTCTCCATAATCTGTCAGGTCTTCATGATCCTCTTCCAATTGTTCAGTCAACTGCAACATTCTTCTTCTTGAGCATTCATTGGATTTGTGCCCCACTGCATTGCACTTGAAACACTTTAGGGGATAAGGTTTCTGATAAGGATTATGAATTTTAGGATATTGATGTGGCAGTTTCTCTGCAATTGGTATATCAACCTCAGGTTTAGTGTTGTGATTAGCCTTAACTGCGGCAATGTTTGTAGAAGTTCCATGATGTTGAACTTGGCTTGAAGAAGGAATCGTGTATGGAACATGCGGTTTATTTTTATCAGTATAGCAATCGATCACTGCCTTCCACTTAGTATTCATCTTGTTGGATACTCTGGTTAGTTGTTTTTCAACTCTGAGAGCTAAATTCACTACTTCATTGAGGGTCTAAAGATGGTTTAATTCTAGTTTTTCCTGAATTGCTAGACTCAGCCCACTTGTATATCGAGCCACTTGTTGTGTTTCTGATTCAAGGAGGTTGTTTCATGAACTGAGTCTATAGAACTCTTCAATATACTCAATTACACTTCTTCCTCGTTGGCTACAGTGATGGAATTATTGATACAACACTTGTTCAAAATTGGTAGGAAGGAACCAGAGCTTCATCAGTTGTTTCATCATGGGCCAAGTTCGAATCTTATCTTTTCCCTCTCTCAATCTATTTTGTTTGTATTGATCCCACCAAGCAGATGCACCATCCCTCAATTTATAAGAAACTAGTTTAATATGTTAAGGCTCAGGAACATTCATGCAGTCGAAAAAAGTTTCTTACTCCATGTAACCAATCAAGAAAATTTTCTATATGCAATTGCCCATCAAAATAAGGGATATCCATTTACATCTTATATTCAGAGGTATATGAAGTTAAAGAATACCTTCCTTGTTGTATAGCTTGATTTCGACCATAAGAGGGCATTTGTTGACGCCGTTGCAGAGGACCCGACAAGGTGGCTTCCAGTTCATCATCAGATCGAATCCATCTCTGGTGCGGCCATATGTGATCGCAGTTGATGTGGTGGTGGATCATCAGGATCGAAGTAACCCGGCCTCTTATGGGCAAAAGAACAGGCAGCTGGGGCTCCCGAGAAAGGGGGTCGAGCTAGATCTCTAACCCTATCCCGAGCTAGATCGAAGCTGGTGCTGATGATCTGTGACGATCGAATCACAGCTTGCCTTACCTCGATCATCAACTCGTCGATCTTGTGATGCATTTCCTGGATCTCTCGCCAGAGTAGATCCAATGTGACTACAAATTTTGGAGATGGAATCCGTTCGTCGTCAGGACGGGCGATCGAGTTCGGCAACATCCTTGCTCTGAAACCAGTTGATGAAGTCAGCAAACTCAAATCCAGTTAAGGATTAACAAAATGAAGATATCAGCTGCTGAACTGGAACTTCTATTTCATTATTCGATCAATGGAACATTGGTATTTGACTTTCTAATCACGAGAAGCCTCAAAACATAATTGGCTTATTAAAATGATAACGCATATTAAATAAAATTTCTTATAAATGAGATTTTTAATTTGTAAGATATATTATATTATTTGCATCTTCAGAATAACTTAATTATCAACGTGGTAATTGTTTAAACCATTGAACTTTTGGTCTTAAAAAAAACTTATCATATATAGTAGTTATTTTAAATCATTCAAAATTTTGATAATGACAGCGTGGGTCGTAGTCAAAAATTTATTATTATATATCTCAAAAGCCACCTATTTGGAAGCATAATTTTTTTTGGACAGAGGAAAGACAAAAAATTAATTTATGTCAAGAATGGGATTCGAACCCATGCCCTTTCGGACTAGTACCTGAAACTAGCGCCTTAGACCAACTCGGCCATCTTGACTCTGTGTTATTTGGAAGCATTATTTTTCAATGGAATTAATTAGTATGTTTTTTTACTGGAATTAAGGTCCCCAATTATATATATATTCATATAATAAAATATACTTATTATATATTTTCATTTTCATAGAAATAGGGATTTTATTTTAACAATCTATGGGCATGTAAATATTCTTATTTGCCAGCATTGCAAAAAGAGAAAGAATTTGAATAATCCTCCGAGTCCTCAAATCAATCTCACATCTACCATCATCATCATCATAACCCCAAAATTATAATATGGACCTAAATTTTTTTAGATATGTAATGATTTTCTTTAGAATATTCAAAATGTCATTATCTTTTGATTTCTCTTCAAATCTTGAATCAAAATTTAACTTTTAACTTGAATTCGATTCAGTATAAAACTCAAAAATATTAACTCAAACCGATATCTAACTGAACCTGATTTGAGTTTTAATAAAATAATATTTATATAATAACATATTTATATGCGTCATACATATAAGTTAATTAGAACTTTCGTTATCTTATTATGTGTTTATTTTTTTATTATTAAGATAATCCGATAATGCATGATTATATATCCAAATTCATATCTATAGTGTAATGCCCAATAGTATATAATATTATATAAATAATTAACACAAACATTGATATAGAGAGTTTTTGTCGACGTCAATAATTGATTAACTTTAATTAAGCCTTATACAAGAGCTCAATTGATGTCTTGAGTTTTATTAATGATTCATTAAAGCATCCTAGGGTGAATTACACGTAGACTTGCCACATTTTAATTATTATATTTTTCATCTTCACTTTATAAATCAAAACTCCTTAAATTTTATAAAATATATCTGATAAATTTCTATGATCGACTAACGAAAGGGTAGCCACATCATCTTTGGAAATAAGATAAATTTCACGTATGATCCCTGAACTTAACATATCTTAACTACAATATCAGTCATCTTTATTTTATAAATCAGAACCCCTTAAATCTTATAAAACATAATTGATAAAAGTATGACCGACTAACGTAGATTTTTAATTCTTTCTCCATACTTATCAGCTTTGGGGCATCAGTGAAAAAAATTAATTTGATTGCAATAGTTTATTTTCATTTCAAGAAATTTAATTTGATTGCAATAGTTTATTTTGATTTCAATAAATTTCAGGCTCGAAAACACCAGCCCTGCCTAGCACGAAGAATAACGGACCGACCCGGCTCGTTTAGCCTGGTAACACAAAAAAATATTAAAATCGGATTAAACCCGATAATTAACGAATTTTAAAACAGCTAATAATCGATCTGAAGTGTTATCTGGCTATTGGGTCGGGTCGACCCGATAACACTTGGCTCGACCCAAGACGATAAGAGATCGAGCCATCGGGCTAGCCCGATAATGGCCCGAACCCGATAAAAGTCGAACCAGACTTGATTTTTTCGTGCCGAGACGAGTCGGGCTATTGGGCTGGGCCGAAAATTGCCACCCGTAATTACAATCAAATTTAATTTCTTGAAATCAAAAGAAACTATTGCAATCAAATTAAATTTCTTCATCGATATCCCAAAGCTGATGAGTATGGAGAAAGAATTAAAAGCCTGCGTTAGTTAGTCATACTTTTATCAATTATGTTTTATAAGATTTAAGAGGTTCTAGTTTATAAAATGAAGATAAAAGATATTGTAGTTAAGATGTGCTAAGTTTAAGGACTATCTATGAAATTCATTCTATTTTTAAAAATGATGTGGCTGCTACGTCATGAACTACCGGAAAAACCTGCGTTAGTCGATCATACGGACTTATCAGATATATTTTATAAAGTTTAAGGAGTTTTGATTTATAAAATGAAGATGAAAGATATAGTAGTTAAAATGTGGCAAGTTGAGGGACGATATACGTGAAATCACCCCAAGCATCCTATAAGTCATATTGGTCTGGATTTTATTGACTCTCTGAGCTCGGTTGGACTGGTCCTGAAAGTGTTTCAACTCATGAACTCAATCCAGATCGAACAAGCTACTAAGCTTAGCCCAGGGACTCCACCCGACCAAATAAGGATAACAATATCCTACATTTATCATCAAGAATTTGACAGTAATAAATCGCATATCCCCACGAAATCACCAAAGGTTGTTAAAGTCCCACATTGCTTGAGGTTGTGGTCTAGATGACCTTTAAATAGATTGGGCACTCCTCCCCCTTTGAGCTAGCTTTTGGGGTGGAGTTAGGTCCAAGGCTGATTTTCTAACATGGTATCAGAGCTAGACCTATTGTTGATTGTGGGTCACCTGTAGAACTTCACACTTCAGATGTGAATTCTGGGCGTGAGTGGGGTGTGTTAAAGTCTCACATTGCTTGAGGTTGTGGTCTAGATGACATTTAAATAGATTGAGCAATCCTCCCCCTTTGAGTTAGCTTTTGGGGTGGAGTTAGGTCCAATGCTCATTTTGTAACAAATGTGATGTGGCTGCCAAGTCATGAACTACCGGAAGAAACCTGTGTTAGTCGATCATAGGGACTTATCAGATATGTTTTATAAAGTTTAAGAAGTTTTGGTTTATAAAATGAAAATGAATAATATAATAGTTAAAATGTGGCAAGTTTAGGGACAATATACATGAAATTATCCCAAGCATCCTATAAGTCATATTGGTCTGGATTATATTGACTCTCTGAGCTCGATTGGACTGGTCCCAGAAGTGTTTCAACTCATGAACTCGATCCAGATTGAACATGCTACTAAGCTTATATAGCCCAAGGACTCCATCCGACCAAACAAGGACAATAATATCATACATTTATCATCAAAGATTCGACAGTAATAAATCGCATATCCCCACGAAATTGCCGAAGGTAATCATATTAGAATTAGAATTTTAAATATTTAAAAATATATAAGATATTATCAATAACGGTGCTACTCACGCAACTGCGCTGCTCTTGAACGTGTGACATTAGGAAGGATATATGAAATCATAATGTGTCTTATATAATTGCATAAAGAAATCAAAGATTGAGAAGGTAAGATAAGAATAGAGGCCGACCTGAGACTTAATTTTAATTATCAGCCTTCAACATATTTAATTTAATACATCCCTTCAACAATTTAATTAGCAAGAGGCCGGATTATATATGTGCAGTACAACATCTCAAAGTCAAACTTGTACTACACTAGCTCCTCGATGATATAGGCAGGTACGTTCCACATCCCTAGTTGATAACGGGTCGGGTTTTGTTAGGCCAGTCGAACCTAGTCGATATGTTCACATCAAATTTATACGTATCAATCAAGCTCAGATCACGTGTTTATGAATCATAAAAATAAATACCGAAGTAAGATTTATGTTAAATTTCAATTTAGTTACATAATTTGAGCTGGCGAGTTTCAATTTGATCATTATAATATAAAAAAAAACTAAAATAGTCCTCCAAATTATAAATTTAATTTCATTAATTTAAGTTTTAGAACCGAATGCATCTAATAAAGCCAAAACTTGTGATTAATATATATAGAGTCACAGAGGAGAGAGAAGGTAATTGAAAGCATCCCCATGGCAGCTTCTTCTTCAACCACCATGAAGCCTTTACCTCTGTTGGCGATCTCTCTCCTCTCTCTGTTGTTCTCCCAAGCCTACGGCCACGGCGGCGCGCATGAAGACACCTACAGCGGCAGCGATCAAGCGCCACCAGTCAAGGGCTTGGTCGAAGTCAAGGTGTACTGCCTCGTGCTCCTCCTCGTGAGCACCTTCGCCGGCGGCATGTCGCCTTACTTCTTCCGGTGGAACGAGAGCTTCCTCCTGCTGGGGACCCAGTTCGCCGGCGGCGTCTTCTTAGGCACCTCGCTGATGCACTTCTTGTCCGACTCCGACGCCACCTTCCAAGCCCGGACGACGAACCCGTACCCGTTCGCGTTCATGCTGGCGTCGGCCGGGTACCTGCTCACCATGCTCGGCGACTGCATTATCTCGGCGGTGTCCGGAAGAATGAGGAAGGAGGCCAGAGTCGAAGTTGCAGAAGAAGGAGAAGGTCATGGAGAAGTAGTACTCAATCATCCGCCGGCTTTAATGAGGATGACGTCGTTTGGAGACACGCTGCTCCTCATCCTCGCTCTTTGCTTCCATTCTGTGTTTGAGGGAATAGCTGTTGGACTTGCAGGTACATAAACCCTAATTTTCTTAATCATACCTAGGTCTCTCAGTTCCTGTCATCGGGCTTATGTTCTTCTTATAGCATTTAGACCGAATGTCTTTATAAAATTACGTGAATACTTTCATATATTAAGAGTAACGTAGGAGACATCTCTTTTTTTTCCCTAGGAAGGTCTTAATTACCACTCCTTAGCTTTCAATTCGCTTCTGATCATCAAATTAAATGTGAATAATCCGTCCTCATCTCTTTGAAACAAGGGGCACTTCCGGTTCTATGCGTGCTTCAAATAATTTTGTCTTCTCTATATTACCATATCTATAGAGTCAATAATTTTCTACGAGGAACTACTAAACTCAATATATATATACCGATATTGATTTTTGATGATTAATTATCATAAATTGATGCATCTAGATATAATTTATCCTATATATGTATGTTTTAATTCATTTGACGACCTTACATTTTAGAAGATTTAGTAGGAAAAGGGATTTTTTTTAAGAGAAAGAAAAGGGATCAATTGCAGGCTAAATATTTTTAGTTAAGTTTTTGTTTTGTTTGTGAGATTAAATGTTTGATGAACTTAATTTGTAGGTTATATATATCTACATATAGATCCCATCATCATAATTAGCTAATTAATTAAAAGCAAACAATTGATGAGAACTGTTTAATTTTGAGCTACATGATATAATGATCCTAGATCTTAGTTTTTTTTCTTTTCAAAAGAACAAAATTACAAATTAACTAGGAGTTGAGTACATCTCAATATCATCTTAACAATAGTAGGTTACAAGATCTCGAGGTCACTCATGGTCCCAATTAAAATTTCTCTTCATCTTTCTTGCATAGTTCGCTAACCAATTTGTTGGCATCTCTACCATAATCTTCTCAAACTTAATTACTTGCATCAAATACAATATCATTAATAATATTTCTAACATTCAAATCTAGCTCAACTTTTTTATTACACATATCAACAATGGATTTAGAATATGATTCTACGATAATTTGTTTACAATTAAAAATGAAAGCCTGGTTAATGATATGATCGGCCTAACAGTTAGAGCTTCATTCTCAAGCACAACCATCTCTTTCATCCTTAGACACAGAAGCATCAACATTTCATTTAAGAGTATCATCCTTGGGCGGAGACCAATAATATCTATAGGATTAATTGCTTTTGTTATCCCTCAGACACTAGCAAATAACATATAATCCAATGGTCTTCAATGTTCAAAAATAACTTTATTAGGTGCCAACCAAAGAGTGTATAAATTAAGTATTAATAAAACAAAGAGCCACCAAGATAGGAGAAGAATTCCCACGGAGGCAGGGAGCCCGGGTAATTAAGCATATCAATATTTACACATATTTTGGGCAAGATCGAGTGCCAATACCTCTATTCTAGATCTTAGATTGCAAGGGTTTGATCATATCTCTATAGTTTTATATCAAGGGAACATGCATACTGGAATAATGATTGAACAATTATAATGATGATTCTATGTATCATATATATACTGATTTATATGATATGTTATGTCATAGTAGGAGATTAAGAGGAAATAGTTAATTAGACATTTAACCAATTTAATTACTACTGATTTATTACAAAAGATGATTAAGGGTATAAATAAGCAAACATAAATTTTTACCATCAATCAGTTGTTTAACCTCATTTTAATTAATTTATCTAACATCCATTTTACAATCATTTGAGTAAATGGGAGATAATCTGAATCATATATATAGTAAACTAAGTAAAAGCCACTATAGGTATCATGAATTCACGGTACTTAATTAATTAATTACATACTAAATTTGTGTATCTTTAATTAACTAAAATATATATATGCAATATCGAATTCACAATAAGTATAATTATAATTACTTTCATTAATTTGCAATAGTTATAAAAATACACCACTAATTATTAATTCTAGTATAAGCACATTTGCAAAAGATGCATGGATCTACATAGTGACATTTGTTAAAGTATCACCAAGTTGGAAAAGAATTATATGAAACCTAGAACTAAAAGTAATTAAAATATCTCGAAAATTAGATAGTTTTCTTACATATTTTGCAACCATTTATTAATGATGCTTCTTTCTCTATATATGAAGCCTTAAATTCTTATCATGTCATGAGACGAAGAGGGTGACATGATCAATCTCTACTTGATATCTTGCTTCATTTCAGACACAAAGGCGAGTGCATGGAGGAACCTGTGGACAATATCCCTGCACAAGATCTTCGCGGCCATCGCCATGGGCATTGCACTTCTGCAGATGCTCCCCAAGCGGCCCTTCTTGATGACGGTCGCCTACTCGGCGGCGTTCGCCGTCTCGAGCCCGGTCGGCGTTGGCATCGGGATCGCCATCGACGCCACCACGGAGGGGGCGGCGGCCGACTGGGTGTACTGCATCTCCATGGGGATCGCCTGCGGAGTGTTCATCTACGTCGCCATCAACCATCTCATCGCCAAAGGCTTCAAGCCCTACCAACCCAACTACTTCGACACGCCCTTCTTCAAGTTCCTCGCCGTGCTTGCAGGAGTTGGAGTCATTGCAGTTGTGATGATATGGGATTAATTTCATATTGCGGTGTGTGCATGCGTACGTGTGTTTGAATCAATCTTAATTATATATATAGTTTAATTATGTGATCATATATATGAGTGTTGTTTGTTTGCATGTAATTATTGTAAACTGATCAATTTGCAATTAGTTTGGGATCTCATAATCAAAGCTTGATCAACTTAAGTGGAATCTCATGGACTCCTTTAGTTCCTGGCATTTTATCTTGGAAAACTTGGCATCTCTCCATGCAACCTGCACCTCGATTCATTGATTAGTTAACACTTAACAGTTAGCTGTTGTTTGTCGGCAACATATAACTTAATTAAGCATGCAGTTCATGGGTTAATTAATTACGCATGCATTTAATATTAAAATCAAAGCTTGCCATTTGCTTGCTAGCTTGCTATACAGGAATAAAAATATAGTTAAGTAATTCATGCACTAGATGTACGTCTTGATGACAACATGATTCACTTATAATTAATTAGTCATAGACGTTGCTTTCCAACTATTAATGGATTAGCAAAATTTCAGTAGTATTGTATGGCTGTTCGTGTCATCACATTTGATTATTATCACCAGAAAGTCAGAAACCTTACTTGAAAGGACTACAAATATGTATCATTATCAATTTTAAAGTTGGCAAATATTAAAAAACTCATCACATATCCAACAAAGTCAAGATGGCCGAGTTGGTCTAAGGCGCTAGTTTCAGGTACTAGTCCGAAAGGGCATGGGTTCGAATCCCATTCTTGACACCTATACGTTTTGTTTCTTTCTCCAAGCTATTTTGTTCCTTGCCATTTTTCTACTCCTAATTCCTATCAAATTAGTTTATGGAGGTTGATTCATAACATTAACAATGAATTTTATATATATATCAACATTAAAATGAATTTGTAAACCACAGGTCAAATCGATAAATAAATGATAACACGGGTCGAATATAATGGGCTGAAAAGTTCAGGCCCAAAATTTAAAATTTAAGCCTAATAACGAAAACAAGATGGGTTTCGGAGTTGAGTCAATTGACACCTATACGTTTTGTTTCTTTCTCCAAGCTATTTTGTTCCTTGCCATTTTTCTACTCCTGATTCCTATCAAATTAGTTTATGGAGGTTGATTCATAACATTAAAAATGAATTTTATATATATATCAATATTAAAATGAATTTGTAAACCACAGGTCAAATCGACAAATAAATGATAACACGGGTCGAATATAATGGGCTGAAAAGTTCAGGCCCAAAATTTAAAATTTAAGCCTAATAACGAAAACAAGATGGGTTTCGGAGTTGAGTCAATCCGACCCGAAACCGCCACAAAGTGGCGACCATCTCGTTCCTTCGAGCGATTCCGAGGCCATTCTCGAGCTCTCCTCTCCACTTCGTGGAGGCGATTATAAATAGGGTTTTGATTTCTGGAGAAAGGAATCCCTTCTCTTGATACGGGATTGCTGTAGGTTTTTGCGCTCTTTCTCGATCTCCACGTCCCAGTGGAAAGGTGTAATGGCTGGTGACGGACTGAAGTGGGATGGGTTGCTCAAGTGGAGCCTCTCCCATGCCGATGGGACTGGCTCTGCTAGAAACTTGAGGTACTGTCTCGATCCCTTTCATTCCGATCGATCGATGTGCTAATTGATTGGGCCTTTAGGAATGGGATTTGCTTTATATGCAGATTCCCCTTTGCTAGGGTTTTGTTGGCTTTACGAGGAGGTTATCTGGCTGGGAAGTTTATTAATTTGTTTCTGACCGATGAATTGTTGTTTTTTTTTTCGTTGGCCAGTGAGGAGGATAGGAAATGGTTCATGGAAGCGATGCAAGCTCAAACAGTGGACGTAGTAAAGCGGATGAAGGAGATCACTCTTGTTATGAAAACCCCTGAGGACGTTTTAGAGGCGCAAGGCATCAAGCCAGCAGATATTGTAGGTAAGGTTTTGGAGGCATTGTTTTCTTTTTACAAATATTTATGCAATAAATGGAAATCAAATGTGTTGGAGCTATTCTAAGGTTAGACCAGCTGGTCATTGACTTCTCAAAATTGGTAGCTAGAATTTTATCACTGGTGTTTGCTGCTTAAAAGTATCAACTTGGCTTAGATGGGCGTTCAGGACCGTTGCATATTTTTCCTTTGGCATTGGTTTCCTCATATAATTAAAATTGGTCTGAAACATGCTCGTCATTATTGCTTGTTTCATTTTGAGTGCTGGAAACCCAGCAAGGGCAGTATTATTTTAATGAAGTTTAAGCAGGATATCATTGAACAGATGGTTTTTTGGATATGGCTGTCTATATCTAAGTCCCTTGTGCTTTTAAAACCATTTGCATTTTCCTAGTTATGAGCTTAAACATAGTTGAAGAAGGCTTTGAAAGTGTCTTAAATAAGAAAATGGCTGTCTTAGTTTGGACGAAAGAACAGTCACTTAAAAGTTGGCTCCACATTCATTCTTCTGGCTAGATACGCCATCCTTAATTTATTGTTGGCTCTTTTGATTATTCTGTTTATATCTTGCGAAGTTATAAAATTATGTTGTGTCACTTGATATATGTTAAAACTTACATACACATGCTGCCATATTAAAAGGATTTAAGAAATAAAAATTTTATTCTAAATGAAAGAAATTTTTGTACTAATTAAATAAGCAAGAAAACCAATTTTAGCATCCTAATCCCACACAAGGAAAGCTGTATCTGTCAATAGAATGGATACGAGAGAGATTACATGTTCTCATCCCTATGTTCTTTAATGATTGTCAGAAGAAGTAATAGTTGCTGCCTGTAGATAGCAAAGTAAGCTTCAAATTTGAAATATTGTAATTTTCACTTTAACAAAACTATAACAAAACTGTTAGACTGCAGACTCTGCTGAACTTTCTTGCTTCTGTTCTATATATATCATTCTGGAGATAGAAAATGACACAAGGATAACAGCATCCACTTTCCTTTTGCTGGAGCATTTGCTTTTGTACACTCATTTTTCACATCATCTTTTGCTTCTTGCAGAAATGTTGGACGAGCTTCAAGAGCATGTTGAATCTATTGATATGGCTAATGGTAAGCATAAACAATTTTGTATTAGTTTTCATGTATAATGGTCTTAATCAGTTGTTTACTTGAACAAATTCATCTGTCGCATAATTATCCTTAGTTAAAAAAACATATGAGATGTCGGTTATTAAGAGATGATAGCTTAATTATATGCTTCATGGTTTGCGATTTTTTTGAGTTATTTATTAATGATAACTTTTATGGGATTTTCTAGTAAAAGAATAATTGCATTGGATTTTACACTCCAGAGTAGTCCCAGTGTTGTGTTTGCCTCATGGTAACTCACAATTACAAATTGAAGTGATTTTTATATTCTTTAGACATCATCACCATCTGTTTTCAGATGCGTTAACATGTACCAACTCCATAGGAGATGATTGATTCCATAATGCTTTTTCAAGAAATATATCTAATCACCCTTGATGATCTGTGCTGTATCCTTTCAAGAATGTTTTTGATTTAGGTGGTTATGATAATTAGTCCAACTCTTTTCATTCCTATAGATACAAGACAATGTTAATATGAATTTTAACCTTTGGTTTGCTGGAGCTTCATACAAAAATTTATGTGGGTAAAACAAATATTTGCTGTTTGGGCTCCACATTTGTTGAATACATGTTCTGCCTTCAATGTCATGTTCTGCCTGTAGCCACTGCCTTGATTCTTAATTAAATAGAGATTCTTTTTTTTTTGTGGGGACTTACAATTTGTTTTGTCTTAATACACCAGATCTGCACTCCATTGGTGGCTTAATCCCTTTGCTTGGCTACCTTAAGAACTCTGATGCTGGTATTCGAGCAAAGGCTGCAGATGTTATTACTACCATTGTGCAGAACAATCCTCGTAGTCAGCAACTTGTAATGGAAGCTAGTGGTCTTGAACCTCTTCTGTCAAATTTTACATCAGATTTGGATTTAACTGTTCGCACAAAAGCTCTTGGTGCAATATCCTGTAAGTTTCTGAGGTTATCTTTGTTTCACAAGGCTCCTGCTGATTTGATACTTGAAGTGGTGCTTATTATGTTTGTGTTTTTTGGTGCCTATTTCTCTAGCTTTAATTCGGAACAACAAGGCAGGAATTGCTGCATTTCGTCTAGCGAATGGTTATGCTGGGCTCAGGGATGCATTGGGTTCAGAGAACGTTAGATTCCAGAGGTTTGTTCTCCTTTTCTTATATATTGTATTGGCTGTTAAGAGTATGTAATGTTTGTCGGAAATTACTAAACACATGGTATCACGCCAAGGGCTGTTTGGTTGTGCTGCAAATATTTGCAGCAAAAGCAGCTGAGTAATTCCATTTTTATGTAGAAAAAATCGGGCTACTTACAAGAGGCTTACCTGTAGTTTGAACGGGCAATCATTTTCTTCAGCATATTAGTCTTATATTGACAAACTTTCCTACTCCCATAATACAGGAAGGCACTGAACTTGATCCAGTATCTGCTCCGTGAGAACAACTCAGATTGCAGTGTTGTTACTGAACTTGGGTTTCCACCGCTTATGATGCATCTCACCTCTAGCGATGACTCAGATGTGCGAGAAGCTGCTCTTGGCGGCCTTCTAGAGCTTGCTCGTGAGAGAACATCTGGCAGCAGCAATGTCTTAGCTGAAGAAGGCAAGCTGAAGGAAGTCCTCCAAGAACGTATAGAGGGTCTCAGCTCAATGTCAGCAGAGGACCTAGGAGCTGCTAGGGAGGAGAGGCAGCTTGTGGATTCCATCTGGAACACTTGTTACAATGAACCTTCCTCGCTCCGAGAGAAGGGACTTGTGGTGCTTCCCGGTGAGGAAGCACCCCAGCTTCCTCCAGATGTTGCTGGTAAAATGTTTGAGCCACCGCTCCGTGCTTGGGCAGCAAAACCGCAATCAGGAGGGTCAAGCTCAGCAGATGATGATAAGAAGAAAGCGACCCCGCTGCTGTTAGGCCCTGCGCATGTAAATGGTAGTTCCAACCATGAGCCAAGAAATCCCAACTGAGCAGTGGATGGATTATTATTAACTAGCTAGTGGAAGTGGGGAGGTAGAGTTATTGCTTTATAGTCTCTGTTGACTTATGTTTTTCCAGTCTATCTTATAGTTCAGTTACTCATATTTCTTGTACGGGCTCATTGCCATTACATTTTATCGGCATTGTATCTCTGTTGTTTAATTTAATGAAGAAACAGGAAGAACACGATGCCCAGCATGCTCTACTTTCTTCCCAGTATTTTCCGTAACTGGAAAAGCAGTACTACTAATTAATTAATACCAGGTGCATTTGCATGTTTGCACAATTTTGCTTAATCTATTGCTAGATTATGACTTTGTGCTTAATTTTTCAAATCAGATTTTTTAATTTTCAAATGGAATTGTTTTTCCAAGTCGGGTTAAACTAGATTTTTCAACTAATTTTAGATCGTGTAAATCAAGATTTTCAATTTAATTTGTTTTTCAAATATAAAAATTTAAATTAATTTTCCGCTAAGAAAGATCGTTATCCACCATTAATCAGTAACTTGGGTTGGCTTGGTTTACGTAGTGTTGCGCGCTTAGGACAGCATACTTGGGATGCGGAGGAACAGTCTCGCCTATCTCCCTAACCTATTGCAGTCGCACTGCAGGAACCTTGCATGGGGGGACGTCTAATCCTTCTGTCGTCGGACTCGAAGTTAGGTGCGATTCTTGTCTAATTGTAAGTAAACCAAATGAACAATGTCTATGAAGTGAGAAAGGCTTGACCTTGTACCTTATCACCGGAGGGAAAAAAAGTTTGGCGACAATTGGCATATACAATTCATCCCGTTGCTTCTGGTGGGTTATCATAATCATGCTCATTCTATTTTTTTCTTTTTCAAATAAAAGGGGTGGAATTGAAGGATGTTCCTAAATGTCTCTTTCTTAGATTTTGGAACACTATAAATAAAATAACTTTGTACGAGGTTCTTTGAGATTTTTTAAATAAATACTCAAAATTTGATTCAAATTCAAGTTTTTAAAAATTTAAAACCCAAAATCTGACCCACTTGGGTGATTTTGAGTTAGGTTTTGGTAGTTTCATCGAACTTATTGTCCATCTCTACAATCAATCTCAAACTAGACGTGCACGTGTAACTCTATGCACTTTTGAAAAGCACAAGACATCACTACCCGCTTCAATATTATTGATTTGAGGAAAATTAATATATTTATCCTAAATTATGATCGTAATAATAAATCTATCTCAATTTTTATTTTTTTCTAATATATCTTATACTTTTGAATTGACATCAGTTTTATTCCTCTGTCATATGTTCATCATTGTAACTATTAGTTGCTGATGTGACATTCGAGTTAGCACATAAAAAGATTTCTTTATTATTATCATATGTCATGTCAGCGTAGGCAAAGTGTAAATTAAAAAAAAATTAATGTATCTATCATAACTTTTAATTTTTTCCCAATCTTCTCGTACTTTAGAATTAACATCAATTATATCCCTCTATCATATGACCATCACTACAATCGTCGGACCCTAGAGAAACATCAAGGAAAACAACATCCTAGCGGTGGTGAAGGCACATTAGTTCCCACAGAGGAACTTCAAGGAGTCGATGATAGATATGATCGTGGAGACAACATCTTGGCGTCGAAGGATTTGGAGGAGCTTCTTGCTTGCTACCTGTCGCTAAACTTGAACGAGTACCACGGAGTTGATACCAACTTATTATTTTAATTATTATTATATATTGTCAACACTGATGTGGCAACTATTAATATATTTTTTTGTGATGACTCGGATGTCATGTCGGTAACTAACGATTGTAGTGACGAGCATATGACATAAGGATATAATTGATATTAATGCAAAAGTATGAGATAGATTAGGAAAAAAATCAAAATTTGGAATAAATTTTTTATTAGGCTCATAATTTGGGATAAATACATTTATTTATTTTCATTTTTTAATTACAATTTGTCTATGTTGACGTGGTAGACATAAAAGAATTTTTTTATGCGCCGCCACGTCAGCAACTAACTTCGAGTCAACGACTAACGATTGCAGTGACAGACATGAGGAATGGATATAATTGATGTCAAACAAAAAGTATGGAATAGATTAGGAAAAAATTAAAAGTTGAGATAAATTTATTATTAGGATCATAATTTGGGAAAAATACATTAATTTTTCCTCATTAATAAGAGAATTGAAACAAGTGTTAGGTCATTTGTTTCGGATTCTGTTCATTTTTTGAAACTTACAGGTTATTTTTTTACGTTTAATAAATTAGATTATATTGAAAACATAGAAGCAAAATTAGGATGAAAGAGTTTGTTCATGAATCCGTTGATATGCACCTCAAAGTAGCACATTAGAGTCAGTAGCATGCTTGCAGTAGGTGAATAAGTTAATTGTGCTACCAAAGATTCAGAGAGTTTTCTTTTATAAAGAGAATTTCTGGATGTCTTTTAAGAAAATGAAAAAGAATTTGAGTTTTCTATATCATAGAGGCAAAAACACTCCATATTATGATTCTAACTTATTTGGTCAGAATACATTGTGCACAGATTCATTACATACAATAAATTTAAGTTCAAATATCAAATACATATAGCATAAAATCACATTTAAGTCGACCGTACGTGAGGCCTAAGTCTAATAGTAGCTCGACACCATATCCGGATAGCCTTTTCTCACATAAGCTCATTCAGCATGCCTAGGACGGGTCTTGCTTCGATACCATTTGTTACTCGATGAGATAACTAATTCATTAACTTTACGGTTCTACGTTATTGATCTAATTAAAATGCTTAAGTTGAAATTCATAATAATAAACACAACATTCAATATACTCCTCGTGTGGAACTAAACCGAGGGTATTACATAAATGCATCAACCACTCTTCCTTTTGGACTCAATAACTGCAGTAGGTAAAGGAGAACATCTTTCTAGGTTTACTTATGATCTAGTTTCAGAAAGTGCATATGTTCTTTACCCTCCATTTTTCTTCCCAGAGTGTGCCTAATGTAGTCTAGATACTTAGTAGTTCGGTACATCTTTGGCCGATGGGCATCATCTATCATCTGGTCAAGAGGCCCAATTTCAACATTCTCATTTGGGACAACAAAAGCTGCAAGAGACATTCTGCTCTTAGCTTCATTTGTCACTGCTCTATGCTCAATGCTTTTGTATGCTCCATTACTCCATGCCTACAAAAGTCCAACCAATAACAATCAGAAACAAAGGCCTTAAATCTAATAATGTAAATATTTTAGCTTTTTTGCAATTTTGAATGGTCTGATTGATAGAGAGTGGTCGTAGAAGAAAGCCAACAGTACACTTTATCGTTGTCATAGAAAAAGACTTGTCAGTTCAAAGTACCTCAATGGCGTCTCCAATATTCACCACTAGAGCTTGTGGAATTGGCTTGACAGGAAGCCAGTCCCCTTTGTGCTTAATTTGGAGGCCAACTATGTCATCATCTTGTAATAGGATGGTAATGGAGCCGCCATCAGAATGAGGACTAACTCCCAGCACTTCATCAGGTCTGCAGCAGGGTGGATAGTAGTTCATACGCATTCCTATTTTAATGCCATCATGCAATCTTAGCAACCCATCTTGATTCATGTTCATCAGCAGGGAGAGGTGGCTGAGTAGCTCAACAGCTACTCTATGCACTTCCTCTGAGTAAATCTCAACAGCCTCCCTGAGAGAGAGAAACAAAAGAATGATATGAGAGTGAAATTTTCATGAACACTTATTAGTTATGACAAAATCACAGTAAGAAATTAAATATTTTGCATATAGGGAACGGAAGAACATACTTGAAGTCATGTACCTCAGTTGGCCAGTAGCTAAGTTTTCTTTCCTCAGTTGGCAGTGTCATCAGAAACATGATATCATTCCAGTCCAGCTTCTGCTCTTTGGACACCACATATGCTTGCCCATAACCTTGCAGATCATTAGCCGCCATGGCATATTTATTTTTCTCTTCAATTGGAAGATCAAAAAATCCGACCATGGCATTCCTAATTCTATGCAAGGTATTCTCTGTTATGCCATGATGTACAATCTGCAAAAGTTTCAATTTGGGTTAGAAATAATTACGATGGAATTATGACATACAGATGGTTCAATAATTCTTATCTGCTGACCTGAAAAAAGCCCCACTCCTTGCAGGCAAGATCAAGTTTCCTTTGCTCACCATCATGGCCTTCTGAAAGCAATGAGAAGTCAATCACAGGGATTTCAGATAGAAGGCTGCAAGTTTTGGCACATGTGGGTCTATCGACAGAGTTTCTTATGTATCTTTCAGGAACACAAATGGGATCAGTCCTCACAATATCCTGCACACTTGGTACAGGAAGAGAACTCCCCCATTTTAGCCCTTGTTTTCCATCAATGGTATTGTTGATCTCTAGGTTCATTCTTAGGGAGTATCTTTCACTGCTTTTGCATATGTAGAGGGTGCTTGAGATATTTATATCCAAACAGGAAGCAATACTTGTCCAGTTGTTCCTCCGGAAGGTATATGCTAATATGCCCTGTTTTGTCCTATTAGACCTTAGATTCTCTTGGATTCAGCTATTCGATGATTTCCTTGAAGTTGCCTTCATGTTATTTATTTTAATCTCTTCATGTTTGCCAATTTTTCACCAAATCAATCTAAATATTGTCTTTTACCTGTTAAGTATCAAGTGCTTGCGGATTCCATGGTTTGTGTATTGTATGAATTCTCTTGTGTAGATGTTGAATGCACTCAGAATATTGAATAAGTATAAATGATATGCAAGCGCAGAGCGCTACATAATTTAGGTGGTGTTTGATGCATTGCCAAATAGATTATCAAACAATTTATATTACAACCAACATAGATAGTCGCCTTTTAGATTACTAGTAATATCACATTGTAGTATTTGATACACGTAGGTAATCTTACTAGTTATCCATATTATCATGTTTGGTATAACAATAAGATTATCAGAAAAATAATATTTTCCTTACTAAAATACCCTCCAAATAAATTAATAAATATAACCTCACAGTATGCGATACCCATGACACCCAATTAGATCAACAATAACTGGCGACACCCCGTGGCCGACGACCGATGACACCCCGTGGCCGGTGATCGATGACACCCCATCACCGCCGACACACAATCTGATTTGTCAACCAATATATTTATGGATATAAAAATAAAAAAATAAATAAAATAATAATAATAATAATGAACTAAAAAAAGAAAAAAAAAATAATAATAAAAAATTATAGTTTAGAATTTAATTATTATGTAGTTTATTTTATAGATTAATGTTTCTCAATCAAATTATTAATATTAGTGAAATGAGAATCAATGATGGTATACTATTATAATAATAATAAAAAATTATCATATATTAAATGAGTATCCGCAAATATCTGCGGGTATCAATTACTCGCGAGGGGACGGATGACAGATACCCTCCGTGGGTGCGGGTTCGGGTACGGGAGACGGGTTTAGTAAATGGGTGCGGGTGGTGTGACACTATCTGCTCCGAACCCGCCCCATTGACATCCCTAGTCCAACCAAACATGTCGATATAGTGGGCCCAAGTAATTTAAAGTAAGGTTCCTGGTAATCTGAATAGATTATCTTGTATCAAATGCCCCCTTAAAGAAACAAGTGACAAGCAATTTGAATATCGAAGAGAAGTTGAAAGCATCAAGAATCTTCTTTAGTTGTAAGGATTAAGGATTACATAAATAGATCCAGTCAAGTTAGCTTTTCGGAGCATATGACACATTAGAAGTGGCAATGGGTCGTGCTCGGGCCGACCCAAGCCTAGACAGGCCCATTGCCTGTCAGGTCGTGCCTGGCACGACTTGAATTTCCAAAAGGACAGCCCAACTCAGCACGGGGCCCGACCCTTCGAGCTCAGGTTAGCCGGGTCGGGCTAGGGCTAGCCCGACAGGCTATGTTTGATGCTAGCTAGGCTAGACCAACCTAGTGTGCACTAGGCTGGTCTAGCCTGGCCAGTGCCTGACATAGGCTATGCCTAGTCCTGGCATAAGCTATGCTTGGTCCGGCCCTAGGCCGCCATTTAATCTGATACACTATTATTTTATATTATTCAAATATTTATTAAATTAAATTAATAATTTAATTGTTGAACAATACTCAAAAAAATATAAAAGGCCTA
Organism: Canna indica; assembly: GCA_034359265.1. Lineage (NCBI taxonomy): Eukaryota > Viridiplantae > Streptophyta > Magnoliopsida > Zingiberales > Cannaceae > Canna > Canna indica. Next base: position 68,728,157 of record CP136894.1, on the reverse strand, counting down.
CCAAACGACCTCAAATCTAAAATCTAACACCACCATCACGTTCAGCACACGAAAATCTACAACTTTGGTATTTACCTTATCTTATCTATCAATAAACTTTTAATTAATATGTTAAAATACATCTCCTCTCCAATCATTTCTCTCCCCATCTCCCTTATGTCCCTGCCTCCTCTGCTTCACTTGAACCCATGCTAGACGACCATCCAAGCCGCCGACTGTAGGTGAAATGGCCTACACTAGAGGGGGGAGGGTGAATAGTATGTTCGCTAAACTTAAGCCAAAATTCGATTTTAATCATTTTCTTAAACTACTTAGGCAAAACACAATATGAGTTAATTATGTGCGGAAGCAAATGATAAACAATATAAGCAAACACAAATAATAGAGCAATACAAACACTATAATTTATAGTGGTTCGGCCCTAATACCTACTCCACTACCTAAGCACCCACAAACTTTACTTTACTAGATTATATCGTTTCCCTTACAATGAGGACCTTTTTCCCGAAGAAAATTTACACCGGTGGATTTAAGCCTTAGAACCAAGGCAACCACCCAACTCAAGATCTTTACACACTTGAGTAGTAATGAACTAAATAAGAGAATACACAAGTAATGGAACAAATAAACAATACAACATATACTTAGCTCCAACACAAGATCATCTAGCTCCTCTTAATGCCTTTAATGATGAAACAATGAAGGTAAGGCTCAATCAAAAAGATGAGAGATCAAGGCTAGGGTTTCCACAAGAATTGGCTCAATAAAGCTTAGGAATGATCACAAGATGACTCAAGAAGATTAGGAGTGATCAAGAATCTCATAGGAAGGCTAGGAGGAAATATATATATAGAGTCATGAAGTGGGCTCGGGTGAAACACTGCACAATGGCTCAAAATAGAGCCGTTACCGACCGCCGGCCGATCGGTCGGTCAACCAGACCATCAATCGATGATCGATCGAATGGCTAGTGTTCTTTCTTTGGTTCAGATTTCAGATTTCGGGTTTGATTCTTTAGGGGTCTTTGCATCATAATGATGATTAATACAAGTTTAGATACCCTAAACCTAAGCTCTATCTTCCTGACGAATCCGAACGCGTCGACCAACGTCCTTCCAATTTTTTGATTTCTTCTATATTTCTCCATGAAAATATTAGTTCAATGTTTGTTATCGTCAAAACCGAGATTAAGGTCAAGGTTGGAAACCTTACGCCAACACTGACAACCAATTGACGGCCCCTGACGCCCTCTCCTGCAACATCCGACACCGGCGAGACACTGGCTTAACGCCGAAGAGATCTAGGGCAGCACGTAGAAGGCGTCATGGCTGCTGCCATGCCACTGGTAGTGGTGCAATTGTCGTCGTTCTCTGGCCGGCTTCGCTAGCCTCCTTCTCCACTTCTTCTCCCTTCTATTCATTATTCTTTCCAATTGATTCTGCTATCGCCGCCGTGAAAGGGTACTTTAATGGAAATGAAAGGAGAGCGATTAAAATATTTAGCTATTCGACGCTTTCCGATCTACTCGTCGTGCACGTTCGATCACCACCCCTTTTGCTCATCATGCGTAGAGAAGAAGAGGGGTTTTCTCGAGAAAAATCTCGGGACAACAAAACAGTTCGTAATCCAGTGATACGTTGTCCAATCCAGTACCCTAAAAAGTTACAAAACAAACACACCCTTACAATGATGAAATCTTGTACCTTCGGGTGATCCAATTTTAATCAGCTCATATAATCGCAACTTCTAAATGAGCCCACCGCTTTGAACGAAGCTGAGAAGCCTAAAAACCTCTTGAGTCGGTGCTAATTTAGTTAATTATTTGTAAAAATATGTAATAGAATATAAAATATATGTAATATATATATATATATATATATATATATATATATATAGAAGTAACATGTGGAGCCAACAAGCCCGCCTAAATTTTTCTCCACCCAATTTTTTTTCGCTCAAATTTTTTTCTTTAATCTTCCATTTATACCCTTGCCTTTTAATTTTTTTTCCACAATTAGTTTCATTTATGTATACTAATTACATATTTCAAGTTAAATAGAATAATGGTATATACGTGGGTAGAGTTACAAACACATATATCTATATGTTTAAATAACTGTAATAATTTATTTCATAGTATATTCAAATTATAATTTTTTACTGTATTCATTTTATTTTATTTTTTCATAGTCTATTCAAATTATATTTTTTAATTATTGTATTTATTAATCATTTAAGTAATTTCTATTTATTTTTATACTTATTGCTTTTTGTTTGTCTTTTTTTCCTAGTCCTCTTGATCTCACTATTTAATTTAATTTTTCAATTTATTATCTTATATCTATATTAGGTTTTCAATTGAAGTTTAAAATAATTTTACTTTGAACAAGATGTATACCTTTTGAAATAAATTAACAATATTATATAAAAAGATCGTTGGCACTTTTAGCTTATTGATATTTTATTTTATATGTTACCATAGTTTATAAATTTATTTATATGGACTTTTATTTTTCTATTTTTTATATGAATATATTTTTTAATGATAAAAATAATAATTAATTACTAATATAAAATATTTAGTTTTTACCTTTTAATTCTTATTTTATATTAAATTTAATTATTACTTATAATTATTTTAATATTAAATTTAATTATATAAATATTACACTTTAGTAATTATATAAATTGAATTAAATTAATATATATTACTTTGTGGTAAAAATATAATTTAATTTAAACTAATTTTTTATTCTTAATATCAGTTTTTATTGTTTTTATAATATGCTAATAATATGATAATTTATTTCTAAAAATTTAGGTGTACAAATATATTTAATCTTAAAATTTTAATTTAAACTATTAAATTATAGTTGATATTTTAATTAAAAATTAAATTTTAATTTAGAATTAAAATTTAAAAAAATTATTTTTAAAAAATTATAAAAATTAGTTTTAAGTGTAAATTTATATAATTCCAAATTAAAATAATACAACTTGTGAGAATATCAAAAAAAAATTGAATAGACTATTCTCTTTATATATTAAAATATAAAATTTAATGTGAAACTTTTTTATTTTTAAAACCATATATATTAATATAATAAGAGGTCTAATTTAGTTAATTATTTGTAGAATAGAAGATAAAATATATGTAATATAATATTAATATAATAAGGGGTGGTAATTTAGTTAATTATTTGTAGAAGAATATGTAATAGAATATCAATATAATTAGAGTGGTACCAATTCCAGATCGAGGACATAATTCAAATCAATTCAATAAAGGTAAAAGGTCACGCATTGAAAAGGAGATAAGCCAACATGTTATACTACAAATCAAATTTTGCTGATTGAAATTGGATTTCCAGTTCGTAGGTTGACAGAGAAATTAATCTGCAGCTTTAACTTAGAGTAACAGGTCATTCAAAATTTGCTGATTGAAATTGGAGTTCCAGTTCGTAGGTTGACAAAGAAAGTAATCTGCAGCTTTAGCTTCAAACACTGCGGATATAAAGTCTGGTTGTCACTGCACAAGGTCCATGTCACACATCAACGTAGCTCTGGGAATAATAAGCAGGCCAAGCTTCCATTGATCTTGAAACAGTTCCAGGTGAATAGATTAAAATTCAAACTCCCCGGTTGCCTGCCAAGGTAAACTTTCCCAGTGAATTCGTACGACTTGAGCTCAAAGGAAAGCACTAATAACAGATCAGTACAGAAATGAAAGTGATACAAAAACCCCAAGCATTTGGAAATAATCACTCTTTAATGTAATTAGCTTTAACCTCCATGATTTAATTACCTTATTGAAAAGAATATCCCTGTTGTTGAGATGCATTATTCCATCCTTCAGGGTGCACTTCCATCTACTTTTTGTCCTAGTGACCTATCACACAAGAATAATCAAGTAAAACAAGAAATGTTCATTTTTTCAATGCAGTATTTGCACCAATTACCTTATCAAACAGAGCCAGAACCAAATGTTGAGTATTTGGCTCGTCCTCCCCTTGGTCAAGGTCATCCAAATCTTCATCATCATCATCATCTTCATTAAGAGGAGGCTCATCATCTTCAGCTACTTCATTTTTACCGGGCTTTGGTGTGCCAACAGATGGAGTAGCAGCACGTAGTTCAACTAAAGAAAAGTAAATATTAAGCACTGCAAAGAGACATGAAATTTATCTACATATCTAGAAGTTCCTTATCAACACTATAAATATACCATGGTCTCCAGGTGTATTGTAGTCTTCATTGGTGACTCCTCCTTGGAACTGAAATATCTTCAAGAAGAAATAATGACGTGAATGAGAGAGGAAGAGGAAAATTGGCAAATTTAATTTAGAATTCATAAAAAGCTTATTGAATACATCATCATATTCATCATGCACTCCATCATACTGAGGAAGAACTGGATGTTGTTTTGCTTCTTTATTGAGGGGAAACTTGGAGCTACCACTTCCTTGTGGTGACTTCTGATCTTGGCCAACTACATTCTGTAAAAGAAAAGAGAAAGAGCAGATATTTACATGCTAACCACTAAAGGATTAATGAAAAGATTACAAATCTTTTCCCCCACTTTAAGGCAAGTAGGCAAGACCCTTCTCTGCTTCTTTCCCTGTTACAAGCCTTGCAGATTTGACCCTTATTAGTGACTGGATGGGTTCAAAGGTCGAGTCGAAATTTATCAGAATGAATTTCCAAATAACTCTCCTACTCCCTAGATTTCTAGTCAACCTAGTTCCCTAGATTTCTAGTCAACCATGGATAATGGATAACAGTTGGTTCTAACTATGAAAAGCATTTAACATCATGCACAAAGGACCGCTCTCCCAAAGACATAATACCATAAGTACAATTCTAAACCTACATGAAAGACTTTCACACATTTTAGTGGTATCTCTCAATTCATTTGTAAGAAAACAACTGTAAATTAAAATTTGTACTCTATAGTCTGACCAAATTAAACAAAAGCAGAGGAATAAACAAAAATAACAGATGGAGAAAGAATAAAAACTAGAGACTTGAGATATTCTATAAAGCAACTGGTTTTATGATCTAGTGCATGTTCAATATCAAGATTCAACAGTGAGGACTGAGGAATAGTAGGATTTATCAGACCTCACTACGAGTAAATAAAGAGAACGCTTATAATTTGTAGAGCTCAAACCCGCAGTTGTTAAATTAAAAAAAACACTTATAGAACACTGCTAATTAGAAGATCTGGTATAGAATAAAAATCAATCTGATGATAAGCCCAATACAGGAACAGGTGAAGCCCTGAAACCTTTATTGAATGCAGATGAAGGATTAACCTCAGTGGAATTGAACTTAATGGTATCTGAAGCATCTAATAAATTAATGCTTTTGCAGTTCAATAATGGCAGTGACCTGTGGTAGAGAAAATTCTATTGTCATATCTCCACTTCCATCTTGCTGTGGTATGTAACCTCCTGAATTTAATTGAGAAGCATAGTCATCCCTTTTACGTTTCCCCGAGGGGTTCACAAAAAAGTCCTGCACCGAAAGCCATAGATGTAACTATAAAAAAAAACACTCAAAGTGATATACGTAACAGTAAAAGAAAATAGGACAAGATTCATTTCTAGAAGTCGCACAAAGCTAATGAATGACTCTGCAGGAAATAATTTCTATAATACCTGAGTTAGGGGTTGATGAGAGGATCCTCTATCAGCCTCTTCACGCCCTTCAACATAAGCTGTGCAAAATAACAAAAGAAACCACTTATTACAACCACATAATTGATGAAGATAAGAAATTATCAGAAGAACACCACTGCACCTTTTACCCATTGACAATGGTTGGAGGTTGATCTACTGAGGTTTATTTTTTTAGAAGGGAAAAAAAGGAATAAGGCAACAGAAGAACCATGTTTGAACTCTATAATTGTATTCATTCATACTTACCAACATTAACATCAACTCCGAGAGGTCTTTGATTCATCCAAGGAGAAGGTGGTTGCTGCACCAATGAGGCAATCCAAATAAATAAAGTTTGATTTCGTTTGAACTTTATGCTCATAACCAGAGCATGTCTTACCAAGTAAACCAACAAATATATGTCACAGTAAAAACAAACTGAAAGCATTAGCCATAAGTGACAATGTTATACCATGTAGGGACTAGGTCTTCCAGATTTCAAATCAATGCTATTTCTAAGTTCAGATATTGGCGATGGAGCGTAATCAGAAGGTCCGGTTGGTATGTTGTACATTCCCGTATCAGCAGTTCCTGGCAGAGGAGTCTGGATGGGAGTTTGCAAGGGAGTCTGCAAGAAAACCAATTACACACATAACTGGATATTACAAAGCATGAAACCAAGCAAAACAAAAGGGCTCACGGGTGGAAAGAGCATCTCCGCAGTGGGGGTCTCATATTCCTCTGCCGGCCCCTCGTACGGAACGTTCAGATCATGCACTGGCGTGGGAACCCCATTCTTCTGGAGGGGCGGCCGCTCGATGTTGCCGCTGATGGCGCCGCACTGCATCATCTTCATCTCCCACAACTGGATTCGTTCGAAAAGAATAAAAAAGTATCCAAGAAAGGAAACTAATCATACATGCTTCCCAAAAAATGAAGAAACCCTAGAGATGAGCAGATTTAAGAAAGATCGGTTCTTTCTGCAATCTGCGAAAATCTCAATCCTCGCGTCCGGGTGGGAGGGAACAAGAAATTACCGCCTGAAGTTCGTTCAGGACGCTCTCCCCAGCACCGTAGTTGATGAACTCATCGCGGACCTTGCTAATGACGTCGTCCACCACATGGATGTAGACGGAGGAGACGTTGGTAGCCATTCCCACCGATCGATCGCCCTCGGCAGTGGCGCCGGATCAAAGGGCGCAGCCGCGAATTTTGAAACGGTACAAGCGATTCGCAGTTAGGGGTTTCCGCGGGCTGGCGCGTTGTCGCCTCGAGAGCTCGGAGAGCAGTGAAAGGGGGAGAGAGAAATGGGGAAAGGGGGAAGAAGGGGGTGGTCGCGGACGGGAGAGCTCGGAATTAAACGAAGAATATAAATAGGTTTTCATCCGGAGAGACTCATCCTTCCACGTGTCGACATCTGAGGCGCTTTGGTGGACCGCAGGATTTCGGAGAGGCGTACTACCGCCTCAGTTGATGCCCACCAGATGTTGCTTATTACAAAGCGGGCCGGATTGGGTCACAGCCCAAATTAAATTTCATCGAACCAGGCCGACCATAATTAACCGGTCGTTAATATGTGGTTCAAATTGGATTGGATTGAACCGCTCGATAAGTAATTTGTGCTTTAATAACCATAAGGGTAAATTAATTTAACACTCTTAAAATTTAATATTTTTGGATGGGTTAATTACTAAAAATAATTCTCATTTTCATTAATATTTCAATTTTAGTGTGAAATAAAGATTTTATTGCATTTATCTTGTAGTAAACTGTTTTTTTTGTTAGAATTTTTATTAACATGACAATATGACATGCTGATTAGGATAAATCATAAATCATTTTAATTTATGACATTCTAACTCACTTAAATTTATAATTTGCTTTAGTTTATTATTTAAGGTTGAATTGAGATTTGCAAACAACTTTTTTTTAAAGAAATATTAAACTTCGAAGCAACAGATTTTTAATAAATAATAATATTTTAAGTTTTATCAATATGCAACGTCATTAAATAAAGGGTAAATAATAAAAATCTTTCATCAACTATGATTTATTTATAATTATCCTCATTAATTTTTAAATTAGACAAAAAAAATTAAACTTCATGAAACTAACAAAAATATATGAGTTAACTCAATTTATTTAATTTTTTTTTAAAAAAAAATTTGACATGTGACAATTTTTTATTAGTCCAAATATTAAAAGATAAATAAATAGTTAATTAAAAAATAGAAAATATTAATTACAAATTTATTTTCTAATTAACTTTCCTACCAATTAATATTTCCTAACTTATAATTTATTAATTTTTTAAATAATTTTTTTATTTATCTTTTAATATTTAAACCAATGAAAGATTATCACGTGTTATTTTAAAAAAAATCTATTTAATAAATAACATTGAGTTAATAAATAAGATGTTTTTATTAGTTTCATAAAGTTTAATTCTTTTCTATCTAATTTCAAAATTTATTAAGGTAATTATAATTGGATCATACTTCATACTTCAGGAGAATTTTTTACTATTTGAAAAATCTAATAGAAAGTTAACAGTTGGCTATAATTGTGATCACTTTTATATTTTTTTTTATTTAAAAACATTGATTTTACAACGTAATCATTACAAAACGTAAATGCAATGATATACACACAAAATATATTACAAAACGTATAAAAACATGAAAAAAACGCACAAAATGCTATAACTAATGATTGAACCCAAGACCTAAGCAATATATCTGAATGCTACTATCATTTGAGCACAAGTGGATTCACTTGTGATCATTTCTATACTCCACGTCAAAAATGTTAAAATTTTTAGTTTGGACAAAAATTAAAAATTTAACAAAAATATGAGTTTTTTATAACAATTAATCCTTTTTATAATGAAATAAATGCAGAACATGAACCAAATTCAGTGCTTGTAAAACAAACAAGGTATAAGTGTTGTCCTGGACATATGTTTCCGTTTCTATCCATCACCGTTGTTGCTGGGCATTTTGTGAAACAAATGGGTCCATAGAGTCACAATTAATTTTTTTTAAAAAAAATACAAGGACCAAAGTGAGAATTAAAATAAATTTGAAAGATAAAAAACAACTTTTCAAATTTTAGCAGGTAAAGTGAATACTAAAACTAACTTTTGGAATGAAATTGAAAATTTTAAAGTTTAAGGCCCTATAAAATCCATAAAATTTAGGGGTCAAACTAAGATTAACCCTATTAAAAAAAAAGAAATGAGTAATCTCTTTCTCTTCAACGTGGCTCTCCAGTGGTGGATATTATTATTAGAACCGTCGATTTCAATTTTGATGTTTCTTTCGTATGCCTAATTTATTAGGATCATTTTATTCCAACCAACTTAATATGACCTAATCAAATCTCAGTTGGTCTAGGATAAATCAAGTATGGAGCCTCACATCATACAAATTCCTATGAAGTCGGGCAGGGACGATGAGACACGAATCTTAAAGTATACCGAACCAAGAAATAATAATAATGAAACTTTTTTTCCTTACAATATAAATTGGACAGAAAGTGACGAGATTTATACGCAAGAATTTGATATTTTTGTTTAATGTAACTTGCTTTAAAAATTTAGTCGGGTAACTGTGATGTGGAAAGGTGAAAAATGACATGATTAAAATTTTAAAAATAAAATTTGCTTTTAAGTTTAGTGTCTCACCTAGGGCTGACAACAAATCGGATATGATGCGGATACTAGATTATTCGTATCCGCACCGCACCCTATATCCGCACATCCGTATCCACATCGTATATGTTATGAATGTGAATATGAATATCCATATCTGCACCGCTTCAAATACGGATATCCGTACCGTATTCATATCCACGCCGTATTTAATAAAAATTATTAAAAAAATATATTTAATTAAAAAAATCAATAAATTATCAATTCATTGATCCAAAATAAATGTATAATAGACTTCAAAATTCATCTTGACATGAAATTATCGTAAAGCTCGTATATATATTAATAACTTATATGAGCAAAATAGTAATTCAAAGATGCAGATAAGCGGTGCGGATACGATGCGGATCCACAGTCATATCTATATTCGCATCGTATCCGTGCGAATATAAATTTTTTGAATTCATATTCTTATCCATATTTACTTGCGGATATAGATCGAATACGATGCGAATACTAATAAAATTGTCATCCCTAGTATCACCATCCCAGGCCAGCTCCATGAGAGTCTCTGAGGTGCCGGGCTCCGTACTCGTTTTACCCGTTGGTCTATTATTGTACATGTGCATGATGTTTGAATATGACTTCCGCTCGTAACAATAAAAGTATATCGTACGCCCAATTCAATGGTTTTTAGGCATGAAAAAATTGACCAAGACTCGGTACAAAAGTCAAAGGACACTTGTACTAGTCATAAAAAACACAACATAGAAATGGTTTACGCTTCGCATTAATTTAGTAAACAACATATCAGAATTCAGGAGCAAATTGAAAAGAATTTTATCGAATTCCTTCTTCATCTATCTGTTCTCTTTGACCAATAATAGTTGAGCAAAACGAAGAACACGAATCTATCAGAGAATACCACGAAGCTCGATCTGAACTCCCTAATCTTAAGAACGCAATCTACAAAATAAATTTGTCTTCTATTTACGAGTGTGGATTTAAATTTTACTCTTTAATTCCCATGATAATTAGAAGTAGAAGGAATTGTCTTGCCCACGGTCGTCGTACCAGCAGACGCAGCTTAATCCGATGAGCACCTCGACGACGGCGGCCTCCGTCTTCTCCCGGTCGGCGAAGTGTAACGTCTGCAGCAGCAACGCCCGCGGACGGGTGTAGAACCGTTGCTGCCGCTCCATGTTGCGCTCCTCCTGCCATCGGAGCGTGTCGCGCGCCACCGGTCCCAGCCACGCGAGGATCCGCGTCACCCCCTCCTTCCAACCCAGCGCCAGCGACCCATCCACCGTCGCTCCACGTTCCCTCCGCCACCACTCCCTTAGCTTCGCCCTCACTGCTCCCCTCATCCCCGACGGCATCATCTGGTACAGCTCCTCCCTCGCCGCCGCCACTTCCTCCTCCTCCTCCTCCTCTGCATCCGTCGCCGGCTCCGTCGTTGATAGTAGCTTCTCCGCGAGCACGATCACGTTGGCGTACCGCAACGCGAGCCCCGAGCCGCCGACGGTGGTCGGGCCGGCTTCCAATAAAGTCGTCAGCCTCTCGAATGGCTTTTCGACCGATTCCTTCGCCATGAACATCGGGGCAGAGTTCCTTAATATAGGGATGTCCTTCGCCACCGAATTCGCCACTGGCCCCGACGAGTGCTTGCCGAAGAGATCAAGGCTTCCGCGTAGCATCGGATTTCTATCAGGCAGCGGCGGCAGGCCGAGGACGTACGGGCCGAAGACGATACAGACCCTCGAGAAGACTGTGATGACGGCGCGGACCATGAGATCGACGGCCTTGTCGAAGGACTTGTTCCACAGGGACTCTTCCTTGAGGCGCCGCACCTTATGGCGCTGCGACTGGAGCTCGAGCAGGACAGGGGAGGGAGCAGGCGGCGGCGCTCCCGGCTTCTGCATCGGGATTGGGCCGCTATGCCGCCGCCACTGCTGCTCCATCCGCCGCTCCGTTGCCTCGAGCTCGTTTAGTGCCTCCATCTCCGCGTAAAGTCGCGAGGTCGCTGTCACGTACTTCTCCATCTTCTTGACCCGCTTCTCGACCCCCTTTTGGGTGGAGCCAAGCCCGAACCGGTCCAGCTCGGCAGCCCGTCCGCGCCGGAGGGTGGATAAAATCCCGCTGGTCTTGAGGTCGGCGTATAGCCGGTCGAAGCTCCGGAGGAGGGGGTCGCGGCACTTAGCGCCGAGGCGGGAAACAGCGGAGGCGGCCTTGTCGAGCTCAGCCACCAGCTCGGCGCAGGCGAGCCGGAGGAGGAACGCCTGATCCTTGGAGGTCAAGTAGGCCATCCCTTGCGATCGCATGTCGTTGCGAAGCCGGCGGACCTCGTCGTCGGCGAGGGAGCGGTGAAGAGAAATGAGACGCGACGTAGCAGCCGCCGCCTCGAAGGCGAGGATCCCGACTGTCGGCCTTTCCGGCTCGATGCTGCCAACGCGCATCCGCAGATCCGCGAGCAACTTTGAAACGACCATTGAGAAGGCGACGAAGAAGACGACCCGAGCTTAATTGTTGTTTGCTGCAGTACTCTTGGAAGATGAAGAGGAAGAAGCAGAAGAAGATTCAATCTTTGTGGAGGAGTTGGAATTGGAATTGTCGCTGGCGAAGCGTGGATGGGTATAAGAGAGGGACGGAGCTGGGTAGGTAGCGAAGAGATGTCGACGTCGATTTCCGAGCGCTTTCTTTTATCGAGGAGGACGCGGTTGCGCGACGAAGACGTAATGGCAGGCACAGCGAAGGAAACGTATAAAACATAGTGATGTCTATCAACCTCGGCCGGTCGGCATCAGACAAAAAAGAGAGGTAGAGAGGGAGAGTAAAAGTCAAAATGCTTTGACCGCGGCGCCGCTTTGCCGTATCTACATGTTTAAGACTCGGCCGAGGATTAAGCGATTTGTGTTGGGGGAAGAGAAGTGCGTTTCTACCCGTTTTTGTCTTTGTCGAGGAAGGGACCGGGCCCACATCAATTCGTCCAATCGAGACAGGTTGAATTCGAGTGCGAACTAATTAAATATTTGGTCGAATATTTAAATGGCCTTATTGAGATTGGTGAATTGATTGCGGCGTGGCTAAGTGCAGAAAAGAAGCCTCATTCTTCGCCGGTTCAAACGTGGCCGGGTTGACTCGCTCCGTGGCTTGCAGAGTTTATGATTTGGATTTAGATCTTTAATGGGCTTGGGAAGTAAATTTTTATAAAAAAATATAATTTTTATGAATTAAATTTTTTTATATATATTTTTAAGAAGTATTTAAAAAGTATTTAATTGATAAAAAATTAATTCATATGAAATATAATTTTTCATCTATAATATATTTTGTTAACGTGAGTACTTCCCAGAGAGTACATATGAAATAATTAATATACTTTTTTTATAAATTAATATTTTAATTTATATGGGTTAGTATATATAAAAAAATAAATTTTATATGAAAATAAATATTAATATATATATATAAATAATATTTTCATATATAATTAATATAATATATATATTATTATATAAAAAATAATTTTTATTTGTAGTTAATATGAAAAATTATATATTTTATTAAAAATAAAATAAAATAAAATAAATACGTGAAGAATTCAAAGATTATTTAATATCATAATGCTGACAATATAAATTATAAATTTTACATTAAATGCAAATGTTGGTCTAATATTAATTTTTTCTTTCAAATATAATGCAAAAAGTGCAATTTATCTAGGTCCCCCTAGGTAAGTTACTTCATGTGTATTACAGAAAATTGCACATTGCTAAGGAAATTGTACTTTCTGCAAAATACAGAAAGTGTGTCAACCAAACAAGAGCTATTTTAACTATTTCTTGGGAAGTACAACTTCCTAAAAAAAATTGTGTTAATCAAACGAGACCTTAGTTCGCGTCCTAATGCTATAAGGAACCGAGCCAGGTCGATTAAACTAAGTCTTTGTTGAGTCAAGTGATCATCTGAGTTGAGAAACTGCTTGATAAGCTTTTTAATCTCAAAGAAGTTTTGCACTATGTTTTGATCCGATAATTTTGATTAATTTGCTTAGTTTGAATTGACAATAAACTAAAATAAAATATTTTGACCATTAGCTTAGACTAATCAATCTATTTCCGAATAATTTATTAGTGTAATTAACACTCTCTCCATCTCTCATCCCTCGTAGTCACATCAACTACAACATACAACACACCGAGTCATCACTGGCCACGTCATCTATATAATTTGTGTATTATTTTTCACTAGGAGTTTGTTACGTATGTTGTTATTTTTCCACTTTCTTTTTGTTGCTCAACACCTTTATAAGCTGATGTAAATGATTGATTCAATTCAATTTAGGATACCTATCATTTTACATCATTCTATGTCTCCATTATGGTATCAGAGCCGCATTCTCTAACGAGAGGGCTCCATATCTGATATCATCTTCTCCTCCTTTTTTTTTCTCTGCTTTCGTCTTCCTTGATCAGCTCATGACGACCAATGAAACGCAACCTGCGGAGGTAGTAAATCCATTTAGCAATGGAGGATCGGTCGTCACCATAAATCCTGCTGCACAACTACCTATCAAACTAGTGGGTAACATCAATTACAAATCCTGGAGAACGCAAATCGGCCTTCTGATGCACGGGTATGATCTCACTACATTCATTGATGGTAGTTCTTCTTGTCCATCACCCAGTGATCCAGGATACAGATCGTGGCTTCTTCAAGACAGATTGATCCGACATGCCTTAATAGCTTCTATCGATCCATCTCTCACTCTAATAATTACATCTGCTATTATCGCTCGTGAAGTGTGGCTGTTATTAGCAAATCAGTTTGCTAATAAATCCCAATCGAGGATCTATAGTTTGCAAGATAATTTGGCGAAACTATCCAAAGGAAGTAAATTTGTAAGTGAATATTTTAATGAAGTGAAATTCATTGCTGATGCACCTGTTCATACTTCGGCGCTAATAATCAAAATACTCAGTGGCCTCGGGCCAAAGTTCAATGATATCAGTGCCGCTATATGATCCAGGGATAACCCCATTTCGATGGAAGAATTATTTGATAAATTAATAGGTCATGAAAGCTTTCTCAAGCTTCAATTCGCACTGAGCAGCCAGCAATCACAGTTCATTATTACCAGAACTCAAATAACAGTGGTAAGCAATCACAATGGCATCATCGTCGAGATCAGAATAAAAACAACTCGTTCAGATCTCCAAATTCCTCTAATAACTTTCGACCGCAAAAATTCAATAACAATCGACAGCGTCTACAGTGTCAAATTTGTGATCAAATTGGGCATTCGGCAAGAGTATGCAGAAGTAGATTCATTAATTCAGACCAGTCTCCGCAAACCAATCTATGTGAACAGACCACAGAGTAGAATAATAATTGTGTGCTTGACTCTGGGCAACTCATCATGGAACTTCATACCTTGATATACTGTAGACTGTGTCAACTGTTAATGATGAATAAGGTACCACTCTAGGAGATGGCAATTCCATTCCTTTTTCTCATTCTGGTCAAGTCTCTTTGTCCCCTTTGTTCAAACTTACTAATGTCCTATATGCTCCACTTATAAGCAAAAATCTCATTTCTATTTCAAAGTTTTGTGACCAAAATCATGTTTCAGTTGAATTCTTCTCTAATTACTTTGTGGTGAAGGATCTGATCTCAAAGGTCATCCTCGCACGCGGTCAGAATAGAGGCAACTTGTTTGAATGGAGTAATAATAATCTATTGGGTGAAATGGTCACATTAGAGGAAGATGAATAGTATATTTACTAATCTTTTCGCCCAATTTTGATTTTAATCGTTTACTTGATTACTTAGGCAATTAACAAATTGAATGACAAACGGAAGCAAAGTAAATATGCTAATTAAACAAACACAAGAAGAAGCAATGCAAACACAGTGATTTATAGTGGTTCAGCCTCAATGCCTACTCCACTACCTAAGCACCCCGCTTAGGATTTCCAAACTAGATTTACTACATTATCTTGTTTCCTTTACAACGAGAACGTTTTCACTGAAGAGTCTCCGCTCTCATACCGAAGACACTTTCACACCCGAAAATCTCTGCATTGATAGCAAGAGCACTCTCCCACCTCAATCTTAAGGACAACAAGAACTAATCCTAGCAAACTATGTTTACACTGGTGGATTTAAACCTTAAACACCAATGTTATCACCCAATTTCAAGACTTAATAATCTAGGTCTTCACAAGCTCAAACATAATGAAATAAATAAGAAAATACACAACTTAATGGAGCAATAAATCAAACAACTTATACTTAGCTCCAAACAAAGTTTCCTAGCTTCCTCTTGATGCAATTGATGGTGAATCAATGAAGTCAAGACTTAATCAAGGAGTTGAGATATCAAAGCTAGAGATTTCAAGAATGATGACTCAATCAAGCTCAATGATCATCAAATATGGCTCAAAGATGTTGGATAAATGGTTGGAAGGCTTGCTAAGCCTTCTATTTATAAGCCTTGAGGAGATGGCATGAAATAAGCGACTCAACGGGCGAAAAACTAGCCGTTTCCGCCGTCCGATCGATGACCGGTCGATTGTTGGTCGACGAAAGCAAACTGTCGCTTTCTGGCACACTTCGATCGACCGAATTGGCTACTACTAGTTTTTGGCACCATTCGGTCGACCGAAACTGGGCAGACTGCACTTCTTGGTTTTTTCTACTTGTTTGCTCGTTTTCTGGTTTCGTCTTCGCTAAGTTTACTTATATAATATTTCTTAACTTTAAGTTAATAACTTTAAAATATAAATGTTATATAAGGATTGTTGGGTGAAATGACCACACTAGAGGGAGGTGAATAGTGTGTTAACTAATCAATTAGCCTAAATTCGATTTTAATCGTTTCTTAAATTATTTAGGCAATTCACAGTTGTACGACTAAATGCGGAAGCAAAAATAAACCAATTAAACACAAACAAAGATAGCAATGCTAACACAATGAGATCTATAGTGGTTCGGCTCCAATGCCTACTCCACTACCTAAGCACCCCGCTTAGGATTTCCAAACTTAGTTTTACTAGATTATATCGTTTCCCTTACAACGAGGACTTTGACCCGAAGAGTCTCGCTCTCAACCTAAGGCACTTCAACACCCGGAAGTCTCCGCCTTCTTACCGAGAGCACTCTTCCACCTCAACCTAAGGGACAACTCAACTAATCCTAGTAAACTAAGTTTACACAAGTGACTTTACACCTTCTACACCGAGGTAACCACTTAATCACAAGACCTAACACTAGGTCTTTTTACAACCTCAAATACAAAGAAATAAACAATAAAATACAACACAAAATGGAGCAATAAATTAAACAACAAAGTACTTAGCTCCACAACAAGATTCCTAGCTTCCTCTTGATGCCTTTGATGATGAAACAATGAAGGTAAGGCTCAATCAAAGGGATGAGATATCAAAGCTAGGGTTTTTCCAAGAATTGACTCAATGAAAGCTTGAAATTGATAAATGATGGCTCAATGAAGTGTAGGAGTGATCAAAAGTTATTAAGAAAGGCTTAGGCATGGGTATTTATATAGCCAAGAAGAAATGGAACGAAACAGTTGGCTCAACGGGCGAAAAACTAGTCATTTTCGTCGTTTGATCGTTTGTCGATCGATCGTCGGTCGACCGACCGATCGTTCGCCCAGCGACTGCTGGCTCTAATTGCACTATTCGGTCGACCGGCAGGTCAACCAAATAAGTCGCGACTTCAGCGATCCATAATTCGGTCGATTGATCGATTTACCGAAGTAGCTTCTGCCAATTTTTGGCCTCTGTCGGTCGACCGAAGTAGCCTTCTGCCGCTTTCTGGCAAACTTCGATCGACTGAATTGGTTACTGCCTATTTTTGAGACTGTTAATAACTTTAAACATAAATATTATATAAGGATTATCCCCCATTTGGATTCAATAAAAATATCTAAAAAATCAAAATCCTTAAGAATCAAAATCTAATTTTTGGGGTCTAGTACAAATTTTCCGAAAACGATTTTTTTTTATAAATTTTTCGGGTCAAATAAGGGTATGCTAAAGGCTTCCATAAAATCCTTAAATATACATCGTCATCTAATTTCTACCCAAGGAATAATTACCCTCATTTTTTATGTGAGGAAAATGTCTAGGACATATAGCCTTCCAAGGTGCTCCCTAGGCTTAGTGAGTTTCAGGGCGGTTTTCGGATTTTTATGTTTTGGGGTTCGGGATAGGTTTTGGATTCTTTGCATCATAAAGAGGATTTACAATATAAACTAGACACCCTAAACCTAAACTCTAGCGTCGTCGTGTGCTAATCGATATGGAACCTGAAAGATTTCTCAAAGAAATATTAGTTCCTTGTTTGTTATCATCAAAACCGAGATTAAGACCAAGGTTGAAAACCTTAAGCCAACAAGGATTATCCCCCATTTGGATTCAATAAAAATATCTAAAAAATTAAAATCCTTAAGAATCATAATCTAGTTTTTGGGGTCTAGTCAAATTTTCGAAAAACAAAAATTCTATAATCTCCCGGGTCAAGTATGGGTAGGCTAAAGGCTTCCATTTTTTTTTAAAAATACCTCGTTATCTTATTTTTACCCAAGGAAAAATTACCGCCATTTTTTATGTCAAGAAAATATCTAGGTCATATAGCCCTCCAAGGAGCTCCCTAGGCTTAATGAATTTCAGGACGGTTTTCGAGTTTTCATATTTTGGGATTCGAGTTTGAATTTTGGATTCTTATGCATCATAAAGAGGATTACATCACATTCTAGACACCCTAAATCTAAACTCTAACTTCCCGAAGAATCTCGAGCGTCTACGAGTATCCTTGTCGATTTTTCTGATTTCTTTGATTTTTCCGATCGAGGGCGTCGAGCGCTAACCGACTTGGAACCTGAAGGATTTCTCAATGAAACATTAGTTCTATTTTTGTTATCATCAAAACCAAAATTAAGACCAAGGTAGAAAATCTTAGGCCAACACAATCCCTCGGCATTTCTTTCCAGTTCTTCTACTCGCCCTACCATCAATATCTGGCATTGCCGACTTGGTCATCCGCATAGTAAAATGCTGCATTCTACAATATCCAAGCTTAAGCTTCTATTTCTCTCTACAAGCTTTGATCACTGCACTGCTTGTGCTTGTAATAAAAGTCATAAGAAGCCATTTTATACATCTTCTATTAAAAGCAGCAGGCCATTAGAACTTCTTTATTCGAATGTATGGGTCCTGCCCCTATAGTTTCCTCTGATGGCCATAGATACTACGTCATCTTTGTTGATCATTATTCAAAATATAGCTGGTTGTTTTCGTTAAAAAATAAATATGATGTTCTTCATGTCTTTTCTACCTTCAAAACACTCG
Organism: Canna indica; assembly: GCA_034359265.1. Lineage (NCBI taxonomy): Eukaryota > Viridiplantae > Streptophyta > Magnoliopsida > Zingiberales > Cannaceae > Canna > Canna indica. The sequence continues at coordinate 68,709,471 of CP136894.1, read as the reverse complement.
TGGAAAATTATTTTGGACTCTCCATTAAAACTTTATATACATATGGGGATAGCGAGTACATTGCACTTCATCAATTCCTAAACTCTCATGGCATTCAACATCTATGTACTCCTCCATACACACTCCTCAACGAGTCAACCTGACTGAAAGAAAACATCGTCATGTTATGGAAACATCACTGACTCTGTTATATCAAGCTTTTGTCCATTTACATTTTTGGCATCTAGCTTGTTCTACTGTGGTTTATCTAATCAACCGCATGGTGACTCCAACACTAAAGAACAAATCACCATTTCAATGCTTATTTGGTGACTCGCCAAATTATCTCAACTTAAAAATCTTTGGATGTCTTTGCTTTCCCTGGTTAAAACCATATGCTCATAATAAATTTGATCTCAAATCCAATCCACGTGTCTTTCTTGGCTATTCAACAAAGCATTACTACTACATTTGTCTTGATCCTGAAACGAATAATACATTTCTATCAAGACATGTTGAAATTGTTGAATCCAAATTTCCATTTTCCTACCTATTGGCAACAACACCTAGAGCAACTCAAACTTTCATAAACTCTCGGCTAGATATTGTTCCTGATAGTCAAGTCATCATTCCCTCTTCACCTCTTAATCCACCTATAGCTCATTCTCATTCAGATATATGTTCACCACCTCCCAATCGGGATATTACTCATTCATTACAGGAACCTCAACCATTGGCAGCAGCAGGTGACATCCTTCGATCACGACCACAAAACTCCACTCACCCAGAAAGTTCTTCTCAACCATCAACTTCTCCTCATCCACAAGCTCTGCCTCAACCATCAGCTCCACCTCAACCACCAGCTCAACGAATAATACAAATCAGGTCCCAATCCAATATTTTTAAACCTAAAGTTCCCACTGACTCTTCGACCTTAATGGCATCAACTATCCACTCTTCTATTCCTAATACTTACAAACAAGCTGCTAAACATCTAGAATGGCAACAAGCTATGCAACAGAAGTTTGATGCCTTAGTTAAAAGCAACACTTGGACTTTGGTTCCTGCTACCAAAGAGCATAATGTTATTGGATGTCGATGGGTGTTCAGAATCAAGTAGAAACAAGATGGAACAGTTGATAGATTCAAATGGAGACTTGTTGCAAAAGGTTTTCATCAACGTCCTGTCATTGACTTTAAAAATACATTCAGTCGTGTTATTAAACAAACTTCTATTCGACTCATTTTAACTCTTGCAACAAAACTTCACTGGGACATGTTTCAACTGGACGTGAACAACGCATTTCTACAAGGCACCTTGAAGGAAAATGTATTCATGCAACAACCACCAGGATTTATCAGTGTAGAATATCCAAATTATGTCTGCAAGCTTCAAAAGGCCATCTATGGCTTAAAACATGCTCCGCATGCTTGGTTTACTTAGCTAAAAAACTATATACATGAAATTGGTTTTCAGAATTCTGCTTATGATACCTTGCTTTTCTTCCTACATAAACAGCAGTCGCTAACTCTGTTGTCGATTTATGCTGACAACATAATTTTGACAGGTTCTTCTACCAACTTGATATCTGATATATATATATCGTAAGCTATCATCTCGTTTTTCTTTAAAAGAATTGCAACCTTTGAGCTATTTTCTGGGGATAGAAGTGAAAAGAACAAATGTAGTCATTGTTCTTTCTCAACAGAAGTATATATCTGATATTCTTCAAAAATTTGAAATGCATGAGTCAAACAGTATGAAGACTCCAATGTCTGCTTCTGCTAAGTTGTGTTTGAAGGATGGTTCGCAGTCTGCTGATCCAACATTATTTAGACAAGTAATAGGAGCATTGTAATATTTGTCTTTGACTCATCCAGATATTGGATTTGCTGTCACAAGCTTTCTCAGTATATGCACTGTCCTTCAACATTGCACTGGCAATATTGTAAGAGAGTCCTAAGGTATCTATATGGAACAACAAACCTGAGAATTTTACTAAACTCTGAAGCTTTATTTAACATTGATGCATACTCTGATTCTGACTGGGGAGGGGATATGATGATCGCAAGTCTACACGTGCTTACATCATTTTTCTTGGCAATTCTCCCACCAGCTGGAGATAAAAAAAAATAGAGAAGTGTTTCCAGGTCATCTACTAAGGCCGAGTATAAGGCACTTGCTAACACAACGGTAGAAGTAACTTGGATTACTAATCTAGTCAAGGAGTTGAACTACTTCACCTTACCTACTCCAACTATGTTTTGCGATCATCTTGGAGCTACCATCCTCACAAATCAGCCTAGTAGCCATAGCAGAATGAAACATGTTGAATTAGACTATCATTTTGTCAGAAATCTAGTTGTAGCCAATTAAGACTATTTTAGTTCAACACATTTCTGCAAGTCTTCAGCTCGCAGATACCTTAACAAAAGCCACTACAATAGTCTTGTTTTTTGAGCATCAAAACAAGATGGGCATTGTTGAACAGCCCATCTTGTGGGGGGATATTAGTGTAATTAACACTCTCTCTATCTCTCATCCCTTGTAGTCACATCAACTACAACATACAACACACCGAGTCATCACTGGCCACGTCATCTATGTGATCAGTGTATTATTTTTCACTAGGAGTTTGTTACGTATGTTATTATTTTTCCACTTTCTTTTTGTTACTCAGCGCCTTTATAAATTGATATAAATAATTGATTCAATTTAATTTAGAATATTTATCATTTTGCATCATTCTATGTCTCCATTATAATTTAGTTAAACTTTTTCAGTCCAGATCAATTTTGAAAATAGTTTTTAGAATTTGATATCTTAGGTTAATTCTAGAGATTTATCACACGATTATTGAATTTTTTTCAAATACTATTATTACATTTTTTGCATTTAAAACCCGTGATTGAATTGCGGCTCTCCGATGAAAAACACGTGTTAAGCTGTGCTTACGTGATATAATATTGAAAACTTTCTGACAAATGAAAAAGAAATTTGTGGATTTTTGTAACTCCTTTAAAAAACAGTATATGCATGCATGCGAAACACACAAAATATTGAATAATATAATATATTAATTAAAGACAAACTAATCAATTTGATTTATAAAAATTAACAAAATAAAATAATAGTTACGGTCATATGTCTAAAAAGAATCTAAAATCCAACTCGGTCAAACTCAATTAAAAAAACTTGAAATTCTTTTCAAAATTCTAATAATAGGCTCATGCTTTTCCTGACCTAAATTTTTTTAAACAAATTAGATTTTCTGTTAAAAATTGAATTACTCGATAATTTATCATCATTGCAATAGAGATGATAACAAAATAGATATTATATGAGTATCATATTATCTGCATATGTATCACACTTCACATTCACATCTACAGCATATTCGTATTGCATCGATATTCGTATTATATTTAATAAAAATATATTTAATAAAAAATAATATATTTTTATTATTAAAATGTATAACAATCGATAAGTTATTAGGGTTTTATAAGTAATAATGCGATGCGGATTCACATTCACATCACATCCATATCCACATTGGCATTACATTCACATGAATAAAAAAAATTAAATTCATATCTACAGCTATATTCGCATTGTAGGTGCAATTTTTATTCCACGAATGAAGATAAAATCATCCATCCATATTATTTTCAATTTAATCTTTTTTTATATTACATTATTTAGTTTATTTGTGATCATGTTTCAGTCAAAGAGAAACTTTTCTTCTTCTTCTTTTTTTTTTGTTGGAAGAGCCGTCATGTAGATACACGTGGCGACCATTGACAACTCGATGGTGGGTATAATTTGTATAATTAAAAAATTGTTTTTCAACGAAATTGAATATATGAAAATTAGAGACGTATGCATTATTTTAATCCACGCGTTTTTATGGTGGCTAAAGTATAATATTGCAAGGAGGGTTGACCTTGAAACAAACATTTTATTCCAGATAGATTGACAAAGTCCACTCATCCATCGAGAGAATTATGGATGTCATGAATTTTATTCTACTATAAATATAACTATTTTTTTTTCATTTTGGAGAATTTATCATAAGTAATGGAGCATAATGCAAAATCACTATACTCTACCAACTCGATGATATTGTCACTAGAGGTGGCAAAACGGGCCGGCCCAGCACGATAACTCCGTGGGCCAAAAATTTTCGGCCCGACTCGCGAGCTAGTTTATCAACTAAAAATTTATATTAAAAAATTAATTTAAAATATTTGAGAGACTAAATAAGCACAAAATATGATATTTCACATGAAAAGTTCTATGAATTAATTTCACCTTCAATTTTAAAGTACTAAACTAAACTTGAAATTAATTTTTTTAATACTTAGCAGGCCAAACGGATTAGGCTGACCCGATAAGAGCCAGCCCGCGTCAGCCCGATAAGAGCTGTCCGCGTTGGCGCGCAAGGTTATCGTGCGGAGTCGGCCCGGCCCGCAGTTATCGTGTCGTGCTCATTTCTGCCACCCTTAATTGTCACATGACGAGCTTGGTCCTGACTCACCTCTGCGGGCCAATGAGTTGGCCAAGGGTTAGGATTGACCAGCCACTTCAGGCCAATGGGTTGGCACTCGGATCTGCCCAAAGTCCTACGAGAGGGTGCTGACTTTTCATGTGCTGACAATTTTGCTTTTGGTACAATAATTTTTATTTTTGTGATATATAAAAAGTGAGAAGTAGAATGAGATAAGAGCCCTTTTATTTTTAGCTAAACTTTAGCTACACTTAATCGTCGAAGGGTGTCCTAAAGGGTAGAGTTGTTCACGGGTGGAATTGGATCGAGTTTAAAGAAAAAAATTGATCAATCCAATTAAATGTAATCAGGTTGGGTTTGGTCAGATTTAGAACTTTTCAATTCTCAAACTCAACCCGACCCCACCTCAACTAGGTCGGGACAGGTACTCGGGTACCCATTTAGGCGCCACTGTTGAAAATGAAGGGCGATCAAGGATTGCGGAGCACCGATGAGGGGTTGTGATGGTTCAACATTGCTTTGCACCGATGAGGGATTGCATAGTAGCAAGGGGGTGGGCGTCAGTGTTGAAAATGAAGGAGTGCCAATGTTGCGGAATAGCGAGGCGAGGGATTGTACTCAGTGGTCGGCAGGTTGTGGAGCATCGGAGCATCGAGGGGAAGGGGACTATTGACTACGTGTTTGCGTGCATGAGGTGAGGGGAAGGGCTGCACGCACATCAACGTGAGGCAAAGGGGAAGGGGAAACCTAAGTGGGGGAACCTTAAACGAGTTTAACGATTTTAGCGAATTAAGTAGTAAGTCTGATTGGTGATCTTAAAAAATATTTAAAAAATCCAAAAAGTTGGGTCATCTAGTCGGGTATCAGATTCCAAATTCTAGAATCCAAGATCCGACCCAATTATAGTTGAATTTGGTCGAACGTTATCCAAATAGACTCAATTATACTCACCTAATTTAGCTCAAACTATTTGAGTTGGGTCGGATTCTCGAGCTCATTAGGTATATCCGACATAATGAATAATCCTACTAAAGGGCTCAACCCCGAATGGATACCTCTACATGTTGGATTCGACTCAAACTGAACCCTACTTGAGCAAAATTAGTCAGGTCACATATATCATTAAAAATTGTTATCCTACAAGATCTCGATTTATCTATTTTATTTTTACTACAATATTATTTCTCAACTTTAAGTTAGCAATTTTTTATTTATAATTAGTGTTTGATTATGAATATTTTAATATTAAATATTATCCCTATTTATTTCGCATCAATTTTAATATATATATATATATATATATATGAACACGAATTATGAAAATGAGTTTTTAACTCAAAATTGAGGGACGATAATACAATTTCAAAAACTTAAAGGAGTATGATCACCTATTATTGTATGTTGTCTAGAGATCTAAGATTTGAACCCTAATAGGATAATCTATTATGACTTTCTATTTTGGTTATTAAAAAAAAATAGTGCAAGTATACATAGTACAATAATTTTGGTTTTCCATGACATTACAAAAGTTTTGCCATCATTTCGGAACCTTTTAAATCCTTACTAAACATAGTGAAATAATATCATGCAAAAGAAATTTAGAATTTTCCGTTGTGCTAATATTTAGTGTACTTTTATTTGGATGAATTTGAAGAATTCCAATTGATTGTACAAATGAGAGATATAAGTATTTGATTAAAAATAAAAAAAAATCAAAGCTTAAATGATAGTTTAGTCCAAGTTAACTAAATGAGGTCCATCTGCTCTTTAGGTAGACTCAATAAACAACATTTGTATTATTAAAATTTTTTTAACAAAAATAAAAAGACATATGATCATACTAAAATTTGAATTCTAAATTTCTAAGTAATGTTCAACATGTTGGCAACAACTGTGCTATCCATAGTTAGCAGCATTTGTATTGTTAATTGCGAGTATCATAATTGATGATAATATCTTATATAATTTTTAAAAATTTATGATTCAATTTTTAATATGATCAATTTTTTTTTTTTTTAAAAAAAAAAAGCACTTGCGTCTCTTTCAAACTTAATTTAATAGTTGAATTAATTTTTCCATAATTCAGAGTCAACAATGTTCAACTGTGCAAAGGGAGGAATTATTCAAATGTAATTTAGTTGAATAATGACATTATACATTATATTTTTCCTGAACCAGAGACTTTGAACTTTTAAAATTAAATTCAAAGTATGAATAATGAGTTGAATTGAAATGACAATTTTATCCGCTCAACTATGATCAGATTTTACATCCGATATATATTGGATACCCAATTTGAAAATATTAGGTCTGGATAGAAAGATAACGGTTATATTACTTTTATTAAGATTAATTACAATCATATATCGTAAATTTTAAGAGTATTTCAAATTATATTTAAAATTTAATCATACTTTTCGTCCTCATATATCCTAATTTTAGTTTTAATTTCTATAGTTTCAAAATTTTGATTTTAGTCCTCGCACTTTATTTTCGTTTAGGATTTAATCTCTACCGTCACATGAGGCCTAAACGGAGCTAACGTGGATAACATGTGCTGACTGAACATTGTTGACGTGGAACCTGCATGAACCAACTTTGTAAACTATGATGACTAAAATCAAAATTCGAGTAAACTACGATGACCAGAATTATTACTTTTCCTAAAAAATATTAAAAAATCATAGAATATTTTTTTAATTTATTTATAAATAATTATAATATATAAACATATTAAAATTGAACAAACTATAGTAATTTACATTAATTTGGGTGGATTTAAACCGACGTCGTCATTAATTAGGCATCAGTTTTTATTCGTTAATTACCTTGATTTAGGGTGAATTCCGTAGTGGCTGCAGAATTCAAAAATATGCTCTCCCGATCTGCTCATCTCTTCACTGATCACATCATTATCTTCATTTTAATCCTAAATTTGGCGCATTCAATGCAGTTAAAATTAGATTTCGAACGTCAAAAAAGTATCGATTTTTACTCTAATAAACGTCGATTTTTCATGCATTTGCTGTAGTGGCAACACAATAATATAAGGTTATTGCTATAATTTCCTGGGCATTGTTAAGAGATATTTAGAGTTATAGAACATACTATAAATATTAATGTGTTCCATATTCAATTAATGTGTTCAATGCAAGAATATGAAATTAGATATTCGTACCTTAAATAAAAAATAAACCAATCTTGTAAATATTAAATCAGATGAGCAGATCAGGAGAGCAAGTTTTCGAATTATGCAGCTACTGCGGAATTCACCCTACACCAGGGTAATTAACGGATAAAAACCGATGTCTAATGACGACGTCGGTTTAAATCAACTCAAATTAACGTATATTACTGTAGTATGTTCAATTTTAATTTTTTTATATATTATAATTATTTATAAATAAATTAAATATATATCATATGTTTTTTTTGTTTTTTTTAGGAAAAATAATAATTTTGGTCCACATAGTTTACTTGAATTTTGATTTTAGTTCTCATAGTCTATAAGATTTTGATTTTAGTCATCATAGTTTACAAAATTGATCAATGCAGGTTCCACGTTAGCAATGTCCAATCAGCATCTGTTATCCACGTCAGCTCCATTTAGGCCTCATGTGACGGTAGAAACCAAATCCTAAATGAAAATAAAATGCTGGCACTAAAATCAAAATTTTAAAATTATGAGGACTAAAACTAAAATTAGGATAAACTATGGGGACCAAAAATTAAGTATGATTTTCCCTTATTTATATCAACAAAGTACTCTAAATTTTATTTTATTTCAATTATATCTCATATCATTCAAACGTTGTTTGAGTACTGTAGTAAATAAGTACTCCGATCAATGTATTAGTGTTTTATGGGTTCAATCCCTAATAATAGTATTTTATGTGTTAATTTTCATGTTTATGTGCTTTGTAATGTGTCATGTACGTGCGTATGTTTCAATGTCTGTGCACTCCTTGTAATGCGCCTTGTGCGTATGTTCACACGTTTGTTATAAAGTTATTTTAAATTAAAAAATTAATAATTTATTGACAACATGAATAAATTTGCTTCACAAGTTAAAATAAAATAGAATGTCAAACAATAACTTTACATGAGAAAATTTTGTCATATTAATGGGGGTGCTCTTGATACGGACTATCCAACCCGTTATGTTATAACTCGGCCCGTTTAAAATTATTATATATTTATAAGTTTGGAGAGCACTTCGTTTTTAGAGGATATTATGTATTTTGGGGGCTAGGATTTCCTCTTTGTGTACTTGTGCTCTTAATAAATAGTAAAAATCTCCTTATTTGTTCGTGGATGTACGAATACTATTCGTTGTTTCGAGTCATATAAAGTTTGTGTGTTATATATTTTGTTTTTTATTCTTTGTTTTTTTATTTTGTTTGTCAATCTTTTCCCTACAAGAATCATAGGTGGAGTCTACTCGTATTCAACCTCGAGCCATCCACCCTATAACAAAATATATAGCCCTCATCTTGGTCCCACCACGTAAGCCTACTTGTGTTATTGGAAGGCAGCATGTCATCATCCACTTAGATCCTACCACCACGCGCTTTATCTTGTCTTCAAGTATGCTTATCTTGATAGATTTCAGTGGCCTTTTCGTTGACCAAGAACACGCTCGAATCAAATGGGTTGACTTCTTACTCATTTAAGGAACCAGGATTTTGGGGTCAAGTTTACGGTAAAAAGAAACAACTAGCTAATTGCAATTGCAATTCATGAATCCTTTTTATTTAACTCAACCTAGAAGGTCCTAGATTTCGTTTTGAGTCAAACATCCGAAATTTTAATTGACTTCATCGTTGCTTTGTTCTCTTGTTGCAATCTTGTAATTGTAAATATGAGTAAAATTAATAATTTTTAATGACCCATCATATTGACACATTAGATTAGATGATACATATATAATTAACGATGTTTTATATAGGAACTTATGTAAAATCAACAAATCTTTTAATTATTTTGTAAAATTACTATTTCAATTGACCATTCTCATGTAATCCTCGGATGGTGGCACACGCTAGCCACGCGGAAGCAAAAATAGAGAAATAACACAAGTAAATTTAAATTATAAAAGGATGCACTAGTAGAAATATTGTAATTTGTGATGATATTCTGTGACGACAAATGAAGCGATCGCAGATGCAAAAGTTTTACGACAGTTGAGAATGATCATCACACTATCGAAATAGTTACGGTGGAACGACGACCGCGGAGTCGGCCGTCGCAGAATTGAGTACTTAGTGATGACAAGGTGATCGTGTCGCGATCGAATTTTACAACCGTCACATGTCGTTGCAAAATTGTCATAGATCAAATATTTCAAATCGCACACGATCCATCGGCCCCATATATATAGAGCAATCGAAACCCTAGAGACTGCAGGCTATGGTTTTTGGTGGCGATGGCAAAAGAGGAGGGCCGACTAGCCCTCCCTTCCATTCGTCGTGAATTCGCGAAGGGTGGGAGGGGCGCCGACCCTCCCTAATGCCGCGCTAGAGAGAGAAATAATAGGTAGTTGACACGCAAATCAAGATCCTTTTTTATCTTGATTTTTATTTAAAAATTGACACACAAAGATAATAATAAAAAATAATAGGTAGTTGAATGTTTCTCAATTAATTATTATGTGCAAGAAAATGTCAATGTTCATGTGGGAAAGAATGGGTTGTGGTGGGCTTGAAACAGGCCACGTTTTGAACAATTTAAACAATGTGAATTTAGTCGGTTGGTTGAAATTAAAACAATACTATATAAAACATGTGATTTAGTTTTAGAAAGCAATTATATACTTGTTTGAACTGCATAGATTATTTCTAATAAAATAAATAAACGAAAAGGAATAATACTCAATTAGTCAAATAAAACAAGACATGTGATATACATTGGAGTTGATTTTTTTTCCACGGTGGTATCTTTCCAATTTTGTTCCTTTCCATGTGGAATTGATCCATCTAAAAGTTTGAAGTTATTGATTGGTCTAACTTGACATCTAATATTTAGAGACACTAAAATGCAATGGCAAACTTATAGTCTAATCCAGGAAGGTCGAACCCCTTAATCTCCATATCTATGGCCTCCAAGCTCCATTAGCACTGCGTCGAGGCTTGTGAGTGGCTAATTATGCTTGAGACTGAAAACCCAACCAAAAGCTTCTCTTGCTCAACTCAAATATTGATACAAATGTGAAAATTTGAATATATAAATGGTTCAAATAAAAAAAAAACGAGACAAAATTGTTAATTTAACAAAGTTGAGGATATATTCATTAATTTAACTTAACAATACAACATAAATTTGAAATATTGAATAGAGAATTACAAAGTACTACTAATCTAGCTGCATTAGGTTCCGATCTGATAGTTCATCTAAATAATACAATATAAATTAAAACTTTGTTTTAACCTTTTTTTTTACTAGAATATAAAATGCATTAAAAAGAATCCAAAATATTCACGATCAACGGATCCTCAAGTTTCGGTGGCCTAACAAATAGTCAAACAAAACGGTCCTTGAGGGCCCGAGCCTGATTTGCTACCAAATCAGTAGCTTTGTTACATTCTCGGCGGTAAAAAATAAATTTAGTATAGTTAGACAGTGATTAGAATGTCAGCAATCAATGTACGAATACACCAAGGTCGGCCAAGGAGCTCACTAGTGCATTGATCAGTACCTCACAATCAGACTCAATCACAAATTGACTAAGATTCAAAAACTCAGCACTCAAAAGGGCTTCACGAATAGCATAAGTTTCCAAGACTAGTGTATTATCTCCCTCCAAAAATGAACCAGAAGCCTCCAAGCACCGACCCTAATCCGAACGAAGAACGAGACTAATCCCACCCGCACCATCACAGGAGTAAGCATCGCAATTAATTTTTAAGCAATTCCTAGCTTGGAGAGGGAGGGGGGGGGGGGACGAGGTTGCACGAGATAGTAATATTTCCCTCGGGATTTACCCTGGCCCGCGGAGGAGCAGCAAAAGCTACAATCTGGTTCACCAAACCGCTGGGGGTAGGTTGCCAAGCCTTGAACAACACCCGATTCCTAGCGTGCCAGATGAGGTCCAACCCAGACCTAACATAAGGCCCAACCCGGACCAAACCATCTATCCGGGCCCTAGAGGTCCAGTCAGCCCTATCTAAAAAAGAAAAAGAAAAATTAATGAAAATGACCCGCACTTTGACGTTTGTAACAAATATGACCCACACTTTTATTTGAAACAATATATACTCAAACTTTTAAAATTATAACAATAGTAGACTCCCGTTAAATCTCTGTTAATTTACATGTTATCTGCTGACGCGGAACGACACATCATCAGATAAAAATTATTTTTAAAATACAAGATGCCACATCATCCTTAATCCTACGCGGCATAATTTTTTAAAAATATTATAAAATATTAACTAATCCACGTCAGCTGCCACACTTAAACCTAATATTTTAAGTAATAAATTAAATCTAAAAAACCCTGCCACCCAAATCACTCGACACCCCGCCCAAATCACTCGACACCCCGACAAATCCGTCGACCTAGTTGTTCTTGTCACCTGCTATTGTCGTCGGCGCCTCACCGCCTCACCTCGCCTGCCGTTGTCGCCTCACATCGCCTAATTTCTTCGGCGCCTCACCTTGACAGCTTTACCATTCTCGCCGCTCCTCACCCCGAAGGTATTTGTTTTATTATTTCTTGATAATTTTTTTGATCTTTGTCGAATCCTTGCATTCTTCTTGTAGCCCCTTTGCTGGATCCTTGCGATCCTCCTACCAAATGAAGGTTTTTTTTGGATTTGAACCCTAGATTTTAAACTATCAACGCATTGAAAACTCTAAATTTTAATTCATATCCTGATAATCTGTATGGTTTAAAATTAATTAGTCTGTATTGTTTGAAATCTGTATATCATTATTGTTTGAAATAAAAATATATACTGTATATAGTATTTTATACTGATATATATCGGTATTTTATATGAATATATATATATTTGTATTGTTTGAAATATGTACATCAGTATTTTGATGCCGATATCATTATAACCAACTAGCATTTTACTATACAATGGCATCAACATCAAAATCAAAACGAATATCAACGGAGATCGATGAAGTATCTATAACCTTGTCAATGTCTCCACCATTGTGTGATCATAAGCTCGCGGCCTGCTTGTTAACTTCAAATACGAAGAAAAATCTCTGAAGACAATTTTGGAGAAGCATACATTGGATGGTCTATCTATTTAGAAATATTTTTAATAACAACTTTTTGTAATGACTTCTAACTTCAATTTTCTTTTTTAATAGGATGACGATTGTGATTTCTTTGAGTGACGTGATCTTGAGTATTCTGGACGAGCAAAGGAAGCTTTGCACTACTTGACTATCAATAAAAATAATCTCAAACAACACATCATACTACTTCAACGGAAGAACGATATTCTTGAAAAGGAGAACAAGAGGCTTCAAGAAAAATGCATAGTCATGAAATTCTTATTGTTGCTTTGATTGTAGTATGCATTACTACTTATAAACTCATGTAATGGTTGGTTGGGTTGTAAGACAAGCTAATATTAGTGGTCATATGTAATTAATACTTTAATTAGTGGTCCTATGTATTATGTAAGACAAGCTAATGTTAGCGGTTCTATGTAATTGAACCTATCAGTATCAGCATATTGTTTTTGTCATATTCATACTTATGTTTTTGTCATCAGGTGTTGTGGTTCTAGAAATTCATACTGCTAGTGCATTTTACATGAAAAGTACTGTTGTAACAGTATCATATACTGATATTGAGTATCAGTATCATGCTGATACTAATACTGTTGTTATCGGTATCAATATCAACTGATACTGATGTTGTTGTTATCAGTATCAATATCAGTGATACTGATACTGATAACAAATACTCAACAGATATTAGCAAATATTGATAGCAAACGAAGGCCTAGCTTAGCAGGTCAGGTCTTGGCTCAGCAGACTCAACAGATCATAGCTCGGAAATAAGACCGGGAAAAGGCTGATACTGATACTGATACTGCATTGTTATCTGTTGATACTATTGACTCAACTGATACTGATATTGATCAAATATTGATATTATTGGCTCGGGATACTGATATTGAACAAATACTGATACTGTTGGCTTGGAAACAAGACCTGGAAAATGTTGATATTGATACTGATATCAAATACTCAGTATCAGTTGATACTGATACTATTGTTATCAGTATCAGTTGATACTGATACTGTTGTTATCAGTATCAGTATGATACTGATACTGTTGTTATCAGTATCAATATCAATGATACTGATACTGATAACAAATACATATACTGATAACAAGTCTTGGCAGGTCAGGTATTGGCTCAGCAGACTCAACAGATCACAAATATACCGATAACAGTATCATATACTAATAACAAATACTTAGTATCAACTAATTCTGATATTGTTGTTATCAACCATTGGACCAAATATACTGATATTGATACTGTTATAGTATCAATCATTGGACCAAATATACTGATCACAAATATACTGTAACAATATCATATACTGATAACAAATACTAAGTATCAACAAATACTGATATTGATATTGTTGTTATCAGTATTAGTATCATGCTGATACTGATACTGTTATAGTATCAACCATTGGACCAAATGTAATTTTTGATAATATCATTTTTGATAATACACATAACCAAATATCATTTTTATATAACCACACCAAAAAGCTTTACAATATCAATTCATTTGTTGGATAACAGTTTCAAAATGTTGGATATCAATTCACATAGCCAAATAACTTTAAAATAACCACAGTTTCACCTTTCTCGTATCAAAAAGCTTTACAATAACAGCCACATATCAACATATTACAATAACAACCACATATCAACCAAATGTGGGTATCAAAATAACCAAAATAATCAAAATAACCAAATGCAGTATCAATTTGTTGGATTCATAGGTGATGTTTGGGATCCTTGAAATAGTTGCCGACTTCCTTCAATTGGTTGTTGACTTCCTTGAGCTGGTTGTTGACTTCCTTGGACCCTCCTACCATGTTCATGAATCAACGAGCCACTCCACTCACCATGAGATGAGCATATCGATAAACTTGAGCCAGGCATCTAGAAAACGATTCAAAATGAAGAACATAAGGAACATACTGATAGAAAAAATAGGATTCAAATATAAAATTAAAATAGATGAGACAACTTACTCTAAAATAGGTATTTTCCGTTTCTTCACCAATTAAAACTCCAAATCCTTGAGACGCAATTGCTCGTTCTCTAGAAAACACATAGTATTTTGATGATACAAATATCAGTATATTTTAATTTTGATATGTACTGGGTGATATATAAATATACTGATATATTGATATATATACTGATATATAAGTATATTGATATATCAGTACATATCAATATATACTGATATATCAGTATACTGACATGTACTAATATATCAATATACTGACATGTATTGATATATCAATAATACTAATATATCAGTATATATATCAGTACATGTCATATGCTGACATGTACTGATATATCAGTATATTGTCATATATTGATATACTGATATATCAATATACTGATATATCAGTATACTGATAAACTGATATATATACTATATATATATATATATATATATATATATATATATATATATATATATATATATATATATATATATATATATATATATATATATATATATATATATATATATATATCAGTATATTGACATGTACTGTATACTAATATATCAGTATTAATATCAGTATATCAGTATACTGACATGTACTGATATATCAGTATACTCATTATATTAATATTTCAGTATACTCATAATATTACTGATTTTACTGATAATGTTGATATAACAATAGTTATATCTTACTGTTGTATAGCTAGAGACTCTCGCTCCCCGACTACCTCTTCCACTAGATCTAGCTCTACCTCGAGATGATGAAGGTTGGTTCATTTGTGTCTATTTAGATGATATATAAATTAGATATTATGAAAATAATCTATATATACAACAATGAAAAAATTATTAACCTGCGTATCTGTACGTGATGAAGATGCTTGGGCCCTTGTATGACAACTTCGTTTATTATGTCCAACTTGATGGCACAGCTTGCAAGTAATAATTGCACCTCTTCTAGACAATCTAGAAGTGCTGGATTGTTCTTCATTCATTTCTCTCCTTCTCTTTTTCTTTGGGCGGCCAGACATCTTTTTTACATGAGGAGGCAAAACAGGAGGCCCTTCAACTTCGGGCCATGTATCCTTCCCCGTCAAAGGCTCTAGTAGGAATTCATATGTCTTCATGTAGGCCTCTCGCTTATAGTATTTATCAACATATTGGTCCGGATCCTCTTTCAACCAAATTATGGATGAGATGGCATGTTTGCTCAGTATACCACATATATCCCAATACCGACATGAACATGCGCGATTCAACAGATTAACAACATATGACCTATCCAACTCTTGGACCTCAAATTTCATATTCCCTGCAGGAATAACATGGCAAAATCTTGTTTATGTCTTATTTTTCTCAAGTTTTTTCCGTATGCTTGGACATATATTGTCATTGCTTTTCAACATCATCGCTTTTTTAGATGAAATCCTCGCCATCAACATACGTCGGATGTCTTCAAGCATGTCAATTAGAAGCTTTGATCTTTCCCTCAAAATACTTCCATTGAATGTCTCACATATATTGCTCGTAACTACTTCGCATTTGCATTGTGGACTAATAAAAGTCTGACAAAATTTTTGCACTCCAATTGTAATAAAATCTTGAAATGCCGGTGGTGAAATAGCTTGAAGCGCATTCAACGCTCGTTTAAATTCGGACTCAGCAGTGCATCTAACAATTCTCCAAAAGGCCGATTTCAACACATGTCCATTGTGTTTCTTTTTCCAGTTTGCGTAAACATGTCTAGCATAATTTCGGTGCTCAGCAGCAGGAACTCGTTGTTTGATGGCATACTCTAGACCTTAACAAATATTTTAAAAAAAGTTAATGATATGCAAATCAGTATTAGTATTAGTTAATGTCAAAAAAATAGTTGTTTGATGAAATATCAGTATCAGTATACTGAACTCATATCAGTATATTGATATCATATCAGTATAAGATATCAGTATACTAAAATATTAGTATACCTGATATCACTATACTAATAACTGATATCAGTTCAGTATACTGATAACTGATATCAGTGTACTGATAACATATCAGTATACTAAAATATTAGTATACTTTGCTATAGGGAACTAATATTAGTGTCAGTTCATACTAAACTGATATCAGTATACTGAACTGATATCATATATAAAACAGATCTATTTAAAATAGTATAGTGATATGATATTATTTAAAACAAATCTATTTAAAACAGTATAAACTGATCTATTTAAAAGCAATACTTACTTTTTGTTGATCGCTTATAAGGGTCCAACCATACCCTTGATCAATACCCAAGTCATCAAATAAGAGCCCCAAGAACCAACTCTAAGAATCATAATTTTCTCCTTCTACGACGGCCCATGCTATAGGAAACATTTGATTGTTGCCGTCTCTATCGATTGCCGAAAGCAATTGTCCCCCAAGAAATGTTTTCAAAAAACAACCATCAAATCCAATGATGGGTCTACAACCATGAAAAAATCCATTTCTTCGAGCATCAAACCCAATATACAAACGTTTGAAAATAGGAGGTGCACATGTGAACTCCCGATCACACACAACACTAAACAAGCTTGTAGGATTCACCTTTCGAAGTTGTGCTATATACGAACCAAGCAAGGCATAGTGATCTTCAACTGATCCCCGAAGTCTTTTTAATGCCTCCCACTTTGCTCTGTAACTTTTCATTCTAGGGATAGTGATGCAGAATTTTCTGAGCAAGTCCTTCTCCATTTCTTCCACACCCCAATTAGGATTGCTCCTAAATTTTTCCAGATAATAATTGGCTATCCAACTTACTGTGGCTTGTCTATTCCTCATATTTCATGAACATGAGTGTTCATTAGTGTAGGCCTTAACCATCAATGTCTTCTCATTTGTCAACCAACTAGCATATGTCCTCCACGGGCAACCCATAATGCACTTAGCTTCTTTTCTTCTTTTGTTACTTTTGCTCCATTTGTTGTTATAGCCATTGACTAATGCATAATTTTGGACAGCTTGTTTAAATTCGCCACTAGAGCCAAATTTCATTCCAACTTCAAATTTCACATCCTTGAACTCAGAATTTGGATTATATACTTTGTGACGACGTTTTTTCCTCGTCTAAACATTCTCAGTGTATGGAACACCTTCTTGACTAGTCTCCGATGTAACGATTTCATCACTACTATTTTCATATTCACTGCTCCATTCAGTGCCTTGATCAATGGTGTTCTCTACGGTGTTCTCTAGATCATCATTCAATGTCGTTGGCTGAACTATGATGGGAACCTCTTCTGACATGTTATGCATTGGATCTTCAATAGTTACCGGTATGTTTGCAAGTGTTTCATTTGATCCACTATCATATGTTTCCATATTGTTCCTTCTATTCTTCTTTAAATCTCTACACATCACATATTCTTCATCAGTCAGTGAATCGAATTCACTAGATAATATATCATCGTCAGTTTCTCCCACAGGATAGTAGTATTCATCTTCTGATGACTCAACATTGGTATTTCTTGGTGTTTCCATATCATCCAGCCTCAATGCATGTTCATCATCATGCTGAAGTGCTTGTCCATCATTAGCTTCCACTACATGTTCATCATCATGCTGAAGTGCTTGTCCATCATTAGCTTCCACTACATGTTCATCATCTTGCAAAACTGATTGTTGATCAGTAGCTTCAACTAAATGTTCATGATCTTACATAAGGGACTGTTGATCATTAGCTAGTATCATAGCTGTTCGGTCTTTGTGTGCATTGTTCGGTATGTTTTCGTCTTCACTACTAATGAACACATGCATCATATAAGCAAGACAATTAGTAATTAGTTCATATAATAAAGTATAATATACTAGTATTAACCTGCATCATATGCTAGTATCTTATGCAATTAGTTCATACTAATATTAACTTGCATCATATACTAGTATGATATAAGTATACTGATATCAGTATAAGTATACTGGTATTATACTAGTATATGATGAGGTTAAGTACCCTAGTATATAAAGTATACTGATATGAGTATTACTAATATAAGTATAAGTATACTTATACTTATACTTATACTTATACTTATACTTGTACCGGAGAGGAAGCTGAGGATCTATCTCCTCGTGCAGGTAAAATAGTCCTTCACCGTCGATTTGATCTTCGAACCATTGTATCTAGGATTAGGGTTCAGACGACAAGATTACATGACAAAAAATGGGTATCTCGGGCCTGCAAGGAATGTTAGGGGAAAGATTACCTTTGGGGTGAGGCGGCGGCGAGACCAGGCAAGAAATAAGGAAAAAAAAATAGCTTTAGGGTGACGCACCGGAAAGAATGGTAAAGCTGTCGATTTGATGCTTGTCGAAGTGAGGCGCCGGAGAAAATAGGCGATGTGAGGCGACAATGGCAAGCGAGGTGAGGCGGTGAGGCGCCGGCGACAATGGCAGGTGACAGGAACAACTAGGTCGACGGATTTGTCGGGGTGTTGAGTGATTTGGGCGGCAGGGTTTTTTAGCTTTAATTTATTACTTAAAATATTAGGTTTAAGTGTAGCGGCTGACGTGGATTAGTTAATATTTTATAATATTTTTTTAAAATTATGCCACGTAGGATTAAGGATGACTTGACATCTTGTATTTAAAAAAATATTTTTTATCTGATGACGTACCGTTCCACGTCAGCAGATTACGGGTAAATTAATAAAAATCTAATGGAGTCTACTATTGTTATAATTTCAAAAGTTGGAATATATATTTATTTCAAATAAAAGTATGAGTCACATTTGTTACAAACGTCAAAGTACGGGTCATTTTCATTAATTTTTCCAAAAAGAAATATTAACTCTAGAGGAGAGAAGGTCCCAAATGGATGCAGCAAAAGGGCATTCAGAAAACAAATGCTGAATAGACTTCAGGCCGCCTGAGCATAAAATACAGCTGCTCGAGCCAGCCAAACCAAATCTAGTAAGTCTATCTCTTGTAGGAAGCCTACATCTAACCAACTTCCAACAAAAAATCTTAATTTTTGGGGCAACCTGTAAACCTTACAAAAGATGCCACCTAGGGTCGGAAGGTAACTCGCGAAGCTCATGGTATCACTGCCTTAGCGCGCGGTAACACTGCCCCCAGTCGATCTTCCCAAATAACCGCCTTAGCGGTAACACTGCCCCCAGTCGATCTTCCCAAATAAACTCATCATCAATAGGTATCACCGGCAAGTGCAACCTCGAGACTAGATCCCCCAGCAAAGGCCCAAACATATGAAAACAAAGCTGCATATTCCAATTATGATCATAGATCAAATCTGAAACCAGAAAGTCCTTAGACAATCAATCAACGTTCAAAAAAGTTGGTTTCAAAGCTAAAGGAGCATCAAGAAGCCACTTATCTTTTAATGCATAGGTATTATTATCGATTTTTTTAAAAAAAAATAACAGGTGGCAGAAGATGGTACGCATCTAAAAAGATTCTCCAACTCCAAGAGCATTTAGCTAGGGAAGTAGATTGCGCATTGATAACACCATATTTTGAAGAAACTAAGCTCATCCAGGGGTTGGACTCCTTATTCAGGTAGGCAGAGACTCGTTTAGCTTGTAAAGCAACACAATGGATGCGCATGTCAAGGATACCTAAACCCTCATTTTCTTTAGGCGTGGTAACATCCTCCCACGCCACAAGGTGCATGGCAGGCTTGGCAGAGGTGTCAGCCTAGAAAAAATTCTTTGTAATGGATTCTACCTTATCCAAGAGAGTGTTGGAGGCCCAAGTCACTAAAAAGCTAAGGAGCGGTATAGCCCTCAGGACCGAGTTAATTAAAGTAGCTCTCCCAGCCTGAGAGATGAAGCCAGACTGCCAAGAGCTTAATTTGTCCTTAATGTGGTCAACCAGAAAGCTCAAACAATTAGCTGGGGTCCTTCTAGGGGCCACCATGGCCCCCAAATACTTAAACGAAAACTGACCAACCTTTATACCCAAGGAATCCTTGATAGAGTTAACCACCTGACGAGGAGTATCACGAGGGAAGAAAATTTCAGACTTGGAAAGATTAATGCTTTGACCAGTGAAATTGGCATAATCAGATAACACATTTTTAATAGTCCTAATGCTATGCTTGTTAGCCCTGGACATCAAAATTAAGGATGTTGTTCGTATACATAATATGACTATAGCTCGAGCCATTTCTAAGCTTGAAAGGGGTTAGCCGACCCTTATCCACAGCTTCATTTAACAAGGCAGAGAAGAATTGAGTCGTCAGAACATAAAGGTAAGGCGACAGATGATCGCCTTGCCTAATACCCTTGTTCGAGGTGAAAAAAGATGAGGTTGAGCCATTAATCAGACATGCAAAACTAATAGAGGTAATTCACACCTTAATCCACTCAACAAATTTAGGAGGGATGTATACTTCTCAAGCATAAAGAGGATCACATTCCAGGAGAGTTTATCATATGTCTTCTCTAAGTCAATTTTCATGAGAATGCAAGGATTACGGGACTTCGAGCCATAGATAGAGTGTGCCACTTCCTGGGCCACTAAAATATTGTCTTGAATGCTCCAACCTTTCACAAAGGCCGACTACTCAGTCGAGACCAACTTAGGTACCACCAAACATAATATGTTGGAGAGTACCTTGGACAAAATTCTATATGAGAGGGTACATAATGCTATAGGGAGAAAATCCCTGACCTCAGAAGGGTTCACATATTTTAGAATAAAAGTTAAAATGGTTTTGTTCCATTCCAGAGGAAGAAAAGCATGGTAAAGAAACATGGTAAAACAATCCAAAATAGAACCAAATATGGTAGACCAGTAACGGTTGTAAAACTCGGCAGTAAAATTGTCAAACCCTGGGATCTCGCCACCAGGTAGAGCCTTAACACCCCTCAAATTTCATCCAACGAAAAAGGTAAAATAAGACGCTCGCCAGAAGCAACATCAACATCTGAAAATAGAAGGTCATTTAGCATGGGAGAAAGCACCAAAGGCGAAGAAAAAGCCCACAAAGACTTATAAAATGAAAATTGACAAAATATCAGAGACCACATGAACAGTACCAGAGGGCCCCAAAATCGAATTAACAAAATTAGTTCTCCGGCGAATGGTAATGGCTCGATGAAAGTAAGCAGTATTACAATCACCATCCGTCGACCACATAACCTTTGATTTTTCCCACCATTTTCGGGAAACTTGGCGTTGAAGGGCATCAGCCTTCTTATACGAGATACTCAACTCAAGACTTTCTGCATCAGAAAGGCCCCTAGATGCATCAAACATTTCTAAAAAAGTTATTACATTCTCAACATCACACAGAGCATGTTCAA
The DNA here is from genome assembly GCA_034359265.1 of Canna indica. NCBI lineage: Eukaryota > Viridiplantae > Streptophyta > Magnoliopsida > Zingiberales > Cannaceae > Canna > Canna indica. The sequence goes on along the minus strand of CP136894.1, from coordinate 68,687,430 downwards.
TTACACCCAGGCAATTTTTATTCCACACAGAAAGGGCCGAACGAGTATACTTAAGGCCAAGGGAATACTTACAGTGCGGGCTAAGATAAGAAGGAACCTCGTTCCAAGCATTTTGAACAACCAGCTCGGACTCTGGATAATCGGTCCATAACCCTTGAAATTTAAAAAGCTTACTTCTACTACCAGGTAAAGCAATATGACATAACAAAGGGCAGTGATTAGAAATGTCGCGATTCAAGTGCTTAACCGAGGAACAGCTAAAAAAATGCATCCAAGCAGCATTACAAAAAAAAAAATGGTCTAATCTAATCATAATGCGGGAAGCACCAACACTATTATTACACCAAGTGTAAGGATTCCCTTGTGAAATCATGAAAATCTATAACCAGATTTGAAAGCCTAAAAGGAAGCCCCCCAGGTGAAGAACACAATTAAAATCGCCACAAATGAGCCAAGGAAAGGATGATAGAATGAAGTTATCAAAACTTTTCAAAAAATCTCGTCTAACATTCGGGTTTGTGCTAGCATAAACTGACAAAAATAAAAAAGATTCACAATCTAGAAACCCAAGAACCACAGTAAGACATTGAGAGCTAGTCAAAAGAGGTTGCACTTTTACCTCCGTCGACTTCCAAGCCAAAAGGAAACCACCTGATGAGCCAACCGATGGTTAAGAGACACCAAGCCAACCCCGCCCAAAGGAACGGATCAGCTTAGAGGCCCAATGCTCATCAAGATGCGTCTCCTGCAATGTGATATTGGAAACAGATGAGTTACAGATAATGGAAGGGAGGTATTCCTTTACCTGGCGGCGCCATGCACCCCAAGCATTCCAACAGAGGATGCTCATCGCGATGAAGCCAGTTCACGACCCGACGATTCCTCCAAAATAACACTAGAAACAACAGTCTCCACAGAATTAGGCGGAACATTGTCCTCAAGGCGCAAGCGCTTGGTGCGCAGCTGCAATGAAGGGGGAGAGCCTGCCTTGGGGGGCGAGGCGGCTTGGGAGGTTTACGAGAGGCAAGGCTGGAACCCTTTCGGTTATTAGACAATCGGTGGTTCGCTCCATACCTAAACACCAACTCATATGCCAACTGGTCGAACGTACGCGACTGTGGAGGATCAGATAAGGAAGCCACTGGCAAAGAGTAATCGAGTTAGAAAAATGCATCACATGAGAAGAGGCGGTAGGCTTACCCGAAGACGAGGCGGCAGTGATGGAGGACCGAGCTTTAGCATGTGCATGGGATTTAGGGGATCCCCCAAAATGTTGCAAACCATCCCCTGCAGCGCCACGTGGCATCCTAAAGGCCACATGATTCAAGACAAGCACCTTAATCAACGCAGGCGCCATTTCAGTGTACGTCAGGTGGCGCCGCATGAGGCACACTCGAAGTCAAACGCGATCTAGGGCAGAAGGATATCCCGAAGCGTCAGAGATGGGAACAGGCGACACATTCGGCATAGTCACATAGGGAGCAGAGGTCATACCAGCAACATCATGGCCTAACGAGCATTCGTTCGGGTGCAGCCACGTGAAATGGCTAATGACGATCAACAACGACCGCTCAAGCCATTGCAATGGCTAATGACATTCTTACGATCGCTCAGGTCGTTGCAAATGTGATATATTTGCAACGACTTCTTTAGGACCGCTCGACCCATTGCTAACAAGTGGCTGGCGCGAACGCGGCGCACAAATAAAATAACTTATTTGTAATGGCTTAATAAAGGCCATGTCGGCCGTTGCTAATGATATTATCACATCAGCAATAGCTTATTTATAGCTACTACATGTGTCACTCTTTAGTCGATGGCGCAAAAATAAAATACTTCTCAGCAAAGGCGTTGCAAAGGCCGCGCAGCCATTGTTGATGATATTACTTATCAGCAACGACGTTCTAACGGATGAGTGAGTCGTTGCTCATAAGTTTATTTAACTTGACCCCGATCGCGCCCGCTCCTTTCCCTCTGCTTCTTCTTCTTCTTCCTTGCTTCTGCCATCGTCGTCGCCTGCCGATCTATGCCCGTTGTCGTCGCCCACCGACGCACCCCTAACGCTACTCGCCGACGCCACCCACCGCCGAACCCTCTCTAGGTAATTTCAACCCCCCCCTCCCTTCCCTTCCTCCCATACTAGGGCCAACCAAAACCCTAGGGTTAGGGTTTAGGGTTTTGGCAGGCCGCTGGCGCTCGAGTCCACGGGACTCAGGGGTAGGAACAATGAGTTAGGGTTTTTTTAAACCTTAATTTTTTATTAGTTTAATTAAATCTGTTTAGATTAAACCATAATGTAGGTTGATTAAATGTTTAATGTGTAGATTAGATTAATATTTAATATTTTTTAGGTTAAATGTTTAATGCATGTTTAGATTAATTAGATTAATTTTATTTTTATATCTGTTAATTAAGTTTAATTTAGATTAATTAGATTAATTTTATGTATTAATCTTTAGATTTAGATTAATTAGAATCGTCCACTTTGGACTCACGCCGGAATCATCCTCTTTGGACTCGTGCTAGAATCATCCAATTTGAACTCGTGCTGGATTCGTCCACTGTGGACTCGAACCGAACCACAAATTTAGAAAATAATCATCCATCCGACGAGTTGATACGTTTCACGTACGCATCGATGAGTCGAATATGATTTAACAAAACCTTAGATCCGTTCGGGGGTTGTATGTTCGTGTAAAAGAAGTAGATGATCTTTTATACGATGTACTATCCTTGAGTTGTCCCTAATTGAATAATTTGGGAACATATTATTTGTATTGCACTTAGTTTTTTCTTTTAACCATTAACTCATTCTTAAAATTTGGCTATTGTATCTCTCTTGTTCTTCGATACGCGCCCAGATGATATGCGTATTCGGACAACTGTAGGGAGACGCTGCCGAAATTTAGAATGAAGTTAATGATTAAAAGAAAATTTTAGTGCAATATGAATAATATGAATTCCGAATGAAATATAATCATCTCACCTAAAGACATTAACTGAAGATATTGTCATTGATTGACAGAATCATGTCGGACAATCGAAGTTAGGGATGACAACGGTTCGGTTAATCGCACTTTTGGGGGTTAACCGAAATCAAAACCGGTTTCCAAACTTGCTAATCGAAACCGAAACCGAAACCAAAATTTTTATTCGGATAGAACCGATAATCAATTTACTAACCAGTTAACCGATATCAAACGAATAACTGATTCAAAGATTAATAATAAAACCGACTTCGAATATCGGTTAACCGTAAAAAACCAATAGTAAATGGATAACCGATTTTAATAACAAAATTAGTTTCGGATACCAGTTAATCGCAAAAAACTGGTAACCGAAACCGAATATATAATCAGTTTTGGTTACCGGTTAACCGCAGTCTGATAACTGAAATTGAACCGGTTTTAAATGGTTTTTCGTGGTTACTTTTCGAAACCGAAGTTGAACCGTAAATCCACTATCCAAAATCAAATTTTGCAGTTCGGTTAACCGATTTGAATTGTCATCCCTAATCGAAGTTGGATGTACCAACGTCTTGATCGTCGAGCTTTAACGAATGAGTTTTGATTAGGCGTAACTTATTTCTTAAATTTTGCCTATTCTAATGGAAATTCGTTAGCGTCGGTGGTAAAATCTGATGTCTGTGCCGTATTTGCATGAATGCACGATTTTTGGATCGGGAAACTATCACTCTGCATCTGTATAGCAAAGGATTTCCACCAAGATATTTTATATGGACTTGTCACGGGGAGTCACGTGAAGTCGAGACGTCGAGCAATCTTGTCATTTAGACACATGGTGAATCTTTCTCTGTTGGTGTTTCTTCATCCAGTCCATCTAATCCATATAGAACTATAATACTTGATAGTCTTGGAGGTTAATTCCAGCTGAATGATACTATGATACTTGATCCTTCGGCCGTCGAGGCTAGTTCATCGAGACGCAGACGACCACGGCGGGCCGAACAGGATTCAGCCTCCGCCAGCCGCGAAACAACGCTGACTTATTTCTATGATTGGTGAGCGGTAATGTATTATGAATTATACATAATTCATTATATCATAATATAATATTATACTTTATTTTTGTTGTGCAAGTTCGAGCAGGAGGATGTCCCTAGGACTACATCGGGGACAATCCGACGATATATGCATGGGGGCTGGCCCACTTGGTCTCACGTGCCTAGAGAGCGCGTGGACATGCTCAAGCGCAAGTTTGAGGTACGTATTTAAAATTTTTATATACATGATGATTATTATTGGTACTGATATTATTATTTTGCAGGCTCGCTATACTTGGTCAGAGGAGCAGAGGCCATTCATTTATAATGTGTGGGAGGCCATTTCCCGGCAGAGGTACAATTGCCAGCTGGGGCAGGTCCGGGCACAAGCGATGGCCCGAGCTGGGCCACAACCATAGCGGAGACTCGGGGATACGACCTCGATTGAATTACTCCAAATATTTGGGATCAACTTGTGTCGATATGGTCGACCAAACGATAACAAGAGGTATCACAGACTTCGACTAGAAATCGCATATCGGGGGGAGGAGCGCGTCACACTGGCGTCTCTATTTTATTTGCAGTGCATGCGAGTCGATCATATGATAAGTATTATACCTTATTTTGAATTATATATTTTATTTATTTCTCTGTGTACTAATTAATGTATTTTTTTTGTAAATATAGAGAACGGTGTTGCCTGACGGGTCTGTCCGATGACCCTCCCCGATGGAGGTATTCGAGCGGACTCACCGTCTAGGACATAGGGCGGGGGAGTACATCGACACCCGCGCTGTAGTTATCATGGTAACTATATTTGTTTCAATTACGCATTATTTATTTATAATTTAAGTTTTAGAAAAAATATGAAATAAAAACCAAACTTGTGTAGGAGACCTACACTCAGACGGTGACGCAGCGCGGGGGCACCCCGAGGACTTTGACGCGACAGTGTGGGTTAAGGTTGCAGGTTGTTGGGACCACGGCCGCGTCTATGGCTTTGCTGATAATGGCCATGCGCGAGCCGTGCTCGGGCCACTTAGGGCATCGACCCCTTCGGCAGCCGATGAGCGGTCATGCACCTCCAAGGTTAATGATTAGAATAGAAGAATATCAACACTGGAGGAGACGATCGCACGGCAGAGTGAGATGATGGCTCATCAGAATCAAATGATGGCTGAGATGCATGCCATGTTGAGATAGATGACATGTTAGTCCAATGGTGTACACTCAGATCCATCGTCATCGACTCAGTCCACGTCGGTGTACACTCAAGCACTCGAGACCCCACCGTATGATCCCGACCTTCCTCCATCGTCATAGTGAGCTTTTATTATTTTGTGATTTGATTAACTTAATTGAATATTGACTTGTTATATACTTGTTACTTGGATATCTTAGAGATACTTATTTTGTGACTTGTTACTTGGATATATTGGTTTGTATCGTGTTGATACGATAGTTTTGATTATATATATTTTTTATACGATTGTGGATAATTATAATTTTTGATGTATATCTGAGTGTATTTGTGATGTGTACGTGAATGTATGTGTATATAAATGGATATGTTTATAAGTGTGTGAGTTATGTATCAGGTTATAAATGTATCAATGAAAATTTCTAATTTTGAAATTTCTCAGTTACAAGTTAACATCATCAGCAACGGTCTTCCCACGATCATCCGTGTCAAAGTCGTTGCAGAAAGTGTATCGTAATTCCTGGGCCGCAAACTCAAAGTCATTGCTGATGAACTACAACAACGGCTTAGCAACAACATTTCAACAAAGGCTCTTTAACGACGTTTAAATCGTTGCTGATATCAATAACTGTAACAACCGAGTGGTCGTTGAGGAGCCGTTGTTGATAAGAATATAAGCAACAAGTGCCTTTGCTGAAAGGATCGTGAGCGATCATGACGTCTAGGTTGAACTGCCCGATCGGAGGGTTGGGAGGCGTGCGTAGGAGGAGCCGAAGGATCATCATAGCAGACAGAGGCTCGCAATCTCTCAGTGTTTAGTGTAGAAGGATCAGTTAGCACTGAGGGGGCAGAGGGGTTGAGGATAGGAGAGGCTCGGAGATTTTGACTCGCCATTCCCTCGCTCCTCCCGTGCTCAAGTGTGTTCATTTGTTTTAACTTGGAATTATATATCATATATACTGAATAGATAATTACAAAGTATTACTAATTGAACATTTGTCCATACAGCGAGAACTCAATTTGACATTCTGCTTAGGTCTTCCAGTAATTAATTGCTTATGAAGTGTCGCTCGTGGGACTCTGAACCTATGGTATTTTAGGGTGGTCATTGCTTCTCTAAGTGTTGCCTCCTTATAAAACACTTGTTTTTTTTCCTTTCGTTTTCGCATTAGGTCTTGTTTGAATGAGATGAAACATGATTTAATAACGTATGATATGGTATGGTATTATATGATATGATACTATAAAAATTATTATCTTATTTGAGAAGATAATATGATATGATATGATTAAATGACAGTAGCTATGAAGAAGAATAAAATCTTAGCTAAATCGATCAAGAATGATAAATAAAAATCTAATATAATATGAGTATATAAAGGGCATAAGAGAAATTATAAATTTTGATTGATGATATTTTAGAAATAAAATTTTATAAAATCATAATAAACTAACAAATTCATGATTTAAAATCTTGGCCAAAATTTATAATTTTTAAATCATGAGATTATTATACCATATCATGATCATTTATTAAAAGTCTTCAAATATAAAATTAAATCATATCATAATACATAAGGTCTTAGGGTCTGATTGTTGCATGACATACTCTACCATTTATCTTATTAATACATCCTTGCAACCTTAAAACCCGTCCAATCTTTTTATGATTTCCGCTTAATTCAAGGTCTTCCATTAATTGTTGCGAGACATGCTGTACTTTTTCTCTAATTGGTACCGGCATTCTTTGAAACACTCCAGTTTTTGTAAGGTCTTCAATTGCTTCAAGACATATTGTGCCACTCCTCTAACTTTATGTAAAAAATTGATTGAAATAAATTTTCTAAATCTAGTTGCATATATAGTACTCTAGAATCTGGTGCAGGATAATTATTTTTTAAAAAATAAAACAATAGTGAACTAACTTAATCAGAGTTTAATGCAATTTTTTTATTAAGTATTTGAATTAATACATAAGACATCAGCAATATGGTGGAATGCGAGCAGCCGCCGCCGCTGAAGCCCACGCGCCGCCGAACACTTCTTGCTTCCCGTGTTGCAGATTGAGTTGAGCGCGGAAGAGCGACGTCGTCGACGATGGATCAGCCACTGGCAAGCCGCCATTTCCAGCTTCACTTTGCTCCATCACCGTCCCTGGCTGCGCTGCTGCCGCCGCCTCCGGCTCGTCGACGTCGGGAAGAGGCAGCCGCTCGTAGATTGCGTTGGAGAACGTGGCTGCTATTATCATCACCGTCCCCGACGCCACCAACTCCCCCACCACGCTCCCGCCTACCACCTGGCCGTGCTCGCCGGCCAGGTACACTGCCAAACTGGTGGCCCCCGCCGGCGCCGGCGGCGGGAGGAACGCCCCCGAGAGAGAGAGGATGTCGAACCTTCCGGGGAGTCCCACCACGGCGTCGCCCATCGGAGGCTGCCGGATCCTGACGTTGGCGACGGCGCCACTGACGTTGAGGATGGTGACCCCGCGCTGGCGCCGGCGGGCGAAGGCCGCGACTGCGTCGACGATGTCGGCGCCGTCGCCGACCTCAAAGACGTGGGAGCGGATGGCGTTGGGGCTGTCGCGCGCGACAACTACCGGCTGCTTCGGCTTGTTCTTGGACCCCGGCGGCCGGCCGCGGGAGCGGCGGCGCCCGTAGCTAACGCCATCGGCGGAGCCGGTTTCTTCGACGTCGCCGTTAGCGTTGTCGTCGGTGATGGTGTGGCTGGTAAGAGGAAGAGGAAGACGGAAAGGGAGAGAAGGGGAGAAGAGGGAGGTGGAGTTAACCCCTCCTCCCATGGCTGCGCTGTCGTCGTCCCACCAACTCTTTGCCAGCTCTCAATAGAAAACTTCGGCGCTCCTCCGCGGGATCGTCGTCAGAGATAGGGTTGCATGCATGCAGTAACCTTTATTAATTCTAAAGTATGCGTGTTTCTCTCTCCATTAATCACTCAAGATTGAAGCTGGCAACGAAGAAAAAGAAATCAAGAACAGTCGTATCAGCTGCAGTGGATGGAGAAGAGAGAGATGAGTTGGTCAATAATGATGACGATGCTTATGGTCGTCTATGGAGACTGGTATATATTAGTACGACACGTAATTACAAGTTGACTATGTGAGAAAGCAACGAAGGAGCCTCCATTGGACCGTGTTCATCTTCTCCTTTCTACATCTGTCTCCATCACAAAGTCAATATATATGGCCGACCGTAGTGAGGACGAGGGGAGAAAATTCTACCAAACTTGTTCCGGAAGCGAACGTAATAGAAGTTCATGCTTAACCTGAGGTTTAAGTATACTAAATCTTGAAAAGGCCTATTTAAAATATATTCGATTAATTAGTGGATATTTCGACTCAGCTTAAGGAATAAAAAAGATTTAATAAGTTGCTTGAAAAAGCCAGATATGTAGTCGAGCAACTTATTAAAAAATATCTGATAAGTATATATTTATATAGGTAAATACCTAAAAAAAAATACGAACTTTGAACTTTTTCTCATTTTTAGTATAAACTTTTTTCGTTAGCAACATAAATACACGAACTTTGATTCCGTCACCCTGTTTAGCACGCACCGTCATTTCTGACGATTTTTGCTGACGTGATCATTAACGGCGACAACGAGGCAAGTTACTTTGCCGACGCGATATATATTTCAACAGACGAGTAAAGATTAACATAAAATTACGAAATTATCCACCCCCGATGCTAATGTTTTTTTAAACAGGGACAGGCAAAATGGTAATTTTTCCATCGTCTTCAAGTTGGGCGCGTTCGATGCCCTAGTTCTTATTTTACCTGCTCGCCTGCTCGAACACTGCGAAGAGGGGGATTTTTGTCGCCTTTATCGCCAGATTAGGGCACGCCTTTTGGAGTCTTTGTCGTCGAATTATGGCACCAATGGACGATCCCATGTCAAGAAGGGAAACCATGGGACGAATGGAGGAATCTTCAGTGAATTCATCACAGATTGTTGTTCCGCACTGCTGCCATAACGTGCGAGCTATTTTGTTCACCGTATGGAGCCAAAGAAATCCCGGAAGAAGATTTTGGAGATGCAGACATTAGAATGTATGATCTCTTGTAATCACCTCACTCCAAAGTCCTATCTTTATTATAATCACTCACTCCTATCTTTTAATAGGAGAATGATTGCCACTTCTATGCGTGGCATGATCCTGAGGATCACGGCCACACAAAAGATATTCTGCGAGGTTTTATTGAGGAAAAAAAAAATTCTCGAGAAATTAAAGCTAATGGAAGAAAGGATAGAATTGAGCAAGATGAAAGAAAGAACATTTCAAGAAAGAATTGCAAAACTTGAAGATGAGATAGCTCAATCGAGGAATGATAAAAAATAAGTCAATTTAAGGAAGGATAGTGTGTGTATGGTGTTTTTTGTTGTATGTATTGTATTTTTTAGTATATTATTTGGGGGTAGAAACAAAGACAATAGTCTAAAGCTACTACCATGAAGTAGTTTGGTTTATGTATTTTGATGTTACTCTCTCATGTATATTTGAAGACAATATATTTGAGCATGTTTCAATCTGTTAGTAAACTGTGCACCAAAAAATATGAACTTTCACATATTTGCGAGAAAATATATGAACTTTTTCATTTTAGCCTTAAAAAATATGAATTTTACCATTTTTAACGTATAAATACATGAACTTTGCTACTTTTAACTTAATAATACATGAACTTTGTTACTTTTAATCATAAAATATATGAAATTTGTCATTTATAGCACAACTATTTATTGCACAGTACACAATTCAACTAGTACACATCATTTCACATACATAAAATTTATAATTTCACATGCCACGTACATAAAATTTAGAATGACACATAATTTATACAAAATCAAGTAATAATTACTACATATAATTCACATATCAATCCACATACAATTCATGACTGATCCATATACAATTCATAAACATATCAATCCATATACAATACATGACTGATCCACATACAATCCATATCAATCCACATCAATCCTAACACTTGAAGATGATTGATTGTCTGGCTTTTTTTTTTTCCTTGAGTTTGTTGCTGCTCCTTACAAAGGTGGTGTTCCTACTCCTTACAGAGGTGGTACTCCTGCTCCTTACTGAGGTGGTGCTCTGTTGAGTGCCTTGGGTGGGTTGGGTGCCTTGAGTGGGTTGGCTCACCTGAGTGTCTTCATGGACAAACTGTCCTCCTTTAAATCTTCCTTCATGGAGTATTCTAACTTTTGTATTAGGCATCTTCATGGACAAACTGCCTTGAGTGGGTCTTTGTAGCACAATTTAGGTCAAGAGTAACCTAATGTCCCTACCAAGAGTCTCATGTCAGACAATGTAACTGTATTTGAAATCATATCATCTTCTCTGACTAAGAGCAGTTCACCCCCACGTAGCGTACATGGGGTTCAAAAATCATTTGACCACCGTGATGTACTACAATCTCAAATTTTTTCATCCTACATGAAAATGAATATACAACATATGGGAAAGAGTGAAAAAATAATGAAAAAATGGATTCACATAATATTAGGACCACAGCACATTGATTAAAAAAAAAGATGACACATGCGAAAGAAATCAAAAATATACCTGTTATTTTTGGGACCACAACTTTGCAATGTCTCCACCGCTCGTCCCTTCGTGCCCTAATCCGGCGACAAAGACTCCAGAACGTGTGCCCTAATCTAGCGACAAAGGCGACAAAAATCCCCCTCTTCGCAATGTTCGAGCAGACAAGCAGGTAAAATAAGGACTAGGGCATCGAGCGCGCCCAATTTGGAGATGACGAGAAAATTATCATTTTGCCCGTCCCTGTTTCAAAAAACATTAGCATCGGGGGTGGATAATTTCATAATTTTATATTACCATTTACTCGTCCGTTGAAATTATATGTCATGTTGGCAAAGTAACTTGCCACGTCGTCACCGTTAACGATCATGTCAGCAAAAACCGTCAGAAATGACAGTGCCTGCTAAACGGGGTGACAGAATCAAAGTTAGTATATTTTCTTGCTAACGAAAAAAGTTTGTGCTAAAAATAAGAAAATATTCAAAGTTCGTATTTTTTTTTAGTATTTACCTTATTTAATATATATTTCCATTGTTTTTTGATACATATATACTCAGTATATCTTGAAACTATATTACATGAGTTATAGTGTTATAGTGTTCATCTTTGTGTTAGATGTACTTACATGGTGTAACAATATTCTATATTGCATGAAATATACATAGGTATTGGATTAGAGTTTAATTTTATATCAGTAGTGTCGGCATGGTTGGATCGGTCAACCAATTGGATGAGCCGAACTGGTTTGGTTCAATTTTAAGAACATTTGTTCGCAAGCATAATGAAAAGGTTAGATGAATATATTGTAGGGTACGTGTTAATCTTTTTCTTTATTGTTTGTCCATCACAATGTGAGAAATATATAGAATAATTAAATATATTTTCAATGCCTTGCGGAATAATAATTATGGGCAAAATAAGGAAGTGAGTTGAGACGTAGTTCTACTTTTATATATGATTACGAAATTAAAACACGTTAATGATCGAAGTGCTTCGTCCAATATAGAACCAGATGTGATATTTGTAAATGCCTATCAATTTAATCATATATAACTTTTAAAAAATTGTGTAAATATTAAATACTTCAATCACTACGATACAATCGATCCATAAAAACCCATAATTAAAAAAAAATTAAATTTTTATTTTTAAATTTTCACATTTAGAAATTAATAAATACAAAATTTATTTCTAATTAGTCTCTAAAAATAATTTTATAGTCGGATCAATTAAGTGAATATATTGATGGTGTTTCTATAGTTTAGAATCAAATCAATTATGTGACTCTATTATTATTATTTTTATAAATTTTTAGAGACTAATTATGAATAAATTTTATGTCTATTAGTCAATACAGACTAGTACTATACGGTGTACCAAACGAGCCCTAAATGTGAAAATTTAGAAATAAAAATATAATTTATCTCTAATTTTATCTCTATAGATCAATTGTGTTGTAGTGAATCTTACATTGAACTACTTAATAATATTTTCAAAATATGCTTCGATGAGAAACTCTCATGTGATTTACTAAAACTCCAATCGACACTACAAAAAAAATTAGAATTAGTGGTAAACTATTTTTGTCATAGTAGTGACACAGTGGCAAAATGATGATTCGGTGGCAAAAAATTATTCGTCAATCGTTTGCCACATTAGGTCCGCCACTAAAAGTCATTTTTGACTTTTGTGGCGAACTTTAGCGGATTGCCACGAATTATAATATCTTTAGTGGCAAATGAAAAAGTCAAACTAGCTCCATCATATTGTGGCAAACGAGGTTTGCTGACGTCACGTATCATTTATGACAAAAAAATTTATCACTTATTAATAAATATTTGTCATTATTCTACCTTTCCTGAAATCCTTTTCCTGAAAAAATATATGAAATTTGCCACTAATATCGAGTTATATTTTTCCATTAAATATCAAATTTGCTATAAATTTTTTTGTCACTACATGTTTAATCCTTTGTCATTAAATGTTAAAATGAATTTGCCACTAAAATAATTTTAAATTTGTATTATTGTCACAATATGTAAAGACTTTGTCATAACTTTAAGAATCTATGATGAATAAATTTGCCACAATACACAAAATCTAATAATTAACCATTCATTAATATAATAATGCACCTGTTAATTACAAAACCTATAACTTAGCAGGTATACAACCATCCAACTATCAACAAATCCAAAATAAGTTCAACATTAATCTAAATACATCAAAAATAACATTGTCTATCAACACAAAATAGTTCAAAGTATCTAATATTCATTAAAAAAAGTTTCAGTAGGTACACAAAATAGTTCGTACGCCAAAATAAACCAGACAATACTGTCCTAATAAAAAGACGTCCGCTAGGTTCGTCTCATTTCTTCTTCTTTTTCTCCTGCAGAAGAAGGAAAGTAAGAACACAAGTCAACTATTACATCAAAGAATCAAACTAATTTAGAAATGATATTCACTCATTTAAATCGGCTATATCAAATCTTTCATGAGTTCTCATTAATTTTTCATGCATTGTACCAATGTCTCTCAATAATTATAAGAAACAATTATAAGCACAGATCTTACCTTTCATGAGTTCTTATTAATTTTTCATGCATTGTACCAAGATCATCAAATTACATGACATTCATTTTTTTTGGACACAATTTTTCAAATCAAAACTATACATAGGTGGATTGATATAGATGGATGCATAGGTGGACTCAACCAATGGAAGCTTCACATTATACAAAAAGAAGGATGAACTAAGGCATGCATGCCAACTCTTCAACCTCAATGAGAACTAATTCTACTCTCAGGATTTCAATTGGCATATCTTTTATCACACTACAGCAAGATACTAAGTGTTTTATGTTTTTGGAAAAGTCACTATTATTCTTCTTTCAATAGGCAAGCTAGTTACTTCACTAGATTCCCTATGTTCTTTGAACAATGTTATAAATTACATACATAGTGGAAAAAAAAATACATGTAGAGGCTCTTTAGATCATACAGGTTTGGAATATGCTAAATCTTGAACTATTCATAGATATTGTAGAATGGACATAGCATCACCTTCTTTTTTAGTTTATTCTCAACTTGTAAGACTGGAAATAAACATTGTATGATTATGATATTTGAAGTGAAAAATAATATTAAGGTGGAACTAGAATTGTTTTGTTTGCAAACTGTGTAGGTAAACAAACTAAAAATACAAGTGCGTTGAGCTGGAACAAATGGAAGAAATTCTTACCTCAGGGGCATTTTGCAGTTTCAATAACATCATCATCATTGCTTTAATCTGAGCTGACATCTCTTCTTGATATTTTTTCATCTCCTCAACTTTAATGTTTGCAAGGGTTGCCTCTTTTCGTGCTTCCTCGGCTTCCATTTTTCCTTTCTCGGCTTGTTCCTTCAATGCCTGGACCTCTTTTTCGCTTGTTCTTTTAATGCCCCAACTTCTTTTTCTACTGATTCTTTGACCACAAATACTTCTTTCTTCGCAAGCTGAAGCTCTTTCTCCAACATTGCCTTCTCTGGCTCAGCCAATTCTTTCCCTAATAGCTAATTGTTGGACTCTCAACCCTTCAGGCTTAGGCCCCGGCCCACGACCACCTATATAATTTTTCTTTTGTCCAAGAACCTCATACTATATTTTATCTTCATCAACTTCCTCGCCAGCTTCTTTTAAAGATTCAATTCTTGCCTTCGCTGTCTCCTAAAAAAAATTTAATGGATTACAACTAAAACCTATCGCAACTAATATTTTACTATATAAGGAGAATTATATATCAACTAAACTTACATAATTTGTCCTAGCCTGCTCATTGACCCAATCATTCTTCTTCTTACTCTAGTGGGTTTCATAATACAATTTGGACATGGAAGGCTACTCCATTGTATCTTTATTGGTCTGCCATAAAAATAGGATGAGCCAAAAATACATTAAGGATATTTTTTTACTGATCTGATTTATCCTCGACAAGTTTAGAATAGTTCTGGAAAAAGTAAAAAAGTAAAGTTCAGAACTATTATGATTTCTTCTGAAATCAAAACAAAATGATTTATGAACTATTCTGATTTCTAAACAAAATAAGAATCGAAATCGAATTATTTCTGAACTGTTCTGCTTTTTGAACAGAATCTGATTTTTGAAATTAGAACAGTTCTGATTCTGAAATCAGAATAGTTCAGTTCTGATTCAGAACAGTTCAAAAATAAGAACAGTTCAGTTTTGAGTTCTGATTTCTGAAACTAGAACAGTTCAAAAATCAGAACAATTCAGTTCTGATGCCTGAAATCACAATAGTTCAAAAATCAGAACAATTCAGTTCTGATGCCTTGATCAATTATGCAAAAATGTTATGTTTTATATGCATTAAAAAAAGCAAAAAAAAAAGAGCAAGTAAACTATTGTGAACATCAACAACAAAAGCTTACGTAAAATTTTGAAACGATTGTGAACAACTACAACAAAAGCTTACAATAGAACAACAATAACAAAAAGAAGAAGAAAATTGAACAATGAGGAAGGAGGCCGGATCCATACCTCAGTTTGAGAGATCGGAGAGAGTGCAGCACTCGGCGTGAGAGTTTGAGAGATCAGAGATCTTGATGCTTGATGGCTTAAAAAAGGACCAACCATAAAATTTTGAAAAAAAAAAAAAAACTTAGCAATCAATATGGTAATTAGGTATAGCAATATGCAAATCTGCAAATTATGTTAACAAGAACAACTTACATTGTAAATGCGAAAACATAAGTGAGTAGATTTCATATAAAAATTGATTAAGAAGCATTTACCAATAAGGACCTAGAATGGTAAATTTTGAAAAATATTATTATTCATATTTATACCACCCATAACCTGTACACACACTTTACCTTTTAAATATAAGAAAATAAAGCAAGGTTCAAAGGAGGTTCTACCCTCACAAGAAATTTTAAGTAACCAGCTTAAACTTGTCTACTTACGAAGCATATCCTTTTCTCGGATAAAATCACAGATCTGACGGAGGAGAAGAGTAAGAGGGATGCAGTGGTGAAGGATGAGAAGAACACAAATAGAAACTACAATTTCATATATGAATATTGAGTCTGATAAAACAACCACTATGCTTGCAATTGGAGAAACTATAATAGGGATATACTGACATATTTGCAAAATCAGTTTATGCTTGCAAATGGAGATCCCATCTGAAATCACACAGAGTAATTGAGAGCAAGATGGGTGAGCGAGACTAAAGTGGAAATTAGAACAAGAGTCAAGGATTAACTAACAACTATCATAAAATTACTTAATATAATACAATATTAAGACTTGATAACAGAACAGTTCAGTGAAATCATGACTCAACATGAGAATCATATTTTACATTCATTTGCTTGAATGTAGTATCTTTTAGTTAATTAAATTGCAAACATATATATACAACTCCAAGCAAAACCCATTCGTCAAAAAATTATTTAGAAGTCTCATCTCAACACCTCCCACAAAATTGAGAAATACAGTGGGGTTTACACCAATAAAAAGGCACTTATATTGATTCCGCATCAAGTCTAAGAAGAAATAGTCATGACTTAGAATTGAGCAAAACTCATCTAGATTCTAGTAACACAAATAGTCATGATTCGGAACTGAGCAAAACTCATCTAGATTCATGTAAAAGAAGCAAGTAACTGGAACAACATTGAGAGATAGAAAACTTACTCCTAGCCATCAAGAGTAGACAATGGGAGCAAGAAACAATTTCAAATACTAGAGCATCAATGTTATTGCATGTTTTTTTCTCTACTGATTATTTATAGTTATACTTGTTATTTGCACCTCTTTGAAGCTGAAGAGAGGTACATGAAAAAGAAAAACTTGGAATGCATGTCAATGATTCTTTTCTCCTTAGTCATAAACTCAAGCAAGTATTTGGTAGCTATTTTCTTTTCTCATCAAGTCAAAGATAGAAAAATTTGGAATAATTAAGTTTAGAACATGGCATTACTTTATCATTAAATTTATTTAGAAGATGGATGGTGTTGACGTTGGATATGAAATCCTAAGAAACATCAAGCATCTACTTGGCTACAACCGGAAGATAGTGAGAGAGCATATTGGCTAGTCCTCTATATATTGAATACTAAGATGGAGCAATTGTGGCAAAGCTAAATAGCTAATTCGGTTCTTTTGTGACCCTCACACAATGTAATGAGCCACAAAATCTTATCTCCCGGAGCAAATAATAAGCAACATGAAATGTATTGGAAAACGATGATATCTAGTTACTGTAAATATACAATCTAGAAAATCATACTATGAGAGGGAAGTACCTTAACATTGTTGTTGATATCCTGAACATTGGAAATTTTAAAAATTCTCAATTTAAAATTATCCAACTCAAAAGAACTTTATGATACAAACCACACAAATTATTGCTGACTTATTTGTCCTTATTCTCTTTCATTCAATAATTTGGAACAATGAAATATAGAAAGACTTTTCTATATGAAAATGTGAGTCTATAAGAAGTTACTATTTCAAGACTATCCAATAAAGCATGAAAAAGTAAAAGATATCTCTTTTGAGTAAATTATGAACACCATATAATGGGACATAATCTCATAAAGCAATCAAACATTAGAAGCTAGATGAAATTATATGTAAATTTAGGAAAAAATGCAAGTCTAAGTGACCAATATATTTCTACAATGTCAATAATAGGCATTACAACAATATGCAAAGTAAATTCCACTTTACACAGTTGGAAATATCACCCAAAAATCTAATTAAGTTTAGTTAATATTTAATAGAGCTCTAACTCTCTAAGCTTTGTAGACTTCTACCGCTTTTCCGTATAAAACAACTTTGCTAGTACTAGTCCCTTGAGTAAAAGGTACAGTCATGTAAGATGAGATATACTTAAGATGTTGACCAATTGGATACTTATAAATTGGTTATAAAGTATATCTTAAGATGTTGGCTGATGTAGGCCTAGAATCCCAGGAAGATGGATGGAAGATCTATTAAAAAAAATCCAAGAATAAAACTGGTGGTGCTACCTTGGGGTTCTTCCCCTAAATCTTGGGGGCATGTAGAAGATGTACCTGGGCAAGGATGGGGCACAAATGGGGGAACTCGTAGGGCATCTGTGTTCATACTATAGTGGATTGGCATGAGAAATCAAGAGAAAATTTTTGTCTGGAATATCCTTACCTTTCGCCAACATGCAATGAAATCCCCCCAAATTTAGTTGAAGGCGAAACCCACATTCTATTCCCATATGTTTGCAGAAATCCCCACACTCGCCCTCCAAAGCCAACAACTTTCTCTCCCACATTAAAACCCCATCTGGAGAGAGCATTGGAAGATCCTTACCTCTCGCCTAAAATTTCATTGCCGAGACTAGGAGACGAGCTGCAAGGAGACCAGCAACAAGGAGACAATCAGCGAGGAGACGAGCACGGGAAAAGGGAGACGAGTTGTTGCGAAATATTTGGGAAAGGGAGGCGGGCACTTGTCAGCTTAGAATAAGGGCCGTTTGGTTCGCATCACAGGATATCAGACAGGGACAACGACAGGATATCGAATGTCCTGAAACAAAAGTTATACCGTGTTTGTTTCGTCAAGAACAGAACACGATATTTCGTTATGTCATGCGTTTATTTCGCTATAATAAAATATTATATATGACAAATGACTAAAATGCTCTTGTAAATTAATCTTAAAATTAATTAATATATAAAAAAATATTAATATATAGTATCAAATACTTTAATACAATAAGAAGTTTTAGTTTAACTAATAAGTGTTCAACTAATTTTCAATTAACCTAAAAGTATAACAATATGATAATACCGAAAAATATAAAAATCATACCAAACGATTTCCAATCTAAAATCTGACACCACCATCGCGTTCAGCACGCGAAAATTTACAACTTTGGTATTCACCTCGACTCGATCCGACGATTCTACGATCAAATGAAGGGATAATTTTGACAATTGCAGCTCTTGTCCTCCGCCCGATTTCGGTGTACCGAGAAATTTTTCGGTACACCAAAATGGGTGGAAATCCTGTCCCGGACAAGGAGAAGTCCTTGTCCCGAAGCTTTTTTTACAAACCAAACGAGGGACATGAGCGGATGTCCAGTTCAGTCCCCCGGATTTTAGCAAACCAAACGGGTCCTGAGGGTGAATAATAAGATAGTATAAAATAAAATGTTTAGGCAGTGTTTGCTTTGCATGATATAATTTGGATGGGATAAAATTTAAGGTGGATAAGGATGGAAATCCAAGAGGATTTCTTGAAATCTTATCCTATATTTATTTTGGCATATGATAAGAAGAATGAATAGGATATGAAAATTCATATCCTATGAATTTGGGTCATAAATTCACCCAATTTCAAGGATTTCTAAATCGGGACAGCGGTGGATTTGGGCTAAAATAAATTCATCCAATATCCGACTCGATTCTTATCCATTGTTGCAGCAAACAATGGATTGAATTTTAAAATCTAATTCATATCTTTAATTCATCAAGCAAACGAGGTCTTAGGACATAGTAAATAATAAGATATAAGATAGATGTACGGCTATAGTTTATCAACTATATGATTAGTACTTTAGGGTTAATACTTTAGGATTTTAAGTATATAGTTAATATATATTTTTTAATGTTTTTATAGTTAACCTTTTAGAAAATGGATAATATTTTATATCTCACGCCGTAAGATATATAGTTAATATTTTAAGGGATGAGGGAATGGGTAATTTTATTAATATTTTTATAATTAATTTTTTTATTATTATATTTGTTATTATAAAAAAATTATTGGAAAATATATTTATCTTATTATATTTGTTTCTTATATTTATATAAAAATATAAGAAAAATATTTTTATATTTGTTAGTTAAGTATATAGTTAATATTTATATATATACTCGCCTAAAATTTTGCCTTTTTTATTTATTTATCATCTATGGCACAGTAATTTGCCACAATAAATAGTTCTATATCTATGACAAATATGTTGTCACAAATAATTACCACAGAATATCGTGACAAAATTATGGCAAAAATATTATCGCAAACGCTTGCCAAAGAATATCATGACAAACTTGTGGCAAAAATTTTGTCGCAAACACTTGCCACAGTAGAATATTTTGAATTAGTGGCAAAACTCATTGTCATACATTTAAAAAACTATAAATTTTGAACATTGACTCAATTATTAGTGACAAATATAGTGACAAAATTAGAAAATTTATCGCAAATTATTCGAACTTATACTTTTAACCACAAAAATAATTTTGTCATAAATTTCATCGCAAATTACACCTTTTGTGGCCAATTATTGTTGACCAATGGCCACTCCAAAATTTTGCGATAAATTCTTTTTTTTTTGTAGTGCAATTACTATCGCAAATCTCAATGTTACAACTCGCTTGATGAGATAATTGGTCTATCGACTTCATATGTTCGAACTACTGACCTAATTAAAATACATAACCTTAAGTTTTATTAATCAACATAACATTAATCAATATATTAACGATGTGAGATTAAACTATAAGGTATTACAACAACATATATCACTATTTTTATATAACTCTCATGGAATAATAAAAAAATCTCCTACCAAATGAGGCCATAAACAAATATTCTTTTCCACATATTATTTTAATTATTTATTCAGGTTTAACATTTGTAGAATAGATTCCATGCATCATCATAAATTAATTAATCTAACCATCCATGATCATCGATCATCCATCAAGTATCATCGCCATTGTGTACTTATCTTAAAACTAGATAAAATGATTGAAAAATTAAATGAAAATGTAGGTTAATTAGCGCCTTAATTAACTCTCCCTCAATATTAAAGATGGTAATTAACTTTTTTTTTAAAAATAATAAATTTTAATTCGTTGTGTATGTGATAAACGATGATCCAAATTAAGGCCTATATATGTCAGCCCGAAAGCCCATCGACCTATAAATCTGGCAATGTTATTGATTAGCCCGTCAATTTCATCGAATTAATGGCACATCTTTTCACGTGAGTTTAAGTGTTTAACTCTCACTATTTAATTGGATATACATATATCACTGGATTAATTGTTTTGTGATGTGTTTTTTAAGCAAACCTTTATCGTTCATGCTAAATTAATTTAATTATCACTGAAATAACTTCTGAATTAGTAATGTTGTGGAAAGAATACATAATAGTAATTCACTTAATTTTGCAATGTTGAACAAATATACATGTACCATATCTCTAAAACATCTACTTAATTTGTGGAGTAATATTAATAAAATGAATGAGATGGAAACTGTTATATAACCTTCACATATATTGATCGAGATGCTAATGAGGCAGCATACTGGCTAGCTAATTACGCTAGGAGGATAAAAAAGAGGATAGAGGGAGCATTGGATCACTGACCGTACTACCCTCACCTCTAAGAAGAACATGGATATATTCTCCTAGACTATCTGCTTTTTATTAGCCTCGTTTGCAAATTTACATCTCTTGTCCTGTATTGGATAATATTACAATCATTGTTTTCTTTCCTACTTTCATAAGGACTAACACTACCTTCAGTATTCCCTGCAGTTACATCAAAATGATGACTACTACTTCTTACTGGATCATTACAACTTTCAGAACTATAGTCTTCCTTTGAAGTTTGCATGTCAGCTTTATTTATAGAATGATTCTTCATGAAATTATAGAAAAGCACATTGCTTGTAACATCAATGTCTCCTATATTATCCTTCTTGTTTTCATAACTAGACCAGCATCCTTCTATATTAAAATATTTTTTCAATCTAGCTGCAGCATGAACCACTCTATTCCTGCTTCGATTTATGTAAAACCAATCGTGCACTCCAACTTTTTCTTCTAATATTTGGATATTTTTGACCAAATTCTCCACATTCCAATCTGGTTGTTGTAGATATTTTAGCATTTTTACTATAGTATTACAATCTGTAGCTACTCATGTAACATTTAGCCATTTTTTCCTTACATTATCAAGCTCATACCATATTGTCATTAGCTCTGCTTTCAATGAGCATCCACCTTTAATATTTACTGCCCCTATTAATTTCCATTTTCCATGCTCAATGAGAACAAATCTAGCTCATGCATTAATGTCATTGTTCCAGGCAACATCACAAATAAGCACTCTTCCATCAGTTAACTTCTGTCAATTTTTTTTCTCTTCCTGTAACTCTTTGACACTATCAGTTTCAATACTTGTATTCTTCTTTCCTTCATATTTGACATAGTCCATTGTATCTATACATGCTTTTGTAAACAGGGAATAATTAATATCCTTCCACACCTCCTTTATGTTTTGCATTGCACCTATTTTTCTAGATAAGCTGAAGAGCATTAGCAATAAATGCCTTAATCATACTTTCAGTCTCCTTATCAGTATCATCGATCTCCTTCTTTCAGCCAACTTCCCTTATACCAACTGTCTTTGAAATTAAACTTAAGTTATTTTCACATAACACCGATATTTTTTTTGCAAAATTGCAATCAAACAAAATATGTTTACTCTCATCTTCATTTGCTTCACAAACATAACAACTACTCAAATATGAACCTGTGAACTTACCAAACCAGTTAGATATTGGTAATCTGTTCCAGAAAAGTTTCCAGAGAAACACCTTCACTCTTTTTGGAATTTTCATTTTCCATATTTTGGACCATTTCATATTCTTTTCAATTACTTTTTCTTCTTTTGCTTTCAAGAAACAATAGGCTCTTTTTATTGAAAGACTTCCATCATTACTGAGAGACCACACTCATTTATCATTTCCCCCTTTTCATCTATACTGATTTCTTCAATTTTTTCTTTTATGTTTTTCCCAAAGA
This sequence comes from Canna indica, assembly GCA_034359265.1. NCBI lineage: Eukaryota > Viridiplantae > Streptophyta > Magnoliopsida > Zingiberales > Cannaceae > Canna > Canna indica. The sequence goes on along the minus strand of CP136894.1, from coordinate 68,664,773 downwards.
ACTCGTTCAATTTCTTTACATTCCAAGCATTATTCTCAATTAGATCATTGACTTTCTTGTAGCTTTCAAGACCTCTAACATCTATGTAAGTTGGCCATAGATTTAGAGGAATGTGGTCCCGTCCACAAGTTTGTTTCTCGATCTTCCACCACTAATACTCATTCTCAGCCTATCTCTTAAGGACACCATTCCATTCATTATTGCTTTCCCATTCCAAGAAATTTTCTAGCCTGAAACCTTCATCCAAGGGTGCCAATTGATATTATGCATATTGAAAATTTCACACCATTTTTGTTTTTCTTATTCAGTATATATAGACAAGATTCTTTTTGCCATAACAGCTGCTCTAATAATATGTAAATCTCTTATACCCAACCCTCCTCGATTTCTGCTTTTGATCACAGTATCCCAATTCACCATGTTGGTATGGAGGATATCAGGATGAAGAAGCCAGAGAGATGATTCGCAGAGGAGGAATTAATTGATGTATATTAAGAATTATGTATTGATGTTACAGTGAGTGACAACTTATATACACACGAAGGTGTAGATGAAATGAATGGACAACATTTGCATGGTATTGTGCACTTAACGTATGGAGAACTTGCATTAACAGGTTGAGGCATTTTGTCTGCTTAGTAATCACCCTTTATACGCCCCCGCAAGATAGGTGTCGATTGCAGCGAGACCTATCTTGGTTTTGTGAGCCAAGAATATTTTTGAATGCACTGGCTTGGTCAATGAGTTGGCTAGTTGTCTATCAACAGGAATGTACTCGACCAGCAGTGATTTGTTCCGCACCTGATTGCGCACAAAGTGATAATCAATGGCGAGGTGTTTGATCCGGCTATTGAAGGCCGGGTTTTTGGAGAGAAATATAGCACCTAAGTTGTCACAATGAATGGTCGGTGCAACAGGAAGATAGACGTCAATTTCTCGTAAAAGATTCTGCAACCAGTTTGTCTCGGCAGCAGCATTAGCTAGAGCTCGATACTCGGCTTCGATCGAGGACCGAGCTATCGTCCTTTGCTTTCGCGACGACCAACTGATGGGGGTATGTCCGAGGAAGGTGATGTAGCCGCCGGTTGAGCAACGATCATCTACGTCACCACCCTAGTCGGAATCGGAGAACACCTGAAGAGTTAGCGAAGAGTTTGAGTGAATATGAAGACCCAACGTTTGAGTGGCGTTGAGATATCTTAGGACACGTTTGCAGGCCTGCCAGTGTGAGTGCCTTGGAGCGTGCATGAACTGTGACAGTCGATTCACAACGAAGCAGAGATTAGGCCTTGTAAAGTTGAGGTACTGAAGAGCCCCAACAACGCTTATGTACTGGAGAGGGTGAGTGAGAGGGGTGCCGTCGTCCAGTTGAAGTTGAGGTTTGGATGGTAATGGAGTTTTAACTCCTTAGCCTCAGTCATGCCAAATCGTTGAAGTATATCTAAGATGTACTTCCTTTGAGAGAGCAGCATACCATCTTTGGTTCTGATCACCTCAATGCCGAGGAAGTAGGAGATTGGTTGTATGTCTTTAAGTGAGAAGCGACGTGCCAGAGCTTGATATATTTCATGAATCTTGAGGGCCAAGTCTCTTGTTAAGATTATATCATCAACGTATAGGAGTAGGAAAATTTTGAATTCTGAAGTGTGAAGTACGTATGAATAGTTAGCAATCCGATTTCGATTCATGGAAACCAATTGAGCTTATGTAGCTTTTGAATTCGTTGAACCATGCTCGAGGGGCCTGTTTAAGGTCGTATATAGCCTTGTTCAATTTGCAGACATGCGAAGGCTTGTTTCTGTCGACAAAACCAAGCGGCTGTATCATGTAGATATCATCGTCAAGCTGGTCGTGTAAGAAGGCGTTGTTGACGTCAAGTTGTTGAATGGACCACTTATGAACAATAGCGATCATGAGCAGTACCCGAATCGTAGTTGGCTTAACCACAGGGTTGAAGGTCTGTTTGAAATCGATTCCTGGGCGTTGGTGGAATCCTTTCGCGACTAGTCTCCCTTTGTACCTCTCGGTGCTGCCATCCGGGTGTTGTTTCACTTTAAACACTCATTTGCATCCGATAATATCCTGAGAAGGATGTGAAGGAACCAACGTACATGTGTTACTATTTGTGAGAGCTGCTATTTCGTCGAGCATGGCTTGTCTCCAGTGCTCATTTTTCATTACATGTTTGATTGTGGTTGGAGGTTGAATGGAGGCAGTTAAGGCAGTATAATCTAGGGGTCGTCGAGGTTTGTAGATATTGTGTTGCGATATGATAGTCATCCACATTGGCTGAGGTAGAGCAGGCCCTGTGGATGAACCATCCCTCGAGTCAGATGTGGAAGCCGTGCTTTGAGGAACTGGAGTAGGTTGTGACGAGTCTGCTGCATGTGTGGTGTGCTGAGGAGGTGGCGGAGATGCAATGTCAAGGCATACCATAGAGTTGTCGCCTGGGTGCGTAGGAAAGTGTCCGAGGAAGGGAGGACATTAAACCAGAGATTAGTGATGGTGACAGGGCGTAGGAGGTGTGGTTGATTATGTTTGAATGGAAATATATCCTCATGGAACTCTACATGTCGTGAAGTATATAATTTTGAAGTTGATAGATCCAAGCATTGATAGGCATGGTATTTGATGGAGTAGCCAAGAAACACGCAGGGTCGAGACTTGGGTTCAAGTTTATTTGCCGAATATGGTTTGAGCCAAGGATAGTAGAGGCAGCCGAAGCTTCTGAGGGATGAGTAGTTGGGAGCTTGATGAAATAGTTTTTGGAATGGGGAGTCTCCATGAAGCATAGGCATAGGAAGCCTGTTAATAAGGTAGACAGCGGTGTTGCATGCATAGGCCCAGTATTTGAGAGGAACAGATGCCTGATGAAGGAGTGTAGTGGCTGTCTCTAAGACATGTCGATGACGTCTCTCCACAGTGCTAACCCGCTGTGGAGAGTAAGGTGGAGATATGAAGGGTTGAATACTGAGTTGGTTTAACAGATCAGTTAACTCAATGAATTCGCCACCTCCATCAGTGTATAAACTGAGAATTGAAGTGTTGAAAAATTTCTCAACAAGAGCTGTGAAGGAAGCAAATATTTGAGAGGCATCCGACTTAGCTTTCATGGGAAACAACCACATATATTTAGTATAATGATCAACTATCAACAAGTAGAATTTAAAACCATCATCCGATGTAATTGGAGAGGGTCCCCATACGTCCGAGTATAATAGTTCCAAAGGTTTACTGCAATGTAAGGTGGATTAAAAAAATGACAGTTTGTGACTCTTGTTACAAGAGCAGGCATTGCTCTGTTGCTTGAGAGAACCTGATATAGGAATGCTGAAGGTGGATGCAATATGATGAAGAGTTCGTTGATTGGGGTGGCCGAGACGTTGATGCCAAAGTTTGGCTGAAGCCTTGATGGTTGTGGATGCAAAGTTGACTGGAGGTGAGAGAGCCCCAGTCCACTCATAGGTGTTAGCCTTGATCCTACCCCGAGCAAGGGTCCGACCGGAATGAAGATCCTTCACAAGAAAATAGGTGGGAAAGAACTCAGTGGAGACATTGTTTTGAGTACCGAATTGAGCAACTGATATCAAGTTTTGTTGGATATCCGGAGCACAGACAGTGTTACGTAATATGAATGTATTCCCGGAATTGGAAACATATGAATTGCCGGTATGAGTGATGCGAATGCTCTTACCATCTCCCAGTGTGACACTATCATCTCCAGTATATTTCGAAGCTTGCTGAAGAGTTTGAGTATTACTAGTGATGTGATGAGAGGCCCCAGAATCCATAACCCAGGTGTGAGGGGTTGGTTGATGACTGGTATAGTATGCCCTGGCTTCCTCATGGTTGTGAGACTTGGATCAGCAGTTTTTTTGCAGTGTGGCCGATGCGGTCGCATAATTGGCACTGAACTCGGTTGCGAGTGTTTTGAGGAGATGGTGGAGGTTGCCAAGGTGCCTACCGAGGCGGTTGTGATGATTGTTGTGGTTGTCTGTGCCAGTTTGAGGATTGATTCCAATGGTGTCGGTTGTTGTAGAATCTTGGTTTCGAGCCAAATTGTAACTGGCTTCGTTCTTGTCGTTGAGAAAGCTGCGCAGTGATCACTGGTTTGTTGATCCTGTGCAGAATAAAGGCCTCATGGCCAGATAATTTATCGTGCAGTTCCTCGAGAGATATTGGAGTGTCGCGCAACCTGATCGCGGCACTAATATCGTTATACTCGGTACCCAGGCCTCCCAAAATCTTGATGACAAGGGCCGATTCATCAATCGGAGAGTTTGCCATAGCTAATTCATTAGCTATCGATCTTATTTCATTGAAGTATTCTGAGATCGATTTATTACCTTTGGTGGTCTGAGCGAGGTTTTCTTGAAGAGCATAAATTCATGACTGTGATTTGTTTGCATATTGCAATGCTAATCTCTTCCATGCATCAAAGGTTGAGGGAGACGTAGCGACCCCTGTGACAATCGTCGGGTCGACTGAGGCCATGATCGCATGGCGGATCAGGCCGTCTTGACGAAGCCAATTTCTTCGTTCCGCATTGTCATCCGCAGGACAGGGTAAGGAGCCGTCGATGTAGGGAGTCAGATCATACCCGAGAAGTAACAACTCAAGCTAGGTCTTCCAATTCAAGTAGTTGCCCGCTCTTGTCAATTTTAACGGCATTTGGGCGGCGGGGTTGATGGTGATGATTGAACTGGCCTGGTGCGTTGGGTTGAGGATGCCGAGACTTGATGAAGCTTCGTTCGTATTCATTGATGAAAGGGAGAGAAAGAGAAAAAAAAGAATTGGATCGAAGAGCTCGATGGAGCATATCAATGCTCTGATACCATATGGAGGATATCAGGATGAAGAAGCCAGAGAGATGATTCGCAGAGGAGGAATTAATTGATGTATATTAAGAATTATGTATTGATGTTACAGTGAGCGACAACTTATATACACACGAAGGTGTAGATGAAACGAATGGACAGCATTCGCATGGTACTGTGCACTTAACGTATGGAGAACTTGCATTAACATGCAGGTTGAGGCATTTTGTCTGCGTAGTAATCACCTTTTATAGTTGGCACTCTATCTAAAACTTAATTTGAACATGGTATATGTATGCATATATTCATGGATTTGAGAAATTGTATAACACTTCTATTTAGTCTCACATAGAGAGTTTAATTACGAGAGATTATGTTGATTAATAAAACTTGATAGGTATACTAAAGTTAATTTTACAAGAAATAATTCTTTACCGGGCAATAATCTCTCTCTCTCTCTTATGTATACACACACACAAATTATATAGGTATACAAAAGCCAATTGTAGACACTATTGTTAATGTTATCTTCAAGCAATCACTTGTGTCAAGTAAATGAGTGAATCAACTACATATTGTAGAAAATGGTGTAAAATATTGATGCCTATATATGATTGCTTAATATTGAACGTGCATGCAGTGCATGTCTTCGTCTCTTTTCTCTTTATCCTTGCATGTGAGTCATAAACCAGTCACATTTTACAACATGTATTTTAATATTTAAGAAAGAATCTACCTCATACTCTCAAGTCTTGGTTAAAATTAAATTAAAACATTAGTTTTGCTAGCTATGTAGTTAATTAATATAAATCAGTACGATCACTTGATTCCATATTCTCTTCTAACTAATTTATAAGGCATTTCTACGTAATTAATTAATGCATATCATCAATGCCCTAACTCCCATCCAAACAAAGTATATATTTACATTAAAATTATAATCTCTCCTCTAATTTAATTAATTAACAAATCATACTCGATTCACGCATCCCCATTAGTTACTGTCAACAACTAGTAAATTCAACAGTACAGCATGTGCTACTTGATCATTTTGCTCAGAATCAAACAACCTCTTTTTCTTTTTTTTTAATTTTTCTTTTTTAGAGTGGTTCATCTCCGCGAGAACTTTTTAGTTTGCAATATGCCTCGATCACAACAAAGGACAAGATAAAGCCAACTTTTAGTCTACAGTAAATTTGTAGAGAGCTTAAAAGTGCTCAGGACATCAGGTCAACTTTAACCTTTATAAATTATGTAGGGCAAGTATTTGCAAGTTTCTTCTTGAACTCCAGCTATATACTTAATGTCGTCATCCATTCAAGTTGAAGTTGATATGCCATGTACTTATTTAGACTGTCTTCTACCGTAAAATTTCAGAGGGTTTTAACTCATGATGGGATCGAAGGCCAAGTTTGGTAGTGTATGAACCAAGGGGGCAAAAACTATAAGGCATCGTCTCAATTCTGACACAATCAATGTGCTTCGATGTTTTATCCTGGAATGTAGTTCGGAAGAAAGAAAAGCTCCAACCTTGATTCGCCCAAGACAAACTTGATAAACATATGGATCATCACGGGTTCTTAATTGGTTGAACACTAAGTTGATCCCTAGCGTGATTAGCATTGTATCAGGAGCAACTGGGGTAATGTGTTAGTTTGGTTGGGTACCGAGCTTGTCATGCATGGGTGTGGCCTGAGCCTGGTGATTCATTTTTCTGGGACAAATGATGTATATTAATTCATCCAATTAAAGATACATATGATCATTGATAGGTGGAAGATATGTGTAATTAATTAAGGCTTAATTAACTCAATTGTATATCTGGAGATAATACGCGCGCGTAGGAGAAGGAACAAATTAAAGGAGCAGCGGAGAAGACGGTCGAGGTTTATTCCCAAGGATATTATAAATGGGAAGTGGGCAATAAAATAGTGAGATGATTCTTGGATGGGGAGCCTTTGAGAGGAAAACAACACAAGGAGGCAGATGGGTTTGTGAAGAAGAGACATCTCATCATGCGCTGGAATATATGCATACTTCACAAAAGGGAATCTGTGTTCTGATGCATTTGTATCGGTCTATATATACTCAGATTTTTTAAATCATTTAGTTCCTCTGCTGGAATGTGTCAGTGATGAGTGAGGTTAATTAATTAACTCGCTGTAGAATTAAAGAAGACAAAGTAATTAAATTTATCTAACTACATAAATATTATTACATGGATATATATATATACACACTCCGGCCAATGTCATACAGATTAAATTTGCGCTTGCTAAAATTAATATTTTAATTACTCATATATATATGACTTAAACCATTGTTAGGGAAACTAATATTTTTTAGGGAAAAAATTAATGAAATTTTAATTTATTGGTTGTATATATAAACTTATAATTAATTCCTTAATTATTATTTGGTATCAAAAGGTTCTCACGCATGGATACATTTATAAAGCCAAGAATATATATACTTCGATTTATACATTAGTCATAATTTGTTTATATATGCCAGCTATTGAGTTGATATAGTTCTTATGTTTTGGTTTTCTAATTAATAAATGAAAATTTTCCATCTCTTATAAATAAAAAGATAATGTTGCGGTTAATTGACTGAATAATTAAAATCTCAAGATAATAAAGGAAAATGTAATTTAGTTTTAATTAGGCAAGGATGAACAATTAATAATTAAGTAGGAAGTTTTATATATATGTATATTGTGTTAATTAACCTCACGAAATGAGTATATATGAATTAATTTCATGTGCCTAATTAATTAATTGCAGGTATATATGGTATAACTAGTCTTAATGCATGCTAATATTCTTTTCAGTTTCTTCTGTGATAATTATAATGGTTTAAAATCCTTTAATTTGTGATATATAATTATCATAATTGGTTGCAATTAAGTCTTATTTTTGAAATTATACAAAGTAAATTAATTAACCATATAATCTAGATTTATAATTACATTCTATTCAGATTTCTTCTTCACGTACATCCCTGCTTTTATTTCTATATGTTTATGACCAAAATGATCCAAGTTCAGAAGATCAAACACATTTCACGATCGAATTACAAAGAAAATTTGCAAGAAGATGTGAATAATTAATTGAGATGCACATATTTATTCAAATTAAGCACAAGGAATTTAGAAATATCTACTTAATCTTGGGGGCATCTCCAAGCCTAAGCTCAAGATCCAGCTCTTCAAAAGAGTTCAGTTTTACCTCACATTGATCAGCTTGCTGCTGATCACCAGAAGATCCAACTCTAACCATGGAAGCAGCAGCTGGAGTTGCTTTAAATATTCTCCTTCTCTTGTTACAATTGATCTCTTCATCTCCTCGATCTCTTGATCGCTGAAAACTGAGTTCCTCGAACCCCAAATCTCCTCCCCCGAGCTTTACTTCTGGAACAACAAGCACACGGGGAGGTGTTGACTCTTCCAAAGTTCTACTTGTGGAGAAAAATGACCCCTTGAGCTTATCTCGATCGGTAGACGAAGAAAACGAAGGAGAGAAAAAGATATTTCCATTCCAATTCTCTTGGATTAACGGAGCAGAAACCCTAGGAGAAGTTACACTTGCTAGAGCACTAGAATTAGGGTTAGGGTTAAGGTTACCCACCACTGCACAAGAATTAATAGGATGTTGTACTGATCCATCGACAGTTTCTTCGCCAGGACTCGAAGAAGAAGAAGAAGAAGATTGCTTAAGCCTCGCCCGATCCCGCCGGTGCACATTCATGTGCCCGCCGAGTGCCTGCGCTGACCGGAATTCCCGTCGGCAAAAGCTACAAGAATATGACCTTGGTGGCCAAAAGCAGCCACCCAAGTGGCCAGCGGTGTCCTCGGCGAAGGCCTTCTCCTCCCATGACTCATAATTGCGAGCTCCGAGCCTGTTGATGTTGTATCTTGCTCTTGCCCACATCCAAAATCTTGCTTGGTCCATGGAAAATTGTAGGAAAACAATTCAGACCTTAGCAATGGAGGACGGTTTCCATTGATGAGCTTGAGGATTTAAAATGGAACACAGTTGGAGAAAAAGCAATTGGGGACAAATAAAGGTACATGCGAATCTAAGGAGGTTAGGAGGAGGCCATGCTAAGCCTAGAAAGTCTATTTAATGTAAATTTTAGGTTCTTGTTATTTGTCAAGATATATACTACTGCTGCTGCTGCTAGTACTATTTGTGGTTTCATCTAATTTAGGGAGCTTGTTTACCATCAATATCTCGAATCAGCTTTCTTTTTCCCATTATAGTAGTTCAAGTGTATGAAGTCTCTGATGTATAATAAATTAATTAGGTGGATTATAAAAAAATGAGCAAAATAATTGACTGGTTAATTTGAACTGTGCATGCGCCAAACATTCTTGATGTAAATATATGGTCTTCTACACTTTCATATGCAACGTTTAATTAATTATTTGAACTACTAGTCACCATTGAATCAACTCAAGTCTCTCTATCATTATTTATTTCTGATGTTCCTTTTCTTTGACAGCTTCAGGGAGAATGGAAAACAGCACAAGGCATTGGATTAATTCCATGTGGGAGGTGGATGTGAACCATTTGAATTCCGGAATTCTCTTACATCAGATGACCTCATCTTATGCTATATATATTCAAATTTATGAGATTATAATAGGTTTCTTGACCTTATAGAATCACAAATTTTAGCAGGATATATATAGGTTCAGATATTGCAAAATTTATAATCAATTTCTTTAGAGTACAGTAGGTTTCAAATTCCATATAATTAAGAAGGTCACTTCTAACTGCATTGTTTATATGCTTTTGCATTATCTTTATTTTATAAACTTGTAATTAGGTTCACATAGAATGAACTTGGAGTACCGTTTGAATAGCTTCCTTCAAGTTAGGTCATGACAGGATAACTAAATCAAATATGGAGTTCTTGGCATCTTCTCCTCAGAAATAAGTGATTGTCATCTCTTAATTTATCACTAATATATAATCAATTCTATAAATATATTAGACAACACATATGAATATGACTATATGTGTAACCATCACTACCTTGACTTAAGGTAATATACCAAATGCAATTGGATCTTCCAGTAACACAACTTATATATGAAGTATCACTATATGCGGCATAGAAAATTGATTCCCAATGTTGTACAATTTTTCCTTGATCATTCCACTATATAAAACAACTTATGGCTATATGTTTTGTATTCAAAATGACAATGCAAGAGAGAAATAATTAAGGTACTAATTAATTGTAGCCAATAGTTTGAAAATCCAATGGAACTTGTCCTGAATGTGATAGATCAGATAAAAATCAGATTAGTCAAGATATTAACCTAATAAGACTAATTCTGTAATACTGGCCGGTTCTTGGATTTGTTTTTTGGTTTTCACCAATCAAGAAATTATGAATCAACTGATTCAAGATTCGATATGAATTTAGAAAGACATATACGATTCTAGGTATATTCGAAGTGTTCGATATCGTTATCTATTGCTTTAGAGATGTGATTTTATATTCAAATACTTCTTAGAAATGTGTTATCTCTTTTGTTTCACTTTGTCTCAATAATATATATTGTATTGCTGCTATGGATATTTTGATCTCATTGAAAGCCTTATAACAGTTCTTCCACAAGGAATCATAGGGTAGAAAGATACAAAGCTAGGATTTGATTAAGGTACAATATCATCATATAAAAATTTAGTTTTTCTTCTGATATTATATATATATGATACTGTTTTGATCGGAATCAAGAACAGTTCAAATTGCATGCATTGGCATGGTAGCTGACACATGCTGCTGATTATATATTTTAGATTTCCATTTCTTGTTATAAATTTAATTCGCTGTACTGGATTTTTGGCTTTTCCCAATTAATTAATCAAAACATTTCAGCTACATCATGGTATGTGTGTTTATATAGTTTTTTCTCTTTTATTTTTGGATGAATAAATTTGGTGAATCATACCCACCTCAAAAAGCAAATCTGTTGATGAGAATATGGATATCATACACACTACAACACAGTTGACCTATAGAGACACAAAATTAGAGACAAATTATATTTTGTTTCTAAATTTTCACATTTAGAGACTAATAGACAAAAAAATTATTCCTAATTAGCCTCTAAAGATCTATAGAAATAACAACAATAGAGTCACTTAATAGATTTGACGCTAAGCTATAGAAACACCAGCAACAAAGTCACTTAATTAATCTGACTCTAAAATCATTTTTAGAGGCTAATTAGGAACAAAATTTGTATTTATTAGTCTCTAAATATGAAGATTTAGAAACAAAAATTTAATTTGTCTCTAATTATGTGTCTCTATCGACAAGTTGTGTTGTAGTGACAAATATATAGTTTCTTGGACTGTGAATCATTGTTGATCAGCTATTCTAGTATTAATCAATATTCTTAAATTCGGATCAATTAAGATTTCAACTAGTTTGGCCACCATCACAGGTGGATCGATTCGACTGATTCAGCCAATCTGAATAAAAATAAAAATAAAAGTAAAACAAAATATCTAAATTACTAGTCTATGTTTAAGTCTAATTGGTTTTCATTGCGATTTGATGATTCTCAACCAAACTAGTTTCAAGAGACTAGTTCCCAACAAACAGCCATCTTCTGTTTTGAGAACACTAGCTAGTATTAGTTTTTAAGTTCATTTCCACTTGTTCTTTTAAATATATTCAAGTTAACTACACATACTGCTTGTTGATATGTTAAATTTCATTTGAAAATTCATGTGAGTTTGTTCCAGTAATTCCAATTCATAGGTCACTTGTGTCTTTTCAACCATTTACAGGTCTCTCAAAACAAATAAAGAAAAATACTAGGTTGAGAAAAGGTTATTTAGTTGCATTAAAATAACATTTGATTGGTCTGTTCTTCATTCAAAACAAAATTATTTCTTTCAGGAAAAAGCTTGAAACCAATTTGGAGTGCTGAGTTGTTGATAGTTTGATTGTGTTCTGTGCATTGTCAGTGAACACCATATCTTGTTAGCTTCCAGGAGTCCCCGACAAAATTTATAGTATGACAGCAACTCGCAAATTTGCCATCCTAATCTTCTGACTCGATATATACAAGCAGAGCTAATTTGTATTAGCATGAGCTCTGTTCATTCACATGCATGAATCTTATAGTAAAATGAGGGCTAAATTGTTGTTCTCTCACCATTTAGTTCTCTGAAACAGTATTTGTGCACATCTCAAGACAAATAGATTTCCATATCACTTGAATGTTATGTTTAGGTGATTGTTACTTATTAAATTGGTTTTCTTTGTCGTTATGACTCAGACAATAGCAATCAGTCTCAAGTGGACCTTTTTCTGTAAATTTTATTGACTAATAAAGAAGCCAATTCCATTGATCAGCTTGTACGTCACTCAGGGATTTCATTGTCACAGCAAGGACTTATATGACAGATGCAGAAGCAATTAAAGGACTACAAGGTCCACCAAAAATATTATGTGAAGAGTATCTTTCATTATGATCCCTAACCTGACTCCAAAGTAATAAATCTTATTTTTTAATCGAAGCTTAATTATAAGAAGAGTTTAGTTTAATGCAAGTTGCATCACATGGTAAACAGCATTTATCAAGGGATGAATTCAAATTATCTGGAAGCACACTTGAAGAAAAATGCTTCGGCGTTTCCAACAATCTTACCGCATATGATTGAGTTGAGCATCAAATTGCACCACAATAAGGTGTTGGCATTTCCTGGAAACTCATCAAATGTCACCAGAAAGAATAGACATGTAAAATAACATGAGATAAATATATGTAAAGGGTTCTTTTTGGAGCTGGCAGTACATGTTGGACAAAACATGTTTGGTCATGCACAGTCTTGATGGGCCAAAGCTTAGATGACTTAGATTGTGAACACATAACAACTTGAAGTGGCTGAAAAGAATAGAATTTTAGGTTGTTGACATTGTTGGCTTTGGAAGCAGGTGAATGATGAAGGCAACCGCTGGGTTTTCCACTCCACATTGTTGGATCCAACTCAGGAGGAATTTAAGTACAAATTGCATTAAATGTCAGCAACTTATGGCTTTTTTAGGCTCATACTAAATACTGGAATAATTCATTTCCTACCTCTGGCTATTCAGGTTCTTTTTGCATTCGAGAATTGCCGGGCGATTGGTCTTGTGGCTGGAACCTGATGGTGGCTGCATTCGGAATTCAAACGATGGTATTGGAGAGGGTTTGGGACGGCGAGTCAATCCTATCCTAAACTCATTAAGAAAACTCAATCCTAAATTCGTCCCAAACTCGTTAGTATTTTGAAAGGTAATTCTCAAACTCATCCCACTAATTTAACAGCTACCCACTGGGTATCCGCTTTTCGCCCGTTAATAAATTTTATATTAAAAAAATTGGTCTAAAATCTGTATACTTATCATAACATCTAAGAATAGTTAATAGAATTTATATAAAAAAAATTATTCTACATACTTATCTTAACATCTAATATTAAATAACTTATACGAATAATTTAATATTATAAAAAATAGTTGGAATTAATAGTTGACGAGCTACTTCTTCAAACCTCTTAACTCTTGATGGTGTATTGTTATATTATATATTGTGTTAGAAAATATGATATAGATAATTAAATGTATTATTGTTGTATAATGTATACTTAGCTTTAATTAAAAAAATAAATTATATTAAACTTTAATTAAAAAGATATAACTATCTTATATATATATATATATGTTATATATAATATGATTATTTTAATAATTTTATACTTAACGAGTTTGAGACGAATTTTAGACTAAAATCTTGAACTCGTGCCAAATCCTATAGGATTTTTACCTCAAAATTCTATACCCGTCCAACGACCCAACGGGCAAAACTCGCTAATTGTCATATAATTATCAGGATATGGGACAGATAAATATCATTTACAAAAACCCACATCCCTAATCCAAACCACAAAGGCACTCTTTATACCTCGGTAATAGCATTCCACTATGCTCACAGACCGTTTCACCTTCAAAGCAAAATCAATGTGTTCCATAGCATCAGAGTGCAGGAACCGAAAGCTTCATTTGTAATCTTCATTTAACACATTTACTGTGGATGGCAATAATATAAAGAGCCCGTGAGAGAATGCAGGAACACAAATAGTATTTGAGTAGTAAGCATTGTTCAAAAGCAATATAAGCTGCCAACATAAAAGAATTATAGTCTCTTACCAAAATTCTACATTTTTTAAAAAAAAAGGAAAGAAAAACAAATGCAGTAGAACAAAAGCACTTCTTTCTTAACAACAGAAAGTTCACTAAGCAGCTGGCAGAAAGTAAAGTATTAATTGGGCCTTGGAGTAGCCCACTCAACACGTAGGATAAGGTTGTCGTAACCATAGCCATTGAGCTTGTTGATAGCTCTCTCTGCTTCGTCCCGGTTGACGAAGTTGACAAACCCAAATCCTCGACTAACTCCCGTCTTCTGGTCCACGGCAACGTACACACGAGTAACAGGACCGAATGTTCGGAACAGTTCTAACAGGTCAGGCTCACGAGTGTCCTCTGAAAGGTTGGTGACACGAACAGAGTTCTCATCATTGCGACGCCTCATCTCTGTCCCACTCCGCTCCGCACCTGCTCTCATGCTAGGAGGTACATATGCACTCTTGCCAGTGCCAGGAGCTGATGCTGCAGTTTCAGCACCTGGGGGCTTGTCCACAAAGGCATCTGTCTGTGGAGCAAGATCCTTGTATGGACACTTTGATGTCCAGTGGTCACCTTTCTTACCGCAGGTTCTGCACACCATGAGAACAGCACCTGCTTTGCCCATTGCTGCCAACGGATCTCCTGCAGCCTTTGGTTCATCTGCTTTGCTGCCTATTGGGATAAGCATTATAAAAAAAGGAGAGAATTAGAAAGAGAGAACAGATTGTTAATCAAATTCAAAAAGACTTATTGCATATAGAGGAGATATCTCATGAAACTAAGTAATACCAAGATTCACCGTGCTGATTTAGATGTCTATAACAGTAAATTTAGTATCCAATAGATGCAAACTTGACCAAATAACTACGAGGAAAAGGATGCTAACAACAGGGACTTCGCAATGGTGCATGAAACTTTCTGAACTTTACTTTCCACAGGAATGGAGATTGCACATGACCCAAATAATGCAAACAAGACCAATTAACTATTAACAAAAGAAAGAAATCAACAACGACATTCTTTCTGAAGCTCCTTGTCATATAAGATGAATATCATACATGAGAAACTCAAACCCTCGCAAGCACTACCTAGAGTCATCCAATAACAATACCTAGTAGGAATTTAAAGAATTTCTTGATTGACCAATGGATAAAAAAGAACTATGCTTCTAAACATTATTATAATTGAAAAGGCAATTATATAAGTTGTTTAACCAGATTAAACGAAGAACCCAATTCTGCAAATTACTCCAAGTGCAGAATTCAATTATGCATGTACTTTGCCAAAATTAATCCATGCAACAACAAAATTGTGTGTATCTAGTTCCATTGAGATCCTTAGGCTGAGAATGCACAATTAGGGACACAAATGCCTTCATCAAATCCATCAAGTCGGCAGTGCCCAAACCTCATAATCAAAACTTAGCAAATTTGACGTAATTTGATTATGCTCCTATCAATTATTAGAGTTGCAAAGTCTCATCAGCACAATCAACAGTACCGGCAAAGTGGAAATATACTCTACCTATCATAATACTTGTTAACTTGCTGTAGCAACTGTACCCCATTTTTATCCTTAGTCAAAATCTCACAATCAATATCAACATGTATTGGTAAGATTTGTCTTCTTACAGTCATAATACTCGCCAACTTCCTAGAGATTGTTCTGCAATTGTCTCTAATTATCGTCATCCTGGGAATAACACAATGTGTAGTCCTCCTAATTACACAAGTAGACAACACCCCTTCGTCCAATGTTTTTGAAGGGTCCATACCTTGAGTGATCCATAGTAAAAATTACAAATTTTTACAGGCATGCAATGAGTTGCAGTTCCCTCTTCAAGAACCAGTTGCTACTATTAGAAAAAAATCTTTAAATCAATACGTAAAGTGGTACAAGGAAAGAAATATATCTCTTAGGTTAAGATAATAACAGATATCTATTTAGATAGAAAAGAAAAACTAGCAAAAATATACATAGTTAAGCTCCTTCACTTGGTTCTGAACTTCTAATCTTATTTGGTTTTTCCTCCAGGACAAATGCTTTATGGGAAGTCCTTACATTCACCATTTCACAATTAAACCACCAGTCCTTAAAAACATAAGATGTTTTAATTCAACAGATGCTTCATAATTACCAGCTTATTAACAATGTTACGAAGTAATTGTTGAAACAATCATGAAAGAAATATATGCATTCTTAGAAAAGTAGAGTCACAATAGATTATCTTAATATACGAACTATTAAAAACCCAAGTACTAGTACATAGTGGAAGATCGTCACATAGTTTTAGACTAAAAATGAGTAGGAAGAAAACCTAAGCGTATATAAAGAGTTTATTTATTAGTAACAAAGATTTTCAACCCATAGATTGTTCACTCCAAGCAGAGCTATAGGCTCTTGCTTCACGACTAACATGCTGCTACTCAATCTCAATATAAAGCACGGGTCCATAAAACATATGCTAAAAGCACTCAGTAACCACTCTGAGTTATAGTTAAAAGTAACATGATCTGTATCACAAGGCACCCACTTATAGCTAAGTGGTGAGCACCACAATCAAACCCCAATTTCCTCTTTCATTACTCTTTTCTTGACAACGTTTTCTTACATTTACCCTTTTATCACTTTCAATTGGCCATTCAGTTCATAAATTGACAGAGCCAATAAGTTCACTTTCAGGGGATTCCAAATTGATTTTCTCAGCAAATATGCTTCAATCTCCATGCACATAAAAACATTTTATCCATTGACCTAGGAAATATTTTTCCTCCAATTGGTAAGAAGCATCACAAACAATTTAGACAAATCACAAGATAAATGGTTCTACCCATAAATGGAAGAAAGGGTATGTAGAAGAAATTGAATATGACAAGGATAAAGCTAAAAAAATTGGATATAAAGCAATTGGAAAATAGGTCATCCAACATTTAGTGTAGACAAATTCACATACGCTGATACATTAACTTTGATTGTTGTCAAAACAAGATGACTATCATATCAAATGAAATGTAAATCCAAAAAAGAAGAATCGGTTTTAAACCAAATAGAAGAGTTAAATAAATATAATTAACATTGAGTACTTCTCAGTGTTGTCAAAGGCGCGCCAGGCACAGTGCCAAATGAGTCCTGCACCTTGGCTTGGCAAAGGCGCAGCGACTTCACCCAGGCGCGCCTTACCTACACCTGGGGCCTTTTTTTAAGCTTCAGGAGCGCGCCTTATGCGCTTGGTTCAAACCTCTTTTTTTTTTGTTGTTGGGGAAGATCACCACTTATTGTAACATTAAAAAAACAAAAATAAACAACTTCTAGGGTTTCAGCCAACTGCCCAACCGAATACTTCACTTTCCCCTTCCCCTTCACCGTCGCCCCTTCTTTTTCTTCTTCATTTTCTTTCGCTGAGTGCCGCCCAACCACCCTTCTTTTCATTTGGCTGTCTTTCTTCAATTTTTTTCTTTCTTCTATTCTTCTTCATTATTTTTTTTCATTCTTGATCTCTTCATTCTTTTTCGTGTTCATTCTTCTTCATTTTTTTCAGCCGACTGCCTCAGTGCCCTTCTCTATATTTTTTCTTGGTCTTCCTTCATTTTTCAGCCGACTCTCACTGCTGTTGGTCTTCCTACATTTTTTATGCATATAATCTAATTCTTAGATGGCATACCAAATTTTTATTGTCTGAGAATAACATAGATAATATTTTTAAAAAGGTATGTCTTGCTTTAGTCAGGCACGCGCTTTTTTTGCGCCTTGGGCGATATAGGAACCTTTGCACCTTGAGTAGGCACCTTTGACAAGCTTGGTACTTCTGAAAACAAGCTACAAGTACATATACAAAGCACTAAACATTACATAGTACCAAACTCTAAGAGCTTCATTAACAACACTAATGATAGAAAGTCAACAGATCTACTTGAGATAGTATTTATGCACTTAGTATGTTAATTCAAGACACTAACATTTAAACATCACTAAATCATTAAATCCTATATGTTTAAAACGTAATAGAAATGACTGAGGGTGAAAAGGAATTTATTAAAAACCTGAATTTTCCTTCCAATAAAGGATTAACTTAGAGGACGATCGAATAATTTTGTTTGGCTTTTCAACTTCTATCCAATCAGTAAAGTGATATTCAACTAAGAATGGAATTTCAGACAAATCCCCAAAACCCCTACCCAGGAACCTGCCATCTCAGAACCTAAAATATATGAATTTGACATTTTATTACGGGCCAATAAAGCAGGCGAATCCCGTGCATCATAGATGGATTTGAACAAAAATGATGTTACTCTGTCAGTTGAAGAGAATACAGGCTAATTGACATGTCACTGATCTAATTTGTGTTTTATTTAAAAGAATCCAATGAATTTTGTTGACTTGATGGCAGGAAAGGTTAGGGTTTTTTCTATAGAGATGAAACTACAATAACTAGCTAACAGATGCAGGAAAAGAAATAAAGAGATCTCAAGGCAACTAAAACATAACAAATAAAACAAGTGGGCGAGCAGGATCGAACCAGGGGCGCGAGGCCGCTCGAGGATAATCTCCTCCGTGGAAACCATGGTGAGGCGGGCGCCGACATCCTCGTGGGCGGCGTCGCCGAACTTGGCCCAGGATCGGCGCTCGAGAGCGCGCTTGCTAAGGCGGGCCCGGGTGAGCTTGCGGACGCGGGTGGTGGTGGTGACGCGGACCTTGTTGTTCTCGTCGTCGAACCGGTACTCGATTACCTTCTTCACCCCGTTCTCGTCGGGTCCGATCACCACACGCGGAGGCAGAAGGAAGTCGAGGTCCTCCGCGTCGTCCTCGAGCTCTCCCCACCGCAGTTTCCCCATGTCCACCGCCATCGTTCGTCTCCGGTCTGCGGCTAAATAAATTGACGACAGGCGGAACGAAAGATTAAATATGGGCTGACAGTTGTGCCCTAAGGACTGAGAGTTATATATATTTCGGTTATATTTTTATTTTTATTTTACTTCTTCATTTATAATTATGTAGGCCATTTAAAAAAAAAATGAAACCGGTTTGAGATGTAAAAATTAAACCCAATTGAAATGTGATTCAAGCTTATTTGGTCCAACTCGATTCACTATATTCCTATTGAAGTTGCCCCGGCATTGCTTGGAGCTCAACTTGTATGGTCCGTATGGATGTGTTTTGAATAAAATTAAGTTGGACTAATTAAGTCAACCAAATATTATAGCTTAGTACCAACGGTGGGTAGCATAATTGGTAGTAACATATTGAACGTTACTTAGAGATCTATATTTCAAATCCTAGTATGATCACCTATTGTGAATTTCAATATATATATATAAAATAACTTAGTGGTTAGATGAGTCTTGCGATATCCTCCTAATAATCGGTCTAATAATTCTCCTAACCACTCACAATGATATGAGTGATAATTTCATCAACAATCATGAACACTTTATTATACGTGAGTATTAGAATGATTATTAGGTACATGAGTTAGGAGAAATTAGCATTTCTAGTGGTTAAATATATGAGAATATATTGTATGAGGTCACGAGGTTAATATTTAATGCATGTTTATTTCATCGAATTTAGAGAACTCAAATTCTATGTCATTTATGTCAAGCGCGGGATTTCAAAAAGTATGAATATAATTTGATTCAATTTCGAATAGAGTGAGATATAAATATTTCGAGGATGAATGTGTGAATTAAAATTTAGGAAATTGTTGAGAAAAGAAAAATAAAATTAATTTTTTCAAGAAAAAATAGAAATTTAATTTTTAATTCGAAATAAATAATCTTTTATATTGAAATAAATTTAAAATTATTATTTTATTATGAAAATAAATTTTTAAAATGTCATCCAAAATGATAGGAAGAACTTAGTATTTATATATGTTTCAAGAATTCATATTTATGAAATAAATTTTTAATTCAATTTTTAATGGTTATTTTGTCAAAACTATCATAATATTACGCTGAAGTTAATTATTTAAATTTCATTTCATTTTTAAATAAAAATGGGTAAAAAATCAAAATCAAAATATTAAATTATCAATATCTAACTTCTTCTCAAAGCTAAAACTAACGTAGGATTTAAAAACATGACCCTGTCTAGTTCTTTTATTCAATATCTAAACAAAAATGAGATATAATATAGGTTTATTTCACGGGGCTTTATTTTGATTAATTTTAACTAAATTTAAGATACGATATAGGCTTATTTCACGGGGCTTTATTTTGATTAATTTCAACTAAATTTTTATCTGACTGAAATTTTATCTCGTGAAACAAATGAGTTAGAATTAGGAATGTCAACAGGGCGAGGCCGGGGGGTGCCTACCTGCCCCGCGAAATATACGAGTACTTGTTATCCGTTTAATTCCTCACGCGTATCAAAAATGGTTACCCACTTAATTACTCGCAGGGGGACGAATACCCACGGATATTGGCGGGTACCCATGACACTTTAAAAAGTGTAAACTACAATATTTTGATAGCAACTTCAAATATAAACACACTACACAAGGTTATAAACACAAGATCTTGAAATATGATCTACAAATATAATTTCTCAACATCATCATAAGATTTTAAAACATAAGGTCTTCAAATATAAATTACAAATATTTCTCAACATCAACATACGATTTTAAAACATAAAGTCTTCAATATAAGATCAATTTATTTATTTTTGCGGGTAACGGGTACCCACGGGTACAGGTACTATAATACTCGTACCCGCTCTATATAATAAACGAGTAAGAAAAATTACCCGCGAAATCTCCGCGGGTAGAAAACTAACTCTCATATCCGTCATAAATGGGTAAATACCCGTGGATACTCGCCTAATGTATTGTATTGTATTGTAATGACTATGTTATAAGCTTATTTTTATTAGTTAAAAAAAGTTGGGCAAATTATTAAACATATTTAAAGACTGCAAGTCCGTATTTAAGATCAGATTGAATTTGGATATCTGAGTCAAATACACATATTGTCTATTTTTTTCACTGATATAATAGGATAACAAACGAGAGTAAAGCTAAATTTTTTATCGGATATACATCGAATATAACAATAAATTTATATCCTTTTTAATCCGGATGAGTACAAAATAAATAATTGACTAAAATTTATTTCTGACCGTATTATTCTTTCTCCCATAAATCAAACATGCTCCCATATTAATAATTTTTGGCTTTATCTCAGTATATCCGGGTCCACCTCGCATGTTTTGTGTTCAGCTTAAGCAAATTTGTAAATATGAAGTCTACGAATATAGTTAGCCAATGAAATATGTCATTATATTTTTCTGTATCTCGTTAGATAAAATATATTGCAACAGTCCGGCCTTTGATTTAAATCCGGTGATGAAGTGCATATTTCCCCTTCTTCTGATTATATTCGCCAATGAATGTATAAAAGTATAGTTAGCTTAAGCCTTCTCATTCTGGCATTTTTGGTTGGATTGTAAATTATGAAAGAAAAAACCTATTTTGGGCCCATTTACTGCGAATGATTTAGTAGCATAAGCAACCGTTGCAAATGATCTTGAAAGAAAAGACCTATTCAAATGATTTAATTTTGTATTTGTATTTGATTAATTTTTTGATTAATCTCTTTTAAAGATAGATGATTTTTTTATCCATCACAACTTAAATTTCAAGTGTAAACTTTTAAAAATTTTACATATCAAATTGCCCCTATTAGTAAAATTTTTTGAATCCGTCACTGCTAATAGGTGAAGTCACGTAAAAACTTAATCCATAATTTTTATCATTTTCATTCAAAATGCAATTAAAATCTTCGAGCAAAAGACAATGGGATAGATCAAAAAAACTAATCCAAATTTTGTTTTCAATACTTGGATTGGTACTTACATATACATTACAAAATAAGAGGTGTTCATAAATTTTAAATGACTATTGCAAAGATAGCAAAGTAAAATCCCAAGCAACCAGAAGCACCACGAGAAGGGTAGTCAACACCTTACCATGATTTTAACTACTGTACGGTACTGGACGGTAGGATCGATATTTATCAATTTTTGAGAAAATTAATATACGATACACTTGATATCAGTTGGTACCGAGTGTACCGATAGATACTGCCCGATATAGACAGTATTTATATGATATCGAGCGATACCGCCTGGTATGAAAGCAGCTAGTTGACAGCACAATGATAGCACTGCGCTGATGACAGTGCTGTCAACAGCACTGTGCTGTCACGCAAAATAAATAAATAATAATAATAATAAAATTTCACTGGGTACCATTTTCGGTACTAAATCGTATCAAGTGTCGGTACGTATGTTACGGTACTGGTACATACTAATACCGGCCAAACGCCGATATCGATATCGAGGTTTTAAACCTTGCACCTTACGGTCCTTACCAATGCGGACCAAGAAATCTTATAATTTCCTGAGCTAAGAGGAAATTGGCGTGTATTTCTAGATGCAGTTAACTTAAAAGAATTAGACTTTCTACAAATTACAATAGGAGAAGCATACAAGGTTGGTATGCACTGAATCATCAGATGAACTTGTGATTCACTTGCGTATGAAAAAAGAATTTTTTACCTATTCCAGCTTACAATCTATGGTTCGTGTAATAAGAATTATTTTTTCCGAAGTGATTTCTAGATATTCTAGACTTCGGAATTTTCAGAAAAATTAACCTTGATTATCGGTAAGTGGAATTGTTTAAAATTTGACATTTCTATTGATCGATTTTTTCTTAATATTATACTTTATGAAGCACAAACATAAGACCAAAAAATGAGTAAGTTCTTGATGCAAGAAATCAAATGCAGACAATTCTATTGATCCAGAATCCCAGATATAGGTTTTACTTTATACGGAAAAAACTAAAACAGAGACTGAAGAACTATTGTATAGAAAGGTAAATTTTACCTTATAGGTAAATCAATATAGGTTTTACTTTATATTGATCAAATGGAAGAAATCTTTAAATTTTACTTTATACGGAAAAAACTAAAAGAATTCCATTCCATATCAATAGTCAAGAACAGGAAATATAAAATGAGTAAATGAATTTATCTAAAAATAGAAAAGTACATGTATGGTGATAAATTGATGCCTCAAAACAAAGACTATGAAGAAGTATTGTATAGAAAGGTACATGCCTTCAACATACACTACACTCCTTTATTCTATACAACAAGACACTTGTTCACGGCTGCGGCAACTGCAAAACTTACCACCAGGTGGTCTCTCAAGGTTGTTTTGAAAAAACACCAGAAGCTATGTTGGAAGATTACCAAGTACTTTATGCTAGTCATCAGCAGTAAAGTTAGATATGCATGATTTTAGCGCCTCATATGTCATGAAAACAATGCCCACACCAGGAACGACTTTGTAGTACTCGGGCAAGATGCCTCTATACAAGCCTCGAAGTCCCTCAGTGCGGACTATGTGCCTAAATGCTCCCAGAAGACCTGTAGTGTACACACGACTCCTTCCAGCTGCCCCTTCTAGCTGCATTCGCCGTCTGACTAAATCCAGTGGAAATGTTGCTGCAACATCACATACTAAATTACTAACAATTCCAAACAGTTCAGGTTTAGTGAAAAAAAATATATGCTTAGTATATTATTCACAATGCTTGGTGAATATTGTTCTCAGTATTTATATCTTAGATTGGTTAAACTGTTCTACAAAAACATGAAAAGAACCAAGTATGCATCTGCATGGTGCTTATAATTTACGGTGAAAAATGGTAGTAGAACCAATTGCTTGTGGAGTAAATCAATTTGGTTGGTTGGACTATCACTACCATTATGTTACTTATCATCCATAAGTCACACCTACCTCTTTAGGCCATTACAAATGTTATCAAGGATAAGCCAGCCAAGTTAGAAATTGCTTGAAAACCACCACAAACAGTACCAAGTTAGGATTTGGTCAAATATTAGAGTTTTTATATTAGCAACTAGGTATAGGAAAGAAAAGATTAATAGTTCGAGAACAGAAATAGAATCTTAGTTCATCAATGTATATATTAACAGATCTACATTATATCATATTACCTTTAAAGCAATAGTGGAAAGTCATAATCGACTTAAGCCATGTTTGATTAGGAAATGTGGGAGAGAAGAGGAGAATGAGGTCAGAAAAAATTTCTATTCTCTTCACTTCCTCTCTATTTCAGGAGGAAAGGTTTTGTTGATCACAGAAGGCCTTCTCTTCCCTTCTTTGTCCTATTTCTTATGCAAACAAAGGGAAAACTCAATTCCTTTCTCTCCCATTCCTATCCAAATAAGGGAAACATAGGTTTTCCCTTCTCTTCTCTCCTATCCAGACCGGCGAATAACACCTTCACCAAGTTGGTGGAATAGATCAACTGGATGTGACCAGGTAAATCAAGCAAGTAGAATCATGTCGTTGTAATTGCTAACAGATAAACTTATGTTCCCACTAACAAGTTACTTGACCAAAAAAGGAGTTGATCAGGAATTATTACTTTTGCACAAAAGCATCATGTGAATAAAAATTGTTTTATCTGAAAAACTGAATCAGTTGAATAGATGAATGACTTCCCACAGTCTCTGTATCATGTGTTTAATTAATAAAAATGCACCTTTACCATCATAAATGGTTTTGGCATCTTTAGCTCCAATTAGTAGTTTGCATTTTGCATCATTCTTTCTGTCACGTTTCTGATGGGAGTAGATTTTTCATGTTAAATACAACTCAAATTCCATTTCAAATTTCTTTTCAAGTACCTGTTGATGATGCAATGCCAGAAAGACTCCCACAAGCCAAACTAACCATGACAGCAGAGTCATGTGGCCTAGTATAAAAATTAAACCATATATTAGCACTGGAAAATGAAGAATATATCTATTTCCATGATGGCATTAAGCAAACCCAAGAAAATCACCTATCTGATTGCCAACGGGATCTGAGAGTTTCATAAACATAAAAACTGATTGCTATGCTAGGTCCAACCCCCTGAAATAAAGCAATATCAAGACTAGGTAAACCAAATAGTACAACAATAGTTGAGATAAGTAAATACAATCATACCAACAATGTTGCTCCAAGACCCTTGTACAACCCCCTGATACCTTCATCTCTGCAGATAGCATAAAGTGCATGCGAAATGCCTCTATAATACATCGTGTTTGTCTGCAAATATTAGTCCAGAAGATTTGCTCTAAATCAGGACGAAATAGTTGCTTCAACAGGGAAGTCAAAAGACTTATACCCAAACATGATATTGCCAAACATTCATGATTAGAAAGACAAACGCATCCTAATGATTTTGCTACAGGCGCTGTGATTAAATAGATTTTCATCATGTACACTCAATGCAAAAGAAACTAACAAACACAACTAGCAAATTCAATATTCTGGGGCCTTGCTCCATATTGCGACTTAGAGACCATAGGCAGAGAAAGTATAAAGGAATGAATGTTGCTCAATGAATCATACATACCTTATATACAGTTTAAGAAATGAAGATAAGAACAAAGGAAATGGTAATCGGTTACAAGAGAAGAATTGCGTCGTAACAGAAATAAAAACAACCAAATAAATGAATGGTGGAGCCACTTTTAATGCTGACATGGCAAAGAGGATGGCAGTGAAAAGACCACATATGTCTGCATCTTTGTTATCAGTAATGGTTGAGTATTATCAGTGAGGATTTGATGTTATTTCTTTAATATGCCCCCACAAGATTGGTGTTGTCTTGATAACACCTATCTTGGTTCTGTGATGAAGAACGGTTGCAATAGATACAACCTTGGTGAGTAGGCTGTTCATGGGTCAAACCCAACCCAATGAACCCGAGAAACCAACCCAACCCGAATTAATCGGGCCCAGTCGGGTAATTGGGCGGGGTCGAGTTCAATTTGTCCAAACCCGACTATAACCAGGTTGGGTCTCGGATTTCAAGGTTCGAAACCCGATTAGCCGAGACCCGGTTACCCGATTAAATGTATTTTTTATTATTATTTAAAAAATATATATATTAAAAGAATTTAAAAAAAAACACTGGGAAAGACGCAAGCCACGCGGCCTGTGGCCCGCATCTCCCCAAGAAGACAGTCGCGTCTTCCCAAGAGGACGCGTGAGATTAAAAAAAAACTTTTTTATTTAACGAGTAAACCGAGTACTCGATCCGACCCGACCCGCGGGCGGGTCAGGTCTGGTCGGGTTCAAAAAAATTACCTTAAAACCCAACCCAACCAGATAGCTTGTTGGTTGGGTCAGGCTGATTTTTTTCCCCAAACCCAACCCGACCCGACCTGTGAACAGCCCTATTGGTGAGAGAGACATCTAACTGTTTGTTGCATACTTGATCGCGTACAAAATGAAAGTCAAGCGCAACATGTTTCATCCGAGTATGGAAGACACGATTTTGTGACAGACTTGTTGCACTTAAATTGTTGCAATATATAACTGGTATTTGTAAACTGAAAATTTTCAGTTCTCGTAAAAGATTAATCAACCAGTTTGTTTCTGCAGCAGTATTGGCAATGGCTTTGTATTCAGCCTCAGTTGATGATTGAGCCACTATCTGTTGTTTCTTTGGCAATGGCCTTTTCAATCTTTCAGCTGGATCACCTCCCCAATCAGAATCTGAAAAGGCTGAAAGATTGAGAGGACCTTTGGGTGCAAGAATAAGTCTGAAATCGATGGTTTCCTTCAGATATCTCATGGCTGGTTTACAAGCTTGCCAATGTTTCAGTTGGTTTGTGCATGAACCGAGACAATTTGTTTACCACCAATGAAAGATTCAGTCGAGTGAATGAGAGATACTGAAGTGTGCCAACTGCTTGACGATATTGGGTAGGATTAGTTAGGTTGAACCATCTGATAGGCGAAGTTTTGTCGAAGAAGCTATCGGTGTTTTTGTTCCTTTTGCTTCATGCATATTGAAACTAGTAATGTATTTCTTTTGAGATAGAACAATACGTCAATACCATTTGACGTACTGTTGACTTCCACTCCGAGAAAGCAACTGAGTGGTTGTATTTAGGAAGCACGGACACTCAGTAGGACTGTCGTGTCCGCGTGTCCGACACGCCGCAGACACCGACACACGAAGACACTCGTCTGACACACGTGTCCCACGTGTCCAAGAGTGTCTTGACCAGTCAAAGTTTTTTTTGCCCGGACACGGCCAGCCATGCATCTTTTTTAAAAAAATAATAAAACAATCAAGAGAATTTAGTATTTTACATTCTCGTTGTTGTGAAAGAAATTGGAGCACTTACTCTTTTATCTATTCCCTTAAAAGGAACAAGATGAAGCCTAAACGTGCGGAGAGTTTAGTATTTGTTCATAGTAATATTCGTCTCATTTCAAGGAAAACTCCACAATACAATAAAGGGGAAACAATAAGTTGCCAATTGATGAAGATAATGGAATCCTTGAAGTTGTCAATCTTTCTCTTGATGAACCAAAGTTGGAGAGAGTAATATTAAGAGAGTGAGACTCTACTTAACTTTTTTTTTACGTGTGGTTGTACATGACTAGTTCTACTAAGACATGCTAATTTAGAATTTTTTTGGAATATGTCAATAGATATTGTGCCTCATGCTTTTGGAAGGGGCTAAGAAATAATAAGTATTAACACAAGAAATTATTTAGAACACTTTATATAAACTAAAAATTAGAAGTTTGATATCAATAAAAATATCATGATATTATTATAAATTCTTGAACTATATATATATATATATATATATATAAACTGTGATTTTTTTTAAAAAAAATAATTTATATATATGCTATATATGTTGTGTCCATGTCCTGTAAAATTTTGAAATTGGTGTCCCTGTGTCTGTGTCGTGTCCCGTGCCCGTGCCGTGCCCGTGCCCGTGCCCGTGCCCGTGTCCGTGTCCGTGTCTCATAGGGTTGTATATCTTTGAGTGAGAACCGTGCAGCTAAGGCTTTATAAATGCGAAGTAATTTTTCATGTGAGGATCTGATTAGTATTATGTCATCAACATATAGGAGCAACAGTACTATATAAGTTCTTCCATGTAATATGAAAAGTGAGATCAGATTTTGAATTTTCCAAAACAAACTGAACTTAAGAACCCTTTTAGTTCAGTGTACCAAGTAATTTTTGAAGTTTGCATACATAGGTAAGATAAGCTTTACTCACAAATCCGGGTGGTTGTTCCATGAACACTTCTTCAAGTTTTCCTCGAAGGAATGCATCGTTGACGTCGAGTTGGAAAAGAGGCCACTTCAAACTTCTGGCCAGTGTTAAAACTAGTCGTGTCGTGGGTTTGATCAAAGGATCAAAGGGCTGAATGTTGATGAGAAATCAATTCGATGGAAGCCTTTTGCGACTAACTTTCCTTTATATTTGTCTATGCTTCCATCCGGCTTTTCTTTTACTCAAAAAACCCATTTACATCCGACTATATTTTGTGTTGAAGCCAGTGGAACAAGTATCTATGTATTGCTGCGTATAAGGGCATCCAGCGAATTCCACTTGCATTGCTTTCTGCCAATGTATGGATTTTAGTGCTTCTTTGTAAGTTTGTGGAACCCTTGACTCATTTGTTGATACTTATAAATAGGGATGACAATTTTATCCGCATCCGCTAACTAAAAACTGCATCCGCACCGTATCCGATCTATATCCACAAGTAAAAATGGATATGAATACGGATACGGATTTAGAAAACTTATATCCGCGCGGATACGGTGTGGATACGGATATGACTATGGATCCGCACCATATCCGCACCGTCTATCCGCGTCTCTGAATTACTATTTTGCTCATATAAGTTATTAATATATATAAGAGCTCTATGGTAATTTCATATCAAGATGAATTTTGAAGTATATTATATATTTATTTTGGATCAATGAATTGGTAATTTATTAATTTTTTTAATTAAATATATTATTTTAATATTTTTTTATTAAATACGGTGCGGATACGGATGCGGATACGGATGCAGTGCGGATATTCGCATTTGAAGTGGTGCGGATGTGCGAATATGGGGTGCGGTGCGGATACGGATAATCCAGTATCCGCACCGTATCCGATCCGTTGCCAGCCCTACTTATAAAGCTGAATAATCAGTGGGTTGTCAAGGCTTGTAGATATTTTTTGAAGAATATGTTACCATTCTTGTTGGTTGCGACTGTATGTTGTTTCCCTGTTGTGAGATTTGATTGGTTTTATCTTCATTCAAGGCAAGAGAAGAATGAGTGATAGAGTTATTAGTAAACCCATTCGAAGTATGTTGCTGGGAGGATAAGTTTGATCCGAAAGATGTGATTGAAGTAGTAGATGTATTAGATGATGGCGAGTATGGAACATGTGATATATCATGGTTTAATAATGATGCTTCAGTAACTAATGGAAGAGGAGAATTGCTTTCAAGTTTCAAACCAGGTTTGACAATGTTTTCAGAAATTCTTGGTAAGTCATCAAAGATATTTGAGAAGGGATGATTATCTTCAACAAAAATAACATGGCATGGAAGAATTAATTTTGAGATAGATGGATAAAAAAACTTGTAACTGTAGTGTTTGGTAGAATAACCAAAAAATACACAAGGTTTTGATTTTTGATCAAGTTTATTGCTTGAATAGGGTTTCATCCCAGGGTAACAGAGGCAACCTAAGGTTCGAAGGTTGTTGCAGTTGGGATTTTCATGAAATAAGGCTTCAAATGGAAATTTGCCATCTAAAATTGTAATAGTCATTCGGTTTATTAAGTACATAGATGTTAAACATGCACAAGGCCAATAGGTCAAGGGAATGTTTGCTTGATGTAATAGGGTTAAAGTGAGTCTTGTAACCCATAAACTCTGGACTGTGACTTGTTGGTGTATTGCTGAGCCTGAGCAAGCTTCAACCAAGCGGCATGAGTAGAAGTCGCTGTTGCAACCAACGGAGCTATTGACGGAGCAACATAAGTCATTATGGCATACCAAATTAAGCCATCTTGTCTCAGCCAGGTCTTCCTTTCTGGATCAGAATCTGGAGGACAAGGAAGAGAATCATCCATATATGAGGTTAGATCATACCCTAGAAGGAGATCATGCTGTGCTTTCCATGTTAGATAGTTCCTGCACCCAATTAATTTGATCGGAGGCTGTGCTGCTGGGTTGATGGTGATAAACTGACCGCCGTTCGTGATTGGGTTGATAACTCCGTGGCTTGAAGAATCTGAGGTATGTAACATTGGAACTGGAGCGTTGTTTGATGCCACGGTTTAGTGAAGAACAAGGAGATGATACCACAAGAATGAAGGAAGAAAGAGGGAAAGGACGAATACTCGTCTGAGTTTTAAAATAGCTCTGATACCATATTGCGACTTAGAGACGATAGGCAGTAAAGGTATAAAGGAATGAATGTTATTGCTCAATGAATCATACATATCCTTATACACAGTTTAAGAAATGAAGATAAGAACAAAGGAAATGGTAATCGGTTACAGCAGAAGAATCGCATCGTATCAGAAATAAAAACAACCAAATAAATGAGTGGTGGAGCCACTTTTAATGCTGACATGGCAAAGAGGAAGGCAGTGAAAAGACCACGTACGGTTGCATCTTTGTTATAAGTAGTGGTTGAGTATTATTAGTGAGGATTTGAGGTTATTTCTTTAATGCTCTAGTTCTTATAAAAATTACCAAATCAGGTATTTACCAAACAGTGTCAATTATATATATATATATATAAAGATAAATACAATTCCACATAGAAGTTGAAAGCATATA
Source organism: Canna indica (assembly GCA_034359265.1). Taxonomy (NCBI): domain Eukaryota; kingdom Viridiplantae; phylum Streptophyta; class Magnoliopsida; order Zingiberales; family Cannaceae; genus Canna; species Canna indica. Next base: position 68,634,049 of record CP136894.1, on the reverse strand, counting down.
ATGATGATGTAGACAAATATACAGTGTAACATAAACACAAACAAGAAACACAAGATCAAATATTTCTGAATCTAGAAAAGAATAGACCAACTGTTTCAGATAATGTACAGAGATGATTAGTTTACCTGGGCTGCAAGACGAGTTCTCACAAGGTCTAGTGGATAAGTGACCGAAGCAGCCGTTATTCCTGCCAAACCACCACCTAACAATCGCACACATGCATCTGCACTAACACTATTGTTATGCCTATCTAAACCAGGAATTAACTGCAGTAGCTGCAAGAACCCAAATAAAACCACAATCATTAATTGCTAAACATAATATGCAATGAGCTTGAAGCCCCCAACATAGTATCTGTGAAAATTCAAGACGTACATGCTTGTAACGCTCGTAAGCATAAAAGCTAATAGATGAATAAGGTAGCCGATGAACAATTGTCACCAAATTTCCTTTCCAAAATGCTGTAAAACCTTCTTCATATACAATGCGAGAAGCTTCACGCCATATATTAGCTTTGCTAAGAGTTGCTACATCAGAGTGCATGCCTTGCACCTAAAACAACAGGAATCATGGAAAAACTAGTACATTGTTTACTGAAGAAAATGCTTAATTAAGAAAGAATTATCACACTTCGAACTTTAGATTGCAACTAAGGGAAAAAATGATAATAGCTTATTGGATAAATTAACTATAGGCTATACCTTCACTTAATGTTTCACACTTCTAACTGTAACTGGCAGCCTGATGATATGGGGACTATGGTTGCTAGAAGGTGACTAATAATGTGCGATTTTTTTGTAGTTCCAGGTGCTTGACTGTAGCCACTTTAGATAAAAACTAAGGGAAAATGATGAAAGTTCTATGTGAATTCCACATTATTCATAATGCCAAATCTGGGGAGCAGAAAACGGAGGAAAATTATGTAGGTGCCGACATAAGATCTAGTAGAGTTACAGGGAAGAACTGAAAGTTTCAAGCAATAAATGAAGCAAAAGAGATTACAGCCGAGAAACGTCAAAGCCAATTCCACCAAACGCTAAATAACAATAACAACATAGATGCGGCCATCACCGAAGAGCACACTCAAGTTCGAAAAATGAGAAATTTCCGTCAAATATTTACACGTACAAATTTCAACAACAAGATTTCTCTTTTTTTAAAAAAAAATCTAGGGTACAAAATTAAAGATTCAATCAAACTGAAGCCAATACCACAAAAGTTTAGAAGGGATAACAAATTAAACAAACAAAAAGCTTCAATAATAACAGAATAGTACAAAGAAAAGGTGCGCCAAGGATTCAAGGAACAACCTGAAAGAGGATAGTAAGCCGAGCGAGAGGGGCCGTGCAAGTCTTGCTGACGGCTCCCGCGACGCCACCGGCAAGTAGATGCGCAATCGACCCAATCCGCGGTTGATGCTGCACTTGCTTCAACTGCTGCTCATGCCGATGACGCCCGCCACCGGAGAGAACCGATCTTTGTCCTCCGCCATCCGCTACCGCGGCCACCCCAACCCGCGCCTCCGTCTGCATCACCAACCACTCTGGAGAAGTGAACACTGAGGAAACCACTGCCGCAGACTGTGGAAAGGGAGCGAGAATAACTCGTGCAGGCGCCCCCAGCCGCGCCCAAAATCGAACCAAAACGGCAAAACCCTACAAAAACCTCAGGCGCCGCCTCAGTGGTGTTTGGAACAAGAAGACTCCACAAGCGCGACTTTGTACGCCCGTTATATTCTTTAAAAAAATCTTTTCGTGTCTGTGGAGGAACGTAGCCGACGAAGTAGCAGACGTGTCATGTCGGTTCCATTGTAGCGCTCGTAAGTCGTAACAGCTGTTAACCTGACTAAAACGTCTAAAGGCATCCGGTATATCCGGCACATTCAATTTCAAAGTCTCCAAGGATTTTCATATAATTTCTCCACTATGTGACGTAGTAGCACTTTTTAATCTATTTATATAACTTAGACAAATTGTGTTATCCGATAAACTATACTGCTTTCCTCATCGTAAAATCTTCGAGGGGCAATTAACTATCCGTAAGTATAAATATTATAACTCTAATTATAATAAATAAATCAATCAATCAATAAATTTATTTGGTTGACTATAAAAAATATATTTCTTACTAATATTTAGTATTTACATGTTGTGTTCTTAATATTATTTGTAAATTGCAAAAAAAATTGCATTACAAAGAGCTTGCATTATAAGAATAAAATTGCAAATGCAATAATTTAAATATTAAAAAATAATTAATTTAGATAATTTAGAGTCGTCAGATGAATACGAGATATACATACCAAAGTTGTAGATTTTTAAATGCGATGGTAGTATTAGATTTTAAATATGATATCGTTTAGTAGAATTTTTATATTTTTAAATTATTAATTTATTTTCATAAATAATTAAATAATAAAACATTAATATTGTATTAAAGTAATATGGTAATTTAGAGTATAAAATAATATTATTATGGGTCAGATCAATTTTGTTTAGTCGGTGAATTATTGTTGGGTGAAATTACTGATTTACCTTTTTTGCCTCTACTTTGATTGGTATTGCTTTCAAATTTCGTTGAACTCATATTGCATATTATTGTTGAATCGATTTGGGTAAATTTTTCTACATTTTTTTGGCTAGATCATAGATTTTTTGGACACTCATTTGCCCTTGCTTGCTCCTCCGATGATCTGTGTATCATTTTGTACTCGAGATGAATTATGGATCACGCATTTCAAACATTCATGCGAGTGACTGTCGCCACTTTGAAGCGGCAAATCTAGACTCCTCTGTCGCGTCGAACATTTCGGGTGCCGTCAATCCTTGGGGCGGCTCATCTGATGACATCCTTCCCTATGTTTGATAAAAATTTGAGTCTGAGAACCTAGATTCGACATGACATGAAAACTAAATCGATCATTATAGCCCAACTCATTAGCATGATCACGAAAACTAAACATGGATGTCTCTTTCTTGACTCTGATTATTAGGTTATCGGGTAGGGTCAGACCTATATCCCCTGACATATAGACGATTTGTGTGGGTTCTCGCGGGTTATCGACACCTGGACAGATTGTTGAAACAATCACATCTTTCATCATATAGGTCAGATATCAATGAGGACATTTTTGTTCAAAAAGTTATTTTTTTTATTAGATTTTATTAAACTTATATGGAGAGTCACTTTTTAAAATGCTTATTCCAAAAAGATCATATAAAAAGCACCTATTTTTATCAAATATTTAGTTGATATTCAAGTAACAATTATAGAGTGTAGCCAATCGTGGGTAGCACAGTTGGTGGTAATATTTTGTATATTTTTTATAAATTTAGGGTTCAATCTTAATATGATCATCTATTGTGATTTTTTATGTTTATTAAAAAAATAAAAAATAATCATGGAGTGTAACTTAAAAAGAACAATTTTACTTACTTGCTAAAGTAGAGCGGATTGTCGAGAACCAATTTAGCCTACATAAATACCCATGGTTATTTGGAGGGGGTATTCTTGGAGAAATTATCAGACCCGAGTATTCAAAAGGAAACTTGTCAAGGTGTCATTCCTTGTTTAGCACAAACATTTCTCATGATGTCAGGAGTAGTTTTTGAAAAATAGATTTCATATATCCTAATATTGATAGCTTGACTAGTGTACATTTCATAATGTTCAAAAAAATTACTTGATTGTTCTTAACCTTCTTTTGTTTGCTCCGAAAAAGTTAAATTTTAGGGATTTAATTAAAATCGACATCAAATTCGGGACACTAATTAAATTAAAATTAACACTTGATTTGAGCCAAAACATCTACCACTGCAATTTTTTTTTTTTTTAAAAAAAAAACACTGCAGCGGCACGTCCAGAGTGTGATGAAGATTGAAGAGGCGTGGTTTTATCACCACCCACATGTCACTGCCTCACATCACATGATATCCTCCCGTTGAATCCGTGTCATTTCCAAGACCAAGCACTTATTCTAACACTCACGCACAGTACATTGTCATTTCCGAGACACACCCACATTCTCGCCTGCGCATATTTCAATCTTTTCTTCCAAACCTGTTCATACCCCCCACAGACTTCCACAAATTTAAATAAACTTGAAAAATAATATTCACATAATGTTAAAAAAAAATCGGAAGAAAGAAACGAAGAAAAAGCTTAGAAGACGAGTGAAAATGACCAGCCGGCCATAAAGTCTTTGTCCTACGTTAGATAATTTAAATAAATGCATGCCTGCCTAAATAAAGCAAAGAACTCGCGCGAGAATCACATGCATCGACTTCAATCTGTCTCGATCGAGAGCCAATTAAAAACCTTCAAAAGAAGCCTTTTGTTTCTGTATACACCAATCTCACGAGTTCATCTTACAATGCTAGCTAATTAATTACTTAGTCTACTTAATCGATTCGATGGAGCTAATTAATTAATCCTTAATTAATTCAGCCAACAAAATCATGCAGCAGACGACTCCCTACGTCCTTCCCTACAAACTGCCTCTCCTGCTCCCCAAATGCACTCACCAAGTAGCCCTCGTTGCACTCCTCCAGGCCGAACCGGCGAGCCACGTTGAGGGGAACCGGGACCGGAACAGGCTCGGAGAAGCAAACCCCGTTGTTCTGATGCAGGCCGAGGGTGAGAGAGACGCCATTTCCTCCGGCGCCGATGCTTACTCCGCCTCCGACGTGATGATGGTTCAACATATCGACGCTTACGGGACCTTGGAAGTGGTTGGGCATCGGAGTTAGCTGGCCGTGGACGCCTTTTGGGGCCAGATATTGATTGCTTTGGTGGTTCGCAATCTGAAACATCATTTGGGGATCGAATGGGTTCATCTTGGAAGCTGACGGCGGCTTGGTTTGCTCCTCGTTGCTCCGGTGGTGGTTGTCGGTTGCCGCTGCTGACATTTTGTTCTTCTGACGCATTTCTAAAGAGTGTATTTCCTCCACCATCGGCTTCCAGAGACGTACTCTCGCGTTGATGAACCAGTTAGAGACCTGAGTAAGAAGATCATATGTTGTTAACATGATGCATAATTCACATATATCAAAACAAAATGCATGCACTGAAGTAGAGGTCAAATGCACGCAAGTTGTATTTTAGAGTTTTTGCAGCTGAATCATTTGCATGTTGTTTGCCTTTGCAGATGCCACATATAGTCACACCTATTTATTTCGATGATCATAAATACTTATCATCTATTTTATCTTTTAAAATTTGATGTGTACTAAAAGCTGCATGTGGTATATGAATTCTTTTAAAAGCCTATGTATTGAGAGTACAACCACGTGCAGGCAATAGTCTCCTAATAAAATGCAGCTGTGTATACTTAATTAATTTCCTGGTTCAGGAAAATGAAAATTCACAATTTGATACTTAACTTGTATATATATTTTATATAGAGAGTAATCAAATGTGTAAGGCTTTACCTGGTTTCTTGTGAGACCAGTTTGTTTGGCCAAGTTTTGCTTGTCCACATCAGTAGGATACCTGGAAAATATAGATCAAGATATGAATAGTTAATTAATTAATTAATGTATCCATCTACATCAATATTGGGTTCAGTAAGCGTCATTCATAGGGATTCTACAACCATTAGTCCATTAATTAATTGAATTACTGCAAGAGCTAGCAATAATTTAAGAACATATGATTGCCTATTGACTCACTATTTGATCTTTTATGAGACAAAGGAATGATTGGCAACAGTGATTTACAAAATCCAGCCAAGCCAGAGTGTCAAATGTCCTTAACAAGCCCAGCATCTCTAATAATTTTGTGTATATATATATATATATATATATATATATACAAGCCCAGAGTGTCAAGGTAACGCTAATTTTGTACAGATATATTAACTGTTGTCTCATAGATAGCAAAATATAAACTTTTAGTTCAATGTATGGTTAATTTACTTATCAATAATGAAGTAACAAGCTAGATAAAGAGGGTGAGGAGTGGCATTATATAGACAAACCAATATCAGAAGAAGCAGCCAACTGTGAAGCACAGTTGACGGTAACATCTCAAAGATATAGGGTTCAAACACTAGTATGGTCACAGCCCTATTGTGACTTTCTAATTTTGTTGTAAAAAAAATAAGAAATAAGAAGACAGCAAAATTTCTGACTACTCGATCTATCAGTAATTAGAGTAATTTCTATCAAGTTGAATTCAAAATTTGCAATTATTTAGTCACTAACTTAATTAGTGCAATTTCGTCAATATATGATCAAAATTTTCTATCATAATTAATTTCTCTGATGAATTTTCGTCATTAATGCATGTTAATTATCCTTCTTGTATACATGATGGTGGGGTTTCTGAGTTCAAATTCAAAGCATGACTAAACAGCTAAGTATTCCTCGCTACAGAGAGAGAAATCTGACACGCCATTGCATGAAAAATATACATAGTTGGATCAAGAAGATTAGGGTATACTTACGGATGCAGGAAGTGCTCAAAAAGCCATGACCGGAGCACAGAAACTGCGCGTTCTGGAAGCCCTCTCTGGGGTCGCCAAACATGTGGTGGTTGAGCAAATGCAGTGGCGCAGTTTGTACTTGGTCTTTGGATATAGCTGTTTTCTAGGAGCCCGAAGCTTGAGATCTCTTCTCTGACATTAATGCTTTCATTTGCGAGACCCTTGTTTGCCTGATGGAGTTGGTTAGTTATCATGTTCTTTAGGTATTTGAAGTGTTTGGACATGGCCTTGAGGGCCATCGAGGCATATGGTGCGGCTGTACTCAATCCCGCGACTGATTCAAACGATGTGATCACAGCTTGAACTTGCTGATAGTACTGCTTGTATCTTCTGTAAACCTAGAGAGAAATAGTTTGAATGTGAAAGAGAGCAGTATTACTTGCAATTGAAGACTGTGTGGTTGAGAAAGAAAAAGTAAAGATCATTTAGACATTAGTCTCATTGCAAGTATATAATCTATAACAATTATGACAATAATGTCACGGATAAATTGCTACCAAAATACATAATAAACTGATATACAAATTAAAGAAAATATACACATTCTGCGTATACAAATTCCTTTCGGTAAATCAGTAATCATAGCACTTACATGCGAATACTTCCCTAGTTTGGCATCACATGCATTCATGCATGCATGTCATCTACGGAGTATACATAGCATATATGATTTTGAATCATTAATAAGTGCGTTATTAAACAGTTAATTCGATATTTAGAGAACCCTTAATATTGAAACCTTCACTTATCACATGGAAGTTAAACCGAGCCCAGATTACTCTATATATCTTCTTGATTCAAGTCTCATCAACAGTTGTATGCCGATAACGATAAAGAACTAATTACATTTTTAATATCCAATAAATCATTAAGCTTCACGACGTCAAAGAAAAAGAATTTAGTCAATAAAAATCGCTTAAAACCAAGATTTTAACCTGTCATTTCATAAGGTAAAAGAAAAGATTTTAATCTTGTCACGAGCAATAAAGTCGACATCCTCACAGAGTAACAGGAAAACCCTTGACATGAAAGAACACGACACCCCTCAACTACACACAGTAATCTCCTCGAGAAACTTACACAAGAAGAGATCGGGATGCAGAAAGATGAAGTAATTCAATGAAGTCTTATCAAAGCAGCAGTGATTAGAGAAATAATTCAGTAGTTTTTTTGTTCTAGGTTGAAGATTCTCACCTCGTCGAGCATGGAGAGCAGCCTCGACTTCTTCCACTGCTGAGAGGAGATCGGGCGGTCCTCCTTCATGCCGTGGTCGGCGAAGTCGTCGTCCGCCAGTGACTCCCTCGGCGGATCCGCGTCGAGGAGCATCTCCCGGTCACTGTCGCCGCCACCTGCGGCTTGATGCCCCACACGGCACACTTCCTCGAGCAGCTTCCTCGCTGGCTCGAGGAACCTGGACCGGTTCAGGACGGCGGCATAGCCCGTAAATGGACCGAGCGGGGCCGGCCGGCTTGCTAGGTGGTGGCGCGGCGCCGGAGGACGGGGGGAGGAGGAAGAGGAGAGGGAGAGGGAGAAGCCTTGGCTGGGGATCTGGTGGTGCGGAGGCTGTTGCACGGGGATCGGGAGCGCGCTCACCACGTGTTCGTCGAATTGCGCGACGCCGCCGTAGTTGAGTGCGGGATTCTGAGAGTAGTACGGCGATGAGGCGGAAGAGGAAGAAAGGGAGGGGAAGAACGCCGTCAGAGAATTGGCCGGGTAGAGCGGCTGCGTCGCGGCGTTGGGATCGTGGAGCAGCAGGAGCGGCGCCGCCGCCGTTGGTTCTTCGGGCGGGAAGCGAAGCTTCTCCCTCCGACTGTGCTGCGGCACATGATAGTACATCTGCGGGTGGTGCAGCAGCAGCTGCTCCTCTCCTCCGCCTCCACCGCCTCCTACGAATCGATCCGCCGCCGAAGAAGTCATCTTCTTCTTCAGCTGGAGAGAGTAAGTGGGGAGAAGGCAGCTCACAGCTTTTTGTTTGTTCTCCTGCTTTCCACACAGCAAGTGACAAAAAAGAAAAAGGAGAGAGAGAAGAAAAGAGTGAACAGTGAGTGAAAGCGAAAGCAGAAGTAGAATATAGGCTGTGATATGATGAGAACTGGAGGTGAGCACAGTGAAAGAGAGAGAAACTACTGCCACTGTTCCTTAACATTATCCACCCACCCCAACGCTATAAATAATATGCCTTCTCCATTATTGCATCCTTCCTAACTACTGTGAAACTCAATTAACTTCAAAGCCACAGAGCGCCATTACAGAACGCAGTTAATTAATCTGCTCGCAGGGCAACAACATTTAATTAAATTAAGGAGGTTTATGGCTTTGCACGTCTGCTCCAGCGCTCGCTCGCTTGCAAGTCGCAAAGCCCTCGCAGGTGACTGCTGGTGACGTACACGGAAGTGTCTCAGCTCAGGTGGGCGGACTGCTCGAAGCGGACCCACGGCGAACGAGAGGTTCCATCCGCCATTAGCTGTGCGGGGGCCCAGCCTTGGGAGCTTTTAGGAGGAGGTTACGCCAATAGCAGGACTCCATGTCATCTCTAACGCCGTCAGCTGAGGTCTGACTTGTGATTACGTAGTTGATGATGCAGGCCGGCCGGGGTTGGGTTGCCGAAAACATACGTACGAGGGTCATTACGTCGAACACTCTACGTACGTGTCGAGTTGGTATATGATGCTCGTACTGGCTTTTGCTCAGGAACCATTGTTATCGCTCACTAAGTGGCGAAGGTGACGTCGTCATCTGCAGTTCCATTCTCGCGCAGGCTCTGAACTGGGAAATAAGAGGGAGGGATGGAGTACTGCAGAGGTGCTGTAAGAGTTAATGGTTATCAATCGCTTTTACTTGCTTTTGGGGGAGGGCTTTGGCTCTCTTTATTGGATTTCTTTTCGGGGGCAGAGAAGAGAGACTGAGAGAGGGAGAGATCTTTTGCTTGGCCGAGGGAGGGTGGGATTTGAGGTGGGGAGAGGGCGAACCCCCGAGTTTTCCGTCGATTCGCGGATTCCGAGGGCCGCGCGGTCCACTGCTCTCTCTCTCTCTGCCACACACTGCGCCAAGATTTAAAAGCTTCCTCTCTCTCTCTCTCCCCCCCCCCCCCCCGATGTAATAATCCACTCACACTCTCACAGTGGTCAACGTCACATCAGGTCGAGTAGTGATATGTGCACGCTTTATATATGAAGATTCCACTCCTCTCGTGGAGTCGTGTGGACCGGTTCGCTGTGTTGTCGGCCGGTCTATTGAGCCCAAAGTTAATGCACTTTGAGTACTTTGATTTGGGGCCCGACTCCGCACTTGGACTGAGCATCTCGGGCCCTACTAGCCAACTTTTTGGTTTTTAACACGGGTTCCAGTGTAATCTGCACCTGCAACCCACGTGGTATAAAGCGCTATATACATAAATTTTTTGACCTTAAACATAATCTTTATTTAATTAAATTCACTAATATAGAAGATAATGATTAGCCAACTCCTTGCCAACCATGAATAGCAGTTGATGACATTTTATATATTTTTTAGAAGCCTAAGATTCAAACCTCATTATAATTTACCTTTGCTAAAAATAATTATCTAACTCCTTGAGCCACCGAACATGACATGTGGATTTCCTCGCAAGATTTGAAAAACATAAAGTCTAACCCTCAAAGCACTAGCTTCTTACAATTGAGATAAACTCACCCACTTGTTCATTCTGAATCTAGAGGTGGCAATAGACTGATCATCTGAATCGTCTATGAACGGCTCTAACCCGACCCGACCTCTTATATATTGTAATTGGGCTGGACGCTTCTTTTGGAGCACAAGGATTGTGCTCGGCCTGGCTCGAAGTAGGATTGTGCTTCGGCTCGACACGCATGCCAAGCTCGGCTCGTGCCCATGTTAGAATATTGCCTGATTTTTATAGTTTTTTTTAATAAATTAATTAATAACTTAATATTTACTTTAATATTTTTAAATTTTCAATTATTTTTATTATTTACTGAATAATAATTCAAGTATATATAACTAATTGTTTAATTATTTTAAATTATTATTTTATTTATTTTTGGTCCTATGCCTCGAGCTAAGAACTATCCGAATTGACCTTCGGTCATCCAGGCTCATGTATATGTCCATCAATATATATTTCCTTCAACATAGGAGATAGAAATCATTCGTAGCTTTAATCATGAACAAATTATGAGAAAGGGTTTGCTGCCCAAATTCCTTATGATCCACTGCATAATACAAAGAATAAATTCTCTAATCATAATCATTAGCACCCTCCATTTCATCACTTATTAGACACTAAAAATTAAAATCTTGAAAGTTATTTCTCAACCTCCACTCACACAAATCCCAAATAGCCTTAGCAAAGGAGCATCCAAATATAATATGGGAATAAGTATCAAATTAAAACCATTATCACAATAGAAACAACAATTTAAAGGCCCAATTCCCTTATGGGCAAAACGCTTGGTAGTGAGAAGGCGCCCATGGAATAGTTTCCAACCAAAAAATTCAAATGTTAAGGACAAACCAAGCTTCCATATGCTTTCCACCTACCAATAGCTCCACCAAGATCTAGGAAAGCGGCCAATAAGAAGAAATAAGTGCGTTTAGGGACACAAATTTCATTCTATATGAACATCTTTATTAACGAACTTAAGGTGCATTTGATACGATGCTGAACAAGATAACTGTGCTTTTTTACATTTGGTGTGCAAAATGCGTCATAGCATAAGACAAAAATGATGAGACCCACGATATAATTTATATTCCTATTATAGCATGAAAAATCATGATACAATAAAAAGAGCGCTAGGACAAGTATGTGCGTCGAATAAAATTACATATATCTTATTTTTCCAAAGATCAAAATTGAATTTATCAAATCTAGATGAGGTAGAGGCAATGTAGATAAGATGATAAAATCTTACTCTACAAACCCACTTTGATACTGAATGTGAGAGAAAGTGTCACACTAGAGACGGATGATGAATGATATGTACTAGAATAAAATTAAACTTATATAATTTAATTGATTCAATCAATAAAAGATAGTTTCAATATTGATTACACAATTTAAGTCAACTAAAAGTAAAATAAATCAAATAAGCACACAAGCAACAAATTAAATGCTAACACACATTTATAGTGGTTCGCTTTTAATCAACTCTACATCCACTACTCAAGTTCCCCTTTTAAGATTTGAACAAAGTTTACAAAATAATATATTTCCCACTAAAATGATTTACAAGCTAAGACAACAACTCTCTTCTTAAAGACACCTCCTATACTTCAAGCTCTAAGGATAACTAACTAAACAAGCAAATTCAAGTGAATTTATGCTTCTAAATCAAGACAATCACTCAAATATTAAGACCTACACATAGGTCTATTAGCAAGCTTTAAATGTAACAAAAATTACAAAATAAATAAAGCAATAAATAGAATAAATGATTCTTAGTTCACATACCAAACACATAAGCTCCTATTGATGTATTTGATAATGAAAATTAAAGTAATTTGTACTGATATTAGGGCACCCAGATAAAGGATTGAAACATCCGCAACAAGAAGAGTGAACTATTTTTTATTAAATTTGAAAGAGTGAAAAAATACAGTTAAAAAATTATCTTACAGAAACTTTAGCTCGCGCCTTTATACATGTGTGCTTTCATTCAAAAGGAAAGGACTTAAAAAGACATAAATGCCCTTATGACTTATTATACTTACGCTGTACAGAAAAGTAAATTTCTTGTACCTAATTCAACTAACTTTATTCAGCTGACCTCGACTTCTTATTTTGCACATTAACACTGATATTGAACTCCACATTAACTATGATATTGAACTCCTGTGTTTAATACTCAATTCATTCAATAAAAATTGCAGGAACAAGGTTCAATCAAGAAGGTATTATCCAAAGCTAGGATTTCTTGAAAGAATGACTCAATAAAATTCAAGAAAGTTTCCAAGGATGGCTCAATAGGATCATTAGAGCTTAAGGGAGATAAGGGGTTTATATAGGCTTTTATTAAAATATGACTTGGGTACAACAAAATTCAACGGCTAAAAATATGAGTCATTGGGTTCGTCGATTGATCGGTTGGTCAATCGACCCTTCAACCGAATTGAACCATCAATCGGAATTGTCCTAAGGGACAGGTTTGGCTTTGATTTGGGTTTGGTTTAGATTTGGAATTTGGGTTTAGTTTTCAACTCAATCATCAAGTCTATTAATGATTACATAAAGAATTTAGACCCTAAACCTATTCTTCAAAGCATTTCTTGACTTTTGAGCATCAATGAACGTCCTTTTAAATATACTTTTTGTTTTTGTTGCGCCCTTTTCGTGTGCTTATCAATTTGAAACTTAAAATTAATTTTTAATTAAATATTAATTACTAGTTTGTTATCATCAAAATCAAGATTGTGACTAAAGTGAAAAATCATAGGCTAACACACACTTCGCCAAGCAGCAACCAGCTCAAAGACCATCTATTATCAATTAAACATGTGACATGAACATTCCGAAGCCCCAAATCTTGACAAGAATTTGTTGGCTCGAGCATGATTGCCCTACCAACACTCTCAAGGGAACTCTGGTCGTTCCAAAGTCACCAGACAAACAATAAGTAGCCTCACACAAACCAACAACCATATGAAAAGCACCTTGGATTTGTGGTCGGATGATCAGCCCAACTAAGCACATCTAAGCATTTTCTCGAAGAAACACCAATCCACTAGAAGCATATTGGCAAGTGATTCATCAGTCGTGCATAACTACTCACGCAAAAAGAATTGGTCAGACAAGAAACAAATGATCTATTTACGATCCGACAATATGTTGGAAATTAAACATCCCTAAGAAAATCCACTTGCATGAGTCTGACTAAACACCCACGATGCAATCTCCGAGATCAAAGATCTCAAACATCTACGAAGTTATCGACCAACCAAAGCCCACCAAACACAAAGCTGGACTCTGCTCTTGCAAGGCTATAAGCCAATGTTGCACGGGTCAACCTCATAAGACTCGTGCCTTACAAGAACTTTAGTTAGCTCGAAGCTGACCCTCTTGCCCTAATTGCCCACCAACTAGGGGGTCGAAACCCTGCAAATTATGGACCGGCTCACATTATAAGATCCAAGGCCACAAATGACTCAACCAAACCAGAGAGCTAGTCCCATTCTGATGGAATATACCTCTCTCCCAAGACATAGGTCGCTCCAAGACTTCGCCAATGCCTAGACTGCAAACGACCGCCCTCGCCTAAATCCAATGGACCAAATCAAGAGCGTTGAGGAAGGTAAACTCCCAATATTGATAAATTTTGAGGAACACTCATGTCCTCCATCGACCACCCAAAAATTAATGATCGTATAAAGTCCCCGAGACCAATCGAAGAAGTTTGCAAACATATTAACCTAGGCTTAAGAACTATCACTACTAGAAATATGGTCTTCAGCAACGGCTATCAGCAACGGCCGCTCAAGCCGTTGCTATTTGCAACGGCATTCATACGGCCGCTCGAGCCGTTGCAGATATGAGGTATCTGCAACGGCTTTCTAACGGACAAGTTAGCCGTTGCTGATGATAACTTATTAGCAACGGCTTTCTAACGGACGAGTGAGCCATTGCTGATGATGTTAATTATCAGCAACGGCTTTCTAACGGGCGAGTGAGCCGTTGCTGATGATAACTTATTAGCAATGGCTTTCTAACGGACGAGTGAGCCGTTGCTGATAAGTTTATATAGGGCACGCAGTCGCGCCCGACCCTTCTTCCTCCCGCTGCTGCCGCCGTCGCTTCTGCTCTCGCCTCTCGCCGCCGCTGCCGCTGCTGCCGACGCCGACGCCGACGACGCCTCTTCCTCCTCCCGCTGCTGCCGACTTGTTCAGGTATGCTTCGCCCTAACGCGTTCCCCTTCCATTCTACCTCTCGGCTCACAGCTGTCTCCCCCCAACGCGCTTCCCCTTCCCTGCTTCTTTCCTTCTATTTCTTCTTCCTCTCGCCCTAATCCACCCAACTGTGTCAGAGCACTTGCGGAAGAGCTTTGGCAAGAGAGATAGGGAGATGGATTGGTGCTCTCGGCCTTTGGTTTTTCTTGTTCTAGTTGTGTTCTTGCTTTCCGCCAGCACTTCCCGATCGCAGAGAAGCCGACCGTCGTCTGGGGCAGCGGTACCGGTACCGGCGCCGGCTCCCGCGCCTTCGTCGGATACCTTTTGCAACGGCGTCTACCTCTCCTACGTTCTTGAGCAACGGGAGAAGATCCATCCATTCACTTCCAACCCGGCGGACCAGCCGTACGCCTTCCGCGCCACCGCCACTGTCCTCAACCACGGCACCGCTGATCTCCTCGCCTGGACGCTACTCGTCCCCTTCCGCCATCGCGAGCTGATCGTCTCCGTCGACGGCGGTGTCCTCTCCAACGGATCCGCATTTTCGTATAACACCACCCTTGACGCCAACAGCACCGCCTCGCCGCAGGAGATGAAGCCGGACGCGACAGTGGCGTTGCGAGTGCAGGGCCGTAAGGACCGACACGAGGCGACCGGCCTCATCCTCCACAACTGCACCATCAGCGCCGATGCATCGCTGGTGCCGGCGCAGGCCACGGCATCGAAAGCCGTTGTTATTAATGTTATCAGCAACGGCGTTCTAACAGGCGAGCGACCGTTGCTGATAATATTTTTAGCGACGGCCCGAGCGGCCGTTGCTAAGTCATCAGCAACACGAGTTTCTATCACGGCTCTATTGCAACGACTCAGCCGTTGCTGATGCTCTTCAGCAACGGCCCAGCAACGGCACCAGCCGTTGCTGATGCTCATTTTTCTAGTAGTGTATCGTGGTTGAAACAAACCCCCCCAATTGGGGTAAAACCACCTATGAGATGAATGTTGTCAATCGATCAAGACACAAGCTACTGGAAGAGACTAAACCTTATGCCAAAGGGTGCATGTGGCTCCAAGATCTAGTCGCCCGACTAATCCACCACTCTTAAGCTCACCTACTCACTGCAAAATCACGCCCAAAAGACGAAGTGACATTGGAGCCAACGAAGATAATTTTACCCTAAACAGGCCTAAACCTAGGTCACAGGTGGTGGCAACATCTTGTATGTTGTCTAGATGTCTAGAGGTCTAGAGTTCAAATCCTAGTATGATCACATATTGTGACTTTCTATCTTTATTTTTTTTTAAAAGAAAGCTCGTGACACGGAAGCAAGGGCCAAAGGGCCCCCCTCCTCCCAAAATGCGGCATAATCTACGGTATCCCCAACGGATTTAGCTCTTTCTTACTACTCCCTCCCCGGACAATCGGGTCCTCCTATCAGGCACTGTTCCTCAACTCAACAATCATTCATCATTGGCTTAATGTGATCGTCAATTTAGTTCTATGATCGTATTGGCACCCTAGGGGCTATTGACTTGAATCAAGATCCTTGGACTCTTCACAAATATCATCAGATTGGGCATGCTTGCCCAAGGGTCTACCCAGCTAATCGAGTCAATTCCAGCAAATTGGGCCAATGTTTTTGCCCAAATGAGTCCAAAGTCCACTTAGACCACAATAGCCAAGGAACTACGGGCCGTTAATGGGCTTGATCCCCTCAAAAAGTCCACCAATAGGGCATGAGCCAAACGGGAGCCAGCCCTTGATACCCCAGACAAGCAAAAATGTTATGCTTGGTGAAATGACAAAGGCTCCCCCAACTAAATGATGAAACCGCTTATCCTTGATACTATAAAATGATGAAACCATTTTAATCATAACAATTAATAACTTACTAGAATTTCATATGTAATATATCATAAAACCTACTTATAATATATATTAAGTAACTCATATATTGATAAAATAAAATAAAAATTATATGTGGATATGTGGTGCGGATATAGTGGAGATCCGCATCCATATCTGTATTCGTACTACATCCGTTCGGATTTAAAAAAAAAATTTATATCCACATTCATATTCGTTTTTATTTGCAGATGTAATTTTTCGTTGGCGGATGTGAATAAAGTTGACACCCCCACCCGCGTCGACACTACCATGGATTATTGTCCTTGCACTTTGGTTTGCACGACACGTCAATTCCTGTCGCATATTTGAGTTATAGACTGATTTTATTTTTTTGTATGTATGACTATATTTTTATATCTTAATATTTAATTCTTTTCGTACAATATTAAATATCAATCCAATTTTTATAATTATTAATGAAAATTTATTTTTATCAAACATTTTCATTCCGTCGCGAAGGGTGGGTGGGGCATCCCACTTAAATTATATTATTTACCCATTCAAATGACATTGATGCCATTCTACACGTTTTATAAAAGAAGGAAAATATTTTTGAAATTTTAAGATAGTGTTTGATTGGATGAAATAGATGTCGAATGAAATACTATTTCTTATGCCTAATTTAGTCCATTGTTTGGTCGCACCTTAGAGACAAGGAATAGGTGAACCATAAGGAATAGATAAGGAATATTATTTCTTACCCGAAACCAAATAATAGTATTCCCTATCTATATATTCCTTATGATATATTTCTATATTGTCCTTCAATATTTATAATATTGAATAAGAATATAAAATTTAAATTATTAAATTATTTTTAATAATTATATATTTTAAATAAATTATTATTATTTATTATTAAATATTATTTTAATAATTATTTTTTTGAATATTTACTTTTTGTGAAAATAAAATAAATAATAGTTTTTATTATTTTAAATTAATAAATTATTTTACATTAATCTATATTTTTTTATTACGTTGTTATTAATTAAAATAAATTAAAATATAATTTGTTATATTTTTAGAAGAGTATTTTGATCATTTTCCTATATTGTCATTCAATATTTATAATAAAAATATAAAAATTAAATTTTTAAATCAATTTTAATAATTTCATATCTTAAATAGATAATTATTATTTTATTAGTAAATAATATTTTAATAATTATTTTTTAAAGTTTTAATTATTTTTATAAAAATAGAATAAATAGTAGTATTTTATTATTTTAAATTAATAAATTATTTTATATTAATTCATTTTATATTAATTAGAATAAATTATAATATAATTTATTATATTTTTAGAAAGATATTTTAATTATTTTCTCTCAATTCAGTGTCTCTTCTTTATGTTAAGCAAATAAAATAAATATATTCTAGTTAATTATGTTGATATTGTTTTCAGTTCTACTATCTCTAAATCTCGGCCGGGTAAGACACCTAAAATTAAGCTCATCCCTCCTAATACTCATAGGAAATCTTCCCCTTCTCCTACACCCTCTAATGTTGAAGCCAATATCAAAATTAAAGCATTGGCTAAAATTATCCCTACTTCTCTCATCATTGACCCTCCTGGGTCTAAATCTCTGCCCAGTTAGCCTCAGAATTGAATGTCATCTTCAATGCTCAGCCCTGGGACATCCAAACAAATGTGCCCTCAAGGTTTTCATAAAAAAAAATGCCCAAGGCACCTGAGCATAACTCTAAATCAAAATCTCTTATCCACTCCCATACCATTGGAGCTACTAATAAAAGGCATAGATCAAATTCTATTCCAGATGAGCCTTCCACAAAGCCCGAATCTTTCATCCTCCCAAATCAATCCCCCTCTTATCATGAACCTATTGAAGTAGAATGTTATTGCTTAAATTAGACTCTTCTAGACGGCATGTTAGGGAGTTTATTATTGCTCAAATTAGACTATCTAATATTAAAGTTTGTATTTTACAAGAAACTCACCTTGATAGAAATAAATCCAATCGGCTTATTAACTCTTTTGGTCGCTCCTGGAATGAGGCCATTCAACCCAACACTGGTGCTTCAGGTGGCATCATGGTGACTTGGAATTCTGAGTATGTTCAGGCTCAGGTGATTTCTACCCTAGCTCAAGTCATAAATATTATTATAAAAATTAATTCTTCTGAACCATTTTTGCTATCAGCTGTCTATGCAACTACTGATCCTAGTCTTAGGAACAATCTATGGAACTCTTTTGCTAATTTAGATTTAAATGTTTTTCCTTGGCTTATTCTTGATTATTTCAATTGCATTTTGAATAGCACTGATAAATTAGTTGATGTTCCTTTTAAGCTTACAACCCCTATTTTAAACTTTCGTAGTTTTATAGCAAATTGTGGGTTGATTAACTTAGATTACACTGGTCACAAATACGCTTGGTCAAACAATAGGACCGTGCTTGCTAAAATCCTCATTAGACTTGATAGAGTATTTTCGAATGCTGTCTGGCTTCATTTCTATAATAATGCCACAATACAACACCTTAATAGGGTCACTTCATATCATAGGCCTCTGCTCATCTCTCTTCCTATTCATACTCAACCAAAAATACCCTATTTAAATTTCAAAACTTTTGGACTGAGTATGAAGAAAGCAAAATTATTGTTGATAATGCTTGGAACTCCCCAAATAGCCCTCCTGGAGCTTCTACTTTTTCTAATAAACTCAGAAGTACTAGAGGGGCTCTATCCCATTGGAATAATTTTTTTTTGGGGTAAGCTAGAAAAAAACCTAGAGTCTACTAGTAATGAGATCAACCTTGTTGAATATCTTGAAGGCTCTCCTTATGCCCCTGTTGACTTAGACATTAGATTAAGATCACTGTATAACAAGTTCATTGATATTCAAAGAAAGATTTGTCTTAAATGGTGGTCTAAATCTAAGTCTAAATGGATTCAGGATGATGAAAAAAACTCTGTTTACTATCACATACTGATAACCATGCGCAGAAGGCAAAATTTCATCCCTTCTAACCTTAATAACATTTCTATTCCTATCTCTAACTCTAAGGATATCCTTAGAGAGTTTGTTACATTATATTCAAACCTCTGGTCCTCAGTCAATAGTGCCCTTCCTAATTCTGTATCCTGACCTATCTTTAAAAGGCTGCCTCAAGACTCTGTCAGCCACTTAACTGACCCTTTTTCCTCTGAGGAAATATGGAATACCATTAAGTCCCTTGTCAATGGCAAAAGCCCAGGTCATGATGGCTTTACCATTGAATTTTACAAAACTTATTGGCCCATCATCAACAAAGACTTCTGTTCAGTTCTAAATGACTTCCATGCCACTGCAATATTGCCTAAAAATTGGAACCAAACCTTATTAATCTTTATTCCTAAATGTTGTAATCCAAAGGTGGTAAAGGACTTTCGACCTATTGCTTTATGCAATCTATCTTATAGAATTGTATCAAAGCTAATTGCAAATAGATTCAAAGTCTTCCTACCTGACTTGGTGTCCATAAATCAATCTGTCTTTGTTAAAAACAAAAGCATCCATGATAATATTCTAGTGGTTTAAAAGCTTGCTCATTCTTTCTTCAATTCAAAAACTAAAACTCCCTTTATCCTAGTCAAACTTGATTGAGAGAAAGCTTTTGACTTCTTGAAATGGGATGCCATTACTAAAGTTCTCTCACTCACTGGTTTCCTGACATCTCCATTCAATGGATTCATTCATGTATATCCACTACCTCTTTTGCCTGCTTGATCAATGGTTTGGTTTCAAACTTCTTTCCTGCAAATAAAGGTGTTAGACAGGGAGATCCCCTATCTCCCTTCTTATACATCTTAGTTGCCCAAACTCTCTCCAACCTAATAGACAATGATGTTGGCAACAATCTATTAACCCTATACGGTTAGATTAATTTTAATAATCTGATATGGACCAACACATATCAATAGGCGTGCATCCATCACTGTTAAAATATACAGCCCAGATCTTAAGTGATCTAATTATATTTATTTATGGGCCTGTGACATCTCAATATTATACGAGATTTAATTGTACAGATATCATTTGGGGTAATTATTAATTTTATGATGGGCAAAATAGTAATTACTATTACCTCAGGTTTTTGTTATAAATAAAGGAATTATGATCCCTGGGTCATGCACTTGATTCCTATTTCTGAAGCCCCATTATTCAGAGACGACTAGTGAACGGTGCATAAACCTAGAAGGCCGCCCTCATCTCCTAATCTAAGTAATGAATTCAGGTACGCTTTCGCATTTAGTTATTCTTAATGATTTAGTATGAATGATCTTGATTTTTGGGTTTAATTCATATTTAAGAAAATTCTTTCAATCGGTATCAGAGCCAATCATGTTGAATCATTGAGAATTTTTATTCTACTTCGGAATTTATCTACTGTTTATCCTTATGATGCATGATGTTTGATTTCTTTGACACTATTCATAAACATTCTGTCTTGTTCGTGTTTACTTGAAGAATTTACATGATGATATGTAGGGCTGGCAACGGAGCGGATACGGATTATCCGTATCCGCACCGCACTCCATATCCGCCCATCCGTATCCGCACCGTATCCGTCACGGATGTAAATATGGATATCCATATCCGCACCGCTTCAAATACGGATATCCGCACCGCATCCGTATCCGCACCGTATTTAATAAAAAAATATTAAAATTTTATATTTAATTAAAAAAATCAATAAATTACCAATTCATTGATCCAAAATAAATATATAATATACTTCAAAATTCATCTTGACATGAAATTACTATAGAGCTCTTATATATATTAATAACTTATATGGGCAAAATAGTAATTCAGAGATGCGGATAGGCGGTGCGAATACGGTGCGGATACGGTGCGGATCCACAGTCATATCCGTATCTGCACCATATCTGCGCGGATATAAGTTTTCTAAATCCATATCCGTATCCATATCCATTTTTACTTGCGGATATGGATCGGATACGGTGCGAATGCGGTTTTTAGTTGGCGGATGCGGATAAAATTGCCACCCCTAATGATAGCACAGTAGATGAGTTTTGCATTTTATTCACTGATCATGTGTGTTTCTTCTCTGTTTAAGAACACTAGATACAGAAGATTACACATGGCTTAGAAAAAAAAAAATTGATGCCGAAAGTTTTCATCCCCTCTTCTTCTTCTCTTCTCTCAATCTGACGCCTACAGTCAGCCGGCCCGCTACCCTCTTCATCAGGATCACGATCTCTATTGATCGGCCGTGGGAGAGGGAAGATGGATCATCGGTGTTCTTCGCTCAGCTCCTGTCTCCACATCGCCGTTCGACCTCATGCGGCGGCGATAATATCGCTGGTTGCTTCGGCCACAGGGGGTTGCTCCCGTCCTCTCGTCAACAGCACACCACCCAACCTTCCCTTCATCAGGAACACGATCGGATACCGACCGTGAGAAGGGGAAGCCGCATGGTTTTGTCCTAGTCGAGGATGTCGTCGGGCTTAAATGATATTGACTGAAGGAGGTGCGGCTGCTCCGCGATCAGAGAGGGGTTTGGGGCATTTTTTTTGTCTCGGCTTCCTCTTGGTTTGTGGTCACCGTTGCCGAAAGAATCCTCAGTTGACCGGAATCCTCGATCGCGCGTCCTCTAACCGTTCCGGTGTTCTTCCCGTCGTCTTCATCCTTCCAGTGGTGGGTGGATGGCGACGAGGTTGACATAGGAGCAGGTTGGGCGAAGGCCGCTTAACATTGTAGGAAGGTTCATCGGCGTCTTGAGTAAGGCAGAATCGGGTGGGCGCTGCAATGGTCGTGCGAGAGAGGGAAGCGGCGGCTGCGTCGTGGGGAGAGGGATTAGAGAAGAATTAGGGAGTTAGGGTTTATTAAATTAGGGTTTGGTTAATCGGGTTGGATTCGAGTTTAAATGTATTAACCCGGATCCATTAAGAATAAACACGATCCTCTTATTTAAACCAAACGGGTAGGATCCGGATAAGAATGGGTAAATCCGGATCCATTAAGAAGTTGACCCGATCCATTATTAAAATAAAACCCAACCCTATATAATTATAAACCCGACCCATAAGTTAAAAACTCGACTCGTGAATTAAGCTTTAAATCGGTTAATTAGGTCCGGTTCAATCCAATTTCGACTGGTTTAATTTAATTGGACCCGGTTCAATTTTTGTTTCATCTGGTTCACTTGAATTCAAATTGATTTGGTCCAATTGAGGTTTGGTTAATCGAGTCTAGGTTCGGTTCACTCAAATTTAGGTCTGGTTCACTGAAATTAGGTCCGGTTCAGTGCAATTTGATTCAGTTCAGCACTGGTTTAGGTCAAATTTTACTGGTTTAGCACCGGTTCAAATCAATTTAGGCCGGTTCAGTGCACATTTTAAGCAATTCAATAGGTTTCTTGACTGGTTCACTAAAATTAGCATCTGGTTTAGCATAATTTCAATCGGTTCAATACAATTAGCATTAGGTTCAACCTAATTTAGTATCAGTTCAGCTCAATTAATATGGGTTCAACACAATTTTGATCACTTTATTATAATTTGACCAATTTAACAAGAAATAAAACAATAGCTCATCATTTCTAATGTTTAAAAATATGTTGGTTTGAAACAACATCTCGCCAAAGCGAGCTCTCTTGTGTAGAATTAGCATGTTTTAGAACATAAAAGATGTTAGCATGTTAAAAATTCATGCGGGTAATGATCGGCCCAAATGAAGATTATTACTTGGCCGAATTCCTTACGTGCCCGTGGTAATAAATGTGTGATGGTCATAAGATTTTCTATGTGGACAAGAGTCGATCCAAAGAAAGGTTTCTTGTTTGACATGACTGATTGTCAATGTTTGATTACTGCATTGAGAGTACCGCTTACAAGTTGACATTTTTGTCCAAAGATGAAGTATCAAGTTTGTGCTTGGTATCTTGTAATGGGACCTGCTAATTATTTATTTCTTTTGCTTTAATTAATTTATTGAGCTGAATATATTAATATTTTGTTTTATTCTCTGTTCAGCTAATATTTCTGTTTCATCAAATATTACTGCCACTCTAAGCTCTATCCCTGTGCTGACTTGCACGAATTTCAAAGCCTAGAAAGAAAACATTATAATTGTTCTTGGTTGCATGGATCTAGACTTGACACTTAGGATAATCGAGTCTGCTCTTACAGATGATAGTTCTCTTGATACAAGAGCAAATATGAGCAGTGGAAAAAATTCAACCGCCTAAGTCTTATGATTATGAGAAGGGCAATATCAGATTATTTTAGAGGCGCTATATCAGAAGAGACTAATGCCAAATTTTTCCTAGAAGCACTTGAAAAATGTTTTGAGAAAAATGAGAAGGTTGAGACAAGCATATTATTAACAAATTTAGTCTCAATGAGGTATAAAGACAAATGGAACATTCGGGGGTACATTATGGAGATATCAAATCTTGTCTCTAGATTAAAGGCACTGAAATTAGACCTCCCTGAGGACTTATTGGTGCATTTGATTCTGATATCTCTTTCAGCATAATTCAATCATTTTAAAATCAGTTATAATTGTCAAAAGGAGAAATAGACTCTTAATGAGCTCATCTCTCATTGTGTGCAAGAGGAAGAAAGACTAAAACAAGATAAGATTGAAAGTGCTCATTTGGTTGTGGCCTCTAAAGATAATGACAAGAAAAGACCTAAGACTACAGAAGCTGCAGATGCTCATCAAAAGAAAAAGCAAAAGGAACAGACTAAGGTTTCTACCTATTTCTTCTACAAGAAAAGTGGGCATGTAAAGAAAGATTATACCAAGTACCACGCTTGGCGTGTTAAGAAGGGTACATTTCTCACTTTGGTCTGTTCTAAAGTTGATTTAAATTTTGTACTTATAGACACTTTGTGGATATATTTCGGTGTTTCTACTCACATAAGTGTATTTATGCAGGATTACCTGAGCTGCCAACTGCCGAGTCATGCTGAAAGATTCATCTTTGTGGGCAATGGCAAATCAGCAAAAGTTGAAGCTATAAACCTTTTAGGTTATTGTTTAGGATTCATTATTATCTAGAAATTGAGAGAGACTTTTGTAGTTCCATCTTTTAGATGGACATTGATTTCTATCTATGTTTTAGACAAATAAAGTTGTTCTTGTTCAATTGGAAATAGAAAGTTTAGTCTTTATCTTAATTCTATTTTTGCTGGTACCATTTCAATAACATTTATATGCTTGATGTAATTATTTCATCTAATGAAATCCTGCATACCAACTCTAGAGGTACATAATAAAAAATTAACTCATAAGAATTCCATCATGATATGACATAAGCACTTAGGTAATATATCCAAGTATAGGATACAAAGGTTTGTGTCTAATAGAATTCTAGTTATTCCTAATGCTACGGACTTTGATGTCCATACTGAATGCATTAAGGGAAAACAAATAAACATTAGGGTTAATGTACTAATAGGAGTTCAAAAGTCTTAGAACATAATTATACGGATGTTTATTGACCTTTCCCCTATGGTTTCTAGGAATGGTCAAATAATATTTTTATGTTCATAGACAATTACTCCATATACGGATACATATATCTAAATAATGAGAAATCTAATTAATTGTAAGACTGCGACTTATATTTTGATTAAAGTATCATCTGTAACAGTACATAGAAACCCTTTTATATTATGGACGGGTAAGAAGCTCATACTAAATATTTGAGGTTGTCCAGCTGAGACTAGGCCATATTGGTCAAAGAAAAAATCACTGCAACAGTCTGCTGCTACTTTATTGGGTACTTTGATAGGTCTATGGGATATTATAGAATATTTTTGATATAAGTAATACCTAGTTCATTGAAGTTTTTGAGTTTGGGAGGAGATAATGATATTCTTTAGGAATCTACCCATGAAGTACAAACTCAATGACCTCAATGACCTCTAGAACTAATGCTTCTCATTAAATGTATTATAAATTTATCAAGTTATTATCTCATTTTATTTTGAGATAAATATGATTGATGAATGCATATACCATGAGTTCAATGGGAGCAAGATTATTATCCTATGTACCCTATTGCTAAAGGAGGTAATTTTAGTCTCAAATTGTGCCCTAAGGATAAAATTGAGCAAGAGGAAATGCAGAAGATTTCATATGCGTCTATTACAGGGAGTCTGATGTATGCTCAAGAAAGTACACTTCGGATATTGCGTACACTAAAGGGATATTAGGTAGATATCTAAGTAATCCCGGAATGGATCATAAGAAAGCAGCCTAACGGGTTATATGGTATCTACAAAGAATAAAATATTACATATAGAAAATCAGATCAGCAGGAGATCATTGGGTATTCTTGATTCTGATTTTGCTGGATGCCTAAATAGTTGAAGATCCACTTCTAGTTATGTTTTTCTATTTGTCAGAAAAGCTGTTTATCAGAGGAGTGCTAAGCAGACACTCAATGCAGCTTCAGATAAAAAAGCAGAATTCATAACTTGTTTTAAGATATCCAATCTTAGAATATGACTGCGAAATTTTATCACTAGGATGCCTATAGTAATAAAATTGAAAGATCACTAAAGTTATTCTGTGACAATAAACTAAAAGTGTTATATTTCAATAACAACAGGAGCCCTTCAATGTCTAAGCATATTGACATTAAGTTCCTAGTTGTTAAAGAAAGAATTCAGAGTGATCAATTAAACATATAACACATATGTACAACTTCCATGATGGCGGATCCGCTGACTAAAGTTTTTCGACCCATGGTCTTTCATGAGCATGTTGCTCATTTGGGTGCTGCATCATGTATTGATATGATGGTTCAGTGGGAGTTTGTAATTTGTTACTGTGCTTTATGACATTTTTCTGCAGAATAAAGTTTTTATTATTTTACACTTTGAATATTTTTGGTTGATCTCAATAAAGTAGGACCAGTTGGAAATAGACATGTAAGGATCACATTGTCACGCCCCGACCCGGGCCCGCCCTCGGCGACCCCGACCCGAAACGCAACGACGACTCGAACACCGCACAGCGGAAGGAAAAGCCACAAATCGTAACATAAAAGAAAACAACAACATAAAAATCAATAACTACAATTCATAAGTCCGATCAAATATAATATTTAACCAAATATAAAATTGATCTACAATTTATAGCTCCAAAATAACAATATCAAAGGCGAGCTATAAGACGATAAAACAAACCAAAATACAAAAGCAGTCGCCATCAGAGCTCCACATCTACGACTGACTACTAGCTGTCTAAGAACTATCTACACCTCGATCTACAAATCGACTGCTCACCCCTGCAAGTCTGAAGCAAAAATAACGGAGATCAGCGGATGCTGAGTAGGAGAATCACAATATGATCAACAAGTATCAAGTGTCACTCAACAATGCATAACAACATGGCCTAAGATGCAGTCAAAGGCAATGAACACAATAAATACTCCTCACCTACTCCTAAACAACATCAACTGAATCATCGAGCGTGTGGACCATTGGGTAAAACCCCCGCACTCTACCACCTGCAGAGTGGCATCAACCGTCCGCTCTAACGGTGATACGACTACCCCCACCAAGCAGGTAGCCCGTCAGATGCCGCGTCCGACATCATCGCACCCGAAGGTGCCCAACATGCGACTAGTCAATATCATATATACCATCTCACATGCCTGGGGGGTACCACACCGAAATGGTCCTGGACCGAAGTCCTCTCCAAGGCCGTAGCCTCCAGATCGACATCAACCATGCAACTCGACTCCAAGAGTGCAACAAGGTATATCACCATGATCAACAACATAACAACAACTCCAAGTGATTATGACATGATCAACAAGATAATAACAAAATATCATGATCAACAATATCACAACAACTCCAAGTAATTATGACGTGATCAACATGCTACTAACATAACATCATCATGATCAACAATATAACAACTCCAATTGATTATGACATGATCAACAGGATAAGAACATGATCAACAAGTAAACAACACCACATATATCAACATAGCACTATGCATACAATGACTAATCCAATGCACTGTAGGATTAGTACAACATACTATGATCAAGAATAAACACCAATAAGCAATAATAAAATGCAACACATGCAATTCCTCTACATGGCATGTCCAACGATAATATGCAACAGGAGTTCAATAATTTCAGGAAACAAACCAAACAATGGAAGCAAAGGTATTTTCGTAATTTATCTTCGACGACAAATCAACAACAGCATTGCAGGCTCAACTCATGCTCAACCCACTCTCCAAACACCCATGATCAATCAATTCTCCAAACCACAATTATTTCACACCGATCAATCGACTAAATTCACGGACTAATAATTTACTATTATTTAAACACCCCGACAACCTCAACCACTAACCAACTAAAAGAACAACCTAACAATGCTTTCTCAGAAAACTAATCCCACCATCGCGTTCAGCACGCGAAAACGATCAAGATTGCTATTCACCTCAACTTCAACCAACAACTCGGGGCCCACCAACTAAATTAATTTCAAACACAATTATCAATCACTTACTCAACAACAACAAAATATCAAAATCATATCAAACGATCTCCAATCTGAAATCCGACACCACCATCGCGTTCAACACGCGAAAATGATCGAGATTACTATTCACCTCAACTTCAATCGACAACTCGGAACCCACCAACTAAATTAATTTCAAACATAACTATATCATTCAATTACTAAACAACAGCAAAATACTAAAATATATCAAAATTATATCAAACTATCTCCAATTTGAAATCCGACACCACCATCGCGTTCAGCACGCGAAAATCTACAATTTTGGTATTCACCTCGACTCGATCCGACGACTCTACGATCAACTACAAAAATACCTCAATAATTTATAAATTAACCTAATTTCATGCGATACAGCTCTCTTCTCTAAACACTATTCATATCTCTTCACCCGCTCGACTCCCTCTACCCTCACGCTGCCCCTTGCCCCAGCGCCTGACGCCATCTCCTGCTCCGCTCGAACTCATGCCGGCCGGCCATCCCGGCCACCGGCGACCACCCCGGCGGCACGATCGCCCTCTCCCCGACCTCCGCGACCGGTGGGACAACCAACACCTCTCTCTCTCTCTCTGACCCCTCCTCTCTCCCTCTCGGCCGCCGCCTACGACCCACACGCCGGCTGGCCATCCCGGCCTCGCCGGCCTCTCCCACGAATCCCGGCGCCGGCGGGATATCCAATCACACACACACTCTCTCTCCCGATCTCCCTCTTCTCCTCCGATCACCCGCAAACCCATCTTCTCCTCTCGGCCAGCCGTTACCCGTCGTCGACCGGCGACTCCACAACCTGCGCCCTCTCCTCGACCTCCGCGACCGATCCAACCCGACTCCCACTGAATGGTGGCCGCCGGCCTGCGCGCGACATAGCCGCCCGCGGCTGGTCGCTCGCGGCTTGGCCGATCGCCACCATTCGGGCTCGGCTGATCCTCGCCTCGTCGACGTCGTCGGAGAACAAATACGGAAGTGAAGGAGAAGGGAGAGATCGATCTCCTACCTCAATTTCGCGATTCCGGCGACGACAACGAGCTCCACCGGCAACACGACGCGCGCCGACTCCTCCGCCTGCAGGATCTCCTTCCTTCGCTCCTATTCTCAATCTCTCTTCACTAGCTCCCTCTCGCCCCCTTCTTAAACCCTTCAACGACACCTCTTCCTTACCTCCCCATCACCTTCACCTGCCATCGCCACTCCCCCTACATTGACTCAAAAATTTAATACTTTTTTTTTATACAGGATATAACATGCATGTAATTTCCATGCTGTGCATCCATATATGATCTATGTCGTCGAGTGTATTAACATTGTGATCATTGATGGATTTAGTCACGATAAATGTGGCGAAAGTCGCTTTGGTTCTTTGTTGGTATGATCGATGGACCAGATTATTGAAGATGATTGATAAAATAGTGATAATGAGCTCATAAAGTTAGTTTGCACGGCTATACGATGATTCATGTGTTGGCCCAAGTGGGAGACTGTTAGATTAATTTTAATAATCTGATATGGACCAACACATATCAATAGGCGTGCATCCATCACTGTGAAAATAAACGGTCCAGATCTTAAGTGATCTAATTATATTTATTTATGGACTCGCGACATCTCCATATTATATGAGATTTAATTATACAAATATCATTTGGGATAATTATTAATTTTATGATGGGCAAAATAGTAATTACCACTACTTCAAGTTTTTGTTATAAATAGAGGGGTTATGGCCCCTGGGTCATGCACTTGATTCTAGTTTCTGAAGCCCCATTATTTAGAGTCGACTAGTGAATGGTGCATTGACCTGAAAGGCCGCCCCCATCTCCTAATCTAAGCAATGGATTCATGTACGCTTTTGCATTTAGTTATTCTTGATGATTTAACATGAATGATCTTGGCTTTTGGGTTTAATTCTTGTTTAAGAAAATTCTTTCACATACAAGATAAATGACTTGATCATAAGCCACTTAATGTTTGCAGATGATATTATTCTTATCTTCAAAACTAATTCAAAGATCTTAAATATTTTTAAGAATATCTTCTTCACTTATGTGCTCTTGACTGGTCAAAAGGTAAATCTTAACAAGTCTGACATTTACTTTCCAAGAGGCACTCCTTCCTCTGCTAGAAGGCATATCTCCAATAATTTAAACATGAAGGTGGGCAAGTTCCCATTCAAGTACTTAGGGATAATGATCTCCCATAGGAGACCCTCTCCTAAGACAAATGATTACATTCTTGCTCAAATTGACAACAAAATTAGCAATTGGAAAACAAATATGTTGTCTCAAGCTGTGAGAACTGTCATG
The DNA here is from genome assembly GCA_034359265.1 of Canna indica. Classification (NCBI taxonomy): domain Eukaryota; kingdom Viridiplantae; phylum Streptophyta; class Magnoliopsida; order Zingiberales; family Cannaceae; genus Canna; species Canna indica. The sequence continues at coordinate 68,603,938 of CP136894.1, read as the reverse complement.
ATCAATTCTGTTATAAATTCTATTTTCATTCATTCTATTTCGGTTACCTGGCTTAATCAAGAACTCATTGATAAAATTGAGATAAAAACTAGAAGATTTCTGTGGAATAATTACAATTAATAAATACGTTGTGCACTTAATTGATTAGAACACAGTGTCTTTGCCCAAAATGCTGGGTGGACTTGGAATCCATGACCTGAAAACAAAAATCTTGGCATTTAATACCAAGAGAATTCTGGCCTATTTGAATGATGATACTACCCTATGGGTGCAGTTTGTCAAAGCCAAATACCCTCTCATTTCCTTTACCTCTAAGGAAAATTACAACTCATCCAAGGTAGGAAAGCTTTTTCTCGAAGCTTTCAATTCTCTAAAATTTGATTTCACCAAAATAATTGGTCATGGCAGCAATATCTCATTATTGCATGATAATTGGATCCTTAATATGTCTTTAGCTATGAAACCTACATTCATTAATGTTAATCTGCTGAGCTCTCTCACTCATGTGCATCATCTTATGCTCAATTCTAATTGGTGCTGCTCTGTCGGAAGCACTTTGTGCACTGCCCCTCTATGGAATGCTGTTGAGGAAATCATGTTGCCTAAAGAACCCTGTGATGACTTCTATATTTGGATTAATGAGGAGACGGGTAGGGTTTCTTCTTCATCTGCCTACATGTTTCTTAGGAACAATAAATACCCCTTTGATAGTTTAAATCATGTCTAGGATAAAACCTGGAAACTTGCCACTTCTCCAAAGGTAAAAGTTTTTCTGTGAAATTTTTTTCATGGTAGACTTTTAACTAATTTGAGACTGTTTCATTTAAACATTTCCAATTATAAAATCTGTGTTTTATGTGGTTTTAATGAGGAATTTCTTATTCATCTTTCCTGTGAATGTCCTTTTGCAACCGAGTTGTGACATTTCCTAGGTTTGAAACTTGGACTTGATTTTACCTTAAGGGATGGGTGATGTTCTAGTAGTTAGCTATTGCTGGATATTGATCCTTTAATGATGATACGTCCCTCAACCATTATTGCTAACAACCTTTGATTTATTTGGTTCTTTCGAAATAGTATTGTGCATGGTGAAGAATTACCCTCCATCTCCAATGCTGGTAATAGAGTTATTACTTTCACAAAGCAATACCTACCAAATATAGAACCTGAGGGCAATCATACTATATCTTCCCCTACTATTTCAACTTGGCAGCCTCCTACTAACGATTGGATTAAAGCAAACTGTTATGGTTCTTATGTTGATCACGAAAGTGGTTTAAGTTGTATTTTTCAAAATTATAACGGTGAATGTTTATATATTTTTTGCAACTATGTCGTTGCTACTTCTGCTATCATGTGTGAGACACTTGCTATTCATTCGGCTATGCTATTTGCAGCATCTAAGAGCTTGAACAATATCATAGTGGAATCAAATTGTAAAGTCATTATTGATTGTCTCAACAAAACTTCTAATGCTTCTTGGAGGCTTCTGTCTTTTATTCGGGATATTTGGACTATTGTAAATAACTCTTTGAATGTAAAATTTAATTATGTTCAAATTGGGTACAAGTTAAGAAATAGTTCGTTGTTTGGAATCGGGTCCGACCACCTGAACTTGAGGCTCTATTGCTTAGTGATTATAATCATAGCCTAAGTGCTCCTTTTATTCAATAATAAATTTTTTTTTTGCAAAAAAAAGAATAATTTATCTTTTTTTTTTTAATGCTAACCAAATAAAGTAATTTTATTCTTGACATATTTATAATTAAATCAAACAAGACAATATTATTCATTGTCTATTATATTTTTTATCTATTTTTATTACTTATCTATTCATATTTCTTATAAATTCATTCAATCTAATTAAATACACCTTAAGGAATAAATATATTCACGTGTGGATGTTTCCTCAGTTTTTCTAAAAATAATTAAAAAAAATTAAATCAAATGAAATAAGAAGATGAGGAGAGAAATTTTCAATAATATATGATTAATTTTTTCGACTTTCACACCATTTTTAGTATAGCTCACGGGTGGATTATCCCTTCATTTATTAATTAAAACCCCTAGTTTTTCAGCTAATTATTAATTTTAAAGTAATTAAGGAAATATATGTTCAATAGAATTTATCTTTTCCCTTTCAAACTCATTTCTCTCACGTGCGTGCGAACCAACTACTCTTTTCTCACGTGTTTAACTTTATTTTCAATTAAAAAGTACCAAAATCAGCTCAATTTTATTTTCTTTTTCAAACTTCCTTCTTTTAGTTGGAAGAGATTCAGTAGGTGAATATTAACAAAAAAGTCGGAATCACTTTTATAAATAATATTAGTAAACAATAAAAGTGCTTTTTATCTCGTCAATTCTTTTCCCTTCCCTTGAGGAATCCAACAAAAAGTGTGCAATTGGCTTCTTTTCCTTTATTGCACATTTGCACTCCTTTTTCCTTTTTTTATCCAACAATTATTGGCAAAGATTGAACGGGAAGTTAATGTATATCCTGTTCCATGCCACCTTTTTTTTCTTTTCTTTTTTGCGAAAAAGTTATTAATTAAGAAAAATAAATTATCAAAGGACATGCTAATTAAATAAGAAAAAAATGAATAATAAGATCATAGAAATAAACTTAAAAACTGGAGGTAATTAAATTTTAAAACGAAGTTTTAGATAGATAGAGCAGAATAATTTATATAATGTAATTGAAAAAGATGAGACACCATTTTTCTTTTTATAATTAGTACAACTACATATAATTAATATTAAGCGAACCCCTAATAATAATTTAGACATGATCAATTTCCGGCGAATTAGTGACTCCCACCTTCCTCTGCACTCTCTTGTAGGAATACCTTCTCGCCAAGTACACGTATCCGCATAAGTTCACCGCGCTAATCGCCGACACCAACCAGTAATAGAGATCCAACCGGCTCTCGTTCAAGCCCTTCCCGAACCAGCTCCCCTTCGCCCCCCTCGACGTGATGCGGTCCACCGCGGTGATCAAGACGCTGCTGAGGAGGCTCGACACCCCCAGCACGCTCAGGTAGAACGCGATCCCCAGACTCCTCATCCCGTCCGGCACCTGATCGTAGAAGTACTCCTGCAGCCCCACCAGCGCGAAGCCGTCGCCGAACCCCATGATCAAGAACTGCGGCACCAGCCAGAACACGCTCATGGAGCCTCCCCGCCCCGCCGCCGCCGCGTTCAGCCTCCTCCGCTCCACCGCGGCCGCCACGACCAGCGACGAGGCCGTCAGCGCCATGCCGATCCCGATCCTCTTCAGGATGCTGATGCCGCGCTCGCCGCCCGTGGCGCGGCGGAAGAAGGGCACCAGGATCTTGTCGTAGAGGGTGACCGTGATGAGCATGCCGATCGCGCCCAGCACGAAGACGGAGGCCGCCGGAATCTCGAATCCGCCGGCCGCCGCTCGGTTCATGATGCTGCTCTGCTTGATGAAGAAAGTGTTCGCTTGCGCGACGCAGACGCCGAAGGGGAGCGCGGTGAGCCATATGGGAAGCATGGAGAGGATCAGCTTCAGCTCTTCCACCTGGGTCACCGTTGCCAGCCGCCACAGGTTCAGCTTCTCGGCCGCGAAGGCGGCCTCGTCGTCCCTGTGCTCGACGATGGCGGCTCTGTCCAGAAACCGGAGCTTGTTGGTGTGGTAGAGGAGCCGCTTCTCCGTTTGCTGCGTTTTCGGCACCTCGTAGAGTTCTCCCTCGTCCGAAGGAAGCGGAATGCCTCGCTTCGCCACGGCCGCCACCACAACCTGCAGCATCGGCGTGAAGGGACTGCCCTCTGGCGCTCGGTAGCGGTAGAACGGCCGGCCCGCGACGAAGATGACGAGGCTGACGCACATGACGGCGGTGAGGAGAATGTAGGCGAGCCACCAACCGACCGTGTCCTCGATGTAGACGATGACAGTCACGCCGAGTATAATGCCGCTGCAGAGGGCGAAGTTCCACCAGTTGAAGTAGGACATCTTCTTCTTCCGCTCCGCCGCGTGGTTGTCGTCGAACTGATCGGCGCCGAGGCTCTCCAGCGACGGCTTGTGGCCGCCGGTGCCGACGGAGACCATGTACAGCGCGAGGAAGAAGATGATCTCGTGGAGGCGCAGCGATCGGTCGCAGGTGTCGCATGGCTTCAGGCTTGGGATGACTTGAGTCATGGTCAACAGAATGAGACCCTACAGAAATATTAACCGGATTATTTATAAATAAAAATACTTAAAATATAAACTAATGAGAACTATTTATTAATATATGAAGCAACCAAATATTATTTTTTGGAACACAGTATTTATATACACAACTTTATATGCTAATTATAAAAAAGTATAAGTTAAAAATAATTTATTACACTAAATAGCAATGTCATATCTACTGTGTACTTGTATCGGATGTACACAAATCGACAGGGTTGCCTTCAGTTCAAATTAGATAGATCCGAATCCAATTCGTTGACAATTTAGTTCGGAGTGGACCCTTGATCAATAGATTGGCAACACCACTGAAAATTTGAAAAGCCAATTACGTAACGAACAAGTCAAATTTGGCATGCCGACCTTCGTTGACCAGCTACGTCCATATGAAGCTACAGTCTATCACAATATGACAATAGTACTAATTATGACACTGAAGCAAAAGTCCATATAATCCAAGCCGTCAGTATTATGAGTCATGACCATAAATTCTGCAAAATAGTTGGGACCACATCTTCATAATTCATGTTAATCATTAGCCAATCTTTTCTTATTCATTTTGCATTATTGGACCTGGTTTACACCGATCTTTGATCTTAAACTCGGACGAATTGACTGATTCGATTGATGTTTTAGTGTGTTGGGTCAATCTAATGCTTTTTAACACGCAAAAGAAAAAAAAGGAAAAAGATGTCTCACTTTTGGACAATCAAATTGATCCGAACCATCAATCTATGACATATAATACTGTGTTATCTACAGTTTGAGGAGATTGCTTGTACACATTTGTATGCTTGAGAAGGATCATTTTTTTTTTGCTTCTTATGATATTTTGACCACTTGCAAAATTCCTCTGGACTCGATTCTTTTCCAATTATTTTAGGGATCCAATGCTCGAAGAGCGGACGACACGTCTGACAACTGTAGGATTTTAATTAGTGAAGGATCTTGCAGCATTAATGATGCCTGCATGCTGATCCTTCCTTACATTAACTAATTCCTTGCTTAAGCGAGAGATAATTAATTAACTAATTAATTAATTTAGTCAATGCGAAGCACGACGGACTAAAAAAAAAGGAGATCAGGAAAATAAAATAAAAAGAAATAGAAATAAAGATACCGCGATGTAGATGAGGGAGGAGACGATCACTGTTGAGAACCTCCCCAAGTAGGCGTCGGCAATGAAGCCGCCGAGGAGCGGCATCATGGAGGTGACGCCGCCCCAGTAGTTGACGTTCTTCGCCGCCGTTTTCACATCCTCCTGCAGCACCCTCGTGAGGTAGATGATCAGGTTCGTCGCCAGCCCGAAGTAGCTCAACCTCTCGCCAAACTCAATCACTGCATGCCCGCATACACCACCATCGTCAGTTTATATATGATCCAGCTCAGGAAGAAGAAGAAGGAACAAAAATAAGAAGAATTGATTACCTACGATGAAGAGGGAGGCTTTCCAGCAGCCAGTGGAGGAGCGGCGAGGGAGGCGGCCTTTGTGGTCGACGGAGGAGTCCATGACCCACTCGTGCTCCGGCGCTGGCGCCGACTTAGGCTTGGGCTTGGTCTCCACCTCCATCTCTGAGCTACAGAGCTAGTGAGAGAATAAGGCAATTAATGACGGTGTCGAATAGTAGTAGGATTTGTGGGAGTAAAAGGAGAGCAGGTTCGGGTGGTTTTATAATACGGTCCGATGTGACGCGACCCGCCATCTCAAGCGCACATGAAACCTTTTCGGGATGTCATATCAACATAATTCGGATGAAAAATTATTAATCTGGTCTTCTTTTGAATGAAGGCGTAGAAATGTATTTTTATTTAATGAGCTTAAATAACCAAAAACCGGGCCGCGCCGGGCTAGTCAAAACGGGTCGAAGTGAATCGAACCGGGGTGGTTCGAATCAGCCGAATTTTTTTATTCTGTTTGAACTTAAATTGTGTAATATATTTTTCTTATCGTATAAACTTGTTCGATCTAATTTAAGCATCGAAGTGATCCACTATTAGCTTAGTCATTAGAGTAATCTATTAATTATATCAATGATCATAATATCTCTAAATGCAAAGACACTATTTTTAATTTTATATTGTGACACTACATATGATTTGTTGTACGATTTAAAGACAGTATCTCTTTACTGAGAGAAAAAAAATATTCTTCATTTCATCTATTAATATAATTTTTGGCACAATTGTGAAACAATTCGATCATTTATAGGGTGTCGAATGTACGGTTTGTCGATTGAACCGACTCTAGAATTTTTAATTGTTCATTTCTTTCTTCTTCTTAAAGCTAAATGTTCCATTCGATTCAATTTAAGTAACCTTCACCTAGTTCAAGCCAACTTAATCTTGATAATTATATATTTATAGATCAAAGTGAAAAAAGAAAGTTATTCTTTTCAACAATATTTTTATTTTTATTTTGGAATGGCAGGGTCGATATTACATGAGTGACTTTGTTTTACTTGTATTATATATATTTTTGTATATTTGCTCACATGCTTCACAGTTTCCTAGTTTGACTACATATTTGCAAAATAATTAATTGTCCCGAATTGAAACAGCCACGTATCACATGGGAAAATGAGAATAATCATAATTTAAATCGTTTGTAATTAGAAAAATTGTCGGATGGCTTGGGTTGAATGAAATCAGCACATGCACAGAGATCGTACTACAACGTATTCTAGTTTAATTAATTAATTAATTAATTAGGTAATTAATTGGCACTATTTTGATTAAATTAATAAATAAGTAAATAAAGAGTTATAACTCGTCGAGTATATGAATTAATTAATTATATAAAAGATTAAAATTTAATTACTAGAACCATGACTAGGTAAGCTATCTATGTACTAAGCTCATGTTGGTTGATATACTTTCTGCATCTTGTAGAAAGTATAATTTTTAAGTAAATATAATTTTTGTAAAATAAAAAAAGTATTTACCTAGGTTCCTCTAGGTAAATTGTACTTTCTACGTTGTATTTTTTTTAAAAAAAGTTAATTTCATCCTCACATTTGCATTTAGTACAGAATTTATAATTTATATTTTCAACATTATAGATTAGATAATCATTGAGTTCTTTATATATTTATTTTATTTTATTTTATTTTTAATAAAAATATATAATTTTTTAATATTAACTATAAATAAAAATTAATTTTTATATAATAAAAAATATATTATTAATTATATATGCAAAAATTATATTATATTATATATATACTAATACATATAAATTAAAATATTATTTTATAAAAAAAAATTTAAAAAAAATATATTGGTCATTTAATATGTACTTCCTAGGAAGTACTCATTTCAATCAAATACGTTTTAGAAAAAAATTGCACTTTTTATGAATTAATTTTTTTGTCAATCAAATATTTTTTAGATATTTTTTAAAAATACATATGAAAAATTAATTTATATGAATTATAATTTTTTTAAATAAAAAATTACTTTATATATCAATCAAATTAGATTTGAAACAAATGTCAGCTCAAATACAGGTCGACGGGCAAGAACTGAAATTTCTCGTAACCCTGACAAGATCAATCAACAGGTTGTCAACACTGAATATATCAACCTCAACCTGGAACAAATAAAGTTGATCCTGTTCAAAATGATGACACACAACTGTAAGGTGCTGTTTGGTTAGCGAAATTTATTTTCTGGTTTGGTTTCAGTGAAATTAAAAACTTGGTTTCGAAAACTTGATTTTGGTTTCTAGTTTTCAGTTTTCTGAAAACGCGTTTGGTTAATAAAAACAACATCAGTTTTAGTTAGTTGAAATCAGTAAATATTTATTTGATTATAAAAAATAATATTAATTTTCCTTGAATATTTTTAGTAGTAATTAAATGTTTAGTTAGTTTACAAAATTAAATATTTGTTAATATGATTACAAAATATTTAAATGATTTAATTAATTAAGTTATTGATAATTTAAGATTTTTTTGTTCAATTAGATATAAAATTTAATTAATAGTTATTATAAAATTTCAAAAAAAAAACAAATCCAATGATCTAAAATTAGGTTTGATTAAATTATAAATAGACAAACTTTAAGAAAATTGAGTTATTTAAAATTTGGGTTTGAGTCAATTAGATATAAATTGGTTTAATTATTTTATAAATTTAAGATAAAAGTTTGAGTTAAAAATGATGATTTTTATTTTTATTTTTAAAAATTCGATATAGTTTGATTTATTTTTAAATTAATTAATTTTATAAAAAAATATTTATAATTACAAAGTTGTCACAGTATTTTTGATAACGAAATCGACAGTCTCGAAACCACAGAAAACAACATTATCTTGTTTTCATTTTTATTAAGAAAATTGGTTTCGTTTTCATTCTGGTTTCGATTCGATTTCACGAAAATACTAAACCAAACACATTTTCGTAAGCAGTTTTGGTTTCAGTAAAACTGAAACCATAAAAACAGACTTGGTTTCGCTAACCAAACAAGCCCTAAAATTTTTTTGGTGATGAATCTTGTTTTTCTGAATTCGGTCTTTCTGATTTTGGAATCATTGCTTTGAGAAATGAAAAGGAGGTCCCGTTTAAGTTTCTGAATGCAAACAAATGAAGTCACATCTTGAAACTTGGGCTATTTTGATAGCTATGAACGAGGCAAAAAGTCTAAATTTAAGGGATGTTAATATTTACACTTGAGACTTGATTCAATTCAAATCTGAATCTATTACTAAAGCCGATCAAGAAAAAAAAAATGAATTAAAAGAGATAAAATTGCTGATGGGCTAGGCCCGGCCCAGGTGGGCCGAGCCCAAACCCGCGTGCAATGCGCGTGCGGCGCCCGCCATCTTTGACCTTGTGCCCACGCAATTCGAAAACGAATTGCACCGCCTCTCTTGCTCAAATTACGGTCAAAAATTTCAATTTCTTTGGTCAAATATGATACAACAGTCGTTGATTAAATTTGAACGTCCCAGATGTTTTATGTTGCACGAAGAAATAGCATAAGTCGGTTCTTCTTACCATTACATAAGGGGTCTAATACAAGGTTCTAAATCATCTCGACGACTTCGTTTCTCAAGTAAGGTTTCTTTTCGGCGACTCTCTTCTTCTTCACACCGTCTCAAACAGAAGCAAGAAGATCAAGGATGTCACATCCATAATTTTCAAGCAGAAGTAGGACTCCAGATTTCGGGGTGCAGAAAAATATCTGAGTCCAGACAATATTTTTCTTTTACAGTTTAATTATCAGTTTTATTCCGAGTTATCAGTTTTATTCTGGTTCTCTTGTACTGGTCGTGTTTCCTCCTCTCTCTAATAAGACCTCTTCTCCCCGTGGAGTAAGCCCGATACTCCGCCGGGACAAATCACGTAAATTTTGATGTTCTTTGAGTTTTCTGAATTTATTCGTTTTGGTATTTTTTTCTTTTGGCGTTTGGAAGTATACACATTACACTTGGGTTGGGGATCAGTTGCCCTTTATAGAGACACTACTAAAATATACCACATCAGTCACGGGGATCATCGACGACCGCCAGGACCGTCAGAATCATTCACGGCTTTGCGTCGATTGCAACGGCTGTGGTTGATATAATCAAATCAGCCGCGACTCGCATACGGCCAAACAGAGCCGTTATTCATATTTCATGGCCGCACTGGGCGCGAAATAAAATAGGTTATTAGCCACGACGTAGCGGGAGCGCAAGAGCCGTTGGTGATGTTAATAACCAAATCAGCCGTGGCTCGCATACACTCAAATGTAGCCGGCGCTCATATTTGATGGCGCGCACGGGGCGCGAAATAAAATAAGTTATTAGCCACGGCTGTATGCCGCCGTCGGTGATATGAATTACTCATTAGCCACGATTAGAGGCGGCCCGTCTCTTATTAATTAATGCCACGAACGCAGCGCAAATATTAAAATACTCTTAATCGACGGCTTAAGCAGCCGTCGGTAATAATAAAACTACATATCCACGGTGTGCCGTCGGTGAAAATTCTTTTTATTTGCATTCGCGCCCGACCGTTCCTCTTTCTTCTCTGCTCACCGCTGTCGCCTATTGCCGCCACCATCCGTTGCTGCCGATTGCCGTCGAGCCGCTGCCTGTTGTCGTCGTCGATGACCGTCTCCCTTCCGGTATGCATCTCCGATCCTCCTCCTCGATATCAACTCGCCTATTTCATTCCGCCGCCTTCTCCGCGCCGATGTCGACCCGCCTGGCGCCATGATGGGGCCGATTACCATCGACCCAAATGGATTGAAACAGTAGCCGACAGTGATACCGATTATTACTTGATTGAGGATTAGGGTTAATTACCCTAATCAAACTAGGATTAGGGTTTAATTAAATCATATATTTTTTAAATTTTGTATTGTTAATTATTAGAAATTAATTGTTAATTAGGTAATTGGTTTGGTTAATATTAATTAATGGTTAATGTTGATTAGGGTTTAATTATTTTTAGGTTAATTAATGAAATTAGTTTAATATTAATTAATTAGTATTAATGGAATCGTCCACTAAGGACTCGCGTCGGAATCGTTCACTGTGGATTCGCGGCCAAATTGTCCACTTTGAACTCGCGGTCAAATCGTCTATGGTGGATTCGCGTCGAAATCATCCACAATGGATAGACTTGTGCCGGAATCGTCCACAATGGATGGACTCATGCTGGAATCGTCCACTTTGGACTTGCGCTGAATCATCCACAATGGACTCACACCGGCATCCATAAATTTAGAAAAAAATCAAGACGAGTTGATACGTTTCACGTACGCATTGATGAGTCAAGTTTTACTTTTGCAAAACCTTAGATCTGTTCGGGGGTTGTATGTTCGTGTAAACGAAGTTAATGATATTTTATACGACGTACAACCCTTGAATTATCCCTAATTGGATAATTTAGGAACATAGTTATTTATATTGCACTTAGTTTATTTTTTTAGTCATTATTCATTTTTAAATGTTGACTTATATCTCCCTTATTCTCCGATACGTGCCCAAATGATATGCGTATTCGGAGAACTGTAGGGAGATATTGCCGAAATTTAGAATGAAGTTAATCAGTAAAAGAAATACTAAGAGCAATATAAATAACATGAATCCCGAATGGAATAGGACTATCCTGTTAGCTGAAGGGTTCCTCCTTCATGCTTTATTCTCCTCATGATTATTTTGATGATAACAAACCTATTTAACAAGTATTTGAAGTATGAAAATTACAGGATCGATGAAAGATACGTCAAGTCTTATGTCTCTCGATCAATCTCCAAAACTGATCAATGCATGCATCAAAAATATTTTGGATAGCATGAAGTATCCTTTAAAGTTAAAGCACACTGAAAAACGAAGCCGGAAAACCAAGCGCGAAATGAGAAAGCTAAGATAAAAGTTTCCAACTCTGGTTCGGTCGACCAGACGGTCGACCTAATGGAGTTAAGTAGTGGCAGCAGCCAATTCGATCGACCGGATGATGCACAAAAGAGGCAGTAGCCATTCGATCGACTTGTCGATCGACCGAAATGGGTGAAGAATTCACAGAAGGGCTGTGTCGGTCGATCGACCGACCGAAGCAAAAATGTGGCAGAATGCTCATCGGTCGACCGGTCGATCGATTGGATGGCAAATCACGAGTCGCATAATTTGGCATCACTGGTCCGATCGACCGATTGGTCGATCGATTTCGGGATTGCCAATCTCGCGATAATCGGCCGACCGAATGGCGTGTAATACTCACCGAGAGCTTGGCGGTTGATCGATCGGTCGATCGACGATCGATCGTACCATTGACCGAGCATCTGTAACGATAAAATTTATGTCCGTTGATGCCCCGTTTCAGCTGAGGATTATAAATACCTCTTCTATCCTCTTCTCTCTCTCTCTCTCTCTCTCTCTCTCTCTCTCTTCCTCCAAGCTTTCAACGCGTCAACATTCATCAGCCTAATGCTTGACCCCTTGATGTCAAAAGAGCTCTCCTTCAAAGGGTTCAACAAGTCGGTTAGGGGTGGAAAGAAGAGGTGTTTAAGTGTGATAAGCTGTCATTCCTCTTCTTGTAATAATTTTTGTTTTAATTTGTTCTTCATCTCATTGTATTTGAATTGTAGGAAGACCTAGTGTTAGATCTTAGATTTAAGTGGTGTGTAAAGCCACTCGTGTAAACATAGTTTACTCGGTTAGTTCTAGTTGTTCCTTAGGGTTGAGGTGGAAGAGTGCTCTCGATAAGAAGACAGAGACTTTCGGGCGTGAAAGTGCCTTAGGTTGAGAGTGAGACTCTTCGAATCAAAGTCCTCTGTGTAAGGGAAACTAATTAATCTAGTAAAATTTAGTTTGGAAATCCTAAGCGGGGTGCTTAGGTAGTGGAGTAGGCATTAGGGCCGAACCACTATAAATCTCAGTGTTAGCATTGTTAAATTTTGTTTGTGCTTGATTGGCTTATTCTTGCTTCTGCATCATTATTGAGAAATTATGATTTGCCTAAATAATTCAAGAAATGTCTAAAATCAAAATAGGCAAATAGAATTAGATAACACACTATTCACCCCCCCTCTATTGTGCCATTTTATACAACACATTCCACCTGAAGATATTACCTAAAGATATTGCAAACTTTTTGACAGAACATGTCGGATGATCGAAGTTTGATGTACCGACGAATTCATCGTGAAGCTATAACGGACGAATTTTGAGTAGGCGTAACTTACTTCTTAAATTTCACCTACTCGAATGAAAATCCTTCCGAAGTGGAACGAGTTAGTCCAATACTCGAGGATGATGACACAGAGTTAGTTCAATTGGAAATAGAATACGTTGATGACGACGATAATGAAGCTGAGGAATGACAGAATGATGATGAAGGAGACGAAGAAGAATTTCAAGATTCCGATACAGAAGAACAAGAAGAAGAGTATTACACGGATGATGATGACGATGATAAATAATTGTAAATGTGAAGTATATATTCAATTATTAAATATATCTATTAATGTATTATATATAATCTAATTATATTAAATTTTTACAACTATGATTCGAGATAACAGTTCCCGAGGAGGCATTCCTCGTAGGACCCCCCGATGATTACCACCTGCCTCACCTGTACCCACTGACCCTTTGCCTTCCACCACCACCACCCCCCCACCTCCGGCCACCATCGCCCTACCTGATCTATCCACCGTTCCCTCACCTGATCTGGCCACCGTTCCCTCACCTGATCTGGCCACCATCCCCTCACCTCCGGCTACCATCCCTCCGCCACCCTCTGCAGATCCAGGATCGTCGTGTTCGAGACGTAGGTCACGAGGGCCTAACATAATTCTCCCTCCGCCACACGAGGGAGAACTGCGCGCAGAGCAGTTAGTATGCGCGGAAGACGGTAAGTATATGCATCAATTATTTTTTATAATTTATTTATTTCAAAATATCATATTATGAATTTATATTTTGTGCAAATTTGAGTAGGAGGACATCCCTCACACGATAGCAGGGACGATCCAGAAGTTTATGCGCGGGGCGTGGCCTACATGGTCTCACGTGCCCCATGGGCATATGGATTTATTGTGGCGAGAGTTCACAGTAAGTATATTTATTAAATTAATATTAATGTTAAATATTCATCGGTAATAATTTTTTTTTTTTCAGGCTCATTATATATGGCCGGAGGACCAGACCACTTTTGTTAAGGCTGCATGGGAGCGTGTTGCCCACGCTCGCTATAACGGACTGCTTCAGTAGGCTCGTCAGACCGTGATGAGACGGTTGGGGGGCCACACAGATAGGGCAGACTCGGGGACACGCCCCCGAGTGGATTTCGGGCCCTGTGTGGGACCATCTTGTTGAGCGATGGGACACACCTAAGTGGTCAGAGGTCTCCCTCCCGGATAGCGTCTAGAGACCGCATGTCCGGGGGGGGGGGGGGCAGCATGGGCGCGCGCCACACTGGTGGCTCCATCTCTTTTGCGATTAATGAGCGTCGTATGGTATGTATAATTTAATTATTTTTAATTAAATTATATATTATGTATAATGATATTAGTGTATTTGTTTTCTAACGTAAGACGCGAGTGGCGGAGGACGTCACCGTCCAACGCCCGTCGATGATGGAGGTGTTTGAGCATACCCACCATCGTCGATGAGGAGCGGAGAACTACGTTGATAGCAGCGCCTCGTATATAATGGTAAGTATTTATATATGTCTATTTGATTTACACAATTTTTATTTATAGTTTATATATATTTAAAATATAAACATGTGTAGGAAACTTACACGAGGACCGAGATCGAGCGTGGAGGCACACTGGAGGAGTTCGACGCATGAGCTTGGGTGGAGGCCGTAGGTGGCTGGGAGCATGATCGTGTTTATGACTTTGTAGAGAGTGGCCATGCACGTGCCGTGCTCGGGCCACTTGGGGCACCGACCCATCCGACTGCGGGTGAGCGGCCCTCGACATTTCGAGCGCTTGATCAGAGCCGGATAGCGGCCTTGGAGTCGGAGCTCACCCAACAAAGACAAGCAATGGAGGGGTAGAGGCTGCCGATGGAGGAGCAGAGGCTGGAGATGTAAGAGCAGAGGCAGACGAATGACGAGTTGAGACAAACAATGTAGAACATCCAGACACTCCTCACTCAAATTGGGTCTTACTCTGGCCTTCTATCGATGACGTCGCAGCTGTCGTCCTCCTCGACCCAATCGACGCTCCCGACCCAGTCGTTGTCGACTCCACCGCCTCCACCGCAGTCATGAGATTTTGATTTATTGTATTTTGTTTATATTTTAATACTTGGTTGTGTATATATGATATTTTGATAATTATTTGCTTGCGATTTGAGGCTTAAATTGATGATATTTATGCAAAACTTATATATTTGATTTCAAATGCATGTGTATGATATTTTCTGATTGCAATATGTGATTGGAAATAGGTTGTAGTCTATATATCATTGTATATAGAAATTTACAAAATTTTTAATTTTTCCAGTTACAGGATACACCTTTAGCCACGGCTTACCCATAGTTCACTGTCACTAAGCCGTGGCCGAAAGCTTATCGTAAATGGCTGATGGCCTTGGCAACACCAAATATTACAGTTGCTAATAGTATCACCAGCGGGACTAAACTGTGGCTGATGGGTTGGTATCAGTGACAGCGCCTAGAGCCATCATTGATGTTTTTTAATCAGTGACAGCGCAAGCGACTGTCGCTGATGATTACGTGTGACGGCAGCGCTTCGCCGTCACATCTTATCTGAGACGCCCACATCAATGACGGCATTTTGCCACGCCCTTTGCCGTCCGTGATAGTTATCACCGATGGTTCATCCACAAATTTAGCCATCAGAGATGATGACAATTCTAGTAGTGAGACTGTGTTGGAGGTTATAGCTCGCGGTTGCTACAATGGGCAATTGAACCAAGCTCGGACCAAAGCCATGCAACGGATTGGGGCTAGACATATATCACACACACGGGGACACGAGCCCCGATTGGATTCTTGTGGATGTATAAGACCATCTCGTCGAGCGATGGTCTTCTGAGAGTCCATATAGCCTTTGTTGTGCATGAGCATGGATGGTAATTAAGAGTGTTGTTAGATTACCAATTAATTTATATTGTAATTGTACTAACATCATTGTTTTGTAAATTTAAACATGGGTCGATGAGGATGGGACTGTTCATCGACCCTCGCTAATGGAGGTGTTTGAGCGCACATCGTTGTTCCATGGGACGACAGACTATGTTGATAGAAGGGACACAATCATCGTGGTATGTATACTTAGTTTTATGCACTTTTTATTTCTAACTTATATGTAAATAAAAGAATATGAAAATATATAAAAAACAAACTCGTATAATAAACATATATACACGAGGTCTGGAACTTAATTAGCGGGGAGGCTTGCTATAGGGTGATTTTGACCCAATAGCATGGGTCGATGTATTGGTGGCAATGGGCCAGGTCCGCCCAAGGGTGGCACAGACCCGGCCCGAACTGGGTCATGCACGACACGCCCATGCCCTTGGGACGGGCTGAGCTTGTCCCTTAGGGCACATGGGTTGTGCTCGGCACGACTAAAGGCCTACATTGGCGTAGGCCTAAGCCTGCACCTGCACTAGTGCTGACCTGTGCCAAGCTAGCCTGGGGTCGGCTTGTGCTAGGCTTGGCGCTCGGTGGGCTCAAGCTCGAAAGGGCGGGCCGCGTGCTGGGTTGGGCCTTACCTTTGAAACTCTGGGTTGTGCCTGACACGTGATGTGTTCAACGATATATGGTTTAGCAATAGTTGCACCATCGGAGAGGCATCTCTACGCCGTCCCTAATTTGAATTAAGGGTAATAGCCTCAGTTTGCAGGTCGTTGCTTGTTTCAACTATTAGTAACAACCATTTAGGGCGTCGTCCCAAATGATTTATCACCGACGGCTTTTGCGATCGTTGATGATAAGTCTAGTTGCAACGGCTGCTATGGTCGTTGAAACTTTTTTGCGATGGTCTTTTCTGTTACGATGCTTTGCGACGATTTTAGTTGTTGGTGAGAAACCGGAGTAGTTGTCGGTGTTACTATTTTTTCTTGTAATGAAATATTAATTGCGATATATGCTCAGAATAGAAGGCCCAAAGGTGATCAAGAAACAAACAAACAATCTTAATTAAATGGAAAGGGTTGAGTATGGATACTTTGAAACTGAGCATGATGGCTCCTATTGTGGAAGAAACAAAATGTGATCAAAATAAATATTTGGAAAATGTGAGAATTAAAAACAGTGAGCAATTACAGTAGGACCGCCCAATCAATCAAAATAAAGATTTGAAAAATGTGAGAAAATCTAGTACTGTTTAGTTATATTGGAATCACCCATCTAACTTTGTAGAAGTAGAAGGCAGCATGTTTCCTCAATCAAACATCCACTAGCAAGCTATTTGATTACTTCCAACAATGTTTTGGTGGAAACACACAGTATATGTGCAATTGGAGTTGCCGGCATCATCTTGTGACATCACTTGGCAATGCTTCCCATTTCTTTTTGCACATGTAAAACATGATCAAATACACTTAATATTCATGATTCATTGGCCAATGATGTAAAATGAGAGTGTCAACTACGTGCTTCAAATCCTCAGTGAAAAGTAAATGCAGCACTAATGCCAGATATAGCTAGATATAGTCTTTAATTTGGTCATCATCATCGTATCATGGAATATAATCTTTGCCACATGACTTAGTGGCAATTTAACTAATACTTATTTTTACATGACTAAATGTTTATCCACTAAGTCTAGGCACTTATGAAAAAGATAATAATTAGAATACATAGTGATTATAGTTATCTCAAACCACTCAATGAGAAGGTGACATAGTCGATCTTAATTTTCTCTAATTGTTCCATATTTTGACCCAAAAGTTACTCGTCTTTAGGTAAGTGGTCTACGCAGTCAACATGTTATGCACCATGTGTTTTTTTAACTCGATATGACGTCATAATGCCACATTAATTCTATCTTCTAAGCTTCCATTTTCCTTCTTGCCTTTTGTGTTGTCTACTGCTCAATGTGACTTTGAACATATATATGATTTTCTTTTTGAAGGATAATATTATATTTGATTTACATCTGATAAAATAATTTATATCAATTATGTCTCTTATTTATTATCCTGTCCTATTATACGCTTTTCAATGTATAGTATCAATAACTTAGTAAAGAAACGGATCAAATTGGTCATACACCAATATCTTATGCATGTGGATATGACCTCGATTGACTAAACTATATTCCAATATATATATAATCTAAGGTCAACTGATTCACTTGCCACATTCCAAATCATGATGCGGTCAAGCTTAGCCGACCAGTCCTCCTTTAGTAATCTTCAAGGATCGATGGTGGGAAATCTTGAAGGATAAGGCACCGGGAATACTCGTCATATATACATATGCATATGATAGACATGCCTGTTGTTCTCCAAAGTGCATATATCTCACTTGCTTCCGTAAAGCCACAAGAGAAGAGAATCCAGTTCCAAATGAGACCTACTGCTGCTGATGGCTCATATGCATATTGCTGAGGATAAGGCAAGTGCATTTTCAGGGTGGCTGATACTGACAGTGCGGTGGTAGGTGTGGAAACTTACCTCATTCTTTAATCTTATAATATGTTGCCATTTTGCCCTAGTGGGAGTTCATTTCTAATGCGTTCCCATGATCAGTACTTCTCCTTGAAGCTGTACTCTTCAAGTCCTAATTAAGTTTGACCATGAAGCTGTACTCTCTCTGTCTCTCATCTTATCTCATTCTTTTTAGCATTCTCCTAAACCATGGATCATGTCGGCATACTGATTTCAAATGATATCAAACTGGCAATTAGGTTAATTAATGTTGCATCTTGTCATCCTTTAATAGGATAATATTAAGAAACCTACACTTCTCCTTTGACTCCAATTAGCAACTCCTACAGGACTCTTCAGTTTATGGAGAGTCATATCTCTATAAACAATCATCACCAACAAAGCCATCATTGATCCTACCATTTCAGGACACCATTCCTTTTTCCAGTTATATACATATATGCGTATCTTTTAGTGACGCATATTAGTCGCTTTAAACCCTAATCCGGATTCCGAATCGATTGGATTTATTTATTTAAACCCTAATCCTCCCAGTTTTTGGATTAGGGTTTAAATAAACATGGCCAATATATATCAAGATTATGGATGTGGTGAGAAGTAATTGAAGTGGAGAATCCACTTTGCGAAGAGTCGGCAGAATGCAGTGGGAAAAATTCCGCACAAGAATGTTTTCTTCCAGTCTCGAGGGCCCAAAACTACAAAAAGTATTTTATAGTGACCGCCACTGTTCTAAATACAAGTCAACTTGGCTTCATCATCTTCTTCCTCTCGCTATCATTTCGCTTTCCGCGAGCTTGGTCGTTTTATTGCTCTTCTGAGCCACACAAATTCCCATCAATATTCCGAAGCACATGCTCTTATATTTGCAGCACACGCGTATTTATCGATCGCCATGCATATGACAACTCAGTGCCAGATTCTAATTGCGTGCCTTCTCCTATTTCTCCGTCATCTTCTTCCTCTGAAATTAACTCTTAACTAACGAATTCCTATTCCTTTGACAAAAAGGATGCAGACAATGAAGATGGGCCAGCGAGAAGGTGGATGTGATGTGCATTTTGCCATATGTTTATGAACGCATGAAGGAATCAGAATGTGTATGTGAATGATGCAAAGTAAAATTGAAATAAAGAAAAGAAAAAAGATATATATTCTGCGCGTGTATATGCGACTCTCGTGACTGCTTTATGAACAGGAATTATTGGAGAGGACGTAAGTGAAATTTGACACACTTGTCGAGTTGTGATTGGTAGTCAAAGATTATGATATACTTGTATTGCGGCGTCAACGTACAGTACGTAGTCCAAAAAGATGGTTGAAGGCAAACTCAAGTGATGACGTGGGCTTATCGATGTCGCATATGATTTATACGGGAAGAAGTCGAGGTTTGGTAGTTTTTAATTTTTTGAATTTTGTTTCTATAAATTTTATTTAAATATTTTAAATCTTATAAATTTGCTCCATAACATAAATTTGATCATATCCATGACGATCCGTTAACTATCCGTAAATATGGACTAACATCATTCATACACGTTGACAAATTTGATTTTATAAATTTTATTTCAAAATTTTCAGTCCTATATGTTTGCCATGTAGCATATATTTGGTCTTATATGTTTGTCATGTAGCACAGATTTAGTCATATCCACAACGGTCTGTTAGCTCTTCGTCCACGAAAAAATAAATGACGTTATGTCCATATTGACGAAGTTAACAAACCGTCATGGATATGACCAAATTTATATGACGGATCGACATATAGACAAGTTGGTATGTTAACTCCGTAACATAGATTTGCTTTGTAACATATATAAGTTTGCTTCATAACATAGATTAATTAGTCATATTCATGACGGTTCGTTAACTCCGTCAACATGGACATAATGTCATTTTTTTTTCGTGGACAGAGAGTTAACAAACCATCATAGATATGATCAAAATTGTGCTATGAGGCAAATATATTGGACCAAATTTGTGTTACGGGGCAAATATATGGACCAAATCTGTGCTATGGGACAAACATATAGGACTGAAAATTTCGAAATGAAACTTATAGGACCAAACTTGTCAACGTGTATGAACGACGTTAGTCCACATTGACGGAGAGTTAATGGACTGTCACGGATATGACCAAATATGTACTACAGAGTAAACTTATAGAACTGAAAATACCTAAATGAATTTTATAGAATTAAAATTTAAAAAATTAAAAACTTATAGAATGAAATTTGCACTTCTCTCAATTTATACGTGTGAACGTGTGATTCTTTTAAGGGTGAACAAAAGTCCAATTAAAGACTCAATTTGCCAATTGTGGGTAGTACAGTTTGTGATAATATATTAATTATTGCTTAGAGATCTAAGGTTCTAACTCTAGTATGATCACCTATCGTTACTTTTTATTTTTGTTAAAAAAAAAAAAAAATTAAAGACCCAATTTAATGTGATATTTAGTGGATTCTTGGTCTGTGCTTTCAATTCTCCTTGTGGGCCATAATTGTTACTGTGTAGTACCCAATCTGATGTGATCTTTACTGGCATCCTATGTGAGCTTTCAACTCTCTTTAATTATTTCAAAATTTATACACAATTTTTTTATTTGAAAAAAAAATATTTATTCATTCCGTAAACAAATTTTAGAAAAATAAAAAATCTCATTTTTTTTTCTGTTTTAATTTCTTTTGAATTTTGTAGATAAGAACAAATTGAATAGTTGATTTTTGTAATAGGAAAGAGTTTAGAATATGCATAAAAATTATGATATCCATATTTTTTATTTTATAAGTAACCTAAGAAAATATTTTCAAATTAAATAATATTTAAAATATAAAAGTGAATTTCAAAACTTATAATAAATAAATTAAAATATTTAGTTTATGATAATTCACTAAAAAAACAAAAATACTATTAAAGTAAACATCATGACCGGTGATTCGTTTTATCGTTATGTTATTGTTAAAAATATTTAGCAACAAGCCTAGTCATTGCAAAGTGCCATTGTTGATAATGACATTACTAATGAGTTGCGACAGTCGAGAGCATCGAATGCTGATGACATTCTCTGCAATAGTCATCTTCGTCGTTGCAAATAAATTTAACACAAACAGCTCTACTAGGTGCCACTAACTCAACATCAGCAATAACACTATCCTAGCTTCCAACGGGTACATCGTTCTTTCAAAAAATTGATAATTTTTTTTGCAACAGCTAAAGTCATAGTAGAAAACAATCTTGACAGCCAATCGTTGGAAAACCATCGTAGACATATTTTTTTTAGAGCATTTAAAAAGTTTAAATACCTTTATTTACGTACGTACATACAAAATTTGATTCTCTTACATTATCCAAATATATGATTATATATAATTTGTTTCATAACATTTCATACATCCAAACACATCCAAACACATCCAAACCATACAAAGATTCAAAAATCATGCATCGAAACACATCAAGCACACCGCAGTCACATAATATTTATCAAACACATCGAAATCCATTTATAAAAAATCCAAGCACATCGAAATAGAATGTATAACTTTCATATAAACATTCAAAATCATGTACAAGTATTCAAAAGATATTTATTCAAAATGATATATCAAACATGAAATAGAACTAAATCTGAGAAGGAGGCAACAGTGGTGGCAATGTATTTAGAGGTCCTAAGTCAGTAATTGCAAGAGTTCCACGGTCTGGGTGGCCAACAAGATGGGCTCGCTAGAACCACATATATATTGATATGTTGCTCTGAGCGATCATTTGCTTAAACAGTGCATTTCCTCAAGTATTCGTTGTTGATTCTCTAAAATTTTGGTTTGCTTGTCCATTCGTCATCTCTAGTCGGCAAGCTCTTTCTCCAAGCTAGTAATGTGATCATGGTCTTGGTTGTGAGACGCCGACAACCTGCACCAATGACAAAAGGGGTTGGTATTTTGAGTGGATCAAGCTAGTATGCTCACGTATGACCACTATTAATGAAGCCATATACACGACTGTGATCCTAGCCATCCATAACATCAACTCATGCTGCAACATCATAGTAAACCTCCTTGCTACAACAAACCCCTTGATCGCTGTGTGACAATCACGTGTATGGCTCCTATATAAATTGAAATAAAAAATTATCATATGAATTCAATGGTATACTAACTAATAAAGCGAAATGAAAATTCAACTTACCATAATAATTATCGTCCTTTTATCAATGTAATTGCCCCGCCCTCGCACTAAAGTTGTGTCATCTCAAACACCTCTCTCACAATGGTGCGCTAGACGGTCCCATCCTCCAAAATATGAGTCTACAAATGGAAAAAAAACATATATTAGCATACACATAATCTATACACATAAATTATTAAAGAAATAATGATACTTACCGTATGTAGCTCGTTTACAAAGAATGAGATCAACTTGCATGTATGGTGGGCAACCAAGCCTTCGACCCCAAATATGCAGTTTTGTGTCGCGGTCTCGGAGGCCTATTGCCACTCAACAATCGGCCATATGTGGACGAGTTGGTCTCAAACGTCCGCCTTGATCCACTCAAGCCCTTATCCCTTTGTGGGATACGTGTTACATGCTTGCCCTCCTTATCGAAACTAATGTAGCCTCGCTTAGTTGCTCATCCTAGTGAGCGTGGGAGACAAACACCTAAGCGCTATTTACAAATGGTCATTGGTTCGCTGACCAAATATAATGTGTCTACAAGAGAAATAATTATGTTAATTAGTACAAGTATCTATAAATAATGAAAAAATTTAAAGAAATATATGTTACCTCAAAATCACGCCATAAAAGCTAGGCATGGCTCTCTGGCATGTGCGACCATGTCAACCAGGTGCCACACATGAAGTGTTGGATCGTGATCACAACACAATGAGAAACATCCTCATACTCGAACTTGCATAGATAATTAAAATAAATGAATTTAATACTTAATTCAGTTGGACCCCATCTTGTCAAGTAGAAGATGACGAAATGCAATCAAGAGTAATCTCTACATGAATACTAACAATTGTAGCTCTTCATCCCTATACAACTTACAATCATCTACGTTCACATCAAAATAAATTGAGGTATATTCATATGCTAATTTTAGTTATTTAATCCATTATCATAACATCCTTCATTTGTTGTTTATTTAGCATATACGACGCTTTCAACTTATAAAGTCATTCACATATCTCTTACAACTCTAACTTTGGTTTGTTGCACTATGTTTTCAAATCTTTCTAAATTATATATATTATCGAAACATTCATTAAAGTATTAAAAATATTCTACAACATAATTTTCTCAATATGCATTATAACGAATTAATAATAAACTCCAATGTGGTAACTTCCAAAATATACTTTTATTCATCTAATTACGTGTTTTACAAAAACTTGTAACTCTATTATTCTGACGAAATACAATATTTAGAACCATGAAAACACTAGCAAAGATCTATTCATCAAATAGTTTTGGAGGTGTGGTTCATTTTTTTTATTCTACTCTTCATGAATTTATCGCGACTCCTCTAGTACTAACAATTAATGAAAAAAAAAAATTTTGACCTTTCTCAAAATTAAATGTTTTAGAGTAATTTTATATAATACAAATAAAAAAATCTTCAACGTGTACTTTAATTAGAAAATATGACATAAGCCGAAAAGTCATTGATGGTTCATAACACAGTAATTTTTAATGTGAAATTTTGCTATAATGATAATCATAAGTGATAATTTTTCAATTCCACGTAATTTTTTAGTTCATCAAATAGAGACAGTGAATAGCTTTTCAATTCTACAAAGTTTTTAATTCATCGATTAGAGAGTGAATAGACACATTAACCCCTAGCACCAGAGATAATCATTATAAGAAAAGATAAAATCATCTTTATGCATTGGTGATGATAAGTTATAGACGATTAAAAATACTAACCAAATAAAATAACAAATGAAAGAATAACGGAATGTATTTAAATTATAAGATTATAAGCCCATATTTGACATTTATAAGCCCAAATGCTATATTAAGAGAACATACTACTTTAGGAAAAAAAATTCACTAAAAGACACATTTGCCCTTAAAATTAAAATAATTAAAACATCACTTGGACTCATTTTTTTAAACTCAAATCTAAATTTTTATACGATGCAATCAAACAATAATCCAAACAAATTCCTTTTTTTAAGCCTAATTTCCCTCGACTGAGATTAATTAAATCTTCTCACAACTACTGATAAATATTAGTATAAAAGATCTATAAACATTAAGAAAAATTATATATGTATTAGTAACGTATGGTGTAGGTGTCATAGATAAAAAAAATGAAACACATTTTTTAAAAGGGTTAATTAAACTGGTAAAAAAAAGGGATTAATTAAACTATATTTTTTTAATGGAAAAGTGAGGCCACTTAGTGCCACACCACGATTTTATTTAAATGTAAAGAGCAGAAGTACAAAAATAAAGTATCCTAATTTGTACCCAGAAAACTAGAGGTTTGGTACAATACTCTAAACATTTACCTCATATTTGAATTGAGATTAAAGGAGAGAAAGAAAACAAAGAGGAAAAAGATTTGGAGGAAATTATTTATCTTGGTTCATCTTCAAATCTCAATTTTTTTTCAACTCCGATTTGTAGTTGAATGGGGTGAAAAAATTGTAAACATTTGTCCAAAATAAATTTACAAAAGTACTCTAATTATTTTAATATACATTACAACATAATCGACCTATGGAGACACATAATTAGAGATAAATTAGTTTTTTATTTTTAAATCTTCATATGTAGATATTAATAGACACAAAATTTGTTCATCATTAGTCTCTAAAAATAACTTTAGAGTCATATCAATTAAGTGACTTTATTGTTGGTGTTTCTATAGCTTAGAGTCAAATCAATTAAGTGACTCTATTGTTGTTGTTTCCATAGATCTTTAGAGGCTAATTAGGAGCAAATTTTGTGTCTATTAGTCTCTAAATATGAAGATTTAAAAATAAAATATAATTTATTTCTAATTTTTTGTCTCTATAGGTCAATTGTGTTGTAGTGACATATATAAGATTTTATTAAATCCTAGTGACATATTCTCATCTCTATTAAATACGAAGGCAAAAAAAATTCTCTCATTCTCAATTTTTTTCCATCATAGTATCTTCTGTCTAATCCTAATATTTGTAGTCGGCCAAAAAAATCCTAATATATGTAGGAATAGAAATGGCAAAACATATATATAACACAAAAATAAAAAGAATATAATTATCTATTAAATAAAAGATTTCCTCGTTCCTTTTTTTTTTCTTACAAAGTACATTCAAATAAGGTTAATTATTTCCTTCCCTTACCCTTATTAAAATATATCCGAATATGGTTAAATTTTCCCCTCCTTTCTCCTCCCCTCCCCTCCCTTCCCTTCCCCTTAATGATTTGTATCCAAATAGACCCTTAGAGATCTGAAAATTACATACCCACGAGGTAGCGGGAAGAGCATAAGATGGGAAGAGTAAACATATAACTAAGTGCTACTAGTCATAGACCAAAGAGCCAGACAAGAGTAGAGAAGTGCATTTTTGTCAATTTTTGCCTCCCGAAAGATTACCGAGTTGCTAAGGTTCCACACGTTCTTTCCCCAAATCATAGCTAACCTCCTAACTCTTGAATCCGCCTCTTTGAATTTCTTGAGGTCCCCTAAAGATAACTCAACCAAGTCTAGCAATGCCATCTCCAGTAAACTCATGCACCCCATCATGGTGAAGCAGCAGTCATGGACTAGTTAGTCCACGCTTTTCGCTGCAGTCTCGCATAGAACACATGTATCGTTATTTAAAATGGAACCGAGTCTGATGAGTCTCACCTTCGTTGGAAGTCTCTTTTTGAGAGTGAGCCAAGTGTGGATCTTATACTTCAAGGGGAGCTTGCTCTTCCATATGTATTTAGCTATCAGCTACATGACTCCTGGATCCATATAGATTTTGTACATTGAAGAGGTGGAGAAGATACCGCCCGAAACCCATCTCTAAATGTAGGAGTCATGCTCGTTAATCAGCATGGGTGGCCCAATAAAGTCCAATAGTTTATTCACCCTCCCGAGACCGACTTCCTCCCCCTAAATAAAATCCTAACCACCCGAAGCATGGTCAATGCAATGGTCCACTCACTACTAGAATTGTCGTCATCACCAATGGCTCAAGACGTGGATGAATCGTCGGTGACAACTTTCACGGACGGCGTAAGCCATGGCAAAACGTCGTCACTGGTGTGCGCGTCTCAGATAAGTTGTGACGGCATCTCCCAGCTGTCACAAGTAATCATCAGCGACAGCCACGAGCGCTATCGCTGATTTAAACACATTAGTGATGGTTGTAGGCGACTGTCACTGATACAAATATATCAGCCATGGCTTCAGACCGTCAATGATACTATTAGCAATCGTGATATTTGGTGCTGCCCAGGCCATCAGCCATTTACGATAAGCTTTTAGCCACGACTTAGTGACGATCGACCGTGGGTAAGCCGTGGATGAAGGTATATCCTTTAACTAAAAAAAATAAATTTTTTGTAAATTCTTGTATACAATGATATTTATATATTACAATCTATTTCCAATCACAGATTGCAACAAAAAAATATCATACACATGCATTTGAAACCAAACATACAAGTTTGACATAAATATCATCGATCTATGCCTCAAATCGGAGGCAAATAATTATCCAAATATCATATATATATATATATATATATATATATATATATATACAACCATAAGTATATAAACAACTATCAGTATACAAACAAGAATCAAAATATAAACAAAATATAATAAACCAAAATCTCACGGCTACGGTGGAGGTTGTGGAGTCGACAACGACTGGGTCGGGAGCATCGATTGGGTCGAGGAGGACGACGGCTACGACATCATCGGTAGAAGGCTAAAGTGAGACGCAATCTTAGTGTGGAGTGCCTGCATGTTCTACATCGTCTATCTCAACTCTTCATTCGTCCGTCTTTGCTCCTCCATCGTCAACCTCTACTCCTCCATTGCCTATCTCTCCTGGGTGAGCTCTGACTCCAAGGCCGCTATTCAGCTCTTGTCCTGCGCCCGGGATGTCGAGGGCCGCTCACCCGCAGTCGGAGGGGTCGGTGCCCCAAGTGGCCTGAGCACGGCGCGTGCACAACTACTATCTGCAAAGCCATAAACACGGCCATGCTCCCAGCCACCTGCGGCCTCCACCCAAGCTCATGCGTTGAACTCCTCTGGTGTGCCTCCACGCTCGATCACAGTCCTCGTGTATATTTTCTACACGTGTTTATATTTTAAATATATATAAATTATAAATAAAAATTATGTAAATCAAATAGACATAAAATACTTACCATTATGATTGAGGCTCTACTATCAATGTAGTCCCCCGCTCTTTGTCGACGATGGTGAGTGCGCTCAAACACCTCCATCATCGACGGGCGTTGGACGGTGTCGTCCTCCGCCACACGCGTCTTACATTAAAAAATAAATACATTACTATCATTATACACAATATATAATTTAATTAAAAATAATTAAATTATACAAACCATATGGCGCGTGCCCCCATGCCGTCCCCCCGGACATGTGGTTTCTCGACGCAGTCCGGGAGACCTCCTGCCGCTAAGGCATAACCCACCACTCAACGAACTGGTCCCACACAAGGCCAGGAATCCACTCGGGGGGCATGTCCCCGAGTCTGCCCTATCTGTGTGGCCCCCAGTCGTCTCATCACGGCCTGACGGGCCTGCTGAAGTTATCCGTTATAGCGAGCGCGGACAACACGCTCCCATTCAGCCTCAACAAAAGTGGTATGGTCATCCGGCCATGTATAATGAGCCTGCAAAAAAAAAAATTATTATTACCGATCAATATTTAACATTAATATTAATTTTATAAATATACTTATCGAGAACTCTCGCCACAATAAATTCATATGCTCACGGGGCACGTGAGACCATGTAGGCCATGCCCTGTGCATAAACTTCTAGATCATCCCCACTATCGTGCGGGGGACGTCCTCCTACTCAAATATGCACCAAATATAAATTCATATTATGATATTTTGAATTATAAATAAATTATAAGAAATAATTAATGCATATACTTACCGTCTTCCGCGCACACTAACTGCCCTGCGCAGTTCTCCCTCGGGTGGCGAAGGAAGAATTATTTTAGGCCCTCGTGCCCTATGTTTGGAAGACGATGGTCCTGGATCTACGTAGGGTGGACGATTTCGGCGCGTGCGAGTCCATCCATTGTGGATGATTCCGGCACGAGTCCATCGTGAACGATTTGGCCGCGAGTCCATCCATTGTGGACGATTCCGGCGCGAGTCCACCGTGGACGATTTGGTCGCGAGTCCAAAGTGGACGATTTCAGCGTGCGCGAGTCCAAAGTGGACGATTTCAGAATTGTAATTACACTCAACTAAAATTAACCCTAAAATAATTAACAGTAATTAAATCTAACTAAAAACTAATTAATCTATTTTTAAAAATAATAATAATAGTAATTTACTAATTAAATCTAAAATTAACCCTAGCATTAACTAATTAGAGTAATTAACAATAATTAATAGTAATTAAATCTAATTAAAAACTAATTAATCTATTTAAAAAAAATAAAACAAAAATATATATTGGTCGGCGCTGCCCCGGAGAGGGGAGAGGGGATCGAACTCACTTGGTGGCGGCGGAGAGGGGAGAGGGATCGACGACGAGGGCGAGGGAGCAGGCAGTGGTGCAGGCGAGGGAGAGGGGGCGGCGGCGCGGTGAGGACGAGGGAGCAGGCGGCGAGGGCGAGGGCGAGGGTGGCGTCTTGACAGTGAGAAGGGTCGCAACAGACGATGACGATCGGCGGCCTCTCGATGGCGAGAAGGGTCGCGGCTAACGGTGACGATCGGCGGCAAATCTTGACCGACAGCAACGGAGATAGAAGAGAATTGGGAAAGAGGAAGGGTCGGGTGCAAACACAAATAAAAAAGTTTTTAACCGATGGCTCCTCGATCGTCGATAAACCGTGGACAACTAATAATAGTATCAGCGACAGTCGCGTAGCCATCTCTCAGCCATCGGTAACGTATTTTTTATTTTCACGCTGCGTTCGCACCATCAATTAATAAGCGACGACCGCTTCTGGCTGTGACTAATTACTTACTTATATCACTGATGGCCCTTTGGCCCCTGCTAAGCCGTCGCTACTAGATTATTTCATTTCGCGCCCCGTGCGCGTCATCACCTATGAGCGACGGCATTGGGCGGCTGTATACGTGCGCGCCATCACCTATGCACCACCTCTCTTTCCAAAAATTGGTGGAAGCCCGGTTGCCTATAACCTTTTCCGCGCCAAGCACGAACATATATTTAGCCTTCATGATACCTTTCCAAATCTGAGACCAATTATTTGCATTGTTATCATCATACCATTTTCTCCGTTGGAAGTAGTTCATCTTAACAATCTCAACCAGCACCATCTTTTTGTCTGTAGCGAGAGCCCACCACCATTTTCCAAGCTTGACCAAATTATGCTTTTCAAAGTTTATGATCCCTAGCCCACCGTACTCCTTAGGTCTTGCAACATTGTCCCAATTAGACCCACACTCCCCCCCTCTAGAAGAAGAATCTCTTCCTTTTGTCAATAGCTTTTATAACTCACTTAGGAGCTTTGAAGATGGACAGAAAGTAGCCATGTAAGGAGCTCATCGCGCTATTGATTAGGATTAGACGTCCCCCTCTCCAAATGAATCTACCTCTCCAAGCGGCAAGCCTTCTATCGACCTTTCCGATAATACAGTTCCAATCCTCTTTTAGGACTTTTCGATCCCTTAGAGGGAGACCAAGATATTTAATTGAGAAGTTAGAATTTTTGCACCCTAGTATCCCGGCCACTTCCATACTTTTATTGTTGTTCCCGAGCACGTGTAGAACCTCGGTTTTATAGAAGTTAGCTTTAAGTCCCGTCATTACCTCATACCCGTATAGGAGGATTTTAAGATTTATAAGATCATCCCTATCACCCTTCGTAAAGACCACAAAGTCGTCAGCTTTAGGGCTGTTCCCAATTATATATATATCAAATTTTTATTTTTATTAATAATATAATTCAATTTTGATAGTTTTATCACTGAAGTGACACTGTCGATGTGGATCAACAACTCAGTTAGCAACTCAAATTATAATAAAAAAATAAAGTGACACGTTAGCACCCTACCCTACATAACATACTTGTGGTCCATGTCCACGTCAACAACTCAAATTATAATTAGAAAATAAAATTGATACGTCAGCAAATAACCCACCCCACCTAAAATACTTGCGGTCTTCGTCCACATCAATAGTTAAATAAATTATCATTATCATGCGATTTTGTCCACTTGACATCTCTCTTGGTTAGTTGATCCTGACATGGTCTGCGGGTATGTTGGGTGGGGTGAGTTGCTGATGTGTCTATTTTATTTTATTTTCTTATAATTTGGGTTGCTGACTGAGTTGTTGATCCATATTAATAGCGTCACGTCAACGATTAAACAGTAAAACTAACATTGAGTTAATAATGAGATATTATTGAAATGAAATCATAATTGGAGTATATTATTGATACAAACAAAAATACGGGATATAATTGGAAAAAATTCTAAAGTTCGAGATACATAATGTAGTTAACCATTTTTAAAAAGATAGGATAACATGACATTTTATTATTTTAGAAGTATTAGGGAAAATTGACTAAACTTCTAAACCCCATTAGCAGTGTCAACCAGCATCATGATGTCCATATTGACGACTGTCTGATATTAATACAATTGAAATAAATTGAAAATACGAGACTCTTATTGATGAAAATAAAAGATTAGGATATATTTGAGATAAATATGAAAACTTAAGATAGATTAATTTATTTATTTATTTAACATCATTTAAAAAACTTTGATCGAATATTTTATTATTTTTAAATATATTTAAAGATGTTGACTGATTTTTTGACGTGCATCTATCGTGTCATATCAAAGTCTAAATGACTAATGTGACACATTTGACGATATGATACTATTAAAATAAATTAAAAATTCTAATATTTTATCGGTATAAATTATAAAATATCAGGATAGATATATTCAATAACCACTCCTTATTTGGATGGAGAAATTTGGAAGAGATCAAAAATTCTAATTTGAATATTTCAAGAAGAAAAAAACTAATTCCTTCGTATTCTTTAAATTTTATGTGCTTGGTTTTTTTCCCCAAAATATTTGTGAAAAAAAGAGCCGCATGTTTCTTCTTCTCTCACTCCAAATTCCTTCATGATCCGAATAATCGCTCAATAATTAAAGATATTGATTACTTTATGTGACAAAATGGGAGCTCTAATAAACAAAATCACATGGAACCAATTAATGAAAGAGAGTAGGACGAAATGGCACAAAATTGAAAATGAGAGGTGATGTGACATTTGAATGGCTCACAATAATTTCGCATCAAAAAAAAGCTATAGAATTAATTATCATCGCGAGAAAACTTAATAATTTCATATTATATTCGTTATCATGCAAATAATATGCTTTTGCAATAAGGCCTTAAAAAATAAACTTCATGACACTAGAGATTATTTAGATATGGGATGATACTTTGGGCTTGGTACATCGTATAGTATTAGTTTGTATAATAATAGTTTGTATTGACTAACATATATAATACTAATATGTATTTTACTATTATTATATAATGTTTGATGCACATATGTACTAGTCTGTATAGTGTTAGTATGTATTGACTAATTTATATAATATAATATATTATATTATATTATATATTATAATATAATATACTATAATATAAAAAAAATTTATATAATATATTTTATCATTAAAAATATTTTATAAATTAAAATTAGTTTTTTAAATATTTTTTAGATATTTTTTAATTTTTGACCGGAGGTAAAATGAGTATAAAAAATATTAAAAATTCTAGTGCAGACTAATGAAGAGCTTTGAGAGTATATTACTAATACACCTTATGTCAGTTTATGATGTACTATTTTTAGTGTAGATATTAGTTAATACCATTTCCAAACACTGTATAGTATTATCCTAATACTATTCAGGAGACTTATACAAGGTACCAAACAGACCCTTTGTTCTCTAGTACTTTGGTCTTGACGATACATTTTGAGACTTCTAATTCTGAGGGCACTTCTAAGAATCCTGTTCAGGATAGTGATACTTGGAAATTGCCTTTCCCGAATTGGGTTAAATACAACACTAATGGTGTTGATGCTTTTATTGGTAGGAATAATATTGGTACTTGTTTAATTGCTACTAGTTTCTTTCATCATAATAGTTCAATTATTATTAATGAAGCCTGGGCGGTTAAAGAAGCTTTAAATCATGTTTTGAAGAACAAGGTTAATAAAGTCATTATTGATAGTGATTCTAGTATTGTTGTGGATATTTATAATGATCAAATGGTGAGTTATTGGCAAATCAAAAATATTATGACCGATATCCGTAAGAAAATTTGTAGCGGTCTATTTTTGATTTACTAGGAGAGAGAATAATAAAGTCGTGGATTGGTGGACAAAGCATGTAAAGAGGCGGCAAAACGGGTCGGCCTGCAGTTAGTGGTAGAGGTGGCAATGGGCAGGCACGGCCCGGCCACCACTCGGGCGCGCCATGCAAGGCACAACCCGACACCTCAAAGGGGAGGCCCAGCCCGGGCATGAGCCCGCCCCTTCGGGCTCGGGCTGGGCTCGACCCGACCCGAAATATTAAAAATGGAAATAGTAAGGCTAGCCGTGAGACTCAAACCACCAAACTTTAGCTTCATTTGGGGTGAACTAACCACCACACCAAGGCTCTTTATATGTATATATATATATATATATATATATATATAATATCAATGAGTAAAGTGCGTACCTACTGCTCATGCCCGGTATAGAATACTAGGCTAAACCTAGGTGCAGACTAGGCTAGGCCTAGGTGGCGTCAGGCCTAGCCTGCGGGTGCAGGGGCGGGCTTGGGCCGTGTCCGACTCAGCCCGAAATTCTTCTGGACGGGTTAGGCACGGTCCAGAGTCGGGCCGGGCCGGGCCCATTGCCACATCTAGTTAGTGGGCCAGTCCGGGACAACACGATAAGGTAGTGTGTCTGGCCGGGCTGGCCCGCTAACTCAGTGGGCCATAAATTTCTGGCCCGGCACGGTCCACAATATTTTGCAGGCTGCCTGACACGACCTGCGAGCCCGTTTATCAACTAAAAATTTGCTAAAATCTTATAAAAGAATTAATTTAAAATATTTGACAGACTAAATAAACACCAAATATGATATTTCACATGAAAGGTTCCATTTATAGATTAATTTCACATTCAATTTTAAAGCACTAAATTATACTTTTTAAATTAATTTTTTTAATACTCAGCTGGCTAAATAGGCCAGCCCGGCCCGGTAAGAGCTAGCCCGCGTAGGCTCGCAATATTATCGTGCTGGGTCGGCCTGGCCCGATAAATTTATCGGGCTTAATTTTCCGGCTCGGCCCTTAGTTATCGTGTTGTACGTGCTCGTGCCGTGCTATATGCTGTGCTCATTTTTGCTGCCTCTACTTATGAGGTTGATGTAATAAGCTTTTAAGTTGAATTTTGTCTACTTGGGTAAAAAAAAAAAAATCTTTTACAGTCCATTTATACATTATGTCCCCAACTACGTAGTCACAACCTTCCATACAAAACATTCATACAAAATAAAATAATCTATCTATCAATAAAAGGCCAAATTATAATTAATTTGACTCAACATATAAAAAAAATTCAAACGATATGGTACTAATTATTTACTCACTTTTAATAATATATAATACACTATGCATGTCGTATAAACTTACATGATGTAGCCATGTCTTATGTTTAGATAAGTTTCTATTTAAAGCATATGCAAACACAAGATCATTTAGGTGGTGGGTATGACATGACATTTATCTTATCCCCCGTGTCTTTCTTCTTCTTTTCCTTCATCTCCATCTTCTCTAGAAGATAAGTTAAACAAATTAAGATCTAGGAGACGTTCAAGGATTTCGACACAATAAGTGTGTACATAACCAATCATTATTAACCCACAAGGCTCAATTAGCTCAACAAATATTATAATGACAACATATCAAATCATATCATTTTTATTATTATCTAAATTCAAACTATAGACAAAATATACTGAACGAATATTGCGATGATAACACATCAAATCATATCACTATCATCTAAACTCAAACTAATACGTACTCAATATTGAAGTGCCAAGTTCTTTTCCTATCCAAAAATGAGTACCAAATCTACAAGCATCCCATGTGCTCACAAAAAAATACACTATTTTTTTAATACTAAAAAATAAGTAGAATACTCAAATTCCACGTAAATTTTATATATAATATCTCAAGCACTCTAAATAAGCACCCCTAGTGAACTCTAAAGCTAGAGACTGAGACATTGAGACCCACCTCATGCATGTCGGCCATGCTCAAGAGGATAAGTCTACTACTTTTTCCACCTTGCAGCATGTGTGCATTAATTTTTACGCAGCGGACACAGAAATTTTAATAGAGAGATTAATTTAGGATATAAAAATTTAATAGATATTTTTTTTAAATTTTTAATTTTTAATTTTTTAATAAAAATATTACTAAAATATTTAAATTAAAAATAATTAAAATTTTATGAAAATTCTTTTATCTAAATTATCCAAAGCAAGTTATACTATGATGCGGTCGTCGTCTTACTCATCTCGAGTGTCAACTTTATGAAGTTATATGAAGAAAAATAAAAAATTAATAAAATTATAAATACATACAGAAAAATAATTGTTTTTTATTGTATTAATAGTAATTAATATCACATTAAAAATAAAAACTAATTTGACACCGTGAATATGTATTATATAATTAATATAAATATATTTTAGATTTGAATTCTCAATTAAATAAATTTCACAATAATAGATGAAATATAATATAATTTTTATTCATTTTTTTGGATGCTTGATGATAAAATTAATTATTCAATCATATATTGAATAATACATACGCAAAACTTCATACAACTTTATAGTATGAGCATGAATATTAGCATAGAAAAAAATATTTAAAATAAATTAAACCAACATGAGAGCTTTAGATGTAAAAAACTAATAGATAAATTTTTGAATTTAGCTTATAAATTAATAGAGAAATTTTTGGAGTTAAGTGAGAAATTAATAGATAAAATTTTTAAAAAAAAATTGATTAAAAAATCAAATTTTATAGTTAGCCATTACAAAAAAAAAGAAAATAATGAATATAGAAGACAATAGATGATATTCGAATCTAAGATCTATAAACAAAAAATTAAATTAACTAACCACGGGTATGAATACATTAGTGAAAAAAATTAAAATTAAAAATAGTGATATAATTTTATTATATATATATTTTAAAAAATATTAAATTGTATTTAATATTTAATATTTTGAATAATTTTAGTAGGACCAATAACTCCCTTGGTCTTGGTACTAGCGTGAGTCCGCCCATGTTCCTATGCATGGACTTGGATGATCTTATTCCAAAAATTAGCCTGCAACAATATTATTGTTCTATATACCTTCTTGCTTTAATTTGGCACATGAAGGTGGCCTTATATGGACCTACACAAAAAGCACTCCCTCTCCATCCTCTCCCATTTGTGGCTTGCGCATTATCATGTGCATATGAATTCACTTCACGAAGGTTCCTATATAAAGTTGACATACTCATGAGTCATGACTTGGATTGTCTGTATTAGATAAGGATGCTAGGAAGAATTATTCTCTTATCTAAGTGTGTTTTTAAACTTCATTTTTGCTTGTTTGTACCATCCACAGTTTGATTAATTTGAGCAATTAATTCAATTAATTTTAGTAAATATCATATTTTCCGATGTAATATTTGCATGCATATATAATCTCCTCATTTTAAACTAATGTGAGATTAAAATTCAATTGTGTAAATTATAATTTAAGTTTATTTATATTAGAGAATTATCCAATGCAAACTTTAAATATGATAATTATTCCATCAATTTTATAGATCTAAACTATTAAACTAAATAAAATGATGAGTCATTATTGCTAATTACTACTTGGTTCATTTGACATTTTAGGAATAGTATATTGCATGATAGTGATCGACAGCCAACCTTGAACATTGCTATGAATATAATCCTGTCATTTACTCAGCAGTATTCAAAAATCAAAATAGTCCATATTCGTGAATGCAACTTGTATATATCCAACAATTCCTCTACGTGCGGCTGATACTAATTGGTTAGAAATTAACGATGACGATTCTATTCTCTATTTCTCTGGTGCTGGTATCATTGTCAGGGATATATAGATCTGGCATTTATATCTAAGCTTTTACTTCATTCTTTTGTACAAATTGTATTAATTTGCATTGCGAGGCTACTGCCCTGCTTCTTGCTCTTTCTTTTACGTGTACTAAAGGTTGGGATCGCATTATCTTGGAATCAATTTGTAAATTTTTGGTAGATGCTACCATTGGGACCAGCTCTACGCCATAATAATGCCATAATTTAATTTTTTATATTCAAAATTACATGAAACTCTTCTCAACTATAATCGATGTGCGCAAATATTACATAAACTACCAAGTGTGCACAGAATCTCTACGACTACACTTTTTATTCAAATAAGTCTCATATGTTAGCATGTTCGTTAGTAATTTAACGATAAAACTACCACGTGCACAGAACCCCTCTCCCCAGTGCCACATGGCAACAATCTTTATCCTCCACCTCATCCGATAATCATTACTTCTTCTTCTATATATCCCCTTGTTCTAGACACCACCGCCACCACCACCACCACCACCTCCTCCTCAAGAAGAGGAAGAGGTCGTCGGCTCCGCCTCCGCCTAGAGGAGGAGGAGGATGAGGAGGTGGTGGTGGTGGTGGTGGTGGTGGGAGGAGGACGAGATCTAGAGGAGAAGGAGGAGGAGGAGGAGGAGGAGGTGGTGGTGGCGGCGGCGGCGGTGGCGACAGTGTCTAGGGCAAGGTGATAGGTAGAAGAAGAAGTGATGATCGTCGGATAAGATGGATGGTGGAGATTGCTGCCACATGACAATGATGAGGGAGGTTCTGCGCACGATGAAAGTTTTACCGTTAAGTTATTAATGAACATGCTAACGGAGGAGATTATTTGAACAAAAAGTGTAGTCGCGAGGAATTCTGTGCACGCTTGGTAATTTAGATAATCTTTGCGCATATCGACTATAATCGATGAGAATTTTGTGTAATTTATCCTAATATTTTGTATAAGTTCCACAACATTGTAATGCGCTTTATTTCTAGAATAGTAAATTAAGTTGCTTATCGGATAATAAATAGGACTCGGACTCGTCAAGAGTCCAAAATTTGAGCTATTATTAGGCCTTCTGAGCTTATACTTACTTTTTGTCAGATTTTTCTCAGATTTATTAATATAGTTTTATTTTCTTTGAAAAAAAAAAGTAAAAAGGGTGAGCCGCGAGCCCCATTGACTGTAGTTGTCAACTCCCTCCACGCAACCTTGTAAACCATGAATCCACATGGGGTTGGTGCCTTGCTGGCACTCCGATGGTATCTCTTTCCGTCCACAAGCCAGCAAAGAAACTCCTCTCACTCGCCCGATATCGCATTCTCATTTGGGACCCGCATGATTTATTGATCAAAAAGGATCCATGGTGTCTCCACCGAAACAGCGGATCCGAAGTAGTTCACGCCATTTTATCCTCTTGCGCACGTGTCCACCTCGACTGTTGCGGGGACCACTTTGACGGATATCACGGGCCCCATCTTGTCCCTCATCCACCGCCGAATCCATTGCTTAATTTTTGTTAGAAAGGAGAAAAAAGAGAGTTAAAAAAAGAGATTTGGAAAATAATGAATGAAAAGAGAGAGAGAATTGAGATCCGGAGGAGAAAGATTAGAAGAACGATGAAATCCGAGTAGACAGCATATATTTTGGGTTGGAATTTGGAATCGTTGAAGGTTTTCTCTGCTGGTATTCCACCATCATCGATCCAAGGATTCCTTGAGAGAAGCGATAATACGAAGAGAGAGAAATAGAAGGAGGAGGAGAAGAAGACGACACAGCAGCAGCGTAGGAGTCGCCGCCTTGTTTGCCCTCTTCGCCTTTCACGTGTCCCCTTCCTCCTCTTATCCTCTTCTTTATATATATCCCCACCTCCCCTGCTTCGCCATCGCAAGAGCTCGACTTTGCTGGCTGTATTGGGGTTTTGTGAGGAAGGAGGAGGTCGAAGGAGAGTAGAATTGATGGAAGGCTCGTCGTCTTCGTCTTCTTCGTTTTCGTCGATTGGGGATGGGTTGTCCAAGCGGAAGGACGCGAATCCCTCGGCGAGGTCCGCGTCGTCGTCGTCGTCCTCCGCCGGCTATTTCAGCACCGTCATCCCTCCAGCTTCCGCGGTATGAAACGCCCCGCTCTTCCTTGATCCTCGTGCTGTGGAAGTGAAGGGTTTTAGCTTTTGTCATCGCTTAAAAGAAGGGTTTTTTATTTTGTTATCCCTAAAAGGATGTTCTTTAGACTTCTGGTTGCGTTTTTTCGCTCTTTAAACAGTTGGATGGGTTCGTTGTTTTCTCTGAGCAATCTA
Organism: Canna indica; assembly: GCA_034359265.1. Taxonomy (NCBI): domain Eukaryota; kingdom Viridiplantae; phylum Streptophyta; class Magnoliopsida; order Zingiberales; family Cannaceae; genus Canna; species Canna indica. The sequence continues at coordinate 68,564,965 of CP136894.1, read as the reverse complement.
AATGTGGAGACGCCTGTGCTTGTTTGTTGGGTTCCTAAATGTTGTTTCTTCGCATGGTGTCAGGTGATTTCCAAAGAGTTGTCGCATTCGGATCTGTGCTGGACTTTGAACAAGCAGAGAGCCGAAGCTCGCGTTGTCAATGCTCGTTGCTCGACTGCAGGTTCTTGAGCATTCTTATCTTACACCTAACTCATATTCTGATTCTAGCTTTTCTTTTTTTCAAAATTGTATTTGCCTTCAACACAAAACATGCTTTAAAGACTGCCCTCATCCTCATTTGCACTTGTAAAAGACTAAAGAAATACGAACTTTTCCCGTCAAAAAAGAAAAGAAATAGTTAATTTTTTGTTTATCATTTAACGCATGTATAATTAATTCTTATTTCCTAGTATTAGTGTATGAAAGCATTGGGCATTAACTAGTAGCTAATTCACTAGTTTTTTTTTTGAAATGTAGTAAATAGTTAATGCTCTCATACTCATTAAACACGAATTAGTGATTCTAATGAATATGTATCTCGTATAGTAGAGGAAGCACTTAAATAGACCTTAAAGAATACATTCTGTATTTCTGTGAGGTAATGTACCTTTGGAGACAACTAGTGAGAAATGAAGGTTAAACGTGAATCCACTTGTGCTCTAGTGGTAGTAGCATTCGACTATGTTGTTTTTGATCTTGGGTTCGATTCCTCGTTGTAGCGTTTAATGCGCCTCTTTCCACGCCTATGTGTACGACTTGTAATGGCTATGTTATTAAGGCCATTTTTTAAAAAAAGAAAAAGAAATGAAGGTTAATTAAAATCTCGTACCGGTACCGATCTCCGTCCGAGGCCGCTACCACTATGTATTGGTAATGTACCGTACCGACACTCGGCCGATACACAGGCCGTTTTGAGATTTTTATTCTTTTTGTTTTCATTTTATTTTTCAAATGTAATCTTCAAAACATAATTTGAAGCTCCAAACATGGTTTTAAGCTCCAAAACACACATAATCCACTAAAAATCTCAAAGCTCGTATAGACAGGCTAGTACTGGGGTTGTACCAGGCGGTACAAGCTCGGTATCATCGGCACGGGCCGGTACCTTTGCTACACCTCGGTACCAGTTGGTATTGGGTGTACCGATACTGTTTTTTCAAAAAATCCATAAATACCACCCAATACGAACGGTACGAACGGTATGGTATTTAATGTCATGTGGTTATTCTTTATGTCTTGAAATTGTTAAAGGTTGCAACAATCTATTTATGCTTATTCTTATTGGATAGTAGAAGAGCTCATGTTCCAAATGTTTGAATCTTTGGAGAACTTAATAATAATTGCGAGTTATAGTCTACATAAACTTCATCTTACACTGAAAGTTGTGACCTTTTCTTGCTTGACCAAATGCAGAGGCAACCATATCTTTAGAGATCAATATGTTTTATGAGATTCATGGTTGGGATTTGGGAATTGCGAGAAATACTAATTCTTGCGTTGCGGAAATGCAATTCTTTGGTTGGGATGGATGCATTTGTATGGAGTACATAATTATTGTCTAGATTGAATTAGAATTTTTGTTGAAAAGGAAAGTCAGTCTGACATGAAATTTGAATTTTCAGCTGGCAAATCACAAGGCAGTCCAAGTAAAAGGCAAATTACACAGAACAAAGATGGAAAGCCATTCTATCCAAACGACTCAATAGAGTCACCTAATTTTGGCTCATCTGTGCATTATGGTGCTAGAGATTTCTATACAAGCACTTCATCTACTCAAACCTCTGAAACTTCAGAAAGTGTATGTGACACCACATTACAAATTAAATAGAAAGATTATGTGCTAGATATTTTGAGAATTCCATTTTACTTGTGCTTCAGAATACGGGATTTAACATTTTACATGTTTCATATTCGGCGTGTTAAAAATGCTACCAGTATATAACTGATGGAGGTAGCTTGGGCAATCCGCATGCTGCTGACAGAGGTGAATGGTGGCAAGGTATGATAATTTTCCAGGTAGAGTTTCATTTTATTTTGTTTAAGTGAAGGATGGGTCTTTTATATTCTCCAAATTCCCTCTTTCAGGTTCACTTTACTATTGAACAGTCAAGATAAATATGTTCTCCATTTGTATAGAGAAGGTAAACTTAAAAGCTTTTAAGCTTAGATTAGTACCATATTGCATTCACTTTATCTATGCTCTATAATAAATATTAATTATCTCAGGTCATTGATCCAAAAGATGTCATTAGACTATCTACCTCATGGTTCCTATGTGTTTGTGTTACATGTAAATATAATTTAGCAATGGCTACCTTACAAAGACTTGGTTAATTGTCCTGGTCCCTTAATGGACATCATATTTAGTAGTGCAAAAATACATCTCTGTTTTAACTTTTTATGGTCTCAGATGTCCAATCAGTTATTTGGAATTTTATGCTATGTGGGTTTTTATTCTGTTTAGCTATTTCTAAATTGCAACTTTCAATCATGTAGCAGGTGTCCGTGGAGCTATCAAGGTTGATGGTTGTTGTTCAAGTGACACTTAGAGTGTCCTTTTTTATATTGTATACTAGTGAAAGATCAGAGACCTGATCTAGTTTTGTTACTCTACTACCTGTGAACTTGGATAGTTTCGTTTAGAGTCTGAGATCCTATATACTGTATCAGGCCTTCACCTCCAACTTTATTGTAGTGAGGATGCAGGGTTTTTTTGTAATGTTCTTATTTACTATTTAGTGCTATGAAATAACAGTTTGCTGAATCTTTGTTGTATGTTCTTTTCATAATATTTCATCAACAAATCAGGTAGTATTCTGACTTGTAGCAACCACACCAAATAGGGATTGGTCAACACCAGGAGATAAATATATTTATTTAATGTCATGAAACATAGACATATGGCAGCATTCCATAATTATTTTAGCACATAGTAGTATATGCCTTCACCATGTCACCTCTGCACTCTTTTATGGCAATGTATAGCCTGCAAAAATGGAGCACGATTCAACTACCAGTATTGATACTAAAAAAAGACCAGAAAAGTGAGTCTCAAAATTCAAATTCCAAACACACTTAACAAAACAGACCTCCACACTTGTAGCCCACGGGCCGGTCTGCGAGGTTGCACCTCTTGGGGATCGTCATGGCGACCTCCGGTTTGACGCCGACGCTCTTCGCCATGTCGGATAGCACAACGGCGCAAAGGCAGCCCGGGTTCTGGGCCATCTTCTGTATAGAGGCGCAGCAGGCGCTGGAGACCTGGACCTGCAGGTCCTGTGCCGCCGATGCGCACGGCGCCATCTGAAACGCCATCCTCGCCACGGGAACTCTTCCACATTCTCCGGCTCCGTTCACAACTTCAGTTGCCAACAAGAGCAATGCAAACAAGCATACATGCTTCATTGTCACCTCCATTATAATCTTTCCTACTGACTTGGCCTTCTCTTGTGATGATCACTCATACTGAAGGGTGTGTCTATTTATAAACGGCAGCAGATAAGTGCCAAATCAAAAGCCACAAGCTAGTGGAGGCAGCACTGAGATTAATATAAATAGGTTTATTGCTGCACTTAGTTGGCTTTGCACAGTTTGTGCCCCATTTGGTTTGATTGGAGTTTGTAGTGGGCGTGCATTTGCAGCAATGGATGTTATCTTTTTCTCTTCAGAGAGCCTTCATCATAAGCTATTAGCCTATTACCACTAAACTGGCGATGAGGTTTTGTTGCTCCACACATTTCTTACCAGCTAACGCCACTTCTCTACTTCTCCTTGAAGGCCTGATGAACAAGGACAAGTTCTTTCTTAACTCAAAACTTACTTAAAAGTGGATTAGATTCGACTGAATCAACTTGAACTAAGTGGGATTACTTTCTTGAAGTTAATTTGGATCAATAGCATTGGTTTGTGTGCATCTGCTCTGGTCTAACTTGTTATTTTCCGCTCTACTGCATCGGAATTCTTGTGAATGATAAATTAACTTAGCAACTTTAAAATAAAAAATCAAATATTCTATTTCCATCAAAATATGTTTTATTATAATAGTTATATCACCTATTCTATTTTTATCATCTTTTTTTACTTTTTAGCATATTTAATTTGTTTTTATCACCATGTCAACAATTACATATTTTTATCAAAATTTGTTTTTTAACATATTTAATTCTTGTGATGAATATGGTGTTGGGGTGGGTCCTGGTTATGCAAACTCACCACCAACTTAGGTCCATTTGGATCTATCGGTAATTTTGTGAAAAAGCAAGAAATTTTTGCAAAAATAAAAAAATGCAAAAACTTAATATTGAATTTGTTGTGAAAAATAATGAGCAATTATCCTAAATTATAATATGGATAAGGGAAATTCTCGGATCCATAATAAGAATTTAAAAATTATTAGATATATATATATATATATATGTATATTTTAAATTCTCAAAATACCATCGAGTTCGGTCTGATACTCGATTTCAGACTTTTGTAAAATAGTAGGTTCTAGACTTTTTTAAAAGTGTGGAACTAAAACAATAAAGATAATTTCATTATTTTTTGATAATTATAACGATGATTACCATATATATACAATATTTTTAATGAGTTTATTTCGTGTATTGTTGATAACATCTAGAACTTCCTGATAATATAATAGGTTTCGTAATTTCTTAAAAGTGTGGAACTAGTATGCTCCAGATTTTTACAAATATTTTGAATGGAATAACAGACTGAACTCGAGAGCATTTTAGGATTTTGAAAAAAAAAAATTATGGATTTGAGAATTTTCGAATCCATAAATATAGATCCTTATTATGGATCTAGAAATTTTTCTGATCCATAATAATAGTTTAAGGTAATTGCTCAAAGATATTTTTTATCCTTAATTGTGAAGTCATCTCAACTCTAATCGGCAAGAATTTTGACGAGGCTGTTGACGATGGTACTTTACATAATCAACAATTAGAAATTTCGATTTTGCGAAACGACGAAAACAACTTGGAGTAGAACTCCGACTCTGATACAAAAATGTCGATTTCCTGAAATTTCGATTTTGTGAAATCAAACCCAAAATCTATTTCCGTCGCGCCAACCAAATGTTGTTTCAGTCTTTCAGACCTGATTTCAATTTCGAACGAAACTAAAATCCGAAACGGGGACAAACAAACGTGCCCTTGCTTTCTCTTTGTTGTCCGAAAGTGTGTACACATGCATTTCTTTTCCTTGTAATTTATAGTTGTGTTGTTCTTTTTTGTCCGTCTCGGCAGGCAGGCATGTAATCCACCAGGACCACCCCCCGATGTCCCGTATGGATTTCTGGAAAATGTTACCATCGTTGTAATCACATTTAAATCTTCATTAATGAATATTAAGTGGTACTGACATTGGGGATTTGTCACACACTGAACTATCAATAAGAGAAATAACACTAGAATGAGGAGCAAGAAAGCTAAAAGAGTAAACCAAAAAGAAACAGAGAAGAAAAGAGAGCAGAAGAGCAAAGCAGAAGGTCCATGGTGGGTGGATATTGATCTATATGCATTGATCCAGCTAAAATTTCATACAAAAATTTAATACAAAATCTGAAGTTTGAGTTCAATGAAATTATCATCCAATATTTCTCATGCCTATTCTTATTGTGATGATTATTAATTCTCTTACAAAAAGTTGAATTAGCTGCAACAATACAACCTCGTAATCCACGAGCCGAGTGCTCGTCTTCCTCGATTCGTTGGGCTACAACATTTGTCCACCACGAAACCAAGCTCGAATTTTCCAAGCAACCGATAATTCAAATGATTCTCCAATGTTTCATCATCCGGGTTCAAGCAAAACCGAACCCAACCGGGTTCGAGAAAAACCGCAGGTGGATCAGATCGAACAAGTGCCGTGCCTTCTCTCCAAGACATCCACACGCATTAACCAGCGCTAAATCCATCGTCTACAGCTTCAAACAATCCATGGATGTGACAGAACCCGACCCGATCCTTTTGCCGTAGTTTTCACCAGAAATCTAGCAATTAACGGATGTCGTATACGAGAGTGACGTCATCACGCCGCTGGTCCTTTCTCCGTTGCCCAATTGCTTGCTTAGATTTGTTTTGGGTCCCGAATGAAGTGGGAGCAGAGCAGCAGCAGAAGAAGAAACCCCGCGCCTTACCTTGCCTGCTGTCGGCTATCATTGTTCCTTCTCCTACCAGCATAAAGACCACCTCTCCGCCCGCTATTTCTACCGCGCCTCCCTCTTCCCTCCGCCATCCTTCCTTAGTCTCACTGCCCTCAGCCATGGCGGAGAACCTCGAGATTGGACACTTCCGGCTTCCCTCGGAACTCCTTGACGCAGCCCTCTTTGTCGCGCCACCGGAGAGAACACCGGCGGAGGACACCGACGGAGATTGCGACGATAAGGAGGACTACTTGGCCGGCCTTGCGCGGCGTATGGCTCAATCCTTCCTCCAGGACGACGATGACGAGACGAAGGTGGCAAAGCCGCGGACGCCGCCGAAGCAGGAGGACGACGCCCGCTATCTGTTCGACGAAATGAAAGGAGAGCTCGACGGCAGTATTTACCATGGACAGCTCCCGCGTCAGTCGAGGAGGCCATGTCCGGGGAGCCATTTCCTCGCCCTCCACCATCTGCAGGCGGCTCGAGTGCGATTTTTTCACGCCGAGAACTCCTCCTCGCCCTCTACAATCTTTACTGACCTTCTCGACGTTTCTTTTCAGACATTTCATCTGCGACAGCAGTTGCCCGCGGCATGGAAGCAGAGTCGAGCAAGAAGAGAAGCAAGCCATGGAAGGACTCGACGTGGCGGCGTCCATGGAGCGCCTCTTCTCCAAATGCAGGACCAGCGCCTGCTCCGAGCCGGGATGAGGACCGTATTCCTTCACGGCTCCGGCGCGAGGAGGGAGTCCACGGGCACCGGCGTCTTCCTGCCGCGCACTACAGCGAGCATGACCGAGTCGAGAAAGAAGATAGGTATGCATTGTTTCTAAATCCCAACCGGATAACAAACCGGCTGGGCCATCCATGCCCGGTTGAAACGGTTCAATTGGTCCGAGTCAAATTGGTGTTTGATCAAAGCGGTTTTGGGGCTTAATTCGGACCCAATCCGAGACCAATTGATGGTCGAGCTTGTCAAACAGGTCTGGTTTTCAAAATGCTGGCTAATTATTGTCAATTTTATGGTTTTAAATCAGATGTTTATGAGGACCGGAGAAAGCCGGAGGCGGCGGCAATGGCGACCCCCCTCAGTTGCCTTCCTCAGGAGTGGAGTTATTGACCCACTCATTTCGCCGGCTTCATTGCTTGGATGAATGAGAGAATAATTGGGAGCAGGAATTGAAAGCAGTAGTGGAATTAGGTGTGAAATATAGTGGCATAAGACAAATGTGCTGTTGATTGATGCCAGTGGTTTTGCTTGTATTGGAAGAATGTATTGATAGAAGGAAAAGGATGACAAAACAACTCATGTTTTCTTGTCTTGGTGAAGAAGAAATTTAGGGAGTGGGGATGCGTTTGCACTTTGCAATAAGATCCTTTACAATGCATATTGTGTTGTATCAGTGTCAGTGGCATGAGCTCTCAATTTCTACTCATTATTCTCAATCAACAGTCAACACTCGAGAGAGACTTTTTATTGTTTCATTTCAATATTTGTTTTCTCTTTTGGGAAAAATTTACCACCTCTGCAGTCTGATATATGTATATGCCCATTCTGATCTATATGAGATAGAATATTTGAAAAATTATTTACCCTAAGTTAAATTTTGATGTAGGATTGGGATAAAGTATAACCTATTTTTTTCCAATTAATTGGGTGGAAAATATTAAAAGATGTAAATAAATATATCACAAAGGTTACACACTAATATATCCATAGTTTTACCATCCATAACAAATATTTTGAATTTTCATTTTTTAAGAAAACATCTTAGATTAATCAATTGTTAACCTTTAGGAAAAATTAAGCTTTTAGTCCACGAAATATAACTCGTTTGAAATTTAGTCATCTTAATTAAATTGTTTAGCATTTAGTCATTCTAAAATTGTTCAATCACACATTTAGTCATCGCCATTAATAAGGCGGCCCATCCATTAGGCCCAAAAGGCCATTGCCTTAGGCCAAGATTGATAGAGTCTCTTTGACTTTCACTTCCCACATGGGGGCCCCACCCCTTGGTACTCTCACGCATCGAGCCTCCCCCATTAGATCTAAAATAATTAACATATCTATTCAATTGGTATATCATATACACGAACGAAATTTGTGCCCCTTCATCTTCGAAGTCCAAACTCTTCGTCTTCTCCATCTCGGGCTGGCTTCAAGCCTCCAAGGCTCCAACGGTCGACAGTCCACACACTCCACATGTCTAGATAAAATATGGTTTTTACAGCAATGTTCAGCCTTCTCAAACGCTCATCTTCACCCTCTCTGCCTCTCGACCTTGATCTTCCGAAGCAATCCAAACTCTCGTGTCTCGTCGTTGTTGCCAAGTTGTTGCGGTCTTGCTCTTGCGGACTACATTCTCTGTCGGTGGCTACTGCCAGGTTGCATACTTGCAGCACCGAAGCAATGCCAACTTGTGGTGTCATTGTCACCAAGTTGTTGCATACTACATTTTCCAAAGCAACTAATGACATGTATATTTTTCATCCTAAGTTGCTTATTTTCATGCTAAATTTGAATTAAATACTTCATAATATATGGCCATTGTTATGTTTAATATTTAGGCAACAAAGTATGGGAAGAAATAAAAAAGAATTCTCCTTGCATGTTTTTGAAAGCTCGAAATTGGAAAGAAAGCTGAACCTGATCACCAGGGGTGTTCACGGGTCGGGTCGGGTTTAGGGAAAAAATCGACCAGATCCGACCAAGTGTAATCGGGTTGGGTTGGGTCGGGTTGAAAATTTTTCATCTCTCAAACCTGACCTGAACTAGTTCGGGTCGGGTCGGGTTGGGTAGTCAGGTTTACTCGTTTAAGTAAAAATTTAATTTTTAACAATAATTTTTATTTTTTTTAAAAAAATAATTAAAAATAAATGTTTTTTAATATAGATATCTTTTAAATGATTAAAAAATTATAAATAATCGGGTCATCGGGTCGGGTCTCGGATCATCGGGTTTCAAATTCTAAAACTCGAGACTCGAATCGATTATGGTCGGGTTTGGTTGGATTGTACCCGATCCGACCCAACCCAACCCAAATAGGTCGAGTCAGGTCGGGTTCTCGGGTTCATTGGGTTGGGTCGAGCCTATGAATAGCCCTAGTTGTCATGTATTAGACGTGCCCATGCCTTAGTGAAGATGCATGTGACAAAATAAAAAATTATCAATTCCAAGGTTGGAAATTTATTTTCAGTTTCCAATACGAATTTGGACTCTCCTTTTGTGTCTAAAATATTAAACCAAGATATTTGGTTGTTAGTTTATTACCTTGTAGGGTTGATTTGATTTTTCTTTCTATTTTAGTTAGATTTGGAATTCTTTTATAAGAGAAGAAAAGTTGTAAATGAACAACTATGCTTTATTTTAGTCTTTTATTTCAGTTTAGAATTAAGTTTTCAATTGAGCAAAAATATTTTAAAGAGATGTTTGTCTTTCCGATGCGTGGCTAATTCTCTTTTATCTAGCTAAAGGACGTTCGACGTTTCAGTTCTATTTGGATTGTGAGATCTCTGTATGCTTAATTTCTCTTGATTTCTAGCTAGTATTCATTTATTTTCTGCAATAATTTATCTATTGATCATTTTTAATTGTTGGTATGTTACCGGGTTATTAGGACAATAGTCTGCCTTTCAGTATGATTGTTCCATGCCAGATTTAGAGATAATTAGTCGATGTTGTTGTTCAATCCATACTAAGGGAATTCATGAATTAATTTGACATATGAGATTGATGTTCAATTCATATTAGTCTATTAAAATCGGTGATCCCAATAACTTTAGCTATTGATAGTTCCATAGAGTGTCTTTATGAATACTAATCAATAAGGGTTTAGTCGCAACACTTGTTTGGGTTAACCATAGATTTAAAGAAGATCATAGTTCTTAGCGCTTGTCTACGACCGAACCGATTTGTTAGAAATTAAGGAACTCATCCTTTGTATCTATGATCAATCCTATGAATCAAAATCGAGAACATACCTTTAGCTAGGCTTTTCTCTCATTGATTTCTCTTCAATTTTAATTATTGTTTTCTTTTACATACTCTTACATCTAATCAAAATCCCTCGGTTTTTCCTTTTTTTTTTAATTTTTAGTTTTGAAAAAATTTGAAACTAACCCGTCTTTGTGGATTCGACCCTATTTGTCATGACTACAAAATCTCAAAGAAGTAGGTATTTATTTTTGATGAATTCGACACTCTTCAAATTTTGGCATCGTTGTCGGGGACTAGTAATAGTCAGTTTTAATTCTTTTGTTAACAAGTTTTGACTATGCAGAAAAATTCCAAACAGATTAGACGTGGGGGCATCTTAACATTGATGATTAGATTTAATCGCACAGGAGAACTCATATACGATCCTGAGATTGAAATGACTACTAGAAATCTGAGAAAGGCGACCCAACAACGAGGCAAACACATTTCAGCACCCTCATCTTTAATGGCAGACGAGACGTGGGCACACCTTAGCTCTGAAACAAAAGCAGAAGCAATAGCAATAATGGTTGAAAATAAGCTAACTTTGCACAAGTTGGTTGCTGCACCTTTTAACCAACCATCATTATACATCACTTACCCAGAATTAAAATATGGACTATACATCCCTTATCTATTTTTCGAGGACTTAAAAATGAAGACCCTCACAAGCACTTGAAGAAATTTCACGTTGTATGCTCAACAATAAAACCACACGGGATATCCGATGAGCAAATCAAACTACGAGCCTTCCCTTTTTTCTTAGCAAATGCAGCCAATAAGTGGTTATTCTACCTTCTTCCTGGATCAATCAACGCATGGACAGATTTGCTAAGACTATTTTTGGACAAATTCTTTCCACCCTCACGAGCCACTAGAATTAGGAGAGAAATTTGCGGAGTTAAACAAAAAGATACAAAGACTCTACATGAATATTGAGAAAGATTCAAACGGTTATGTGCAAGCTGCCCTCAGCATGGTATTTTTGAACAATTACCAATCTAATATTTTTATGAAGGTTTGCTGCCCATGGAAAGGAGGATGATGGATGCAGAAATTGGTGGGACTATAGTGAATAAAACTCCTCAAGCCGCTAGCGAATTAATCTCTATCATGACTGCCAATTCACATCAATTTAGGCTTCGATAAGAACCTTCAAGAGGAGTAAATGAGGTAAATGTATCCTCCCTTGAATCTAAAATTAGTCATCTAATTACTATGATTCAGAATTTAGTTGTAGGAAATATGTCACAGGTTAAAGTATGTGGGATTTATGTCATCGCTGGTTATCTCACCGATATGTGCCCTACCCTTCAAGAGGACACACAAGAACAAGCTAACATCGTCGAAGGATTCCCAGGTCCTCCACAAAGGAAACCTGATCCCTATTTAAACACCTACAATCCAAGTTGGAGTAATCATCCAAACTTAAGTTACAGGACAAGACAACCAAAATTTCAGCAACAAAATTTTCAACAACAAAATTTTCGACAATAAAATTTTCAGCAATTTCAGCACATACCATCTGTCCTGCCACAACAATTCCCTTCAAACTCAGGTACATATCTTGAAAAAATTGTTAAATCACTTGTAGTTAGTACACAATAATTTCAACAGTAAACAAAAGCAAACATTCAAATTTTGGAGAATCAAATAAACCAATTGGTGTCATCTCTAAGCAAGCTAGAATCTCAAGGCAAACTGCCCTCACAAATTGTCATCGACCAAAAATAGAATGCTAGCATGATAGCTTTGAGAAGAGTGAAAGAGTTAGCAGAACCCAGTCTGCCAAGACGTGGGCACGCCTTAGAAACAAAACTCAGTTTGCCAAGACGTGGTCACGCTTTAGAGACAGAAATTGAAACTGAAGTTACTGTTAACCAGAAACAAAATGAACCAGAACAGCCGAGAACATTGACGATCAAGCCTCCATTTCCAAAAAGATTGGCTAAGTCTAAGAAGGAAAATGAAGAAAAAGATGTTCTTGAAACTTTTCGCAAGGTTGAAATAAATATTCCATTACTTGACGCCATTAAGCAAATACCTCAGTATGCCAAATTTCTCAAAGAATTGTGCACCAAAAAGAAAAAACTGACTGGTAATAAAAAGGTAAGTGTGGGAGGAAATGCTTCTGCTGTACTTCAAAGGAAATTATCTCCCAAATGCAAAGATCAAGGTATGTTCGTTATTTCTTGCAAGATAAGCAATGTTGGTATAAAAAGGAAGTAAATACCCCAAAGAAATACGAACTATAGATATTTTTCTATTTTTAGCATAAACTTTGTTTGTTATGTTAGGGACCTTCGGGGTTTGTCAAGTCCTGTATATGTCATGGTCCGTGACAGTTAGCAAGGAAATACACGAATTATTATTCTGTTACCCCATTTAGCATGCACCGTCATTTCTGACGATTTTTGCTGACCTGGACGTTAACAACGACGACGTGGCAAGCGACTTTACCTACGTGGCATATTTTTTAATGACCGAATAAAGTTTGACATAAAATTACCAAATTACCCATCCCCGAAACTAATATTTTTTGAATCGAGGACGGGCAAACTAGTAATTTGTCCGTCGTCTTCAAGTTGGGCGCGTTCGATGCCCTAATGCTATTTTACTTGCTCGAACACTGTGAAAGGAGGATTGTTGTCGCCTCTGTCGCCGGATTAGGACACGCCTTCTAGAGTCTTTGTCGCCGGATTATGGCATAAAGGGACGAGCGGTGGGGATATTGCGAAGCTGTGGTCCCAAAAATAACATATATATTTTTGGTTTCTTTCGCATGTAGGCAATTTTTTTATGTGAATACATGTGTTGTGGTCCCAAATTTTTTGTTGTCGGATTATGTGAATCCAAATTTTTTATGCGTTGTGGTCCCAATTTTTTTGTTTTAATGCATTGTTCACTATTTGTTCACTGTTGTGTTATACCCAAAAATCCTAAAATAATATTTTATTCTTTAGCAATGGACCATGGGCCCGAGTTATCATGGATTGGCATAGAGCCGTGGAATTTAATTCGGGTAAACTTTAATTATGAAAAAAAATTAGGAAAAATATATTAATTTTGTTTCTGTGTTAAAGAATGCTAGGATGATAGAGGATCTTGAGACAAATTTAGCGATTCAATCGAAACTCAAATCAGAGTTAGAATAGATTAGATACGGGCCGTTTAAGTCGTTTAACTAGAGGAGTAGCATTTTGGTCATTTAGACCCAAACAAGGCCCATAAAAGACCCCAAGTGGCGCACGGCTACAGGTTTAATCGCACGCCACCCGAGGAGGAGAGAGAAAGAGAGAGAGGCACCGCCAAGAGGAGGAGCTGCTGGAGCCGGGATTTCACGAGTTTGTCGGCGTTCAACGTAGGAAGATCCTTCGCTTCTTCTTCCTTCCCGGTTTCTCCAAAAAGGTGAGTGGTTCTAGCATTCTTTCCCCCAATTTCCTCATTCATGCCGGCGCCCCTATGTTATGGGGATTTCGTCATTTTTCGATGTGTATTCTCAAATTGAATCAGATAATCGTATTGAGGATTTTATTGTGATTGCTAGGATTCTATCGGATTAATTTTTGGGCCATTAATTGGTCGCCCCTTTCCCCTGCTGTGCCTCCCCTCTCCTCCCTTGATTTCTTGATAAAATCTTGTTGGTTGTTAGCAATTCTTGATGCTTGGTTGATACCTTGATGAAAGGGGGAAGATGGGGGGGGGGGGGTTAGGAATTTAGACATATTTTCACACCTAGGAGATATACTTTAGGGTATGTTGGAGGTATTCTTAATAGTATAATCATTGTAGGAATCTATACTTAGAAATTTGGAAACATAGGGACACCTAGAGACGCTAGGACCCAAACTTTACTATCGGAAGGGCCCACCCTAGGAACACTTAAGGGGGCCGAACCCTTCTAGCCCTTGAGCACTCGGGTGAGGGAGGTTGGCCGGCCTAGGGTATTCGGTTAGGGTCATCAAGGGAGGGTTACATTGTATAGGATTGCTAGGTGGTGATACCCTATCTTTTTAGGGCTTTCTATATGTGTTTTTCCTTCATCTTATTCTACGCTTTTAGATGCGTTGTACATTTATTACATATTGTACCTTCCTTGTCATGTGCTTGTATTTACATGCATGGTTGTGAATTAGGACTTGAGAATCGATCTCACTAAGAGCTTTTTGTGATGAGTCGTGTGCGACCTCCTGATCCCCCTCCTTCGCCTAACCCTCGATCCTCCCCCTCTCCGCCCCTGCGACCTGGCATTTCCTCTGGCGCTCTCCCTTATGGTCCTCCTGCAGGTGCTAAGACTACTACTGTGGTCCCTCCTCCGGTTCGCTCCCCTCCCCCCCGTCCCCCTGTGGGGTTTGATCCGCGTCCTGATGCGAATCATGCGCCTCTGTCTTGGTCTCGGGTACTTCGAGGGAGTAATCTCTCGCGTGCTCAGGTAAGAACCAATCCTACTCTTCGACAGATCCAGTCGTCTACTTTCGAGTTCGTTCATTTCTCGTCCGAACAAATTTTGTCTTGGTCCGCTCCGTGGGAATCTTGTTTGATTGGAAAAAATTTTGGGCCTCCGTCCCTCATTCTGATTGTTAATTCATGGGCTATTCATGTTTTTTCTGATAAGAATTTTGTTTATTCGTTGGATCTCGAAGATGGGTATTTTGTTTTTCGGTTTCGGGAATCGACATCCTCCATTGCGGTCCTCACCGGAGGACCGTATTCTCTACGAGGTCATGCTCTTCGTTTGATTCCTCGGCGACCTCTTTTTCGACCTTGGTGCGAGGTGTTTTCTTCGGCTCCGATTTGGATTCGGTTTGTAGGCTTACCGCTTGAGCTCTGGAATGTTGAATCAATTTCTCTATTTACTGGTTCTATTGGTAAGCTTTTATCGATCGATCAACGTTCTTTTGAATTCATTGGTGGTCGTTATATTTGTGTTTGTGTGGAGATTGATTTGTCTAAGCCTTTGCGTCAGGGGCTCTGGATTGGGGAGCCTGATCGAGAATTTTTCCAGCCGATTTCTTATGAAAACTTGCCGATGGTTTGCTTTTCGTGTGGTTTGATTGGTCATCGTGAGGCCGAGTGTGAATCGCTTAAACCTGTTTCGATTTCTGGGGTTGTGCCGAAGTCCGCTTCTTCTGTTTCCACTTTTGTGCCCTTGAGTGGCTCGATTTCTAAACTAGATTTGGCTCTGTCATCGAATTTGCCATCTCAGGCGTGTGGTCCATGGGTTCTCGTTGGCCGGTGTTGTCGCAACCGCCAGCGGGATGACCGTTCGCGGCCTATCTTGCGGCCTGGTATGGCACGCGGGCATGGTCGCGATCACTCACGTGCCTCGCACGCCTCCGTCGCTTCCGCTGACGGCATTAATGACGGTTCGGGTGTTGTGCCGGGTTCGACGCCTCGAGTCTTGGCTACAGATTCGGACCTGACTGCGAATCACGGAGCATTTAACTCTAGCTCTGCTGCCTCGGTCCACTCACCCTCCTGTCACTATGTCAGCCTTAATGATGTGATCTCCTCTGACATGCGCGATTCGATCTCCTTCCCTTTACGCCCCTCGGCTGTGTCCGCTTCCACGCCACGTGGTGTAGTTGCGGCTACCACCCCTTCGTCTTCTCTGCCCTCTATGACGCAACCCCCTTCACACGTGTTGTTGCCTCAGACCCTAGTTTGGGCACCCAAATCAGGTCCATCCACGTCTCCATCTGTGTCGCCGTCCTCTATTTCTCCTATTGTCACTCAACCCCGGTCCTCGTCTTTTCAGCCTACACCGCCCACTCAATTGCCTCTTTCTAATCCCCCCGTCCCCTCTTCCTCTTCCTCACCTCCTCTGGCTCGCTCATTGGAATAGATGGTCTCCAATCTCTCTTTTGTGTTTGCCATTGCTTGTTCTGATCTTCTAAATGTTCCTCCGGTGAAGATGCCCTCGCGGGTGTCGAGAAAAAGCAATAAGCCTCCTAAAGCTTCGTCCTCGGTGTCTCCGTACGCTGAGCACGCTCGTCTAAAATGCCCCCGCGTGGCGGATGCTCTTGTGATGCCCTCTTCTGATCCTGAGACTCATCCGGTGGTTGACCTTATGGTGGCCTCCTCTACCGCCGAGGAACCACCTGGGGAAGATCTTATGGTGACTTATTCTGCTCCTGCCGATGGTTTGGCTCCTGCCTCCGATGCCTCTACGATTGTGTCCCTATGAACTATTTTTGCTGGAACACACGTGATGCCTGGCGCCGCAAGGTAAGAGATGATATCCGCCTGCAGGTAAAAAAATTTTCTATCAATTTGATCACATTACAAGAAACTCATTTTGATACTAACTTGGCTTCTAAGTTCATTAAGTCGGTTGGCCGCTCTTGGGTCGGAGTGGCGCATCCATCGGTGGGGGCTTCGGGTGGGTTGTTGCTGGCCTGGAACTCCTTTGTCCTTTCGGTCCAGGTATTATCTCTCCAAGCTCAATGCATTTTTGCTGTTGTTGGTATGGAAAACATGCCGTCGTTTTTGTTTTCAAATGTTTATGCCAGTATGAACCCCGCGACCCACAGTGTTTTTTGGAATAGCTTTTCTGAATTTGATTTTACTTCGTTTCCTTGGTTTATTTGTGGGGATTTCAATGCTATTTTGTATGACTCGGATAAAAAAAGTGGGTTACCCTTTCAGGCCCATAAACCGGTTGTGGATTTCCAAAGCTTTGTTCATGATAATGGTTTGATCGATCTGGGTTTCGCGGGAAATCCTTTTACCTGGTGCAATAATAGATTAGGGCATGCGCGTATTTTAATTCGACTTGATCGTGCGTTTTGTAACGCTGCTTGGCTCCATTTTTATGATTAAGCCTCTGTGACGTCTGGGCTTGCATTTTACGTGGTTTGCTTTATCTAACTAGAATAAATTTAACCTTGGTAATCTGGAATGTAATTTACAATCTACATTATCTGATATTACCGAGCTTGAAAAAATTGATGCTGTTAGTGGGTTGAGCTCTGCGGATGAGCTTAATTTACGTGCCCTTTATAATAAAGCTAGTGCTATTCATAGACAAATTAACTTGAAATGGTGGTCTAAGGCGAAATTAAAATGGATTGTTGATGGGGACTTGAATTCGGCTTTTTTTCATCGTGTGGTGACCACCCGTCGTAGGCTTAATAAAATTTCTAATCTTAGACTCTCTTCGAGTATTTTGGTTTCTAATAATTGCTCCATTTTATCTGCGTTTACTGATGAGTATAAAGCCCTCTGGGCGACTAGTAATGATAGCTTTGTTAATATTTGTGATGGCATGCATTTTAAAACCTTAGATGATAATGCGACTTCGACTCTTGTTAGACCTTTTATTGCTTTTGAGGTTTTTGAAGTTATTAGGCTGATGCCGGATGGCAAATGCCCTGGTTTTGACGAATTTACTGCTGAGTTCTATAAGAAGTATTAGTGTATTATTGTTGATTCATTTATGAAATGTATGCATAGCTTTTTTGATTATGCTCTTTTACCTCTTGAGTGGAACAAAATCATGCTTAGCTTTATTCCTAAGTGTCCCAATCCTTTTGTTGTTCGTGAATTTAGACCTATTGCTCTGTGTAATTTATGCTACATAATTCTTGCTAAAGTCATTGCTAATCGAATGAAAATTCATGTTCCTAACTTAGTTTCTCCTGAGCAGTCTATTTTTGTTAAGGGCAGATGCATTCAAGATAACATTCTTGTGGCTCAAGAGTTGGCTCACGTACTCTCTTTTTAAGTCTAAGGCTAAAACCCCTTATATCTTAGTCAAAATTGACTTGGAAAAGACGTATGATAAACTTTCTTGGTCTTTTATCTCTGCGATTTTGAAAGCTTTTAATTTTCCCTGCAAGTTTGTGAATTGGATTAATTCTTGCATTTTGACTGCTACTTTCTCGTGTTTAATTAACTCTGAGCTATCTGCTTTTTTAAAATCGCACCGGGGAATTAGACAGGGTGATCCACTCTCGCCTTACTTGTATGTGCTTACGGCCCAGGTGCTCACCAATTTAATTAACCATGTTGTTGCTACTAAAGCCATGACTCCTTTTAAGATTAGAAATGACCTTGTTGTTTCTCATTTGATGTTTGTCGACGATATTCTTTTGGCGTTTAGGGCTAATAAAAAGAGTCTACAAACCATTAAATCTATTTTTGAAAAGTATGGTGCTTTCTCGGGTCAGTTGGTTAATTTCGCTAAATCAGAAATTTTCTTCCCTAGTGATATTTCTTCTGATAAGACGAATCATGTTTGTAATTTCTTAAACATGCGCAGAGACAATTTCCCCTTTAAATACCTTGGGGCGATAATTGCTTTGCAATGGCCTCCCCCTATTGCCCTTGAGATTATTATTGACAAGTTCAAATCTAGATTAGGGTCTTGGCAATCTTTCCTTTTATCCCAAGCTGGCCGAGTGATCCTAATTAATTCGGTCCTCAACTCTATCCCTATCCATACCCTTGTTGTCTCTTGGTATTCATGTAAGTGGATGGATAAGCTAGAGCAGATTATTAGAAGCTTTTTGTGGTCCAATAGTGAGGAAAAGAAGGGACTGCATTTGGTTAATTAGAACATTGTTACCAGTCCAAAAAATTTGAGTGGCCTTGGCGTTCATGACCTTAATTGTAAGCCACTTTCCTTACAGACTACTAGGATGGGGGACTATCTTAACAATAAGCCCTCCTTGTGGGTCCGCTTAGTTTCGGTTAAATACTATGACCTGAGGAATTCTTTCCTCTACTCAGATAAGAATTGCTCTTGGAGCTGGAGATTGTTTAGGTAAGCTTTTAATATGCTCTGTGATGATATGTATGTAAGCTCTTTTTTACTTGCACAAAATTGGATGCCTAATGCTATTGATTGTAATTTCGATCCGATTTTGGGGTAGTCCATTTCGAGAATTACGTTGCCTATGAACCCCGAGGAGGACACCTATATTTGGAAGAAGGACTCTGGGGGTATACCGCCAAATTGGCATATAGTTTTCTTAGAAGCCATGAACCTATACCTTGTCTATCTGGATCGCCGGCCTGGTGGAACCTTCTTTGGAAATTAAATACCGCTCCTAAGGTTAAGCTCTTTTGCTGGAAGCTCCTTCATCAGCGCATTCCCACTCGTGCTAGGCTCCTTTACCTTAAAATTCTTGATTCTGATCTTTGCCCTTTTTGCCAAAGTCACTCTGAAACTATTTAGCATATTTTCTTTGATTGTTGCTTTGCTAGCTCTGTTTGGCATAATATTTCCCTCAAGACATGCCTTAGTCTAGACGGCCGGGTTAATTGGAGTTTCGGTGACTGGTTAGCTTGTTCCTCCTCCCCCCGGGGTGTTGAGATGTTCAGATTAACTTTGGTTGCCAATTCTTGTTGGTTCATCTGGTACGCTAAAAACTATTTGCTGCATGAGGCTAGGCACCCTACCCTTATGAACCTAGTGACCCGTATTATGGCTTTCACTCATGACCTCATGAGCGAACCTAGGTCTGAGGGCAATTCTAGAAACATTAATTTCTTGGTCAAATAGTCTCCCCCAACTCCGGACCTTTTAAAGTTTAATTATGATGCATCTTTTTTGGATGCCCACGGTGGCTTAGTTTGTGCTGTGGAATTCGGAGGGAGCTTGTCTTGTGGCTGAAGGTCTTTTTTGTTCCGGGGATAGCGCCCTTCAACTTGAAACTATGGCCGTGAAGTTTGTTTTGCAGTTTGTATCCGAGAATTCGATTCCTCAATTCTCCATTGAGTCTGATTCTAAAACTTTAGTTGATGTTATCAACAAAGCTGCTCTTGCACCGTGGACTATCTCTACTATTGTTGACGATATTTTTCATTTGATGTCTGGGTGTAATGTCTGTCGTATATCCTTTTGTTATCGAGAGGCCAATGAAGCTGCTCAGTGGGTAGCAAATCATGCTCGTGTTGTTATGGACCGATGTGTTTGGTCCACAATTTGACCACCTGAGTTGAATTATATTTTGTACTCTAAAATTTTTGGCCCTGGCTCTGCCAGGATTTAATTTCAAGTCATTTTTATTTGGTAAAAAAAAAAGGACTTGAGAAGGTAGAGGATGAGGTATGTTCTAACGTACCCTTATTTGCTTATTGTTGGCACATCTTATTATATGTTATATATATGCGTGTGTGATGTTGTGATGTGCTTATTGTATTTTCCGGAAGCCTCGCTGATGAGGGGAGAGTATGCCCCAAAGAGACAACGTTGGCATTATTTCGGAAGTCCGGCTGGTGAGGAAAGATCATATCCCAAAGAGACAGTTCGGAGACCCGACCGGTGAGGGAAACGTATGCCCCAAAGAGACGGATCGGGAGAGCCATGTCGCTGAGGGGAGAGCATACTCCAAAGAGACGACACTGGATGGGTGGTAGATCGGGGGCCACGTCGATCGACTACCTACCCTATGTGGCGATGAGGACCGATGGGTCCGGGTTGAGTATGTTGATTGTTGCATTGAGCATGTTTATGTGTTGTGACATATTTATTGCAGGTAGCTACATGATGTCTTGAAGGATTGCTCTGCTAAAAAACAAATGCTCTAAAATTATGCTTTATATTTCTTATGCTTACTTATATGTTGTTTGATTATGCATGATGATGATGTTGTGGTGAAACTGAGGGCTGATTCTGTTATTTTGCAGCACCTGAGTTAGATCAGAGAGGTACCGGGGTGCAGTAGCGCGACAGGGCAGTGGGTCACGTGACATGTCGTGGTCAAGGGCGATACCTGAGTCATTTTCTTTTTCTTGAGTTGTTGAGTCATGTCGACTCGGTTTATTATGTTTCCGCATTTTATTACTTTGAGGTGTCCTTATTTAGTAATTACACTTTGAAAATTGATTTAAACATTTAGCTATCTATTGAGTTGGTAGTTTTGGGATTTTTCTTGAAAATAAATATCTTTTAAAAATCTTTGAGATATTATTAAATGTTCATATTTGGTTTGGTTGTACATGTGATTTGGGTTAGGCTTCGGGGTACGTGGCGTACTCTGATTGGTCATACCGAATTTGGGGTGTGACATGTTGGTTCACTGTTTGTTCATTTTTTTGCCCTCTGTCGCATTTGCATTTTCATATAGGATGGCAAAGTTTGTAGTACATCACGGTGGTCATATGATATTTGAACCCTATGTACTCTATGTGGGGGGGGGGGGGGGGGTGAACTGCTTTTAGTGGCAGAGGATGATCTCATATCAAATAACCTTTCATTGTTTGACATGAGACAATTGGTAGCAACATTAGTTTACACTCAACCTAGGAAATTGTGGTACGAAGATCCTAGGAGATACTTATCTTCTAGACTGGTGGAGATAAAGACAATTGTTGAAGTTAAAGAGATGGTTCAATTGATGATAAGCTGTGGGTGTATACACTTCATTCACAAGGAGTTAGATACTTTAAACTATTGAAGAAAAAGAAACAAGATGAAGCTCTCAAAACTGAGAACCTGGATGAGAATATAGAGGAGGCTCATCATGAAGTAGATGTTGAAGATCAGAATGTGGAGCCTCATCATGAAGGGGAGCTGACCCTACAGTTGTCAAAATTTAGAAACTTGATGAGGCTGAGACTCATGATGAGGCCAAGACTCATGCTGAGACTCATGATGATAGTAACATCAAAATACATAAACCAAACTACTTCATGGTAGTAGCAGCTTTGGGCTATTGTCTTTGTTCCCACTCATAAATAACATACTATAAAACACGATATATACAACAAAAAATACCATACACACAACCCTTCCTCATTGGGACTTATTTCTCGGCTCACGCCTCTTGGCTCTCGGCGTCAGGCATCTTCATCTTCATCTCTAGTTCTTCTTTTCGCTGGCGCCGGGATTCTTCCTCTTCTTCTCCTTACATCTCCATATCTGGTTCTTCTTTCTGCCGATGCTAGGCTTCTCCTTCATGCGAGCGGTCCTCTCCATCTCGTTGGTGCTTCTCGCCTTCTTGGGTCTTGGCTTCTCACTGGTCCATCTAGCCGGTGCTCCTAAGGTAGCATCTAAGATTATTTACTAGAATTGCTAAGGTAATTGTGAAGTTACTAAGGTGCAGTGTTGTGCACATTATGGATTTTGCAACTTATTGGTTAATGCTCAAGCTATTTATGGATTGATTCTGTGTTGTGCATATTTAGATTGGTTTTGTAATGAGTTGTAAAGTATATTTCAGTGTATGAAATTATAATTCTGTAATGTTTTGATTTGTATGGAATGGTGTGTAATACTCGCGTAAAATAGAAATAAAAAATTTAATTAATTTATTTTTTGGTTTCAGCGGGAAAGCCGGGATGCGCGTGAGAGCGAGATGAGAAATCGTCGAGGGGCGCGATTTGTGATATGACCCTTATGCATGAGTAAGACTATTTTATTTATGTCGAGTTGGAAGGTTGGGTTCGAGAGGAGTTCGAGTCGTCTCCGGCAGTTCGAACGAAACTCGATTTGGACGAGTATAGACTTATATTTGAGTGAGTAAAAAGTAGTTTGCCCCCTCACTTATAGGGGTAGATAATATTTGCCCCCAACCTTTTAGAAGTTGCATTTGACCATCTCACCTTCTGAAAAATAGGCAACTTACATCATCCGACGAATTTTTCCAGCCAAAGCATATCATGTGCGCTGCACATGAATTTTCCAAGGGCAATTGGGTCATTGTAATCAAAACTTGAGAATAAAAAAATAAAAAATAATAATAATTAAAGCCCGCACTACTACCATTGTGAAACCCACGGACAGTCATGCCCTAGATTTTCTTTTTTTCTCTAATTTTTTAATTTTTGTTTCAAGTTTTGATTATAATGTCTCAATTGCCTTCGAAAATTCATGTGTTGCACACATGACATGTTTTGATAGAAAAAAAATATCTAAATGATGCAAGTTGCATATTTTTATGAAGGTGAGGTGATTAAGTACAATTTTTAAAAAGTTGGAGTGCAAAAGTTGCCTAGCCCCAAAGGTGAGGGGGCAAATTATTTTTTTACTCTTATTTGAGTCCACCTAAGTTAGGAGGGTATACGTGTAAATTCGAGTTTTTAAAATAAAATAAAAAAGAAATGAAAAGGGCGACAGTGCGGCTCCAAGAAGAGCCGCACGCCGCCCCCAAAGAAAAGAGCGGAGGTTGTGGCCGGAGTTCGTCGTCGTCGGAGTCCGTCGTCGCGAGGCGCCGTAGCCATCTTCTCCTCCTCCTATTCTTCTCCAAGGTGAGTGGATCTTAAACCCAACCCTATAGAATCTCCCTTGCTTTTGTTGAAATTGAAGATATGTGTGCATGCTGAAATTTTCTTTCTCCACTACGGATTCATGGTTGTTCCTATTCAATTGAGGTTATTGAGAAGGGAGAGGACACCCTTTGGAAGGTATTGGATTCGGGCAGCCCTAGAACATCCCTAGGGCCGGCTAGGAAAGGGGAAGATGATACTGGAGTTTTTATATTTTGCTTACTTCAGTCTTGTTCCTCTTCAAATAAGGGTGTTGTGAAAGGAGAGACATCCCCTTGTCGATGCGGCTATGACTAGGGCCGACCATAGAATCCAGGATAGTGGAAGTATGAGATGAGAACTCAAAGCTTCAAGCCAAAATTAATGAGATGAATATCTCCCATAACGGGTTGAAAGTGCAAGATGTTTGAATTTGGAGACCCATATTGCTCAAATACAAAAAAGCCTAGAGTCTTATAGTTCCTTAGAATATGAGCTTGATGTCCTACGTCATCAGAAATCTCAAACACAGCAGGAGGTGGCTGCCGTTCAGAAGCATAGATGAGGAGGTGTCTGGCAATGGTTTTCCAGAACCACTGAAAACTCTGAACAGTAAAATGTGTTGTTTGGTTGGGCTGCAAATGGATCATAGTTTCGGAAGGAAATGAGCAATTTTGACCATAGTGACATCTTCTTAAATTTAAGGTAGTTATCATTTGTTAAGGATACAATAAACAGGTCTTATTTTTGTTGCATTCAGCTGGGAAGCATGGGACTTTATCATGTCACATTGTCACTTGTAGTATGTTTTTTTTTATATCCAAGGGCATATGCAATCAGCCTCTTATTCTTCAGCGTGCTTTTAGTTTGTGTCACTTTATTTGAAGAGACTTTCTTGCTTCTATTCAATCTAGTACCACCATATCCAGCAAATGATGGTACCATTAATTGAATCTTTGTGATGATCCTCATCGTCAATGAGTGAAATGATTGGCCCTGGTTCCTTATGCTGAAATGTTTGTGTGGAAAGGCTAGATTTATAGTCATGTTTGCATGCTGAATTTACTTGGGTTGGTAGCCGAATTAAGCGAAGGTTATGGCTGAGAGGTTGGCCGGATTAGTCGTACTAGCTTGCTAAATTTTCAGTTTTCAGAGTTGAAACTCACACTGAAATTATACCTTAATATGCCATACTTTGTTGATTTTCTCTGGGATCATGAGAATACTCTTGATGCTGAACTGTAGGTGAAAATTTTCATAGTTGGCTACTGGTTGCTAGATAAGCACGCCTAGGGTTGATTTTACTTGGCTGGAATGGTAGGGTGCGTGCCTGAGAGTTTGGGGCCGAGACGGGGGCGCCCACGAGCGCACCCGATATGGTCAGCAAAACACCCTAACTGTCCAAGGAACTTTATTGGTGTGTACACATGTATATTTGCATTTATTATGGATGTGGTTGTGCTTGTGAATAATAGATGGCCGGGCCGAGAAGCGCGCTAACATGGCAAGTTAGTGCCCGACTCGGGGAGTGTGATTTTGGGTCGAGAGTTGCCGTCAGTGAGCCACGCTGACGATGGACCCGGGTGGCATGACATGGGTCGAGAGTTGCCGTCGGTGAGCCATGCTGACGATGGACTCGAGTGGCATGATATGGGTCGAGAGTTGTCGTCAGTGAGTCACACTGATGATGGACCCGAGTGGCATGATATGGGTCGAGAGTTGCCGTCAGTGAGCCACGCTGAGGATGGACCTGAGTGGTATAGGTTGGAGGGTTATTCCCAACCGGAGTGGGCGCCAGAACTAGTAGGATCCTAGTTCAATGGGCCTGGGCAGGAAGCTGGCTAGATAGAGATTCTAGCGATCGACTCGTGTGCTTGATATTTGGGCCGTTATGGGCCGAGTGGATATTGTGCTTGATGTTTGGGCCGTCATGGGCCGAGTGGATATTGTACTTGATGTTTGGGCCATTATGGGCCGAGTGGATATTGTACTTGATGTTTGGGCCATTATTGGCCGAGTCGATATTGTACTTGATGTTTGGGCCGGTATGAGCCGAGTGGTTGTTGTGTTTATGAGCACGAGATTGTAGATGAATGCATTTACCTTACATGTTATTATATTTCAACACTTCCTTAATTATAATTTGTGCTTGATTGTGTTTATGCTCGGGGTAGCTTGTCGAGGGCTCGGGTAGAGCCACTCACTGGGTTCCTTAGGAACTCACCACTTTATTTATGTTGGTTTGCAAATTTTGACTATTGGTGGTACGGTGGTACCCATGTAGCGCGACTGGGGTTGCAGCCTCAGGCAGCGGATCTCGTGACATGACGGGTCGTAGTCGAGTGTAGAGAGTCCTTATTGCAGATTGTTGTGACTTTACTGTAGTCGTTATGTTATGTAAACATACCTAGCATTTTGGCATTTTGTATTTGAGTATGCATTGTTGTTTCATTAATTTTCACATTGGTATGCATGTGTTGGTAGGCTTCGGAGTACGGACATGTACTCTGGCCGGTCACGTGATCCTAAATTTGGGGCGTGACAGGGTTAGTTAGCTGTGAACTCATGATTTGTTATTATGGGGCAATTTTTCTTTAGATAACTCCCTTTGAAATAAAATCCTTATTCATAATTTAATGGATCAATTGATTTATCTACAAAAAAAGATCTTTCTACTAAGAACCGGTGACAAATTTGATGTTATTAAGCCCTAAACTGATTTGGCCAAAAAAGTCAAATTTGGTAGATACATATAAAATGCAAACCAATTAAAAAAATGAAGACAGTAAAAAAGTTGTGGCTCACTAATTCAAACAAGATCTAAACTTTAACGTTAATATTAGTTATATAATATTGTTGGCAATCAATCTTAACACCAACTCTATCTTTTATTTAGTAGAGTCCGCATCCCCAATCTCCTTACAGTTCTAATTGGTCAATTCAATGTAGTTGACTTAAGTAATTAAAAATGTTGAATAGCAGGCTTTAACCCTTTTTTTAATTAAAAGCCTTCTCAAACAGATAAACGAATAGAAGATAGTATATGCCAATTTTCTTGTAGACCTGGAAATTATGAGCCCGGCCCAATATGATCCGAACGCTTAACGTGTTGTCCCGGGCCAAGTGCTATCGGTCTGTCCCGGCCCGATAGCCTGATAACCAATATTGGTTATTACCCGTTAATCCGACCCGTTAACTTATTACTACTTGGCCCGTTAATACCCTGTTACTAAGACTCGGCTGCAATTCCAAATCCCCTCCCCCGCATTCTTCTTCCTCTCGGCTCTTGGCGCCGGGCTTCTTCATCTTCATCTCCGGTTCTTCTTTCCGCCGGCGCCAGTCTTCTCCTTCCCGCCAGTGGTCCTCTCCATCTCGCCGGTGCTTCTCGCCTTCTCGGGTCTTGCTTCTCGCTGGTCCATCTCGCCGGTCCATCTAGCCGGTGCTCCTTAGGTAACATCTAAGATTATTTACTGGAATTGCTAAGGTAATTGTGAAATTCCTAAGGTGCAGTGTTGTGCACATTATGGATTCTAAGTTGCAACTTATTGGTTAATGCTCAAGCTATTTATGGATTGATTCTGTGATTCTGTAATGAGTTGCAAAATACATTTCAGTGTACGGAATTATAATTCAGTAATGTGTAATGATTCTGTAATGTGTTTTAATTCAGTTTAATTAGAATGTGTTTTAATTCAGTTTAATTAGAAGTAGCTTGTGCCTTGTGGTATTTTTGCATGGGTATTTGATTAGAATTTAGAAGTAGCTTATTTATGGAATATGGACTGCAACTTGATTGGTTAATTCTCAAGCTAGACTTGAATTGACTTGGATTACTTGAATATGCTATGCTGAAAACATTTACCCTTTATTGTACCCTTAATCAAACAAGTAGGAAGTAGGAACCAATCACAAGATTATTGTACCCTTTATGCTACAATGTTATGTTTGTTATAATATACATCAATACATGTAACCAATATAATGTTGTGTATTATTAAACTTATACCCTAACTTTGTACCCTCTTCCAGTCCCTCATAGTCTTACCTCCTCATCCCATCCAGCCGCTGCATTCCTGCACCAGCATGCCTCCTTCCCCCTAATTCCCTATCTCACACTACTCCGTCGGACTCGGACCAACGGTGCTGCCCGCCGAATCATCGGACTGACTTGTTTCACTTCTTATCCAGGTAAGTGATCTAAGTGATCCTGCCCTACCCTGTCCGACCTCCATGTGTATTGGTATTGTTGATTTTGAATTCTTAGGTTTTCCATGAATCCTAAGAGTTCCTTTAGAGCTTGCAACTGTACGCATATAAATTTTTCTTCTTGCAGTAGGGGTGGGTAAACTGGGGCGGACGGAGTGGGGATTCGGGTGGGTTAAGCGGAGCGGGGAGTTGTATGGGTGTAGGGGTTGCTAGGTCATAGGCTCGCCCCCCACTATAATTTATTACAAAAACTAAAGACACCCTAGACCCCTATTAGTTCTCTTGCACGAGGGTTTCATCACTCGTCTTCTCACGTGGAGGCGGTGTTGATCAGCGGCAGGTCGTGGCGGCGGGGGCGCTCTTAGCTGTAACTTCTCTTCCTCTTTCTCTCCCTCCCTTTTCCTCTTATTCCTCACCTGTACTTTCTTCGTTCTTACTTCTTACTTTCTTAGTTCCTTATGCATTTTCTGGAAGTGGAACTGCAACTTCCTTGGCTAATTGCTCTGACGTCTCTGTAACATTCAATGTAATTCTTTAGCAAACTGAAATTTTTATATGCACTGTACTAGGAATTTTTTTAATGTCAAATTAATGCAAATGTAGTATAGTAAGTATCCATGCCCTGATAGTTTTATTCACTGGACATTCTCGGCCCCAAACAAAGCCTCCTGATTCATGCCATGGGTTGCAGCTGAGCTTTCTTATGGTGCATGAGAAGAACAAGATATTTGTGTTGTATTTATTGGTTGCTGATTCTTTTATTATTTATTTTTCTGTCTTCAGATTGTTTGATTTCTTACATATGTACAATTTGTTTTTCACTGCTGATACCATGGTGCATGGTTTTGTTTTAATCTACAATTAAATTTTAATTTAGGAACAATGTGGTAATTTTCTTTTTCATATGTAATGATATAAAACTCATACCTTCATGAGTCATCCTCTTCTATATTTAGCATATTGCCATATTTAACAATTGCTAAGTATACACCTTGCTTAGGTTTTTGCCTTGTGCCTTGAATAATAGAGGACCTTTGATACCTTAAAGCACCTGGTGTTTTTAACAACACTGCATGGACAAGGCATTATATAGTCACTTGGTGTAATTGCAGCGGGCCAGCGGCTATCATGGATGTGGATACAAATGCCAATTCTAGCAAGCAAATGCAAATAGATTCAGGAGAACCAATTGCTGATGAGGTTTGCAACAGTGAATCTATTGATGCTTTTCAATCAAATATCCTTTTTTGAATAACTCCTTATTTTTCTTCATGCTTACTAGTCAAACTCAAAGGGAAAAGCAAAGGTTGATATCTCTGATTCCATAGAGAAGTTGCAGATATCTGATTCATCTGTTACCTTCAAGAAGAAGCCTGTTATCATAATTGTTGTTGGAATGGCAGGCATGTTATATTGCTATTTCTGCTGTAAAAGTAATCATATAATATATATGCTTTTTCGAATTTACCATTACAAATCGGGTTTCCATTATGTAGGAAGTGGAAAAACTACATTTCTCCACAGATTGGTCTGCCACACACAGTCCTCCAACATCCGTGGGTATGTGCTGAACCTTGACCCAGCTGTGATGACCCTTCCTTTCGGTGCAAACATTGACATTAGAGACACCGTTCGCTATAAGGAAGTAATGAAGGAGTACAATCTTGGTCCTAATGGTGGAATTTTAACATCCTTGAATCTATTTACAACAAAGTTTGATGAGGTAAATGATCTTTTGTTTCGTTAAGTTGTGATTTGTGTTGTATTTTCATTGAATGCAAGCTAAGTTGCTATTGCATCTTGTGTTATATATAGGTAATATCAGTCATCGAAAGACGGGCTGATCAGCTTGACTATGTTCTGGTGGATACCCCTGGCCAGATTGAAATTTTTACTTGGTCAGCATCTGGAGCAATAATAACCGAAGCATTTGCTTCAACATTTCCCACTATAATTGCTTATGTTATGGACACTCCCCGGTCTTCAAATCCAGTAACTTTTATGAGCAATATGCTATATGCTTGTAGCATTCTTTACAAGACAAGGCTACCTTTAGTCCTGACGTTTAACAAGGTTGATGTGGCCAAACATGAGTTTGCACTGGAGGTACTGCAATTCCTATTGTATCACGGCTCCCTTGTCATAGCTTAATTGAAATGCAGTATAAATTTAATCATGCTTGGTATCTTTAAAAAGAATAAAAATTTAGTACTGAAGTGCATGACCTAGATATTTACCAATGTTCTTCTAAGAATTAGTTGCTTTGTTTCTCTACAAGTTGCATCTGCTTATAGTTTCTTTGTTGTTTGTAGATTTTATTTCATATATTTCTGCGATGGAATTTAGATATGTTTTCAAATTACAATAGTAATGCCCCTTAGTGACTTTTTTATAAAAAAATTGATGCACTTGTTTTTTTTTTAATTATGTTTGTAACCAAGAAATTCTAATGAATCATATGTTCAGCATTGATTTGTTCATAACTGTTTTACAGCTGGTACATCAGTGTAATAATCTAGAGAGAGCCATTTTGTGGATTTAGGATGGAACTTGGATTATTAGAATATACTATATACATGAAATACGAACATGACAGAAAATAGTTGAAACAAGGGGTCTGGATATATACGTACAACAGAATGATGCTAGTAAACTTGGATTACTTGATCTTTGCACACCTCTCTTAGTAAATGGAGTCCGCTATGGACCAATAAGGTTAATGTTCTTGTCGAAATCAACATTTGTAACACCAAGAGTCAATCAGTTCTTTCAATTCTTTGTATGCTTAGTAGCTCCTACTATGATCCTTTACACATGTCTATCTGTGGGTGTTTTTTTTCCTTTTCCTTTTATTGTGTTCCCTCTTTATTCCTTGCTTAGGGATTCACAGTTTCTATTCTCTGTTATCAGTGGATGCAGGATTTTGAAGCATTTCAGGCAGCATTGGACACTGATTCATCATATGCATCAACTTTATCAAGAAGTCTCTCGCTGGCACTTGATGAGTTTTATAAAAATATGCGTTCGGTGGGAGTTTCAGCTGTCTCTGGTGCTGGGATGGAAGCCTTTTTTGGTGCAATAGAAGCGAGCGCTAACGAGTATATGGAGAACTACAAGTATAAGCAAACTTGTGTACTGATTTTGCTTCTGACATACGTCAAAATTATATTTAGGATTTAATCCATTCTCTATTCTTCTGCAGGGCTGATCTAGACAAGAGAAGGGCTGAGAAGGAGCGTCTGGAACAAGACCGCAGGAGGGAGAACATGGAGAAACTACGAAAAGACATGGAGAAATCTAAGGGACAGACAGTGGTGCTGAGCACCGGCTTAAAGGATAAAGGACCTCTTAAAATGGATGAGGATGATGAGGAAGAAGAAGAATTGGAGGATATTAGGTTCTCAGAAGAGGAAACAACAGAGGAAGAGGAAGGTGAAGATGAAGAGGTTGCACACTTTGGTTTCTGAAAATATGTACTTTTTCCTAATTTCAGTTTTGAAAAGCCACCTGTTAGTGTTATCTATTTTTACCATTTGAAGGTGTCTAGCCTTTAATAGTGGATATGAAGACATATCATTAGATGCCTTAGTAGCTTAGTGCTATGTTTATATTATAAAAAAAATAGTTTCTTGCTTACGCTGGTCTATGTATGCTTTGTCAGATTGTTTTGTATTAACAGGCATGTTTGTTTAACATGTAAAAGTAAGCTCCTTCAATCTGGATATAAATTTTCTTCTATCCATTCATAATTTCTGATTGCAATTCGTGGTTTCTGCACGAGGTTTCAGAGTACTTGACAAAATTAACAATTACAAAATAAAAGAAAAAGAAGGTTATCTTCATTTTTTTTTACAATATTCACGTAGCCTGTGAATCCAATCATCTCTCTTTTATCTCTCTAGCTCGCTTGCAGCTCTTTTACAATATTCACAACTAGCTCGTCGGTCACCATGCCCATGTCCAGTTCATTAGCTACTCGATCGCAAGTGACCTTGGATCAACGCATGCAGTACATCATATCGAGCGAATTGGACACCATCACGACCAGCCTCTGCCTCATTTTTTGCATTCTCGTCCTCATCATCATCGATCGGTATATATCTCATTTAATTACGTACATACATACATAACTAGCTCTTATCGGAAACCATGCCCACTGCACGCCAAATCCCACCCAGTCCACTACTAGGAATTGAAGCGACTCAGCTAGGTTCAACGCACATCGACTGCGCGAAACCCTCACGACCCATGTTCGCCAAGTGCCTGCCTTTGCTCCATTTTTCTCACTCGATCTCCTTCTCATCGTTGGCGTCATCATGTTCATCCTCACTAGCTTCAATCTTGCTTCACTTTCTATATATCGCCAGCCCAGCTGACATAGCCAACGTGACAGATCGAAATTCAAACAAGAAAATTGGCATATACTACGTACGATGCCGTCCTCTACAGGGACCACTTGATTGGATCCGGGCCGGTCATGTTTCCATTCTATCAACCATCTAAGAACACTACGGTGATAATCGCAAACCTTGCCGGTAGCGCCGGTCGCAGCCGGTAGCGCATGCAGTTGTCGGCGGATGCTGCAGCAGGACGCGTCGAGTTGAGGGTCGAGCTCAACGTACTCGACCATCCGGTTCAAAGTGAAGACATGGGACACCCACCAACATCATATCATTTGCATGTAGAGTGCAATGTGGTGGTGAGCTCAGATGGCAGTCTACTGCCCGGGTCAAGAAACATGCATGCGGTGCCCCATCGATTTCTAAGATTTGTAAACCTTAGTCCGTGTTCTTTATTAAGATTTGTAGATGATATTATGTATGTAACCAGTGACATATAGTTTCATCTCGCTCGTATGTTTGGAATTGTATAATATATATATATATAGATATATACTTGAATGTCTAAATTGCAAGGGACAAGCGCTTCGTATTTCATTCAAGCACCACGATTTCATTAATCCAAGGAACAAGCAAGGAACAAGTAAACCTCGTCTTAAACCACGATTTTTTTTCTTAAACCTCGTCTAAATGGCTTGCAAGTCATTAAAATTTTTAAGAAAAAATCAGACTGGAATGCATTTGAAATGCAAAGGGATATTGATAAAAAAATTATCATTTGAGTCAGTAAGAATGTATGTTATAGAGCCATAGCAAGGACATTGAAAGTTTTATCAAGCTCATTGGCTGAGCATCTGTCATCTTATGTAGCAGGATTGAAGAAGATGTACAAATATGAGCTTTTTTCCACAATGGTTGAGAGGCATAACAGAATATTCAAGAGAATATTTGTGAGATTTGATGCATTGAAAGAAGGGTTTTTGGATGATTCTAGGCCTGTAATTTCATTGGATGGGTATTTTTTGAAGACAGAAGTTGGTGGCCAACTACTTTTTGCAGTTGGTAGGGATGAGAATAACTAGATGTTTCCAGTATGTTGGGTTGTGGTTGAAGGTGAGAATGAAGACTCCTGGAGGTGGTTTTTGATAAGATTAACTGAACACTTAGTCATTGGAAATAGTTTTGGATGGACAATTATAAGTGATCAGCAGAAGGTAATACCTGTTTTTTGTCTACTTATGTTTGTTTTTTGTCTATTGTAGAATATTACTTATGTTTGTTTTTTTGTCTCTTGTAGGGGCTTCAAAATGCAGTTAAGGTTTTTATGCCTAATGTAGAACATAAAAATTATGCAAGACACTTATATGCTAATTGGAAGAAGAAGAAGCATGGCGGATATTCTTTGAAGAACCTTTCTGGAAGACTGCAAGAGCACCACAGAAACTAAATTCAATGAACACATGTACGAGATGAATGTACTTTCTCAAGTTGCACATGATGATTTCATTAAAATTGGTTCAGACAAATTATGTAGGTTTAAAATCAGTACATTGCCAAAATGTGATGTCATTGACAAAAACATGTATGAATATTTTAATGGATACATTTTGAAGGCAAGAACTAGGCTTTTAATTGACATGTTAGAGGATATCAGAAGAATATTAATGAAAAGGATGGCTGAAAGGAGAGAAATGATAATGAAAAGTGATGATATCATATGTCCTAAAATTAGGAAAAAAAACTAGAACATAACAAGGTTGTTAATGGCTTCTACATAGCAACACATGGATAATAGTTATGTTGTAAAGCTGCAGCAAAATAGTTGTTCATGCAGGATGTGGGAACTTACTAGCATCCCTTGTCCTCATGTCATTTCATCAATTCATTGGTTGAGAGAAAACTCCACAAAATATGTTCATTATTATTTTAAGAAATTCACGTACATACCTAAGGACATATGAGCATCTTATTCAGCCATTAAATGAGAAAAAATATGGGCAAAAGTTCAATCTGAACCTATCTTACCTTCCATAGTGAGAAAGCAAACAGGGAGACCAAAAAAGGCAAGGAATAAGGACAAGAGTGAAAAGGAAAAGGAACAAGGAAATCCCACAAAGATGAGTAAGAGGGGGTGCAAATGAAGTGTAAGTGTGCAATGCATATGACCACAACAAGAGATCATGCAAAGACAAGGGTAAGGCACCGGTATCAAGTCAATTATCACCAAGTCAAGTAACTTATTTGTCTTTACTTGTTTATTAACAAATTTTTGTTTTTGTTTTTTACAAGTATATATACTTTTGAGACAAGGGAAGAAGAGGGGGAGGCTACGTAAGGGTGTGCAAATCAATTTTGAGAACCAGGATGTACAGATCAATTCTGAGAATTAGGGTGTGTAGGTCAATTCTGAGAATCAGGGTGTGCAGTCATCTGTAAAGAGATCAAAGATGAATGTTATTAAGAGACCAGAAGCTTGTGCACAAGGAGAGAGCACATGCAACAAAGGGATGATGAGTAACAGTTGGGACTGAAATAGGAAATACATATGTCCATGTAAGTTATTTATTTCAGTTATAAATTATAGATTTCAACTATCTAATTCTAAGTTTAATGTAGATGTCTAATACACAAGTTAGAATACTTCATAAAGGCAGATTTGGAGAAGGGCAATTTGCCCATCCTCAAGGCACCCAGGTCACCTAACCAACTCAAGGCACCCAGGTCACCCAACCCACCCAAAGCACTCAACAGAGCACCACCTCAATAAGGAGCAACAACAGACTAAAGGAAAAAAGGAAACCATGAAATCAGTCATCTTCAAGTGTTAGGATTGATATGGATTGATGTGGATTGATGTGGATTAATTTGTATTTTGAAATTATGTGGATTGATGTGGATTATCTGTAGTTTAGTTACTTGATTTTGTATGAATTATGTGTAATTCTAAGTTTTATATATGTGGAATGTGAAATTCTAAGTTTTATGTATGTGGAATAATGTGTAGTGTAGTTGAATTATGTACTGTGAATGTGGATATGAATAATGGATGGGCTATAAATGACAAAATGTGGTATAAAGTTCATATTTTTTAGGAAAGTGGTAATGTTCATGTTTTTTTAGGTTTAAAGTGGTAATGTTCATGTTTTTTTAGGAAATTGGCAAGGTTCGTATTTTTTCTGGTTTTGATGGCAAAGTTCATATTTTTTGGTGCACAATTCACCGCTAACAAATTGATTAAAATATTAGAGTGATTGAAATGTCAAAATATATTGTCTTCAAATACACAAGAGAGAGTAACATCAAAATACATAAATCAAACTACTTCATGACAATAACAGTTTTAGGTTATTGTCTTTGTTCCTACCCCTAAATAACATACTACAAAACACGATACATACAATAAAAATACTATACACACACTGCCCTTCCTCATTGGGACTTGTTTCTTGTCATCCTCAGTTGAGCTATCTCATCTTCAAGTGTTGTAATTCTTTTTTGAAAGATTCTTTTTTTTATCTTGCTCAATTCTATCCTTTCTTCCATTAGCTTCAGCTTCTCGAGAAGATTTTTTTTTCCTCAATCAAACCTCGCAGAATATCTTTTGTGTGGCAGTGATGCTCAGGATCATGCCACACAAAGAAAAGACAATCATTCTCCTGTCAAAAGATAGGAGTGAGTGATTATAATAAAGATAGGACTTTGGAGTGAGGTGATTACAAGGGATCATACCTTCCAATATCTGCATCGAACGCGCCCAACTTGAAGACGACGGACAAATTACCAGTGTGTCCGTCCCTGATTCAAAAAACATTAGCTTCAGGGATAGGTAATTTGGTAATTTTATGTTAAATTTTATTTGGCCGTTGAAAAATATACCACGTAGGCAAAGTCACTTGCCACGTCGTCGTCGTTAACGTCCTAGTCAGCAAAAATCGTCAAAAATGACAGTGCGTGCTAAACGGGATTATGGAATGATAGTTCGTGTATTTTCTTGCAAATGAAAAAAGTTTATGCTAAAAATAGAAAAATGTCCAAAGTTCGTATTTTTTTGGTATTTAGGAGCATCTATAAATGTCATGTCATTGTCTATTTATTCATCTTTAAACATTGGTCCATTAAAGAAGACAGGTGTAGTCATTCAATTAGCTGACAAGTCAGTTGTTTACCTCGAAGGGGTGTTGGAAGATATTTTAGTTCAAGTAAATAATTTAGTCTTTCCTACAGATTTTTTTGTGCTCAATATGGAGGAAGACACATCTTCCAACTCATGAGAAATTTTATTTGGAAGACTCTTTCTTAGCACAACTAGGACAAAAATAGATGTGTATGATAGCACACTCACTATGGAATTTTATGGGGAGATTATCGAATTCAATATTTATGATGCCATAAAATATCATAGCGAAGAACTTTGTGTTTATAACATTGATTTTATTGGTTTTTCAGCTCAAGAAACATTAATTTGAGAGTTATGAACATGAATATCAATCTAGATAATATTGAAATTGATTATGAAAATAATTTACAGATTGAAATAAAGGCACTTGAAACCATAGAAACTAATGCTTCATGCCTAGAACCGTCTATTTCTCGCACTAAGCTTCTACATTCTATTGTGCAGGCACTGCAGTTGGAATTGAGGCCGCTGCCTAGGCTTCTAAAATACGCAATCGAAGTTATGTGAAACATGACAGTAGTGTCTAGCCTAGGATAATAAATAATGACGCTTTTGGGAGGCAACTCAAGTTTTAGGCGTTCCCACGCCTTATTTCTTTGTCTTTACTTTTGCATAATTTTCTTTTCAATTTATTTAGATTAGTTTTTATTTTTCTTTTACTTCTGATTTTAATTTCTTTCGATTATCTTTTGGTAGAGGATGAATTCGGTACCAATGGTAGAGCTTTGAGGACTCTAAAAAGAAAAAAGAGGCAAAATTTAAAAGATAGTTGAAATTTAGGCATGACCACGCCTAAAACCGAAGTCAATAGTAAGCAATCTTTTCCCTCCTCCTATATTCAGGGAAGTCCTCGTGTTCCCAACTTGCTTTTATTTTTTCTTTGAATTGATTTTACGTTACATTGGGGACAATGTGGAATTTAAGTGTGGGGGAGGAATTCATTTTGCATGATATCTGTTTTTTTCTAGAATAATCTTGCATGAAAATTAAAACTTTTAGATGATGAAATCATGTAGCTAGCTAAAATTTTATGGAAATCACTTTTATGTTGCTAGCTGCAATATTTGTTGATGTTTACTGTGTTGCACATTTTTTTATGAGTCCTTTTGAAATCTTGTCCTAGAATTTTTTTTTATACAACTCATACATTTCAATTGCTATCTTCAAAGATTCGTTTACATCGAACAACACAATTCATTGTGTCTAGATGACTTAAATTGAATTACAATAGGGCGCTAGCATGAACAATGGATTTCTCATCTCTCCACACAATACATGACCATCATTTGATGAACTCTCGAAATATCAAATATGTATAAAACTTTGAAATAATCATGGTTGCTTAGTTTTATCTTGCACAGTCAAAACTTTACCTTGTTATGCCTTAAGTTTGAAAAAAAAAGAGAAAAAATGAAAGAAAGAAAAGAGATAATCTTTACTCCGCTGATCATCAAAGAAATATGATCATGAGTAGAGCTAGTAGCCACCTAGAATTGTGATCAACTAAGTAACCGGGTACATGCATGATGCATCACCAATGTATGTCCTCGCGTCAAAAGATTATAAGACATTCTAGGCAAGGTACTTAGATTCGGGGCCAACCGAGTAACCCGACGCATGCATCACCAATGTATGTCCTCGCGTCAAAAGGTTGAGTAACAATCTAGGAAAATCAAAGGGTGCTCAATCAATAAGTAAAGTCTCCTAGTTTTTGACTTTTGACATTTCTTGGTAATTGTTTCTTCTGTGCAATGATTTTAACTTAATTGAAATTTATGTGTATGCTTAAAACTATTTAACCTTTGCATCTTGTATTCGGAATGTGCGTCTAGGTAATCATTTATTTGTGTGGATTGATGAGATTTCATTGTGAAAAGTTAACTTTCTATTGTCTTTTAGTTTGAGTCATTAAGATTTTATGATGCGAGCTGTGATAGGGTAAGATGAATTTTAAAGATAGTGATTGTTCGATTTGAGTTGTGCTTGAGGACAAGCATCGTTTAAGTGTGGGGCCGGGGATTTGATGACATGTGTATTTTT
Organism: Canna indica; assembly: GCA_034359265.1. Lineage (NCBI taxonomy): Eukaryota > Viridiplantae > Streptophyta > Magnoliopsida > Zingiberales > Cannaceae > Canna > Canna indica. Next base: position 68,526,899 of record CP136894.1, on the reverse strand, counting down.
CATCATAAGTTGCTTATTTTCATGCTAAATTTGAATTAAATACTTCATAATATGTTGTTATTATTATGTTTAATATTTAGGCAACAAAGTATGGGAAAAAATAAAAAAGAATCATCCTTGCATGTTTTTGGAAGCTCGAAATTGGAAAGAAAGATGAACCTGATTGTCATGCCTTAGACGTGCCCATGCCTTGGTGAAGATGCATGTGACAGGATCAGAAATTACCAATTCTAGGGCTGGAAATTTATTTTCAATTTCCCATACGAATTTGGACTCTCCTTTTGTGTCTAAAATATTAAATCAAGATATTTGGTTATTAGTTTATTTATTACCTTGTAGGGTTGATTTAATTTTTCTTTCTATTTTAGTTAGGTTTGGAATTCTCCTATAAAAGGAGAAAAGTTGTAAATGAACAACTCTGCTTTGTTTTAGTTTTTTATTTCAGTTTAGAATTAAGTTCTCAATTGAGCAAAAATATTTTAAAAAGATGTTTGTCCTTGCGATGTGTGGCTAATTCTCTTTTATCTAGGTAAAGGACGTTCAACGTTTTAGTTCTACTTGGATTTTGAGATCATTCTATGCTTAATTTCTCTTGATTTCTAGTATTCATTTATTTCATGTAATAATTTATCTATTGATCCTTTTTAATTGTTGGTATGTTACTGGATTATTAGGACAATAGTTTGCCTTCCGGTATGGTTATTCCATGTTGGATTTAGAGGCAATTAGTCGAGGTTGTTGTTCAATCCATACTAAGGGAATTCATGAATTAATTTGACATATGAGATTGTTGTTCAATTCATATTAATCTATTGAAATCGATGATCCCAAGAACTTTAGCTATTGATAGTTCCATAGAGTTTTTCTAGGAATACTAATCAATAAGGGTTTAATCGCAACGCTTGTTTGGTTTAACCATAGATTTAAAGAAGATCACGGTTCTTAGTGCTTGTCTATGACCAAACAGATTTGCTAAAAATTAAGAAACCCATCCTTTGTATTTATGATCAATCCCGCGAATCGAAATTGAGAACGTACCTTTAGCTAGGCTTTTCTCTCATTGATTTCTCTTCAATTTTAATTATTATTTTAATTACTGTTTTCTTTTACATACTCTTGCATCTAATAAAAAACCCTCTCTTTTTTTCCTTTCTTTTAATTTCTGGTTTTGAAAGAATTTGAAACTAACCACTCTCAGTGGATTCGACCATACTTTTTACGATTACAAAATCTCAAAGAAGTATGTATATATTTTTGGTGGATTCGGCACTCATCAACAACCCTAGCTTGCAGTGTTGCTCCCGCAAATTACAGTTTGTCTGTCTCCGTCGTTAGCCCTAAAATCCTCAATCCTCAGTCAAAAAGGTATCATTGCCTACTATTTTTAATTTTAACTCTAGACAGTGAATGTATCAACCATCTCATACCGGCCCAAATAGAAATTTAGGATTTTGTTGCCATGGAAAATAAAATTTTAAGAAAGATTAAATGAATTAAATTTATTATCAATTGAAAAAAAAATATTAGACGAAATTAATTATAAAGATTTAATTAGTAATTTTGTATATCAAAAAAATAGAAAAATAAGATTTATATAAATGTTTGTATTAATTTTATTGAATAAATGAAAGACTTCATCTTAAGATTTCGCCTTAGACCATAATATCTCTTGGGTCGCCCTTATGTTAACTTATAAGATAACATCATTAACTTATAAGATAACAATGTTAACTTTGTTAATATATGTCAAACGGATAGTGATGTGGCGTTCTGATATTGCACGCCAAAAAAAGCCTATGTACATACCTTTAAAACTACGTCTTAGTGCACTAAGGAGTGTTCTGACGTGGCACGCCAAAAAAACTCATGGTGTTCTAACGTGGCATGTCAAAAAAAAAAAAAACCCATGGTGCTTTGGCGTGGCACGTAATCACAATATTTGTGCTTTTTTGTTTTTTAATTGAGGTTAAAACGACGTAGTTTTAAAATTATGCACATTAGTTTTTTTAGCATACCACATCACTATCTATTTTTCATGTATTAACAAAGTTACATATTAACAAAGTTAATAGTGTAGTGAGATTTGCTTGGGCTCCCATGTGACGCTTGGGCTTTTGTTGTGTGGCGCTCGGTGTCTTGATTAGGCCGTTTGGGGCCGGATGGTCTCGATTAGGTCGTCTCGCTCTCGTTCTCGCTCGCCAAAGGCGACGATGTCGCCTCCCCTTGGGGTTCGTTCGCCTCCGGCTCCTCTCGATCCTTCGCTGCTTTCCCCCTTGGCTTTTTTGTTTTTTTAATTGAGATTAAAACGACGTAGTTTTAAAGATTATGCACATTAGTTTTTTTGGCATGCCACATCACTATCTATTTGTCATGTATTAACAAAGTTACATATTAACAAAATTAATAGGGTAGTGAGATCTGCTTGGGCTCTCGTGTGACGCTTGGGCTTCTGTTGCGTGGCGCTCGATGTCTTGATCAGGACGCTTCGACGTCTTGATTAGGCCGCCTGGGACCGGATGGTCTCGATTAGGTCTCGCTCTCGTTCTCGCTCACCAAAGGCGATGATGTCGCCTCCCCTTGGGGTTCGTCCGCCTCCACCTCCTCCCGATCCTTAGCTGCTTTCCCCCTCGGCTGGTAAGCAAGGTGATACCTCTCTCCTTGCCTCTTCCGCTTCTGCTGATCGGGATGCTTCGACTTTGCAAGTTGGATTTAGGGTTCCTCTCCCCTCGGTCCCCGAGAACCCTCATTCGTCGATTTCTAACCTAAAATTCGAAAAAATTTCTTGGGCTCGGATTTTATGCGATATGAATAGTCTATTTTCTGAAACCCCCTCCTTTTTCCGTCGTTTTAAAACGAATCCTTCAGACAAGGTTTCTTTCAAGAAAGATCAACTTGAACAATGGGCTGAACCCTGGCATTCTAGCCTTATTGGCAAGTTTCTAGGGTGCACTCCATCTATTCTTGTTGTTCGTTCTTGGGCTGAAAGAATTTGGGGTATGTTTGGTTTGAAATCTGTTCTTGATTTAGACGATAGTTTCTTTGTCTTTAGTTTCGATTCTTTTCAGCACTCTACTGATGTTTTGGCGTCTAGTCCTTGGTCTTTCCGTGGTAACTTGCTTCGTCCGATGCCTTAAAAATCCATGTTTCAGCCCTGGCTGGAAAAAATAACTACTGCTGTGGTCTGGGTCCGCATTCATAGTCTTCCTCTTGAGCTTTGGAATGAGCATTGTGTCAATTTAATTGCTGCTAGTCTTGGTCGTGTTTTACGTATTGATCAGCATTCCTTTTTCTTTGAGCGTGGCAAGTATATTCGTGTTTGTATTGAGCTTGATCTTGTCGTCCCTGTTAAAGACGATATTTGGGTTGGGGAGGAGGGTTTTGAAGTATTTCAGCCCATCTCTTATGAAAATCTTCCTGCTATTTGCTTTGCCTGTGGTCTTGTTGGCCATTCTGAAGCCTCTTGTAAATCTTTTGGTAGTCTGCCTTCGGTTCCAAACCTTGCTTCTAATCCTGGAACTGTCGATTCTGCTAATAGTTCTCATGTTGCTTCTGAGCCTATAAATCAAGGTCCCGGTGATTCAGGAGAACCAGCTTGTGGCCCCTGGGTGTAGGTTCGACGTCGTCGTCCTCACCGGCGGCAAGTGAATGGTTCCCGTTCTGCTATGGCCACCTTCGATGATGAGTCGCCGCCGCCCCAGGCTGGCTCAAGCGAGGAAGCTCCTGATCACTGAATCCATGAATTGGGCGTGGCTAACCAAGTAAGTCGAGGTAAGTCTGTTTCTGCTTCTGGTTTGCCTACTAACTCAGTGTCTTTTGGTTCGGATCCTGGTCCATCTAATCCTTTTTTTTTCTTTCGTATCCGTTAACCCGTTATTCTCTGTTGATAAGGAGAACCCTAAAATCGCTTTTGGGTCCTTATCTGAAACTGCTGCTGCTTCTCCTTCTTTTCTCCCCCCTTCTTCTTCGGGTGTCTTGAAGGCTGCCGAGGGTTCCATTCAATCCTCTGCTTCTCGATCTTTTCAGCAAATGGCTAGGGACCTTGCGGTGGTCTTCTCTACTACCGCTTCAGCTCCTCCGATTACTAAACCTTCGCGGCCCAAGAAGAGTCCTAAATCTACTAGTTCTTCACGCCCTACTCCTCTTCTGATTATAGATGGATCGGCTGTAAACAAATATCGTCGTTCTGAAGTACCAAACTTGATGGATGTGCCGGCTAATACAACCTCTCTCTCCTAGTGTCAGGGAAGTTTTGAAAACATTTCTTAGTTTTTTATGAAGATTATTAACTGGAATGTCCGAGGAGCGTCTAAGCGCTCAGTTAAGGATAGAATCAGAAACCTAATTAAATTTTATAGTGTGTAGGTTATTGCGATTCAAGAATCTCACTTGGACTCTCAGGATGCACAACTGTTTATTCAATATGTTGGCCGGAATTGGTCAGGTATCTCTGCACCTTCTTTGGTGCTTCTGGGGGGATTATTTTGACTTGGGATAAAACTAAGGTCCAGTGCCATGTTTTATCTATTCAAAGTCAAATCGTCCATGTTGTTTTTCATTTGGAAAATCTCGAGCCTTTTCTCTTCTCTACTGTTTATGCGAATACTAATCCGCATGTTAGAACTACTTTGTGATCTTTTTTACTTGATTTTGACTTTACTAGTTTTCCGTGTGTTATTATGGGTGATTTTAATACAATTCTTGACCCTTGTGATAAGTTTGGTGGTCTTCCTTTCTCTGTTAATAAGTCTGTAAGGGATTTTCGTAATTTTATTTTTAATTCTTGCTTAATTGATTTGAACTTTGTTGGTCCTAACTTTACATGGTGTAATAATAGACAGTCTCATCATAAGATTTTAATTTGTTTGGATAGGGTTTTTGCTAGTCCTGCTTGGCTGTATTTTTTTGGTAAGACTATGGTTCATCATTTAAATAGAACTGGATCTGATCATTGCCCTTTACTGATTGATCTGCATTCCTCTTCTCATGGTTATAAATCTAGAAATTTTAAATTTCAAAAATTTTGGACTGATTATTCTGATTCATATAAAATTGTTCAAGACATTTGGTCTAAAGTTTTTAGTTGTATTGATATCTCCTCCTTTACAAAATTTGCTTTACATCTTAAACAAACTAGGTTTGCTTTATCTAATTGGAATAAAAAGGTTCTTGGTATTCTTGAAGAAAATTTAACTTCTACTAGTGCTCATATTTCTTCTCTTGAATTGTTAGAATCTCAAGGATCTTTATCATATGATCAAGAGTTAACTCTTAGATCTCTTCATAATAAGGCTACTGATATTCAAAGGCAGATAATCTTAAAATGGTGGGCAAAATCCAAGGTTAAATGGCTAGAGGATGGGGATAGGAACACGGTCTATTTTCATCGTATAGTCACTTCTAAGAGAAGATTAAATAGAATTAATGCTATAATTAATAATGATAATAATGTTGTTTGCTCTGATTTTAAAATCCTTGACATTTTTGTTCAACATTATAGTACTCTTTGGGCTCCTTATGCTCTTTCTTGTGTAAATAATATTGTTTGGCCTTCTTTTACTAAGCTTCCTATTTCTTTTAATCAGAATCTTATTGCTCATTTCTCTTCTTCTGAGATTTGAAATGTTATTAAGCTTCTTCCTAATGGTAAAAGCTCTGGCATTGATGGCTTTACTGCAGAGTTTTACAAAGCATATTGGGGTTCAATTTCTTCCTCTTTTCTTGAATGTATGTCTAATTTTTGTTATAATTTTGACATTCCTTTTGATTGGAAATAGACTTTGATCACTTTTACTCCTAAGGTTAAAAATTCTAGAATTGTTAAAGATTTTAGGCTCATTTCATTATGCAATTTGTCATATAAAATTATTGCTAAACTTTTAGCAAATAGGCTAAAGCTCGTTCTTTCTTTTTTAATTTTTTCTGAGCAGACTGCTTTTTTAAAAGGTAGAAATATCTAAAAAAATATTTTAATTGTCCAAGAGATTGCTCACTCTATTCATAATTCCAAAGGTAAGCATCCTTATATCATGGTTAAGCTTGATTTAGATAAAGCTTTTGATAAGCTTTCTTGGGATGTTGTCATTCATGTTTTGAACTCTGCTGATTTTCCTCCTTTGTTTGTAAATTGGATTAAAGCATGTCTCACTTCTCAAAGTTTTGCTTGTTTAATTAATGATAATATTTTCTCATTTTTTTCCTCTAGTAAAGGTGTTAGGCAGGGGGACCCCTGTCCCCTTACCTTTATATCTTAGTTGCTCAGACTTTGACTAACTTTGTGAATAATGCGGTTGAGAATAAAGAGATTGTCCCTTTCAAACTTAAAAATAATTTTCAAATTTCTCATTTAATGTATGTAGATGATGTCTTACTTGTCTTTAGAGCTACTAATAAAAGTCTTCATGTTGTTAAGAAAATTCTCTCCATTTATGAATCCCTAACTGGACAAGCTGCTAATCTTCATAAATTTGAGGGTTTTTTCTCAAAAAATATTGCACCAAATGTTAAGCATTTTAAATATGAAAAAGGATAATTTTTCTTACAAATATTTAGGTGCTATCATTTATTCTAGAAGGGCTCCCCCCTCATTCTTATGATTATGTTCTTGAAAATATAAACAATAAAATTGATTCTTGGCAGACTAACTTCATTTCTCAAGCTGGTTGTATTGTTTTAGTCAAATCTGTTTTGAATTCCATTCCATTGCATACATTATCTATCTCTTGGATGTCTTCTAAACTAATTGACTCTAATAACTCTAAGATAAGACATTTCATTTGGTTTTCTAAAAGAAATAGTAAAGGTCTTCATTTAATAAGTTGGGAAACCTTAACTCTCCCAAAGCAGGATGGAGGTTTAGGGATTCAGGACCTTCGTCTTAAAGTTAAGAACCTTCAATTGAAGAGAATTCAGTCTTACCTTGAGAATAGCAATTCCATTTGGGTTCAACTAGTAAGAAACAAATATCCTTTGCTCAGTCAAGTGTCTATCAATGCTCATGTTAATTGTGTTTATGCTTGGAAGCTTTTTGTTTCTGCTTTTAAATATTTGAGATTTGGTTTTAGGAAACTTCTTAATTCTGGTTATTCTACCTCTGTAATGAATGATTCTTGGTGTTTTGACATTCTTTTTTCTAAAATGCCAACTTCTATAAATATGGATGTAAATCTTGATGCTCTTTCCGTTAACTTTCTAATACATGAGAATGATTGGAATGATGATTATGGTATACTTTATTTTCATCCATATTTGTGAGAATCCATCAGGAATGTTGCCTTGCCCCAAATTCTTGATGATGATACTTGGGTGTGGGATTATGAGGCTAATGAGTCTATTACCACTGGTTTGACCTACTCTTTTCTAAGAAGTCGTAGCCTTCATATCCACAGCAATTTTGTTACTTGGTCTGCCCTTTAGCATCTTAAATTATCTCCAAAAATCCTAATTTTTTTATGGAAGCTGCTTCATGGTAGACTCCCTACTAGGGTTTACTTAAATCATATTGGCTTGAGTTCTGTTTCTGATTGCCCTCTTTGCCTTGGTTCTATTGAGATAGAGTCTATTGACCATCCGTTTCTTTTCTGCCCCTTTGATTCATCAGTTTGGTCTTTACTTTCCTCCAGAATAAATTCTGATTTCTCCTCAAGAGATTCCTGGGTTGAGGGAGGTTGGCTTAAGCTGCCTACTCTGCAGATTAAGTTCTTGATTGCTGTTAGGGGTGAAAATAGGCTAGGCGGCCTGTCAGGGGCTTGTGGCCTGGCCTATATTTGGTCTGGCCTGTTTAAAAAAAGAAATAGGCCAAGGCTTTGAAATAGGCATGTTATTCTTATCAGGCAAGACCCAAGCTCAATATAAAGCCTATTGAGCCTAACAGACCGGTCTGGGCCTGTTAAGATGATGTATAATGTATATATAAATATATAATATATATAATATTATTTTATTACGTATTTACATTAAAATTATTTTAATGTAATAACTAATATTAATTTAATTTAATAAAACACATGCCACAGGCCATGTCAGGCCAAAATTTTATATTAGAAACAAGCTTCGTTAATAGGCCATAAGCCAGGCCAGGCCAATGAACAGGTCAGGCTCAGACCAAAATTTAGGCCTATAACAGGCCACAGGCTAGGCCCGGGCTAATTTTTTTACCATATAGGCCTGACCTGTTAAAGCGAAAGTCTGGCCTGGCCTGTTTCCACCCCTAATTATTGTGATATTTTGGTTTACTTGGCACGCTAAAAATGAAAAGGTCCACCTCGTCAAACAACATTCTCCTCTTAGCCTCACTTTAAGAATACTAGCCTTCTATGCACAGATAACTCAAACCAAGGTACCTGAGGGTAACAGTCTAATTTCTTCAAGTTCTGCTAATCCTCCTAGGTGGATTCCCAAGATATTGGTTTTTATAAAATTAACTTTGATGGTTTTTAGCATGATTAGTATGCCGGTTTAGGTTTTGTTGTTCGTGATAACCAGGGTCAGTGCTTATATGCCTCTAGTATATTCATTCCAAATCTTATTTCTTCTATTTTTTCTGAGGCTAATACTCTTCTTCAGGCCGCTCAGTATGCTATGCAGTAGCAATTTACTCATGTTACTTTTGAAGGTGACTCCAAGAATTCAAGCTATTCAAGGGCTTGTTCAGTTCCTCTGAGACTTAGGCTTATTGTTGGTCAAATTATGAATTTTATTTCCAAATTTAAAATTTGTAATTTTTGTTTCTGTTATCGAAAATGTAATAAAGCAGCCTATTGGATTGCAAATCGAGCTCGACGCCTACAAGAATCCAATATGAGGACTTTTGTACGGCCCCCGGAGCTCGACTCTGTATTAGGCTTGGACTTTCCTTATTTTTGATTGCTAGTTAATAAATTTTGTTTTCAGCAATTTATCCAAATCGGATTTTGGGAATGCAAAATTTCCAAAATCAAATTCAACTTTCGGGAATTCCCCAAATCGGAATTGAGTGGATCCAATACCGATTTTGCCCCTCGTCAAAGTCTCTAACCAATTAGAGACTTTGGCCAAAAATTATATATATATATATATAATTTTAATTTATAAAATATTTTTTATGATAAAAATAAGATATTAGAAAATAAAAAATATAATTTTCAAACTCTCTAATATATTAAAGTTTTTTTGTACAAAGTCTATAAATTTAAATTAAAATTAAAAATTATGAAATATTTTGATGTAAAATATTTTTCTAGATCACAATTCATCTTTTCTATCATTAAAAAATTATTTTATGAATTCAAATATTTTTTTTAAAAAATATGAAGCTATTATAGACTTTGCGCAAAAAATCTCTAATGAGTTAGAGATTTTTATTTGTAGTAATTTTATAATTATAAAAAATAAAATTTAATTCATAAAAAAATATATGTGATATAAAAGATATGCTAGAGTCTATCAAAATATTTTGGAAAAAAAAAATTTCACTAACATCATAATTAAAAATTAGTTCTATAGACTTTGGACAAAAGTCGATCTCTAAATAAAATTTAATGCATTAGAGATTTTTGCCCAAAATTTATAATATTAAAAATATTTTATAATTTTTAATTTAAATTTAAATTTATAGATTTTATGCAAAACTCTCTAATGATTTAGAGAGTTTGAAATTATATTTTTTAAACTCTAGCACCTCATCTTCGTATCATTAAAGAGTTTTAAAATATATTTTTTAGAATCTAACGCCTCATTTCTATTATACGTCTTTTTAAAAATATTTTTATATATATATTTTTTAATTTTTAACCAAAGTCTCTAACTGATTAGAGAGTTTGAAAATATATTTTTTAAAATCTAACACTTCATTCTTATTATATTTTTATATATATAAATTAAAATTATTGTTTATATATTTTTTTAATTTTTAACCAAAGTCTCTAACCAATTAGAGACTTTGGCCAGAGGCAAAATCGATATTGGATCTACTCAATTTCGATTTGGGGAATTCTCCAAAGTTGAATCCGATTTTGGAAATTTTGCATTCTCAAAATCCGGTTTGGGTAAATTGTTGTTTTGTTTTTGGTAAAAACAAAAAAAACAAAGTTAATAGTGTTATCTTATAAATTAACGACGATGACTGGACGTGGACAAAAAATTTTAGACGCACTAAACTCTAAACAATTTAATTATGAGTATTAAATTCCAAATGGAGGTATATTAAAAGGACTAAAAGTATATTTTTTTATAAATTTTATTACAGTTATGCTGATATGCCTACATGGCAGTCTAATTTAATCACAAATTAAACTTTGATTAGGTGACAACTTTTCCCCAAATGTTTAAGATATTGAAAAGAATACTATCTTAGTCCATAATTATTACGTGTGACAATTTAATTTAATTGATGATTAACTTTTTGTGACAATTTAACTTAGTTGAAGATTTTTTTTTCATTCCTGACTCTTACCTTTTGTTCAAACACATAACTTTGTGCTAATATGTTAAAGGATATTATCACTTTAATTCATGCCCAAATTAGTGCATAATTTTATAAAATATTTTTTATAATTTATAACGTAGTTTCATTTTAATCCTTTCAATTTAAGTGTCATCATTTACTTTGAACAAAAATGTATATGCAATGAACTAAAATGAAATTAACCTTATGTTAAATTTGACTATATAACTATTTAATTTTAAAAAAACTTAAACTATTAATTAGGGGAAAAACTCTATCTATACTTTTACAATTTTATCACCTACCAATTAATTTTTTTCAAACTACATAAAATTTTTTTACCAAAAGTTCTCTCTAGTTTTCCACAACATGTTGATCCCAGGAAGCACCGTTCGTATGAGGCATTTAATTCAATCAAGAGATGTAGCTCCCCAACTTCCAAGTGATCATAAAAGCTAAAGCAAGAACATGTCTTGGACTAATAAAACATGGTAGAATTGTGACCACAGAGAGACAGCAGTCACAACCCACTTAGCAGTCTATAAAAAGGCTAAAGCATTCCTAAAGGCAGAAATTTACCTTCTTTTTCCAATTCATATCAACTGCTTATGGATCTGCAACTTCTTTTAGGGCTCATTATCACATCTTTTTCTTCATCATAACCTTCTGGAAAACAATTAAACTCAAACCATCTTTGCTTCATGTTTAAGAGGCAAGGCAAGTCACTTTGCCGGAGCCTTTGCTGATGGCTTCATTCCTGGCAGCAAGTCAGACTTTGCCCTTTTCTAACCCCTTGAAAAACCTCTGTATTCAGCCTGGAACATTGAAGTGGAACAGCCAGGAGACCACAAAGGCAAGCACCAGACATGCAAGGAGGAATTTGAGAAAACGGTGCCCTTGCCAGAAGCTCCGAGTTTCGGATGGTGGTGCAGCAGGTGGAGCTGATGAAGAATTAGACTCATTCCACTGCTCTGTTGTTTCCATCTCCACCACACCAACCACATTTTGAGCAGTTGAGCCACAAATCTCACAGATCCTAGAATGAGAAAAATGCAAAAAGGATATAGTTAGGAGAAAATTTTGCAAGATTTATAAAAGATAAGATGATAACCATTACAAATAGGACAATGGGCTAAGAGGAAAGTGAGGATTGATCATAATGTCAACAAAATGCTCTTAAGGGTTAATTCCGCATGCATTCTCTCCAAGTATCAGAATGAATGCTTGGAGACCAGTCGAACTGCACTTCTGCTCATATGACACAAAATCTCGAAATAAAAATTCAGCTTGAAGTATACATGTCATCTTTGCACAAAGCCAACTAGGATGGATATACCCGATCATCAATTCACACAATGGTGAGAAAAAAAGCAAAATTAAACACCAATGAGAAAAGGTCAGGATTAGAATGAAAAATAACTCTAGAAAAGCTGGTACATCTCAACCATTGGGTAGCTCCCTTATTCCTCCCAATAAATGCAAGACAGCCTTCAGTAAAGGCACACGGACAGTGTGTGATAATTGAAAGCAGAAGAGAAGTAAATAGCTCTCTCGAATATAACATCGAAGAAATGCAATATATGCCATTAGTTCATGTTTGAAACCCAGTGCGAGTAGAAGGAAATAAAGCCTTTCAATGTACATAATTAACATAGCAAGTACAGGTATCTTACACAATTGGGAAGGCACAATATCCTTGTTAATAACAACATTTGTCTAAGTATCAAATTAAAGAACAAAAATGCAGTGGTAATTTGTATAAATTTCTCACTTAACCATTCTTTGAACTCTTTTGTTTATGGCTAAGTTACACCTGGATAATTATTTGGTTCATTATTCCCGTGCAGTTCAAGATATAATCAGACTTAGGCTTCCAGCTCCTCTAATGGAAGTTAGGTCAATACATGACAAAGGCATGGCACCCCAATATTCCCTTTACAGCAAATGCATCACTATTTCCATGATTCAATGTGTCTAACAGTTTAAAAAGGATCAGAAAGGAATAATAGAATTTTAGTCCCAAATATTTCTTAGCTGTTCAATAATTTGATACCAAATGAATATAGTTTTTTTGAAGATTTTTTTTTTTTGAAGATACCAAATGAATATAGTACTCAGCATCCTGTTTAGTTTTGCTTTAGTATGCATATCCTCTCCTCCTTATCACTAATTATGATGGCAATTTGTTCGTGCACGAAATGCAGCACTACAATTGAATGCAAACAAGGGAAAAACATCCATTTTCACAAGAATTTCATCAACAACAAAATGGCAGAAAGGGCGATTGAACTCTTACTTGTTTCCTTTGATTTTGAACCATGTCTCGGCGCACTGCTTGTGGGCAGCAGCCAAATCATCCTTGCAGGAACACCCTAATACAATCGGCACGCCCGACTCCGGCGCCGTCCTCTCCAAGCTGAGATGACAAATTCTGCAATCTCGCTCAGCTTTGTCTACATTGATCTTCACCTCCGCAGCGCCGGTCTCCGGATCATCATCATCGAGCGAAGACTCCGAGGCGCAGGATTTCCTACACGGCTCTCTAAATCCATCGATCTCGCGGAAGGACGCCGCGGAGGGCCGGCCGTCGTCGTAAGCCGAGCCGGCGCAGTTGGAGCCGCCGTAGGGCGAGTGCCAAGTGTGCTCTTCCGCATCTGAGAAGCAAAGGTCGTCGTCTTCATCGCTGTCACTACCGTGAGAGCGGTGCGCCCCTTCTTCTAAATCCCTGGAGGATTTCCCACCTTTCTTACCCATTCAGCAATGGCTTCAGAGAGCAGGAACTCAATCCGGCCGCAAATGGGTTTCTTTGGAATGGCAATCAGAGGAACAATGTGGGGTTTCTACATACCGGATCTACCACAAATCTTTCTGCGGTGCATCAAGAGAGGGGAAGCGAGGGAAGCAACACAAGGCAAGGATTTCTATCCACAGTAGAAATCGGGGAAGAAGAAAGAGAGAGAAAAAAAGTGTCAATTGATAGAATTAGTGAGCACATGAAGAGCTCGCAGCAGAGGCATGAGCTCCTGTAGATTGAAGAAGACACCGGAGGTACCACAGCAGGCTGAGATTGTGAACTCTCTCTCTCTCTCTGATTGTAGACTTGTAGGAACCACAAAGGAAAAAAAGAATGCAGAGCGAAATAAAGTAAAGTTGGACTGCAGGACAAAAGAAGAAGCGACCCAAAGAAATGTACAGGCTTTGGATTCTTGTTGACAGCGGTAGGACCCCAAAAATTGACAGCAGAGAGAGAGAGAGAGAGGTTAAACAAATAGAAAGAGGCTTCCTTTCCTTTTCCTTACTCCTAACTCTATGCACAAAATTAGGATTAAAGTGGCCATGAAGTTAGTGTGGGAGTCAAAAGAAAGAACCCAGAGCCATATGCGGCAGCTCCTCCTCCCATACGCTTGTCTTCCTTTACCTACACCGAATAGCTTTCACCTGCGATCTCAATATCATCGTCCTCTCCTTCTCCTGTACGTGATTTTATATGTAGACAGTGCCTGCAAACAAGCACACTCAGACATATATATATATATATATTAAACCTGATGGTTATAGTTTGATGGGAGAAGTCTCCTGGAGATTTGAGTATCCATGGTAGCACTGCAGTGAAGTTAGGCGGAGGACCACCACCGTCTTCACGGTGAGGAGGGTGAAATGTGGACCCAAATGGATGCACAAATCTCATTCATTCCCAAAAGCATGCGTCCGACCGCGGTAAAGCGACCAGTACTCCGAGGTAGTAGTTATCAGAGGTTCCAACTCCACCGTTCAAATTATAATTCGGCTGCTTGTTCTTTGAGAAAATAATAATAATAAATATTAATTTAATTTAATTCTCATAATTTGTTGTGATTTTAATTTATTTTTTTAATTTTAGAAATGTAGTTTATATACTCTTGTAAATTTTGAATTCGATTTAATTTCTGAATAAAAATCATTTATTTTTTTTATTAAAATACACATGTAAATTTCACATTTAATGTATATAAATAACTTTTTAAATCGTATCAACATGAGAACATGAGTCGCAATTAAAGACAAAAAGATAAAAACACGAGATCTACTTCACTTATTAGCTATAACCTATGAATTCCTAAGTAAAATAAGAAAGAGAGACGTAATACAAAACTGATATATTCCTTAATTAAATTTTGCCGATGAATAGTTGGGAGGATCAGCTTCACCCATGTTTTTAACAAAGTTGCATGTGAATAGGATTAGGGATGACAATATTACTCGTTTAAGTGGGTACACGTAGGTATTTACTTATTTATGACGGGTATGAGAGGTAGTTTCCTACTCGCGAGTATTTCGCGGGTAATTTTTCTTACACATTTATTATATAGGGGCGGGTATGGGTCTCATAGTACTCATACCCGTGGATGCTCGTTACCTGCGAGAATTAATAAATTATAATATTATCATCGGTACATATACTAAAAAAATCTAATTTAATTCAATACACATATACTTTTATGTTTTAAAATCTTATGATAATATTATTATCAAAATATTGTGTGTTTATTGAAATAAAATTGTTATACTTGAAGTTGTTATCAAAATACTTGAAGAGCTGAAGTGTCATTAAAATATTATAATTTATATTTTTTTAAAGTGTCATGGGTACCCGCCAATACCCGTGGGTATTCATCCCCGCGCGCGCGGGTAATATTAAATGTGTAATTATTTTTGATACCAACGAAAAATAAACGGATAGCGGAAACCCATTTATTTCGTGAGGTAGATAGCGGTAGGCACTCTTCGTACCCGTCCCACCCCTTTGGCATTCCTAAATAGGATATGATCATTAGCTGTGTTATCAATCTTGACGATGAAGTTCTTCACGTGCAATTTGTTGTGACTTGTGAGCACCACCAACAAAAGAATTTGATTTTAAGGGCATTCCAAGATAACTTATCTCACCCACAGCTGATACCCCATAATATATAATTCAAAATCTGAACTTAAAACATGAAATTAAAGTTTACACAAAGATATAGTTTTTTTTAAGATAGCAAGTATTGGTACCTCGGGCTGGCAAAAGATGCTGCCACCAAACCAGTAAACGAAGGGAGGGGTAATGATTAAAATTTAAGGAATATATCAGTTGGTCAATGATAGAATAACTAGCGCTAATCTTTAATTACATCAAATACTTGCTTGCATATGCACTAAATATTTGTGACAATTAGGTGGATCAATAAATGAATAAATAAGAATGAGTGGTTCTCTGTGCAAAATGCAAACCTGGCAGACGACTTATTAGCTTTTCGTGGCATGTGAACTGGAGTTAATAATTATTGTTGAGGAAGACAAGGTGTGCCTTTTATTTTTGAGAAGATATTTTCTTTTCTTTTTTATTACTTTAGTTTTATTTTATTCATAAATTATAATAATTACTTAGTTGGACAGTATTTTCGGAATACTTTTAATTTATTGATTTTTTTAAGGGAGTTATTTGAGAATCTTCTTTGAAAATATTAAGTATGCAATTAGAAAGAGCTCTTAATTAGCAAATTTGGAAATTTGTTGTTGGTAACTGAAATTTTAAATCCATATAAAAGTGAGAGGCTATAGAGATAATATTGGTAGGTGTTTCTTTAAATTTTTAAGTTGTATTAGAATATATATTTAGTTATCATATTGTTATATATAATTAATATTATTTAAAAGGCAATCTATATAATTAAAGATGGTTACACGACATGGAGGAGATTCTACGCAGTATTCTGACATATGAATGCAAGTTATAACTGCATGCATATTAGCATATATGGTATATGAACTATTGCCCATGCTAGGGCTTGTTGCAGTCATATGAAGCCGAGCCCTCCACCTTTACTATGGAAACATCTACATCTCACACATTTGATGATCAAATCTAAGAGCGATTAGTTGCATTGGAGACTTCTCATAAACAAATAGGTAACTATGAAAATTTGTGTGTTTTTTAATTAATTATTTCCTTTCGTTCTTTTGCTTTTTTTAATACTAATTTGCCTATTACTCCTTGGAGATTTCCAATTTGTAATTTGTACTACTAATTTGCCTATTACTTGGGCTCAAAGCCCAAGCCTGATTCCAAATTAAACCCATAGTTATTGAACCATCGTAGCGCTAATAGGGTTCGAACCGCAACCCGAAACGTGGCCCTTCATTCGACCGCACAACTCTTCGTGATTTAACCGTATTCTATTATCATTTGGCGTCCGCATCTCCAGAAGCTTCGCCTCGCTTCTTTATTTGTCCTCCACAAACCGGTTCTCTCATTTTTCTCTGCAACCCCACGCAACGCACGAGAGAGAGAGAGAGAGAGAGAGAGAGAGCCGTCTTCAGAGATCAAAAAAGGTATGAACTCCATCTCTCTTATTTCAATTGATAGCGTTTGATTATGAATAAGTGTAAATATCTATAGCTCTATCGGGTTTTCATATTTCTTAAATTGATCGTCGACTTTGAGACTTTTTTAAAAAGTTATCACATCTGAAAATGTTCAAGTTTATTCGGATCAATTAATATTTGAGTTTTTTATTTTCTTCTTATACACAATGGTATATATTTCTGCAGGTTTTATGCTAGTTTTTGTTGATCCCATCTTCCCATGTGATTGATATTTCGTATCTATGCAAGTTAGGGTGAATTTTTTTATTTCGTTCGCGGATTCTTAGTTTAGGATCTATTCAGCGTTTCGGTGCATGAAGACGTTCCTGTAAATTTAAAAATATTATTCTATTCGCATCGGATTATCAGCAAGTTGTATGTTTTGGGGGGCTTTTATTATATAATTAATCACTTTCTTGAGATGATGAGCACGTCTTGCACTTTTCTTCTTCGTCGTAGTTTTGGCATGCCTAGATGCTTGAAAGGGTACATGTGGTTTATGACATAATTTTGTAATTTTATTTTTCTTATATGCCTTTCCTAATTGATCAGTTTTGCGGAGGTGAAGTTGAGTCATAGATTATCTGTTAATATTGGAAGTCCATGATATCAAAATAAGGTGAATATTAATACATTTAGAAATACGGGTGGGTTGCTTTGAGCCTTCTAACACTTTGAGAAGTTTGGTAATGTAAGCCTAAAGTAGTACCTTCACAACTGTACCCCAAACAGCTGCTTTGTCAACTCATTTTGTTAATTTAATGAAAACAACAATAAATAATAAATTTATGGACAAATCCAATGTAAACAATTCATATTAATATTTTAAAAATAAGTAAACAAACTCAAAATATTTTAGTTTAATTGAGAATTCTTTAAAAAATTAATATCACAGAATGGCAAAAAAGAACATAAAAATTATTGTAAAATATTTAATAAATGATGATACAATTAAAATTTTTATTTTAATGAGTGCTATTGTGCCATTAATACCTCAAATGATAAAATATAATATAAGGGTATTACCAAAACTAAATAATAGTTAAATAATAACGAATCTATTTGCGAAGTGTTAAATTAAATTTAATGAATATAAAATATCATTCCATGAAAATAATAAATCAAATTTACAAAATAAAATCTTGATGAAAGTAAACATAATGTAATATAATTAACTTTAAGTAAATTTTAAAAATTATCAGCATAATACTAACTTTATAAATCACCATAGTTTTAAAAAATGTATGCAAGTCTGGGGCTGGCTTGTTTAACAAATATGTGCTATGCAAGTGCATATATGGATGCATATGTTGCTTATATTTAAGGATATTATATTAATAATAAAAGATGATATAGAATTATAGATAGTTGTTAGGAACTCAATTATCATATTTCAAGAGACACTTGTATGATGATTAGATGGTCATTTGTCATTATAATGGAAGTAGTGTTATTGTAATAGGATGATTTGAAATTAATGAAGATATAAACAAGTGTATATCAATATTTTGATTACATAAAGAAAAAAAAAATTAATTCCTAGCACTTGAGAAGGGAGAAATCTGTTACTCGAACAAAAAAGGTTGTAGGTTTCATATGGCCTTTTAACTGTTTTGATTTTGGCCCAACTAAATATGGTGTGCGGTAGCCAAGGAGGAACAGAATAACTATTCCTCTATTTCTATTCTCTAGCAAGGAATACTTATTCCTACTCCCCTATATCAATCTATTAAAATAATATAATGTCCTATATTATTAATAAATTTTCAATATATAATATTAATATTTTTAAATTAATATTTCATATTGAAAATGTTTTCTTCTTGGAGTTTTAGCAAAATCCTTCCATGTGTAAAAGTACTTAACCCTGGTCATGTTTATTATACATAGTTTGTTTACATAATCTACAAGGTCTCAGAATGAGAAAGACAAGTTTAGGGAAGTTAAATAAAATAACTTAAAATTAGTGAAGACTTTTTCTTAACAACTGAGACCTGTATTGATTTTCATTTGAACTGACACATTGTGATTTCAGATTGTGGATGTAATCATGTAATAACTAGTTATGTACAACAGCTCTTGCTTCTGCTTTTTTAACCTTTTTTTAATCTTGTTTCTTGCAGATGTCGTATTCAAGGACAAGGTTTGTTTTTCTCTACTTAATGGATACCTTTTGAAGCATCTGGGAAGTACTTATAGTCATGTTACTTCTTTTTTCCTAACTACATTTGTGAACTTTAGGTATGAATCATACTCTCGATCTGTGTCACGTTCACCTTCATACAGCAGATCTGTCTCAAGGTCTCTTTCAAGGTCAAGGAGTCGATCGAGGTATCTTTATGTACCTTTTTCTTTCAGAAGATGAAAAAATTTGTGAGATCTGTTATGATAAGGTGACTAATGTTTACCTCCTGGTTATTTTTCTTACAGAAGTAGGGATTCAATTGATGCTGAAAATCCTGGGAACAATTTATATGTCACTGGTTTATCTTCAAGGGTAACAGAGGATGAACTTTTGAAGCATTTTGAGAGTGAAGGAAAGGTAAACAAGTACATTCCTGCGTTTCACCATTACTAGAATATATAATAATTAGGCAACGTGTTGTTTGTATTTTCTAATTGTTTCTTTCTTCTGGATTTGAACATTCTATAGGTTACTGATGTTCACCTAGTGCTTGACCCTTGGACAAGGGAATCCAGGGGGTTTGGATTTGTGACAATGGCTACCATTGAGGAAGCAAATCGTTGCATTAAGTTCCTCGACCGTTCAGTCTTGGAAGGTCGGGTCATCACTGTTGAGAAGGTAAAGTGATTCTGATTTATTGTCATATTCCTTTGCATGGTGCTGTACTTGGGCTACTTTGGTTTTTTCTTTGTGCTTTTCATTTAAATTAGCCTATATTTTAGTTATTACCTCTAAGCTTCTGGGAGATGTTCGTTCCAATTGTTTTGGCTAGCAGGTTAGCTGTGTGTAGCAGCTCTTCATCAACCTTCAAAAAGCTTTGTATGACTTATTTTAAAGTTTGCTGCAGTATTATCATCCGTTCCCTTGCTGATCTATACTGTTTTCATGCAACTGAACATTTTTTTGTTTATTTTGGCAGGCAAGGCGACGGCGAGGGAGGACACCAACTCCTGGTAGATACCTTGGTGCCAGAACTAGTGGTAAGAATGGATAACTTGTAGAGTATGATGCTCGTTTAGATAGATCTCTAGGCTTTTGTTACAATTAACTTGTCTATCACCAGGACGGCGCCGTTCTTCTAGCTATTCACCATATCATAGATATCGGTACAGTTCTCCAAGTTACTCCCCTGAGAGGGATCAGTCTTATTCTCCATACTACAGACGTCGAGCTTATTCTCCACACTATAGGAGGCACAGGTCTTGGTCAAGATCATACTCCAGGGACTCAAGGTCCTACTCTGCAGATCGTTCTGTTTCACCTTATTATTGCAGGCGATACACTTCACGCTCACAGAGCATTTCACCTAGAGTACGATACAGAAGGGGGAGAAGTTATTCTTGCAGTCTTTCACCCAGGAGATTTTCAAGGAGAAGTTATTCTCGCAGCTACTCACCAAGGGATCGAAGATCGCGTCGTAGCTATTCTGGCAGCTACTCTCCAAGGGAGCGAAGATCACGGAAGGGCTATTCTCGTAGCTACTCTCCTGCAAATCGAAGATTATGGAGCTATAGCCTATAGTCCAAAAGCGCGACGAAGTAGGAGGAGCCCATCACTTAGTAATTCATCCAGGCCAATCAAGAGAAATTCTCGAGAAAGCTATGCCCATAGCAGAAGTGTGAGCCCAGGGAGTTCTGCTTCTCGTTGAATGTCACCCTGCTAATCTGCAAACTCCTTTTAGCAGTGACCTAATGCTTATTTCTACAGTGGGTTTCACAGTAGACTTGGCATACATTGTTGCTTAATAAGGTTGTGTGTTGATGGTAGCTGGCTGGATGTGTTTGGGATAATAAGATGCGGATATTATTTTATTAGCATTTGTAATATGTGCATAACTTATAACGTCAAACGTCATAATTAGCTTATTGATGCGAAAGTTGTATGGACTTTTTGCTGGTTTTCTTATTATTTAGCTATTTTTAAGTTGCTTTATTTTTTCGGAAGGCGTGTTGATGGAGGGATCCGTCAAATTATGGTAATGAAATTTGGCCTTTCTTTCAGTTCAGATCAGCAAACATTTACTAATTCACACCACATTAGTGAGGCACGGCTTTTGCGAGAGCCCTACGCCATTATAGAAGATAGATGTAGATGAACAACATATGGTGAACACGTGGCTCAATGATATTTGTTTCAGCGTAAAATTTGGAACAAAACTAGTATGAGCAGCCTGCTCATAAATAAGTTAAATGAGCAGTCTGCTCATAAATAAGTTAGAGAAGTTTATGGGCATCTAGCCTGCTCATAAAGAAGTTAAAGAAGTTTATGAGTAAGATGCTCAGATTGTGCCACATGATCCCTGCACGGATCTAAATGTAGCATGCATAAAAGATTGATAAAATATCAGTATATGATAAATACTTGTATATCATTAAATACTTAAATTATTAAATATTAAAATCACTAAAAGTGTTAAAGAATTTTTTTCCTACAATATATTAATTTTTAAAATATATTCTTTTATAGTCTGATTGCAACAAATTAAAAAAAACATTTTCCTCTAAATATATTAATTTTTAAGATATATTCTTTTATACTCTGATTGCTACAAAATAAAAGAAAACAATGATTTTTAAAATTTTAAAATTAAAACATTTTGATATTAAATAATTTAAGTATTTAATGATATACAAGTATTTATCATATACTGATATTTTATAGAGTAAATGCTCAAAAAAATATGAACTTTGAACCTTTTTTCATTTCTAGCATAAATTTTTTTGGTTAGCAAGAAAATATACGAACCTTTGATTCCGTCACCCCGTTTAGCACACACCGTTTTTTCTGACGATTTTTGCTGACATGATCGTTAACGGCGACGACGTGGCAAGTTACTTTGCCAACGTGACATATAATTTTAACGGACGAATAAAGGGTTACATAAAATTACGAAATTACCCACCCCGATGCTAATATTTTTTGAAACGGGGAGGGGCAAAATGGTAATTTCCTCGTCGTCTTCAAGTTGGCGCGCTCAATGTCCTAGTTCTTATTTTACCTGCTCGCCTACTCGAACACTGCGAAGAGGGAGATTCTTGTCGCCTTTGTCGCCGGATTAGGGCACGCCTTCTGGAGTCTTTATCGCCGAATTAAGGCACGAAGGGACGAGCGGTGGGGACATTGCGAAGCTGTGATCGTAAAAACAACAAGTATATTTTTGGTTTCTTTTACATGTGTCATCCTTTTTTTTAATCCATGTGTTGTGGTCCTAATATACTTGTGAATCTATTTTTTTCATTATTTTTTCACTATTTGTCATCTGTCGCATATTCATTTTCATGTATGATGGAAAAATTTGAGATTGTAGTACATCATGGTGGTCAAATAATTTTTGAACCCCATGTACGCTATGTGGGGGGTGAACTGCTCTTAGTCAGAGAAGATGATATGATTTCAAATACAGTTACATTATTTGACATGAGACTCTTGGTAGAGACATTAGGTTACTCTCGAACTAAATTGTGGTACAAAGACCCTAAGAAGCCCCTTATCTTCTGGACTGGTGGAGATAAAGACAGAAACTAAAGTTAAGGAGATGTGTAAATTGGCGATAAATTATGGATCTATACACTTCTATTCAGAAGGAGTTACAGACTATGCATTGAGGAAAAAGAAACTAGAACAAGCTCTCAAAAATCAGAACCAAAATGAAAATTTGGAGCTTGATCATGAAGGAGCTGACCAGGATGAGGCTCATGAACATACTGATTTTGATGGAGATGATTGCACAAGTGATGAGGATGACGAGGAATACAGAATAGTGAAGAGAAATAAAAGAATACAGAATAATGATGAGCAAGGTACTAGTGGTGGAGGAGATGAGCACATGGAAGATGAGCAAGGTATCAGTGGTGGAGGAGATCAGCACAATAAAAATGAGCAAGGTACCAGTGGTGGAGGAGATGAGCACATGGAAGATGAGCAATGTATCAGTGGTGGAGGAGATCAGCACAGTAAAGATGAGCAAGGTATCAGCACAGGGAAGCTGAGGGTGAGAACAATGATTTATCAAGTTCTGATGAATCATCATCAAGTGATACTTCAACTGAATCAGTGAAGACACCTAATAGTAGTGATGACGAAGATATACAAAAATTAAGAAAACCGAAGGGTAAATGATTTAGGGGCAAAGAATCTGAAGAATTTTGCCTTAACATGAGGTTTGAATCAGCATGACAGTTCAAGCAAGTTGTTCAAGACTATGCTTTGAAGAATGAGAAGGCTATTAAGTTTATTAGGTCTGGTGAGAAAAATGCAGAGGCTAGGTATAGTGCCAAATGTCCTTGGAGGATTTATGGAAGCTTAACACAAAGGAATTGAGCATTTGTGATTAAGAGATATGATTTAGAGCATAAATGCTCTAGACCAGCAAGAAACAAGCAAGCCTCATCTAAATGGCTTGCAAGGCACTACTTGAAAACTTTTAGAAAAAAATAAGACTGGAATGTACTTGAAATGCAAAGGGATATTGACAAAAAAAATTGTCATATCAGTCACTAAAAATGTATGTTATAGATTTAGAGCAAGGGCATTGAAAGCTTTATCAGACTCATTGGCTGATCATTATAAGATGTTGTCATCTTATGTAGCAGAACTGAAGAAGGTGTACAAACATTGGCTGTTTTCCACAATGGTTGAGGGTAATAATAGATTCAAGAGAATATTTGTTGGTTTTGATGCATTGAAAGAAGAGTTTTTGGGTGGTTGTAGGCCCGTGATTTCATTGGATGGGTGCTTTTTGAAGTCAGAAGCTGATGGTCAACTACTGTCTGCAGTTGGTAGGGATGGAAACAATCAGATGTTTCCAATATGTTGGGCTGTGGTTGAAGGTGAGAATAAAGACTCGTAGAGGTGGTTTATGATAAGATTAACTGAACACTTAGGCATTGTAGATGATTTTGAATGGACAATTATAAGTGATCAGCAAAAGGTATAAGTGAACACTTAGACTTTGTTTTTTTTATCTTATGTATGTATACTCTAATTATATTTGTTTGTCTCTTATAGGGTCTTCAAAATGCAGTTAGGGCTTTTATGCCTAATGCAGAACATAGAAACTGCGCAAGACATTTATATACTAACTGGAAGAAGAAGCATGTGGGTTATGCTTTGAAGAACTTTTTTTGGAAGGTTGCAAAGAGCACCACAGAAGCTCAATTCAATGAACACATGTATGAGATGAAAGTACTTTCTCAAGTTGCACATGATGATTTCATTAAAATTGGTTCAGACAAGTTCTGTAGGTTTAAAATCAGTACATTGCCAAAATGTGAGATCATTGACAATAACATGTCTGAATATTTTAATGGATACATTTTGAGGGCAAGAAATAGGCTTTTGATTGACATGTTAGATGACATTAGAAGGACAATAATGAAAAGGATGACAGAAAAGAGAGAGATGATAATGAAAAGTGATGATACCATATGCCCTAAAATTAGGGAAAAAGTAGAAGAGAACAAAGTTGTTAGTGACTTCTGCATAGCAACACATGCTGGATATAAGAAGTTTGAGGTTAAACACATGGATAACAACTATGTTGTAGATCTAGAATAAAATAGTTGCTCATGCAGGATGTGGGAACTTACTGGCATCCCTTGTCCTCATGTCATTTCATCAATTCATTGGTTGGGAGAGCATCCCACATAATATGTTCATGAATATTTTAAGAAGTCCACATACCTAAGGGCATATGAGCATCTTATTCAACCATTAAATGAGAAAAAAATGTGGGCAAAGGTTGAGTCTGAACTTATCTTACCTTCCATTGCGAAAAAACAAATATGGAGACCAAAAAGAGCAAGGAACAAGAATAAAAGTGAGAAAGAGCACTACTAGAAACTTCGTCTTCAGCAACGGCTATCAGCGACGGCCGCTCAAGCCGTTGCTATTTGCAACGGCATTCTTACGGCCGCTCGAGCCGTTGCAGAAAACTGTATCTGCAACGGTTTTCTAACGGAAAACCGAGCCGTTGCTGATTATTTTAATTATCAGCAACGGCTTTCGGACGGAAAGGCGAGCCGTTGCTGATATTTTAATTATCAGCAATGGCTTTCTAACGGATAAGTGAGCCGTTGCTGATGATAACTTATCAGCAACGACTTTCTAACGGGCGAGTGAGCCGTTGCCGATAAGTTTATATAGGGCACCAGTCGCGCCCGACCCTTCTTCCTCCCGCTGCTGCCGCCGCCGCTCCTGCCGATGCCACTCGCCGCCGCTGCCGCTGCTGCCGACGCCGACGACGCCGACCGCTGCTTCCGACTTGTTCAGGTATGTCTCCTCCCTGCGGCCGTCTCTTCCCTGCGGCCGGCGGGAATCACCCGACCGAAACCCTATTTCTAGGGTTTCGACCGGCGGCGGTCGGCCGATGGCCGCCGCCGGACCTTCTGCAGTGGCCGGACAGTGTGTCCGGCCACTGTACGCCGGCGCCGGAGGGTGGACTCCGGCGCCGGAATTTATAATTTATATATATAATTTATATTATGTTATAATTGTTAATTAATTATTTTATAATTGTTAATTAATTGTTTAGATTAATTATTTAATTTGTTAGATTAATTATTACGGTTTAGATTAATTTCGGACGCGCGCCGGAATCGTCCACTTCGGACGCGCGCCGGTATCGTCCAATTCGGACGTGCGCCGGAATCGTGCAATTCGGACTCGCGCCGGAATCGTCCACTTCGGACTCGCGCCGGAATCGTCCACTTCGGACGCGCCCCGAAATCGTCCAATATGGACTCGAACTGTCTCGAAACATTTAGAAAATAATCATCCTCCGACGAGTTGATATGTTTCACGTACGCATCGACGATTGGATATGATTTAGCAAAACCTTAGATCCGTTCGGGAATTGTATGTTCGTGTAAAAGAAGTAGATGATCTTTTATACGACGTACAATTCTTGAATTATCCCTGATTGAACAATTTGGGAATATAGTTATTTGTACTGCACTTACGTTTTTATTTTAACTGTTAACTAATTATTCTAAATTTCGGCAACATCTCTCTTGTTCTTCGATACGCGCCCAGATGATATGCGTATTCGGAGAACTGTAGGGAGATGCTGTCGAAATTTAGAATAATTAGTTAACAGTTAAAATAAAAACGTAAGTGCAGTACGAATAACATAAATCCCGAATGGAATAGGACAATCTCACCTAAAGACATTAACCAAAGAAATTGTCATTGATTGACAGAATCATGTCGGCTGATCGAAGTTGGATGTACCGACGTCTTGATCGTGGAGCTTTAACGAATGAGTTTCGATTAGGCGTAACGTACTTCCTCAATTTCGCCTATTCGAATCGAAATTTCGTTAGCATGGGTGATCAAATCCGATGTTCGTGCCGCATTTGTTCAAATGGACGATTTTTCGATCGGGAGACTGTCACTCTGCATCTATATACCAAAGGATTTGCACCAAGATATTTTCTATGGACTTGTCACGGGGAGTCACGCGAAGTCGGGACGTCGAGCAATCCTGTCGTTCAGACATATGGTGAATCTTCCTCTGCTGGTGCTTCTTCATCCAGTCAATGTAGGGGGTCAAATCCCTATAGAACTATGATACTTGATAGTCTTGGGGGTCAATTCCACCTGAATGATAATATTGATCGGCCAGATCTTCAGACATCAGTCCCACCAGATACTACAGTGGTTGATATCACAGAAGTAGGGGCTGCGGTAGAGATTGAATTACCGAATAAAGAAGCTGCAGAATTTTACGAGATGTTGAAAGCTGCCGATGAACCTTTGTATGAGAATTGTTCTAAATACACTAGGTTTTCAGCAATGACACAGCTCTTAAGCATCAAGGCCGATTGTAATATCAGCGGAGTTGCGTATGATCGGATTGCTGGATTGATTAATGGAATGCTGCCTACTGATAACAAGTTTGAGCCTACTTTTTATAAGACTAAAAAGCTAATGAGAAAATTGGGGCTTGGGTACGAAAAAATACACGCGTGCCAAAATAACTGCATTTTATATTATAAAAAAAATGTGCAGTTGGATAAATGCCCTGTATGTCAACACCCTCGTTACAAGGAGAAGAAATCGGTCCGACAGAAAAATATCCCGTTTAAGGTGCTTCGGTATTTTCCACTAACACCGAGGCTTGTGTTGTGCTATAGCGGATATTTTGTTAACGGGTATAAATTTCACACACTTGAATATTCATCTACAAAAAAGACGATGAATGCTGGGGTCTGCGTGAAAGGGACAACCTATGTTGAATGTGATATGGATTTTTATGGACTGGTGGAAGAAGTGATAGAGTTGCACTACTTCGGCTTGAAATCAGTGATCCTATTTAGATGTCATTGGTTCGATACAACAGAAAGGGGCATGAAAGTTCATCCAAAATACAAACTTGTTGAGGTCAATTACAAATCGAAATTGGCAGCAAATGAGCCTTTTATATTGGCATCACAAGCCGAACAAGTATATTACGCGAAGTATCCGGCTCGAAATAAAGATAGAGCGGATTGGCGTGTAGTCTGTAAGACAAAAGGTAGAGGAAAAATTGATCCGATAGTAGGAGAAAATGATCCTCCTGGTTTCTATCAAGAAGATGATCTTCCTGCTGTGGATCGTATTATTCCAATACTCGAGGATGCAGACACAACGTCAATTCAATTAGAAGTTGAATATGCTGATGATGACGATCATGAAATTGAGGAAGCTGGAGATGAAGAAGATGAAGAAGAGGAAGAAGAGGAAGAAGAAGAAGAATTCGAAGACTATTATTCAGATGATGAAGAATAATTGTAAAGTATATATTTTATTAAATATATCTCTACTATTTATACAATAATCTGATTATATGTCTGTTCGACAGATATGTCTGGTCGTGGTTATCGACGCAGGAGAGTTTCGGAGTCTCCGATCGGTGAGACTCCAGCACTTACTCATGCTGCTGATCCACCTGTTGCTGATCCTCATTCCGATGATACTGCCGAGGCTAGTACATCCAGACGTAGGCGGCCACGCGGGCCGAACAGGTGGCAGCCTCCACCAGCCACAGAGTCACGTAGATTGATTAGCGTGATTGGGGAGCGGTAATATATCATGAATTATGAATCATTACAAATTCATTATATCATAATATAATATTAAAATTTATTTTTGTTGTGCAGGTTCGAGCAAGAAGAAGTGCCGAGGAGCATTTCTTCTACTATTCGACGATACATGCACGGGGCATGGCCTACGTGGTCTCACGTGCCTAGCGAGCACGTCGACATGTTATGGCGCGAGTTTGAGGCACGTATTATTATTATTTTTTACATGCATGATGATATATTAATATTGGTACTGATATTATTATTTTACAGGCTCGCTATACATGGGCCGAGGACCAGAGGCCCTTCATTTACGCTGCCTGGGAGGCTATTTCCCGGGCAAGGTACAACGGGCAGCTGGGGCAGGCTCGGTCCCAAGCGATGGCCCGAGCTGGGACCACTAACATCGCGGAGACTCGGGGATACGGCCCCAGTTGGATTACTCCGGATATATGGGACCAGCTCGTGGGGATATGGTCGACGGATCGATGGCAGAAGGTTTCTCGGAATGCGGCTAGAAATCGCATGTCGGGAGGAGCAGCGCGTCACACCGGCGGCTCTGTTGCATTTGCAGTGCACGCAAACCGTATGGTAAGTATATCTTTTAATTATATATTTTATTTGTTATTATGTGTACTAATTAATGTATTTGTTTTGTAAATGTAGACGACGGTGTCGGATGACGGGAGTGTCCAGCGACCCTCCCCGATGGCGGTGTTTGAGCGGACTCACCGTCGAGCACATGGGACGGGGGAGTACATCCACAACCGCGCTGCATACATTATGGTAATTATATATTTGTTTAAATTATTCATTATATATTTATAATTTAAGTTTTATGATAAATATTAAACAAAAAATCAAACTCGAGTAGGAGACCTACAGCCAGACGGTGGTGCAGCGCGGGGGTACCCCCGAGGACTTTGACGCAGCATCGTGGGTCGAGGCCGCAGGTGGCTGGGACCATGGCCGCGTATATGGCTTCGCAGATAGTGGTCATGCGCGAGCCGTACTAGGGCCACTTGGGGCACCGACCCCTCCGGTCGCTGGTGAGCGGCCGTCCACCTCTAGATCCAGTTATGATCATAGTAACAGAATAAGAACTCTAGAGGAGACGGTCGCGCGTCAGACTGAGATGATGGAGCGCCAGAGTCAGATGATGGCAGATATATAATCTATGCTACGCAACATGTCAGGTCATCCCGAAGCAGGCATCTCTTCGGCATCATCTAATCCGTCGTCCTCGAGTCAGTCTACGCCGGTGTACACTCAAGCGCTCCAGACCCCGCCATATAATCCAGACCATCCTCCATCTTGATCGTGAGATTTTTTGTTTGGATATTGAACTTGTTTAACTTATTTTGTTTGGATATTGATACTTCAATTTTGCATTTGAATTGTTTTTATACTATCGTGGATAATTATCAATATAAGTATAATTGTTTTGATGTATATATGTTGGTGTGTTTGTGATGTGTGAATGAATGTGTATGAGGTGTTTGTGATGTGTGAATGAATGTGTGTATGAGGGTATGGGTGTGTGAGTTATGTATCAGATAAATGTATCAATGTATCAATGGAAATTTGAAATTTTCAAATTTTCTGGTTGTAGGTATTGGTCATCAGCAACGGCTTTCCCACGGGTATCCGTGGGAAAGCCGTTGCTAAAAGTGTATCGAAAGCCGTTGCTGATGACCTACAGCAATGGCTTAGCGACGGCGTTTTACTAACGGCGTTGCTACGGACTCAGCGGCCGTTGCTATTAATGTTATCAGCAACGGCTCCGGGTCTGTGGCAAACCCGTTGCTGATAATAGTTTTAGCGACGGCCCGAGCGGCTGTTGCTGATAATGTTTTGAGCGACGGCCCGAGCGGCCGTTGCTGATCCGTTGCGAAGTCATCAGCAACGCGACTTTCTGTCACGGCTCTATTGCAACGGCTCAGCCGTTGCTGATGCTCTTCAGCAACGGCTCAGCAACGGCATCAGCCGTTGCTGATGACCATTTTTCTAGTAGTGGAGAAAGAAGAAATAAGTACAACAAAGATGAGTAAGAAGGGGGTGCATATGAAATGTACAGAATGCAATACATATGGTCATAACAAAAGGTCATGCAAAAATAAGGATAAAAGACCAGTATCAAGTGAACCATCATCTAGTCAGGTAACTTAATATTTGTCCTTACTTGTTTACTAACAAATCTATTTTTTACAATCTGTTTACTAACAAATCTGTTTTGAAAAAGGGGAGACCATATAAGAACCAAGGTGTGCAAATTAATTTGGAGAACCAGAGTGTGCAGTCACCTGCAAAGAGACCAAAGATGATTGTTATTAAGAGACCCATTAGTTATGAGAAGCTTGTGCACAAGGACAGGGCTATGGCAGCAAAGGGATTTGGAGTAACAATTGGCACTGAAACAGAAAATACATATGTGCAT
Organism: Canna indica; assembly: GCA_034359265.1. Classification (NCBI taxonomy): domain Eukaryota; kingdom Viridiplantae; phylum Streptophyta; class Magnoliopsida; order Zingiberales; family Cannaceae; genus Canna; species Canna indica. Next base: position 68,496,411 of record CP136894.1, on the reverse strand, counting down.
GTAAGTTATTTAATTCTAGTTATAAATTATAGATTTCAGTTATCTAATTCTAAGTTTCATGTAGATGCGTAATACAAAAGTTAGAATACTCATGAAGGAAGATTTGGAGGATGACAGTTTGTCCATGAAGGCACCCAGGTGAGCCAACCCACTCAAGGCACCCAACCCACCCAAGGCACTCAACAGAGCACCACCTCAGTAAGGAGCAGGAACACCACCTCCACCTCAGTAAGGAGCAGCAACAGACTCAAGGAAAAAAAAGCCAGACAATCAGTCATCTTCAAGTGTTAGGATTGATGTGGACTGATATGAATTATATGTAGATTGATATGTCGATTGATATGTTTATGGATTGTATGTGGATCAGTCATCGATTGTATGTGGATTGATACATCAGTTTATGAATTGTATTTGGATCAGTCATGGATTGTATGTGAATTGATATGGATTGATATGTGGATTATATGTAGTAACCATTACTTGATTTTGTATGAATTATGTGTCATTCTGAGTTTTATGTATGTAGCATGTGGAATTCTAAATTTTATGTATGTGAAATGATGTGTACTAGTTGAATTGTGTACTGTGCAATAAATAGTTGTGCTACAAATGATAAAATTCATGTATTTATGATTAAAAGTGGCAAAATTCATGTATTGTTAGGTTAAAAGTGGCAAAGTTCATGTATTTTTACGTTAAAAGTGGCAAAATTCGTATAATTTTACGTTAAAAGTGGCAAAGTTCGTGTATTTTTTCGTAAAAGTGGTAAAGTTCTTGTATTTTTTGGTGCACAGTTCACTAACATATTAAAACATAGTAAAATATATTATCTTCAAATATACATGAGATGGTAACATAAAAATACATAAACCAAACTAGTTCATGATAGTAGCTTTAGGCTATTATCTTTGTTCTCACCCTCAAATAACATACTAGAAAATACGATACATATAATAACAAACACCATACACACACTACCCTTTCTTAAATTGACTTGTTTTTTGTCATTCCTCAGTTGAACTATCTCATCTTCAAGTGTTGCAATTCTTTCTTGAAATGTTTTTTCTTTCATCTTGCTCAATTCTATCCTTTCTTCCATTAGCTTCAGTTTCTCGAGAAGAATTTTTTTTTTCCTCAATAAAACCTCGCAGAATATCCTTTGTGTTGCCGTGATCCTCAGGATCATGCCACGCAAAGAAGTGACAATCATTCTCATCTTAAAAGATAGGAGTGAGTGATTACAATAAAGAATTAAATTTGGAGTGAGGTGATTACAAGAGATCATACCTTCCAATGTCTGCATCTCCAAAATCTTCTTCCGGGATTTCTTTGGCTCCATGCGGTGAACAGAACAGCTCGCACGTTATGGCAGCAATGCGGAGCAACAACCTGTAATGAATTCACTGAAGATTCCTCCATTCGTCCCACGGTTTCTCTTCCTGACATTATCATCCCTTCGTGCCCTAATCCGGCGACAAAGACTTCAGAAGGCGTGCCCTAATCCGACGACAAAGGTGACAAAAATTCTCCTCTTCGCAATGTTCGAGCAGGCGAGCGGGTAAAATAAGAACTAGGGCATCGAGCGCGCCTAACTTGAAGACGTCGGGAAAATCACCATTTTGCCCATCCCCGTTTCAAAAAACATTAGCATCGGGGGTGGGTAATTTCATAATTTTATGCTACCCTTTACTCGTCCGTTGAAATTATATGCCTCGTTGGCAAAGTAACTTGCCACGTCGTTGCCGTTAACGGCCATGTCAGCAAAAATCATCAAAAAAGACGGTGCGTGCTAAACGGGATGACGGAATCAAAGTTCGTGTATTTTCTTGCTAACGAAAAAAGTTTATGCTAGAAGTGGGAAAAAGTCCAAAGTTCGTATTTTTTTGGGAATTTACCTTATTTTATAAATCTTTTAATGCATGCTACATTTAGATTTGTGTGGAGGTGACGTGGCACAATCTGAGCAGGCTACTCATACTAGTTTTATTCTGAAAATTGGTTATTTGATTATCATGCCCCATTATACATTCCTATGATTTCTAGATATTGGAGTTGTATTCAAACTGAACCTAGTTCGAGTACATGCAAGCTTGGCTCGGCTCTTTAGAAAATGTTGAGCTCGAACTTGGTCGAGTTTTGATTTTCACGCTCGAGCTTGGCTCGAGCTATACTTGAGCCACTCGAGCTCCATTTGTTAGACTCATTTACTTTTGCAAGTTCAACGAGCTCACTCAATTAAGCTCGGCTCGATATGGAGCTCTATGAGTTCGAATTCTATAGGTGTCACTCAATTGAGCTCGTGAATGAGCTCGCTTAAACTCACATGTATAGGCCGAGCTCCTCGAGCCAAGTATTGGTTAATTAGCTCGAGATCATCTCGTTTACATGTAAAGCTCGGCTAGAACTAGACAAGATTGAGTGGAGTTCGAGTTTTCATCAAGTTGATCCCGAGTAATTTGCAAGCAACTTGGCTCATTTGCACCCCTAGTTATTCATCTCATCTTGTCATCCAACCAACCGTAGATGTTTCTTGTTGAAATAGTAAATAAATTAAAATATAACTTTCAAATCATAGAGAGAATATATCTATTCTTACTATAAGTGTCAATTGGTCGTGTCCGCCTATGGGCCCGTCCCTTAGGCACGTGGGTTGTGCTCGGCATGGCCCGCGTGCGTGCTGTTCTGAGCACGGTATATGTGTCGAGTTCGGCTTGACCAAGAGGCCTAGCATAGGCGCTGCCAATGCCAGGCTAGGCTTAACGTTGGGCTGGTCCGAGCCTGAAAGGGCGGGCCACATGTCGAGCTACGCCTCACCTTTGAAAATATGGATCGTGCTTAGCACGACCCATATTTTGCTCGAGTTGTGCTAGGCACGACCCAACATGCAATGGGCTTGCTCGAGCCTGTGCATGCTTCGGCACAGGCCTGGGCTGATCCGGGCAAGATCCATTGCCGCGTCTAATTCTTTTCCAAGATTTTACAGTAATTAAAATTTGAGTATCGCATCAAAAATTTCGAATATTAGATAAGAACAGAATCTTATATTGTTGTGGAATTCATCGGCCCAGAATTCAAAGGGTCAGATTTCAAAAGCATTATAATAACAAAGTGGCCAAATGGACCACCAAGCTTTTAGACTTTGCCTTTACTTGTAGGCTGGGCCCCTCACAAGTATAGCCTTGACGTAGGCACTTATGGCGAAGCTGCTGTCTTCTACCCAAAAAATGTCACTTGCCGAATCCCTCGAATAAAACATTAACTATAAAAATTAAGACCGGCTTTTATACATCTCTATCACGTTCTTTCACGATTAAGTTAGTAAATTCTTAACATATATCGTTTTAATGCATATATTAAGCTTTTATGAAATTTTTATATTAAAATACCATGCAGATACAGATAATACATTGTTCCATTCATTTTATAAGATTTAAATAATTCTTTGAAAAATCATTACTCCAAAGAATCTTCACTCTCTCCTAATTAATTTATTGTCACTTACTTTTCCCACGTTTAATAGAGGTATTATTTCTCTACTTTAATTAATTAATAAAAAGTATTTTTGATTAAAAATATGGCTTAATTAATCACGGGCACCGAGACAAGATGATGTGGAGGTCCAAAGATCCTTTCCTATTTGGGAAAGCCGAGGGGCCCACTTCTCCTGCCGTGATACAGAAGACTTCCCCTAATTGCATACTCGAATACAAATATACAATAATACTATAAACAATACAATGCACAGCTGTCAAGTTGATGCCTTCACCACCGAAGCCTGTGAAAATGACTTTTATATGGTTTTTTAAAAAATGACTTTTACTTTACTATTATATATAATTTGCTGCATGATCTTGTTGTCTTCGTGCATGACTCTCTTGTCTTGTATATTAGGATATATTATAGGGCACATTTCAATTTTAGCACGTGACTTTGAGCTTTTGTTGTATTTTACCATTTGCTATTACCTGGGTGTCTATCCAATTGTAGATTGTTCTTGCCTAGAATCTGAGTGATGCGGTTCGATCCAAAGTATTTTTTGGTCAAGTACAATTGCAGCGAGAGGAGAGGAGAGGAGAGGAGAGGAGAGGAGAGGGAGGGGGACGAATTGCAAAAATATTTTAATGCTCAAGTCAAAATATATTCGAGGTGGAGAATAATATAAATTAGAATCTAAGATATTTGAGATATGTCGTCTGTATACAATGCAGTATGAAGGGTGATTGGCGATGGGGCGCTCGATAATTTCGTAGGAATATTACTTAGAATGGGTCGAGACTAATTCTAAAAATATTGGGCTCGTAATGATAAATATCTTGCAATTAATGACGTGAATGTCTTTGTATGATCGTATAAAGCTCTCGAGCCTAGCCATTTGGCTTGAGTTGAATCTGATTTGTGAATGTGTGCATTTTTTGATCTAATCTAGTCAAGCCGAAAAGTATAAATCCAATCCATGTACTATACCTCTCAATTGTTATTTGACATGTGGCATGAGAATTTGGCCCCCACATGTTGAGGTATGCGGGGCCAGGGTAATGTATAATTATCGGATTAATTAACGACTCCATTGGTTAGGAAGAAATTCAAATTTGAGTCTTGATTTCAAATTGTGTTTACATATTTGGTGATGTCTTTTAACTTTCAAATTTTATTATAAAAAAATTTAAATTAAATTGAAATAATAAATTCAAAAAGGTTAGGAGCTAAAGCAATACCTTTTACTTTTATTAGGAATATGCATGAATATTAGATAGATCTGGAATCGATTGAAATCTATCTTATCGAGTAGGTTCTGGGTAGACCCGTGATACAAAAATTAAGAAACTGATTAAAATCGATTTCGATTTTTTGGTCCAACAAATTGAGTATTTAAAATCAGAAACAAAATCGGTACCCGAAACTTGTACCTTGTTGGAACATATTCATGTCAATGAATATGTTCCAACAAACACTCGAAACTTGTACATTGGAACCTGTAAATAAATAGATTTTAACAGTGTACGAAATCGATACTACACTATAGGTTTCGGGTAGGATCATGTTTTAGGTCTCAATAGAATAGATCAAAAAATTTCAACGAAGGAATCAAAAATTCTTATTATAAAACAGATCAAAAGTTGACGAAGGAACTTGGCATTTAATTCCACATCGAAATATTGGCGTTAGTTTTCGTGCCAATTTCCCAATAATCATCATATATATAAAAAAACATTGGCATTTAATTTCACATCGAAAGCGCAATTTTTCACTACTAGAATATACCACATCAGCCACGGGCATCACCGACGGCTGCCTCGGCCGTCAGAATCAGTCACGGCTTTTCGACGACCGTAGTGACCGTGGTCGATGTAACCAAATAAGTCGCGACTCACATACGACCGCTTACAGCCGTCACTCATAGTTGATGGCGCGCACGGGGCGCGAAATAAAATAAGTTATTAGCCAAGGCTTAGCGAGGGCGCGAGAGCCGTTGGTGATATGGATAAGTCATTAGCCACGGCTAGAAGCGGCCGTCGCTTATTAATTAATGGCGCGAACGCAGCACAAAAACTAAAACACTATGAACCAACGGCTTAGAGAGGGTCAGCCGTCAGAGATATTAAAATTATGAATCCACGGTTTTCCGACAGCTAGCGAGCCGTAGGTGAAAATAGTTTTTATTTGCGTTCGCATCCGACCCTTCCTCTTTCCCCCGCTCTCTTCTCTCTCCACCGTTGCCGACGATTTGTCGTCGCCGATCGTCACCGCGCCGCACCCTCGTCGTGTCGCCTGCTCCCTCGCCCTCATCGCGTCGCCTCCCCGGTCCTCTCCCCCTCTCTCTCGCCTAGACCGCCGCCCCTCTCCCGGCCCCCTCGATCTCCGTCGCCCACGCGCGCCGCCGCCGACTTGCTCCCTCGCCCTCACCGCCGACCCTTCTCCCCTCTCCGCCACCACCAAGTGAGTTCATCCCCCTCCCCTCTCCAATCCGGCACCGGTCGAAACCCTAGGGTTCCGGCCAGTGCCGACCAATATATATATATAATTAGTGTTAATTATTGTTATTAGTGATTAATTAGATTTATTTACTATTAATTACTGTTATTAGAGATTAATTAGGGTTAATTTTATATTTAATTAGTAAATTAGTGTTAATTTTTTTAAAAATTAGATTAATTAGTTTTCAATTAGATTTAATTATTGTTAATTAGTTTTTAATTAGATTTAATTAGGGTAGAATAAATGTTAGGATTAATTTTAGTTGAGTGTAATTATAATTATGAAATCATCCACTTTGGACTCGCGCGCTCCGAAATCGTCCACTTTGGACTCACGCCGAAATCGTCAATAAAGGATGGACTCGCGCGCGCCAGAATAATCCACTTTAGACTCGCGGCCAAATCGTCCATGGTGGACTCGCGCCGGAATCAAGACGAGTTGATACGTTTCACGTACGATCGACGAGTCAAATTTTAATTTTGCAAAACCTTAGATCCGTTCGGGGGTTGTATGTTCGTGTAAACGAAGTTAATGATCTTTTATATGACGTACAACCCTTGAATTGTCCCTAATTGGACAATTTGGGAGCATAGTTATTTATATTGCACTTAGTTTATTTTTTTTGGTCATTAACTTTATTTTTAAATTTTGGCTTGTATCTCCCTTGTTCTCCGATACGCGCCCAGATAATATGCGTATTCGGAGAACTATAGGGAGATGCTGCCGAAATTTAGAATGAAGTTAATGACTAAAAAAATACTAAGTTCAATATGAATAACATAAATCCCGAATGGAATAGGACCATCCCACCTAAAGACATTACCTAAAGATATTGCAAACTTTTTGACAGAACATGTCGGGCGATCGAAGTTGGATGTACCGACGAATTTATCGTGGAGCTATAACGGACGAATTTCGAGTAGGCGTAACTTCCTTCTTAAATTTCACCTACTCGAATGAAAAATTTCTTAGTGGTGATAAAATCCGATGTTCGTGCCGGAAATGTTCGAACATAAGATTTTTGGACCGAGAAACTGTCACACTGCATCTGTATACAAAAGGATTCACACCAAAATATTTTGTATGAAATTGTCACGGGGAGTCACGTCAAGTCGGGACGTCGAGCAATCATATTGTCCAAACTCATGGTGAATCTTCTTCTGCTGGTGTTTCTTCTTCCAATCCACCTAATCCTTATAGAACAATGATTCTGGATAGTCGTGGAGGACAATTCCATTTAAATAATAATATTGAGTCAGTTACTGAGACGGTAGTGCCACCAGATACTATGACAGTTGAAGTCACTGAAGAACAACCTGAGATACAAATTGAATTATCGAATAAGGAGGCTGCACAATTTTACGAGATGTTGAACGCTGTCGATGAACCTTTGTATGAGAATTGTCCTAATTATACAAGATTTTCGACAATGACACAACTCCTGAACATCAAGTGCGATTGTAATATCAGCGAGGTTGCGTTTGATCGGATTGCAGGCTTTATCAGTGGTATGCTACCTCCAAATAATAAGTTTGAGCCAACCTTTTATAAGAGAAAAAAGTTGATGAGGAAATTAGGGCTTGGGTACGAAAAGATACACGCGTGCCAAATAACTGCATTTTATATTATAAAGAAAATGCACAGTTAGAACAATGTCCGGTATGTGAACATCCTCGTTACAAGGAGAAGAAATCGGTCCGATAAAAAAATATTACCTTTAAGGTGCTTCGGTATTTTCCACTAACACCGAGGCTTCAAAGGTTATTCATGTCGGAAAAGACTGCCCCCTATATGAGTTGGCATGCAAGAAGTCGTGATGATACAGTAATGACTCATCCACCCGACAGTGAAGCATGGAAACATTTGGATAGGTGTTATCCATCATTTGCTAGGGAGATTAGAAATATCAGGTTGGGATTGTGCATAGATAGTTTTAATTCGTTTGGTAATTCGGTAACTCCGTATTCAGTATGGCCAGTGCTGTTAACAGTTTATAATTTGCCGCCCTCAATGTGTATGAAAGATGAATTTATCTATCTTTCGATGATTATTCCGGGTCCTAGGGGTCCTCGTAAAGAAATTGACATATTTCTCCGTCCCCTAATTGATGAACTCAAAACATTGTGGGCTGGAGGAGTTGTCACTTATGATTGTTACCGAAAGCAAAACTTCACTTTACGAGCTGCTATATTATGGACAATCAATGATTTCCCGACCTATGACATGTTGTCTGGTTGGAGCACGCATGGTCGACTCTCTTGCCCGTATTGTATGGAACACTCAAAATCCTTCAGTCTTGAGAATGGTCAGAAAATTTTCTTCTTTGATTATCATCGCCGATTCCTACCGTCTAACCATCAGTATCGAAGGAAACGTGACAAATTTATCAAAGGTGGAGTCGAAAGAGATGAGCCACCACCGATGTTGTCTGGTGAACATATGTTAGCACGTGTTCAATTACTTCCAGATATTACTTTTGGTCGGAATGTAAGAATCTCAGGCTTTGGTCAAACACATAACTGGGTGAAAAAAGTATTTTTTGGGAATTGCCGTATTGGAGTTCATTACTGATTCGACATAATTTGGACGTGATGCACATTAAAATAAATGTGTTTGATAATATTTTTAACACAGTGATGGATATTTTCGGCAAAACTAAAGATAATGTGAAGGCCGACATGATGTAAAAATACTTTGTAAAAGGCATGAGTTGGAGTTGCAAGAGGTCAACGGACGATTTCATAAGCCAAGGGCGCCGTATGTGTTAAATAAACAACATATGAAATATGTGTATCAATGGATCAAAGAACTCAAATTACTCGATGGATATGCCTCAAACTTATCTCGATGTGTAAACATCGATGAATGTAAAATATTGGAGATGAAGAGCCACGATTGTCATGTATTCATGCAGAGATTGCTTCCGATTGCGTTTCGAGATCATCTACATGATAAGATTTGGGGTCCGTTGACAGAGTTAAGTATGTTTTTCAGAAACATTTGTGCAAATGTACTTCGAGTCGAAGATATGACAGCACTTAAAAATAATATTATTGAAATCATATGCAAGTTGGAGCAGTTTTTCCCTCCTGCATTTCTTGACTCGATGGAGCATCTACCGATACATTTGGCATACGAGGCACGAGTTGGTGGCCCCATTCAATATCGGTGGATGTACTTATTTGAAAGATACATGAATCGTCTGAAGAAAAAAGTAAAGAACACCGCCGCAGTTGAAGGTTCCATATCAGAAGCATATATAATTCAAGAAATTTCAATTTTTTGCTCATTTTATTTTGGATCAACCATCAAGACAAGACTTAATCGTCTTCCACGGAATGACGACGGGGGAGCTCGACCATCAGATGGTTGTTTAAATATCTTATGTTACCCCGATCGTGCTTTGGGTTCTCGTTCGTCTCGATTCTTAAACGATGAAGAGTACCATTTGTCCTACTTGTACATTTTACTAAACTGTCCAGAGATTGAGAAGTTCATTGAAATATTTGACATTGAGATGATGACAATATACTCAATTTACAACGATGAGGAAAAATTACGGAATCGTGAGTTCCCTAATTGGTTTCAAGCTTACAGCACAGAACACATATGCGAAATAGATAACCAAATCTTTGAGTTTGCTAGCGGACCGGCATGAGTTATACAATGTTATAATGGTTATTTTGTCAATGGATATAAATTTCACACGCTTGAATATTCATCTACAAAAAAGACTATGAATGTCGGGGTCTGCGTCAAATGGACAACGTATGCTGAATGTGATGTTGACTTTTACGGACTATTGGAAGAAGTCATTGAATTACAATTTTTCAGATGTAAATCAGTTGTCATTTTTAAATGTCATTGGTTCGATACAAGCGATAGGGGCATGAGACTTCATCCAAAGTATTAAGTATAAACAGCTGGTCGAGGTCAATTACAAATCAAAATTGGTTTCAAATGAGCCATTTATATTGGCATCTCAAGGTGAACAAGTATATTATATGCAGTATTCATCTCGAAAGAAAGACATGACAAATTGGCGTGTAGTCTGTAAGACTAAAGCTAGAGGAAAAATTGACCCAATAGTTGGAGATAATGAGCCAGCATATGACTTCTATCAAGAAGAGGATCCTTCCGAAGTGGAACAAGTTAGTCCAATACTCGAGGATGATGAAACAGAGTTAGTTCAATTGGAAATAGAATACGTTGATGAGGACAATAATGAAGTTGAGGAAGGACAGAATGAAGATGAGGGAGACGAAGAAGAATTTCAAGATTCAGATACAGAAGAACAAGAAGAAGAGTATTACATGGATGATGATAATGACGATGATGAATAATTATAAATGTGAAGTATATATTCAATTATTAAATATATCTATTATATATAATCTAATTATATTAAATTTTTACAGCTATGGTTCGAGATATCAGTTCTCGATGAGGCATTCCTCGTAGGACCCCCCGACGATTACCACCCGCACCACCTGTACCCATTGACCATTCGTCTTCCACCACCATCCCCCCACCTGGTCCGGCCACCATTCCCCCACCTGATCCATCCACTATTCCCCCAACTGATTTGGTCACCATCCCCCCACCTCCAGCCACCATCCCTTTAGCCGATCCAGACCCGTCGACATTGAGACATTGGCCACGAGGGCCTAACAGAATTCTCCCTCTGCCACCTGAGGGACAACTGCGCAGAGCAGTTACTGTGCGCGGAAGAAGGTAAGTATATGCATTAATTATTTCTTATAATTTATTTATAATTCAAAATATCATAATATGAATTTATATATGGTGCAGATTTGAGCAGGAGGACGTCCCCCGCATGATAGCGGGGACGATCCGAAAGTTTATGCACGGGGCGTGGCCTATATGGTCTCATGTGCCCCGTGAGCATATAGATTTATTGTGGCGAGAGTTCACGGTAAGTATATTTATTAAATTAATGTTAATGTTAAATATTGATCGGTAATAATATTTTTTTTTTGCAGGGTCATTATACATGGTCGGAGGACCAGACCACTTTTGTGGAGGCTGCATGGGAGCGTGTTGCCCGTGCTCGCTATAATGGGCTGCTTCAGCAAGGCCGTCAGACCGTGATGAGACAGCTGGGGGCCACACAGATAGGGCAGACTCGGGGACACGCCCCCGAGTGGATTCTTGGCCCTGTGTGGGACCAGCTCGTTGAGCGGTGGGATACTCCTGAGTGGCAGGAGATCTCCCGAACCGCGTCAAGAAACCGCACGGGGGCGCGCCACACTGGTGGCTCCATATCTTTTGTGGTGCATGAGCGTCGTATGATATGTATAATTTTCTTACTTTTAATTAAATTATATATTGTGTATAATGATACTAATGTATTTGTTTTCTAATGTAAGACGTGCGTGACAGAGGACGACACCGTCCAACACCCGTCGATGATGGAGGTGTTTGAGTGCACCCATCATCGTCGACGAGGAGCGGGGGACTACGTTGATAGCAGAGCCTCAATCATAATGGTAAGTATTTATATATGTCTATTTGATTTACACAATTTTTATTTATAGTTTATAGATATTTAAAATATAAACACGTGTAGGAAACTTATTCGAGGACTGTGATCGAGCGTGGAGGGACACCGGAGGAGTTCGACGCAAGAGCTTGGGTGGAGGCCGCAGGTGGATGGGAGCACAACCGTGTTTATGGTTTTGTAGACAGTGGCCATGCACGCGTCATACTCGGGCCACTTGGGGCATCGATCCCTCCGACTGCGGGTGAGCGGCCCTCGTCATCCCGAGCGCAGGACCAGAGCCGGATAGCGGCCATGGAGTTGGAGCTCACCCAACAGAGACAGACGATGGAGGAGCAGAGGCACGCGATGGAGGAGAGGATGCAAGAGCAGAGGCTGACGATGGAGGAGTAGATGCAGGAGTAGAGACGATCGAATGATGAGTTAGATCTAGAACATGCAGACACTCCTCAATCAGATTGCGTCTCAGTCCGGCCTTCTACCTATGATGTCGCAGCCGTCGTCCTCCTCGACCCAATCGACGCTCCCGACCGAGTCGTTGTCGACTCCACCGCCTCCACCGTCGCCACCGTCGTCGTGAGATTTTGATTGATTATATTTTATTTATATTTTGATACTTGATATAGATGATATTTTGATACTTGGATATATTTTGAAACTTGGATATATAGATGATATTTTGATAATTATTTGCCTCCGGTTTGAGGTTGAGATTGATGATATTTATGTAAAACTTGTATGTTTGGTTTCAAATGCATGTGTATGATATTTTCTGATTGTAATATGTGATTGAAAATAGGTTGTAGTCGATATATCATTGTATACATGAATTTATAAAATTTTTAGTTTTTTCAGTTACAGGATAACATCTTTAGCCACGGTTCATCCACGGTTAACCGTCACTAAGCCGTGGCTGAAAGCCTATCGTAAATGATTGATGGCCTCGACAGAACCAAATATCACGGTTGCTAATAATATCACCGACGACTGTGAACCGAGGCTGATGTGTTGGTATCATTGACAACGCCTAGAGCTGTCACTGATGATTTTAAATCAGCGACAGTCTACAAGGCTGTCGTTGATGATTATGTGTGACGATCGTGCGCGACTGTCACAAAATATCTGAGACGCGCACATCAGAGACGGTTTTTTGCCATGGTTTACACCGTCCGTGATATTCATCACCGACGGTTCAGCCACGGTATCAGCCGTCGCTGATGACCATAATTCTAGTAGTGTTTTGGACTTAATCACCTATATAAGTATAATGCCATATGATATCAATAAATAAATAAGATTTCGATAAGAATTAAAAATAATTAATAATTTTTCTCTTGATCAACAATATTTAATGCTGCATTGAAGAGTTTCAACTTGAATGACTCTTATCAAATTTGTAATACCAATTTTCGACGCCTCTATTTATGGCGTCGATTTTTAATGAAATAAAAAGGAAAATCAGCACCTCTGCTTATCGAATATATAATTTGATATTTTTTATTTGAATAGATATTCAAATTTTAGATATAATTGAAATTACGTCTTTTATTCAAGTTTGAGATTTTTAAAAATTCAATTTAATTTGAGTAAAATTTATTTAAAATTTTTAAATTGATTGGAATATATTAGTTTGCATGTATTATATATGTACATATTACATATAACTAATTTATTCAAATTTGCTAAATTATATTTATTCGAGATTTTAAATTTTTATTATAGAATGCAAACTTTATAACTAAAAAATTTAATAAAAATTTATCAATCAAAGTAAGTTGAAGAAAAAAAAACTAAAATTTAAGTAAATAATACAATAAAAATATATTAATTTGATTTGAAATATCAATTTTTTTAAAATACATATATGAACTTGATTAAAAAATTTTTTTTAGAAAAGATAATAAAAATAAAAATTAAATTAAATTAAAGATAATATGAACTAATACTATCAAAATAAAAAAATTAAAATAAAAAAATAAAAAGGAAAATAAATTAAATTAAATTAAATTAAATTAAATCATAGATAGTATTATAAATTTAGAAAATAATTTTTCAAGTATAAAGTAAAAAAAAGGAAAAAATGATACATAATATATAATAGAAATATATATATATATAAAATGATAAAAAATCATGTAATTATTTTTGGTGACAATAATTTAAAAAATATTGAATCAATTTAAAATTTTGATTACATTCAAATCAAATCTAATTAAAATTGAGATTTAGATAACCTCATGTATTTTAAAATTTGAATTTTTGAATTTTTTATTGTAATAAGTGGAATTGAATAAAACCTTAATAAATTAATTAAATTATAAAATTTCAAATTTTAATAGGTAATAAATAAAATATAATAATATTGTTAAATATTTATTAAAATAATATAATTTAATATTACCAAAATAAAAAATAAAATAAAATTTGAAATCATAATTTTGATATATAAAATATAATAAGAATTAAAAATATAAAAAAAGTAAAATATTTTTTTTTAAAAAAACATATTTTTCTTTCTTAAAAAAAAGATAGAATAAAAAATATATAAAATTAAAAATCAAAATAATTTGAATAAGAAAAACAAATAAAATAATTAATATTAAAAAAAAGAAAAAGTAGTAGAAGAAAGGGCAATACTACCCTTTGTGCTTTTTTTTAATAAAAAAAAGAAAAAAATGGGCGCTGCCCTTTTCTTATAAAAAAAAATGAAAAAAAAATGTGGAATGCGAGAGAGCTCCTGCGTACAGATCACGTCTCGAAACTTCCCTGGAGTTGATATAATATATAATTTGCTGCATGCATGACTCTTGTTTTGTATATTAGGATATATTATAGGGCATATTTCAATTTTAGCATGTGACTTTGGGCTTTTGTTGTATTTTACCATTTGCTATTGCTTGGGTGTTTATTCAATTGTATATTATTCTTGCATGGAGTTTGAGTGATGCTGTCTGATTCGACCCGATGTATTTTCTAATCAGGTGCAATTGCAACGGGAGGCGAGGGGAGAGGAGAGGGAGGGGGACGAATTGCAAAAGATATTCTGACGCTCAAGTCAGAATATGTTCGAGATGGAGAGTGATATAAATTAGTATCTAAGATATCTGAAACATGTCATCTGTATATGCAGTATGAAGGGTGATTGGCGATGGGGCGTCCCATAATCTCGTAGGAATATTACTTAGAATGAGTCGAGATTAATCTCAAAAATATTGGACTCGTAATGACAAACCTCTTACAATTAATGACGTGGATGTCTTTGTATGATCGTATAAAGCTCTCGAGCCTAGCCATTCGGCTTAAGTTGAATATGAGTGCGTACATTTTTTGATCTAATCCGATCAAGTCTAAAAGTATTAATCCAATTCATATACTATACCTCTCAATTGTTATTTGAAATGTGGCATGAGAATTTGGCCCCCACATGTTGAGGTATGCGGGGCCAGGGTAATATATAATTATCAGATTAATTAACGACTCCATTGGTTAGGAAGAAATTCAAATTTGAGTCTTGATTTCAAATTGTGTTTACATATTTGGTGATGTTTTTTAACTTTCAAGTTCTATTATGAGAAATTTTAAATTAAATTGAAATAATAAATTCAAGAGGTTAGGAGCTAAAGCAATACCTTTTACTTTTATTAGGAATGTGCATGAATACGAGGTAGATTCAAAACCGATTAAAATTTATCCGATTGAGTAGATTTCGAGTAAACCTGTGATATAAAAATTAAGGAACTGATTAAAATCGGTTTTGATTTCCTGATCCAATAAATCGAGTATTCAAAATTGAAAACGAAATCGATACCCGAAACTTGTATCTCAGAACCTATAAATAAATAGATTCTAACAGAGTGTTCGGAATCGGTACTACTATAGGTTTCAGGTAG
The DNA here is from genome assembly GCA_034359265.1 of Canna indica. Lineage (NCBI taxonomy): Eukaryota > Viridiplantae > Streptophyta > Magnoliopsida > Zingiberales > Cannaceae > Canna > Canna indica. Next base: position 68,481,024 of record CP136894.1, on the reverse strand, counting down.
GATATGTTTTAGGTCTCAATAGAATATGGTCCGATTTCAAAACTTAGGAACCAATTGTGTGCATGTCAAGTAGGATCCAGATATGAGAAATACATGGTACTCAGATTTGATCATCCCTATAATAAAAAAATTAGAGTGGAATAGAAGAAAAATCAGGGGTTAAACTGAAATTTAGACTTAAATTAGAAAGTAAGTGAACCATTTGAACGTGACATGTGTCGTATTCACACATTCACCAAGATGGATAAATTGGTCATCATATTTTATCTTTTAAGGCACGTGAATATAATCAATTTCCATATTTAGATTACGTGGTAACCTTGGATAAAATAATAATGTTGGTCCAATGCCTTGTATTACAGGAGCAATTATTAGTGCAAGAATTGGATCTAATACAAGAGCAAGTGGGGATAAATAATGTCTGGTTGCTTGAGTGCTTATGTTCTTGACTAAAGTCGGGAGTGATGCATACATTCGTGTCTACTCGATCCAGCATGACACTACTAGAAATATATTTTTCAGCTACGGCTATCAGCTACGGCTATCAGCAACGGCCGCTCGAGCTGTTGCAGATATATTATCACATTAGCAACGACTTAGTAATGGTTACGACATCCATCACTCTTGAGCCGATCGCGCGCTCGCGGCGTGAAAATAAAATACTTATTAGCAACGGCATTCTAACGAACGAGTGAGCCTTTGCTGATAAGTTTATATAGGTCGACGGATCGCGCCCGCCCCTTCCTTCTTCTTCTTCCTCTTCCTGTTGTTGCCGCCACTGCTGATCCTTGCTGCCTGTCATTGTCGCCCGCCGTCCTCGACCGCCGAAGCCATTCACCGCCGTCGCCCATCGTCGTCGCTTGCTCCAGGTAAGTCGCGCGCCGTAATGACTCTCCATTTACTATAGAACTGATCGTAGCATTGTCCAGTGTCCAGTGTCCAGTGTCCAGCGCTGGAGTCTGGAAATAGGGTTTAATTTTAATTAGTGTTTAATTTTTAGATTAGTTAGGGTTTAATTAGTTCATTATTTGTTTAGATTAGTTAGGGTTTAGATTAATTTTTAGACTAATGTTATGTTTTAGATTAATGTATAGATTAATGCAATTTTAATTAGTTAATTAAAATAAATGCTATGTTTCCTGGCAGAGGTACAATGGTCAACTAGGGCAGGCCCGGTCCCAAGCGATGGCCCGAGTTAGGACCACAAACATCGCGGAGACTCGTGGATACGGTTTCGATTGGATTACTCCAGATATATGGGACCAGCTTGTGGCATTATGGTCAATGGATCGATGGCAGGAGATTTTTAGGACTGCAGCTAGAAATCGCATGTCGGGGGGAGGAGCGCGTCACACTAGCGGCTCTATTTTATTTGCAGTGCACGCAAGTCGTATGGTAAGTATTATACCTTACTTTTAATTGTATATTTTATTTGTTACTCTGTGTACTAATTAATGTATTTTGTTTTGTAAATGTAGACGACGGGACTGCCCAACGACCCTCCCCGATGGAGGTGTTTGAGCGGACTCACCGTCGAGTACATGGGACGGGGGAGTACATTGACAACCGTGTTGCAATCACTATGATAAGTATATTTGTTTAAATTATTCATTATTTATTTATAATTTAAGTTTTAGAAAAAATATGAAACAAAAAATCAAACTCGAGTAGGAGACCTAGCTACACTCAGACGGTGATGCAGCGCAAGGGCACCCCCTAAGGACTTTGACGTAGGAGAGTGGGTCGAGGCTGCAGGTGGCTGGGACCACGGCCGCGTATATGGCTTTGCAGATAGTGGTCATGCGCAAGCCGTGCTAGGGCCACTTAGGGCACTGACCCCTCAGGTTGCTGGTGAGCGGCCGTCCACCTCCAGGACTAGTTATGATCAGAGTAGCAGGATAAGGACACTGGAGAAGACGGTCGCGCATCAGAGTGAGATGATGGAGCGTCAAACACTACTAGAAAAATGGTCATCAGCAACGGCTGATGCCGTTGCTGAGCCGTTGCTGAAGGGAATCAGCAACGGCTGAGCCGTTGCTGAAGGGAATCAGCAACGGCTGAGCCGTTGCAATAAAGCCGTGACAGAAAGTCGCGTTGCTGATGACTTAGCAACGGATCAGCAACGGTCGCTCGGGCCATCGCTCTAAACATTATCAGCAACGGTCGCTGGGCCGTCGCTAAAAATATTTTCAGCAACGGTTTTACCACGAAACCGGAGCCGTTGCTGATAACATTAATAGCAACGGCCTCGAGTCCGTAGCAAAGCCGTTAGTAAAAACCCGTCGCTAAGCCGTTGCTGTAGGTCATCAGCAACGGTTGTCGATACACTTTTAGCAACGGCTTTCCCACGGACGGCCGTGGGAAAGCCGTTGCTGATGACCCATACCTGCAAACAGAAATATTTCAAATTTCTAATTTCCGTTGATACATTTATCTGATACATAACTCACACACCCATACCCTCATACACACATCACAAACATCTCATACACATTCATTCACACATCACAAACACACCAAGATATACATCAAAACAATTATATTTATATTCATAATTATCCACGATAGTATAAACACAATTCAAATGTAAAATTGAAGTATCAACATCTGAGTAACATAGTCAATATAAATTAAACAAGTTCAATATCTGAGTAACAAAGTCAATATAAACAAAATCTCACGATGACGATGGAGGATGGCCTGGATCATATGGCGGGGTCTGGAGTGCTTGAGTGTACACCGGCGTGGACTGACTCGAGGACGATGGATTAGATGATGCCGAAGAGATGCCTGCTTCGGGATGACCTGACATGTTGCGTAGCATAGATTGTATATCTGTCATCATCTGACTCTGGCGCTCCATCATCTCAGTCTGACGCGCGACCGTCTCCTCTAGAGTCCTTATTCTGTTACTATGATCATAACTGGATCTAGAGGTGGACGGCCGCTCACCAGCGACCGGAGGGGTCGGTGCCCCAAGTGGCCCTAGTACGGCTCGCGCATGACCACTATCTGCGAAGCCATATACGCGGCCATGGTCCCAGCCACCTGCGGCCTCGACCCACGATGCTGCGTCAAAGTCCTCGGGGGTACCCCCGCGCTGCACCACCGTCTGGCTGTAGGTCTCCTACTCGAGTTTGATTTTTTGTTTAATATTTATCATAAAACTTAAATTATAAATATATAATGAATAATTTAAACAAATATATAATTACCATAATGTATGCAGCGCGGTTGTGGATGTACTCCCCAGTCCCATGTGCTCGACGGTGAGTCCGCTCAAACACTGCCATCGGGGAGGGTCGCTGGACAGTCCCGTCATCCGACACCGTCGTCTACATTTACAAAACAAATACATTAATTAGTACACATAATAACAAATAAAATATATAATTAAAAGATATACTTACCATACGGTTTGCGTGCACTGCAAATGCAACAGAGCCGCCGGTGTGACGCGCTGCTCCTCCCGACATGCGATTTCTAGCCGCATTCCGAGAAACCTCCTGCCATCGATCCGTCGACCATATCCCCACGAGCTGGTCCCATATATCCGGAGTAATCCAACCGGGGCCGTATCCCCGAGTCTCCGCGATGTTAGTGGTCCCAGCTCGGGCCATCTCCTGGGACCGAGCTTGCCCCAGCTGCCCGTTGTACCTTGCCCGAGAAATAGCCTCCCAGGCAGCGTAAATGAAGGGCCTCTGGTCCTCGGCCCATGTATAGCGAGCCTGCAAAATAATAATATCAGTACCAATATTAATATATCATCATGCATGTAAAAAAAATAATAATACGTGCCTCAAACTCGCGCCATAACATGTCGACGTGCTCGCTAGGCACGTGAGACCACGTAGGCCATGCCCCGTGCATGTATCGTCGAATAGTAGAAGAAATGCTCCTCGGCACTTCTTCTTGCTGGAACCTGCACAACAAAAATAAATTTTAATATTATATTATGATATAATGAATTTGTAATGATTCATAATTCATGATATATTACGTACCGCTCCCCAATCACGCTAATCAATCTACGTGACTCTGTGGCTGGTGGAGGCTGCCACCTGTTCGGCCCGCGTGGCCGCCTACGTCTGGATGTACTAGCCTCGGCAGTATCATCGGAATGAGGATCAGCAACAGGAGGATCAGCAGCATGAGTAAGTGCTGGAGTCTCACCGATCGGAGACTCCGAAACTCTCCTGCGTCGATAACCACGACCAGACATATCTGTCGAACAGACATATAATCAGATTATTGTATAAATAGTAGAGATATATTTAATAAAATATATACTTTACAATTATTCTTCATCATCTGAATAATAGTCTTCGAATTCTTCTTCTTCTTCCTCTTCTTCCTCTTCTTCCTCTTCTTCATCTTCTTCATCTTCAGCTTCCTCAATTTCATGATCGTCATCATCAGCATATTCAACTTCTAATTGAATTGACGTTGTGTCTGCATCCTCGAGTATTGGAATAATACGATCCACAGCAGGAATATCTTCTTCTTGATAGAAACCAGGAGGATCATTTTCTCCTACTATCGGATCAATTTTTCCTCTACCTTTTGTCTTACAGACTACACGCCAATCTGCTCTATCTTTATTTCGAGCCGGATACTTCGCGTAATATACTTGTTCGGCTTGTGATGCCAATATAAAAGGCTCATTTGCTGCCAATTTCGATTTATAATTAACCTCAACAAGTTTGTATTTTGGATGAACTTTCATGCCCCTTTCTGTTGTATCGAACCAATGACATCTAAATAGGATCACTGATTTCAAGCCGAAGTAGTGCAACTCTATCACTTCTTCAATCAGTCCATAAAAATCCATATCACATTCAACATAGGTTGTCCCTTTCACGCAGACCCCAGCATTCATCGTCTTCTTTGCAAATGAATATTCAACCGTGTGAAATTTATACCCGTTAACAAAATATCCGCTATAGCACGACACAAGTCGCGACGGTCCACTAACAAACTCAAATATTTTTTCATCTATTTCAGCTCTGTGATCTTTGCTGTAAGTCTGAATCCAAGTAGGGAAATCACGATTCCGTAATCTCTCCAATTCTTGATCGTTGTGAATAGAGTATTTTTGCACCATCTCAATGTCAAATATTTCAATGAATTGTTCAATCTCTGGACAATTGAGTAATACATACAAGTGTGCCAAATGATACTCTTCATCGCTTAAGTGTCGAGATGGACGAGAACCAAAAGCACGACCAGAGTGACAAAATATATTTAAACGTCCATCTGAATGTCGAACACCCCCATCGTCGTTACGTGGAAGACGATCAAATCTTGTCTGTACTGTCGATTCAAAGTAAAATGAGCAGAATGTTGAAATTTCTTGGATGATATACGATTCAGATATTGATCCTTCAACAGCTGCGGTGTTCTTTACTTTTTTCTTCAGACGATTCATGTATCTTTCAAATAAGTACATCCAACGATATTGAACGGGGCCACCAACTCGTGCCTCGTATGCCAAGTGTATCGGTAGATGCTCCATCGAGTCAAAAAATGCAGGAGGGAAAAACTGCTCCAGCTTGCATATGATTTCAACAATATTATTTTCAAGTGTTGACATATCTTCGACTCGAAGGACATTTGCACAGATGCTTCTAAAAAACATACTTAATTCAGTCAACGGACCCCAAATATTATCAGGTAGAAGATCTCGAAATGCGATCGGAAGTAATCTCTGCATGAATACATGACAATCATGGCTCTTCATCCCTGATATTTTGCAATCATCGACGTTCACACATCGAGATAAGTTTGAAGCATATCCATCGGGTAATCTGAGTTCTTTTACCCATTGACAAACATCTTTGATCTGTTGTTTATTTAACACATATAGGGCCTTCGGTTTCAGATATCGTCCGTTGACCTCTTGTAACTCCAACTCTGGTATTTTACAAAGTATTTTCAGATCATGTCGGGCTTTGACATTATCTTTAGTTTTTCCAGAAATATCCATCACAGTGTTGAAAATATTATCAAACACATTTTTTTCAATGTGCATGACATCTAAATTATGTCGAATCAATAATGAACTCCAATAGGGCAATTCCCAAAAGATACTTTTTTTCACCCAGTTGTGTGTTTGGCCAAAACCTGACACTCTTTCATTGCGACCAAATACTATATCTGGAAGTGCTGAAACACGTGCTAACATTTGTTCACCAGACAACATCGGTGGTGGCCCATCTCTTTCGACTCTGCCCTTAGTAAATTTATTACGATTCCTTCGATACTGGTGATGAACCGGTAGGAATCGACGATGACAATCAAAGAATGAGATTTTTCGTCCGTTCTGAAGACTGATTGATTTAGAGTGTTCCATACAATACGGGCAAGAGAGTCGGCCGTGAGTGCTCCAACCCGACAACATGCCGTACGCGGGGAAATCATTGATTGTCCACAAGACCGCGGCCTTTAAATTGAAGTTTTGCTTCCGATGACAATCATAAGTGACAGCTCCCTCAGTCCACAATGTTTTCAATTCATCTATCAAGGGTCTGAGAAATATGTCAATTTCTTTTCGCGGGCCCTTAGGACCCGGAATAATCATCGAAAGATAAATAAATTCATCTTTCATGCACATTGACGGTGGCAAATTATAAACTGTCAACAGCACTGGCCAAACTGAATAAGGAGTTGCAGAATGCCCAAACGGATTAAAACCATCTGTGCACAATCCCAATCTGATATTTCTAGTATCCATAGCAAATGAAGGATAACATGTATCCAAATGTTTCCATGCTTCACTGTCAGATGGATGAGTCATTACTGTATCATCACGACTTCTTGCATGCCAACTCATGTAGGGGGCTGTCTTTTCCGACATGAATAATCTTTGAAGCCTCGGTGTTAGTGGAAAATACCGAAGCACCTTAAACGGGATATTTTTCTGTCGGACCGATTTCTTCTCCTTGTAACGAGGGTGTTGACATACAGGGCATTTATCCAACTGCACATTTTCTTTATAATATAAAATGCAGTTATTTTGGCACGCGTGTATTTTTTCGTACCCAAGCCCCAATTTTCTCATTAGCTTTTTAGTCTTATAAAAAGTAGGCTCAAACTTGTTATCAGTAGGCAGCATTCCATTAATCAATCCAGCAATCCGATCATACGCAACTCCGCTGATATTACAATCGGCCTTGATGTTTAAGAGCTGTGTCATTGCTGAAAACCTAGTGTATTTAGGACAATTCTCATACAAAGGTTCATCGGCAGCTTTCAACATCTCGTAAAATTCTGCAGCTTCTTTATTCGGTAATTCAATCTCTACCGCAGCCCCTACTTCTGTGATATCAACCGCTGTAGTATCTGGTGGGACTGATGTCTGAAGAACTGGCCGATCAACATTATCATTCAGGGGAATTGACCCCCAAGACTATCAAGTATCATAGTTCTATAAGGATTACATTGACCGGATGAAGAAGCACCAGCAGAGGAAGATTCACCATATGTCTGAACGACAGGATTGCTCGACGTCCCGACTTCGCGTGACTCCCCGTGACAAGTCCATAGAAAATATCTTGGTGTAAATCCTTTGGTATATAGATGCAGAGTGACAGTCTCCCGATCCAAAAATCGGCCATTCGAACAAATGCGGCACGGACATCGGATTTGATCACCCATGCTAACGAAATTCCGATTCGAATAGGCGAAATTTAGGAAGTACATTACGCCTAATCGAAACTCATTCGTTAAAGCTCCATGATCAAAACGTCGGTACATCCAACTTCGATCAGCCGACATGATTCTGTCAATCAATGACAATTTCTTTGGTTAATGTCTTTAGGTGAGATGGTCCTATTCCATTCGGGATTTATGTTATTCGTACTGCACTTACGTTTTTATTTTAACTGTTAACTAATTATTCTAAATTTCGACAGCATCTCCCTACAGTTCTCCGAATACGCATATCATCTGGGCGCGTATCGGAGAACAAGAGAGATGTTGCCGAAATTTAGAATAATTAGTTAACAGTTAAAATAAAAACGTAAGTGCAGTACAAATAACTATATTCCCAAATTATCCAATCAGGGACAATTCAAGAATTGTACGTCGTATAAAAGATCATCTACTTCTTTTACACGAACATACAATCCCCGAACGGATCTAAGGTTTTGCTAAATCATATCCGACTGATCGATGCGTACGTGAAACATATCAACTCGTCGGATGGATGATTATTTTCTAAATGTTTTGAGACAGTTCGAGTCCATATTGGACGATTTCGGCGCGCGTCCGAAGTGGACGATTCCGGCGCGAGTCCGAATTGGACGATTCCGGCGCGCGTCCGAAGTGGACGATTCCGGCGCGCGTCCGAATTGGACGATTCCGGCGCGCGTCCGAAGTGGACGATTCCGGCGCGAGTCCGAATTGGACGATTCCGGCGCGAGTCCGAATTGGACGATTCCGGCGCGAGTCTGAATTGGACGATTCCGGCGCGTGTCCGAAATTAATCTAAACCCTAATAATTAATCTAACAAATTAAACAATTAATCTAAACAATTAATTAACATTTATAAAATAATTAATTAACAATTTCAAAAACAATATATATATATATATTCCGGCGCCGGAGTCCACCCTCCGGCGCCGGCGTACAGTGGCCGGACACACTGTCCGGCCACTGTAGAAGGTCCGGCGGCGGCCATAGGCCGACCGCCGCCGGCCGAAACCCTAGAAATAGGGTTTCGGTCGGATTTTAACATCTCCGGCCGAAACCGTATAGGCCGGCCGATCAACATACCGGCAGCAGCGGCAGCGGCGCGTCGGCGAGAGGCGTCGGCGAGAGGCGTCGGCGTCGGCAGCAACGGCAGCAGCGGCGAAGTTCTCGGCAGGAGGCGGCGGCGGCAGCAGCGGGAGGAAGAAGGGTCGGGCGCGAGAGCGTGCCCTATATAAACTTATCAGCAACGGCTCACTCTCCCGTTAGAAAGCCGTTGCTGATAAGTTATCATCAGCAACGGCTCACTTATCCGTTAGAAAGCCGTTGCTGAAAATTAAAAAATCAGCAACGGCTAGCCTTTCCGTCCGAAAGCCGTTGCTGATAATTAAAATAATCAGCAACGGCTCGGTTTTTCGTTAGAACGCCGTTGCAGATACAGATATCTGCAACGGCTCGGGCGGCCGTAAGAATGCCGTTGCAAATAGCAACGGCTTGAGCGGCCGTTGCTGATAGCCGTTGCTGAAGTCCAAGTTTCTAGTAGTGAAAGTCAGATGATAACTGAGATCCATGCTATGCTACACAACATCTCAGGTCATACCGGAGCAGACATCCCTTCGGCATCTTCAGATCCATCGTCCCCGAGTCAGTCCACGCCGGTGTACACCTAAGCACTCTAGACCCTGCCATATTATGATCCAGACCTTTCTCCACCATCGTCGTGAGATTTATTATTTTGTTTAGATATTGACTTTGTTACTTGGATACTATACTTGATTGACTTATTTTGTTTGGATATTGATACGATAGTTTTGAATTTGAATAGTATTTATATGATTGTGGATAATTATAAATATAAGTATAACTGTTTTGATGTATATCTTGGTGTATCTGTGATGTGTATGTGAATGGATGTGTGTATGGGTGTGTGAGTTATGTATCAGGTTAAATGTATCAATGTATTAATGAAAATTAGAAATTTTAAAATTTTCCAGTTACATGCTAACATCATGAGCAACGGTTTTCCGTTGGAAAACCGTTACTGAAAGTGTATCGTATTTTCTAGGCCGCAACCTCAAAGCCATTGTTGATGACCTATAACAATAGCTTAGCAACGGGCTTTCACTAACGGCCTTGCTACGACCGCAGGGCCGTTGCTGATGTACATATCTACAACGACCCCGCAGCCATGGCCGAACCGTTGCTGATAATGTTATTAGTAATGGCCGCTCGGGCCATTGCTGATCCGTTGCTATGTTATTAGCAACATGTGTTTCTGCCACGGCTGCATTGCAACGGGCCGGGCCGTTGCAAGCTGTTGCTGATGGCATTCAGCAACGGCTCAGCAACGAATGAAGCCGTTGCTGTGCTTGTTATTCCAGTAGTGTGACTTCAATGGTGACATGTAAAAACACTTCGACGCTTAAGTGAGAGAGAATCTAATGTGATGAGTATGCATTTGAAATCGAGAGTATACTTGATGTGTGTCATGTTTGTTTTATGAGGCAGGTCAAAGATGCTTTAACGATGATGTCTCATAGGATCTCGCAAGGATATGCTTGGAATGAGTCGAAGTTTATTCCGGAGATGACGATCTCATTACTATTGAATCCCAAGTAATTAATGAAGCACGTTGATATCCTTGTTTGGTCGAGCCCCGCTAGATCAAGTTGTGATTGGCTAGATCTGAGTCTGGTTCATGAGTGTGACTGTGTGTGCGCATCCGAGTCTTGTCCGATTTGACCCAAAGAGCTAGTCCAGTCCAACTTATAACATAAGAAATTTTTATGATAAATATGGAAAAAAACCTAAAAAATAAAGTCGGATTAAGGTAAAATTAACCTGATCTAACTCGATCCGATTAGCTAACTAATTATTTTCATATTTTTTTAAATACATATATTTTTATTTTCCACAATGCTTATTTGTTTCTTATTATGATGCTTAATTGATTGCTAAAATTAATTAACTCCTCCTGGTTATGCAGTTCTATTTCTTGTGGCTTTGGATATCTCTAAAATAATAGCAATATTTCTATCTTAATTAATAGTTGTTTGTGCATTGAATGCAATCTCCGACTTCAAACTCCTTCAAGATGATGATGAACTCTTCACAAGGCTTCCATGTAAACTTGCCTTTAATGGCATTGATATATCTTAAAAGAAAGGCAAATGATCTTGCTTCTAAAAGTTTGCTTTCTTAAAAAAAAACCCTAATGTAGCTAAATCTTTTCAAGTATGGCTATTAATTAATTAGGCTAATTCAAATAAGCACATATGACAGAAATTAACTTTATTACGAAGGAATCCTATTTAAATCTTTGACTGGCTAAAAGGCACTTGAATATTATCACCATTGGATAAAAAGATTTTGCATTAAGGGTGCATATTTAATTGATTTTATATTAGAACATCACTTGATGTTTGACTTAAATTTAGAAATCATAACTCAATTTACTTCCATAAGCAATTAAGGTAAATTTTGTTTTGTTTAACTTTGTTGTAATGCAACTCTTTCTTTGAAATGAGTACAAGTGAAACACTTGTGCACCTTAAATTAATTTTTTGTTAAATTAGAGATACTAATTATAAATTTATAAGAATTACCTCAAAATAAATTACCAGAGGTATTAAAAAAGACAAAAAAATTGTCTCTTTAAGTACTTGGGGAGACAATTATAATATGCTTCTTAAAATTTAACTCTATATATTTGGAAGGCAATTAGTTTAAATGCTTGGCTTTTGAGAAGAGTACATGTGAACTACTTGAGGAGGTATATATTTATATATTAAACAAACTATATTATTATGCCAAACCCATTTTTGGGAGCTTGTTAGAGAACAGATAAGCAATAGCAATGATTATTTCTGCATCTTAATTATTTGTTGATTTGTTTCCATCTCTTCTTTTATTAACAATCTAACAAGCATTTGTCTTATTTTTAAGCTTCTAATAGCCCCAAAGTACCCAGGAAAATTTTAGAAAATAAAAAAGGAAATTAGATGGACTAGATAGACAAAATTACTATTTTTTCTTCCTCCAACAAAAAAAATCTAAGCTTGGATAACAGATGAATAATTAATTAAGCATTCTGTTGCTCAATAATATCATGCAACCAATTATAATTCTAATTATTTGCTTAAATATAAGATTTCTCCAATGTACTTAAAAAATAATTAAAGGGTGTTTGTGATACCATTCTTTGTTCTCAGCATCCTCTCTTTTGTTGGCTTTGTTGGCCAATGGAGAAGACAAAACTCTGCATCTTTTTGAGTTGTTGATATCATTCATTCACGTATCATTTCTAACAATCAAATTACAATTGTTTCTTTTTCTAACTACGTCAATTTGATAGCCAAATGTGAGTAGCACTTGTAGTGGTAAATCTTGAATAATTTTTAGAAATTTAAGGTTCAACCCAGTATATACTATTTTTGCTTTAAAAAAAAAACTTCATCAATTTGATGTGTTGCTACAGAAGTTCAGATTATACACTGCATCCATGTACATCTTCCCAGCATCCGTCCTTTTGTGATGTCATGGAATCCCAAAGGCCAATTTGCCTCCTCACAGCAGGAGCAGCAGCCAATGGCTGCTTGACACATCAACATGTGAGACAAACCAGCCCAAAAATTCGAGAGTACAAAGAGCAATAAAACAATGGAAGTAAACAGTAGTTGATCGCATCAACAAGAGAGGAAGAACACAAGAGTGATTCCATCCAATGCCAACCACTGCTGCTGCTGTCAAGTTGTCAGATTGCATGTCCTAACGCCATTTTTACTGCTACAAGATTCTCATTTGATTGAAGGAGCCCCATCAAGAAAAGCCTAAAGTTAGGGCACAAGCACAAGCCTAGAAATAAGCAAGAAGATGGACGAATAGGCTTCTAATAGGTTGAGGTCCATTGCAGTGAAACAAGTGAAAGAACAGGTTCCTTCTTTGATTGAATCAACAAGAGCACAAGTTCTGTGGAGAGATGGACAGAACTCCATCTAGTGATTGGTTGGGTGACTGAATAAAAAACTGAGAAATTTAGGTAACAAGATTATTGTAATGTTGTGGTCATTGTTGGCTTTTGAGAGAGAGATTAATTTAATGGAGAGAGTTAAACTAATGAGTAGGTGTTGGAACAAGTATAAGCTTTGGGATTTAGCCTAGAAAACTAAGGAAACAGCTCCATGATGACATTGTTCTCCAGTCTGTCTTTATAAAGGAAGAAGGCAACAGGGAGAACTTTTCACTTGAATTGGTTGGGAGGCCACAAGCTCCACTAAGAGCCAATCATAGCAGGCTTCTCCTCTTTTCTCTTTCCTCCTCCTCCCTTGAAGCCTTCAGATCTTAGAAAAGGCGACAGAATAAAGAATCCAAGGGAGAAAGGAGAGGTGGAAAAGGATTGATAGGTTTGGATTCATAGATCCACTTCCTCCCTCCTTTGTCCTTGCAAAGGCCTCCAAGGCAGGGAAAGGAAGAAAGGTCGAATCTTTGCCTCTTTTTCTGCTTCTTCTCTTGGGTTTCACTTCTTCTCCTGCTTTCCCTTTCTCGATTCTTCCTCTGCTGGGTGGGTGCTTGTGCGTGTCTCTTGCGAGTCTCGATCTATCTGCTAACCGTTGAGTAACCCCTGCTCACCGAGTTCTTCTGAATTCTTTTGTTGGGAGGTTTTCGGCTTGTTTTTGTTCGCGAATTCTTGTTCAAGTTGGAATTTTGCTGCGAAGGGAGGGCGTTTGGGAGCTCCAGATGATGATAAGATCTTGGACGGATGTTCTTCCTCAGAAGGAAGCGGCCACGCACTCCTTCGCCTCGAGCTGGTTCGGCGGCCAGGAGAGCAGCGGCGGCGGGAGCGGGAGTTGGACCGCGGACGAGAACAAGCTCTTCGAGGATGCCCTAGCGAAGTTCGACGGAGACACCCCGGAGCGATGGGAAAAGGTGGCGGCTTTGATCCCCGGGAAGACCGTGGGGGATGTGATTAGCCATTACCGGGAATTGGTTGATGACGTGACCGACATAGAAGCCGGACGGGTTCCCTGCCCTCTGTACTACGGGTCTTCATCTTTTACACTGGACTGGGAGAATAATTACGACTGCGAAGGATGGAAGAACTCGTACTGCGTCGGCGGCAAGCGATCTGGCGCCAGGGCATCAGATCATGAGAGGAAGAAAGGAGTCCCTTGGACTGAAGAGGAGCACAAGTAAGCTCAAATTCTTCCTTGTTCACATCTCAATTTCATCTTCTTCACCTGTTTCATGGATCTTGAAATTTAGCACACAACTCGTTCGATTAAATGCTTTTACTATCAAGTCCATAGTCTTGAAAAGTGGAACAAATCTTCAAACTTTATACCATCGCAAAGTAATCAATAACCAATGCATTATGCACCACTATTTGACCATCAAATTGTTCTTGGTATTCATATGGAATCTTTGTGGATGATGCAAGCTTTATGTTAAAATTTCAGGTTATTTTTGCTTGGCTTGAAAAAGTATGGCAAGGGAGACTGGAGAAACATATCTAGAAATTTTGTGATCACCAGAACCCCCACTCAAGTTGCTAGCCATGCACAGAAGTACTTCATCAGGCTCAATTCCGGCAGCAAAGACAAGAGAAGGTCCAGCATCCATGACATTACTACTGTGGATTTGCGAGATAACAATAGGCCTCCCTCACCATCATCCCAGCCATCTACCATCACCACACAATCAAGTTTAGCCATGACACCGACACTCTCAGGCCAGTTCTCCGCAATAGTAGACTCTGATCAGCTCAGCGAAGTAGCCAGTGTCTTCAATCCATCATCACATGCCAATCAATTCGCGCAACACCAATTTGGAATAACTCATTATCCGATGAACCTACAGCCTCAAAATTCACAGAATGGAAAATGCAATGAGTTGCCGTCCCTGGTGGATGACATGCTAGTGAATATGGCATCCTCTCAATAGGTGCTTCCGCCACTTGGAAGCTTGAATGCTGATGAAGGTGGATGGAGATGTGGAAGCTTCCCAACTTGCACATGTAGTATTATAGTTGAAGCTAATAATTCTTTCTTCTCCTTATATAATGCCATTTTTACAGAATGGAACTCAGTGGTGTGAATTGAGCAACACAATATCTTGGTGGCAACATCTTAATTATCATGAGAATGCTTATGTTGGCATTGGATCAGTAATTATACGTCATTTGGTTTCTCCAGTTTGGTGATTGCTTTAATTATGTGGATATTTATCAGGGAAGGAACAATGGCTTCCTTTTGTTACCAGAGGAGTGGAAAGTACATTTATGTGTAGTAAGAGTATTGTAGTGCAACTTTGCAATGGTCATGGCTCATTGACTCTTGCTTCTTGTCTTTGTAAGTTTAGTTTTCTAGCCTCTTCTTATGGTGGAAGGCTTAGTTGGGATTTGATTTGTTGCATTTAATGAATTGTTCATCTTCTTTTGGAATTAGCTAATTGATGAATTTCATACTATTGTCAATTCTTTGCTTGCAAAAACCTTGATTTTCAGTTCCGTCCGGACCCGTCACCTTAGCTTAGGTGCAACCTTAATGGGTCAGACCTGCACCCGGGTCTCACCAGCCGCCTCAGGTTCAATCGCGCCCTACTTATTAAGTTAAGGAATCAGGTACATGGATGGACAAATCTTGGATTATGCAAGTTGGTGGTCGAATCCATCTCATTCTTTGCTGAAACCTAATATTAGTTTCTGCTACTTCTGGTTGTGGTCTGCACTCTGCAGAGATGTTGCTCAGAAAGTCAACTTCATATAGTTGAGAGTTGAGAGTTGAATAGTTTAGTATCCCTTGTCTGACTGTGTAGGTGATTTAAATCATAACTGCAACTGAGTCTGCATTCAGCTGCATCAGACCAGATGAACAAACATCACATAAACCCAGGTTGCGCATGATGCGCTTGTCCTAATGTCCCATCTCAGCACTACACTGCAAGTTCACCCCATTATGATGTAGACGGTGATGGAGATTGATATTTTAAATGCTGTTTTTGACAATATGAATGGAACACCTCAACTAGAAGTAGAGGTGGCAATGGACCGGGCCCGCCCATGGACGGGACGGGCCCGGCCCGTTTGTGCCCCAGGGGCGGGCTAGGCTCACCCCTAGGCACGTGGGCTGTGCCAGACATGGCACGCGGGCCAAGCAAGGCACGCGCACCGTGCTGCCCGAGCATGGCACGTGTGCTATGCTGGCCCGGTCAAAGCTAGGTCTAACGCGCGTTAGAATTGGGCTAGACCTAGGTCTGGCCTAGGCCTGACTGAGCCCGACCCAGGCCTGGCTCGAGTCTGGTCGAGTTAGACCTGATTATTTTTTTTTAAAAAAAATATTAATTTTTAAAATTTTGAAAGTCTCGGGCTGGCTCGAGCCCAAAGGGGCGGGCTCAAGCCCGGGCTGGGCCTACCCCTTGAACTGTCGAGCCGTGCCTGGCACGACCCGGTCAACACTCCGGTCGTGCCTACTCGGGCCTGGACCGGCCCAGGCACGACCCATTGCCACCTCTAACTAGAAGCAATATTTTAAAAGACAAAACAGATCAACCAAGAACTAGTTTCGAATTCAATCCAAAATTTCCCTAATATTCGAATTGGTTGAGATCCAATTTAGAATCTGTCCACCAGTTGAGAATCAACCAAAATTTATTGTAGAAAGTAAATTCTTAAGGAAAAAAAAGAAATTATGATGACCGCATTTGTTATTATATAATGCGTTTAATCATAGGGGTGTAATCGAGCCGAGCCGAGTCGAGTTTGCTTGTGCTCGAGCTCAGCTCGTTTAAGAAATGTCAAGCTCGAGCTCGATCGAGCTTCAATCTCTAGGCTCGAGCTCGGCTCGTTTACATCTGGTTTCTAAAATTTTGAATTTGTTTCATATTTAATAAATTTTAATTGTTTCTATATATTTTATTCACATGAAAAATGATTAATTCGTCGCACGTGGGCCTCAAGCCACAAGCGATGTTGTAATAGCCATGCTCGACTCGGGCCGCCGAATCTGTTCCGGGTCAGCCCTTTTACAGCTCCCCGCGATACCAACAAACGTCACCCGCCGTCGGAGCTGCAATGGGCCTTCTAACGCTTTACGCATGGCCGAACCCCGTTTCAGGCACCTCCGCCTCTCCTCCTCACCCTTCGCCAAGCTCGTCTCCGATCCCACCCCGAGCTCCCCATCAATATCCAAGCAAGAATTCATCCACCTCTGCTCCAGTGGCCGTCTCCGACAGGCCCTGCGAGGCTTCCTGCCCCAGCTATGGTCCGACCCAAACCTCTTCTCCCACCCCCTCAACGCCTGCTGCCTCCCCCAGCAGTCACTTCGCCAAGGCCAGGAGCTGCACGCTCTCATCATCGCCGCAGGCGCCGCTTCCGACCGCTTCACCGCCAACCACCTCCTCAACATGTACTCCAAGCTTGGCCAGGTGCGCGCCGCCCGGACCCTGTTCGATGCTATGCCTAGGAGAAATGTCATGTCGTTCAACATACTCATCGGCGGCCTCATCCAGAATGGGGACATCCACGCCGCTCGCAAACTGTTCGATGACATGCCCGTGAGGAATGTCGCCAGTTGGAACGCCATGATCACCGGGCTCGCTCACTTTGAGTTGGATGAAGAAGGGATGGAGTTCTTCCTAAGGATGAGGAAAGAGGGAATGCAACCTGACGAGTTCGGTCTTGGCAGTGCCTTGAGATGTTGTGCTGGCTTAAAAGATATTGGTTCAGGCCGCCAAATCCATGCTTATATAGTTCGGAATGGGTTTGAGCGTGATATGTGCGTCGGGAGCTCTTTAGCTCACATGTACATGAGGAGCGGTCATCTTGCAGATGGAGAGAGAGTTCTGAAAGAGTTGCCTGTCCTTAACGTAGTGTCGTGCAATACTGTGATTGCAGGAAGAGCGCAAAACGGGGACTCTGAAGGTGCTCTCCACCATTTCTGCTTGATGAAGGCTGTAGGATTGGCACCGGACCATGTTACCTTTGTCAGTGTGATTAGTGCATGCTCAGACTTGGCTTCCCTCGGGCAGGGGCGGCAAATCCATGCACAAGCTGTCAAAGTTGGCGTTGATTCAGTGGTGCCAGTGAGGAGTTCGCTTATAAGCATGTACTCCAAATGCGGTTACTTAGATGGTTCTGCTAAGATATTCTCTGAATCTGATGAACTAGATCTCGTGCTTTGGAGCTCCATGATTGCAGCTTATGGTTTCCACGGACAAGGAGAGGAGGCGATCCAGCTGTTTGACCAGATGATCAGAGAAGGGGTTGATCCCAGTGAGGTCACATTCTTAAGCTTGTTGTATGCTTGCAGCCATAGTGGCTTGAAGGACAAAGGCAAAGCATATTTTGAGCTCATGACGCAAAAATATGGATTCAAGCCTACTCTACTGCACTACACTTGCATGGTGGATCTTCTTGGACGATCAGGATGTCTGGACGAGGCTGAATCACTAATCAGTTCTTTGCCCATGCCAGCTGATGGTATCATTTGGAAGACCTTGTTGTCTGCCTGTAAAACCCACAAGAACATGGAGATGGCAGAGAGGGTGGCAGAGCATGTTCTGAGATTGGACCCTCAGGATTCTGCTTCTTACGTGCTCCTATCAAATATACAAGCTACCACTTCTAGATGGGCTGATGTTTCTGAGTTAAGGAGATCAATGAAGGAGAAGCGAGTGAGGAAGGAGCCTGGAATCAGCTGGGTGGAACACAAAGGCCAGGTGTACCAGTTCTCGATGGGTTGTAGGTCAAATCCAAGGCAAAGGGAGATAGATCAACTGCTAAAAGAACTGTTTGGCAGAATGAGGGAGTCTGGATATTTACCAGACACTAGCACAGTCTTCCATGACATGGAGGAAGAGGAAAAGGAGACCACTTTGGCTCACCACAGTGAGAAGTTGGCCATTGCATTTGCCATTTTAAGCTTTCCTGCTGGAGTTCCAATTCAAATAATGAAAAACCTACGTGTCTGCAATGATTGTCATGTAGCAATTAAGTACATATCCAGCATTGCAGAGAGAGAAATTGTGGTAAGGGATGTTACTAGATTCCATCATTTCAGAGATGGGAAATGCTCCTGCAAAGATTTTTGGTAATTGGAGGCAAAATTATTTGGAATATGGTGTAAGACTCCCTTAAATAAGGTCCCCAGCTTCTTAAAGTAGACATAAGACATTGAAGAACAATTGGAGGAAAGAATTTCTTTAGTAGTGTGGTTAGCAATTTTGACATTATTACTTATCAGAAAAATGAAATTGTGTATGAAGTGGATAATCGGGCATTCTTTTGTTCTTGCTACAATATAATGATATTGCTCCTTTTTGTACCTTGTTACTACATCACATCCAATTTTTAGGGGAACTAAAATGCAAATAAACATTAAAGGTTTGTGAATTATCCCTATAGAATGATATCCTCTTCATATAAACCAGAAATTCATAGCTGCTCAGCTTGTGCTTAGATGGATTTCACTATCTTATATTGCACAATTTATTGGTCTGAAGCTTACTTTCATTCCATACATCAGATTTTAGTATTGACCTTTGATTTTCAATTCTATAGATTTGTTCAAATTTTAGACCTTGGTTGGTCTGTAAGTTGATTCTTAAGTTATAGTTGAATTTGCGAGGTTGCCGAGAACTTGACCATTTGAGAAGTTAAAATACTTGTTTGGAAATTTGAACTCTATAAGATAATTATTAACATAGAAGCTCAATGATAATTATGTATAGTAGAGGCCATATTTTTTTCAGGGCATATATGAGATATCCTTGTCAAGTTGTTTATGTGTCGGGAACTTACGTCACAAGTTGCTTCTTAAAGTAGTTTTCTAATCAATTTATTTCTCAAAGCAATTCAATTATTAAAAAACTGGTCTGGTTTATTTTGCTCTTCAGCAAACTGCAAATGTGGACGTGGGATGAGATAAATATATTTTGGGTTTGTCAAAATTTGATTAATAGATTTCTGATGAGGAATTCCCATCATCCTCAGTCACGAATGATGGAGCTAGCCTCAATCTCATTATTTCATTCATCCTAAAGTTGATGAAATATAAACATATTGCTGTGTGAAACTCACAGTTTATGCATTCTTTTCTGTTATGGCAAATAGGTTGTAGCTAACTCTTTTTTGGGTTTTTTTATGCTTATTGTCAATAGAATAAGATACTGGTTTTGGCATTTTAGTATTTTAACTACCATGAATGATAATCTATAGTCAATTTATCTATATTAGTTAGCGCACGACTATAAACTAACAATGGTCAAATTATGTTGCTTTCTAGCTTTGAAGTTCTACTCTACAATAGAAGTTGTTTAAGCATAGCAGGAAACAGATTATTTAAGTTCTTTGAATTTGCACAGCTACATGTAATATTAATCTTTCATCAGCTGGTAAAACGAACCTTTCCTAATTATTATATGTAGTTTTGCAAGAAGAAAAGGAATTCCTTAAACTGCTGCAGATGCTAGGGTTTAATATTGTTGTATGATTTTTAGGTATACAACTATTATGCTATTTCTTTTTTTTGCTTTATGAGTACATTCTTACAACTGATTGTAGTTTATGTCACATTGCTTACTTGAATGGCCTTTTACTTGATCAGTTGAAGTTTTTCTGACTCTAAATCATGAATTATAGCTGAGTCAAGTAAGCAAATCCTTGTTTATCTTGTTTCAGGTTGTCTTGTTTTGCTCAATTTAGACTAAATTCAGTTTCATGTCATTTTGAACTAATTAAGGTTGAAGATGCAAATGAGGGATATTAGCGTCCAACCAGTTGGATAAAGATACATAGAGGTGATGTTGGTACTCTATAGTTATAGATCAAATCTCCAGAGAATCCAACAAGATTTTTCTAAAATGTTATCAACAAGATTCAGTTTCATGCTATTTTAAACTAATTAAGGTTGAAGATGGAAATGAAAGATAATTAACATTCAACCAGTTAGATAAAGATATAAAAAGGTAATGCTAGTACTTGGTAGTTATTGATAAAATCTCTAGAGAATCCAACAAGATTTTTTTTTCTAAAATTTTATCATTTTCTAAGATATGTAAAATTTAGATTTGGGGTGGGACACTTTATATCTTTACTATATTCTTGAAAAATGGAAATCATAGATATATGGTGATTTTCCTATAGAAAGGTATCTCTGTTAATCTAGTTGAATTACCAGCCCTATGATGGGTATGTGGTATACTGGTATGATACCAAAGATTGGATGGCATTTGACATTTTTCTTTGCCATATAGCCTATTGTATTGATGATGAAACATCGGTCATGATCTAGTATCAATCTAGCATTTGCTACTGTTTCACTAATCTTCTTCTTTATGTAGAATTGTATTTTGTTGGTAGATTCAGAGCTTTGGCCATTCTCATTTACTCATTCATATTGTTTTCTAATTACTAATTCTGTGTTTGTGTTGCAACAGGTTTAACTATGAGACTTGACATATAAACCCAAGGTTATAATATTAGAAGGGCTTTTTTTACCCACCTAGCAGATTATATACAAATCGTTCGTTTTTGTTAGATGTTTAGATAGGAAATGGGTTTTTTGTATTTGATCTGAGGTATATTCTAATGAACAGGTCAGAAAAAGAATATTATGAAGTATCCATTCTTTTTATTTGTTTATTTGTTTGTGTATATATTTATTCATAGAATCAATTATTTCATGAATCATACTGTTCCTTTTGATGCCATGAGTTGTTTCCAGTTGTAAGAAGTACATGCTATAACATATTCTTCCTGGATGTCTGAAGTATATGGGCCGTTCTTGCATGGTGCATTACAGATATGATTGAGCTTAGATCTATCTCTGAATTGCCCAAAATTCAGATATGTAAGAGTGAACGAGTGGATCTTTTCTCTTTTGGCTTGAAATGTGTCTGGCATATGTCCCACATGGCTTCTTTTTCGCCCATCCCACAGTCCACACATGCATACACAAAAGAGAGTTATTATACAAAAGAGAATTATTATGAGCCAAGATTCTTTCTTACCATTTCTTTGATTGGTTTCCCTGCTTATTATGGAAGAGGGTTTGTAACAAGTTCATAACCAATTCCACAAATTTCAGGTTACTGTATTCTGATTTTGTTGTGTGGAATACATATGGCTAGGTTTGAGATAGAATGATATTAAATATATTTATGTTTTGGAAAATGCAGCTATATTTGTTTCATGGTTAAGGCTGAAATTAATTAGAAATCTTTAGTAATCAGTTATTGTATTTTGCAAATTGGCTACTGATAGTGCTCTCTTGTTAACACGAACTGAGCTTTGTAGTCATTTCCTAAAATTTCCATCTAGTTGTGAATTATTGTTTAGTGAATGTAAAATGGAAAACGAAAGCTCGTGGTTGTTTCATAAAGACATCATACGCTCCACTGACTTCGAATATCATTATGCCCCATTGACTTCATCATGCATATTCTTCATGGCCAGACAACTTTTGTGGTCGGTCTTGATTGTACCCAATCTTTCTATGTTTTGGCAGCACCAGTTAAACAGTTTTGCACATACTGGTACTTATCTCTTTTCTTTATTAAGCATTGCTTATTCCGAAATTGAATCATACTTGCTATGCTGTTTGGCTTATTAGTTTTGATCCCAACAGAATGAAACTTTTTTGCTCTTAAAGAGAGATTCTCAGTATATATATGCTTCTAACTGATCAAGATTTGCATCCAGTTAATTGGCTTTGTTGAGGAAAACAGGTGCACTATCTTTGACCCACCACTTTCTTGGTGGTATCATGATTCAACATGATAGATTGTCTCCCACTTCCGTTGGTCAAGGGTGATTCCATGGCAGTGATGGATCTAAATTCCACTAAAAATTAGATCTCAAATGTCCTTTTCAGTACCAAGTGAGTTAGACCACCTGGGATGGGTAGGCTTGAGTACAGAGTAGCAACTCATCTTTTGGATAAGTCACAGCTTGGATTCTGTAAGAAACAAGGTACCTTGACCCAATCATGCTCAGTTGGAGTTTTGATATCTGATGCTTTGCATTAGATGAGTTTTTGGATCTTTCCTGGATGACTGTTTGTGGTTCCTACTGCAGGTTGATGATTATGATGGGTTTAACTTATCATTCTCCTTTGGACATTGCGAAGGCAGTGTCAGGTGTAGCATGATCTCTTGTTCCTTTTATATTAATAGAAGAAATTGCTGAACCCATGCTTTCTTGTTTAGCATGCATTGTTTATGGAGACAAGGTGGCCGCAATGAATTAAGCTATAGATTGCAAATAGCATTTTCTTTTTATTCATCTTTTGGCATTTCATATGATATCAAATAGGTATTCGATCAGCAACAGGGGATATATATTTATTTGGGCAGCTTATCTACTTTGTATAGGCCATGGCATTATTATCAAGTGGGGCCTTATTCCCGTCTTTCTTTAGATGACCAGCTCTTCCTTTGTACCTCTTAATAGTATAAAGTTGTAGGAGGATGATTGGATAATCATCAACTAATGATAGTTTTCTTTTTCTTTATCATTTAACACATTAAAACAACTGCATGATAACGAGATCAACTTTCCATCCCTAGTGGAATATAGAATTCTGTGTCAATTTCCAACCATCAAGTTCTCCATCAGTGGATCCCTTGATAGAATTTTTCCTCTACCTGTGATGGTAATTAAATGCTATAGTTATTTTCCTTGGCCTTGGGTCTATTCAATCTCGAGATTATTGTTTGAAGATAAGATTAATGAGGCTACAGGATTACTGGATTAATTTTAGGGCTTATTTTTGTGGATGTAATAGTATTTCTATATGAACTACTCTTGTGACTCCATAAATTTTGCTGTTCATATTTTATGAATGCTGGAAGATTATTATAATATACTAGCTTTGAGCACTGAGAGTAGCAAATAATTATGTGGTCCATGGTGACAATTCTATAATTTTGTGTTCAACCTAATAATCATTAATTCGTGGCATTGGAGCATTCTTCCTGGAGATTAATTGTTTCGTATCCTTAATCTCTGCTGAATATACATCTCATAGGAATTGTAAGGCTGATGCTGCCCATGATTTTATCTATTTCATTTTATTTTATTTATCCTTTTTGTAAACTGCATTTTAAGTTTCAAGACAAGTCTCTCTCTTTGTTAAGTAACAATTGATTAGCTTTACTGATAATTTAAGTAGGACAGGAAAACTGCTGCTGCCACATGGGAAAAAGGAAGGCAAAATAAACATGTAAAAGAAATAGCAATTAAAATGAGCAGCTCAGGGCAGTGAATGAGGCTCATGTAAGTAGCTTTCAAGGAAGACTACTTTGCTGCTCCCATGCTTAACACGGTGAGACAGGAATGGTTGCTCCTCCTGCATCCACGTACATCCTAAAGCACCCACTTACGGGATAAGAAGGGAGGGAGAAGAGAGATTAATTATTTCATGTTTCACTTTTAATTTTAGAGAGAGAGAAAAAAAATTTGAATTATGAAATAGGCAGGAATAAAAAGGGGCACGGGAAGAAAGAGATTAATTATCTCACGTTTGACTTTCAATTTTAGAAGAGGGAAAGATATTTGAAGGTATTAGAAATCTCTTCAAACTCTTTTAAATTTTTCAAATTTTTATTCTACCAAAATGGTAAAATAAGGAGGAATATTAATTTTGAAATATTTCAATGTCATCAAAAATATCATTTTATCCTCCATGAAATTAAAAAAAATCTTTTTTATTTTTTTAATTATTTAATTTGTATAGTTATCTTTCACTAAAGTTGAAATTTTTTGGCTTGGCCTGGTTCGATAGCCCCCCTCGGCTTGAGCCGATTCTTATTGTGCCCGGGCCGTTATCGAGCCGACCCGATAAGGTCTAAACAAATATTAGGCCGGGCTGAAGCCAAGCAGTGTAGGCATGGCCCCGACCCGATAGCCCCGATAAGAATTTTTATTCATTATCGAAATATCGGGCTATCGAGTCTGAATTAGCCCGATAGTCTAATTTGGGCTCAATAGTTCGATTCTGATTGCTCGATTCGAGCTTGAATTTGGCCTGATAGCACGATTTGTGGCTGATAGCCTAATTTTGGATTTTTGTTATTGTGCTAATGGGCTAGGTCAGGCCAGCTCGTTTACTGTTCGTGTCGTGCTAGGCCCGGTACCCTCGAGTCCGAACTTTTATTGGGTCGGGCCGAACATGATTTTTTTGTTCGAACCGAGCATGACTTTTTTTGTTCGGGACGGATCGGACCGGAGACGTTTTTGGTTTGTGCCCAAACAAGAGGATGTATATATTATCCCACAATTTCTCATTCATCTTTTAATTATCTATCCAAATATGAAATTCACTGCCCTTCCTTATCTCACTCTTCTCCACCACTTGCTTACTGTTTATCCTTTCTCTGTGCCTTCCCATCCCTCTTTTTTTATATCCAAACAAGCCCTTAGAATATTTTACTGTTATAATTTTCTGGCTTATCTCAGCTTGTGTTAACGTTGCAGAGTAACTTGACCTTGAAGCTCGCCAATGGCCAAGCAAGGACAAGAACAACCACTTGGCGTCGCCGTCCTCTCGCACGCACAATTACACGAACACGTGGAGGGCAGGATGGGAGTCAAATTTGCTAAACTACATATGCACCTTCCGCACTTGTTAAATGCTTTGCTCGTTGACTTCTCCGAATTCTTTGTCTACTATTGAGTATTGACTTCTTAATAATAATTCCAGTGCGATAACAGTAAGCAATTTGGTTTTGCTATAAAAAGATTCTTGGTCGGCAGTAAACATTCAGATGGAGGGCACGTCATGAATTCACAAAATGGAGGTAATTTTTTCTCTCAATAAATTAGACTTTATAACATAATTATTACAAGAAATCCACATGCAAAAAATGATGGTAGTAATAAAATGTCATCCATTCGTATTCCCCCCCCCCCCCCACCCCCCCCCCCCCACCACAAACTATCTATCATGTAGCAATAAAATGAGCATAGTAGTAAGGAATTATAATCCTAATATCATGGTAAATTAATTACAATAAAAATATCATCATTTTATTATCTTAATTATTATTATTATTATTATTATTATATATATATATATATATATATATACATATATATATATAATAACTTTATAACGCAATCATTACAAAACGCAGATGTGGTAATAATACACGCAAGGTGTATAACAAAACGTACAAAGATATGAAAAAAATGCACAAAGCACTATAATTAGGAATTGAACCCATGACTTATGATTAAATACAATCGTAATTGATCACAATTTTTTTCATTGATATTGGTCGCAATAGATAGGGCATTTGCATTGCTATATGCAATAAGATCGATTGAAATGTCGAGAGAAGGCGCCAATGACGACTATCCCGGCCCCGACAGAACCCCCACCCAAATGTGGATCCCCAAGCCAAAAAAGCCGTCGGACCCTCAAGGGAATGGCGTCAGAACTGCTCATTCGCATGAGATCAGCGGGAAGGAAGATCGATCATTGAACATCATCGAAGAGAAAGAGGAAACAACTGCTCGAGCAAAAGGGAAAAGTCTGATGAGATCGTCAGAAAGATTGAAGCCGATTTTTGCTACTTTTGACCTAAAGAAGCCTAGATCATGGGTCATTCTCTTCAAAGAAGTCAGCTTCCAATCTCTCCCTGATGTGAATGCGAGGATTGATGAAAGGATCAAAGTGCTTCAGGAAAGCTCTTCTGATGAGGTCTTCATTGAGGATGAATTGATGGAATCGGCCATGCTCAATTGGATTAACTACTTATACGGTAAATTCTTTGGAAACCCCCTAGCTTTGGTACAAGCTGCTCTTCCTAAGATTGGGAAATTAAAGCATACTATGCATGTAGTTGGTTTAGCTTCTGGTTATTTTTGCTTTAAAATTTCAAATATAGATGATATGAATTCAGTCATTTCAAATGGCCCCTGGTTTAGGGGTGACAATTTTATCCGCATCCGCTAACTAAAAACCGCATCCGCACCGTATCCGATCCATATCCGCAAGTAAAAATGGATATGGATACGGATACGGATTTAGAAAACTTATATTCGCGCGAATATGGTGCGGATACGGATATGGCTGTGGATCCGCACTGTATCCGCACCGCCTATCCGCGTCTTTGAATTACTATTTTGCCCATATATGTTATTAATATATATAAGAGCTCTATGGTAATTTCATGTCAAGATAAATTTTGAAGTATATTATATATTTATTTTGGATTAATGAATTGGTAATTTATTGATTTTTTTAATTAAATATATAATTTTAATTTTTTTTATTAAATACGGTGCGAATACGGATGCGGTGCGGATATCCGTATTTGAAGCGGTGCAGATATGGATATCCATATTCACATCCGTAGCGGATACGGATGGACGGATATGGGGTGCGGTGCGGATACGGATAATCCATTATCCGCTCCGTTGCCAGCCCTACCCTGGTTCCAAAATGGTCAAGTTCTTTTGCTAAGTCTATGGAAAGCTAATTTTCAGTCTTTTCTTGATAAAATAGACACTATACCTATTTGGATACAGTTTTCGGGTTTGCCTATTGAATATCTGCAAAGAGACATCTTGTTCAAACTTGCTTCTTCAGTTGGTCAACCAATCAAAGTAGATGACATTACCTGCAAAGGGTTAAGGGCTAAGTATGCTAGGTTTTGCATACTATGGAAACTGAATAAGAGTGTTCCTAATGGTATATGGAT
Organism: Canna indica; assembly: GCA_034359265.1. Classification (NCBI taxonomy): domain Eukaryota; kingdom Viridiplantae; phylum Streptophyta; class Magnoliopsida; order Zingiberales; family Cannaceae; genus Canna; species Canna indica. The sequence goes on along the minus strand of CP136894.1, from coordinate 68,453,633 downwards.
CAACCGCATGGGCAATAAGATTTGGCAAGCTCTTGCTTTTGAAAATATACCCAAACTCTATTACAGGTGTGGTAAAATGGGCCATTCCGTATGGTCGCTCCACGGGAAACCACCACTAGGAGACGAAGCAAGCCGAGGGTTTCGAGGTCCATGACACGGTAGTAGGGACTTGTAAGCAGCACTAGAGAGGGGATAGAGACTCGAGACTGAAAACTAATATCCTTCTTCCACTGAGCCAGGTTCCTTGTAGAGTCTATCGACTAGAGACATCCTGCATTGAATCAAGCAAAAACAATGAAGCTAAAAAGGTTGCTAATACTACCAATATGGGAGAAAATGAAACTGAGAATGGCAGTGCTACTAAAGATTCTGTCACTGAATTGCATAGCCCATGGCAATTAGTTAATAGGAAGAAAAAATATGGGCCAGGAAAGAAAGAAATGAGGAAGTCTAAGGCACTCGATTCTACCAATTTAAATAGTGAAGGTACAACCAAAGAAATGGGACAAAAATGTTTTAAACTCAAAAGACACTAGTAAGAAGATGGGTTGGATAACATTGAGTAATCACGACAAGGTGAAAAATCCAGATTGCAGTATTATAGATAGACATTTGGGGAATCCATTTGCTAAAGAGGTTCATACAAAAGAGCACACTTCTTCTAGCAGAATTGTTGGCTTCTCCACCCCAAATCTGAGGCAATCAGGATTCCTGTGGAGACTGATAAAGAATTAAAAAAAATCACAAAAAGATGATAATTTTTTTTGAAATAACTGTCAATGAAATAAAAGATAAAGAGAACTTGATGCAGGAGAAGATTAGCTCTGATTTCCTTGTTAGCTCTCAGATATCAAATACTAGAAGAAGGAAGCCAAATTCACAGATCATCCACCCAACTAGCTTTTCTTTCAACACTAAGCAGAATAAATGTAAGAAAAAGAGATATTCTAATGACTCAAGGGTTATTAAGTCTGATGGTGATCTAGGAAATAGTCAAGATGGTTGTACACAATCTGAAATATGAAGATAAAGATTCTGTCTTGAAATATAAGAGGTGGCCTAAAGGAGTCTGCTTGGGACCACCTAAAAATCCTTATGGATAATAATAATCCTAATTTAATTTTGTTAGTTGAAACCCATCTGGATATGGACAGTTCTTTGAAATGCATTAAAAGGTTTGACTCCAATTGGGCTGGAACTTTTATAGTTGGTGATGGAAGATCTGGGGGGATAGTTCTGGTTTGGAAAGTTAACTATTTCAAAGCCAGTAAAGTATTTGAATGCAATCAATTGTTGAATGTAATGATATATCATAAGCATGGGGTAGATCATGGCTGATGAATGACATTTATGCAAGTAACAAACCTGCTAATAGGGTTTTTCTTTGGAATTTTCTATCCAAAATTGATGTTGGGAACTTACCTTGGCGGGTCATTGGGGACTTCAACTGTATAGATAATCAGATGGATAAAAAAGGGGGTAACACTTTCAAGTGGGGACAATCTATCAATGCTTATAAAGATTTTTGCATGATAGTTGGATTATCAGAAGTTAGATACTTTGGCAGCAAGTTTACATGGTGCAACAACATGAGTGGTGCAAACATAATTTTGGCAAGGCTTGACAAAGCTCTTACTGATTGGGAATGGATAAATACCTTCAATAGAAACTCAGTTAAGCACTTGTGCAGAATAGTTTTTGATCACAAGCTAATACTGCTCACTACTGAGAATGGAAAAGGCATTATGCATACAAAAAGAAGATTCATTTTTGAACATTATTAGTTTGAGTACGATGAGGTTGAAAGCTTAATTAAAAAGAGTTGGAAATGTAATGATCTTCTTGGTCACAATATGCGCGCTAGAGATTGGCCACAATTTGAATGATCTGGGAATGAAATTATTTGCTTGGGCCAAGGAAAATATTGGACACCTGGAAAAGGAGCTAGAAACTGCTAAGTCTGAGTTGAAAAGGTTGGATCAGCTTGATGAATTAGACCAATGCAATGACTAGGACATTTGCAATATGAGGTGCCTAACTAACAAAGTCTTAGCCTTGAACAGACGGATCCATATTAAGTGGTGATCCAAGGCTAGAATTAAATGGTTTGAGGAAAATGATAGGAACACAAAGTTCTTTCATGACTTAGCCAAATTCAAAAAATTCAGGAATATCATCACCAATATTAATGTTGATGGGAAAATTGTGGTTGATTCTAAGGATATTGCAGGTGCTTTTGTTAATTAGTATAAATGTTTATGGGAGAATGACTCTGTTAAAGTTAACTATTCTAAATGGGACTAGGCAAAGGAGTTAAAAGGAAAGAAAATACCTAATAGCAAGAAGATTCATCTATGCAGGGACTTCTCGGCTGAGGAAGTTTGGAGAGCTGTGGATGGTTTAGGGAGAGGGAAGGCCCCTGGACCAAATGGGTATAATGTAGAGTTTTTCATCAAATATTGGGATATAATTGAAACTTTCATAGTGCAAGCCTTGAAGGAATTCAACTCTACTACAATAATTCCTAATTCTTGGGGGATACTAGTTTGATCTTCATTCCTAAAAAGGAGGGACCTTTGGTAATATCTGATTATAGACCCATTGCTCTTTGCAATGTAGTCTATAAAATTATTTCAAAGGTTATTGTTAACATAATTAAGCCTCATATCAAAAAGATTGTTTCAAGTGAGCAATGTGCATTTATAGATGGTAGAAGAATCCATGATAATATTTTAATTATCAGTGAAATCACAAACATTATTCATAAATCTAAAAGGAAGGAGCCTTATTTTTTATTGAAGGTAGATTTGGAAAAAGCATTTGACAGAGTTTCTTGGAAAGCAGTGATGAGAAATCTTCAGTATATGAATTTTCCTGACTTGTAATCAAATGGATAATGACATGCCTAGAATCAGCTAATTTCTGTTGTTGTGTCAATGGCCTTAAATTTGAAAAGTTTTCAAGTTGTAAGGGGTTCGACAAGAGGATCCAATATCCCCTTATGTATTAATGCAGGAACTTCTCTCTAAAATATTGAACAATTATGTTGATAATTGATACATAAAAGGTTTGAAGTACAGAGGGATAAAAATTAGTCATCTTTCATTTGTTGATGACTTGCTGATTAGTAAAAGGTGATGTAGATAACTGCAGGAGGGTGCAGAATGCCCTGATTTTGTATTGCAAATTGTATAGTCAAAAGGTGAATGTTAATAAATCAGAAATTCTTTTTCCTAAAGACTGTCATGACAACTTAAGAAAGGTGATCTGCAAAGAGTTTGCTATCAAGGAAGGATGCTTTCCAATGAAATATTTGGGGATCTTCATTGGCCCCTCTAAGCTTGATAAAAGTCACCCAGAAATGATTCTTTCCAAGGCATTATCAAGAGTTGAAGGTTGGGTTGGTAGAAATATTTCTCAAGCTGGCAAGATGATCCTTCTAAATTCAGTTGTTAGTTCTATTCTTATCCATACTCTTGCCACTACTTGGATCAAAAACAATATTGTTGACAAGTATCAGAGTCTTGCTAAGCAGTACCTTTGGAGCAATGATAACAAGAAAAAGAGGTTTCACCTTATTGGTTGGAATAAGGTAACTCTAAAAACCCCCTTATTGGTTGGAATAAGGTAACTCTAAAAACCCCCTTATTGGTTGGAATAAGGTAACTCTAAGAAAGTTTAAATGTGGTTTGGAATTAAAAGATTTGGGCATTGTAAAGCTTTCCATTCATGCCAAAAGGATCATTCCCTTCTTAAATAAAGAAAAGCACCTATAGTCTAGAGTTCTATTAGCCAAGTACAGTAAATCTCCCTTATGGCTTTTTGCTAGAAAAAACATATCTTGGTCCTTCAAGGGTTTACATGAAGCCATCCTGTGCTTGAGGGAGGGTCTGAGAATGAGAATTGGTGATGGCACCAATACTGATATCTTTAGAGATCCATGGTTGTCTAACATTCCTATCGATAAATGGCTCATCTTCATCAATATGAGCATTCAGAATAGATATCAGAAGGTCAGTCAGCTTCTGAAAGAGGGTAACTAGGATTATGATCTTGTGTTAGATCTATTTGGTGGTTTGCACTTTGAAAATATCATTCAGATACACATCCCTAACAGGAATCTCAAAGACAAATGGGTTTGGAGCCTTGAAGAGAAAGGTACTCTGAGTTGCAAAGCAGCTTATAACTATACAAAGGAAAAATATTTAGATGAACCTGCTCCTGAGGCTAATTGAAAAAAGATCTGGAATCTTAAGGTTATTAATTCCTAGAGTGAAAACTTTTGTATGAAAATTGATATGGGGCAGGCTACCCACAACCTTTCAACAAAATTAACTCTAGCAATAGCTTTATTTGCAAGGGTGAGAAAGACTGCATAGAACACATCCTATTTGACTGTTCTTTTGCAAAAAGCATCTGATTTAAGTTGGAGCAGGAACTAAATATTAGTTTCAAATTCAAAGATAATTGGAGGAAGGGGGATTGGCTAAAGAAAAGTGAGAATGCTAGCTCTGACATTAGGAGATGGTCGATTGAAATCATTGCAGCCTCACTATGGAATTTATGAAAAGATAGAAATTGTTGTTGCTTTGAAAATAAAAGAATTTGGTTGAATACTATGCTCTGCAAAGTTATTGCTGATATTAAATGGAATGATGGCCAAAAGAAAACAACTAAAAGTGTTGAGATTCCAAAAATATCTGAAACTGTCAATGACTTCATCAGGTATGATGTTAGCTTTAAAGTCTCTTGTGATGCTGCATGGAGAAATAATGTTACTGAAGTTGGTTTGGGGGTTTGTATTACTGATGACAAAGGGTATATAGTTGAAAGAAGCTACAATAGCAAATAAACTTGTTCTTCCTTGGCAGCTGAAATTTGGGATATTTGGTTTGGCCTATCCAAATGTTCTGAGCTGAAATTTAATAACCTGATGGTGGTCTCTGATTGCTTGCAGGCAATCAACATTTTGAATAGAAAAGATAAGCCACCTTGGCACTTATGCAACATTGTTAGAGACATCTGGGATCTAGGCAATCAACTGAAAGTGAGTGTTTGGTTACATGTAGGAAGGAGACTTAATGGTGAGGCTCATGTGCTTGCAAAAAAATGTGTTTTTGTGAGGAACATGGAAATGCAGAAACAAGCAAAGAAGAAGGGAACCATGAGCAGTTACATTTCCTGAAATTCTGGAACTGATGTTAATATAGACTTAGTTAGCAACTTTCTTAATACTGTTAATAATGTTGATTTACCCTCTAGCTCTCTTGTGAATGATGTAAGAATGGAGGAAGTTGATTCTTATCAGTACAGTGTTGTAAATGAGTTTGAAGTTTTTAATAATATGATGAGTTCTCAAGAGGGAATATACCCTTGCTTGTTTGAAGTCGAGGAGTGTACGACAATGGGTTCTCTACCTCCTTTACCCTCTCAAATAAGTAAGGAGTGACCTATTTTAAGTTCATCCCTTCTTTAAAAAAATAGGGCATTTGTATAATTTTTTCATTGTCATCGTATGAGAATAATTTAGAGCTCTTATGAGTTGCGTATCAGTTGCATTATTCATATCTTAGCCGCAAGCTCTTTTGTGTACCTACACTTGAATACTCATCAAGAAGGTCAAAATATCCTCATGAGATATAAAAAATATTGAACTTATACTACTTTTTAAAAATTCAATAGGATCATGTTGGATACCTACAGATATTATATAATATTATACATAAAATTTACAATAATTTTCTATAACCAAAATTATTTTTACAGTAATTCTTGAATCCGAAACAAAAGGCCTTTTATTCCTAAAATTGGAACCAAAAAGTAAAACATCTGTTTTACCTCCTTTGCAAAAATCCATAATACTATTTTTGCCAAATTTTTCTAAAAAGAAGAATAATAATTATAATTTATGAAATATATTTTTATAATAAAAATAAATTTTAGGAGTAAAAAAATATTTTGGATCAAAAGTCTCGAATGTATTAGATATTTTTACTCAATGTTTATAAAATTAAATTTAAATTAAAAATAATAAAATATTTTGGTCTAAAATACTTTTTGAAACTTAATACATTTTTTTATATAAAAAAAATCATGAATTAAAATTATTTTCTTTTCCAATCTATACAATTATTCTAAATTTTGAACAAAAATAGGCAAACTATTAAAATTAAAATAGTTTATTATTATAGACTTTTGTCAATGCATACGAAATTAAATTAAAATTAAAAATAGTGAATTAATTTGATTCAAAATATTGTTTTGGACTATAGCATCTATTTTACATCATAAAAAATATATTATATGAATTAAAATTAACTCTTTTATAATTATAAAGCTATTTTGGACTCTAGACAAAAGTCTTTAATGCATTAAAAACTAATTTTTCTAAATTTTATAATAACTTCATAATTCTATATAATATGAATTAAAATTATTTTTTATAATTATAAAGATATTTTAGAGTTTGAGCAAAATTTTTTAATGCATTAAACTATTAAAGTATTTTCCTAAAGCCTATAATAGATGCATAACTCAACAAAAATAATTTTAACTCATGAAATATTTTTTTTATGTATAATTCATATGCTAGGGTCTAAAATAAATATTTTTGACCAAAATAATATATAATTTTTAATTTAAATTTAATTTTGTATGTTTTGGACAAAAGTACGTAATACTTTAAAGACTTTTATCCAAAATCTATAATAGTCTCATAATTTTTTTAAAAAAAAATAATTTAATTCATGAAATATTTTTTTATGATAGAAAAGAGGTGTTAAGATCTAAAAGATATTTTAGACCAAAATATTTTATTATTTTAAATTTGAATTTAGTTTTATAAACTTTGAGTAAAAGTATCTAATACATTGAGTCTTTTGGTCTAAAATATTTTTTACTCCTAAAACTTCTTTAGAATATATTTCATAAATTATAATTATTTTTTTAGTTTTTGGCAAAAGTCTTTAAAGCATTACAAACTTTTGCAAATGCGGTAAAATAGATATTATTACTTTTTGGTTCGGGTTCCAAGAAAAAAAGCCTCTATGTTCTAGATTCAGGAATTTCAGTAAAAGTATCAAGTATTAAACACTCGAGCAAGTTATATTTGTATTTGGAAAATTTAGGAAAACCATAATAACTTTATGATTTATTGGCAAAATCATAAATACTTTATGCTATATATCAAAACCAATATTCACAAATTGCCCCGTATCTATTTACTTAATTATAATTACAAAAACAATTAGAGACTTTGAATCAAAGTCCTTAACTGTCAATGTAATTATAATTAAAATCATGCTTTAGATTTTTTAGTTTTACTAAGGTCACAAATATGTGAAATTTAAAGTTTTCTAATGTAACTTGTAAAAAAAATTATGCAATAAAATACATAAATAAACGATTATGGACTTTTCACCAAAGTCCCTAACTACCCGTATAAATGCGATTAATATCTCATTTTAGATTGTTAGATATATTAATTTCATAAGAACGTTTTTTTTGTGTAAAATAATGCATGTATAAGTAGTTATGGAAAGTCCCTAATTTTTTAATATAATTATAATTAAATAAATGAATAGAATTTGATGGTAATTTGAAAATATTATAAAAATATATATTTTTGACGAATATCATAAAGTATTTATGATTTTACCAATAAACCACAAAGCTATGATTTTTCCAAATTTTCCTTTGTATTTTACCTAAATTTTGTTGGGGTATTAATCTCACTATCCGAATCCCCACAATTAGTTTTTTAGGCAAATCAAATGTACCTTTACAAAGACGTGGAAATGTGCATAATATTAAAGCACTATAATTGAGGATCGAACCCCAAATAATCGGATGTATAACCACTATGCTACTAGTGGGTCCATAATCCGATACGAGTTATTTTGAGTCGGCCCACTAAGGGGGTAAAACTCTCCAAACGATAGTTTTCTCCATTTGCAAGACTCGAACTTAAGATCTTACCTAAGGGGAACAAGTCGCAAGTGGCGAATCACTTGTACCAACCACCATTGGTGGTAAATTAGGGATGTCAATAGGGCGAGTTTGGACGGATAGTCATGCCCCTATTGCAATACTCATAGATTTTTTTATTTTTATTAATTTAATTTTTCCAGCGGGATAATTTGGTCGCGTGTCAGGATAGGCCGGATGAAACGTCGGAGGGCGTGAATTGAAGATTGACATTTACGCGCAAGGTAATTAATTTATTAAAGTTTGATTAGTCCTTAGATGGGTAGTTGGGTTCGAGATGAATATGGAGGTTCAAACGGAACTCAAAACAGACTTGAATTTGTTGAGTGATGGCTTGTTTTAGACTCAACTTAAGTTAATGGACACTTTGATCAATTGGCGATTGAGATTTTAGTATTTATACCTCATCCCTCAGGGGGCGTGGCTCATAGCAGCAGTCGCACACCCCTTTGGGCGTCCATAGGAAGAGACACACACATGGAGAGGGAGGAGGGGAAACCTCGGCAGACAGCTCCTATAGCGTCGGATGCCATCAAACTTTGCGATCGATGGAGTGTTCATGGTCAGATCGTAATGAAATTTGGACATTAAGTTTTAGACTTCAGGATTTACATTTTGATCGGTGAAGATTGGTTTTTGGCAGCCGGATCTATCACTTTGATGTATTTACCGACCCCTTATTCTTGGTCTTCTTCTCCAGGATTCTGCTACGTCGATTTTTGCCAAATCAGGCGATCGGCACACTATCCTAGGGCTGATTGGAATGAAATTTGGGGAGCATGTCCGAGACCCCTTGCCACTAGATGGGAATGGTGGAGATTTATTTTGGACGACTATATTTTAGATACACGAGAGGGAAGGAGAAGGCGTGAGAGGACTTGAAACTGGGCAGCACACCTGGACTTCGTTGACGTTGGAGCACGGAGGATTGTCTTTCTTTTCAATTTCCTTCTCCGGTGAATGGATTTGGACCTCTCTCTTCCTTGTTCATCACCCATGCTGCCACCCCTTGTGTGGGAATCTCGTTTGGTTTTGTTTGATTTTTCTCCGTATTGAAATCGGATTGTAGAATAAAGGATTGACATCCTAATTGTTGTGGATTTTGAATCGGATTTGGGATCCTTATCGCATGGTTCATGGCCAATTTTGGTTGTGCCGCCCCTTCCTTCTTGTGTTCTTGTTGGGGTTCTTGTGTTCTTGTTGATGTTTTTGGGTTGTTGGAAGAGGAGAGGACATGGTGGTTTAGTGAATAAACTAATGGTGAATGATGGAATTAGAGTATGCTGTCCCCTTAAGGATTCATTTAGGATTCTAGGGGTATGCTGCCCCTTAGTGGTTCATGTAGATGATATTGGAACTTGATAAATTGTAGAGACTACACCTTAGGGATTCATCTAGACGTGATTAGAACAAGATTAAATGTAAAGACTTAAATTTAGGAAATACACGAAACTTAGGCTCACTTAGAAACTTATTGATTATTAGATTGACATTATAAGGTGGTGGCTTCACTATAGGAAGAGGGTAATGGTCGAATTCCCCTTTTGGGAAATATCTGGGCGTGGGTGGTCGGCCCTATAAGGTTAGGGACATTGGTCGAATAGACTTTTGGCTAACTTTATTACTATACATCATGACATGTTATTAATGCTATGCGTAGTTGTTTCCGACATGTACCGATACAGTGTTCTTATGATGTGGATGATTACTTCATGTTGGAGATTTACTATAGTTTCATACGTCATTTCTATGTTATGCATTGGATAGGTAATTATGTTAGCATATGGACATGTTGGTATATGGATATGTAGCATGTGGATATAATGACATATGGACATGATATATGGATATGTAGCATATGAATATAATGGTACGTGGACATGTTTGGTATGTGGATATGAAAAGGCTAGGCTACGACTATGGAATATACATGCACGGGGGATATTAAGGACCCTAAAGGTCCTAGAGCATTTATGTTGGTATGTTGTGGACGGTGTCTTTATTTTCCTTTATGATTATATTGATTATGCATGGATACTTGGGGTGTGCTTGTGATTGCTCTCCCCCCCTTATAGATTTTTGGATCGGGAAGCTCGTTACCCGCCACACTGACGACCAACTCGGAGTGGCATGGGCCGAAAGCTCGTTGAACCAGAGCCAGATTCAATGACTGACTCGTAGGATCGACGAGTCCCTGGATTATTGGACCGATGGGTCACTGGATATAGGACCGATGGGTCCCTGGATCGCGAAGCTCATCAGCCCGCCATACTAACGATAGACCCGGGTGGCATGGTTGGATTTGGTGATTATGTATACTTTTATTGCTATGTCATATATGGATTTGTGATTATGCATACTTATGTTGCTACGTCATATATGGATTGGTGATTATGCATCTTGTGTTGCTATGTTATGTATGGATTGGTGATTATGCATTCTTGGTACTGCTTATGAATGTTATGCTTACCTATTATATATTTACTCGTTGAACTTATATTACTTGGACGTGGTGGATAGATGACTGAACCACTCACTAAGTTCTAGTTGGACTTACAATTTTATGTGTTGTTCTTTTTGTAGCATCTGAGCGTGATCAGAAAGGTACTGGGATGCAGTAGCGCGGCTGGTTGCGGCAGAGACAACATATCTCGTGACGTGTTGTGGTATGGGTGTATATGCGAGTCTGTAGAGGGTTTTTGTTTTATTTGAGTCATGTAGACTTGGGTTTGATTTCTTATTTCCGCACTTTTGATGTTGAGAAATTTTGTCATGTTAAACTGGTTTTCTTTCTAAAAAGAATTTAAACTACTGCAGCTATTGAAATTGTTTTAAGTGTTGGTTTGGGATTTCTTTATTTTATGTATTATTGCAATCAGATTGGTTTTATAAACTGTACAGTATTTGTGTTATTATTTTGGTTGTCGTGGTTGGGTTAGGCTGCAGAGTACGGGTAATACTTTGGCCGATCATGTCCTGATTTAGAACGTGACACCTACGCCCGCACTCATTTACTAAACCCGTATCACGTACCCACACCCGCACCCATGATGGGTATCTGTCACCCGTCCATGTACGGGTAATTGATACCCATGGATATTCGCGAATACCTATTTAACCTATTACAAAAATTTCATTTTGTTTTAATAATATACCGTCAAAAATTTTCATTCAACCTTTATTAATAACTTGGTTGAGAAACATTAAATCATAAAATAAACTACGTAATAATTAAATACCAAATCATAAAATTATCTTGAGAAATATTCATTCATGCAATATAAAGTTTAAAATCAAAGTAATTTCAACTAAAATTGAGAATTGATATAAGATATAAAAATATATCATATTTAGATAGATGAAATTTTATGAATATATGATTTAAATTTATTTTTAATTTTTCATTAGATATTAATATTAAAAAAAATAAATTTAATATTTAATATATAGTGGCAGATAATAGATATCCGCTGGTGTTGATAATATAGTATTAATGTGCATACTCATTTATTAAATGTATTAAAATTTGTACTCATACTCGTATCATGGATATAATATGTTCCCTCGTATTCAAGCCGTGTTGGATTAATATATATGGTACAAGTAATATTATCATCCCATCGTAAATCAAAGGTACCTTATTTACCTATATTGTCAACCCTATTATATTTTAATAAATGCAAGTATAACGGAAAGGACACGTGTGCATTCCAAAGTGAAAGGTGTCCGGTTTATAATAGTAAAGTAACTAGATATCAATTACATAGATTTTGATGGAGTTATTGCCGCAAGCTCCAACCATGAGACATGTGTTGCCGTGTTGGTGTCCAAAGATTCGTACATGTACATAGGGTGACCGATACAAATTGGCGCAGAGCATTAACACAGTATACAATTATGCAAGTGATAAGTTAAGGTGGGATCGAGAGGGGATTTTTATACTTAAAGATGAAATATCTCTCTATTTTAGCTGGAGCCTAACAGGAAGAATTATATTTTATTCTTTCAAATAAAAATAAATAATAATACAAAGAGTATATTTAGACTATTTGAATTATGAGTGGTAGATATATCATTCAATTAATATGCATTAGCTATCAAGCTAGTTACATTTTAAACCTCACTTCTCTGTAATAAAATCCACATGTTATATGATGATGAAGCAGAAGCCCCCTCGTTCTTTATGTCCTGAGAATCTAGTCGGTCATCAAAACGCCATTAAATCATCATCCATTCATCATCATCATCATGCTTCCTCTTAACCAAGTTTGATTGCCATACTAAGTTTATATGATCTATGACAACTCAGCCCTGCCACCGATAGGATCATTTAAGAAAACAGTGAAATGTTTTCCAAAGTGTGTCGGCTGGAGAATTAATTAACCATTCGTCTAATTTTCTGCATCAAAATTGAATTATATTTTGGGAACATGAGATGAACTGTAGCAATAGCTTTGCCAATTGCCATCAACCTGCTATCTTTTCCAGGAGACGAAGAGATCATTCATTCCCTAATAAGACGCCAAATCCTGCTGTCGTTTTCTGCAATCAATAGATTTATCCATAACCAGATTAAGTGTGGCAGCCAAATGCATGCACCCAGCCATCCCCTCCTCCTTTATAAACCCCCCCTTCTCCCTGTGAATTTGATAGCAGCAGTCGGCTGTCTTCAGTCTTCACCATTACTGCAGGAAGCGAAGACGAAGCCAAATCCGCCATGTCTGCTTCCCTCGTTTCCTCTCTCGGTCTTTCTTCTTCTTCCTCCTCTGTCATCGCCATGACGACAAATTCTACCTCCCCTCTTGTTGCTGCTGCTGCTTCTCCTCCTCCTCCTGTCAGCGTTGTGTCCAAGCGCGCGGTGTTTCCTGATCAGCCGTCCGTCATTGGCGACCTCCCCCTTTCGGTCTCCGACCTGCCCATGCTTTCGTGCCACTACATACAGAAGGGCCTCTTCTTCTCGCCTCCCCCAATGCCGATTGCCTCCCTCGTCTCCCTCCTCGCCTCCACCCTCGCCCGCGGGCTCTCCCTCTTCCCCGCCTTCGCCGGCCGCCTCTCCACCCTCCCTGATGGGAGAATTGTCATCGTCTGTAACGACGCCGGCACTGAGTTCACCTTTGCCACCGCCGAATCGCTCTCCCTCCCTGACCTCCTCCTTCCTCCGTCTTCCGACGTGCCGCTGGCCGTCAAGTCGTTCTTCCCCCTCGACGGTGCTATCAGTTTCCACGGCCACTTCCTCCCGCTCGCCGCTTTCCAGCTCACCGAGCTCGGTGACGGCGCTGTCTTCCTTGGTGCCGCCGTCAACCATGCCGTCGTCGATGGGACCTCGTTTTGGAGCTTTTTCAATTCGTGGGCGGAGCTCTGCCGCGGCGGGAAACCGCCGCCGCCCGACTTCCGCCGCAATTTTTTCGGCGAGTCCAAGGCAGTGCTGCGATTCCCCGGCGGCCGCGGCCCCGAGGTGACGTTTTCGGTGGATGCTCCGCTTCGGGAGCGGATCTTCTACTTCAGCCGGGAGGCCATTCTCGAGCTCAAATCGAGGGCCAACCGCCGTGCCAGCGCCGCTGGGGATACGACCGCCGAGATTTACGGGAAGCAAACCAACGACCCGAAGGCGACAGCGGCGAAGGCAGGGGAGGAGATCTCATCGTTCCAGTCGCTATGCGCGCTCATGTGGCGGTCGGTGACGCGGGCGCGAAAGCGGCTACTGCCAGAGGTGCCGACGACGTTCCGGATGGCGGTCAACTGCCGGCACCGGGTGGCGCCCCCGGTGTCACCGAACTACTTCGGGAACGCGATACAGAGCATCCCGACGACGGCGGCGGTGGGGGAAGTCGCGGGGCGGGACCTCTGCTGGGCGGCGGGGCTGCTGCACCGCAACGTGGTGGCGCACGGGAACGAGACGGTGCGTCGCGGGGTGGCGGAGTGGGAGGCGGCGCCGCGGTGCTTCCCGCTGGGGAACCCGGACGGGGCCGGGCTGACGATGGGGAGCTCGCCCCGCTTTCCCATGTACCAGGGGAACGACTTCGGGTGGGGGCTACCGGCGGCGGTGCGAAGCGGCCGGGCCAACAAGTTCGACGGCAAGATGTCTGCTTTCCCGGGGAGGGAGGGCGGCGGCAGCGTCGAGCTGGAGGTATGCCTGGCGCCGGAAACCATGGCGGCGCTCCTCCGCGACGACGAGTTCATGTGCTACGTGGCGAAGTAGAGCGAAGCAGGGCAATTAAAAATGTGTTGAGTTAACTGCACATCAAATCTCTCTCAGTTTGAGGATTTCTTGGTCTGTAATAAGACTGCAAAGTGGCTGGGGATTTGTGTTTCCTTCATTAACTCTAATGCCAAGTTGTATGTTTTCAAGTTCAATTTAGATTATATTTTGAACCAAAAGATGGCATAATTCAGAAGTTTGTGCTCCAATTCCAAAAAAGGTGCTTATTTTAGAAGTTACTTGCTATATCAAATTTCTTGTCATGGATATCTGAATCAGCTTTTTGATGAACTTTTTACACCCTTTTCCGGGACCAGGAAAGATGACAACTTTTAAGTTTTAACCCAAGAGCATGTTCGGTTAAGCTGTTGGCCTCAATCTGATAGTTGGCAGCTGTTGGCCATCAGCTACTTTCGATAGCCGAATGATTTTGTTCTTAATTTTTAGATCAATGATTAGATTTCCAGCGATTATCTTAGCCGAATGATTTTTTCTTAATTTTTTGATCAATGATTAGATTTTTAGCAATTATCTTGTGATTCGTAGAACATCTTTAGAAGCCTCCAATTAGTAGGTCTAAATCATTCTAAAAGCTAGCTCAAAAAGAGAGATGACTCAAATTATTTTTAAAATTATTTTAACTATATCCTTAAATACTACGAAACTTTAACACAATGTCCTCCCGAGTTTTGTAATCAAGAGACCTTATCATAACTATGAAGATAGCTGGTTTTTATTTTTAGAAAATGAAAATTAAAAATGTCAAAAATACTGTGGCATACTTAAAATTACTAATGATATATTGATTTCCATATATTAAACAATCTAAAATAAGAAACTCACTCAAAAAATTTAAAAAATGTGAAAATGTTTCAAAAATTTCTCCAACTGCACTCGACTGCATTCGATGAATTTATATCTCATTCCACTCCTTTCTGTACACAAGTAATTTGGTGGCATCTAATTAGTGTTTGGACCACTGCTTCCAAAAGCAAGTAAAAGTTGACGTACTCTTTAATAATACTCTCAAAATAGTACATGAAAAATTGTGAACTCCCTCGTGTTTTTAGGGATAAATATAAAATTTTATATTGAATATTTTTATTTGCTACATTTGATTTCAAATACAATCACAATCACCTCCTCACATTCCACTATCAACCAATTTTGTAATTATGTCAAATTATCGCATAACTTTATTAGTATTTTAATATAATACATTTCCACATCATTCATAATCCTCACGTGCTTCTCACGTACCTCCTCTACAATGACAACATTTGCTTCTTTTGTTCTTTAAAGAACATTTGATCTAATTTTGGATGACTTCATAATATACTGTATTAATAATATAATAAATATAATATTGGAAACAGGAGCATGATAGCGGATGGTCTGAGAAGAAGCGCGAGCAGAGGTTGAAGATGAAGAGTAGATTACCAAAATAGTCTTGTAGTTAAATAAAGCATCTGACTAAACTGTGGATTGTAATATCTTTTTACCTTTCAAGTTAAATGGGTTAGATGTTAATGGG
This sequence comes from Canna indica, assembly GCA_034359265.1. Lineage (NCBI taxonomy): Eukaryota > Viridiplantae > Streptophyta > Magnoliopsida > Zingiberales > Cannaceae > Canna > Canna indica. Next base: position 68,437,914 of record CP136894.1, on the reverse strand, counting down.
TTTAGCATGCATATAAGCCATACTCGTTAACCACATGTTGCTTAAATAGTGAAACTGATGTAAACTCTGTAGTCATTTTTCCCCTTTCAAATAACATTTCTCCATTTTACATTCCGCGCGCCTGTTCTTGAGCTGAGCAGATTCAGATCTTATCATGGTATCGGAGTAGATCTGATGCTCTCCGACTGATCGAGATTAACAGATGATCGCTTCACGGATCGGAAAACTTCGATTAAACCCATGGCGAGGAATCGAAGGTCGAATGCGGCCAGTAGATCAGTAGTCGGGCAATTGCAGTCGCAAGCCGAAAGCGGATCGATCACTGGAGACGCAGAGGTCGAAGACGATCCATATCGACAGAGGTCGGGCAATTGGTCACGAGAATTATCTCACTTGGAAGAAGGCGATGGTGATTTCGCTGTCGGCCAAGAACAAAGTGGGATTCGTGAACGGAACCCTAACGTTACCGGATGAGACGACTCCTAGATATCGACAGTGGAAACGATGCAATGATATGGTCCAATCATGGATCCTGCAGTCGATATCACCAAGTCTGTGCAACAGTGTGATCCACGCAGAGACGACTTCTGGTATGTGAAAAGACTTAGAAGACAGGTTCGGTAGAGGAAACGAGTCGAGAATCTTCGAATTAGAAATGCAAACTTACACCAATCTACAAGGGAACTTAAGCATCTCAGCATACTACACCAGACTCAAGGGTCTGTGGGATGAAATGGATGCACTGACTGCAACCACGAATAACTGCAATTGTCAATTGGGTAGAGAAAGCAATAAGGGGAGAAAGCTTAGACAGTTCCTAATGGGTCTGAATGATGTTTACATGGGGATCAGAGGTCAAATTCTTATAATGAAACCACTCTCGGACATCAGCCAAACCTATGTTATGCTCGAGCAGGAGGAATTGCAGAGACAATCCGGAACAAACTCTACGCCTACGGTCGAAAGTGTTGCCCTAAATAGTATGTATCAGAATTCAGCTGGAAATGCATACAAAGGAAACAAGTATAAGACCTTGGGTCCTAATAGCAAACTTTTTTGTAAATTTTACCAAAGGCCAGGACACTCACAAGAAAACCGCTACAAGTTAATCGGTTATCCACCAGGCCACAAGTTTTACAAAGGCAAGCAGAGGTATGTGGAGCAAAACAACAAGCAAGTTAACAATGTGCACACTACTGGTTTAGGAGAAAATGGAGAAATGAGTAATTCAAAGGCTGTTGGTGAAGAGGGAAATGTTAATAAGTTCAAAGGCATATCCGAGGAGCAATACAATAACCTACTTGAGACTATGATGAGTCTATTGGGACCAAAACAATCAACTTCTCATATCATCAACATGGCAGGTATAAACTCTAAACTCAGTGCATTGAATTTATCCAATTTTTGAATTCTAGATAGTGGAGCAACCGATCATGTTACTAATGACAAAACCTTGCTTGGCAATACCAATCGACCTAAACCTCATGACAAAATATCCCTACCCATTGGAGATACAATACCTGTGAGCCATTCAGGAACAGCCTACATAAACAAACACTTGCAGCTAAACAATATTTTAGCAGTTCCCTCATTCAACTTTAACCTCTTGTCCATAAGCAAATTAACTAGAGACTTGAAATGTTCAGTTGAATTTAATCCACATACCTTTGTCATCCATGACCTAGTAACGAGGAGAGTTTTGAGGACTGGTAGAGAGATTAATGGGCTGTATGTGATTGAAGGAGCCAACAAACAAGCAGGCAATCCCAGAGAACAACCAAGAGTTTTGTTTTCAACATCAATTGATAACCATGCCTTGTGGCATGTTAGGCTAGGGCACATGTCTATCTCTAGAATGAAGCTTCTTACTAATAGAATTCCAAAACTTTGCAATGTTTCTGAACTAGTTTGTAACATTTGTCCACTCGCAAAGCAATGTAGAACTCCTTTTAGTTCAAGTATGTATAAAGCAAACTTTCCCTTTGATCTTATTCATTGTGATGTTTGGGGACCTTACAAAGAACCTACATATAATGGTCATAAATACTTTCTCACTATAGTTGATGATTGCACTAGGAGTGTATGGACCCATTTGTTCACTTTCAAGTCACAAGTTCCAAACATTCTTATATAATTCATTAAACTAGTACAAACTCAATTTCCCAAAACAGTTAAAATCATTAGGAGTGACAATGGAACCGAATTCTTTAACTCATGTGTGCATGAGTTCCTATCCAAGAATGACATTATTCAACAAAGTTCTTGTATTGAAACACCTCAACAAAATGCCATCGTGGAGAGGAAACATAGGCATCTCCTTCAAGTCACTAGAAGTCTTAAGTTCCAGTCCAAACTACCACAGAAATTTTAGGGGGATTGTCTTCTAACAGCCACATATCTTATTAACAGACTACCCAGTCCAATTCTAGGAAATCAAAGTCCATACAAGCTACTCTACAAAAAGGAACCTGAAATCAGCCACCTTAGAGTGTTTGGTTGCTTGTGTTATACAAGCACTCTCAAAAGGGGAAGGGATAAGTTGGAACCGGCTGATGAAGGAGTGTTTATAGGATACCCATATGGTCAAAAAGGGTATAAAGTATTCAATTTCAAAACCCAAACCATAGTAGTATCTAGAGATGTTAAGTTTCAAGAGCATATCTTTCCCTATGACACCAAGGACAACACCCGAACTATTTTTCCTTTGCATCCCAACATTGAGAACATATGTGAAGATAAGTCTATAGCCAGCAGTTCTAGACCAAGTCAAGGTACTGATACCTTAGTGCAATCATCTACTGAGAGAGAAATGTCAATACATGACCCAATTCTCGAAATTGCCATTGATAAACCTTGTGAAACCAACTCCATTTAACTTGAAAACCAAGTACCTGAGCTCATTGAGCCCCAACATCAACCTGTTGAGCTACCCATCAGGAGAAGCAGTAGAGTAACTAGAAGACCTGCTAGGCTACAAGACTTCCACTGCAGCCCATTGTCATCTATCTCACCACTTGACTCAAAAAAGGGCAATGACCAAAGAACCAGTCCTTATCCTTTAGTGAATTTCTTAAACCTACAAAACATTTCAACTGAACACAAGAATTTTTTTAATACCATTAATACCCATCAAGAATCAAAATCCTATGCTACTGCTTGTGAGAATTCAGAATGGATAAAATCAATGCAAATTGAGCTAGAGGCACTAGAATCAAATAAAACTTGGGAAATTGTTGAATTGCCACCAGGCAAGTCCCTAGTAGGATGCAAATGGATGTTCAAAACAAAGTTTAAACCAAATGGAAAGGTGGATAAGTACAAGGCAAGACTAGTTGCCAAAGGGTTCACTCAAAAGGAAGGTGTGGGCTACCATGAAACATACGCACTAGTGTCCAAGATGGCAACAGTGAGGACACTGGTAGCAGTCGCAGCTGCAAAATTGTGGCCATTACATCAATTAGATGTAAGCAACGCATATTTGCATGGGGAGCTTGATGAAGAAGTATACATGACCAAACCCCCAGGTTATGGAAAGCCAAATGATGGCAAGGTATGTAAACTTTTGAAGTCCCTATATGGCCTCAAACATGCGGGCAGGCAGTGGTACTCAAAGCTATCATCCAGCATTTTAAAGCAAGGGTACAAGCAATGTGAATCAGATTCATGTCTGTTTGTGAGAAATTGTGAAGGCAAGATAACAGTTTTATCTGTGTATGTAGATGACATAATCATGACTAGCAATGATTATGAAGAAATCAACAAAATGAAGAATAAGCTGAATCATGAGTTCAAAGTCAGAGACTTGGGAAAGTTGATATATTTTCTGGGACTAGAAGTTCAAAGGACCAATGCAGGAATTCACTTAAGTCAAAGGAAGTACATCATTGACATGTTGATAGAGATGGGATTGGAGAATTACAAGCCCTCTAGCACTCCAATGGAGTACCATGAGAAGAATGTAGCAAAGGCAGAAGAAGTTGACAGCAAATTCACTGACATAGAAGCATACAAAAGGCTTATAGGAAAGCTCTTATATGTCACCATGACAAGGCCAGATATACTATTTGCTATCAACCATTTAACTCAATTTGCAAATGCTCCAAACATTTAACTCAATTTGCAAATGCTCCAAATCAGTCTCACTACAAGGCAGCACTAAAGGTATTGAGATATCTAAAGGGAGCACCTGGTTTGGGATTGTTCTATTCAGCAGAAACAAACAACACAATGACAACCTATAGTGATGCAGATTGGGGAGGGTGCACAGTCACAAGAAGATCTATAACTGGGTACCTTGTGAAGTTTGGAAGCTCACTAATAACTTCGAAATGTAAGAAGCAGGCTACTGTAAGCTGTTCAAGCGCAGAGAGTGAACTCCGGGCGCGCCTGTTCTTGAGCTGAGCAGATTCAGATCTTATCATATAATTAACATTTCAACAAGTTGATTGCAACTCAGGACCAATGAAAGCAGAAAGCATCTGAAAATGTAGGAAAACATTTGCAATACAGAAAAAATACATGAAAAATGTTTATAATCATCTAAGTTGTTTATAATACAACATCATCCATCAAGGCAACATTAATGTTGGTAGGTAGATGAAGAGCTTTTACTCAAATGCTGGTTGCCAAGATTAGATTTGACAAATGACAAGAGAAGAGGCCCACAGCATTATATTTAGGGGCAAAACATGAGCTTAATCCCTCAAGCATCCTTAGAATTGCTTGGTTTTCTAGCCCTAAACAATGCAACATGCATAAATCAACTGGCCAACCTATTCAACAAGCCTATATTTACTCACACATTTCCAAGCCTATCAAACAATACATGCCTAATTATAATCTCAGGTCCTCAGGCTATAGTTTTTCTCTGGTGACCCAAGAATCCATTTGAACATCCACTGTATGGGTCCAAGCGACTTCTCCTTCTGCCAGAAACAAATAGCGGCATTGTAATTCTCGTCGCGTATTATTCGTGACGCTGCCCTCCAATCGTATTTTTCCATGTCTTCTCGTGCCTCCTTGCCCATGGCTTTTCTGAAGTCATTGCAGGACAGCAGGTGTTTGATCTTGTTCAGACAATCTTCTAGGTCACCAGGAGTGAAGAGGTAACTGGTCTTCCCTTCCTGATCTTCAGGTATGATGTCGGGTATTCCTCCAGCACGAGCTGCAACTACAGGGATGCCGGATGACATGGCCTCCAGCACAACTTGTCCAAGGGTCTCAGATTCGGAAGGCATCACAAAGACATCCCCACTTGCATATGCCTTTGAAAGCTCTTCGCCTTGGAGCATGCCTGTGAACACTGCAGGCATGCCTGTTAACAACTTCTCCAGTTCAGGCCTGTTTAGGCATCAAGAGACTGCATAAGAACTAATTCATGCTTTAAACATCAACTGATTACCCATTTTAAATTTAATTGTATATTAAAATAACTTGAGCAATTAGATTCACTTACCTATATGGTCCATCGCCTACAACTGCAATTCGCACTCCTAGAAGCCTGTCCATTACCCTAACAAGCAAACATTATACAAGAGTTATTTGCCTGTGGATGCATTAGCATGCTATATAATGAATCATGTTGTTATGTAATGAATAGGTTATTTGTCCATTACCTATATAATACCTTCTTGTTAGTAATGAATCATGCCATGTACTAATCATATAAGAACAGAATTGATTGATAACAGATGGAATAAACTCGAATTAAGCTTTGTGGTAATAATACTTAGCTTAAAGTAAGTTTTCGGATGAATTTACCTTTTGAGAAAATCCAAGCTCTTTTCCGCTCCTAAACGCCCGACATGAATCAACAAAGGCTTCTCGGGTTCACCATTACTGACAAAGGCAAAGAAAGAGTTCAAGATAATTGTAATTCATTTATCATTTTGTATGTTGTTAATGTGCATTTCAACCATATTTCTATTGTTTGGTGTTGGATAGTTGGTGGTGTGTACCTTAGCCTTACACGCATTTCATGGCTGTAATAACGAGGATGGAAGCTTTCGGAGTCAATACCCTTATTCCAAAGGCGTATTTTATCAGCTGTAGAACAAGAAAGATTTCAGAAATTAATGAAAAATAAAAGCAATACATCAGCTACAATGTCAAGAAAGCTTCTAGGCAATTGTCTAACCTTCTGTTGCATGAGCAGCTATGAGGTCCTTGCTAATAGCAGCAGAAGGCACCAAAGTAAGGTTGGCAGCTCTGTGAAGGAACCCTTAGAAGGGGGAACAAGCAGGTAAATAACATTGTATGACAACAGGGGATCTTAAGAAGGGACAAAATGAGAAAGAAATTACTTATTATTGACCACATGGGCTCCACCAACCAACTGAATGTATATCTGGGTATATATCTGTATAACAGTAGTAAGAATGTTAGCAAAGATGACATGCCTGTGAAGCAAATTTTATCCAAGCATGGAAAATATTAGATAGGTATGACCAAGATGTATGACCAATAGAAGGCATCATCTACTTGTTGTATATAAGTATTATCAGCAGACAGAACTCAAAATTGGATGTGTAGAATCAGAAAGTCCAAGATTTGAAAGAACGTCAATGAAATTAACAAGAGGACATCTATTATTTAATTTTTCTTTTTGTTATAAAGCTCAAACTAGAAGGAAGTATTTGACATCATTTGGGTTTTTATTGACTCATATTTAATGCTATTTTGTGATAGATTACATATTGTCACTCTAAAAACTATGTAGTTGATGTTTGGAACAATCCTTCAATAGCTGAAGGGCATTAAGAAACCAAAAAAATTAGAAGTTAGCGAGTATCAAAACTAGTTTAAAGGTTTAGTGAAGTAGTCACAACAGAGAAACAATAATAAGTAATATATCGTTAACAATACTAAATTTGACAATCTGCATGCAGCATGAGGCCAAAAACAAAAAACAAAACAAAACAAAAAACCAACAGTTATCTCAATGTACTAAACAGAAACAATTATCTCAGTATGATAAGCAAGAACTTCTGAGTACAAGCAGTTGCAATAAGTAAAGCATAGATAACCATCCAGATTAAACAGCATCAATGAGATTAACCCTTCTATCAGTTACTCAAAATATAATTATTAACACGGTATTCTAATTTAGTAATTTAGATAAATATGAAAAATCAAACTCTAAAGACAATGACCTAATTCAGAGCATATAGTATACTAATAAGAACCAACTTACTTGGGAACATGAGTGTGATATGACATCACTATTGGAACACAAAGCATCTTGGAAATTGCTAGTGCACCAAATACCTGGAATATTAAGAAGAATTAGTAGAAGAAAACATGCAAGAGAATTCAAGTTACCCTAAGTTAAAATTACCATGATTCCCGGTGAAGATGCATGGATAATATCTGGCTTGAAGTTTGCAACTTCTGAAATTATTCTTGGGCTAAGTGCCAGAGATAGTGGGACTTTCTGATACCATGGACAAGGAAAGCTGCAAATGAAATTCAGAACTATAAGAGAAGTAAAAGGAGAGACAAACATTTAATTAGATGATGTTGAACTAATGTTACAAGATGTACTTGGACTAATAAGAAGTGAAAAAGGCCTCATATGAAATATAAGAAATGTTACAAGATGTACTTGGATTGTTGATCATTTGAACTTCTAATAAGATACAAAGATAAAAAGGTCCACTGACCACTAATTAATAGACTCTACAGATAAAGAAAAACCATATCCTGTACTAAACCCTACTTCTCTCTTTGCTTTGTTGCCCACACCGAGTGTGGACAAAGTATATTGATGAAGCCAGTGTTTGTGACCAACAGGTCTAAAAGCTAGTTTAGTATATGAACCAATATAGACCTGTACCAATGAAAATGTTGATCAATAGGGGCAGCACCAATACCAATATATACTTATATATTCTACCAATCAGTGTTGACCAATAGGGACCATAGCCAATACCAAGATGTGTATGTGTCCCAACCGGCGTCGACCAAAATAAAACCATGCCAATTTGTATTCATGGAGTATATTAACCTGCTTCAATCAAAGCTATATTACCAAATACAAGTCAAGTTACATTCTATTATTTCACAAGACTGGTATCAGTCCATGGTTACAGATAAACTATAACCCTTGGATAATGTAGAAAGTCTAGTTAAACCAGTAAATGGCCGAGTTCAAGAAAACTTTATTATAACCAAGCATTACTATTGAATTGTCAGATAATTTCGGAACTTGGAAAAATCATTAACAATGTTTATATTCATGCAAATGCATATACAACAAGTAGGTGGAGTCCTGACTCCTGAGTTTGCTTACCTCCATGAACCAATGACTTTGGCACCATGAAATTCTTTGGGCACCCCTTCATGGTTAGTCACAACAATTACCTGCACCAAGCATGACCAAGACTTCCATTAGATTTAGAGTCAAAGAATCCTGAATCTTGTTTAGTGTATGTGCTGCCTTTGCACATAAGAGAATGACCGATCAAAATAAGATTTTTATGATAAGAGTATGCTTTGCAATCAAACATGTAAATAGTTAACTGATGCAGCAGCACAGAGAACTATGTTTGACCAGCATATTAAAGAACTTCACGATAAAGTTGAATTAAGAATTATTCACCTCATCTCCCATTTCGCGCAAATTTTTGATGAAATTCTGAAAGCGGTTCTTATATCCAGAGACGTAGCTGCCAGACGTAAGCCAAACGCAGATTTAATAGCTGAATGAAAATGAATCAACTACAAAAGCTATCTTTGCAAAAACCAAGCGACAAATTATAGTGGAAGATTGCAAGGATTAGAACATAGTGAAAGAAAAAGAAAATCAAGAAGAAAAAGGGGGAAAATCACTCATCTAAGAGAGAGTGACATCTAAATCAACAGAACCGACTTCAAGATGACAAATTTCACCAATCGAAAGCCACAGAGGTAAAATTTCCCAAGAAAAAGGCATGATCCACCACGGGGCAACTCATCCAAGTAAGAAGTACATCCAACTTCCCAAAACCCCCACTTCAATGTTAAAAAATCCAAAGTTTCTTTCCAAAAATAAAAAGGCGAAACTTTATGCGAACTGACGCGAAGGGAGAGGGCTCGACGAAGAGAGCAATGCGGCGGGGCTTGAAGTTGGCCTCGGGGTCCTCCGCCAGCGGGGGCACCTCCTCCTTTCGCAACAACTCCTCCTTGATCTCTTCCATCCCCATCGACTCAAAGACGGAGCAACCAAGCCAGCAAGCGAGCAAGCGAGCAGGTGAAGGAAGAGAGAAATCGGACGGAGCGATTTATACCCGGGCGAGATGTGAAAGGCGCCTCCTTCTCTACGTTGGAAGCTTGGAATCTGAAGTCCCGAAAGGGTGCCCTCAAAAGTATATTCTCAACATCGCTGACGGGCGAAAGGGATCCCATGTGAGCATATGCTTCATGCTTCTATTTCCCTATCTATATTTTTGGTAAGATTTGGTGTCGTCTCTGTCATTTCATTTGTTCACCACCCTTTCCAGTCTCTGCTTGACATTTTTAAGTTGATAATTTATGTACATTAATAATAAACAATTAATAATCAAAATGCTGGCACGAATGCGTACACGCCACCCACCAATCGCATTACTTTTTTTTCTTTTTTGTTAATTGCAATAATTCGTAGAAGATTTCCGCACTCGCTGATCAGTGATCGGATAGAAGAATATATTCGCCGCCTCCGTGAGGCGTGAGCTGGCAGTATTCTACTCGCAAGCCGCAACTCGCAACTCGCAACTCGGCGCGATTACCATTGGTTGCGTTGCACTGCAGCGCGCCATGAAAGGGCATCGCTGCGTAAGAGATGCCACAGAAAAGGCTGGGCCCGGCTGACGTGAGAGTCCAGCTCAACCGTAAATTTTTCATGAGCGATTCACCCTGTGGAAACCTTTGTCTTTCACAGGTGACTCAGCCAAAGTGCGAACCAATATGCGAAAACAGAGTAATAAAAATGAAATAAAAATAGGAGTGCCCACGAGTAACGGGTATATCCGAAATTAATTGGAACCTACTTGGTTGAGTAGATTCTGGGTAGATTCGAATTAAATTCGGGTAGGATCCGAGATAAAATTTAAGAAATCGATTAAAATTAATTTCGGATCTGGGTCCAACACATTAGATACTCTGAATCAGAACCAAAAATATGTACATTGAAATATGTCATTTACAATTTCAACAAGATATCCGAAATATGTATTGCATTATATGTTTCGAGTAGGATCTGATTCCAAATCCCAACAGGATAGGGTTCGGGTCCAAAACCTAAAAACCGATCTTATACAAAATAGGATTCGGTATCATAAAAATTATAGGGTACTTGGATTCGCTCACTCTTAGTAAAAAATCTATTTAATTTAATGAATCGTATATACTTAGTCGATGGAAAAAAGAATGAATGAAATGGAAACCGAATAAAAATAAATAAGTAATAAAATAACTATTCTCTTATTTTATTGTTGTAAAAAGAATATAGATAAAGAATGAAGAGGAAAAATAATCAGAATATCCTAATTCATAATCAAATGAATAAAAATAAATAAGTAGTGAAATAATTATTCTCTATTTTGTTGTTGTAAAGAATATAGACAATGATCGGAGAGAAAAATAATCAGAATCTCCTAATTTATAATCAAATAATAAAAATATTATATTATAGTAATATATATAGGTTTGATAAATATATTTGTAATAAAAATATGACAAATATAACTTTAAAATATTAATTTAAAAATAAGACAATATAACTTATTTTTAATAAATTAAATAAATTTGAAATCAATATTATATAGTTCAAATATATTAAATAAAAATAAATATATTTGTTTTATGTAGGATATATTATACTACTTTTAATAGTTTGATATAATTGAATATTTTTATATTAATTTAAACTATTGTAAGTTATATGATATTATTATATATATCGTTTAATATATACTTTAATTAGTATAAAATTTGATAAGTAAAGTTGTAGAAGTCATACAAATAAGCAAAAAAATAATCTTTAGATAATAAATGGTTATTTCTTGCAAATAAATAAGAAATAGGATGTCGATCGAGCTCCCCTGGTCTACCATGACTTTCTTGACAATAAAGTTGTCAGTGACTATAGAAATAAAGACAGGATTATGTAGATTTTTATTAATTCTCAGGAAGTCATATTCGTAGAACGATATTACCAAGATTCTAACGCGAGGCCTCTATGGGCGAGTTGTGTCATCAGATGCCATGATGGCTCGAAGAGACCTCTCTTTGGTCGAGTTTGTCTCGTCTCCTCCTGCGAAGCCTCTAGCTATGTGGTCAATGACCCTGCGAATTTTATTGTTCGGGTGATCTCCTCTGTCGCGATCGTGGTTGCCCCTAGTGTCCCTTAGGGGTATTCTGCTTCGACTTCGGCATCGGGAGTCGTAATCATATCGATCCCGACTATGACTTCTTCTACGACTGACGTAGCGATCGAGATGTCCTTCCCGTATCAGGCAATCGATGTGATCTTTGAGTACTACACAATCATTAGTAGTGTGTTCATAGGTGCAATGAAATTTACACTTCTTGCTTTTGTCGGCGTTAGACGAGACCTTCTGCTTCTCAACGTTGCGAGATACTTGAGCAGGTGCAAGTTGTAGATTTCCCAGAGAATAGTTTCCCTTTTGGTGTCCAGGGGGGTGTATTCGCCATATCTAGCGCTAGGTCGGCAATCTCACCCCCCCCCCCCTCCCCCTCCCCCTCCCCCCTCCCCCCTCCCTTCCTTTTGTCGTCATCCTATCTTCGGTGGTCTCGCCCTTCTCCCTTCTTATCGGGCTTCTTTGTTTTATTGTCTTCAGTGCTATCTTTATTAGTTTGCCAATCGGTCTTTTTGGCTTCTCTGAGCCCCTCCATCTTTATATGACATATTGCTCACTCCCGAAATTTGACCATGGTTCTCGGCTTGGACAAGGCTATCAGGTCCACGAATTGTCCAAGCTTTAGGCCATATTTGACGGAATATAGCTCGACGTGGGGGTCAAAGTTGGGGATCTCCATGGTTGCGTCGTTAAATCTCTTCAGGTACTCCCTCGGTGGTTCATTCTGCCCCCTGCTTGATGTAGTGGAGGGAGTCATCGGTCTTGAGTAAATCCGAAATGAGAAGAACTAGATGACGGACGCCTTGGAGAGTTCCTAGAAGGTGTGCACGAATCCTGCATTGAAGGTAGAGAACCATAGCAGTGCGACCTTTTTTAAGAAGGTGGAAAAAGCTCGGCACAAGATGGAGTCGGTAGCATCATTGATTATAACATCGTCAAGTGGGTGGTCAGATCACCCATGCCCTCATAATGTTGGAGGGTCGTTGGCAGCTTGAAATTATCCGGGAGGGGAACCGTCGTGATATGCTCCGCGAACAACGACGACAATGGGAGGAACGATCTATGTGGCCATAGTTCCTTCTCTTTAGTATTGCGTGTGGGAGATCTCGGGTCTAAAGACTGAAACCGGTCTCCTAGTCCTTTCATGGTGACTATCTTATTTATGCTTCGAGCGGCAATGCTCATGCTCAGTTGGATGCTACTCTTTGGATTGTGTTATTGCGTCTACCTGAATAGTCAACATTTGATTTTCTGCATGGAGATCAACGATCATGCGTCGTAACTCCTCCAAAGTTGAGTTGGTAGTCACCAAAGCGTCAATCCTTGTTGTTTAGCATCTCGAGGTAGCTGGGGAACGCTGCTGCCTCTTGTCGGCAACGTTCATCTAACTTCAGGTGTCTACCATAGTGGGGCAGGTAAGATTTTATTCAGTCCCACAGTGGGTATTATATGTTCTCGTCCGAAGTCGGGGGTGTTGCAAGTTTTCCTGGTTTCTGATCCGATGCGGCTTCGGTGGTGACCTGGAAAGGTACTCCGACACTCTAAGTGAGAAAGAATTCCAAGTGATGTGTACAAAATTGTAACAGAGAGTATAACAGTAGTGCGTTGTGTCCGTTTTATGATATATATCTGGGTACTTGATGAGAATGCCTCCAAGAATTTCGTAGGAATATGCCCTGAATAAGTTGATTGTTATCCCCTAGATTGTGGATTTATTATTGTCCAGTCTCTGATGATAAATGTACATTGTTAATATCCTTGTATGGTTGGGTGAAATCCTCGGGCCAAGTTATAGCTAATTTGATATGAATCTAATTAAGGAGTTGGGGCGTTTACGAGACTGGTCTTACCGAACTAAGAGAGCCAGTCCAGTACACTAATAAACCCGGAGATGTCATTCAATGACAGCTTCAGGATTGAAAACATTGATCGCACACGATAGTGAAAGCAATCGGGAGATTAGGAGATGCGGTGACTCTCGAAATTTTGTTTCGTCTGGCAATTTGTCGAGCTGACGCTCTCTGACTATTCTACCTGTTGACCTTGCAATTGCAAGGAACCATGCTTGACATGACATGACATAATTGGCTTGTGGTACTCTTGACACCTGAGGACACAGAATTGTATTCCAAAAATTTTGGGGCAATTCGTCAACGTGCATATAATTCTTAAAAGAACAAAGAGCGATCATGAATCTATTCGCCCACGCCCAAATTAGGGTTGAAGAATGAAGATCCGTAGGTGTTAAATAAATCCACGTATATGAATTAATTCGTATTTTACAAAAAAATAAAAGAAAAAATATCTTGTTCATTTGTTTCTGATGTGCATATAATCTCTTTATGCGTTATATCAAGTAACATTTAGTCTGCTTAAGTGTTGGCATTCTAAATATTAAATGTTTGCTTTATTAGATAGGATAGGATAGGATAATAAATGATAGTGAATTGAATATAAATTTTTTTAATCCAGTATACACCGAATATAATATAAATTTTATACTCATTTTTTTTAATTCATGCATTAAATAAATAATAAATATTAATTCATTTTTTATCATATTTTTTTTATATTATGAAACAAACATACACATATATAATGGTCCTCGGTTTGACATCAGACAACCTAAACATTATTTAATATAAGAAAAAAAAGGGCTTCTAATAATTTACTGTCGTCGTGCATCATGAAGACATGCATGGAATACATAATATCACTCTCTATGTTAGACTTTGTTGACATTGAACTAACAAAGTTATGCTTGAATAAAAATATCATTTGAGTTGACTGATCTACAATTTCCAGACAATTCCACTTTGTTTGGACTTAAGATTGAAGTAAGCAAAGATCGAAGTAGAAAAGGGAACTAAAAAAGGTCGAACAAAGTTGATGGAACAAGGACCACTAGAGCCATTCCATTTTCCTTCACCCACTATCTTATCATGATGATTTTTTTTTCCATTGGTCGGCAGCCGTGGGCCCTATATGTCTAGGCATTGTCGACTGTAATCCTTTTGGCACCTGCACCGCGGACTAATTGGAGGAGAGACTTTTCTGGCTGCTAATAAAATTGATGATTATCTATGAATGGTGCTAATGAAATTTGAACCAAATCATTTGATGGATATTTTTTCATAAAAAACCAAAGATTGTAAGGAACACCTACATTCGTCTCCAACCAATCAGCCATACGAGAAAAACGTATAAAAGATTGTAAACGTGGAAACAGTAGATCTAAAAGGCATGTGCACCCCATTATATTCTCTTTTTTTTTTTTGAATCGTGAAAATTGTATACCATTCATGAGAAATGATAGGTTACAGCAATAGTTGAGGAAGGAGAATAGAAAACAAGGTTCGAAAATAAAACATAAAAGGACAGGCAACCCCAACATAGATTATCCCACACAACAACCGAAACAGAACCAGCTCCTAAGGAGAAGTACAGAATGAATAGAAGTTAGCCGCAGAGGCAACCAAAACAGGCAAAGAGGATCGCCGATCCTGAAAAATGCGAGAGTTGCGCTCAAACCAGATGAACCAGCTCCATATCAGAATTAATCTCAAGCGGGCCAGCCAATAACTAGTAGATTCATTTGAAGATTGCGAAATGCAGAGCGAAGCGAAAGGCAGCTTGAGCATCGAGAGGAAGGAACGCCATCCGTCCGACACAAAAGGACATGCAAGGAATAAGTGACGGTGAGACTCCTTGCCCCCGGAACAAAATAGACACGCATCCTCAAAGGCAACGCCCCAGCGCATGAGTCGATCTCGAGTAAGCAAGCGCTTTCGAAATCGAAGCCAACCGAAGATGGAGATCTTAGGTGGCAGATGGTTCCTCCAAAGTGCCTGAAAAAAAGAGCATGACACCCCTCTAAACATGAGAAGCCGATAAGCGCTTTGCGTAGAGAAGGAACCATCGCATCCCCACTTCCAACCCAAAACATCTTCACCGGAGGTGCGTCGGATGACCTCCAACTCAGATTCCAGAGAGACCAACTGATCAACATCTATCAAAGCCGAGAAAGGAATATTCCACCCAATGCATTCCCCAGAAGGCCCGACCAATCGAGCTTCATAAATCGAGCAGTTCGGAAGCTGGGCACGAAGGAATAAAGAAGGAAAAAGATCGGCTAGTCTCAATCCATTCACCCACTTATCAATCCAAAGCTTGGTTCGCTTGCCATCACCAACAGAGAATGAAACCCCCGAAGAAAACAGCTCAAAGAGAGTCGAGAGATCCTTCCAGATAGGAGAGGCCCGCCGATGGAAGGAAGCTCTAGACCACATCCGAAAGTCCCCATACAACCTCTCCATAATCTTCACCCAATACACATCCCGCCCCTGCAAGGCCTTCCATAGCCATCCTCCCCGACGAGCCAAACCATGAGACCGGAGATCAAGAACACCTAGACCTCCATCCTCCTTAGGACAAGCAATAAAATCCCAACCAACCAGACTTTTACCATTAATAGAGGACCCCTCCACACCGGACCAGAAGAAACTTCTTCTCTTCCTATCAATCGTTTTAATCACCCATCCAGGGGCTTTGAACAAGGAAAGAAGGTAGGCGACGGAACTAGTAATAGTGCTATTTATGAGCACTAATCTACCAGCCCGGGATAATAATCTTCCTTGCCATGAGGAGAGACGGGCATCAATTTTTGCAATAAGACCAAGCCAATCAGCCCTGCATAATCTTCCTATCCTGAGAGGAAGTCCCAAATATTTTAAAGGAAAAGACGAAGCCTTACAACCGATCATCCTCGCCACCTGCTCCGCTTGAGATCGATCATCCTTTAAGCTCACAACCTCAGATTTGCCTAGGTTGATTTTAAGACCAGACGCAAGCTCAAAGCACTTCAAGAGAAGGAGCATGTTTCTCAAACAATCCTCCTTATGGCTGCTGAAGAGGATTAAATCATCCGCGAATAAAAAGTGAGAAACTCCTCCTTCTATGCGCGAAGCAAGAGCCCCTTCAATAAAATGATCCCGGGAAGCCTTAAATAGCAGGCGCGAAAGGCAGTCCAACGCGAGATTAAAAATATATGGGGAGAGGGGGTTCCCTTGCCTAACACCCCTCTTGTGACGGATAGGAATACCCAAGGAACCATTAAGCAGAATAGATGATTCGGTGTCAAGCAGAAAATGAATCCAAGCAATCCATACATCCGAAAAACCCCTAGCCTCCAACATCCGCAAGATGAAGCTCCAATCCAAGGAGTCGAATGCTTTTTCAAAGTCGATCTTTAAAAGAAGAGCATCCTCCTGATCCCGATGACACGCCCAAACCGTCTCATGGACTCCCATAAAACAGTCCAAGGTACTTCTGCCTGTCAAGAAAGCGTTCTGGCTACTGCAAATCAGGTCGCCCATGAGAGGTCTAAGCCGAAGGGCAAGCATCTTGGAGAAAATACGAATCAAGCTGTTCTCCAAGCTAATAGGTCTGAAGTCCCTGATCCTGGAGGCTCCGTCGATCTTCGGAAGCATGATTAAGTGACCATAGTTGAATCTCCTCAAGGCCTCAGGACTCGAAAATAAATCATTGAAGATCTGAAGCAAGTCCTCTTTCACCGTATCCCAATAATAACGAAAGAACTCAGAATTGAGTCCATCCGGACCCGGCGCTTTGCAAAGACCCAAATCCCAAATAGCTGACTTTATTTCCTCCAAAGAGAAAGGGGATTCAAGGCCGACCCCAGAAGGGAGACACGGAAGATCCAAACTGGGCCAATCCAAAGTAAGCAAAGGCCTTCGAGAGGTGCCCAGCAGCTTGAGATAGACCTCCCTGAAACCCCGCAAAATGTCATCACTGTCGGAAAGTAGTCCAGAATTTGAGGTTAGAGAGTGAATCCAATTATTTCGCTTCCGAACCGAGGCCCATTGGTGAAAGAATTTTGAATTTTGATCACCCTCTTTCAACCACTTCCGCTTTGCGCGCTGTCTCCAAAAGGAGACCTCATCGCGGTACAGGGAGTCCAACTCTGCCTTTTTACACCTCAACACATCCATCTCAGACTCTGAGAGGCTGCTCAAATCTGCCTTAGAACATAATCCATCAATCGAAGATTCCAAGGAAGACTTCCTGATCGAGCAATCCTTTCTATAAGATGCAGCCCAAAGCGGGATGGACTTCCGGAGCTTCCTCCAGCGAAGGAGCCAGGAAGAAGCAGCGGAAGAAGAAAAGATAGGCTCACTCCAAGTGGATTCAATAAGATACCTGAAACCATTTTTAGCGAGCCAAAAATTCTCCAATCGGAAGGGCTTACAACGATGCGGCGCCCCCAAATCGGAGCGAAGAATAAGGGCATTGTGATCCGATAATCTCCGCTCCCCACCAGACACTACCGCCAGAGGAAGGGCCAGCGAGGAGCATAAAGAAAATAGGACTCGGTCGAGCCGAGCAAGACGAGGAGGCAGGCGGTTATCAGACCAGGTGAATTTTCGACCCTTAATGGGCAGGTCCAATAGCTCGCAGTCATGAATAAGGGAAGAAAGCAAGGAGGAGTCCGAAGCGCTACCAATACAGTTGCTCCTCTCGAAGTCAAAACGGGTGACATTAAAATCACCACCGATAATGAAGTTCTCATCCCTGCCGGCCAAGACACTCTCAAGCTCCAAGAAGAAGGCGGCTCTATCAATACGTCGAGGAGGACCATATACCCCTACAACCGTGAAGGACTTCAATGAGTCCCTCTGCTCCAGCTTTGCCAAAAGAAGATGATTTCCCACAAAAGAGTTCAAACAGTTCCAAATGGAACAGTCCCACAAGATTGCCTGCCCGCCCGCAGTTCCCACCGCATCCAAGACGATGAATCCAGGATCCCGAAAGCCGAAGATTTGCTTGGCACAAGCGGAAGAAAATTCCGACAACTTGGTCTCCTGCAAAGCCAAAACTGAACAACAAGCCTCACGAGCATATCTTCTAACCATAAATCTCTTGGAGTCACGATTCAACCCCCGAACATTCCAAAAAAGCATCGAATTTTTTTTAATGATCATAGAAAATAAACCACTATCCAGCTAAGAAGCAGAGAATAGAAGATTATGATCAATTCATACCACCACCGCCACGAAAAGAGGCCAACTCGGAAGCCACTGATTCCGCACTAGCGCAATAATTGAATCCCAACAAACGGGTCTGATCCCGAAGAGGAAGCTCTGCGAGAGAAGAGGCCATCGACATGAAAATAAGACCACGCGCAGGAGAGGCTTCGGGAGAGACACTAGAAGACGAGGCGAGATGATTCCCCGAAGGCTGGACCTGCGAGCAGCAATTTAAAACGGAAGATGGCTGCACATCGCCGTTGAGCACGGCTTTCCGAGCGACCGCCCTCTGCATACATGAAGACGAAGAGCTCCTCGAGCCAAGCAAACGCGAGCTCCTGCGGACAAGAATCCCTGGTCGACGTCGAGCCCGCCGAGAGTAAGTGTAAACTAGTCTCGGAGCCTGATCGACCATAAGTCGCCCAGGATCCGAGCTAATCCGACCCATTTCAATAGACAAAGAGGCAACCCCCCCAATCGGAACCCCACAAGGAGGGGAAAAAGAGTCTTGACGGACCCCATTATTAATACCCTGGTCAGCATGCAGCCCAAGGCCCACCAGGCGAGGGAGACCAATAGCCCATAATTGCCTCAAGAGAGAAACCACCTCCTCAGCCAGCAAGGAGGGCACCAAATGATCGTCAAACCTAGCAGGAGTCAGATCGCCAACTGGAAAAAGAGCACTGCCAGCGCCAGCGCCGATACCCAGCGCAGGTCGAGCAAGAGAAAGGCAAGGGGCAGACTCCACTGCCAGCAGGCCATCCTGCGTAAGCTTAGAATGGAAAGTGTCAGGAGGTGAAGGTACCTCCTTACTGTCAGCAGCATCTCCCGAACGATCTACACTGGCGACAGCAGGCAGAACCATCGGAGACCCCTTCGGAGAAGGCACCACCTCCAAAGCAAGATCACACCGGACCTCAACCGCCTCTGGCGAGGAGAGATTCACACCTCCGGGAGAGGGCATACTCTCATAGAAAGGAGGCAGGGAAGCAAGAGATGAAGCTGACTCAAGAACAGCAGACACGCCAATTTGGGAATCATCAGGAGGGCGAAAAGAAGGCGCCGATCCAAGCGGCACCGGCTGGGAAGGCACCCTACCATCAACAAGATCCTCATTCCTGCCTGGACCCCTAACTTCCAAGTCGGGAACCCCATCAGCCGAATCAAGATAAATCCAACGGAACCACGCGATCTGAACTGAAACCTTGAAGCGACACCCCTCAGATATAGCGAAAATTGATCTCGGGATCGAATTCAAAGAGCGCACCCGCAGACGGATTTTGCAGGAAGAGAGCTCTGACCAACTTAACGAACGAGCGTCGAGGGATTCGAATGCCCCGAAAGAGCATACCAGGATTGATAGAGCCTCCTCGCTCCAGAACCTAATAGGGAGACCATCCAACTCTAGCCCGACGAAAAGCTCGAAGCTCGGGACGACATCAATAGCCCCCTCGTCCTCCCAGCCAGCAACTCGGAGATTCATCTCACCCCATCGAAAACAGGATCTCCGAATTAAGGTCCGCTTAAAGTAAGAGTCGGAACCCGCCGGAGTGGAGACCAAAAATCGACCATCCGGAAGAGCGCGCTGGCGCCAGAGGTGCAAATGCGACGAGCTATCCTGGAAGCAGGAAGCCAAAAAGCCAGCCACATTGATATCCTTTGAAGGTTGCCTGGTCAGAGAGACCACCACACATCGCTCGGCGAGAAAGCCACCCCGTTTCAAAGAGGCCTCAGATGGCGGCAAAAACAATTCCACCGACTCTGGCCGACCATCAGGATCACAAGAAGGCGCGTCAGCAGGCGGAACACCCGAAGCGTAAGACATAACAGGAGCAGGAGCATGGAGACCCGAAGCACTAGCAGGGGGACCAGAATGCAGGTTCACAATCGAGGTCTTCAGAGCGCGCGAAGGCAGCGCCGATCTCCCATCACTTGATCTCACCGAGGAGCAAGAAGCAGCGCGGTGACCGCTATCATGGCACAAATAACAAACCGCCACCTTCTTGCAGAAACGGCTATGGTGACCCCTCCCGCAACAGTTGAAGCAACGACCAGCCCGACGGAGATGAGCAAGAAGAGCCGAAAGGTCCTGATAACCCACCCTCGCCTGGGAAGAAGCCATGGGAGAGCACCGAAGGTTTCCAGACACCCCAGGGGGAGGCTGAAAAGCCCGAACGGCATCCGCAAACGACCTCCCAGGAACCCAACGAGAGGAGGAAGGGCGAGGCGCATCCGCGAACTGAACATGCTTGCCCCGGCTTCTCCTAGACACCACAGTCCAGCTATCTCCCGCGACCTCAGAAGATGATGCCCGCCCCTCCAAAGTGCCGAGAGGAGCTGAAGGAACGCCTACCAAAGGGGCAGGAGAGGGAGGCAAGGAGCTCACCCTACGAGATGACGAAACTCCAGAGCAGCCGGACGAACCGACACTTACCAACGAAACCCTCACCATCGATGGTTCCAATCTGTCGAGGTGATAGAATACCTGGATGCGATCGAAGGGGTTGGAGGCTAGAAGAGACGCTGCCGTCGGAACAAGAGCGCCGTCAATGGAAGAGAAGGAGCGGCGTCGTCGCCTCGTCGCCTCGTCGCCCTATATTTAAGTTTGATATGAATGGCTTTAGCTAAGCACTATAAATCAGCTTCCTTTCTCCTCCAAGGAAGAACCCTTAACTTCACCCCATTATATTCTTTGCAACGATGTGTATGAAATATTGTCGGCAAGTCCGAAAGTTTTGGTTTGGGTATGATCAACAAGTTCTTCAACACCTTGTAAATTTGAGTCATACTCCATTTCAACTTGACATTCTAAGAACGTGCTTACTGTGGTCAGATGATATAAAAACCCACAGTAACCATGGCACGTATTCTTGAGAGGAAATACTAATTTAACAGTTCCAAGGAGTACCATCCAATCTATAACTCAAACCTCCAAAATCCATGTCAGAGGCCCAACTTACTGGCATTGGATTTACCTACATTGTCCAATCAAACCTTATGCACAAGTATGGGTGTAACTGAGCCAAGTAGAGTGAAATGGTAGTACTCAAAATGGACTCGAAGCTCAAACTTGAGCTCTCAAACTCAATAAGTCGAAGCTCGAGCTTGAATTCGATAAGCTTCTCCAATCAAACTCAGGTGCATGTTGAACCCAACCCTGAAGAATACCGGAAGCGATATCATCCTTGCTTAAGGTGCATGTTGTACGAAATAGCAAGGATTTTAAGCAGCAATGGAGACCCAACT
The DNA here is from genome assembly GCA_034359265.1 of Canna indica. Classification (NCBI taxonomy): domain Eukaryota; kingdom Viridiplantae; phylum Streptophyta; class Magnoliopsida; order Zingiberales; family Cannaceae; genus Canna; species Canna indica. Next base: position 68,416,283 of record CP136894.1, on the reverse strand, counting down.
AATCCAGTAAAAAAAGCTCCAGGCAAGATGGTCGTCCATGGACCCAAAGCGTTCCATGGAACGATTCACGCGAGCTTTGAGAAGTGTGCAAAATATAACAGAATAAAAGAGAATGAGGACGAGGTCAAAGATAGAGAAGCGTACCTCAAAAGAAATGAAGTTAGAGAGGGGTTGAAACTGTCACGTAGTATGACGTCCCTTTCTCTTCTCACAAACCCTGCTGAGCTTTCGCTCGCTCCAAGGATGATAAGATTCTTCCACTACCAGCCCAAGCATGACGCCAAGCATATACCAGGCTAGTTAGTGTTCCACATTCCACAGCGACTCTCACTTTTAGTCCACTGCCAAACTCTCTTGCATCAGGCACTGCTCCCTTCCCTGTAGCCTATTCAATCTTCTTTTTCTTCCCCTGCAACACCTTTGTTCTTCTTGGCGTCTATTGCGAATGCCTCGCCATAAATGTCTCGCCGCAATCCTGCAGCAAAATTACTATTTTCTGGGCAGTAAAACTCAGCAATTGTCGAAGAAGTGCGATAGCAGCATGGACACTAGTTCGCGGGATGCAAAGGAGAAGCCTAGAGGCAGAGGCTTCTCCTCTCGGCTGATCAAGAGAGCGTGTCGCTCAGTGGTGCGATTCTTTCGTCTTTTCGAAGCTAAAACATCAAGGACACAGCATTTCATCACCAGAAGCAGAAGGCAGCCAACGTCCAAAGTTTCTTCCACCACGACTCCGCAGAGATTTGCTCCAGAAAATTCTCACCTGTCGGAGGCCGTTGAAGACTGCATCAAGTTCCTCAACTCCTCGTCGAGGAGGTCGTGCTAGATTCTGCATGCAAATTAACTCCATGATTTGCAGCTAATCAAACCAGAAATTTTCTGTTAGCTTTTATACGTTACAAACATACTTACAGTGTTCTCTCTTGTCAAAAATGCTGCTATGATACACTTGTAGGCTTTCATGGTTCTTCAAAGTATGCTTTGGCCTGTCAAAGCAATAGACAATTTGAAAAAGAAAATGCAAGCATCAGACTCATGAAATCTGAAAATTCCATTCTTTATATTCCGTTAGAACCAAATGTTTAAGAATGCTCAAAATTCAGTGTTCGCAACTGAACTATCATTGTGGATAAAAATATAGGATACAGATACAATCAAAATCTGGCAATGCCATCAGTCTCTCTCACAGTCACTGAAATAATTTCAACCATACACGGAAATTAGAGTTTATACATCAGTATTAAGAGAGAGTTTGTCAATTTCTACAATCCCTTGACTCGAAGCTTTCTTAAGTTCCAGTGCCGTTTTATATGGTGGAGCAATGGGAGGCTGCACAGGATCCAAACTCTTATAAGAACCACCTTCTGAAGAACTTGGGAGAGGGTACGAGCGATCTGAATCATAACCATTGAGGTCTCCACATGCCAAAAATGGAATGTAAACTTTATTTGGTCCCTCCAACCACCCACTTCGGCAATCTGTCAAAAGAACATGATAATGTAATCCAAAATCTTTAGTGTAAGATTCATGAAGCAATCAGGCTTCATAAAGTTGAACAGAATGAAATTTATAATCTGTAAAAGAGAAATTAGCTTAAAGTTATTGTTCAATTAATATGACTACAATTCTTGAAGTTAAAGATAAACAAGAAGATAATAGGTCCAAACAAGGGGCAATTTTTTCAACAGCATGGACAGGGATAACATCTTTATTCTCATCATAACAACAAAAATAAAGAAACTTTGTCCATATTATTTCTATATGTGAAACAAATGATCCATGGTGATTTCTTAAAGGAAGTTAGAGTATTAAAAAGTGTGGAACATAAAAGTTCGGTAGAGTAAATGGAATGAATTCAGAAGGCTTTACAATAAACTGAACCTTTTTGGTTCATGGAGTATATGAACTAACAAGTAGATTTTGAAGGAGATGAACCAGAACATTGAGTACAGATGTTTGCACCAGCATTGGTATAAGAGAGTTGAACTTCTCTTAAGTTTTACTAGTAACATTTAGTTTGATAAGGTCTCAACCAGATATTAATCCTGCAGGATCAGGTGTCAATTGCATACATCATGGAAATGCGCAAAGGCAAATGCTTTTAATGATGATACAATTTGATTGCTTAGCCTAATATACATCGCAGTGAATTGAAGTGGATATCCAATGAAATCACGATAATAACCAATGAAGAATATTCAATCAGATCAATCATTAAAAAAAAAAGGTGCATATGCAGTGAAACAAAGTGGATCCAAATTCAGGACCCAAGGAGCACATGAATAGGCCTAAAGGGCATTATTCCATTATTGCAATTATTTGACAAACTGTGGATTTGTAAGTTAATCAACACCTTAAACAGAAGCTTATCCAATCAATAGGCATAAAGGAAGATTATTTTCTTGCTACCTTATTCTTCCCATTGCAATCTTAAGAGTTATGACTTATTTCTTCAAATTGTAGTAGGAAATTATGGTTTATGAAATCTCCACATATATGTTGACTGGATATCTACAAGCATCATGTCAAAAACTGTATATGCAACCACTTGCAAACAGGAATTGAAACATATTACGAAGGAACTCAATCTCATGAGCAGCTAACCTAAATCATCAACACCAGAAGGGCTGCCAACTTTTTCCAGAAGGTGATACAAATCTTTCTCATTAAAACCTTCAGGAGGTGAATAGTTCTCACAAACTGCAAATGCCTCTGCGAAAAAGGTATACATATTTAAGAAAATTGATCAGTGGAAACTATCATAGAGTATTAAGATGCAAGAAAAAAACTTTGGTTTGATATTTATATTTTCAGGATTAACATCTTTTTAAAAGTTTATATACATTTATGTCTATACAGACACAACATTTTAAAAAAAGCATATTATCCGTTCTTCTCTTTTAGTTTTTTATATGTCCATTTGGTAGAATAGTAACAAAGGATCATAGGTAAGCCCATAAATTTCCTGATAATCTTTGTGCTTGTGCATGATCATTGTATATTCCAAAACAATATGGCATTACTACTTCTGCTACATGCTAGTCTGAAAAAGGTTGCAAAGCACAAATGCCAAGAAATTGGCATAAGCAGAAAAAGAGATCAAATGCAACATATATAAAGTTTCAGTCCTCATAACTTTAAAGTGTATTTAAAAATGTATGAAAATCTGTATCCAAATTTTCACATGCAAAGTTTGAAGCATAAACTATAGAATGTGTTTGATGCAGTCACTGTGATAATGACATATGATGAGTACATGAACAGGAGTAATTACACAATGGCATATTATCATACCTATGCTCGAGTTACGGCTACTTTTAGGCTTTGCAAATGTAACATGGGAAAAGAATAACTTCAGCTGCAAAGGGGAAAAACAAAATAAACATCATTGCAATGAGAATTCATGATCAAAATATAAAAAGGGATATAGAAGTATAAACCAAGGACATCAAAGTATAACAAGCATCTTACTTGGCAATATAGAAGACTTGTATCTTTACCCCGAAATATCTTTGCAATGAATTTTCCACCTACTTGAAGTACATGAGTAACAATTGTTAGTGCCTACAAACAAAACAAACAAAAATGGATTAGCTTAAGATGATAAGAGTAAGCATAAAGACTTCAAAAACTTCCAATGTAAACAATTCAGCACTCAACAATCAAATTTATGGGAAGTGAACAAGACAGGATCTTGAGGCAACTTGAAAACACTCTGAAATACAGAGGTTGGTGGTTGGGCACTCCATGTTTACAAAATCTTGTCCATAGTGCGAAGTCTCGACAAGGTAAGGTTAAACATAGTAAACCACAAGCGCTACATAGAACTTTAAAAGGCTATGTGAATTAAGATTCCAACAAAAGAACAAAAAAAGAAGAAGAACAATTCCTGCAGTGATGAATACAAGATATGCAGGCAACATTCCTTCAGTCAAACTTGACCATCAGTACTCCTAGCTTTGAAGCGGCTACACAGAAACAAGAGGTTGCATAGCAGGTGTCAGCTCAGTTGGAAATGGCTTTACTTTTGGTAACAAAGGTCTTGGGTTCAAATATCGCCTTCACCACTTACCTTTTTCAAAAATAATAAACAAGAGATTGCACCAAGATCATGAAAAAGCAGAAACCATATCTAGTGCTTGGCCAAGTATGGTTATTGTTTTATGTATTAGTACATACATATATAGAAGAAACACGTATGCATGTGCACTTACTGCTAATATGAGTTGAGACTGAACAAATTCATCCATATCATGGAGTCCAGTAACTGCATCAAATTCAAAAATAATAGTTAGATAAAGCATAATAAGATTTTTAGTACCAGTATGCACCAAAAATAATAATGCACGAAATTTACATTATTTACCCTTTCTTACCATCAGGAGCACCATCACAGACAACCAAGTCTGCTTTGCACCCATCAAAATGTCTGATTACCTAGCAAGTGACCTCATTCTGGTTAAGTAAATAATTTCATAATATTTAAGCATAGATATCCGAATTCCAAATGATAACTGCCTAAAAGAAGATTACATCTAAGAAAGTTTCAGGTGCACCATGCAAGTGAAAATGAACAAAAAAATAATAATAAAGCTGAGCCTACAAGTAGGGATTGCAGAAATAAATTTGCATATATATATAATGATCTAACTCAAATGTCTATACTTGACCAGAGAGAAAAGATGAAAAATAACCACTTGAAACAAGCCAACATCATTATCAAGTTTACTTTTTAAGCTCAATTACCATAGAAAACAAAAAATATTGGAGAAACTAGCTACAATTTGCTCAAGAAAACTTGTCTCAAAAAAAGAGAAATATTACATCCAAGCTTTGTTGCGTTTTTATAACACAAAATGCATGGCATGGTTAGGTTGCAAGAGAGCATTCTGTAGTTGTCTAATAATTAAGAATAGCGTAAGGTAATAGGTAATAGAATAATCTTACCACTTCCGCAGTTCGAGCATTAGTGATATCACCCTGAACTTGAATAACGCCATCTATGGGAGCCATTGGCTGCAAATCTATTGCGACAATAAGTGGATGATCATCATCCCTGCAAAATAAGTCATTGTATTGAGAAATAAGCTGTGCAGAGTGATTCCAAAAAAGTCCAGCGATGGCCCCTACTAAACTAGCTTTGTGTAATTTTCTTATTATTGTTTTTTATAGTTTTATTAGAGATCTCATCAATCAAACTCAAAGTTATGCCTTTATGATTTCCATTTAAACTTTGAATTGTTCAAATAGTATTCAATCTCAATACATTGTCAAATAAGGGCAATGCAATAAAACGGGCTCAAATGTGATCTGGCTATGGCTAGCATAAGTGTTCTTATCCTAGAAACAGAGTTTTTTTATGCATCCAAAATTCTAGTCACCTGGGGACTGTTTGGTTAGCAAACAATAGTTTCTATTTTTCTCGTTTTCAAATTTCAGTGAAAATAGACAGTGTAGATTTCCTCATTTCGGGAATTATGAAAATAATACTGTCTTTTCGTTGATTCCAAAAATGACGTGCCTCGTTTTTATCCATTCTCAAAAAAAATCAAAAATATACAATATAACAATTCGCTTGTTTAGGTTTGCCATTTTTCACGAAACAAACAAGTTTCTAGGTTCCAAAGAGACAAGCTTATCATGGCATCAAGAGCTAACCTCTGTTGCAATTTCCAAAATACAATATAATATACAAACAAATGAGAAATTTCATGGTATAAAGTTATCTTAAAAACTATTTGCAGTCCATATTGAAACTAACTAAGAATACTATTTTGCATATTTAGATACCTAAATGAACAAGATTAACAAATAATTGACTCAAACCCATATTTTTAGTAACACATAACAAGAGAACACTTTACCTACAATCTTGGGACAATTTCGTTGGAACATATAATTTTCGACTCAGAACCTGCATATACAAATAAATGATCTTAGCAATGAATGATGATGCATACGTGATCACCCAAGAAACAAGGAAAACATATAAGTTAATGATGTTTCCATTGAAAATTGTTGTTAGTGCTTTGACAAAACTTACAATTTAAAATATCTTGCCCATGCATCTAATGAGCAATCGCCGACAGCAAGCACATATAATGCAACAGATGGAACAGTTAAGATATGACAGAAACAATATGGGAATTCAAACATGGATTGTACTTTCTCTTAAAGTCTCACATTGCTTAAGGATATGGTCAAGATAGCCTTTAAATCGTTTGGGTAGTCCTCCACCCTTGAGCTAGCTTTTAGGGTGGAGTTAGATCCAAATCCATTTTTTTAACATTGTATATTGTGCCATCCGCAAATGTCCAGTCATGCAAACCCCACGCTCCACTCCATGCTCCAGATGTTCAATCCTAGGCGTGAGGGGGGGGTGTTAAAATCCCATATTGCTTAAGGATATGGTCAAGATAGCTTTAAATAGTTTGGACAGTTCTCCCCTTGAGCTAGCTTTTAGGGTGGAGTTAGGTCCAAGTTCATTTTTTTAACACTTTCAAGAACAAAATAAGTACTTTCCCTTTTTACATTCAAGTGTAAGAAGACCTAAGACAGTGATTTAGACATCAAAGGGTATATTTACTAGTTGAAATTGGTGATTTGTGCACCTAGCTCGACTCCTACATGTATAGGCTAATTGCTATTGAAGTAGGTCATGTGGAAAGCAAAATAGGTAAGGTTTAATAATATGGCACAGAACTAAAGCAGTCTATTGAAAAACAATTATATATTCAATTAGGAAACTAAGAGGGGATTCATAACGAAATATGTTCAATGTGTGTCTAATAGGGCACATCAGCATAATTATTAGATGCAAGAAAAGGGTTAGATCCAACTGGCATGTTTTCCAAAAAACGAGGTTGTCAAGGAACAACAATTGACAAGAAATGAGATCTATAACACCTAAAGAGTATAAATCTTATAACATACCTGACTCCAGCTGCCAGGAGCTGCACAGAGATCAACTACCCGTTTCACTCCTGCCATATTGAAATGTGTGAATTAATAAAGAGATTATAATTTCTAAAAGATAATTTTAATGGAATTTTAGATCAATTTAATCTTTCCTATCTCTGTTAAATCAGCATCTGGCTAACTTCTGGTCAATGTCAAAATTATTCAGATAAGGATTGGGTGATTCAAATCCTTAGCTAGCATCAATTAGCAATTGTTGCAGTAGATACAATGGTTTGATACTTTTCTAGCGTCACTGAATCAATGATAATCCTGTACTTTTCTTCTCTTTCATTTTGCTAGAACTTGTAAGAGAGATACAGAGTGACCTTGGAATGAAAAGAGAAAATCACAAGTAATCTGCTAGCTCAAGGTAACAGATATTCTTGCCAATAACAGCTTTGTGTTGCATTCCAATCAAGAACTAGAACATCAAATTAGGACATGCAATCAAAAGTTTTCAGTCACCTTCGAAGATGTTGAATTCCTCATCGATCTGGAGGAGCTTGAAAGCGCTCCGCGCTCTCCATCCCTCCTCCTTCGCCTTGCGGTAGTAGATATCCTGGAAGCCACAGATGGCGGGCGGACAATAATGCAGAGAGATCAATAAAACAAATCCAAAGAGGAAACCCTAGCGAGCATGGACGCCAAAGATGAAGGAAGATTATACCCTCTTATCCTTGGAAGCTTTCCCCATGTTCTCCGCCTCAACTGGGAAGGATTCGCAGAGGAACGGATTGATGTCTGCGTACTGCTCGATTCGCGGAAAAGAGTAACAGTAGAGAGCAAAATCGGGCTTTATAGAGGTGACGGGTGACGAGTGACCGGATTGGCGACTTGAGTCTGCGACCGCAGACCGTGAAGCTCACCAGGGCTGATGTCACCCTTTTGATCTTTGTCTGCCCATTAAGCCCATGAAGCCCAATTCCCAAAGCCTCCTAAATTTTGTTATTGGTAGTCTCTCCGGAAGAAGTCTTTTTACCTTTCGCCAATTGATATATGAGAAAAATATGCAAAAATTTTACCTTTTATTTTTCGAACTCTGCATTTATTTATTTTCATTTTTCAATTTATATAATAATATTATTTACTCACTTTAAAGAGGTAATACAAAATAACCAAGAAAGAAAATAATTGTAAGGAGATACTAGCAAATATGGAAAATGCACAATAAATTTGTGTAATAATCTATCATTAAAATAAAAGGCAGTTCCATTTCAATATTATCATTAAAATAAGGATCATAGCAGTGGGTTCAGATAAACCTTATAAATGATAAACTTTGATTTCAAGATAACTCTATAAATGGTAAATCATGCATATGATGATGAAGGCCACTTGAAATGTTTAACCATGTTTCATTTGGATATGCAAATGAGTCTTTAGTTTTTTACCGAATAAATTTTAGAATAGACTTTGTGTGAACAAAGTTTCTTGATACACGCTTAATTTGATCTATTTTTTTTAAAATGTTTGATGATTTAGAATGGGCTTAATTATGTTTAGGTCCTTCAAAATATTATATTTTTTTCGTTTGGTCCGTTCGTTAATTTTTCGTTAACTTTTGATGTTAAGTGCCAACATAGAATGCTGACATGGACTACGGAGGGATCAAATAAAAAAATAAGATATTTTAATAGATTTGATGAAAAAAAAAATATTTTAATAGCCTACAATATAACATGATACATTTTAATAACCTAAAGTATAATAATATGTAATTATATTTTAAGTTATTAATTATTATTTTTTATTTAATTCATTAAAATATCTTATTTTTTTCGTTTGGTCCCTCTTTAGTCCATGTCAGCATTCCACATTGGCACTTAACATCAAAAGTTAACGGATGGACCAAACAAAAACGAAAATAATTTTTGAGAGACCAAAAACATAATTAAGCCTTTAGAATATCTATTGGTTAAACATATTATATAGTGAATTCTAATGTGCCCGAAAATAATTAATAAAAAGAAGAAAGAATATGAAGAAATTTGGAAAAATCATAAGAAGTTTTATCATATTTATGAAAATTATAAATATATTTTAAATTTTAAAAAATTGTAACTATTTTGGCTAACTCCCCCCAAATTATTCTTTAATTTTTTAGAACTTGCAACCGGTTCATTTAAGAAATCGATTTTGATTCTGGTTTAAATTTTTTTTGAATGGTTCAATGCATAACTCAACTATTGACTATTGAATTCAATTTTTGCATGAATAGTTGAACCAGTTTACATTGAACCATTCAAGAAAAAATTTAAATCTGAATCAAAATCGACTTTTTAAATGAACTATTTAGGTTATGGAAATTAATAGATAATTTGGGAAGGTAGCCAGATAGTTATGGATTTCTCAAATTTTAAAATATATTTATGCTTTTCACAAATATGAAAAAAAAATTATGATTTTTTTAAAATTTTCAAGAAGATAAATAGTCAGAAAATCACACGCATATACAAGAAAATGCAAAGTTTACCTGGCTTAGTAAAATTGTCTAATTTCTTTTTTTTTTGAAAAATAAAATTATATTCATTCTTAATATGAGAATGGAATACAAGTATTGAGTGATAAGGGAAAAGAAGTACAAATTCAACGACTCAACTCATAAGATCTGCAGCTGGGCATTAAAAGTGAAAACATCCGATGCCAAGCTAAGATACCAGGTAACAAGTGCAAAATGTACAAGAGAAGTTAAGTAAGTCTCCACGGCCAATTTCGTGATCACGCGTTTGTTTGGCAGAATAGAATTTCAGATGGATAAAAATTCACTTGAAATTAATTAGAATAAAAAACACGTGAGATAAGTTTATATCTTATCCAGCGTTTGTTGAATTCTCGAATAAAAAGATAAAAGAGAGGATTTTGAAATCCTATATTTGTGTTGACACTGGATAAAAGAGTCGGATATTAATAATTTAATACTTAAAATTTGATTTCATCAAATTTTCATTTTAAAATTATGAAATTAATTTTAAATATTTATTTTAAAATAATGATAATAGTAATAATTTATAAAATATTCTTAAATATTGAATTAAAATTGACTTATTGTAAATATCCAATTTAAATAACATGAGAAGAAATAGTCCTGGGATTTTAATTTCCACCCCCCTCAGGAGGATATCTATATCCCATTAGAACCGGATTTGAATCCGGTCATATCAAACTTAAATGATATCCGATGCTCGTAACAAACGGTGGATAGGATTTGACAAATCCTATCCACCGGTCATATTCCGTGAAACAAACGCGTCCTTAAGGTTTTAGAATTCGCTCAAAATGATGTTGGTTGCATTCGTACTATAAGTAACACCTGCAAATCATACTGTGGCGAAATAAGAGCTTTAGCATTCTTAGGAATGGAAACATCATCGCTAAACCAGGGTTTGTAGTCTAGTTGAAGAAGGTAGTTAAACTGTTGATGGATTATATTCCCCTAGGCCATGTTTGTTTTGGAGGATATGATTTGGATGAGATAGGATTTAAGGTAGATAAGAGTAGGATAGAAATCAAAGAGGATTTCTTAAAATCCTATTCTATGTTTGTTTTGACATAGGATAAGAAGCATTGATAGGATATAAAAATTCATATCCTGTGGATTTGGGCCCTACACCCACCCCCTCCCTAGTATTTCTAAATCAGGCCAGTAGTGGATTTGAGCCAAAATAAATTCACCTAAAATATTAGGCCCGATTCTTATTTATTGTTGCAGCAAACAATGGACTGGATTTTAAAATTCAATCCACCTCCTTAATCCATTAAAGCAAACGAGACCCTAGAGTGTGGCCAAATTTTACCAACAATTCAATTCATGATCGACAATGAGGAACTCCAAAGAAAGGTGGTTGCTGAATCTCAAACGCCTCTCAAGTTAAACATGACAAATGAAAAAAAAAAAGAATCCTAAATGAGTGACACTATAACAAACCTGCTTTTTTGACGCTAATAAAATGTTTATTTTCAGCGCCTGTGTCAGCCGGATCTCACATTTTGGTGTCTGCACAGGCGCCGGAATGGAGCCAATATACACAGGCGACGTATCTAACATACTGACGTCTCTGACAGGTGCCTCAAGGGTGCCGATAAAAATTACTAAAAAAAAAGATTTGTATATTGGCGCCAGAATTGGCGCCGGTATACAAATAGATATTTTTGTAGAAAAATCACTGAGCTTGGCAGCTCGGCTACCGAGCCGCCGAGCTTAGCGGTCTCGAATTCTGCAGCCGCTTGGCTACGGAATTCAACTTGAATTCCAATTCAATTGAATTCAGATTTTTTTTTTTCAAAAGGAATACTCCCCCTTTAACAGTTTTCATAGTATTCCTTGGAAAAACTTTATCAAAGCTCAACGTAGAAAGTACTTCATTACAATTTACAAGTCTCCACTGTAATCTCTCCCTCACTTACAGTATATCTCATACCAAACTCCATTCCTTCCGCTGCACAATCATGTACTTCCCTATTATAATTCCGCAATACCTGTTTCGACTCCACTCCTACGGAGTGTCCCGGTTTCCAAATGCAGTTTATAAGACCTTTAACCCTCCAAGAAATCACTGTTTTCTTTCTCAACACACCTAGGGGTGAGCAACGATTCGGTTCAATTAATCAAACCGAACCAAAAAACATCTATTAATCATTTACGGAACCGAATTTTTTTTGTTAATTCGGTTCGATTAATCGAATTTTTTTGGTTCGGTTCGATTAATTTATCAAATTAATCTAAAAGATTTAAAAAAATAAAAAAAATAAAAAAATATATTTATTACCATATGCCAAGATTTGAACCCAAACAATCCAATTTAATTTTTTATCCCTCTAACCATATTAACAAACTCCAATATCAAACTATTTCTAACTAATGCATATTATATACCCAGCCGAACATAAAATAAATAATATCACAACCAAGATAACTTGTAGTGGGAAGCATTAAAACTTTTCTTAACTACTTAGGCAAACAACATTATATGATATATATATATATATATATATATATATATATATATATATATATTCGGTTAATTCGGAAAATTAACTGAACCGTCGATTAATTTACCGAACCGAACCGAAAATCAAAATTTTAAATTTTCTTTAATCGAAAATTGAACCGAAATTAATTCGATAAATTCGATTCGATTAAATCTATTTCGGTTCGATTTCGGTGAATCGGAGAATCCTGCTCACCCCTAAACACATCTATTGCCACATTGCAATCTAAAAACACTTCCCTCACCTTCAAATTTTTTCTTCTCACATTATCCAACCCATACCAAATAACCTTGCATTCAGCTATTAGTAGATCATTAGCCAACACCTGAACAAATCCTTCCTCCCATACTATCTTACTCTCCTTTACCACAAAACCAATTCCAACTGCCCACCCCCCTCTCCAGGCCGCATCACAAAACATCACCGGTTTATCTTCAGAATCTTCCCTATTATTACCTTGCCTCACCATATCTCTGCATCTCTAGTTTCCTCCACTAGTGCTAGGTTCCACATATTCCAGCATCAGGCTACATGCCCTTCCATACATATCATTTGCTTTTATTTTGTTTTTCTTATACTTAGCTTGATTCATGTTCTTCCAAATTAGCCAATAGGAAATAACAATCAAAGCCAATAGTCTTTCAACTAAACCATTTTCATAACTTGTTCCTTCTTTCAACCAATCCCCTTGATACCAAGTATCCCTCCACTTAAATTTTATCTCTAGCTCCCTTTCTACCATCTCCCAATACAGTTTCACAAAATCGCAATTAAAAATAGATGTCCTACTTCATCCTCATCCAATGAACATAAGAAACATTTGTCACATTCAACACCACTAAACTTAGAGAACCATCCACTAGTTGGTAATCTTCCCCAACAAAATTTTTAGGAGAACATTTTTACCCTTTTAGGGATTTTAGACCCCAAACATTTGCTACTACTTGACCACACCCAAGTGTCATTACATTCTTCATTTACCTTATTAGTATTCATAATCAAGTTATAGAGTTCCTCATTAAAGCATTCTTTTATTACTTCAGCTTTCCATCTGTTCTCCTGCATTCAAATACCTAATGTTACAACCCGTTTGATAGGATAACTGACCCATCAACTTCATAGACCAATCTATTGGCCTAATTAAAATGTTTAAGCTGAAGTTGATGGTAGCACATCCATCAAGTCTTATAAGCCAACACTACATCCAACATACTCCTTGTGTGGGACTAAATTGAGATATTATAATATCTCCTACTTATGTCTTGACGTCCTCGTCAAGACCCAACTCGAGTCTAACACATAGCCTAAAATCACACCCAAGTCGGTGGCATGTGAGGCCTTGCCTAGTAGCAGCTCTACCCCATCACCTGGGCAGCCCTTTCTCACATAGGCTTCCTCATCATGCCTAGGACTAGATCATGCTCTGATACTATTTGTTACAATCTACTTGATAAGATAACTGACCCATCAACTTCATAGACTAACTTATTGGTCTAATTAAAATGCTTAAGCTGAAGCTGATGGTAGCACAGTCATCAAGCCTTGTAAGACACTACCACATCCAACATACTTCCTATGTCGGACTAAATTGGGGTATTATACATAATTGAATTTTGATAACTCCTAAACATTACAAAAAGTGGGCCATTTACTTAATGGTATTTCAGTTATCCAAGGTTCCTCCATTATCCTAGTCCTCCTACCATTCCCAATGCTTATCTTTAACCCATCTTTAAGACCATTAATACTTTCAAACACTCCTAGCTCTAGCATACCAGGATTTTTTTCTTATATTGCATTCTTCCCAACACTGCATATCTCCAGATTTAGCTTTCATCAGTCTTACTCATATGTTATCTTCATTGTTCAACTAGGGAATCAGTTTTTTAGCCATTAAGGCTTTCTTCATGATACTCAAATCTCTGATGCCAAGACCTCATTTACTCTTACATATTGTTACTTTTTTCCATTTAATCAACTTTGTTGATTTTTTTTTCATTAGAATCTCCCCAAAAAATTCTTGTGCCATAGCACTCACCTTTCTTATGACTTTTTCATTAACCCAAGAAGTCATCGGTGTATGCACAAGTATAGAGTTTATAACTGAATTAATCAGGACACATCTACCTACATCTGATATGTAGCTTTTGGCCCACAAATCAACCATGTTAATGACTTTTTCAGCCAGCTTCCATTGATGTTCCATTTTCAGTCCATTTGGAGATATATAGGTACCTAAGTATTTAATAGGATACCTTCCTTCTCTCATGCCAAGAATACTGTAAATTTTATGCTTCACCTTAGCTTTGCACTTTCCTGGAAAATACACTTTAGATTTCTCAATGTTAAATTTCGGATTTGTAGCTGTACAATAGACATTCAACATATCCTTCAAACCTTTGCAAGACATCATATCACCCTTTATGAAGAACACTATATCATATGCAAATAATAGGTGGCTCACCTCAATCTCCCCTAATTTAAACACCCTTACTTTTCTCTCCTCTACAAACTTTTTCATTAAAGCTTACATCAGTTGTTCCATTATGATAAATCAGTAAGGGGATAAAGGATCCCCTTGCCTAATACCCCTATAGCTTTTGAAGAACCTGGATTGCTCATCATTTATCTTACAACAGAAGTTTACCCTTCCAAACAGCTTTGTATCCATTTCAGTAATTAACCATGAAACCCCATTTTTCTCATCACATCTGTAATTGCATTTCAATCAACCCTATCATATGCTTTTTCAAGATCTACCTTTATCACAATGTGTGGTTTCAATGCCTTTGATCCATTGCATGAACCAACAATCACATTCACTACACATATACACTCATGCATATTTTTGGTACGAAGGCATTTTGTTAAGAACTTATTACCTTCTCAAGGACTTTCCTCATCCTATTAGCTAATACATTTGCAAAAATTTTATAAATTACATTGCAAGTAGCTATAGGTCTAAACTCCTTGATTGTATTTGCCTTATCCTTCTTAGGAATCATTATCAAAGCAGTCTTCTTCCATTCCTCGGGTATCAGCCCAGATTTATGAATCTTAATTTGCAAATTCATCACAAATTGTTCTACCTACTGTCTTCCAACAATGAAGGTAGAACTCTAATACATAGCCATCTAACCTTGGAGCTTTACCTCTTCCCAGTCCACTGACTGCAGCCCATATTTCCTCATAGCTGAAATTCATTTCCATTTCTTTTGCCTCCACTTCATCAATGACAGTCCAGTTCATCTCAACTAGTATCAGATTCCTATTACTGAAACTATCCTCCTCTTTCCATAATATTTCATACCAGTCAGCAAAGCACTCTGTCATTTCATGTCCATCGGTCACTTTTTTGTTGTCTACTAATAATTCCTCTAGATGATTCTTTTTTCTTCTAAAAATGATCAAGCTATGGAAAATTAAGTATTTCCTTCCCCTTCTTCAACCCACTTCTTCTTAACTTGGATTAACATATGATTTGGATTTGTTTATTCAAGGCCCTGATTCTTTTTATAACATCCATTTTAAGTGCAACATCCATATCACTACAACATCCACATTCCTCTATGAATTTTATATCTTTTAGAAGTTTTAGTTCTTGCTCCACTTTTTTCTCCAGCAACCCAACGTGTTCCCTATTCTATTTTTTCAGCTCATTTGCCAATTTTAATATGTCTCGCGGTGATACTTCACCCAACATCCTTCTAATTTTTCTCAACAACTTCCAAAAGTTTAAAATGTTCCAGCTATAAGTGCTCAAAAATAAAATTTTCATTTTGTTTCCTTGTTTTTATCTCCTTTTCACATTTAACCAGCAATAGTCTATGATCTGACTCTATCATTTGCAAATGATCTACCTCCATTTTGAAGTCTCATTCAAGCCACACTACATTGAACAAAACTCTATGAATCCTTCCTTGTATTAATTCATTATTTTATGTTATTTGACAAGGTAAGGGATGATCCTCTGAACCTACATCTATCAGACCAGTATTCTCAATGAAGTTTTTAAAGTCTTTACTCCTTTTTTTGTTTTGAAAGCATCTACATCTTTTCTTCTCCCTTCCATCGACAATACAGTTAAAGTCTCCAATCACAATCCAAGCCAATCCAGTTATACCAACCCCTCTAAGATACTCCACAAAACTTTTCTTTCTCTTTCAGCATTACTAGAATAAACACCTATTAATACAAAGCATTTGCCATTTTCCAATTCCACCAGGCCATTAATGACTTGTCTGTTTTTGAAAAAAAAATTCACTTCCAAATAATTTTTCTAATTATACCACCTAACCTTCCAATACTAGCTACACATTCACCCTGCTAATTTCTTTTAAAACAGTTGATAAAGCACAAATCTTCCTCCTCCTCTAGATGAGATTCTTGCAACAACACAATATCAGGTCTATACATTCTGATCAAAGCCTTTAAATACTCCACAACTTCCTTCTTAGCAGCTCCTCTAATGTTCCATGATATAAACTTCATTATTCAAAAAAAGTTTATAGCAATCGAGAACACTCACTCCTCCCTCCAGGTTCCCCTTCATTCTAAACCTCATACATATCCTTTGACAGTCTTCTCTTTTTTCTTTTTACACTACTATACTCCACTCGAATAGAGACCAATTCATTTTGATTTTTGAGTCTCATTCTAGCTTTTCCTCCCTCCATCACCCCACTCCTTGATGATTCAGGGTCAATTTCTTCCTCTAGAAACTCACTTCCTTTATTAACATTCTCCAAAACTTTCGCAAAAGAAATTGAAAAATTTTCAGTCAGCTTCTCCTAATTATTTAAGTGTTTTGTCCATGTTCCATCACTAGCATTTCTTTTCCCTTCATTTCAATTTCTTTATTTTTTACTTCTCCTTATTTGAAATAGAAACTCTGACAATTCTCATCCAGATTCAATTTTTGTGCTCCCTTCATGATTGATGTAATTTCCTCCTTTCTCCTACTCATAGGGTCTCTAGCACCCTTCATATCCTCCTTCCAAGACTTTTTGAAAAATTTATCAACACTTTTCTCTGGAGAACCAATTGCATTACTGTCAATCTTTATTTTTTCATTTATTACTTATTTTTCAACCTCCATATTAACCTCCTTTCCCTTCCATTCTTCAGCTATTTCCATATGTTCTCTCTTCTCTTCTTCAAAGGTCGGATTGTTCAAAATGCTAAAAGAATTAGCATTAGCATCTTTTTTACTTCCCAATTGTTTGTAAACTCTCCTCCTTCTCTGAACTAGGACCCAAGGCCCTAATAATTTCTCTTCTACAATTTTCTCTACCACTTCTGATACATTTTTATTACCGGTCTTCATTATTTCTTCTCTTTTATTCAAGCAAATACTTTGGTCATGCCCAATCTTATCACATGCAAAACAGATTGTTGGTAAATTCTCATATGCAATACTCTGAAAGAAGCTCTTCCCCTTCAGTTTCCACCCAAAACCCATGATCAATAGGCTTGGTTATATATATCAATCAAAACATAAATCCTTACAAATTTTCCTTTTGATCATTTGAGTGTGTAATCATCAATCTTCAATGGCCTACCAACCTTGCTGCAAGCTGCGGTTGTATATCACAATGCAGGTACTCAAAATCTCAAATGACAGTCTTGACAGCTGAATTCAAACCGGCATTGCACTGATCTTTTCCTTCAATAGCTCAAAATTATCTTTCCATTGAACGACAGATAAAGTTTGGCCACGTAAAATTAAACCATGGTCCACCAGAAAACACAGACCAATAATCTTCTTCTTTCGACATTCTGAACAAATTTGCCCATGAGAAAGGTAGCTCATTCATTCTAGGGTTCCTCGATCCCACACCATTATCTCCTAACTTCTTCTTCAGCAAATCACCAGCTGCCCCTTTCGAACTCTCCACTATATCAGTCTTCCCTCCCACCACACTTGTTTTAAACGATTTTTGGTTACCGATTAACCACGGTCCGATAATCGAAAACGTACTGGTTATAAATGATTTTTGGTTTTTACTATCTGAAATCAAAACCGAACCACAAATTCACTATCCAAAACTAAATTTTGTGGTTTGATTAGCCGGTTAACCAGTTTGAATTGTCATCCCTAGTAGGAGTCGTTCAAAGTCAAACTTTTCATGATTACATTGAATCTTGTTTTTGTAGTTATATAGGACCTAAAACTTTATCAAGACTGAAATTATTGTCAAAACCATCTTATATATCAGGCTCGTTTATTCATTTGACATGTGATTTGCATCTTTATTCTTTTGAGCAGTCGAAATTGGGTAGGTGGATTATCCTTGCCTTGAGCATTCACGTTGTCAATTACTGCAATTATAATGATTGCATGAGAATGTGCAGACGTTTTTGCACAAATAACAACTATTACATCCCCTGATTTTATGTTGACCTTTTTTCCTGCTACGTTGTGTTGCAAGCTCTTCATCTTCTCTCCATTTTTAGCCCGAGGATGGTTGTGTTGCAGGCTTTTCATCTTCTCTTCATGTTTAGCCCGAGGATGGAACTACTGGGTCAAGCCATTTATTAAAAAGGACTTGTGTATTTTTGTATATTTAAACTAATTTTAATTTTATTTCTTTTCATCTTCTCTCCTTTTTTTAAACAAATTTTATTTCTATATATTTTCATAATATTTGTGTAATTTAAACTAGTTAAATCATTCGAGGGATATATTGCACTATTTATTAAAAATAACTTGTGTATACTACGTACAACCAAAGGATGACCAGGTTGATTTTTATTTTTCTTAATCAAATTACAATAAAAAAATTGACAACAAATTTTTAAAATATTGGCTATCAAATTGTTGAAATCATAAATATGCACCAAGCATATTCACAACAATTAAACTAAACCTATTAAGTTGTTGAAATCATAAATATATGCACAAGCATATTCACAACAAACTAAACCTATTAAGTTGTTAAAATCATAAATATTAGCTTTGGGCTCATGTTATATATTCCCACAAAACATAAAAATTCAAATTAATCATAATTAAGATCACATTAATCATAAAAATTATAGAACACAAAAATTTAATTTAACCCACGTTAATCTAGTTATTTTAATTAAATTATAATTATTTAACTAATTAATCCAAATTAATCTAATTATTTTAAATTAAATTAAAACTTATTTAGTTTCATTCACATCAAAATAACTAATTAAATTAAATTAAAGTTAAAGTAAGTTATTTAATTTAATTTAAAATAATCTTAACCAAAATGATTAAATGATTAAATTATGTTACTTAATTTAATTAAACATAATCTGAACCAAATTGATTAAATTAAAATTAAAATATGGCATGCTGCATGCAATAATGCAATATGATAATAGATGGAAAGCACGGTGACCTGGTTTATATTATCTTGCGTATGCCATGCACTTCAATATTACATCAACTAAATGATAGGATGGGTTGAAAACCATTTTAATGTGTCAGCCTTTCTCCAAATGTGAACAATAAGATAACAATTCAATACCACCATCACTCTGGCAACAAAACAATGAAGTCAAAAGTTTAAACATTTCCTGGGGGTTTCGACCCCAGGAAATACTAATCAGAGTAGGAAAATTACATCATGTGAAAAATATTATTAAGGGAAATAATATTTTTCACATTTATGTAATTTTCAGAAATGGATTGAATGAAATCATCCTTCTCTAAAAATTGGACTTCAAAAGTCCACAAGAAATTAAGAATGGAAGAAGTACGTTGCAGAGTTTGAACTGTTTAAAGTCTTTGCATATATTATAAAAGATACCAAATCTTGTTTTAAAGTCTTAAAAACAAGATCTTGTTTCAACTCATTCTCCTTGCTCTTCTTGTTTTTTACTTTCGAGGGGCCAACGAGAGGCTTGCTGAAGCCTGCGCTCGCAGCTCGCGAAAGGCTTCCAGTTCCCTCCTCAGGGAAGGGGCGTCAATAAGAAGCAGCGCGCCTCTGGTTCCGCTGCACCAATGGGAGGGGCCAACATTTCCGCCCCCACCATGGCCTGCGCTCGCCCGCGAGAGGCTTCCAGTTCCCTCCTCACGTGGTCGAGTTCGGCGCATGCTAGCTGAAGCTCTGTTTCTAGTTTGCCGATGATGCGGCGACAACCGCCAATAGGATCGGCCGCATGCACCTCGGACTCGTATATGATTGTCTTCATGGCCTCCGCGCGCTGTTCAGGGTCGAGATGTTCGACCATTTTCTCCATATTCCGCACATCGTAGAGACGGTGTGCGTTCTCAAATATCTGCTTCTTGTCGGCGGGAAAGAAAGCAGCAAAGATGCAGTTCGGCTTGCACTTGCGTCGCTGAAATCTGCAGGCGGCGCAGGTGCGGTGGCGGGCAGCACGAGAGGAAGCGGAGTCCATGTCCTTGTCCAACTTGGAGCGCGTAAGGTTTCCGCCACCGGCGAGCTAGCGTAACGCGGTAGTTCTTGATTACGTATTTAAAGTCTTGATCGCTTGTGCATACTGGATTACTGTTATGTATTGTTACGTATTGTTATATATTTATTTTATTTTTATTTTTATTTTAACCAAATTAGTTACGATTAATTTGAAATAAATTAAATTAATTATTTTAATTTTAATTTCATCAATTTGGTTTAGATTATTTTTAATTAAATTAAGTAACATAATTTAATTATTTAATCATTTTGGTTCAGATTATTTTAAATTAAATTAAATAACTTACTTTAACTTTAATTTAATTTAATTAGTTATTTTGATGTGAATGAAACTAAATAAGTTTTAATTCAATTTAAAATAATTAGATTAATTTGGATTAATTAGTTAAATAATTATAATTTAATTAAAATAACTAGATTAACGTGGGTTAAATTAAATTTTTGTGTTCCATAATTTTTATAATTAATGTGATTTTAATGTAGATCAGGATAACGTAGATCGGGATAGCAAATATATAGAGTGCAATATATCCCTCGAATGATTTAATTAGTTTAAATAACACAGAAATAAAATTTAAAAAAAAGGAGAGAAGATGAATAGAAATAAAATTAGCAGTAGTTTAAATATACATAAAATAGACCAGTTCTTTTTAATAAACTGTTTGCCTGTTTGGCCCGTAGTCGGTAGTTCCATCCATGAGCTAAAAATGGAGAAAGATGAAGAACTTGTAACACAACGTAGCAGGGAAATTAAAGGTCAGCATAAAATCAGGGGACGTAATAGTTGTTATTTGTGCAAAAACATCTGCATGTTCTCGTGCAATCATAATTGACAACGTGAATGCTCAAGGCAAGGATAATCCACCTGCCCCAATTTCGACTTCTCAAAAGAATAAAGAAGCCACTACAACACATCGTTTGAATTTTGACGATAAATTATAAATAAATTTTGACGTCGACGAAAATAAATATTTGCATACCGACGGCAATAAATTCGTTGAAAACGCGTGTCAAACAACCAATGCTTAATTTTAAATATTGACGTCTCTGTAGGTGTCAATATTTAAAATTCGACGTCTTCTACCGTCAAAAAGAAGCGTCAATATTTAAATTTCGACGACGTGTACGGTTGAAACGAGACGTCAATATTTAAAATTTCGACGACCACCGAGGAAGGTATATTGACGCCAACATATTGACGTCTTTGACGTCAATATGTGGCGTCAATATGGCGCTTTTTGTTTTTTTTTTAAATAAAATTTCGTGAACCGCGTAATTAGTATACTCGTAACAAATAATTAATATATTAATTAGCTAATTAATTTAAAATTAATCAAATTACCTCTGACCCATTAATCAAATTATGCATCAAATCCATAATCTCATTTGATTAGAACAGTAATACAAAATTTGATTAAAATAATAATGTGCGTAAAATTAATCGTAATTTTATTTACAAATAAAATTAAATAATCTAATCTTCATCGTCCATTTCCTCCTGCTCCTCCTCATCTTCTTGTTCTTCCTCATCGTCTTCTCTATATGGATCAACATCTCTATCTATACATTAATATCGATTATAAACATATAAATTTAAATATTATCAATTAAAATATTCAGTATTACAATATATAAATTACTTACAGTTTAGAAATGAATCTTTACTTGTACCTTCTCCGATATTAGCCGGCGGTATTTCATGAGGAAGACTTTCAGGAACACACAATCGACTCTGTTAGAAAAATATATTTAATTAATTACAATGCTAAAAATATCAACTACAAATAAATTAAATAAATACATACATAATCAATTGGTGAGGAAAACATATTAGCTTGATTAATAATTGGATTTAGCCCATGTGACGATGAACTATCAAATTGATGTTGAAACCACATCTGCTCCATTCTGTGGAGTCTTTGTTGAACCTCCCTCATCTCAGCATCATGTTTTTGCTGCATTTCTTTCATTGCAGCCTCTTGTTGTCGTCGAAGCTCATCATATGTTGCATCGTGGGAAGATGCAACAAAAGGTTGTCGCTGATGTTCATAAAATTGACTTGGTGTGACTCCAATCCCTTGTAGGCGAACTCGAGAATGGTGTTCGGGACCAGATATTTCCCGATATACTTGGTTCTCGAGTTGAACTCGCTCTGTTGTTGGATTAGTCTCAAGTCGCTCATTAAGTGTTCGTTCAGCGGTGGTCTACATTTCAAATAATAGATTATAAATTTAAAAAATATTAATTTAATTCATTCGTAGATGTGTTATACCATAAATTGAGCTGCTTCTTCGCGTAATATCCTCCTCCACTTCTATGAAGATGTGTTGTTCTATACAATTCAAGCTCACTGGGCTCTCTATCATGTGCACGCCGCTTCACACAATGTAAATAAAAATTAATTATTTAAAAGATATTAAAAATAAAAACAAATAAATTATAAATTATTTACTAAACTACGTACAAAATCAGCATGTCTTTGAATGTAAGGGGTCGCACCGCTAGTATGTATGCAATCTTGAGTTGCACTTCTTGCCCTTCGATCCCGTTCAGATGCAGCCTGTCATATTTAATTATAATTATAAAACAAATATTGCAAGTATCAAAATATAAATTCTTACCTGACTAGCTGAAGAATGCCAATAGTTGACCATTCTTATCCATGATTCTCTACTAACATTTCATGGTTGACGTGTAAGATTTTCCTCTTTTGACTCTTCAATTTTATTTTATTTTTATTATAAGTTTATAATTTTTAAATTTTCTGCCGCCATAGTAGTGCGAAAAATACGATCCCTGTTCTCAGTAGGGATAAAAAAATATCTCTGCATTTATAAATGATATTAGTTTGACCCCAAAATATATATTTAATATATAGTTTCACACAACTAAATAATGCAATCTAACATAAATTCATATAAATTCATAACATACCAATAATTGCTCCCATAATCTATTCTTATATATGGAAGAAATTTGATTCCAAGGGTCAGACGTCAATGGTAAGAATGTAGACACGCACTAGTAACCCCATAAAACGTGAGTATAATCTATGGCCGCCATCATGACTTTGACCCCAATCAGAAAAATTGATCATAATTAACTGGTCGGGATTAAGTGTATACACAAAAGAAGCTGTAAAATATGGAGACCCTTCATGTTGCATTTGTGTTATAGTGTCTGTTTTTAAATTACATCAGAAAACATTAATATTAATTTGATTAAATAAATAATGTTCACATGTATGATGACATAAAAACTAACTCCAAATGTAGAAAGGTCTATGAATTCGTCCTTGTGATGACCCAGGACGATCACTCTCGGGACTAAGTTCACCCTCCTCGCGGGTCTCGGCATCTGAATCTATTATTCTTGATCTTGACATCCTGTATAATAACATAATATTATATATTGATAAATACATAAAGATTAACAAATTATACAAATAATATTGATAAATAATAAGTCATTTACCGATGTCATATAAATTTCTAGGATATACATTTATGACATGCGACCACTCATTATTCTTCAGATCTGACATGTAAAATACTTGTTTTGCTTGTGATGAAAACACATACGGGTCATCTTTTAGAAATGCACCGGTATGAAATAATCGAGAAAGATTAACTAATGTGAATCTATTCTCATCCACTCGTAAACCCCGTGAATTCCTTATATCAACCCATTCAGCACGAAAAAGAACTACCTTGAATACCCCACGATAGTCCAATTCAATTACATCCGTTAGAACTCCATAATATTGGCGATTGTCAGCTTCAACCATTAAACCATTATTTTGTGTTTTACACAATCTTTCTCGTTGCTTGGTATGAAATCTATAACCATTTATAATCAATCCATCATATTTTTTAATTACAGATACTGGACCTCGAGCTAACGCAAGTAGTGAAGCATCACAATCATTTTGTACCATTTTTGACACTTTATCTTGTAACCACAAAGCGAATCTCTCTATGATCCACCTTTGTTGTTGAGCATTCGATGCAACTGATAAATTATTTATATGACATTGTTCTTCAAGAAATTGTCTGAGACAATAAAATAAAAATTACACCAATAATCTTAAAATAACTTAAAATATGGAGATATTTAATAACAATTGATACCTTTTGTATGGTTCAATCATTGGAGTATGCAACAAGACATATCTGTGCATATGCATTTAAATCCAACGTACCAATGCGAGCTTTGCCAATAAATCGACCACAAGAAGAAAATAAGTAGTTTTCAATATTTTCAACTTCATAATTTCTCTGCGGTCGATTGAACACCGTTTCAATATTATTAAAATATCGAGAACAAAATATAAGACATTCATCAGCAATATATCCTTCAGCAATGGATCCCTCTAGTTGTGCTTTATTTCGAACATGAGATTTATATCTCATAAATAACCTATGAACACGAGACAAATTCTCCTCATTTGACGATTCACTATTAATACTTAATGAACACGAGATATTTAAAAAATATAAATAAAACAAACCTTTCAATTGGGTACATCCAACGGTAATGAACAGGACCACCAAGTTTCACCTTTGTTGGAAGGTGAATCATCAAATGGACCATAATAGTGAAAAAACTCGGTGGAAAAATTTGCTCCATTTTACATAAGAGCAAAGGCACACGTGATTGCAAATTGTCCAGGGCACAATGGTCTAAATTGGCACTGCATAACTTTTTGAAAAATGCAGAAATCTCTTTAACAATGAGGAGAACATCTTTATGCACAATTCCTCGTAATGCATGCGAAAAAACATCTTGAAGCAGTATATGTGAATCATGACTCTTCAAGTTTTGTAATCTATGATCCTTGAGATTCACACATCTAGAAATATTTGATGAATATCCATCGGACACTTTCATATTTTTGATACATGTCAGCATGAGATCCTTTTCAAGAGTGGACATTGAATAAATTGCCAAGGGTATATCATATCTACCATTTGGTAATAATATTGGATGTAAATGATGTCTTATATTCATGTCTTGCAAATTTAATTGTGCATTTAAATTATCTTTCCCTTTTCCATCAATATCCAATATAGTACCAATCAGATTATCACATATATTTTTCTCAATATGCATAACATCCAAATTATGGTCCAATGGATTATGCTGCCAATATGGTAATTCAAAAAATATACTTTTCTTTTTCCACATTCCATAATCTTGCCTCTGAAAACTTTGCTGAGTTTGTGTGTCTGCATTAATGCATTCTGACTCACTACCCAAATTATTTCGAGTGCGCTTTTTACTTGTGTTGGTAGTTTTACCATAAATATGTTTAATATGTTGAATCTGCTCGTAAACAATTTTTGAATCAACTGGCACTGGTGCATTATCATTTTCTATTGTCCCGTCAAATAATTCAGTGTCCTGACGAAACGGATGTTCTTGTGACAACCATCTACGATGGCCTAGATAACAATGTTTTTTTCCGTGATTAAGCCAACGAGAATATGTCTTATCACCGCATATGGGACATGCATATCGTCCTTTAGTGCTCCAACCTGATAACATTGCATATGCTGGAAAATCATTAATGGTCCACATTAAAGTTGCACGCAGAGTAAATTGTTCGTCGGAGATACTATCAAATGCTGTTACTCCGCTCCACAATAGCTTCAATTCAAAAATGAGAGGTTGTAAGTACACATCAATGTCATTTCCTGGTCCCTTAGCGTCTGGAATTAACATTGATAACATTATTAAAGATCTCTTCATACATGCTCATGGTTCCATATTATAAGGTATCAATACAACAGGCCAAGTGCTATAAGTTGTGCTCATTGATCGAAATGGATTAAATCCATCACTTGCAAGACCCAATCTAACATTACGTGAATCAACAGCAAAGTCTGGATATCTTCTGTCAAAAGCTTGCCAAGCTTCTGCATCAGCAGGATGTCGTATGATTCTATCTTTGGTGCGTCTTTCATAATGCCATCTCATCAAGCTTGCGGTCTTCGATGACATATATAAACGAGTCAGTCTTGGAATAAGTGGAAAATATCGTAACACTTTTGCAGGGTTTTTTTTTCCGTTCTAACTGACTTGTTGATTCATCATTAGTTGAAGAGGAAGTCCATCGAGACAATCCACAAATGTTGCATGTTGATGCTTCCGCAGTTTCATCCATGTATAGAATGCAATCATTTGGACAAGCATATATCTTTTGATAGAATAAACCCATATCTTTCACATATTTTTTTGCTTGATAACACGTTGATAGAAGTGTATTGCCTTCTGGAAAAGCTTCTTTCAACAATTCTAACAACATTGAGAATGACTTTCCAGACCAACCATTAAGAACCTTTATATGATATAATTGAATGATAAATGACGATTTACTGTATTTTACACAATTTGGATACAGAGGAACATCAAGATCATCCATCATAGAATGTTGGGAAGATTCTTGTGGCGGTTCGAATGCATTTGGAGCTTCATCAAGATTAACATTTAGTGTTTCATCATTGACATCAATTGACGTTTCATCATTATGATAATGTACTTGATCAAATGCTTCAGCTCTGTTTGATATATCAAGTTGTGCTTCTGTTGTCGGATATAAAGGTTCACCATGGTAATATCAAATGGTATATCTCGGTAAAATTCCATTCCATATTAAGTATTTTTGAAAATCTTCTGGTTTATGATATTTCCTATTGATGCATTTTTTGCACGGGACAATTCATTGTGCCATCTTCACCCAATCCATTGTCAATTGCGAACTGAATAAATTTTTTCATTCCTCTCGCATAGGCTTTAGATGATTGAGGTGCTGACATCCAAGTTTTATCCATCTTTGACTTCAAATTGAACTTCAATGTTACTATAAAGGGTATAGTCATATAGGTGGGTTGGTTCTATCCCATTCAGCAACACATTATTAATATCACACCTATAATCTCATTTAATCACAACAAGTCACTGAAAATTTCGGCAGCATCTCTTTTTAGTTCTCCAAGTACGCAAAACTTCTGAAGCGTACCGGAGAACAAAAGAGATGCAACCGACATTCCATTGACATGTGTGATCAAATGAAATTAAATTTGCGATATTAATAATTGTGTTACTAAACTGTCCAATAAGGGACAATTCGATATTTATTATTTGAAAAATATAAATTTTGTTGATATTGTTTAGTAAAATATTAAGTAGAATACGCATTCCTCCATATCGAAATAAGTATTCAACTTAATATTACAACTAAATTTTATCAACAAAATTTATAAAATCAATAAATATTTCTCAAACGGGTCTAAGCTCTTGGTAGAAAATTATAAAAATATCAAATTGAGAAGTTTAAATAAATAAAAAGTTCATTGTTGGGAGCAAGAAGTTTATAAAATCAAGACAAGTTTAATGAATTCTAAATTTAATTATTCTAATTAATTATACTCTAATATAAGTTTAAATAATAATAATAATTAAATAATAATAATAATAATAATAATAATAATAATATCGTAATAATAATAATAATATAGTATTAATAATAATAATAATAATAAATGATATAGTAATAATAATAATAATAATAATAATAATAATAATAATATAGTATTTATAATAATAATAATATTATTATTATTATTATTATTAATTCGGTTATAATAATAAATCTGTATTTATAATAATAATAATATAATATAATATTTATAATAATTATTAAATAACAATTCAGTAATAATAATAATTATATTAACAATTATAATAATGTAGACATGAAAATAATGTAAAGAGAATGATAGCATAATATAAAGTAACATGATAAATCAAAAGAATAGATATCATGAAGTGTTATTCATGTAAAATAGATAAAAAGAGTAACATTAAATAACATGATAGATCAAAAGAATAAATATCATGATGTATTATTCAGGTAAAAGAAATCTAAAGCATAACATGAAACACTTGATATAAAAATTAAAAATTTATACTAACTTGAGTTTGTTTCACTGGAGAAAAAGAACGAGAAGGGAAGTAATTTGATTTCACCGTCCGGGAAAAATTTTGATTTCACTGTCGGATGAAAAAAAATTGATTTCTTCGACTGCCGGCTGGTTCGACGAAATGAGAGGAATAAATCGGCGGCTGGTTCAACGAAACGAGAGAAGATCTCGGTCGACTGCTGGTTCGACGAGAGGAAAAAATCGGAGGGATGAAGAAGAAAGAAGTAGCAGGCGGCTGCTGGTTCGACGAGATGAGAGGAAGAAGTCGGCGGGAGGAAGAAGAAACGAGAGAGAAGAAATAGGCAGGAGGAAGAAAAAATCGGAGGGAAAAATAAAGATGTGAGGGTATATGTGAAATTTATATACGAAATTTATTATTAAAAAATTATAAAAAAAAACTGTAGCAGCAGCTTAAAATATATATATATATATATAGATTATTGTACGGTTCTGCAGCTGAAAAGAAATTTCAGCTACATATCGTACGATTCGTATGCTCACGGGTTGAAATTTTCAACCCGTGAGGCGATGCTTCGACGACCGCGCGGCGTCAAAACATTTCGACGCTAGCTGCGTCGAAAGAATGGCGTCGAAATGCTGAACATTTTGACGCCTTTCCATCGAAACTTTGGCGTCGAAATATTTCGACGCCAGATGCGACGAAACACTGGCGTCGAAAGGAATGGCGTCGAAATGCTGAACATTTCGACGCCAGCGTTTCGACGAAAAAAATGCCATTTTTTTCGGCAGCGTCAAAATATTTGCTTTTTACATATCGACGTCTACATTAGACGTCGATATTTATAAACTTTTGTTCCCATCCGCTCTTAGACATTTCGACGCTTCTTCATACATCAAAAATTAAACGTCATTATTTCGAGATTTTCTTGTTATGAGCAAATCACACGTTGAATGAACAAACGAGCCTGATATACAAGATGATTTTGACAATAATTTTGGCTTGATAAAGTTTCAGGTCCAATATAACTAGAAAAATAAGATTCAACGTAATCATGAAAAGTTTCACTTTGAACGACTCCTACTAGATTTAGAGTGTTTTTGGCAACGTTTCAATTAGCTAAATCCCATTTAGTATTTTGGATGTCCAATAAATCACACTTGGCAAGTGATTGACTCATGAGTCAGCTTCAGGCAGAGAGAGAGAGCGCGTGCGCGAAGAGTGACGACGGAACCTACGTCGACCTCGAGGCCAAAAAAACCACCAAATCTTATGGCCCACATTAATTTGGGTGATCGGAGTGTGGTGGGAGGGAAGGCTGATGTAGCGAAGAGTTCGAAAGGGGCAGCTGGTGATTTGCTGAAGAAGAAGTTAGGAGATGATGGTGTGGGATCGAGGAACCCTAGAATGAATGAGTTATCTTCCTCATGGGCAAATTTGTTCAAAATGTCGAAAAATGAGAGCAATTGGAGAGATTCAGATCGATGTGCTTGCAAAGAAGATAGAAAGGATTCAGAATTCGGCAACGGGAAGAGTGAGGATTGATGACAAGGACCTGATGGAAGCGAGGAAGGATCTTCTATAGCAAGTTTTTTGGGAGGACACCACCACTGAAAATGGTGATATTTTCACTTCCTAAAATGTGGAAATTGAAAGTTGTTGTGAATGTTATCAATCTTTCCGACTGGTTTTTTGCATTTAAGTTTGGAATCAAAAAAGATTATTGGTATGTGTTTTCTGGTGGACCATGATTTTTCCGTGGCCAAGCTTTATCTGTCATTCCATGGAAAGATAATTTCCAGCTATTGAAGGAAAGGATCAGTGCAATGCCAATTTGGATTCAGTTGTCAGGACTGCCATTTGAGTACCTGCATTGTGATATACCACCGCAGCTTGTAGCAGTGGTGGGTAGGCCATTGAAGACTGATGATTACACACTCAAAGGATCAAGAGCAAAATATGAAGGATTTGTGTTTTGATTGATATAACCAAGCCTATTGAATAGGGGGTTTAGGTGGAAACTAAAGGGACAAGCTTCTTTCAGAGTATTGCATATGAGAATTTACCAACAATTTGTTTTGAATGTGGTAACAATGAGCATGACCAAAGTGTTTGCTTGAATAAAAGAGATGAAATAATGAAGACCGGTAATAAAAATGTATCAGAAGTGGTAGAAAAAACTGTAGAAGAGAAATTGTTAGGGCCATGGGTCCAAGTTCAGATCTTTTCGCACCCAAGCCCTAATTTCTTCATTAACTTTTTTGTCTTATAAAAAGTTGGCTCAAACTTGTTATTTGGAGGTAGCATGCCATTGATAAAGTCTGCAATTCGATCAAACGCAACTCCGCTGATATTACAATCGGACTTGATGTTCATGAGTTATGTCATTGCCGAAAATCTTGTATAATTAGGACAATTCTCATACAAAGGTTCATTGGCAGCTTTCAATATCTCGTAAAATTCTGCATCTTCCGTATTCGGCAATTCAATCTGTATCGCAGGTTGTTCTTCAGTGACTTCAACTATCGTAGTATCTAGTAGCACTATCGTCTCAGTAGCTGACTCAATATTATCATTTAAATGTAATTGTCCTTCAAGACTATCCAGAATCATTGTTCTATAAGGATTAGGTGGATTAGAAGAAAAAACACTAGTAGAAGAAGATTCACCATGAGTTTGGACAACAGAATTGCTCGACGTCCTGAGTTGACGTGACTCCCTGAGACAATTTCATAGAAAATATCTTGGTGTGAATCCTTTTGTATACAGATGCATTGTGACAGTTCCCGATCCAAAAATCTTATGTTCGAACATTTTCGACATGGACATCGGATTTTATCACCACTAAGAAATTTTTTATTCGAGTAGGCGAAATTTAAGAAGTAAGTTACACATACTCGAAATTCGTCCGTTATAGCTCCATGATGAATTCATCGATACATCCAACTTCGATCGCCCGACATGTTCTATCAAAAAGTTGGCAATATCTTTGGGTAATGTCTTTAGGTAGGATGATCATATTCCATTCGGGATTCACGTTATTTATATTGCACTTAAAATTTTTTTTAGTCATTAACTTCATTATAAATTTCGGCAGCATCTCCCTACAGTTCTCCGAATACGCATATCATCTGAGCATGTATCGGAGAACAAGAGAGATACAAGCCAAAATGTGAAAATGAATAATGACTAAAAGAAATAAACTAAGTGCAATAAAAATAACTATGTTCCCAAATGGTCCAATTAGGGATAATTTAAGGGTTGTACGTCGTATAAAAGATCATTTATTTCGTTTACACGAACATACAACCCTCGAACGGATCTAAGGTTTTGCAAAATTAAAACTCGACTCATCGATACATACGTGAAACGTATCAACTCGTCTTGATTTTTTTCTAAATTTGTGGATGCCGGTGCAAGTCCACAGTAGACGATTCCGCGCGAGTCCAAAGTGGATGATTCCAGCGCGAGTCCACAGTAGACGATTCCGTGCGAATCTAAAGTGGACGATTCCGCACGAATCTAAAGTGGATGATTCCGACACGAGTCCATCCATTGTGGACGATTCCGGCGCAAGTCCACCGCGGACCATTTGGCCGCGAGTCCAAAGTGGACGATTCCGGCGCGTGCGAGTCCATCCATTGTGGACGATTCTGACGCGAGTCCACCGTGGACGATTTGGCCGGGAGTCTAAAGTGGACGATTCTGGCGTGCGCGAGTCTAAAGTGTACGATTTCAGAATTATAATTTCAATGAACTAAAATTAATCCTAACATTTATTCTACCCTATTAAATCTAATTAAAAATTAATTAATCTAATTTTTTTAAAAAATAATAGTAATTTACTAATGAAATCTAAAATTAACCCTAACATTAACTAATTATAGTAATTAACAGTGATTAACAATAAATAAATCTAATTAAACACTAATTAATCAAAAAATTTAAAAAAAAATGGCCAGCGCCGGCCCGGAGAGGGGAGAGGCGAGAGGGGATCAAACTCACTTGGTGGCGGCGGAGAGGGGAGAGGGATCGGTGGCGACGACGAGGGAGAGGGGGAGAGGGAGCGGCGGTGCGGTGAGGGCGAGGGCGATGTCTCGACGGCAAGACAGTGACGATCGGTGATGATCGGCGGCGATAAATCGATCGACAGTGGCGGAGAGAGAAGACAGCATGGGAAGGGGAAGGGTCGGGCGCGAATGCAAATGAAAATGTTTTTCATCGACGGCCCCTCAGTCGTCGGTAAACCATGGACAACTAATAATATTATCAGCGACGGTCGTGTAGCCCTCTCTCAGTCGTCGATGGCGTATTTTTTATTTTCGCGCCGCGTTCGCTCCATCAATGAATAAGTGACGACCGCTTCTGGCCGTGGCTAATTACTTACTTATATCATTGATGATCCTTTGGCCCCCGATAAGCCGTCGCTACTAGGTTATTTTATTTCGCGCTCTGTGCGCGCCATCACCTATGAGCAACAGCATTGGGCGGCTGTATACGAGCCGCGACTGATTGGGTTACATTAGTGACGGCCCCTGCGGGCATCGAAAAGCCGTGAATGGTTCTGACGGCCCAGGCGGCCGTCGATAAGCCCTATGGCTGATAGCTAATATTCTAGTAGTGAGAGAAGGAAGAGAGTTTACAAACAATTGAGAAGTAAAAAAGATGCTAATGCTAATTCTTTTAGTATTTTGAACAATTCAGCCTTTGAAGAAGAAAAGAGAGAGCATATGAAAATAGCTGAAGAAGGGAAGGGAAAGGAGGTTTATATGGAGGTTGAAAAAGAAGTAATAAATGAAAAAATGAAGATTGACAATAATGCAATTGGTTCTCAGAAGAAAAGTGTTGATAAATTTTTCAGAAAGTCTTGGAAGGAGGATATGAAGGGTGCTAGAGACCCTATGAGTAAAATAAAGGAGGAAATTACATCAATCAAGAAGGCATCACAAAAATTGAATTTGGATGATAATTGTCATAGTTTCTATTTCAAACGAGGAGAAGTAAAAAAATAAAGAAACTGAAATGAAGGGAAAAGAAATGCTAGTGATGGAAGAGGGACAAAACACTCAAAGTTATTTGGAGAAGCTGGCTGAAAATTTATCAATTTCTTTTGCAAAAGTTTTGGATAATGTTAATGAAGACAACAGGTTTCTAGAGGAAGCAATTGACCCTAAATCATCAAGGAGTGAGGTGATGGACAGAGGAAAAGCTAGAATGAGACTTAAAAATCAAAATGAATTGGTCTTTATTCCAATGGAGTATAGTAGTGTAAAAAGAAAAAAGAGAAGACAGTCAAATGATGTGTATGGGGTTGAGAATGAAGGGGAACCTGGAGGGAGGAGTGAGTGTTCTAGATTGCTATAAACTTTTTTGAATGATGAAGTTTATAACATGGAACATTAGGAGACGTTTGGTGCATTACTTTTCAGATTACCAAGCAATCTATATTACATTTCAAATAGATTGTCACTAAAAAGATTATCGGTAATGTAGAATATAGTGTTTGGTATGCACAAGTAATGTTATGATAAGATTGCTGGAATTCAAATAGACATATTTGGTATAACAAATACATTACCAATTAATGAGATATACTTTTCGAAAATACCCTTTTCACAAATATATTATAATATTATATAATATATAATAATATAATATTATAGTATAATATAATAATAATATAATATACAAAATATATATAATATAATATTATGTCATGGGAGAAGTCGTGGGAGGAACAAAGAACTTGTAAAAAAACTAGAGTTTAAGGAGGACAATTTTATCCTAAAAATTAATACAAGATTACCACTTCAGTGGTAATCCACATAGACACCTCTTCGTTGAGCAATCTAGATTACCACTTTGATGACAGTTTGAATTACCAAGGCAATCTACATTATATGCACAAGTGAAACACCAAACAAAGTAATGAGTAGGGTCTAGGTAATTTAAAGACAATATTGCCAACAATCTAGATGGATTGCCTCATACCAAACGCCTCCTTAGAGAAGTTGCTAAGGAGGAAGCTGTGGAGTATTTGGAGGCTTTGATCAGAATGCATAGACCTGATATTGTGTTGTTGAAGGAATCTCATATAGAGGAGGAGGAGGAAGATTTGTGCTTTATCAACAGTTTCAGAAGAAATTGGCAGGGTGAGTGTGTAGCTAGTATTGGAAGGTCAGGTGGTATAATCAGAGAAAATTATTTTCAAAAATAGACAAATCATTAATGGTCTGGTGGAATTGGAAAATGGCAAATGCTTTGTATTAACGGGGGTTTATGCTAGTAATGCTGAAAAAGAAAGAAAAGCTTTGTGGAGTATCTTGGAAGGGGTTGATATATTTGTGGCTTGGATTGAGATGGGAGACTTTAAGTATTGTGGATGGAAGGGAGAAGATAGGATGTAGATGCTTTCAAAGCAAAAAAAAGGCAAAGGACTTTAAAAACTTCATTGAGAATACTGGTTTGATAACTAAAAACAATGAATTGATACAAGCAAGGATTGATAGAAGCAAGGATTGATAGAGTTTTGTTCAATGTAGTGTGGCTTGAATAAGACTTTAAAATGGAGGTAGAACATTTGCAAATGATAGGTTCAGATCATAGACCATTGCTGGTTAAATGTGAAAAGTACATAAAAACAAGGAAACAAAATGAAAAGTTTGTTTTTTTAGCACTTCTAGCCGGAACATTCAGAACTTTTGGAAGTTGTTGAGAAAATTTGGATGTTGGGGAAAGTATCACCGTGAGACATAATAAATTGGCAAATGAGCTGAAAAATGGAATAGGGAACATGTTGGGTTGCTGGAGAAAAGAATGGAGCATGAACTGAAACTTCTAAAATATATAGAATTCAGAGAGGAATGTGGATGTTGCACTTAAATATATTGGATATGATAAAAAAAATCAAGGCCTCGAATAAACAAATCCAAATCAAATAGTGGTCCAAGTCAAGAAGAAAGTGGGTTGAAGAAGGGGTAAGAAATACTAAATTTTTCCATAGCTTGGTCAATTTTAGAAGAAAAAAGAATCATCTAAAGGAATTATTGGTAGACAACAAAAAAGTGACTGATGGACATGAAATGGCAGAGTGCTTTGCTGACTGGTATGAAATATTATGGAAAGAGGAGGATAGTTTCAGTAATAGGAATATGATACTAGATGAGATGAATTGGACTATCATTGATGAAGTGGAGGCAAAAGAAATGGAAATGAGTTTCAGCTATGAGGAAATATGGGCTGCATTCAGTGGACCGGAAAGAGGTAAAGCTTCAAGGTTAGATGGCTATGTATTAGAGTTCTACCTTCATTGTTGGAAGATAGTAGGTAGAACAATTTGTGATGAATTTGCAAATTAAGATTCATAAATCAGGGCTGATACCTGAGGAATAGAAGAAGACTGCTTTGATAATTATTCCTAAGAAGGATAAGGCAAATACAATCAAGGAGTTTAGACCTATAGCTAATTGTAATGTAATTTGCAAAATTTTTGCAAAGGTACTAGCTAATAGGATGAGAAAAGTCCTTGAGAAGGTAATAAGTCCTCAACAAAATGCCTTCGTACCAAAAA
Organism: Canna indica; assembly: GCA_034359265.1. Lineage (NCBI taxonomy): Eukaryota > Viridiplantae > Streptophyta > Magnoliopsida > Zingiberales > Cannaceae > Canna > Canna indica. The sequence continues at coordinate 68,380,409 of CP136894.1, read as the reverse complement.
GAAATATGCATGAGTGTATATGTGCAGTGAATGAGATGGTTGGTTCATGCTATAGGTGAAAGGCATTGAAATCACACATTGTCATAAAGGTGGACCTTGAAAAAGAATATGATAGGGTTGACTGGAATGCAATTACAAATGTGATGAGAAAATTGGTGTTTCCTCGACAATTACTGAAATGGATACAAAGTTGTTTGGGAGGGGTAAACATCTATTGTAAAATAAATGGTGAGCAGTCCAGGTTCTTCAAAAATTATAGGGGTATTATGCAAGGGGATCTTCTATCCCCTTACCTATTTATCACAATGGAATAACTGATGTCAGGTTTAATTAATGAAAAAGTTTGCAGATAAGAGAAAAATTAGGGTGTTTAAATTGGGGGAGACTGAGGTGAGCCACCTATTATTTACAGATGATATGGTGTTCTTCATAAAGGGTGATATGAAATTTTGCAAAGGTTTAAATGATGTGTTGAATATCTATTGTACAACTACAAATCAGAAAGTTAACATTGAGTAACCTGAAGTGTATTTTCCAAGAAAGTACAGAACTGAGGTGAAGCATAAAATTTACAATGTTCTTGGCATGACAGAAGGAAGGTATCCCATGAAATACTTAGATTATCTATATATCTTCAAATAGACTGAAAATGGAACAACAATGGAAGCTGGCAAAAAAACGTCATTAACATGATTGATTTGTGGGCCAAAAGCAACATATCACAAGCATGTAGATGTGTCCTGATTAATTCAATTATAAACTCTATACTTGTGCATACACTAACAACTTCTTGGGTTAATGAGAAAGTCATAAGAAAGATGAGTGCCGTGACAAAAGAATCTTTTGGGATGTTCTAATGAAAGAAAATAAGCAAAAGTTGATTGGATGGAAAAAAGTAACAAGATGTATGAGTAAAGAAGGTGCTGGCATTAGAGATTTGAGAATCACGAAGAAAACTTTCAAATATTGATTCCATGAAGAAAACTTTCAAATATTGATTCCCTTGCGGTACAATAAAGATAACATATGGGTAATTGAATTCGGAATTCAATTGAATATATATATATAATTTAATAACATATATATTAATTAATTTTCTAACAATAATTTTCTTTTACTCTAACAATACAACATAAATAAAATCCAATTTAATCTTTAAAAAAATTTATTTTAGTAATCTTGAATTCTTGATATCTTTTTGTAATTTTAATACCTGAAATTTTAATAACAAAAACTTAGCACAATAAATAAAGGGAGAAAAATAAGAGAAGAAGAAATTAAAATAAGAAGGAGAAAAAGAAAGAATATATGAAGAAAAAAAGAGAGAAGAATGAGAAACCAAGAAGAAAGAATAGAGAAAGAAAGAACACCAGAGAAGATGATATATATATGTGTAAAAAAATAATTTATTTTTGAAAAAAAATGAAGAGGCGGGAGATTTCTCACCTCCCGCCCGATTGAGGAAATTTGTACGCCCAACGGGTGCGGGCGGTGCGCCCGCGAGCCAACTTGGGCAGAGGCGGGTGCGAGCGCGCCTGCGAGCCCACTTGGGCAGAGGCGGGTGCGGGCGCACTGGGCTGGTGTGTCCGCAAACCTGCTTGGACAGTGGCGGGTGCGGGCACGCCAACACCACGCGCCCGCGTACCCGCACAGGCAGAGGCGGATCGGGTTGGGGTGCCAGCCAACCTGCGCAGGAAGTGTATCGACGCCAGATGGCGTCAAAAAGTTTCGATGCCTGTACGTTGGCACCGAAAATTTTCGATGCCACGCCAGCGGCGTCGAAAATTTTGTTTGTTTTTTTTCCTTCACTTTACATTCCAACGCCATGATCAGCGTCAGAATATATCCGCCCCTATACCGAAGATTTGTTGTAGTGTGAGTTTGTTTTAAGCCAGCAATCTTCATAAGTAAAACCTCTTAATTGAGTCCACAAGTCCTACTTTGTGCTTTGTTTAGGGTGATATATATACTTCCAAGTGTACTATAGCATGATTTTTTATTGGGCAATTCACGAAGTTTGGCATGGTGCATGCTTCGCATAAAACTTGTAAACTCGATCACCGCATATATGCCTATGCAGCATCCAACGTGGCCAAAATAAGTCAGCATATATTAGGTTTTCCATTTCTTTAACAGTCACAACTCAATTAAACATTTAAATTACTTAATTTCACAAATGTGTCGATCAGCTAAATTGGGTAATGTTTTGAGTACCCATGTAATTAAGGATAGGATTAATTAATATATCTAGTCTAAATTATGATCATTTTCATAAATTTATATCAATTTTTAATTTGTATCAATTATATTTCAAATTATCAAATTGATATCAATTTTAGCCTGACGTCAGATATCCGTCAATGCAATCGTTAGGTGCTGATTTGGCATCTGACTCAACAAATTAAAAAAAATATTTTTTATTCATTTGTGCCACATCAGCATGTAATAAAAAATATTATAATATTATATAAATAGAGAATTTAATGTATCTATCCGACACTTTGGTCATTGTAACAAATCTATCATAATATTTAATCTTTCTTCCTAATTTATCTCAAACTTTAGGATTGACAATAATTATAATAATTGAAGACAAATGTTTTTTTTTAATACATCAAAACTCTCACTTTATCTAATAATTTTGTATTCGATTTCATCAAATTATTTTTCTTTTTAAAAAATTATACGAAAAACCTTTTAACACATGGAACAATCCCACGTCTAATTTCATCAAAATTAATTTATAGTCATTATATATCAATTTCATTTTAGATTTTTTACTTTTTAAAATTAAAATTTTGTAATAAAATAAAAAATGTATGAAGAAAATTAAATACTAAAACAAATTAAATACAATATAAATAATGTTAAATGTATGATATATAATAATATTGTCAGTAAAATATATTGATTTGGTTTAAATTTTTTTCTAAAATACTATAATCTAATTGAATAAATAAAATTAATACAAAACTAACAAAATCAAATTAAAATGCCAAAATTTGTTAGACACTAAATAAAATATAATCATAATTGTTAAATATTTAATAATAATAATATAAGCAAAATAGTCTTGATTTGATTGAAAGTTTTGATTTTTTTTTATAAAATGCAAAAGTCGAATGAATAAAAAAATAAAAAATAAAATTTTGGTAAATAATAATACTATATAGAAAGTTATTAGTTTAATTTTGGCATTTCAATGGTTCAATGCAATAATATAATTAAATAAAAAATCAAATTTTTTAAAATACAATTTCAATAGATAATTATAAAATTATTTTCAAAATTTTAAATATTTAATAAATAATAAAAATATATGAAAAAGATAAGAGCTTTATTTTAATTTTTAATTTTTTTTAATGTAATAGCCGAATTTAATTAAAAAAATGGGGAGAAATATAATTCAAACTTTTGGATTGATTATAATTGTAATGTAATCTAACTTTCAATTCAATTTCAAATGACATAATTGTTGTCAATCTTAATATTTGGGATATATTAGGGAGAAACATTGTGATAGATTTGTTACAAGGACCAACATTTGGGATAGATTAGAGAGAAACATTAAAAATTATGATAGATAATTTGTTACAAGGGTCAAAGTTTGGTATAAATACATTAATTTTCTTCATTTATATAATATTATAATATGTTTTATTACATGCTGATGTGGCACAAGTGATAATAAAAAAATATTTTTTAATTTGCTGAGTCAGATGCCACATCAGCATTATATCTAACTGTTGCATTGATGAACATTTGACGTTGGATTAAAATTGATATTAATTTGATAATTCGAGATATAATTGATATAAATTAAAAGTCGAACTAACTTTATGAATTAATCCTTAAGGATATGTGATGACTAGGCAAGTGATGACCTTGAATACTTGAATCTTTACCCAATTTGCTTATAGTTATTAATTATATAAAACTCAAAATATTGTTTTCCTATCAAATATATACAATACATCCAAACAAAACCGATGCGAACAAATAGTTTTTGTACAATTAAACTTGATTGATAAGTTTTTGCTTATAGTTATTAATTATATAAAATTGAAAATATTATTTTCCTATCAAATATATACAATACTTTTTTTGAATAATGAAATTTATATCATGGAGCATTAAAGAAGTTGCTAAGGAGAAAGCTGTGGAGCATTTGAAGGCTTTGATCAGAATGCATATACCTGATATCGTGTTGTTGCAGGAATCTCATCTAGAGGAGGAAGATTTGTGCTTTATCAATAGTAGGATGAGTGTGTAGCTAGTAATGTCAGGTGCTATAATCGGAAAAACCTATTGGAAGGTCAGGTGGTATAATAGGAAAAATCGTTTGGAGTGAAAATTATTTTCAAAAACAGACAAGTCATTAATGGCCGGGTGGAATTGGAAAATGGCAAATGCTTTGTATTATCAGGTGTTTATGCTAGTAATGCTGAAAAAGAAAGAAAAGCTTTGTGGGGTATCTTGGAAGGGGTTAATATATTTGGATTGGCTTGGATTGTGATGGGAGACTTTAACTATATTGTGGATGGAAGGGAGAAAAAAGGAGGTAGATGCTTTCAAAATTTAAAAAAAAAGTAAAGGACTTTAAAAACTTCATTGTGAATTCTGGTTTGATAGATGCAGGGTTCAGAGGACCATCCTTTACCTGGTCAAATATCATAAAAGACACTGAATAAATATAAGCAAGGATTGATAGAGTTTTGTTCAATATAGTGTGGCTTGAATGAGACTTCAAAATAGAGATAGATCATTGGCAAATGATATGGTCAGATCATAGACCACTGTTTGTTAAATGTGAAAATGAGATAAAAATAAGGAAACAAAATGGAAATTTTATTTTTGTGCACTTCTGGTTGGAACATTATGAACTTTTGAAATTTGTTGAGAAAAAAATGGAAGGATGCTAGGGGAAGTATCATTATGAGACAAAATAAATTGGCAAATGAGCTGAAGAAATGGAATAGGAAACATGTTGGGTTGCTGGAGAAAAAAGTGGAGCAAGAACTGAAACTTCTAAAATATACATAATTCAGAGAGGAATGTGGATGTTGTAGTGATATGGATGTTGCACTTAAATATATTGGATGTGATAAAAAAAATCAAGGTCTCGAATAAACAAATCCAAATCAAATAGTGGTCCAAGTCAAGAAGAAAGTGGGTTGAAGAAGGAGAAAAAAATACTAAATTTTTTCATAGCTTGGTCAATTTTAGAAGAAAAAAAATCTTCTAGAAGAATTATTGGTAGACAACAAAAAAGTGACTGATGGACATAAAATGGCAGAGTGCTTTGCTGACTAGTATGAAATATTATAGAAAGAGGAGGATAGTTTTAGTAATAGGAATATGATACTAGATGAGATGTACTGGACTATCATTGATGAAGTAGAGGCAAAAGAAATGGAAAGGGTTTCAGCTATGAGGAAATATGGGCTGCAGCCAGTGGACTGGGAAGAGGTAAAGCTCCCGGGTTAGATGGCTATGTATATTAGAGTTCTACCTTCATTGTTGGAAGATAGTAGGTAGAATAATTTTTGATGAATTTGCAAAGATTCATAAATCATGGCTGATACTTGAGGAATAGAAAAAGACTGCTTTGATAATGATTCCTAAGAAGGATAAGGCAAATACAATCAAGGAGTTTAGACCTATAGCTACTTGCAATGTAATTTACAAATTTTTTGCAAATGTAATAGCTAATAGGATGAGGAAAGTCCTTGGGAAGGTAATAAGTCCCGAACAAAATGCCTTCGTACCAAAAAGAAATATGCATGAGTGTATATGTGTAGTAAATGAGATTGTTGGTTCATGCTATGGCCGGATCAAAGGCATTGAAACCACACATTGTGATAAAGGTAGATCTTGAAAAGGCATATGATATGACTAACTGGAATGCAATTATAGATGTGATGAGAAAACTAGGGTTTCCTGGTCAATTGTTGAAATGGATACAATACTGTTTGGAAGGAGTAAACTTATGTTGTAAGATAAATGGTGAGCAGTCCAAGTTATTCTAAAGTTATAGGGGTATTAGGCAAGGGGATCCTATATCCCCTTATCTATTTATCATAATGGAATAACTGATGTTAGTTTTAATGAAAAAGTTTGTAGATGGGAGAAAAATTAGGGTGTTTAAATTGGGGGAGATTGAGGTGAGCCACCTATTATTTGTAGATGATATAGTGTTCTTCATAGAGGGTGATATGAAGTTTTGCAAAGGTTTGAAGAATATGTTGAATATCTATTGTACAACTACAAATCAGAAAGTTAACATTGAGAAACCTAAAGTGTATTTTCCAAGAAAGTGCAGAGCTGAGGTGAAGCATAAAATTTGCAATGTTCTTGGCATGAGAGAAGGAATGTATTCTATGAAATACTTAGGTATCTATATATCTGCAAATAGACTGAAAATGAAACATCAATGGAAGTTGACAGAAAAAGTCATTAACATGATTAATTTGTGGGCCAAAAACTACATATCACAAGCAGGTACGTAGATGTGTCATGATTAATTCGATTATAAACTCTACCTATGCATACACTGATGACTTATTGGGTTAATGAGAAAGTCATAACAAAGGTGAGTGCCGTGACAAAAGAATTTTTTTGGGAAGGATCTAATGAAAGAAAATCAGCAAAGTTGATTGAATGAAAAACAAGTAACAAGATGTAAGAGTAAAGGAGGTGTTGGCATCAGAGATTTGAGCATCATGAAGAAAGCCTTAGTGGCTAAAAAATTGATTTCCTTGCTGAAAAATGAAGATGACATATGGGTAATTGAATTCGGAATTCAATCGAATACCTATATATAATTTATAATGTATATATAACTGATTATTAATATCAGTATATATATATATATATATATATATATTTTCTAACAATAATTTTCTTTTACTCTAACCATACAACATAAATAAATTACCGGCTAACCTTTAAAAAAAATTATTTTCGCAATGTTGAATTCTTGATATCTTTTCACAATTTTAATACCTGAAATTTTAATAACAAAAAATTAGCACAATAAATAAAGGGAGAAAAATAAGAGAAGAAGAAATTAAAATAAGAAGGAGAAAAAGAAAGAATATAAGAAGAAAAAAAAGAGAGAAGAAGGAGAAGCCGAGAAGAAGAAAGAATAGAGAAAGAAAGAAGATAAGTGAAGAGGATATATATAGGTGTAAAAAATAATTTATTTTTGAAAAAAAAATGAAGAGGTCGGAGATTTCTTAGCTCCTGCCCGCTTGAGGAAATTTGTCCACCCAGCGGGCGTGGGCTAGTGCGCCTGCGAGCCCGCTTGGGCAGAGGCGGGTGCGGGCGCGCTGGGCTAGCGCACCCGCGAACCCGCTTGGATAGTGGCAGGTGTGGGTGCGCTAACCCCACGCGCCCGCATACGCGCACAGGTAGAGGCGGGCCGGGCTGGCGCGCCTGCCAACCGGCGCAGGAAGCGTACCAGCGCCAGATGGCGTTGGAAACTCCCGCGCCTGAACGATGGCGCCGGAAAGTTCTGACGCATGTACGTTGGTGTCGAAAGTTTTCGGCGTCACGCTAGTGGCACCGAAAATTTTGTTATTTTGTTTTTTTCCTTCACTTTACATTCCAACGCCGGACCAGCGTCGGAATATATCTGCCCCTATACCGAAGATTTGTTGCAGTTTGAGTTTGTTTTAAGCCAGCAATCTTCATGAGTAAAACCTCTTAATTGAGTCCACAAGTCCTACTTTGTGCTTTGTTTTGGGTGATATATATACTTCCAAGTGATGTACTGTAGCATGATTTTTTATTGGGCAATTCATGAAGTTTGGCTTGGTGCATGCTCCGCTTAAAACTTGTAAACTCGATCTCCGCATATATGCCTATGCAGCATCCAACGTGGCCAAAATAAGTCAGCATATATTAGGTTTTCCATTTCTTTAACAGTCACAACTCAATTAAACATTTAAATTACTTAATTTCACACGTGTCCAGCTAAATTGGGAAATGTTTTGAGTACCCATGTAAGGATATGTGATGACCTTGAATACTTAAATCTTTACCCAATTTGCTTAATTATAGTTATATAAAACTCAGAATATTGTTTCCTATCAAATAAATACGAACAAATATATGCAAATTAGCAGAACAAATAGTTTTTGTACAATTAAACTTGATTGATAAGTATCAAATCCAATTAAAACAATGCAAAGAACACTATATGTGTGCATTTAGCAAACTAGTTCAAGTACATATATATGCAATTCATATATTAATAAATTCTTCAGATAAAGCATATATAGTATGTATTAGATTCAAATTAGCAGAACATATTAATATTATCACGACTGCTGTTTTCTGCTTCTCTCTGACATCACATGAAGTCTCTTGGAAAATTATCCAAGATTATGAATTGTTTGCACCTTCTCTTTGTCCTCTCTTGTTTAGAGATGGTCGTCGTTGACAAATTGATACGAATGGCGATTAATTATATCCAGAGAAATGAAGCAAAGCAGAATTCCCAATGAACAAAGCAGCCACTGAAGTATATATATCTGCAGTCAAATATGCCTGAAGAACCTCACGAATCTTAAAAATCTCTGTCTTTCTCACGGTACATTTGGAGTCATGTGCGACCACAGTGATCTGTACTTAATTAGACGTACAGAAAATACATATAATAATTGACGACATCAAATGTTCATCACAAATTTGAAACCCGGCCACTGCTTTCCTTAATTCATCGTTAACAGTACAATTCAAGACCTTCCCTGAAGGGTTCAATCAAGCACAGGAAACCCTAAACTACTTCCTCTACGTACGATGATGATCTATATAAAGCTCAAACGCAAATCCAACGGCGGAGGATCTCTTCCTGCTTCCAAGAACAATGCTCGACCGCACAGCTCGCCCCGCATGGATATCACCTTCTCCTCCTCGGCACTGCAGGACTTCAACGGGAACAGCTCCAGTGTCTCCGTCTCTCTCATCTCCTGCCTCTGCCAGAACGCGTCTTGCCTGCCCTTTGCGCAATCTGGTGATTAATTAAGAGAAGGGGAGGGTATTATATTTTTAGTTCACAGTATAAATTTGCTATATATATGCGTGCGTGCATGAGATATGGAAGAGTACTCACCGGCGAGGAAGCATCTGCTTCTGGGTTTGTGGTGGTCAACGAGGGCGTCGTCCTCGTCCTCGTCGCGCGGGCCGCGGCGGCGCTTCTTGTGGTGGCGCTCGCGGGCCTTGTGGTTCTGGAACCAGTAGAAGACGTTCTTGCTCTCGATCTTGCCGAAGGCGCTGAGGTGGGAGGAGATCATCTGAATCTGGTCGGTGCTCGGCGTTCGCAGCCCCGACCGGAATAAGTCCGTGAGTACCTTCACCTGCTCCGCCGTGGGGTTCCAGCGCCCGCATTTGGCGCCGACTCTCGCCGCCGCCGCCCTCATCTCTCCTCCTCCTACCTCATCCATCTTTCTTCTTTTTCGCTGTGAATATTGCAAGTGCGGATCAGTCTCTCTTTTGGCCTTATCTTTTTTGGCTCAGTTCTGAAATCAATAGATCGGAAGGCAGCGATCGACTTTATATATATAGAAGTGGAAGAGAAGGATCTGGTGGCAGATTGAGGACTAAAAAGGTGAAGGGTGATTAAAAAAGGAGGTGGTGCCGGGGAGACATGCGCAAAAGCTGCCACTGTTGAAACATCTCGGTCTTCGAGCAGACATCCTTAGGGCTTGTTAATAATGGTGCGCGGTACAAATCCAAGCGCCGGCCATCGTGTCTAATAGATCTCTGTCGTATTGCTTGTCTTCTTTCTTCTTCCTGCATGGGGACTCTTCATTATATATTAATATATTTCTTACTAACTCTGACTACAATTAATCATGTTAATCTGGGCGAACCTTTGACTACTTGATTCAAACTTCAATCTTCAGTCTTAGTTAATATTTTAAATTCTTTTTTTCTCTTCTTATTTTGGATTTATTATTAGATCAGATTTGGCTTTAATTCACTGATATTATTTGGACCTTGGTTCTTATTTTGCATACTACATCAGCGAGTAAGAAAACTGTAGCAGGGGTGCTAGGTAGGACAATACATAGGCATTAACTTTTAGGAAATATTGCCCTAAAAAGTAGAGGAAGATGTCATCCTTTCAGGGAGTCCAATTCAGAGAACAAGATAGGCCCGAGTGTACCCCACAAAGATTTGAAGGCAAAGAGGGGGTTAATTAAATTGGCTTTGATTGAGCTCATTCTTTTTGCTGCAGGGAATACAAAAAAAGGTGGGGAGTTTGGCCACATGCTTCCACTGGTTTCCTGGGCGGGGGATTATAAAAAGCCTTCCATTGACATGGTTGCTGGCTGCCACTTGCTTTGCAATCTCCGGCCTTTCAAAGTTTCATGCACGGAAAACCCGTTTTGCGTGCGCTCGCGCTGCGGTTTCCGAGGCGCGGCCTCGCTCTTTCCCTCTCTATCTGTATCTGATCTCGCTCTGCGACTTGAGGCAGAGGACAGAGTTATTTTTGTTTCCTTGGTTCTTTAAAGCTACAGAGTTCTCGCGTGACTTTTGAACAACAGGAATCATGATGAGCAGGATCGGGTTTATTTTGCTTCTCTCTCTATCTTCTCGCTGTCTGTGTTGTTGTTGTTGTACTTGTTGATCTGCCATCAAGTGGAGAAGAAGCTGTGGTTCGTAGAGGCATTTGAGCGAACAAAAGGTGGGCATGCTGACCGCCTACGTGATTTCCGCTGGGGAGCACTATGCCGTCATAGATGATAATGCTATTCCACTTTAACGGATATCAAGGATCGTTGATGGATTTAAAGAGTGGCAGAATCGTCGGAAATTATTTCTTTTAATAATGTGTAATTCAAGCAGGCAGAGATAAATGGTTGATATGAAGGAATTCAGACAACTTTCAATAATCTTTTATGAATCGATGCTCATTATTTTTTTCAAGGAATCTTGGTAGAGAGTAATTAGATGGTAAATAGCAATTGATTTTTGTTTTTTATATATTTATTAATTCTATATATAATTCTTTTTAGCAGTTTTATCTGATGGAATATGATAGCAAGGATCAAAATTAAACAGAAGATAGTTAAAAGAGAAATTATATATATCGTAAAGACATTGATCAAAATTTGTTAAAAAATATAAGATTAATGTGTTATCGTTCATTCTCACATGACCTGAGGACTTGTGATTTAAAACACATCAATATATTTCTTTGATATTTTTTTACATTAGTACTTAATCTCTGCTAATGATTCATTTCCTTCGCTGGATATAATAGAATAGTACTAGATAAATAAGATAATAAATGAGAGGCAGGCACGTAGTATTGAATTTTATCTATAATATTAATTTTATATTATTCTAATTTTAATTTTTAAATTCATGCACTAAACAAATACAACAACAACTATTACTAAACCTTAATCTCATACTAGATGAGGTCGGCTATATGGATACTATGTCGCCACATTCCTTTGTCCAAGGTTAGATCCACATCAATATCTAATAACTAATTAGACAATATTAATTTCTCTCCACGTAATCTTAGACCTACCTCTATCTTTCTTCGTACCCTTTACTATCAAACTATCATATTTTCAAACCGGAGCATACACTTGGGGTCTCCGTAGCACATGTCTAAACCATCCTAAAAGATATTCTCTTAGTTCATTTGTCTCCAATGTGTGCTACATGCACCTTTTGTGGGATGCATTCATTTCTAATATTGTCCTGCATGATCACTCAATCATCCTCTTTAACATTCATAACTTTGCTACATTCAACATGTGTATATATATGTTGAATTTTAGTTGCTCAACACTCGCTCCTATATAGTATGGTTGGTCTAACCGTTGTTCTATAAAACTTCAAAAATATTCACTTTGTTAGGTATCTTCTTATCGCAAAGCATGCTTGTGGCACTTCTCCATTTCACCCATCCAGCTTTGATTCTATGGGTACATCTTCATCTATCATCCCATCATTTTGGAAAATATAGCCTAAATATTTAAAATGACTACACTTAAGTACTATTACACCGCCTAAACTCACTTCCCATTCATTGCCCATACATTATGTGCACTTAACATAAAACCTTTGCTTTCAAAGATATTTCTCCACACCTCTAACTTATGGTTAACTCTCTCTCTTGTCCATCAACTAATACAATGTTAGATACCATGGTATATCATCTTGTATACTACTAGTCAACTAATCCTTTACTAGAATAAACAAGTATGGGCTCAATGCCGAACCTTGGTGTAAACCCACCATTATAGGAAATTCCTCCCTAACTCCTCTCCCTGCTCTCAAACTGTTCCTTTGTACACATCCTTAATAACATTTATATATTTAATATGAGTACATTTCTTCTCCAAAGTCCACTGAAGCACATTTCTCGTCACTATCATATGCTTTCTCTAGGTCGGTGAAAATCATATGAAAATCCTTCATCTTCTCTCTATAAATCTCCATCAAGCGACTAGTAGAAATATAGTTTTTGTTGTAGATCTGCTGAGCATAAAATCAAATTAGTTCTCCGGCACTTTCGTAATATCCCTTCATGCACTAAACAAATAATACATTAAAATTCATCGCTTATCGTATTCTTTTATCCTATGAAACAAATATATCATAATGATTTTTCATTATTAGTTTGATGTAAATGACTAAAATTCAATTGTACGTATATACATATTGATCCTACATATGTATTGGAGACGAGGAGTCTTCGTCCACTACTTAAGTGGATAGAATTGTGATTCTCTATATCATAGGCGGAGCTAGCCAATGTATTAGCCGAGGCAATTGCCCCCGACATTGGCCCCCCTTTATATAAATAAATATATATACTTTTTATATACTAGTATTTAATTATATTCGTGCCCCCAAAAAATATTATTTTGCCATGTA